>OY728136.1:598248775-603248775 GCA_963277665.1 Viscum album | reverse complement strand
ATTTTTAAAAAATAACCACCTATTTTAAACACAAAACCATTAGTTTTAATATATATATTCCAATAAACTAAAACTTACAAAAGCTGGTTTAATTAATGAAATGAAGGGTGAAAAATATAACAGATATACAGTTACCTGTAAATCATATAGATAAATATTTTTTTCTTACTAATGCATGATATGTACCCATAGAGGGGTCATTGTTGGTTTCCAAGTATTGTGTCATTATGTTGGCATACTCCCCCCATAGGCTGCATTTAATTCTCGAGCCTCTATAATAAAATACAGAAAATTGTTGTTAATTGTAATATTTCAATAAAATGAAGTTAGAAGAGAATCTGACTAACCTCTCATCATCTAAAACAGTTTGGATGTTTTGGTTGGTAGTCCTGATTATAGGTTATGAAAGATGAAGATGTCCAATAATTTATAAAACATTTTAAAATAAATTTAAAACCATTTGAAAAACATTAAAAAATTATAAATGAATTATCAACTGAAACAGTATTATATGTTACAAGAAATGATCAAATTCAAGAGTATGCAGTGGAACCTCTATTTTTGTTGAAAACATGTAGTAAACATGATTATGATTCATGTAAACTTGAAATCATAAAAACTAGGCAGAATCAGTGATCAAAGATGATAGAATCATTAAAAGAAGTTATCATTTGATTTGAAAAACTGATGGAAGAAAAAAAATATGAAGCAAATAGAATATTAAAAATTTAATAGAAGAGATAAAATAACTAAATCTATGATACAAAAAATTTTCTATCGCAAATTCGATGACCCTACATACAATGAAGTCTAGGATATTTTTGAAACATCGTCTACTAAACCACCACATTTCCATTGAAGAGGTCGAACAAATTATGAACCCTAAAAAATTGAATATATGAATAAATATAGTCTTAATGAATGAAATAGTTGTTTCAATTGATGAAATGGAAGAACAGATCTATTGTAATGGTATGAGAAAAAATCTTAAGCAAACAGAGATACTAAAAAATTAATAGAAGAGATAAAACAACTAAATCTCTAATAATAATGTTTTTGATTGTTTATATAATGATGAATGATGATAATAATACAAAGGGAATATTAAAGATAAAATGAAAACCACTGAACATTAAAAATAGCATTTCATAAATCATTAAAGATATAGTAAAACTAAATAAACCCTTTATCCACTGAGATACCATCATTGAAAGAGGATTACAAATCCTGTCAACCTGAATTAAAGAAAATTGAGCATAGTCAATGAACTAATATGTTAGAATAATGAAAGGAAATAATCCTTTGTTTTAAAAAAAGTGTGGAAGACAAAATCAATAAATCAAATAGAAATATGAGAAATGTAAGAGAAGAGATAAAATGCGTAAATATGTGATACAAACATTTTTATATAACAGATTAGATGAACCTATGTATGAAGCAGTCCAAGATTGTTAGGTATCATCTTCAACTAAACCATCACTTTCCCTTTCAAACAAATGTAATTAGATGTGAACCAATCTCTTGACGAACAAAAAAATCAAAAATGATCTGCTAACCAATTGAGTAAAATAATTGTGAATCAGTTGAGTTAAAGAAGAAACAATGATGATGACAGACTACTGTCCCCATGGAGAACATGAACCTACTTCATTTGAAGAGGAAGACCTTGAATCACGCAACACTGTTTATGTTCTCTGTTTCAATAGAGATCATTGAAGATGCTCAAATAATTGAATTCTATGCACTGTAGAGGGAAGACAACTGACAATCTTTCATGCAAACCCTATTTCATGAACAAATAAAGAATGTATCATAAATAAATTTTTTTATCAAGTTGGTAATACCTTCAATGGAAAGTATCAGATTACATCCAATGAAAATTAGACGGTAGGAATATTCAATGAATTAAATCACCTTGATGCCCTGGAAACCATCAAACCGAACCTTTAAAACCTGCACCAACACACTTTTAAGTAAATAAGCCAACTGAATGAATTAGATCATTGATAAATTATATCTTTTGAAAGCAAGTTAAATCATCCAACCGCATCTCAACAACCTGCATATGAAAGAATGAATGTGCACAAAGAGTCATGATTTTAAAATAAATAATTAAATTATTCTAGCATAGGACAAATACTAAAAATATTCCATCACATACCAATCCTTTTCATCCTAATAACATATTCAACTGAAAATAAGGATGAATCCAGAGTATTGATTACCTAAAAATATAGCACAAACCAAATGTATAATGACACAGTAATTTAGCGGTCATTTCATACTGGATAAAATCAGAGTGAATCCCAAACCCTAATATGATAAATTGAATCAAAATCATAGTGTTTGGGTTGAAATATTTGGCTAACAGAAATAGGAATGTTACCTCTTTAAAAAGGGATGACCAACCCTTAATATGTAGCTAAACATACTTGCAACGGATTGGAGGATACTGCTTGACATGATGGGAATCCAAGTTCTCAAATGAAAATTAGACGGTTGAAATATGAAATGAATGAAATCACCTTGATGCCCTAGAAACCATATAACATAACCTTCATAACCTGTACCAATACACTTTGAATTAATTAATCCAATTGCATGAATTAAATCAGAAAGAACCAATATATTTTGAACCCAAATTAATGGAATCATCCAAGCGCAACTCGACAACCTTCATCTGAAACCATGAATGTTAACAAATATTCATGATTTTAAAAGAAATAAATCCATTATTTCAGAGTAGTACAAATATTGAAAATATCCCAGAAAATACCAATTTTTAGCACCCTAAAAACATATTAACCTGCAAATAAGGATGAAACCATATAATTGGTTACCTAAAAATATATCACAAAACAAATGTAAAAACACAAGCTAATTCAATATTTGTACTATTATGAAATAATGGAATCATCTAAGCACAACTCAACAACCTGAATCTAAAACAATGAAAGTTAACAAAGATTCAAGATTTTAAAAGAAATAATTCCATTATTTTAGAATAGTACAAATATTGAAAATATCCCAGCTTATACCAATATTTAGCACCCTAAAAACATATTAACCTACAAATAAGGATGAAACCATAAATTGGTTACCTAAAAATATATCACAAAACAAATGTAAAAAACACAAACTAATTTGGCAGACATTGCATACTAGATTAAAACTATAACGCCCCGACCCTAGTTACCCAGAGTCGGTGCATTATTACATAACATTGGCATGATCACAAGAATGATCAAATCCCGAAGGACCGATTGGTTTAGTAGCCTTGGAAACACTAGATATATTCATAAGTTTTACATTACATCATAAGATGAAAAACTACTACAATAACATAATGTCTCCATAATCCACACTACTATCCCCTCATAATATCCCTGCAGGTCATTCATAATTTACTTCTTCACATCCTGGGGAAAATAAAACATAGAAAAGGGGTGATCTCAAATGCCCAGTAAGGATAACAATATAGCGGAAACTTTCATAAATAAGAATAAACATTTAGGGCAATGTATAACTAAAACAAAAGCCTTTTAAACTTGAACTTCAACATAGTATGGCAAAAGTAAAATGAAATAATGCCATTTACTTGTTCACATGGATATTCTACTAATCGAATAATCACATGCAAAATCAATAACCACTTTTATAACGTTGGAATGCATAATTCCAGACTATCATAACCACATAGCCAAGGCCTCGTGCCAAGACTACAAATAAGATTTTGTCAAGGCCTTGTGCCAAGACACTAGTTTGTCTCATGAGACCTACCGATGCATCGAGGAGCTATAGCGGGCTCCACCCGTCACATATTAAGTCCAATGCATTCCCATATGAAAAGGTTTAAACATAACATAAACATTCGTATTAAAACTAGCATACGAAATGTCAATACTTTCACCATAAACTATGAATGGTATAAAAATAGCACATCCATAGTCAAACATATCACAAAACCTTCAATACAATATAGAAGTTTTGTATCATAATAAACCAACTTCAAATAAGCGTAAAATCCATAAAAGGATGTTGACATAGATGAAATCAAAACTATTTGAGAGAAATATCTCTTTTTTTGAAATCATTTAAAAGTCACACATTTATAAAGGAAGTAATTAAAAAGAGAATTTTAAATCAAAGTGTCCCATACCACTTTGAAACTTTTGAAAGGAATTAACATTTTAAAAACATTCATGTCCATATAAATAAATCCTTAAAAACCATTTTTAAGACATGGACATTAATTAAAAATATTTAGAAAGATAAATCTTTAAAACATTTAAAATTCTGATTTTGATAAAGAGTACCCTTCCAAAATTCTTAAAATATTCATTTTGAAATAATATAAAAGTCACATAATTATAAAATAAAACATTTACTTTGAAAATATCCTTGTAAGATTGTAAGGGATGCTTTTAAAATTTTATAACGGCGGTAAATAGCCGCAGCCGCCGTATAAGTTAAAAGAACATTCTTACCTTAATTTTGTCGAAAAGGTTAAAAATCACCTTGTTTGGAAAACGATGGAAATATTCCTCTTATAAAAAGTCATACATGGGTATAAATGACTTTAACCCATATTCTTGTAAATAATAAATATGTTTCGAAATACATTTCGAAGAAACATGGATGTGGATGATAAAGAAATCCCAGTAGATTATTACGTATAAACAACCTCGGATAATGAAGAGATTGTGAAATAACCCTTACCAGTTTGGTAACTTATGAAACATACAACCCATGAAAGAGGTATCATACAATGAATATGTAAGTAAACATAAATTAGAGTGTATTACAGAAAGAATATAATTATGGGCAGTACATACACCACACAAAAGGTAATGGTGTCAATATGGCATGAATCTCATGAGAATAAGGAGTGAGATGAAAACCCCTTACCACGTTAATCAACTGAGTCGTATGGCCAAAAGTTAATAACCACCAAATGATTTACAGAATAACATGAATATAAATAGAATCATGATAATATATATCAAATGGCAGTATACAATACACCACTTTCAATAATTTAGTGGCAAACAATGGAAATCTCACGGAATTGAAAGTGAGATAAGAAAATCCCTTACCTTGTACTTTTCCTTGGTTGGGGTAGGTTAACCTCCTGTATAATGGTGAAATAATTGTTATTAAATTATACAAGAATCATATATATTAATATGATGTCATATATGATCTTTTAACATTGATTTGTTAATAATATCTTAGAATTATCGTCGTTTCGGGTGTTAACATACTCATTTTCTTTTATATGTTTTGTTACATAAGCCATGTTTGTTGTATCTTATTCATATCCAGAATGATATCAAGTCCTTAAACATCATTTTTAAATCATCAAATGATAATTATACTTGAATGGATACGATGGAGAATGAATCTCATCGCGTTCGTGGAGACGGTAGTCCGTACGTACGCACGAGCGACAATATCATTCTTTTGATATTAAAATAATATATAAATGGGTGGTATATCATATATACAGAATCATTAACATGTTATATTTATTATTTACATGAGTTACACATCATTATTATACCCATCCAAATAATATTATATTGAATAACAATTGCACCACGACGTGGAGACGGTAAGCCGTACGTACGCACGTATGGTGACATGTTATTCAAAGGGTGGATAGAATACTGAATATGGTTGTACCATATTTATAATAACATCACAGTATATGTGAGATACTGGAGTTATTATTTTATAATGTTAAGAACAAAGGAAGAAGAAGTGGAAGAAGAAATGAACTTGGAGAAGGGTGGTGAAATCATTACCTCTTCTTCGGGTTCTTCCTTTTGATTTGATCAAAAGGGATCCTTAGGTTGGCTTTCTGATCAAACTAAGGCCTCTGGGTTGTAGTGAGGGATGTTGGGAGAGTATTTGGGAAGAGTTTGGCTGAACCAAAAGGCTTTGAAGGTGTGAAGAAATGAGAAGGAGGAGTTCCCTTTTATAAGAGGGGTGAGGGGTACCTTTGGAAAAGCTAGAAATATTAATTTATAATAAATTCATATTCGGTTTCTAATGGCTCCAAAGTTGATTATTCAAAGGTTAAGGTGGGGATAGGTCGAAAACCACTCAACCAATATAATTTAGACAGGTTTGGGTACTTATATTAACCTTATCTTTAAGTATTAACTCTAAGTTAATTAGTTTCACTTTTACAATGTCTCTTTGTATTTTTATATAATATGGTTAATAAACATACTATATACATCCAAGAGACCCCAAAGTGGTCCATTAATGATGAAACTATCATGATATAAGTCTGTTGGCCGAACCTTAGATTTTTAGGAATTTAATATCAATTAATAATATAATATTTGTTTTAAGAACTCTTTTATGTCAATTTTGACACTATTCAATAGTTGATTTTTGTGAAACTCATAACAGATTGATTACTTCGAACAAAGTAAATTAAATCAATCCTAATATATCATATTATCCTATAAAATTAGTTTAGTTCATTAAAAGTTTCATATTATATTTTTTTGGGTATTTATAATATCAATTATTTTAATTTTTCACTATTATAGTAATTACTGCATCATCATTGTGTCATAAATAAAATAAATTATTTAATGTCTAAAAATTATAAATAAAATATCATTATGTAGGAACTCTTTTTATCTTTCTAATGAATATTTATAATCTAAAATCCAACTTATATAACCCTATGTAACAATTTTTTTTCTAAAAGATATATGCTTGTGTCATTTTTGTATTCATTTTGACTTAATTAAAATAAAGTGTCATTATCACTTACAAGTGGATCCATGGGGTCCCAAAATCGACCCAAAGATGCCCATGGTCGACCATGTATCAACCAATAGGGTTAAGACACGTTTTAGGGTAATTTAGTATTATTATAATATTATTTTTAACCCTTGTTTACCGGATTTACCCTTAACCATGGTAAATAAAATATTTACCGCAGTAATTATTCAAAATGTCTAAAAATAAAAGTTACCTATTTACACAATTTGAACATCCTGATTCCAAATATGGAATTAATTTTTCTAAATTCAAAACACAGAAGTGGCAGAAATTAATTTAAAATTAATTCCCGCTGTCAAAACAAAAAGCGTGTTTTTAAGAGATAATAACTATCAAAAGATTGACACTTGTTTATGTTCGGTTTAATTGTAAAATTATGTCTAATGACCAACATTATATTAAATTGTAAAAATATATTCTAAATATACTTTAAAACCACTCAAATTCATAATTTATCACTATTAATTATTTTGATTAAAAAAGTTGTTTTTAATTAAAATTTAGTAATTTTCACTATTCATCAAAATATGAAAGTTATCCGAAAAGTACCAAAATTTCACCTTAGGCTAAATTCGATATTACGAATCCAAAAATGAAGTCCATTTTCAAATATTAAATATATATAATTTCAAAAAGTAGGTATTACTATTCATAACGGCTAGTTTGATTAGTTATGGTGTGTGTTAAAACTCGAAGTTGCGTACAACACACGCTACTGTTTTATTCAAAGGAAAGTGTACCGTGTAAGCTTGGGATGTTTCATTTTAAATTTTTGATGTACCCAT
Source organism: Viscum album (assembly GCA_963277665.1). Lineage (NCBI taxonomy): Eukaryota > Viridiplantae > Streptophyta > Magnoliopsida > Santalales > Viscaceae > Viscum > Viscum album. The sequence goes on along the minus strand of OY728136.1, from coordinate 603,241,183 downwards.
TTAGTCAAAAAGTTTAAAATATTGTATTTAAAAATGTTTCACTATTAAAAGTTGATAAAAGTGCAATACTGAAAATGAATCTGTTCTTGCATTATGACTAAGAAACTCATAATATGGATTCTAAAATTATAAGGATTATATAAAGTGAAAAATGTAGTTAATGCTATTCATGACCTCTTTTAATTCCTTTTTTTTAAGTCATGGTGTGATTGAACTCGGTGTTGCGTGTAGTGCAAGTTATTGAATTATTTTGAAGAAATAACACACTATGAAATCTTGGGGTGTTACATTCTCCCCTCCTTCAATAAATTGCGTCCTCGCAATTTGAAATTGTTCTTCGAAAATAAAAGGTTGAAAATAGAAAATATATTTGTGGGAAAAACCACATTGGAAATTGGGTTACTAAAATTTAGTCTTAATATGTGGAAAAGAGAAATGAAAGGGTCACCACCAAATTATGATCTTGATTAGGAGAACATTGGTGGCAATTAGAGACATATAATTAGAGGAAAAACGTAAATATTTATAGGTAGTGATTGAGGTCATCAATCACAAACAAGTATAAAATTGAGGTCCTTAAACTCATCAATCTATGATTATTTGAAGTACCATCGGTTCAACAAAATATAGGGTATTGGGATAACACATTTTTGACGTTTCAAAATATCTTAGTTGAAATCCCACATCGAATGATGAATTAATGAGGTCTCTATTTAAAATAAAGAGTGGAAAGTATGAAGATTACCGAAAATAACACATACTAGGGTTCCATGTAGGAAAATATGGATATGGAAGAGAAATCTAACCATCAATTATCTGATGGAGAGTGGTAGAGAACATGGCTATGAAAAGGCCAACAATCCCAAAGCCATAAATTAGTGATGATTTAAGGTACCATCGAGGACAACATTTTTGTTCTAAGTTCCTTTTATTAATGTTGAGGAATTTATTTATGAGATTGGCTAAGATCATAAGGAGATATACTTACATTATAATTAGAGTTTTATCTATTAATAAATTTCTACCACAAACTCATCTTTCACTCTAAAAGATAATAGAATGTAAAAAAATTCTATTTACACTATTCGTATAGGGTTCCAAAATAAACGAATTTATAATTCATCTAAAAGATCTTTTAATAAAAACTACATTATTTAATCCAGGACATCTCGTGGGCCAGTGGTAGGTGATACACCCTTGTCGCCCTTCGGTTGCGGGTTCAAGTCTCGCAGCCTTTCCGGACGCGACGGGTTGCCGCCCGACCTCCGGGTTGTCCTTTTATGGCAATCCAAAATTAATCTAGACTAGAACTATCCAAAATACTTCTGTCCAAACTCACAGTCCAACATTTATAAGGAAGGTAAACATAATGTAGATCCTTTTTACCCCGTCATAGCATATGAATACCTTCATCATGTATTCTTTTAATACACTGAAACATCCTGATTTACCATAATCTTTATTGATTACATTCACGCTCCCTTATTCCATATAGAATGCTGGATATACTTCATCAATCCAAAAATGTTTTAAACCCCAACAATGATGGAATAGACAAATCATTAACCAGCTTCAAGGTAGTCAAGAATATCCAATATAATTTATCCAAATCAATCATGTATTATTCCAAAATCACTACCTCAGTATCAGAACTATATTATGATTTATCATTCTCTCAACCATATATTTTCCAAAAATTTATCCTGCTATTGAGTCACTTTTCTTTGTTCCACACAATCTCAAGTCCTTAATGAAATAGTACTGCAGTACAATCCTTATATACTCCATGATTATTGTAACAAGTACATTGTTGATACAACACTCAATTGACATAATCAACATAAGAACTCTAATCATCCCTCTTCATCTGTGGTAGTATCATAACATGATTATTATCCAATAACATCATTTGCGGCATAGTCTGATGACTGAGACATAGGTTCACGTAGTGTCCAAACTCCTTGCAAATGAAGCATTGTACATTTGAAACCATTTTCTTACCCTTGCAGTCACGTACTTTGTGCCCTTTTCCTCCACACTTATAACAAACTCCCATTCCTTTCAGGCAAGTTCCAGGGTGTTTCTTTCCACAGTTACCACATATGGGAAAATTCTTCTTTTCCCTCTTCCCTTTATCCATCTTTCTCTCTTCCATCCTTTTCTTCTCTTGCTTCCCTTCAAAGCCATAGGACTCAGTAAACTCTTTACTTATCTTATCAACACATGATGTTATTTCTTCATATGATGATAATACATGGGATACTATTTCTCTTATAAATTCTAGCTTAAGACAATGAGAGATATGATCCTTCCTTCTCTTTGAATCATGTGCATTTCTGGAGTTATCATTCCTTCTACTGGGCGCCATTTCTAAACAATTGCATAAACTAGATTAGTTTATGAGTCAAAATACATAATCCCATACTTATAAAACACTTAACATAAATTGAACTATTTATGGATATAATCCATAATCATAAAAATGTTTTCTTTGAGAAGTATATACTCATAAACCCTTCATAATGGTTTGTAAAGAAAATGAGAATTATCCTAAGCATATCCCCCGGGAGTGTCGTAACCAAGAGTGCAGCAAGGCCCGTTGTCGTGCACCAGTTCCCGTTCGAGTCTAGCTCAAAGCGGTGTTTTCGGGTTTTACCCCTAGGTACATCTGTGCCAGAGCCGCCTCTACCTGCTCGTATCCAGACAGGGATGTATTGCTCGGAAAACTCACAAAATCTCTACAATACCAAAATTCTAGGAAGTTCTTCTACACTAATCCTCAAAGCTCATCTTAGGTCTATGTGCTCTAATCAGAGTTTATCTAAATCTAGCTTCCAAGGTTTGTACTAAACTTCATCTGATACCAACTGTAACGCCCCGACCCTAGTTACCCAGAGTCGGTGCATTATTACATAACATTGGCATGATCACAAGAAAGATCAAATCCCGAAGGACCGATTGGTTTAGTAGCCTTGGAAACACTAGATATATTCATAAGTTTTACATTACATCATAAGATGAAAAACTACTACAACAACATAATGTCTCCATAATCCACACTACTATCCCCTCATAATATCCCTGCAGGTCATTCATAATTTACTTCTTCACATCCTGGGGAAAATAAAACATAGAAAAGGGGTGAGCTCAAATGCCCAGTAAGGATAACAATATAGAGGAAACTTTCATAAATAAGAATAAACATTTAAGGCAATGTATAACTAAAACAAAAGCCTTTTAAACTTGAACTTCAACATAGTATGGCAAAAGTAAAATGAAATAATTCCATTTACTTGTTCACATGGATATTCTACTAATCGAATAATCACATGAAAAATCAATAACCACTTTCATAATGTTGGAATGCATAATGCCAGACTATCATAACCACATAGCCAAGGCCTCGTGCCAAGACTACAAATAAGATTTTGTCAAGGCCTTGTGCCAAGACACTAGTTTGTCTCATGAGACCTACCGATGCATCGAGGAGCTATAGCGGGCTCCACCTGTCACATATTAAGTCCAATGCATTCCCATATGAAAAGGTTTAAACATAACATAAACATTCGTATTAAAACTAGCATACGAAATGTCAATACTTTCACCATAAACTATGAATGGTATAAAAATAGCACATCCACAGTCAAACATATCACAAAACCTTCAATACAATATAGATGTTTTGTATCATAATAAACCAACTTCAAATAAGCGTAAAATCCATAAAAGGATGTTGACATAGATGAAATCAAAACTATTTGAGAGAAATATCTCTTATTTTGAAATCATTTAAAAGTCACACATTTATAAAGGAAGTAATTAAAAAGAGAATTTTAAATCAAAGTGTCCCATACCACTTTGAAACTTTTGAAAGGAATTAACATTTTAAAAACATTCATGTCCATATAAATAAATCCTTAAAAACCATTTTGAAGACATGGACATTAATTAAAAATATTTAGAAAGATAAATCTTTAAAACATTTAAAATTCTGATTTTGATAGAGTACCCTTCCAAAATTCTTAAAATATTCATTTTGAAATAATTTAAAAGTCACATAATTATAAAATAAAACATTTACTTTGAAAATATCCTTGTAAGATTGTAAGGGAAGCTTTTAAAATTTTATAACGGCGGTAAATAGCCGCAGCCGCCGTATAAGTTAAAAGAACATTCTTACCTTAATTTTGTTGAAAAGGTTAAAAATCACCTTGTTTGGAAAACGATGGAAAGATTCCTCTTATAAAAAGTCATACAAGGGTATAAATGACTTTAACCCATATTCTTGTAAATAATAAATATGTTTCGAAATACATTTCGAAGAAACATGGATGTGGATGATAAAGAAATCCCAGTAGATTATTACGTATAAACAACCTCGGATAATGAAGAGATTGTGAAATAACCCTTACCAGTTTGGTAACTTATGAAACATACAACCCATGAAAGAGGTATCATACAATGAATATGTAAGTACACATAAATTTGAGTGTATTACACAAAGAATATAATTATGGGCAGTACATACACCACACAAAAGGTAATGGTGGCAATATGGCATGAATCTCATGAGAATAAGGAGTGAGATGAAAACCCCTTACCACGTTAATCAACTGAGTCGTATGGCCAAAAGTTAATAACCACCAAATGATTTACAGAATAACATGAATATAAATAGAATCATGATAATATATATCAAATGGCAGTACACAATACACCACTTTCAATAATTTAGTGGCGAACAATGGAAATCTCACGGAATTGAAAGTGAGAAAAGAAAATCCCTTACCTTGTACTTTTCCTTGGTTGGGGTAGGTTAACCTCCTGTATAATGGTGAAATAATTGTTATTAAATTATACAAGAATCATATATATTAATATGATATCATATATGATCTTTTAACATTGATTTGTTAATAATATCTTAGAATTATCGTCGTTTCGGGTGTTAACTTACTCATTTTCTTTTATATGTTTTGTTACATAAGCCATGTTTGTTGTATCTTATTCATATCCAGAATGATATCAAGTACTTAAAAATCATTTTTAAATCATCAAATGATAATTATACTTGAATGGATACGATGGATAATGAATCTCATTGCGTTCGTGGAGACGGTAGTCCGTACGTACGCACGAGCGACAATATCATTCTTTTGATATTAAAATAATATATAAATGGATGGTATATCATATATATAGAATCATTAACATGTTATATTTATTATTTACATGAGTTACACATCATTATTATACCCATCCAAATAATATTATATTGAATAACAATTACACCACGACGTGGAGACGGTAAGTCGTACGTACGCACGTATGGTGAAATGTTATTCAAAGGGTGGATAGAATACGGAATATGGTTGTACCATATTTATAATAACATCACAGTATATGTGAGATACTGGAGTTATTATTTTAGAATGGTAAGAACAAAGGAAGAAGAAGTGGAAGAAGAAATGAACTTGGAGAAGGGTGGTGAAATCATTACCTCTTCTTCGGGTTCTTCCTTTTGATTTGATCAAAATGGATCCTTAGGTTGGATTTCTGATCAAACTAAGGCCTCTAGGTTGTATTTAGGGATGTTGGGAGAGTATTTGGGCAGATTTTGGCCGAAACAAAAGGCTTTGAAGGTGTGAAGAAATGAGAAGGAGGAGTGCCCTTTTATAAGAGGGGTGAGGGGCACCTTTGGAAAAGCTAGAAATATTAATTTATAATAAATTTATATTCGGTTTCTAATGGCTCCAAAGTTGATTATTCAAAGGTTAAGGTGGGGATAGGTCGAAAACCACTCAACCAATAGAATTTAGACAGGTTTGGGTACTTATATTAACCTTATCTTTAAGTATTAACTCTAAGTTAATTAGTTTCACTTTTACAATGTCTCTTTGTATTTTTATATAATATGGTTAATAAACTTACTATATACATCCAAGAAACCCCCAAGTGGTCCACTAATGATGAAACTATCATTATATAAGTCTCTTGGCAAAACCTTGGATTTTTAGGAATTTAATATAAATTAATAATATAATATTTGTTTTAAGAACTCTTTTATGTCAATTTTGACACTATTCAATAGTTGATTTTTGTGAAACTCATAACAGATTGATTACTTCGAACAAAGTCAAATAAATCAATCCTAATATATCATATTATCCTATAAAATTAGTTTAGTTCATTAAAAGTTTCATATTATATTTTTTTGGGTATTTATAATATCAATTATTTTAATTTTTTACTATTATAGTAATTACTACATCATCATTGTGTCATAAATAAAATAACTTATTTAATGTCTAAAAATTATAAATAAAATATCATTATGTAGGAAATCGTTTTAGCTTTCTAATTAATATTTATAATCTAAAATCCAACTTATATAACCCTATGTAACAATTGTTTTTCTAAAAGATATATGCTTGTGTCATGTTTGTATTCATTTTGACTTAATTAAAATAAAGTGTCATTATCACTTACAAGTGGATCCATGGGGTCCCAAAATCGACCCAAAGATGCCCATGGTCTACCATGTATCAACCAATAGGGTTAAGACACGTTTTAGGGTAATTTAGTGTTATTATAATATTATTTTTTAACCCTTATTTACCGGATTTACCCTTAACCATGGTAAATAAAATATTTACCGCAGTAATTATTCAAAATGTCTAATAATAAAAGTTACCTATTTACACAATTTGAACATCCTGATTCCAAATATGGAATCCATTTTTATAAATTCAAAACACAGAAGTGGCAGAAATTAATTTAAAATTAATTCCCGCTGTCAAAACAAAAAGCGTGTTTTTAAGAGATAATAACTATCAAAAGATTGACACTTGTTTATGTTCGGTTTAATTGTAAAATTATGTCTAATGACCAACATTATATTAAATTGTAAAAATATATTATAAATATACTTTAAAACCACTCAAATTCATAATTTATCACTATTAATTATTTTGATTAAAAAAGTTGTTTTTAATTAAAATTTAGTAATTTTCACTATTCATCAAAATATGAAAGTTATCTGAAAAGTACCAAAATTTCACCTTAGGATAAATTCGATATTCCGAATCCAAAAATGAAGTCCATTTTCAAATATTAAATATATATAATTTCAAAAAGTAGGTATTACTATTCATAACGGCTAGTTTGATTAGTTATGGTGTGTGTTAAAACTCGAAGTTGCGTACAACACACGCTACTATTTTATTCAAAGGAAAGCGTACCGTGTAAGCTTGGGATGTTTCATTTTAAATTTTTGATGTCCCCATTTAGTCAAAAAGTTTAAAATATTGTATTTAAAAAGGTTTCACTATTAAAAGTTGATAAAAGTGCAATACTGAAAATGAATCTGTTCTTGCATTATGACTAAGAAACTCATAATATGGATTCTAAAATTATAAGGATTATATAAAGTGAAAAATGTAGTTAATGCTATTCATGAACTCTTTTACTTCCTTTTTTTAAGTCATGGTGTGATTGAACTCGGTGTTGCGTGTAGTGCAAGTTATTGAATTATTTTGAAGAAATAACACACTATGAAATCTTGGGGTGTTACAAAAACAGAGTCAATCAAAAACTAAAATATGATAAATTGAATGGAAAGCAGAGTGTTGGGGGTGGAAATATTTGGCTTAAAGTAATAGTAATGTTACCTTTTAAGAGAGATGACATAGCATTAATACATAGCTAAACAGACATGCAACAGATTTGAGGATACTTCTTGACGTTGTAGCCCTGACATTAAATGACCTTGTGGTGAACTATGGATTCATGGAAAGAACAGCCAAGAGGAAATGTTTAACCTGTGATTCTATATTTAGATTGTGAATATAATTAATGAAAGTTATATTAACTCAGTTTGAAATTGAAATCTCACCTACAACGGCCTATTGAGGGAGCTCCCTGAATTGACGAAGAAGAAGCACCTTCCCTAGATCTGATATCTATGTTGGATGAGCCATTTATTATACAGATGAAGAGATGATAGAATTTCTTGCATTCCATGGATCAATAAAATAAATTGAATCCAATCATCGTCCGGGAAGTCCTTCCCAACGGCCTTCGCAGTCTGCAATAGATGATAGATCTGTGGCTCATCCAAATCTGTATCAATATCATCAACTACGTTATTCAGCAACTCATAGCACTCCCATATGATCATCTCCACATTGTCTAATCTCACATACTCCCGCATCCACTTCACCAACAATCCCATCAATTAGGGTTTTGTAAAAAAAGGAATTCTTCAAAATAGAAGAACAATGACCGATTAAATCATAGGTCTGGTGAAAGTGGTTCTCCCGATATAGCAAGGCAGATGCGGGAACCATGCTATTCCCCCCCCCCAAATATATTATGAAAAAAGTGACACTATAGACCCAGGTGGAGGAGGTTCAATCGACACCTACCCAAAAAAAATCCCCAAAAGGAAAACAAAGAATGGAAAAAAGACACAAAAAAACCAAACACAGCAGTAGCATCGGCACCTCTCATCCAACAACACCATAGCCATCAACAACAACTTCTTCAAAAATCAGCAGCACAATATCAGCAGCACTACAAAAAACCTTCTCTCAGCACCACCATGTTTCAACATTGTACCATGTTCAGCAACCATCATCCTTAACTCCAAACTGAGATTCTCAAGCCTTCACCACTTAACACCGTTGCCCCACCAAGACACGCCCTTCACACCGAGATGAACCACCAACACCATCCCAAAACCACCACATGCACCATCATACCAGACCAAAATGGATTCCAGTGTGATGGGAGGGGAAGCAAGAGCAGAGGTGGGTGAACGAGTCAAGGGGGGTGACAATGGTGAGCTGCCACACCCCAGAATCCAATTCCAATAGTCACCCAGCAGATCATCAAGACACCGCGCAATAGCACTACCACCAAAAGATGTCTTCCAGCAGTAACAACTCAGGAAGAACCGAACCAAAGACATCACATGCAAGTAGCGACCAACAATCCTCGTCACAGTAGGAAATGGCATGTTACAGCATCGAGTAACTCCTAACCCCGCATCTCCTAAGAGGTCACAGATCTGCATCCAGCAACCAAAGCATTCTGACCAAACAACATCCAACATTTCACAACTCACAAAATAGCTATCCATAATTCCACAACACCCAGCACCCCTTGGGAAGAACCCTACTCCAGGAAGGCCCCCAGCAAACTTGAATAGCAACACCAGACATCGCCTAACACCTCTCAGCCAAAACAATAACTAGAGCTTGCAGTGACTTAAATCCATATCCACAACCAGTAAATATAATATAAAAAAATGCCAATGATTCCAACCAAAACCAACAGTGTGAATCGAGGATAGATCCAAGGGATCAAGTCGGTCACGTACCAGCAGCATCATCACGAAATGGAGACAAAACTGTACCAGAGCACAAAACAAACCATCATCAACTTTGTGAAACCAGGAGTCTGAGATCTGAACTGAGGACCATAGCTCGACAACCACAGATGAAGAAAATCTTTAGCTATCTGCACAGCTTTCAGAGTCGTCGAAGACAAGGATCTCCACCGCAAAAACACAGCCGCAAAGAGTGGAAGCCTGAACAACGCCGTCGCTCGGAAAATAGGAAGTCACCGAGTAATTTTCCACCTTAGATCAAGAGAAAATTGATGAGGCCCATCGTTGCCGATAAAGACCCCCACAAGAGTGAGAGGGAAGATCCGAGAATATGACACGTGTCGAAAACCAAAGTAGAGCCGCTGCTTGGAAATCGCGAAGCCATGGAAGAATATCTTGTACATTGAAAAAAACTGCAATAGCCCACCGCTGCCAGGACCACACACCACGAGTGCGAGAGGGCAGGGGCGAAGAAAGGTTAATGCGTCCTCCAACGACTTCTTATTTTCATATTCGACATCAAAATCCATGCAACATTGTTAAAATAATATTACTAACCAAGAAGATCATCGATAATCTAGGATGAGTTTCAGACTATGTACCAGAATGTATTGCCGAATCGATTGATATCATATGAAATCATCGAATACGAAGACCGCGAGTGGGAATTTGTGGGAATGGGGGAGCCGAACGCGGAGAAGACAGAGGAGGAGAAGGTGGGGATGGAGAAGGTGGAGCAGAGGGTAGTGGATGAGGGACCAAAAGTCTAAGAGGGGGAGAGAATAAGTGGATTTTAGACCTAAGAGCTGGATGAAATGGCCTTCGATTGAGAGTGATGCGCGAGGATAATGGTTAAAGAAGGTAACCCTAAACTTGAAGTTGGGTGTGATAATGCGCAGGATGGAGTCAATTTGTGAGGGGTATTACGGGTTTGCGAGTGAGAAGAGGAGGGTTATCTGGTAAATGGAGGATTGAAAATGTTGACGTGGTTTCTTCTAGAGGTGACACATAAGCATAGAGTAACCCAGGTTTAGTATATAAGTGAATTATTTATTATATAAATAACTTTACAAAATGAACATTGCTATTTTGTTAAATAATACTAATAAATATGATATTATAAAAACCATGGTTTTCACAATAAGTATTTAATTTCTTTTGGTGTAAATTTATAGTAAATATTAAATATTTATATTGGAAATATATGTGAAAGGATAAACAAAAGGGAATGGGTTTGATGCACAGTCTCATCTTTATTCAAGATTGTTTGAGTGGCTGTTTTTATGGGAAGAACTATAAGATTATTTTTTCACAAAAAGTTGATATTTCTATGTTCTTTATATTCCCATAGAAATTATATTTTTTCCTTCATTTTCCTTTCACTCTGTAGTAAATAGTCTAGTTTGATTATGTAAAATTCACTTTTTTGTTTGGACGATATTTTTTCTTTCCTGCCTATATTTTCTATAACTTTTTCATAAGTTTATTCAATATAATATAATGACTTAATAAATAAAATTACAAATTTTATGAATTTTATGAATTTTTTTTATAAGATTCCACTTATGGATTACCGAATAAGGTACTTATTAACTCTTTTTTTAATCTAATCATTGTAAAATAATTACTATATGGGAGGATTTTCCATTTTCATCACATTTTATTCCATGAATATCTCAAAATATGTTTATATTATAATTTTCATCGAATTATTTTCAATAATATAAAAATTATTTTAATATTATAAATATTTTATTTCCAAAGGGAATGTATGGTTACATGAATAAAAATTCCACAGTTATTTTCAATGTATTTTCATCTATGTCAACCTCCTTAAAATGTTATTATATTTTCAAAAGAATATATTCTAATGATAGTATATAAAAAATACATTAGATTCCGTATAATCATGATTCTCTAGTGATTGGAAATGTAAAATATTAAAATTTTATATGGTAGTTTTTCAATATGAGTAATTATGTTAATTATATATTGAATTGATTTATATTTCATTCATATTATTAAATAATTTTACAAATATTGTGATGAGTGTGCTCGTTATAACCCCTAATGAATCATTATCTTTCATGAGGAAACCTATCTTGGGAATTTGAGTTTTTTTTCCTATTTTGTATGTTTTCATGACACAAGGCCTTGATATTATGGTTATGATTTACAATAATATAGAATCTATAATTATAAATGTTTATTTTATTATAAATTTAATTAATTAGGCTTCAATGTCATCCATCATTTCAATCCCATTTTTATGAATTTGGTTATATACTATATATTAGTATTATTTATATCTTCCATATTATTCTTTCATTATTTTTCCAATGATAGATTCTATTTTATGATTGTCTTTTTTGTTCATATGAGTCCTTGATTTGATTTCTATTCCTTCCCCTAAGTTACAAATATGGGCTTTATGAATGATTTCATGGATATAATAGATGAAATTATAATTTTCAAAATATTCTATTAATTTGTATTACTTCTTTACTAATTTAATGTCAGAATCATGCAAATATATATAGTATTTGAATAAAAATAAAATATTCAATCATTTAAGATGATATATCTTGTGTTTGGTTTTTCAATTTTGTATTATAAACCCTAGCATTGGGATAATGGATTTTTGGTGAAACATAAAAATATAAATAAATAAATTAATGGATAAAATTTTTTTCCATGTAATTTATTTTTTTGTGCAATTCATTAAAATTTGAAATAACAAATCATATGATGGTTAAATATTAATAAATATTATTTATATATCTATTATAAGGTAATTTTTATTAAATTTGAAAATATTGAAAAAATATGAATTGGTAATATTTCAAAGAGTAAAATTTAAATATATTGTATGATTATATTTACGAGTAAAAGGTTGAAATTTTATAAATTATATTTAAGTAAATAAAGTTATTTATTTGATATATAATAATAATTATATTATTAGATATTTTTTTGGATTTTAATGAAATGTTTCATTTTAGAAAAATAATATAAAATAGCATTTTCTCAAATATAGTAAATTAATGAAATCATTATGATATAAAAATGTAATGATAACTAAATTGGTTTTATATTGATCAAATATGGGTTTTATAATTCATTTTAAAACTTTTGAAAATATTAATTTCTTTTGAAATATAATAATTTAAAATTTATAAAATATTTTCTATTATTATCTAAATCATTTTAATGTGATTGACATTTATTTTTATTTAATTTATCTTTTTACACAATTATAAATTGTTTCTAATAAAATAAAATTTATACATGAAATAAGACATATCAAAATATATCATATATTTTGATTTATTGTATCTATAAAAATAAATTATTTATAAATAATTACTTGCCACCCTAAAAGTAAACACCACTAAATAAATTAAATAAATGTTTTAAAAACTATAAAAAATGTTAAAAAAATATCCAAAATAGTGGTTACTTTATAAGTCAATTTTTTATGGCAACCTCTCTATTATTATTGTGTTTTGGAGAAATTTTCAATTTATAGTGAATTTCTAATCAAAATAAATTTTACTCCTCTCATACATAAAAATAGTTCATCACAAAACTAATTCCCCTCAGAACAAAAGACTATTTTAATATCCAAGGTCCCTCAAAATCCCACACAAACGCTACTAAACGCCTCATGTTTTTTTTCTCCTCAATGATCATCCCCTTAAGTCCTTAATAAAATTTGTAAAGGATATATTCCAAGATGTATGGTAAATATTTCTAAATTACTCTAAATATATTCAAATTATTTAAATATTTTAACTATATAAAAAATTCGATTATTAAATCCTAAAACTATAACATTAGTTTCGTTAATGTATTAATGTTTTATTACATTGACAGAATAATCATTATTTTCCTTCCACACATCCGATTTGTAATGTGAATATTCCATACATGTGTACGTCCAAATTCTGGCATCCATAAATGACATGTTTTATTTTCCCTTGATAGCACATATGGATGAATAAAGTGATTCAATTAAATAGAATTTATGATATTTTTAAAATAAATATTATTTTAAAAAAATTAATCTATTTTTTTGATCATTCATTTATATAGAAAACAAAAAATTTCATTAGTGTGTACATGTGAACTACCACCTCCGTAAGGCACCATACATAATTGTTTAAGGAGTAGAAAATTTGTATGATTCAATGAATATTTTTTAAAAAAAATTTGTAATAAATTAATTTTTGGATATTTTATATTCATTGTTAAGTCATTATTAATATACAAATATATTTTCATCAAAATCATTATCACCAAAAGGTCATTGTGTATTCCAACTTCATTAATATATACTAAATATCTCAAGGATTAAAATTAATGAATTATTATTTAATATAGAGAATCAATTAAAAGACCTTTGATAATCAAGGAATGATGTTGTTAGAACAAAATTTTAAGTATCTACCTCAAAATTTTATTAAATGTGTGAGACAATCAAAATTTATAACCCCCAATGTGATGAATTAATTATTAAGAATAATTAAATATATGACAAATATTTCAAATTTAATGATATATAGGATAAAATGTATTAATATTTTAAAAAAATTATCAGAGTTGTTTATATTTATTATAATGGAAGTTAAAGTGTCAACATACATGTCATGATAAAAGGTAATGTTTTCTATTGAATCAACATGTTCTACGGGGTCATAATTTTTCCCCTATGACATTGTTTGTAAAAATAATCTTCTTCGATACTATGATGATTTTATATTACATTTCTCCTTCAATTTAAAATAATTAAATTTAAAAATGATTTAATCCTGTTTTGATAGATTTGTTTATTTATACAATTTTATGATGCTATGAATAAGTTCTATCCACTCCACATAATATCATTTTCTTATATTTCTATATTCACTCATCCCTCTAATGATCTCCTTTATCACATTGAATATGAAATTTCTGAATCATAAGGTAATATTGAAATATCTATTTAGAATTTATAATATATATATATATATTTATCAGTCTTATATTAAGCATTCTTCAAATAAATTTATTCATAATATTGAAAGGTTCTATCATTTCATTATCATATATTTTATCATCAACTCCAAATGTAATTTGGATAAACTTTATAAATTTTTCATGGATGTTTCATTGAGATTTATTGTGAAATAAGTTTTTCATAATTATTATGAACATACCGTGAATTCTGTTTTCAAAAGAGTTTGAAAACATATTCTCTTTACAGTGATGTTGTGAAATAATTATTAAACTCTATTTTTTTTATTTTAGTATTAACATACCAATTGAACACAAAATTATAAAAAATATAGAATTATGTATAATGGATCAACTAATTAATTAAAACCCATAGACACAGACACCTAGATCAAGTGCTAGAAAATGTATCTTTACATGGCGACTTGTACTGACTCAAACAAAATTTAGTATAATCTATATATAATTTAAGGATTTATAAAAATGGTTACACATTAATAAATGTGGAATATTATTTAGGTTTAAGGTTTTAAATAATTTTTAACACCATTACAATATAATTTTATAAATCCCAAAAACATATATTATTCTCACAAAATGGGTCTATATGATCATAATGGTTTTTTATTCATGAAAATTTTATTCATTCATCATTTTTTACCAATAAACATGATATAATTAATATATATCACATGTACCATAAAAAATGAAAAAAATGGGATGTTGGATTCAAATCACACTATGGGATTTATTTATTTTTTAATGTTTTAGTATTTAAGCATCTAATATTCTAAATATAGTATACTTCTATTTTTATTTTTTTTAATCTTTATATGTTTAGGTTATAAATATTTAAAATAAATAGATAATGAGTTATGGGTTACTATTAATATAAATATATATACCCCTGTATTTCATTTTTCCTATATCAATACATATTATGGATTTAAATTAAAATATATTTATGTTGTATCTCTCCCACATTTACTATAATACCTAAATCACTCATGATAGAGTCAAAAAATTCACCAAACATTTGTCTTTAAAGTACATTGGCTAATGATTAATCTTCAAAACCAATGGATTTTTATTCCACTCTCCCATATAATGAAAATCATAATTAATTGGAAGATATTCTCTTCAGTATCAATATTTTTTTCCATCACACATATTCTTATTTACTTCCACAAAATTACAAGTTGTGACTTACTTTTTACTTTTTATGTGGATTATTTAATATTGGATTCATCTATATTTATGTCCATAAATTTTAATACAATCACCTCATTTCGTTACGTGTCATCATATTCTAGGGATTTTATCCTCGTCTTTATTTATTTCTAGACTGGTTTTTTCACACTATTTATAAAGAAAAATATTCATAACGTTCTAATTATACATTATATGTTTCTAATAAGAAATCATGAGTATCACTTGTTCAATAACCTTTAATAGGTTACCTATATTTCAGTACAATTACATTATAAAAAAACTTCATTGAAATTCATATAATTACATCATTCCATTGAAATACAAATTCATTATCTCATCATATTTTTAATAAAAAATAATTAAATTACACTTATACTCATTTTAAGTTAATATATTCTTCATTAAATCATTTATTCTCCCATTTTTGTTGAAAAAATTGTTTTTTTGTAAAATATGATTAAAAATGACATAGGTTGTTTATTTACCTTATCAAAATAAATTATGCACCTCAAAAATCCCATCAAAGGAGATGAGCAGAAAAAATCCACACACTTGAATATTTTTGTTATAGTTCTTTATAAGATAATAATATAATGAAATCATTATCCATTCCATTAAATTTAGGTATTTCGTATTCATTACTCTTATGGTTAAAAAAATAGTTATATAATATAGTGTAGCATTATATAGGAAGATTTCCTAGCTAGTCACATATATAATAAACTTATTTTTTAATTAGAGCATTTTCTGGACAATCAATTTTGACATTTACTATTACTTCATAGCACTTCTACATTTAGTGGTCCATCCCTCCTAACACATTTTATAACATAAACTCTAAAAATGAATTAATATTTTTTAATCATAAAATAACTAATTTTCATGTTTAAAAATAATAAATAATTCTTAATATTATCAATAAAATTCATACATTCCATTAAATAATCATTTTTTCATGATATAATCATCTAATTTGTGATTAATTATTACAAAAAATCTATTTAATATTTTTTTTAAATATACAATCCTATAATATTCCCCTTTATTCGAGACATAATTAATTCACTATTGAGTAAAAATATAGTCCTATTCACAATATTACATTATTAGTCCATGAATTTATTGATTTTTTATGATCATTATAGGATAATCTAAAATTAATTACTTCCACTTATGAATTTAAATCAGAATTTCCAAAAAAAGTTCCACGATCATTTTATGAATCCAAATTTAACTTTTTCCCCTATATGAACCTAATAAATCATAAGGACAATTATATATCCAAAATTTCATTCTTGAGGTTTCTGAGAAATATTAAATTGAATTAAAAGAACTATAATATTATTTCTCTATTCTTTTTTCAATGTAGATATGTTTTTAAAAAAATATATTCTTACTACAGATTTTTAATGAATGTAAATATTCATTTTATTATCATAATTGAAAAAAAAATATTCAATCAATAATATATTTTTTTCAAAAAGGACAAATTTTCATAATAATTTCTGATAGATAATTGATAATCATAATTAAAAAAATAATTTTATTTCAGAAAATTTGTATATTTAAAATAATCTCATTAAATTTCCATAATATCATTATCACTATTTTTATTATCATATTTTTTATTAATTTAAATTTCATCACATGTTAATTTCAATTCATTAAACTTTTAAATTAATATTAATTATCAATTATAAAAAAATGATACCATATAATTACTATCATCAGGATAATTACCATAATATTTTGATGACTATAAAATATTATTGTTGAAGAAGGATATTTTATTACCTTTCCACGTTGAAGATTATTTTTATGATCTATTATTTTTCATGAAATAAATATACATATCATCCTCACCATTATTCATCTTTAAATTTACCTATTTGAATATCGTGACATATCACGTATCCTTCATCAAATCTTCATTGAAACTATTAAATTTTTAATATATGAAAAATGTCAATTATTTCTAATATACCTAGGGGAATTACTTTTATGATGGGGATGATGACATGGGATTTGGAAAACAACATTAATTCTTTTACTTCATCAACTATACTATTCTCAAAATAGTTCCATCAATATTAGAATCATGACCATTGAAATATCCATTCATTAAATATTTATTAATATAATTAACATAATGTTATATCTAATTATACATATAAAATAATTCCTCTCATAGAAAGTTATAAGATAATAAATTTTTCACTGAAGTAATATTTTCACTTTATAAAATGAATTTACGTTCAATTTCATAAAACATATAGAGATCATTTCTCTGAAAATATCAAAAAACTGAGATTCATAACAGATAAATTAATAAATTCAAAACATATTGATTTTCATTATAAAAGTACACTTTTATGATAACAATAGTGGTGGATCTAGGAATAATGAGGTTTACAATGGGAATCCAATATCAACATACCATTTTCATATTTATTTTATTTCTTATAAAACAATCAATCGTCACATTCAATAGTGAACTATTTTAATACTAATCTCATAAACACCAAGGACATCAACATAAAATTTAAAGTATAGATAAAATATCCACTCCACCAAATGAGTATTAATTCCATGGGGTGATAAAAATTGGTATAAACTATATGAGAAACTATAATCAATATCATGTTTAGAAAAGTTTGGGTTATATACTATACTAAATGTAAAGTGATATCTATAATTTTTTATTTTAATATAAGAAGATAATTTATTATCTTTAGCAATATTCTTTCTCTATCATGTATATTTTCTAGGGGAGTTTAATTATTCATCTAAAAATTGTCTATATAAAAAAGTTTCATTCACCAATACATGGTATATATTATGAATAATTGTGAATTCATCTTATTAAATTCATTCATCTTTGTTATGGTCACAAACATAAAACTATTGGATTTACTTTTCTTATTATTCTTATTAATTCACTATTTAAATTTCCAGTCTTTATATACTATCCACATCCACATTTCAGAACAATCAATACACTCTTTCTAGTATATTTTGTATAATAATTTACATTATCCATAGTTTCATTGATGAAAAATATTTATTTGTTTTTCAAAAAACAAATCTACTCCATTCAATACAAGTCCTTCTTCAATTTTTTTTTTATAATATTCTATTGTCATCACAAAAACGTTTAAATTTCAAATTAAAAATAATACAAGTAACATCCATTAACATCATTTATAATCAATGAAATTACTAATACTCATTTCTTCATTTAAAAGTACTAATGAAATTAAACTTTGTATAAATCATAATGAAACTATTTTAATTTCAATTTATTCAACCAATTTTCCTCAACTAAAACTTCCTGTATTGTGAGAATTTAATTACAAGTCAATATAAAAAATTAATTCCTTGGTACATAATGATTATTTATAATCATGGTTATATATTACAGTGTAAATATCATCTTAACGTTTCTAATTATTAATGGTAATGTTGAAATAACATTATCAAAGTGTGAACATGAAAATAAAACTTTTTATAGCTAATTACAATTGAAATAATTCTTTACACAAATAGCTTCAACATCATCAAAATTATATATTCAAAATATTCATAATTCTGAGGAATTATTATTTTAATTAAACCATTATATTTCATGAGATAGACATTTATTCCAATTTGGTAACTATTTATTTTTTAAATGAATCACAAATGAATACCCTCAAATGACCCTTATGTATACAATGTAATATTTATATGACCATTAAATATAACTCAAATAGTATGTTGGTACTACCTACACCACTAAGGTACCTTTACATATCAACATATAACATTTATTGTTAAACTATATCTCTTGATTAACCATTATATTTGACATACAACAACATTATGAATTTCTATGACCTTTTATGAAATTACTAAATTTTTTGTACCATATCCATTATTGTACATTTTCATTATAATAATTACATATACATATGTAGGGTAGGATTTTACCTTTTTATAATTTCATCATGTCTTCTAAAAATTAATTTTACTCATCGCTGGATGGTTTGTCTAATGTGTTTTATACATTTCCATATTTTAAAATGAAAATAAGGTTTAACCTTTACACATACATGGAAATATTTTGAATTTTACAAAATTTTGTTGCCTACATTTAGTGATCATTACAAATGGATTAAGATTATTTTTATATTTGAGATACTATTTTAAATTTTCACTGATCTATTATTAGTTATATTTTACATATATTTGGGTGTATCTTTTTTATTTTCACTCACTCATATGAGAAATAATGTGAATAATGAATTTTATTTATTGACTATAATTACTATAAATTCTTCATATGTTTGATGATTCTAGGAAAAATTCAGAAATGAAAAAAATTTCAATACAAATAAAAAACATCCTATAACATCAACCAAACTATTTTAAACACATCAAAATCTTGGAATGTAAATAATCTAACACAATAAAAAATTATATTAATTGAATTTGTATTTGATTTGTTTATCTAAAACATAATGAAACATAATTACTAAATCCATTCATTCTCTAATACTTCTAAAATATATAATTGGTAATATTTTTGAGGATACGTATTATAATTCATATAGAATTAACATATCACTATATTTAAAAAAAAATTCCATTGTTACGATAACATCAAACTCTCACATCGGCCTTTGTGGGAGAAATATTATATAATTAAATTATTCATAAGAAATGAAAAAAATTTGTTTTTAAAAAGTAATCTTTATGGTATTTTACATATTGAGAAGTAATGTATAAGATAATTACCATCTTGAACCGTTCTGAATATGTGACATTAGAATATATTTTAAATTTAATTCATCATTAATGAAAAATTACATTATAAATAAGTGAATGTTTAATTTAATTTATCTTATTTGGATATGGTAACATAGTTGTATCTTGAATAAATATCCACATTGAAATGTATTTATATAGTATTCAAGAGAATATATTATTTACTAAATTAAATAAAGGCATAAATTATTTTTTTTAGAAATTTGCGAGAATCATGTAATTAGTAAAAACATCATATCCAATTGTAGTTTTATTGGATATATGATAATTATTTTCAATTTTACACTTTCATTAAACAAGTATTATTTATAATATTGTATAGAGTTACCCATGAACAATTTCTAAGATGATATATATATATTTCTCATATAATAGAATAATGATTTCTTCCAATGAAAATTACTTTATATTTAAAATTTATCACTTATGGGAAATCATAGAATGATTTCTATCATATTATTTGGGTATCATGTGTGAGAAAATTGAATAATTATTAATTTAATTTATAAAATTGGTCAAAAAATTAAATTTATCTCTATTTGTATAGATCCTACAATATCATCCTTAATAATTATCTATTTCAACTATAAATGTTTCCATTTGTGTGTATTTAACACCAAAAAAGAATATAAATGATATTTAAGTAAATATCTTCAACTACAGTACTAATGGGTTAAATCAAATATTGAAATAATTATATACACCTATAATACACTACATTTAATTACACATAAACTCATGGGAAACTATTCATGATTCACTTCAATGTGATCTCTATATTCCACATAATTATATCATCATAAACTTCATTATCCATTAATAAAAGTACTCCATTCCCTAAAAAATCCACATTCTATATTCTATTCGATAATAAAAACAAAACAATATTAATCTAAATACTTGTATTAACAAGAGTTACGATATGTTTTTGAATGCATTTGAATTCATTCAAATCAAAATTTAAATTCACAAGTGGCATTTGAATAACATAACCTACTTCATCTATGAAATTCATACAATAAATTAACATAACATTCTTTCATATATCTAGATGAAAAAAAATCATATGTAGTATAAGAAATATATTTATGAACAATTTTCTTAAATTATTCATATTTAATAAGTAATATATCTATAAATTTCATTCGGAGCCACTATTATGTTCTTATTTAATCCCTTTCTAAATGCCTTGTAAAATATTAGAGGAATTATGTTGATACTCAATCCCAAGTGTACTAAACATGTAAGGGTTAAATTTTCATCAAAAGTAACTGTTATTTTAATGCTTTGATTATCATTTTTTCTATAGATTCTTCTATTTTTCCACTACACTCTATTATACTAACATTCTAATACCATAAAAATCATTTTGAATATTCTCTTTTATGACAACTCTCATATATTATTTTTTAATATTATTCATCTTAGTTGATGCCTATATAAATGTAATTTATAATATATTCTTTTTAAATATATTGATTAATATACCAATGAATGTATTCTTTTGGTCAATTTATTTACAAAATTTAATAAACACTAATGGAGGATCATTTAGATATTTTATCTCCATTAACAAACTTAAAAATAGATTATTCATCGCTTCATTCTTCAATATTTGTATTTTAGTCACATTTCCTCCTCATCAAAATTATTGTTGTTAATTTATATGATATAATCTTCTTTCATTAGTATTAATTTCAAATAGATATTTTTTATTTGATTTTCATGTAAATTCTATAAATTCATTAACCTCTTAATGTATAAAAATCCATTAACCCATCACATTGATTGGTTTTTAAGTTTCTTAAAATATTACAATTATCTATTTTAATTTATTATATTGAAATATATTCAATTTTGATTTCAAAATTTTGAGTATTTTCTAGATTAAATTTAATCATAATTTCAATCCATGAGGTTTTTTAATTAGTACATTGGAAAAAATCCGTCATCACTATTTGATTACATTTGATCACTAATAAAAAAACACTCTATAAATTTTCTAACATGGTTAGAACATGATGAACTATTCTCATATGTTATAGTTTTATGAGTCAATTATCAGTTTTTTCATTATAATTCATGTGATTCAATTTATTTACAATTTCATTTCTTATTAATTAAATAATTTGTTTTTTATAAACAATTTATAGTAAGTTTTTCTAAAAATATCATTTCATGGAGGTGTTATTCTGTAGTTTTCAATGTGACAATCATCTTTTAAGTTAGATAATGATGGATTATCAACTAGAATAATAATATTTGTAAATTTTTTGAGAATATGACTAATCATTGGGCATTGATTATAGAAATTCTTATTTTCCTTTTTGTATTTAACCTAATATTTTAAATTATTATTTTGAATTTATAATTCATTTATTCACATCATTTATGAATTACATTTAATGAAAATAACTCATTTATCTATATTAGATTTTTTGATGATTTCACGGAAAATATTTTGATCGTATATTTTGGATCATGTACATTATTATCTTCATAATTTCCTCATATAATAAAATAAAATATGTGTTACCCAACTACATCCAATATTTAATTTTTTAATTAATGAAATATTGGTAATGAGAATTGATAGGTTGTGAAAATTGGATACTATTATTCAGATAAAATTCATGATTTATAGAATGATTCATGTTATTTCGACTCAAATGTTTATATTAATAATATCAAATAAAATATTAATTAATTATGATGAATTTTCTTCACAAAATAAATTTATATATCCTCATATGTTCTTAATTGATCATCTTGATACTAGTAAATCCATCATAGAATATATCCATTCATATATTCTTATAAATATCTCATTTTTAATTAAATATTTGATAATATAATTAATGTATCATAATTGATAGTATTTGTAAATTGATTAAAAAATTCATGTGAATCATATGATCGATTCCCACTAAAAATTGGACAATGTTGACAATGGTGGAGTTTGAATTCATAAATTAATTCATTTGGATGTTGTATCATGAATTATATGTTACCAATATCTCTATAAACTATTATTCCTCTAGGTATTAATAAAATTTGTTCATTTTTTATAATTTTTCTTATAAATTTTAGAGATCCCATATTATATTAAATAAATAATGATAATTTTCCATCATATGAAGTTTTATTTTATAGAAGCTCTTATGAAAACATCATTCCATCTCAAGGATATGTTGTTGTTGGATTTCACCTAAATATATATTTATCCACATATAAAAAATATTTAATACAATGTAAGTAGTAATATAATTTTGAATATCTAAACAACTAAATTATATACAATTAATGTACTTATGTTCTTATAATTGTTTTAAACAAAATGAAAAATAAAAGTATTAATCAAAACCCAATACCCCTAAAAGTGTACAAATATTATTGATGTTAATTTAATAGTGGTCAATTAAAAATACTATTTAAGGTAATAATATCTATATTACACATTCACTAGGTGTACCCTAAGATATTTACAGAGGGGAAACATCCAAAATTTTAAAATTTTAGATCACTAATATTTGTTTGAAATATAATTAAAATCGAATGATTTAATATATATATTAAAATGAAACTAAAATGAAACAGGTGAATAAAAATGGGAAAAAGTATGTTATGTTTTAAGAATAAGATGAGAAATAATATATTTAATGTATTAGTAATGTGATAAGAGGGTTTTAGAATGTTTTGATGAATTAAAGTACTTCAATAATAATACCATCTTTTTGTTGTACCATATCAACTCGTTATTTTTTGTTATAAATTTACATAATATTTTCCACTTCATTAAATCTTTTAGTCCATATTTTTCTTCCAATATTAATAAATATAATTGAATATAGTATTTATGGGTAAATTATTAATGTTCCAGGTAAATATATGATATTTCATTCCTTATGGAAGATACATTTTTTATAATTAATTAAATATATTTCAAATCCTGTTAAATCATATACTATTTACTATTGATCCACAACATGATAAGTCTAGTAAATAAATATATAAAAATAGCAGTTGATCTATTTATTATTTCATTCAATCATTATATGTGATCACGAAAATAAGAATCACCCAATAAAATTATGAAATTAGAAATTAGTTCTCATAAAAAATAATTATATTAATATAGACTCTAATAGGGATTCACTTTGATTATCAATTCATCCTTCTTATGTGTGATTCACCTCCATCCCATTCAAGAACATATGTACAAATACCAATAGTTTATTTTCATTATATATTCCATTTATAAATCAAATTAAATATATTTTATCGATACCCATAATCCACTTTATTTTAGATGGCTACTCATATAATAAAGTTATATATTCTTTTAGTTGTCTTAGTTAATATTGAACACATAAATCATCCTCTCTCAGGTTAGTATTAGTTTCCACCAGTATGGGTATTTGTTGTGTTATCTAATTCAATTAGGAACATTTTTTTGGGGATTTTAGTGGAACCTGTAATCTGAACATGTCTTCCAAATTTCCCATCACCTCATCATTGTTTTAGGTTCCTTTAAATTATAACATATCAATCAATATTTATCATTCAAGGTGTACATAAATTATTATTACATTAATGAATATGTTAAATGTTATTTGTATAATTACTAAAAAATTTACTTCATAATAAATTCGATAATAAAAACATTTTGGATGCATATAGTGTGATATTTATTATGTTTTTATCATAATTATAATTATGTTGGAGGAATGTGTTTCCATTATTCAAAAATAATTTTCATTGGAATTTTATAAATATCATCTCATAGATTCTTACAGTGTAACTTATTCTTTATGGTCTAGGGTGACAAAATAATCCACAATATTAGGAAAATAGTTTCACAACAACATTTATATTATCACAATTTCTATTATTGTGATTGTGACAGAGAAAAAAATTTATGGAATTCAAATCCCAAAGAGGAAGTTCTCAAAGAAATGAGAATAATATAGTTTCTATTGTCCTTTCGTCTCTTGAGTGAAAATTGTGTAACATTATCAATGCAAGGAGTTTTACACACATCATTGAGATGAAATTAAATGAACATTCGGCTTCTAAAAAATAATTTTGGTTTAGAAAATTAAATTTTATTCTTTTGATCATGTATATTGAATTCCTGATAGTGGGTTTGGACATATTATTCTGATTCATTTATGTGTGATAAAATTAAAATATTTGTTCTACCGATATATAGGATTTTCATCAATTTCAGACACATTCTTTTGTCCTTCTTTGTAACCTTCTTTGCATCAGTTATATAAAATAATAAATGAATAATACCAAATTAATCATATATAAAAATATTAAATGAGAAAATGAATATAATATTAAATAATTTTAAATAATTACTTATAAATTTTAGAATCAAATATAATATATAAAATACTATAAAAATACTAATTATGTCATAGTGACCCACTAAAATAATTTTGAATAACAAAAAAATAAATTATTACCACATTTAATGACGAACAATAATATATACCAATTGTACAACATATATACATATAAAAGTTTAATTTTACATGATTTTAGTGTTGTGTTTATTGGATAAAATCAGAGAATGTAATGTAAATTATTTCATATTATTTTGTGAGAGAGACATAACAATTAATGATAATGAGAATCTGACATTGTGTGATTATCAATAGTTTAATTATTATTTTAATGGTAGTGAAAAAATGTAAACTAACTAAAAAATCATTCATATCGTTAATATCAATTCATCATGGGGTATTAATGAAAATAAGTTGATATGAATGTAGGAAAATCCATCCAAAGCCTCATTTTATTCATCTTATACCAATTGGGGGGTGAGTTCACTAGATTTTTCATTTGATTGATAACTCCCCTAACAAAACAAAAAATAAAAGGGTATTAATCCTATATATAAGTCATAGTATTTTAATACTCCCCGTTTTGACACAACCACAACCAAGTAATCCGATTACAAATATAATATATGGGGTTATGATTTCCAATAATCTATGGGGAGAAGTATCCCTAGTTGGGGAGTTTGGTACTCCACCAACAGTCACACACCATCTATTTTATTTTGTTTTATTACAATTTTAGACGATTGATTATTCCAAATTGATATATTTTATGTGTGTTCACATGATATATTTTGATCATTTAGTATTTTGATCCTGATATTTAGGTATTAATTATTTGGATTAGAATGAGAGTGTGTTTCTATGAAGAGATAGAATTTTGATTCAAAACATTAATATTTTCAAATATGAACAATATCAATGTAGTATCATTTGAGAGAAGATATATTTTATTCCCTAAATTATTTAGTTAATGTTATATTAACCAAGGGTGGAATCCATAATTTTGGTAGCAACTATATATTATTATTTAATGTTGTTTAATTATTGTCATTCAATCATCACAGATTTTATTTCATTTTTCCTTTGGGATATCATTATGGTTAACTATAACTACCTCTACATAGGGAATTTTGTAGTGATTTAATTATTGTTTTTTAGAATTGTAATTATTTTCATAATAATTTAGAGATTTATGTCTAGTGGAATGGATGTATAACATTATATCATGTACTGAAAATTAGAGAGTCTTGATGGAGGATTCTACATTAACTGATTTATAATATATAGTTAATATTTATAAATATTTTTATAAAATTTGAAGAGAGTTTAATTACGTAATTTGCTGTATGGAATTAATTATGTGAAATTTTTCCCTAAGGGAGGTAATGTTATAAAATGTCACATGTAGTTAAATTTAATTATCGATATTATTGTAATATATAATTATTAAATAAATTAATATGGAATTAAAATATATATTTTATTTAGAAATTACCCCCACATTATGTGTAAATCCTCATTATGATAATCAGAAAACCTTCTACTTTTAATTTAATTCTTTCAGAGACACTTCTTTGTGAGTCACATTAAAAAAAATGGGTTCATGTAGTTCGATTCATGTTTCAGTTTTAATATTGTTAATCTATCATATATATAGACTCCTTATTTATAAACATTCCATGTAATGGTTTGGGATATTTTGTAATTAGTTATTGAGTTATTTTATATTAGTATGTTATTTAAAAAAATATTACTATAAGGGCTGGAAAACAATCACAATACTACACAAGGAATTTTGTCATAGTAATGACTACAACACACTGATTATTATCTGTACAGTATAGATCAATTTTTTTATATATGATATTGGGGTTACAGTATGCCTATTTTAATAATTTATTATCATGTATACTATTATATAATGCACATTTGGTAAATTTTAGTCAAATATTTCTACATTATATAATTCAATTATTATGGGATACTAAAAATTTGATGATTATTTTTGATATGATTGATAAATGTGTAAAATCTTATATGTGAACTTTCTAGATACATATGAATGTTTTTTCACCATCTTTATTAGTAATCATGGAACACTTTTATTTTTATGAGTATATTATATATAGAAATGAATGGAAGAGTCCTATTTATATTATTATATAGAGGATTAATCTCACTATGTCAATATATAATACTTCAATTGAATATATATTATATGAGTTTCACAAAACAATGTTAAATTAGTGGTAGTGTGATAATGATTTCTGCAAATTTATTATAGGAAGGTTGATAATGGAAGAATTTCTTCAAATACAGAGATATTTATTACATTTATATTTTTATCCCTAAAGAGTTCTATTTATGGATAGAAATATCACTAAGATTTCTTTATCAAATGTGTTGAGTAGTATAATATAGATACTTAGAATCATATTGTTTAAAATATCATTCTATAATAATTATTATAATGGAAATATTTTATTATTTGTGATAATTAAAAATTATTTTTTTTTATAAAACCAGCCACATAGTTTGATAATTTATAAATTACATTGATAATGTAGTGTTTTGAGATTATAATGACTGAACCACATGATTACCGAATAAGTGTTGGGAATCGATCTAACCTCTCTTTATTTAGGATACATGATGAATTTTTCATATTTATAAAATCTTATATTATGGGATAATAAATTTTATGTACATTTAGATAAGAAGGAACATCCACTATTATATGTTAATGGTGAATTTTTTTTAACCCTTCAAGGATATGAGTTTGATCACCATGATTATCACAACTATTACATTGTTATTAATTAATAATTATTAAATACCATTATTTTAGTTTACGTTATTAATAATGTATTTCATTTTAGTTGGGTGTATATTATTTTTATTTATCAAGATTTATCCTTATGTCTCAGAGAAAATGGTTTGAAATATTTTCTAGGATATTGATTGTCTAATTCATATATGGTTATGTATTACCCAAACCGAATCATGCATATTAAAAAGGATGGTTATTGGTGGTTGATGTATGGTATAATGGGTTTTTTTTATTTTTCTCCATTACATAACTACATCAATATCAGTTATAGTAATCATATCCATGATGACCAAAAAAATATTGATATTGGACTATTTATCAATTGAATTTTGATCATGTAAAAGAAATGACGTATTCTGAACCATTGGGATTTTTGTAATGTGATAGTAATTTAATCAAAAGTATTTTAATTGTCATGGGATGATTGGTTTTGAAATGAAATTGATATAGATTTCCGTTTTATTTAGAAATTTTGGTTGTTAATATTAACATCTTGAATGTTGTTGATATACAATTATAATGAGATGTCCTAGTACAAATTTTTTTTATTATGATGTGAATAATGGATTATAATTCAGCTACATTAATGTTCTAGATATATGATGTAAATATTGATTTTATAAACGTTCAATTATTGGATTTCTCATATATTCAATAGGTATATTAATGTTATCTATTATTATTAATGTTACAGTTGGGAGTGATTTATTTTTTTAATGTGATCCACATTAGATATATTATTTAAACAATATGAGAATAAAATCAATATCTAATGTTGTATAATATTTTAGTTCATCTGTCAATGAAAATAATGGATGGAATTTCAAAATTTTCTAATGTTAGTACATATAGTGTTTTAATATCTTAACATATGATTCGTGGATGATATTATTTAATGACCATAAAAAAGTAAATTATATTATTATCTAAATGATATTACATTAAACTAGTGAATATTAACTGTATTATTTATTATACTAATTTAGAGTTCCCATTTATAATTCAATGATGGATGTGTGATGATAGTGTAATGTGTTTCTTGACTAGTCATTTTTCAGAACACCAAATTGACCACTACATTATCGGTATAATCATATCCTTTCTATATTATTTGAATTATTGGGTATGTATCTTTTATGAAATTATATTGAGTCACAGATATCATATTATTTTAGTTAATACAATTTATCTAGGAATCATCAGGTATCATTATATTGGATTTATTCTAAATTATGGATATATTTGGTTTAGATGCATTCTTATATATGGGATTATTTTTAAATATAACATTTGATGAAAAAATAGGTTTCATATTTAATGAAATTTATTGATTTACAATGTGTAATTTTATATATATATATATTTTTTTATTAGTGAACTAGTAATAATGAACAAAAATAGTCCAGGAATGGTGTATTAAAATCCAATTGATATTCTACAAAAAAAATCATATCCCAATAGTTTGTGTGAGGTATGATGCCTTTTATTAATTTTATCATAATATTATGTATCTATGAAATATTATATGATATGGTGGTTTAAGATTATTTTTATATATAATAAAATATTATAGAATGATATGAGAAATATTTTAAATTTTTTAGGATGTATATATTCTGTGGTAAATAAATTTAAAGTATGAAAAATTAAATAGATTATAGTATATGTATCAATATCCTCATTATATCCCCATGATACATGATATTACTAATTTTATTAAATCGTAATATGAGTTATAAGAACATTATCTCCATTGTTTCTTCAATTTGATTATGACTTGTTTCTTGGGTTAAATAACCATAATGGTGTATAATTTTTTTTGAAAAATGATAAACATGAAAATTAAATGGAAAAAAGAAAAAGTATATTTAAATATATGATATCATATTACTAAGAAACAAATTATTATTTTAAACTAAAAATGAAACAATATTTCTTTAAAATTTCTATTGATCATAAAATGTGTTTGTTACATAATTTTTTGTTTTATCCATGGATACAATTTATTTCTTTTTTTATGAAATATATAGTTTTAATTATTAATTAATTAAATAATTGTTTTTGTCATTTTTCTGTTTTATAGAAATTTTTTTTTATATTTTAAGCCCATCTTAGGCCCTTTTTTATATAACTACATATTTTTTCTGATTTGACTGGGATTAGAGGTTAGTTTTTTAGGAACTTTTTCATTATAATTTGAATAATGAGTAGGGTTGATTTGTTGATTCCCTATTAGGTAGGTTTGTAGAGTAAATTTTGTAACCATTGTTACAATAATAATTCATGCATATGATCTTGTAATATAGTTATAGTCATATTAATATGAATATAAACCAAATCATATATCAGATAAACTATAATGATAATAATTAACCTCATTAGCCTTCATTAAATGTTTTAGACATCATGTTGGATCTCATAATAATTGTAATATGGATATTGAAATAGGTAAAACAATTATGCTAGACCTTCCTGGGCCACTATAAATATTTAACTATTACTGTGATGTTGATGTCCTAAATTAAATTTGTTTGGGAACTCTGAAACTATTTATATTTCAAGGTTTATATTAATTATATTGAATTAATATTTTAAAGTAATGGTATACTCAATAAATTATTATAAAATCCATCCCAATTATACCAACACTGATACAAGATTTGATCCCAAATTTCCTTGGACGAACAACAATTGATTTTTTATTAGCCTCGGGAAGATAGTGGTGGATGTTATTAACATAAAATGTTCTTTATTAATTTATTTAATTTTTTTTAATTATTTATAAAAATATTGTTAATAATTAATATTTATATTTTCCATGGAGGAGAACCAAAAATAATTTTTTATGTTTTTTATATAACATAAAATGAGGGATTTGATTTTTGAGTGGGGGTCAACAATCTAGATGGTTGATTTAAAAAGTAATCAGTGGTTTGGTTTACCTTATATGTATGAAATATAATAAAAATATAATTTAATGGTTTTTTATTCCAACATTTCAAATAAAAAATGGAATATAGATCTCAAGTCCACCCCAATACAATTATTAGATATATATATTGATTAATATGAAGTAAATATGATGTGATTTTTTAATATTAAATTTGTTTCATGAATAGGTTTGAAGTAATGATGCTTAAATTTTGAATAATAATTTGGATCCAACACATGGTTGGTAATTTTTCATCATGGCATAAGCCACAGTCTACCACATGCTCCAATTCCTATCCAATATTTTGATAAAATGATTATTTTCACCTATTTTTCATTTTTATAAAATTAATTGACATTATTACTGTTTTAAAATAGATCATGTTTATAAGGTTTTAAATGATATGAAAAAAATTTCAAGGAAATATTCAATTTATATAATTTGAAAGTAATTTTTATAGAGAATCATCCATGAAATATTTTAAGAGTGACATTTCGCTCATTTTCATGAGTAGTAAAAAATGGTACCACTTATTTAGAATATCTAACATCCATGGTAGAGTTTTAGAAAATTAAATGTTTCCTCAAAAGGATGTGAATTTAATCTTTTTGGTGACTCTCTAATTAAAAGTAATTGTAGATAGGTCCTACTAAATCCACAAAGATATGTTTGATTATAGATAACCATATTCACATGTTTTGTATCTCTATTTATGTCGGTTTTATTGTTAATAATGGGTAAATGTTATAAATATCTAATTGATTCATTCAGAAGTGATCCTTTTGAGTTTTATCTATAGAATAATAATAATTTTATACGTATTAATGTGAAAATAAAAATTGATATGATAGCTCGCATGCTGATGAGAAATTAAATAAATTATCAGCAATTATGATACATGTGTAATGATTTTTAATAAAATACCATTTTAGTGGGTAATGGATTGTTCATTACACTATAGTGGAGTTATTTCATAATTTTATATGCATCATTATGGGAAAAATAAATGTTCAGAATAATTGATTTATATTTAACTTTTTTTCTATCATAATTCACTATATGAGTTATCCTAGGAACTATGACATCCTATGAATTTTCTTGTAACTGTAATCTATGAAACAAAACAATATCATAAAATATTTGGTGATATTTGTATACTATTAAATAGTGGCGATGAATTAGTGATAGGATGAACTCAATTACTAGGTTGTAAATAAAATTAGGTGACATTTTTATATTATCTACAGTATTCATAATACTATGAATTGGTGGGTATATGATTATCTATATTTTTTACATTTCATCGATAGTGTTCCAATGAACCGGTATTTATAAAAATAATTTTTTTATAAAAAAACATCATAATGAGTTTCCATATTACAGTTTGTCAGTATTTGAGTATACATATAAGATAAGGTACACAACCTTCATTCTAATTCATTATATCCCATGGGTCCACCACGTTATGCATGGATTTATCTGGTACCTTAATTGACTATGTAATCAATATATAATTGGTCCAATATAATATACATATGTTTTTGGAACATGCTTTTTTAGAACAAACACAAATATTAAATAGATCTAGATGGGGTTTGGTGCACTATTTTTTGATGGGGTGTGAGTTACCTATAAGATGATTTATGTACTCCCTAGAAAAATACATAACTTTTAAAGGACACATGATCTTATAATGAATTATTTCCCACAACATATATAATTTAAAAACCTAATAAATTATTATTATTAATTTTGAGGAATGGTATAATTATTCTTGAAGCATAATTTTCTTTTATGATTCATCAATGGTTTTTTATTTGTGTAGTGATGTTAATGGTGAGATTTTTAATGGTTTTTATAAAATTTCAATTTTTTGTATTGAAATTTTTACACTATGATATATGATGGCACATGTGTATTAATAAAAATTAGTATATTTATTTAATATGTTTTAATTTTTGGATTGAATTATATTACCAATTAGGTCTATTAAGTTATGAGTTCTTACATATATATTATGATTTCTTATAATTTTACTATAATTTATTTGTGGTCTAATAATTTGTATTTGTTAGTACATTGGATGTAATAATTAGTCATTGTATATTCCATTACATGGGAGCATGTATGATGACATACATAGGGGTATGAAATGTTTCCATTTATTATAGTATTAAATTTTGATTTGGTGTTGGGGTTGTTGGTATATAGAGGCGGTCTATTGATTATAACTTGTGGTGTCTCATTATTCTAGTAAATACTTTTTTAATAGTTTTAAATCAGAATTGGAGATTTATTGATTATTTCAGCCAATTTATTTGGAATTCAATCCTATACATTGTTAAATGATTTTTTATTATTTAATTTATGAATAACTATATTTCATTTATAGTTCAATATAATTTAATTAATTTTTTTATTTCATATATAATTTTCCATGTATTTTTCAGGATGTTCATTATATGATTAATTGTTAAATTCCTCCCATATTATGTGTGTGACCCATGGTGCATGTTCATTACCACAGACCTGTAAAATTTTGGTTTGGGAGGTATACATTGATTATTCCTAGACCATTTTCTGTTCATTGATATCTAGTATTTCCATCTAAAAAGAATCATTCAAATTCAATATATGTATTCATTTTTTATTAAATAAACATTTCATTGCATGGAGCAAATTATTTGATCTTTTTATATTTAGTTATGTATAGATCATGAACATAATACAATAAAACATAAAACATACTTATACACCAATTTATTAGAATAATAATAGTTTTATCATATGTACAATTATGACATCTCATATTGTAAGATAAAACATCAAATGAAATAGATTAGAAAAATATATAGTAAGGTGACAATAATGTTAATTTTTTTGCATGTCATCAGGAATAATATAAATAAAAAATGAAGAATATAATTTTTGTAATGATAATGGAAACATGAGGAATTACATTTTAAATATAAATTTAAATTAAAAATTCGTAATTATATCACCATTTTTTCACCAAAGTTTCATAAATGAAAATTACCAATGTTATTCACTAAGGTATTTCAAAATATATTATTTCCAGAGAATAAATTATTTTCCCAACCCATTAGAGAACTATCATGGTAAACCACTCATATTTATTAATTTTTTTGAGCCACATAGATTTTAATAAATCATTTAATCAATAATCCATTTATAATAAAGAACTGTGCTCTAATTATATTCTTGATTTTTCAAAAGTTCTTTTTGCCATTGTAATTATTTAAATTTTACCCAAAAAATGGAATGTTGGTTAATAACGCATAAATAAATAAATAAAATAAATAATTTTCCTATATTAGTGTATATCCCTTGAAAAGAAATAGGTTATGGTAATTATAAAAAGAAAATATAAAATAATTTATTATGTAGAGAGACAAATTTAAGATGTTAATTTGGTATCAACATAGGTATAAAACTTGGTTCTAGAAACAGATAAAATGAGATGGGAAAAGGTCATTACATTGAAAAAAAATTATTTGGATGTAAGAGTATGATCAAAAGGTTAATGAAATAGAGTAACCATATATTTATATGGAATACATATAATGTTGTTTTTTGAATTGAAGAGAAGGGATGGATAATTCCATTATATTGAAGTGTTCCTCCTAAATATTGAGGATTGGGGCCATAGGGATTTTGTGAACCATAGGTGGACTCCATAGTAGAATACATTTCAATAAATTTGGAGGTAGTGGGATGGGATTTATGGGGACAGGTAAAATGGGATGGTATTTACATAAAAAGTGTAGGATTTGTTTAATAATCTTCAAAATATATGCATTGAAAATATAGGTTGTGGAAAATAGAAATCCATTGAATTACACAAAGTTTTTTTAATGGGGTTTTATATTTGGGAATCATTTTATGTTGTTTTAATAAAAAATAACAAAGACTAATTTTTTGATATATTCTTTTTGGCCTGAAAAATTAATGTTTCCAAAAATAAGTGTGTAATGTCAAATATTCCATTCTGTACAATGTACAATTCCATATAATTTTTAAAAATTTAATAACTTATATTAAAATAATTTTTATTTTTTAAATAAAATATTATATTTCATGGGTTATAGTCAATTAATTAGTAAATCATTATGAAATATATTTTAAGTCTTTAAACATACAAAAAAATCCCAAAAATATTTTTACTATTCATATAAAAATTTAAATATTTTTCCAAATTCTCATAAGTGAAACCAAAAGTAATTTTTATGTGATTATTTATAATATGATTTTTATTTTATAATGATAAGTATACAAATATGAGAATTTTATATTTTATATATTAAAGTATTATTTTATTAAGAAAATAACTTATTATAAGGGAGTGAAATTTCTGACGAATAAAAACCCCCTACAAAAAAGTAATATTATTTAACCATTTATTTTAAAATAGGGATGTTTTTAACATAGTATTTAATAAAATAAAAATATTTATAATTCCATAGATTATTATGTGATTTTAAAACTATTCATAAATTTATAATTGTTTTCAAAAAAATTATCAAATTAGTCTCAATGTTATTTATATTTAATTATGAAAAACTATTCATAAAATGTAATTTACAGAATAAGAAATTTATTTATAAAGGGGAATTAATATTTAAACAATTATTTTAAGGAAATTTTACCCATTATATCCCTTGCATATTACATTAGGTTATGGTGAGAAATGTTGATTGATTTGGGGGTAGGCTTAGATTACATTGACTTGGTGGTGATTAACACTAACTTGAAATTATCTTCTTATAGATTTATTTTTAACGTCACACGATGAAGCTTGTATTAGGATTAACGAAGGAAATCCCTAGTGATTCTACCTCCCTCTCATGTTTTGAAAATTGGGATTTGTATAGAAAGACACTACTGGTTGTTTCCATAGATTATACTTTAATCATTAATTGTTCTTTATAATTAGTACTTATAAACAATAAATTTAACACTAGAATTATTACGAATATGTATAATTGTAAATAGTAAAATATTAAATTTGTAATATTAAATAACATTCATAATATACCAATAGTCCTTTAACTGTCAAATCCCGATGGATGCATTTCCATTTATACTCTATAAATATCACTTCATTATTTCACTCAAAAATAACTATCATTTTTTCCAAGGTTATATATTTTCCTTTTATGAGATTTTGGATTTTTAATGTTATCTTGTTTTCTTTAATGGGGGAAATGATTCTAACTGATTATAATAATGCATATTTCACAATTTACATTTTCTATTTTATATTTTTGTTACTGGAAATATTTGGTATTTTAATAACTTTAAATAATGAAAAACATGTTTATTATTATTAAAGAGAGATGGTATTGTTGTGTATAATATAATATAACATAAATTTTCTCTGCAAACCAGCATTATAATAAAAATTACGGTTGTTACATTCTTCCCCTAATTTAAATTTCTTCCCCAATCTCAACACATACTCTTTTCTATTAATAGTGATGGTACTTATACTTCATTGTTTTCTCTAGTTCCCATGAATACTCTTCAAAATTATGGGCTTTCGACAGAACTTATTTATGATGGTTATTATTGTTTTGTATAACCCTATCTCTATGGTCTACGGTCGGTATTAGAACCTCCTCGTAATGGATGTCATGTTCCTGTTCTACCGTGATTATTATCATCTCATGTGAGGGTTCATATAAGTACTTCCTTGAGATATATATATATATATATATGATCCTGTAAGTTCAAGATGATAGGATGATACTCTTATGTGATCATGTATTTCTTGCAGGACAATGTACCTTGGTATAAGCTTCCCATTCTTCATAAACAACATTGATATTTTATATTTGGATATTAAAATGAAA
Source organism: Viscum album (assembly GCA_963277665.1). Taxonomy (NCBI): domain Eukaryota; kingdom Viridiplantae; phylum Streptophyta; class Magnoliopsida; order Santalales; family Viscaceae; genus Viscum; species Viscum album. The sequence goes on along the minus strand of OY728136.1, from coordinate 603,203,790 downwards.
AAAATTATTACAAAAATCATATTCCAAGTTCCATTGATGGTTTTCAATAAAGATATTCCCCCAAACATGATCATATAATATTTATTGTTTGAAGAAATAAACCTTCTCTATCATCTCTTCAACTAGATCATCCTAATAAGCTTTCCCTCAGTAACATCATCCAAACAAGTATGTCTTTTTGATAACTTCTCATATATAAAATCATAGGGTGACTCAAGAATAGTCTTGTGGAATATTTTTTTGTAATAAAACTCAACTAATGGGATGTTTTCATTTATTCAACTATTAATTTCCTTTTAGAATGTTCTCAATATATCCTCGAGTGTCTCAATAGTCCTTTCTTGTTGGATATCAGTTTGAGGTTGATATGTTGTCAAGAAATTAAATTCTATATTTATTTCTTATTAAATACATATGTTGAATTTTGATGTGAACATAAGATCATGATCTGACATGATAGATTGGGATACCCATTTCTGCCTCACCGCTTCATTTATGCATATCATGGAATGTTACTCAAGATATAAATCTTCCTAAATACAGATAAAATCGGATGTCTTGGTGATTCATCCCAATATATCCCATATCACATTATTTCCTTTGAATTTTCAAGGTAAACCATTGATAATATTCATAGTGATATTTTCCCACTACCATGTGAGTATGTTTAGTGGTTGAGTTACCCCTTCATGATTTTGTCACTTTGCCTTAACTTTTAGACACACCATGAAACTTTTAGCATAGTCCAAATTATTCTTTTCATATTATGTGATCAATAATGACCACAAATGTCCCTATAAAATTTACTGCTTCAATGTTGTATTTATGATTTTGAGGCATGTGGTTCATCCACTATATGCTTCTTTATTTCATGGATAGATGGAACACATAGCCTTAATTGAAATACCAGTTCACCTTTCTTTATCAATTTTGATATTTGAAAATAACACATTCATCACATCTCCTATATTATTTTTTAATAAATGATATGATATTTTGTATTTGTTTATATTGTCTATTAATGAGGGATGATATATCATTTGGGATTAAATTGTTGATTTCTCTTCTCTTATGATTCCCATGTCTAATCATAATAATTTCATGATCAATAGATCTCCCAGAATCCTCATCATTTCCACAAAATAAGGTATTTTATATATAATTCAAGAGTGACTTTGTTTTCACTTCAAATGTGATAATGAATTGAATATTCATTGTAATTAAGAAGTTCTAACTATCTCAATTTAATCATGTTCTATTCATTCTTTGTGATATAAACATTAATCTTTAGTGGACTATTAATATATCACATTTATACTGATAAACATATGCCATTATATTTTTTGAGAAAAAATAACCATTGTTAACACTGTGTCCTGCATATATAAATTACTCTCCTGAGGGTTTATGTATTTCAATGAATTAGTAATAAAATTATAATTTTTCATGATGATTAAACCTAGAAAATTCAGATATTCATTTATAAAAATAAATAACATTCATCTAAAGAGGACATATTGAATATTTTCTTGGTTACTATTTTCTTCTAAATCTCTTGGAAACATTCTTTTAACTCCAATTTCTAGATGAACATAGCTCTATTTCAAATTAACATAATTCTTCTATTTGAGAGTCATTAAAAGTTTTCCATAAAACAAATATAATATCATATTGAACCAATGATGTTTTTAATATCAGTTACTATTATAGTTTATGGCCACTCCTCCACAAAAATTGAATTTTCATGTTTAACTATGATTTCTTTATTTGTTATAATGTCTACTAATAAAGAAACATAATATAACATAAGTTAATATTTGATGAATGTTTTTAAGAGCCACACCTTCCCCATATTTTTTTAATATTACCCTTTGATAATCCACACAATCATTGGTTCCTTTGTAATATATCAAAATCTCATCAAAAAACCTACACCAAGTTGTTCATTGTATTCCTCAAAAAAATGTATTCATCAAATATATAAATATAGTAGGTTAATTAGTCAATATGAAGTTAAAAAAACTAATCATTCCCATATTTTGATCAAAATAAATTCATTTGAATATTTTTTTCTTTACCCTCAATTAATTATACCCAAATAGAATTTCATCATTATAAATAATTATTCCTGTTAATATTGATAATATAAATCATCAATATTTAGGAAAGTGATCTTGTTATTTACTATGATATTTTTATGTTGTTTATAATAAAAGTAAATCCTCATTGGTCTATCATTCTACTTCACAATGAGTGCATGTTGTCACTAATAATATACACATGGTAGTATAATTTATTTTCCAAAATATCTTGATGTTGTTTGATTAATTTCACTAGTTCCATATTTTCCATTCTACAAGGGGTCTTTGATATAATATTTTATCTTGGAATGAATTTAATGGCTAATCCTCCACTCTTTATGCATGATGACTAAGTAATTCCATTAGCAATATATCAATGAATTATTGAATGATGGGGGGGTATTTTATATCCTTGTACATTCATTTCCTTCATACTTTTCACCAAGTATCTCCATAGATAAATAAATTTCATGTGATTATAGAAATATTTTATATTGAGATATTTTCCCATTTATTATGATTTCATGTATTTTATTCAAGACAATAAATTTATACTTCTTCAGTAGTTGATCATAACATTATACATCGAGAGACAATCGATCCCAAGTGTATTGTCAAATTCCAACAAGGGAATTTATACAATATTTGATATGGATAGTGATTTTACTAAGTTAGTAGTGGAGTTTCAATACACTATTGATTATTGGATTATCCCTCAATGAATCTTAAATATAACCTTACTAATTTTAGTTTTGGGACTGATTCTATATTCTTTTCAAACGTTGATGATATATAAGAATTCATAGAAGCACATTAAATAAAATTAAATGTTATATTTGAGATAAAATTAATGTAACATATGCCATATCATTTGGATCATATACTTACCTTTCTATATTTTCTAATGTGAAGTGTGATGTCAATTTACATCCATTAACTTTTTATTTGGATAGTTATTAGAAAATTTCTGAATTTTTCATCTTCTGAATCATTAATTTTCTAGTAGGATCAGCACCATCTTCAACTTTTAATTTGGTTTTAGATGTGGGGGCTTCACCTCACCTTGATAGTTCTGAGCAATACAGAAATCTCTTCAACACTATTTAAATTTTCCACTTTCTATAATATAGTTCTCATAAATATTATTCTACTATTTATTTCATGTGGGAAGTTGTACTTCATTTCCTCATCCTCTACCATCAAAGTTCTTCCCTATGTTTGGATCCATAGATGTCATCTTTTCATTCATCCTATATGAACACTGAATTTCTCCAGTCACTATCTCATCCTTCATAGTAGTACACACTATCTCATCATATATTTCAGAGTCTCTATTTTAAAAATTTCTTAATGGATGGGGTCTTATTACACAAAATAATATATTTACCTTACCCATAGGTTATATAAAATATATAAAGGTGCAATTATAATTTATTGTAATGATAATCTCATAGATATCCAATGATTACTATTAATTCAATATTATCTTGTATAATTACTTCTATATATTTTTTGCTTTGAATTGGGAAAATATTTATAAAAATGATTTGCCCAAATTGTTAAAACTATATAACATTCGTCTCAATTCTTGGGTACCTATTTTAAATCTGTGTCCAACACTGATAATCATCACATTCTAATTGTTATAATTCCTGATTTACATTCTATTTTTTAGTAATGTGGAGTACATAACAGATCTTTTTATCAATCTAATCAATTATTCGGTAATCTTTGAGTCAGTAGATCCACTAAAATAAGGTGGTCATTGTAGCACAATGGAATGAATGACTTGTTTTATCCATTTATGTTAATATGTATTACAAACACTATTTATGTTATTATCCATAACCTTTTATAGTTGACTCATCATTGTTGTGTTTTTTCCTTTCCTAATTCCATCGGAGGGCCATAAGGGCATCGTTTTTCGCACTAAAAATTTACGCGCTGCCACTATTTCCATCCAATTTCTAAAAGAATAAAGTTACTGTGTGAATTTTGTTTCATTTATGAATAATATAACACTAATGGAATTTTATTTCATAAAAAAGATAGGTTAAAATATGTTATTCTTTAATAAAATTTAGATTTTTTATATATCTTTCATAACAGGTCATAAGATATATGAGATGAACTAAACATAAACACTAGGAGTTTCAAAAAACGAGACTTTAGAAGACCATTTTATTCTACTAGATACTAATTCAATCTATTATAATTTTGGTTTTCCATTTGTAACCCCTATATTCAACTATGATAGGTCCAATTCTAGTTGTTCGTATTCAGACAAGGATTTCATTATTCAGAAACTAGTTACCTAATACATCACAAAAAACTATGTTTCTTTATTGTATTTAAATATTTATATAGTGTTCATTATATTTTTTTCTATTCCTAATAAACAAACTCAATATTCCACATTTGATAAAAACTATTACATCCCTCCTTTTTATTACATAAATATTTCATTACATAAAACTAAAAAATAACCTTAGTTATTCTTTAGTTTTTTAGAAATAAGGACCATAACACATGATAACATAAAAAATTATTATAATCCACATTTACGGATTTATGATAATGTTGTTATAATTATATTTACTTCATCTCATATCATGGGGATATACATTAGAGGAAATGGGATATCATGAGGCCTAACAAGGGAATAAGCAAGGGAAACTATTTACATATGATCATTATGAGTGTTAATAAGACCATGAGAAATTTTATTATGGAATGAGAAATAGAACATTTGGAATAACATAATAAAAATAACAGGAATAATAACATAGATGTTTGTATGAAACATTTAAATGGTACGTTCATAAGAATATCACCATGGTCAATAACCAATGTGTTGTAAATGAAAATTACTATTTTTATTCCCCAAGGTATCGAAAAAATATCATCTATAGAGATTCAATAATTTATTAATTAGATTGGGGATCTATCAAGAAAAAAAATTCATATATAATAACTAATGTGATCCACATAGATCATAATAATTCATTTCTTTAATAATTCAAAGAAAACAATAATGGGTTTTTTATCAAGTCCTTCCAAAATAGCTTAAAGAACTGATCATTACATTTTTTTTAATCCTATGAAGTGGGAATGTTGTATTATTATGTGTAAATACCAAATAAATTAAATATTTGTCCGATATAAGTTAATACCACTATAAAATAATAATGTTTTATTATTAGAAAGAATTAACAATAAGATAATTTCTTATGAAGATATGGAAATTTGAGAAGTAAATTCAAATGCATGAATGGTATAAATTGTCATTTTTGAAAAGGGTAAAATGAGAGGTGAAGAGGGTAATTTATTGATAAATCAAAATTATATAGTAATATTATGACCACAAATTTAATAAAAGAGAGTTTCTATAACATTTATATGACTTATTCAAAAACGAAGTTCTTAAAATAAATATAAATGAAGGAAAATTAATTTAACATAATGATTTACTCCTAAATTAAAAATATTCAGACCATTGGAAAATTAATGAACCTCAGAGAGACTACAAGGGATGAAAATAACAAAAAAATTAGTGAATTATAGATTTAAAGTGAAAAGGATAGGTGAAATGGGTGGTTAACTATAGAAACAGTAGAATATTTTTTTACTATATCCAAAACATTATCCCTGTAAATATATATTATGGAGAAAGAAATACTATTAGATTTCCCATGGCTATACACATGGGATTGGGCATTTGAGACACATTTAATGTTATTTTCATCCACCAGAATCGAAAATCATTTTTCATTACTTATTTTTTCATGGGAAAATAAATTTTTTATAATGTAATATTTTTAATGTATAGGATTCAATTTATGACTTTTTAACATCATAAATAAATTTTGGAAATTGGTTAAAATATATTAAAATTTTAATATAAATAAAATAAAATAATATTTTATTTATTTATTTGTGCTTAACTAATTATTTAATCATTATGAAATAAACCTGAAGTCATTCAACAAAACAGAAACCTGAAAGTTTATTTCTATTATTCATAAAAATTTTAATGTGTTTTTGTAATTTCTCATAAATTATCCCCAACATACTTTTGACATGTTGATTAAAAACATTATTTGAAAATTATTTAATAATTTATATTTAAATAAATGTTTTTTAAAATAATATTTTATTTAATAATTATTATACAAAAAACCATTGTTAATTCTAAGAAAATTTCTTTTCTAAAATTAATCATTTTAGTAATTTTTTTTAATTTAACTAAATTTAACATATATTTTAATCAGAAAAAAACTATTCTTAAAATGGAAATGGATGAAAAAACATTCATAAAAATGATTTACACTTTATAAAACAATGTTCGATACATGTAACCCAATTTTAACACCCTTCTATGACAATTTGGTAAGGTGTGAGGTGATGATAGATTCATGGTTTGACTCGGCTAACATCAATCGAGTGGTAATTTCCAGTAAATTTAACTTCACAAATAATAAATTTCATTCATGCTTCACATTATAAATATCGGGCTAGGAATGGTCAATTTATAATCCCAATAATTCTACCTCCATCACATGATCTTACAAATGGGATTCAAACAAAATGACTATACTGGCGAAGGCCTTATCTTCTCATTTCTTCATCAATTATCAGTTTTCATTAATACTTGTAAATAAAAAATATAATGTTATAATTATTATCAAAGGTTATATTTATCAATGGTAATGTTTCCTATTGTAATATTCACTAAATGCCATATTTTTTCAATGGTCCTATGAAGCATAATTCTTGATAGTAACATTTCCAAATATTATTTATTAATAAAACTTATTTATATCACAAAAAATTATATATTATTTCATCCCAAGTTTATATATTTACATTTTCTAGGGGTTTGAGTGTTTTTTGGAATTTTTTTACTTATTTTGTGTTGGAGAAGGTTGATATTGTTCTAATGGATTGGAGTGATCCATATTTTTTCATTTTTTATTTTCTATTTTATAATTTATTATGGTAATAATGTTTTTAATTTTAATTGGGTATTAGATTACATGTGTATTGATCAATGTTAAATAGAAATGGTTTTGTTGTGTATAATATTATATAACACATATTTTCTCAATAAACCATTGTCATTTAAAAAAAATCTAGCCTGTTACACAGTCCCATTGTGATCACCAAAATACAGTTATATAAACTCCATATTTTTTGTACAAATTTATTTACTTCAATAAACAACTACTAAAAGAGATTATTATATCCCATCCATGATTAATCCTCACAAGGATTAGCCAACACCATTAACTCCATCCATTTTTTTAGTAAACATCATGGTATATGTGAGTGTAATTTTAATTTTGAATTCGTTGGTGATAATATAATATTAAAGTATTTTATATCATATTCATCAAATAGATCTCTAGTAAGGGTTTTTTCTCCAAGATAATAATATGAATTCAATTAATTAATCATATGTATAAAATAAATAAATTGTTCATGATAGTGAAACTAATTTCATCACAAATTCTGGAATATTTAGAAAACTATACACCAATTTTAAGAATTATGTGGAATTTATTTTGAAAAAAGTATTTCTCCATAGAACATTATATTATATGGATTATTGTGTTTCATGTTAAATATGGGTTTACAAATATTAATTTCTATTATCACATGGAGTATATAGACAATATTATATTCATAATGACCATATAAGGAGATCATGACTGTAAAAGATTCACATGAACAATAAAATAGAACAACTAGACTATATATGAATTTCATAATTTACTATGGTGTGATGACTTTTTTCTCCAATTTTAATGATTAAATCTTCTAAAAAATTGGATAATGATACTAGGTGTTGGCACCAAAAAATGAGTCCCAAAAATATTCTAAATGCTTCTATACCAGATCGTAGATCATAGCCTATTTCGCATGCTTTGATTTGGTAGGTAGTAGGGCCCGAATGGTGTTACAGATTAAGAGTTATGGAGATTTGAAGTTGTGCTAGAAAACCGGTTCGCAATGCCCATTCGTGAAGCCCCCTCCATGATTGCGGAGTGCCGCCACATATCAAGGAGGAGGGATATCTCCATGAACTCTTTTGACATTCACGATCTGTCATGAAGCAAGGAGACGAGACCACTCCACGAACCCATTTGACCTACACGACCCGCCGCGATGCAAGGAGGTGGGATGGCTCCGCAAACCCATTTGATGTTCGTGACCTATCGCGTAGCAAGGAGGCGGGACGACTCCACATATCCCATTGACCTTTGCGACGCGCTGCGAAGCCAGGTGGCGGGATGGATCCATGATCCACTTCTACGTTCGTAACCCGCCGCATGTCAAGGACGTGTGACGGCTCCACATATCCCTTTAACCTTCGTGACCCACCACGAAGTAAGGAGTGGGATGGATATACGAACCCCTTTGATGATCATGACCCTCTGTGGAGCAAGATCTATATTCACACCAAGCAAGCTCTACTTTACAGCACCCCTTGCCTATAAATAGCCACCTCACCACCATTCACCGGACGGGTACTCCGCCCCTTGGGCGGCCGAACTCCTAGTTTATAGAGCTCCACTTTCCTTTGCAAAGATGCTCTATGAGTCCATGCTCTGCGAGTAGCTCCCTTAGTGAAGCTGCTCTGCGAGTCCATGCTCCACGAGCAGCTTCCATCACGAAGCGGCTCTGCGAGTCCATCCTCCGTGAGTAGCTTTCTTTGTGAAGATGCTTCGCAGGTCCATGATCTGTGAGTCCATGTTCTACAAGTCCATTCTTCGCGAACATCATTCCTTCACGAAGCTGCTTCGCGATCCTCTATGCTCCATAAGCCCCCTTTTCTCTGTTATTCTACTACTCAAAGACCTATCCTTTGTGAGGCTCCCAACATTGTCCCTACCGGTCCCTTCGCCAGTGTCACTGACCCCCATGAAAAATGGAGAGTCACACATTGAACTTTTTGGGTTGGTACGTTGACATTTTCCATTGCGCCCTTATACGCACCCACCTTCCACATATGAAATACCATGATTTGAGATACTCCTCCACACACCATGATGCACCTTCAGTCGACATATTCCTCTTGGTTCATTTCCCATGTCATGAGTTGATATTCTCTTCATCAATTCCCCGAGTTCGAGGATTCAACCATTCCTGAAGAAACTAATCCAAACACTCTCACTTGGATTCTATTCTAGGTTGAACCAGAAAGGGCCTCCCTTTCATAAGTCCAACACCAACCATTTCTAGGTGCCTTATACCTAATAGTCCTATCTACATCACTATAAACAATAGTCCACCATATTTTCCAAACATAGGTTTCCTCTACCTCCAAACAAGAGATGCATTATGCTCCATGCATGAGATTCCTAATAGTCTTATCTACATGACTATAAATATTAGTTCACCCTATGCACCTAACATAGGATGCCTCTTTCTCCAAAAAAGTGATGCCTTATGCTCCAAGCATGACATTCCAATAGTCTTATTTACATGACTATAAATTGTATTCCATCACATGTGCCTAACATAGGATGCCTCTTTCTATAAACAAGAGATGCCTTATGCTCCAAGCCTAAGATGCCAACAGTCCATTCTACATGACTCTAAATTGTAGTACACCCTATGTTCCAAACATAGGATGCCTCTTGCTTCTAACAAGAGTATCATTATTCTCCAAGCATGAGATGCCAGTAGTCATATCTATATGACTATAAACTATAGTGCACACTTTGTTAGAATCATATGATGCCTCTTGATCGAAACAAGAGATACCTTATGCGTCAAGCGTAAGATGCCAGTAGTCCATTCTACATGACTATAAATAGTAGTACACCCTATTTTCCAAACATAGGATTCCTCTTTATCATAACAAGAGATTCCTTATGCTCCAGGCATGAGATTCTAGCTGTTCTATCTATATGACTATAAACTACAGTACACCCTATGTACCAAACATAGGATGCCTTTTTCACTAAATGGGAGATGCCATATGCTCTTAGCATAAGATACTAAAAGTCCTCTCTACATGTCTATAAAATTTAGTATTCCCTATCATTAAATAATAAGATACCTCTTATTCCAAATAAGAGAATCCTTATGTGCCAAGCATAAGATGCATTATGCCATGATCATAGTGGAATACCTTCAAGAGAAATGGAATCTATTCAAACATTCCATCACTCCACCTCACACTTTTCATGTCCTTCACTCAAATCATAATCCTTTTTTTACTTCTTAAGGGACCCACTAATGGCCTGGTCCCATGCCGCATCGGCTAACCTACCATCCTGGGCCAATGCCCCGTAAGTCTTTGGAAAACACTTCGAGTCAGGCCCTATGTTTCGAACACAGTCAGTAGTTGTCCCTAATTTTTTCCCCATTTCAGGCTAACGCGATAAGGATGTTGTGTATTAAACACAATCAACAGTTATCCTCTATCGCCACGCCACCCTCATTGCATTCCGAATGTCAGGCATGTAATTCACACTTTTCAACTACCTTTGTTCGAATTGAATCAAATGACCCTTGGTGTTATCCCACTTGTGAACTTGCACATATGTGTTTTCCCCAATTTTAAACCTCAACCCTCCAATGGGTTGGGATGCCCTCATGGCCAGACAAGAGGAACACATTATGGGCAGCTTCCTTGCGTAACCCCATTCACCATTTCTGCTCCATAGCTGCACCCGGGAAGCTTCCATACATAATCTCCATTCACCATTTCCTATCCTTAAATGAACCCATGCACACTAACGTCTATTGCTTATTCGCATAGCCACGCTAATGTGGACCCCAATGGGATCACCACACAACACCACTCGACCATGACATTGCATGTCCCTTCTCTTCACCAAGGTGTAGAGGGTACCAGTAATGTATGTCCTTGGTGTGCGGAGTGAAACCACCTCGTCTGAGCTGTAGGACATTAAACTTCAAAGAACCATCATCCTCAGCACATGACTTTAAAATGTGACCACACCCCACGCATTAGACGTGGGGTTCCCCCACCTTGGACATTCTGCACGCCCACTGGTATCCAAGAGAGTGATATCATTCATCAAATGGAATGGGATCCTCTTTATCGGAGCGATGTATTTCCGCAGGGAAAGGGAAACCACCTGGGTGTAAGCCCCTAGCTTTCCTTGTAGGTGGTAGAATCCATTCTCCTCCTCTCTTCTTAGGTGCCACATCCCTCTCCCGCTGATCATTGTCCCCATTTGGGCCTCCACCATGGAGTAATTCCCAATCTCCAGTCCTGGGCTGCTAACCACGTGTAATCCCTTATTTCATCTCTGGGCTGCTAACCATGCATAAGTCCCTTTTTGGGTTGCTAACTACATGAAATCCCCAATCCACATCCCATGGGAGAAACTTTCGTGATGTGATCGTCAGGTTTTTTCTATCACTTGTTTCTCGCACTGAGCATCACTCACGTGGGCTTAAATAAAGCATCGACAATGATATCTTCCCTGGGAAGCCTAGAGTGTAAGCACCTCCCCCTCCCAGAACTATGTGGACTTTGATCCCTGCCATGGTAGGGTATGTACGAAGCCTCCAAGAGGTTCAAGCCCAAAAACCATTGGTCCCGACCATCTTCATGTCAGCTCACCAAACCACATTTTGAACTAAGAGGTGTTTGATCTTTTCCAAGTCAATGTACATAGAAAGCCTCACTAAGGTTCAATCCCACCACTCATTGGTCTCTCCAACCACCCTTCATGTCGGTTCACCAACACCTTTGGAATCCTAAAGAGTAAGCCCCACACCAACCTGAACTATGTGGTCTTTGATACTTTCCATGTAAAGGTCTGTAGGGTTCCTCCCTGAAGTTCAAGCCCACCACCCATTGGTCACTCCGAACGCCCTTTACATCGGTTCACCAACACCATGGGAAGCCTAGATTGTAAGCCCTACACCCACACCTGAACTACGAGGTATTTGATCATTTCCATGTCAAGGTACATATGAAGCCTACCTGAGGTTCATTACCACCTCCCATTGTTCACTCCGACCCCCCTTCACATTGGTTCAAGAACACCTTGGGTAGCCTAGATTGTAATCCCCAAACCCATACATGAACTACGACCTCTTTGATCCTTGCTAAGTCAGGGTACATAGGAAGCCTCCTGGAGGTTCGAGAACACCACCCATTTGTCACTCTGACCCCCTTCACATCAGTTCACCAACACATTGGGTATCCTAGAGTGTATTCCCCCACACCCAACCCAAACTACGGAGACTTTGATCCTTACCAATGTAAGGTACGTAGGAAGCCTTCCATTGGTTCAAGCCCAACACCCAAATATTTTTTCGCCCTTCACATCAGTTCCCCAATGTCCTGCATGATGTTAAATTGTGGACCTCAATCAGCGGTAAGCCATTGTCACACCATTCAGCAGCAATCCATTGTCAACCTCTTTCACTGGTAAGTCGTTGACACCCTATCCAATGGTAAGCCGTTGTGAACCCGCTCAGCGGTAAGCCATTGTCAACCCCATTCAACAGTAAGCGGTTGACACCATATCTAGTGGTAAGCTATTGTGACATCATTGAACAATAATCCATTGTCAACCCCATTAAACGGTAAGGCATTGACACCCTATCGAGTGGTTAGCCCGGTGTGACCCTGTTCAGTAGTAAGCCGTTGTCATCCCAATTCAACGGTAAGCTGTTGACACCCTATCCAGCAACAAGTCTTTGTGACCCTATCAAGTGGTAATCCATTGAAACCCCCAATCGGAAGGAAGCAATCTTCAGATGAACTATGTGGACACTGATTATCTACCACAGGGATATGTAAGAATCATTTTTGAGAATCAATCCCAACAACACTTTCATTGTCACAACAATCCCATCACAATATCCATTCTCTTCATTGAACATCCCGTCATCCATCATGATTTTTACCCAAGCCGCCACCTCCTGGTGGGATCATGCCACCCCATTCCCCATTCCATTTAACAGCAATCAGGAAGCAAACCACACGTTGGCCCCAACATAGGTGTTCCCTCTAGGCGTTGCACCCATCTGATCCATTCCAATATGTGTTCTGATCAATCCAATCCATCTCTATTGGACGTTAAACTTGCGGAATCCCATGTGTTAAACATGGGAAGCTGAGGAAAATGTCATATTAATGCACATGGAATATGATTCCCCATATTCGATGTGGTTTGCCTCGGTCTTCCTCACCCTCGATATTCCATATAATAATGGGAATAAACATAGACACACCAATGTCCCAGCATCCAGACACGCTAAGGATTCCCAACATGACTACTCCCCTGACTTAAGGTTGCTGCCCTAACTGGACCCTTTGGAATTTCCAAACTAAAGCAGTGTAATTAACTATTTTCCATGAAGATATGGCACAAGAAGACTTTCACGAACAATGTTTAAAATATATAAGGGAGACTCGGACTAGGTAACGAGTATCGAGGTGGAATCCACGGATGGAATAACTGACATCCCATCACCCTGTTTCGATCATGGAGAAAATGCCCCTAAACATGGGACAGATACCACCCTCCTTTGGAATGTGGGAATGTGGGGAAACAGTTGCACGTCCTCCACAGACGGATGCATAAGCCACAATGAAAGTATCAGAGACACTAGGTAATTCAGTCATTGTTCACAATCAAAATTCATAAGATTTATTTGTTTAATGTTTTTTCAATTATGGATTACACATTTATTATTTATTAGAGGATTGAATAAAGACCTTGCATATATAAGGGACTATATAATTACTTCATTAGAAATCAATACAAAAAAAATGTTATGAGAAGATTAATTGTGTTATAATTTATACTATTTCATAATGTATTTCATGATGGGAAGTATTATAAATGGATGAATAAAGAATCAAATTATTTAAAAAATCATTAGGTGAAAAATACCATGTAGTGGTTTTTCTGAATTAGAAATACAAGAGGCAGGTTATGTATGAAATTATATTGTAGAGAATAACATTGAAAGGGATTTTTTTGAGGGAATTAGTATGTGAGATAAATCATGTAAGGATTTACATAGTGATCAGGACATGTTGGATATCACATGGTGGACATTGTGTGGTGGCATGATTTGATAGAGTAAACTATATAAAGAGAAAATATACTGAAAAGATTACTTTCATGAATCAGATTTTACATTTAAGGAATAGTATCATATCATATTAGAATATTGGGATTCATGTCATAAAAATTAATTCCTAGATAATATTGATCAGAAAATTATTTAAATAATCTTTTCGAAGAGGTATGTGTACACTATAGTTGAGAGAAAAGTGGTCAGGAAAAGTATGAAATGTTATAATGATGCTACTTTTTAAAACATTTCTATTACATATTTTTAATATAAAAAAAATAATAGTTTTACCAAACTAGGATCCAATTATTTAGTTTATAATTATATTGGGATCATAAATCACTCTTAAAATTAAAAATAAACATTAATTTTAATCATTATCATTTATCTTTACTATGCTTGTTATTTCCGATGCTTTCAATGGGGTGCGTCCATCCATCTGTTCAAGTGCGGTAACACTGTTTGTTGCCCCTCATTCCCACATTCCAAAGGAGGGAGACATTCGTTCCTTGTTCAGGGATGTTTGCTCCTTGATAGAATTGGGATTATGGGATTTCAATTATTCCTTTTATGGATTCCTCCTTGGGAATCGTCACCTAATCTGGTTCTCCTTTATATATTAAGAATTTGTTCATGAAACTCTACCCAGTTTCATATCTTCATGGACACCATTTAATTACACTGCTTCTATCAGGACATTTCAAGGGGTTCGGTCAGGTCAGAAACCTTCAGCTGGGGGAGTAGTCATGTTAGACATCACCGGAATGTTTGGATGCTGGAACATTAGTGTGTCTGAGTTTTTTCCACTTTTTATAGGGCTTCTGGAGGGCATGGAATCCCAAGGCATCCCACGTCGGATGTGGGGAATTTTATTCCATAGGCATGTATTTGAGGGTTTCATCATCTTCCTATGTTTAACACTAGGTATACCACAGGTTAAATATCTAGCAGAGAGATATCAGACAAATCAGAACGCTGACTAGAGCGGATCAGGTAAGTGCAACCCCTAGAGGGAACACCGATGTCGAGGGTAATGCATGGTTAGGTTCCCGATTTTTGTTATTGTGGCGGCCGAGGGAAGAACCAAAATCGATGATGGATGGTTAAGTGAAGTGGGTGGAGAATGGGATGGAGTCGACTCGAGGACGATGGCGATGTTGGGATTGAGTCTCAATGAGACCTCCTACATATCCCTATGGTAGGGAATCAAAGTCCTTGTAGTTCAACATACAACGTTTTATCATTAGATGGGTCACAATGGCTTACTTCTGTAAAGGGTCACAACATCTTACCACTATATGGGGTCACAATGTCTTACTCCTGGATAAGGTCACAACGGCTTTCCACGGGATAGGGTCACAATGGCTTACAGCTGGATGGGGTCATAACGGCTTACCACTGGATGGGGTCACAACAAATTACCATTGGAGGGGGTCAAAATGGATTACCCTTGGATGGGATCATAATGGATTACTATTGGATGGGGTGACAACAGTTTACCACTGGATAGGGTCACAACGACTTACCGCTAGATCGGGTCACAATTACTTACAGGTAGATGGGGTCACAACATCTTACCACTTAATGGGGTCACAAAAGCTGACCACTGAATAGGGTTGAACCATAGGGAGGCTTCATTATGTACCTTATCCTGGAGAAAAGGATCAAAACCCAAGTAGTTCTGGGTGGAGTGGGAACTAAAGTGAACATGGCCGAGACTATTGGGTGTTAGGCTTGAACCTCAGAGAGGCTTCCTACGTACCTTGCCTTGATGAGGATCAATGTCCATGTAGTTCAGGATGGATTTGGTGAACCAACATGAAGATTTTACAGTCCAATTGATGGTGGGAATGAACCTCAGAGAGGCTTCCTACGTACCTTGCCTTTGCAAGGATCAAATTCCACAAAGTTCAGAATGGGTTTGGTGAACTGATGTGTAGATGGTCAGGACCAATGGATGGTGGGCTTGAACAATAGGTAGGCTTCCTACATACCTTGACTTGGTAAGGATCAAAGAACATGTAGTTCAAGGTTGGTTTGATGAAATGACGTGAGGATGGTCAGGACCCATCGGTGGTGGGCTTGAACCTTAGGGAGGCTTCCAACATACCTTGCCTTGGCAAGGATCAAATTCCACATAGTTCATGATGGTGTGGGAACCGACATGAAGAGGATCTGTACCAATGGGTGTTGGGTTTGAACCTCAAGGAGGATTCCTACGTACCTTTCCTTGGAAAGGATCAAAGTCACCGTAGTTCAGAATAGGTTTGGTGAATAGACGTGAAGATAGTCGGGACCAATGGGTGGTGTTATGGAACCGTAGTGAGGATTCCTACGTAGCTTTCTTGGGAAATGATCAAAATCCCCATAGTTCAAGATGGTGAATGTGGGGATTACACCCTAGGCTGCCCGAAGAGAATTTCATGCTCCATTCATACTCTAAGCCCACGTGAGCCATGCTATGTGTGAGAAACTAGAGGCAACAAAGACCTAACGATCATGTTGTGAAAGGTGCGTCTATGGGAAGTGGACTGTGGATACACGTAATTGGTGGCCCAAAAAGGAAACATGGTCTTATTTATGGTTAGCATCCCGAGGTGATGGATATTGGGACTTACTTGAGGTTGGAGGCCCATGTGGTGACAAGGCCATGGGGGAGAGGTAATTGGCACCTAGAAAGAGAGGAAGAGTAGGGATGCTGCCTCATGAAAGTAAATCTATGGGCTTACACCGTGGTGGTTTCCCTTTCCCCATGGAAAAATGTCTCTCCAGTAAAAAGAATGTCATTACATGTGAGGAATGACCTCTCTCACATGGAGAAAAGTGGGCATGAAAAATATCCAAGGTGGGGTAACCCTGCATCTGATGCATGGGTCGTGGTCACAGTTTAACGTCATGTATTGAGGACGATGGTACGTGGTAGTTTAAAATCCTGTAGCACGGATGAGGTGGGTTTGCTTCGCACCCCTAAGACTAACATAACTGATACCCACCTGCCCTTTAGAGAACTAAGGCTTTATAAATTCCATGGTGAAGGCGGTGTTATTGAGCGATCCATTGAGGGGTCCACGTTAGCTTGGCTTTGTGAATAAGAAATAGTCATTAGCATGCCAATGCTAAGAAGTATGAGGCAAATCCACGCAACGGGAAACATCTCCCAAGGGACTTTGAGATCACTTCGTGAAACCAGAAGGGCCACATAGGAAGACAGCGTGTGATGCTGGTGTGTCGGGCATAAAATGGGCTCCGACATGGTGCCTTAAAGAGAGGGAAATATATAGTGTGCGTGTAAGGGAATGAGTTGGGGAAAGATAGAAGTTCTGCATCCAAAATGCACTAGTTTTATGCAAGACAGACAAGGGGCACGTACGAAAGAAGTTTTTCACTCAAGTTGGACCGGTGATGCACAATACGGAGGGTTTGCACGCAAGATGGACCAGTGATGCACATGATGGAGGTTTTTCACACAAAATGGACCGGTGACATTCAAGACGGAGGGGTTGCGTTCACGATCGCCTGACACAAATGGAACTTTCATGAAAAAGTAGACCACTTGCATGAAAAAACCTTTGTGAGAATAAAATTCACGACGATCCAGCCCTAGAGTGCCCACCTGACGGCTCCCACTAGGGGGACCGGTCATGAAAAATCTAATACCTACTGGCCATGGGGTTTTTCACGCAGTCGCAGAAGTCGGGATTTCTGCGTAGCTAAGCATCGCTTCAACTTTGGTTACCGTCCCTGAAGGGCATGGATAGGGTTCATTTTATAGCTTGATTCCTCAGAGCGGCATTCAAGGACCAGACACACAAACATGCAACTGACAGTGCATCGGGTGTGCAAACAACCGCTTGACATCGTCTCGGGTGAAAAAGAGCTTGGGCATGCAAATTTCCAGTTGATGTCGCCTCGGGTGTGCAAACAACCGCTTGACATCGTCTCAGGTGTGAAACTGGGACCAGGCACGCAACGTTGCAGTTGACTGGGCAGTGGGTGCGCAAAGGATCTCAGGCATGCAAATGCCCATTTGCTGCCGCCTCTGGCATAGAACCGGGACCAGGCATGCAACGTCGTGGATGACGGGGCAGCAGGCGTGCAAAGGAGCTCAGGAGCACATACAGTCGGTTCACGCCGCCTCAGCTGTAGATCCGGGACCTGGCGTGCAACGTCGCGGGTGACGAGGCAGCGAGGATGCAAAGGGGCTTGGGCGCGCAAATTCCCTTTTGACGCCGCCTCGGGGGTGGAACAGGGATTGGGTGCACAAATGCTATTTTCACACTACCTTGGGTGCGGAATGGGGTCCAGGAGCGCAAGATGTTGCGTTCCAGAAGGCCACTTGTGCGCGGAACCCTAAACATATAAAAACCCCAAAATTTTGCGTGTGAACGCTTCCCGGGCCCTGAAATCCCCTCTCGTCATCACATATTCATTCATTTCTCAGTTCATCATCTGATTCGTCTCTTTTCTGAATCTCGACATCAATAAATTCCCCCCTCAAAATCAAAGCGGAAAGGGACACCGATGGTTGGTTTTTGAGGACATTGTGAAAGATATAATACACTTTTGGCGGCACGCAAAAACACATTTCACGTGTGCAAGATTGTGTCGTGCACTTGGAAGTCGCTTCAGCGCCATATAAATTAGGTCGAGGGAAGCCCTAGCCACTACATTGACTTTTTCCATGCGACAAGATATTTTTTCTCTTTCACGAGAAAAGGGTACTGATCCGCACAAAAGATTCCGCGACCAACCCAAGGTTTTGCATGCGATCTATTTTTCGTGCATTTCTTCCACCTTTTGCACCGCTTCCACATTTGCACGCCAAATCTTCTTTCTTACACGTCGATCCCTCCAAATGTCTAAAAATGGTCGTCCAATAGACTAACGCTGAGTGGGAGGTTGTTTCTATTATAAGAAGAATCAAAATAATCATGAAATCTTAGATTATTCATGCGAGGAGGGTTGTGTGTGATAACCAAATGTTTTTCGGCATGCTAACATAGGCTCAAAAGGTTTACATCCTTAGCGGTATCATGCCTCTATGGAACTTCGATCTTTTGGAATATGTGCTTATGCAAGGTTTAAAAATTGACACACCACGGTCGTGGGTGACGCATAAGGATAGTCTTACTTAATTCCATATTACCAACAATGACCATCTTACCAGGGAGACACAAAATACAACCATCTATGTCCAATATCCGAAGACTAGGATGGTTGTGGGAAGTGATTTAGTTCTTGAGGAATCTCCTGCAATATATACGAGTACTTTCAAAAGTATCATTACTGATGAGATAAAGGGATTCATGAGTGGGATTTTAGATCCGGTGGAAAAATTACCAATGAATGGACATGGGTGTTCATGGAATGTCATACATGCGAGGAATTTGGGTAGGAGATGTGCGCAATTGGGCTTTTTGATGCCTTTTCGATATCTAAATTCCAATTCTACTGATAGTAGGACTTTGTAGTAGTTTTTTTTCAGTATCTATTCGCCTAATACAAACACATTTCACCTCCACCATGGGGAAGTGGGAATTAGTTTTTTGGATGTCCATTATATCGGGGGAATCCCTATAGAGGGATATCCGTACGATGAGTTACTCCCTATGGAAAATGTCTGGGGTGATAGGTCCCGTAGCCAAATCCATCCATGAAACCTACTGGAGCTGGCTAAAGAGGAACTCAGAATAAAATATAATTTAAAGGACATACCCTATTCCGGGTGGTTTAGTCTCTTACTGACCCAAGACACAGCCGTGAAGATGTCAGGCTGTGGGAAGCAATACCCGAACATATCTCAGAGAGGAGAAGCATGATCACATGGAATATTTTGGTGACATGAGAGTATTGAATTTGGGGATTTGTAATTAATGAAGGTCGGGACCCGAATGTGTGATATTCCAGGTTCCATGCTGCATTCTTGAGTGGATGGTTATTACCTTTGAAGGACACGAGGATGGGAGTCTGCCCAAGGACGCTAGTGAAGGATGGGATTATGAAGGCAAAGAACATGGTTAACCTAGGAGTTCCCGTGTTGGCTAGGCTATACAGTATTATAGGGTGCATCTCAAGGGGAAGTACGCCCATGAAGATATGCAGGCCATTCCATATTCTTCATGAATGGGTTAGAGCCCACTATGGTGGGTATGACTCCTAGAATTCCATTCACCCCTGGTAATGGTATGCGGCTATCCCTTTTGATCATCTCTAGAATCTTCCAATTTACAAGTAGATATGATGGAGTCAACCTCAAGATCGACAGTCACACTCCCTTCGAATTCCACTTGTTTTGAACCCCAGTTGACCAAATGGTAGACGATGGGTGTGGTCCACTAGTGTAGAGGGAGTACCTATAGAGCATCTGGGGTGGTGTGTTGGTGGCCCGAATTGATGGAAAAATCTTCTACGAACCCTATGTGCCAACTAGGTTCACCAGGCATTTCAGGTGCCTACATCGGAATCCCAAGACAGTATACACAGAGGTTTGGGAAGAGTGGAATCCTTGCATTCTCTGCCAGCTATGGGTTATGTTCACAATGGTAGGCCTGGGTGAAAAAATCCCTCTTCCCCTCACCGATGTTAGTGCTAGACTGTCATCATATTATGTCAAACACTAGAAGAGAACGTATCCCAAGCCTATTCTTTGGAAATGAATTTGGAAGATCAAGAAAACTACTGCTAGCCAGAAGAGAAGAATGGTAGAAGATGTGTCGTGGGGGAAGTGAAGCAATGAACTGTTTGGGCAGCTAACACGGCACATGACGATAATTCATCGGCTGGGGCATTGAAGACAGAGAACGTGCCTCCACCCTCCAGGGAATGGTGGTCTCGTGTACCACCTCGGGGTCCGACTAGGGAACTCCCATGAAAGTAGAACAGGTAACTCCTAGCACCATCTGCAGATGCTATCTTCCCTTCTCTATGGTCTTCTTGGAGAATGTTGTGACTGTCCATGTATGCCAAAGATTTGTGGCAGAGCTTTATACACAGGAGGATCAATTTTCCAGACATAGGGTGCATTTGAATATGGTATAGGGTAAACATTATTTATCGACATGCATACATGATAGGCATTCATATGTACGCATGCCAGAAGGGGCGGTATGAAGAACCACATCTCCTGGTGAATGTAATGCTTGGCACGGAGAATGACCCAGAGAGGCTGCCATCTGAGAATGAAATTTTAGAGGAGGAGGAAGATGAAGAAGAATAAGAAGAAGACCAAGCTGAGGGTTTTGGTGGAGAGGGAACATCAGATCCCACTCACTAGCAGAGTTCCCGTGAGAGTGGAAAAATCGTTGTCGCCGATGCAGAACTGGCAGAGCAGCTTGAGGTATGGTTTAAACTTTATACCAGTCTTCATATTTTCATAGTCTCAATCAGTCAACCAAACCCTGTCTTAATCAAGAAAACAAGGGTGAGGGTCTCCCAGAATACTTCCCAACCATGGGTGTAGGAACGCCTATGGAGACTAGGGAGCGACCTCTGGTGCCATTCCTCGGGACCAGGCATAGGGGGGCACTGATTTCAGATGGATTAGGAAACAATGATCCAGAAAGAGAGTCCTCTTCCATCCCCATTGTCCATGAAGATCTAACACCAGTAATAGAGTTGACAAGCACCGAAGTCTCTCCTGTGGTGGGGTCCCCTACCAGGACACATTAATTGGACACCACCACAATGGGCTCATGTTAGTCCTTTCTCATTGGTTTTCCCATTATTAATTTAGCAAATATAGATACTAATTTCTGATGCTTTGATCGCAAGGTTGGTGGCATGAAAAACAGTGGAGTCCAGGATATCTGTTGGAGCATGATGTGCAGAAACCGCATCGGCCTTTGTAGAAGCCACCATTCTTGTTGGACCTACCCTAGTACTCGGTGATACAAACATCACAATGAGGGATGGTAATGATGCTGTTGTAGAGCTCCATCCCGATGAGTGTGAAGTCACTGACGAGGTGGAGGTTCATGAAGAAAACCCTGTTGCAGAACTCATCACCGCCTTCCCCTAATACCGTCTTGTAGATACCAAGGAGTAGATGATTCTGATTCGAAGGTGGCCTATGAGATCAGTATGACACGGCGCAAAGGGTGGAAGTGTATCAAGCAATTTCCCTATTAGCCTCAGATGGAATGTATAAAAATGATGGGATCGCTCCACACCTTGTTTTGATTTCCTTGTGCTAGAGGGATGGATGCTCAACGTCTTTATTTGAAAGTACCGACTACTTGGCTGAGAAGCTACGTGAGAACGGTGGACGCTCTAACATTTCTCGGTTTCAGAAAGATTTAAGAAGTACCCAATGATTCTTGAAGGTAGAACAAGAGGTCCGACACCCTAAAGAACAAGCATAATAAAAATATGTTTTCATTGAAAACTATTCTGATATTGTTGAGAAATTGAGGGCCTAGCTAACAGATTCCCAAAACTAGCTAGTGGAAGAGGGACACCAAATGGTTATACTTCAAACTGAACAGGGACAAGCACAAGCTTGTGTCAGGGAACTGTACTCTATAGACACTGATGATGAGAAGGTATTTAGGGGTGAGAGGAAATACTAGAGTCCACAATGCAAAATGTAGCGGTGCTAGATCGATTTATCCATGATGCCGATCCTTAAGGGTCCTGTTTTGGTGGATCTCATAAACTCATTTATTTTTACTGCCTCTAGTTCTGAACTGCAAGTATGAATAGATTTATTTTCTTGTTCGTTTAGTTCAATGCATTGTAACCACAATTGTTAAATAAATAACAATTCGTTCCTAAGCTCAAGTGGGTCATTCCCAATGTTAGAAACAAGGGATGCTCACAATATTACTTCATTTGATTGCAGGAGTGTGAACCATGCTTCAGGAACCCAAGTTTTGAACAACCAACTTGGATTTCTCGGAATAAATGGGGAAGGCCCAATCAGAGGATGAGGACCTTAGAACAACCATCATGACGTCCATCTAATGTGCTTTAGTGCCCTAGTGGGGTAACGCCAGAGGCGTTACAATTAATCCAGACATAGGGGTGTAAAAAGTGTGAATCACGATAACCCATATTTGGAACACTGTGGTGTTGGCATGACAATAAAGGATAAATATTGACCATGTTCGAAACACAGTATCCATATTCCATTAGCTTGAAACGAGGACAAAAAACGTGGACTGGCCGTTGACCATGTTTGAAACACGAGGCCTGACTCAAAATGTCATCCATTAGTCTTCTAGAATGTTGTCCCAAGATAGTAGGAGAGATGTAAGCCAGGAATCCATAATTCCAGGGGGTTCATTTAGATATGAAAGAGGATGAGTGTTTGAATAAAGGTCACATAAAGGGTGGAGTTGGAGTGATGGATTGTTTGAATGGAATCCAACATTCTGGAAATGGCGCTGCTGTGATGAAGGCACATTTGGGGGCATATCCATCTGATCATGGATCAACTGTACTTCCAAGTAGTACCTCATTGTCTAGGGATCTGGTTCATCCCATGATTAACATGGGGCATCATGAACATGTTAAGGGTAGAATCATAGTTTAGTGTCTTGCATTGAGGACATAAAGCCCGATTAGTTTATCTTCATATGATAGGACGAAGGGAGAAAGGGGAGATTCTAGGAATGGATTATGTGGTGTGGTCGCTATAAACCCGATGTAAATGAGGACATAAAGAGTTCACGCCAAACCACAGATTCCCAAAAGTGTTCGAGTCGAGGGTCCGAAAGAGGGCGAACATTATTTTGGATTCATAGGGATAGACCCGGAGACCATATGTCTGGGCGTTCGTACATATCCCATTAGGATGGGAATCACGCCATCCGTAGTTCTAGAAGATGTTGTGTAGTTTAACATCTTGCAGAAAGGACATAGAGTGGTCTTAATTTATGGTCATAGAGCTCGGACCATAGATAGGATAAAACATGGGAGGCACATGTTGAGTTAATTATAAAACCCGACACGAATGGGGAACTAGAGTCTGGATCACTATGTGTCCCTTAGGGAGGTTTTAGGTCGAGGGACTAAAAAATTAAGTTAAGATGTGCTTGATGTAAAGTGCATGGGTGTTCTACATATCCCATGAGGATGGGAATCAAGCCACACGTAGATCATGGGATGGAACAGTAGGATAACAGTGACAGAGAAAATAAGGTCTTGTGGGTCTGACCCTTTCTCCGAATGAAGAGGTATTTGATAAATCTTGTTGGTCATTTAGGATGAATGTGTGTTTTTTAAGCAATGGATCTAGGATAGAAAATCCATTTATGCCACATGAATCAAGCCATATGCCGACATTGATTAATGGTATTGTGTGAGGCCGATACAAAACATGATGCCCCCTCGAGTGAGGATATCATGGTGTAGTGTCGTTTTTCGTTATGCGGCTAGGATGATAATGTCATAGTTTAGGGTCAGGTGATGGGACCAACCATGCATTTTAACATCGTGACATATAGATTCAATAGTTTAAAGTGAAGTGAGACTAGGCATCATATTATAAAGTCTTATGTCTTGGACATGTATACGAAAGATGAGGTTCAACAGAAAATATGCACAAAATGATAAAGCATACCTAACGTGAAAGACGACGAGGTCCACATCATACCATGCATGATTCCTTGTTGGATACCCAAGACGAGGGGATATAAAAGGCCATAGGATATGGGATAAAAGAGGCTAGCCCCTGGTTGAGCTAGACTTGAAGATGATATGTCCAGGTGTTCTTACATATCCAATGAGGATGGGAATCAAGCCACACATTGTTTTTGAAAGTGAAATTTAACATCGTGGTGGTAAAAATACTTATTAATGTCATGTGGGATAGGAAGGAGAGGGGGAAAAATCATTGAAAGGGGCATATCTGGTGCGATTATTATAAACCCAAAGTAAATGAGGGCATAAGCCCACATGTGCCATGCCATGCGGTCCTAAATGAGTCAGAGCCCCCAATGAAGAGATGTCTGGGAGTTCTAAAAGATATCATAGTTTATGGTCACAGATCTCAAACCTGAAGAAAAGATGTCTGGGTGTTCCTATGTATACCATGGGAATGGGAATCACAACATACGTAATTCTAAAAGTGATCATATTTTAAGGTCTTAGAGATCTGACAATAGAGAAATGGAATCCTTACTGGTAAGTGTGGACCTCAACCCGATCCCTCATCCCACGTGAGTCAAACATGGTGTGGGAAACACTAGAGTAATATGTTTTTGCAATACCTGGAATGCATGCTAAATGGAAGTCAGTGTGGAGCCCCAAATGATGTCATTACTATGCCATTTATCCTCTTATCATGAAGATCTGCACTGAAGGATAGTGCCAGGAGTGTCAAAATTCCAAATGGACATTATGGGGTGGAATATAATGTGAATCATGTAACCAAAATTTATGGATTGAATGGTCTGACATGACGATGGAGGAGAATTGTTGACCGTGTTCAAAACACAACCTCCATATTGTGTTGCCTGAAATGGGGAAAAATGACCGTTGACCAATGACCATATTCACAACGTGGGGCATGAATCGATTTGGTTTTTGAAACCATCAAGGACGTTGGTCCGAAATGGTAGGAGATCCCTTAGGCCTAGCATCTATGCCATTTGGGGGTCCCTTTGTGTGTGAAACATAATGGAATCCAAAATGAAGAGGAACATGAAGCTTGAAAAGTGGGAGAAAGCATGTCCACATAGAATTGGACACTCCAGGTTCTAGACCAAACTACTCATGGTCCAATTGGTTAATCACCAAAGAGAGCAGTGGGACATGACTTAAGGGTAGTCGACTCAAAAAAATGAAAACATGGAATGGGATCAATGGTTTCTCGGGATTGAGAGTTATGTATGTGGCGTGGTGGTTATAAACCCGATGTGAATGAGGACTTGAGTTCCCACCACACTATATACCACACATTTGGATGAACATTGGAAAATGTGAAAAATTGATATGTAGGATTCTAAGATATGGGGTTGGACCCAAAGACCAGATTATTTCGTGGTCCTACGTATCCCATAAGGTTGGGAATCAAGCCACACCTAGATCTAGGGGAAAGTATTATGCTAATAAGGGAAAGATACTCCAACGATGGGCATGTATGGCACCGTGAGTAACCCGATGGGAATGAGGACACAACCCCGCACCACACCGTACAACCCTAGGTGATAATTTGGGCATGGGGATCGAAAAATCCAAGGGGCCTGAGGCTGGGCCATGGATAGAATGTCATGGCTAGTTTACAGTTTAACATCTTGTAGTGAGGATGAAGGTAGAGGTAAGGTATCTCATCATGGGATGTGTACATCACAACTAGAAACTCGACATGAATGGGAACATAATCATGCACCACATTGTACAACCTAATGTGAGAATTTGGGTCTGGGGCCCAAAAAGGCTTAGGGGCATGAGGATGGACAATGGAAAAAATGTCATGGCCACCTTGCTATTTAACGTCTTGCAGTGAGGACTAAGGTGATCTTAGTTTAGGGTCATAGAGTTCAGACAATATATTCCATGTTTAGTGTCATATTCATGGGAAAGAGAGGGAGAATCATCGTGATTATCGGAGAAAACAAATCGACAATGATAATAGGGGACAACTGTTGACCAGGTTCACAACACAGTATCCACCCTTGTCTGACCAGAAGGGGGATGAACAATTGAGCATTGACCATTGACCATATTCACAATAAAAGATATATATAAACTTTTCACTCGCAATCCTCATGGGAATTATCCCATAATGGTAGGGGAGGCCTTGGGCTGAGCATCCATGCCATTTGGGGGCCATTTTGGATATAGAAGGTGACAGAATCCCAAATGATGGGACTTGTGAAGCATGGTAGGGACTATGCTCACAGGACAGATGATAAATGAGGAGTTGGATGCCTCAAAGGGGGTATGTGCAGCGTGGAAAAATATCATAACATCAATAAGGATGTGAGTCCATACCACAACGCATAATCCTAAATGATAACCTGGTCTAGGGGGATAAAAGGGTCGAGGGACCTGAGGCTGGGTGCCCCATCCAACTGTAGCCATATGGCCTCTCATGCAGGCATTTCCTCATCGTAGCTCCTACTCCCACATGAGAAATGCTCAGTGTGGGAAACAAGAAGTAGGATTAGGCATTCCACTTCACATAAGGGTCTGACAGCTGGAATTAAACTCCCTCTCAAAGCAGACTAAGATTTGGAGAGATGGTAGGGAATAATGAACCACCACACTCCATGTCTATGACATATGGGGGTGGTGAAAATGATATTGGATAGCTGTTGACCTGATTCAAAACACAACATCAATATCATGTGACCAAAAATGGGAATAAAAAATGAGTGTCTACTACTGACCATATTCACAATGCATGACATGTATGGATTTGTTGTCATAAACCCTCGAGAAGATTATCCCATAATGGTTGGAGGTCCCTTAGGTTGAGAATCCATGCCATTTGGGGTCCCTTCAGGTGTGGATGCTATTGAGAACCCAAAATATGGGATGTGTGGAACATGAATACACCCGTGAAATTTCAAATGATGTTGGATAGGAGAAGAGACAATGATCTTAAGGGGAGAGAGATACATGGTACAATAATGATGAACTTGATGTGAATGATGGAAAAGGAATGTGACACACCATGTCTTTCATCCCAATGGAAGGTCCCAATGTTTTGGGGATGGGCCTACGAATAAAATATTCTTGTGGTTCTACATATCCCATGAGGATGGGAATCAAGCACCATGTAGTTCAAAAAAGTCCATCCAGTATAGCTTCATGTGGTAAGGACGTGGGAGGATTATAAGAATAAAGGTGGGCACATAGTGCAATCATTGTAACCATTGCATGGGTGGGGTCTAAGAAGCCTACATGACCCCATGTGAGATCCCCCAAAAGAACGGTGCCCCGGAGGGGGTAGTCAAAGAGGAACAAGGGATAGACTCATGATAAGGTATCTGAACATTCCTACATATCTCATGAGGAGGGAAATCAACCCATATGTAGTTCTTAATATGTAGTTTAATGTCATGCAGGATGATGCACAGTTTAAGGTCATGTAGGACCATTCAGTTTAAGGTCATGCAGGACCATAAAACAGTTTAGGGTCATGTAGGACCATTCAGTTTAAGGTCGTGTGGGAACATATAGTTTATGGTCATGTGGGACCTTGTGAATGAAGCAAAGTATTTCTTTAGGAACATGGAATCGGTGGGAGGAGTTATATGATCACCATCCATTGTAACCAGTGAGTATGCGCTATTGGAGTAAACCGTGCGAATGATGTAAGGTCCTTCCCATTTGAGTTCCAACATGGTATGTTTTCTATCAGGAATCATTGGTTCTTTTAGGGCCAACACCAAGTCGCCCTCCAAGAAGGAGCGGAGGTGAAAACTCTTGTTTAATGCTCTGGATATCTTGTTCTGATGCCATTATAGATTGGGAAGGGGAAAAGACTGTTCTTGTCAAGCGCTTACAACATGGCTAGAAAAATTTCAGCTGCTTTATCTGGCACTTGATGTTCATAGACAGCTCTGCGTAGTGAGTGAAATTGAATCTCGTTGGGCAGGACAACCTCTTTTCTGTACACTAGGGAATATATAGTCACCAGGGTGGAATTACGAGTTGTCATCCGATAAGCCCAGATGGCATTGGGGAGCTTATCCGGCCAACTCTTGTTATTATTAATAGCCATATTCTACAAAATTTGAGAGATGGTTTTGTTGAACACCTCGATATGTCCATTTTCTTGTGCATGCTAGCGGGAAGTATGGTTAGTGCGAATGTTGTACTTATCGTACAGTTTCATCAGCTTAGCTACTTGCAAGTTCATGCCATTATCGGTTAGGATGGCATGAGGGACTACAAATCGGTTGATGATGTTGGAACTCACAGTGTCAACGAAGGAACAGGACTTGACCTCCTTGAATGAAACTAACTCTACCCACATGGAGAATAAATCTGTAGCCATCAGGATGAATCTGCACTAGCGAGCTTTCGCCTGTGGATATGGTCCCACGACATCGAGTCCCCACACTGCAAATGGCCAAGAGTACTTGTTGGAGTGGAGATTCTCTATTGGCCTATGCATAATTTTAGCTTGAATTTGGAATATATGGAATCTCATGGTGAACTCGATGCAGTCATGGATAATGGAGGGCCAGAAGTACCCCAATCTCCGGATATGGTGAGATAGCTTTGGCCTGGTCTGATGAGCCCTACCGGAACCGAAGTGCACCTCTTGTATGAAATGAGAAATATCGACTACTTGAATGGAACAGAGGATAACACCATCAAAACCATGCTTCTAGAGGATTTTATCAAGGCCAGGGCCGTCATAGAGGGTGAACTGCAACGTGCGGTGTCAGATTCGCTTGTTCGCAGCTCGATCAGCCAGGATGTAACCACATTGGAGATACTCCACAAAGGGGGATCTCTAGTCGGGAGTCACTTCAACAACTGCATCAGGGGTTCCTGTCATGGAGGCTCTGGTGGTATGATGGATGACCTGCAGGCCATCGTCATCATCTGGGGTGACAAAGGTAATAACTCTCTGATGTGCCACATGGATAATCAGATCATCCTACTCGGATTCTGCAAGTGATGAATCTAGGCCGGAAAGGGCTCCAGCTCGACCGTTTTGAGATCGAGGGACATGAGTAACATCCAATCGAGCTGGGAACTGGACCATTAGATGGACTGTGCTCTCCAACAATGGTATGAGATCCGACTTTCTAAAGACATAGTCACTATTGATCAACATGAAGACATGTTCGGAATCCCCTTTCATATGAAAATGGGGCACATCAATCTTGATAGCTAGTTAGTGGCCAGTGATGAGAGCCTGAAACTCTACTTGATTGTTGGTGCAGCCTTATCACAACAGAAATGAGTATGGAAGAATGGATTTTTCCAGGGTAATAAAAAAGATTCCCAGAACTACTCTGTTGAGTATAGGACCATTGAGCCTCCTACTGGTGAGTATTCGATAAGCACAATCGAAGGGAATCTTCTAGAATGACATGGCTTGGTAAACTGAGAGGATCACCTCATCGGGGAAATAAATATCCAAGGATTGGAAAGTTGGAGGCGAATGGGAGGTAAGGAATTCTGCCAATGCATGCCCCTTAATTACATTATGAGGGACAAACCTGATAACAAACTACTGGGGAATCACTACCCACTGTGCTAGAAGGCCTTTCAACATGGGGCTGTTTAGGATGTACATCAGTGGGTATACTTGGGACACTAGCAGTACCTCAGGGTTCTATAAGTAATGTAGTAATTTCTGTACTATGAATACCAAGGCAAGGAAACTCATTTAGATGGGGAAGTATCTGTTCTCATTATCGAAGAGCATACAAATGGGGTAGTAGAGGATATTCCTTATCCCCTCAAAGTTCTTCTGGGCGAGAAGGGCCTCGAAAGATCTTTCTAGGGAAGTCTCATTAAGGACGAATGGCTTTCCAGAGATGGGTGGAATTAAGACCAGATGTTGGAGCAGAACCTGCTTGATCTCCTCAAAATAAATCAAACACACTTCATCCCACTAATAGATGATGTTTTTATTCCTAGGCTAAGTGTCCTTGGAATCCTCGATGTTAATGAATGTTTCTCGGAGGATACATCTAGCTAATGGCCTTGATATTTTCTAGGTCGATCTCAATACAACTGTATCTGACGATGAATCCAAGAAACATTAAAGAGGTGACCCTGAAGGCACACTTCAATCGGGTCATCTTCAGTTGATAGGAATGGAGGAAGATGAACACTTTCTCATGATCTTTGATATGGTACTGATGGTAGAGATATTTTACCACCAGATCGTCCACATAGCATTCCACCAGCATTCCATGGATTAGCTTAAATATGTGATGCATAGCCCACTGATAGGTGGAACCCGAATTCTTTAAACCGAAGGACATGACTTTGTAAAAAAAGTACCTTCTAGTGCCCTAGAAGACTATGAACTCCTCCTCCTCAGGGGACATTCAGATCTGGTTGTACCCGGAGTACCCATCCATGAAGGAGAGGGCTTGGAATCTAGTTGTAGCATCAATCAACAATTTTGTCACAAGATGTGGAAAACCATCCTTTGGACAATGACAGTTGAGATCACGGAAGTCGATGCAGACTCCGATCTACCCATTCTTCTTTTTGACTGTCACAACATTGTCTAGACATTTGGAGTACATGACCTCCTTAAATAAATTGGCACTTATAATCTTATAAACATACACCTCAACCATGGCTATGTGAGAAGGGTGCATATTTCTGGGAGGCTTCTTGAACCCGTGATGATTTGTAGGGAGACAGAGGCAATGGAAGGCTACCTAGGGATCTAGTCCAGGAATCTTGTCATAACTCCAAGAGAATAAATCGTGGTGTAGTTTCAGAAAGTCTATCTGTTTTTGCTCCACCTCGAGGGGCATGGTGTCACTAATCAATGAGGGTATTGGGTCTACCTCGCTACCAAGGATCACTTGTACCGACTCTTCAACTGTGGCAGAGAATCCCTCTTAAAAGGCGAGGAGAGTATCCTATATATAGTCCTTTACACATATTGGGGGAAATCCTCAGTGGGGGGAGATTCTTCTGAGTCATCAAATCCCGATGGGAGGATCATACCAGCCTGAGCGGTAATGGTCACTACATAGGAGGACTCCCGTGACGCCACAACCAAAGCAATGAAGGCTATTGATCTGATCCCATCTGGCCATCAGCCCAAGGGGCCATCCTTAATGATGTCAAAGAAATAGTGGAAGGTCGGATTGAGCCGACCAATTCTAGCCTGGCAGAATGAGAAAGTATGACATATTTTCGTTGCCATGGGGTGGACATCCCAATACCTTATGTGGTCAGGAGGCTTCGGGATCACCTGAGCATAATTTTTATAGGAGTACGAGGTGATCTTCCAGCGTCGCATAGGCCTGGTAACGTGTTTCCCCCTCATCCAAGACACAACGAAGCATTGTCACATGTCTAGGGTTGTAGCCTCTAATCTGTGACATGGAAAGAAATAGCCATCATCCAGATCTGTCCAAGGGTTAGTCGCAGTAGTGGCATGCTTGACCTCATTTGTATGAATTTTTTTCATTTCTCTTGTTGTAGTTGGAATACAAGTAGTGGTCTTCACAAGAGGAAAAGGGGTACACAACATAGTGAAGCACGCAAACTCTACCATTAAGGGAGTAATTAAGGCACATGTGATATAATGAGGGAACCACCACATGCATGGGGATCCATGGCCTTCCCATAAATGCATTGTAGGCAGTGTCCAGAGAGACTACCATAAATTCGGTGCTGGAAACGAGGCCACCAAACTAAGTCTTCAAGCGGATCTTACTGATCGGTGTCTATTCCGTCCTATCATAAACTAGGATTCATTGGTTATATAGACTCAGATAATCTTCAGATAATCCCTATTTTTGTAGTGTCTGAGTCGGGATTAGGTTAATTCTAGAGCCTGTGTCGACAAGACTACGACAAATCTCAATGACATTGAACTGGCCGATGATGTACAAGGGGAGAATGTTCCCCTGTATGGGAGTGCCTTCATATTCTATAGATAATGAGATGATGGACTGGAATTCATTATTCTGAACTGCTTCAACATGAATGTTTTCTTTAGGTGCTACTTTCGTCTCAGACTAGATGGGGCTTCTTAAAGCCTCAGTGAGGGCCTCACGCATATCTGAAGCGGGAGAAGGGGATCAAGGATATAAATCCTTTCTAGAATGATGAAAAAATGCATAAGAACATTATACTTATGTACTAGGAATGAACTTAATATTATAAGAGGTTTCTCTATGACAAGAGGTATAGTGTGTCTGGCCGACTGGACCAGTGGCTGATGGGTACAGGGAACATCCCACTGCCCACTGGTCGTGGCCTGTAGAGTGGCTATCGGATGAGGGCCAGACGACTAATACTAGCTTGTTGTAGGGCGTGGATAGTCACTTTATGGTTGGGGTGGCTCTTCCTGATCCAGAAACACTAATGACGACGAATGCGGGCCTGATGCCACCGGATGATATGGTTGCGCATGCTGAGATCTGCGCTGAACCAGTTGCCCGGTTCGGTAGCATGCACACCATGACTAAATGTGATGACCATTGTACTCTGATGGACCATATAGCCACCCTCTGTCAACTCTAGCGACGACAAAAGATGTTGGGAGGATCCTTTGGGTGCTCCTCATTATTAGGAATCATGTAAGGATTTACCAGCTCTATGGTATTATCTGAGGCACACCCTTGAACTTCACATGAAGAGTCTTCCACTACTGGATGGATTCAGGGGGGGATTTCCATCTCTTTGGGCATGAAGTCTCCAAGAGCATGGGACAAAGATGGCATTAGCGAGGGGATCTGATTTAGCTTTCATCACCGGTGTTTGCTTTTCTGGGAATATGTCGGTTGAAAGGATGGTGCAAAAGTGGGGGTCAAAGATTCTGAAGGCTTTGGCCGATTCAGGCATGTTCGGATGACACCATGGGCTCGTATGACTGTTTTTCATGCCATCCAGTCATCATACTTCTGGGATACGCAACAGAAAACCTGATGCACTCACCCTCGATATTGCTGTGGATGTCTGGCCTTATGAAGACGCATGACACTATTGCTGGAGCCTGGCCTAAATAGACTATTTTGTAATCTACATGGCCTTGAAGCCAATATTTTAACACATAACACATATTGAGAGTGTGTACCAGGATCTGGTGGTAGGGGTGGTAATTAGGGATATCACAGAGGTTTTCCTCTTCTGGTATTCTACACTCAGGCAAACATTGAATCTCTTACTCCAAGGCACTACAAAAGTAACAGGGACCTCTGTCTCATTGAATGAGTAGTTCAGGTTTCTACTATCTGGAATAGGGGACCTTGGAGCTTAATATTGACGACGGGGTGGAGGAGCCTACCGAGGAGGTGCAATTCTGTTATCACTTCTGGGAGGTGATGACACTTTGCAGAGAGACACCCGCTGATTCTGAGGTGGGAGTTGCTGGGGCGGTGCCAGTGCCTGGGGTAGAGGGCCTCTGCGAGGTTGTAGTGACAGCTATACTAAAAAAAATTCTAGTCGCCTAGGGAACTCTATCTCGGTCACTATAGTTGGGTCAACCCTGGCGGACCTTCTCATGCTTATCCAAGGGGGAAACAGACGTGCCAGCTTGTCCTGTTGTAAGGCTTCCACTATGTGCTGGGCCTTATCAGAAAAGACTCGAATTCCCCCAAAATAGTACTAGGTGATTAGAGAGGGGACCCGATCTATCGTTATGTTCCCTATGCACATTGTCATTAATATATCCCGAGTCATTGGAATTTCAGGTGAATACACAAGTCCTTTCCACAAGGTGGCAAAGTCCGCAGCACACTCCTCAGGCCTCTGCTTGCACTTGAAGAGGTCTGTAATACTCGTCTTACGCATGGTGGAACTGAACTGGTAGAGGAAATTCCTATGGATGTCCTCATAGCTGGTTACTGATCCGATGGGGAGGTGGTTGTACCAGAAAAATGTAGCCCCCACCAATGTTGGCACAAAACATCGGAGCTTGGTGGCCTCCTGCTGCACCAGAGTTCCCATCATGGGGCCACACTTGTAGGTAAAGTGTGCCATATGCTATGGTGGTTCTCCTATCACATTGAATGGGGGAAAATCTAGGATTCCTATAACCCGAATGTGCTAGAATATCATCTACCTATGCTGGATATGGTCGGCCATTAGGTTAGAGCGCCACCTATCGCGTCTCTAGAGCTTCGACATGGGAAATGAGTGTCTCCATGGGATCAGCTTGGTGGGGGTTATTGTATTGATGGGGATCCCTGACCACCACTGTATTGGGGGATTTTTAAACATGATAAGTTGGCTATGTGGCTCATGGAGCTGCTAGTGGGTCGACCTGTGGGGTAGCTGGGCGAATCTGGGCTGGTTCCCGAGGATTGTTACGCCATTCAGGAGGATTCGGAAATACGTACCACACCCTCTTTCCGTATGCTCCGACCTTAACACCGTCTGCCTGGGTAGGATGGTTAGGGTCACCTAGAGTCAATTCGCCAAGGGGAAGATGTGCCAGCCCTTGCTGCCCTGGCCTAGGATCCCCATTGTCTGGACGTCGCTCTGGGGCATGTTCAACAAGGAGATCATCGACCACCTTCTTATGTTCGGTGAGTTGATGATGCAACCTAGCTTTCTCTGGGTAGTCCTCCACCTTCTGCACTGTGCTAGATGGGTAAGAGGGCTTGATATCTCCAAATAGTTCCTTTCCCACACTGGGATTCCGACTAAGGACTACTACCTCGGTGGGAACGGGGAGACCCCGAAGGCTCCTTTGTTGGCGAGTAACCCTCCCTGACAGATCCAATAGCTATTGCAATTATTCAGGGGGAGTCCCCGTCAAGGAACTTTATCTCATTATTTTCATCCAATAGGTTGGCCATGTTGATCGTGGCTCTACCTGGGGGAATGTCCTCGATATCACCAGGAATGTCAGGCTACCTCCGGATATGACTGAAGAGGAGGGTAGTATATTGCTCCCAACCACAAATCAGCACATGTGGGGAAGCCTCTTTGATAATCTTGTGGAGTACCTTGAAGCTCTGAACACATCGTTGCTATAGGGCCCTACGGTGACCTAGTGACTCAAGGCACTGGGCCACAGGATGTGCATCCAAATAGCTCAGATTACATTTTTCGCTAATGTCCTCGAAATGTGCTTGGCACTTAGGATAAGCCACTCACTGGTGACGAAGGCGGATGTGCATCACCTAGAGGGTTTGATGGAAACAATCGACTTCTTTTGGGTTGAGGGATTTTTGTGTGCATAAATTCAGCGGCACCACAGGCCAAAACATCTCAGAGATGTGGTCCACTGTGAGGATATTCCATAAGCTTCGTGGATCAGATTCAGGGTTTGGCCCTTCATTGCCTCATTCATCAACCAGAGGTGGCTGGGGAACAAGCAATGGTACTGAAGCAGACCACTGGGACATTAGGATGGCCAGTGAAGAATATGGTGGGTGACCAGACAGACTTCCACATCTCGTGCTATCCTCTGAAGAGTGAGGTGAGTTAGCCACGACGTCATGGTAAAACGAGATGACGACCGTAGTTACCTGTGTGGGGGCTATTGCTACTGGAAGTGGACCACACAGTTGTTCGTCTGCCATTTGTCTCCAGAATAGCACTCCATGCTCTCAAGATGAGGTAGAGAGTGCTTCTGGCAATGATGGTGGAGATTGCACTATCATAACCTGTGGGGTTTCAAGATTTTCATCCTCTTGGATATACCAACATTGGGAAGCAGGAATCCAATGGATCTCACATTCTTGTAGTACTAGGATGATACGCCTTTTCCTTGCCCCAACCCTTGACATAGACGACCTGGGCGAGGGTTCCATCGCTGGGACGTATTAAGCTTCAGAATCTGAAGATCAAACCGGTTTGATCTCAGTTTGAATCATCTCAGTGTTTTTTTGTGGCGATGACCCGACCTCCTGCCCCGGGATGGTTCTTTAGGGAAGGGTAGATTTCTGGTAGGAGGGGGACCTTCGAACATATTGGTTCTGGGGTGGGGAGGACTTCTGCCCGAGTAAGCCAGGGTGCGAGGTGCACCGAGGCAGATATCAAAATGGGTATGGGGATGATCACTATGTGAAGTGATCGAGTGGGTAGGATCTCCGCTCGAGCCCATAGGAGCATGAGTGGGATCCCCATACTTCTTTCCTCTTGTGACAGCAGTGCGAGGAAGGTCCCCATATAGGTCGAGCCTATCATGGGTAGGGCCTCCATGTAATGAGCTGGTGAAACGAGGATGGCCTTCACCCCTCTAGTTTTTGAGGAAAGAAGGACCATCACCAGCATTTTTATGAACATAGGGAGGGCCCCCACACTAGAGATTGACCGGATGCACAACATCCCAACACCGCCAATCTGTGGTAGGTGGGATTACTCCATACCCGATGTAATGGGCACAGTAGAGGCCTCCATGATGAGTGTAACCATCACGGGGAGGTCCAACATTCGGACTGAGGGTAGAACAAGGTGGACCTCCATGATGATCCTGTAAGAAGACAAGACCCACGTTATCCATGGTGGTTGTACGGAAAGGTCCTCTATACTAGTGACATCCATTACCTTCACCGACTACTGAGAGAGTCGACCCAGCCTGCCCGGGGGACTATTGTGGCCTTGATCCGAGCTGGGTATACATGTTTCCCAACTAACCATACAAAAGGGGATGATATATGTTGGTGGTGGCCTGAGCCCCATCAACTGCTAATGTTGATGCCTCTTGGCCGGTATCCTATTCGGCCTACTCTCGATGCTCGCGCCGGGTCAACCGGATCGGGTCCAAAGGTGTAGGTGCATGGCTTACCTACTCCTCGACTCGTGGGACAGGACGACAGTGCAGGTGCGGACCAGTGTATGTCCTCCTTTAGGGCCCTTGAATCAGGGTCCCAATCGGGATGACCCAAAAATCCCCTAACTCATTGGAGTAGGGGAGAGATTCATATAGGCGTTTTGGTGAAAGGCTCCTGAAACAATTATACGTTGGAGGGGAGAACAGTGACTCCCTCCGCGGACCTTTGTGGCGGCGATGGTGGTGAGGTGCAGATGCCTCTAGATCCTAGAAGTCTATATTCCAGTTTGGGATAATCTCCTCCTCCTCATACTAGAATACAAGGTTGTTGATCACTCTCCACTGGATGAATTATGATAGGGAGATAGGGCATGGTCGCCTGACATTCGTAGGAGTGGGGATTGTTGTAGATGTGATGGAGCCATAGGGGACTACTGCTTTGGAATAGCCCATGCCCCAACATCGGGGGGCAGGTGGGGATCGAGTTCGTACATTATCAGGGATTATGAAAAGAATAGAGATTAAACCATTAGTGCGGAAAGGAAAGGAATTGACGACTAGTTCCCCAACGCCTTTTCATATTTCATGGCTTGTATGATTGATCCATGCTGATAACGTAGCAGATTGGGATGTCCAACGTTTTGACTATCCCATGTTCTAGTGGGTTTCACACCAGGCCCACTATTTGTATGGTTGGAGCCATTGTCGGATAGCTGGATCTTGTGACACGACAATCCATTGATGTCTCGAACACTACTAATATCCATATTGAGGAGAAGAGTTTTATGTCGGGCTAACCATTTATGTTTCTGATTCTTTCGACGGGGCATGCACGTCTGTTTGCTTGAGGGCGGTGACGCTGTTTGTTGCCCCACATTCCTGCTTTCCAAAGGCGGGCGACATCCATTCCTTATTAAGAGTCATTTTCTCCTTGATCAAAATGGGATGATGAGATGTCATTTCTTCCTTCCGTGGATTCCTCCTCGGAACTCATCACCTAATTTGGGTCTCCCTTATATAATAAGACATTGTTCGTGAAAAGCATCACAGTGCCATATATTAATGGTCACTAGTTAATTAAACTAAATCGGTCGGGACATTCCAAGGGACCGATCAAGTAAAAAACCTTTGGTCGGGGGACTAGTCATGTTGGACATCACTGGTGTGCCTGGATACTAGAACACTTGCGTGGCTGGGTTTCATTACCTTATTATAGGGCTTCTCTAGGGTGAGAAATCCCGAGAATTCCCACATCTAATGCGTGGAATTTTATTCCATGGGCATGTATCTAAGGTGTTCTTCATCTTTCTATGTTTAACACAGGGTATGTAGACGGTTCAAAATCTAGTGGATATGGATCTGAATGATCAAAACGCTGACTAGAGCAGATCAAGTTAGTGAAACCGCTATAGGGAACACCAATGGTGGGGCGAATGCATGGTTAGCTACCAGATTGTTGTTAATGTGAATAGGGGGTGGCATGATCCTACCAGGAAGTGGCGGCCCTGGTATGAACCAAAATGGATGATGGATGGTTATGTGATATTGGTGGAGAATGAGATGGAGTCGACTAGAGGACTACGTTGATGTTGGGATTGAGTCTCGAAGAGACCTTCAATGTATCCCTATGGTAGTAAATCAATGTCCCTGTAGTTCAACTGACAATGACTTACTGTCAAATTGGGATGACAACGACTTATCACTGTATGGGGTCACAACGGTTTACCACTGGAGAGGGTCACAACAGCTTACCGCTGGATAAGGTCACAATGGCTTACAACTGGATAGGGTCACAATGGATTATGGTTTGATAGGGTCAAAACGACTTAATGATGGATGGGGTCATAATATCTTACCACTGGATAGGGTCACAACTGCTTACCGCTAGAGAGGGTCACAATGGATTACCACTGGATGGGGTCAGAACGGTGTACCGCTGGATGGGGTTAAAATGGATGACCTCTGGATAGGGTCACAATGACTCACCGCTAGATATAGTGACAATGACTTACCACTACATAGGGTAAGAATGGTTTACAGCTAGATGGAGTCACAACATCTTACTACTGGTTGG
The DNA here is from genome assembly GCA_963277665.1 of Viscum album. Taxonomy (NCBI): domain Eukaryota; kingdom Viridiplantae; phylum Streptophyta; class Magnoliopsida; order Santalales; family Viscaceae; genus Viscum; species Viscum album. The sequence goes on along the minus strand of OY728136.1, from coordinate 603,164,213 downwards.
GGTTTAACCTTAGGGTGGCTTCCTATGTACCTTATATAGGAGACAAGGATTAAAACCCACATAGTTCGAGATGGAGTGGGAACCAATGTGAACATAGCCAGGATGGTTGGGTGTTAGCGTTGAACCTTAAGGAGGCTTCCTACATACCATCACTTGGTGATGATCAATGACCAAGTAGTTCAGGATGGTTTTGATGGGCCGATGTGAAGATGGTCATGACCAATGGATGATGGGTTTGAACCTCAGGGAGGCTTCCTACGTACCTTTCCTTGGAAGGAATCAAAGTCCTAGTAGTTCAGAATTGGTTTGGTGAAACAATGTGACGATGGTCGGGACCAATGGATGGTGGGATTTAACCTCAAGAAGGCTTCCTACAGACCATTCTTTGGAAAGGATCAAAGACCACATATATCAGGATGGGATTGGTGAACCGACGTGAAGATGGTTGGGACCAATGGGTGTTGGGAATGAACCTTTGGGAGGCTTTCTACGTACCATGGTGTGGAAAGGAACAAAGTCCACGTAGTTCAGGATGGAGTGGGAACCAACATGAAGATGGTCGATACCAATGGGTGTTGGGATTGATCCTCAGAAAGGCTTCCTGCATACCTTGCCTTCGTTAGTATCAGTGTCCATGTAGTTCATAATGGGTTTTGTGAACTGACATGAAGATGGTAGGGACCAATTGGTGGTGGGCTTAAACCTTAGGGAGGCTTCCTACGTACCATGTATTGGTAAGGATCAAAGTCTATGTATTTCAGGATTTCACATGTGGGGCGTACACCCTAGGATTCCGGAAGAGGATGTCACATTTGATGCTTACTCTAATCCCAAGTGTTCCATGCTCGATGTGAGAAACAAGAGGCAACAAAAGACCATGTGATCACGTCATGAAAGGTGCATCCGTGGGAAGTGGACAAGAGATACATGTAGATGGTGGCCCAAAGATGAAATAGGGGCTTATGCATGGTTAGTAGCCAAAGGTGATTGATATTGGGACTTACTTCAATATGGAGGCCCATGTGGTGAAAAATCCCAGTGGGAGAGGGATTTGGCACACAGGAAGAGAGGAGGAGTAGGGATGCTACCTCCTGCAAGGAAATATATGGTCTTACATAGAGGTGGTTTCCCTTTCCCCACATATAGACACCACATGTAACACCCCGAGCATCCACGGTACACTTATCTTTGAATAATATAGTAGCATGTGTTGTACGCATGTTCGAGTTCTAACACACCGCGACTATTCAAAGTAGCCATTATGAATAGGAATACACACTTTTTAAAATTATAGAAATTTTATATTTCAAAATGGACTTCATTTTTGTATTCGTAATATCGAAATTATCCTTAGTTGAATTTTTGGTATTTTTCTGAGAACTTCCAATTTTTTATGAATAGTGAAAAATACATAAAAACAACTTTTTTAATCAAAATAATTTATAGTAATAAATTATACTATTTACTGGTTTTAAGGTATAATTATAATATATTTTTACCATTTTATCCAATGGTGTTCATTATAATTAATTTCACTTTGAATTTTGACATAAACAATTACCAATCTTTTGATATATATTGTTTCTTAAAAACACGCTATTTGTTGAGACAACGGGAATTAGTAATAAAATTAATTAATGCAACATATATGTTTGGAATTTTGTGAAGTAGTCATCATTTCTGAATTCGGAATATCAATTATAGCTTAGGTTGAATCTTTGGGATTGCTCTGAAAAACTTCAATTTTTGATGAATAGTGAAACCACTAAGTGATAGTTAAAAAACTGATTTTTCATTTAAATGAAACATTACCACTTCTGTTATTTGATTTTCAAAAATCCGACATACATGGTTTTCATTAGGAAGTAAAATGTGGTGCAATGGGATTAAAATAATTTTTGGTGAATAGTAACTTTTATGTTTAATTAATCGCGATTGAAGATAATTAGTGAAATTTAAGGTAAAGATAATGTTATAATAATATGAAATGACCTTGACACTTGTCCTACCTCTATTGTATGAGTCATGTCCGACCAAGAAAATACATGGGTCAACATGGGGACCCCATGGAGCCACTTTGGTAGGAAAATGACAATAAAAACTTTTTATTTAATGTTAAAATAAAAATGTCACAAACCTGAGTTCTTTTACTACATCAATTTTTTAAATGGGGTTATAAAAGTCATATTTTTTACTATAAATATTAATTAGAAAGATAAAAATATTTCCTACGTCATGATATTTTTTTTATAATTTTTAGACATTAAATAAATTAAAATCATTATGACACAATGATGATGCAGCGATTACCTCATTAATTTACGATTTAAATAAAATGAAACGATAATGTAAAATATAAGGCTTAAACTTGTCAAAAACCTATTGGATGAGTAGATTGTGAACCCTTATCACCTTAGCCTCGAAATATATCATTTTTTGACCTTTAGAATCCCAAAATAATTTCATAATAAAGTACCATTTCAATCATTCCAAGAGTGCCCCTTCTCTCCTCTTATAAAAGGCCCCCACCTCTACCACCTTATTCACACCTTCAATGCCTTTTGTCTCGGCCAACCTCTGCCCAAATACTCTCTCAACTTCCTTCTCTTACTCCTAGAAGCCTCAATTTGGGCATAAGTCTTCCCAAGGAAGCTTTTGAGCTCAAATCAAAAAGAGTTACCTGTTTTAAAGGTAGTGTTCTCTCTTGTGTTCTTATGTTTTATTTTTCTTCTCCAACCACTTAAACTCTTTTTATTCATTTATTTTGTAACAAAACCAGTATCCTCAATATACTAGGATATTTTTATAAGAAGTATTCGAGCTAAACTTACACACACCTACATCTAATGGTTAATGAACATACTATTTCTGTGGATAGCGAATTTCTACCTCACGAAACGATTATTGTTCAACACTCATATAACACCTTCAAAGGTGTACATTAAGATGTCACTATATTTACATATGATATATAATATGTTATTGTTTTACTTAATCTTCTTTATTTTTTATTTATGGAATACCTTTATGATTTCCATTATGGGTAAACTCGATATTTTAATTTGAGGAAGTGCGGACTACCGCCCCCTCAAATTGATTTGAATCGTTAATGCCATATCTGGGATGTATAAAGGATGGAGTAAATAGTATTATACATTATATTATACTGGAATTATAGTATAACTTTATATAATTATAATTTCATTCCATTGAATATGAAATAGAAATGAAAGTAGCGTTCATGCGTACGTACGGCTTACCGTCTCCATGAACGGTGCATTTCATTTCTTACCTCTAAATGTTATGTAATATTATAAATGCATGTATATATTGGATATATATGATATATATGATATATAAATCATGAATATAATTTGGATATAATGGATATTTCACCACATGAACAACTTTTAATTATAAGAAGTTTATTTTTTACTCAAGTACCAAAGATCGACAAAATGATCGTTATTAACTTAAATAATTACATAATGTTCATAACATGGTAATAAGTGATATAAAAGTAACAATGAACATGAAAAAGTATCTTGAGAAAGTAGATATTAACTCTATTTTATTATTCAGGAGTTTAAAGAACGGTCGAGTCAAGTCGGATACAAGGTAAGGGAACTTCTTAACCCAATTTTTGTTCTTTGGGTTAATCTCCTACATTCAAATTATGTCATGATATTATTATGTCCTATCTTGAATTTATAATTTCTTTATGTGTACATATAGTGAATACAAATAATATATATATTTTATTTAAAAACTCTCTTTGTAAGGACATCGTCTCAATCTCCTTTCATTGAGGCATATTTGGTTTTATACACAACTTTTCTTTATACGGTGTATAAACCCCTTTGACTTTTACTTTTATTCAAAAGGAATATTTATATACGAAGAGTTTTTACTAAATGACAAAAGGAATGTTTTTTCTTACGTATGCGGCGACAATTAATTCTCCACCGCCCTGCCCACTATTTGAGTTTCGGCTTCCTCTATAAGACATATCTTTTTAAATGAAAAATAAATACTAATATTTAATTTTATTTTATTTTGGTTTTGAAAATGGTTTTGAAATTGTTTTTTATTATATCAATGTGTTGTATTGATATCTTGTGATTGAAATGTGGAAATATTAGGTTTCCTTTATGCATGTTTTATGTTATACCATTGTGTTATGGTTTATGATATGCATAAACCTGTTCATATGAGGAATTCATTGGACTTAATAAGTGACGGGTGGAGCCTGCTATATCTCCTCGATGCATCGGTAGGTCTCATGAGACAAACTATAGTCTTGGTACGAGGCCTTGACAAAATCTTATTTGTAGTCTTGGAACGAGGCCTTGGCAACGTGGTTATGATAGTCTGGCATTATGCATTCCATCATTATGAAAGTGGTTATTGATATTGCATTTGATTATTCCACTAGTAGAATATCCATGTGAGTATGTAAATGGAATTATTTAATTTTACTTTTTTCCATATTATGTTGAAGTTCAAGTTTAAAAGGCTTTTTTCTTAGTTATACATTGACTTAAATGTTTATGTTTATTTATGAAAGCTACTACTATATTGTTATCCTTACTGAGAATCTGAGCTCACCCCTTTCAATGTTTTATTTTTCCCAGGATGTGAAGAAATATTTTATTACTGACCTATAGGGATAGTCTGAATAGGATAGAATTGTGGACTATAGAGACTATGTTATTGTGATTTTTCACTTTATGATGTAATGTAACATTTATGAATGTATCTAGTGTTTCCAAGGCTACTAAACTAATCGATCTTTCGAGACTTGATCTTTGTGATCATGCCAATGTTACAAAATAATGTACCGACTCTGGGTAACTGGGGTCAGGGCGTTACAGTTGGTATCATAGGCAGTTTAGTACTAACCTTGGAAGCTAGATTTAGATAAACTCCGATTAGAGCACATAGTCCGAAGATCGACATTGAGTATTAGTATAGATGAACTTCCTAGAATTTTGGCATTATAGAGATTTTGTGAGTTTTCTGAGAAATACATCCCTGTCTAGATAGGATCAGGTAGAGGTAGCTCTGGCACAGATTTACCTAGGGGTAAAACCCGAAAACACCGCTTTGAGCTAGACTCGAACGGGAACTAGTGCACAAAAACATGCCCTACTGCACTCTTGGTTACAACACTCCCGGGGGATATGCTTTAGATAATTAACATTTTCATTAAAAACCATTATGAAGGGATTATGAGTACATACTTCCTCAAAGAAAACATTTTTATGATTATGGATTATATCTATAAATAGTTCAATTAATGTTAAGTATTTTACAAGTATGGAATTATGTATTTTAATTCATAAACTAATTTAGTTTATGACATTGTTTAGAAATGGCGCCTAGTGGATGAAATGGAAACTGTATCAATGCATGCACTCCATATAGGGATTTCCCTCATGCTCAAGATAATTATTGTGGAGCTGGAGATACAACTAGTGCTGATCAACTTATTACCATACTGGGACAACACACTTAGGTTATGAATAATAACCTTACTCGTATGGAGCACCCTGATCCGCAACGTGGAGGATCAATGTTAGACCTGTTCATGAGGAAAAACCGCCAACATTTAATGGGGGTACAAATACATTAGTATCTGAGAAATGGATAAACTCCTTAGAGAAAATATTCCACACCTTGGGGAGTAGCGAAAGGGAGAAGGTTGTCATGGCAGTTTACCGGCTCACTGGAGATGTCGACCAATGGTGGTCGCTGATTCAAAACTCAAAGGAAGATGAAGAAATATCAAGTATGGAATAAAGGGTGTTTAAAGAAGTTTTCTTAGAAAAATACTTTCCTCATGACCATCGAGCAGATATGGAAAGGCAATTTCTGAGTCTGAGGCAGAAGGAGGATGAGAATGTCGCAAAGTATGAGGCTAACTTTATAAGGTTAGTGAGGCATGCGGCATATTATATACGTAACCCGAGAAGTAAGATTGATCGTTTCTTTTATGGGTTAAAACCGTTTCTATGTCGAGCTTTAGTATCACAAGCTTTCTCAACGTACGAAGATATAGTCTCATGTTCTATCAAGACAGAAAAGGAATTCTCTAAGTCTTATGATAACAAAGTAAAGCAAGAGAAGAAGAGAAAAGTGGAACAAGAGGCAGATAAAGGGAAAAAGGGAAAGAAGGATTTTCCATTATGCGGTAATTGTGCGAAGAATCACCCCGGTATTTGCCTAAAATGAATGGGAGTTTATTATAAATGTGGAGAAAAAGGTCACCAGGCTCGTGATTGCAAGGGAAAGAAAGAGGCTATTAATGTTGAATACTACAATTGTAGGGAAATGGGAAATTATGCAAATGAATGTCCTAAGCCTCAGGAAACCATACCTCAGAAAAGGCCAAGTGATCAAGGACAATAATATGCTGTTACTACAGTTGAAGTGGAATAATTAATGTATTGGTGCTTTTGGACTCAAGGATTATATTCTGGTTATAAGAATAATGTGATATATATAAGTATTGTAGTGCAATAATTTATGATGTAATTAAGGTTTTAATATGATTAAGGTAATCATATTTTTAGTATGTCACAATAAGAGAATCTTTACTTTGTTTTGGGAATCTGATGTTACAATTGATTTTGGAATTTAAGGACACTTTAGAGAAAGTCTGGACGGAGCTATTTTGGATAACTATAAAGGTTGGAATGGATTAAGTTGATCTTTGGATAGTATTGTTTAAGGTTAAAACATTTATGAAGATTGTTTTTTGGAATATTATAATACTATATTTTCAGGAAAAGGACAACCTGCAGGGTGGGGCATAACCCGTCGTGCCGGACAAAGATGAATGAATCGAACCCACAACCATAGTGCGACAGGCCTTTATTACCTACCACTAGCCTGCAGGAAGTCCCTGGTTATTACAAAATAGTTTTCCTAATCTAAATGGTATGTGGTAATATTTATAACCTTATACAATTAGGATAAATAGAATATTTTTGAGTTCTGTTACCATTTGGAGTGAAAGATGGGTTTGTGGTAAAAATTTATTAAAGAATGAAAGTCTATACGACAAGTAAGTATATATCCTTAAATTCTTAGTAAATCTCTTAAATAAATTCCTTAACTTTATGAAAGGTAACTTAAAACAAAAATGTTGCCGGTTAACTTTTCCAACTGGGGATTCAATGACCGTTTAACCAATCACAAGTTTGTGATTTTCTTGTGGTTAACTTTCTCCTAATCCTGTTTTCTACAACTCTCTTTCATACCTTGATGGTTTTTTTCTACCATATCCAAATTTTCATAGAATCCTAGTATGGACTATCTCGGGTGACCTTTGTACTTATCTTTAATTCTTTTAAAGTTATATTTTTATTAACCTTATTTCAGATGTGGGTTTTCCACAAAGGTATTTTCTATTTTCAACCTTTTATTTTCAAAGAAAATTTTCAAATTGCGAGGACGTAATTTATTGCAGGAGGGGAGAATGTAACACCCCAAGCTTTTATGGTACACTTCTCTTCGAATAATAAAGTAGCATATGTTGTTCGCAAGTTCGAGTTCTAACACACCACGACTAATCAAAGTAGCTGTTATGAATAGCAATACCCACTTTTTAAAATTATAGAAATTTTATATTTCAAAATGGACTTCATTTTTGTATTTGTATTATCGAAATTATCTTATGATGAATTTTTTGTATTTTTCTGAGAACATCCAATTTTTTATGAATAGTGAAAAATACATAAAAACAACTTTTTTAATCAAAATAATTTATAGTGATAAATTATACTATTGAGTGGTTTTAAAGTATAATTATAATATATTTTTATCATTTTATCCAATGGTGTTCATTAGAATTAATTTCAATTTGAATTTGGACATAAACAATTGCCAATCTTTTGATATATATTGTTTCTTAAAAACTCGCTATTTGTTGAGACAACGGGAATTAGTTATAAAATTAATTAAGGCGACATATATGTTTGTAATTTTGTAAAATAGTCATCATTTTTGAATTCGTAATATCAATTATAGCTTAGGGTGAAACTTTGGGATGGTTCTCAATTTTTGATGAATAGTGAAACCACTAAGTGGTAGTTAAAAAACTGATTTTTCATTTAAATGAAACATTACCACTTCTGTGATTTTATTTTCAAAAATCCGACATACATGGTTTTTATTAGGAAGTAAAATGTGGTTCAATGGGATTAAAATAATTTTTGGTGAATATTAACATTTATGTTTAATTAATCGCGATTAAAGGTAATTAGTGAAATTTAAGGTAAAGATAATGTTATAATAATATTAAATGACATTGAAACTTGTACTAACCCTATTAGATGAGTTATGGACGACAAATACAATCCATCGGTCAACATGGTGACCCCATGGAGCCACTTTGGAAGGAAAATGACATTAAAAACTTTTTATTTAATGTTAAAATAAAAATGTCAGAAACATGAGTTCTTTTACTAAAACAATTTTTAAATGTGGTTATAAAATTTATATTATTGACTATAAATATTCATTAGAAATATAAAAAGATTTAAAACATCATTATATTTTTATTATAATTTTTAGACATTAAATAAATTATAATTTTTATGAAACAATGATGATGCAGCGATTACTTCATTATTTAACGATTTAAATAAAATGAAAAGATAATGTAAACTCTAAGGCTTATAGTTGTCAAAAACCTATTGGATGAGTAGATTTCGAACCCGTATCACCATATCCTCGAAATATATCATTTTCAGACCTTTAGAATCCGAATATCATTTCATAATAAAGTAACATTTCAATCTTTACAAGAGTGCCCCTTCTCTCCTCTTGTAAAAGGCCCCCACCTCTACAACCTTATTCACACCTTCATAGCCTTTTGTCTCAGAAAAACCTTGCCCATATACACTATCAAATTCCCTCTCTTACTCATATAAGCCTCACTTTGGTCAGAAGTCATCCCAAGGAATCCTTTGAGCTCAAATCAAAAACAGTTACCCGTTTTAAAGGTAGTGTTCTCTCTTGTGTTCTTATGTTTTATTTTGCTTCTCCAACCCCCTAACCTCTTTTTATTCTTGTCTTTTGTAAAAACAACAGTATCCTAAATATACTAGGATGTTGTTATAAGACATTTTCGAGCTACACTTACACACACATACATCTAATGGTTAAAGAACATACTGTTTCTGTGGATGGCGAATTTCTACCTCACGAAACGATGATTGTTCAACACTCATATAACACCTTAAAAGGTGGCCATTAAGATGTCACTATATTTAAATATGATATATAATATGTTTATATTTTACTTAAGCTTCTGTATTTTTCATTTATGGCATTCCTTTATGGTTTCCATTATGGGTAAACACGATATTTTCATTTGAGGAAGTGCGGACTACCGCCCCCTTAAAGTGATTTGAATCGTTAATTCCATATGTGGGATGTATAAAGAATGAAGTAAATGGTATTATAAATTATATTATACTGGAATTATAGTATACCTTTATATAATTATAATTTCATTCCATTAAATATGTAATAGAAATGAAAGTAGCGTTCATGCGTACGTACGGCTTACCGTCTCCATGAACGGTGCATTTCATTTCTTACCTCTAAATGTTATGTAATATTATAAATGCATGTATATATTGGATATTTATGATATATATGATATATAAATAATGAATATAATTTGGATATAATGGATATTTCACCACATGAACAACTTGTAATTATAAGAAGTTTATTTTTTACTCAAGTACCAAAGATCGAAAAAATGACCGTTATTAACTTAAATAGTTATATAATGTTCATAACATGGTAATAAGTGATATAAAATTAATAATGAACTTGAAAAAGGATCTTGATAAAGTAGAGATTAACTCTATTTTATTATTCAGGAGGTTAAAGAACGGTCGAGTCAAGTCGGTCACAAGGTAAGGGAACATCTTAACCCAATTTTCGTTCTTTGGGTTAATCTCCTACATTCAAATTATGTCATGATATTATTATGTCTTATCTTGTATTTATACTCTCTTTATGTGTACATATAGTGAATACACATAATAGATATATTTTATTTAAAAATTATCTTTGTAAGGACTTCGTCTCAATCTCCTTTCATTGAGGCATATTTGGTTTTATACACAATATTCCTTTATACAGTGTATAAACCCCTTTGACTTTTACTTTTATTCAAAAGAAATATTTTTATACGAAGAGTTTTTTCTAAATGACAAAAGGAATGTTTTTTTCTTAAGTATGCGGTGACAATGACTTCTCCACCGCCGTGACCATTATTTGAGTTTCGTCTTCCTCTATAAGCCGTAAATTTTTTTAAATGAAAAATAAATACTAAGATTTAATTTTCATTTATTTTGGTATTGAAAATGGTTTTGAAAGTGTTTTTTATTATATCAATATTTTGTATTGATATATTTTGATTGAAATGTTGAAATGTTATGTTTTTTTATGCATGTTTCATGTTATACAATTATGTTATGGTTTATGATATATATAAACCTATTCATATGAGGAATGAATTGGACTAAATAAGTGATGGGTGGAGCCCACTATAGCTTCTCGATGCATCGGTAGGTCTCATGAGACAAACTAGTGTCTTGGAACGAGGCCTTGAAAAAATCATATTTGTAGTCTTGGCACGAGGCCTTGGCTACGTGGTTATGATAGTCTGGAATTATGCATTCTATCATTATAAAAGTGGTTCTTGATATTGCATGTGATTATTCGACTAGTAGAATATCCATATGAGTATGTAAATGGCATTATTTAATTTTACTTTTGCCAAATTATGTTGAAGTTCAAGATTAAAAGGCTTTTGTCTTAGTTATACATTGCCTTAAATGTTTATGTTTATTTATGAAAGCTTCCGCTATATTTTTATCCTTACTGAGCATCTGAGCTCACCTCTTTCAATGTTTTATTTTTCCCAGGATGTGAATAAATATTTTATGACTGACCTATAGGGATAGTCTGAAGGGGCTAGAAGTGTGGACTATGGAGACTATGTTATTGTGATTTTTCACTTTATGATGCAATGTAACATTTATGAATGTATCTAGTGTTTCCAAGGATACTAAACTAATTGGTCTTTCGAGACTTGATCTTTGTGATCATGCCAATGTTACGCAATAATGCACCGACTCTGGGTAACTGGGGTCGGGGCGTTATACTACATCTATAAAGATGATGTCATTCCATGTGGGGAATGACCTCGCTCTTGTGGAGACCAGTGGGAATGATAAATGTCTAAGGGTGGGTAACCCCACATCTAACACATGATGCTTGGTCATAGTTAAATTTCATGTGATGAGGACGATGGTTCTAGGAAGTATAACATCATGCAGCTCAGACAAGGTGGGTTTGCTTCACATCCCTAGGACATACATAATCGATACTCACCCACCCTTGAGGGAAGGATGACATCAGAAATGCCATGGGAAGGGGGTTGTATGGAGTGATACATTGAGGTGTCCATGTTATCATGGATATGGGAAGAAGAAAAAGGTGTTAGCGTGCCTATGCGAAGAAGCATGAGGCGAAGCAAAACAATGGGAAATATCGCCCAATGGACTTTGAGATCGCTTTGTGAAAACTTGAAGGGCCACATAAGAAGAGAGCATGTGACCCAGGTGTGTCGTGCATAAAAGGGGCTCCAAAAGGGTTCCTTATGATGAGGGAAATAAATGGAGTTCGCGTACGATAATGAGCATGGGAAAGATATAAGGTCAGCACCCAAAATGCAAAGGTTGTGTACAACACAGACAATGGGAGCGCAAGAAAGAAGTTTTATGTGAAAGATGTACCAGTGACTTTCTAGACAGAGGGTTTGCGTGCAATATGGATCAATGACACGCAAGACGGAGGGTTTGCATGCAAAATGTACTGGTGACACGCAATACAGAGGGGTTGCGCATAAGAGCGCCTAACGCAGAGGGAGTTTTCACGCAAAAGGGGACACCTTTCATGCAAAAGACATTGCAAAAACGAAAATCACAAGGTTCTGGACCCAGAGGGCCATCCCGAAGGCTCCCCCTTGGGGGATTGGTCGCCAAAACTCAAATACATGAAGGCAATATGGTTTTTTTCCTGGTCACAGAAGTTGGGATTTTCGCACAATAGAGCACCGCTTCATATTTGGTTACCATCCCTAAAGGGTGGGGATATAGTTAGTTTTATATCCTGAGTCCTAGAAGCTGTGTGCAAGGACGGGGTGCACAAACATGCAGCTGACAGTGCATCAGGACCCCATAATAGCTAGCGAGAAAAAACTACCAGTTTACACTAATTCGAGCGTGCAAACAGCCGGTTGACGCCTCCTCGGGCATGGAACTGGGACCGGGCGTTCCACACCACAGTTGACGGGGCAGCAAGTGCACCAAATCTTGTTTGACGCTGCCTTAGGCATTGAATTGGGACCACGAACACAATTCCATGATCGACGAGGTAGCAGGAGCACAAAAGATCTCGGGTGTGGAAATGTTCGGTTGATGGTGCCTCGGGAGCAGAACTGGGACCCAGAGCACAACCCCACAGTTGACGAGGCAGCGAGGATGCCAAGGGGTTCAGGGGTGGAAACTCCCGTTTGATGCTGCCCCAGGTGCAGAACCGGGACTGGGTGCACAAATGCCCATTTGACACTGCCTTGGGCATGGAATGGGGGCCAGGCGCGCAAGATGTTGCGCGCCAGAAGGTCACTTGCACGCATCCCCCTAATCTTGTGTGCGGCCACACAATCTTGTTCACGCCCTCTTCCCAGGCCCCAAAATCCCCTCATTCGATCCCAAATTCATTAATTGAACTGTTCTACACCTAATTCACCCCTTCTCCAAATTTTGGCGTCAACACTTTTCTCTTATTTAGTAAATGTATGTTTATGAGGATATGTAACAAAAAAAGGAGTGAGATAAAATCCAGAATGACTATGAATAGGGGACTAGAATCAATATGATAGAGATGAATATAATCATCATCATAATATCATAAAAATTTTATTATCATCATAATCCAAAAAAATGCACAATGTTATCTCATAGAATGTGGAACATATATATAAAATGAAAAATCATTTCATAGTTGTAAAATTAAGCAGATAGTTGTAAAATATCCTAATATTATTTTCAAACAAAACATATTTTCTTAAATCATAATATAATCATAATGAAAAAATATACAATCATGCACATGAATATTTCACATAAACTCATTAGATACATAAAATTACCCAATACATTGAAAAAATATATAATTCATGACCCACCCATCACACAATAATATTTACATAATAATACATTCTTGATAAAATCTATAATAATCATAATCCTAAAATAACCCATGTGAGGGAAAAAGATTCATAAGGATTTATAGATGTCCAATTTTATGGCCAATCCAGAGATTCAAACATGAAAAATTTAAAACATATTTGGAATAATCATCATAAATCTTGAGGGAATAAGTGACAACCCAAGTCAATTAATATACGTGTTTTTGAATGAAATTTAATTTTAGAAATCATTGTATTTGGATTATAAATCAAGGATAAAACACATATATCCTCAAAATAAAAGGTTGGAATAGTGAATGGATATTTACAAAACAATATAGGAATATACATACTGAAAATTATATTAATGAGGGATTACCCAAGGAATCGATCTTATATTAATGAATTTCCTAAATGTAAATCCATATTTATTTCGATTATCTCCAAAATCTAAAATGATAAAAATATGTTAATATAAAAATTGATGCATATATAAATTATGATAATATATGTGACTGTTTATTAATTTTATCATTTGGTTAAATATTTTAATTTCTTTTTTTAAATATAGATGTGTATTGTTATCATGCTTTCCTTAAAAATATCAATTTTTTACTTCAAATTAGATATTATCTTTATGGTCATTTAAACATAATAAGAATTATGTATTGAAAACTAAAATATATATATTTTTAATTTTATAAATCATGTATAATATTCTATAACCATCTAAAGGGGTGGTGATAGGAAATTATTTTATAGTTTCCTCATTTACAGTTAACCACCTATTAATGGGACATTGTCAAAAGAGTTGGAATGTGAAGTATGAAGAGGTACTATGAAATTAATTTAACAATTATATCATTCTAAAAGAACTAATTTTATTTTAACATTTCATATAATTAACTTTATAATATTTGGGTTTAATTTTGGTAGAGATAATTAGAAATAATATAGGATAATGATTGGAAGAATTTATTAGAATATACACTCTTCTTAGCATTTCTTCTTCTCTATGGGACAAAAATTGTTTTTTGCATTGAGTTAAAAGTTTTCATTACATTCCATTGTATTATATGTGTCTTAAAAGATAATATTTGGGATTATGTTTTCTTATTTCATGTATGGGATTATTGGTTTTCAAATTTTATGTATTTGGGTTATTTATACATTATAAGAGTTTTAATTTTAGATCAATATTTAGAATAAAATAATAAATCTATTGTAAAACAATTTATAGTGATTGTTTTGAAAATTAATTATATATAATTGTATTAATCATTATCTAGGATATTAAATATTTTTACATTTTGATTTCAAAATGTTTATTAAAATGGAATGTTGAAAATTATAAATTGTTATTTTAAGAAATAGTAATAATATTAAAAACTGTAAAATGAATTCATATGTTTGGAAATTATTTCTGTTATATTTTAATGAATAACTAAGTAAATTATATATAATTTGGTCGAGACTGAATGTTTATAATTTATTAGGTGATTTTTACATTAGAAATTATATAAGTTACAAAACATTGGTTGCAAAAAAGTTGTATTTTTACTCTTCAGCTGATTCTTGAAGTATTTTAAAAAATTACTTAATGATAACCCTTAGATAATCTCATAATATTTATTTTATTATTTATATTAATCTTGGGAAAAAATATTTACTATAATAGCTAATATATATTTTATTTAAAAAAAATATGATTTATATGATATACTTCAAAATATATATTTTTAAAAATCCGCCTATATTTTCATTAATTTTTTATCATGGTATTTATTTTAGGGAATTATATTTTTTATATATAATTTGATTTCAAATTAATATTCTAATCGTCTTGGTAATATTTGAAATGGTTATGTTACTATTCCCAACAACAAGGTTACTATTAAAAATGGTAAGGTTAATATTCTAATGAACACATTAATATTCCAAAGGTTATATTACCTCTAATGAATACAATTTC
Organism: Viscum album; assembly: GCA_963277665.1. Taxonomy (NCBI): domain Eukaryota; kingdom Viridiplantae; phylum Streptophyta; class Magnoliopsida; order Santalales; family Viscaceae; genus Viscum; species Viscum album. The sequence continues at coordinate 603,148,956 of OY728136.1, read as the reverse complement.
ATTGGTACATTAATTATTTTAAATCAATTAATCTCATGTTTCAATATTTCAATTTTCTATAAGTTAGATTGATTTACTAATCTTCTTTTTCTTTTCGATATTTTGGTTAATGATATGGATGAATCTAGCCAATAGAACTATTCCAAAATTTTCAACTATATTTTTTCTATTATCTATGTTTTCTCCCATTGTAGTATTTTTTTAATGGGTTTAATAATTGAATAATGTAATGATTTTCATTAATAAAAAATTATTCATTTTTTACTCTATATTTTTTTTGTATCTAATACTATATAATATAATTTAATACCGTTTATTTGAAGTAAAATATAAATTTAAAACAAAAAGGATGTTACATTATTCCCATCATTATAAATTTCAACATTGAAATTTTAACTCATATTATAATGTGAGAATATTTTATGGTACTTTTGATTCATTATTTATATTAGTTCCCATGTAGCCTATTCATATGTATAGTTCCACCAAAACACTTTGACAATGTCAGTTTCCTTTTTTTGTATAAAAATTTCTTTACAGTTCACATTCACCACGAGATTCCCATCTTATGAGAGTTCATTATATAATTGTACCACATCCAGATTCAGGACACGTGAGGGGTTAGGTATGTACTTCCTCATGATTGATATGTGGAATAAATCATCAACATGATCCATATATTATATTTGTTCAAGTCAATATGTCTCTACTTCTATATGATCAATGATATCAAAGGGGATATTGTACCTATGAATAAGTTTCAATTTGTTTCTAAACCACATGACTCTCTTCCATTGAGACTTCGATGGAACAAATTTTCTCCAACATCAAAATCTATGTCCCCATAACAATTTCTAGCATACAACTTCTTTCATCTATGAAGAGCTATATGTTTTTGAATGGATGAAACATTATCAATTAAATCTTGTTAAAGATACATTCTATTTATCTTTATTTGACTATATTCATGAGAAAATTAAGATGTTTTACATTTCTTACCATATATATTCATATAAATACAGTTGAATACTTTATCAAGAGTTTTTCTTATATGAAAACTCAATTAATTCGAGATCTTGATCATATACTCTATTAAATTAAATTGATTTTTCTATTAGAATATCATTAAGATTCTTAACAGTCCATTCATATTTCCCATTTGGTTTAAGGGTCATAGGCCATACTAAATTTAAATTCAGTATTCAACTCATATTTATGACCACCCTATAATTGAGAGGTGAAAAAATGGATCATTATAATAGGTGATCAATAAAGGTACCCCTTGTAGCCTTACCAAATCCATTACATATATCGTGAAATTTTTTTCATGTGAAAAATAATCCTAAATAAATATGATGTGGATGTATTATTTAGTATATCCACCGCTACCCATTTTACATTGTTTACATAGGATTCTGTTGAGAGACGATTGAAAAATTAAACTGTCATTTTATCCCTTTTATACGGGGGTACATGTAATTTTTTTATCATCCTCTTTAAAATATTTCACTATGAATTAACCTTTTTAAATACCATGAATCATGAGAAAAATTAACCAATCATCTTATTTATATATTCTAGCCAAATGTTTTCCACTGACCATAATAAAACATTTTTATTCTATGATGGTTGAAGAATTGAGATCTATATCCAATATTCAATTTATCATTACGTATCATAGGTGTTAAAATAACACAATTTTTTTTATATAAATTTAAACCATAATTATATATGTGGATCTTATGTCGAATCCATTCCATTACTAAATTCAACAAAATTTGATTTTCTTGATCTTCCCTTTATGCCTCTCTGATATTCTATTTTGTAGGTGATTTTTAAATCCTTTTTGAATGTCAATATGTATTTCCCACCATAGCTATTTTAAAAAAAATCTTTTCTATATCCATATATATATGGTCATTCTCAATCCGAATGGTAGGTTGAGTACCAATATATTTTCTACTAAGAGCATTAGCTCCCCAATTATCCATTTCTATATGCTAGATAATTGAGAAATCATGGGGTGTGATTAGCTCTTACCATCATCTTCGATGCATGTTTAGTTCCTTTTATGGTAATGTATCCATTAAATTATAATAAGGGGTATATATGTCACATATATAACCTAAGAGGTAGTGCCATGAATAATTTTTGAATGCATTAAAACTTATAAATATAGATCATTTGTATTTTATTTTTTCTCAATAATCATTTGTTAGAGTTAGTTGTATTCTTTTACATTTACATTATACATTAGTATAACACCAAAGTCATTGAGTAATTCGTTGTTGTATAAAGAAAAAATTCTATAATTGATTGTTGTGTGATTATAAAAATAGTGATTAGACTCTTCCTGGCAACCATAAGGATTTCATCATATTATTCTATGGAAAAATACTTTACCACTCTCTATATTAAAATAGTTAGAAAGATAAAAAATGATTATTTTTTGAAATAACAACAATTGTATTGTATTAGGCGAATAAACTACATATTTCTCAGAAAAATGAGATTCCATGCTACTATTTAATTGAATTTCTCTGTGAGGATCCATATATATTCCCTCGTGTGTGATAATTTAATCTAGGAATGTTACTATCTGAATAAAATAAGACACACTTTCTGAAAAAACAATAAATTTTCTCCAACATTATTGTAACTAGAACAATCCTTAGATTCCCTTCAGGATACTCCATAATCTTTTAGTAAAAGAGAATATCATTTATAAATACTCTTCATAATGTGTTGAGATAATATTTATAAATTCAATTCATAAAATACATGATAATTGATATAGATTTTGTATCTTTGAAGGGAATCACAATTAACTCATAGTTTCCATATATTTTCATCGAAGGTATTCTTCTAAGTATCATCAATATTCAACTTATATTGATATCCAAAATTATGGCCCACATTTTAGAAGTAACGAGATCCTCATAATTGATCGAACTGGTAATATATCATTGGAAGGGGATGATTTTTGTTTATGGTGATATTTATAAGATCCTGGTAATCGATATACAGACACATTGATCAATTCTTTTTAATTATATTGAGAATTGGCACAACACAAGGTGATTTAGTATGGTGAATGAACCCTTTAAAAATGTTTTTTATGATTTTTATTAAACTTTCACAATTCAATATGGGCCAGAAAATTATGAAATTTAGAGATATTAGTGTCTTTAAGTATTTTTTTCCATTGGGAACTCTACATAAATGTATGGGGAAAGTCCATGTAAAGATTTTGGAAATAAAAATGCACACCATTATAGTGGGAATTTAAATAAGGTTAACTATTTCTATTAACTCACCAATTTAGTCTAGGTATTCATCTATATAGGGTATCATCACCAACACTGTCATGATATTTTACAACGAAGATTAATTACCATTGATGAACTTGTAGAGGGGGATTGGAAGGTTTAAAATATACTCATTAAATTTCATTTACAAATACTTGATTTGTACTCAATACAATGAGAACTAATAAATTTCTGATAGAGCATTGAATTATACTAGGGGAATGATAATATTATTAACTAGATGAATATTCCAATAGATTATTATAGGTGAATTTTCTAACAGAGTAGTTTCAATGATCACACTTGAATGTGTTTCTATACATATCTCATCGGCATGTTATCATGGATTCGATTAAAGAGTTCTTGAAATATTTTATGATAAAATAAAAGGAAATGAAACATAATAAAATATAACTTCTTCCATTGTTGGTTTAATAGGAAGGGTACCATATAAGAATTCATTTTCATCATCAAATTTACCATTAGTGTTGTAAAACAATTTCTTTTTACCACCTCCTTTAGTGGTAACTATTGTTAATTACACTCAAGGAATCATGGAGTACTGCACTGGATTTCATAGTTCCATTGATCCCTAGAATTGAATAATTGAATCATGAGTGGGACATTAGGGGGTGGATTACTTTCCTCTATCAAGTTAGAGATATTAAACATTTCTATTCAACATTAATGATCGTGACGGACTTCAAACATTAATAGGAATCATTTCCCCATTTATCACATGGAATTACCAAGATAAATCATCCAAAAAATATTTTTAAGGATGTTTTTGGATCCCATTTACTACTTTTTAATTTTACACACCATCTTGAAATACCATTACTCATTTAATATCACCATTTTTAGGGGACTAATCTCTAAACTCTAACTCTTTTTTGAGATCACATCAAACCACCTCTTCATAACTCTTCTAACCTCAAACTACTAAAGCCTTTTTCATGTTTAGATTTAATCCACTATGTAATATATTTATCTTTATATAATTTATTATTACAACTCTCATGTACTATCTAAAAATCCTTATGAATTTAAAAACATAAATGGAGAAAAATATAAATTCCTTTTTTCTTAGATCTAACAATTCTCCATGAATCATTATTCCAATAGTTCACTGGAAATACTTGATAAGAAGTATTTTCTTAATTTATTTCCCATCCATATTTTCTATTTCATCCCTATGATAGTATTTCATTATCAATTACAACTTTTTTCAACTTCTGTATCTAAAAAATTCATATACATATTAACCATATCATTCTCAAAATAGTGTATAATAAAAAGTACCACCCCCATTGAGTTACCAACAATTCTATGACCATTGGATCAGTGGATCCACAAAATTAAGGTTGTCATTGAAATGTAAAATACATGATAGGAAATTTCTCCTTTGTGTGTAAAGGTTATTATTATACATGGTTCATGTTAATAATCCTATCATAAGACAATGAGGTAAAAATTATCATGATATTTTTAAATCCACCTCTCATAGAATTGGTGGTATAATTTGGAAAATAGTTTCATTGTACCTCATAAGGATTTTTGGAATGTTTCCCCCTAGTTCCCAACAATTTTTAATGTAGAAATTGGATTAAGAAAATGTATTTCAAAATCACAAGAATAAATAATTTATTCATTTTTCATATTTAACTCTAAATCCATATCATATGGGATCCCTTTGTTTAGTTTATTTCTCAAACGTTTATTATTGGTTGATTTACATATAAATGGAGTTATAATTATGGTTTTCAATAATGTGTTTTTAATAATATAATTATATAAAATTCAAGATAATAGAAACTATACCAACTGTACATTTTCATACATGACTAATACATTATTTTTATGATAAAAACATAACATTTCTACAAATTATGGATCCAAAAGAATATTTTTTTGGGTAAATTATTCTCCTATAACCATTAAAACAAAAAACATCATTTTATATTTAAATCATTCTCTATTATCCTTATAAAGTATATCTTTATCCTTCGTACATGTAGTAACCTGAGGATATACATTAATGAATTTAGTGGCATAAAATCTTATTATGTTGATTAATATGGGACATTAATGAATATTTCAAGTGTTATAATAATATTTATCATCAAATCATAATAAAGGTACCATCACAATAATTATGAAATAATAATTATATAAAAGAATGTAATGTGAATAGGCATAAAAATGAAACATCATTTCAATTAGTAAAAATTCATACATAGTTGTGAACATTTATAAAGTCATTTTCATGAATTAAATATATGTATAAATCCTAACATCATCACTGTGAAAAAATATTGCAACATGTTCACACATAGTTCTCATAATCTCATGAGATATATAAAATTACCCAATTCATTTGTGGGATATATAATTGTTTGACCACCAATCAAAACATAATATTTACTTAATCTTGCATGACACACACACACACACAGATATATATATATATATATAACACTTATCATCATGAAATTACCCATAGACTATAATGGTTTATAAAATTATTTCATGGAGAATGATTCAAATACTGATATTATAGTTTCCAAATTAAAAAGGGAATAAATATTTGGCACAAACATCATCATTCAATAGTGATGAATAGTTAAATCAAGTGGTGTAAAAGATCTGCATTGGGGAAAAAAGTTTTTTTAGAAAAATGATTGTATTTGGATTTTAAATGAAGGTGGAAACAAGCATTTAATTGAAAGAAAATGTGAAGAATAATGAAATTATTCTTTTGGAAAATGATTGGAACATCCATGCTTGAAATTATGTGAATGAGGTATTACCCAAATTTTTGGAGGTAGGTTTGCGAATCCTGTAACATTAAATCCCTCTTTATTTCCTCACCATTATTTCTACCAAATAAAAAAACGTTTTATTTAATAACTGAAACACAAATTCATAATTTTAATTTATTTCACTGTTGGTTAATTATAAATTTTTCAATATATTTCTTAATTTTATTTTTTAGTGTTGACGCATTTTGAAATCCGGATTTCCTTAAAAATATCCATTTTTATTCTATTTCGCTATACATTTCAAGGTAATTTAATAAAAGGTAAAATTTCATCAATTTGATTAATATAAATATATTAGAATATTTACATATCATATATAATTTAATATAAATAGAAAATGGTTGGATTTAATAAAACAATTGGCACTAACCACATTATCTGTTAAATGACTGTTAGTAGGAAATTTTAAAAATGAAATAATTTGAATGATGAAAATATAATAAGTATAAAATATTATAGTTCTAGTATGTTAAAATAATTACTATAATTCTATACTACAATTAAAATATCATTATAATATTTTTTATAGAATTGTGTGGAGTAAATTGGAAAAAGGAGACTAGTATGGGAGGTAGAATTGATGGGAATATACCCTCTTTTCACAGTAGATTATTATCTATGACAGACAACTCCATTGATTAATAGAGTTTTATGGATCATGAAAATCATAAGGTATTCAAATAGTACCTAGAGAGATTATTTTGGATAAAATTATATTTTGAAATTGTGGGGACAATGTATTTTCTAGTAGAGGGAGTGGAGTTTTCTATACCTAAGTGATGTGGTTTAATGTAACACCCCATGATTTCATAGTACGTTACCTTTTCAAAGTAATTCAATAACTTGCACTACATGAAACACCGAGTTCTAGCGCACCATAACTTACCAAAAAAACAGTTCAAAAGAGGTTATGAATAATATTAACAGAATTTTTAACTTTATATATTCCTAATAGTTTTATAATAAATATTATGAGTTTATTAGACATAATGTAAGAACAAATACAATTTTTCAGATAAAAAAATTATTTTGCAAAAAAAGAAATTTTACCACCTTTTAATGGAGAAGCCTTTTTAAATCCAATATTTGAAACTTTTATATATTCAATTTGACAAAATAAAATTCTTTTTAGAATTGGGACATAATAATTTAATTTTGATAAAGTTTTTGTGTTTTTCTTATAACTTTTATATTTGGATGAATAGTGAAAAATAGTATATTTAAACTGAAAACAACTTTTTATATCAAAATAATTTATATTGTTAAATTATATATTTTAATGGTTTGTAAGTATAAATAGATTATATTTTTACCATTTAATCCAATTATGGTAATTGTAAGTAATTTCACGTTGAAATTGGACATAAACAAGTGTCAAACTTTTGGTAGTTATTATTTCTTAAAAATACACCTTTTAGTTTTGACAGCGGGAATTAATTTTAAATTAATAAATGCTAACATCTATGTTTTCAATTTGGAAAAATAGACTTCATTAATGAATTCATAATATCAAAATTAGCTTCGGGTAAATTTTTGGTATTTTTCTGAATACTTTTAATTTTTGATGAATAGTGAAAAACACTAAGTTATAGTTTAAAACTGAATTTTTATTTAAATAATTATTCATTTTATTTAAATTTATATTATGTCAAAATAGATACATATTACCTATATAAGTTCAATTCAATTCATTGGAGTCATTTCTTAACAATATTAGAAATATAAAATCTTATTGAACTTTTTACCGTCTTTTACCCACCTCCTAAGAAAATTTGTAAATTCACATAAAACATAATTATACCACATCTGTGAGTTGAATTTTGAACATCCAAGAGACACAGTTAATATCAAGGAGTAAAATGTGATTCAATAAGATAAAAATAATTTTTGATTAATAGTAACTTTTTACCTTTAATTACCACGGTTAAAAGTAAATAGGGAAATTTAGGGTAAAATGGATATTAATATTACCATAACACATGTCCTAATTCTATTGGATAAGTTTATCTCGACCAAAAACCACCTTAGGAATAAAATATTATCATTTAGGTCCACTTGGATTAGATTATGACATTAATTATTATTTAATTCAAAGAGGAGTTAAAAGAGTTAAAATCAATGTTTAATAACTAAAACATTTGTAATATATGGTTATACATTATATAAATTAGATTATAAATATTCATTATAAATATAAAAATATTTAATACCTAATCATATTTTATTTATAATTTTTAGACATTATATAATTTAATTTTGTTATGGCACAATGATGATGTAGTAATTACCGTATTAATGAATTATTAAGATAATTGATATTAGAAATACCCAAATATTGGTAATTTGAGTCATTTATTAATTAAAATAATTTTATAGGTTAATATGACATATTAGGATTGGTTATATGATTTTTTCGAAGTAATAATGCTTTTATGAATTTATCAAAAAAAATACCCAGTAGTGTCAAAATTGGCATAAAAAAGTTTTTAAAACAAATATTTTATTATTAATTGTTATTCTATTAATAAAATATAAAGATTGGCCAAAATACTTATATAATGATAGGTGTATAATTAATGGACCACTTGTGGGTTGGTTGGAAGTCTATAGTACGTTTATTAACCATATAATATAAAAATACAATGAGACATAGTAAATGTCAAACTAATTAACTAAGAGTTAAAACTAAAAGAAAAGGTTATTAAAGTGACCCAAACCTGTCTAAAACCTATTTGTTGAGTGGAGTTAGACCCATACCCACCTTATCCTCAAAATAAATCAATTTTGGGCCATTATAAACTGACTATTAATTTATTATAAAATAATATTTTATGTTTTTCCTAAGGTGCCCCTCACCCCTCTTAAAAAAGGGAACTCCCCATCACTCCAATTAACAACTTCTATGCCATTTGGATCGGCCAAACCCTGCCTAAATACCATATAAACTTTCCTCAATTTATCCTAGAGGAATTAATTTGATCAGAAAGCCAACCTAAGGATCGATTTTGATCAAATCAAAAGGAAGAACCTAAAGAAGAGGTAATGATTTCACCACCCTCTTCCAAGTTCCTTTCATCATCCACTTCCTTTTTCATTGTTGTTTCCATTCTAAAATAATAAAAATAGTATCTTCTATATAATGGAATGTTATTATAATTATGGTACAACAAAATTCATTATTCTATCTACCCTTTGAATGACATGTCACCATATGTGCGTACATACGGCTTACCGTCTCCACGTTGTGGTGTAATGGTTATTCAATACATTATTATTTGGATGTGTATTTGAGGTAAATAATAAATATAACAGGATAAGGATTAAATATATATGATATACCATCCAATTATATATTATTTTAATATCAAAAGAATTATATTTTTGCTCGTGCCTACGTACGGATTACCATCTCCACGACGCGATGAGATTCATTTCCACGATCACCATTCATCGATGATTATAAAAATATATATTACTAATAAGAATGTAATATTTGACATAATAATGATACTGGAGATATATATATTTTTATTCATAAGTATTTATCTACTTACATATATCTTATTCACTTACATTCGTTCAATACTATATGAAAATGGAAATAACGATTATGAGTACGTACGGACTACCGTCTCCATAAACGGTGTTTTCCATTTCATATATATATATTTATATTATACATAATTATATTCTAAATATATATGATATATAAATCATCTTTTATATTCTGGAAGTATTTAAATCACGATCTATGTGATACAATCAATAGTAACAAGTTAAAACACGTACAATAAAGAAAGCGATTATTACCCAAAATATTAATATAACATGGAGATTATTATTAAATGGGTAGTATAAAGACATAAATGAATATTGTATGAAATCATAAATATTAATATAGTTCTTTTATAATTTAATAACATACTATAGTCATCATATAGAAGGTTAAACATAACCTCGACTAAAGTAATGTGCAAGGTAAGGGGTTTTCATCTCACTCCTTATTCTCATGAGATTCGTGCCATATTGCCACTATTACCTTTTGTGGGGTGTATGTATTGCCCATAATTGTATTCTTTGTGTAATACACATTAATTTATGTATATTTACATATTCATTGTATGATACCTCTTTCATGGGGTGTATGTTTGTTATGTTACCAATTTGGTAAAGGTTAATTCCTCAATCTCATTATTATTCCAGATTGTCTATGTATAAGTATTTACTGGGAAATATTTATAATCCATCTCCATTATTCATAAAAATGATTTCAAAATGAATATTTTAAGTATTTGTGAAAGGTTCTCTTTATCAAGATCGGAATATTAAATGTTTTAAGTATTTATCTTTCTAAATATTTTTAATTAATGTCCATGTTTTCAAAATGATTTTAAGGAATTATTTATATGGACATGAATGTTTTGAAATGATAATTATCTTAAAAAGTTTCAAAGTGGTATGGGACACTTTGATTCAAAAGTCCATTTTAAATTACTTACTTTGTAAATGTGTAAATTTTAAATGAATTTACAAAAAAGATATTTCTCTCAAAATGATTTACTCATCATTTTCAACTATGTCAGCATCCTTTACTGGATATTATTTTTATTGGGGTCAATTTATTTTAATAAAATCATCCATGTTGTATTGAATGAGTTATGATATGTTTGAATGTGGATGTGCTATTTTTATACCATTAATGGTTTATGGTTAAAGTGTTGACACTTCGTATGAAAGTTTTAATGCGAATGTTTATGATATTTTTGAACCTTTTTATATGAAGAATGTATTGGAATTAGTAAGTGACAGGTGGAGCCCGCTATAGCTCCTCGATGCATTAGTAGGTCTGATGAGATAACTAGACTTGGAATTGGCTGAGGCCCTTTCCCAATTTGATATATGTTTTTCACTGAGGCCTTGATCATTTTTAGTCATCTTGGCCGAGGCCTTGAAAAAATGTTTTTTAATGTCCGACATTATACATTCCCTCATTATGAAAATATTATTGATGAATCATGTGGTCATTGAATAGTAGAATACCCATGATTATTTTTTATTATGGAATTTATTTACTCATCTCATATTCATGCCATAGAATTATTCATTTGTATTATTGGTAAAGAAATTTGGTCTCAACTATTCACCATGCTTAATATTTATGTCATTTTTCGATGTATTACTTACCTGTACCAACCATTTTAGCTCACCCCATTATTATGTTTCATTTTCCCAGGATTCCAAGAAGTGTATTTTGATTGATATGCATGGTTAAGCCAAGGGAATAATGGTGTTCATAAAGGATTATTTATTTTGTTTTGTATGTTATACTGTGTAATCTAACATTCATGTATGTAATCTATTTTCCAAGACTGCTAAACTGATTGGTCCTTAAGGACTTGATTCCTTGTAATCATGCCAATGTATTAAAATAATGCACTGACTCTGAGTAACTAGGGTCGGGGCATTATAGTTGGTATCAGAAGAAGTTTATCAATAACCATTGAAGCTAGATTAAGATAAATACTTATTAGAGCACATAGACCTAATATAGACATTGAGGATTAGTATAGAAGAAATTCATTGAATTTTGGAAATGTAGATAATTTGTGAGTTTTCCAAGTAAATACATCCATGTCTGGATACTAGCTGGTAGAGGAAGCTCTAGCACAAATGTACCTAGGGGTAAAACTAGAAAACACCACTTTGAGATAGAATCGAATGGGAACTGGTGCACGAAAATGGGCCTTGCTTCACTCTTGGTTACGACACTCCCGGGAGATATTTTTAGGATAATTCTCATTTTCCTTACAAATAATTATGAAGGGTTTTTGAGTATATAATTCCTCAATGAAAAAATAATTATGATTATGGATTATATCCACAAACTGTTCAATTTACGTTTGGTTTTTTACAGGTTTGGAATTATTGTATTTCATAAACTGACCTAGTTTATGCTATTGTATAGAAATGGAACCCATTAGAAGGAATGTGAACTCCAGCAATACGTCTGATCCAATGAGTAAGAAGGATCATATCATTCATAGTACTAAGACATCCTTTATAAGAGAAATAGTCTCCCATTTATTCTCAATATATGAAGAAACGGTATCATGTTTTAGTAAGATAAGTAAATAATTCTCCGATTCCTATGGATTTGAAGGTAAGCAAGAGGAGAAAAGGATATAATAGAGAAATATGGATAAAGGGAAGAGGAAAAAGAAGAATTTTCCCATATATGATAACTGTGGGAAGTAACACCCTTGAACTTTCCTGAAGGGAATGGGAGTTTGTTATAAGTGTGGAGAAAAAGGACACCAAGTAAATCACTACAAGGGTAAGAAAAAGGTTTCAAATGAACAATGCTTCATCTGTAAGGAGTTGGGACACTACAAGAATCGATGTCCAAATCATCAGAGTATTCCCCAAATAATGTTATTGGATAATAATCAAGTTATGGTACTACCACAGATGAGGAGGATTGATTAGAGTTCTTATGTTGTTATTAGAGAATTATGTCATTTGAGTGTTGTATCAAAAATGTACTGGTAATAATAATTGTGGAGTATATAAGGATTGTACTGCAGTACTATTTCATTAAGGACGTGATATTGTGTGGAACCAAGAAAAGTGACCCAATAGCAGGTTAAAGTTTTTGAAAATATATGGTTGAGAGAAAAATTAACCATAATATGGTTCTGATACCGAGGTAGTGATTTTTTGAATAATACATGATTGATTTGGATAAATTGTATTGGATATTCTTGATTACCTTAAAACTGATTAATGATTTGTATATTCCATCATTATTGGGTTTTACAACATTTTTGGATTGAAGTTGTATATCCAGTATTCTGTTATGACTAAGGGATCATGAATGTAATCAATAAGGTTTTATGGTAATTCATGATGTTGCAGTGTTTTAATAGAATACACAATAAAGGTGTTCACATGTTTTTACATGGAAAAAATGATCTTCATTGTGTTTAACTTCTTTATAAATTTTGGACTATGAATTTGGACAAAAGTATTTTAGATAATTCTATTTTGAGAATACTTTTTTATTTTCATAATAGGACAACCCAGAGGTCGGGCGGCAACCTGTCGTGTCCTGCAAGGCCGCGAGACTTGAACCCGCAACCGAAGGATGACAATGGTGTATCACCTACCAATGGCCCATGTGATGTCCTGGATTGAATAATTTAGTCTTTTTAAAAAAAATCTTGCAGATGAATTATAAATTCATTTTTTTGAAACCCTTTAAATATATGATAAATAGAATATTATTTTTAAGTTCTATTATCTTTTTGAGTGAAATATGAGTTTGTGGTAGAAATTAGTTAAAGGATGGGACTCTACTTTTCATGTATCTATTTTTCTTCTTCTCTTATTCTATGAATAAACTAATTCTTATCCTTTAGTGAAAGTATCTTAAAATAAATTTTTTTTATCCTAATACCATATGTTTTGTTGAATCGATGGTATTTTTAATCATCATAGATTGATGAATTTAAGGCCCTTAATTTTACAATTGTTTGTGATTGATGACCTCAATCACAACCTATAAATATTTTCATTTTTCCTCCAATTATATTTCTCTTATTTTCACCAATGCTCTCCTAATCGAGATCATAATTTTGTGGTGACCCTTTCATTTCCCTTTTCCTCTTATTAAGACTAAATTTTATTAACCTAATTTCCGATGTTGGTTTTCCCAAAGGTATTTTCTATTTTCAACCTTTTATTTTCAAAAAATAATATCATATTGTGAGGACACAGTTTATTGAAGGAGGGAAGAATATAACACCCCAATATTTCATAGTATGGTATTTCTTCAAAGTAATTTAATAACATACACTACACGCAACATTGAGTTCTAGCGCACCATGACTTACCAAACAAACTGTTCAAAAGCGATTATGAATAGTATTAACTGAATTTTGAACTTTATATAATCCTTATAATTTTAGAATCCATATTATTAGCTTCTTAGACATAATGTAAGAACAAATACATTTTTTTAGATAAAAGAAGTATTTTTTAAAAAATTCAATTTTACCGCCTTATAATGGAGAATCCATTTTAAATCCAATATTTGAAACTTTTATATATTAAATTTGAAAAAATAAACATATTCTTTAGAATCAGGGTATAAGAATTCAGTTTCGATAATGTTTGGGTGTTTTTCTAATAACTTTCATATTTGGGTGAATAGTGAAAAATACTATATTTAAACTGAAAACATCTTTTTAAATCAAAATAATTTATATTGTAAAATTATAAATTTTAATGGTTTGGAAGTATAAATCGATTATATTTTTACCATTTAATCCAATAATGTAAATTTTAAGTAATTTCACTTTGATATTGGACATAAACAAGTGTAAAACTTTTGGTAGTTATTATTTCTTAAAAATGCGCCTTTTGGTTTTGACAGCGGGAATTAATTTTAAATTAATAAATTAAAGTTATATGTTTTGAATTTGGTAAAATAGACTTAATTATTGAATTCATAATATCAAAATTATCTTAGGGTAATTTTTTGGTATTTTTCTGAAAACATTTAATTTTTGATGAATATTGAAAAACACTGAGTTATAGTTTTAAACTGAATTTTTATTTAAAAAATTTTGTATTTTATTTAAATTTATTTAATGTCAAAATAGAAAAATAATACCCATATATGTTCAATTCAATTCATTGAAGTCATTTTTTAAATAAATTTAGAAATATAAAATTTTAATGAACTTTTCACCATCTTTTACCAACCTCCTATAAGAATTTGTAAATTCACATAAAACTTAATTTAACAACTTATTTGAGTTGAATTTTAAAAATATGAGAGACACGGTTAATATCAAGGAGTAAAATGTGGTTTAATACAATAAAAATTATTTTTGGTGAATTTTAACTTTTTACTTTTATTTACCACTGTTAAAAGTAAATAGGGTAAGTAAGGGTAAAACAGATATTAATATTACCCTAACACATGTCATAATTCTATTGTAAAAGTGTATATCGATCAAAAACAACCTTAGGAATAAAATATTATAATTTAGGTCTAGTTGGATTAGATTAGGACATTTATTATTATTTAATTCAAAGAAGAGTTAAAGTAGTTAAAATCAAAGTTTAATAACTAAAGCATTTTTAATAAAGGGTTATACATAAGATAAAATATGTTATAGATATTAATTAGAAATATAAAAATATTTCATACATAATGGTATTTTATTTATAATTTTTAGACATTAAAAAATTTAATTTACTTATGACACAATGATGATGGAGTAATTACCGTATTAATGAATGATTAAAATAATTGATATTATAAATACCCAAATAAATGTAATTTGAGACACTTATGAATTAGAAAAATTTTATAGGTTAATATTACATATTAGGATTGGTTATATTAATTTTTTTTAAAGTAATAGTGCTTTTATTAATTTATCAAAAACAAAATACCCAATAGAGTAAAAATTGACATAAAAGAGTTTTTAAAACAAATATTATATTATTAATTGAAATTCTGTTGCTACAAATCTAAGGTTCGGTAAAAGAACTTATATCATGATAGGTGTATAATTAATGGGCCACTTTTGGGTCGGTTTAAAGGTTATATTACGTTTATTAACCATATAATATAAAAATACAATGAGACTTGGTAAATGTCAAATTAATTAACTTATAGTTAAAACTAAAATATAAGGTTAATAAAGGGACCCAAACCTGTTTAAAACATATTTTTGAGTTGATTTAGACCCATACCCACATTATCCTCTAAATAAATCAATTTGGATCCATTATAAACTGAATATAAATTTATTATAAAATAATATTTTATGTTTTTCCTATGGTGCACCTCAGCCCTCTTATAAAAGGGCACTCCCGCTTCACTCTAATTAACACCTTATAATCCATTTGGCTCAGCCAAACCCTTCCCAAATACCCTCTAAAAAATCCTCACTTAAACCTATAGGCTTTAGTTTGATCAGAAATCCATCCTATGGAGACCTTTATTATCAAATCAAAAGAAAGAACCTAAAGAAGAGGTAATGATTTCACCACCCTCTTTCAAGTTCCTTTCTTCATCCACTTCCTTTTTATTTGTTGTTTCCATTATAAAATAATAACTCCAGTAACATCTATATACAATAATGTTATTATAATTATGGTACAACCAAATTCATTATTCCATACACCCTTTTAATGACAAGTCATCATACGTGCGTATGTACGGCTTACCATCTCCACGTCGTGGTGTAATTGTTATTCAATACATTATTATTTGGATGGATATAAAAATGATGTGTATTTGAGATTAATAATAAATATAACATTATAAGTATTCTGTATATATGATATACCATCCAATTATATATTATTTTAATATCAGAAGAATGATATTTTTGCTCGTGCGTACGTACGGATTACCGTCTCCACGACGCGATGAGATTCATTTCCACAATCACCATTCATCAACAATTATAAAAATATAAATTACTAATATGTATGTAATATATTAAATAATAAAGCTACTTTAGATATATATATATTTATATATATATATATGTATTTATGTACTTACAAATATCTTATTCACTTACTTCCATTCAATACCATATGAAAACGAAAACAACGTTTATGCGTACGTACGGACGACCATCTCTATAAACAGTGTTTTCCATTTCATATATATTTTTATATTATACATATTTATATTCTAAGTATATATGATATAAAAAATCATGTTTTATATTATTGAATTATTTAAATCATGATCCAAGTGATACCATCAAGAGTAACAAGTTAAAACACGTACAATAAAGAAAGCGATTATTACCCAAAATATTAATTTAACATGGAAATTATTATTAAATGGGTAATATAAAGTCATAAATGAATAATTTATGATATCATAAATATTAATATGGTTATTTTATAATTTAATAACATACTATATTCTTTATACAGGAGGTTAAACATACCCTCGACTAAAGGACAGTGCAAGGTAAGGGGTTCTCATCTCACTCCTTATTCCTGTGAGATTTGTGCCATATTGCTACTATTACCATTTGTGTGGTGTATGTACTTCCCATAGTAGTATTATTTGTGTAATACACTTTAATGTATGTGTATTTACATAATCTTTGTATGATACCTCTTTCATGGGGTGTATGTTTCGTAAGTTACCAAATTTGTAAGGGTTAAATCCTCAATCTCATAATTATTCAAGATTGTTTATGTGTAAGTATTTACTGGGACATATTTATCTTCCATGTCCATTTTTCATAAAAATTATTTCAAAATTAATATTTTATGTATTTGAGAAAGGTACTCTTTATCATGATCGGAATATTAAATGTTTTAAATAGTTATCTTTCTAAATATTTTTAATTAATGTCTATGATTTCAAAATTATTTTAAGGAATTATTTATATGGACATGAATGTTTTTCAATGATAATTCTATTCAAAAATTTCAAATTGGTATGGGAAACTTTGATTCAAAAATAACTTTTAAATTACTTCATTTATAAATGTGTAACTTTTAAAATAATTTCAAAAGGATATTTATCTCAAAAATTTTTACTCATCATTTTCAACTATGTCAGCATCCTTTACTAGATATTATTTTTTATTGGGGTTGATTTATTCTAATACAATCATCCATATTGTATTGAATGAGTTATGATATATTTGAATGTGGATGTGCTATTTTTATACCCTTCATGGTTTATGGTTAAAGTGTTGACACTTCGTATGCTAGTTTTAATATGAATGTTTATGACATGTTTAAACATTTTCATATGAGAAATGTATTGGACATAGTAAGTGATAGTTGGAGCCCGCTATAGCTTATCGATGCGTCGGTAGGTATCATGAGACAACTAGATGTGGAATTGGCTGAGGCCCTTTCTCAGTTTGATATATGTTTTTGGCCGAGGCCTTAATCATTTTTATACGTCTTGGTCGAGGCCTTGAAAAAATGTTTCAGAATGTCTAGCATTATACATTCCCACATTATGGAAGTTATATAGATGGTTCATGTGGTCATTCGACTAGTAGAATACCCATGATTATGTTTTATTATTGCATTTATTTACTTATCTCATATTCATGCCATAAATTTATTGAAGTTTATTATTGGTAAAGGAATGTTGACTCAATTAGTCACCATGCTTAATATTTATGTCATTTTCCGCTGTATTACTTACCTTTACCGAGCGTTTGAGCTCACCCCTTTATTATGTTTCATTTTCCCATGATTCCAAGAATATATCGTGATTTATATACTAGGTTAATCCAATGGAATAATGGCAATCATAAATGATTATTTATGTTGATTTGTATGTTATAAAGTGTAATGTAACTTTCATGTATGTAATCTATTTTCCAAGACTACTAGATCGGTCAGTCCATCGGGACATGATTCATTGTAATCTGCCAATCTATTAAAATAATGAACCGACTCTGAGTAACTGGTGGCGGGGAATTAGAGTTGGTATTAGAGGAAGTCTAGCAATAACCTTGGATGCTAGATGGAGATAAACTCTAATTAGAGCACATAGACCTAAGATAGACTTTGTGGCTTAGTATAGAAGCAATTCCTATAATTTTGGTAATGTAGAGCATTTGTGAGTTTTCCAAGTAAATACATCCCTATCTGGATACAATCAGGTAGAGGCGGCTCTGCAACAAATGTACATAGGGGTAAAACCCAAAAACACCGCTTTGAGCTAGACTCGAACAGGAACTGGTGCACGACAACGGGCCTTGCTGCACTCTTGGTTACGAAACTCCCATGGGATATGCTAAGGATAATTATCATTTTATTTCAAAATCATTATGAAGGGTTTATGATTATATACTTCCTCAATGAAAACATCTTTATGATTATGTATTATATCCATAAACCATTCAATTTACGTTAGGTATTTTACCAGTTTGGAATTATTGTAATTCATAAACTGACCTATTTTATGCTATTGTATAGAAATGGTGCCCACTAGAAGGAATGTGAACTCCGGAAACACGTATGATCCAAAGAGTAACAAGGATCATATCTTTCACAATATTAATCCGACATTTAGAATGGAAATAGAATCACATGTTTTCTCAACATATAAAGAAATAGTATCATGTGTTAATAATATAAGTAAATAATTCTCCGAGTCCTATGGATTTGAAGGGAAGAAAGAGAAGACAAGGATAGAAGAGAGAATAATGGATAAAGGGAAGAGGGAAAAAATTTCCAATATTTGATAACTATGGGAATAAACATCTTGGAACATTCATGAAGGGATTGGGAGTATGTTATAAGTGTGGAGAAAAAGGACACCAAGTACGTCACTCTAAGTGTAAGAAAAAGGTTTCGAATTCACAACGCTTCTTCTTCAAGGAGTTGCGACACTACGTGAACCGATGCACAAATCATTAGAGTATTCCCCAAATGATGTTATTGGATAATAATCGTGTTACGATATTACCACAGATGAGGATGAATGATTAGAGTTCATATGTTGTTATTAGATAATTATGTAATTTGAGTGTTGTATCAACAATGTACTGGTTATAATAATTATGGAGTATATAAAGATTGTAATGAGGTACTATTTCATTATGGACTTGATATTGTGTGGAACCATGGAAGGTGATTAATAGCAGGTAAATGTTTTGGAAAATATATGTTTGAGAGAAAGATAAACCATAATATGGTAATGATACCGAGGTAGTGATTTTGGAATAATAAATGATTGATTTGGATAAATTATATTGGATATTGTTTATTAACATAAAACTGATTAATGATTTGTATATTCCATCATTATTGTAGTTTACGACATTTTTTGATAAAAGGAGTATATCTAGTATTCTATAAGGAATAGGGGATCATGAATGTAATCAATAAGGTTTTATTGTTATTTAGGATGTTGCATTGTTTTAAAAGAATACATGATGCAGGTGTTCACATGTTCTTACGTGGAAAAAAAGAATCTTAATTATGGTTAACTTCCATAAAAATTTTGGGTAGTGAGTTTGGACAGAAGTATTTTGGATAATTATAGTATGAGAATATTTTTGGATTGCCATAAAAGGACAACCCGGAGGTCAGGCGGCCACTTGTCAGGTCTGGCAAGGCCGTGAGACTTGAACCCGCAACCAACGGGTGACAAGGGTGTATCACCTACTAGTAGCCCACGTGATGTCCTGGATTGAATAATGTAGTCTTTTTTTAAAAAAATTGGGTAGATGAATTATAAATTCATTTTATTAAACCCTTTACGAATAGGATAAATAGAATATTATTTTTAAGTTCTATTATCTTTTAGAGTGAAAGTTGAGTTTGTGGTAGAAATTATTTAAAAGATGGGACTCTACTTGTCATGTATATATTTTTCTTCTTCTCATATTCTATGAATAAATTAATTCTTATACTTTAGTGAAGGGATCTTAAAACAAAAAATGTGT
Organism: Viscum album; assembly: GCA_963277665.1. NCBI lineage: Eukaryota > Viridiplantae > Streptophyta > Magnoliopsida > Santalales > Viscaceae > Viscum > Viscum album. Next base: position 603,128,355 of record OY728136.1, on the reverse strand, counting down.
TATCCTAATACGATATGTTTTGTTGAACCGATGATATTTTTAATCATCATAGATTGATGAATTTAAAGCCCTCAATTTTACACTTGTTTATGATTGATGAACTCCATCACTACCTATAAATATTTATGTTTTTACTCTATTTATATGTCTATAATTTCCACCAATGTTCTCTAATAGAGTTCATAATTTGGTGGTGACCCTTTCATTTCCCTTTTCCTCTTATTAAGACTTAATTTTATTAACCTAATTTCCGATACGGGCTTTCCCAAAGTTATTTTATATTTTCAACATTTTATTTTTGAAAAATAATATCAAATTGCAAGGACACAATTTATTTAAGGAGGGAATAATGTAACACCCCATGATTTCATAGTACGTTATTTCTTCAAATTAATTCAATAACTTTCACTACACGCAACACCGAGTTCTAGCGCACCATGGCTTACCCAACAAACAATTCAAAAGCGGTTATGAATAGTATTAACTGAATTTTGAACATTATATAATTTTTAAAATTTGAGAATCCATATTATGAGTATCTTAGAAATAATTTAAGTACAAATACATTTTTCCAGATAAAATAAGTATTTTTCAAAAAATGCAATTATACCACCTTTTAATGGAGAAGCCTTTTTAAATCCAATATTTAAAACTTTTATATATTCAATTTGACAAAATAAACTTATTCTTTTGAATCGGGACATAAGAATTTAGTTTTGATAATTTTTTGGTGTTTTCTGATAACTTTCATATTTAGGTGAATAGTGAAACATACTATATTTAAACTGAAAAAACCTTTTTAAATCAAATTAATTTATATTGTTAAATTATAAAATTTAGTGGTTTTGAAGTATAAATAATAAATATTTACTTCAATCATTATCCCCCTCAATTCCTCTAATGGTATTATATTTCAATTTAATATAATGTTTATTATTTTATAATATTATGTTTTTTATATCCTATTGTTCCTGGGAGGGATGATTCTTATAGATTGACATGATCCATATTTTTCGATTATTGTTTGCTATTTTGTATTTGTCCTACCCGTGTAAAATTTTTATTTTTATTGGTTTAATTTCTTACTAATTCATTGATTCTAAATAAGGAACATTTCATACATTTTGGTTTATATATGGTTTGTTGGTAAATAATACTATATAGAATAATATAATACAGATTTATTTAAAGAAATAAATTTCATTTATAAAATCTATATATTTATAATAGTAATAATCAAATTAGGAAAATGAGTTTAATCCAAATATTGTAACGTAAGAGAGTTGGAATGTATTGGATGTAACCAAATAGTTATAACGATAATGTTATGGAAGAATATTTTATTTTACCACATCAAAACAATGACAATGTGTGGTCCTAAGAGGTATCCAATATTGGGATTACCAGGTAAAAATCATATATTTAGTTTGAATTATTTACATTGATTATTTTTTATGACAATATAGAATCACAACTTTTTCTTAAATAATTATTAAATCTTTTCTAACAAAAATTAAATTGTGGTAATGTATTTTAGGATCAAAGTGCTGATTATATTATAAAAAATAGGATCACTCATCACATGATCACAATAAAAGATATAAATTATTTAATTACTTCATAATATACATATTAAATCTCCCATTCAATTATTATCACAATTATTCCCCATTTGATACACATTAAATTATTGGATAATCTAAAATCCCACTATGTGGAGCGATATAAAATAAGGGAAAAAGAGACAATAATAAATGGTCCACTAGTGAGAAAAATCATCACCATCATAATTTTATCATTTTCATTGAATCATAATAATATAAATGAGTGAAGTATTTGAAATTTGAAATTTAATGTGGAATTTGAATGTTAATAAAACATAATAACATTTTGGTCAAATTTAACAGATACTTGTGAAGAATGCTAGAATCATGTTCATGTATGACATATGTGAATAAATTATAACATCAATATTTTGAAAAAAAATATATCATCATTTTCACACACAATACACAAAATATATTCATATATATCACACCGGACATTATAATGGAGTTATATATAATTTTGGTCCCACTTGTGACATTATAAAATGTTCACAATCATATATGCTCCATGAAAAAAGAACATAAAACAATTTTAGTCATGAAGTAAAAATACATGTAAGATAATGATATTCATAATTATTCAATAAATTATATTTTATTGAATTACATATAGGTTTCCCAAATGACAAGGGGATATAATTTCATAAATTATAATTGAATATCGTCGAAGATACAACTCGTGATTACAGAAGTATATGTTTTGAAAAAAAATATGGACATAAAATATAAATCTATAAAGGTATATTATAAATCTTCTTGGATTAGTAATATATATATATATATATATCTATCTATCTATCTATACATCTTATGAAAAAAAAGAATGACTATTGAAAGTTGTTTTTCACATTTATATATATTGTATAATAATAAATTACTCTTTGATACATGAATCATGAATTTAATTACTCTAATTTATTTTACTATTTATACATTATAATTATTTCATTTTGTTTTCAACACTCTTTTTTAAACATGAATTTTTTATATGTCATGATTTCTATAAATTACCACATATTGATTTGATTTTATTTGTATTATTATTAATTTTCATTTATAATTATGTGAAAATTATCCAAAATCATAATGAATTATATTTTTATGTTTATATTTCATTTATAATATTTATTAACCATACATTATTGTCTGGATAATCACATAGTTGTTAATGTATTTGTAAGCTGTCAACTAGCCTTTAGTGGTGAATTTTTAAAATAGGAAGAAAGTGAAACATATTTTACTGTTAGTAATTGTTTTGTTAAAACTATTTTATATTATTTAAAAATAATTCTAATAAATTTTTTGAGTGTTTTTAATCATAATGATATAGGGAAAATTATGTAGAGAATATGAAAAGGATTAAAAAATTTGATAAAACATACACACTATTCAGTGTGGATTATCATTCTATAAAACTAAACTCAAGGAATCATTGGTGTTGAGTTACTCTAGAACATACCTACGGTTGGAAAGTGGGTTATGAGAGAGAATTAGTACTACTAATTATCAATGATAAGTGATTAAAAACTACTTACCCATAGGTAGGAAGACGTGATATTAATATATGAAGAAATGGGTCTTTTTGATTTAAAATATTCAAATATATATAATTACCATAGTTAAAATTTTAATAGAAATATTTTTAAAATTTTCTATAATATATGTATAAAATATACAAACTTAATGAATTTTAAAACTTCTGAAGACCAAATTAATTAGTTTCTTAAAATAGAAATTTAATAATCATTAAATTGTTATTTTAATATAATAATTTATAATGTTATAAATTATGAAACTGTTTTAGGTATTGATTTTATGTAAATTTCATTTAAATGAATAATTTAAATAATTATTTTTTTTGACCCATGTGTTTTATAATTTATTATGTTTTCATTACCTCTTCGATGACGTAATAAAAACACATCGATTATGTCAAAATGCATTTTTACTATTCAGATATAATTGATTAATTTTAGAAAAATACAAAAAACACCATCATAATAATTTTAATTGATTAATTAAAAAACGAAATTAATTTTATTAGAGTAATTTTATAAAATTGTTAATATTAATTTTTAATTTTAATAGGTGTTTTAATAAAATATGTTCTCTTTCAGAAAATACCTTGTCACAAACAGAAACATTATTTGAGGAACTCTACTATTAAAAGTATATTAATATATTTTATTAATAAATTATTTACATGAAACACAACTATTTTATTAATTAAATTTCAATTCAATCATTATCATTTCTATTATTAATGATCTTGTTACTATTTCAATTGACAGGTTATTGTTCCTATGGTCGTTATTTTATTACAATGGTCATATCACTACTTAAAATATCATATTACATCCTATAAATACTGATTAATTTTTTTATATAATATTAAACAAAATTCCTTTACTGGATAAATATTTTTAATTTCTATAATGTTGAGTGGAATATTAATGTTATATATTTGTATGGGGTTTTTGTCATTGTAATGATTCTATGGAATTTATTTCATATATATTTTAACATAATATTACTTTAATTCATTTATGTTAATTTATATAAATATATATATATTTTCAATTATCATGCATATATTTATTATTTACCCACAATGTTTTCATATTTGAAGTAAAGGAGTATGTCTTTCAGGATTTTTTACTGCATTATATACTTAAATATAAGAAATACTTTTATTCAGAATAAACTTTAATATATATAACTAATTATGATATTATATTAATCCCCCATATTAAAATTATATATAAAAAACTTTAATTCATATCATCATTAGGTAATAGTTAAGTGTACTTCTATATTACAACCTCCTAAGGCTCACATTTTTTTCTTTTCATACTTGTGACTACCCTAATTCACTTTGATGAGGTGTGTTATATTCTTTCATATTAAATTGTCTCTACTATCCACCATCTACACAATCTAATCCTCATAAATATTGGCATTATTTAGTTTTACCACAATCATTTTCATTATATGGGAGGGGTTATATATGTATGTCCTCATGATATATTCATGGAACACATCATGAACATGAGATAAGGTTTGTCGTAGTGATAACCAATATTATAGTTCAACTTTTAAATCAATGATCTCAAAGGGGAAAATTTCCACGGAATATGATTTAATTTCATTCAATGTTGTATTACACTCTTCTATGGTAATGTTTGAGAGAAAATTTGTCTCCAAAATGAAAATATAGATCCCTACAATGCACATCAGATAAATCATTTTTCAAAATTCGAATAAATAATTTTTTATTTAATAGATTGATAATTATCTAATATTTTATTATTTAATATTAGGTCTATGAAATTTTCACTCTCCAAATTCATCCCAACATGTTTGTGTTAGACACCGCTACCTATAAATTATTTCATATGGATTTATTTAAGTATAAAATTATCATTAGTATTTTATGAGTATTCAAAAAATAATTTATGTTAATACAATCCTAATTTAAAATATATTGGTCTGGATCTCAATATTTCCACATGTTTATATATGAACCTCATAAATTATCCCATTATTTTACAGTTATTGATGTAACATAAATATAATTAATTTTTTTTAGAGAATATTGTCAGACTATACTAAATTTATTCGTAAACCATTGATCATGATTGTAAATGATGGAAACATTTTCTGAACTCAAAATAACCACTAACTTTAAACATATCCTATAATGTAGATCATGCTATAAATCACCCAATATAGTAGTGAAGTGTATAGTATTTGTAAGTCAATCCTCTAGAAGGCTTATCACATTCTATCATTTGGACGAATTTGGGATTAAATATATATAGATAATGATGATTGAATCAGTTTTCCACATGGTGGTGGAAAATTTTATACATCACCCCCCTATAATTTTTCAATTACTATTTATCATTCAAAAAATTCACATTTATGTGTACATAGTAATCTCATTATTTATGAGGCCCCCTATAAGTGATATCAAGGATTAAAGTGAATAATGGTAAATGAAAAAATGGATGTAAATAAGAATATATATATGAATTATCCTAAAAAACTAGCTTTATATAAGGCTATTAAGTCTAATAATGTCATATACCAAACATAAGGAAACAATATTTATCGATGTCGACTTCATGAACCCAATATTCATTTTATTTTATCACCTTCATTTGATAATTTGAATCATCTAGTTATGTGTATTTGATATTCTCTTGGATATATGGTTCAAAAATCAAATAGGAAAGTATTATTTCTTCCCAACTACTATAATTTAAAAATATATCTACAATGTATCCATGGATATAGTTTATATTTCAATTCAAATCCTAGATACAGTAGCATATTCTATTCTGCTATGATATTTAGAAACCCTGTTTTACTTTCCATGATGGCAGTGAATATAGAAATCATACCCCATTATCTTCTCTAACCAACATCCTTGATGGATATTGAGAAATTTCTTTATTTGAATATAAATGATGCCATTATGATCAATATATGTCACAGTTCTCACAATTGAGTGTGTCCCACAACATCATCAGTGTAATGATTTTTAAATGTATAAATAGTTAATTTTTAGATGTTTTTCTTCCTAAATGTCCATATTTTTTGAGCCACATGCTATCAATGTAATATCTATCAAGATTAATTTACAAAATACATGATTTAATAAATCATTTTATTCCAAAACCCTACTACATTTTATTGTATTTTGAGTACAATAACATTTTTTAGCCTCTTATAGAGGGTGTTGAATAATTCATCATAGTATTAAATTAGTATGTAATTTACCTTATTGCATGTCAATAATATAGTGCGATATAAAATCATGATAAGTTTCTAAAAAATCTTCGATATTAACATAATAGTTGAAGAAAACTATTGATATATATATGACATTTTTGGGTATATTCCATTATTCAATTACCCAATTCTTTGAAGGGTTGATAGAAATACCGTCCCTTTTAATCATATTACCCATTAATTTTATAACATTTATTCAGAATTCCCATTTTCTAAACAATGAATAAAATTTATCCTTTAATAATGACACTAAAGAAATCCTTAGATAAACATTATGTTCATCTTTTCTCTTGGAGTAGATAATTATAATTATATCATTAATAAAGTCTACCAAAAAATATTATATGGACAATAATGTCCATATTTACAAAACAACTGTGTTTATATTGGGATTATAATGTTTTAAAAGAATCAATATGAAATCATAATTTCCATTCCATACATAAATTGTTATCTTCTTAATATTTTCGATCTCCACCTTCTGTTGATGATATATATAAGGAAGATCCCCCTTTGAGAATCTATAATCCTGTTAAATTTTTCTAACATCATCATTGGTTCTGGGAAATCAGTAATTTTTCATTATGTTGATATTAGTTATATCCCGATAAACTTATTATAGCAATATTGATAAAACATTTTTCCTGAAAAAATAAATATGCACACCCAAGGGTGATACACTAGGGATTATGAACACTTTTTCTATATTCTCATGTTGTTATATCATCAACTCTTCCAGTTAAATTGGGGATATCATATAGGGTATTTCAAGGATACGAGTGGATTGTTGTATGATATCTGCTGTTAAATCATCCTCACTATCAAGGGTAATTCTTGGAGAATCTTCAAGAAGATACAGTAGTATATCCCCTTAAAAATGGAATTTACCCCAAGTTTATACATTCTTTTGACACATACATCAAGGGTTTACATTATTCATTGATTGGTATCAAAATACACCATATTGTTGAATTTACCAATGGAGATTCATGAAGATCCATTGATTTATATAAGATTATAAGATGGTTGTTAATATATTAATAAGTTTCATTACAGAAGTAGCTTATGTCATATCTATATAATGATATCCAATCAAGTCACATTATAGCTTAAAATTAAACCAAGGGATGTATTATGGTGTTTTATAAAAGAGTCATCTCAAATAAGATAATATGGGATGTTTCCAAAAACTAGGTTTTAGTGATCACACCGATATGTGTTTTTTCTGAATATATCTACTTTAAGTTATCATGGATATAATTTCATTTTTCAATAAAACATATAGGATATAATAAAATATGTATAATAGTAATCTGATAAACCATTAAAGTTTCATGAGTGAATATGATTTGTACCTTATATAACTTCATTTTTATGTTCCTCTTCACTGGTGATGATGGGAAAAGATTTCCCTTATTCCCTTAAAATATTGGGGTTCATACTTTGATTTTCATCAAGGACCTATGGTTTAGTCTCATCCATTACTAGTTCACAACATCTTTATAGTTAATGTATTTAACCCTAGGTGTTGAATTCAAAGGTGACTTCATTTCCACTAATATGGTGGTTAATTTCTTCATATACCATCATCATTAATGAGCTTCGATGTCCTTTACTCCCACACAAGATGTACATTTTTACAATTGAGAAAGTTTCAATGATGCATCATTCAACTTAATTTTCATGTGAGTGATTGGAATATCATTTCACTAATTTTATTCTATACAACTTCTTGAATCTCCGTTCTACACTTTATATCACTATATTATTGGGCCCAATCTCTAAACTAAATCTATAATTTTTTATCACACAAAAATAATAATTTATGACACTAAATGTCATAGATATCCTGAGCCTTTTATTTATATGGTTTTAAACCAATAATTAATCTATCAATTTTTTATTGTTGTTCATAACAATGCCTAAGGAATGTCATTCATGAATTGTCTAATGAGACTCTTATGCAATTTCTTATTTTCATTGATTTTTCTTAATCTCTAAAAATAATATTTTATAACTTGTTATAATAATTTATTGGAAATAATTGTTATGAAATTTTTTCTTAAAGTATTAACAATATATTCCTTCAATTTCATCATTCAGTTTCATATTCTTTCTTAATATACACTATTGACTTTTATACTCCAACTTTATGAAAAAGATCATAACTAACGTTCATAGTCTTATAATATTTGATCATATAAAATGTCATTTGTATTGAGTTATACCATCAATCTATGACATGCGGATTAGATAATCCAAACAATGTGAGTGGAAATTTCCACTTAATTAAATCGATGGCCAGTTTCTCTCTCATAGAAAAATATGGACATTCAACATGGTTCATGTAACTTTTCAAATCATGATATCGGTGGGTAAGTACATGCATGTGTTTTTCAGACATACACTACTATTTTATTTGGAATACCATTTGGATTTTCATTACATCATCCTTATCATGGGGTTTTGGACATGTTTATCCAAGTTCACACTTAATTAGAGAATAGTAAATGAATCAACATACCATTACTAATTAAATATCTAAAAAATATTTTAGTTTCAATTTTTAATAAATTATAATGTCAAATATTATTTTAGCGACATGTTTTTTGTAGCCTTATTCATAAAGGATGGTTTTGTGATCATGTAGAATAATTATTTATAACATTAGTAGGATTAATTAAATTCGTTATATATCCTTTAAAATGTTTTGAAAATTATTTTGAATCTACACTTGTATATCTCAAGGAAATGACCACTCATTTTGGAAGTAAGACTCGTTACTCATTCCTCGGGAGAATATCAGGTTAGTACCCAATAGTCACTTCTTATGTTCATTTACATTAAGATAATATATTCTAAAACTAAATCAACATGTGGTGACGAAATAGGGATTAATTTTCTTTTAGACCAATCATTCTTCAACATAACAAAATTTACAATGATAAACTACACATATACTTATCTATGGGGGTTTTACTATTTTTTTCTAGTTTTATTCTCCATGTTAACTAAACCATGCAGTAATACTAAATATAGTGACTCAAAATTTTATAATATAAAAATTTAATCATTTTTATGAAAAATAGAATAATTTTATTACATTCTAGGAAACACATTTTTTCTTTTATTGGAATATTTGGATTGTACACACTTGTAAATTATAAACTAAATTTTTTTTTATTTAACTCTTATTAGGAATATCAAATATATCATGATATCCTTATAAAATACAATCTACAGAGGATATATATCAATAAATAATTGGGCTATAATCATATTAATAGGAGGAGTAACACCGAAGGGAAAAATAATTATTAATCAATTGTACATGGGTGAGCATTGTAACACCCAGAGATTTTATGAAAAATATTCTTTTAATTTCATTAATGTCTTGTGTTTTATGCTACACGAAGATTACCTTGCGCTATACGCAACACCGTATTAGCTTGCAGTATACGCAACACTATTCTTGGATCGTGTTACACACAATTTTGATAATAGTTATTCTACGCAACATTGAGTATATATATATATATATATATATTCAATGTATAAATGAAATATGGTTGGATTATGTTATAAGAAACAACGAAGTATTCTTTCACAACACGCAACCCTGACTTGGCTTGCATTACACGCAATCGCGACCCTCCTCGATAGCGTGTGTTGTACGCAATACCGGGTTTTACTAAACAACGATATATTATTATAATATTATTATGAACTAGCCGTTATGAATTTTATTAACTAAAATTTGAATTTTATAACATTATTATTCATATTACACATTTTCTAGAACATGGTATAAGAACAAAATAAATTTTTCAGGTAAAATAAGTATTTTTCAAAAAATGCAGTTTTGCCGCCTTTTGATGGCGCACCCACTTTAAATCTAGTTTTTGACATGTTTATAATTTCAATTTGACAAAATAAAATTCTTCTTTGGAATCAAGAAATAAAAATTTACTTTGGATAAATTTTTCGTATTATTCTGGTAACTTTCATATTTTGATGAATAATAAAAACACAGTATATTTTAATGAAAAAAAACTTTTTTCATCGTAATAATTTATATGTATAAATTATAATATTGAATGGTTTTAAAGTATAAATAGAATATATTTTTATCATTTAATATATTTTATTTCATTAGCATTGATTTTACATTGAATTCTTATGTTAAATCAATTCAATCTTTTGCAATGTTTTCATTCGACAACAGAATTAATTTTAATTTAATTTTTGATACTTATGTTTATTGAATTTGAAAAAATGGATTCCATATTTGGAATCAGTTCGTCCAAATTATGTTAATATGCTACTTTTTATTTTTGGGAATTATGAATAGTAACTACGGTAAATTTTATTTACCATAGTTAAAGGTAAATAGGGTAATTAAGGGTAAATATATTATTATAAAATTACCCTAACACATGCCAAAATTCTATTGGATGGCTAAAAGTAAACCCATATCAACTAAGGGTCAGATTAGATTCATTTTATGGACTTTTGACCATGAAAATAATTTAATTATTATTAAAACCAAAGAAAGTGACAACATGTCACTCTCTTAAATCTTATAAGTATAATAATTTTAATTTAGTGATAAACATTATAAAACTTCGAACATGAGTAGTATATAGAAATATAATAAAATTATCAACATCATGATAATTTATTTAGAATTTTTAGGGATTAAATAATTGTCATTAATGGTGATACATTAATGATACAGAAATTATTTATTAAGTGGAAAATAAGTAATATAGTTTTTATTGAAATAATAATACCTATTAAAAGGCCCACAAACCTGACCAAAACTTATTGGTAGTGTACATATATACACATTAATCATCCAATGACCTAATATATAACCGTTGGGAGCCTTATAACAGTGATTATGACACTTATATTGTTTAATTTTAAATGATGCCAAAGTTGTCACCTTCATAATTTAATAAATATAACAATTTAAATATTGTGATTTGAAGATGATAAATTCTAGTAAAAGTATTATTGTGAAATATAATAGATTTATCTTCATCATAGGTTTTTATTTTAAATTTTTATTCAAAAAATCAGTATATTAAATAATTATACAAAAATGTTGTAGTAATTATTTTATTAAGAGATAAACCAAATAAATGGTTTTAAAAATAATAAAATAAATTTTAAATAAACTATTTAATGTGATCCACTAATTTTATAGAGACATATGACCTTTTATGAATCTATTAAGGCTTTTATTTCGAACATATCTTCTGTATATATTTTATTTAAATTTAAATAAATGAATAGTGTCAAAATTGACACTATTGTTATTTTATAAAAATAACATATTATAAAATTGTTTAAAAATCACAAAAATATTTAAAAATTATAAATTTCAATTTATAAGGTCTATACTGTTATAAAGTGAAAAATTATGAAAAATTCACAACAAATAAGTAATTATTTGTTATAATTTAAAATTTAGAATTTTATTACCACAAATAAACTTAAATAGATTAAATAAGGATAAATCAAAATGATAAGGTTTAAAATAAGATCCAAACATGTCTAAATTTTATTGGTTGATGATATTACAACCCTATCTCATATAATCTTCGAATATGAGTCATTTTTTGAGGTTTTTAAGTGGGGTTATATTTATTATAAATTAATATTTTTAAGAATTACAAAGGTGCCCCTCTCCTCCCTTATAAAAGGGCACCTCCTCCCTCTCCTCATCACACCAATTTGAGCCTTCAAGCTCGGTCAACCCCTGCCAAAGTATCTTCTACACTTCCCTAGAAACATACTAGAGGTTATGGTCTACTTAAAGACCAATCTTAGTGCCCTAAGAGGAGGTTTCAAAGAGGCGTATCGAAGAAGAGGTAATTTCTTCTCCCGATTCTTTCAAGCTTCATTCTTCTTCAACTTCTTCTTCTTTAGTTGTTTAATTATAACGTAATAACATCAGTATCACTAATATACTTATTTTTTATTATAAATATGAAACAACCCCATTTCACCTTCTATCCATCCTAAGGAAAAAAATCATTGCGCGTGCGTACGTACGGAATACCGTCTCCACGCCGTGGTGTAATCTGTTTTTCCACCAACACATTACATGGATGGGTATAATGGTATAAATAATAACGATACATAGTTATTATAACATAATACTGATTATGATATATTGTATCATCCACTCCAACTCAATTCAATAATTATGGAAACGATATCATCGCTCGTGCGTATGTACGGACTACCGTCTCCACGACGCGATGAGATTCATTCTCCATGTTTGCCATTTAAGAATGATTATAAAGTATATATAAGCAATAATAATGAAATATATGGAATTATAAAGCTACTGTATTTATGTATATATGTATTTCATCTACTTAATTCCATTCAACTCAATAAGGAAACGAAAACAGCGTTCATGCGTACGTACGACCTACCGTCTCCATGAATGGTTTATTTCTTTCAATTTATAGATCTATTATATATACGTATATTCTGAATATATATTATATATAAACCATGTTTTATATTCTGGAATTATGTAATCGAGATCTAAGTAATCATATGAATAATTACAAGTCAAAACACGGACGACAAATGAAACGATTTTACCCAAAACCCTCTTTAACATGGAATTTACAAAAGAACGGGTAATGTAAAGTCATAAGTGAACCATATATGATATCATAACAATGAATATGATTCTGTAATAAGTCAATGACATTATTTAAATCATTATACAAGAGGTTCGGATCCATACGAAGCATATCAGACTTAAGGTTAGGGATAAATTTTGCAAATCTCATTTGTATCCGAGATTGCTTATTCGTAAGTATTTACTGGGGTTATTTATATCATCCATGTCCATGTTTTATAAAAGTGTTTTCATGTATGTTTAAATTCATTTTTACCCATTTTTGACTTTTTGACTTTTACTACATGTTATGTAAGGAATATTTATTTTGTTTACGTTACGAGGTACTTTTTTGACTTTTTCGACAAAAGTACGAGAAGAATGTTTTTTAACTTATACGACATGAAAGGATTTTTACGGTTTCATAAAGCCTTATTTTCATGAAGCTTCCTCCAAATAATTTCATTACTGTTTTCAACAAAATATCTTTCTTTTAAAATTTCATGACGTTTTGTGAAATGAAATTGATTTTGAAGGAGAAAGGATATTTTCCTCAAAAATTCATTTCAAGTATTTTATCAAAACCATTTTTCATCTAAGATGACATTATTTCATATGTGTATGTTTCAATTATCATGTATCTATAATTTAAATGGTTTCACTTTTCTTATTATGAAATGATATTCATTTCTTTTATATGGATTATGTAATGATGTAATGATGTTTATGAAACCCATTTTGTTTATTGGGTTATTATGAATGATGTATGTTTTTTGTGTGGCACAAGTAAGAATGATTTCATTATGAGATGGGTGGGACCTATATCTCCCTCCAATGCATTGGGTAAAGATTTTATATCTCATGAGATAGACATGGCTGGAACGGTAAGTTAATCTGGTTCAGTGTTACAGGACTGAAACGAGGAGTGAACTCGATTCAGAATGGGACTTTTTCCACCAAGATGGTCTTGGCAGCAATGCCTTGGCTACTATGGAAATCATTACATATGCTTAATGGATGTCAAAATTACATTTTTTATTCCCATGCTATTTTATCATTGTTTATGTTCCATTATGATCTATGCCTTATGTACTTCCTTGTTTTATGTCGTTGCTCAAGATTTTAATGTTTAAACATTATGTTCATGTTTTTTAGTACCAATTTATATTGAATGTTTTATTTTATCCATGCTTACCCTTACTGAGCATTTAAGATCAACCTTTTTATGTTTTATTTTCCCCCAGGATCAAAATAAAGGTTTTATTTCAGGAAAAAAAAGTGGAAGATCTTTATGGGAGATGTTGAAGATCTTTCACCACGATTAGAAGATTACGTTCCAAGTTTCCAAAGATAGTAAACTATTATGGTCCTTGTGTGTCTGTTTTTGTTATGTATTAAGTATTCCGCAAAAGTAATGTAATGTCCACGTACGTCAAGAATAAGGTCTCTACAAGCATAATTATCATCAGCATATCATTATCATAAGATATTATGCATAATCTAGAGGGGATCACTTGAATACATAATGGAATCTGTCTTATTCTTAACATTAGATAATTATTATATTGTTCTAAAATAGCAGAAAATGTTGTGACCAAATCCGCCATCATGTTCACAGATAACATATCTGAATAAATCATAACGACATAATTATATCATTTTTTTCTCAACCATCGCTTCTTAAATTCTCACAATAATTCATTCTTCACCGTAATAGAACATAAAACCATTGAAGCCATTAACTAAATCATTAGAAAAATGGTTTTCATTATGATTTCTTATATCATAAATTTTTAAATAACCATTTTGAATCACAAATGAATAATTTATATAATAAATTGTAATAAAATATAATTTTTCCATAAAGAATCAAATACTTAATAAGAGTCTGTGAGTTTTTTTAAATAATGTACAATTTAAAAAAAACTATGCAGCTATCTTATAATTCATATTTATAATATATAAACAATTATATCTTCTTAAAATGAAAAGGGAAATAGTATTTAATGTAACTTTTGAGGATACTATAGAATTATCTCTATATAAATTAATGTATTAGAAAAGATACCCAAATATGATTGTGTTTCATTATAGAATCACTTTAAACTTTATTCCATTATGATTACTATCATTTGAATCTCATTTAAAATAATGTTATTTTTATTAATAAATGATTAAAAATTTGATCTTTTGAAATTTATTTAATTATTGATATGTTATAATTTTTGGATTCTATAATATAATACTATTTATTAAACATGAAATATTTTCACCACATGTTTTCAATAAATTATCTCATTATATTATAAGGACATTTTTCTCAAGCTAATTAGTAAATAACTAAAATTAATTGTATTAATTTAAAATAAATTTCAATACATATTAATATATATTATCAATAATTATTTCATTCCATTAACTATAGATGATATAAGTATAGAGTTGGTGTGGTCAACAGATATAGTACAGTGGCTATTACGGAAACATTGTCAATAGTTGTGAAAATATAAGTACATAATAAATTTACACATTAATGTTGGTTATTATCATCTATGTAATTTTAACATACTAATTATAGAGTATTTTAAGGTTTTGGTTTAAATTTATTTATTTAAATGGGGATAGGTTGAGGAAAAATATAACAAATGATTACAAAACATTAACCTATTATTGATGTAGTATGATTGAGTTCATGGAGTTAAGTGACATTATATAACACAATGTATTATATTGGGATTGTTATACGGGACTTCGGTAGAGATTTACCTTTTTTATGTATTAAATACGTGGTTTCCCATTTGGAGGTAGGGCATTTATTTAGTTTTTTGGAGAGTGGTATTTTTATAATAAATTATTGAATAAAATATATCTTTTATGGAATACTTGTTATTTTGATAATCATTAAATTATAATTCTTATATGAATAAAATAAATTTATTTTAGGACCATTAAATAATAAATAATTATAAATAATTCATTTATTAGATATTTTAATGAAGAAAAGACCACAATTTATTTAAATAGAATATTATACCCGTTTAGATTATGAAAAACACATTCTTGGATTATACGTTTTATTTATTTCTTTTATATGAATAATATTTATTATTAAATTTTTTTGGTTATCTATATTTAAAAATATTTATAATATAAATATAATATCATTTTTTACATAATTGAAATATAATGGTTATCTATAATAATATTTATACTATTCACACATAAATTGAAATATCTCAAAAAAAATTTCAAAAAAGGACATTTAGAAAATAAATATCTTGTTGTTTTAAAATTGATTTAAATTTATTCAAAATATTTTTTTAAACATAATTTTTTTATAAAATAATGTATTCATTTAGAAAAAATTCATTTGAAAATATACATCGACACAAACATTAATTTTTTTTATTTTATCACACATTTATCTTAATATTAGCATAATAAATCATTTTTAAAAATTATATAAATGGTACTAAACTATTATCATAGTAATATTACTATTCAACATGTTATAATACTATTATTAATTGCCATTTTATTTTTTTATGGAAAGTTTAATATTATAAAACCATTTTAGAATTAAAGTTCTATTATTACATCCTATAAATACCTTTTAATTTTTTAGTTTAACACCTTCCACAATTCCATTCAAGGTTCCCCAATTTTATTTTCAAAAATATAAATTCCTTTTCAAAATGTATTTATTTCTTATTTTTTATTTTTTATTTTTTCATGATTATTAAGGACCACAATGATCCAAATATTCCTATTTTAATAATTTTTATTTAACAACTATAATATTTTCAATATTCATGGATATACATATTTTGTAAATAATATTTTTCATGGAATGAAATAAATAATCATGTTATTTAGATGTATAATATATAGTTTATAGCATTGTATGGGAATCCTTTTATATTTATAAATATGTGTGTGTGTGTGTGTGTTTTGTAGATTACAAAAAATTTCTGTATATTCAATAAAAAATACTAAATAATACATATTTAATTGTTAGATAATAACATATTTATTAATATTATCATTAAATTTAGAACAAAATATTTACCCTATTAATAATGTTGTCATGATCAGGTGGAGTTATGGTAATGTCTTGTTATCTAGTGTAACAAAAAAAGAGTTCATGCTCTAATTCCCCCCCACCCCACATGGAATTTCTCACTAAGTACATCTATGTGGTCATGAGTTGGTATCATAATATGCTTTTATTTTTTATTAATTTAATTATCAATATTTGATTATATATTGTTTTTTGTTTAATTATATACATGTTTAATGACATTAAAAGAGAATGGATTTTAGAAAAATATGTAGAGTCATAGTGGAGTTTCATTTTTTCTAACATTGTTCTGAAAAAATTGCATTCAAATGAAGGAAAATATTATTATTAAAAATATAAGAAGGTATGAATTTAATTTTGTATCTATTTTTCCTAAAAATATATTGCATGACTATTCTTGTATATTGATATTCAATGTGATGTTGGATCTACTAATGATTATTAAATAGTAAGAGATCCAGTGGTGTAAGTATTCCACTTATCAGATATTGTATATTAATATTGGAATGATGAATAATTGAAGTCGATTGAGGATACTATGTCTCAAAGGATTCATAATGATGGTCTGAAAATGGGTATAGAAAAATAAAAATCCTTTTTCCAAAAAAAATTAATGCAAAGAAATATAATGGAGAAGAGTGATTCTTATGGAAAAAAGATTGAAGATATATATTCTATAATGCGTGGGTGAAAATATACTTCTTACATGAAAATACAGTACTCAAAATATATTCATAATTTTATGGATAATTTGGAAGAACCTATAACACATTTAACATATCTATATGATGTGAAAACAATGATGTAATATGATAAATTATATCTTGAGGAATATATTTATCATATAAATTTCATAATCGATAAGTTGTGTAACATGGGTAAAAAGATATCTCATTAAATAGAGGATATGATGTTTTCTATTATGAAATAGAAAATGGAGACTGATTCAATTATTTAGGAAAGAATTATATTTCAGGAAACATGAATAGGATTTTATATATATAAAAAACCAACATAACTATGTGATGCCAATGGTATACCAAAACTATAGAATGTTATAAATTTATTGTTTTATTACCCATAAATAGGTGAACATGATATTATAAATAC
The DNA here is from genome assembly GCA_963277665.1 of Viscum album. NCBI lineage: Eukaryota > Viridiplantae > Streptophyta > Magnoliopsida > Santalales > Viscaceae > Viscum > Viscum album. The sequence goes on along the minus strand of OY728136.1, from coordinate 603,110,111 downwards.
CCACTATTATATCTTATATGGGTTTTAGATAAATATTATCATATCACAATGGCCGTAGAAAATGGTAAAATATTTCTTTTATTATGACCGATTCTAAATAGTGGATTAGATAAATTTGGTATTGTATATATCTAAAATATTGGAAAACATAGAATAAGGGGGAATCAAGATCAATAATATAACAATGAAATATATGGAAAATTTGATAAAAAATTAGATTATTATTATAGATATGTTCGTAAAATGAGGTATGCATTATCATATATCAATTTTATATATTGAATAACTAAAATAAATTAAATTATATGAAAATTGTGGAACATAAGAAAGGTTAAGCTATCTGGCATATTATAGATTAGTGGTTAAGCTATCCAAGCCTTCCCTTCTAAATAACTCCATTAACATTTTCTCATTCATTCCACTACTTTATTGTCCTCTTTACGTTAACATATATTACATATTTAATTTATAAGGGAATTCAACGTTTTCTAATTCAATCATGATGTGTCTTCTTAAAATAACTACATATATTACCAATATTTTCAAATTCAAATATATCCATTATTCATCCTTTAAATCTTTCAATTGATCATTTATATTTTTTGGAATGTTTCTAATTCCTTGTATTTACAAAAGGAAGCTATCAAAATTATTCAATAATTGTTCCTAAATACTCTGGGTGTATATTTTAGATATTCTAATGAAATGTGGTATTTTAAATTTCTATGGTAAATTTTCTATGTAATTTAGAAAAACACTATGATGTATCCTACAAATATTTTGTTTTCCATCAAGGAAGATTCTTTATGGATATGGTTGAACCATCACTCATATGAATTAAATATCATCTTTTTTTCTCTTCTTTTATAGATTTCATATATATATTGTATCTAGTGAACCATAGATTCAACAATCATCATTAATTATTTCAATTAGGCTACCATATTTTTTATCTCAATGATGTATCCAAATTCCCTATGGTATAGCCTCGTGTTGATAATCTTCTTCAATCACCAATGATGATTCCATGATAAATGCATCCCAAACTTTTTCTCATTCCAAAAACAATCAATGCCTTTATAAGAACCTCCATGTAATAATGTAAACCCTATTATGTATCTATATATCTCCAGAAAAGGTCTATAAATGAATAATATGTATTATCTCATACAATAACATCGTCTCCTCTCATGGTTCAAACTTTATATCAACTATGATGCAATGATAAAGCCTACATTATAATTAGTGGAAGTTCTCTTATGTCTCAATACACTCCATTCATCAACCATGGTGACAGTATGGTGTGTCAGTCATGAAAAGGATATAAAAACACATTTCAATTTGTCAATATCATCTAACATCTATATTGTTCAGAACAACATATTTCTTTATATAGGGATTTATCATCTCATTTTCTTCATTAAAATGGTTTTCCAATGATATAGTTGTCATATATTGTAGTTCATATCCATATTTTTGTTATTTGAAGTTCACAAAACTCAGTAATATTTTATATCCAATAATATTTTGTAGATAGTCATGATAGTTAAGAAATTTTTAGCGGACTATGTGGGGGTTGGGAAATTTCAAATCAATGGCTATGAAATAATGAGGTGAGATGAAATCATTTATATGTGTACGAATAGTTTTTCAAAAACTACATCTAGATTGGTAGTTCAGTTGTTTTAGTGCTCAAATATGAGAAATTCCTTTCCTTAAACTACACTATCATGTAATACATGTGGTAGATGACATGTACAGTTTCTTCAACCTACTTGCACTAGAGAGGTCCTCAACCTGCTACCACACAAAAGTTCCCCATTCACTATTGCACTCATATGATTATTTGAATGAAATGTCATGTACATTATTTTTTTGACTGAATAATCCTACAACACATACAATGACTTTTATTTTGATTTCCTAGAGATCTAACCCTTTTGGGATAACAATGTTTTTTACAACACATATTTTTTGGATAACATGGATTTGATACTTTTTTCCAAACAATTTAAAAAAACATAGAAATATTCCATAATAATAAAATCATATTCTTCATTTAATTTCAACAAAAATATTTATATATATGTAACTCACATTTATGTTAATATAGAAGTTAATTAAATGAAAAAAATGAATTAAATAATTCTATTTATTTTTATAATTATAAATATTTTTTAGTAATTATAAGGGAATCAAATAATTCCAAAATTATATTATGCATGGATTAATGAAATGTGTATGATCATGGGTTTTTCATGAGGTAAGGATATTTTTTTCTAGTTAAATGTGATTAATTTAGTTGTTGACTTGGATTATAGGTCAAGCCATGGGCTTGTTGGGTTGTATTTTTAATGAAGGAGGAGAACATGTTGAAATATGGCTATAGGCCAGGTACACGTCGTGTACTTGGCCTACATTTCGTGTACTGGCCCATCATGACATGTATCCATTCTTGTATAGAAAAAAAATTATGGAACTACATGCCGTGTACTTCTGGTACATTTCATTTACTTTCCTAGCTAGCTTTTTTTTATCAAAGATGCATTAGTTTAACCATTGACGGACATAATGTTATTCCACCATTGTTGTGAGCCTAAAACACCTCTTTTATAGCTTTTCATATATTGAGGTCATATAGAATTCGATTTCAATGTCGCCTATCACGTTGGAAATGCATCAGTATGTACTCAATTCATTTTTAATCATTTTTTATTCATTAGAATAATGACTACACTATTTGGATTTTGGATCTGATGCCCTAATATCACATTCTTCGTACGTTCTTCATATTTCATCTGAATCATGATGAATCCGTAATTGATACTGGAGGGGATGTCTAATAACAAGGAAAGGTTGGTGGTTTATATGTTATTTCAGATATTAAATTATTTTTTTGCAATCATCATTTTCCCTATCCACCACAATTTCCCATGATGGCCCATTTTCGATTGAGCTTCTTTTCGTAGGCTTAGTCGGACCTAGTAAGGATGCTCGTAGATTCTGTTTTGATGATTTGACACCCTTTTCATAATTCGAGGTCACCAAAGGGGAAGAATTTAAGGATATAACCTATTTATTCCTATTTAAACCACATACGGGGTGTGTTCCTTTGCTTTCGTGGTTAGAGTAACCTTGTTAATTCCATGACCGCATGAGTAACTTGTTTTGGAGATGTACTACCCCATTTTTTATTGAATACCATGTTATGCCTTATCTATATTGATATATTTTTATTTTTCAATGAATTTTATTGGTGGGTATATCTATATGAAATTACTATACTCATGTTAAATGGTTTCTATGTGAGGGTAGGCCCATATGAATTTTGATAAGTTGTTTGTACGAGTAGGTATACTCATGGATTGTGATGGTTAATGCGACTGTGTATAATAACTAGGAATGAATGTTTAATTTGACTACTTGATTGAATGACTTTATAGATTCCTAGACTTCTCTCCATGGATCTGGAATGTGGTAGTGGGTTCCATGAGTTGACTATGCCCCGGGGTCTTGATTCCATGGGATGCCCTAGGCTATGCTACCCTTAGATCCAGCATTCTTGGGATCACGTAGGACATGTTGTTGCCATTCTCCTAGGACCACAGCCAGTGCCTGACTGAGCTTCAACCAGGGATTCCCATGGGACTCGATGTGATGCCTTGGATATGATCCATGGATCCGGCCCTCCATGCTCTAGTTAATTTACAGGGACGCATTGGTTTACTGACACCTTGGATTTAGACCTTGCGGTCTGAACTTCACTAACTAATGCGGTTGTGGGATATTTGACTTCACTATTTAGCATGTCTAGGGAATAATTGAATTCCTTATAATGTGTGGTTGTGGATTTCTTGATACATTTGGTTGTACAGTGTGTCCATGTGACATAATTGTTTAATTTTTTATAGCTACCTTGTTAAGAGATGATTCTTTTTACAGGTATCCTTGGGGGAAGGTTAGTTTTACTTAGTGCATCAGACTTATGCAATGGAAATTCACTTCACCTTACTACTTTGTTACAGTTTCTAGAAGTTTTTTAGAATTGTTGTTAGAAATACATAGACCTAGGGGTCTCCCACTAGGATGTGTATATCACACTCTGTTTGAGCCTCCTTGGGGACCCAAATAGATTATATAGTTGCCAGTGATGATTGGGTAAAGCGCCGAATTACATGTTGTTGACTGTGGGTTTGGAGTATGGGAATATAGGACCAAGACGAGGCTTGATATGTTGGGATACCTTTTGGGTCTTTTGACCTTTTTTGGATACTTGTATTGAATTGTATTCCCATGTATTTTATTAGCTTCCTTCAATATACTTGTACCATCAGCCTCATTTTTATATATGAGACACTTCTCGTTATTATTATGTATTCTTGACTAGCTTGTCCTACTTTCATTTGTCTGCTTCTTATTTAACCATTTATATTAATATTATATTTTACATGCATTGTGATACTCTACTTATGAGGTCATTGTATCCCCACTAACTCACCTAGGACCTTGCTGGTAGACTGCATCCTCTATAATTTAGGGATATGCACTTGAGACTATGTGGCTATCCAGGATTGGGGCACTGTTTGAGGTGGGATATCAGTCTAGGACATTACAAAGTGGCATCAGAGGAGTTTTCTTTCTGGTTTTACTAATTTTTTAGTCACATTAGATAGGGATATAAATGAAATAAAATTTGGTAATAAACTGTTCCTCGGAGAAGCTACCCTGCACATAGAGAAAATCCATATTTCCTCAAACTGAGTTCTTATTTTCCGGATTTTGACTATTACATATGATTTAATTTAACCGTTCAATGACACACGTGATTTATTCTATTACTATTGATGAAATGGTGAGTTCTATTTCAGTTTCAACATGATGAGATGTAGGTGTTCCATATCATGCATCATATAAACACTTTTTATAATTACATGTCATGCATTATTCCATTCCATCTAGGATACATTAGATATTGCATGTTTTTGCGATAGTTGATGTGAGAGATGATCCTTCTATTGTGATAGTTGGGTTCAGTAGATAAACAGGTGATGTAATCATTCAACTTTTAAAGATTATGGGCCCTTATGAATTGGGAAATTATGCACTAGTGATATGTTAATGTTAAATGAAATTGATATGTATGGTTTATATTTTATCCAGGTTATGTGATCATGTGGTGTTATGGGCCCTCTTAGATTATGAACTTGGTAAACCATTAGTAAATTTCTTAAATAACTGAATGTGAAATGGAAACCTGAATGGTAAATAGAGACTTGTTCTAGACCCAAATTTTGAGTGGGTGAAAGACAATGTTTCTCGTAGTTCATTGGCTGTTCTTTATACATTCAAGGAATTAGGAGTTGGATGTGGGTTTGACTTCGTTTTTTGGATGTTTTTGACCTATCCTATGCTTTTGGGATTTGATAATGGATTTTGTTACTTCCTGATGCGTGAGTTTGAAATTGTAGAGGCATGCCACCTCGATGAACTATAGTGGTATGTTGTGATGGAGGTGATGAACATACACAAGAGATAGTTGACCACAGGAAACTGGTTGTTCCCATTATAATTTTAGCTGTGGAACCTAAGGATGTTCCAGACATAGGTCTTGAGGCACAGTTCCATGAGGGATTCTTCCAATATTTGCAGATGATATAGGGAGTACTGCATCCATCCTTGGCTATGGATGAGCTAACACAGGTGATCTAGTAATAGCGTCCTGCAATATTTTCAGGGGATGGAATACCACATAATGTAGGGTTGTGGTTACAGAGCACATTAAAAAAATTTAGAATCTATAGATGCCTCCTAAGTGTAGGGTCATGATCGCGACTTATATTCTATGGAGAGAGGAAAAGAACAGGTGTGAAATTTTGACCCAGGCTGATAGGCTGCAGAATATGAGTTGGGATGAATTCTAAAACCACTACTTTGACAACTTTTACCCTAAGCCTATACGAGCAGAGTGGGCTACTGAATTCATGTTTCCTGAGCTGGGTGCATTGATAGTTATGGAATACTCAACAAACAATACAAAGCTAAAAGGTTTTGTGCTGATGTATCTTATAGATGAGAAGTCAAGGGAAATGTGTTTATAGGAATGTCTCAGACCTGATATCAAATATCAGGTTAACATTTTTAGGTTTCCTTATATCTCATAGATTGTGAATTAGGAACTAATATCTTAGCAGAACATGAAGGAAGAGAGGGTTATATAACATGGGGGGGGGGGGGGCTTTTTCAAACCCCAGTGGATCTACGTCTTCTGGAAGGAATCCATGTATGGAAGGTTTGTATGACATGTGTGCTAGTCAGGCTATGCATGTAGGCTTCTTGGTATATTGACATTGGTGTGGTTGGTGAGTCCATGTAAAAAATTAGTGTGATTTCCACCCAGTTTATTGACAAGATTACAGTAGGATGGATCACATGCATCAGTTTTGAAGGATTTTCCATTAATCTGTTAGTGGTAGAGGGTTAGCTACGACATCAGGTCAATGAATAGATTCTTCAACTCCACATCAGGTTTTGAGTTGGAGAACTACATGCTAGTCTTGATAGGGTAGTGGTGGACATGGATATAGTGTCTAAACACCAGATTCTCAGAGAGAACTTGGTGGATCAGCTCATGTTTTCCAGGTAGGGTCATCGGGTTGTGGTGCAGGCCAGATAAATTCCTAGAAAAAGAACCAACATGAGTAGTATCTCAAACCATCTCCAGTGAGAGGTATTTTACCTTTAGAATCAGGTTCCTCTCATAGTTTTATCTATGTACGAGTTACAAATAGACATGGTCTTGTAGTTTTTCATTATGAAGGAATTTTGACACTAAACAGACTACTAGAAATTAGAACTGGTGATGTGTGCTAGGGTTTGTAGTGTCCCCTTGAGAGTTGAGGGTTTCACATCATCTAGAATTGTATGTCCTTGAGATGAAGGGGTGTTATTTCATTCTTGGAAAAGAATGGATCATGACTTATCAATAATACATTGGTTGCTATCACCGGAGGGTGAATTAAACATCACTAGAGGGAGCATGGTTTACTCACAAGGGAGAATGGGATGTCAAGGTAAGAATAACTAGAACAAAACATCATGGTCTTGGTGATATGAAAACCATGATTTATAGATTGTTTAATGATGATTATGGAGTCATTATTCCAGAATTTTCTCTGGTGGCTGATCACTTCATGGATGTCTTTCCTAATGACTTTTCTAGTTTACCTCGTGAGGGAGAGGTGGAGTCCCCCATCGAGATACTATTAGGAGCTACACCTATTTCCATTCATTCTCACATTATGGATACGACAGTGTTAGATGAGCAAAATAGACAACTAGATGATTTGGAGGTGAATGGGATTTATCAGACCCAATACTTCTTAGTGGGGTTGGCCAACCTTTTTTTGCGAAAAGGTAGAAAAAAAACTTATTCTATGAATGGTTTATCGGAAACTGAACCATCTGATGGTTAAAATATGATATCCTTTTTGATGTATAGATGACATGTTTGATCAGATTAAAGGATCTTGAGTGTTCTCAAAGTCTGACTTGATGATTGGATATCACTTGGTGCATGTTTAACCTACTTACAAATCTCATACAACATTTCGTAGATGTCAGGGGTTATATGAGTATCTGGTTATTTCATTCGGTCTCACGGACATGTTGGCAGTTATCATGGATTCGATGAACCACATGTTACATACTTATATCAATTCTTTTGTGGTGGTTTTTGTGCAATATATCTTGGTGTATTCTAAAAATCAATGTGACCATGCCAACCATATTGAGATTTTTTTAATACACAGAGTGATAATTAGTTATCTGCTAATCCCACAAAGTGTCACTTTTGGATGGATCAGATTCACTTATTTGGTCACATCTTCTCAGAGAATGAAGTGCCAGTGTACATATAGAAGGTGAGAGATACAGTTTCTTGGGAACCACTTAAGGGTGTTTCTGATATTCTAAGATTATAGTAGATAACTGGATACCACATGAATTTTATATAAGACTTATTATTCTTAGCAGTATCATTGATGGGCTTGATTAAGAAGAGTGTGAATTTTGTGTGGTTAGAGACAATCTTTCATTAATATAAATGGAGGTTGAAATCAACACTTGTTCTGATACTTCAAATGAATGAAAAGTGAAACATTGTAATGTTTTACTCTTCAGGTATTTTGCTGGGGGAAGTACAGATGTTGGGAGATCGAGTCGTCGTATATGGGTCTTGGAAGTTGAGGAATCATTAGGAGAATTAACCGACACCTAATATCAAGTTTGCTGCAGTTTTTAATGCTTTACAATGTTGTAGAAACTACTTATTAAAAAAACATTTTTTGGTGTACATGGACCATATAATCCTAATGTATGTATTTATGCAACATGATATTAATTTTAGGCAGTGAAGGTGGGTGGAGTACCTAATTTTATTTGTCATTGAGATTTCCTACATGCCTGGTAAGGGAAATGAAGTAGCTGATGCACTGAATAAAAGCACTCCGAAACATGTAGTGGAACATGCCATTAGTTAGTGGTAGCTTATGGCATTGTTTTATGTGATTTATCTGGAGGAGCACGATAGAAAAGTTCTGACTTTAATTTCATGATATATTCTGAAGAAATATATATAAATACTAGATCAAAAAGTCTTCTCATGAATAGATCATAAAATTTTGGACAATCAATCATTTCATTATTAATAAAAAAATTCAATCCAAAATAATTTCTTAAACTCAAATAATCACAAATAGAATGATAATTTAATTTATATGTATCAATAAATTTATCTAAATCTTGATTCATCATATTAAAATCATTGATTTACTCTAATAAATAAATTATCCATTTTTCATATTCAGTCTCATTAGCAATCATATATAATATATTGGATTATAAAATTATTAAAAAACTCACAATTCTTGGATTAATAAAGTAACATATAATTTAATGTGTTGTGAAGAGAATTCCCATTAAAATATTAATATAAATTTTTCAAAGCATGAGGATAATAAATAAAAATTATATAATTTCAATCTTAGCACCCCATACCATAGAAATACCTTTTTTTAATTCATTTCATTCTGGAAGAAATAATCTAACTTCCTTCCATTGTAAATGTAACAATAAAAAAACTCAAACAATTGAAAAAACCATTTTGTTGATGTTTAATTTGGAAATATGGATACATGAAAAAAGAAAAAACAAAAGAATCATATGAAAACAATAATACTAATGATGCCTCTTATAATATCCATTAGTGAATTTTTTTCTTTATTAAACCACACGATTCTTGATCAATAGAAGGGTTAGAGGAGGGTGAACTCCACCCCTTGTTCTGGTGGTAGATTTCCATAGAACCACTTCAGCTATTACCCATTCACTGAAAATGGATTCCCATGACCTTATTTCTATATATATGTCACTAAAAAGATATAAATGAATAATAATAAATGGTCATTCCAATCTATAGTGGATATTATAGTAAATTAAATTTAATCTAAAATTATAGAGTATAACATAGACAATATATTTTATTTCCTTTGGATGAACCAATAGTTCTAGTTCCACTCAGGTTATCTCTAGTTATATTCTGGAATTTTAAAATGTCTATATTCTAATTTCAGAAAAAATCATGTAAATGATTTATCCACCATTTTATATAACTTTTCAAATAAATATTTATATTTTTTATATAAAATAACATATTGTGGAAAATACAATAATAAATGATAACTTTATTCATTAATAAAACAGAAGGGAAAAAACTATTTGTATTTTGTAATTTTTCAAGTGCGTCCATAAATTTTTTTTGTAGCCTTTAGCTCTAATGATTCTATTTGTGTATATATATTTTCTCCCAAATAATTTTCATTCCATTATTAGACACATCCTCTTAACCATTTTATTGAAAAATTTATCTAGTATATTTTCTTTGATTCATCTCATACCCAATAATGGCCCCTCCATAATCAATTGAAAATGTAATTCTCTTGGTAACTAATAATGGAATTCGGAACCCCAATCATAGAAACAATGTTGACACTTATAAATTTCCAAAAAACATTGGAATCATCAGTTTTAGTGGAATTTAACTCCACCCAATACGATACACATTAAAAACTATAATGAATATTGGAATTATAAAATATCATGTAAAAGGGTCCCATAAATTCAATTCCTCAAATATTACTGATTTCAAACAAATTATTATGGATTAATCACTTCCCTTAATGAAATTTTCTCAAAAAATAATATTTTTTGACACTTTTCATAGTATTCATTGATATATTTAATCGTTGTATATAAATATTTTAAAGATTATAAATCAATTATTCCAATTATTGGAGGTCCAATGTGTCATCCACAAGCCATGTGGTGAAACAAAATCAAAAAAAAGATTCAGTTTTCTTTATTCATAGACTATTATTATATCATGTTCTTTAAATATTTTCCAATGGAACAGATCCTACTAAATATAAAATATTGATTCAACTATAGTGAAGAGACACCATATTTTTATATCACTTTTTTTCCTTGATCTCCATAGGGATCTATAATATGAGTTGTTTCAGTCTCACTAATAATGGATCAACATAATTCTAATTAATCAAGTAAGTATAGGTTTCATGATCGAAAAATACTACTAATTTACATTGATTAAAATATAATCATTATATATCATATGAAAAAAACAAAAATAAAATCATTTTTAGAAGTGTTCAAATTTAAATGAGTATAGTCCAATTTTTTAAGATATAAGAAATGACTCAGGGGTTTTCTTTATTGAATTGAGATAGGGGTTCTCCCAAGTCATGGTTTATTTATAACAATATAGCTTGAATAGATGTTACCATTTTAGTGGTTTCATTACTAGTAGGGAATCAATGTTTTGGTTATCTCATCAAATGATTTAATAAAATAATTATTGAAATGGAATTCGTATTAATAACAAAATAATCATGAAATATAAAGACAAATCTTACTAAAATACTTGAAAATATCCTACCTAATCCAATATAGACCATGAATGATCTAATATGTATAAAAAATGTGGGATGAAAAAAACATGTTATCACATCATACATGTATATATATATACCAAAATACCATTTGTTGATATGATGTTTCCTAATATTATCATTATAGACAAATTAATATGTTTTTCTCAAAAATCAACCTAATATTCTTTTTTAATTGATGATTTAATTACTCTATCTATATATCCATATGAATTATCAAATTATTCAAAAAATAAAAAATTCATCAAGAAATACCTATATGATATCCTTAATATAATCATCAAGTATACTTAGCCTTCACATTTGAAATGTCTCTGGGTATTTTAGCCACACCATTGGAATCTTGTTGTAGTATATAGTGACGTTTGTTCAGATTGAGGATTTCATATCTTGATCTTCCAGACTAATGGGTAAAATAACAATTCCTAAAATTCCAACTATGATACAATAATTACTTTTCTACACTAACCATTCATTTATTTAGTCATTGAATAGAAAAAAATGTGGTTTTTTCTATTTAATTGATTAAAAATACTGTAATCAATGCAAACACTCCAAATCTATTCAAAATTCATTGTAATCAATTCATTATTCCTAATATTTATAGTTGTCAAAAAAGATTTATTACATTCAATATAGTTAGAAAGGACTAATTGGGAATCATAAATTAGATACATGATATCTTCTACTAATAATTTATCTATATTTTCATTATAAACTCCATGATTACATGATTTATCATTCAACAAGGATACCTAAATGTTAAATACCCCCCTATAAAAAGATTCTACATAAGAATATTTTATTTCTAAAACCATGGATATCGACTATGTTCTACCTTATAGCTTGGAAGATTATTTTCATAAGGATAATAACAAATTTTCCAGCCATTTATAGGTTTTTAGTTATTATTACCCTCAATTTATGTCCTTCAATAATACACACATAAATGAAATCACAAAGGACTGGGTTTTATTCCACATTCAATTGGTTCCCAAAATATATGAATGGATTAAATTTCACCACTTCCAAATCATGTATCTATAATGTGTACAGAATCAAATTATTACCATCATAATCAAATAAATAATTAAATATATATGATTTTATATATTATTCCAACATAAAATCATAATTTCTATTTTTTTTGGAACTCAACCATTTCATTCTGTTTTCATCATAAATGTGATCTCCTAAGACAAGGTATTCATGAAACACTACAGAATCTTAGATTAGTTCAATACATTCTACATCAAAATTTAGAAAGTGTGAATGATTTTAGGAATGATTTATCATAGTGTTAAGAATCTTTTTGTTCACCATTTTTTATCAATGATCCCTAGTATGGATTAATATATTAACATTAATGACTATCATATCCACATTAATGAATGGAATTCCCAATATAATGGTTGAATGGAACTATTTTTTTCATCCACCATGGTAATCACATAAATTCATCATTAAAAAATTACATTCAGTCTAAAATTGAATATTTTTTAAAACATCCATAGGTAAAAAATTTGATGCATTTTCATTTTAATCCACCACCCATTTTGGATAAAAATGTTATAGTTGAATATGTTTTAATAGTGTGTGACGTAGGAAAATTTTTGATGAACCAATATAATAGAAATAATTTGAATAATTTAATGAACCCATGTGTTAAAGAATACAGAACAAATTTAGATCCTAAAATATTTTATTCTATAGTATTCTGATTATAGATAATACACTTCTCCCTTGACTGGTTCTCCCATTCCCATCATGTCCCTTCCTTAAAGTGAAATATACCTTGAGAAATTTGGTATACTAAGTAATTGTTTTGATTCATTCTAAATAATTCTTTAAAAATTAAAATTTTTAATTTTATATTTATTTACAAATTGAATTTTTACATTATTGACATTATTTGATATAGTATAACAAGAAGGTAATGGTTTATGAATATCTTTTTTCGTTGTATACTTATTTTAAATGGGTGTTCTAATTATTTCATTCCTAAACCATCCATATCTTATTCTATATTTATTTCTAATTATTTTGTATAGGTTATATGATCACTAAGAATTTATTCTATAATTCCAGCAATTCGTGCATCATGTTTATCTTGAACTTCCTTCGGACCATATGGCTTAATCTCCATTCCATTCATTGTGATGATCATTCATACAATCTATTTGGATTAAATATTATGTGATCATGATGTTTTCCTCTATTTTAAATGATATAATATTGATTGGATGAACTAAGAGTCGGTATATACTATTTAGTGATTATAAAAATGTGAGGGAGAGGATGCGATTTAACATTTTTACTTCAATAATGTCATATAGAATTCACTATTCCCAGATCAAAATCATTTTAATATGTATGGATTCATGATCTTTTGACCATCTTATCGATAGTCATACTAGGATATATATTTCATTTATGGACGTTTGAATCTAAAAAAGGGGAATTTTTTCTCACACTTGGGATCAAATAGTGAACATCATGCATTTTACCCATATGTAGTAGTAGATGACAGGTGATGTCCATTGAAATGGATGTCCAATTGTCTCTTATCGACCAGTCAAGGTTCCAGTGCTCTGCTAATGTGTATAGAAACACTCGGATCGAATCCTTGAAGATGATACTTTTTATAGTTGGTTGTTTTTATTTAATTCAATTTTGATTGGGGGTTTGTTTAGAGAGCTTATGAAATAATTTATGTATGATTTTTGATTTAAAAATTTGATAAATATTGGGGGGATTTCATTATTTGGGATTTAAGCTTATGATATCCTTGATCATTGGTTTATATTTCATTAAATTAATACCCACTTCACATGATAATTTTGATCGAAATTCCCAAGTGTTAATGCTCTAATCCATGACGTAACTTAACTTAGGTTTATAATCATTACAATTACATGTTCATGTTAGTGTATTTGTGGTTCCAATAATCCATGGAATCCACATATTAAACAAAACTTGTCATTAATCCATGACATATAATGTTCAACATAAACAATATTAACTCAAAGAATACTCATTGAGAAAAGGATCTCAATAACTTAATATCCCCAAATTATAAATCACCCCATTGGTAGATTTAAAAATACATTTAAATTATTAGTAATCATTTTATAATAACTATGATGATAAATTAAGAAGATAAGGAAAAGAAAGGGATAAGAAAAGAGTGGTGCGTCGAACACACACAAACAATAATGAGAATTATGAACAGAATTTCGATTGAATTAGGATGAAAAAATAAGGGGAGGGGTTTCAACATTATTTCAAATATTTTAAGAGAATTAATTTTTAAGAACATGTGGTGGATGATTAAAATAGAATATGAAGAATAAACTTTCACTACAACAGATTTACAAAAACAACACTTACGAGATTACAAATGAAGCAAAAATCAAAAGAGAGTGAAATCAAAGAGAGGAGGAATGAAATCTCAAGTGACAACATGATTATGGCATGTCCTCCCAAGCCTTTAGATAGGCTTTTGTCGTTCCAATTGATGCTCCTCTCTTCTGAAATTGTAACCCCTTGCAAGGAAAAGAGGGGGATGTATTTATAGCCCAAGGAAGTGGACTGTTTGCATTCCCAATCTGTTGATCCACTTAGATCGACAATTTAGACATCGAGACAGTCGATTCTCGAGATATATTTTTCTTCAATGTTTTAGATAATAATTTTGGCCTTCTACTCTCAATATTTGTAGGCATTTGGACTAATGGAGCCAAAGTTATGTTCAGTTGATTAAACAATTTTAATCTGTCCATTTCAATCAAGTCTTTTTGATGTCCAAAATGTGATAGGGTTTTTGAATAAGAAGATTCCCTCAAAACAGAATGATGTCTTCAAAAAAGGCGGTCGCCTATATCTTTTTTTTCTCACTGCAAAATCACTGCTCAAAATGATGTCTAGATTAGGATCCATGTCATCAACACTGTACTGATTTTAATTCCCGACCAGAATGGTTGGCTGGACTTCAAAGCATTAGTTGGGAACTTTTTCTTTAGAGTTGGGCCTTGAAATTTTTATCCAATAGTCCTTTAATTATTCCAGGAACATTGAAGGAGAATAAAAGAATTTTTTACTTCCTCATGGAACCCAGAAATTAAATCTTCATGGCTGGTCCAGTTTCTTCACAGATTCTGCAGGCCTCCTTCTGTGGACAATATGTGCCTTAAAATGGAAGGATTATCCCATGATCATTTCTAATGAAAAGTTTTATATTGAATTAGAAATCCTAAAAACCAATAAAAACACAATTCCAATGATTAGGAGAAATTTATCAATAAAATAGTAAACTGACTCAATTGGACTACTTCTAAAAATGCTCAAAAATTATACTTAGTATTGAAATATTAATATTTCACACACATTATGAAAATTTAATATAAAATCAGTAAATGGAGTATATAATAAGTCATGAAAATATTAATAACATAAACTCCCCCACACTTAGTTTTGTGCATGTCCTCATGTGCAACAAATATAAAAACATGAAAAAATCATTTTCACTCACAAAAAATATATTAAAATTTTGTTTTCTCCAATCAAGGGAGGTTTAGAATATTTCACTCATCCATTTTTAATTACAACACATGTTGTTACATAAAAAATGTTCCAAAACTAATTCATTTTTTGATGCTTAAATTTAGAAATGGAAAATGTGGACACTCAAAACTGACACCTATCAAGATGATAATATTAATTTGTGGAGGTTCACTCTTTCACCAACCAAAAGTGATAATCTTAGATGTTGAAAGAGCTCTCAGCTTCCAATACCTGTCTAATGGGCATAAGAATCAAGAGGTATTTTAAGGGGTTTCTCGGTTTCTATGGGACAGAAAGAATATAATGTCCACGAGAGAGAAAAATAGGGTTAAAACACCAACATATAAAAAGTAATGCACATTATTCTAGAAACAAAACATGGAAGGAAAATAAAACACATATTTACAGGGGAATGATTTTGGGAATAACGACATAATAGAGGAAGAAAATTTGAATGGGTTGAGAAGATGAGATATTTACAAAACACAAAACTTCTCCCAATAAGAATATAATGTAAGTGTTCAGTTTTTTCTTTTTATTTTATTTTTCCGTGTTTTTTTGAAAGTTGACCTTGAAAAAAATCTCACACTCATATCCCAACCCATGTTTGATCTCCTCATGACACTAATTGTAATAGTTATAACAATATCAAAGTTTTAGGAAGAGTGATTTTTGACCTACCCAAGACACAACCAATTTGTTCGTTTTTTGTTGATTTTTTTCATAATTTTTTATTTTTTTGAACACTTGTCAATAACATTTACAAAATTACATAAATGGAAGTACATTACATTCCACAAAACACACTAAATGAAAACTCATCCCCCACACTGAAATGGATGCTTTCCCTCAAGCAGATGATAACTTGTTGAAAATCAATAATAGGGTACCCAAATAATGAAATCCATTCCCCCCACACTTAAATTTCAAAAAAATTATGTAATGAAAATCCTTGTTGATATTGGTGGGAAAAGGTATTGGGCTTGTAATGTGGCTATCAAGGAAAATATTTTCATAGGCTCGAAGGGGCTTTCAAATAAAGGAATAATGTATGGTTAATGGGAGGCTATTTGGATATTATAATTCTCATGTGGTTTAGAAAAATTCCTATATCATATTAATGCACACTAAAGTGGGAAATTCAGCTCAAGGTCCACAAACTCAACATTCACAAAAAGAGGTGAAAAAGAACTCATTTTGAAAAGATGGCCAGTGGTAGCCTTGGTATGAAAGATATTGTTTATTCTAACGATTGGGGAAAATAATTTTCCAAATCAAAAATTAAGCATAAAAAATTTGTTGGTTTTGAACCTAAATTATTTATCCAAAGTCATTATGAAAATAAAAAAAATTTTAGATGAAAACATGTCTTTTGACTCCCAAATATGGTTAGAATAAATTTGAAAATTGGAGGGTGAGTAAGCATTACTCTTGATTTTTAATATTGTTTCTTAAATTATTATTATTTAGTTTATTTAGTTTTTTAGGTTTTATTAGTTTTTTTATAAAGAAACACCCATAGAAAATAGAAATAGTAAATAGAAAAAATTTTTATGAGGAAGGTGGTAAAAAATTAGAATGAGGGAGGAAGAAGAAGAGAGAGAGAGGGGGAGAGAGAGTTAATGGGAAAAACGTGTCCCTTGGTTTGGATTTGGTGGGTTGCAATCTCCATCCAGTGGTGGATCAACTGCAGAAGTTGGGGATCTGATTGAAGTTGGGGTGGTTCATGGGATGTGTGTCCTTTCATGGAGATGCTTTAACCGATGTCCATTATTTGTGAATGTTCTTTTGGAATATGGGTCTTGGACTTGCACTGCACCAAATGGATAAACATTTGTAATAACAAAAGTACCTTTCCAACAAGAATTATGATTACTTAGGTGAAGCCAAAATATAGAATTAAAAATCATTACCTTTTAACCAGAATGAAAAACATTTCTCAGGTTGTTATTATCATTGAGTGCCTTGAATTTTTCTTTGTAGAGAATATAATTCTCATAAGAATCAAGTCGAAGCTCCTCCAGTTCAGCCAATAGCAACAATATTTCTTCACCAAATTCTTCAAGAACAAAATTACATGTTTTCACTACCCAAAATGACTTAAGTTGGATTTCAAATAGAAAATGACATGATTTACCAAAAACTAGACTAAAAGGAGACATCCCAATGGGTGTTTTATAGGCAGTTCGATAAGCCCAAATTGTTTCACCAAGTCATTTAGGCCAGTCTTTTCTGGTGGGTTTTACAATTCTCTCAAGCACTCTTTTCACTTCTCTATTAGAAAGTTCATACATGCCATTTTTTTGGGGTGATATGCAGAAGAAATTTAATGTACAACCCCATTCTTTTTCAAAAACTATTCCATGGTTCTATTACAAAAAATGGGTTCCTAAGTCACTGATCAAGGCACGAGGCGTGCCAAATCTATAAAAGATGTGTGTCTTTAGGAACTCACTAATAGTATGTGAATCATCCTTTCTAGTGGTTTTGGCCACGAACCACCTAGAAACATAATCAACAGAAAGAAGGATGTATGAGAATCCATTGGAAGGGGGAAATGGTCCCATGAAATCGATGCCCCAAACATCGAAGATCTCACATAAAATTAAATGATTTTGGGGCATTTCATTTATCATGGAAATTGTGCCAAACCATTGGCAAGTGGGACATGATTTAAAGAACTCATGTGAGTCCTTGAAGAGTGATGGCCAGAAGAATCCAGAGTCTGGGACCTTTTGGGAGGTCCTTTGTGGTTCAAAGTGGCCACCACCAGGCATTGAGTGATAGAATTCTAAGATAGAGGAATGTTCATCTTTATCAACACATCTCATAATTAAAATTTCTGTCCCAGTTTTCCAAAGGTTATTTTCTTCCCAAAAATATTGTTTTGAATCACTTTTCATATTTATTTTCAACACTTTGGAAATTTTTTCAGGAAAAACACCAGAAACCAAGTAATTTTCAATTGGGGCATTACATGGTAACTTTGGAGTGAGAGTTGAAAGGTGCTCAGTGGGGAATTCAGGATCGATGATTTCAGAATGAGAATAATTAGAAATTATACTCAAGTGTTTCGCCACATGGTCATCTTTTCTTGGTCTATCTTTTATTTCAAGGTCAAACTCTTGGAGCATTAGGATCCATCTCATTAGACACAGTTTGGAATCAAATTTCTTTAGTATGAACTTTGTAGCATAATGGTCTGTGAAGATGATTATTTTAGAACCTATGTGATAGGGCCAGAATTTATCTAAGGCAAAAAAACTACTAAAAGACCTTTTTTACTGACAGTGTTGTGAGATTGAGTTTCATCCAATGTTTTTGAGTCATAATAGTTTACATGAAGAATCTTTTCTCTTCATTGACCAAGAACAGCCCCAACGGCTCTATCAGAAGAATCACACATTAATTCAAAGGGTAAGGACCAATCTAGGGGTTGGATTATCAGGGCAGATGTAGGAGCAGTTTTGAGTTCAATGAAGGCCCTCTTGCAAAACTCATCGAAATGGAAAGTGACATCATTTAGGAGTAACCGAGTGAGTTGGGAGGGAAATTTTATTGAAGTTATGGATGAATCTTCGATAGAAACCAACATGACTGAGGAATGAAAGGATGTCTCGAATAGAAGTGGGTTGAGGAAGTGATTGGATCACTTCCATTTTGGCAGGATCGACTTCAATACCATCTTTTGAAACTATGTGCCCTAGAAAAATCCCATTTGCAACCATGAAGTAACATTTTTCTAAATTTAACACAAGGTTACACTTGACACACTTTTGGAGGACTATAGAGAGTGAATTAAAACAAGACTCAAATGACTCACCATAAATGTTGAAGTCTTCCTTGATGACATCCATTTAGTGTTCAATGAATTTAGAAAAGATACTCATCATACACATCTGGAATGTTGTAGGATCAATAAAAAGTCCAAAAGGCATTCTTCTATATGCATATGTTCCACAGGGGCATGTGAAAGTAGTCTTTTCTTGGTCCTGAGGTGTGATTGGGATTTGGATGTAGCCGGTTTATCCATCAAGAAAGCAATAGTGTGACTTTCTGGTTAATCATTATAGCATTTGATCAAGGAATGGAAGAGGGTAGTGATCTTTTCTTGTTTTGACATTCAATTTCCTATATTCGATGCACGCACACCATATCTTTTTCAGCCGAGTTGTGACTACCAATCCATGTTCATTTGTGACAACAGTTATCCAATCCTTCTTAGGTACAACTTGAATTGGACTAACCCATTCACTATCAGAAATTGGGTAGATAATACCAGCTTGAAGAATCTTGGGGATCTCTTCCCCAACTACCTCAAGGATGAGCGGATTGAGTCTTCTTTGTGGTTGTCTAATTGGTATGGATGATTCCTCATGATGGATGTGATGCATGGAAAGAGTAGGTTTTATTCCTATTATGTCATATTGGTTCCATCCTAGGGCCCTTTTGTTTTCCACTAACACTTGAACATGTTTGGACTCTTCCATTTCAGTAAGTGAAGATGAGATAATTACATTATATGAGTCTTCATGGAAAAGTAATACATAATTCAGGTGTTCAGGAAGAGGTTCTAGATTGGTATCATCTTTCATTTGTGGGTTAAAAAACTCAGGAATGGAGGAAGGGACTTCAGTTGCTTCAGATTAATTATTCTTAATACAGCCCATGGTGGAGCAGTAGAGATCAGAGTTGATGTGGGATTCAATAGAGTTTTCAAGTTCCATTAGATTGAGGGATTATATGAATGAGAGGTCCACATCAACTTCACCATTTATGACTTTTTTAATCTTGGTGCAGATTTCACTATATCCTATGTCATTAGAACATGATAAAAATGGTGGATTGGGGTTCGATTGGATCTTAGAAGATTCCTCAAAAGCATGGATTGAGAAAGCAGAGTGATCCTCAGATGGGAATCACAGGTCTTGGAAAATGTTGAACTTGACTAGTTGGTCACTGAAGTCCATGGATAAGATTCCTAAATAGAAATCAATCTTGGTTCATGCTTTCATGAGGAATGGTCTTCATAGAATTAGGGGAGATCTAGAAGAGTTTATCTCACCTTCCATGTCAAGTACATAAAGATTAGTAGTGAAGATAAGATCATTGACTCGGAAAATGACATCCTCAATTATACCCTCAAGACTGGTTGTTCTTTGATTGGAAAATTGAATGACAACACCCATTGGATGTAAGGGACGTAGACCAAGGTTTTAGAATATGGATTGGGGCATGACATTAATTTAGGCTACTGGGTCTATGACTGCATCATCAAATTTGGAACATCCAATTTTGCATGGAACCGTAAAGGTCCTTAGATCTTTGTACATTATAGGAATAGACTACTGGGTGGAAACATTTTCGAAGGTTATAAGATGCCTCTTGTGGGTGAACAATTACTTAAGAAACTTGCCATACTTGGAATTTGTATTATTCCATCTAAGAGGGGAGTGTTGACTTCAACACTTCTAAACATGTCGAGAATTTTAGGATCGGGTTCAAAGGAAATATTTGGATTAGAAATGGCTTCAGGAAAAGGAATTGGGTTCATAAGTGGAATTGAAGGAGGTGAGGGAATGGTTACAAGTTCCTTTCCAAGTTTCTTTTTCTTTTAATTTTCTAGGTCAACATTAAAAGGAGGGTTGGAGGACTTATCTTGAGGCATATCAATTTTCTTTCTTGATCTAAGTGAAATTGATCTTAAGTTACCCTTGGGGTTGGGTAATGATTGATTTGGGATTTGGGAAGAATTAGATGTTTTCTGCTGACTAAGGTGGGATTCAAGTTGACCAATTTGGGTTTCAATATTTTTAATGTTGGAATGGGTGAAAGAGGAAAGATCTTAAACTTCACTTTCCCATGGTTTCTTGGAAGAAGAGGTTTGTCCCAGATTAGGATTTCTTTGATATTGGTTCTTGGGAAAGAGATTGTATAGGTTTGGGAGTTGAGAAGGCTCACTGGGATAATGGAATCCATGAGGAGGATTGTTCCTTTGATGTTGAGGAATAAAATGATAAGGTTGTTGGAAGTTACCAACATCTTGACCATATGGTAACTGGTTTTGGTTTTGAGGTGGGAATTGAGGGGGATGAGAAATGGGATTCGCATATCTCATGTTAGGGTTATATAGAGAAGAGAAGGGCTCAGAGTGGGGTTGGTTGAAGTTTCTAACAAACTGACCAGATAGTTGAGGGTTGGTGTTCCACTGAGTATATGCTGCATTGAGCTCCATTGGTCCAGATGAATCAGATTGATCCTCTTGATGTTGTGGACATGTGTCAGTTGGATGAGATAGAGAGTTGCAGATTCCACAGTTTTTGACAGGTCCAGGAAACATTGATCGTGAAGAAGACGAGGTTGGGGATTTGGTAGTCCCAGCTAGTTGTCACAAAAGACCTATTAGTTCACTCATCCACTTGGTCATCTTTTTTCGGCTCAACTGATTGATTATATTGGGCTTGTTTGACGTCATCATGTTCTCATGTATGGAATTGTTGTGTGTTTTCAGTCATGTTACTTATGAGATCTCTTGTTGCTGCAGGAGTTTTATCAACAAGAACACCACCACATGTGGCATCAATGAGAGTTATCTCCATAGCCAATAACCCCTCATAGAAGTATTGGATCATGATTTGGGAAGGAATTTGGTGGTGTGGGCAGGTTGCAACAAGATTTTTGAACCTCTCCCAGTATTCATGGAGTGATTAACTTGGGAACTAACAGATACCACTTATTTCATTTCAGATAGAAGTAGTACGAGAAGCAGGAAAGAATTTCTCAAAGAAGAGTCGCTTCATGTAATTACATGTGGTTATGGAACCAGGGGTAGGCATTAAATCCATGGCATAACAATGTTATCTAGGGAGAACGAGAATTCTATAAGTTTGATTTGTTCCTCATAAACCCCTTGAGGCTTCTTGGTAGAGCACACTACTTGAAACTCTTTAATGTTGAGATGTGGATCCTCACTGGATAGCCCGTGGAAATGAGGGAGAAGATGAATCAATCCCAATTTGAGTTCAAATTAAGCCTCTATGTTTGGATATTTAATACCAAGAGGTTGGTAATTCATATCAGGGGAAGCAAGTTATTTATGTGTTTGTTACCTAGGATTGGCCATATTTAATTCAATTGGTTGGACAAGGACTGGTTCTTGATTTATTTGATTATCTCATATATTCCTCCTATGTTGGCAAAGTGTTCGCTCAATTTTAGGGTCAAACAAATCCGAGGGATTGTTTGGAAGGCTACGAGGCATTCATAAAGATTTTTAAAGAATGAGGAAGATGGGTATTTTATTTGTTTGTTTTCCATTTATGATTTTTATGAAAATACGTGATTTCCTTTGTGTTTTCTTTTCAATTTTTTTAAAATTTCGTTTTTGGGGTTTTTTATTAATATAACCAGAAACTAATTACTACTTAAAGAAACATCCCCGAAAATGAAGCCATTTTAAATGCACGGTCGATTGTCGCCTATCGACCAGTCAAGGTTCTGTTTCCCTACTAATGTGTATAGCAGCACTCGGGTCGAATCCTCGATGATGATACTTTGTAAGAGTTGTTTGTTTTACTTGATTGTATATTGATTGGGGGCTTTGTTTATAAGGATTATGAAATAATTTATGGATGAGGTTTGATTTAAAAAATTTATAATGATTGGGGGGAGTTCATTATTGGTGATTTATGCTTATTATATCCTTGAGATTTGCATTATATTGCATTAAATTAATACCCACTTCACAAGATGGTTTCGATCGGAATTCCCAAGTGTTAAAGATTTAATCCAAGCCGTAACTTAACTTCGGTTTCTAATCATTACTAATACTTGTTTATGGTAGTGTATTTTTGGTTCCAATAATCCATGGAATCGACATATTAAACCAAACATTTCATTAATCCATGACATATAAAGTTCAACATACACAATATTAACTCAAAAATACTCATCGAGCAAAGGCTCTAAATCACATAATATCCCCAAATTATAACTCACCCAAAATTTAGATTTGCTCAGCCATTTAAATTATTAGTAATCTGGTTATAATGATTATGATGATAAATTAAGAAGAGAAGGAAAATAAAGGGATAAGAAAAGAGTAGTGTGTCGAACACACACACAAATGATAATGAGAATTAAGAATAGAATTTTGATTGAATGAGGAAGCAAAATAAGGGAAGGGGTTTCAACATTATTTCAAATATTTTAGGAGAATTAATATTTATGAACAGAGGGTGGATTATTAAATCATAATATGAAGAAGAAAATTTCACTGAAACAAAATTAAAAAAACAACACTTGCGAGATTACAAATGAAGAAAAACATAAAAGCGAGTGAAATAAAAGAGAGGAGAAAAGGTATCTCAAGTGAAAACTTGATTATGGAAGTTCCTCCCAAGCCTTTTTAAATGATTTGGTTGTGCCAGTTGATGCTCCTCTCTTCTGAAATTTCAACCCCTTGCAAGGATAGGAGGGGGATGTATTTATAGCCCAAGGAAGTAGACTGTTTGCATTCCCAACTCTCCCTCCACTTAGATCGACGATTTGTCATTCGGAAATCCGAATATTGAGATATCCATTTATTCAAAATTTATGATAATAATGATGTCAGACTGATCTCTAATGATAGAGGCATTTGGACCTATGGAGCAAAAGGTATGGTCGGTTGATTAAAAAAATTTAATCTACCCATTCCAATCCAGTCTTTTTGAAGTCTAAAATGTGATAGGGTTTTTAAATAGAAAGACGCCCTCAAAACCGAATGATTTATTCAACAAATTCAGCCACATATATCTCCCATTTCACACATAAAAATATCAGCTCAAAATAATGTCTAGATCAAGAGCCATGTCATCAACACTGATCTACTTTTAATTCACAGCCAGAATGGTGGGCTAGATTTGAAAGCATTAGGTGGGCCCCTTTTATTTTAGTGTTGGGACTTGAAATGTTTATCAAATACTACTTTAATTATCCCCCAAACATTGGAGGAGAATAAAAGAATTTGGAATTCATTATTGATCCCAGCAATTAAATATTCATGGCTGGTCTAGTTTCATCATAGATTCGGTAGGCCTCCTTGTGTGGTCCATATGGGACTTAAAATGGAAGGATTTTCCCATGATCCCTTATAATTAAATGTTGTATATTGAATTATTAATCCTTCAAATCAAGAAACACACAATTAGGGTCAGTATGGCGAGAGTTATAAATAAAATAGTAAACTGACTCATTTGGAATACTTCTAAAAATGCTCAATAATTATACTTAGTATTTAAATATTAATATTTCACACACATTATGAACATTTCATATAAAACCAGTAAAGGGAGTATATAATAAGTCATGAAAATATTAATAACATAATCTATAATTGAATAAATTTAGGAAAAATTTCAAAACATGGGTCGCACAACATTGAGGTTTGGTGGAATCATTTCTGTAAGTTTGAATAGGGCCCACCTACACCACATCCGATATTAAATATTTGGTATGTTGAGTTCTTGATTATAAAAAATATCATGTTCAAAATCCTTCACTCAATTCAATCTAAATCTGGTAGAATAATATTGCCTCATTTTTCTTGCCTCATCATAGAGGGCCTAAAATGAACACTGCTCAAATTATCCCCATGCACTAGTGTTCTCTAGTGTTCTTATTCATGGAAATTCCAAAGCACACATTGCATGACCAGTTCCTTTTATTGGCCATACATGCACTCTATATGGTCATTATTTTCTGGATGACCCTTTATTGTTCCATTTCTGTTTCTCACCCAGGGGGGAGAAAATGTGTTTCATAATTTATTACCAAAAAATATCTCAAATTCCTAAATTACATTCAATTAAAACACAATCATCATTGGAAAGAATTCAAATTCTTCATATCTATTTAATTTTTTCTAATTTAATTATTTTTATGTAAATAATCCATATTTTATTAAATAACATAGTTATATAGAGAATATAAAAAATACAATGATATTTTCTATTATCTATTTTAAAAAAATTCCGAAAAATAAGGTCATCAACACCCCAATTTCAAAACTTGTGGATTATAATGAACTATGAAGAAACAACTACTCATAGTCCTATATTCATAGAAACAATCCAAATATAATCAAAACAATGATCCAAGAAACCCACTATTGGGTAATGCGCGTCATTTAAAGTCACAATCCACAAGTGTGATATGAACCCACAGTATAAGGAGACACATGAAGACCTTGAGATCATAAACCAATTGAAATAATATCATGCCTCAAATCACTATTTATCAAAACTGATATCCATGGTTCTAACCATCTGGACTCTCACACTATCAACAAAATACACATTCACATGGTCAAACTACAATCATAATTTATAAATATCTCACCTATCCCAAAATTTCTCATCATATTATATTTTACATCGTGTAAATTGTTCACACTTTAAACCTATTAATTCACATTTTAAAAACATTTCATTACACATATTTTTAAAATTCATAAAATTAATATGTTTTATATTAAATATTTTTGTTCTATATATTTCTATTAACATATCATGTGGGAAAAAATCATATCATTTTTATGATAACTATATTTAAAAAAACCATCACATTTTAATTAATTAATATAAACTTAATTACCAATTGAAACAGTTGGATTTCATCAAGTATATTCCACCATAATCATATATGTGAACCATATAATATGTTTTGGACACATTTAATTACTAATCCCATTAAATCATTTAAAAAAAATGAAGATACAAATTACCATTAGAGATAATACTTAGATATTGAATAAAACCCCAGAATATTCGAATCGTAAAAACTATCAACCACAGGAAACATGTTGTTGACATATTGATACTCTATTATTTTTAGGACTCGTGAATTCAAACAACCTCTTGGTGTACCATTCAAGATTAAAAATCAAATATATTAATAATATCAAAACCATGGACACCAATCATGGTGGATATTAGTCAAATTTAATATTGAATTGAATAAAAAACCAATTCTCGTCCCTTGAATCACAAATTTTTAAAATTATATGTTGTTATATAACCTTGGAATAACTTCATAACATTTATTAATAATATATTAGTCTCTTATTTACCATTATCAAATAGTAATTTAAACAAAACTGTGTATATAATAGTTTTCAATACACTCACATGTCTCATTATAATAATAGTATCCTAACTGGTTTTCTATACATCCTTAGGCACACCTTCCCATCTATGAGAGGATGGTGACTATCATCGATGGCCATTGAGGTTACAATTTGATTATTTTTCTTTTATTACAATATGTGAAACACAATGTAATTAAAATAAAAAATTTATTTACCTAGAAAATAATCCCTAAAAAAGAATGTTTAAATTAAAAAATAAAACATCAGGTATAATAATAAATGGATGATTATTACATTCAAAACAATATACCTATGAGAATATAATTTATTACAACTACTAAAATAATAATTGTAAGAATAATTCCAATAGCATATCATAAACCTATCCGGATTCCTACCTTGTCCCATAATTAGACTCCAACGCAGGAAGAAAATAATACATCATCAACATAGGTCATTAAACCAAAAACATATTCATATATTAGATAAGGTATATTCATTCGTATGCAAGTTTTTTTGAACTTGTAAAAGGGATTGAGTTCAAATCTATAGAAAATAGAAAACTTCACCCCTCAAATAAAAAATCCGATAAATATTGCATGTATAATTGATTTATATAATTAAACTTATTTTGAACAAAAGGGATTAATTTTTTTTGAAAAATAATTCTAAATTCAGGCATCATTCATGATTGAAGGATTCATAATTTTTACAATGTGGTAGGGGTATTTTATTTTTTATCTTAATCCCTTTTATTTTGTATTTTTATAAGGTTCTAGAGCCCTATTGAAATTGTTATTGACCCCTATTAGATATATTTATGGGTTTCTTGTTTATTAGGGGATAATGGGACGATTTTTATGGTGATTCTCGATGAGAATTGCCATTTACATTGCGTATTGTTTAGTAAAACATGTTGTGAATATATCCCTATTTAGGGAAGATGTACATTTTGGACTACATAACGTGTATAGGGATTACACACTATGTAGATCCCTAATACATGTAATATTGGGACATGGATTTGGATACCCATGTGAAAACACATAGTTGTGTACTAACACATGACCAAGATACACATATAAGGTAAAAATACACATGCAGGTGGCTGTTTATCAAAACACACCATGTAGTATGGGATATACATAGTATGAGGGACTCGGTCACCTAGTCTTTGTAGAAGAGGAACATGACCAGGTGTCGAGAGATGAGTTACAGGGAATATACCTCCTTTACATGCCATGTACACCTACATTGGTTAGAACCTATGTGAAATGATACATGAGAAGGTGATCGGGCCGGATCACAAGCCATGTGTGCCCCAGTGCACACCGTGTACTACTATGAAATCATCTAGGGATCTTCCCTGTAGAGACCCGAAGCTTTACATACATGGACATTACATTACATTTGCGGAATACTTAATACATAACAAAAACAGACACACAAGGACCGTAATAGTGTATTGTCTTTGGAAACTCGGAATATAAACATCTAATCATGTTGAAAGATCTTCAACATCTCCCATAATGATCATCTCTTTTTCGTTTCCTTACCTAAAAACTTTCATTATTTCCTGGGGAAAATAAAACATAAAAGGGTGAGCTCAAATTCTCAGTAAGGGTAAGCATGGATAAAGTAAAACATACCATATACATTTGAACTTAAAAACAAGAACATAATATTTAAACATCAAATTCATGAGAAACGACTTAAAACATGGAAGTAGATAAGGAATATATCATAATGGAACAGAAATCATGATAACATAGTATGGGAATAAAACATGTAATTATGGCATCCATTAAGCACATGTAATGATTTCCATAGTAGCCAAGGCATTACTTCCATTACCATCTTAGTGGACAAGGTCCCTTTCTCAATCGAGTTCACTCCTCGTTTCAGTCATGTAACACTGAACCAGATTAACTTACCGTTACAACCATGTCTATATCATGAGATATAAATCTTTACCCAATGCACTGGAGGGAGATATAGGTCCCACCCATCTCATAATTAAATCATTCTTACTTGTGCCACAATATAAACTTAAAACATTCATCATAACCCAAAGTATAAAATGGGTTTCATAAACATCATATCATCATCACATAATCCATATAAAACAAATGGATATTTCATCATAAGAAAAGTGAAAGCATGTAAATCATAGAGACATTATACTTGAAACATACACATATGAAATAATTTCATCATAGATGAAAAATGGTTAATAAAACACTTGAAATGAATTCTTGAGGAAAATATCCTTTTTTCTTCAAAATAATTTTCTTTTCACAAAATATCATGAAATTTTTAAAGAAAAGGGTTTTTTTGAAAATAGTAATGAAATATTTTGGAGGAAGCTTCATGAAAATAAGGCTTTACAAAACCATAGAAATCCTTTCATGCCGTATAAGTTAAAAAAACATTCGTCTCGTACTTTTGTCGGATAAGTCAAAAAAGTACCTCGTAACGTAAACAAAAGAAAGATTCCTTACATACCATGTAGTAAAAGTCAAAAATGGGTAAAAAGGATATTAAACATACATGAAAACACTTTTATTAAACATTGACAAGGATGATATAAAAAACCCCAGTAAATACTTACGAATAAGCTATCTCGGATAAAAATGAGATTTGAGAAATTATCCCTTACCTTAGGTATGATATGCTTCGTACGTAGCCGAACCTCATATATAATGATTTAAATAATGTCATTTACATATTACAGAATCATATTCATTGTTATGATATCATATATGTTTCACTTATGACTTTATATTAACCGTTCTTTTGTAAATTCCATGTTAAAGCAGCGTTTTGGGTAAAATCATTTCATTTATCGTATGTGTTTCGACTTGTCGTTCCTGATATTAATACTTATATATTTATTTACATAATTCCAGAATGTAAAATATGATTTATATATAATATATATTAATCATATACATATATATATTATAGATCGATAAAAGGAATGAAATACACCGTTCATGGAGACGGTAAGCCGTACGTATGCATTAACGCTGTTTTCGTTTCCTTATTTAATTGAATGAAACTAAATAGATGACATAAATAAATAAATACGAACATAAATCAGAATTATTATTTCATATATTTCATTATTATTCATTATATAAACTTTATAGTCATTCATGTATGGTTAACATGAAGAATGAATCTCATCGCGTCGTGGAGAAGGTAGTCCATACGTACGCACGAGCGATGATATCATTCCCATAATTATTGAATAGAATTGGATTGGATGGTATAATATATCAGAATAAATATCACTTTACAATAATCATATATAGTCATTATTTACACCATTATACCCATCCATGTAAGGTGGTGGTGGAAAATAGATTACACCACGACGTGGAGACGGTATTCCGTACGTACACACGCGCGGTGATTTCGTTTTCCGTGGGATGGATAGATGGTGAAATATGGTTGTTTCATACTTATAATAAAATATCAGTATATTAGTGATACTGATGTTATTACTTCATAATGAAACAACTAAAGAAGTAGAAGTGTAAGAATAAATAAAGTTGAAAGAATCGGTAACAGACATTACCTCTTCTTTGAAATGACTCTTGGGGACCTCCTTTTAGGGAACTAAAATTGGTCTTTAAGGAAGACCAGGACATCATGGATGTTTCTAAGGAATTATAGAGGAGAACTTGGTAGGGGTTGTCTGAGCATGAAGGCTCAATGTGGTGTGAGGAAGAGAGGGATGAGGTTCTTTTTTATAAGGGAGGAGAGGGGCACCTTTGGAAAAATAAAAATATTATTTTATTATAAAGTCATATTCGGTTATAAATAGATCCAAATTGATTTATTTAGAATCTAAGGTGGGGATGGGTCGATATAATCTCACCCAATAGAATTTAGACAAGTTTAGGTTCCTATTTTAACCTTATCATTTAGATTTAACTTTAAGTTAAATAATTTTACTTTTACAGTGTATTCTTGTTTTCTTACACTATAAGGTTAATAAACATACTATAAAAAGACAAAAGAAACCCAAGTTGTTTATTATTAATATATATAACACTATCTAAGTTATTTGGCCGATCCCTAGATTTTTAGGAATAAAATAACAATTAATAATATAATATTTGTTTTAAAAACTATTATTTGTCAATTTTGATACTATTTGGTAATTGGTTTTTGTAAAAATTATAACAGAAATATTAGTTCGGAAAAAGAGAATTAAATCAATAATAACATGTCATATTAACATATAAAATTAACTTATTTCATAAAAAGTCTCAAATTACATTTATTTGGGTATTTATAACATCAATTATGTCAATATTTCATTAATAAAATAATTACTATGTCATCATTGTGTCATAAATAAATTAAATTATTTAACATCTAAAAATTACAAATTAAATATCATTATGTAGGAAATCTTTTTATATTTATAATGAATATTTAATTTCGAATTTGTCTTATGTGTAACCTTATATTAAAAATTATTTACTTATTAAATGTTGATTTTAACTATTTTAACCTTTATTTAAATAAATTATTAATAAAGGTCCTAATCTAATCCAAGTGGGTCTAAATGGTCATATGTTATTCCTAAGGTTGCTTTTGGTCGAATTACACCTATCAAATAGAATTATTACATGTTTTAGGGTAACAATAATATCATTTTTACCCTTAATTACCCTATTTACTTTTAACCGTGAAAAAAAGTAAAAAGTTACTATTCACCAAAAATTATTTTTTATCTCATTGAACCAAATTTTACTTACTGAAATAAACCGTGCCTCTCAAATTTTTGAAATTCTACTCATAGAAGCGGTAAAATTAAGTTTTATGAAAAAAACATTTTTTTACTACCACTTAGTGGTTTCACTATTCATCAAAAAATGGATGTTTCCAGAAAAATACCAAAAATTAGGCCTAAGCTATATTTTATATTATGAACTCAAAAATGATGTCTATTTTAGAAAATTCAAAACATATCAGTTTCATTAACTAATTTAAAAATTAATTCCCGTCATCAAAACAAATAGCGTGTTCTTAAGAGATAATAACTGTCAAAAGATTGACACTTGTTTATGTCTGGTTTAAATGTGAAATTACATACAATGACCAACATTGGATTAAATTGTAAAAATATATTCTAAATATACTTTAAAACCACTCAAATTAATAATTTATCACTATCAATTATTTTGATTAAAAAGGTTGTTTTTAATTAAAAATTTAGTAATTTTAACAATTCATCAAAAAATGAAAGTTATCCAAAAAGTACCAAAATTTCACGCTAAGATAATTTCGATATTCTGAATCCAAAAATGAAGTCCATTTTAAAAGATAAAATTTATAAAATTTCAAAAAGTGGGTATTACTATTCATAACGGCTAGTTCATAATAATATTATAATAATATCTCGTTTAGTGAAACTCGGTCTTGCGTAATCCACACGCTATCGAGGAAGGTCGTGATTGCGTGTATGGCAAGGAAAGTCAGGGATCCGTGTTCTGAAATCTATTTTTGGTGTAGCATACAACATAAGACATTAAAAAAATAAAAGAATATTTTTCATAAAATCTCGGGGTGTTACATTCTACCCCCCTTAAAATGAATTTCGCCCTCGAAATTTGTCGGGGTTATAAAGGGTTTACGACTCGAAAGTTTCTTTAATAGAAACCCACATCGTAAAATGGAATACCAAAACTTGGCTTTAAAAAATAAATTATGAAACATAACGGTTACCCAAATTAACTCATCACAGGGTTTCTATATAGGAGAACATAGGTAAAAATATGGATATGGAAGAAAAATATAACCATCAAGTTCTGATGGAGAGTGGTAGAGAACATGGATATTAAAAAGCCAACAATCACAAAGCCCTAAATTTGTGACGATCTAAGGTGTCATCTGATTCTTCGGATATAAGAGCACTAGGACAACATTTTTTGTTCTCAATATCATTTCCCTAATGTTGAAGAATTTGAATTAGAATAAATACTTACCTTATTTTGGTACAATCTCACTGTTGTTCGTGCCTTGAACAATTTCCACAACATCTCGTAAAGAAATGAAGTTGAATTTGTTATTCGTGAAGTGTTAGCAGATCATGTGATAGAATGAAGGTTCATTCCATCTGTCTCAAACAAAACGTTAGCAAATGTTATTAAATATAAATAAGTCGATCTATTGTGAGATTAATCATATATGGTTCCTAAAATGGACTTATACTTCATATATCATACTGCTTAATATAATAAAACTAGTTTCTATTAAACAGGGACTTCTTGTAGGCCAGTGGTAGGTGATAAAGGCATGTTGCACTTCAGTTGTGGGTTCGATTCCCACAGCCTTGTTTGACACGTTGGGCTGTGGCCCATCCTGCAGTTTTTCCTTTTTCTAAAACTACATTCCTACAACATCCCATCAATAATAATGAAAAAAGGTCATTACTTAAACAATATTAACTTATGTCAAACATAATCCATTCCAGTATTTAGGCTTATCCAAAATACATATGTCCAATCTCATAGTATAAAAAAACGATTACTTGAAATGTCATCAACCAAGAATGTGAATACCATCATTTATCCCATATATATCTTTTTGGTCACATTACAATCATGTGAATACCTTAATCATGTATTATCTTGAAAAATGAATACCCATTAAACCTTAGTGAAAACATGAATGCTGTCAAAAGTTAACTCTTTCCACATACCAAAATCCAAAAACTCTATATTCTCAAAACATGATATAACCTTCTCCTTATATCAGTCATGAGCTCATGAATACAATCAAACATTTAATTTTCTCTTTATCCCTTCATTATGTGAATATCAGCTACTTTCCAAAAATATCTGAATAACCTTTCATGGTTACCGGTACCATTAATCATACACTTTCAAAACATAAGGAATGAAAACAGTGTAACAATCCTTAGATGTATAGTTATTCCATAGTACCATGAGATTACTTATACAACATTACACTTGATACATATGTAATCATTCCACTACCTTCTTAAACCATTGACCGAGCTTCAACAATTCATTCATCTCACATATCATTTGTAGTCTCTTCATCATCATCAACATAAATATTACCCATACGACCATACTGATTGTCTTCATGAGACTTTCCCTTAGGGCATTGGTTTTCATAATGCCCATACATTCCACATTTAAAACATTTAACCATTGTTGATGTCTTAGAAATATCATTATCCTCATCCATGGTGTTAACTGAACCTTTTCCTTTGCACTTACTGGCTTTATGTCCTTCTTTTCCACACCCAAAGCATCTTCCAGTTCGTTTGAAACATTATCCTTGATGCCTCTTCCTACATGATTTAAATAGGGTAAATTGAACTTTCTTTCCTCTATGATCATCATGAATCTCCATCTTTTTCTTATTAGCCGAGTCAGGAAACTTACCAAATTTGAGTTTGTTGATCATATTATGAGATTGTAGATTTGGAATAATAATGATGTTTGGACTTCCAAATCCCATTTCATTTGGTTTCTCATGAATAATATCATTCCATTGTCCATTATATCCTCCATTATCGTGAATATTTTTGTTTCTAGCCATTTTCTAAAACTAAAAAAAAAATTGTGTGAGAGGAAAAAATCATTCTAGGGAAAACAACATAGTAAAGGGGGAGTACCCTCAATATCTAACATCTTAGGTTAAATTCTAAGATCGTTACCATATTTATAGGACTATATCCTATATGTATACTTATCCTTAGGGACATCCCTATACATACCTTAGAAATATCTCTAGGGATCTCACAAACATTTTCGCATCCTAGTTTCCAAAGGTTGACTATACCTTTCCTCTGATACCAATTGTAGAGACCCAAAGATTGACGTACATGGACATTACATTAATTTTGTGGAATACTTAACACATAAAAAAACAGACACATAAGGACCATAATAGTTAAGTGTCTTTGGAATCTCGGAATATAAACATCTAATCATGTTGAAAGATCTTCAACATCTCCCATAATGATCTTCTCCTTTTCGTTTCCTTACCTAAAACCTTTCTTTATTTCTTGGGGAAAATAAAACATAAAAAGGGTGAGCTCAAATGCTCAGTAAGGGTAAGCATGGATAAAGTAAAACATACCATATACATT
Source organism: Viscum album (assembly GCA_963277665.1). Taxonomy (NCBI): domain Eukaryota; kingdom Viridiplantae; phylum Streptophyta; class Magnoliopsida; order Santalales; family Viscaceae; genus Viscum; species Viscum album. The sequence goes on along the minus strand of OY728136.1, from coordinate 603,075,250 downwards.
TGAACTTAAAAACATGAACATAATATTTAAACATCAAAATCATGAGCAACGACTTATAACCTGGAAGTACATAAGGCATAGATCATAATGGAACATAAATAATGATAACATGGTATGGGAATAAAAAATGTAATCATGGCATCCATTAAGCACATGTAATGATTTCCATAGTAGCTAAGGCATTACTGCCATGACCATCTTAGTGGACAAGGTCCCTTTCTGAATCGAGTTCACTCCTCGTTTCAGTCCTGTAACACTGAACCGGATTAACTTACCATTCTATACATGTCTATCTCATGAGATATAAATCTTTACCCAATGAATTTGAGGGAGATATAGGTCCCAACCATCTCATAATGAAATCATTCTTACTTGTGCCACAACATAAACTTAAAACATTCATCATAACCCAAAGAATAAAATGGGTTTCATAAACATCATATCATAATCACATAATCCATATAAAACAAATAGATATTTCATCATAAGAAAAGTTAAAGCGTGTAAATCATAGATATATTATACTTGAAACATACACATATGAAATAATTTCATCTTAGATGAGAAATGGTTTTGATAAAACACTTGAAATGAATTCTTGGGGAAAATATCCTTTTTTTCTTCAAAATCATTTTCTTTTAAAAAAATGTCATGCAATTTTTAAAGAAAAGGATTTTGTTGAAAATGTTCATGAAATATTTTGGAGTAATATTCATGAAAATAAGTCTTTACAAAACCATATAAATCCTTTCATTCCGTATAAGTTAAAAAAACATTCTTCGCGTACTTTTTTCAGATAAGTCAAAAAAGTACCTCGTAACGTAAACAAAAGAAATATTCCTTACATACCATGTAGTAAAAGTCATAAATGGGTAAAAAGGACATTAAACATACATGAAAACGCTTTTATAAAACATGGACATGGATGATATAAATAACCCCAGTAAATACTTACGAATAAGCAATCTCAGATAAATAGAAGATTTGAAAAATTATCCCTTACCTTAGGTCTGATATGCTTCGTACGTATCCGAACCTGCTGTATAATGATTTAAATAATGTCATTGACTTATTACAGAATCATATTCATTTTTATGATATCATATATGTTTCACTTATGACTTTATATTAACCGTTCTTTTGTTAATTCCATGTCAAAGCAGCGTTTTGGGTAAAATCATTTCATTTATCGTATGTGTTTCGACTTGTCGTTCTTAATATTAATACTTATATCCTGATTTACATAATTCCAGAATGTAAGACATAATTTATATATAATATATATTCATAATATACATATATATATTATAGATCGATAAAAGGAATGAAATACACCGTTCATGGAGATGGTAGGCCGTACGTACGCATTAACACTATTTTCGTTTCCTTATTGAATTGAATGAAACTAAATAGATGACATACATACATATATACATAAATACATTAGATTTATTATTTTATATATTTCATTATTATTCATTATATAAACTTTATTATCATTCATGTATGGTAAACATGGAGAATGAATCTCCTCGCGTCGTGGAGACGGTAGTCCATACGTACGCACGAGGGATGATATCATTCCCAAAATTATTGAATAGAATTGGAGTGGATGGTATAATATATCAGAATCAATATAACTTTAAAATAATCATATATAGTCATTATTTACACCATTATACCCATCCAAGTAAGTTTGTTGTTGAAAATAGATTACACCACGGCGTGGAGACGGTATTCCGTACGTACGCATGAGCGGTGATTTCGTTTTCCGTAGGATGGATAGATGGTGAAATATGGTTGTTTCATACTTATAATAACATATAAGTATATGAGTGATACTGATGTTATTACTTTATAATTAAACAACTAAAGAAGAAGATGTGGAAGAAGAAATAATGTTGAAAGAATCGGTAATGGACATTACCTCTTCATTGAAGCGCCTCTTTGAGACCTCCTTTTAGGGAACTAAAATTGGTCTTTGAAGAATACCAGGACCTCGAGGATGTTTATAGGGAAGTGTAGAGGATAAATTGGCAAGGTTTGGCCGAGCTTGAAGGCTCAAAGTGGTGTGAGGAAGAGAGGGAGGAGGTTCCCTTTTATAAGGGAGGAGAGGGGCACCTTTGGAAAACTAAAAATATTATTTTATTATAAAGTCATATTCCGTTTTAAATAGCTCCAAATTGATTTATTTATAATCTAAGGTGGGGATGGGTCGAAATCCTCTCATAAAATAGAATTTAGACATGTTTAGGTTCCTATTTTAAACTTATCATTTAGATTTTACTTTAAGTTAAATAATTTTACTTTTACTGTGTCTTCTTGTTTTCTTACACTATAAGGTAAATAAACTTACAATAACAAGCCAAACGAACCCAAAGATGTTTATTATTAATATATATAACCTTATCTATTTCATTTGGCCAAACCCTATATTTTTATGAATAATATAACAATTGATAATATAATATTTGTTTTAAAAACTATTTTATGTCAATTTTGATACTATTTTCTAATTGATTTTTGTGAAAATTATAAAAGAAATATTAGTTCGAAAAAAGTAAATTAAATCAATAATAGCATGTCATATTAACATATAAAATTATTTTAATTCATAAAAAGTCTAAAATTACATTTATTTGGGTATTTATAACATCAATTATGTTAATATTTCATTAATAAAATAATTACTGCATCATCACTGTGTCATAAATAAATTAAATTATTTAATGTCTAAAAATTACAAATTAAATATCATTATGTATGAAATATTTTTAGATTTTAATGAATATTTATAGTCGAATTTATCTTATTTATAACCCTATATTAAAAATGATTTACTTATTAAACATTGATTTTAACTATTTTAACCCTTCTTTAAATAAATTAATAATAAATGTCCTAATCTAATCCAAGTGGGCCTAAATGGTCATATTTTATTCCTAATGTTGTTTTTGGTCGAATTACACTTATCCAATAGAATTAGGACATGTGTTAAGGTAATAATAATATCATTTTTACCCTTAATTACCCGATTTACTTTTAACCGTGGTAAAAAAAGTAAAAACTTACTATTCACCAAAAATTATTTTCATCTCATTGAACAACATTTTACTTAATAACATCAACCATGTCTCTCGGATTTTTGAAATTACACTCATAGAAGCGGTAAAATTATGTTTTATGAAAAATTCATTTTTTTAACTACCACTTAGTGGTTTCACTATTCATCAAAAAATGAATCTTTCCAGAAAAATACCAAAAATTAGGCCTAAACTATATTTGATATTATGAACTCAAATTTTTTTTCTATTTTACCAAATTCAAAACATATTAGTTTCATTAATAAATTTAAAAATTAATTCCCGTCGTCAAAACAAATAGCGTGTTCTTAAGAGATAATAACTATCAAAAGATTGACACTTTTTTATGTCTGGTTTAAATGTGAAATTACATCCAATGACCAACATTTTATTAAATTATAAAAATATATTCTAAATATACTTTAAATCCAACCAAATTAATAATTTATCACTATCAGTTATTTCGATTAAAAAGGTTGTTTTTAATTAAAATTTAGTAATTTTCACTATTCATCAGAAAATGAAAGTTATCCGAAAAGTACCAAAATTTCACCCTAAGCTAATTTCGATATTCCAAATCCAAAAATGAAGACCATTTTAAAAGATAAAATTTATTAAATTTCAAAAAGTTGGTATTACTATTCATAATGGCTAGTTCATAATAATATTATAATAATATCTCGTTGAGTGAAACTCGGTACTGCGTACTCCACATGCTATCGAAGAAGGTCGTGATTGCGTGTAAGGAAAGGCAAGTCAGGGATGCGTGTTGTGCAATCTCTTTTTGGTGTAGCGTACAACACAAGTCATTAAAAAATTATAAGAATATTTTCCATAAAATCTCGGGGTGTTACATTCCCCCATCTATATGTCCTTCTCTGGGACTCAGATTCTTGATTTTATGTAGTATATCCTTAGATTTTTTATGCGTAAGAATCTATGGTGGCTTCTATTAGGGATTATAAGATACGAGCTAGTTCAAATTGAGAAAGTCACATGTGGAGTGGTACTGAGATAACATTGATGAATTGTGTGGTTCATATAGAGATATGATTGGACTATTACACAACTATTAGACTAGAGAGTGGGATTCTCTTACCTCTCAAATTAGGTTGATACGTAACTCCCCATGTCGTGGGTGAATTATTATTACCTTTGGCTAGTTTCATCCTGGGCTGTTACACACCTGATGGAAAAGGGTCCCAGTTTCCCCATGATGTTCATGATGGTAGTTTAGGTACTCCCCTATTGGACTAGGGAGTGGGTCCTCTATCCATAGAGTTAGAAATCCTATGTTAGATAAGGGTGAAGGTTTTCTATATATTATGTATACATAGATTGGACACTCCTATATCAGGTTAGTTGTGGGTCTTCCATTATAGGAGTATGCACTTCGTTGTTGTTCTAGGTCATAGGTCCTCCATAATTATTGTTCTAGAATTGTCAGTACTCTCCTACCATTTTCAAAGTGGGTCCTCAAACCTAGCGGTCATACTCCAATATCGTGATATGGTTTAGATCTCCAATACTGATCAAGTTGGCAGAGTCAGTACTCCCCAGTAATTCTAGGGTGCGAGTCTTCTAGATATTGAGTAGTACCCCCAATGTGTTATAGTGAGGGTCTTTGATTTATGATGTGGTAATATTATATCATGTAAGGGTGTAGGTCCTTCATAATTAAGAGTCCCCTATTGAATCTTGGTGTGGGTTCTCACATACGTATCAAATACTCACCCATCTCAGAGTTGTAGTGGGGAGAGGGTCCTCTATTTGGATAAGAGGTCCCTCTACTATAGGATACAATTATGATTATCATTCCAATCCACTAGATGTTAATGATATCTAGATAGGAATTACTAAACCATTGATGAACTGAGGTGTAGGAAGCTACATAGCAGAGTGAAAGAGGTTTCATGTGTTATTCTGGAGCAGTACTCCCTCGACTATGGGGTTGTCGATAGGCATGAATCTCTCCATTATCTCTTATTGGAGAAGATACACATGGTACATAGTCTATAGTAGCACTCCATAAACTGTGTATAGTGGGGAGGGGTGGTCCTATTTATTTGAGTTTCCAGATCATGTTGTTGTCATAAGTTAGTGAAGATTAGATTTCTGGGGATGTGCACTGATACTGGACCTACTAATATATTCTAAATGAATAATGTTTTGTTTAACCTAAGATTAAGAATGGTATAATTTTTCCTGATGGTGTGAATCCCTTATAAGGGTACCATTTATTATGGAAGAACTCATAGTGTTTTTTCTCATTGATTTATGTTATGGCTATAATATATATAGAGAATCATGTTGCATTCTATGAGATTTGAACCTCCTAAAACATGTAGTCTCAAATGAGTATATTTGGATGATTTGTGGGATTCCTTGTGGTTTTGTCACATGTCGATGATGGCACCCTAGATAGACTGAGATTCCTTTTCATATACATCATAAGATAGTTTGATATGGAATTTTAATCGTTATTTTGCTTCCCATTTTCTAGGTCGAGGGGACTGTTTCCTTTCAGTTTCTCCTTTTTTTTCTTTTGGGGTTTTTTGGGCGCATACTAAATATTTTTATACTCACGCTTAAATGGGTTTTAAACACACATATTTTGTGTCTTATAAAAACCACAAGACTTTCAATAGAGTTTAGATAGGACTCTAGTTAGGTGGAGCATAGTGATCAAGAAAAACCTAAGGTGTTTATGGAAGCTTGCCCAAGGAGATTTCCATCTGTTTCAGTTGACAGCGGTCCCCTCCTAAGCTGGTTGGAATCTTTTCATTTTTCTTTAGAGGGAATTGATTTTACATATTATGCTATTAGTTATTCAATTTTACACTAGTTGTGAGAAATGGAGATATGAATGGATTGGTTTCCGTTGGTTTTTACATTTCATCATTTTGTGAGCATGGATATGTGTGTCTATACCAGGTTTTAGTGAATTCTTCACATGGTAGTGATATTCCTTCTTGGAAATAGTCACCATACACTGGCCTATTGGATTTGGTCTTCTAGAGTTGCTTCATGGGCCCCATCAGGTCGGTTCAAGACAATATAATTAAGTGGTTTAAAAAATTTAACCATAAAAAATATATAAAAGGAACCAATTAAATAATTTAAAATTCCCAAAGATCATATGTATTTTTATTCCATTCTGATAATTAGGATTGTATCCCTGATATAACCCACATATTTCTTTTAGTTTTGTGTTTTCCATTATCACATCATAGTAACCACACCTCCATAGGAATAAAAATTGAATCCTTAAATATTCCCTTCAATTCCAAATTATCATGAAGTGACATTTTGAATCATATTGATCACCTAAAACTCCATTTTCATCTATAATTACATGGAATAAGATGTTAATCCTAAAATTACCATGATTTATATATCATAGGGATTCTATATTGTCGTCCCACAAATTTCATTTGAGTGATGATCACACAAACATTGAAAAAGTTTTTTCCTTTTCTTTTTCTTGTTATTTATATAGAATTAGAAGTACCATTATTCAAATTCTATATTATTATTAATTTTGTATAACCATAGAAATCTATATTAGCTCTATAGAATTTTAATTTTGATGATCCTTCTAATAATTTATGAAAAATATATTCTCAATATATCACAAAATGCATCTATTGCTAGAAAATAATTTCACAATAATTTATTATTCTTCATAAGAGATTTTTCCATTCACATTAAAAATTTTATTTCAATATAAAATTCAAATAACTAGATCCATTAAATACATCAATATTAGGCATGTTTTCCATACTACATTCCTCAAACATAATAATATTCCATGTTCACTCAGGTTCAAAATAGTACGGAATCATGTAAATTTTGATTTTTCCAACAAGTTTTTTTTAAAAAAAATTGTGTGGAAAATTTCATCATGGAATGAAAAACTAACATTACTCATAACATCATTGTTATTTAAATATTTTACTATTGAATATGTTTTAATTATCATATTAACATCTCCATGTATATATGAAATTGGTGAAATAAGATTTTCACAAAATGAATAGGAAAAAAACAGTCAACATTACTAATGTACTTATCAATACATCCATGAAAAAATATCTTCTACATCAATTTATTTAGATAATTATTTATTCATATTTTTAAAATATAATAATTCTAAAAACACCCTTCGAATGTATGGAAATAATAATTTTATAAAATTCTGGATCCTTTACATATTATTCAAATCATACTTATATAACCATAAAATTTAATTTTTTGGATATGGAAATCATTATAAGGAATTTATGTATTACCAAAATGAAAATTATGTTTTAATTAATCATTGAATATATATTCTTGTATTAACACATAACTCATAAAAATTATATTCTTCTCAAGAATGGCCTTTACATTTTTTAAGAGTGGCGTTAATGTATTCCATTGGTAATTTATAACATTTCCAAATGTCTAGTATCATATTAATAATGAACCTACAATATTAGAAGAATTAATATTAATTATATAATGTATTCTTCTACCATTATCAAGTTTTCAGCTTCATTCATTAAATTTCCTTTAAAAATAAATATATTTTCAATCTTAAGTGTTTTAAATATTTTGGAATTTTATATTATTTATTGGGTTTTAGATTTATATATATAAGGAAACAACAATATTTTCCATTTATATGATGTCTAAAAAGAATGAAAATTATATAAAAACCATTATATAATTTATGTTTAATATACTCTATTAAATTTATAAAAGTCTATTCCGAGTAAGATTTAATCATTAAAAGAAGGGTTTTTTTTCCTTTTTAAATTTTCTATATTCATATTAGTGCTATAATAAAAAATGTTTCTTATTTATTGTGTACAATGACTGTTAAAAATAGTTTTCTAAGGATGATTTCAAGAATAATTTTTCAAAACACAAAATCATATCCATATAATTCGAAAAACCTCTAAAACATCTTCCAAACTTAATGAAATTTACCAAAACATTGAAATTTATTAGATAACTATTCAATATAAACATTATTTTATGGAGTTTGAAAATAATATTTGTATTAAAAATACTATATAAAAAAGTAAACATAGACACTCCTATAATTATTATTACATCGGAAAATATAATAATACTATGGCATACATCTTAGTCTTCATATTTATGAAATTAATCCATTGATTTTGATAATCATACAATGGAATCATCAATGTCCTTAAATAACTTTATTCTCTAGGGTATAAAAAAATCCAATTAAATAACTTAGTCTAAACAATAACATTATATATTTGAAATGCAACTCTTATGTATTTCCATAATCCTCTGAACCATGTTAGTGAAAATTTCCAACCAGAACCTTTAGAATACGTTAGATCAATATATAATCATATTGGTTTATTTTTATAACAAATATATCCATATATTTGCATCAATATTATATTTTCATTATCATATTATTAAATGGGAACATGATTATATGATATTGTACTCTCAATAATAATTTTTATTGAATGTGATATAATACCATTTTAATTTAATAAATTATATGAATAGGGAAATAATTATACTTTTTTTTATCATTTATCATTATTTAATTTGTACACACATTACATATTGTAATAGTACTATTGGTTATATGGTCATAATTTTATATTTTCACCACTAATATTCTATGAGAGATATGTATTAAATGAATTGGATATACACATTTACTATCTAAAATAGGATATATTAACAATGAATCCAATATTGTAATGACTTCATCCTACGCATATACCTTAATATTTAGGATAGAAAAAATATAGAAAACCATAAAGGGTTTCACTGCTTCTTCTATGAGTATTATATGTGTGAACATTGATGTTTTTATTCAATTAATATTAAAAATTATAAAAATTATATATATTTTTCATTTTTAAAACATTACATAGTCATGTTTTTATTAATTTTTATGTTAAAATTATAGGTTTACTAATGTTTTTTTTATTTATAAAAAATAAAGATATTAAAAAATTAGGTGATATCATCAACTGGTGTACATGTAGTTTTAAAATGGATAGATGTATGGCTCAAATGGACATGTATTACTTATTAATTTATTAATCCTCTTCACTTATGGGATATTATTTTTCATTCATATATTATTATATTCATATCCCATAAGATAATTTCATCAAAAAAATCATTCACATCATGTATATTAGTATACAACATATTTTAAATTAAACATTCAACTTACTATTCAATAACAGAAACTAAAATATATTCATCCATACTATGTAGATGTATTAAAATTTGAAAAAAATTGAAAATGTTTCATTCTTCTAATTCATTGAATATAAGTTTTCCTTATAGAACATTAATAAGATATCATACATTAAAAATTTACATAAAAAAATTTATACAATTCACCTCCTATTTCGCTATCCAAAACAAAGAATCCATTGATAGTATAAGCCACCAAATTCATAAAAATTGTTATTCAATGTGTCATTTTTGGTTTTTAAAATACCCATATATAAGTTTTAGAACCACTATTCTAGGAATCAACACTCCCTTTTAAATTTCCTTTTAATCTTTTAATGGAATTATATTAATACTATATATCAACTCTTTAAACCTTGTTAAGATTCCTATACATAAAATTAATATGGAACATTAAACATAAAAAGTTGATTTAGTTAATATCTAATAATCCATTATACTATTTTATATTATTATACTAGCCATAGAATATTAGAAACACCCCATAAAATTATCATATGGGATTATAATATTTATAATTTATAATATTGATGGTTTCTTAGTTAATTCCATAATAACTGGATATTAAAAACAAATATGTTAAAATACATAGATAACTCTGTTGATGTATTTGTCATTTTTTCATTTTTAGTATCTCTTTTAGTTTATTAGTTTATTTTATCATACCTAATTACATGTATATAAACTAAATTCAATATAAAAATTACATATACCACTTAAAACCTATTTAAGAAATTTATACTGATTTATTATATATTTATTCACTACAACATTAATTCGTGAATTTATCATATGGGCATCCACCATACAATTGATTAATTTTGGGTTAATATTTCATTATTTCCTACTTATCCTTTCAATTATAGTTTGACCCTCATCTTAAATAAATATCAATTATCCCTTCTTAGGGATTTATTTCTATGGTACATCATATAATCCATTTATCTAATATAATGATTTTATTAAAAATATAACAAACATTAAAATAAATATAATGACTATAAACTTGATTAAATTCATTCTATCCATAAATCCTTTAGTAGTTTTAATTAGATCCTCCATTTAAATCATTCATCCCCATTTAATTAATTATTCAATGAAAATTTTATTTATCCAGGATTATAAATAATTGGAATTTGGTGTATTATTCCATAAAGTGTTAATTTTAACTCATCATTTGTATTTATAATTTTCTTTTAATTTATATGAATTGGTTATTTTGAAAATTTTATTCCCATTATAAGAACGATTTTTATAAATTTTCTATAAGTGTGTTTATGTTTTTTAGATGTTAGTAATCTATAGGTGTAGTATCTTGCAGTTTTCCAAGAAACAAAATTCATTAAATTAAGATTTTGATTAATTATACATTGTAATATTAAAATTTATAAATCATATTTCACTATGACTAAACATGAAAATTTTATTATATTACTCGTTATTCTATTTTTTATTTCATATTATATTTCCAAAAATCTTTTGAAAATTTAAAATTTGGTTATTCAAATCATTTATCTGTGTTACATCATTGAAAATAACTATTATTCATTTAATATGATTTTATTATGTGATAATTTAATCGATATTGATGATATATTAATTTTTTTATAGATTTTGACACTAACAGAATCATAAAAATTTAACCCCATATCTTTCAATATTTCATTATGAAATTTTATTACATGTTTTTGTGGAGAATATTGGTGTGGGGATTGCTGATATTGGTATTAGAAACTCTCTTAGGATTTATTGAATCGTTATTTTTCATTCGTTAAATTTTTTTATTTTTGTATCTCAAATTCATTATTTTTTTCTAGATTGAAACTCAATATAATGGAAAATCATACATCCTACAATGATATTAATATATTCTCTTTATATTATAAAAAATAACACCAAATCTATAATTTATCTTCATAATTGAATAATTTTATTCTTAATTATTTTTTTGGTAAACCATTAGAAGAGTAATACATTACCATAGATTAAAATAATTTTATAAATTCATCTAATGACCCTTCTAGAATCCCACTGAATATATAATCATGTTATAACTAAGGGTGTGTAAACTCATAATTTCATAGTATCATACAGGATAGATTACCCAATACTCTAGGATATTATATGTCTCCATGTCTTATTGAAATTTATTGTTTATTTGTAATATCATTTTGGATCTATTATTCTCCCAAACAATATAATCCTTCACTGCAAATTTTTAAAATATCCTTATTTATTTTAATGAATCTATTATGAAAATATATTTATATCTCAAGCATATATGTTACATATATTCCACTCAGTGATGTCCCAATGTTCAAAAATATTTAAAATGAGTAAATATAAAATAAATTTTCTCGTAATGTTGAATATAAGAATCGTGTAGTTGTGTATATTGAATATATTCGTATTCATTTAATCATATGAATGAAATATAAAAATATATGAAATATAACACATTTACATTGAATCATTAGCAAATGTGTTTGATTTTAACTGAATTTGTTTCTATTAAATACATTATAAGGGAATAATCTCTCTATAACACATTAAATTTATGTACCTCAAGAATTTTACAAAGTGGTAAATTCATTAAAATCCAATATATATTTAATATATTTAGATAGATAATTAAATTAAAACCTTATTTTTGTGGGTTCTATAGTTATATAAAACTCAATGTAAAAGAGTGAATAAAATAATGTAAAAATAGTTTGTTATATTTGTAGAACAAGAAAATTTATGAATGGATAAATATATATATGTGAGTATACATTAGTGGTGTTGTGGAATGTTTTATTTAATAACAGTATTTTTAAACAATTTCTCAAATATAATTCAGGCATGTTTACTAATTATTTTGTGTTTGATATCAAAACACTAATCACCTCTTTTGTATAACCATAAGACCACATATATTTTACAATACTTTTAAAATTCAATAAAATTATTTTTTAATTCTATATTCTTATATTGAAAATGATTCTTATGAGGATGTCATTAATTAGAGAAACTATTTCATATTATATCACAAAGGATAGTCTTTAACTATCATTACATCATCTACACATTATAGACCATGCACTAGGTGAGTAGAGTACTAAATCATTATATCCAAAAGGCAATATTTGATAATAATGATTTAATAAATACACTAATTGAAATCAATAAAAAACAAACATCCAATTACACTATGATAATATCCAATAATTATAATAGTATAATGTTATGCATAATATTTGTAGTAAAAACAAAATATTTTACACATAGTTAGACCTTCATAGGTGAGTAACACATATCTCAAATTCATGACCCTTTAAAACATCACACGTAATTTAATTTCCTTGTATATACCTTTTTTTATAAACAGTAATAAATATTATTAATATACATAAATAATTTCCATTCAGTTCTTTCATTGTGTAGATAATAATTACACACATCTACCCTGATCATCTTTTCTAACACAAATAACCCATCCTACTTCTAATTAAGAATAAGTTGTACTTTATGTGGTGTTGTTATGTTATCTATTTTGTATAGCCACATATTTGTTTACATTAACATGGAACTTGTGTGATGTACTTGTTTTAAATCTGTCTCAATGGATCATCCATAGACTAGAACCATCTTATTTCTCACATATTTATCAATTTAGAACATTTGGAATGATGTATTTTTAATAAATTAAATTCATCTTATTTGAAATTACTCTAAACATTTTTTATAACTACTTACTAAAAACTGTATTTTTAAATACTGATATTGTCATTTAGAATGAATAGGGTTGATTGTTTTTTATGTTTTTGTGGTGAATCAATTAATATTTTTGGATGAATTTACTTTTGTCCTAAATGAAGAATTTTTTACATTTAATCTCCCTAATAAATTGAAATAATTCATTATTAGAAAAAAAAATGTTCATCATTCTCATTAATATAGTGTCACAAAATTGGAAAATTCTATATATTTTGTAATATTGGAATATTGACAGTACCAAAATTTTATCAATTTAACTTCACCAATTGGTTGTACTTATATAAATGAGTGTAATTGGTTTATTTTTGGCCTTACAAATCACAATTGAAAATGTTTTTTCATTCTATTATTAATTGGATAATTATTTACACACATCAACAAGAATTTCTTTACATAGAAATGTTACTTAGTATAGTATAAATTTTATATCATACTCTAAATATTTTTTCCAAGTAATGTTTTAATATTAACACAATATAAAGATGAAACTAAAGAATATTTTTTCATTATAAATCTCCAATTATTGTATTTATTATATCATTTAGATTTATATAATTATTTAATATCTATTAGTTTATATTTTAGACACACTATGATGATTCATATTAATTTTATCTGGATTTTGATTTTCTCTATCACTACATTTGTCAATCATTAATTTCATATTAAATATTTTTTATACCATTTATTTTATAACCAATGTTCCTTGATTTAATTTGATAAAATTTTCAGTGACTAAATGCCAACAGATTATTCTATTGAAATTTATCTTGAATGAATAAATAATAAATTATAAAGTAGAACATTTTAGTTATATAACTAATATAAAAATATTATAAACACTACTTAAAAACTACTAATTTTGAAATATATAACACCAATAAGATTATAAAAAACTACAAAAAATGAATTCTATTATTTTTATAGTAACCTTTTCTGATGAAAAATCTATATGAAAATTGAAAAACTTATATATATATTAGTGGACTTTTACATGGAGGAAATGATTTAATGGTAGAACTAACTCCTAGTGTGAACTATAAATTTTTTGAGATGATGTTTATAGATGTTATTCACTAATCGTGAGAAAAGGAAAGCATTGTTCTGATATTCTTGATAGTATAATTTTTTACTTCATGTGTAATATTATAATGTAACACCACCTAAATAGTCAATCTATGAATTACTGAGAAAATCAATATTGAGTTCATATTGAACATGACATGTTATTGGGGTAGATATAGGAATCCAAAAACAACCTTTATTGATTTTTTATTAAATGGGATATGATTCCTCCAATTTATTATTATAGAATGGTAATCAATTAACAATACTAATACTAATGGGGTGTTGATCCAACATAAAATACATGGGGTTTCAAAACTTCCCCCATTGAAACATCCATATACTATGAATATGACCCCCATATAATACATGGTTTCTAGGTACTCCTCCAATAGATGGGTAGTGGGTTCTAATGCATTTGATTCAGGTACTCTACATACCATTATATGCTATGTATTATAGTATGTGTTATTCATATTTATAAACAATGTTTATTTCTCATGGATAACTTTGTTTTCTGTTATATGGAGCAAATTTGGTTTTTGAATATTTTGGAGAATTTTAAATTAAGACTAATATTTGGTATTTTAATTGGACTGTGTTTCATGAGAATCTATAATTTCAATCGATGAATTTATTATTTAGGTAATAAGAATGTCCCTTGAATGTTATCCATGGATACATGAATGATTTCATTGTCTGATTTTTGGGGATCAATTAGACTACCCCTATAGGGTAATAATATTTTAGGTTTTAAAAATATATTATAATTTTATGTTTTGTAATTGATATTATTTAATGACTTCAACTTAGTTGTTCTCTAGAACTTATTATGTCCTTATGGGTCATTGTTCCAACCATAACACATGAAATTTTATAGTGGAGTACTTGTGGTTTCATTGAATTTTAATTATTTACTGATGCACATAGTTATATATAACTAGATATTGATCTATAAATGATAACCATTTATTAATAATAAGTGATGTCTTTATAGAGCATACTATAAATATTTATTTATGTTGTCCGTTAAGTTATCATTTATTAATATGTTTAAGAAATTAATGGTGTATTTTTAATGTAAATCATTGTGTGATATCGAATATATAAAATTTTATTCTGGAGTGAGGCTTTTTTATATATATTATCATATATTTAAATTTATTTCTATATATTAATTTCATGTATAATATTTTTATAAACATATAAAGATTTTAATTGTGGTATTTATTGAATAATACCTCCAAATTTATATGTACTTTCTATTTATAATATTCACCAACCCTATATCAATTAGTACAGGTCATAGAGAGACACACATTATCATATATCTTTATAATGAGGGTTTTCATTAGCTTAGCTCATGTTAGATTGTTATTAGATTAACTATATCATAAAGATAGAGTATATATTCATGAACAAACCATGTATTAGTTGTGGAATAAGGGTAATAATAATAATGGTTGATGATATTATCCAATTAGTTCATGGAACCTAAAAATTTATTTAAACCTATACATTCCTATATAAGGTCTTTGATCATCTTTCTAAGTCATCGACCATGGAAACTACTTCAATATTGTAGTTCATTTTATAAAAAAAATATAAATGTTTGTATATAATTTATGACAATAATATCTTATCATATGAATGATTCAATAATTTATATTATGTTAATTTTATTCAAATATTTTTAATTTAATTCTTCATTACAATAGTATCCAATCTATACTTAAATATTATTTTTTGTACGTGGTTTATTAATGTGTGAACCCATTTATGTTATTTTCTAAAAAAAGGATGATTTTTTATTCACTAATTAAATTAATAATAATGGAAAATCATGACTATAATTATTAAATTTTATAGGGACACGAGTTTCATAATTTATTTCTGATTTTCACCTTCTAGATTATGGTAACTATGATGATCGTTATGGCTCTAATTGATGGAATATTCTATGATTTTCAACATATTATTTCCATATTGTTATAGAATGATCCCGATTCTTGTATATCAGAAATAGTATGGATGATATTGAATTAATTTATGTCTTATTAATTACATAAATTCCATTGATATTTTATTCAAGGAAGATATTATTTCATAGTAAATTTGGATGGGGTAATGAATCATCACAGTAGTGTATGAGTACGATACCATTAATAATTATTATAATATTATATATTTTTAATATTATTTGTGCCATCGATTTTATATTAAAAATTTGGAATGATTTATATAATAACAAAAGGGTTTTTACAAATTCTGATAATTCCATTTATATTGAGAAGTTATTATTTTTTCAAAAAATGTTGATTATAGAACTTCTATGGACAAATATACATGATTACAGAATTGGAGTATGGTAAGAAATGATTCCTTATAGAATTTAAATTTTTGGATACAAAATTGAAAATCCTGATTAATAACATCTTAATAATGTCAGGAGGATATTTTTGATAAATTTTTGACAAATTAGATCAATCATTGTCTAGTTCTCATTCAACTATATGTTTGGTTTCCCTATCCGGATTTGAGTTTTATTTCCTCGATTTCACACCCATTAAAATGTTATTTATTAGTTTAATTTAAATAAATATATTTTTTTATAAGTGATTTAACACATAATTAGTTTCAGTTCTGTTCAGACACATTTAATTTAATTTTATTTATATTATTTTCAAAATAAAAACATTACAGTAATCGAGTTATAACCATGAAAATGTTATTCATATATGGTTATAATTGTAACACCATGAGATTTTTTGAGAAATAATTATATTAATTCCGATGATGTCTTGTGTTATACGCTACACCAATATTAGATTGTGCTATACACAACACTGTATTAGCTTGTAGTATACACAAACACTTTTCTTGGCTTGTGTGGCACGCAAGAGCGACCTTCCACGATAGCGTGTGTTCTACGCAATACAGAGTTTCACTAAATAATGATATATTGTTATGAACTATACTTTATGAATATTATTAACTATATATTGAATTTTATTACATAATAATTCATATTACACATAATCTATAACATAATATGAGAACAAAATAAAATTTTCGGGTAAAATAAGTATTTTTCATAAAAATGCAGTTTTGTTGCCTTTTGATGGCGCACAAACTTTAAATCTAATTTTTGACACGTCTATAAGTTCACATAGACATAGTTAACTTATTCATTTTAATAAGGATATAAAATTTTACTTTGGATAAATTTTTTTATATTTTTCTGTTAACTTTGATATTTTGATGAATAGTAAAAATACGCTAAATTTTTCTTAAAAACAACTTTTTCATCAAGATAATTTATATGGATAAATTATTAAATTTAATGGTTTTAAAGTATAAATAGAATAAATTTTTACCTTATAATATAATTTATGTCATTATAATTAATTTTACATCGAATTTGTAGGTAAAAACAATTCAATCATTGACAATTTTTTAACTTTAAAAACCCTTTTTCTTTACAACATGATTAATTTTAAATTAATTAATGCGCTTTTTGTGTTTTGAATTCTGAAAAATGGATTTCATATTTGAATTCAATGGGTCCAAATTATGTTAAAATGATACTTTTTTTTATATTAGGAATAGTAACTACGATAATTTTTATTTACTATAGTTAAAGGTAAATCGGTTAATTAAGGGTAAAACTATGATTATAAAATTCGCATAACACTTGCCAAAATTATACTGGATTAATAAAAGTCGATCCAAATCACCCAAGTGTTGGAATAGATTCATTTCACGGACTTTTCACCATGAAAATGATGTAATTTTAATTAAAACGAAATAAAGTGACAACATGCCACTCTCTTATATATTGTAAGTTTAATAATTTTAAATTAGCGATAAACATCATAAAAATTTGAACATTAATAGTCACCAGAACTATATTACAATTATCGAAATCATGTAAATTTATTTATAATTTTTAGGGATTAAATAATTATTAATAACGGTGACACAATAGTGATATAGAAATTATTTTATTGATTGAAATATAAAATAAATGGTTTAAAAAATATTAAAATAAATGTTATTTGAACAATTTAATGTGCTCCACGAATGTTTTTGATGAATATAACATGGTAGGATTATATTAAATATTATTTTTTGAATATATCTTTTTTGGGGATTTTATTAAAATTCAAATAATTTAATATTGTCAAAATTGACACTATTGATATTTTATAAAAACAACATATTATTAAATTGACTAAAAATAACAAAAATATTTAAAAATTATAAATTGAAATTTTTATAGTGTAAAATGTCATAAAAGATCCAATTATGTACAATTCACAACACATAAGTAAGTATTTATAACAATTTGGAATTTAGAATCTTTTTACAACAAAAAAAAATTAAATAGATTAAATAAGGATAACTCAAATTGATAGGGTTCAAAAGAAAATAATGACAAGTCCAAATTTTATTGGTTAATGATATTACAACCTAATCTCATATCATAATAAAATTGAGTCATTTTTGGAGGTCTTTATGTGGGTTATGAATTTATTATATATTAATATTTCTGAGGTTTTCAAAAGTGCCCCTCTCCTCTCTTATAAAAGAGAACCTCCTCCCTCCCCTCTTTGAAAATTTTTTAGCATTCAAGCTCGGTAAAACCCTATGTATTTCTTTTTTAAACATCCCTAGAAACATACTAGAGGTCATGATATTTTTCAAAGACCAAATTTAGTTCCCTAAGAGGAGGTGTAGAAGAGGTGTGTCAAAGAAGTAGTAATATCCTTTACCGATTCCTTCAAATTTATTTCTACTTCTACATCCTCTTTTTTTTGTTTCATTATAAAGTAATAAATAACTATCAATAATATATGGATATGATTTTATAAATATGATATAACTCTATTTCAGCTTCTATCCATCATACAGAAAAACAAAATCACTGTGCATGCGTACGTACGGAATATCGTCGCCACGCCATGGTGTAATCTGTTTTCCACCACCGCCTTACATGGATGGATATAATGGTGTAATGAATAACTATATATGATTATTATAACATTATACTAATTCTGATATATTCTATCATCCACTAAAATACCATTAAATAATTATGGGAATGATATCATCCCTCGTGCGTACGTACAGATTACCATCTCCACGATGCGATAAGATTAATTCTTCATGATTACCATTATAGAATGGTTATAATGAATATATATTGACTAATAATGAAATATATGACATAATAATTCTACTTTATATATATATATATGTCATCTACTTACTTCTATTCAAGTCAGTAAGGAAATGAAAACAGCGTCCATGTATACGCACGACCTACCATCTCCATGAATGGTGTATTTCATTATATTTATCGATCTATTATATTCTTAATATATATAAATCATGTTTTAAATTATGGAATTAAGTAATAATGATCTATGTAATCATATGAAAAATTACAAGTCAAAACACGTATGATAAATGAAACGATTTTACACGAAACACTGCTTTAACATTGAATTGACATATGAACGAGTAATAAAAAGTCGTAAGTGAATCATATATGATATCATAAATATTATTATGGTTCTATTACAAGTTAATAATATGTTTAATCCCACTATACCAGAGCCTCATACACAAATTGAATAAATTGGACATAAGGTAAGGATAATTATTCCAATCTCATTCTTATCGGAGATTGTTTATTCATAAGTATTTATTGGGGTTATGATTATCATCCATGTCCATGTTTTCTCAAAAAAATTTCATAAAATGTTTACTATTATTTCTTGTATGTTTAAAATAATTTATTTCTTTTTTGACTATTACCAAATGTTAAGGAAGGAATATTTCGTTTTTTTACCATAATAGGTACTTTTTTACTTTTCCGGAAAAAGTACAAAAAGAATGTTTTTTTACTTATACTACATGAATGGATTTTTACGGTTTTAGAACACCTTACTTTAATGAATCTTCTTATACATGATATCATTAGTATTTTCAAAAAAATACATTTCATTTAAAATTTCATGGCATTTTGAAAAAAGAAAATGATTTTGAAGAAGAAAGGATATTTTCCTCAAGAATTCATTTTATGCGATTTATCAAAACTACTTCCCATATAAGATGACATTATTTAGTATGTTTAGGATTAATGTATAATGTCTCTATTATTTACATGGATTTATTTTTCTTAGGATTAAATGATATCCTATTATTTTATATGGATTATGTTATGGTGGGATGATATTTATGTAACCCATTTTATTTTTTGGGATATGATTACTGATTTATGTTTATTTTGTGGAACATGTAAGAATGATTTCATTATGAGATGGGTGGGACCTATATATCCCTCCAATACATTGGGTAAATATTTATATCTCATGAGATAGACATTGCTGGAATGGCATGTAAAATCTAGTTTAGTAATACAGCACTGGAACGAAAAGTAAACCCATTTCAGTAATGTAATTTGTCCACAATGATGGTCTTGGCAGCAATTCCTTAGCTACTATGGAAATCATAACATGTGCTTAATGATTTTCCAAAATTAAATGTTTTATTCCCACATTATTTTATCATTATTAATGTTCATTTGTGATCAATGGCTTATGTACTGCCAAGATTTATGTCATTACTCAGGTTTTATGTTCTTGTATTTATGTTCAAATGTGTATGGATTGTTTTATATTCAACATGTTTACCCTTACTGAACATTCGAGATCACCCTTTTTATGTTTTAATTACCCCATTAAATAAAGAAAGGTTTTAGGTAAGAAGACAAACAGGGAAGATCATTAATGGAGATATTGAAGTTCATTCACCATGATTACAAGATTATGTTCCGAGTTTCAAAGACACTAAACTAATACGGTCTTTGGACATCTATTTTTGTCATGTATTAAGTATTCCACAAAATAAATTTAATGTCCATGTATGTTGAGTTTTGTGTCTCTAAAGTTTGTATCAGAGCAAAGGTTTAGTTAACCATAGGAATGTAGGATGCAAAAACTTTAGTGAAATCTCTAGAGATATTTTGGAGGTACCTCTACCGATGTCTATAAGGTTATGTATAAGTATTGGTTATTGTCATAGAATTACGATAACGATCTAAGAATTAAACCTAAAAAGTTATATATTGAAGGTAACCCCCTTTATTATGTTGTTTGCCTAGAATGATTTTTTCCTCTCACACTAATCTTTGTAGGTTTTAGTTGATGGCTGGAACCCAACGGAACCGTGTTGATCAATGTAATGGATAATGCAATAATTGTTATCTTGAACCAACAATGTTATGTTTGGTGGAGAGAAAAATATTATTTCAATACTTAAACAAACTATGAATCATTCCGAACTTCCAAATGAGGAGATAAGAGAAATAGATTCTATTGATTCCCTTATGAGGCAATGTCCACCTTCTTTCAATTGGTCATCTGATCCACTTATTACTAAACAATGGATCAGTACCATTGAAAATATATTTTCCATACTTCGCTGTTCAAAACAAGAAAATGTTAGTTTAGCAGTTTACCATTTAGAAGGTTAAGAAACCATTGGTAGACTCTAATTAAGAATACAAGTCCCCAAGATGAAATTGAATCCATGGAATTGGATGATATCAAGAACTTTTTTTTTCAATAAGTACTTCCCTCATATTTTTCGAAAAAAGATGGAAAAGGTGTTCCTTATGATTATGAAAAATTATTATGAATCTGTTGGAATATACTTGGGGAATTTTACAAGGCTTGCAAGGTATGCATCTGGCTTTATCATCCAACGTGAAAGTAAAGTTGATCGATTCTTTTGTTTTATTTAAACCAAGTCTTAGAAGGGCATTAGCTATAAGAGACTTCAGTAGCTATGAAGAGATATTGTATTGTGCAATCAAGGTATAACTAAAAGTTTGTGTTACATATCCATCTTAGGATTTTGACAAGAAACGGAAGATGGTGTTCAAGGAAAAATCTCAAAACAATGGTGAAAAGAAGATGAATGTTTTTTATGCTCTATGTGTGGAATGATTCATGGTGGAGATTGTCTTAAAGGGACTATAAACTGTTTTATGTGTGGAAAAGAAGGTCATCGGGCAACTGATTGTCGAAGTAATGGGAAAAAGGAATCTAATGGTGTGAAAAGAGAAAAGAATATAAAGAGCACACCACCAACACATCAATTCTACAAGTTCAATGAAATGTGGAATTATGAAAACCAATGCCCTAATCCAGGGGTTAATGATGATCGACATCAACAACATATTAAGGAAAAGGACAAAGGGAAGTCACATGCGATCATTATTGGCGATGTTGAGCCAAACAACGATGTGGTGGAATAATTGAGTGTTTATGTAACTGGATTCCGAAATAATGTTGTGAAATCTCATTTATAGTATTGTGGAATTTTTAAATAACTATGTATTCGTTTATTGTGGTTTTTAATAATTTTATTGTACCAGTAACCTTGAAAAGTTATTGAATTATTTTTGGAATGAAGATGATATGCACATAATGAAGGGATAATGAAATAATAATTTGTTTGATAGTATTAAGGATCTCATGACTAATATAAGGACACAGTGACATCATGGTTTGAATATATAAAATTTTTGGGATTTTGGTATGTGAAAAGAGTTAACTTTGGACAGTATTCATGTTTTCACTAAGGTTCAATGAGTATTAATTTTTCAATAGCATACATGATTAAGGTATTTACAGGTTCTGAATGTGACCAATAACAAGACATTTCTTATGATATATGGGGGATCAATGCTGGTATTCACATGGTTGGTTGATGACCTTTTTAGTAATAATTTTGTTTATACTATGAGATTGGATAAAATTATTTTGGATAAGCCTAAAGAATGAAATGGATTGAGTTGTACATCATATATTATTGTTTAAGGATAGAACTTTTTGATATTATTTCTGAGATTTTATAATAGTATAGTTTTAGAAAAAGGACAACCCATAAGATAGGTGAGAAGCCATCGCGTCAGACAAGGATGTGGGAATCGAACCCACAATCGATGTGTGACAAGCCTTTATCGCCTATCACTGGCCTACAGGCAGTCCCCGGTTAGTAGAAAGTAGTTTTATTTTATTAAACGGTATTATTGATGATGTATAAGTACATTTTTGGAATCATATACGATTAACCTCACCATATATAGACTTATGTATATTTAATATCTTGTGTTATCCTTTTTTGTGATAGAGATAGATGGAATGACTAATCATTATATTGCATGATCTGCTAGTACATCAAAAATGAAAAATTAAACTTCATTTCTTTACATATGAGATGAATTGGAATTTGTTCATAGAATGACCAATGATGATATTACACTGAAATCAGAAAATTATTTATACTTATGGAAAAATTCATCAACTTTAGGGAAATGGTCTTGAAAACCAAAAATGTTGTCCTAGTACCCTCATATCCGATGATTCATATGGTACCTTAGATCATCACAAATTTATTTCATTTTGATTGTTGGATTTTTCATAGACATGTTCTCTACCACTCTTCATCAGAACTTGATGATTATATTTGTCTTCCATATCAATATTTTCACCTCTATTCTCTTATGTGGAAACACAGTGTTGAGTTACTTTGGGTGACTGTGATGTTTATAATTTTCCTTTTTAAAATTATGTTTAACATTCCTTTTTACGATGTTCGTTTCTAAAATAGAAACTCTAAGGTAGTAAACGATTTATAACCAAGATGAATTTCGAAGGTGAAATTCATTTTAAGGGGGGTGTAGAATGTAATACCCCGAGATTTTTTGAGTAATAATCTTTTTAATTTCATTGATGTCTTGTGTTGTAGGCTACACCAATATTAGCTTGCACTATACAGAACACCGTATTTGCTTTTAGTATACACAAACATTATTCCTGGCTTATGTTGCATGCAAGCACAACCTTCCTTGATAAAATGTGTTGTACGCAATATCGAGTTTCACTAAACAATGATATATTGTAATGAACTATCTATTATGAATATCATAAACTACATTTTGAATTTTTTTACATAATAATTCATCTAACACATATTCTAGAACACTGTCTGAGAACAAAATAAATTTTTCATGTAAAATAAGTATATTTAAGAAAAAATGCATTTTCGCCGCGTTTTGATGGCGCACCCACAATAAATAATTTTTTTTGAAATTTTTATAAGTTCAATTAGACAAAATAAACTTATTAATTTCAATAAATATATAAAAATTTACTTTGGATTCATTATTTTATATTTTTCTGGTAACTTTCATATTTTGATTAATAGTAAAAATAAGCTAAACTTCTCTTAAAAAAACCTATTTCATAAAGATAATTTATATAATTCAGTTATAAAATTTAATTATTTTAAATTATAAATTGAATATATTTTTACCCTTTAATATAATGTAAATCATTATCATTAATTTTACATTGAATTCATAGATAAAATCATTTCAATCTTTGGCAATGTTTTAACTTTTAAACTCGTTTTCTTAATAATGGGATTCATTTGAAATTTCTCACTACAACATCTGTGATTTGAATTTTGAAAGATGGATTTCGAATTTTTGTTTAGTGGGTCCAAATTCTGTTAATAGGTTACTTTTTGTTGATATTTTGAATAGTAACTACGGTAATTTTTATTTACTATAGTTAAAGGTAAATCAGGTAATTAAGGGTAAAAATAAGATTATAAATTTACCATAACACCTGAAAAAATTTATATAGGATGACTAAAAGTCGACCCATATCATCTAAGGGTAGGAATATATTCATTTAATAGTCTTTTGACCATGAAAATGATGTAATTTTTATTAAAACCAATGAAAGTGACAACATGTCACTCTCTTATATCTTATAAGTGTAATAATTTTAATTTAGTGATAAATATCCTAAAACATCAAAAATAAATAGTTTCTAGAAGTATAATACAATTATATATATCATCGGAATTTATTTCGAATTTTTAGCGATTAAATTATTATCATTAATGGTGACACAATAGTGATGCAGAAATTATTATTTTTGATTGAAATATAAAATAAATGGTTTTAAAAATATTAAAATAAATAATATATGAACTATTTAAGGTTCTCCACAAATTTTCTAGATGAATATTACATGTTAGGGATCTATTAAATATTTTGGTTCGAATATATATTTTGTGTGGATTTATTTAAATTCAAATAATTGAATAGTGTCAAAATTGACACTATTGATATTTTAAAAAAATAACATATTATTAAATTTCTTAAAAATCACATAAATATTTAAAAATTATGAATTTAAATTTATATGGTCTAAAATGTCATAAATTATGCAATTATGGACAATTCACAACACATAAGTAAGTATTTATAACAATTTTGAATTTTGAATCTTATTACCAAAAATAAAATTAAATAGATTAAATAAGGATAAATTAAAATAATAGTGTTTAAAATAAAATAAAAACAAATATAAATTTAATTGGTTGATGATATTACAACCTAATATCATCTCATCTTCGAATTTAGTAATTTTTTGTGGTTTTAATGAGGGATATGAATTTATTATAAATTAAAATTTTTGGGGTTTCTAAAAGAGTCCCTCTCTTCTCTTAAAAGTGGGAACCTCATCCCTCTCCTCTTCAAAAAATTTTGAGCCTTAAAGCTCAGCCAAAACCTGTCCATTTATTTTATCCACTTCTCAACAAACATAATAGAGGTCCTGATATTCTTCAAATACCAAATTTAGTTCCTTAATATGAGGTTTATAAGAGGAGCGTCGAAGAAGAGGTAATATCCTTTACCAATTCTTTCAAATTTATTTTTCCTTATACATCCTCTTTCTTAATTTTTACATTATAAAGTAATAACATAAGTATCAATAATATACTGATATGTAATTATAAATATTAAATAACCCTATTTCACTTTCTATCCATCCTACGGCAAACACAATCACCCCGTGTACGTACGTACGAAATACAGTCTCCACGTCGTGGTGTAATCTGTTTTCCCCCACCACCTTACATGGATGGGTATAATGGTGTGAAGAATAACTACATATGATTATTATAATGTGATATTTATTCTGAGATATTATTTCATCCACACTAATACCATTCAATAATTATGGGAATGATATCATCGCTTGTACGTACGTACGGATTAACGTCTCCATGACGCGATGAGATTCATTTTTCATGTTAACCATTCAAGAATTATTATGAAGAATATATATTGAATAATAATAAAATATATGACATAATAATGCTACTAGATTTATGTATATATATACACGTGTCATCTACTTCCATTTAAGTCAATAAGGAAAGGAAAACAGTGTTCATGCGTACGTACGGCCTACCATCTCCATGAACGGTGTATTTCATCCCATATATTGATATATTATATTATGAATTTAAATAAATCATGTTTTACATTATGGAAGTATGTAATCATGATCTAAGTAATCATATGAATAATTTCAAGTCAAAACACAGATGCTAAGTGAAACGATTTTAACAAAAACACTGCTTTAACATGGAATTAAAAAATAAGCGGGTAATATAATGTCGTAAGTGAATCATATATGTTGTCATAAATTTTATTATGAATTTTTTTAAAAGTTAATAATATGTCTAAACTCAATATATAGTAGTATTGGACACATATGAAAGAAATTGGACATAAGGTAAGGGATAATTATTTCAATCTTGTTCTTATCCGAGATTGTTTATTCGTAAGTATTTACTGGGGTTATGTTAATCATCCTAGTCCCTGATTTCTCAAAAGGTTTTCATAAAATGTTTACTCATATTCCATGTATGTTTAAAGTCATTTTTACCGTTCTTTGACTTTTACCACATGGTAAGGAAGGAATCATTCTTCTTTTTACCATACAAGGTACTTTTGGACTTTTTCGGAAAAAGTAGAAGAAGAATATTTTTTCACATATACAACAAGAACAGATTTTTATGGTTCCATAACACCATAATTTAATTATTATTACTATACAAGATTTCATTATTATATTCAAAATAATCTTTTACTTTAAAAATTTCCTGGCATTGTGAGGAAAGAAAATGATTTTGAAGAAGAATGGATATTTTCATCAAGAATTCATTACCAGTGTTTTATCAATAATAATTTTCATCTAATATGATATTATTTAGTATGTTTATTTTTCAAGTATAATGTCTCTATTATATATATGTTTTTATTTTTCTAATGATGAAATTATATCCATTTGTTTTATATGGATTATGTTATGATGGGATGATGTTTATGAAACCCATTTTATTCTTTGGGTTATGATGAATGGTTTATATTTATTCTATGGCACCAGCAATAAAGATTTCATTATGATATGTGTGAGACCTATATATCCCTCCAATGCATTGGTTAAAGATTTGTTTATCATGAGATAAACAGAGCTGGAATGAAAAGTAAAATCCATTTAAGTAATACAGAGCTAGAACAATAAGTATACTTGGTTTAGTAATGGACTTTATCCACTATGATGGTCTTGGAAGCAATTCCTTGGCTACTATGGAAATCATAAGATGTGCTTAATGGTTTTCCACAATTACATGTTTTATTACGAAGCTATTTTATCATGATTAATGTTCCTTTGTGATCAATGGCTTATGTACTGCCAAAATTTATGTCATTACTCATGATTAATGTTCATGTTTTTATGTACAAATGATTATAGTTTGGTTTATGTTCTCCATTTTTACCATTACTAAGAATATGAGCTCACCCTTTGTATGTTTTCTTTTCCCCAGGATATAAAGAAAGTTTTTTATGTAAGAAAAAAAATGCGGAAGATTTTTGTGGGAGATGTTGAAGATCTTTCACCATGACTAGAATATTATGTTTTGAGTTTCCAAATATAGTAAACTAATATGATCTTTGGGTGTCTATTTTTTTCATGTATTAAGTATTTTGAAAATTTTATATAATGTCTATGTACGTCAAGATTTGGGTCTCTACAGTTGGTATCAGAGTGAAGGCTTAGTTAAGTTTTGGAAACTAGGATTCGAAAACATTACTGAAATACCTAGAGATATTTCTAAGGTATGTCTAGGGATTTCTCAAAGGTTAAGTATAAGTATAGGTTATAGTAATAGAATTATGGAAAAAATATTATAATTAAACTTAAGATGTTATATATTGAAGGTACACCCCCTTTATTATGTTTTTTCCTAGCATGATTGTTGCCTCTCACATTATTCTTTTTGGGTTTTAGACTATGGATGGAACCCGAAGGAAATGTGTTGATCAATGTAATGGACAATGCACTGATTTTCCTCCTGAACAAACCAATGTTATGGGAGATGGAGTGAAAAATCTTATTGCTATACTTACGGAATATATGAATCATTCTGGTCTTCCAAATGAGCAGGGAAGTGAAAAATAATCTATTGAGTCCTTCATGAGGAAATTCCCACCCTCTTTCAATGGGTCTTCTGATCCACTTATTACTGAACAATGGATCAGTACCATTGATAATATATTTTCCATACATCAGTGTTCATAACATGAAAAATTCATTTTAGCTGTTTACCATTTAGAAGGTGAAGCAGACCAGTGGTGGACTCTGAATAAGAATACAAGGCACCATGATGAAATTGAATCCATGGAATGGGATGAGTTCAAGAACATGTTTTTAATAAGTAATTCCCTCGTATTCTTCGAACAAAGATGTAAAAGGAGTTTCTTGATCTTATGCAAAAGGATGATTAATCTATTGGTATATATGAGGTGAATTTTACAATGCCTACAAGGAATGCATCTGGATTTATCTTCCAAATAGAAAGTAATGTTCATCAATTATTTGGTGGCTTAAAACCAAGTCTCCGAAGTGAATTAGCTGTAAGAGACTTCATTATCTATGATGCAATTGTGCATTATGCTATCAACGTAGAACTAGAAGTTGGTGTTACATATACATATCAGGGTTTTGACAAGAAATTAAAGATGGAGTTTCAAGATAAATCTCAAAAAAATGGTAAAAAAGATGAAGGTTTATTTATGCTCAATGTGTGGAAAGAAACATGATGGATATTTTCTTAAAGGGACTAGAAAATGTTTCCAGTGTGGAAAAGAAGGTCATCGAGTAGTTGGGTGTCTATGTAATGGGAAAATGTATCAAATGATGTGAATAGAGAAAAAACTATAGAGAACTCACCACAGACACATCAATTCTACAATTGAATGGAAATGGGGAATTATGCTAACCAATTCCCTAATCAAAGGGTTAATGATGATCAAGATCAACAATATCTTAAGGAAAAGGACAAAGAGAAGTCACATGCGATCACTTTTTGTGATATTGATTATGACAACGATGTGGTGGAATGATTAAGTGTTTATTTAATTGGATTCCAAAAATAATGTTGTGGAATCTCATTTATAGTATCGTGGAATATAGGAATATCTAAGTATTTGTTTATTGTGATTTTCAAACAAATTTATGGTACTAGTAACCATGAAAAGTGATTGAAATATTTTTTGGCCTCCTAGTGCTAGTTCCCTAGTGTTGTTTCCTTCCCTATCAGCCCTCGATCCCGTCCCGGATCCTTCAGTGTCTTTCCCATCCCATCCTCAGGTGTTACATGGCCCACTACCTTGGCCTCGGCCTACCACTTCCTTCAAGGAGGTGTTGTTATTATCTTAAAGAGTTTATCAGAAGTATCGCTTCCCAGATGTGCAGTCGGCTCTTCTACGGGTGTCTCATGAGGGTTCCATCATGTCGTTGGAGGTCCATGCTGAGGCAATTAAAGATGGTGTTGCCTACATGAAGTGAACCCTTGTAGCGAGGTTTGGATCTGGGAAGCCTCTTCTCCACTTTTTCAAATGCTTTGTGGATTCTTGGGGGCTGCAGGCCTCGGTTCGCATTTCAGCGATTCATCAGAACTCGTTTTGTCTGCTGCTGGCTTCCGAATTTTTTTTTGTGTAGGTGTGCTATAATGCTCCCCAAATCTTGGGCCACTGGCACTTAAACATGAATCGGTGGTTGATGGAGGTCCATAAGGGGACGAAAATTCCCCTCACTACTGTTTGGGTCTGTCTTCTTGGCCTCCCGCTCCCCTTTCATAATGGTGGTACTCTCAAAACCATTGGTAATTCTCTTGGAGGCTTTTTCTATGCGGATGACCGCACCTGCTGCTATGCGGAAGATCTTATGGATAGGGTGTGTTTGGAAATGGATCTATCCCTCCCGGTCCCGGACAAGCTTCTTTTGAAGGTGTATGATGAGGTGGGGTGGATCCAGGAGGTAGTCTATCCGATCTTCCCCAATTTTTTCCTTCACTATCTCCTCCAAGGCCACTGCTCCCAAGTGTGCCAGAAACTTCTTCTAGATTCTGTGCATCAAGAGGCTAGGGGTGTTCGGGGTAAGGGTCTTGTGCCAGTGCATCCTCGGCTGGGCCCTCCTCTAATGTACAAGCGGCGCCTTGGGGTCCTCTGGGATAGTCTCCCTCGGTCCCACCCCATGCCGGTGAGCCCTCCCCTAACTCTTCTCCAGTTAGCACAGTCTCCTCCAGCTTGGTTTTTGTCCCTTTCAACCCTCCGGAATCCTCGCCACTCGTTCTCGGCCTCACGGAAGGTTTCTTCAGTCCTTCCTAGATGCTTTCAGAGGGAAGTCTGTTGGAGTTACTTATGTGTACTCCTTCCAGTCACCTTATGTCCCCAGGTCTATCCCATCTGGAGTAAGCACTCATTCTGAGTGACATAGGGTTAGAGTCCATAGGGCCGAGAACCCTAGTGGCATGTTCCCTACCTGTTATGAATGTGGTTCATGCCCTTGAAGAAAGAGAGCATGCTCTGGAGTGAGACTCTATCCCTTCCTCCCCTCTGTTTCAAACCTCACCGTTTCAGTCTCCTCCATGCTCTATGAGAGAGAAGGCTTGCATGCTCTCCTCTAGAAGGACCCACCCTTCTCTATCCTCCTCCCCAATGTCCTTGGGGGTGTGCATGAGGCTGCGATCAAGACACAAGAAGAGTCAGAGCAGGGAGTTCTCCTTCTCTCACCCGATAGGGACCATATTGCCTAGGGCCAAAGCTAGGCCACACCCTGCCCAATGATTCCTTTGATCATCTGGGACACTCGTGTCCTAGTGGGGTGATTTATAATTAATTAAATTTCTTCAGAGACAAAGAAGAACAAGGTATAAAATGTGGAAATCATTGAACACAAGTAAAACCCATCTAAACATAAGGAGTTTACTCAGAGAATCATGATTCATGCATCCATGCATGTAGATCCTACAAATCGGAACATCTGGATATTCTGGAAAAATGACACAGCGGTGGACCTTGTGCTGGCGGGTGACCAATTCATAACAATGAAGGTTAGCCATAGTAATAACCAACTCTTAATGTCCTTTGTGTATGGTAGTTGTGATTTTCAAAGAATGGAGTCCATGTGGAATGACCTTAGTGATTTTTACAATGGGGATCTCCCTTGGATAAATGGTGGATATTTAAACACAATCATGGAACCGAATGAAAAGAATGGAAGAGGTGTTTTCCACTAGAAAGAAAGTATGGATTTTCCCTGTTTATGGGGGCTAATGGCCTAGCGGACATGGTGTATTCTGGTGACCGCTACACTTGTTGTAATAATAAAAAAGGGAATAGGCGGTGCTGGTGAAGGCTAGACCACTTCTTGGAAAACTTGAATGCCATCACTACTTTTCTCAATGCCACGGTCAGTCATCTAGTTCGCGGAATATCTGACCACATTCCATTATTAGTTTCTCTATCCCCTTGGAAGGACTCCAATAACATGTCCAGGTTCTTGGATCACTGGACCCGTATTCTCGGTTATTAGGAAATGGTGACTGAGTAATGGGGAGGTCCAACCCAGGGCCACTAATGGGTGGCGATTCATGAAAAGATGAAGTGGATCAAGCCTAGAATCCAGGCGTGGGTTCATGATCTTCCTCCTACGGATTAAAATATGGAGGAGCTCAAATAGGATATCGATCGGCATGAAGATTTCTTGGAGGGTTGATGGAATGAGATGACCTTTGATACTCTGTCAGCAGAAAAGAAAATCCTCATGGAGATGATCCTCCTAAAGGAAAGAAAGGCTCAGAAAAACTCAAGAATAAAATGGCATTGAGAGGGTGATATGAATTCAGCATATTTCCATGCATGCATCAGGGAGAAAAGGCGTATCAGTGATCCAAATATCTTATTCAAGAATAAACCCTATACTGAAGACAGGGAGGTTGTAGGGTCTATGGAACACACGATCTTCAAGGATCTCCTGGAAGGCCCGAACGAGATGATGTTTAATGGTTACCCGGGTGGTAGTGCTAGCATTTGGGACATGATCCCTCACTTGGTTTCTACACAGGATAATGACTCATTGGATGATGTGCTGGATGAGAAGGAAATTAAAGAGGTAATGTTGCACCATAGCCATGAAAGCATGCTGGGGCCTGATAGCTTTCCAGACTCATTTTAAAGAGGATCATGGGAGCTGGTTAAAAGGGACATTGTGGATGCAGTTCCAGACCTCTTTCACAAGGGAACTCTCCCGAGGGTGGCTAGTGCTACAACTATGGTGCTTATCCTGGAGATCAAGGAACCCTCCTCCCTTATTGACTGTAGGCCACTGAGCATGTGTAATTTTTTATACAAAATTCTGGCCGGCACCATCAATTTGAGGTTGTCCATGTACCTCCCTCATTGGATTTGGTTGGAACAAAATGGATTTGTGAGGGGTAGATCTATTAAAGGTGCCATTGCCTTGTCACAGGAAATGATGAGTGATATAAACTTGAAAACTCATGGTTCCAATGTGGCAATTATGTTGGACAAGAATAAGGCTTATGACATGATTGAGGGGGGATTTATCAACAGAGTGCTTGCGAGAATGGGATTCTCCTCCCAGGCTGTCAATCTTCTCTTCAGATGCTTCAGTTCCTCATGGGTGGCAGTTTCTTTCTTGGGGAGAACTCATGGTTTCATCAAGGAAACGTGTGGTATCCTGCAAGGATATCCCCTATCTCCATGAATTTTTATACTCATGAAGGACTCCCTCAGTCGGCTCATTAATAATGACATATCGAGTGGGGATATCCTCCCCTTCAATAGAAAGTGGAACCGCCACTCTATATCCCACTTGATGTTTGCAGATGATACCATAATCTCCTCTAATGCTGTAAAACAATCGGTGCACATGCTTAACATGATTTTAGAGGAGTATTGTCCCTGGATCAGCCTGATTATCAATAAATCCAAAATCAACTTTTATATATCTAATAAATTTTCTTCCCGCAGGGCCTCCCACTTGTGCACCAGGCTTGACATACAGCACGCCTCTTTTTCGATGGAGTATCTTGGCACCCCAAAATCATCAGGAAGGGTGAGAATATGTGACTTGGAATATGATTTGAATAGTATTACAAGCTGTGTCTTTAACTGGAGGAATCATTTCCTCTCATTCGGGGACTAGATATCTCTGTTGAACAATGTCTTGGCCACCATCCCTCTACATGCACTGGCCTCAACCTCTGTGTTGAAGGGAGTCATCAATTCCATTGACAAGGTCCTGGATAGTTTTATTTGGGATGTTCTATCTGAAGGAAAAAAGTCATTGGATATCATAGGACAAGATGGCTAGACCCATCACTGAGGGAGTAATCAATGTGAGAAGCTTGAATGATACAATCCATGGCATGCATGCAAAGCTTGTGTGGGACGTCATTGAATAGCGCATGCTATGGGGGAAGGTTATGTCCCAGCCAGCCAGTGGAAATACAGATCTGGGGGGTATGTAAGGAACTCCACTTTGGGCTAGGATATTCCCTCTCATTCTGAGCCTCAGGATGCACTCTCGATGGGTTGTTGGTGATGGTAACATTAGTTTCTGGCATTGCAACTGGGCAAGGGCTGAACTTAGTTTCCCAGTGTGTTCAGCCCTGGACCTCTCCTTCAAGGAGGCAAGCCAATACCCACAGTTCATCAAATATGTGTTGAATGGGGATCATATTGGTACTTATGAGTTAATCTACTTGAACACCGAGCCAGAAAATTGTTTCTTCACACCTTCTACCTTGGGGAACATCACGACGAGGGGCTCACACATGATCTCCACTCATCAAGACCATCATGATACATGAAATGGGTTCTTGTGGAGTGGAAGGATACAAAAAAATATATCTTTTTATGCTAGATAATAATAAACTAAGCACATCCTACGGATGACAACGTCAAAAGACTGGTTATTTCTCTGGCCTCATGCTACCAATGCTGCAAGAATTAGAAGGAAGAGAGCATCAACCACATCTTTTTTGAGGGAGTGTGGGATCATGCTATGTGGATTTACTTTGGTGGATTCATTGGTGCTTTCTCCCATGATCCTTAGGATGGCACGTTACTGCATTTCTGGTTCCAGGGAACAACAGATAAGGGATAGGAAAGGGTCGCTTTCTCAATCATCTTCAATGTGGTATGCTTGTAACACCGCGAGATTTTATGAAAAATATTCTTTTAATTTCATTAATGTCTTGTGTTGTATGCTACACCAAGATTACATTGCGCTATACGCAACACTGTATTAGCTTGCAGTATACGCAACACTATTCTTGGATCGTGTTACACACAATTTTGATAATAGTTATTCTACGCAACATTGAGTATATATATATATATATATTCAATGTATAAATGAAATATGGTTGGATTCTGTTATACGAAACAACGAAGGATTCTTTCACAACACGCAACCCTGACTTGGCTTGCATTACACGCAATCACGACCTTCCTCGATAGTGGGTGTTGTACGCAATACCGGGTTTTACTAAACAACAATATATTATTATAATATTATTATGAACTAGACGTTATGAATAGTATTAACTAAATTTTCAATTTTATAACATTATTATTCATCTTACAAATTTTCTAGAACATGGTATAAGAAGAAAATAAATTTTTCGAGTAAAATAAGTATTTTTCAAAAAATGCAGTTTTACCGCCTTTTGATGGCGCACCCACTTTAAATATAGGTTTTGACATGTTTATAAGTTAAATTTTACAAAATAAAATTATTCTTTGGAATCAACAAATAAAAGTTTACTTTGGATAAATTTTTCGTATTATTCTGGTAACTTTCATATTTTGATGAATAGTAAAAACACGCTATATTTTAATGAAAAACAACTTTTTTCATCATAATAATTTATATGGTTAAACTATAATATTGAATGTTTTTAAAGTATAAATAGAATATATTTCTACCATTTAATATAATTTATTTCATTGGCATTGATTTTACATTGAATTCATAGGTTAAAACAATTCAATCTTTTGCAATGTTTTAAACAAAAACCTGTTTTCATTCGACAATGGAATTAATTTTAATTTTATTTCTGCAACTTCTGTGTATTGAAATTGAAAAAATGGATTCCATATTTGGAATCCGTGGGTCCAAATTATGTTAATAGGCTACTTTTTATTTTTGGGAATTATGAATAGTAACTACGGTAAATTTTATTTACCATAGTTGAAGGTAAATCAGGTAATTAAGGGTAAATATAATATTATAAAATTACCCCAACACATTCCAAAATTCTATTGGATGGATAAACGTAAACCCATATCAACTAAGGGTCGGATTAGATTCATTTTATGGACTTTTGACCATGAAAATAATTTAATTATTATTAAAACCAAAGAAAGTGACAACATGTCACTCTCTTAAATCTTATAAGTATAATAATTTTAATTTAGTGATAAAAATTATAAAACTTAGAACATGAATAGTCTCCAGAAAGCTAATAAACTTATCTACATCATGATAATTTATTTAGAATTTTTAGGGATTAAATAATTGTCATTAACCGTGATACATTAATGATAAAGAAATTATTTATTAAGTGGAAAATAAGTAATATAGTTTTTATTGAAATAATAATACCTATTAAAAGGCCCACAAACCTGACCAAAACTTATTGGTACTGTATATATATACACCATAATCATCCAATGACCTAATATATAACCGTTCGGATCCTTATAAAAGTGATTACGACACTTATATTATTTAATGTTAAATGATGCCAAAGTTGTCACCTTCATAATTTAATAAATATAACAATTTAAATATTGTGATTTTAAGATGATAAATTCGAGTAAAAGTATTATTTTGAAATATAATAGATTTATCTACATAATAGGATTTTATTTTAAATTTTTATGCAACAAATCCGTATATTAAATAATTATACAAAAATGTTGTTGTAATTATTTTTTTAAGAGATAAACCAAATAAATGGTTTTAAAAATAATAAAATAAATATTATATGAACTATTTAATGTGATCCAATAATTTTATAGATACATATGACCTATTGTTAATCTATTAAAGCTTTTAGTTTGAACATATCTTCTGTATATATTTTATTTAAATTTAAATAAATAAATATTGTCAAAAATTGACATTATTGTTATTTTATAAAAATAACATATTATAAAATAGTTTAAAAATCAAAAATATATTCAAAAATTATAAATTTAAATTTATATGGTCTATAATGTTATAAAGTACACAATTATGGAAAATTCACAATAAATAAGTAATTATTTGTTATAATTTAAAATTTAGAATTTTATTACCACAAATAAACTTAAATAGATTAAATAAGGATAAATCAAAATGATAAGGTTTAAAATAAGATCGAAACATGTCTAAATTTTATTTGTTGATTATATTACAACCCTATATCATCTAATATTTGAATATGAGTCATTTTTTGAGGATTTTACGTGGGGTTAGATTTATTATAAATTAATATTTTTAAGAATTCCAAAGGTGCCCATCTCCTCCCTTATAAAAGGGAACCTCATCCCTCTCCTCCTCAAACCAATTTGAGCCTTCAATATCGGCCAAAAACTACCAAATTATATTCTCCACTTCCCTAGAAACATACTAGAGGTTTTGGTCTACTTTAAAGACCAATCTTATTGCCCTAAGAGGAGGTTTCAAAGAGGCGTATCGAAGAAGAGGTAATTTCTTCTCCCAATTCTTTCAAGCTTCTTTCTTCTTCAACTTCTTCTTCTTTAGTTGTTTAATTATGATTTAATAAAATCAGTATCACTAATATACTGATTTGTTATTAAAAATATGAAACAACCCCATTTCACATTCTATCCATCCTACGAAAAACAAAATCACCGCGCATGCGTACGTACAGAATACCGTCTCCACGTCGTGGTGTAATCTGTTTTTCCACCAACACCATTCATGGATGGGTATAATGGTGTAAATAATAACTATACATAGTTATTATAAAATCATACTGATTATGATATATTGTATCATCCACTCCAATTCAATTCAATAAATATGGAAATGATATCATCACTCGTGCGTACGTACGGACTACCGTCTCCACGACGCGATGAGATTCATTCTCCATGTTAACCATTTAAGAATGATTTTAAAGTATATATAAGAAATAATAATGAAATATATGACATTATAAAGCTACTGGATTTATTTATATATTTATGTCATCAACTTAATTCCATTCAACTCAATAAGGAAATGAAAACAGCGTTCATGCGTACGTACGGCCTACCGTCTCCTTGAACGATGTATTTCTTTCCATTTATCGATCTATTATATATATGTATATTTTGAATATATATTATATATAAATCATGTTTTCTATTCTGGAATTATGTAATCATGATCTAAGTAATCATATGAGTAATTAAAAGTCAAAACACGGGCGACAAATGAAACGATTTTACCCAAAACCCTCTTTAACATGGAATTTACAAAAAAACTGGTAATGTAAAGTCATAAGTGAACCATATATGATATCATAACAATGAATATGATTTTGTAATAAGTCAATTAAATTATCTAAATCATTATACAGGAGTTTCAGATACATATGAAGCATATCGGACAAAAGGTAAGGGATAATTTTGCAAATCTCATTTTTATCCGAGATTGCTTATTCGTAAGTATTTTCTGGGGTTATTGTTATCATCCATATCCATGTTTCCTAAAAATGGTTTCATGTATGTTTAAAGTCCTTTTTACCCACTTTTGACTTTTACTACATGGTATGTAAGGAATCTTTCTTTCGGTTACGTTACGAGGTACTTTTTTGACTTTTCTAACAAAAGTACAATAAAAATGTTTTTTAACGTATACGGAATGAAAGGATTTTAATGGTTTTATAAAGACTTATTTTAATGAAGATTTCTTCAAAATATTTCATGACTATTTTCAACAAAAACCTTTTCTTCTAAAATTGCATGACATTTTGTGAAAAGAAAATGATTTTGAAGAAAAAAGGATATTTTCCTCAAGAATTCATTTAAAGTGTTTTATCAAAACCATTTACATCTAAGATGACATTATTTCACATGTGTATGTTTCAAGTGTAATGTCTCTATGATTTACATGGTTTCACTTTTCTTATTATGAAATGATATCCATTTCTTTTATATGGATAATGTGATGATGGGATGATGTTTATGAAACCCATTTTATTTATTGGGTTATTATGAATGATGTATGATTATTTTGTGGAACAAGTAAGAATGATTTCATTATTAGATGGGTGGGACCTATATCTCCCTCCAATGCATTGGGTAATTATTTTATATCTCATGAGATAGACATGGCTGGAACGGTATGTTAATCTGGTTCAGTGTTACAGGACTGAAACGAGGAGTGAACTCGATTCAGAATGGGACTTTGTCCACTAAGATGGTCTTGGCAGCAATGCCTTGGCTACTATGGAAATCATTACATATGCTTAATGGATGCCAAAATTACATGTTTTATTCCCATACTATTTTATTATGGTTTATGTTCCATTATGATATATGCCTTATATACTTCCATATTTTATGTCGTTGCTCAAGATTTTAATGTTTAATCATTATGTTCATGTTTTTTTAGTTCCAATGTATATGGTATGTTTTATTTTATCAATGATTACCCTTACTGATCATTTGAGATCACCCTTTTTATGTTTTATTTTCCCACATGATCAAAAGAAAGGTTTTAGTTCAGGAAACTAAAAGTGGAAGATCGTTATGGGAGATGTTGAAGATCTTTCACCCCAATTAGATGATTACGTTCCATGTTTCCAAAGACACTAAACTATTACGGTCCTTGTGTGTCTGTTTTTGTTATGTATTAAGTATTCTGCAAAAGTAATGTAATTTCCATGTACGTCAAGATTAGGGTCTCTACAGTTGGTATCAGAGGAAAGGTTTAGTCAACCTTTGGAAACTAGGATGTGAAAACGTTAGTGAGATCCCTGGAGATATTTCTAAGGTATGTCTAGGGATGTACCAAAGGATAAGAATACGTATTGGATATAGTCCTAGAACTATGGTAATGATCATAGAATTTAACCTAAGATGTTAGATATTGAGGGTGCTCCCCCTTTACTATGTTGTTTTCCCTAGCATGATTTTTGCCTCTCACACTATTCTTTTTGGGTTTTATAAAATGGCTGGAAATAGGAAGATTCATGATAATGGAGGATATGAAGGACAATGGAATGATTTTCTTCATGAGAAACCAAATGAACCGGGATCTGGAAGTCCAAACATCGTTATTATGCCTAATCAGCAATCTCATAATATGATCAATAATCTCAACTTTGGTAAGTTTCCCGACTCATATAATAAGAGAAATATGGATTTTCATGATGATCATAGAGGAAAGAAAGTCCAATTTCCCTCATGTAAATAATGTGGGAAGAGGCATCAAGGAGATTGTTTCAAAGGAACTGGAAGATGCATTGGGTGTGGAACAGAAGGACACAAAGCCGGTAAGTGCAAAGGAAAAGGTTCAGTTAACACCATGGACAAGGATAATGGTTTTGCTACGACATCAACAATGATTAGATGTTTTAAATGTGGAATGTACGGGAATTATTCAAAACAATGCCCTAATGGAAAATCTCATGAAGAGAATCAGCATGGTCATATAGGGAGTATTTATGTGGATGATGATGAGGAGACTACAAATGATATATGAGGTGAAAGAAGTGTTGAAGCTCAGTCGGTTGTTTTAGAAGGTAGTAGAATGATTGTATGTTTATCGAGAGTTATGTTGTATAGTTAATGGTACTATGGAATAATGAATCATCTAAGTATTGTTACACTATTTTTTTCTTAAAAGTATTTGAAAGTATATGTTGAATGGTACCAGAAACCATGGAATGTTATTCAGATATTTTTGTAAAGTAGATGATATGCGCATAATGAAGGAATAAGAAGATAATGAGATGTTTGATTGTATTCATGATCTCATGATTGATATAAGGACCAAGTGATATCATGGTTTGAGTATATAGAATTTTGAGGGTTTTGGTATGTGGAAAATGTTAACTTTTAACTGCATTCATGTTTTCACTAATGTTCAATGGGTATTCATTTTTCAAGAGAATACAAGATTAAGGCCTTCGAACGTTTGTAATGTGACCAACAAGACATATCTTATGATATATGGGGATCAACGATGGTATTAACATGCTTCTTATATGAAATATCTTGTAAATTTTTTCACTATAATATGACAATAGACTGCAATATTATGGATAAGCCTAAAGATTGTAATGGATTATGTTGGACATAAGTTAGTATTGTTTAAGGATAGAACCTTTTTTCGATATTATTGATGGGATGATATAGTAATGTAGTTATAGAAAAAGGACAACCTGCAGGACGGGCGACAACCCATCGCGTCGGACAAGGCTGTTGGAATCGAACCCACAACCGAAGTGTGACTGGCCTTTATCGCCTACCACTGGCCTACAGGAAGTCCCTATTTAGTAGAAACTAGTTTTCTTTTATTAATCGGTATGATATATGATGTATAAGTTCATTTTTGGAACCATATACAATTAATCTAACCATAAGATGGACATATAACTTTTGCTAACCTTTTGTTTGAATGAGATGGAATGACCCATAATTCAATCACATGATCTGCTAACACATCACGAATAACAAATTCAACTTCATTTATTTAAGGGATGTAGTGGAAATTGTTCAATTCACGAACAACAGGGATATTGTACCAAAATCATGCAAGTATATCTTTTAATTCATCAAAATTAGGGAAATGATCTTGAAAACCAAAAATGTTGTCCTAGTTCCCTTATATCCAATGAATCATATGGTACCTTAGATCATCACAAATCATCAGCTTTGTGATTGTTGGCTTTTTCATGGCCATGTTCTCTACCACTCCATCAGAACATGATGGTTAGATTTTTCTTTCATATTCATATTTTCATCTATGTTCTCCTACGTGGAAACCCAGTGATGAGTTAATTTGGGTAACTGTTACATTTCATACTTTAGTTTTTAAAGCCATGTGTTGGTATTCCTTTTTACGATGTGGATTTCTATTAAACAAACTTTCGAATAGTAAACCATTTATAACCCCCGACGAATTTCGAGGGTGAAATTTATTTTAAGGGGGGTAGAATGTAACATCCCGAGATTTTATAAGAAATATTATTTTAATTTCAATAATTTATTGTGTTGTATGCTACACCAAGATTACCTTGCGCTATACGCAACACCGTATTAGCTTGCAGTATATGCAACATTATTCTTGGATCGTGTTACACAAAATTTTGATAATAGTTATTCTACGCAACATTGAGTATATATATATATATTCAATTTATAAATGGAATATGGTTGGATTCTGTTATACGAAACAATGAAGGATTCTTTCACAACACGCAACCCTGACTTAGCTTTCATTACAGGAAATCGTGACCTTCCTCGATAGCGTGTGTTGTACACAATACCGAGTTTTACTAAACAATGATATATTATTATAATATAATTATGAACTAGCCGTTATGAATAGTAATAACTAAATTTTGAATTTTATAACATTATTATTCATCTTACACATTTTCTAGAACATGCTATAAGAACAAAATAAATTTTTCGGGTAAAATAAGTATTTCTCAAAAAATGCAGTTTTGCCGCCTTTTGATGGTGCACCAACTTTAAATATAGTTTTTGACATGATTATAAGTTCAATTTGACAAAATAAAATTCTACTTTGAAATCAATAAATAAAAATTTACTTTGGATAATTTTTTTGTATTATTCTGGTAGCTTTCATATTTTGATGAATAGTAAAAACACGCTATATTTTAATGAAAAACAACTTTTTTCATCGAAATAATTTATATGATTAAATTATAATATTTAATGGTTTTAAAGTATAAATAGAATATATTTTTACCATTTAATATAATTTATTTCATTATCATTGATTTTACATTGAATTCATAGGTTAAATCAATTCAATCTTTTGCAATGTTTTAAACAAAAACCCATTTTCATTCGATAATGGAATTAATTTTAATTTAATTTCTGCAACTTCTGTGTATTGTATTTGAAAAACTGGATTCCATATTTGGAATCAGTGGGTCCAAATTATGTTAATATGCTACTTTTTATTTTTGGGAATTTTGAATAGTAACTACGGTAAATTTTATTTACCATAGTTAAAGGTAAATCAGGTAATTAAGTGTAAATATAATATTATAAAATTACCCTAACACATGCCAAAATTATATTGGATGGATAAAAGTAAACCCATATCAACTAAGGGTCGTATTAGATTAATTTTATGTACTTTTGACCATGAAAATAATTTAATTATTATTAAAACCAAAGAAAGTGACAACATGTCACTCTCTTAAATCTTATAAGTATAATAATTTAAATTTAGTTATAAAAATTATAAAACATCGAACATGAATAGTCTCCAGAAATCTAATAAAATTATCTACATCATGATAATTTATTTAGAATTTTTAGGGATTAAATAATTGTCATTAATGGTGATACATAAATGATACAGAAATTATTTATTAAGTGGGAAATAAGTAATATAGTTTTTATTGAAATAATAATACCTATTAAAAGGCCCACAGAACTGACCAAAACTTATTTTTAGTTTATATATATACACCTTAATCATCCAATGACCTAATATATAACCGTTTGGGTCCTTATAAAAGTGATTATGACACTTATATTATTTAATTTTAAATGATGCCAAAGTTGTCACCTTCATAATTTAATAAATATAACAATTTAAATATTGTGATTTTAAGATGATAAATTCGAGTAAAATTATTATTGTGAAATATAATATATTTATATTCATAAGAGTATTTTATTTTAAATTTTTATTCAACAAATCAGTATATTAAAAAATTATACAAAAATGTTTTAGTATTTATTTTATTAAGAGATAACCCAAATAAATGGTATTAAAAATAATAAAATAAA
This sequence comes from Viscum album, assembly GCA_963277665.1. Lineage (NCBI taxonomy): Eukaryota > Viridiplantae > Streptophyta > Magnoliopsida > Santalales > Viscaceae > Viscum > Viscum album. The sequence continues at coordinate 603,031,774 of OY728136.1, read as the reverse complement.
TATTATATGAACTATTTAATGTGCTCCACTAATTTTATAGATACATATGACCTTTTATGAATCTATTAAATATTTTATTTAGAACATATCCTCTGTATATATTTTATTTAAATTTAAATAAATGAATAGTATCAAAATTGACACTGTTGTTATTTTATAAAAATTACATAATATAAAATTGTTTAAAAATCACAAAAATATTTAAAAATTATAAATTTATCTTTATATGGTCTATAATGTTATAAAGTAAACGATTATGTAAAATTCAAAACAAATAAGTAACTATTTGTTATAATTTAAAATATAAAATTTTATTACCACAGATAAACTTAAATAGATTAAATAAGGATAAATCAAAATGATAAGGTTTAAATTAAGATCCAAACATGTCTAAATATGATTGGTTGATGAGATTAAAACCATATCTCATCTAAGCTTTGAATATGAGTCATTTTTGGATGTTTTTAAGTGGGGTTATATTAATTATAAATTAAGATTTTTAAGAATTCCAAAGGTGCCCCTCTCCTCCCTTATAAAAGGGCACCTCGTCCCTCTTCTCCTCACACCAATTTGAGCCTTCCATCTCGGCCAACCCCTGAAAAATTATCTTCTCCACTTCCCTAGAAACATACTAGAGGTTCTGGTCTACTTTAAAGACCAATCTTAGTGCCCTAAGAGGAGGTTTCAAAGAGGCGTATCGAAGAAGAGGTAATTTCTTCTCCCGATTCTTTCAAGCTTCATTCTTCTTCAACTTCTTCTTATTTAGTTGTTTATTTATAAAGTAATAACAATAGTATCACTAATATACTAATTTGTTATTATAAATTTGAAAAAACCCCATTTCACCTTCTATCCATCCTTCGGAAAACAAAATCACCACGCGTGCGTACGTACAGAATACCGTCTCCACGTCGTGGTGTAATCTGTTTTTCCACCAACACCTTACATGGATGGGTATAATGGTGTAAAGAATAAATATACACAGTTATTATAACATCATACTGATTCTGATATATTTTATCATCCACTCCAATTCAATTCAATAATTATGGAAACGATATCATCGCTCGTGCGTACGTACGGACTACCGTCTCCACGACGCGATGAGATTCATTCTCCATGTTAACCATTTAAGAATGATTATAAAGTATATATAAGCAATAATAATGCAATATATGAAATTATAAAGCTACTGTATTTATTTATATATGTATGTCATCTACTTAATTCCATTCAACTCAATAAGGAAACGAAAACAACGTTCATGCGTACGTACGACCTACTATCTCCAAGAACGGTGTATTTCTTTCCATTTATCGATCTGTTATATATATGTATATTCTGACTATATATTATATATAAATCCTGTTTTATATTCTGGAATTATGTAATAATGATCTAAGTAATCATATGAGTAATTACAAGTCAAAACACGGACAACAAATGAAACGATTTTACCCAAAACCCTCTTTAACATGGAATTTACAAAAGAACAGGTAATGTAAAGTCATAAGTGAACCATATATGATATCATAACAATGAATATGATTCTGTAATAAGTAAATGACATTATTTAAATCATTATACACGAGTTTCGGATACGTACGAAGCATATCGGACATAAGGTAAAGGATAATTTTGCAAATCTCATTTTTATCCGAGATTGCTTATTCTTAAGTATTTTCTGGGGTTATTGTTATCATCCATGTCCATGTTTCCTAAAAATGGTTTCATGTATGTTTAAAGTCTTTTTACCCACTTTTAACTTTTACTACTTGGTATGTATGGAATCTTTCTTTTGTTTACGTTACGAGGTACTTTTTTGACTTTTCCGACAAAAGTATGATAAGAATGTTTTTTAACATGTACGGCATGAAAGGATTTTTATGGTTTAATAAAGCCTTATTTTCATGAAGCTTTCTTCAAAATATTTCCTGACTATTTTCAACAAAAACATTTTCTTCTAAAATTGCATGACATTTTGTGAAAAGAAAATGATTTTTAGGAAAAAAGGTTATTTTCCTCACGAATTCATTTAAAGTGTTTTATCAAAACCATTTTCATCTAAGATGACATTATTTCACATGTGTATGTTTCAAGAGTAATGTCTCTATTATTTACATGGTTTCACTTTTCTTATTATGAAATGATATCTATTTCTTTTATATGGATTATTTGATGATGGTATGATGTTTATGAAACCCATTTTATTTATTGGGTTATTATGAATGATGTAGGTTTATTTTGTGGCACATGTAATAATGATTTCATTATGAGATGGGTGGTACCTATATCTCCCTCCAATGCATTGGGTAAATATTTTATATCTCATGAGATAGACATGGCTGGAATGGTAAGTTAATCTGGTTCAGTGTTACAGGACTGAAATGAGGAGTGAACTCGATTCAGAATGGGACTTTGTCCACTAAGATGGTCTTGGCAGCAATGCCTTGGATACTATGGAAATCATTACATATGTTTAATGGATTCCAAACTTACATGTTTTATTCCCATACTATTTTATCATGGTTTATGTTCCATTATGATCTATTCCTTATGTAATTCCATGTTTTATGTTGTTGCTCAAGATTTTAATGTTTAAACATTATGTTCATGTTTTTTTAGTTCCAATGTATTTGGTATGTTTTATTTTATCCATTCTTACCCTTACTGAGCATTTGAGCTCACCCTTTTTATGTTTTATTTCCCCCAGGATCAAAAGAAAGGTTTTAGTTCATGAAACAAAAAGTAGAAGATCTTTATGGGAGATGTTGAAGATCTTTCACCACGAATAGAGGATTACGTTCCATGTTTCCAAAGACACTAAAATATTATGGTCCTTGTGTGTCTTTTTTTGTTATGTATGAAGTATTCCACAAAAGTAATGTAATGTCCATGCATGTCAAGCTCAGGGTCTCTACAATTCTTGTCCCTATGGTATTCTTGCAACTCAGCACGATACGAGGGATCTCATCAAACAGGGAGGTCCATTGATGTACATGCAAGATGTCTTCTGATCGACTTGGCTAACCTTTTCACCAGCCAGAAGGATGCTCCCTCCCCATGGATGCTTCAAATCAATTCACTTGTAGCCCAACACCCCACCAGGAAAGGAAAGTGGGTGTGGTGGAATCTTACAAAAAATTGCTTAAAACTCAATACAGACGGTGCTTGCAGTGCGGGGGAGATGCGATGGGGAGGGGTGGTCCCAGATTTCCGAGGTAGTTTTATCCTTACTTTCACAGATCACTATGTCCAAGGAAATTCCATGCAAGTGGAGGCCAAGGCAGTCCTCAATTGTCTTAAAATATGAAATCATAGGAATATTAACTTATCCTATGTAGAAAAGGACTCCAAGATCGTACATGACTCCATTCGGGGAATAGGATCCACTCCATGGGTGATCTCCTACACGATTAGGAAGTGAAGATCCCTCATCCAAAACAATGCACATATGTCCCACACATGGAGGGAGGGGAACAAGGTAGAAGATCATTTTTCCTCTTTGGACATCCATGGTTACAATGTCACCAGCCTTCAAGCTATCTCTCATTTTAAACCTAAGGGGGTGAATTTGATTCGAGGGGACGCCCTATGTCTCCACTACATTAGACCCCCCTAGACCTTTCTTGTTATGAATGTGTACTTTGTTCACTTCCCTATTGGAATAAAAACTAATGTTATGATGATGAAAAAGAGACATCATGGTTTCAACATATAGAAATTTTGGGATTTTCGTATGAGGAAAGAGTTAACTTTTGACAGCATTCATGTTTTCACTAAGGTTTAATGGGTATTCAATTTTAAAGAGAATACATGATTAAGGTATTCACATGTTTGGAATATCACCAACAACAAGATATATCTTATGATATATGAGGGATAAATTAAGGTATTCACATTCTTGGTCGATGACCTTTTTGATAATCATTTTATTTATTCAATGAGATTAGATAGAAGTATTTTGGATAAGCCTAAAGAATCAAATGGATTAGGTTATACATCAGATAGTATTGTTTAAGGCTATAATATTTTGATAATATTTCTGAAATGTTATAATAGTATAGTTTTAGAAAAATGAAAACCCATTGGATGGGCGACAACCTGTCGCATCAGACAAGGGTGAGGGAATCAAACGCACAACCGATGTGAAACATGCCAATATCTGATGAATCAGATGGTACCTTAGATCATCAAAAATTTATGTCTTTATGATTGTTGGATTTTTTATATCCATATTTTCTACCACTCTTTATTAGAACATGGTGATTATATTTCTCTTCTATATCCATACTTTCACCTGTATTCTCCTATGTGGAAAACTAGTGTTGAGTTAGTTTTGGTGACATTGATGTTTGAAAAATTCCTTTTTAAAAAAATGTTTTTTGTAATACTTTTTAATATGTGGGTTTCTATGAAAGAAACTCTCAAGTAGTAAACGATTTATAACCTTGACGAATATCGAGGGAGAAATTCATTTTAAGGGGCGTAGAATGTAACACCCTGATATTTTTTGAGAAATAATAATTTTAGTTTGATCGATGTCTTGTGTTGTATGCTAAACCAAGATTATCTTTCACTATACACAACACCGTATTATCTTTTTGTATACACAAACACTATTCTTGGTTTGTGTTTCACGCAATAGTGACCTTCCTTGATAGCATGTGTTGTACGCCATACCAAGTTTCACTAAACAACTATATATTGTTATAAAATAGCTCTTATGAATAGTATTAACTAAATTTTGAATTTTTTTACAAAATAATTAATATTACATTTATTCTAGAACAAGGGATGAGAACAAAATAAATTTTTTGGGTAAAATAAGTATTTTTCAAAAAAAATGCAGTTTTGCCACCTTTTGACGGTGCACCCACTTTAAATCTTTTTTTTGACATATTTATAAGTTCAATTAGAAAAAAAAACTTATTCACTGAAATAAAGATATAAAAATTTACATTGGATAATTTATTTTATATTTTTCTATTAAGATTCATATTTTGTTGAATAATAAAAGTATGCTAAATTTTTTTTTAAAAAAACCTTTGCATCTAGAAAATTTATTGGTTAAATTATAAAATTTAATGGTTTTAAAGTATAAATAGAATATATTTCTACCCTTTAACATAATTTAAGTAATTATCATTAATTTTACAATGAATTCATAGGTAAAAATATTTCAATCTTTGACAATGTTTTAACTATTAAAATCTATTTTCTTAACAATGAGATTAATTTTAAATTAATTACTCCAAATTATGTATTTCGAATTTTGAAAAATGGATTTCAAATTTGAATTCAATGGGTCCTGGTTATGTTAATAGGTTACTTTTTTGATATTACGAATATTAACTAAGGTAATTTTTATCTACTACATTTAAAGGTAAATCGGTTAATTAAGGATAAAAATTAGATTATAAAATTACCATAACACCTTCCAAAATTCTATTGGAAGAATAAATGTCGACAAATATCACATAAGGGTAGGAATAGATTAATTTATTGGACTTTTGACCATGAAAATGATGAAAGTATTATTAAAACCAATGAAAGTGACAACAAGTCACTCTCTTATATCTTATAAATATAATAATTTTTATTTAGTGATATACTTCATAAAACATCAATCATAAATAATAACTAAAGAGATAATACAATTATATACATCATGTGAATTTATTTATAATTTTTAGGTATTTAATAATTATCCTTAATGGTGACACAATAGTGATGTAGAAATTATTTTATTTATTGAAATATCTAATAAATGATTTTAAAATTATTAAAATAAATATTATATGAACTATTTAATGTGATCCACGAATTTTGAAGTTGAACATTACATGTAAGGGATCTACTAAATATTTTTTAATATATCTTTTGTGGGGATTTTATTTAAATTCAAATAAATGAATAGTTTCAAAATTGGCACTATTGATATTTTTTAAAAATAACATATTATTAAATTGTTTAAAAATCACAAAAATATTGAAATTTATTAAATTGAAATATATATGGTCTAAAAGTTAATTATGTATAAAATTATGGACAATTAATAACACCTAAGTAAGTATTTATAACAATTTAAAATTTAGAATCTTATTAACACAAAAAAATTAAATAGATTAAATAAGGATAAATCAAAATGATTAAGTTTAAAATAAAATAAAAACAAGTTTAAATTTTATTGGATTATGAGATTACAATCCTATATCTTCTAATATTCTAATTGATTAATTTTTTTAGGTTTTTTGGGGAGATCTGAATTTATTATAAATTAATTTTTTTGATGTTTCCAAAAGTGCCCCTCTCATCTCTTATAAAAGGGCACCCCATCCCTCCCCTCTTCACAACATTTTGTTCATTAATGCTCAGATAAACCCTTTCCATTTCTTTTTTCCACTTCCCTTGAAACATACTATAGGTTTTTATCTTCTTAAATGTCCAACTTTAGTGCCCTAAGAGGAGGTTTAGAAGAGGCTGTTCGAAGAAGAGGTAATATCCTTTACTGATTCTTTCATATTTATTTCTCCTTCTACTTCATCTTTTTTATTTTTTTCATTATAAAGTAATAAAATCGGTATCACTCATATAAAGATATGTTATTATAAATATTAGACAACCTTATTTCACATTCTATCCATCCAATAGAAAAATTGAAATCACTACACCTATGTGCGTACAGAATACCATCTTCACGCCGTGGTGTAATCTATTTTCCACCACCACCTTACTTGGATGGGTATAATGTTGTAAAAAATAACTATATATCATTATTATAACATGATACAAATTCTGAGATATTCTATCATCTACTCCAATACCATTCAATAATTATGGGAACGATATCATCGCTCATGCGTACGTTCGGATTACCGTCTCCAAGACGCGATGATATTCATTATTCATGTTAACCATTAAAAAATGATTATAAATAATATATATTGAATAATAATGAAATATATGTCATAATAATGCAACTGGATTTATGTATATATATATATGTGTGTAATCTACTTACTTTCATTCAAGTCAATAAGGAACAAGAAAACATCGTTCATGCGTATGTACAGCCTACCGTCTCCATGAACGGTGTTCTTCATTCCATTTATCGATCTATTATATTCTGAATATATATAATTAATTTTTTACATTATGTAAGTATGTAATCATGATCTATTTAATCATATGAATAATTACAGGTCTAAATAGGGATGATAAATGAAACAATTTTACCCAAAACACTGATTTAACATGTAATTGCCAAATGAACGGGAAATATAAAGTCATAAGTGAATCATATATGATATCATAAATATTATTATGGTTCTATTACAATTTAATAATTTTCTTAAAACTACAATACAGGAGTATCAGACACAAACATAAGAAATTTGACATAAGGTAAGGGATAATTATTCCAATCTCATTCTTATCCGAGATTGTGTATTCGTAGGTATTTACAGGGGTTATGTTTTTCATCCATGTCCATGTTTTCTCAAAATATTTTCATAAAATGTTTACTATTTTTACATGTATTTTTAAATTCATTTTTACCCTCTTTTTACTTTTACCACATTTTATGGAATGAATCTTTCTTTTTTTACCATACGAGGTACTTTTTGACTTTTCCAGAAAAATTACAAGAAGAATTTTTTTTAACTTATACGTCATGAACCGATTTTTAAAGTTTCATAACACCATATTTTCATGAAGATTACTATAAAATATTTCATGATTATTTCCCACAAAATCCCTTTTATTTAAAATTTCATGGAATTTTGAGAATGGAAAATGATTTTGAAGAAGAAAGGATATTTTCCTCAAAAATTCATTTCAAGTCTTTTTCAAAACTATTTTCCATATAAGATGACATTATTTAGTATGTTAATGTTTCAAGTATAATGTCTATATTTTTTACATGGTTTTATTTTTCTTATGACGACATGCTATCCATTTTTTTATATGGATTATGTTACGATGAGTTGATGTTTATGAAACCAATTTTATTCTTTGGGTTATTATAAATGATTTGTGTTTATTTTTTGGCCCACATAATGATGATTTCATTATGAGATGGATGGGACCTATATATCCCTCCAACGGGGTGGGTAAAGATTTATATCTCATGATATAGACATGGCTGGAACGACAAGTAAAATCAAGTTCAGTAATACATTGTTGGAACGACAATTAATCCTTGTTTAGTAATGGACATTTTCCACTATAATAGTCTTGGTAGTAATACATTGGCTACTATGGAAATCATAACTTATTATTAATGGCTTTAAATAATTACATGTTTTATTCCAATGATATTTTATAATGGTTAATGTTCCTTTTTGATCAATTCCTTATGTACTACCAAGATTTATTTCATTTTTAATGTTTGATGTTCATGTTTTTACATTCAAATGTTTATGGATTGTTTCATATTCCCCATGTTTACCCTTACTGAGCATTTTACCTCACCCTTTTTATTTTTTTTTACCCCAAGAAATGAATAAAGGTTTTAGGTAAGAAAAAAATGGAGAAGATCTTAATGGGAGATGTTGACGATCATTCACCATGATTGGAAGATTATGTTATGAGTTTCCAAAAACAGTAAACTAATACGGTCTTTGGGCGACTATTTTTGTCATGTATTAAGTATTCCACAAAAGTAATGTAACAGACATGTATGTCAAGATTTGGGTCTCTACAATAATTTCACCAAATTTTATATTATCTATTTTTAAGGAAATGATTAGTGATGATGAAGTATGGTATGATGTTGAATTTTACTTCTTATAGTAATTAAATATATATATATATATATATATAATTTATTAAAATAACAAAAAATGGACAATCCAACATCTATATTTGACAGTTAAGAAATGAAATAATTTCCATGTTCAATGGATTGAGTATTCTGAACCCATACATTTTATGTGAATTCACGGTAATTTAAAGACATGAAATCATCATTAAGGGTGGGCTCATAGTTATTGAAATAATAGTGTTATGGATTTTTGTTTTATAGAGAAATTGTGTTTGTTAAAATGATAAAATTTAATTATTTGGGAGTAAAAATATACTGATAATTGGTATTACACTATCATTATAATGGGATTTAAAAAATCAATTATGATTTAGATATATGAATATTGATGAAATGTATTTTAAATATTGATTGGTTAATATTAATACTATTTATTTTCATACATATTCAGCAAATGTATTATATTTAACAATAATATTAAATATTAAGGTTTGGTGGAATTTGTTTAATGTGATATATATTAATTTTTATATGAAAACAAATAGTGAATAGAATCCTTCTATGAGTATGGGAAAAAAATATTTGATTAATGAATTCTAATTTTTTTTAGTTTCCCAATTTTCTAATGGATGTACCTTATGTGTTCTCATTTCCTAATAAGTGGTCCGGTGATAAAATTATATAATAAAAATAAAAATTGAAATATATTAATTACCCAAAATCATTAGATAATAACTAGTGAAGCCTATTATATTATTTATTATTTTAATTTTTTATTAACACTAGATGAAAAATTGATTGAAGTTAGAAGATAATTTATCAATTATCTTGATAGATCATTTATGAAACTACCAATGTTATTACAACATTAAATATATCATAATATTATTTATAGATTTCTTTTTAAATGGGATAGAACCCTATATAAAATTAGTTTAACTTATTAATTGAAAATTATTCTATATAATAAAATTTATATTTTTATATAAAATTTTTTATATCATATCATAATTACAATAAGGATAGTTGAGATTCTTAATGCATAATTTAAAGGATCATAGTTCCATCTAAATATGTATAAAAATTTATAGGTTGGATATTAATATATATTTATCCACATTTCATTTGAAATTTAATATAATGGTTGTTTGCAATAGTGATATATCAGTATCGAAAAAAGAATAACCATTAATAGTACATTGAATAATCATTGTGATTTTAAAAAAAATTCTATTTTATTTAGTATGGTTGAGGTATCATATAATCATTCTTTATTATCAAGAGTAGTTGAATCTATGATATATTCTATGATTATGGGATTTAAAAATATGTTATAAAATATGTTATTTTAAAAATTATATAATAATTTTGTTAATGATTTCCCACATATTTATTTAGTTTTCAATAAATTAATAATATGAAAAAGTTAATATATTTTTTTAATCAGTCACATTCTACATATTATAATTGAGATACATTGTTTTACTCATTTTATTACCTTACATGATGTGTAATGTAAGCATTAAATCTATATTCTTCTCACATTTATGATATTTTATTTTTTTGTGGTAAACATCATTAACGATGCATGAAATATAGTGAATATGGTTATAGTTGAAAATGATATACATTGTGACTATAAATTTGACCTAATTTAATTTAATTTAATTCAATAGTGTACATATTTTTTTTTAATTTTCAAATTTATATTTAATTAATATTTACGAGACTATCTGAGGAAAAAAATAAAATTTTAAATAAAATTTTAGATAAAGAGAAAATTTATAATTTTCACTACAAAACAGAACCAGTTCAATTTTTCTACTGGTTCGATTAATTGTATAACATTTTTTTTACCATATGATGCATTCTTATCATGAATCGAATGAGTTTTTATTTTATTAAAAACTTATTAATTTAAAATTTAATTAATCAATTATCAAGTATTTTATTTTTAGTTTTGTATAAAAAATATATCATATATTTAAGTGGCCAACTATTACCATTTTCTAATTACAATATAGTTTCATTCAATTGACTAGTAATATTGAAGTCTTTTGGAGGAATGTGGTAATAAGATATCAATGAAGGTGATAGGTAGCACTGCTGGCCCCCCACAATGTTGGAATGTTGTTTCACATTTTTAACCATTCAATTATTTATTATCTAGATCTTAAATTTTTCATATACTATTAAGGAAATAATTAATATTTTAAAAAACTATTTAGAGAATAAAAATACTTAGTGATACAATTTCACATCTTAATTGGAATTTCATGGTTTAATTATTTCAACCTAGATCCAATAACATTGTCAATATGTCCTCAAAAATAGGTATGATGTTTTCTTTAGAATTCCCCAACCTCACTATGCTACCTGGACATACCACCATCATTGTTATATTTGATTCACACAAAATCAAAAAATGGGAAGATTAAAATAATTGGCCTTGCATGTTTTTGACTGATTTTACTAAATTATATTTCATAACAATGGATAGTTCTTTGAATGATTATCCAAACCAATCCCAATTATAGAAAATACAATGTATGTATTTATATAGAATTGATTTGATCTACTAGGAATTCATGTTCTAGTGGGCCAATGAAAAATATAGTGTAATGCAACATCCTAAGAGTTTTTTTAGTTACATCAAACTTTATTATTTAGTTTTAAATATTTTTTTAATAATTTAACTATTATATTTTAATATAGGGGATGACACCCAATATTGGACTGTGTTGTTTATATATCTTAAAAGAGTTAGATTTTTTTCTATAGTGGGAATCAACAGCGTGGGTGGTGCATCATCTAGCCAATGGAGCGGTGGTGAACCATTGATGAATGAAATATAATATATTGATTTAAAAGAATATTTTTATACCAACATTTATAATAAATAATGTGGGATTTATTCTCATCATCCCATTTAATGACTAATGCAAAAGTTTTGATAAATTTGAAATATATTTTGTAAGTCCCCGACCCTAGTTAACCAGAGTCGGTGAATTATTACATAACACTCGGATGATCACAATAGATCACATCTCGAAAGAACGATTTGTTTAGTAGCCTTGGATGTACTAGATATATACATAAGTTTTACATTACATCATGAAATGTAAAAAAAACAACATTGTGTCCCCTTTGAACACACACATATCTCATAGCCAATATCTACAAGTTAATCCTAATATACTTGTTTTCATCATTGGAAAAATAAAACTTAGAATGTTTTGACCTCATATTCTCAGTAAGGATAACAATATAGAAAAAACTATCATAAATAAGTATATACTTTTAAGGAACTGTATAAGGCTAAAACAAAATTTGTTTAAACATAAAATTCTGAATTATATGGTACAGATAAATCAAAACATTCCATTAGCTTATTAACATGGGTATTCAACTAGTTGAATAATCACATGTGATGTAAATATATAATTTCATAATAATGGAATACATAATGTTAAACAACATAACGACATAGTCAAGGCCTCATTCCAAGACTACAAATAATATTTTTTCAAGGACCTGTTCCAAGACACTAGTTAGTCTAATGAGACCAACCGATGCATCGAGGAGCCATATCGGGCTCCACCTATCATTTACTATGTCCAATGGATTCTTCATATGAACAGGATGAAGCATAACATAAATAATATTACTAAAACACACATAAAAAATGTTAATACATTAACCATAAATCAAGAATGGTTTAAAAATAGAACATCTAGAGTCAAATATATCACAAAACATTCAGTACAATAAATCAACTTTAAAAAAATGTAAAATTTAACAAAGGATTTGAAAAAGATGAAAGAAATAATATTTAAGAGAAATATCTCTTTATACTTTGAAATCATTTAAAAGTCACATAATTATAATAGAAAACATTTATTTTCAAAATACTCGTACAATCTAGTAAGGGAATCGTCCAAGGTGTTATAATGGAATAAAAGGGTCGCACCCTCTATACAAGTTAAAAAACTATTCTTTCTTAAATTTGTCAAAATGGTCATAAAATACCTATTTTGTAAAACTATGGAAATAATCCTTTAAATTTATTTTATAAAAAGTAAAATGAGATTATAAATTATTTTAACTCATAATATAGTAAAAATTAAAAATGTATTGAAATTCATTTTTTCTGAAACATGGATGTGGTTGATAAAGAGGTCTTAGTTAATACTTACATATAAACAACCTCGGATAATAAAGAAATTATAAAATTAACCTTTACCTTGTATTTTTCCTTGTTCGAGGGTAAATTATCCTCCTTTATAATAATTAAATCATTTTGTTAAATTATACAACAACAACATACATTAATATGATATTATAAATGGTCTTTTGATATTGGTATGTTTATAATATTTTTTTAGTATCATTGTTTCGGGTGTTAAATGATTCGTTTTCCATTATATATTTTTTTACTTAATTCATGTATGTTTTGGATATGAAGTATTTTATTCATATCCAGAGGTATATTATGTTATTAAACATTATTTTTAATAATAAATAGAAAATTATTCTTGAATTAATGCAATGGGGAATGAATCTAATCACGTTCGTGGAGACGGTAATCCATATGTACGCACGCGCGACAATATCATTAAATTGATGGTGAAATACTTTTTTATTAGACGGTATATCATATATACAGAATCATTAACATGTCATATTTATTATTTACATCAATTATACTCATTATTATACCCATCCAAATAATGAAGTGTTGAATATCAAACCACACCATGACATGGAGAAGGTAAGCCGTACATACACACATAAGGTGGCTTTGTCATTTATAGGATGGATAGAATAATGAATATGGTCGTACCATATATACAATAAAATAATAGTAAGTATAAGGTACTTTAGTTTTTATTTTGGTATGGAAACAACAAAGAATGTGGAAGTGGAAAAAGAAAAGAACTTTGAAATAGGTGAAGAAATTATTACATCTTCTTCGGGTGCTACCTTTTTATTTGATCAAAAGGGATATTTACAATGTTTTAGGAATAATGTAAGGCCTATAGGTTGAATTGAGGGTAGTAGTTGGCATATTTGAGAAGGTTTTGGCCGAGCCAAATGGATTTGGAGGTATGATTTTCATCGAAGGGAAGTACACTTTTATATGAGAGGTGAGGGTCACTTTAGGAAAATCTTGAAATATTATTTTATTATAAAATCAATTTCGGTTTATAATGGATTAAAAAAAATAACTTCAAGAATAAGGTGGGGATGGGTTAAAAACCTTGCAACCAATAGGTTTTAGACAGGTTTAGGTCACTATATAAACCTCGTTATTTAGATTTAACTCTTAGTTAAATAGTTTAACATTTACCATGTATTCTTGTATTATTATAATAAATAGTAAATAAACGTACTAGAAAATGCAAATAAAAACCCAAGTAGTTCATTATTGACATATCTAACCGAATATATGTTCCATGGCTTATGCATTTATTTTTAGGAATATTATATCATTTAATAATAAAGTATTTGTTTTTAAAAACTAATTTTTTTCAATTTTGACACTATTTGGTATTCTTTTCTGAAAGTCATAAACCTTTATCACTTTGAAAAAAAATATTTAATCAACCCTATCATGTAATATTATCCTTTAAAATTGGTGGAATTCATAAAAAGTCTAAATGAAAATTTATTTGGATATTTATAATGTCAATTATTTCAATCTTTCATTAATAAATGAATTACTGCATCATCGTTGTGTCAAAAATTAATTTAATTAAATAATGTGAAAAAATTTATAAATAAAATAAAATTTTGTAGAAAATATTTTTATATTTATAATGAATGTTTTCAGTCAAATTTATCTTAATTATAACCATATATTAAAAATGTTTTAGTTATTAAAATTTGAATTATACACTTTTAACTCTCTTTTAAATAAAATAATAATAAATGTCACAATCTAATCCAGGTGGATCAAAGTGGATCATATTTTATTCCTATTGTTTATTTGTTTCAAAATAATCCTCTACAATAAAATTTGGACATGTGTTAGGATAATTATAATATAATGCTTACCTATAATTACCATATTTACTTTTAACCGTGGTAAATAAAATTTCAAAGTTACTATTCACTGAAAAATATTTTCATCTTATTTAACCACATTATACTTACTGATGAAAACTGTGTCATTTGAATTTTTCAAATTCAATTCACAGAATCACTAAAAGTAGTTTTTATGAAAAATTTTAAATGTGCCAAGAAGGTGGGTAAAAGACGTTAAATTGTTCAATAACATTTTATACATCTAAATTTATTATAAAATGATCCTAATGAATTAAATTGAAATTATATAGGTATTCTGTATCTATTTTGACCTAAAATAAATTTAAATAAAATAAATAAATATTTAAATAAAAAGTCTGCTTTAAACAATTACGTAGTGTTTTTCACTATTCATCAAAAATTGAAAGTTTTCAAAAAAAAAATAAAAAAAAGTCACCCTAATATAATTTTGATATTTGGAATCCAAAAAGTAAGTCCATTTTGAAAAATAAAATTTATAAAATTTTCATAATTGTGTACTAATATTCATAACGACTAGTTTGATTGTGCATGGTGTGCTAGAACTCGAAGTTGCGGAAAACTCAGGCTATTATATAATTCAAAGTGAAAAGTACCATAGAATATTGGGGTGTTACATTGTCCCTCCTTCAAATAATTTTGTCCTCGAAATTTATAGAATAATACTCCATAAAAATATTTGGGTTCTTCTTCATTTTATGTTCATCAGGTTCTTATGTTTCCTCTTCCATCTTATGGTTTCTCCATATAAATTTTACAAGACCGGTCATTCGGTTTCTCAACACTTATTATCTTTTATCAATAATATTTAAAGGCTTTTCACAATAATACAGATCATGTTATTATTCTATCTCATCATAGGTGAATACGTGTGTTGTGCAAGACATTTATTTTCTCAACAGTGATATGTGTAACATATCATGAACTTTAGAGGGACTTGGAGGCATTTCCAAATGGTAATCAATAAATCCAATTTTTCTAGAATTTAAAAAGTTATGATGCACCTGGTACTTAATTTACCCTTCTTACCAAATCATACAACACCCTTCCATGGTGATAACTTCAAGAAAACATGACCTCCTTCTTGAAATTTGAAATCCTTATTTCAGTTATTAGCACAACTCATTTTCCTACATTGATCATCTTTGATATGGGTTTCGATAATCTTTACCTTTTCCATTTTAACCTCCACAAGTTCTGGGCCTACGGGTTTTCTTTCACCAATATAATCCCAACAAGTTGTTGTGTGGCATCGCTTTCCATATAACTATTCTCATAGTACAATATGAATACATGAATGGAAGATATTGATATAAGAAAATTTTACTTGAGGTAAATATTGATCCCACATACCTTTTAATGTCTTGTGAGAAATTTCATAACATTACTTCTAAGGTTTGTATAGTCTGTTTTGATTGTCAATCAGTTTGATGTTGGTAGGAAGTGCTCAAATGAAGTGAAGTATCTTGGACCTTTAGAAGAATTTTCTAGAATGATGATGTAAAATGGGGATCATGATCAGATGAAATTGATAGGGGTACTTCATGAAATCTTAAATCATCATTGATATATTCTTTCTAAGTGTTCAAGTGGTAAATCCTCTCTTATAGCATGAAAATGTGATGACTTAGTAAGACGATCAACAATGACCCATATTGCATTATTCATTCTAGGTGTCTTTGGTAGCCCCATGACAAATTCCATTGTAATATCAATCCATTTCCACTCAGGTATGGGTAGAGGCTGCATAACTCCTCGAGGATATTGTCTTCCATCCTTAACCTGTTGAGAAACCATACATATTGACACATAATTAGCAATCTCCCTCTTTATTTTTTCCCACCATAAATGTTCCCCAAATCTCTATACATCTTAGAGCTACCAGGGTGTATAGAGAGATTAAGGCTATGAGAATAATCTGGAAATTCCCTTTTTAGATCAGCTTTATTGGGAACACAAAGCCCTCTTCCAAATTTTAAAATTCCATATTCATATAAGAATTCAATCAATCACCCATCATTCACAGCTTTAATTATCATTTGAAACTCCTCATCATTAGTCTAAGAACTTTTCATCCTTTCTAGTAAAGATGGGTTTTCAACCATTTGAAAAATTATTGATGTTTCACCTTCGATGATTATTTCCATATCCATTTTTTCTAGATCCATGAACATATGATCCCTTTCAACTCTCATCTTGTTCAAAACTCCATGATCCATTCTAATAAAATCATCTTCCACCTTCTTTCCTTCCCTGGGTGGTAGTGTATAGTGAAATCACAATCCTTGAGTAGTTTAAGACATCATATTTTCCTCATGTTGAGTTCTTTATGTGTGAAAATATAATTCAATATTCTATGATCAGTATATATCTCTCATTATTCACTATAGAGATAGTGTCTCCTTATCTTCAAAGAAAATATTACAGCTTCTAACTCAGGATCCTGAGTGAGATAGTTTTGTTCATTAATTTTTAGCAGTTTTGATGCATAGGAAATAACTCTATAATTTTGTATAAGGAAACAACCAATTCTTTTCTTTAGATCATCACTATAAATAACAAACCCATCATTCCCTAATGATAGTGTCAAGAGATAAGAATTGTATAATATTCTCTTCAGTTATTCAAAAATTTATTCACTCTCTTTTTTCCAATCCAATTTAACCCCTTTACATGTGAGCATGATTAATGGGTTAGCCAATCCGGCTAAATCTCAAATGAAATACTGATAATGACCTGCTAAACAAATAAATCTTCATACCTTATTTATCCTCATCAGTGATGGACATTATTTTATCGCTCTTGACTTAAAAGGTTCACCAGAGATTCCATCCATAGAGACAATATGGATTAGAAATTAAATATCCTAAATCCATAATTCAAATTTGCCAAACTTTATTTATAATTCTTTTTATCAAACAGTCTTTAGAATAGTTTGAAATTTAATTTCATGATCTTAATATATTTTGGGGTGAACCAAGATATTATCAAAAAATACCACCACAAATTCATCAACATATTCCTTGAAAACTATATTCATTAGATCCATGAGGACAGAGGGTGAATTAGTCAGTCCCAAATGCATTACTGTAAACATGTATTGCCCATACCTTGATACTAAATGATGTCTTAGAAATGTATTCCTTCTTCACAAAAAACTGATGATATCCATATTGAGTTCAATCATTGAAAAATATTGAGCTCGATGATGTTGATCGAGTAAATAATCATTGAGAGGTAGGGGATACTTGTTCTTTATTGTTATAGCATTGATCTCGCTATAGTCAATGCTCAACCTCATATATCCATCTTTCTTCTTAACAAAATGAATAGGGTCCCCCCTTGGAGAAACCCTAGGGTAAATAAATACATTATTACTATATTCATATATTTTTTTAATTAGTTCTACTAATTCCATAGAGGCCATTCTATAAGGGGTATTCGATATGGACCTTGAACGAGGAATGAAATCAATAGAAAACTCAATTTATCATTATGGAGGATGTTTAGGTAAATACTCTGGAAAGACATCAACATATTCTTTCATAATAGTTACACACTCTATTTGAACATTTATTTCCTAACCCATAGTTATTCCACTCTCTTCCACCCAAATTATTGAATTTATTAGAGCTTCTGGGTGTAGATCTATATAAAATCAGATGGTGATGTTTCTTATCTAAAGATAAGTTACTCCTCATTATCATAAAAAATTGTAACTTCATTCTTGTTACAATAATTTTTTTTCATCATGGTCCAAAATCCTATCAATACTGAAGATTATATTATATTTAGTCATGGGTATGACGATGATATCCATAGATAATGCACGTTTATATGCCCTAATTGGAAATGATTCACCAAACTTTTTTGCAAAGATACTTCACTTAGGAGTTTTTAAAGACAACTCCCTTGTTAAATCTAATTGGAAATATTTAATTTTCTTAGAAAAAAGGGATGATATGAAAATACGTGACGATCCAAAATCAAATA
This sequence comes from Viscum album, assembly GCA_963277665.1. Taxonomy (NCBI): domain Eukaryota; kingdom Viridiplantae; phylum Streptophyta; class Magnoliopsida; order Santalales; family Viscaceae; genus Viscum; species Viscum album. The sequence continues at coordinate 603,012,948 of OY728136.1, read as the reverse complement.
AAGCATTGCAAAAATTTGAGGAAACCCTTAAATTACCTGTAACCACATCATTTTGAGCTTTAACCTCAGCAGTAGTGATATCATAAGCTTGGACATTACCCCTTGAACTTTTGTGAGGTATGTGTCCATTTAATTTATGAAATTAATTTACATAATTCCCCATTTCTCTAAAAATGTAGCATTCAACATTGAAAACCTATTTCTTTCCCTTACAATCATGATTTTGGTGGCATTTTTCACCACATTTATAACATACTCTCATTCCATTCAGGAAATTACCTAGGTGTTTTTTCCAATATCTATTGAAGAATAGAAATTGAAATTTTTCCTTTCTCCCCTAATTTCCATTTCTAGATTGTTCAAAAGATCCCTTCTTCTCATGATTTTCGTTAATATCATAAGACTTAGATAATTCCTTTTCTTTATTGATAATATAAGAGTCGATATATTCGTATGATGAGATGGATTGTTAGACTATTGCTCGAATGATAAATGGTTTTAAACCCTCAAAGAAATGATCAATCATACTGATTGGGTTATGTGTATAATATGCTACATGCCTTGCTATCCTTATAATGTTAGACTCATACATTGTGATATTCTCATCCTCTTTTTTCCTTAGAATTGGAAATTTTCTTTCCATATCCCCTCAATGGTTACAAAAAAAGTATTTTTCTATGAAAATCTCTTTAAACTTCGTCAATTCCATATTTGATACTTCTTCATCCTCATTTTTTTAATTAATGACCACCATTGATCTCCATCTCCAGTGAGGTGATAAATTTCCATGACAACATTTTCCCTTTCACAACTCCCCATATCATGACATATTTTCTCTAAGGAACATATCTATTACTCAGATAACAACTATAAGGCCCCGACACAAGTTACCTTGTGTCGGAGCATTATTAAATAACATTAGCGTGATCATAAGAGATCTAGTCTCAAAAGACTGATTAGTTTAGTACCCTTGGTAGAAATAGATACATACATAAGTTTTACATTACATCATGAAATGAAAAAACAAAATTATATTCTCTTTGAACACACTCATATACCTTATCATATTTCAGTTGGTTAATCGCAATATACTTTATTCATTTTCTAGGAAAAATAAAACATAGAAAAGGGTGAACTCAGATGCTTGGTAAGCATAATAATACAGTAGAAACTATCATAAATAATCAATAACATTTAATAAAATTTATATGACTAAAACACAAGAATATTAAACTTAAAATTCAGCATAATATGCCAATGATAAATCAAATAATTCTATTTACTTATTCACATGGATATTATATTAGTTTAATAATCACATGTAATGCCAATAGCTAATTTTATAATGGTGGAATGCATAATGTCAGACATCATAACCACATAGTCCAGGCCTCGTGCCAAGACTACAAATAAGATTTTTTCAAGGCCTTCATCCAAGACACTAATTTTTCTCATTAGACCTACCGATGAATCGAGGAGCTATAGCATGCTCCTCAAGTCCGTTACTATGTCCAATGCATTCCTCATATGAAAAGGATGAAACATAACATAAAAATTCATAGTAAAACTAGAATATGAAATGTTAATAATTTAACCATAATCCATGAATGGTACAAAATATCAGTTCCACAGTCAAACATATCCCAAATCTTCAATACAATAAATCAACTACAAACAAATGTAAAATCAAACAAAGGATTTTGACATAGTACAAATCAAATCTATTTGAGAGAAATGTAAATTTTTATTTTGAAATAATTTAAAAGTCATGTAATTATAAAAGAAAACATATATTTTCAAAATATACTTATAATCTTGTAAGGGAATCTTCTAAGGTGTTATAACAATTGAAAATTGGCACGCCAGCCATATATGTTGAAAAACATTATTTCCTTAATTTTTTGAAATGTTCATAATGTACCTTATTTGGAAAGTGATGGAACGATTCCTTTAAAAACATTTTATAAAAAGTAAAATGGGGGAATAAATGACATTAATCCATAGCATAGTATATCGTTAATATTTTTTGAAATACATATTTAAGATACATATACGTGGATGATAAAGAGGTCCTCGTAGATACGTACATATAAACATCCTTGGATCAGAAAGAGATTGTAAAATTAACCCATACCTTGTACTTTTCCTTGGTAGAGGGTATGTTAACCTCTTTTATAATAGTTAAATAATATATATTACATTATAATAAAACCAAATACATAAATATGATATCAAATAACATCTTCAAATATTTCACTGTTAGTAATAATTTTTTAGTTTCAATATTTCGGGAGATAACTGATTTGTTTTCCTTTATTTGTTTTGTAACATAAGAAATGTTTGTAATTGATAAGATATATTTTATTCATATCAAGAATGATATAAAGTTCATAAAAATTATCTTTAAACCTAAAATTAAACTTCTTCATTAATTATTACAATGGGTTATGAATCTTATTGCGTTCATGGAGGCGGTAATCCGTACATATGCATGAGTGACAATATCATTCTATTAATGGTGAAATTTTATGTTAGTAAATTTTATATCATATAGAATTAATAATTATCATGTTATATTAATTATTTACATCAAATATAATCACTATAAAATCCATCCAATAATGAAAGGTTGAATAACCAACTACACCACGATGTATACACAGTAAGTTATATATATTCACGTACAATGACTTCGTTATTCATAGGATGTATAGAATTATGAATATTGTTTTACCATATTTATAATAACATTATAGTATGTATAAGGTACTGGAGTTATTATTTTGTTATATAAATAACAAATAAAGAAGAAGTGGATGTAGAAAAGAACATTAAAAGAGATGATGAAATTATTACCTCTTCATCGGGTGCTTCCTTATGATTTGATCAAAAGGGCTCCTTAGTTTGGATTATGATAAAAGTAAGGCCTCGAGGATGAAGTGATGGTATATTGGAGGATACATGAGTAGGGGTTGGCAGATCCAAATGGATTTGGATGTGTGATTTTTAGAGAAGGGTAAGTACCCTTTTATAAGATAGGTGGGGTTACTTTAAGAAAAAGATGAAATATTATTTTATTATAAAAATATTTTCTATTTCTAATGGCTCTAAAAGAAATTATTTCAATGATAAGGTTGGGATGGGTCTAAAACCTCTCAAAAAATAAGTTTTAGACTAGTTTAGTTCACCCTATTAACCTTATCATTTTTATTTAACTCTTAGTTAAACAGTTTATCTTTTACCATGTATTCGTGTATTATTATAATAAATTGTTAATAATCATACTATAAAACAACAAGTGGACCCCAAGTGGTTCATTATTGACATATATAACTTTATTTAAGTCCGTTTTTATGAACCTTATATTTTTAGAAATGTTATATCATTTTATTATATAGTATTTTTTTAAAACTCAATTAAGTCAATGTTAACACTATTTGGTATTTTGTTTTTTGTGAAAGTCATAACAATTTTATAACATCGGAAAAATTTATTTAATAAACCCTAAAATATAATATTAACCTATAAAATTAGTGGAATGCATCAAAATACTCAATTTACATTTATTTGGATATTTATAATATCAATTATTTTAATCATTCATTAATAAGATAATTACCGCAACATCATTGTGTCATAAATAATTTTTATTATTTAATTTAATCAAATAATAAATAAAATAATATAATGTAGAAAATCATTTTATCGTTACAATAAATATTTATAGAGAATTTATCTTATGTATACCACTATATTAAAAATGTTTTAGTTATTAAAATATTAATTTAACATGTTTAATTCTTCCTTAAATAAAATAATAAAAAAATGTCCTAATCTAATCAAAGTGGATCAAATAATATATTGTTCTATTCCTACAGATGATTTTGGTTGATATAATCTTATCCAATATAATTAGGACACGTGTTATGGGAATCATATTATCATTTTTAAGTTTAATTACCCAATTTAGTTTTAACACTGATAAATAAAATTCAAAAGATACTATTCACCAAAAAATGTTTTAATCTTATTTAACCACATTTTACATAATGATGTCAACCGTGTCTCTTGGATTTCGGAACTTTAATTCGTAGAAGCTGTTAAATCAGGTTTTATGGAAATTAGAAAATGTGCGAAGACGTTGGGTAAAAGACGTTAAATTTTTTAATAAAAACATATACATATAATTTTATAATAAAATGAATCTAATGAATTAAATTGAACATATATTGGTATTATGTATCTATATTTAACTAAAAATGAATTTAAATAAAATAAATGTCTAATTATATAAAAATTTGTATTTAAACAATAATGAAATGTTTTTCATTACAAACCAAAAATTGACAATTTTCATAAAAATGGTAAAAAATCACCCTAAGCTAATTTTGATATTCCAAATCGAAATATGAAGTCCATTTTAATAAATAAAATTTATAATATTTCAAAACATGGTCATTTCTATGCATAATGGCTAGTTTGATTGGTCATGGTGTTATAAAACTCTAATTTGCATACAATGCAAGCTATAATACTATTCAAAGAGAAATGTACCATGGATGCTTGGGGTGCTAAATATTTTTTAATTTATTTATAAGATATTAAATTCTTGAATCATTTATGAAACTGAAATAAAAAAATTGTTTTGAATAATATCATACTCAAATATGAATGGTAACATTTCATAATGTTATTGGCCCCAAAATGTTATATACTCTAATTTATAACCAAATTTAGTATAAAATTATATTTCACCAAATGTTGATTTTTTAAAATGGATTGTTACTTTGAATTTTTATTTTAATATTTATCATGAATATGAGGACTTGTAGGCTATGTAATATTCATTCTATGTTTTTCATTTAGGAAAATATGAATCTGAATGTGATGGTTTCCCATCATGGGAAAATCCTAAGAGTAACATTTCACTTATTTTGGTGAGTAGTACAAAACTATACGACGTGGTGTGTTCTTTTAAGAGACTAATACAATGTTTTGGAAAACATATTGGATTTTACATGGATATGTATATGATTTATTAGGTTTCTATTTTATCACGTCTAAATATCTGAAGACTCTATTAAATAGTCATTTATAGGCATGATAATGGAAATTCCTTTTGACCATCCTTTTACATAAACTTTATGTTTTAATGATATTCATGAAAATGAAAAATTGTAAAAATTCTCTACTTGATTCATTTCTCTTTAATATTTATTGAGTGTTATGAGTAGAATATTAATTATTGTATACTTATTAATATTGAAATATAATTTGATGTGATAATTTACCTGTTTTTGGGAAATTAAATGCATTATTTTTAATTATGATACCATTATTACCATTTTTCATTCATATAGGTTTTTAGTGGGTTATTGATAGTTATTTACACTATAATGGAGTTATTATAAATTTTATGAAGAATTTTCTCGTTTTAACATTCTTTTGAACAATAATTATAGGTATTTCATCTATATTAAAATTATAATAGACTATATGAGCACCGCACATGTTAGTTATCTAAGATGATTTTTTTTAATAATAAGATAACACACTTATCTTTATTATAAAAAACATCATGATATTAGTTGGAATTTACTTACATGATTTGATGTAGTATTAAGAAATCATCTATGATTTGGATAAACAAAATAGAGAGATCATTGTGAAATTTTTTTTAACTAGTGATGATACTATGAAGTGGTGGGTCTTTGATACTTGATATTTTCCATTTCATTTTAGAAATATTTAAAAACTGGACCAGTACTGTGAATTTCATTATTTTTCTGACTAAAAAATCAATTTTTTTTGTCTATGTGTTATTTTTTTGGTTTTACAGTATGTATATAATATCATATACACTACTATCCAAAACATTATAAATAAAAAATGGTTCTTTTATAATAAACATGATTTAGTAGTCCAATGATTGAATCTATAAAAATACCGATAGGTACTCTATGAGTCGAGAGGTTTTATTAATACTTTTTTTCTATATGAAAACCATAAGGAAATGAATCCCCGATATGATAGGTGTGGCCGGGTCCAGTCATTTTGGATTAGTTTTGGAGCCCTATATAAGATGTCATGTACTCCAGAAATAAATGCATACCCTCTATAGAGGCACATGTTCTTACCAGGTATTAGTTATTCATCATATAATTTTTAATTGAAAATTAATAATTATTACTTTTACAGAATAGTATAGTTAATTCATACATCCTATTTTGGGTTCATAATTATCATTAGGTTTTTTGGTGTAATGTTTTCAATGTGATTTGGAATATTTTAGTACGATGAATCTATTACATATTGTGGACTTTTTAACATTTATAGTGATCATTAATTTGGTGTATTATAATATAATATTGCTTTTACTGAATAATTATTAATCTAAGGCATGAATTAGAATACCCATTAGGGCCAATGTGATTTTAGGTCTTAATTATATGTTATGACTTTATATAATTTCATTATTATGAATTAAATTGATAATATTTTGAATTTCAGAATATATTATTGGTTTAGTGAGTCATTATACATACCATTTCTTAGGAACATTTACAATGAAATTGTCGTGGTTTTGAAAATTGATATTGTCTATATGAGTACAATGAGATTAATATCTGGTTGTGTATTTTTATATAGGTTATCTGTAGGTTATCACTAGCGATCTCTTGTGATGTGATAGTTATATATCATCACCAAGGTTCCACATGATGTTGAAATTTATGATTAGTTTTAGGCACTATCATGGGAATTAAATCATAATCATTATTAAATAAAATTGAATATTTTTTATTTTACAATTTACTAATTGATTTTATATATAATGTCTCATATATTAAAACTTATTTTTTTAATGTTTATTTCAAATTTGATTTTCCAAATAAATTGTAGTCATTTTCATCTTATGTTTTCTGGAGAAGTCCATGAACTTTCTATGATTGGTCATTGTTCAATTTACTAACCCATATCTAGATAAATATAGTCATAGGGACATAATCATCAACTATTCACTGAAAATGGTGAGGTCTTTTCATGTCTGGTCATGTAATTAGAAATGAATAATATATAATCAATCAACTTATGACCACCATACTACAAGTTGAGTAACTAAGTAAATATATGTATCATTATATTCTCTAAAAGAAAACAAGTTATTGATAACCATAAACACATTCTATAAGATATCATAATTATTTTGTCCTACACCCCTTATTTCATCCATTTTTTATTTAAAATTTCTAGTATAGAATAGTGAAATTTTACATTAGATTATATAGATTCTTATGAAAATTAATAAACATAGAAACAAATTCATCAAAACATAGATATCATTGGGTTTTTATTACCCAAATAATAATATGTATTATCCTAATTAAGATTTATTAAATGAACCATATTTTTTTCATGATCCTGATGGTATCCTCATAAAAAAACAGGATTATTTTGAATACTATATCAACGTTGTTAAGAATGGTGGGGAAATTATTTTTTAGAACTAATCCCTCTCATTAGAGATCCATAATAGAAATTGTTCATGTTGACCTCTTGAAGAGTGAATTACTGATTAATATTCATGTAGAATATAAATTAATTCACATGTGATCATGTAAGGTGACCACCATTTAAAATAGAGTGAATAAATATTTCGTAAAAAATAATAATTAATGTGGATGGAAAAGGTGGATCACATATTTGAATGGGGTGGCCATCATTTGTGGTAGAATGAGAAAATTTCATTCAACCACATAAGATTCACATAGTCTATGATGTAGGATTAAGTAACCAAATTAATAGGTCTTCATTATTGGTCAAAATCTTGATGACATTACATTGATAGGTTTTTAGTGAAGGATAAAATATGACTTTATAATTAACATCTTATTTAGATACCTTTCCAATATGGTGACATGTAAATACACCCATCATAACTGAGCTTGAAAAATGAAACATCATATTATGAATGAAATTATTCTATGTTGGGAATGGTTTAATTAACCCTAACATCCATAAAATGGAGTACACAAAATCACGTACGTGTAAAGCGTTATGTGGTAAATAGAAACCATCTAGGGATATTGTGAATGAATAGTTATATGAGTTATATGAAATAAATATTTTGTGTATTGAATGAAAAATATTTATAGGATCTATCGAAATAATAATTACATTATGTAGATCGTATAAGGATTTACTTTATGATAAACATGTAGTGGAAATCAAATGATAGACTTCTTCTTGTTTCATAACATCATGAATAATGAACCACATAAAGGGAATAATATTTTGAATATAAAGAATCATATATTATAAATAATGGAATGTTTTATATCCCATATGATGGTTGAGTTTCAAAACACGATGAGATTGTTGTAAGCATCATCGATTCATGGAATATGTGACAGAGTATACTAGAGTATTTCCTGATCAATTTAGTTGATAGAGTATAGTTCATTATAATAGTAGGAGGGTTTATATTTGGAAGGATCGTGATTATAATCCAAATAGTATAAATTTATTGAATACAGAATAGAGTTTTGTGGTTAAATATCACTATCCATATAATTGGAAAATATTAGCTGGTTTTGGAATATCACAAAAATGTTATTGTGTTACTATTTTATGTATATGAGTTTGGGTGAACAACATGAAATTATATATTTTTTCATAATTTACATATATGTTATAGGATAATATATATATATATATATATTGGTTTTATAATAATTAACCATTTATATTATAGTCTAATATAATGACATCAATAGTCGAATTATCATTATAATAAGAACACATCAGTGGCCTTATTTAATGTGAGGCAATTACTTGTTAGGGTTATAATAATATGTAGTCTATTAGGGAAACAAGAAATGATTTCATGAATAGATACACTCCATCCCTAGGCCAGGGAGGTTTTTTATTTTAAAAGTGTATATGAATGTTTTTTTAAAAAGGGGTGATTGTTAGAAGAATAATAATATTTTATTGATGAATAATGTATAGTGTTGGTGATAAAAAATGTGGTTTTTCATTTTCACTTCCAAAAATTAAAACATATGTCAATACAAGAATCGTAATGAATCATGAATAATATTTTTTGTCTAAAAAATATGAATACTAACTGTAAATATAGATATTCAGGGAAGTGTAAAATTCCATTATGACTAGAAATGTTAAAATATTTGTGATGTAAAGAAGATAATGAAAAATAAAATAGTATTTATTACTAGATATCATTTTTACATATTTATAGAATGAATTATCTAAATAAATCCTTAATATTTATTTAATTGAATGCAATGTTTTTTTGGAAAAATATAATAGAGATGATAATTTAGTTCAAGTAATACATGATGAACTTTCCAAAATTTATAGGAATTAGAATTGGGTAATTGATACATTACTATAAGATATAAAAATCATTGGAAATGTGTTAATGTTCTATTATAAATATATTAATGAATGAGGCTGGACTTGTAATAATACATGCAGTTTGTTAATTTGATATCCCCATATTTATGATATTGGAAATTTATTGAACATTTCCCCACATTACCTGGTGAAATGTAATTATAATTTTCATGTATATAATTGTGTAAATAAGAATAAATTTTCATCAAAATGATATGATATTTAATTTTATTAATTGTTTCCCATAAAAATAAGTGTAAATTTGAGAAAATATTATTTTAATACATATTAATTTGAGTGAAATGTTTTATTACTAAAGAAATATTTTCATAAACTAATTAAATCAAAAATAACATGGTATTATAGGATTGTTCAATAATTTGGAGAAATATATTCAAATAAGGTATATATGATAACACCATATTCATAAATATAAAACTAGATTAATATATATTAGTTATTATTTATATTGGTGATATAATTTGTACAGTATTTGGCGATGAATAATGTATGATTTTTTCAGAATATATTACGTATGAATTCAAAATATATATGAATGATCAATTTAATTATTTTATATAATAGGATAATCAATGAAAAAAATTTAAATTTATATCAATAACATAACATCTTTAGTAAATACTCAATATATTTAAAATGAATGATTCAATGAAATTGTCTATAATTACATGTCCTACAAAAGTACATATTCTTGATTTTTAAGTGAATATTTTATTCCCTAATGTCTGCAAATTTTTTCATGTTTTCTATTTTATAAATTTATTTCATAAAATAGTCATAGAAAACCCCATATAATATAATATATACACTTTAGATCAAAATCAAATTTTCCAACTATATAAAACATTTAAAAAAAAATATTTCTATTCATGATAAATCAGCAAGACATTAAACATGGATTCTTTTATTCCCTTACGCACACATAAATATTATGAGAATTTTTTTTTAAAAAATTGGATGAGAAAAAAATAAATAAGGAAATTAAATATTATATAATAGTTAGTCTAGTAAAAAACTTGAGTACCCATGAATATCCTTTTTGAAAGACATATGTTTTTACCTATAAAGGTAATTATCATTCTAATTAAATTGTTGTTAATATTACCTATTAGAAAAAATTGACTTTACTCAAAACCAATTATAATTCATAATGCAATTATCTTGGTTCAATGGGACATCATATCATATAATCCTTATATGGTTTTATAATACCCATGAAAATTGGAATGAGCATATAGCCAACTCAAAATATAATTATCTTGATAAAATAATCATTAAAAAATGCATTAAACCATTATCTAAGTGAACCCTTCAAATAATTTATAATGGTGTCATCTAGTTTTATATATGAAAACCTATCATAAAAAAATGGATAGGGAATGTATCCTCAATAAATAATTTTAATCGTGGAATAATTCATCACAAATTCATTTTTAGAGTACTTTTTAACTCATTTGAAATCTGTTTCTTTATACCAAAGTACCCATTAATTATAATACTCAATTTGGGTACCAAAATTCCTTGAAATAGGGAAATATTTTTTTTCATTTTAAAAATAAAATCATGAAAATGAATATTGAAATCAAACAACATTCATAGAAATAGGTAAATTCATTTTTTCTATATACATTAAAAAATGAAATTCCAATTTCCATTTAACAAAACATTCCATAAAAACAATGTGAAAATAATCCATGTGAAACTTATTGAAATAATGTTAAAAAGTGAAAAAAATGTACATTATAACTATTTTATTCCCATAAATATATTCATAATATATTTTTAAAAATATTTTCATTGATGTTAAATACTTATAACGAAAATGTAAAAAGATATTTTTTAATGAAATTGAATTTTTCACATTAGAAAAATTTAATTCATACACCCTATAAAATAATATCCTAAAGAATAAAGAATTCCATGATAAAATATATATTCCTTATATAACATGTAAAAGGGAATATATGTACACCTCCTTAAAAATCATAGGTTTATTAACCTAAGATATACTTTAATGAAAGGAAATTGAAAAAATGTCTCTTACATTTATTCTGACTCATTACGTACATTATTTACCCGCATAAAAAATAATTTTCTTAATTATAAATAATATATATAAAACTTTTATGTAATTATATATAATTTATTTCATTTATCAACATGCTATATAGGATAACATAGTCAATTAATTTTATGTCATATGTTTAGAAATTATTTTTTAATGTGTTGAAAATTAATTTTGTAGTTTGACTATAATCAAAATAAAATTATTCAAACATACACATAATAATAATTAAGACATAATTAAAATTATAATTTATTAATTATTCTATTAAATAAAATAACTAAATATGTATATATATATATGAAAAATAATTACGTTATAATCATTCAGATGGTTAGTCATACAAACACATGAGTAATGATTCAATGATTCAACAAATATTGTAGAAAGGAGGCAACAAATATTATGTATTTAGAAAATATTTATAATAATAAATAAAATATTTATAATAATAAATAAAATATTAAATTATTTTAAATTTACTTATACATATCATCCATGGGGTTTGGTGATGTAAAGAGTTTCATGTCCCTTCATGAAGCTAGTAGCCCACACATATGAAAATGATATTATCATTTTCAATGAGTGTAATTGTAAGAAAAAATAATAAAAAATATTTCATGAATGTTAAATAAGTCATTAATATAATTATTATTTCATTTATATATAATAAAATATTTATCATTATATTTATTACTTTTGATAAAATGTGTTAGTGAAAAATGATTAACACCTTTTTGTGAGGAGTTAGTTTGCTGAATACACTTGTGATGTAATTATGTCCATAGCATAATGGGGAGTAAAAATTTAATATTTTTTATAATTAATCTATATGTATAATTATTTTGATGAATATCATATAGATATACATTATATTCATAATCATACCGAACTTTTATAAGTGATAAGGGAAAACATTTCACTTGAGTTTGCGAGGTGTTGTTCATCATACACGTGAGTGACATTATGATTTTAAATTTCATGGATGTTGATATAGATATAGTGTATTCTATAAAAATTACAAAAAAATTATGTTTAGGGGTGTTATCATCATTAGTATATAAGAATTAATTAATCTAATATTAAGTAGGGTGATGAAAAAATAAAAAAATTAATAAATATATAGAACATTTACCTCTTCTAAAACTACTTGTTTAGGATTGTACTTAATGTTTCCCTAGAATGAATTGAGGACCAAGCCTAGGATTATATTATTAGTGTATTAAATTTTATATTTTATTTTTTTTGGGACGGGGTGAACTAAAAATATATTTATCTGTGTTGAAGAGAGTAGAGGGGTGGCCTTTTATAAGCGAGGTTAGTGGAAAAAATGTATTTTTAGAGAAGAGAAATTGGTACAGTTGATTTTCACGTTAGAAAATGTCATAAATGGAAGAATATAATGAAATATACATAATAAGGTAAAAATAATTTTTATAATATATTTTTGACACATTTTTTGTAACGAACCGTCCTCCATCCCCTAGGGCCCGTTCCGTGACAACTCCAAACACGCCTTCAATGGGATAGGGGCAGGAAACTAGCACCAAAAAGGCATATCCCTAAAACAAGAAGGCATTGCCTTTAGACATGTACAAACACACAATACAAGAAGAAAACAAGAAACAACCGTGAAATAATTGTAGAATTAAAAAAAGTGTACTGAAAGTATGAGGACGGAATAAAAACCCAACTGTAAACTACAAGTACAATAGAAAATAGAAAATAGATCCTAGATAGTCTACCAATGATCCTAGCTAATGGGTTGGTACAACTCACAATCAGTAGTCATTGAGGTATGGCACGTCAAATGGTCCACTTCTAAGCACCATCTAGTCATGGACGCCTTAGCGTCGATCCATGTTTTCCATCGTCTGCAAAAGTCACAACAATGTGTAGGCGTAGCCCTTGAAGGGGTGAGTATAACCATAATCAGTAGGGACTCCCAGATCCTCGATAGTCGCCTAGAGTTCAATAAAGGATAAACCACAAAGCAAGACCATAAAAAATGCATGATGTAGTTATCAACTCTACTAAGGTATATCACCTTACATATACCTATGTAATCAATATATACTCATCATACAAGAGGAATCATTAGGCTTCAAATTTTAAGCCTTTAGAACAACTGATCCATAAGTGAAGAATACCACAAAGGTAACACCAAGAAGGTCACACCACGTAGGTAAAAGTAACCACAAGTTAAAACCACGATGGTAACCCTACGAAGGTAAAAGTACCCCAATGGTAACACCACGAATGTAACACCATGAAGGTAAATGTACCACAATGGTAACACGATGAAGGTAACAACACAAAGGTATAAACTCAAGACACACAAGTTATATAAATCAAGTACAGAAGTGCAGATGATCATTAATAAATCTAGATCATTTTATTCTGTTGGGAGGCTATATGGATGACCCACACAGGATAGATAGATGCTGACCACATAGGATCTCTAGGAGATAAATCATATAATATTGATAGATAATAACCCACACAGGATCGCTAAGAGCTGACCCACACAATATCGATAGATGATAACCCACGTAGGATTTATATTCTTACACCATGTTAAAGTCAGCCTCGAGATTTTAGCACTAAGAATTCTTGATAATAGAAGGGGTCTCTCCTCAATCCAAACTCCAAAATTCTCCAAAAATCAGGAGGAGAATACCAAAAGGTATTTCTCACTTCAAGGATCACAGTGTCATAGAAAGTTCATCAAATGGATGCCCATTTCACAAGTTATGGCTCTTTTAGCGAAACTGGGCCTAGAAGGGCTCTTCTTCAGCCCAACCCAGTCTATGCCAACCTGACCCGGTATATGATGACTCGACCTGATTTTGGGCCAACTCGGCCTAGCTTGAACCGGCCGGGGCTAGGCAGGTTGGGTAGGGCTGCAGCGGGCTCGGTCCGCTGGGCCGCAGACTGGCATGGCCCGTCCGAGCTTGCGCGACATGACCCACGGAGGGGTGCATCCCTTTGGGCTCATGTGATCTATCCCACAAAGGGAAAGGCCCGCTGGGTTCACACATCCCATCCCGTGGTGGGGCACAACCCGCTGGAGGCGCGAACCAATTCAGCAAGGCACGCCCTAGCAGGAAGGGGGGAGCAGCCCCCTAGTTTTCCCGAATGGCCATAACCATATGTTTTTTGCAGTGGTTCCACATGGAACCTCCTGGTCTCCTATGGTAATTTCAGGGAGACGGTATCTAATGCCATAGCATTGGAGCCACGTCTTTCCCCACTGGTGGCATGCCATTTTCATTACATCTCTATCTCATGTGGGAGACCGATGTCGGCCGCTCCCTGCATCCACTACGGTTAATGAGCCACGCCAAAATTCTCTGGTAGTGCACATTCTATGCCCCATACTCAGTGGATAGCTTAATCCAGGTACCATCTCCATATGTTGTGGCTTCGGCCTCGACCTTCTCCTCCGGCGGCGCATGATGGGGCACCACCATCTCCTCCTTCGCCAGCACCGGTTGATGGCGATCTTCTGCGGGTCACTAGGTGAGATCTGAAGGCACATTTTTTCATCTAAATGTGGTAAAAAACTCCCCATGAGTCCCTATTCATCACTAAACCTACCGTTCCGGGTTCCTTACAACTCGAATAAATATATCGCGAAGAACATGCCAAATTTCAACAAAAGGTAGAGGATTTGGGCTTCTTTTGTTTGGACTGCTCCATCTGCATTAAGCATGATAGCAAGAGGATAGTATACTAATTCAACAACTAATGAATTTAGACATGAAAGAAACCATACATCAAGATTTTTGAATAATGCCTGAGATTGACGAGGAGTCAATGTTCGTCGGTTTGTGATTTGGTGGTGTTCGTCACCGCCAAATGGAACTGGTCTCATCCTTTAAGTGGAGGGTGTCGCAGAACGTTTTCATATTATCATCGCTTGTTGAAGTTGTTCATGTACTCTACCTAGAACTCTATATAAATAAGAGAGGGGGAGGGTGAGTAATTCCATTAGGAATTTATAATGTTCATTTAATGATTAAACCTCAGGTATTCCAATGGTACAAATATATATATTGATGTGTCAAGACAATTAATCTCTTGACTTGACATTGGTCCCGCCACCACATCATATCTATTGGAGTAAAAAGAAAAAGAAAAATATCATAACATTGTTATTTTATTATTCATTTAAATGTCCAAAAACTATCTTTTTCTCCCGATCTACTGCGGTCAATGTGAATCCTTTCGTTAGTGATTCACAGTGCTGCAGATTCAATGATGCTCTCAGATTTTTAATCCGAGTACCGGTCCAAAAGTTAGAAACTATCACTCACACGTTTACTGAACATACCTTAAAAATGTTAAGAAATTGATACCGAGAACACCGAGCCATAGAATCGCACCCCGAAATTTTTTTCATACTCGTAATAATTACATATAATTAAAATAATTACATGGAAAATATGTGTGTTTACATTCTCCCCACAATATGAGTTTTCCTCCCCGAATGCCACAAAATTTTCTAAGTAAAAAAATGGTGGTACTGAGCATGAATCAGAGCCTCATGATCCCATGTGCTCTCTTGGAGGCTCCCATTCTGCCAGAGAATGTCCACCAAAGGCATTGATCGTCTATGAAGGACCTTCTCTTTTCGATCCCCAATCTCCATTATATCCTCCGTAAATGTCTCCCCATCATCAAAGTCCATATCTCCATATTCGATGACGTGTGATGGGTCATGCACGTATCTCTTCAACTAGGATATGTGGAAGACGCCTTGCACCCTCTCTAACTACGGTGGCAGTGCCAAGTGGCATGCTACCTCGCCAATACTCTAAAGTATTAAAAATGGTACAATAAACCTATGTGGCAGTCTTCCACATCGACCAAATATTTGTAGTCCCCATTGAGGGGAGACTCACAAGAAGACATTTTCCCACTCCTGTAACTCCATAGTTCTCCGTCTCCTATAAGAATAACACTTATGTCTACTATGTGCAGTCTTCATCTACTCCTAGATGATCTGTACCTTCTTTATGGTAGCCGGTACTAACTCTGGACCCATAAGTGATGTCTCCCAAGGGTCGGTCCAGCTTGGAGGTGATCTGCAAGGTCCACCGTACAAGTCCTCCAATGGTGTCACACCAATGGTGGAGTGATAGATGTTGTTTTATGAAAACTCCACCAATGACAAGTGATCATCCAAATTGTGACCAAAATCTTGGACACAAGAAAGAAACATGTCCTTGAGTTTCATTGTGGTCTGCTCCGTCTAACCATCCATCCGCGAATGAAAGCCAGTGCTCTAACCTAGCTAACCCCCAAATGCCTTCTGTAATACCTTCCAAAAAAGGGATGTAAAATGTGCATCATGGTTAGAGGTTATCATCTATAGAACCCCTTGAATTCGTAAAATCTCATTTAAATTGAGGCGTCCAATCCCTCTACTAATCTCTACTCTCGGATGGGTAAGAAGTGGGAAAACATGGTGAATCGGTCAATGATCAACTAGATCGAATCATATCCCCATGATGTACGTGGAAGTCCTATTACAAGGTTCATGGAGATAACATCCCACTTCCACTATGGAACCTCTCGTCGATGTGCAAATCCAGCTTGAACCAGCTACTTGGCCTTCACTTGCTGACAAGTGATGCATCGTGAAACAATCTCTACCACAAAATTTTTTATCCATGGATAGCAGTTCTAACACTAGAGGTCCTGGTACATCTTATCCACACTATGATGTACCATCAGAGGGGATGTATAGAACTCCCTCATCATGTCCTCCTGTAGCGCAACTAGTACCATGGTGAATCCTCTGAAAAATATGACGTGCTCCCCACCTTTAGAAAATCCATCAGGTGCATGTCCTAAGGATATATATAAACGTCGAGCCTCGTAGTTAATGTCTCAATGTTTTTCCTCCCGAACTCATTGAAGTAGTGGGGTAGTGAAACTAATAGTCTATAGGTAAGCTGGTTCATCTCTATCCACAAAGGATATCTATAACACGGCTAGCTACTCTATCTCCTCACTCAGAAACTATATACTAGAACTTCTTCTATGTGTGTCTGCTACTATGTTCCACTTCAAGGGAGTGTAGACTATCTCAAATTCAAATTCATAGAGGGACTCTAGACACATTGCTATCTTAGGTTCATGTCTTCTATGAGAAGATATATCTAAGACTCTTGTGATCATAGTAGACTCTAAAACGTTCTCCCATCTAGTTATTTCACCACATCTTCAATATGAAGACCACTTCTGTTAACTCTAAGTCATGGGTAGTGTAGTTCTTCTCATGCTATCTTAGCTGTCGAGAACTATTGGTGATCACAAATTTCTCCTGCATCAGGACACTTCCATGACCGGTCAATGACGTGTCACAGTAGACTACATACCCAACACTTTCTTCTAACAGCCTCAAGATGGGGGCACCCATCAGTTTCTGCCGCATCTCCTGACAAATATGTAGACATATCTCTATCGATACGAAGGGATTTACCTTCTTCATCAATTTTGAAAAGAGTTCCGCAACTCTGGAAATTCGAGTATGAATATCCATAATTACCCATCTTATCCAAGGAAACTCTACACCTTGGTGAAATTCCTAGGTGGCTACCAAGCATGTAATGTCTCTATATTCTCTCGATCTACTGCAACTCCAACCTCTTAGAAAATGTGTAACAGAAACTGGACCACATATATTCACAACTAGCACTTCAAGAGATTACCATAAAGTTGGTGCTCTCGGAGGGTATCCTGAACTATCTACAAACGATAGGCATGCTCCTTATCCAACATCGAGTATATAATTATGTTGTCAATGAATACCACTACAAAATGATCAAGGTATGGATAAAAGATATTGTTCCTGAGTCCCATGTACACTACAAGGGAATTGGTCACGCCGAATGGCATAACCAAGAACTCCTAGTGGCCATACCGACATCTAATGGTCATCATTAGAACATCCTCATCTCATAACTTGAGGTGATGATAGCTTGATCTGAGTTCTATTATCGAAAACCATCGATATCCCTTCAACTGATAAAAGAGATCATTAATCCTCGGAAGTGGATACTTGTTCTTCACGGTCACCCGGTTCTTGCACCGATAGTCCATACTATGTCTCAAACTCCCATGTTCCTTCATGGAAGACATAATCGGGGCTGATCATTATGAAAAACTAGGCCTTATAAACCCCTTGCTCTACAAGTCCTCCAGCTATACCTGTAACTCACGAAGCTCCGTGGTTGCCATCTGATATGATGGTGTAGATATCAGAGCCATCCCGAGGTACAGGTCGATGTAAAAGCCTACCTCTCTGCATAGAGGTAGTCATGGAACAACATCATGAAATACATCGGCCTACTGGTCCACCACTACAGGATATCTCGGACTCCCAACATCAACTGCTCCGAGGGTAAGGCTAGCTGACTAATGTGTGGTCGGCTGCACCCTCCACCTGGTAAGTCCTTACAGTACTACAAAGGTTCCCTTATTGTTGTTGAAGTAAAACCCAGTCCCATACTCCTTAACACACCACACTTTATGCCTAATATAGTCAATCTGAGCATGGACTCTAGATAATCTGTCCATACCTAAGATGATGTCGTAACGCCTAGACACCGCTACCAGAAATTACCAACAGAATCTCTTGCCTCCTTGAGTATGCTCACTCATTCGGCACCAGTGTGTAATTATTGAATCCTCTCCCACCGGAGTATCTAGCCCTAATGATTGAGCCAACATACCCATCATAATCTCTGATCCCAAAACGAGTGTCGTGCCAATGAAAGAGTGGCTAGAAAATCTATATATAAGTACCGATGCTAAGGTGGATTAGACAAAAATTGAACCTCAAGTCATCTCTATAGCACCATAGTTATAGGCCTCATCTTCATGGAGTTGAGCTCGTCCATCTCTACCTTCTCCCTATGGTCGGGGTGGACCACCTAGAGGTGGTGGGGGTAGAACCTCGAATCATCATCCAATGATGGTTGAATGGACATCTCCTCAGCCATGTCCTCCACCCTACAAATCACCTTTCTCGAACCTCAACACCTGCCTAAGTGGTCCCTCAACCGTCTGATGGTTGTTCATATGGCGGGTCGGGCAGTCCTGATCCATGTGACCCTGCCTGCCACACGAGTAGCACTGCCTAATCCGCATCTTTCCTCCTCTGTTAAGGGAGACTCACTCCACTGACCCTATATCATGTGGTAATCCACATGAAGTTCTATCCTTTTTGGCCCCTACATCATCTATCTACAGAATACTGCGGATGACTCTGCTACCTAACGTCTGGTGGTGGCTCTCGCTATTGGTTCATGCTCAGTTGGGAAGCTCTCCACAAAAAAGTGCTCGCTCTAGAACCACATCCCGTGTCAAAATGCGGAGCGATATAATTGATGCTCTAATATCTATTTTGAGACCTTTGATCAATTTTTTGTGTCCTCATGAATGAGTCTCATACTTTGTTGGAGGAGTAGTGGGAGAGGTCAGTGAACCACGCCGAGTATAGGGCCACAGTCATGTCGTCCCGCTGTAAGTGTCATACCTCCTGTATATGCACTGAGCATATGGGAACTGGAAGAAAAAATGCACTATAAAGTCTATAGAAGTATTCCCCAGTGAGGGTTAACTCATCGTGTAACTGGAGTGTGAGACTCCACCATCTCTCAACTACTCCATGGAAGAGACTGGCAGCTAGGATCACCATCAGATTAACTGGTGTCCCAACTAACCAAAAAACTCTAGCCACAGCCTCCATCCAGTCCCCATCAACCTGCAGATACGTCTCTCCATGTAACCTTGGATGCCTCTACCACTATAAATCATGTAATGCGCTCAGCCGGCGTTTACCCTATACTGGTGGGGATGGTGGCAACAGCTTCCCAAAGGGTAGTGGTGCTGCTGGTAAAGAACCCAAAGGTGCTAACACCATAAGAGGGCCCTGCACCGAGGCTTCATCACTGGGATGGCCATCCTCATATACTATCTCAGGATTCATGGCTGGCTATCTAGGTTGTAGCATACAGAAAGAAAACAAGTGTGGCATGGTCAATATGTTATACCTGGTGAGCTAACTCAATGAAATCAAAAGTAAATCACTTTTAAAACACACCTAATATGTGTTTTCGTGCATTGATTTAGAAATAATAATTCAAGATCCCCGTGTATGGACACATCATCCATCACACCAACACTAGATTCCCAAAATTAAGAACCACACTCATAACACTTAACACTATAGAAAGATTGAAAAGATTGGAGTTCCAGTTCTTTGGTAGAACCAACTCCCCTGATACCACTTTGTCACAACCTGTCCCCCAAGGCCCATGTCGTGACTACCCAAAGCCTGCCATCCATAGTCCATGGGATGGCGTCTAGCATTATAAAAGTGTATTCCAATAATGGGATGGAATTACTGTTAAACATGTGAAAATTTACAATCCATGAATACAACATGAAGCATCCCCGATTTAAACTATTGTAGTAAAAAGTGTACTGAATGTAAAGGTTCCAGAATACAAGACCAACTGAAATGTACAATTATAACTGAAAAGATAAAAAATCTCATGGGTCAAACATTGAGGATACTACAAAAAGGGTTGGTATAGCTCATGATACTTAGTCACTAAGACAAGTCACACCAAATAGTCCACCTCTAAGCACTGTCTAGTTCTGGCTCCCTCATCCTTGATCAACGTTGTTCGTCATCTCCACTAGACACTACAAGATGCTTCTTATCCCATGTAGGGGTGATTATAACAATAATCTATAGGGATCCTAAGAACCCTTAAGGTCTCCCAGAGTTCCACAAATGATAATGCACAATGCAATACCTCGACCACAAAGTACGAAGAAATCATCAACACTACTGAAGTATATTCCCATACATATACCTAAGTTATCAATATATACTCATCTCATACATGAGGAATCATAAGGAACCAAATTTTAATATTTTTGAACCAATAATCCATGATGGAAGAATACCACAAAGGGAACAATATGATGGTCACCCCACGAAGGTAAAAGTACCACAATGGTAACCGACGAACGTAACACCATGAAGGTAAAAGTACCAAAAAGGTAACACCATGAAGGTAACACCACGAAGGTAAAAGTACAACAAAGGTAACACCAAAAAGTTAACCCCATGAATGTAAAAGTACCACAAACGTAAAGACTCAACTCACACTAGGTATATAACTCAAGTATAGAAGTATATATGACTAGTCATAAATCTAGATCATCTTATTCTATCGAGAGGCTCTACTGCTGACCCATATAGTATATATAGATACTGACCTGCATAAGTTCGCAAGACGATGACCTACACATGATCGATAGATACTGACCCACAAATGATCTATATACTCTTACCCACACATGATCGATAGATGCTGACCCACAAAGGATTTATGTCCGTTCTACATGATACGACTAACCATGAGATTTCCGCACTAAGCATGCTTGAGTCCATGTGGATCCGCTCCTCAAGTGGCCAGTCGTACCTCAGCCGCCACTATGATCCATGAAGAAGTATCCCAAAGGACCACCATGTAGTAAGGGTTCTAACACGATAGGCGATGCATCAATCGAACGCTCGATCTGTGACATATAAATGTTTTAGTACTAAGGGCTTGGTTGGATTCAGGTTCAATCCATCCCTGTCGTACTACCAATTTCTCTAAAACTCAAGTGAAGTATTCTAAAAGAACCCTCCTACACCAAGGATCTCAGCACTGTATAATTTTCATCAAAAACGTTAGGTTCAAATGTTATGGATCATTTAGAGAAACTTGGCCTCGAAGGGCACGTGTCCTTTCCGACATAGCCCAACCTGGTCTGGGCTAACCCGACCCAATTTGGGTCTGACTTGGCTTGAACCAAACCAGTTTGGGTAGGCTCGGTTGGGCAGGGCCATGACGGGGTTGGCCCGCTAGGCCACAGACCGACCCCTCCCACATGGATGATGTGGCCTACAGGGCTGGCGCAGCCTCACCCATATTGGGGTGCGACTCGTTGGGATCTTGCAGCCCGACATGAGGAGTGGCATGACCCACTACATGTGGGCCCTGCCCTAGCTGGCATTGGGGGGGAGCATCCCCTCGGTCTTCCCGAATGACCTTAGTCATTCTGTTTGTGCGGCGGTGCCACGTGGCACTACCTGGTCTGTCGTGGGACCCACAGGGAGCAGTTCCCTGCTGTTGCAGTGTCCGAGAAACAATCAACATCTCATGTGGAATGTCGTTGTGCATTGCTCCATCTCCTCTGGTCAGATGGTAAGGGCCGCTCCCTGTGTCTGATGCATCTAATGAGCAGTGGCCACCTTCTCCTACGGCGCCTCCACGCCTCTCCTACATCCACAGTCGACCCGAGCCGACCGCCGTCACCACCCACCACGGCCTTGTCTGCGACCTTCTTCACCTGCGACCTGCGATGGCACACCGCCATCTCCTCCTCTACCGGTGTTGGTTGTCGTTGATCTTCTGAGGGTCACCGTGTGAGATCTGGTGAAATTTTTTTTCATCCAAAGGTGATAATGGACTCCTCGAGATTCCATCTTCATCCCTAAAGCCACCGTTCCGGGTTTTATCCATCCCAAATAAATGGATCATAAATAATAACTTCAAATTTCTACAAAACTATGATAGTCGTAGACTTATTTTTTGGACTCGTTCCCTCCATGTAATCTAGATAGAAAGAGGGAATTATACTGAATCAACAACTCATGAATTTAAACAAGAAAAAATCCTACCTCAAGATTTGTTGAATAATGTACGCATTTTTGGAGGAGTTGTTGTTTGTCAGTTCATGATTCAGTGGCGTTCGTCACCTCCCAATGAAAATTGTCTAGTCCTCCATGTTGCTGGTGACATGGTACCTTTCCAGAGCTTTGTCGCTTAGTGATGTCGTGCCAATACTCTCCCCTGAGCTCCATATAAATAGAAGAGGGGGAGTGTAAGGAATGCCGTTGGGAATTTTTGATGTTCATTTAATGAATGAATCCTCGAAATTCCAATGGTGTTGTTACAAATATTGAGGTGTCATGATAATTAATAGCTTGACATTTTATTGTTCCCTCTACTGCCACTTGTCTATTGGAGGAAAATAAAAAAATAAAATAAAATAACATTGTTATTTTATTATTCTTTAAAATGGCCAAAACAATATTTTTATCCCAACCTACTGTGGTCGATGTGAATCTTTAATTAAGTGAATCCCAGTGCTACTGATTCGACGGTGCTCTCATATTTTTATTCCGTGCACCGTTTCAAATGATAGAGGACGCTACTCATGTGTTTAATGAACATGCCATAAAGAAATATCATAAATTATTATAGGCCCACAAGAACTCAGAATCAGGTGCCATAATTTTTTTCATACTCGTAATAATATCATATAATTATAATAATTACATTGAAAATCCGAGGCCTTACATTTATTTTTCATTTGAACCCTTATTTTTTGGTTTGAACTTTGACAAACCTATCTTTACCTAAACCATGGTAAATAAATATTACTATTTTTAATATTAATTGTGGTAAAAAAATAATTTCACCTTATGTGAAAATATTAATTAATCCTTTCCACCAAACAAAATCCATTTAACCAAATTAAATTTTCAAAATTGGAAAATTTATTTTTTTTAAAAACCCCATAGCCATGATTTAAACCTTGGTTTCCATGATATGTATTGGTCACATCAAAGATGATTATATACTATCTCTATGATTTATAATAATAATTTAATGACTTTATATAAAAATTATACATATATAATTCATAAATTTCATTTAAAAATTTATCATAATTTATTACTCAAACAAATTAAATTATAGAAACATTATAAATTTTAAAACTGTTTTTAGAAAAAAATTATTTTTAAACCCAAAACCAAACATGAGAGGGATTCATTATATTATTAACTATATTATGAACTATTCTACACTTTTTAAAATTATATATACAAAATTTTATTAATTATTAAATCTTGTGGGGATAATTATCCTTAAAATAATTTTTAGATTCACATTCTTAAACAATATGGTTTTTCTGTAAAATCATACCATTATGAATTACCTTATTCCACTACCCATTCTATATATGTTTGTGATTATAAATGAGATATTCATCATAGGAAACAATATATTCCTACAAAACTACATCAGGGATAAAAACATTATATGAATATGAGTTATATTTTATTAATATCAAGATATGAAAAAATGTTTTTTATTATAGATAAACTTCAAGATAAGTCCATTCAATAAGAAAATAATCGAAAAGCCTCTATAATTTCATATTTTCAAATAAATTGTGTACATATATTCCCCATTTTACATGAATAAATAATTTTTTCCTGTAGGAAAATTAAAAAACATGATCACATACTTAAAAAGTATGATCCTTACTCTCGTAATCGAATAACATTTCAACCTCATTTAAATCATCTTTATTTATTTAAATCAATTACAAATTCTCATATGTTTCTGTCAATTAATCTACTCACATTATCATCTTGTCTCCAAGTTCATTCCATTAATATGTCATTATAAATTGATTTCCATGTAAATCTTCAAAATGTGCTGTCTTTATTTAGGAATGAAAAGTTATATTATAAAAAAGATCAACCACTGAATGATATTGACACCAATATCAATTTTAATCCATTAAAAAGGAATACTGATTATCATTCATGTAATTAATTATCTTATTAGACTGAACATATGTTTGAGGATGAAAATTAGGAAAAAAATTAAATTTTTTAACCAATGATTTCTGATTTCCCATAAAAAAATAAAAAATAAATATAAGATTATATTTAGAAGCAATAGATAGAGGAACTCCATTTAACCTGATTGTATCCCTTAAATACAGTCTTTAAACATTATATAAGTCACATCATCATGAATGTGAATGAAATGTGTATATTCATTAATCAATAAAAAATAACCCAAATCATATTTTCTATAGTAATAATCTTTCTGTAATCCCACCATAAAATCAATAGATATATTTTCAAATTTATACTCAATAAATAGTAATTCTGAACACATTTCCTTCATTAGATGTAATTATTCTTTTTTCAAATGACAAGACAAAAAATCATCAAAAATTTAGAAATATATATTTTTTCATACCATCCCTCCTATAATACTCCGTATATTCTATAAGAATTAGGGTTCTCCCTAAATGAACATAAAATGGAAAATCATGATCTTCACTCAATTATTATTTCATCGAATGGGAATCACAATAGCCACCAAATATTATTCCATATAAAAAAATGTTCTTCATAAATATTGGAATCCAAAACAATATTGTTATTTCTAGATTCTACCTATCCTAAAAATATTGAACTTCCTTTTGAGAATACTTATTTCATTTTATAATGTTTGAAAACAATAAATCCTAAAACAAAATAGAAGATGTTCCTATATCCCTAACATCAAAAAATGAATTCATCAAATCATTTAATAAAAAGACATATTTAGAATGTAATATGGTTAATTTCAATTGATTTTTAAATTTCAATGAAAAGGACAAATTTTTTATTATCTTGTAGGGTAAGGAATCATGCAATCACAAATAAAATTTATTTCAAAAATATACCATGTCTCATGTTCAATTATTTATGAGTTCTTATATATTTCGATACGTTGGGATCTCATTATATTTCACATAATACCCAATAAAAATTATGCCTCCATGTTTTTAAAGAAAACGACACTACACCTAATTGAAAAATCTTTTTAGAGTAACATAAATCAGGAGGTTCCAATTGACATGAAGAACATGTAAAAACCAATTCATTCTTAATTAAGGCACAAATATGTACATTCTTAAAATCATCTCTTTAGATGAAAAAAAATAATTTTTTGGAAGGCAGGTAAAAACTAGATCATTAACCAATATTATATTTAGTTCTTGAAAATATCTGTTACATTATTTTATATAGATGAATTTGACTCATTTTTTATTTACATTAGTTAGTATTCTAGAAAAAAAATAATATTTTCAATAAAGTACATGTAGTATCCCTTTAATCCCATAAAACGATGAATCTATGTGATATTTTTTGTTCTGTTATATTTTTAATTACATTTTGTTACAGTAGGGTCAATAGTTATTATATATTTGAAAACCACTTATATAATGATAGGTATTTATTTCTATAAAATATCACATATACAAATTTTCTCGAATACATTATTTAATATAAAGGAATTCAAAACAATCCGTTGTTTTCATTCATATTCCACCTGAATTTTAGAATAAACCAACATTTAATCAAAAATCAAAACAATAAAAGAATATTTTATATAATTAAATAACTCTATCTACAAGGACTATAAATATTAAAAGTGAATTACATAACCCCAAGGGAATAACAATAATCTCAATGTTCAGATATCAAGTCTGAAATACTTTCTTCAAAATATCATCCCCCTTCACATTTAGATGATGGTAACCATAGCCCTTTTCACCCATAGAAATATAATTATATCCATGGAACATATCAAAAAATCATTGATATGGGGAAAATGATACTTGTTCTTAAACAAGATGTTATTAAATGATAATTATTGAATAAAAAGTCCCATTGAATAGTCTTTGTTCTTAAAAAATAAGAATACACCATAGTGAATATCTAGGGTGAATGAAAAATTTACCAAATGACACATTCATATGATTTTTAAATTCTATGTTTTCCCCATGAACTATTAAATAAGGGGGTTAAGAAATTGAATTATCATCATGAACTATTTAATAATTAAACTAAACCTTCTGATCAATAATAAAACATGAAACATTATCATGAAAAACATCTATCTTATCACTGACTAATAGAAAATGACAAATTTTAATAGATTATTTAATATCAAAATTTGATCTAGATAATGTTGACATCCTTCTCAAATCAATTTCGTATTTTCATGGTATGTTATGTAAGTCATGAAATCAATAAATAATACATTCTATCATCTAAAATATTTCGTAACATGATAATCTAAAATCTATAACATTACAAAAAATTATAAAAAAGACTACATTGTCTATATCAACATGATATTCATGAAATTAATTCCCACTAAGAATAATATTATTATTCCTATAATTATGGGAATCTTTAAAAATTACTCATTATGTTTTCACCAAAAGATCAACAATATATTCAGGAACATATATTACCATTTTTCAATCATATTTCATAAAAATGGATGTATTTTATAATCCTGATTAAAATATTATATTGTAAGAATTACAATTATAAAGTAACATACATTTCACCTCTTCATTTGATGGCCAACTTCAACCACGATATTAGAAAATGTTATTTACACACAGATTTTTAATTTAATCATTCTAATTTTCAAATAAAATTGCAAAATTTGTGCATTTATTGGTATAATACACATACAAATAGAAATTTAAACATGTTATCCCTACCTTTTCATTAGTTTTAATGTAATTTTCCTTACATTAATGAGACATATGACCAATAAAACTATATTAAATCATCTTACAAATAATCATAAAAAAATTTCTATGATTATTTTTACAACACTTCTCACAAGATGATAACATGGTTTTCTTACCTTCATACTTATTTGAGGAATTTTTCCACATTCACAAAAATTTGGAACTCATATTTCATTCATCATATCAAAAAAATAAGCGTTAGAAAACTTTTTCTCAATGTTTTTTGAATGACTAACTACATTATCTTATCACTAAATTATCATATGGAGATATCTCTTTATAGACCTAGTTTTAATCATATATCAAATATATTATTTTTTCCTTAAATTTTATACACATAAAATTTTATGTACTCAAAAAGTCTTGTAAAATAGTATTCAGATGTTTCCACATAGTATTTTTTTTATTACATCAATTCTAGGAATTGAATTATGATAAATTATGAACAACCTTAGTGTGAAAATTCTAAAGTAAAATATTGATAAATGATTTACATTCCATCGCATAAATATCACATTTATCTATGACATTATTTGAAAAATATCACTATTTACCAGCTTCACCTTTAGAAAAAAATAATTATAAACATTTACCTAATGTCATTCCTAAAATCTCAAAACTTCATATATCTTCTCAGATTATTAACCTTTTATTTGACTACAGTAGTGTTATCTTATCTACTAAATGATTGAGGAATTTGCCTCATGAAATTCTCCTCTATAGATATTTTCAATCATGTTATATGAAGTTCATATTTGGCATGGATTCCACTACCTTTTACTTCATATGTAGACATATAAAATTTTACAACAAACTATTCCCTTCTAATTACAACCAACATTAAATGATGATTTTGATCGATATTTTTCTCACATAGTATTCTCACCACAGCTTCATAGACTCTTCTTTGTAAAATCATTTTGAACATATATATTTTTTATGAGAAATCATGATAATTTTAATATTCTATATCATTTCAAGAGAACAGAAATGTAAAATATTATAGGGTTATAATATTGACATTATCCAGACACTTAATATCTTATTATCTTTCATAGAACAAAATATCTTAATACATTGAATGAAATAATAAAAAATTATGAATTATATATATATTATTCTCTTAAATTAATGTATATATTTTTATTATAGATTAATAGTACTATGTTATAACTCAATAAAAATATAATACAATGTAGACACATTCAATCAGTATCAATTTTCCACCACCATATAATATTTTTAAACAAACCACGTTTTTTACTCATGAAAAGTCATTATGAATTTTATCTTTCCATATAACTTTTTCATTACCATCCTTATATATATAAAAATATTTTATTATAAACAAAATACATTGTTATGAATATAAAAAATAATAAGACCATTTTTTTAACAAAAAATATGAAAACCCATGAAAAAACAATTCAAAAAATTATAAATTTTTAAATAAAATCGGAATTATCATTATTTTAAAAAGTTAATTTATTTTACTATTTATAAATAATTATTCCATGTAAACACATTAGAAAGAATTTAAAAGTCATGTTTTTTCCTTGGGAAATAACATCATAGTACCGATAAAAATTTGAATAACTATATGGACAAAACCCAAAATAATTTTCTATAGAACATAATTATTAGCCAATAAATTGAATAACTATCATAGAGAACCCATTGTATAAGCAATAATGGGAACACAACACTTAATTTGGGAAAACCTATTCTAAACAATTAAAAAGGTCTATATCATTAATAAAACATTTCAATCTTATATATTTTAAACATAAATCCCTTATAAAACAGTTTTTAACCCATATGAAAAACATTTTTTGACATAAAAATTCCCATTACTTCTAAAAATAATCTTTCAATACCCAAAGAACCATAAATATTAAAGTATTTTTTTATTTATGAAAAAGTAGAAGCTTTCAATGGCTTATTGAAATAAAATAATATTCATGATGGTAGATATAGTCGATTTTAGTTTACACATTATAAATATAACAACAATAATGTCATTTATCCAAAAATTATATATAATAAACATAATAATATTTTATTTCAAAACTCTTTAAATAATCTAAAAGTATACATAAAACATTGAATATATATATATATATATATATTATTTTAGTACAATGACATTCATTAAATCATTTTAAAAACATTGAAATGGGATATAATGACTTATAATAAAAACAGTAAAATATAACTTCATTTAATGAAAATTCAATTATCACAATTAAAACATATGAATCATAAGACCCATGAATAAATAACATTAATAAAATATAAAGTAGCCTCATAATATAGTAATTAACTACATCGAATGAATAAAGTATTTATATAAACCCCATAATATGATATAGTTGAATAACATCAAAATTTGACTCAATTAAAAGAAATTGAGATGAAGTCCTTTACCTTTTGTCAGAGTCATCATATGCATTATTTGTCTTTCTGAATAATAAAAATATTTAACTTATTTTTTTATAGAAAATTTTCACCTTATTTATGCATTTTCTTTAACTTATAATATATATATATATTATTACATAGTATATTATGTTTAAGTTATATGTTTCAATGATATTTTTCATATCTGGTAAAAAATAAATTATTAGGTTGACTGTGGTGAAATATGTTATTATTTAAACATATAAAAATTATTAATAATTATATAATTATACCTATAATACTCAACTTATAATTTAAAAATAAAAAACAATTTATGGTTTCGAAAAATAAAAAATGTTACAATCACAAAGATGGCAGGTCATACATACATATGAGTAACATTTTGATTTTTCAATGAAAATTAATGAAACAAGGTAAATAAAATATCATATTATAGAATAATAATAATAATTTAAATACCATTTTATTTCTTTTATAAAAATTATATAAAAAAAAGTATGTATGGTGACTAAAAAAATTTAAATTACCTCACAAAGGTGGAAGTCCACACTTGAACGAATGATAATTTCACTTTTCATTGAGTAAAAATTTAAGAAATTAAGTGAAATATTATATTTTAATAAAGATATATATGTGATTAATATCATAATAATTTAATGTATAGAACACATAGTCATCTAAATTATCCTTATTATATTCTATGTAAAGTTTTGGTGAAAAAACCACATTCTTTAATGAGGTAGTAGTTTGACACACACAATAGAGACTTTATCATATCCCTTATAGAATATAATTTTAAAAATATTAAATGATGTAATGAATCCATATGAATAATTATATCCTAAAAATAATATATATACATTATATCCATCATTATATCCAACATAATTTTGTGTTCATAGAAAAAATGTCCCTTTGGCTCTTCACTTAGTAGTCCACAACACACAAACAACGTTAACATTTCTCATTTAGGGTAGATAAGCCAGATATAGGTATTTCCAATAAAAAAATATATGAATAGTATTTAATCATTATTACTATATAAAAATAAATAAATATGATATTAAATAGTTGGATGAAGGAATAAAAAAACATAAAGTTATGAATTTTACATCTTCCCAAACAACCTATTTTGTATTATACACATAGTTTTATGTGAATATATTTCTAACAAAACTAAGGCTTCTTCGATAAACGTATGGATTTTGGAAATTTATTTGGGTAGGTTTTTTATGATTCAAAATAATTTTATGTTTTTATGAATAGAGGATTGGCACGTCTAGTTATAATTGATGTTAGTGGAACTCATGTAATTTTTTAAAAGAAAAATTTGTACAAACATTTTTAACATGTAACAACTGTAAAAAATAGATTATTATTGAGAATGAGTCAATATAAATTATAAATATTTTAATAAAATATATTTTATTGTTTTTATGTAATTTTAAACTTTATAATTTTAGTTTAAACATCCACTAAAACAATTTTTACCTTAATTGTGATAATTAATTTCTTATCTTTTAACTATTCATTATTTTTAAAATTTATAATGAAAAATTTAGAAAATATAAATTTTTCTGATTCAAAAAATGGAATCAATTTTAAAAAATTGAATTTATAGAAATGGATTAAATAAATTTATAACTAAACATTCAAACATGAAAAAAAAAGTTGTTTTCAAGAAAATTATTTTAACGAATATATGGTTTTCAATTAACTATATAGTTTTAAATAATATTTATATAAAAAAAAATTAAAAAAAATTCAAATATAATATATACATTTTATGGAATAAATTTAACATTAGTGATTATTATTTTTGAATTAAATTGCAAAAACATTATGCATTTTAAAATAGTGTTTTAAAAAATCATGTTTTTAAACCCACAAAACTTACACTAAAATCCAATATAATTTTTTGATTGGTAATTTATTGGACTAAATATAAAAATATAATAATCATGTTACACTAAATAAAATTTAATACATATTTTTAATTTTAAATTATGATATATATTGAAAATTAATGACTATTTTTACAAAAATCCATATTTTTAACACTTCACAAAAAAAAAAATTTATCTCAATAATTCCTATAATTCACCAATTGTAAATTTTTATATAAATATTTAAAAAATTACATTTTTTATGTAAAATTAAAATTCTAAATATATTAAATAATATTTTAAATAAAACATTCTAAAAAAATTGTTTAGTTAAAATTATTTTCTTTATGATTTATAAATTATAAATTAATTTAGGATGAATAAAAACAAGATGGTGATTAAATATATCATTACATGTGGTGTTAATATGAAATATTTTCCGACTAATATAAGGAAATTTGTATGATATGAAGGTTTAATTGAGTTAAATGTCCAAAAATGCAAGAATGTTTTAAGTAGACTAGTAGATTACTATTAACCAACATAAAATTGTTTTTTCCATATGGTCAGGTATATGGATTCATTAATATCCCAACCATAAATACATTTAAATAATAAAAATATTTATAATTTTTTTTAATAATATATTGGACTTAATATCATTATATCATCAAGAAACATAGTGTAACTTTTTAGGCATTGGGATATGAATTTGGAAGTTCGATAAAAAATGAATGTCCTCATCATCTGGTTCATTCTACGATACTGGGTTGTTCATTTCCTAGATTTTTAGGAAGCATGAATATGTATCAATTTATACTATTTAACCCAAATATATTGAAATGAATTTTGATTTAAGGTAAAAATTGTTTATAAAGCACCATATTTAATATATGACAATTATGTCATTGTCTTTGATCAAAATCAATTATTAAAATGCATATCCTATCAATATTCATAAAACTACCATTCATTAAAATAAAAAAAGCACCTTTAAATCATGTATCACATCATTATGGATAAATTTGGACACGGGTTAATGAAATTTGTGTATGTCCCTCGAGAACATCAAGTCATAGATATAATGAATTTTTTTTAAAAATTATTGTATTTGAGAATAATTTTCTGGCCCTTATTTTCTAGCCATCTCCCCACACATATATAGTGTGGATATTGTACCAACACACCGCATGTTATGGGATGGATATTCTTATAAATAGATATTTATTAACATTATTTATCACCAGAGAATCAAATATCTTTTATGTTCGTTAATCAATGACGAGATGTATTTTTTACAAAATGGGGAGAGGTTAATCATAACCATTGATGAAATGAGTAAAGATAATAAATAGGCATATCTCATCATAGTTAATTCAGATCACTCAAATATTCTGGTTTATTATTTAATATTATAGATTACATGTTTCTCAAATACCTATAGGGGGCATATATATAAGGATAATGATGTTGATGTTGATGCTGGTTGAGGAAGAGGGTCAAGTGGATCTCAAGACTTCGATGATGTTACTCATTTTCTATCATTGTAAGATATTATTATCTCATAGATAGATCACAGATCATATTTTACAAATATACATTTGGGTTGAGTGTATGATAACTATATAGAGTTATAAAGTATTTATTGTTTATAAAAATTATTATACACATGTTTTGTAATCTATATGGATAAATAGAAAAATTCATAATAATAATAAAGGGGGAGATTTTAGGAAAAATAAATAATGTTACAACTCAATGTATTTTCAACCTTTTTTTGAAATGTAAATTATAAAAGGTTTTTAAGTGTAGAATAACATGGGATTTACTTATGGAAACATAATGGGACAATGGTGTTTTTGTTACTATAATGAATGGAGGACACTCATTTTTATGAATGTGATTTATATAATTAATATATCGGTGAAATCTATAAATTTTCCCTTATCCAATCATTTCAGTAGGTGTACATCAATTGTATGTTCTATGTTAGATGTTTTTCGACATGAAAAAAATGATTGTATTTCATACAAAATAAAATTCTATAATATTATCAGTTGTAAAATTAAGGGATGATTTGTTTCTTGAAAATTTTATTCTGTTAACGAAACATATTTAAGTATCATTCATTCAATATATAGGAAATATTTAATCTGTAAGGATATTACCCATTATATATATGGTAATCTGTAGTTCATTTATTTGATTACTAAAGTGAATTATAACACATTGGTAATAGTGTAAACAAATTTGGTTTACCACATTAAATAAATCATCTAATTTAATAGTGTATAAAAATTTTAATAGTGATTAGTGAGTAATTAAAATATATTTATTTGTGATACATGAGTGATAAT
The DNA here is from genome assembly GCA_963277665.1 of Viscum album. NCBI lineage: Eukaryota > Viridiplantae > Streptophyta > Magnoliopsida > Santalales > Viscaceae > Viscum > Viscum album. Next base: position 602,978,290 of record OY728136.1, on the reverse strand, counting down.
GAGTCAACTTTGGATATAGGGAACAAGAAGTGAACATAATTGAGAGAGTATTTGGTACTCAAAATATTATTTTTAGTGAACCATTAGTGATTTTGATTTTGACATATTCCATATGATGTTAACTATGCTTTGAAATTTCGTTATATAAAGATATCATTGGTATATTCTCCAAGTACTAGACTAGTGTGTGTAATAAAAATATAAATGTCTCATTTCTATCATCACATTATTTGCTACATTATTTCTTCTAGGATGGATAGTGTTGTTACATCTAATAGTAGAAAAATATCATTCAAAAGGGTTATTGAAAATAAATTTTTATAATATAATTCAAAGCTTTATTATGATATTTACAATCCCTCGGTAAACCTACATTACATCTTAGGTTTTCCAATACCTGAGGCACAACCTAACTAGGAACCTGTAATATTTATACCAGGAATAACAACACCAAACACCTACTTTTTGATCAGAATAATTGAAATCCTATAATATAAATATTATATACTATTAAATTAAATGTCAATTAATGTATAAGGGTGTAACATTGAGTGAGTTTACGGAGTAAAATGTATATAATTTTACAGTGCACGATATTTTTTTGCTAATAAATGAATGAAAGAATGAAACAATAAATAGATACTTATGAAGATATTGATATAGAAACAAAATTATTTTCCACATATAGTGAATTTCTAATGATCAATATCAAGAGATAAATTTAAAAAATATGTATAAAATGAATATCTTAGAAAAAAAGTACTTCATTATTTGAAACTGTTAAATTAAAAATTTTACAAGGTTCTTTATAACCTATATCTATCTACATGTAATCCAAAAAATTAATATTTTATGGAATCGTGAATATATAATCTATTAAAAGTTCCCAATGATATCAACTCCCTATTAAATAAAAATTTAATAATTAAAATATTTAAATAAAATATGAATAATTATTCTATTAATTTTCATAGAATATATATTATAAGTCATTGACTTTTGAAAATAATTTTACACAATGATATAATAATATCCATCTCAAATCCATTTATAATAATCCTCATATAATCAATATAGAAATTAAAAATGACTAATTGAATCATCCTTTCTAAAAATACATTTAATTATATTATAAAAACATAATCCCAAAAATTATAATTAAAAAATTTTCCATGAAAACTTTTGAATTAAATATTTATTGAGTAATGTTATACTAGAAGTTTCAGTCATTTATAATTCTATTAATTTTATTTATAATCATAGTGTGAGAATCATATCTTGAGAATTTATATGATTTATGATTCTAAATAGACTCGGAAATAACTTTCATTACCACAATTTTATAATTTTAATCAGAATAGATCTCTTTGATTTATTCATGAATTAAATGATTATTAATCAATCATATGATCACCCACATATTTTTTAGAAACTCTAAAATATATTTCATTTTTAAAATATTGTGATAATATAATAATAATAAAGGATAAATGAATTATGGATAAAAGATATTTTCTCTTAATACATTACTTTTGAAATAGTGTCTAAAGAATTAATAAACATATAGTACCTTCTATAATATATATAAATATATATATATGTAAATATTTTATCATGTAAGAGTAAATTCAGTATTGAGAAATACATTATTGAAATAAGCATATCATCTTTTCATTATTAATGTAATAGTAACACACTTTACCAAATCATAAAATCAATATAAACTACGAAATTCATAAAATAAAAAAAATTGAAAAATTCAAAACTGTCTTCTAACCTTAGATCCCTTATTTAATAAAGTAATTCTGATTCATTTATAAACTTATAATTATTGAAATTTACTACCAACCTAACATTGACCACAACCGACATGAGTCTCACTATTTCAAATAAAGAATATTAACGACTAAAATGGCTTCTGAAATACTTATTTCAGATATGATCTTCTAATTTCCAATATATTCCATGTTATATATTGCTAAACAGTATAGATTGATATTTTTCCTTGAACTAAAAAAAATCATTTTAATGGGAATACATGTTGTTTCATTTTTCATTTCTAGTTCAACTACCATAATATGTTTTCGAATAGTCATAATATGATAAATTATAATTATAAAATAGTATAAATCAATTAAATAGTGAATATGTAATTATCAATATTAAATAAAATTTGATGCAAAGGATATAATAAAAATTTTAAAAACAATTATTGTCCTAAAACTCAAAAAACCATCATCTTATGAAACAAGAACATTTCTCATGAATTTTTAAGGATTAATATGGTAAGAAAAACATTAAATGGAATATAAAACATTTATTAAAACAACTATTGAAGTAATTCGTATGTATTGAACCCAAAATTTAAATATCTATTTGTATCCAAGATTTTTTTACATATTATATAATATTATATGCATACAAAATATAGTGAGACCAATTAATTTTATTCATTAAATAAGTCTTCTTTGAAACCAATGAATATGCAAAACATTACAATTGGTATCCAATATAAAATATAATTACTAAAATGGGAATGTAAGAATCCGCACAATATACTAGAATTATCTCCCATGATGTAAATTATATAGAAATAAAACCATATTTGTAAGCCAATACACATCTTCTAAAATGGAAATATATCCTAAGTGAACTTTCAGTGAAATTTTAGTGAACAGATGAAGTGGTATTTATAGGGTATAGAGGGAAATGTTTCCCTTGGTATTTGACCATTATATGACCATTAGTATGTATGACTATCAGAATATATACCATTAGATGATAATTTTACCATTATAATTAGTATTTTAAGTTGTAATAACGTATGATAATTGATACATAACAGATAATTGTCAAACTCAACCAATAGAGAAATCCTCTTTGAATCCCATTTGACAAAAAATGGAATGGAGGAATCATCAATAGGGATCACTATTGACTAATCACTAATACTAGCTTAAACAAGTGAATCAGAATAAAATTTCTTACTGGAGGAGATCAAATTGTTGGATATTACAACTTGGTAGATGTTAATAGTGGTGCCCTTGAAATAACTACTATCGCATTTCTTACACTTAGTATATATATATTTTTTATAAGGGTTTAAATTTCATGACTATAGTAATGCATAGTGAAAATTCCTTTGTACAATTAAATTTTTTATTTTATCAATTCCTCTTAACAATACTTTTTCTTAAAAAATAAATATGTTTAATTAGAATGAATTTGTTTATTTTATTTTTTGATACAAATAAAACAGAATAGTATTTTTTTTAAATATATTACGTTTTCATAACAAAGTAAGGAATTTTTAATAGTGTTTTTATAATTAAATAGACTTTTAAAACCCTTTTTTCAACAATAATGCATAAAATGATTTGAAGAGTGCAATGAATTTGTTTATAAATGTCATAAATATGACTATGTCTACAAAATAACTATTTTATATAAATGAGGTTTTATATATTTTAATGATAAAATTATCATATATACACAATTATTCTCTAAAAATGAACACCATTTTTAAAACCATCACTTTGAAATTACAATATTAGAATTAATTATAATTTTTTAAAATACATTAGATATTCGTCAATAGTAAAAAAATATACTTTTAGGGTTTCAATATATTTTACGAAATAATATTTATGACCAAATTATGTAATAATTATTTAAACTCCATCCAAACCATATAATATTTGTAACACCCCGACCCTAGTTACCCAGAGTTGGTGCATTATTACATAACATTGTCATGATCATGAGAAAGATCACGTCTCGAAAGACCGATTCGTTTAGTAGCCTTGGAATAACTAGATACATCCATAAATTTTTACATTACATCATAAAAAAAACATCTTGTCTTCATATCCCCTCATACTATCCCTGCAGGTCATTCATAAATTACTTCTTCATAATCCTGAAAAAAAAAAATAAAACATTGAAAGGGGTGAGCTCGGATGCTCAGTAAGGATAACATTATAGCAGAAGCTTTCATAAATAAGCATAAACACTAAAGGCAATTTATAACTAAAACAAAAGCCTTTGAAACTTGAACTTCAGCATAAAATGGAAAAGGTAAAATGAAATAATTCCATTTACTTCCTCACATGGATATTCTACTAGTCGAATGATCACATGCAATATCAATAACCACTTTCATAATGATGGAATGCATAATGCCAGACTATCATAACCACATAGCCAAGGCCTCGTGCCATGACTACAAATAAGATTTTGCCAAGGCCTTGTGCCAAGACACTAGTTTGTCTCATGAGACCTACCGATGCATCGAGGAGCTATAGCGGGCTCCACCCGTCACTTATTAAGTCCAATGCATTCCTCATATGAATAGGTTTAAGCATAAAATAAACATTCGTATTAAAACTAGCATACGAAATGTCAATACTTTAACCACAAACCATGAATGGTATAAAAATAGAACATCCACAGTCAAATATAACTCATTTGATACAATATGGAAGATTGTATTGTATCACATTAACCTCAATCATGAATAATGAAGGATGTTGACATAGATGAAAATAATCATCCAAACTATTTGAGAGAAATATCCCCCTTTTCTTGAAAACATTTAAATGTCACACTATTTGTCAAGAAGCCATTTAAAAATAGATTTTTGAATCAAAGTGTCCCATACCGCTTTGAAACCTTTTAAAAGGATTTTTAATATCTAAACTTTAATTTCCATATAAATAAATCCTTAAAACCATTTTTAAAACATGGACATTAATGAGAAAGATTTAGATGAATAAGTCTTTAAAACATTTAAAAATGGTATTTTAGTTAGAGATTCTAACCAAAAGAGAGACACTTGAATGAAAATAATTGAGGTAATCAAAACTTTGTAATATCATGAGAATAAAGGGAATTCATGACATACTATGTCAAAGTACATTATATACACCACATAAAAGTGATTTGGTGTATATCAACAAAGAAGTCTCAATGGAATGTAAGTTGAGATGAAATCTCTCATAAAGGCCATATCCTTAGGTTAAGGATAAATCAAAAACATAATTATGTGTGAAAAATATAAATACACTAAATATGATTGGATATTCAGTGTAAAAAAATCAAAGTATATTCACACATATTCCTGTAAAAACAACACCAACGAATTGGATGTTTAACTCAACAAATGGTGAAAGAGTTAAAATTACTCTTATCAAATTCATATCAATGACTTGAGAATTTTCAATGGAGTGATTATGTGTATCAAAAGTATATCCACAGGAAGGGGAGTGGAAATTATGACATAATCAAATGAATATTGATTCCACACATAATCTTGGGGTAATATAATCAATGAAATATGCGTAAAGCCAAATGAGTGGAAATTGAAATCTCAAATTCCCTTATTGATTAGGTAACTTAAGAAACAAACACCCATGAAAGAAAGATCATACCATGATGATGTAAATACCCATAAAATAAAGTATATTACACAATTAATACAATCATGGGTAGTACACATACACCACATGCAATAATTAAGTGGTGATCAATGGAATTCTCACGGAATTAAAAGTGAGACAAGAAACCCCTTACCACGTTAATCAACTGAGTCTCATGGCCAAAAGTTAATAACCACCAAATGATTTACAGAATAACATGAATATAAAGTGAATCATGATAATATATATCAAATGGAAGTACACAATACACCACTTTCAATAATTTAGTAGCGAACAATGGAAATCTCACGGAATTGAAAGTGAGATAAGAGAATCCCTTACTTTGTACTTTTTCCTTGGTCGATGGTAGGATTACCTCCTGTATAATGGTGAAATAATTGTTATTGAATAATACAAGAATCAGTTACTTTAATATGATATCATATATGATCTTTTAACATTGATTTGTTAATAATATCTTAGAATTATCGTCATTTCAGGTGTTAACGGGTTCATTTTACTTTACATTCTTTGTTATGTGAGCCATATTCGTTATTAATGGGATGTATATTATTCATATCCAGAATGGTATCAAGTCCTTAAACATCATTTTTAAATCATCAAATGATAATTATACTTGAATGGATACGATGGAGAATGAATCTCATCGCGTTCGTGGAGACGGTAGTCCGTACGTACGCACGAATGCTACTTCCATTTAATTTTTATTTTAAAAGAATCAAATCCAAATGATACATAGGTATATTACTATTCCAGTAAAATATAATATTTTATATATGTTACTTAAGTTCATTAACACCATCCTTTATACGTTCCATGTGTGGTATGAACGAGTCATATCATTTTAAGGGGGCGGTAGTCCGCACTTCCTCAAATGAAATTATCGTATGTATATACAACATGAAACGAATAATTGTATGAAATAAAATGGAATTACAGAAGCTTATATATAAAATATATATCATTAATATCATATTTAATTACAGTTCCATCCTAATGGCCACCATGAGAGGCGGTAAGATGTATTTGAACAATCATCGTTTCGTGAGGCGTTAGTTTTCCATCCACAGAAACATTATGTTCATCATCCATTAGATGGAGTTGTGTGAATGTGTAGTTTGAATCCTTCTTATAACAACATCCTAGTATATTGTGGATACTGGTGTTGTTACAAAAGAAAGGAAATAAAAAGAGTTTGGGGGTTGGAGAAGCAAAATAATTGAAAATAATTTAAGAGAAAATGTTACCTTTAATTTAGGTAACTCACTTTGGTTGGAACCAAAGGACTTCTTGAAATGCTTTCTGCCTAAGGGGAAGCTTCAAGGAGGAGGAGAGGGATGTGGGGAGCTTAGTTGGGCAGAGTTTGTACGAGCCAAGTGGCTTGAGAGGTGTGAGGAATGAGTAGAAGTGGTCTCCTTTTATAAGGGAGAGGAGGGGCTCTTTAGGAAAGAGTGAAAGTATTACTTTATAATATAATTATATTAGGTTTATAATGGTCCAAAAATCATTGAGGTCGAAGATAAGATGACTACTATTCTAAATAACATCAACCAATAAGAATTGTACAGGTTTTAGATAATATTTTAATCATTATAATATTATTTATTTAAATGATTTATTAATGAGGTAAACATTGCATCATTATTGTGTCATTAATAATTTAAATTATTTGATGTCTAAAAATTATAAATAAAATATCATTATGTAGGAAATCTTTTTAGCTTTCTAATGAATATTTATAATCTAAAATCCAACATGTATAACCCTATGTAAAAATTGTTTTTTAAAAGATGTAAGCTTATGCCATTTTTGTATTCATTTTAACTTAATTAAAATAAAGTGTCATTATCACTTACAAGTGGATCAATGGGGTCCCAAAATTGACCCAAATATGCCCATGGTCGACCATGTATCAACCAATAGGGTTAAGACACGTTTTAGGGTAATTTAGTATTATTATAATATTATTTTTTTAACCCTTATTTACCGAATTTACCCTTAACCATGGTAAATAAAATATTTACCGCAGTAAGTATTCAAAATGTCTAAAAATAAAAGTTACCTATTTACACAATTTGAACATCCTGATTCCAAATATGGAATCCATTTTTCTAAATTCAAAACACAGAAGTGGCAGATATTAATTTAAAATTAATTCCCACTGTCAAAACAAAAAGCGTGTTTTTAAGAGATAATAACTATCAAAAGATTGACACTTGTTTATGTTCGGTTTAATTGTAAAATTATGTCCAATGACCAAAATTATATTAAATGGTAAAAATATATTCTAAATATACTTTAAAACCACTCAAATTCAAAATTTATCACTATTAATTATTTTGATTAAAAAAGTTGTTTTTAATTAAAATTTAGTAATTTTTACTATTCATCAAAATATGAAAGTTATCCGAAAAGTACCAAAATTTCACCTTAGGCTAAATTTGATATTCCGAATCCAAAAATGAAGTCCATTTTGAAATATAAAATATATATAATTTCAAAAAATTAGGTATTTCTATTCATAACGGCTAGTTTGATCGGTTGTGGTGTGTGTTAAAACTCGAAGTTGCGTACAACACACGCTACTGTTTTATTCAAAGGAAAGCGTACCGTGGAAGCTTGGGATGTTTTATTTTAAATTTTTTGATGTTCCCATTTAGTCAAAAAGTTTAAAATATTTTATTTAAAAAGGGTTCACTATTAAAAGTTGGTAAAACTACAATACTGAAGATGAATTTGTTCTTACATTATGTCTAAGAAACTCATAATATGGATTCTAAAATTATAAGGATTATATAAAGTTTAAAATTTAGTTAATACTATTCATAACCATTTTTGAACGGCTTGTTTGGTAAGTCATGGTGCTCTTGAACTCGGTGTTGCGTGTAGTGCAAGTTATTGAATTATTTTGAAGAAATAACACACTATGAAATCTTGGGGTGTTACATTCTCCCCTCCTTCAATAAATTGCGTCCTCGCAATTTGAAATTGTTCTTCGAAAATAAAAGGTTGAAAATAGAAAATATATTTGTGGGAAAACCCACATCGGAAATTGGTTTACTAAAATTTAGTCTTAATATGAGGAAAAGAGAAATGAAAGGGTCACCACCAAATTATGATCTCGATTAGGAGAACATTGGTGGCAATTAGAGACATATAATTGGAGGAAAAACGTAAATATTTATAGGTAGTGGTTGAGGTCATCAATCACAAACAAGTATAAAATTGTGGTCCTTAAACTCATCAATCTATGATGATTTGAAGTACCATCGGTTCAACAAAATATAGGGTACTGGGATCACACATTTTTGACATTTCAAAATATCTTAGTTGAAATCCCACATCGAAAAATGAATTAATGAGACCTCTATTTAAAATAAAGAGTGGAAAGTATGAAGATTACCGAAAATAACACATACTAGGGTTCCATGTAGGAAAATATGGATATGGAGGAGAAATCTAACTATCAATTATCTGATGGAGAGTGGTAGAGAACATGGCTATGAAAAGGCCAACAATCCCAAAGCCATAAATTAGTGATGATTTAAGGTACCATCTAGGACAACATTTTTTTTAAAGTTACATTACATAAGGAAGAGGAATTCATTTATGATATTGACTAAGAACATTATGAGATATACTTAAATTTTAAGTAGATTTTCATTCTTTAATAAATTTCCACCACTAACTCAATTTTTTTTAAACGATGAGTATTCAAGAAGACTTGGTCACACTGGAAGAGCTAGAATAAACTTCTATAGAATCACATGATCCATGCAGGATAAACCATATATTTACATTGTCTTTGAAGATTAATCAAAACCAAAATGGTTAGTGAATGATCTAATGATCCCCCAAAAGGATATTCATTGAGATAAATATGCACTAATCTTAATTTCTAAAATTAAACCAACAATACCCCAAAGTTAAATAGATACCATTCAATAACCAATTGTCCTTAAAATCCTTTAATATAATCCAAACTAATATTGAAACCCAAAACATAGAAGAATTTGATTATGTAGTCTCCCATGTTACATTGTATCTCCAAATGACATCAAATACTCTTAAAGTCACATACTTAAAAGTAATTAACATCATCACATATTCTCTGTTATAGGTTAATCATTTCCATAAATAACCCAAATCACTATAAATCAACAATAAATATGTAGATAAAAATCCACCATTACTCTACAAATGAAACCTCATTGTATTCTATTTTCCTTGGGCATATAGTGTTCCTAACAAAACGAACATCTTCCAAAATAACATTTATCACTTAATCACCAAATCATTTTCCTATACCAAGGGTATTCATTTGATAAGACATAAGAACCCAAATCATCTTATTATTGATCAATAAAATCATTTAACAAAAAAAATAGTCATACTAACCAGGGACTTCACGTAGTCCAGTGGTAGGCGATAAATCCCAATCGCACTTTGGTTGTGGGTTCGATTCCCACAGCTTTGTCCGACGCGACGGGTTGTCACACGGTCTACGTGTTGTCCTTTTTCAAAAACTATATTCTATAATATTACCAAAATGAGATAAATTTTTCAAAATAACATAATTTAACCACAAATGTTATATCATACTTTGCATTTTCATCCCAAATTATAATAACTTATCATTTTTTCAAACCCCAATGATCATATAAAACCAAATGGTTATTTATACCTATATCCACAAGAGAAGAGACCATTATTCCTCAAATATCATTCTCACATGGCAAACTGAGGGGTTACAAATACAAGAGAAAATTATTCCAAAGTAAACCCATCAACAAGGAGTGCTAATAGTTTTTAAATTTTTCTCCAACCATTTATTTCCGCATAGCTTCTTCTTTGAGCAAGAAAATATCCTATAAAATAGGACATTCACTCGGGTAATGGCCAGGTCCCCTACATTTACGGAAAATGACTATAAATGGACTCTTGGGACCATTTTTATCTTCTTCCATAGTACTCTTCATTTTTCTTCGGCAATTCTTCACTTTATGTCCTTCCTTCCTGCACGTAAAACATTTCGTTGTCCCATTGAGACACTTTCCTGGGTGTCTCTTTCCACAATTCCTGCATGATGAGAATTGAGGTTTCTTTTCTCCATGGTCTCCATTGCTGGAGATCTTATCATTTATCACCTTTCTCTTCCTTGTTGAGTCTGGGAGTTGGTTAATATATATGTTGTTGATCATATTTTTGGAAAACTGATTTGGAATAAAGACGATATCTTTTACGCCTATCAACATTCCATTTTGTTGCTCATTTCCACCATCGTTCCCACCTTGTACATCATTATCAAAGTTACTATGACTTCCTTGGAATCCAGCCATTGACTAAAACCAGAAAGCATTGTGTGAGTAATAGTAGTCGTAAAATCATTTAGAGATTAAAATGTCACCATATTCTCAATTTGAAACATATTAGGATTAACCAAGGTCATTTACTCTCATCTTATGTATATATTACTTAAATCGGTTTGTAAAGAAAATGTAAATTATCCTAAGCATATCCCCCGGGAGTGTCGTAACCAAGAGTGCAGCAAGGCCCGTTGTCGTGCACCAGTTCCCGTTCGAGTCTAGCTCAAAGCGGTGTTTTCGGGTTTTACCCCTAGGTACATATGTGCCAGAGCCGCCTCTACCTGCTCGTATCCAGACAGGGATGTATTTCTCGGAAAACTCACAAAATCTCTACAATACCAAAATTCTAGGAAGTTCTTTTATACTAATCCTCAAAGTTCATCTTAGGTCTACATGCTCTAATCAGAGTTTATCTAAATCTAGCTACCAAGGTTTGTACTAAACTTCCTCTGATACCAACTGTAATGCCCTGACCCTAGTTACCCAGAGTCGGTGCATTATTACATAACATTGGCATGATCATGAGAAAGATCAAGTCTAGAAAGACCGATTAGTTTAGTAGCCTTGGAATAACTAGATACATCCATAAATTTTTACATTACATCATAAAAAAAACATCTTGTCTCCATATCCCCTCATACTATCCCTGCAGGTCATTCATAAATTACTTCTTCATAATCCTGGAAAAAAAATAAAACATTTAAAGGGGTGAGCTCGGATGCTCAGTAAGGATAACATTATAGCAGAAGCTTTCATAAATAAGCATAAACACTAAAGGCAATTTATAACTAAAACAAAAGCCTTTGAAACTTGAACTTCAGCATAAAATGGCAAAGGTAAAATGAAATAATTCCATTTACTTACTCACATGGATATTCTACTAGTCGAATGATCACATGCAATATCAATAGCCACTTTCATAATGATGGAATGCATAATGCCAGACTATCATAACCACATAGCCAAGGCCTCGTGCCAAGACTACAAATAAGATTTTTCCATGGCCTTGTGCCAAGACACTAGTTTGTCTCATGAGACCTACCGATGCATCGAGGAGCTATAGCGGGCTCCACCCGTCACTTATTAAGTCCAATGCATTCCTCATATGAATAGGTTTAAGCATAAAATAAACATTCGTATTAAAACTAGCATACGAAATGTCAATACTTTAACCACAAACCATGAATGGTATAAAAATAGAACATCCACAGTCAAATATAACTCATTTGATACAATATGGAAGATTGTATTGTATCACATTAACCTCAATCATGAATAATGAAGGATGTTGACATAGATGAAAATAATCAACCAAACTATTTGAGAGAAATATCCCCCTTTTCTTGAAAACATTTAAAAGTCACACTATTTGTCAAGAAGCCATTTAAAAATAGATTTTTGAATCAAAGTGTCCCATACCACTTTGAAACCTTTTAAAAGGATTTTTAATATCTAAACTTTAATGTCCATATAAATAAATCCTTAAAACCATTTTTAAAACATGGACATTAATGAGAAAGATTTCGATGAATAAGTCTTTAAAACATTTAAAAATGGTATTTTAGTTAGAGATTCTAACCAAAAGAGAGACACTTGAATGAAAATAATTGAGGTAATCAAAACTTTGTAATATCATGAGAATAAAGGGAATTCATGACATACTATGTCAAAGTACATTATATACACCACATAAAAGTGATTTGGTGTATATCAACAAAGAAGTCTCAATAGAATGTAAGTTGAGATGAAATCTCTCATAAAGGCCATATCCTTAGGTTAAGGATAAATCAACAACATAATTATGTGTGAAAAATATAAATACACTAAATATTATTGGATATTCAGTGTAAAACAATCAAAGTATATTCACACATATTCCTGTAAAAACAACACCAACGAATTGGATGTTTAACTCAACAAATGGTGAAAGAGTTAAAATTACTCTTATCAAATTCATATCAATGACTTGAGAATTTTCAATGGAGTGATTATGTGTATCAAAAGTATATCCACAGGAATGGGAGTGGAAATTATGACATAATCAAATTAATAGTGATTCCACACATAATCTTGGGGTAATATAATCAATGAAATATGCGTAAAGCCAAATGAGTGGAAATTGAAATCTCAAATTCCCTTATTGATAAGTTAACTTAAGAAACAAACACCCATGAAAGAAAAATCATACCATGATGATGTAAATACCCATAAAATAAAGTATATTACACAATTAATACAATCATGGGTAGTACACATACACCACATGCAATAATTAAGTGGTGATCAATGGAATTCTCACGGAATTAAAAGTGAGACAAGAAACCCCTTACCACGTTAATCAAATGAGTCGCATGGCCAAAAGTTAATAACCACCAAATGATTTACAGAATAACATGAATATAAAGTGAATCATGATAATATATATCAAATGGAAGTACACAATACACCACTTTCAATAATTTAGTAGCGAACAATGGAAATCTCACGGAATTGAAAGTGAGATAAGAGAATCCCTTACTTTGTACTTTTTCCTTGGTCGATGGTAGGATTACCTCCTGTATAATGGTGAAATAATTGTTATTGAATAATACAAGAATCAGTTACTTTAATATGATATCATATATGATATTTTAACATTGATTTGTTAATAATATCTTAGAATTATCGTCATTTCAGGTGTTAACGGGTTCATTTTACTTTACATTCTTTGTTATGTGAGCCATATTCGTTATTAATGGGATGTATATTATTCATATCCAGAATGGTATCAAGTCCTTAAACATCATTTTTAAATCATCAAATGATAATTATACTTGAATGGATACGATGGAGAATGAATCTCATCGCGTTCGTGGAGACGGTAGTCCGTACGTACGCACGAATGCTACTTCCATTTAATTATTATTTTAAAAGAATCAAATCCAAATGATACATAGGTATATTACTATTCCAGTAAAATATAATATTATATATATGTTACTTATGTTCATTAACACCATCCTTTATACGTTCAATGTGTTGTATGAACGAGTCATATCATTTTAAGGGGGCGGTAGTCCGCACTTCCTCAAATGAAATTATCATATGTATATACAACATGAAACGAATAATTGTATGAAATAAAATGGAATTACAGAAGCTTATATATAAAATATATATCATTAATATCATATATAATTACAGTTCCATCCTAATGGCCACCATGAGAGGCAGTAAGATTTATTTGAACAATCATCGTTTCGTGAGGCGTTAGTTTTCCATCCACAGAAACATTATGTTCATCATCCATTAGATGGAGTTGTGTGAATGTGTAGTTTGAATCCTTATTATAACAACATCCTAGTATATTGTGGATACTGGTGTTGTTACAAAAGAAAGGAAATAAAAAGAGTTTGGGGGTTGGAGAAGCAAAATAATTGAAAATAATTTAAGAGAAAATGTTACCTTTAATTTAGGTAACTCACTTTGGTTGGAACCAAAGGACTTCTTGAAATGCTTTCTGCCTAAGGGGAAGCTTCAAGGAGGAGTAGAGGGATGTGGGGAGCTTAGTTGGGCAGAGTTTGGACGAGCCAAGTGGCTTGAGAGGTGTGAGGAATGAGTAGAAGTGGTCTCCTTTTATAAGGGAGAGGAGGGGCTCTTTAGGAAAGAGTGAAAGTATTACTTTATAATATAATTATATTCGGTTTATAATGGTCCAAAAATCATTGAGGTAGAAGATAAGATGACTCATATTCTAAATAACATCAACCAATAAGAATTTTACAGGTTTTAGATAATATTTTAATCATTATAATCTTATTTATTTAAATGATTTATTAATGAGGTAAACATTGCATCATTATTGTGTCATTAATAATTTAAATTATTTGATGTCTAAAAATTATAAATAAAATATCATTATGTAGGAAATATTTTTAGATTTCTAATGAATATTTATAATCGAAAATCCAACATGTATAACCCTATGTAAAAATTGTTCTTTTAAAAGATGTAAGCTTATGCCATTTTTGTATTCATTTTAACTTAATTAAAATAATGTGTCATTATCACTTACAAGTGGATCAATGGGGTCCCAAAATTGACCCAAAGATGCCCATGGTCGACCATGTATCAACCAATAGGGTTAAGACACGTTTTAGGGTAATTTAGTATTATTATAATATTATTTTTTTAACCCTTATTTACCGGATTTACCCTTAACCATGGTAAATAAAATATTTACCGCAGTAAGTATTCAAAATGTCTAAAAATAAAAGTTACCTATTTACACAATTTGAACATCCTGATTCCAAATATGGAATCCATTTTTCTAAATTCAAAACACAGAAGTGGCAGAAATTAATTTAAAATTAATTCCCGCTGTCAAAACAAAAAGCGTGTTTTTAAGAGATAATAACTATCAAAAGATTGACACTTGTTTATGTTCGGTTTAATTGTAAAATTATGTCCAATGACCAAAATTATATTAAATGGTAAAAATATATTCTAAATATACTTTAAAACCACTCAAATTCATAATTTATCACTATTAATTATTTTGATTAAAAAAGTTGTTTTTAATTAAAATTTAGTAATTTTTACTATTCATCAAAATATGAAAGTTATCCGAAAAGTACCAAAATTTCACCTTAGGCTAAATTTGATATTCCGAATCCAAAAATGAAGTCCATTTTGAAATATAAAATATATATAATTTCAAAAAATTAGGTATTTCTATTCATAACGGCTAGTTTGATCGGTTGTGGTGTGTGTTAAAACTCGAAGTTGCGTACAACACACGCTACTGTTTTATTCAAAGGAAAGCGTACCGTGGAAGCTTGGGATGTTTTATTTTAAATTTTTTGATGTCCCCATTTAGTCAAAAAGTTTAAAATATTTTATTTAAAAAGGGTTCACTATTAAAAGTTGGTAAAACTACAATACTGAAGATGAATTTGTTCTTACATTATGTCTAAGAAACTCATAATATGGATTCTAAAATTATAAGGATTATATAAAGTTTAAAATTTAGTTAATACTATTCATAACCTTTTTTGAACGGCTTGTTTGGTAAGTCATGGTGCTCTTGAACTCGGTGTTGCGTGTAGTGCAAGTTATTGAATTATTTTGAAGAAATAACACACTATGAAATCTTGGGGTGTTACAATATTTTATTATTTTAATAATATAAACATTAATTGTTTTTATTTAATTTTAAATACATAAAATTTCATTCCAAAGTCCAAAAAAGAATATTACATTTTTAAAAATATTAATTTGTGTAATCATTACTTTTCCATTCTAAAAAAGTATTGAATAATATATTTCGGTTATGGAGGGTTAGAATATCATAAAATGTTACCCAAATGTTCAAAACAATTATCATAAACGATTGGAAAACAAATGGGTTTTCATTTTCTAAAACCATTTTTAAACAAACCTAAATATGAAAATTATTAAACAATTACTCAACATATCTTATAAATACTCATTCATTTATCCATGTTCATTTACATAAAATATGTTTGAAATAAATTTATGATGATGTTTTTTTTTGTGGAGTTCCCACAAATTGTCCACATTCCCCCAATGTTCTAGTCGTATGTTTTAGGAACGACACTTCGTTGTAAGATAAATCCTTACTTCTCTTTTCCATTAAGGTTCATGTTTCATATGGTATGTCTAATAATCTCTAAAATAACCTCATTTTATGACATTATATTATGTATTTATGTTAATAATTGTATTTTATTAATGATATACCCTAGTCCACACACATTTATACATATTCTAAAACCATGTTTTATACCCATTATCCTCTTTATTTTTCTTTCTGAATTTTTTTATTTTACATGAAAAATTACATTTTACATTTTATTTTAATACCCAAACCTTTTTTATTTTCAATAGTTATTAAGATATATATAAAAATAAATTACTTATTTAGTTTTTTACATATATTAAACTCACATTTATATTCATGGGTAAAAAATATTGTAATGATCGCGTATTTATGATCTTTTACGTGCCATTATTATTTATATTAACCTAATCATTTATTCTCCACATAGTATTAATGAAATTATTTATTATGATAAATGTGTATAACTCTAATGAATTAATTAAAATATTTAACCTCTATATATGAAATTTTTTAGGATTCCTCGGCGAATAACCTAGATTATATTCATTTACGATACTATGGTGTCAAACATAGGTGATATGATTAATAATTTCCCATTTAACTGTCTTAGCGACATTTCCATGTAATGATTCAAGTTATTTTTATTATGATATTACACTTTCATAATACTTATAATATTTCAGTATGTTTTTATTGAAATGTATTAAGATCCCATGTTATATATCTCTATTATTTATTCCCTTACCAAGATGAATTCTCTCCACTTTCCATTGATTTATATCCCTGGTCAATGAGATTTAGTAAATATACCATATTCTAAACACATAAATATCACTTTAAAGTGTATTTAGAAGAATGGTTTATAATTTCATGTCTTATGTACCGTTTTACATGAAACTATTGTAAAAAAAATTCATTTATTTTGTTCTAAATAATGAAAAGTTATTTAATAAGAAGGTGGGATGTCATAGTTGATATCATTGTATGGTTTAATTTTTTAGTGAAAATTCGGAATAGAAAACATTAGGAAGAACCACAAGGACATGTCTAAATAAAAGAATGAGTCTTTGTATTTTGATGAGTATTAATTCTGTGGTTTCTAGCATAGAAATATATATATCTAGATATGAATATATTGATGTGGATCTAGAGAAAATTTATCTTGGCGTAACACTCAATAAAACTGCTCTGATATAGACTCGATCAGGAATTGGTGCATGAAAATAGTCACTGCTTCTCTACTTGTTTGACAATCCGATGGTATATTTTATATTAATCACATTCCATTCCAGAATAATTATATAGAATATATATATTAAACAATTTTCATTATAGGATAATAAAAAAAATATTTTATTAATTAATTTTTTATACATAAAATCCCATTATAAATATTACATTCATAAAATTAATACATTTAACACCAATTTTATATTTATTTATAAATATGGATTTAAATGGGAGGAAAGGAATAAATGATGAGTGTAATTAACAACAAACTGATTGAGTTCTAATGGATGTAGGAATGGAATGATTCATGAGGATAATGAATCAACTAACTCATTTTATAAATAGTAACATGAATCAACTAAGGAGGGAATATTCACATTAAAGGGAACAACTTTCTAATGTATACATCGAGCTCCAATGAACACATTATTTTAATAGATCTATCAAACCATTGATTCATGAAAAATGGATAAGCTCTATATAAAAGTTATTTGTTATACTCTACATTTAAATGAAAAATAATGTCACCCTAACATTATACATATATGAAAGGGAAGCTGTTTAGATATTAACACAAATTAAAAATAGTAGGCCAATAAGGGGGATTGATGTTATTGAGTGGGAAGAATTATGGGTTATACTTGTTAATAATTACTTCCATTATTTGTTTTTAAAAAAATGGAGAAGAAATTACATGATTTGAATAAGAAGGAAAATAAAACTATGGGATGATATAAGACGCTCATTAGAAGACATTCATGTAACACCTCTCTCTCTTTAATCAATTCTAATAAAAAGTTCTAACATTCCATGTTTTGAACTCATGAAAAATGTAAAGTAAAGTCAATTATTTCTATTAGCTGGGAATGTTAGTTTTAAAACCGCGTGTCAGAACATTTTATTCCCCATAGTTGACACTATGAGGTGTATTTTAAATAAATTTTATTAAATTAATTATATTATAATTAAAATAGAAACAAATGAAATAAAGTGTAAAATTCACAATAAAATGTTGAAATATTCTATAAAATATTTTCAAAGTTAAAAAATGATGCTAATAAGAAATAAAAATGTGCATTAACCATTAATAAAAATGTGCATTAACCATTAATAATTTATTTAGGTTATAAATATTTTGTTGAATACTTAGAAATAATAATAATAAATTTTTTTATAATATTATTAATTTTGATGCTGATAAGAAATAAAAATGTGCATTAACCATTAATAAACCGTTTCATTATTTAAATAATTACCATGAAATTTAATAAATATGATAATATTAATTGATCTAAATAAATATAAATGTACAATATATATTAATTTAATAGGTTCTATCTGTTTTAAATGGTTGTTGT
This sequence comes from Viscum album, assembly GCA_963277665.1. NCBI lineage: Eukaryota > Viridiplantae > Streptophyta > Magnoliopsida > Santalales > Viscaceae > Viscum > Viscum album. The sequence goes on along the minus strand of OY728136.1, from coordinate 602,959,275 downwards.
TTTTAAATTATTAATTGTGTCATTAATGAGTTATATTAAATAATAATAATTTTTATTATTTTAATGTCACAACAAAAATCATGGTGCATACCATTTAAGTTTTGTGGTCTAAATTATGAATGCGACCTAGAGAGCATGCTGGAATACTATGTTGCGGATCCTAAGAAACTATTAAATTAATTAAATAATTACTCCGGTTTTATGTTAAAATTTTACATCGCGCCCAAGTGCTGCTTTAGAGGAATATATAATTTAAAATATTTGAAAAATATCAATAGATTTTAAAGAAAATTAATTGAATTTAATGAGGGATACAAATTAATAAGAAAATAGATACATTGGGAAAATTATTAAAAATAATGAAAATGGGGTAAACATGTTTTAATTATTTATTTTATTTCTTCCACCATTTTAGTTTTATTATTTTCTTTATTTAACTATTATTTATTTTTCCTTTTTCATTTCTTTACATTCCTTGTTTTTTCTTTCTTTCATATCCTTTTATCCTCCTCCTCTCTTGTGTGGGGTGCACCCCTCCTCACTAGGTGGTGCAAACCACATCCTTCTCTCTTTGTAATATCATCATGCCTCCGTTCGTCATTCATTTTCATTGTTTTTAGGTGCGCTGTGAATCTCTCGATAAAGATTATACCACATAAAAATAATTGTGCAATCTCATTGTCTATCCTTTTCACAGTTCACCGCATAACGAATTTACCCTATTTTGGGGTTTTTTAAAATCAGCTAATTTCTTCTGTTTTAGGTCAAATCTAGGCCAATCTTGGATCATAGGATCATATGCAACCATAAGTTTGTGCGTCTAACTAATTTATCTCCATTTATTTGTGATTTATAATAATTCATCATTGTGCCATTTGTCGGTGCATACAATGTTTTTCAAAATTCACCCAAATTCTTTTATTTAATTGTTCTTCATAACTGTTGGAGCTCTAATTATTATATATAAATTTGTTTAAATTATTTCAATGTGGTGGGACACCACATTGGGTGTGCTGACATGGTTGGTATGAATTTCACTATATCAGGTATTTAATTCATTTAACTACATGTGTTTCACATCCGATTTTCATTGTGTTTAATTTAAATAATTATATTACAATAATTATGAACCATGAATTGTTGGGTCATTGGTAGTTGTTTGTGCTGAATTATTTATTTTTTTAAATATGCATCGCCAGGATTTTAATTTAATTAACTTTATGAATTGCAAAACTTATTATGTTTTTGTTTGATTTAAATAATTAATTTAGATTAATTCTAAACATTTAATTGTTGAATCCTTGATAGTAGTTTGTGATGAATTATTTATTTATTAAAAATTCCATTTATCTACTTATGTTTATGTGATATCTTTCCTTGTTAAGATTATTATGTAGCAATATTTGATTTATACATTGTGATGCACGGGTGTATCATTTTATTTTTCAAGATGCAATTTCTTATGAATATTATGCCATATCTACTATTGTGAAAACATTATTTAAATTTAGGGCGGGGGAAAAAAGTGGGTCCCATATTAAAGTACATGCTTAGACCCTCGATTCCTAACTGGTTACCGCTATGTGCTGGGGGAAGGGTCTTTGGCATTGCAAGACCGGGAATTCCCCAAACATTCTAATACATATGAGTGACAATGGATCCAATAGAGCCCATCGGGGATGGATCTGTTGGTTATTTGGCTAATCTAGCTTCAAATGAATCTCGACCCCTTTTTGTGAGATCGATACTGAATCGGGGTAAAGCCTTGCCTCAAGCGATACATGGTATTTCAAAATATTTCCTTGGATGGGCTCGGTTATATTGGAGAAATTGAAAGATGTTCTCTAGTGAAACCTTTGTGAAGGGCTCATAATCCAAATCTCAACATTAACCATATTAATAATTCCCTGAAGGTTTATATTATTGCTTCTTGAGCCTCTTGATATTTGTGATATTTTTCGGGAATATTTAAGCACACGTTGTTGACACATGACATAGATCCCCCAATTTTAAGCACATGCATGGGGGTATGATTCTACCTTGTTTTACCTTTCTTTTAATAGCTTTATATATATGTATATGTGAATTATTCTTAAATGTACTTCATTTAGATGTCCCTCTCAGGTTGATGTAGGTGATTAGGGATGGGTGCCGCTGGGAACCCCGGTCGAGTTAATTATTTTATTACTCTTTTTTCATTATCTCCATTAATTATATAATGACAAAATACATTTTATTACATATCTAAATGGAAAGGTTTAGACATCATTGGTGCTGGACTACTGGAATTTTATCTCACACCATGCTCGGGCATCATTGATACCCTAAGTAGCTTATATGTGTACAAGTATTGACAAAGGGAAGCATGCTACTTCTGATTCATGATTGTTTCTGTTAGATTTGGATGGAGATTTGGGCAGAGGACCAAGCATTTATTGTGATGCAGTTGTTTCTTTTTGTGTTTTATTTTTATTTCATAGAATATATGGGATTCTGTTTTACATAATTTCAGTTTAGATAGACATCATTGAATGACACTATTTTGTGATCTTATGCACTTGATTCATATTAAGTTGGATTATTCCTATTTCTTCTACTGTAGTTTATTAGTTTATATGATTCCACAATTTATTATTAATTTTTGTTTACTTACTATGATAATACATATTACCTATGAGAGCATAGTCTCTCACATGGACACAAAAATCCCCTCTCTGAAAGTCGGCAACCTCTTGTGTTCAGGGAGATGCGCTTGAGCTCATGTTACCCACCGGTATGTCCACTATCTTAGAGGTGAACCGGGTTGGGACGTTACAATGTGGTATTAGAGGTGGTATTTGTTTCCTTTGTCTTAATGTTTTGGGTTGGTAGATAGGAGACTAAGAATGTGTACACGCTTGTTTAATAGATTTCCTTGGGACCTATCACCCCATGTATGAGAAATGATCAAGTGGATATGGTTGGGATTATTATTCATGGTTTTTGATGTTACAATTGATATGATTTCACCGTGAGTGATTGGTTTAATTTATTCTTTATATTAATTTATGAAATTCATGATATTTTACCCTTTTCCTATTAAGGTACAGGTGATGCATTGCATGTATCATAATAGGCACATAATAATTCACAATACATGCATAGTGTCAAGCTATGTAGTTGCATTTTAAGATTTATATTGATTTAAATTGTGTACCATGAATTAATTCAATGTCTTGTATGTATTTAGCATGCCTTTTTCGGTACCGTGTTTTAATGATATATTTGGCATGTTAGATTATTAGCATGCTAACTATTTAATAACCTGTTTTCCATGTATCGTGAATCTATGCCTATTAGCTTGTCTCTTTAATTATAATGTTATGCCTATATGATTACTACATGTATCAATGTTACCTTCTTATGGTGACCTGTTAGCTTGTTTGTTATATAATTGATAGTTTTGAAAAAATTATTATTTTTCTTTGAATGGGAGGGAACATCCAAAAACTATAAATTATATAGTTGATTTATAGGTTGATAGTCACTCATTTATCTTAGCTGATATGTCTTTGTGCATGTTATAGTTTTAAATTATTTGGTAATATACCTGAAAGGCACAAGTAGGAAAAATTAGGCAAGATGATTAATGTTTTCTTAATAGATAAATAGGAATGGGTGTTGTTACTTTTAATAATTAAATAACTATTTTGGGTTGCATTCAAATGAACCCATGTCGTCTTAGTGGGACCCTTTTAGGTCACCTGGTTTTCCTAAAATGAATTTATGTGATAGATTTCAAATTATGGACAAGATACCATTAAATGTAAAATATTTTAAAATGGTGTTTCACAAAATGGGAATGTTTTTTTCCTTGAGGAGTTGGTTAATATCAATTATCTTGTGTTTTGTTTTTAAAAATACTACTTGATGTTTTTGTTAAATTTTTTTATTCTTAGTGATTAAATGTGACTAAATATAAAGAGCTAGGATATGGAATCTAAAGAGATGTCCTTTGTTTAAGACCCTAGTAAAAGGGTAATTTGAGTTTCTCCTTGAGTTGCTTTGGAACATGAATTTTCGCATGTCATTGTCCCCAGTCAGACCACATTTCATAACAATGACTCCATTATTCAAAAATTTGGTAATGTTTTCCTTGAATATTGTTTCGGGCTTGAGTATCAGGTATTTCTCATTTCCATCACGTTATGAATTCCTTTGGAATGGTCATTTTTTGAAGGACGTTTGACCCTCTCTTCTCAACAGTGATGGATGATTTTGTAAGCCATCCTCCAAGTGAAATGTCATCTTGCTTCTGTATCACCACAGGGTGGTATTCATTCACGTATGTTGTCTCATTGAGCACTTAACATTGTGACGAACTGGTTTAGTTCAGTTTAATCATTAAGTCATTTGTTGTTAAATACGTTTAGCATCATCATTGTAGTACATTGACTTCTATTTATGGGGAATCAAGTTCATCTTAATGGACAGGATGACTTCTAGAGACTCTGGTGTTTTGACACACTGGTCAGTTTGGTTGGGGTTTCAAGACTTTTTTTTTAGTTTTTTCATTATGTCAATATCCACATCCTTTTAGTGTACTCTTACTTATGTGATGAGTATGTCTCATATCTTGTCATCATACTTGATACACTAAGAGTGCATCAGTCATACGCCATGATAAAACATTACAAGTTTTTGGGCGTGTTTATGGTGGTTTTATCAATTTTGTATGCTGACACATCGTTCTTACTGAGCATTTTGATAGTTTTGAGTGATCCTTGGATTTCCATGTTGGAATTATTTGGATGAACTCTTGTACACTAGTTATTTAATTTGACGTGACCAACAGGTGGATATCACTCTAGGCTCACTCAGTGACATGTTTTGGACATCTTTTCCTTGTACCAATATCGCACTCAAAATAATGGTTTATGGAGGAACTAAGGTTAGTTCCTTTTACTTATATTGTACAGATCTGAGTTTGACCTGGACATGTTATTGGGGTCAATGATGCCTAAATCAATGGATGTCACTGGAATTCAGGTATGAATTTCTATAGATGTGCTCGTGGAGAATGATAGATACCTTGGAAGAAGACATCGCAGTTCAGTTCATAAAATTCCAGGCGTTTAAGTCGGGCACCATCTGAAGATGATGGATAGAGTGTCTTGACTAGTTATCTCTCTTGTTTAATGGAAAAAATTGTAAAGGAACTTTATCTGGATTATCATGAGGTGATATTAGTGCGCTTAGTGTCAACCAGAGTGATTTATAAAAAGATGGCTCGACATGGGTTTTATGGGCGATGGGGGATCGATTATTTTATCCATTTTGGAAATCATGCATGATGCGTCGCTAGAATGATTAATTGTGTATCTTTAATGAAATTCCAATGGTGGAAGGTTCAATGACATTTGAATTTTCTCCTTTTTATCTTTAAAACCTAATGTAAGAAGTAACTATAGCCAATAATTAATGAGATGACAAAATGGTCATGTATCTAGCCAATGTGGCTTGGATAAATATAGTCTTAGTGATTCAGATGGTGTACGAGCATTACATCAAATCTTAATGGATTTTATTCCTTCTTCCTAACTAATGCTTGAATGTTCAGTGGGTGTTTATAGACGCAAAATGATCTTTTGTATGAGACTGTATGATCTTGTAGATCAGGTGAGAGTTACATTATCCTCGAAGGATTATCAAGGATGAGAAGTTATATGGTGGGAAGGATGTAATATTTCATGTTTTGAACAGAATGAAAAATCCAAAGAAATTATTTTTTTTCTATTTGCTGGGAAGTTTTGTTTTAAAACCAAGCACCAAAACTTTTTATTTTCGATAGTTGACACTATGATGTGTCTTTTAAATAAATTTTATTAAATTAGTTAGATTAAAATTTAATAGAAACAATTTAAATAAAAGTTTAAAGTCTTAATAAAACATTGGAATATTCTATTAATTTTTTTAGAGTTAAACAATGAGTTAGCATGATGTTCTAAGACCCATAAACTCTTTGTTTTGAAAGAATAAAAATATTAAAGTTGTTTTATTCATACGTGTGCATGTTTTTGTCAAAAAAAAGAATTAAATCTTAAATGGTGGGTCATATAAGAAATATGAGACCACTTTTAGGTTTGGAATGTTGGGTTTACCCTAGGATGAGTATAAACTTGATTCACTTTAGTTGTTTGGAAACCTCGCATATGATAATAATCTCATTATTTTTATTTAATAAATTATTATATATTTTATATAATAAATAATTATTATATCAAAAATAGTGCATCAAATGAGAAATTTGAGACCACCGATTGTTTCAAAAAGTGAGGTTTATGAGATGTAGGGTATAACTGATGTGAACATTAGATGTTTTGGTCAGATCTTACCCAAAAATAATTTATTTAGTTATAAATATTTTTTTGGATAGTTAGAAATAATAATAATAATTTTATTATTAATATTATTGTTTTCATTAATGATAAAAAATAAAAATGTTATTTTAAAATTAATAAATTCTTTCATGGTGTAAATAACAACTACGAAATGTAATAAATGTGATAATATCAATTGTTCTAATTAAATACAAATGTGAAATAAATATTAATTTAATTTTTGCTATCGGGTTTTAAATGGTTGTTGTTTTTAAATTATTAAACGTTTCATTAATTTGATATGTTAAATAATAATAATATATTTTATTTTAACATCTCAACATAATTCATGGTGAAGACCATTTCATTTTTTCTGTCTAAATTCATAATGCTAATCAGGGAGTGCACATGCGCATATTGTTGCATGTCCCAAGAAGCTATTAAATTAGTTAAATAATTACTAAGATTATTTCTAAAAATATTACCTCCCGCCATTATGCTGCATTTGGGATAAATATAATTTAAAAGGGTTGAAAGAGGATAATATCATTTTAAAGGAAATTAATTTAATTTAATGAGGGATAAAAATAAATAATAAAATATATTCAGTTTGAGAGAAATTAAAAATAATAAAAATGGGGTAAACACACTTTAATTATTTATTTCTTTTATTCCACCATTTTATATTAATTATTTTCATTAATTATTTTATTTTTTCCTTTTCGTTTAATTTCGTTCCTTTTTTATTTTATTCTCTCCTCTCCACCTCCCCTCCTCCTCTCCGGTGCTTAGCGCACCCCTCCTTCCTTGGTTGTGCACACCACCTCCGTCTATTTTCAGAAGATCATCACACATCGGTTCTTCGTCCGTTATCATCACCGTTATGTGCACTGTGAACCTCTCAGAAATGCTTAACACACACAACAAGAATCATTTGACCTCATTCTATATCCTTTGTGCAGTTTGTTGTGGAAGAATTTACCCTATTTTTTGGGTTTTTCTAAAATCATATGTTTTCTTCCATTTAGGTCAAATCAAGGCATATCGCGGATCATAGGATCATCTAAGACCATAAGGTATAGTTTCTACACTCATTCCCTCCATTTCATTGTGATTTATAAATACACACCGCTATATCGTTAGTCAGTGCCTACCAACATTGAGAACATTCACCCAACTTCTTTAATTTATTAGTTCCGCTTAACTTTTTCATCCCTAATAATTATAAATTAAATTGTTTATATTTTTGCAAAGTGGTCGGACACCCTATTTTGTGTGATGACGTGGTTGGTATAAATATCGTTATCTCGCGTATTAAATTTTTTTAGCTGCTTGTGTTACATAGCCTATTTTCATTTTGATTAATTAAAATAATTATTTTATAATAATTATGAACCTTGAATTGATGGATAGTTGGTATTTGTTTGTGATGAATTATTTATTTCTTTAAATGTGCATTCCTGAGCATTTAATATAATTAATTTCATGTGTTGTGTAGCATATTTTGATGTGTTTAATTTGAATAATAAATTTACATTAATTATGAACATTGAATTGTTGGATCCTATATACTTCTTTGTGATGAATTATTTATTAGTTAAAAATTTCATTCATCTTCTTATGTTGGTGTAGTATCATTCCTCATTAAACTTTTTATGCACCTATATTTAATTTATACATTGTGATGCCCGAGTGTATCTTTTTAGTTTTAATGATTTATTTTTATATGCTTATTATGTCATATCTACTATTGTGAAAACATTAATTAAATTCTGGTTGGGGAAAGAAGGTGTATCACTTATTATGTTCAACTCTTAGAACTTCCATTCCTGACTGGTTACCACTACGTGTCAGGGGGTAGTGTCTTTGGCTTATCCAGACCGATACTTCCATAGGGATTCCAATACTTATGAGTGTTATTGGTTCCAAAAGGTCCCATCGAGGAGAGATCAATTGAAAATTTGGAAAATATAGCCTCAAATGATGCTCGACCAATTTTTTCGAGATTGGAATAGACTCAGGGTAATGCCATTCCTCGATAGATACATGGAATTTCGAAATATTTCCTTGGATGTGCTAGGTGGTATTGGTTAAATTGAGGGATGTTCCTTTACGGTACCTTCTAAATAGACTCAGACTCAAACTCTCAACATGAAACATAATAATGATGCACTGAAGGTTTATATTATTGCTTCTTGATCCTCTCCATATTTGTGATATTTTTCTGGCATACTAAAGCACACCTGATTGACACAGGACTTAGACACCACATTTATGCACAATCATGGGGGTATGCTTTTTCATTGTTTCACCTTGTTTTTTTTATTTATATATTTTTATAAGTGAATTATTCTTACAGATACTTCTTTTAGACTTTTGGCTTAGGCTGAAGTAGGTGATTAGGGATGAGTGTTGTTGGGATCCCAGTCCGAGTTAATTATTTTATAGATCATAGATAGTTTCCTACATTTATTATATAATGACACCCAATGTTTTATTATAGAACGAAATGGAAAGGTTTAGACACTATGGGTTCCTCCATACTAGAATATTATATCATACCCTTCATGGGAATCGTTGAAACCCATGTTGATTTGTTTTGTTAGGTATTGACAAAAGAAAGAATGATGCTTATGATGCTTGATTGTTTCTTACTGGTTTGGATAGAGACTAGGGCTGAGTACTAATCCTTGCTCGTGATGTAGTTGTTTCTTTGTGTCTTTTATTTTTAGATGATATAATTCATTGGTTTCTGTTTTACATGATTTCAGTTTAGACAGTCCTCATGGCATGACACTATTTTTTGATTATCCACACTTGATTCTTATTTAGTTGGATTATTCATATTGCTTCTATAGTAGTTTATTCATTTATATTCATCTGCTATTTATTATTAATTTTTTGATTACTTATGCTATGATAATACCTATTAAATATGAGGGAATAATCTCCCCCATGGACACAAAAGGGAATGGCTGGTATTCATCATCCTCTAGCATTTAGGAGATGTACTTTAGATAATGTAACACACCAGTCCAGCCACAGTCTTAGAGGTGAGCTAGGTCAGAATTTTACAAAATTTTTATAAATTCTTTGGATTACTAAGACCACATAGGTGGATAAATCTAGAATATCATGACTATTGAAGAAATTATGATATAGTGTAGAGTGTTATGAATGTTGAATTAGTTTTGGAGAAACAATGTGGTCACATAAGCTGAATGAAATGATCAGATCTATGGATCCATACTCAGGGTGGAGCATTGATCATAGAAGATAACAAAATAATGTGAAACATACCACACACATAAAATGGGGGAATAATCATTCAGTGAAATTCCCACATTGTAGAAGAAAGTGATATAAGTGTGAAATTTTTAGATAAAGACACTGAATCTAGTGTGATTATGTGAATCTTAAACTATTCATCACTAACTAAAAAGTGAAGATGGTGAAAATCTATCCATAAAACCAGTTCTTCAATAGGGAATAGCATGTGAACTTTTCCAATCAATGTAACAATTAGATGATAATGGAGGGGAAGAACCATTATTCTCTTCATAGGCCATGCAAGCAAGGTAAAGAATTTTAAATCACAAATAATTGAGTGGAGTCCCTAAAATGATGAGGTTGATGTTACATTCATTATTCATTCATAGCTAGTGAGTACTTTTACTGCTTCTGGTTTGACACCATCCTTCATTTAATTCATGTTTTTAATGAATTAATAATTTATCCATGAACTAATAGAAGTAGTGTTATCATTCAGGACTGCTCAATTAAGTATCAAACTATCCCTAGTGTATAAAAACACAATCATTAACATTGGTGAGTGAAATCTCATTGCAAATATAGTATTCATTGCGATAGGAGAATTAAACACTATACTATGGATGGATTAGCTATCAAATCATAATTATAAGATCAATAATGGTATAAAGAAATTTTTTTAGTCATCAATGGTTTCACCACATTCATTTTCAATTGGATATATATATTTTCTTAAGATTTTCTTAGAAGAACCAACTATAGATTTCATTATTGATATGATATGTGAAGAAGGATAACAAAGTGAAAGTGTAATGATAAATACTATACCCATAACTCAATAACACATTGTCATCTTTTTTCAAGAGTTACCAAGAATTCTACCAGAGAGAAAGCTATACTTATCCATTGAACTTATACATGGATCTAAGCCATTATCTGAGACACCATATATAATGGAAACTATGGAGTTAGATGAATTAAATAAACAACCCCATGATATTTAAGAGAATGGATTTATTGAACTATGGGTGTCTCCGTGGGGTAACCGTGTTCTCTTTATAATGAATATGGATGGATCAATGTAACTATGCATTGATTATAGAGAACATAATGGGATCGTATCAAAGATCAAGTAGCCTCTCCCATGGATAGATACATTATTTGAATAGCTTAATGAGACACAATTCTTCAACAGGATTGACCTATGACCTGTTTATCAAAAAATGAGGGTGGAAAAGGAAGATATTATAAAGACCGTCTTTTGTTAAATGAATTTGGGATTACGAGTTTTTTGTTATACCATTCCACATATCTTATGATCTAACTATATTTATGGATTTGATGAATACTGTTTTAAGGAATAAATTGTTAAATTTATGTATGTTTTAAATTAGGATGTTAGGATATATTCTAAAATTAATGAGGAGTATGATGAAAATATAACCATTATTTATGGAATTCTGTAGAAGAGTAATTATTTTGAAAAATTTAGAAAATGTGAATTATGTTTATGAAAAGATTCATTCAAGTAGTAAATTATAACAAGTGAAGGTATATCTGTTAAACCCATGAAGATAAATTCAATATAGGATTTCCCTCATCCTATAATAAGATAAAATTACCCCCCCCCCCCAATTTTCTCAAATGAGAAAATGAGTCAACAATTTTGAGAATATGTTTCTTATTGGCGGAAGAATATAACGACCAAGAAATTATAAATGTAATTTTTTTAAAGAATAATTTTTTATACATTGTATAATATTTTACAACTACAAAATAAATTGATACATGAAAATTTTAATCCAAACATTTTTCAGTAATGAAACAAATTAAAATGTCAAAATTATAACTAGTCAAAAAATATAAAATTAATACTACTATAAATTAAAAGTAAGGATCACCCCAAACAACTTGAATATACTCCCAAATATAAATTTATTTATAAATTAGACAATGTATTATTAAACCAATAATAATCTTATGAAATGAAAATATAAACATAATGGAAATTGAAGTGCATTTTTTGTGAAAGAATGATGCAGTATTCATTGGGTATAAAGGGAAATGTGAATAGACGGATTTATATATTATATGATTATTAACCAATACTACCATTAGTCAATATATCTATTTGGTGATATAACCTTATATAATAATTTTACTATTATAATTAGTGTTTATATGTTTTAATGAAAAAAGATAATTTATACAAAAAGGAGAATCGATGCCCTAAGATTAATGTAACGCCCCGACCCTAGTTACCCAGAGTCGGTGCATTATTACATAACATTGGCATGATCATGAGAAAGATCAAGTCTCGAAAGACCGATTAGTTTAGTAGACTTGGAATAACTAGATACATCCATAAATTTTTACATTACATCATAAAAAAACATCTTGTCTTCATATCCCCTCATACTATCCCTGCAGGTCATTCATAAATTACTTCTTCATAATCCTGGAAAAAAAAAATAAAACATTGAAAGGGGTGAGCTCGGATGCTCAGTAAGGATAACATTATAGCAGAAGCTTTCATAAATAAGCATAAACACTAAAGGAAATTTATAACTAAAACAAAAGCCTTTGAAACTTGAACTTCAGCATAAAATGGCAAAGGTAAAATGAAATAATTCCATTTACTTACTCACATGGATATTCTACTAGTCGAATGATCACATGCAATATCAATAACCACTTTCATAATGATGGAATGCATAATGCCAGACTATCATAACCACATAGCCAAGGCCTCGTGCCAAGACTACAAATAAGATTTTGCCAAGGCCTTGTGCCAAGACACTAGTTTGTCTCATGAGACCTACCGATGCATCTAGGAGCTATAGCGGGCTCCACCCGTCACTTATTAAGTCCAATGCATTCCTCATATGAATAGGTTTAAGCATAAAATAAACATTCGTATTAAAACTAGCATACGAAATGTCAATACTTTAATCACAAACCATGAATGGTATAAAAATAGAACATCCACAGTCAAATACAACTCATTTGATACAATATGGAAGATTGTATTGTATCACATTAACCACAATCATGAATAATGAAGGATGTTGACATAGATGAAAATAATCATCCAAACTATTTGAGAGAAATATCCCCCTTTTCTTGAAAACATTTAAAAGTCACACTATTTGTCAAGAAGCCATTTAAAAATAGATTTTTGAATCAAAGTGTCCCATACCACTTTGAAACCTTTTAAAAAGATTTTTAATATCTAAACTTTAATTTCCATATAAATAAATCCTTAAAACCATTTTTAAAACATGGACATTAATGAGAAAGATTTAGATGAATAAGTCTTTAAAACATTTAAAAATGGTATTTTAGTTAGAGATTCTTACCAAAAGATAGACACTTGAATGAAAATAATTGAGGTAATCAAAACTTTGTAATATCATGAGAATAAAGGGAATTCATGACATACTATGTCAAAGTACATTATATACACCACATAAAAGTGATTTGGTGTATATCAACAAAGAAGTCTCAATGGAATGTAAGTTGAGATGAAATCTCTCATAAAGGCCATATCCTTAGGTTAAGGATAAATCAACAACATAATTATGTGTGAAAAATATAAATACACTAAATATGATTGGATATTCAGTGTAAAACAATCAAAGTATATTCACACATATTCCTGTAAAAACAACACCAACGAATTGGATGTTTAACTCAACAAATGGTGAAAGAGTTAAAATTACTCTTATCAAATTCATATCAATGACTTGAGAATTTTCAATGGAGTGATTATGTGTATCAAAAGTATATCCACAGGAAGGGGAGTGGAAATTATGACATAATCAAATGAATAGTGATTCCACACATAATCTTGGGGTAATATAATCAATGAAATTTGCGTAAAGCCAAATGAGTGGAAATTGAAATCTCAAATTCCCTTATTGATTAGGTAACTTAAGAAACAAACACCCATGAAAGAAAGATCATACCATGATGATGTAAATACCCATAAAATAAAGTATATTACACAATTAATACAATCATGGGTAGTACACATACACCACATGCAATAATTAAGTGGTGATCAATGGAATTCTCACGGAATTAAAAGTGAGACAAGAAACCCCTTACCACGTTAATCAACTGAGTCGCATGGCCAAAAGTTAATAACCACCAAATGATTTACAGAATAACATGAATATAAAGTGAATCATGATAATATATATCAAATGGAAGTACACAATACACCACTTTCAATAATTTAGTAGCGAACAATGGAAATCTCACAGAATTGAAAGTGAGATAAGAGAATCCCTTACTTTGTACTTTTTCCTTGGTCGATGGTAGGATTACCTCCTGTATAATGGTGAAATAATTGTTATTGAATAATACAAGAATCAGTTACTTTAATATGATATCATATATGATCTTTTAACATTGATTTGTTAATAATATCTTAGAATTATCGTCATTTCAGGTGTTAACGGGTTCATTTTACTTTACATTCTTTGTTATGTGAGCCATATTCGTTATTAATGGGATGTATATTATTCATATCCAGAATGGTATCAAGTCCTTAAACATCATTTTTAAATCATCAAATGATAATTATACTTGAATGGATACGATGGAGAATGAATCTCATCGCGTTCGTGGAGACGGTAGTCCGTACGTACGCACGAATGCTACTTCCATTTAATTTTTATTTTAAAAGAATCAAATCCAAATGATACATAGGTATATTACTATTCCAGTAAAATATAATATTTTATATATGTTACTTAAGTTCATTAACACCATCCTTTATACGTTCCATGTGTGGTATGAACGAGTCATATCATTTTAAGGGGGCGGTAGTCCGCACTTCCTCAAATGAAATTATTGTATGTATATACAACATGAAACGAATAATTGTATGAAATAAAATGGAATTACAGAAGCTTATATATAAAATATATATCATTAATATCATATTTAATTATAGTTCCATCCTAATGGCCACCATGAGAGGCGGTAAGATGTATTTGAACAATCATTGTTTCGTGAGGCGTTAGTTTGCCATCCACAAAAACATTATGTTCATCATCCATTAGATGGAGTTGTGTGAATGTGTAGTTTGAATCCTTCTTATAACCACATCCTAGTATATTGTGGATACTGGTGTTGTTACAAAATAAATGAAATAAAAAGAGTTTGGGGGTTGGAGAAGCAAAATAATTGAAAATAATTTAAGAGAAAATGTTACCTTTAATTTAGGTAACTCGCTTTGGTTGGAACCAAAGGACTTCTTGAAATGATTTCTGCCTAAGGGGAAGCTTCAAGGAGGAGGAGAGGGATGTGGGGAGCTTAGTTGGGCAGAGTTTGGACGATCCAAGTGGCTTGAGAGGTGTGAGGAATGAGTAGAAGTGGTCTCCTTTTATAAGGGAGAGGAGGGGCTCTTTAGGAAAGAGTGAAAGTATTACTTTATAATATAATTATATTCGGTTTATAATGGTCCAAAAATCATTGAGGTCGAAGATAAAATGACTCATATTCTAAATAACATCAACCAATAAGAATTGTACAGGTTTTAGATAATAATTTAATCATTATAATCTTATTTATTTAAATGATTTATTAATGAGGTAAACATTGCATCATTATTGTGTCATTAATAATTTAAATTATTTGATGTCTAAAAATTATAAATAAAATATCATTATGTAGGAACTCTTTTTAGCTTTCTAATGAATATTTATAATCGTAAATCCAACATGTATAACCCTATGTAAAAATTGTTCTTTTAAAAGATGTAAGCTTATTCCATTTTTGTATTCATTTTAACTTAATTAAAATAAAGTGTCATTATCACTTAAAAGTGGATCAATGGGGTCCCAAAATTGACCCAAAGATGCCCATGGTCGACCATGTATCAACCAATAGGGTTAAGACACGTTTTAGGGTAATTTAGTATTATTATAATATTATTTGTTTAACCCTTATTTACCGGATTTACCCTTAACCATGGTAAATAAAATATTTACCGCAGTAATTATTCAAAATGTCTAAAAATAAAAGTTACCTATTTACACAATTTGAACATCCTGATTCCAAATATGGAATCCATTTTTCTAAATTCAAAACACAGAAGTGGCAGAAATTAATTTAAAATTAATTCCCGCTGTCAAAACAAAAAGCGTGTTTTTACGAGATAATAACTATCAAAAGATTGACACTTGTTTATGTTCGGTTTAATTGTAAAATTATGTCCAATGACCAAAATTATATTAAATGGTAAAAATATATTCTAAATATACTTTAAAACCACTCAAATTCATAATTTATCACTATTAATTATTTTGATTAAAAAAGTTGTTTTTAATTAAAATTTAGTAATTTTTACTATTCATCAAAATATGAAAGTTATCCGAAAAGTACCAAAATTTCACCTTAGGCTAAATTTGATATTCCGAATCCAAAAATGAAGTCCATTTTGAAATATAAAATATATATAATTTCAAAAAATTAAGTATTTCTATTCATAACGGCTAGTTTGATCGGTTGTGGTGTGTGTTAAAACTCGGAGTTGCGTACAACACACGCTACTGTTTTATTCAAAGGAAAGCGTACCGTGGAAGCTTGGGATGTTTTATTTTAAGTTTTTTGATGTCCCCATTTAGTCAAAAAGTTTAAAATATTTTATTTAAAAAGGGTTCACTATTAAAAGTTGGTAAAACTACAATACTGAAGATGAATTTGTTCTTACATTATGTCTAAGAAACTCATAATATGGATTCTAAAATTATAAA
Organism: Viscum album; assembly: GCA_963277665.1. NCBI lineage: Eukaryota > Viridiplantae > Streptophyta > Magnoliopsida > Santalales > Viscaceae > Viscum > Viscum album. The sequence goes on along the minus strand of OY728136.1, from coordinate 602,942,879 downwards.
GATTATATAAAGTTTAAAATTTAGTTAATACTATTCATAACCTTTTTTGAACGTCTTGTTTGGTAAGTCATGGTGCGCTTGAACTCGGTGTTGCGTGTAGTGAAAGTTATTGAATTATTTTGAAGAAATAACACACTATGAAATCTTGGGGTGTTACATTCTCCCCTCCTTCAATAAATTGCGTCCTCGAAATTTGAAATTGTTCTTCGAAAATAAAAGGTTGAAAATAGAAAATATATTTGTGGGAAAACCCACATCGGAAATTGGTTTACTAAAATTTAGTCTTAATATGAGGAAAAGAGAAATGAAAGGGTCACCACCAAATTATGATCTCGATTAGGAGAACATTGGTGGCAATTAGAGACATATAATTGGAGGAAAAACGTAAATATTTATAGGTAGTGGTTGAGGTCATCAATCACAAACAAGTATAAAATTGAGGTCCTTAAACTCATCAATCTATGATGATTTGAAGTACCATCGGTTCAACAAAATATAGGGTATTGGGATCACACATTTTTGACATTTCAAAATATCTTAGTTGAAATCCCACATCGAAAAATGAATTAATGAGACCTCTATTTAAAATAAAGAGTGGAAAGTATGAAGATTACCGAAAATAACACATACTAGGGTTCCATGTAGGAAAATATGGATATGGAGGAGAAATCTAACTATCAATTATCTGATGGAGAGTGGTAGAGAACATGGCTATGAAAAGGCCAACAATCCCAAAGCCATAAATTAGTGATGATTTAAGGTACCATCTAGGACAACATTTTTTTTTAAAGTTACATTACATAAGGAAGAGGAATTCATTTATGATATTGACTAAGAACATTATGAAATATACTTAAATTTTAAGTAGATTTTCATTCTTTAATAAATTTCCACCACTAACTCAATTTTTTTTAAACGATGAGTATTCAAGAAGACTTGGTCACACTGGAAGAGCTAGAATAAACTTCTATAGAATCACATGATCCATGCAGGATAAACCATATATTTACATTGTTTTTGAAGATTAATCAAAACCAAAATGGTTAGTGAATGATCTAATGATCCCCCAAAAGGATATTCATTGAGATAAATATGCACTAATCTTAATTTCTAAAATTAAACCAATAATACCCCAAAGTTAAATAGATACCATTCAATAACCAATTGTCCTTAAAATCCTTTAATATAATCCAAACTAATATTGAAACCCAAAACATAGAAGAATTTGATTATGTAGTCTCCCATGTTACATTGTATCTCCAAATGACATCAAATACTCTTAAAGTCACATACTTAAAAGTAATTAACATCATCACATATTCTCTGTTATAGGTTAATCATTTCCATAAATAACCCAAATCACTATAAATCAACAATAAATATGTAGATAAAAATCCACCCTTACTCTACAAATGAAACCTCATTGTATTCTATTTTCCTTGGGCATATAGTGTTCCTAACAAAACGAACATCTTCCAAAATAACATTTATCACTTAATCACCAAATCATTTTCCTATACCAAGGGTATTCATTTGATAAGACATAAGAACCCAAATCATCTTATTATTGATCAATAAAATCATTTAACAAAAAAAATAGTCATACTAACCAGGGACTTCATGTAGTCCAGTGGTAGGCGATAAATCCCAATCGCACTTTGGTTGTGGGTTCGATTCCCACAGCTTTTTCCGACGCGACGGGTTGTCACACGGTCTACGTGTTGTCCTTTTTCAAAAACTATATTCTATAATATTACCAAAATGAGATAAATTTTTCAAAATAACATAATTTAACCACAAATGTTATATCATACTTTTCATTTTCATCCCAAATTATAATAACTTATCATTTTTTCAAACCCCAATGATCATATAAAACCAAATGGTTATTTATACCTATATCCACAAGAGAAGAGACAATTATTCCTCAAATATCATTCTCACATGGAAAACTGAGGGGTTACAAATACAAGAGAAAATTATTCCAAAGTAAACCCATCAAAAAGGAGTGCTAATACTTTTTAAATTTTTCTCCAACCATTTATTTCCGCATAGCTTCTTCTTTGAGCAAGAAAATATCCTATAAAATAGGACATTCACTCGGGTAATGGCCAGGTCCCCTACATTTACGGCAAATGACTGTAAATGGACTCTTGGGACCATTTTTATCTTCTTCCATAGTACTCTTCATTTTTCTTCGGCAATTCTTCACTTTATTTCCTTCCTTCCCGCACGTAAAACATTTCGTTGTCCCATTGAGACACTTTCCTGGGTGTCTCTTTCCACAATTCCTGCATGATGAAAATTGAGGTTTCTTTTCTCCATGGTCTCCATTGCTGGAGATCTTATCATTTATCACCTTTCTCTTCCTTGTTGAGTCTGGGAGTTGGTTAATATATATGTTGTTGATCATATTTTTGGAAAACTGATTTGGCATAAAGACGATATCTTTTACGCCTATCAACATTCCATTTTGTTGCTCATTTCCACCACCGTTCCCACCTTGTAAATCATTCTCAAAGTTACTATGACTTCCTTGGAATCCAGCCATTGACTAAAACCAGAAAGCATTGTGTGAGTAATAGTAGTCGTAAAATCATTTAGAGATTAAAATGTCACCATATTCTCAATTTGAAACATATTAGGATTAACCAAGGTCATTTACTCTCATCTTATGTATATATTACTTAAATCGGTTTGTAAAGAAAATGTAAATTATCCTAAGCATATCCCCCGGGAGTGTCGTAACCAAGAGTGCAGCAAGGCCCGTTGTCGTGCACCAGTTCCCGTTCGAGTCTAGCTCAAAGCGGTGTTTTCAGGTTTTACCCCTAGGTACATCTGTCCCAGAGCCGCCTCTACCTGCTCGTATCCAGACAGGGATGTATTGCTCGGAAAACTCACAAAATCTCTACAATACCAAAATTCTAGGAAGTTCTTTTATACTAATCCTCAAAGTTCATCTTAGGTCTACTTGCTCTAATCAGAGTTTATCTAAATCTAGCTACCAAGGTTTGTACTAAACTTCCTCTGATACCAACTGTAACGCCCCGACCCTAGTTACCCAGAGTCGGTGCATTATTACATAACATTGGCATGATCATGAGAAAGATCAAGTCTCGAAAGACCGATTAGTTTAGTAGCCTTGGAATAACTAGATACATCCATAAATTTTTACATTACATCATAAAAAAAACATCTTGTCTTCATATCCCCTCATACTATCCCTGCACGTCATTCATAAATTACTTCTTCATAATCCTGGAAAAAAAATAAAACATTGAAAGGGGTGAGCTCAGATGCTCAGTAAGGATAACATTATAGCAGAAGCTTTCATAAATAAGCATAAACACTAAAGGCAATTTATAACTAAAACAAAAGCCTTTGAAACTTGAACTTCAGCATAAAATGGCAAAGGTAAAATGAAATAATTCCATTTACTTACTCACATGGATATTCTACTAGTCGAATGATCACATGCAATATCAATAACCACTTTCATAATGATGGAATGCATAATGCCAGACTATCATAACCACATAGCCAAGGCCTCGTGCCAAGACTACAAATAAGATTTTGCCAAGGCCTTGTGCCAAGACACTAGTTTGTCTCATGAGACCTACCGATGCATCGAGGAGCTATAGCGGGCTCCACCCGTCACTTATTAAGTCCAATGCATTCCTCATATGAATAGGTTTAAGCATAAAATAAACATCCGTATTAAAACCAGCATACGAAATGTCAATACTTTAACCACAAACCATGAATGGTATAAAAATAGAACATCCACAGTCAAATATAACTCATTTGATACAATATGGAATATTGTATTGTATCACATTAACCTCAATCATGAATAATGAAGGATGTTGACATAGATGAAAATAATCATCCAAACTATTTGAGAGAAATATCCCCCTTTTCTTGAAAACATTTAAAAGTCACACTATTTGTCAAGAAGCCATTTAAAAATAGATTTTTGAATCAAAGTGTCCCATACCACTTTGAAACCTTTTAAAAGGATTTTTAATATCTAAACTTTAATGTCCATATAAATAAATCCTTAAAACCATTTTTAAAACATGGACATTAATGAGAAAGATTTAGATGAATAAGTCTTTAAAACATTTAAAAATGGTATTTTAGTTAGAGATTCTAACCAAAAGAGAGACACTTGAATGAAAATAATTGAGGTAATCAAAACTTTGTAATATCATGAGAATAAAGGGAATTCATGACATACTATGTCAAAGTACATTATATACACCACATAAAAGTGATTTGGTGTATATCAACAAAGAAGTCTCAATGGAATGTAAGTTGAGATGAAATCTCTCATAAAGGCCATATCCTTAGGTTAAGGATAAATCAACAACATAATTATGTGTGAAAAATATAAATACACTAAATATGATTGGATATTCAGTGTAAAACAATCAAAGTATATTCACACATATTCCTGTAAAAACAACACCAACGAATTGGATGTTTAACTCAACAAATGGTGAAAGAGTTAAAATTACTCTTATCAAATTCATATCAATGACTTGAGAATTTTCAATGGAGGGATTATGTGTATCAAAAGTATATCCATAGGAAGGGGAGTGGAAATTATGATATAATCAAATGAATAGTGATTCCACACATAATCTTGGGGTAATATAATCAATGAAATATGCGTAAAGCCAAATGAGTGGAAATTGAAATCTCAAATTCCCTTATTTATTAGGTAACTTAAGAAACAAACACCCATGAAAGAAAGATCATACCATGATGATGTAAATACCCATAAAATAAAGTATATTACACAATTAATACAATCATGGGTAGTACACATACACCACATGCAATAATTAAGTGGTGATCAATGGAATTCTCACGGAATTAAAAGTGAGACAAGAAACCCCTTACCACGTTAATCAACTGAGTCGCATGGCCAAAAGTTAATAACCACCAAATGATTTACAGAATAACATGAATATAAAGTGAATCATGATAATATATATCAAATGGAAGTACACAATACACCACTTTCAATAATTTAGTAGCGAACAATGGAAATCTCACAGAATTGAAAGTGAGATAAGAGAATCCCTTACTTTGTACTTTTTCCTTGGTCGATGGTAGGATTACCTCCTGTATAATGGTGAAATAATTGTTATTGAATAATACAAGAATCATTTACTTTAATATGATATCATATATGATCTTTTAACATTGATTTGTTAATAATATCTTAGAATTATCGTCATTTCAGGTGTTAACGGGTTCATTTTACTTTACATTCTTTGTTATGTGAGCCATATTCGTTATTAATGGGATGTATATTATTCATATCCAGAATGGTATCAAGTCCTTAAACATAATTTTTAAATCATCAAATGATAATTATACTTGAATGGATACGATGGAGAATGAATCTCATCGCGTTCGTGGAGACGGTAGTCCGTACGTACGCACGAATGCTACTTCCATTTAATTTTTATTTTAAAAGAATCAAATCCAAATGATACATAGGTATATTACTATTCCAGTAAAATATAATATTTTATATATGTTACTTAAGTTCATTAACACCATCCTTTATACGTTCCATGTGTGGTATGAACGAGTCATATCATTTTAAGGGGGCGGTAGTCCGCACTTCCTCAAATGAAATTATCGTATGTATATACAACATGAAACGAATAATTGTATGAAATAAAATGGAATTACAGAAGCTTATATATAAAATATATATCATTAATATCATATTTAATTACAGTTCCATCCTAATGGCCACCATGAGAGGCGGTAAGATGTATTTGAACAATCATTGTTTCGTGAGGCGTTAGTTTGCCATCCACAAAAACATTATGTTCATCATCCATTAGATGGAGTTGTGTGAATGTGTAGTTTGAATCCTTCTTATAACAACATCCTAGTATATTGTGAATACTGGTGTTGTTACAAAAGAAATGAAATAAAAAGAGTTTGGGGGTTGGAGAAGCAAAATAATTGAAAATAATTTAAGAGAAAATGTTACCTTTAATTTAGGTAACTCACTTTGGTTGGAACCAAAGGACTTCTTGAAATGATTTCTGCCTAAGGGGAAGCTTCAAGGAGGAGGAGAGGGATGTGGGGAGCTTAGTTGGGCAGAGTTTGGACGATCCAAGTGGCTTGAGAGGTGTGAGGAATGAGTAGAAGTGGTCTCCTTTTATAAGGGAGAGGAGGGGCTCTTTAGGAAAGAGTGAAAGTATTACTTTATAATATAATTATATTAGGTTTATAATGGTCCAAAAATCATTGAGGTCGAAGATAAGATGACTCCTATTCTAAATAACATCAACCAATAAGAATTGTACATGTTTTAGATAATATTTTAATCATTATAATCTTATTTATTTAAATGATTTATTAATGAGGTAAACATTGCATCATTATTGTGTCATTAATAATTTAAATTATTTGATGTCTAAAAATTATAAATAAAATATCATTATGTAGGAACTCTTTTTAACTTTCTAATGAATATTTATAATCGAAAATCCAACATGTATAACCCTATGTAAAAATTGTTCTTTTAAAAGATGTAAGCTTATGCCATTTTTGTATTCATTTTAACTTAATTAAAATAAAGTGTCATTATCACTTACAAGTGGATCAATGGGGTCCCAAAATTGACCCAAAGATTCCCATGGTCGACCATGTATCAACCAATAGGGTTAAGACACGTTTTAGGGTAATTTAGTATTATTATAATATTATTTTTGTAACCCTTATTTACCGGATTTACCCTTAACCATGGTAAATAAAATATTTACCGCAGTAATTATTCAAAATCTCTAAAAATAAAATTTACCTATTTACACAATTTGAACATTCTGATTCCAAATATGGAATCCATTTTTCTAAATTCAAAACACAGAAGTGGCAGAAATTAATTTAAAATTAATTCCCGCTGTCAAAACAAAAAGCGTGTTTTTACGAGATAATAACTATCAAAAGATTGACACTTGTTTATGTTCGGTTTAATTGTAAAATTATGTCCAATGACCAAAATTATATTAAATGGTAAAAATATATTCTAAACATACTTTAAAACCACTCAAATTCATAATTTATCACTATTAATTATTTTGATTAAAAAAGTTGTTTTTAATTAAAATTTAGTAATTTTTACTATTCATCAAAATATGAAAGTTATCCGAAAAGTACCAAAATTTCACCTTAGGCTAAATTTGATATTCCGAATCCAAAAATGAAGTCCATTTTGAAATATAAAATATATATAATTTCAAAAAATTAAGTATTTCTATTCATAACGGCTAGTTTGATCGGTTGTGGTGTGTGTTAAAACTCGAAGTTGCGTACAACACACGCTACTGTTTTATTCAAAGGAAAGCGTACCGTGGAAGCTTGGGATGTTTTATTTTATGTTTTTTGATGTCCCCATTTAGTCAAAAAGTTTAAAATATTTTATTTAAAAAGGGTTCACTATTAAAAGTTGGTAAAACTACAATACTGAAGATGAATTTGTTCTTACATTATGTCTAAGAAACTCATAATATGGATTCTAAAATTATAAGGATTATATAAAGTTTAAAATTTAGTTAATACTATTCATAACCTTTTTTGAACGTCTTGTTTAGTAAGTCATGGTGCGCTTGAACTCGGTGTTGCGTGTAGTGAAAGTTATTGAATTATTTTGAAGAAATAACACACTATGAAATCTTGGGGTGTTACATTCTCCCCTCCTTCAATAAATTGCGTCCTCGAAATTTGAAATTGTTCTTCGAAAATAAAAGGTTGAAAATAGAAAATATATTTGTGGGAAAACCCACATCGGAAATTTGTTTACTAAAATTTAGTCTTAATATGAGGAAAAGAGAAATGAAAGGGTCACCACCAAATTATGATCTCGATTAGGAGAACATTGGTGGCAATTAGAGACATATAATTGGAGGAAAAACGTAAATATTTATAGGTAGTGGTTGAGGTCATCAATCACAAACAAGTATATAATTGAGGTCCTTAAACTCATCAATCTATGATGATTTGAAGTACCATCGGTTCAACAAAATATAGGGTATTGGGATCACACATTTTTGACATTTCAAAATATCTTAGTTGAAATCCCACATCGAAAAATGAATTAATGAGACCTCTATTTAAAATAAAGAGTGGAAAGTATGAAGATTACCGAAAATAACACATACTAGGGTTCCATGTAGGAAAATATGGATATGGAGGAGAAATCTAACTATCAATTATCTGATGGAGAGTGGTAGAGAACATGGCTATGAAAAGGCCAACAATCCCAAAGCCATAAATTAGTGATGATTTAAGGTACCATCTAGGACAACATTTTTTTTAAAGTTACATTACATAAGGAAGAGGAATTCATTTATGATATTGACTAAGAACATTATGAGATATACTTAAATTTTAAGTAGATTTTCATTCTTTAATAAATTTCCACCACTAACTCAATTTTTTTTAAACGATGAGTATTCAAGAAGACTTGGTCACACTGGAAGAGCTAGAATAAACTTCTATAGAATCACATGATCCATGCAGGATAAACCATATATTTACATTGTCTTTGAAGATTAATCAAAACCAAAATGGTTAGTGAATGATCTAATGATCCCCCAAAAGGATATTCATTGAGATAAATATGCACTAATCTTAATTTCTAAAATTAAACCAATAATACCCCAAAGTTAAATAGATACCATTCAATAACCAATTGTCTTTAAAATCCTTTAATATAATCCAAACTAATATTGAAACCCAAAACATAGAAGAATTTGATTATGTAGTCTCCCATGTTACATTGTATCTCCAAATGACATCAAATACTCTTAAAGTCACATACTTAAAAGTAATTAACATCATCACATATTCTCTGTTATAGGTTAATCATTTCCATAAATAACCCAAATCACTATAAATCAACAATAAATATGTAGATAAAAATCCACCCTTACTCTACAAATGAAACCTCATTGTATTCTATTTTCCTTGGGCATATAGTGTTCCTAACAAAACGAACATCTTCCAAAATAACATTTATCACTTAATCACCAAATCATTTTCCTATACCAAGGGTATTCATTTGATAAGACATAAGAACCCAAATCATCTTATTATTGATCAATAAAATCATTTAACAAAAAAAATAGTCATACTAACCAGGGACTTCATGTAGTCCAGTGGTAGGCGATAAATCCCAATCGCACTTTGGTTGTGGGTTCGATTCCCACAGCTTTGTCCGACGCGACGGGTTGTCACACGGTCTACGTGTTGTCCTTTTTCAAAAACTATATTCTATAATATTACCAAAATGAGATAAATTTTTCAAAATAACATAATTTAACCACAAATGTTATATCATACTTTGCATTTTCATCCCAAATTATAATAACTTATCATTTTTTCAAACCCCAATGATCATATAAAACCAAATGGTTATTTATACCTATATCCACAAGAGAAGAGACAATTATTCCTCAAATATCATTCTCACATGGAAAACTGAGGGGTTACAAATACAAGAGAAAATTTTTCCAAAGTAAACCCATCAAAAAGGAGTGCTAATACTTTTTAAATTTTTCTCCAACCATTTATTTCCGCATAGCTTCTTCTTTGAGCAAGAAAATATCCTATAAAATAGGACATTCACTCGGGTAATGGCCAGGTCCCCTACATTTACGGCAAATGACTGTAAATGGACTCTTGGGACCATTTTTATCTTCTTCCATAGTACTCTTCATTTTTCTTCAGCAATTCTTCACTTTATGTCCTTCCTTCCCGCACGTAAAACATTTCGTTGTCCCATTGAGACACTTTCCTGGGTGTCTCTTTCCACAATTCCTGCATGATGAAAATTGAGGCTTCTTTTCTCCATGGTCTCCATTGCTGGAGATCTTATCATTTATCACCTTTCTCTTCCTTGTTGAGTCTGGGAGTTGGTTAATATATATGTTGTTGATCATATTTTTGGAAAACTGATTTGGCATAAAGACGATATCTTTTACGCCTATCAACATTCCATTTTGTTGCTCATTTCCACCACCGTTCCCACCTTGTAACTCATTCTCAAAGTTACTATGACTTCCTTGGAATCCAGCCATTGACTAAAACCAGAAAGCATTGTGTGAGTAATAGTAGTCGTAAAATCATTTAGAGATTAAAATGTCACCATATTCTCAATTTGAAACATATTAGGATTAACCAAGGTCATTTACTCTCATCTTATGTATATATTACTTAAATCGGTTTGTAAATAAAATGTAAATTATCCTAAGAATATCCCCCGGGAGTGTCGTAACCAAGAGTGCAGCAAGGCCCGTTGTCGTGCACCAGTTCCCGTTCGAGTCTAGCTCAAAGCGGTGTTTTCGGGTTTTACCCCTAGGTACATCTGTCCCAGAGCCGCCTCTACCTGCTCGTATCCAGACAGGGATGTATTTCTCGGAAAACTCACAAAATCTCTACAATACCAAAATTCTAGGAAGTTCTTTTATACTAATCCTCAAAGTTCATCTTAGGTCTACGTGCTCTAATCAGAGTTTATCTAAATCTAGCTACCAAGGTTTGTACTAAACATCCTCTGATACCAACTGTAACACCCCGACCCTAGTTACCCAGAGTCGGTGCATTATTACATAACATTGGCATGATCATGAGAAAGATCAAGTCTCGAAAGACCGATTAGTTTAGTAGCCTTGGAATAACTAGATACATCCATAAATTTTTACATTACATCATAAAAAAAACATCTTGTCTTCATATCCCCTCATACTATCCCTGCAGGTCATTCATAAATTACTTCTTCATAATCCTGGAAAAAAAATAAAACATTGAAAGGGGTGAGCTCGGATGCTCAGTAAGGATAACATTATAGCAGAAGCTTTCATAAATAAGCATAAACACTAAAGGCAATTTATAACTAAAACAAAAGCCTTTGAAACTTGAACTTCAGCATAAAATGGAAAAGGTAAAATGAAATAATTCCATTTACTTACTCACATGGATATTCTACTAGTCGAATGATCACATGCAATATCAATAACCACTTTCATAATGATGGAATGCATAATGCCAGACTATCATAACCACATAGCCAAGGCCTCGTGCCAAGACTACAAATAAGATTTTGCCAAGGCCTTGTGCCAAGACACTAGTTTGTCTCATGAGACCTACCGATGCATCGAGGAGCTATAGCGGGCTCCACCCGTCACTTATTAAGTCCAATGCATTCCTCATATGAATAGGTTTAAGCATAAAATAAACATCCGTATTAAAACCAGCATACGAAATGTCAATACTTTAACCACAAACCATGAATGGTATAAAAATAGAACATCCACAGTCAAATATAACTCATTTGATACAATATGGAATATTGTATTGTATCACATTAACCTCAATCATGAATAATGAAGGATGTTGACATAGATGAAAATATTCATCCAAACTATTTGAGAGAAATATCCCCCTTTTCTTGAAAACATTTAAAAGTCACACTATTTGTCAAGAAGCCATTTAAAAATAGATTTTTGAATCAAAGTGTCCCATACCACTTTGAAACCTTTTAAAAGGATTTTTAATATCTAAACTTTAATGTCCATATAAATAAATCCTTAAAACCATTTTTAAAACATGGACATTAATGAGAAAGATTTAGATGAATAAGTCTTTAAAACATTTAAAAATGGTATTTTAGTTAGAGATTCTAACCAAAAGAGAGACACTTGAATGAAAATAATTGAGGTAATCAAAACTTTGTAATATCATGAGAATAAAGGGAATTCATGACATACTATGTCAAAGTACATTATATACACCACATAAAAGTGATTTGGTGTATATCAACAAAGAAGTCTCAATGGAATGTAAGTTGAGATGAAATCTCTCATAAAGGCCATATCCTTAGGTTAAGGATAAATCAACAACATAATTATGTGTGAAAAATATAAATACACTAAATATGATTGGATATTCAGTGTAAAACAATCAAAGTATATTCACACATATTCCTGTAAAAACAACACCAATGAATTGGATGTTTAACTCAACAAATGGTGAAAGAGTTAAAATTACTCTTATCAAATTCATATCAATGACTTGAGAATTTTCAATGGAGCGATTATGTGTATCAAAAGTATATCCACAGGAAGGGGAGTGGAAATTATGACATAATCAAATGAATAGTGATTCCACACATAATCTTGGGGTAATATAATCAATGAAATATGCGTAAAGCCAAATGAGTGGAAATTGAAATCTCAAATTCCCTTATTGATTAGGTAACTTAAGAAACAAACACCCATGAAAGAAAGATCATACCATGATGATGTAAATACCCATAAAATAAAGTATATTACACAATTAATACAATCATGGGTAGTACACATACACCACATGCAATAATTAAGTGGTGATCAATGGAATTCTCACGGAATTAAAAGTGAGACAAGAAACCCCTTACCACGTTAATCAACTGAGTCGCATGGACAAAAGTTAATAACCACCAAATGATTTACAGAATAACATGAATATAAAGTGAATCATGATAATATATATCAAATGGAAGTACACAATACACCACTTTCAATAATTTAGTAGCGAACAATGGAAATCTCACGGAATTGAAAGTGAGATAAGAGAATCCCTTACTTTGTACTTTTTCCTTGGTCGATGGTAGGATTACCTCCTATATAATGGTGAAATAATTGTTATTGAATAATACAAGAATCAGTTACTTTAATATGATATCATATATGATCTTTTAACATTTATTTGTTAATAATATCTTAGAATTATCGTCATTTCAGGTGTTAACGGGTTCATTTTACTTTACATTCTTTGTTATGTGAGCCATATTCGTTATTAATGGGATGTATATTATTCATATCAAGAATGGTATCAAGTCCTTAAACATCATTTTTAAATCATCAAATGATAATTATACTTGAATGGATACGATGGAGAATGAATCTCATCGCGTTCGTGGAGACGGTAGTCCGTACGTACGCACGAATGCTACTTCCATTTAATTTTTATTTTAAAAGAATCAAATCCAAATGATACATAGGTATATTACTATTCCAGTAAAATATAATATTTTATATATGTTACTTAAGTTCATTAACACCATCCTTTATACGTTCCATGTGTGGTATGAACGAGTCATATCATTTTAAGGGGGCGGTAGTCCGCACTTCCTCAAATGAAATTATCGTATGTATATACAACATGAAACGAATAATTGTATGAAATAAAATGGAATTACAGAAGCTTATATATAAAATATATATCATTAATATCATATTTAATTACAGTTCCATCCTAATGGCCACCATGAGAGGCGGTAAGATGTATTTGAACAATCATCGTTTCGTGAGGCGTTAGTTTGCCATCCACAGAAACATTATGTTCATCATCCATTAGATGGAGTTGTGTGAATGTGTAGTTTTAATCCTTCTTATAAAAACATCCTAGTATATTTTGGATACTGGTGTTGTTACAAAAGAAAGGAAATAAAAAGAGTTTGGGGGTTGTAGAAGCAAAATAATTGAAAATAATTTAAGAGAAAATGTTACCTTTAATTTAGGTAACTCACTTTGGTTGGAACCAAAGGACTTCTTAAAATGCTTTCTGCCTAAGGGGAAGCTTCAAGGAGGAGGAGAGGGATGTGGGGAGCTTAGTTGGGCAGAGTTTGGACGAGCCAAGTGGCTTGAGAGGTGTGAGGAATGAGTAGAAGTGGTCTCCTTTTATAAGGGAGAGGAGGGGCTCTTTAGGAAAGAGTGAAAGTATTACTTTATAATATAATTATATTCGGTTTATAATGGTCCAAAAATCATTGAGGTAGAAGATAAGATGACTCATATTCTAAATAACATCAACCAATAAGAATTGTACAGGTTTTAGATAATATTTTAATCATTATAATCTTATTTATTTAAATGATTTATTAATGAGGTAAACATTGCATCATTATTGTGTCATTAATAATTTAAATTATTTGATGTCTAAAAATTATAAATAAAATATCATTATGTAGGAAATCTTCTTAGCTTTCTAATGAATATTTATAATCGAAAATCCAACATGTATAACCCTATGTAAAAATTGTTCTTTTTAAAGATGTAAGCTTATGCCATTTTTGTATTCATTTTAACTTAATTAAAATAAAGTGTCATTATCACTTACAAGTGGATCAATGGGGTCCCAAAATTGACCCAAAGATGCCCATGGTCGACCATGTATCAACCAATAGGGTTAATACACGTTTTAGGGTAATTTAGTATTATTATAATATTATTTTTTAACCCTTATTTACCGGATTTACCCTTAACCATGGTAAATAAAATATTTACCGCAGTAATTATTCAAAATGTCTAAAAATAAAAGTTACCTATTTACACAATTTGAACATCCTGATTCCAAATATGGAATCCATTTTTCTAAATTCAAAACACAGAAGTGGCAGAAATTAATTTAAAATTAATTCCCGCTGTCAAAACAAAAAGCGTGTTTTTAAGAGATAATAACTATCAAAAGATTGACACTTGTTTATGTTCGGTTTAATTGTAAAATTATGTCCAATGACCAAAATTATATTAAATGGTAAAAATATATTCTAAATATACTTTAAAACCACTCAAATTCATAATTTATCACTATTAATTATTTTGATTAAAAAAGTTGTTTTTAATTAAAATTTAGTAATTTTTACTATTCATCAAAATATGAAAGTTATCCGAAAAGTACCAAAATTTCACCTTAGGCTAAATTTGATATTCCGAATCCAAAAATGAAGTCCATTTTGAAATATAAAATATATATAATTTCAAAAAATTAAGTATTTCTATTTATAACGGCTAGTTTGATCGGTTGTGGTGTGTGTTAAAACTCGAAGTTGCGTACAACACACGCTACTGTTTTATTCAAAGGAAAGCGTACCGTGGAAGCTTGGGATGTTTTATTTTAAATTTTTTGATGTCCCCATTTAGTCAAAAAGGTTAAAATATTTTATTTAAAAAGGGTTCACTATTAAAAGTTGGTAAAACTACAATACTGAAGATGAATTTGTTCTTACATTATGTCTAAGAAACTCATAATATGGATTCTAAAATTATAAGGATTATATAAAGTTTAAAATTTAGTTAATACTATTCATAACCTTTTTTGAACGGCTTGTTTGGTAATTCATGGTGCGCTTGAACTCGGTGTTGCGTTTAGTGCAAGTTATTGAATTATTTTGAAGAAATAACACACTATGAAATCTTGGGGTGTTACAATTAATTTAATTTGAATCCCATTTGTCAGATCTTGGGATGGAGGTGTCGTAACATCGGTTATTCCTTGACCAAAACCATGATATGATTTAATAAGTTAATCTTGAAAAAAACATATGATATATTTTCATCTTTTTGGATATTACATCTCGATCGATGTTAGCTGAGGCAGCCCACGAATCTACCACCACCACACACCTTACCTTTATAGAGTCTGTAGGTGTAATAAGAAGTTATGTTTCTATACCATAGTTACATAAAGTGTATATTTCATTTTATATATAAAATTTTTATTCTATCAATTTCTATTAAGAATTTATTTAGTAACATTTTTTATTTAAGAAGAATTTGATAAATTTATTTTTTGAAACAACTAAAATATAATGGTGTTTTTATAGAATAAAGATTTAATTTTTATAATAAATAATGGTATCTTGAATATGATTTGATTTAATTATATAGTATTTTAGTTCAAATTTCATAATGTAATAAATTATAAAATATTTTTGCAAAGGCCTAATAACTTTTTTACACTTGTTAGAAATTTGAATATCTCTTACAAATGGCTATATTTTAATAAATAACGATTTATATATTTACAAGTTAAAGACATCATATTTAGATAATTAATATAGAATAATAAACATAATTTTTGAAATCATCGCATCGAATTAGTCTTAGGTGAATTTATTAGTATTTTCTAAAATACATTAGTTTTTTATTAATAGTAAAAAATAAGGTTTTATGGTTTTAGTATATTTTATGAAATCAAATTTAGTTAATAATTCTATAATAACTAATTATGAACCAACTAAAACATTAAATATTTTATTTTATTAGTATTCAGTATTATATCATTTTTTTCAATTTTTAGAAATATAAGATATATTCCAATGGATGAAAAAAAATTCTTTTCATAAAACATTAATTTGGGGAATATTAACTTTTTTCATGCTAAAATATGTATTGAATAATTGTGTTCTATTCTAGAGGATTTAACTATCTTGAAATATTACCCAAATGTCCAAAACCACAAGAAAAAATATTTTTTTATATTATGGTTTTTCATTTTACACAACCCATTTTTCCTTAACCAATATTTGGAAATTATTAAACAATTCCATCACTTCTCCAGTAAACATCCACCCATTTTTTCTTTTACATCCATCCACAATATATCTTATACCATGTTCTTGTGATTTCACCTCATATGGAATTCCCAAAATGGTTCCTCAATCCCCCAAGGATCCATCCTCATATTTAAGGAATAACTCTTCATGGTTAGAGAAATATTCACTTTTATTTTCTATTCATGTTCCTTCGTAATGTGTTATGTATTTTAATTTCCCAACTATGATTTTTTTTGACATTATATTTACGACACCCCATTACCAATTTGATATGTATACCTTAAACCTTATATTAGAAATAACATTGATTTGATGAGGTAGAGTGTAGATTGGATTTGAAGGATACATATAATAGTGAAGTCAGAGGTATTTTTTATTCTTAAAATCAAATCAGCATTTAAAGCACACTAACAAAGGGGTACACACTGTGTAACAGGCTTACACATTTGTAATTTTCCTGCAAAATAGGTCGTGATCAACTTAACACTGTTATGGGTATACTTTGTGAGTTTCGACTACTTGTCATGATGGAATTAATGATCAGTGTTTAATTAGGATCATCAAAATATATGTTGAGATGACACATTTTTGGTGGATATGAATGTTTAGGGGTTCATGATGTTTATTGGGATTACACGTCTTCTAATACCTTGACTAAATTTCTTCATATAGGTAGTGCATATTTTAATTTTATTCCTCCACTCAGGACTGAAATTCACCAACCTATATCATTCGCCAGGAAATCTCAAACCTATACAACCCTTATGAATAATTTCGTTGGGATTTAGATTGTAATTATTCTTGTAGTGATATTTCTGGGTAAGAGTTCACCATCATTCTTTATATTTCTCACTTTCTCCTCTCTTTTGTATTCAACAGATCATCAGGAAATTAATGGATCTGTTCTCTACGATGTTGTATATTTCATATTGGTTATGTTTTCTGGTCTCCTTCACCTTCGTTTTTTTGTTGACGAGCGTCATTGCGAGTGTTGAGTTTCAATAAGAAATACGTGGTTCCTTCCGAATTATCCAAATTGATTATTCCTAAATTTGAAGAATTATTTAATTTGTTTTAAATTAATCTGATCACATTTTCTCTCAATTAAATTGATATAAAATGATTCCATTAAATAAATAGATTTAAAATTGTTTTGGAAAAAATAGGAAAACCCCCATTTACCTTGAATTAAGGTGTCTTTATGGATGGTGGCTGATCTAAATTAATAATTTTCAATTTTCAATTTGACAGAATTTATTTCAATTAAATTTTTTAATTTAACTGTGGAAATGAACTATGGGAAAGAGGGAATTAGGTTTGAATGGATTCCAAAGTTGTGAAAATGGAATGTAATGATTTTATAGAAACCAACTGGTTTTATCTTGCGAAAAGAGCATGTTTTTCATTAAAACATGTTTAAGTTTTAAATGGGTAAATTTTCATTTTGAAATAGTATAATTGGATTTAATTGTATTTTAAGTAGTCTTAAAATAAATTTCCCATCATGTGAGGGAACATTCAAGACATAGGTAGTTGGTGAGTTATTTGGATACACTCTATGCTATTATATCATTATACAAAATACCTATGGCTTGTCACATCCCCGATGGAAGGGTAATGAGTCGCCTCTAGCCAGTGTCTGGGGAGACATGAGTATACTCATTTTTTTGATATCACATAAAGGGTTTGGAAATCTATATCTGATTAATACTATCATAACTACTTGGAATATGACCATGTATCTCGCATGTTTATTTATATATGAGATGTAAATATATTGAAAGGATGTAAAACTGATTTACATGTATTTTCTAGATTTAACAAAACTATTTTATGTAACAATTTTATTTAATCCTTGAATTTGAAAATTCCATCCCCTGTAATGTATAAGATTGTACTTTAAAAGTATTATCCATCATTTTGAAAACATATAGCATGTTTTTTTAAATATTATATGAATTTACAAATCTTTTTACATATAATGTTGAAATATTTTCATAGGATAATAGTTATCAAGAATCTATTATGAAATTTGTGATGTTGTCCTTCAGGTATTAGGCTCACACCCGACATTTTCATTTGGGGTTGTGTATAATTTCTTCATCCAGGTTCGAGCTATGTGAAGTGATCTTTTGGAGAAGGATCCTGCAGTTGAGATGTGGACTTGGTTAGTGGTTTCTTTAGAGAACATATGGTGGTCTTCCAAATTTTTGGTACTTGGGTTGTAGAAAATTTGTATTTTTAGGCCTTTTTCTTTTCTAGTACGTTACTCACATTGGGAGTTTCATTTATATGAATATTGACTATCTTGTCTTACTTCCACTATGTCTTGTCTAAAATTCATTCCCACATTCATGTTTTATGATTCCATTTACTAGTCGCAAACCCATGGGGATTAGGAACACCCTAATGGGATATATCAAGACTGTCTTGGTTATCGATTTACCTGGTTAACAAGGATGGTTTTTGAAAATGTAGTATCATAGGTGGTTGTTGGAATTTTTTGTTGATGTTAGTATTAAATTTTGAATTCTTGTTGCGATAGAGGAGGTGGTTATGATTGAGTTCATGGACATATCTCACTATAATGAAAATTATGCCACCTGAGGTGGTTAGGGGAGGAAATATTTGGTTTATTTCAAGTCCTTTACCACTTTTAATTATAATATTGTGTAATAAAAATATGGTTGTTCAATAAATTTGGAATAAATATACTTGTTTCTCTATTTGGGTGTTAATCTATTATCTTGCATATAACTACTGATGTTGTGTTGAATCATGCCTTCAATAAAACACAAAAACAGGATCCATGATGAAGATGCTTCTGAACTGTTGTGACTGTATTCTCTAGTGGACCCAAATCCAGTTGATGTGATTGTGTGCACATTCCATGATTTGTGACAGAAACCCACTCCAGTTATCATTTGGGATCTATTTGTTGATCCTAAGGGAGATTTTCTTCAAAATCATTCTCAAGATTTCCTTCTCCATAAGCCATTAGTTTTCAAAGGATCTATTGATCCTCGATATGTTGAGTAATGGATGAGGAAGATATAGAATCTGTTTGAGTTCATGGAAACACCAACCGTGATCAAGGTAAATTGTTCTACCATCATGGTAGACGGACCTAGTAGAAGATGGTGGGACATGATGGTGGGAGAAGGAAATCATGAGGGAAAATATTGGAGGAAATATAGGTTCTTTTCACAGACCAGTTATATATAGAGTCAATGGCGTTGGCTATGGATGTGTAGTTTTTTAACCATGTGAGAGACAACAAAACCATGACTGACTATTTTAATTACTTTATTGAGCTGGTGCAATATTATCTTACGATGGTATCTAATGAGAGGATAGAGGATTGTTATTTAATGATGGGTCTTTTATGAGATATACATTTTCATGTTTTCTTTATAAGGATACCCACTTATACCGATGTGTTGGATAGGGAGAGGATGGTTGAAATGGACCTAGATAGAATGTCTGGGTTAGCAAGAGTTCAGTTTTTTCCTAGTGGTAGCATTGGTTCCATCAAAGGAAAAAAGTAAGAATCTTAAATCTCAAAATTTTTCTTGATGGAAGTGTCATTATATTTCTCCTACTACTCCATGATGATGTTCTCTAACTTCCTATAAGTGTGGAAAGACATGACATTATAATTGGGTTTGAACTGTGGCACCCATGACTTGTAGCTCCTGTGGACATTCATGGAACCTACACAGATTCTCCCATCATTTTTCTACAATGTATTGTGGAACTGGTTCAACAACTTCCCCTAAAACTTGTGGGAATCTAGATGCATCTTGTACATAATGGTTCCAGCCACAATAATTTTGAACAATGATTCTTCACATAGTGGAAGAGTCTCGAATGTTAGCTGAAATGGGTCTAATGATCATGAGAGGTACCATTAGTCTACTATCATCATTAGTGACTAATTTACATGATACTAGTGAATCTTATTCATTAATTTAACTTGTTATTATTAATGACCTTAATCTTCCTTTGGAGATTTTATCTTGTGCAATGGATATTAATACATCCCTAGGAAAAAAGAGGGAGAAGGGTCTCTATATCCATTTTTGTGTCTTCATTCTATTATATGCTTATATATCTTATAGTTTTATATTTAATGATATGAAATATCATGAAATTATAGTTGGGATGGATTATATCCTTGTAAATAAATATTATATTTATTGTTATCATTGATGAGTCTACTTTACTACACTGAGTGGTGTATCTCTTATCTATAAATGATATTGGTACTGGAGGTCGAGCACATCTATGTATTCTTATCTAGTGGTCAAGAATGTTATGTAAGTGTTTTTATTTCAACTAGGCTGGGTGTCTTTGTGATATTATCTCCATCAAGTCATCGTCATGTATTCCTTTTTTTTCAAATTTCCCTAGTCTACCACCAATAAGGGAAGTTGAGTTGTTTATTGACTTTATTCCTTGTACATTGCTAGTTTCAATTAACTCATATCTCATGGGACCTACTAAACTAAAATATATTAAATCCTAATTGGATTATATTCTCATTATGGTCTTTATATACCTGAGGGTGTCACATTGGGTGGTGTCAGTTATCTTCTCTAAGAAGGCTTATAGATATCTTCATTTACATGTTTATAATCCGTAATCAACCAATTTATGATAAATAAAAAGTATCATTTTCCATATACTGATGATCAATTTGATCTGATGAAATGTGAAAAGTGTTTATCAAAGATTTATCTTCAGTGTTGATATTGTCATTCGAGGATAAAATAATCTCACATTGATAAAATGTACATTCAGATTAAGTACGACCATATGAGTACTTTGTTATTACCTTTGGTCTGACAAATTATCATTTTGTTTTCATGGATTTGATGATCATGATGATAAATGAGTATTTGGATACTATTATAGTGGTCTTTGATGAATACATATTGGTTTACTCTAAATATGGGCTAGAACATGTCCATTATTTGAGAATAGATCTGAGTCAACTTAGAGGTCACCAAATCTATTCTATGATCTCAAAATGTGACTTCTGTATTTGGGAATTTAAATTCGTAGGAAATGTGGAGTCTGAATAGGATATAGTTGTTTATCATGATATGTTAAAGGATTTTATGACTTGGGAATGATCATAGAATATCTTCGATATATGAATCTTTATGGGCTTAGCAGGATATTACTGTGGGTTTGTCAAGATCATTTCAAAGATAAATCTTTTTTGGATGATAAATGTAGGATTTATTTTATTGAGTTGAAAGGTACTTTTACTAATGAACTAGTTTTGACTCTTCCATAGGCCAAGAAGGTATATGTGGTGTTTTTTGATATGTACCGTTTAGGCTTTGATTGTGTTATTATGTTGGGAAACCATGTAGTTGCCTATATATCTCATCAGATTTGGAAACATGGGAAGAATTATCCTTCCCATGACCAATAACATGAAGTTGTTATACAAGTACATATGATTTGGTAGCATAACCTTTATAGAGTAATATTTAATGAGTTCTGAGTCCTCAAAATAATGTGTTATATATCTTTTCAAAATGATATGAATCTTATATAGAGGCATTGGGTGGAGTACCTACAGTTGTTCAACATTGAAATTCCATATTACCTAGGGAAAGAGAATGTAATTGCAGATGCATTATGTAAGAAAATTCCTACCCAAACAGTGAATAAATCTTATGATGTTTTGAATTTTATATAACTCTTTTCATTGTTTCATATCGATGTTTAGGATAAAGGGGATAAAGTTTATTTAGCCAGGATTCAGTTATCATCTAATCTTCTCAAGATTATTATTCAAAATCAACAACTTGATGAATAATTATTTACAATTAGAGACTCTATTTTTGTGGGTGATATAGTTTCACAGTGGCCATTCTCCAAAGAGTGTGTTCTATGATATCAGAATTACATTGTTGTACAGTTAGTGGCAAGGAACTCTATGATAGGGGATGGTCTTAATTCACAGTGTGCAGTGCACCCATGAACCAGAAAAGAGGTCTTTGATATGTATAGGTAGGTCTGGTGGTTAGATATAAAAAATGACATTACTATGTTTTTTTTCATTTCTATACATTCTAGTACGTTATAGTCAAGCACCATAATCATTTGAGTTTTTCTCATTGCTGAGTTTTTTTTCTCACTGATATGATAAGATCTCTATGGAATTTTTGTTTGGTATGGCACATACCAGGAGACATAAGGATTCGTTATGGGTTATGATCCATTATTCTAAATATCTAGTAGAAATACATGGATTACATATCAGTTTCGGAGAGGCCTTTAGGACACACTAGGATCTCATGTTCTTTTGAGCACTTCCAACCATCCACCATCAGATGGCTAGAATGAGAGATATATATAGATTCTGGAGGATATGCTACGTACTTGGTTTATAGACTTTAATAGGGATTGAGATGATCATATAGGGATAGTTGAGTTTTTTAATTACAATAGTTACCAGTCCAGAGTCATGATAAATCCTTTCGAGGCCACATATGGATGGATTTGTAGATCTCTGTTGTGTTGGTCGGAGGCTGGTGAATTTTCCTTGGTTGGACCGAGTTTGGTACAGGAGATGAAATCTATGATTCAGTTGATTATCAAAAGAATGATGAAAACAAATTGTTGATATATGTCATATGTTCCTCAGCACCATATAAAAATAGAATTTTTAGTTGGTGATTAGGTGTTCTTGAAAGCTTCAGCCCAGTTGGGTAATCGATGACTTGGGAGGCATGGGAAGCTTACTCCCCATTTTTTGGTACCTTTTGATGTTATTGATCTGCTTTGGAATTTTTCTTACCATTTACCACTTGTACCCCAGCTGATGTTGAGACATAATTTATTACATTTATTAAAGATGAGAATGTATCTCTCTGATTCATATCACATTTTGAGAGGGAGTAATGTTGATATTGAACTGGGTTTCTCTTTGACTAAGTGGCTAGTCTGGGTAGTTTATTCTAAGACCAAGGTACATTGTGTGAGTATGATACCTTAGATTCATATGCTATGTTAGCATGTTTCTGATAATCCTGAGATGGTGGAATCTAGGGAACCTATTATATAGTGTTGGACTAATCTTTTTGGGATGAAATCTTATTCCTAGTAATTCTTTGGATAGAAAGTTTTTATGGTGGGGAGGTTGTAACATCCCATTACTATTTTGACATGTTTTCCTTAATCCATGTCTTGATTTTTCATTTTCAATGATGGGTTAGGGTGGAGTGTGGATTGGTAGGATACCAATAATGGAGAGGATATAGGATTGTTGGGTTCTCACATTTAAATCAACTTTTCATGGATACTTATAGAGGGTTACACAATGAGTGACATGATTACACATCATGTAATGGTATTGCAAATAGGCTTTGATGGGCTTCTTCTATGATCGAAACAAATCATGACTTGTCACTACACATCATGATGAAATTGATGATCGATTTTTAATTAGTTGAATCGTAATTTATTACGTAGTGACTCACTTTTCCACAATTATGAAATTTAGAGGGTTCACAATGTGTATAGGGATTAGATGTCATGTAATACGCTAATTTAATTATTTAAAAAGGTAGTGTAGCTAGATATTTATTTTCCCTCCACTCCAAACTCAACATCCTTGATCGAATTCATTCCCTAAGTGATCTTGAACCTATACATCCCTTTTAAATCATTTCCTTTGGGTTTGGATCATTGTTACTCTTTGAGTGTGTTATATGGGTAAGTGATCTCCCTCAATCATTGTGGTTATCATTATCTCCTCTCTTGGTATTTATTGTATCATGATTGAATTGATGGGATATTCGATGTGGCGTTGGATCTTGATTCTAGGTTGACTTTCGAGTTCTTCTTCACCTTCTTTCTCATTGACCAATGTTGTTTTGAGTGTTGAGTTTCATGAAGAGGTAGGTGCTTAAATCCCAATTATCCAAATAGATAATTCCAAAATAGTTTGATTTCTTTAGATTACTTATTTATCTTTAAATTCTCACATTTTATTTAAATTAAATTGGAAATACTTGATTCCAATGAAATGGTATATTTGAAATGGCATTTGAATGAAAACATAGAAAATTGCCAATTTCATTGAATTATGGTGCGTTTGAGGATGTTGGAAGACATAAATTTTTGAATTTAAATTATGAATTTAATGAAAATGATTTTGATTAAATTTTTTTTAATTGTGGAAATTAATTGTAAATATATTAGAATTAGTTTTGAAGGGATTTAAAACTTGTGTAAATGGATTAAAATGATATGATATAATTGAAGTGGATTTTTCTTCTGAAAAGGTTATGTTTTTTTATTAAACTTCATTTTGATTTTAAATTAAAAAATTGGGAATTTGAAATTAAAGAATGATATTTAAATGACTTTTTAGCAGCCCGAAAATAAATTCCTCTCATGGGAGAGAACATACAAGCCTTAAGCAGTTGGTGAGTAATTTCAGTACAATCTACACTATTACAACGTTCTAAAACATACCTATGGTGGGTCACATCCCCGATGAGAGGGTGATGTGATGCCTATGGATAGTATTATGAGGGACATGAATATATTAATTTTCATTAGATCACATAGAGAGTGTGAAATCCTATTGATGGTTAATATTGTCATGCCTATGTGGAAGATAACCATGTTCCTATCTTGTTTATGTTTATATGATATATAAATATATAATTTTTTTGTAAAACTTCTTTACCTTCCATTGATTGATTCAAATAAACTGTTTTATGTAACATATTTATTCAATACATTATTTTAAATATTTCATCTCTTGTAATGTATAATCTTATGATTTATGTTTATATTCAATTATTTTGAAAATGTATTGCTAGTTTTGTTCAAATATTATTTTCAATTTCCAAACTAATTTATTTTGAAAATTTAATGCCTTTATATAGATAATCTATATCTTGCCACTTTTATGGAATAATTGGTGGTATCCCACTAGGCTTAGTTTCACTCCCTACATTTTTAGGTGATTGTAGACATTCTCCTTCCATATACGAGCTAAGTGAAGGTATATCCTGTATGTGGATCCTACTGTTGATCCATGGACATGGTAAGTTGTTTCCTTAGGGACCTTGTGGCTATTTTCACTATTGTAGGTAATTAAGTTTTAGTACTTTTCGAATATATATGCCGTGATGTATTATGTTACTTTACTCACACGGGAGTTTCTTTTATATTTTTGTTGACAGCCTTGTATGACTTTCACTACATATTATTCCAAAATCATTCCCACTTGCATGCTGTATAATGAAAGGTGCTAGTCGATGATTGGTGTGAATTATGAATTTTCATTGACCATTGTAAGGCCATTTGTATTATTGGGTCTCCAGTGTACCAGGGCTGGTTAATGATAATATTATCAATATATTGTAATGAAATTATTCTATGTCTAGGAGACATTTTTACCCTCATATGTTTTATATTTCCAAAACCATTTTTTTAATCATAATGTTATAAAATTTATTTTCTCAAATTTTCCACTTTTCAGGAGAAATTATATTTAAATTTTAATTTGAAAACCAAAAATACTCTTCATTTTATTTTGAATTAAACTAGATTTAAAAATATTGTTTTATTCATTTATTCACATATATGAAACTCACAGTTCATTTATGAGGTAAAAATTGACGTAATGATAATGCCCTTAAGATCTTTTTTTGGGATATTGTTTTTATATAAAACCATTTCTTTATTCTCCAAGAGTGATAAATGAAATGATTTATTATTACTAATTTGATTCATATGAAATTAAGACATATGAATGGTGAACCCTGAGAGTTTCCAATTCATTGGGTAATTACTGTAATCTATAATGTTGAAAATTTTTACAATACATACATGAATAACGTTTGTAATTTTATTTTATGAGACCCTGCTGAAATACCCTTGAGATATGATTATGAATGTATGATTTAAATATTTCAGCCACATTTCCATGATTTGATTCATTTTTCTATTTATGAAATTAATCATTCATATGATTTATCATTTTTACTGATTTTATTATTGATATGTCTCAATATCACATGTTATATGTTTCAATTTTTTATTCCATTACTATGATTCATTCTCAAACCATTATTTTGATGTATTTCCCTAGGTTATGGGATTTAGTAAATATTAATTTGGGTGAACCCATGATTATGTCTTTCATGTTTATTTATAACAATAGTTTTTTCTTTAATTTATTATCTAATTTTTTTTTCATGAAAATAAACATGAAAAGATCATCTATTTTGAACCATATAAGAAAACGTTAAGTAATAAAAATGGTGGGATTTCATATCAACCATATTCAAAAAAATATAATAAATATTTTAATCAATTATAATTAAACAATAATTTCTAATAAAAACATATCATGTAAACATATAATAGAAAATATAGAAATACTAATAAGTAAGAAAATGAACACCCATAAATGATTAAAAAATTAAAATGATATAACCATAGTTGATTAATGAAAACCATAATAAATATACTAAATGTCTCTTACAATCCGTGATTTCTCTATCATGATATGATATAATAGAGAATGCATAGCATGTGAACTCCATTTATACAAACATTAATTTAATAATGATCCCTTGAAATATGTTAAAGTTGTTAAATTAATATAAATATATATATAATTCAATAAATATACACTAATCATATAATATAAGTAAACTGAAAAATAAAAATTCAACATTTATATGTACTTTCCATAATTATATTTTAAAATAAATTATATCCTAGAATAAAATATAATTAATCTATAAGGGAATGAATAATTTCTAAGGCAAGCTAATTAATTCTAGCTATTTTAGTATGTATTGGACCAATCAGGTAAACAAGTACCATTTAGAACACATATTGAAAAAGGAAAATACATTGTAATATTTAAGGTAAATTTAGAAAAATATAATTAATATTACTTTGATATTTATCAAAAAAAATTAATATGAAGAATAATAACCAAAAAATAAATAATAAAATAGTTATCAAAATAAATACTGTCACATTTTCATTTCATAAATTGGTTTATATACATCTCGAGAAAAAATATATCATAATAAATATTTTATCTCCTCGTGTTTTTTCCAGTAGTCATTTTCATTCTAATAAACACGAATAATCATAATCTTTTAAAACTATATATATTTATATATCTAAAAAATTTAGGATTTATATTGTAATTTTTCATTATCTTTCTGACCAACTTTTACATCATCACAAACCTTCTCTTAGGATCACAAACAAGTGTTCTTTAGATTTCAAAATACTTCCAAGATCTATTAAATTTATTTCCTTAGTTTCAAGAAATCATAATCTAAATTATTTTCCACATTAACCAAATTATTATATTCCATCTATATATTATCATAGGATTCCTTAATAGAAAATACATTGTCACAAAACTCATTATCAATCCATTCAAACTCTAAAATACTTAATGTGGTATATAAAAAATGAATGAATTTTTCAGAAGATGAATCATAACAGTAATTACAACCCACATCATTGGTGTCTATTAAACATACATTTCTAGATTTTATTATAGACTCACACATTTACCATTAAAAATATTGATGATAAGGTGAAATCTATATATTTCTATATTTATTCATTAAAAATATATGTCATGTTTTATTCCTACTTATAGATTTACCATATTAAATTGAATATTCTCTTCTACATATGGATTCCATCACATTCATCTCATTATTCTTGAACATCTTTTCATTATATGGATACTTCAGCCATGTAATGTCATGATTGATTATTTCTATTTTCCTGAGAACTATAAATGTAATATATAAATCATTATTAATAATAATTATATTTTATATCTTTTTTATATTATATAGATATCATTTTTTTCATGTTTATTTCTTATTTATCCATAATTATAATTCAGTCATGACATTGAAAATAATCTATTTTCTATTAAACATAGACCATAAATAATAATTAGAGGAATTATACAAAAAAACAATAGTATTTAAAGAAACATATTTTCTCTTCACAATTACGTGATGACCAATGACAATTAATTCACACTCATATTGTAATTGTGAACAATTAATGTCAAAAAAATGTTTTCCTTTTATTCTTAATAATATAAATTGAAATAATAATATATTTGTATTCATTTAGTATATATTTGATAACTCATTTAACTATAGTATTATAGACCAATATGTCTCCATGATCACACTTCCAAATCACAAATTATATATATATTTGGACGATTTCAATGTCAATATCAGCTTCCCTAATTTTTAAATCAAGATACCTAGTTTAAAAACTAAAACTGATATATTTTTTCATGTATATTATATCATAATGTGTTTCAAAAAAAATTCAATAAATATCATCAACATACTCACATTTAAAAAATTTAGTAAAATAACTATACAAATTTCATATTAAAAAATACCCATGATATTTAAATAATGAACATATGTAATTATTTCAATAACTATGAGAGTATTAGTGTCCGTCTAATGAAATATATAATATTTTATCACTGATTTTGAATGAAAAAAGGCCAATCAATTGGGGTATAGTGACAACATATCATTCTATTTGAAATATAAATTAATATAAATGGGGTGCTTCTATAAAATCCACTCATAATGAGATATGAAACCTAATATATTAATTTTTATTCCTAATATACTATTATATCTTAAATATATTTATATAAATAGTAAAAAAAATGAAAATGCTCAGATACTAATTTCAGGGACCCAGTCATTAGATAAAAATTAAAATAGGGGTTCAATTAATAAACCTAATAATGTTTTATTACATGAAATAATATTGTATAATTCTGAGGATAAAGAAATTAAAAAATTATATCATAATAAATTAATTGATTTTTTAATGATTATAAAAAAGTATGTGCAAGAAAACATTATGATTTTAATAATAGTTTAGATAATAAAAAAATCATGTATAATATACACACACACCTCTAAACCGAAATAGGTATAGTACACACATGAATAAATATTAATTTTATGGTTAGTAAAAACTCTTTAAAACTAGTATTTCTCATGACCTGAAATCATATGTTTACTTATTAACAGCAAGAGGAATAACAACAATGAATGAATTTGTCTAAGGAGTAGTAAAAAAATTGATTTTTTTAGGTTAGAAAAAAAATTATAGAGGAATGATTATATTATATTTGAATGATTAAATACTATTAAAAATTTCAAAACCTTATATAATATTTCACAATAATTGATGAAAAAATAAAACAATAGAAAGATGTTAATGAAGTTGCTGGTAGTGTAATTATTTCTCCATGTCATTGTAAGTTAATAGTATCTCGGTATCAAACCATCAAGATAATCCTTTATACACCCCTTTAGGGGACCTATCAGACTATGTAATTTAAACTAGTTGTTTTCCATGTTTTCATCATCGATCGATTAATATGGATTTAGAGTCATAGAATATTTGTCTTAATAACCTACCTACTACTCTGTTTCACATTTTATTAAAGGAATAATCAATCAATAATTCAACCACTAATGGTAAAATCATTCATTTCCAATCAATTCATCATTTAAATGTAAATTTCCCAATTGCAGGATCAACATTACATTTCAATTTCAAAAACAAGTTATATGGGTTTCTCAAATGCAAGCCATCTCAAAACAGATTTCATTTTAACCTAATTTTCCCACGAACTGAAATCAATACATTTCAAAAAATCAACTCAAAATTAAATCAATAATTTACACCAAATAACTGCAATTTTTAATTCCATAGAAATTGTGGCTTTTCCCAATTTCAAAAACCTTTTCAAATAATAACAAAAATCTTCACAAATACGTGATCTTTAATAAATTAAAACACAATTAAAATGAATAAACTTATCTAAAATTCAATTTCATTATGAATAATTATGGAACCCCCAACCTTAAATAACCGAATTGAATAAATCAATACAAACCCCATGAAAAAATAATGAAGAAATAAGGTTATGTTGAACAATGAATCAACCCTATACTCAATATATATCAAATTAATTATCAAATCTATCAACAACATGAAAACTCTCCACTCTTAAAAAGGATTGAAAGATAATAAAAAGAAAACACCCATAAAATAATAAATATCAGATTTTAGAGGAATAAAAATCTTCTACATGCACAACAATTTGTAAGATAATATGTTTGAAAATCCATGGAATACATTATAGATACAAAATAATTAATGATTCCATACTAGGGTATAGTGTTGATGTTACACATCATAAACTACTGTCCAATATTTTTTTATTTTATGTTATTAGTATTAGAAACTTTCACTAATGATTTCTTGGTTGGCCCACATGGTCAATAGTAAATAAAGACCCTAATTATACACTATTGTGAGGACATATGATGGGGTTCAGGGATTGCTCACATGATTTATAAAATCATGTACAAACCATTCAAAATCATTTTTTATACGATGCATGGTTTGGAAGGTTTCTAGTATGGATTAAAAAACCTATTTTCTCCCTTTTAGTGGATTAGTGAAGGGCACACGTTTTTATAGGCCATACCTCAAGGCCTTTCCATTAAATGGGATGACTATGAACAACATGATGGGATTACAAAAGTTTTCATATATCACATTAAATAATCGAGGATAAGCCCAAAAAATAAGGATATCAAAACATGGTTCAAACAATACATACTAGAAGGTAACATATGAAAAAAAAATATAGAATATCAATTATTTCAATAGTTATAGTGAGATTGTTCATTTTTATTACAATTTTAAACTCATATAATTCAATAATTAGTTAATCAAATAAAAATATTATATTATATTAATAAATTTGATAGGAAAAAATTCAAATTAAGTATTTTTGTATTAATGTATAAAATAATGAATTAAAATAAAAATTGATATAATTTATTAAAATTGATTGAAAAATTTAAATTCTCTAAATTATAACCCCCTTTTTAATGATATTTGTTGAGGATTGATTAATATAAATGTGTTTTTGTTCAGATAACTCTATTTTTGAAAGTGTTCTGTACATTTTAACTAATAATTACTATATTTTTATTTAATTGAAATTTATTTAAAATATTTTCCAAAACATTCATCATAACTCTAGTAGTTTTTATAATAATTCTATTCTGAGAAAATTCATCTTAAAAAATGTCATATTTTTCCTATAATTGGTTTTATGTGATATATTCACATAAAGAAATTAATTTTTATTAACTCTATATATTGTGTTTAAATTTTTTCCCATATTTTTAATTAGAATGTCCTAATTTCATAATAAGGCCACTCTAATTTATTAAATAATAAATTGTTACCTAATTTAAGATTAGTTTTCGGGGCATAGAAATTATTATTGAATGAATGTCGATGATATGAATGTTTTTAAAAATTTATGAAAAAAAATTAAATCCCATTGATCACATTAATGTAATATATATACTAATAAAGAAAATTATTTCAACACAAAATATATTCATAATTGACATGAAATTTTAAGAGTAGTAGTAAAAGTTTAAGGATATTGTATTCTTCAAATCCATTTATCCTATATTTATATATATATATAATAATTTAAGATAAATTTATCCCATATTTATAAAAAAAATAGATTTTATTGGTTTAATGTTTGGCATGATCACATCTAAATTTGGTATGAAATGCCATAAAATATATTTCATTAAAAATTAATTACCACAATAAATATTTAGTCACAATTAATGGGAGAAATGATGTAATCCATCATGGAATGAACCGTTCAAAATAAAATTGTCCAACAGACCTTATAAAAGACAGTTTTATCTCACTATTAAAATAAATAAGTCTCAAAAAAATTTCCTCACCTAACACATAAAACTCCCATGTTGTTCAATCTTTATGATTCACTTAACAT
This sequence comes from Viscum album, assembly GCA_963277665.1. Classification (NCBI taxonomy): domain Eukaryota; kingdom Viridiplantae; phylum Streptophyta; class Magnoliopsida; order Santalales; family Viscaceae; genus Viscum; species Viscum album. Next base: position 602,910,537 of record OY728136.1, on the reverse strand, counting down.
TAAATTCTAATTAAATATACCTTTTTAAACATATAAGTTGATAAAATCTTCCAAAACCAAGACACACATATCCTTCATATAGTTGAACTTTTACACATTTTTACTCTTCTCAATCTGTCTTCCATATTTGTAAAATTATTATCTAATGTAGAATCTTTATATCCTATATTTAAATTATATTTATTTTGTAAAAATTTAGGTATATTACATTATTATTATCCACTCCCCAATATTATTATCTAAATCATTATCATAAACCATAATATAAATATGTTCTATACATACTAATATAATTTCATTTTTTCCTTATAGTACGTCAATTCTATTAAATATATGAATAAACAACATTTATCATTGTCCCATCAATTAGAAAATGGAAGCATCACCTATGATTTCTCTGGATAACCAGATCCATGAATAATATTTTTATAATTTATCAGGACATAATATTAAATGATTTAATTTTTATTTTACTGAATAAAATTTATATTTATTTCAATAATAATATAACATAATTAAGAAATTAATTTCCAAACTCTTTATTAATATTAATTTTTTTTTGTTAAAAATATAATAAAAAATATTGACACTAATTTAATATTTATATACCAGAAGTAAGAATATCATTCTATTTAACTATAATATTTAAAAAAGCATAAAAAATTATTCTATTACCTCAAATAAACAGGCTTTGACAAAGATAGTAGGAATTTAAATATATCTACATCATCATTATAATGTATTTTTGGAGAAATAAAAACCACTAACATATGACGATGAAGACAAACAATGAATTACTAATAAATATATTAAGAATGTATATATTTAAAGAATAAAAAATTTAATATATTTGAAGTTGTGTTAAAAAAATTTATTTTTAATGGTTATTTTTGTCCAACAAGAGTGTCAAATGTATCCTAAAAAGAAATAATTTAAGGTAAGAGTTTTGACAATAGTTCCCATTTATTGACCCATTATATTATTTTGAGAAGAAATTATCATTTAATATATCTTAATTACTAACCAATAAAATAATTTGAATAAAAATGATCTTCAAGGATGTTATATTAATAACTAATTAGTAATACCTATTATATTTTCCTTCAATTAAGACACTACCTTTGTTTTAATGGATTTTAGTGACATAATATTATTTCATTCAATTATAAGATTTATTCTGAAATACCATTATTTTATGTTCCCTATATTCTTCGTATTCAAAAATCATATGATATTACATATTCAGTAACTACATATAATGAAATTTTTAATTCTATGATTTATTTTTAATGAATTTTAATACGAAATAATTATTACATTACAGAGAATAATAATCATCCACTTACACAGTTTTTTTCATACATGTCTGTATTTGTTAATTTTATGAATATTTTAAATTCATATTATGAAATAACAATTTGTATTATCACATTTAATCATCATTTTTTATTTATCCCTTTTAAAATGGAATCATTATTACCCTTTTAAGCAATGTGGGTTTCGATATTGGTTTTATATCATATTAAAAAGTAATTATTTTCCTCATTTGTGTAGTTTTCATTCACATAAAATTATTCTAAAATAAAAATTACTTCATATAAAAGATTCATTATTAGTATTATTTTAATGCTGTAAATTTGTTTCATCTCTTCTTCCTAATAATTTTTTTTTATTTTTTTTCAATAACATCAAATCATAATTATTATTTATGGAAAATAATTCTAACAATATTTTTTCATATTTTCACTTACAATTTCATAATTATCATGAAAATATATATCATGTTCAATATTATATGAAATTATGTACCCTTTTTCATTTCCTAATAAATAATCATGTTAGGCTATTTTATTTATTTATACCATTTTATGGAATTCTTGATTTCCATTTTATGTGATGTCATTTTTTAATCTAACGAAACCAATTTTCCTATTAGTTTATCATGATATGATATTTTATTGATTTTATATCTTATGATTATATATGTTTATTTATATATGTTTCCTATATCTCCCAATGATTCCTTTATTTAATTAATATTTCTCATGAAGTAAACATAGGTAGTGAATTATTTCTCTCATGCAACTAATTGGTCTCTAGATTTGTTTCTTGATCAACCATTAGTAGTGTAGAAGTACTTGTATTCATGAACTAATATGAAAGCGGTTGTTGTATTGTGAATACCTAACCATGATTTAATTTTTTCAATTTTTATTTATTTACCATACTATTATGAAAAATTATCATCCATATAATATTTCTATATGATAAAATATTACAATTCTATGCTTCATGGATATTTATTATCATCTAATAGATATGCAATATGTTTCCATTGTACAAACTTGATCATTTGATATAATATGTCCTTATATCATGATATATTAAAAAATCATAATATTCAATTTTCAATTTTCCATATAATTATAAAATGATGATGTTTTCTCATATGATTTTGAATATACCCTTTACGAGTCATTGATATGTTTTCACATTCATAGTATTTTACCACACCCCTCCTCTCACATTTCCAAATAAATTGTTTCTTAGATTATGTTAAGAATGAATTCTTAAATAGGAAATTTTATGATAGATATTGAAAAAAAAATGCAATAAGATTTTTTTGTTACCAAATTTAAATGACACAATCCCTTTGTGTTCTAGTATTATGTGAACATTCTTTATATGTAACATTTAACAACTATAATATTATGTATAATGTTGTAACATTATTTTAGTTTTCATTGTTTGTAATAAACAATGAATTTGTTTTCGATTTTTTCAACTATATTTATGAGGTGCATCTAGGGAATCAAAATTACATGGATGGGGGTCTTATTAGTTTTTGGAAATAATTACTAGATAAATTTTTTAAAAAACTTATATAGAGTCATAAATAATGGAATAAATTCATGAATATAATAAATGTATGGATTATATGGTTTTCTAACCAAATTTTCACTATCGTGGAAAACAAGTGTATGTTGTCTGTGGAAAAACTTTTCACATGGTTAATAAGCATATAAATGAAGGTTGTGTATTAACATTTCCTTAACATAATTCCAATATAATAGGAATAACTTGAAACTAGTATTGACACTCCTTGGGGATATTTTGTATATTATTATAAAAATATTTATAAACACTTTTAATGAATTAAAATGGAATTTCAGAATGAAATATATAACATTTTAATTCACATAACATAATGGGAAATGACTTGGATGACAAGGATTGAATCATTAAAATTAATATGGTAGGATACATGTTTCATTATACATGTATCCACTTGATTTATTTTCTAATTGTGTTAGAGGTAAATATAAATTAAATTTTTATAATTTTCTTGTTCTCTAGATCACAAATAATATGGGATGAATGGTAATTCTCCAGAAATTCATTTGTCTTCTATCCAGTTACAGAAACATATTCTCATAAATTGTTTAAAAAATTTCTTGTTATGAAGGGAAAATTAGATTTCACAGTTTCACCTATTATACTGATGTTGATATATATTGTGTGTCTTGTCTTATTATGGATACCCTTAGATATTTTTACCTGTGATTAAACATTAAAAATTGAATGTATAATATTTATTTTGGTTAATATTATATAACATCTTAAATTTTATGACCCCATTCTATTATTTAAATGGTCATGATATTAATTATAAAAAATCCTTTCTAATTATTTCACAAAATGTAAATTAGTTATAATATGAGTCAAACAACTTATGAACAAAACTAAAAACACGTTACTAATTCATCATGATTCATTATATAAAATGTAAAAGATGTTATGTGTTACATAATACATATTTCTATATACCATTGACAATTATATCTATTAAAGTGGAAAAATAGAAATGGGATAATAAACAAAAATTATTATTATATACTAAACTAAACTTTCCCCTAGATTTTGTTCTTATTTGAGAATAGAAATAAATATAAATTATTAAATAAAGATAAAGAAAATCATTAGTAGAGAAATAATTTTTTGAAATCAAAAAATAAAGGTTATTAGCAATTTTATTTAAGATCTAACAAGATAATTGATTAATAGGGTTTATTATATCCATTACATAAGGAAATATTTCCTTCGAATATGGAATTTAGGAATATAGTCTTGGAATATAGATATAATCAATAATTATAATGATGTTCTGTATTATTATTATCTAATTTAGACAAATATAATTCACAAATATTAAATTATATAATAAAAAACATTTAATTAAATTATTTATTCATAAATTAAATTATATCTATTATTACCATTTATGTATGTTTTGATTCATTTTTATGTCAATATAAAGATAAATCATTTAGAATGTAAATAATCAGTTTTTATAAAATTTGTTGAAAATTATTTAATATAAAAAGGGTATATTTCAATGATCGTCTGTTTTAAATTGTACTATATTTTTTTAATAAAATTTATAAAATATTTATTATATTTAAATTACATAATAATATATTAATTAAAAAAATGTTAATTCCAACATAATAGATATTATTCTGAATATAATAATTATAAAAAAAAATTATACTAAATTTGTACATTACTTACAATTTATTATGTAATATGGAAAAATATATTTAAATTATCCTTTGTAAAATGTATATATTATTTCTGATGAAAATATATTTCATATTTTTAATCCCCATATAAAAATTAGTTAATAAATCCAATTTAGTTATTATTAAAAAATATTTTACCTATGAAAATATTAGATGCCTTTGTAAAAAATTTGTTTTTAAGTCAATTTTATTTTTATAAAAGATGTGTAATTTTAATCTAAAATTTTATATCTTTTTTCTTAATGTAATAGGATTTCAATATATATAGTATTATATATTAACGAGTATATTTTGATGAATTTATAGAAAAAATGAACAATAACATTTGATGTTTAAAAATTAATTTTTAACTAGTTTATTTTATGTATGATTTGTTTTAGAATAAAAAATATGGTTTTATATTTAGAAATTTATTTTTTAAAAATGGATTATTAATTATTAAGTCAAATTTAAAAATTTTATAATAAGGATATTAAAAAAAATTGAGTAAAAAGGATAATTATTATTGTAAATATTAAATCATGGTTAATGGGTAAAAATTAGGCAATCCACCATGGATCGAATTTTAATAAATAAATATAATACATTGACTATCTAGAGATAACTTCATTGTTTGTAACTTCATACCAACATGTCTCAAATACATTTCCTCACCTAAGAACTATGTGATTTCTGCTCTACATGTAAATTTAAATTAATTTGGATGGAAATTTATCCCTTTTAACATATAAAATAATCTCACATATTCCCACCCCCTTTAATACACACAAATATATAAAAAATCCCATAAATATAAAACCATTTTTAGACTCAATGATTCATAATTAATTTTATCAATATTCCTTCCTAATTTTTTTCCAAATCCCTTATATTCATTGCATATTTTATGTGCAGTTTCACATCTTCAATATGAGTGTAATCAAATCCCTGACTTTTTTAAATATATCTTTTTTATCTATCATCCTTTTCAAAAATTATAAACATAAAAATATAATTAAATCATTATCTTAATTATATATAAATTTAAAAATTATGATTACACCACCACTGTATAATATACATCCCATCCATTGTAGATTGTAATCTTATCTTATCCAATGTGTGGACTAAAACCACCATAAGAGTCATTTTCCATTTTTCATCACCAATATAAATGGATGGATTTAATACTTTATTAAATGAATAAAAATGATATTTATAACATGGTTATAATATTATAAAGTTAATTTAAATACATTAAAACATTATTTATAGACCACATATTATTTATAAAAAACATCCAAAAAATTGTCATCATTGATGTGATATTCCAAAATCATGAAAAAAATTAGAATGGAATGAAATTATATCATAAAAAATCATTATATATGTTTTAATAAATTATTTTACATAATATAGTAATTATGAACATGGTAGAAAAAAATGGGGAATGACATCACCCTTACAACATGTGTATAAAATAATCCAAATTACTAACATGAGATAAAAAAACAATAACTAATTACTAGGTTTATAATAAATTAGTATAATTAAAAATAATAAAATATTATATTGTTGAATGATGTTTTATAATATTTATTTAATATGGTTAAATTGTTTATATAGTTTTTGAGATCTCTACTCTCTATAGAGGAGTTTATGTTAAGGGTTTTCATTTCATTTTCAAATCATTTAGGATTTATTTATTATTCTTGGACAAGTATTCACTAAAATTTTATAATTTCTAACTCATTAAATTTGTTAATATTAAATTAAAATTAATAATTTTATTATCAAATCCATTTTATAACCCCATTCATTTTTTTGTTTCATATAATTCTCATGTTGTAATTTTATTTTATAATTATATGAATTTTGTTCTATTGTTTGTCTTATACATGATATTCATACTTATATATTCACAATATTATGTCTATTACAATATTACATGACATTCCTTATTCTCCATCAATGGAAAAATAAATTTCTATTTACACCTAATTAGTTTGGGAATTTCATTTGAACGAAATTATGAAATGTTTATGAAAATTATAATCATATTTTATGATTATTTTTCCTCGGCATGCATGTAATTTGTTTCAAAATATATTTTAAATTAATAAATTTAGATAAAACTAAGATCTATCTATTTACATCCTTCTATTTTTATTTTTATAATATCAAATGGATGTTTTATTTTACATTTAAATGAATTGTTTTGAAAAAATAATTTCAAAATTATAAAAAATATAACATTTTTATGTTCATATATTTTATCTTCCACATAATATGTTTTTACATATGAAATATTTCATTTTTATATCAAGTATTTTTATTTCTTGTCCTTATTTGTTTAAAAAATATTTTTACGTTATTGAATATTATAATTTGACAGTGGCATATAACATCATACATTTATAAAAAAATTGAGTTATTTTTTAAAAATCATTTTTCATTATTTTAGTAACATTTTAAAGATTTTATCCATAGTATATATCTCCATTATAGTTATTTTTCATTAAATACCCTCTGAATGACAATATTAAATATTCATTATAAGATATTTAATTTTTTTATTATTAGAATAAAATCAGGTTTCCCATTTTATGTGATTCCATTTAGAACATAATAAAACATATACCCCCTTAAGTGTCATTAATTTCCTATGGGGCTAAAAAATCAAAAAATTTATTAAATGTAGATAATCAAACTAAAATGTAGTAATTAGAAATCCAATGTTTCTAACCCATGGGTATGATTTGTATGCCCTATGTTATGTAAATAGATTATATATTAAATTTGATGATTGATGTGAGATAGAAAGTGAGAAAGCACTGAAATGATGATGTTTAAAATTAGTATATTTTTCATTCATATTTCAATGATTATCAGGTTTGTGTTCTTGGGATTCAACTGGTTATGGTACCAATCGTGAGACTATCTAAGAATTGAATTTTTTAGTATCCTTTGTCTAGGTAAATTGCAATAATCCAATAATTTTACAATTATAATGGCCCTATAATAATATCAATAAAAACCTAATATACCAAGAAATCCATTTTAACAAAACTGACCTAGATCATATAATGTTCATAAACAATGTAGGGTAAATAATTTATGCAATCAAGTAAAAATCCATGATTTTAAATACAATGTTCATGCAATTCAAATGGAGAATATAATTTCATAAATTGAGTTATAAAAATACAATACACGAATGAAAAATATAAATAATCCTAACATCAGTTAACCCTACAATCAAATCACTATGGAAAAAAGTACTATCTCATACTATGGAAGATGATAATGGGTATCATGGACACCTGAGGAGGGATGGATGAAAAGAATGGTTATGGATCAAGGATCTGAATCATGGGATTTGGTCATCTCACATCATTTTCCATTTAGTTTGGGATCCCCAAATGTTTCGACCCTGGGTTGAAGAAGCATCTCATCATGTCAAAACACATAGACAACATATCTAAAAATCAGTCTCTTATAGATTTTAATGAGGTGTATGATAGACACATTTTTCAAGATGTGGAATTGGAATTTTCTAGGAATATACTTCTATCCTAACACATACAAACCAAGTGTCAACTTCATGACATGTAATTTAAACTGATAGAGTGTATTATAACTCAACTAACAATGGGTGGTTGTAATGTGACATTATATGAACTCAAGTCCTATAATTTATACACCATGTATTGTATGCATAAAATACACTTATCCAATATACTAAAACATCTCAAATTGTGTGTATAACATACCCTTATGATATACAACATTTCATTGTATGGTAATTAATGATATAATATATGATTGATTTCATATGGCATAAATTTATATGATTTTTCATGTGTGGGATTCTACATCACCAATTAATTTATTGTTAAAGTATTAATATCCCATGGGATAATTTTTTTTCATGATTTCAGATACTCAAGTCACTAATGGGTCAATATATTTTTCAACTTGATCTAGTAGAAAATGGGTCCATGTTATTTTATTTTTGGAAAAGAATAAGATTGTTTTAAAATTTTGATTTACATAAAATGGAGCAATGGTTTTATATTTTATGTTTTTCCACAATCATATTCCTTATTTCCATTTTATATTATACTTAAATGTTATGAATCATGCCTATGAGATTCTCCAAGATTATTGACTATTATATCATGTATAAATACTATTATTACCGGGTAAATGTTTGATCATTAAAATTTATATATCCCTATATAATTCAATTTTTATGGGTATGGATCCATGTGGATTAACCCTTTGTGGGTTTTTAAAGATCAAAGTTCATAGAGGTTTCTCAGAAGATATTTAGAGAAGTTTGATTGAGTAAAATATTGAATGGGGGTATACATGTCATTTATCTTTGTAACAGGATGTGAAACTCTATTTCACATGTTGTCTTGGAAAGCCTCACAATGTACCAATTTTTACACAGTATGAAATAGGGATTCGTGTCTTCAAATACTCTGAGGATAGTGAAATATAATAAAATTTTTAGGTGGCATGTTTTTTGGTGGAAACTGACCTAGAGGAATTACCCAACATGAAAGGGTATTACCCATCATGTAATTCACTAGTGTTTTATGTTTTTATTACATTTTAGCCGCTTAGGTTTTTAGGAAACCTATTCCTATAGTGCACTTTCATGGCGCTAAATTACATAGTATCCCCCTACTATAATGATTGTGGATTCCTTCATCCGAAATAGATTCCCCACTTCCCTCTTTCGATCTTTCATTGGTATAATTGATGATCTACCTCAGTTCATATGGTTTCTATGATCAATATCCAATTATTTCCATTTTTCATGTGATTGTTCATGATCTCTATGTTTGAAACAATGTTTTTTGGTTGTTGGATAGAATTGTTGTGTTGAGGCATCTTCAGGTGGATGCAATTGTTGGCGGAGTGGGGATCATGATCTGATGCAATGATAAATTCATTTGTGAAGAATTTCAATGATCTTTTGAGGTAGGATATTCTTGACTTCTCTATTTAGGTATGTTAAATTGTAGATCATTCATGATTTAGCCCTCAGATTTTACTAAAGTTAACCTAATAGAATACATGAACTGGATTAATGAACCAGTATCGATTGTTTAGTGATGTTTTGGTTTATACCATGGTAAAGGTTTCTCAATTAAATTGTTAGATATTTGGATATCTATTCCTTTAATGGTTTACCACGTTCATCCTAATGGAAGTTTCTAAGGAATATATATAATGAATTAATTGATTGTTAATTGTCTATATGGTTTAGGATTCATGTTTAATGAATCTGGTTTTTGTTGTCGTTGCAATTTGATGTTGATCAAATTGATGCTAATATGCATGTATAATGGACTTGGTTTATGAAGGCAAATCATGTAGATTATTTTACATAAATGATTAATGAATGATAAATGAATTTCATAATTAATGTTTGATAGATTAATATATCATGTTATTTTTATTTCCCATAGTTCAAACCTATGAATAATTAATCGGTTAATTCAAGATAGAATAAGAACCGGTTGTGTGATAAAACATAATACCTTTGTAGGGCCTTAGTTTCTAGTATCTTGTAAAGGATATGTTCCTTATTCTTTGTAGATGTTAGAGCTCGTTGTGTGTGAACTATGTGTACTATTCTTTGTGTCCAAGATCCCATTTCAATGTTTGTTCCAGATGCTTCTGATCAGATCAGGATACGATATTTGAGTTATATGGGGACGGGAGGCCTAGATTTTATTTGATCCTGATATAGAGGATCTAAGAGGGTTGTTTTGGTATGAGGGGAAGGAAGGCCCAGTTAATGTAGATGTAGTTGATTCCAAGATTGGAGAGATGAATTTTTTATACATGTGGTGTTGGGGAGGAGACCAGAGATGATGTAATTGGTGGAATATAGGATTACTCAATTATACAAAAGTTTGTTTCATGTTGAATCAGTGGGATGTTAATCTGCATTAGATTCTATAGTAATTTATGTTGAAATTTTTTTATATCATCCATCCAAAATATGTTAATATCCGAATGGTATTCCATGTGCTTTACTTGTTTAGATTCTCAAGGTTGGATGGCTCGACACTGCTGCTATATGAGGAAATGAAATGGAGGGTAGCTCATCTACTCACTGTGTTGAGCCCCTTGGGTTTGGATGTTTAGAATATTTTCCTAGAATAACTAAAAATTTGGAAAATGTAATGTGGTATGGTTTTTAAAAATTAAATAACCTTATATCCCATGGTGTTGGAGCCTGTTGGGATCCAATGGTTAGGATATGACACTGAGAATCAATGGACTCGGTTTTGTTATGCCAGAAGGGCACGATTCTTGGTTAGAATTATAATTAAATGTAATGTGGACTTGATAATTAATAATTAATAATTTTTGAATAAATAAATATAATGTGAAACTGATAAAAATGGTTAAAGTAACATAATATAGATCTTTAAAAGATTGTGTTCTTATAGGATATGTAGTTTTAATAGGGGAAGATGGGAGTCTGATAGACATCTTCTGTAGTTATGTATGAGACTAGGTGTTTCCCATTGTGTGGTGGTGATCTATATTATATCATAAACTTTTTGAGTTTCTATATGCCTCACCACACTATCGGTTTGGGAATCTAGCACCCTAGGGATTCTAACCCCCCTAGGGGGTGTTTTCCCAACATCTCAGTGGATGGATGGATATGTCACTACCAACTTTTACCCCACACTATTCTCTTGGTAGTTACATGTGCTAGTATACACATCAGTTATTTTTTCCCTTGTATTTGTGAAGAAGGTAGCAATGGCTTGTGATTTTTTCACAAAAATATATTTTCAATATAGTTTCATATGGATGACTATATGTGTAATATATAAATTATTTTATTTCTTGAGGATCCTTATTCGTTTCATGGTTTTTTATTTATTAACCTATAATATCAGATATGTGATACATAATATGTGAGCTATGGTGGATCATAGAAACTACCTAATTTTTTGGTTATGGTGATGTGGTGGTTAGTTTCCAGAGGTGAATGTTTGGGGGCTTCACTTATGTGTCTTCCGACGATCCTTTTTGGAGTGAGTTGCTCAGAACATGTGAAATTTGGGAATAGTGGAAAACTAGTGGGGAAGAGGTATCGAGATACCCTTGACATAAATTATTATATTATATTCTCTTGTATATGATACATGGTGAGAGTATACATGACGAGTCTATGAACATAGAATACCTATTTAGGTGACGAGTTCATTTCACTTGTTGTTCACTATGCTTTAGCCTTATTTCATTACTTTTAGGATAGAGGCTCTGGGGAGGATCCATCTGAGTATACTATTACACTCATCCTATATATATAAAAGATATTTTTCAAGTCACATAGTGAAGGTTGGATATCCTAAAGGTTACTACTACATAGGGTATTTTAGGAGCTGTTCAAGCTTCATGGTTTCTCTTGTTTTACTTTCATCTAGTACATGCAATTTTCCCTTTCAATTATTGTAGTTCTTTCATGAAATTACATATGTCCACATGGGTTTCTTATACATTTTAGTCTAAAAAGTTGTTGTTTGGTGTATATCTTATCCATCTCTTTTTCAAGTGTTATCTTAGAGGGAAATGCCTCCCATTTGTGTGGCTACAATACCTTGAGTTCTAGTTGCCTTCTCCTGGCCTACTGGAGAGCGAACTCGGGTATCATTATTTCCCATAACACATTTCAAGGATAGTAGAGGTACACCATGTGGGGTGGGGTCATGATCGAGTGGTATTAATGGTCTAGATAAGGGACATGTTTGATTTTAGTGTTAAGAATGGATGAGGTAGCATGGGTTGGTAAGGAAATGATATCAGCTAAGTTTAACAAGAACTGTAAACATGGGAGACCGACTGAGACAAGGGTATTTAGGGCCCCCTTGTGATTTTATGTATGGAACTTTAGGATTAAAAAGGATATTACAAAAATTGATATTGGTTGCAGGTTAGTGGTCTAGAAAACAATTAATTAATGTTAAGTGCAACAAATAATAGGTTTAGGAGTTATAATTGCTTGTTCATTTGTATGTACATCTCCAGGTCGACATCCTCATTAGGTTCAGATAGAATATATACATCATGTTGTTCCAAATGATCACCACAGAGTATAGGCCGATTAAGACACTTGGAGGAGGACACTCCGAGAGTTTGGGTACGAAAGTCTGCATAAGTATGGGGGATCTGTTTCATATGATGTCATAGAAGACTTGTTGTACGTGGTTGCGATAGACTTCAGATTGATCAATTCTTAGAATGAGAACTAGGTAATATTGGTTTCGAAAATTCTTTATGGGGTAAAGAATTAATGTTTCTTATTTTTTCCTCAGGGATCGTGAGGAGTAAACAATTTCATGGGATAACATTTGATACCATTTTAGGGCTATGCTTCATATTTTGACCATCAAGGTGGCTAGTCACAAGGATATACTTACCCTTTGGTAGGGATGGTCTTGTGTAAGATAGTTTATAATCCATTATAGAAACCTTTTGTGATAATATTCAAAAATATTTCTAGATGATGAGGGAATGGTGAGAAATTTTGTGGAGACTCTGGGCCTAGAGATCCAGTGCCAGATCAATTTATTTATACTGATGACATATAATGAGTTGATGGTGAGGGCATAGGTCACTGAGAAGACATTATCTAGAACCAGATCATCACAAGAGTGATGTCTTCATGATTCTTCATAAAGTAGAACTATATTCAGAGGATCATAGTTTATGGGGAAGAAGATATTTTTTTCAGCTTGTGGTAGGTCTCATCCCTTAATGTTCTATTTATCTGAAGGAAGTAGATATGAGGACAATGCTAAGGGATTATGCATTTTTTTAGTACAGAGAAAATGTTCACCATAGACTTGAATTCCCTACCATTCAGAATAGTCAAAATGGATATAGTGTTCCACTCCATGTTCCCCTATATAGTTATTTCCAACCGAGGCCACAAAATCATGTCATACCAGCTTTGGATCAGCAGAGAGTAGGTGAGGTGGGTAGAGGAATGACCCGGGTTGCAACCTATCTTCAAAAAGTAAAGCAGAACCAGGGATATAGACATCACCAGGGCTAGAGAGGGATTGTATCAGATCATGGTAAGCTTTATTAATTATAACATAAAGCACTAGGCGGGCTAGATACTGTTCAAAGTAATTGTTTCTTGTTTTCAACCTAGTTTCAAGCCTATTCTGATTTATGGGCGATGTACTCTTTTATATCAGATATCCTTTTCCATGCCATTGTACATGACGTAGATTGGATTCCAGTTCCCTAGGTGTGGACTACGCTAGTTGTATGTAGATGTAAATTTTTTAATGTATTTATATACTAAGAGCTAGTGTTGGTGAAGCACCTGTCATTGGTTGATTTCATATTTTTATAAATAAAACCACATAATATCATCCTCATCATGGATTGGTTGTATTCAGTGCAGTATATCTTGTATTTATTCAAGAGGTAGGTTGTGTTCTTCGATGTGGATAGAGATCTAGTAGTGTTTGTTGGGAAGCAATATTCTCATATGGAACATAAGTGTTTTCTTTCATTAACATCTTTTATGAATGTGATAATGTTGATATCATTGTAGGTTTAGTAGTGGTAATTTCCTAGGGTCTTGGAAGTGTACACTAATGTCTTTCTAGAAGAGGTTGTAGTGTTAATCCCATGAATAAAGATTGATCTCAATATCGAGATACAACTAAGCATTTTTTCGATCTCGATTTCTCTATATATGATAATGCCTTATGAGTTAAAAGGGATAACTATACAAGTCAATGGTATATTGGGGTGTAGTTTCATTTGGCCAACTGTGTCATCGTGGGGTGAACCTATTTTATCACGAATATGGATGATGGTATTTTGTATTTGGGGTTCGATTATCGTCTCTTGAACCAAGTGACAGTGAAGAACCATTGTCATCTTCTATGGATTGATGATTTAATCAAAAAATTATAGGATTCAATTTGGTTCTCAAAGATCAATTTTTTTTCAGGATATCATCAGATTCATGTGATGTATATAGATATCTTGTAGGCTACATTTCATTTTCAACATGAGCATTACATGTTTGTTGTGATATTGTTCGGGGTAAAGAATGCTTCACTCATGTTCATGAAGTTAATGAATGTTATGTCCCTTGAGTTCCTAGATAATACTTCTTGGTTTTTATCGCTAACATAATTGTTTACTTTGCATCTGGGGAGATGCATGTAGAGCATCTCCATGCCATTTTGGGATTCTTTTTTGGGGAGGAGTTATTTGAGATGTTGTGGATGTGTGATTTTTGGGATTGAGATGTTTGTTTCAATGGGAATTTTTGCCTCAAAATGGAGCACCCAAGAATCAATCAAAGATGCATGTAGTTATGTCTTGAGATACCCCAATGATTGTGGTAGAAGTGAAATTTTTTTTGGTCTCACAGGCCAATATATAAGGTTCATAGATAATTTATCTCTGGTTGTGAATCCTCTAAAAAAAATCTAGACATAATTAGGTGTTTGTCTAGACTAATAACTTTCATGTTGATTTTTATTATCTGATAGAGAAGTTGATTAGAGATTTGGTTCATTGTCTTCTAGCATAAAGAGTTTAGTTATAGGTTTTCTATGAGGCTTTGCATCTGGAGTAATATTTTTCTCAAATACAGTAGAGATCAATCATTCTTATGGGTCCTAGATGCTGTTTCACCATGAAAAAAAATGCGACACATGATCTCATTTTGGTGGTAATGGTGTGTTCCATAAAGTAAAAGATATAATACCTCATTTTATAGCATTTTGTGGTCTTCACTGATCATAACATACTGAGGTATGTTTTCTACCATTTTTAATTGAATGTGAGACGTTTCTAGAGGGTGTAGATAAAATAGGATTACAACTTCTAAATTTCTTATGCATCATGAAATCAGAAGATATTAGTTGATGCTATAATTAGGTAGTCATGTAGTGATGTAGTGAATGAATCATGTGATTCCTATAGTGTGACTAAATATCATCCAACATTACATATGTATATTGGAGAAGATGGGGAAATTTGGTGTCCTTTTCATAGGATTGTACAGTCATCTCCGGTCCAGTAGGAGGAGTACACCTAGTTCTGGGATATTGAGGTAGAGGTTTTAAGTGAAATAGTTGATTGTGTAGAGGACCCTAATGGTAGGATTGAGGATGAACAACACCGGTTGTTATTTCATGGAAGGATTTTTTTTTCTTTTTTGATGATTGTGATTGATGTCATAGTGTACCATAGTTCACACATAGTGGTACACCATAGTGTGACAATGTTTTAATATGGTTTGAGGATTCAGCTTAGTTGGCTAGTGAGGAAGTGTGGAATTGAAGGTTTTTTGACTCGATATCTCGTCTTAAAAAATGTAATGGTTAGACATCGTGTTCCTGATGGTCTGTTCCAGATTCTATATGTTACTCCGTGAAAGTGTTTGGGCATCTCCAGGGTCTTTTTTTACTCATTTACCTTGAGCTTGGAGAGGTTATGCCACTATATGGTGGTATTTGATCATTTTATGAAATAATTGTCGAGTCAATAAAGATTTCTTATAACTTTCCCATTCCTTCCTATTTTGAAAATCACAAACAACCTTTCTTATGGAAAATTTTATTTCCACCAAGATTTATCTTGTTAAAGAAATCATTTCTTCTCCATGGAAATTTTCTCCTATCATTGTTTCCATGACCATGATTTAGTTTCTCTAAAATTAAATGTTTTTATTTCTATGTGTAAAATTCGGTTTCATTTCGAAAACATCAGAATACTATAAATATTTAGATATAATGTATTCTGTTTTCAGGCTCAGAAATCAGATTCCAAATTCCCTATAATTTAGAATCTGAATTTTCTGAAATTCAAATTCTAAATTCTTTGAAGTTCAGACATTGAATTCTCTAATATTTGGATTCTAAATTATATGGAATTCAGATTCTGAATTCCTTATAATTCAGCCTCTTAATTATTTATAATCCAGGTTCTAAATTCCATAGAATTCAGGTTTTGAATTCCTTAGAATTCAGACACCGAATTCCTTAGAATTCAAGTTTCGAATTCCTTAGAATTCAGGTTCCATATTCCTTATAATTTAGACTCCGAATTATATAGAATTTAGGTTACAAACTCCTTGAAAAACTAAATATGAATATCCTTGTAATATTGAAATTGGATGTTTTTTACTTAGACTCTAAGAAATAGATTTGGTTGAGCAACCACATTTACATACCTTGTGATAGGTATGAAATGATGTAGTGCATTCTATCTCTAACAAACCATTGTTTGAGTGAAATGTGTACAGGTCCCTCTGAAATTTAAAAAAAATATGACCATTGGAGGAGGGACCTGATCTTTGAAGAAAATATTATAAATAAGAGCTCATTTGAACAAGCACAATACTATTCTAAAACTCCTGAGATTACATGCTGCTAAAGTGATTTCTTTATAGAGAGACTCTTATGATTTATGCTTACTAAACATCATGTTCAGATTGATTTGTTCGACTCTGATTGTTTCTATGTACAATCGAGGGCTTCATGGGAAAATAAGAAAGGGGGGCCAACAACATTAAAGTTCGAGGACTTCCTTGAAAAGGAAGATAGAGGTGTCGACTACCATGATGTTTGAGGGCCTGTGGGGATAGCAAGACAAACTATGATATTCCTATCGAGGGATTACCCTGGTGTGGGTAAGATTGACTTTCATGAAAGTATAAATCAAGGGACCATTATCCTAGGTTGTTGGATTCCCTAATCTTTGGGTTAAAAGATTATATACTTGTTACACATTTTTTTTCAAGTTTATTTTCCACTACATTTTTATTAATAAGGAAAGTATTACTATCTTATAATTTCTTGTGCTCATAAGATCCAATAGGCATTAAGGTAGAATCATTTATCTTGTGAAATTTTTTGATGTTTCATTTCTGGAACTATATTTCTGGAATCTATCATGTTTGTATAACTAAGAGGTCTTGTGAATTTACTTTGTTTTACTTTGTTAAACAATAGAATGTTTTTTATCAACATTAAAATTTCCAAAGGAATTTTTAAATGATAAAATTCACCCCCTCTGGTATATTAAGAATATACATCGTTATTTTGATACTACAATTGGTATCAGAGGCGTTCATTGAAAGACTTATATATACTTATATGTTTTCAGGCTTAGTTTTCATTGTTCAGTATATTTTCATTTCTAATTTATTTTATCCTTGTTAAAAAATTTAATATTAACAAGATTCTGTGGAATGTTTGTTTCTCTTAGATGGCTGGAATGAATGTTGGTTTGATGGAAAATTTAAATCTTACCAGAACACCTAAATTTGATGGTCATGATTATGAATATTGGAGAGATCACATGAAGACTATTGTCATCAATACTGGATTGGAAAACCACGCTATTCTTACTAGAGATTATATGATTCTTGATAAGGAAGCCATAACTTTTACTAATCAAGAAATGTCTGAATCCCAACTAAACTACAAGGTACAGAATACTTTGTTGTGCTCTATGACCAGGAATATATAAAGTCATATTTCTTTGTCATGACACACTCCCAACAAAGATGCCACTCCTGAGCTAGCAATGGTGAAAGGGAGATAATGACCCCCCGATTCCTACCTCCAGTCGGCCCCGGGTTCGCGACTAGCACCAAGGGTATGAGTTTTCACAAAAATCGGAGGCAATACCCTTTTATTTTTTAAGATCGGTAAATAAGACAAGTCAACCACCAAAAATGAAAAGAAAAAGTGTATATAAATAAACCCAAAACAATCCCACATGCATGTTTAAACAATTTTCTAACAAGGTACATGTATAAGAAAGATCAAAGTACAATACCAAAATAAACAAGAGTACAGAAACGACAGAAACTCCAACTGTCCGACTAGTAGGGCCTCGCCCGACCCTTGTAGTCCTCCTGGAAACCTTAAAGTAAACCTAGGGTGAGCATACACATATACTTAGTAGGGAAACCTAAATCTCTCGTGCATAAGTGGGTATACATCCAAATGTCCCGTGAGAACAATAGAAGAAACCTAGAAAAGAATTTTATCCACCCAACCTCACCAGCCACACTCACCAAAAGAACAATCACAACAGGTAGTAGTATATATAAAGCAAGAGTATTGGGTACCCCACACCATTCCCCATTAGTTAGCTGCTCTTCCTAATAGTGAACGTCCTGACGCTGCCACACTCTCCCCACCCGCACACACCTGGGCCTCATAACCACGTATCCCACCCGCACATAGCTGGGCCTCACAACCACGTATCCGCCCATACACACCTGGGCCTCACAACCACGTATCCCGTCCACACACACCTGGGCCTCACAACCATGTATCCCGCCCGCACATGCCTAGGCCTCATAACCACATATCCCGCCCGCACACACCTGGGCCTCATCCTGATGATTCTTGGGAATGAGTAAAACCTGCCTGAAGAGTCATGGTCTAGAACCACCCCAATCAAAACCTACCTGAAGGGTCTAAGGTGTATGGTCGCCTCAAGCGATCACATCCTAGGGGAGAAGGAGCAGGAAGAAGCTAGAAACTATGGGAAAACACCATCTCCCATTAAATGGGAGTGTTCGACACTAAGTGCTCAACATGGGTGGGGTTCGTCAAAACACAAAGATACAGATATATATATATATATATATATATATATATATATATATATATATATATAAACCAAACACACAGCCCAACCTATGGATTCTAAACATAGAAACTGAGCACGTTCCTCGACACTACTACCACGAAGCATGCATACAAAAAACAACCCCAACCCCATTTAGGTTTTCACGTTTCAGCAGAATTAGTTTATTTAGTTCCTTAACTACTGGGAAACCATCCACAACCAAACACATCAATCGTTCGTAAAACATATCCCGTCCATCCACAAATCAAGTTAGGAAAACACAAGAAACACAACGAAGTCGATCTTATCAGCCAATAACCCCATGATTATTATTTCCATTTTGTTACCAAGCCCAACCATTCATTAAATTTTATTATGCACAACCCATTGTCCGTACACATTCCAACCCATCCCTGCAGCCCCACTGCCAATCACCATAACCACAATCACACCGAACCCGTACATCATTATCCCTTTAATACCATTTATTGTAGCCCCGCTGCCCATCACTTACATAGAATTTACACAAACCCACAACCAAGCCAACCGTAGTCCCGCTAGTCTCCTAAACCACAACAACCCACAAAACACCCCCATCACATGCCACGTATCCAAGCCATCACCCACATGTTCATTATTCCATTTTGTTCAACCGGTGTGATCACACAAGGGTTCCAGATTTAAATCATCCAACTTTACGTGATTAACCAAATTCCACATTCCACAAGGTTCCATCCATAAAAACGGTCTAAAAATATAGGGTAACATTTCATTGCGCAAGAAAACGCCCCCAACGACCATGATTTTTAGTAGGCATAATCATATTCAATTCATAACATATCAATAGGATAAACAAAGATAAACATAACAACATCCCCATACCCATTATTTAACTAGTTATTATCTTTATTTAATGGTTTAACTGTTTTTCGTGAAAACAAGACGATACCCACCCCGCATGATGCACAAATTAGAGAGACGAATGTAAGATCCCTACCTCAATAGGTTCTGATCACAACGCTCCCCCGGGTCAACTTTTAGAAGAAGTTCGTCGACGTCCGTTGCTTCTGTCAAAAGTTGGAAAAACCTCCTCGGGTGGAAGTTGGGAAGGAAAGACCGAAGGGAAGACGACATACCCATGATCAGAAGTTCCGCCTCGTCGTTACGATCCCGTGGCCACTAACGGATCGTAAATCCGAGCTCGGATGAAGATGTTATGGAAGAAAAGATCCTTCAAGTCTCTTGGGAGAGCTTTACTCAGAGGAAAGGGGAGGAGAGGAGTGATTTGAAAAGGAGGAGGGGACCCCTCCTTTTATAGGTGGGAAAAAAACAAGTACACAGCGTGTACTCGGCCATTTCACATGGTCACCACGCGGATTCCAACACGGCCTTCAACGCGGAACGTGGCCATTGACTAGTCAACACACGGTTTGAGGGTAAAGCGTATGCGGGGAGGGACTACACGGCGTGTAGTTTAGGATACCTGGCGTGTACCCATTTATTTCACGCGGCAAGGACACGACATCAACATGGCACCCAACCTTTGACTGGTCAACACACAGTTTGAGGGTAACGCGTATGCAGTTAGGGACTAAACGAAGTATATTATGGGTTGCACGGCGTGTACTCATTTATTTCACACAGCAAGGACATGACCTTCAACACGGGGTATACCGCGGTGAGGGGGTACACGGAGTGTACTCACACTACACGGCGTGTACTTTTAAAATTCTGAAATGTGTGGAAAAAGTCTATTTTACCCTCCAGAACATTTTGTGACCTTCTTCTAGACAAAGGAATGGGCCAGACAGGTCCGGGCCATTACATCAGATACCTCTTAAAACATTCCCATCATCGAGAATTGAAAAACCATCCCAGAGGAACCCCACAAGATACCTCTTAGGGTTCTCGTTATAACAGGAACCCAACCAACAACCCTAATCATATGCGTTAGGAATTCCTTCTCTTATGACGAGATATTATCCGCTTTAGGCGGAACTGACTCGCCTGCACGGGCTTAATCGCATCCTCATTAATGTGTCTCGATTAATAATTGGGTCTTCCCAAATTCATACATTAGGATTTTTCAACTCGCACTACCCCCAACATCACACAACCAACACACTGCCCAAACATGTGGTTTGGGGAAATTCCTTCTCCTATATTGAGATATTATCCGCTTTATGTGGCACTGACTCACCCTCACGGGTTCAATAGCATCTGCATTAATGTGTCTCGATTAAGTATTAGGTTTTTCCCTTTTTTCCCACTCATCTGAACATGCTACACACTTCCAGAGAACAAGGAAACAAAAAGTCTCACAATCGAAAAGCCAATCGTTCCATATATCAAAGGTACAGAGTACAACATCAACACAAAGCTCAGAAGAACAGGGATAACCACAAGTCAAAACAACTCAAGGTACTGAGCATGCATCTGGGCCTCCCACTCCCAAGTGCTCTCGTCATGACCTCCACGACTCCACAACACACGAACCAACAGAATGGTTCGTCCATGGAGCACCTTCTCATTACGATCCTCGATTCTGACTGGTCGTTCCTCGAAGGTCGTGTCGTCTCCCATATCTAGCTCTCCCCAGTCGATAAATTGAGAGTCGTCATGTATGTATCGACGTAGCTGGGAGACGTGGAAGACGTCAAGAACCTTCTCCATTTGAGGTGGCAGGGCCAGCTGATATGCCACCTTGCCAACTCATCTCAGCACCTCAAAGGGTCCAATGAACCTAGGTGAGAGCTTGCTCCATTTCCCAAACCTCTACTGCCCCCGTCGAGGGGAAAACTTCAAGAACACATGATCTCCCACCTCGAACTCCAAGGGCCTCCTCCAATGATCATCATAAGAATTCTGTCGGTCTGGAGCCGCTTTCATCGTCTCACATACAAGATAGACTTTCTCAGTGGTGCTCTGCACTACCTCTGGCCCAAGAGCACATGTCTCACCAACCTCTGCCCAGCAAATGGGTGAACGACATGGCCTTCCATACAAAGCCCAAAACGGTGCCATGATAATAGTAGAGTGGAAGCTGTTGTTGTAGGAAAAATCTACTAAAGGCAAGTGTCGCACCCATGACCCTCCAAAATCTAGAACGCATGCTCGCAGCATGCCCTCCAACGTCTGGGTAGTCCACTCTATCTGCCCATCGGTCTGGGGGTGGAAAGTAGTGTTAAGGTGTAGCAGGGTGCCCAAAGAATGTTGTAACCCCATCCAGACTTGTTAGGTAAACCGAGTATCCCGATCTGAGGCGATAGTCTTTGGAACTCCATGCAAACGTACCACCTCGTCTACGTACCTATGTGCTAAGGTACACACTGGGCATGGCTCCTTAATTGCTAAGAAGGGAGCTGATTTAATCAGTCGATCCACCACTACCCAGATAGCATCATAACCACCCTGATCTCTGGGTAGTCCTGTGATGAAGTCCATTGAGATGTCATCCCATGTACACTTGGGGACATCTAAAGGATGCAACAAACTACTGGGAACACGGTGTTCATCCTTCACTTACTGACACACTAGGCACTTAGCCACAAACTCCGCCACTGCACGTTTCACCCCAGGCCACCAAAACTGTTCTTTTAGGCCTCGGTACATTTTTGAAACTCGAGGTTGTACCGCCATGGCTGAGCTATGGGACTCTTGGAGAACTCCATCATGAATCGCCTCTAGAACAAACATCATTCCATGAAAAAGAATCTGATGTCAGCTGTCCACTGACTATCCTTCTAGAGCGTTTCCCTGATCGATACGATCCTGCATTACTTCTGCCTCAGACACTTTCCACTGAGACTCTTCCACCTGCTGCAACAAGGAGGATTGTACCGCCATCTGAAACAAACAGCCTTTAACACCCCCTACCCTTGCATCCATGTGGAAGCCATCCAACTCTCCCATCGCCCTCCAAGCATCAGCGGATTCCCGAACCACTTCCTTATCTGACTTCCTTCTCAGGGAATCAGCCACAACCTTGCCCTTTCCTTTAGTGAAATAGATATTGATGCCATAGTCTTGGAGAAACTCGACCCATATCCACTTCCATAAGTTCACGTCATGCTGGGAGAAGATATAACGTATGCTATGGTGGTATGAGAAGTCCGCAAATCACTCCCCAAAGAGGTAATGTGGCCACAATTTCAGTGTGAACAATACTACTGCAAGCCCTAGGTCATGGGTGGCATAGTTACGCTCATGAGGGCACAACTGCCTAGACCCATAACAGATCACACCCTTCTTCTACATCAGTACGCACCCCAAGCCAAGGCCAAAGTAATCAAAAAACACCTCATACAACAACCCTTCCTCTGGAAACCTTAGTACGGGAGCACTGACCAACTTCTCCTTCAGGCAGTCAAAATCTTTCTGACACTGCTCGCTCCATAGGAAGACCTGGTTCTTCCTAGTCAATGCTATCAATGGAGCAGCAACTCGAGAGAAGTCCGAAACAAGCCTCTGATAAATACCTTCCAACCCTAGGAAAATACAAACTTCTTCCACGCTCTTGGGTGCCGCCCAAGAAACAACTTCCTATACCTTCGACGGGTCCACTGACACTCCATGCTGAGACACTGTGTGCCAAAGGAAGCGTACTTCTTGTGTCAAGAACTTACACTTTGAAAAATTCACATAAAGCTGGTGGTGTTGAAGGAATTCCAAGACTTCCATAAGATGCTCAACGTGCTCCTCCTTTGATCTTGAGTAGATCAGGATGTCATCAATAAACACAACGACGAACCGGTCTAAAAACTCTCGGAAGACAATGTTCATAAGTCCCATAAACACAGCTGGTGCATTCTTAACTCCACACAGCATCACTACAATATCGAAGTGCCCATACCTGCACTTGAAAGCCATCTTCAAGATGTCACTATCCTTTACCCTCAGCTGATGAAATACAGATCGTAGAACGATCTTAGAAAACCAACCTGCTCCCCTTAGTAGGATAACGAGATCATCTATCCTTGTAAGGGGTTAATGGTTCTTGACTGTTACCTAATTCAACATTCGGTAGTCTATGCATATCCTGAGACCACTATCTTCCTTCATCATGAACAAAACTGGAGCACCCCATGGCGACACGCTGGGTCGAACAAAACCCTTCTCCATCATATTGTCAATCTTAATCCACAACTCCCATAACTCCGAAGGTTCCATCTGATAAGGGGCCTTTAAAATCGGACGGGCACCAGGCTGTAAGTCTATCCCGAACACAACGTCACGTCGGGGGGGGGGGGGGGGGGGGGTAGAGTCACAACCTCCTCAGGAAACACATCGAGGAACTCCCCCAAAAACCCTTGGGACATCCATCATCTCTGTATCAGCTGAGAACACTAATAAACTGCCTATCAAGGAAAGGATAGGCTTGACATGCTGACTTTCTACCTAATAGCTTCTCTCGCCAACAAAAGATACACGCTGCACATCCTCATTGGAGAACACGACCCTTCTCCGGAAGTAGTCGATAACAGTACTAACAGAAAACAACAAGTTGATGCCTAGGATGACATCATATGGCTACATCTGTAGAAAAAGAAGGTCCCCACTAGATTGATACAGTCCCAACATTAGCCCACATCCTCGGCAAACACAAGATACACTGGTCTGGCCTCCAACTGGTGTACTCAGCACCAGTGGTATGGAAAGTCTCTCTACGTACAGTCCCAAAGCATGGGCTAGACCCGGTGCAAAAAAGGAGTGCGAAGCTCCTGAATCGAACACAGCAAGAACCGAGAGTGTTGAACAAACAAATCGTACCTCGCACCACCTCTGGTCCTGCCGGAGCTGTCAACTCTGCTGCATGCATTTGTCCATGCCCAGCCCCTCTACCTCTCTGATGTCGAACACCTCCCCAACCACGCCCTGGTCGAGGTCCCTGAGGAGCACCCTGAGGTCGGCCTCATCCTGCAAGGTCTGCCCTTGGAGGTGCAGGGTCCTGCTGCTGCTGGAAGGGCCTCGCCGACAACTGGTGCCGTTGAGGCGGGCGCTGAACCTTACCACCTCCACCGTACTGAGCTCGGATCGAGCACCGACTTTGAATGTACCCGAAACCCCCACAAGAGAGACACTTCAGTCCGGGGCTCGTGAAAAAGGGACGAGGACCCGATGATCTAAATTGGAACTGCTAGGGCCTGCTCCCTACTGGCCTGAACCTGGATGGTCTTGTTGTAGGAGACCTGCTGCTGACTGCCTTCCCCTTCGACGAACCCGGCTGGATCCCCTCTCATGGGGCACCTCCCTGCGAGTGCATCCTCTCAACAACCTCTTCCTTCTTCTGTACTACCAAGTACGTCGGAAGAGTGAAGGGGGTGACAACATACTAGAGTGAAGGACGAAGCGCCTCCTCCAAACGTCTCACCCGAGACTCCTCATATGGAAAGAGATCCTGAGAAAAGCGTAGGAGATCCTTGAACTTGATACGAAACTCTCATACTGACATACTCCCCTGTGGAAGGGAGAGTAACTCCTGTCACTTCCCCACCTTGATCATAGAAGAAAGGAATTCCTCTCACAATTCCTTTTCAAAGTCAGCCTACGGAACCTCTGCCTCTGTCCTCTCTCCGAGGTAGAGCGTCCACCACTGACGCGCCGTGACTCTTAGATGACTGACTTCTAGGGGAACCCAATACTCCCTCGGAGTACGGATCAAAGTAAAAGCGATCCCTAGTTCCTCAAGCCACCCCTCCATCTCCATATCCAAAGTACTACCCTCGTACATCTTGAGGGTTTTCCGCTGGAAAGAACGGAGATTCTTCTGCCACTGGCTATATTCCTCCTCTCGGTCAATCCTCAACTGATCGACCACCTGAATTTGATGGGCCTCGGCCGTCTGAGCCACCCGGTGATGGCGTCCAGGTTCCATAGCTGTATGGTAAACAAAGATCGCCTAATCCCAAGAAGTAAGGAATTTTCTCAAGTTTTATTTTATCACATTATTTTAATTTCTATCCCATAACACCAAAATCAAGTAAAACACAATCATAATGATGCATGTACCTTCCCTAGGGTATCTACCCTACAATCAATGTAGTCTCACTTGGTCGTTCGGTGGGCTCAGAGGCCTTGCTTCAGATCACGGGGGGCCCTAAAATCCCGTGTCCTAACCGGTCTTCCCTGGCCTATGTCACGCACCAAGATCAGCCAACACTGTTGCCCTACCATCCCATGAAATCCTCACTGTGCCTAACTCCAAACTCCATCCTATCTCTCAACCATCACCTCTGATACCATTCTATCACGACCAACTCCCACCAAAGATGCCCCTCCTGAGCTGGAAATGGTAAAAGGAAGATAATGACCCCCGAGTCCCGCCTCCAGTAGGCCCTGGGTTGGCGACTAGCTCCAAGGGTATGATTTTTCCCAAATATGGGAGGCATTACCCATTTATTTTTTTAAGATCGGGAAATAGGACAAGTTAACCACCAAAAAGGAAAAGAAAAAGTGTATATAAATAAACCCAAAACAATCTCACATGCATTTTTAAACAATTTTATTACAAGGTACAAGTACAAGAAATCTCAAAGTACCATACCAAAAGAAACAAGAGTACAAAAACTGCAACAACTCCAACTGTCCGACTAGTAGTGTCTCGCACGGCCATGGTAGTCCTCCTGGAAACTTGAAAGTAAACGTAGGGTGATCATACAACTATACTCAATAGGGAAACCTAAAGCTCTCTTGAACTAGTGGGGATACATCCTAATGTCCTGGGAGAACAATAGAAGAAACCTAGCGAGGAATTTTATCCACCCAACCTCACCAGCCACACTCACCAAAAGAAAAATTAGAACAGGTAGTAGTATATAAGAAGAAATAGTATTGGGTACCCTGCTCCATTCCCCATTAGTTAGTTTCTCTTCCTAATGGAAAACGTCCTGACGCAGCCACACTCTCCCTGCCCGCACACACCTAGGCCTTATAAACACGTATCCCACCCACACACACCTAGGTCTCACAACCACGTATCCGCCCGCACACACCTGGGCATCACAACCACGAATCCCACCCCCACACACCTGGGTCTCACAACCACGTATCCTGCCTGCACACACATGGGCCTCATAACCATGTATCCCGACCGCACAAACCTGGGCCTCATCTCGATGATTCTTGGGAAACAGTAAAACCTGCCCGAAGAGTCTTGGTCTAGAACCACCCCAATCGAAACCTACCGGAAGGGTCTCAGGTGTAAGGTCGCCTCAATCCATCATATCCTAGGGGAGAAAGAGCAGGAATAAGATAGTAACAATTGGAAAACACCCTCTCCCATGAAATGGGAGCGTTTGGCACTAAGTTCTCAACATGGGTGGGGTGCGTCAAAACACAAAGATACAGATATATATATATATATATATAAACCAAACACTCATCCCAACCTATGGCTTCTAAACATAGAAACTGAGCATATGCCTCGGCACTACTACCATGAATCATGCATACAACAAACAACCCCAACCCCATTTAGATTTTCACGTTTCAAAAGAATTAGTTTATTTAGTTCCTTAACTACTGGGTAACCATCCAAAATCAAGCACATTGATCGTTCGTAAAACATATCACTGCCATCCACAAATCATGTTAGGAAAACTCAAGCAACACAACCAAGTCATTCTTATAAACCAAACAGCCCCAGGATTATTATTTCTGTATCGTTACCGAGCCCCACCATTCATTAAATTTTATTATTTACAACCCATAGTCCGTGCACATTCCAACCCATCCCTGCAGCCCCGCTGCCAACCACCATAACCACAATCACACCGATCCCGTACATTATTATCCCTTTAATACCATTTATTGCAGCCTCGGTTCCCATCACTAACATAGCATTTACACCAGCCCACAACCAAGACAATCGTAGTCCCGCTGCTCACCCAAACCACAACAACCCAAAAAACACCCCCATCACATGCCACTTATCCATGCCAACACCCACATGTTCATTATTCCATTTTGTTCAACCAGGGTGATCACACAAGGGTTCCAGATTTTAAATCATCCAACATTACGTGATTAACCAAATTCCACATTCCACAAGGTTCCATCCACAAAAATAGTCTAAAAAGATAGGGAAACATTTAATTGAGGAAGAAAAGGCCCCCAACGACCGTGATTTTTAGTAGGCATAATCATATTCAATTCATATCATATCAATAGGATAAACAAAGATAAACATAAAAAAGTACCCATACCCATTCTTTAACCAGTAATTTTCTTTATTTAATTGTTTAACTGTTTTTCGTGAATACAAGATGATAACCACCCCTCATGATGCACAAATTCGAGAGACGAAGGTAGGATCCCTACCTCAACAGGTTCTGATCACAACGCTCCCCTGAGTCACATTTTATAAGGCGTTCGTCGGTATTGATCTTTTCTGTCAAAACTCGGGAAAACCTCCTCGAGTTGAAGTTGGGAAGAAAAGGCTGAAGGGAAGATAATAGATCAAAGCTCAGAAGATCCGCCTTGTCGTTACGAACCTGTGGCCACTGACAGATCGTAAATCGGATCTCGGACGAAGATGTTATGGATGAAAAGAGCCTTAGAGACTCTTGGGAGAGCTTTTCTCAGAGGAAAGGGGAGGAGAGGAGTGATTTGAAAAGGAGGAGGGGACCCCTCCTTTTATAGGTGAGAAAACAAAAGTACATGGCATGTACTTTCTAGTGCACGGCGTGTACTCAGCCATTTCACACGGTCACCACGAGGCTTCCAACACAGCCTTCAACGCGGAACGTGGACATTGACCGGTCAACACACGGTTTAAGGGTAACGCGTACGTGGGGAGGAACTACACGGCGTGTAGTTTGGGATACACGGCTTGTACCCATTTATTTTACATGGCAAGGAAACGACATCAACACATCATATGGCTGTTGACTAGTCAACACACAGTTTGAGGGTAACGTGTACGCAGGGAGGGACTACACGGTGTGCAGTATGGGCTACACGGTGTCTACTCATTTATTTCACACGGAAAGGACATGACCTTCAACACGGGGTATACTCGGAGAGGGGGTACACGGCATGTACTCACACTACACAGCGTGTACTTACAAAATTCTGAAAAGTGCGGAAAAAGTCCATTTTACCCTCCGGAACATTTTGTGACCTTATTTTTGACAAAGGAATGGGCCAGAGAGGTTTGGCCCATTACATTCTTCTTGTGAAGCTAAAATTTCATTTTTAAGAAATTGGAGGTTATCCATTTTGGTACATCCAAGGTTATAGAGACTAGAAGATCCATGTGCAGAGGTGAATATCATGGTTTCTGGTTTTTTATAGAGAACCTATATGTAAGGTACAACTATGATTTATTACCATTATCAAAAATTTGCAATAAATTAGTGAGAAAGGTTTGGATGATGAAGCTCTTATAGATAAAATTATAGATATCATGCCTAATGAATGGGAATCCAAGAGGATAGCTATAGATGGAAATAGAAAAGTTACCCAAATTACTCTTGATGAGCTATTTGGAATTCTTCTTAAACATGAAACCTGGATGATGATAGATGCTGATAATATTAAAAAGAACAATAGAAATGGAAGCATCACTTTTACAACAACCTCATACCTTATGTAAGCTAAGACTCTTGAGAGAGTTACAAGATCTAAATCTAATAAGACTATTATTCAATATGAATCAAGTGAATGTAATCATTATGAGAATAAGCTAGCTAATCTTTCTCAGAGTATGAACAAGATAGTTGGGAAAAATAATTTTAGTATAGATAAAATAAGAAAGAGATAAAGGAAAATAAATTCTTGAAGTTAATTATTATGAATGAAAAATAGTAGGGCAAATAAGGCTAGATTTTACTATGCTTATAAGAAAGGATGGAATGGAAAAACATTCACAGAGGAATAGAAAAATGTACTAAAAAGATAAAGCTATGATTGTTTTGAAATCTAATGACACCTGGAATTCCAATGGTGGAGACTCTTATGATGAATCCTTATAGTACGAATCTTATGGTCAAGAGAATCTTTGTTTACATGCCATGTTACCTATTTAAAATCATTGTTTTATAGCCAAGGTACACAATGATGAATCCAAAACCAATGTATCCTTGAATTTTAATAATAGTGATGGTAAATATTATGAATTTTTGGATAATCAATCTTCTTTTGATGATGAAAATTCTTTACCTACTTATGAATAATTTTCTCGGTTTACAAAGCTCCTTGAGAATGAAATTCTAAAGTCAATAAAAATCATGACATGGAGAATTCTAAAATTTATATTTTTACTAAATAAGTATCACATCTTTATAAATATCATGATATGAAAATTTATTATATTGAAAGTATTTCAAAAACCCTTGGAGAAGTTAATTTTGAGAACGATAAACTTTCTAAGGATCTTGAAATTTTAATTTATAATTTAAATGTTTTAGAGACTAACTTTTGTGCTAAAACAAATGTTTTTTATGATAAAAAAATAGTTATAGTACTGAAGTGAAGAAATATTATCCTTTAGGATGTTTATATCAAACATTATATAGGTAATGAATATTTTGATAAGACGTATTCCAAAATGCGACCTCAATGGAAATATTCTAGTTTTGGTTATACTTTTTTATAAACCAGTTTTTAGTAATAATTATTTTGTTCCTCTATGTACAATATTCTTCACTAAGTGTCAGTGTGGTGGGCATTGAAAAAAAAGTTGTTCCTTAAACAAAAAATCATATTTAGGTTTTCATAAAACATATTTTTCAAATAAAATGTGTATTCCTAAGATATTTCTTTATGATGTTTCCAGATCCAAGAATGTTTGGGTTCTGAAAGTCTAACATCATAATTTTCATGAAAATAAAGAAATTACAAATAGAAATACATGGTACATGGAGTGTGTATGTGTAGAGACCCATAGATTGACATACATACACATTACATTTCTTTTTTAGAATACTTTATACATTACAAAAACAGATTCCCAAAGACTGTATTAGTTTAGAGTCTTTGGAAACTCGGAACATAATCTTCTAATCACGGTGAAAGATCTTCAAAATCTCCCACAAAGATCTTCCCCTTTGGTTTTCTTACCTAAAAACATTATTTATATCTTGGGTAAAAGTAAAAATAAAAAGGGTTAGTTCAAATTCTCATTAAGGGTAACCATGTAGAAAATAAACCAACACACATACATTTGAACTTCAAAACATGAACATAAAGTTTAAACATCAAAATCTTGGGCAATGACATTAAACATTGTAGTACGTAAGGCATAAATCATAATGGAACATTAATCATGATAAAATAACATGGGAATAAAACATGTAATTGTAAAAAACCATTAGGCACATGATATGATTTCTATAGTAGCCAAGGCATTGCTGCCAAGACCATCCTAGTGGACAAGGTCCATTACTGAATCAGGTTTACTTGTCGTTCCGACCCTCTATTACTGAACCAGATTCACTTGTCGTTCTAGCTATGCCTATCTCATGAGATATAAATCTTGACCCAATACATTGAAGTGAGATATAGGTCCCACCCATCTCATAATGAAATCATTCTTACTTGTTCCACAAAATAAACATAAATCATTAATCATAACCCAAACAGTAAAATGGGTTTCATAAACATCATCCCATCATTACGTAATCCATATATAAAATGGATATCATTTTTTAATAACAAAACTGAAACCATTTCAATCATAGAGACATTATACCTGAAGCATACACATATGAAATAATGTCATCTTATATAGAAAATGGTTTTGATAAAACACATGAAATGAATTCTTGATGAAAATATCCTTTCTTCTTTAAAATCATTTTCTTTCCACAAAATACCATGCAATTTTAAAAGAAAAGGATTCTGTTCAAAATATTCATGAAATCATGTAGAGTAAGCTTCATGAAAATAAGGCATTATGAAACCGTAAAAATCTATTAATGCCGTATAAGTTAATAAAAAATTCTACTTGTACATTGAATGGAAAAGTCAAAAAGTTCCTCGTATGGTAAACAAAAGAAAAATTTCTTCCATAACACAAAGTAAAAGTAAAATAGTTGTAAACATGACATTAAAAATACATGGAAGAATATTAAACACTTTATGAAAAACATTTTATGGGCATCGATTAAAAATATAACCCCAATAAATACTTACGTATAAGAAATCTCATATAAGAATGAGACTGGAATAATTATCCCTTACCTTAGGTCTGATATGCTTCATACATATCCAAACCACCGGTTTAATAATTTAAATAATGTCATTGACTTATTATAGAATCATATTCACTATTATGATATCATATATGGGTCACTTATGACTTTATATTACCCGTTCGGTTGTAAATTCAATGTTAAAGCAGTGTTGTGGGTAAAATCGTTTCATTTATCGTACGTGTTTCAACTTGTTGTTATTGATATTATTTATTATATATTGATTTAATTAATTACATAATTTAAAGCATTATTTATATATAATATATTTTTAGCATATAAATATATATGATTGACTGATAAACGGAATTAAATACACAGTTCATAGAGACGGTAGTCCGTACGTATGCATGAATGTTGTTTTTTTTCCTTATTGATTGGAATGGAAGTAAGTAGATGACATATATATATATAAATAAATCTAGTAGAATTATTATTTCATATATATCATTATTATTCAATATATTTAATTTATAATTATTCTTGAATGGTTAATATTGAGAATGAATCTCATCGCGTCTTGGAGACGGTAATCCTTACGCACGCATGAGCGATGATATCGTTCCCATAATTATTGAATGGAATTGGAGAAGATGATATAATATCTCAGAATAAGTATGATATTATCATAACCATATATATTTATTCTTTACACCATTATACCCATACATTTATGGTTTTGGTGGAAATACATATTTCACAACGGCGTGGAGACGGTATTCCGTACGTACGCACGCTCGGTGATATCGTTTTCTGTAGGATTGATAGAAGGTAAAATAGGGTTGTTTAATTTTTATAATTACATATCAGTATATGAGTTATACTGATGTTATTACTTTATAATGAAACAAATAAAGAAGAAGAAGTAGAAGAATATATAAATGTGAAATAATCGATAAAGGATATTACCTCTTCTTCGACGCGCCTCTTCTAAACCTCCTCTTACGACACTAAATTTGGTATTTGATGAAAACCCGAAACTCTAGTATGTTTTTAGGGAAGTGGAGAAGGGAAATGGACAGGTTTTTTCCTATATTTAAGGCTCAAAATATTGTAATGTGGAGAGGGAAGAGGTTCCCTTTTATAAGGGAGAAGAGGGGCACCATAGGAAATATTTAACCTATTATTTTATAATAAAGTCATATTTGGTTTATAATGGCTCAAAAGTGACTTATTTCGAATCTAGGGTGGGAATGGGTCACAATAATCTCATCTAATAGGTTTTAGACAATTTTAGGTTACCATTTTAACCTTATCATTTAGAATTATCTCTATGTTAAATTATTTAACTTTTACCGTGTCTTCTTGTATTCTTACACAATATGGTAAATAAACTTACTATAAACATACAATAGAACTTCAATTGGTTCATTAATGTCATAAATATTATTATATAAGTCTTTTGGCAGAGCCTTAGATTTTTAGTATTAGAATAAAAATTAATAATGTAATATTTGTTATAAAAACACTTTTACGTCAATTTTGACACTATTTGGTATATTGTTTTTGGTAAATTCATAACAGAATTATTAAATAAAAAATAATTCATCTAAATAACTCTAATAAGTTATATTAAACTATAAAATTAGTTTTATTCATAAAAATTCTACAATTATTTTTTTATGGGTATTTATAACATCAATAACGTTAATATTTTATTAATAGGGTAATTAGTGCATCATCATTGTGTCATAAATAACATAAATTATTTAATGTATAAAAATTATAAATAAAATACCATTATGTAGGAAATATATTTATATTTATAATGAATATTTATAATTGAATTTATCTTATGTATAACCCTAAATTAAAAATGTTTTAGTCATTAATCATTGATTTTATGTATTGTAACTCTTCTTTAAATAAAATAATAATAAATGTCTTAATCTAATCCAAGTGGAACTAAAGGGTAATATTTTATTCATAAGGTTATTTTTGGTTGAATTACACTTATCCAATAGAATTTTTACATGTTTTAGGGTAATAATTATATATGTTTTATCCTTAATTACCCTATTTACTTTTAATCGTGGTAAATAAATATAAAAAGGCACTATTCACCAAAGATTATTTTTATCTTACTCAACCACATTTTACTCATTTATATTAACTGTGTCCCTCAGATTTTTGAAATTCCATTCATAGAAGCGGTAAAATTATGTTTTATATAAATTTTCAAATTCTCTTAGGAGGTGGGTAAAAGACGGTGAAAAGTTCAATAAAATTTTTATATATCTAGAATTATTATAAAATGACTCCAATAATTTACATTGAACTTATATAGGTACTATGTATCAATTTTGACCTAAAATAAATTTAAATAAAATAAATAAATATTTAAATAAATATTCGGTTTTAAACTATAACTTAGTGTTTTCACTATTCATAAAAAATTGAATGTTTTCAGAAAAATACAAAAAATTTACCCCAGGCTAATTTTGATATTCTGAATCAAAAAATGAATTCCATTTTGAAAGATAAAATTTATAAAGTTTTGAAACGTGGGTATTACTATTCATAATATCTTGTTTATATAATATTTTAATAACATATCATTTTTTAGTGAAACCCGATATTGGGTACTACACATGCTATCAAGGAAGGTCGTGATTGCATGTAATGCAAGCCATGTCAGGGATTCCTGTAGTTAAATCTCCCATTGTTGGTGTGTATATCATAATAAAAACTTAGTTCATTTATACATTAAATAAAATCTATACATAGTGTTGCATAGAATAATTTCCACAAAACGAACTTCAAATTGTGTGAAACACGAGCCAAAAATAGTGTTGCATATACTGCAAGCTAATACGGTGTTGCATATAGTACAATCTAATCTTGGTGTAGTGTATAATAGATAAAATTATGAAATTAAAAATAATATATCTCATAAAATATCGGGGTGTTACATTCTACCCCCCTTAAAATAAATTTCTCCCTCAAAATTCGTCGGGGTTATAAATCGTTTACTACTTCTAAGTTTCATTCATAGAAACCCATATCGTAAAATGGAACACTAAATCGTCATTTTAAAAAGGATCATTAGAAACATAATGGATTCCCAAAGTAAATCATCATTGGGTTTCCACATAAGAGAATATAGGTGAAAATATGGATATGGAAGGGAAATCTAACCATCATGTTTAGATGAAGTTTGGTAGAGAGCATGGCTATGAAAAAGCCAAAAATCACAAAGTCATAAAATTTTGATGATCTACGGTACCATCTGATTCATTAGTTGTGAGGGCAACATGACAACATTTTTGGTTTTCAAGATCATTTCCCTAATGTTTAAGAATTTTTGAATTAAAATAAATACTAACTTGATTTTGGTACAATCTTACTGTTGTTTGTGCCTTGAAAAATTTCCACTTCATCTCTTAAAGAAATATAGTTGAATTTGTCTTCCATGAAGTGATAGTAGATCATGCGATAGAATGATAGGTCATTCCATCGATCTCATACATAAGGATAGGAAAAGTTATATACATATGTCCATCTTATAGTGAGATTATTCATATATGGTTCCAAAGAAGGAATTATATTTCATCTATCATACCTCATAATAAAATAAAACTAGTTTATACTAACCATGGACTTCTTGTAGGCCAGTGGCAGGAAATAAAGGCATGCGGCACTTCGGTTGTGGGTTCGATTCCCGCAACCTTGTCGGACGCGACGGTTGTCGCCCGTCCTGTAGGTTGTCCCTTTTTCTAAAACTAAATTATTATAACATTCCTTCAATAATATAAAAAAACGTTATTGACTTAAACAATACTATCTTATGCATTACATAATTCATTCCAACATTTAGGATTATCCAAAATACATTGGTCCAAGCTCATAGTATAAGGAGAAATCTTACTTGAAAGGTCAAATAACAAGCACGTGAATACCATAATTTTCCCCCTATGTCATAAGATATATCTTTTTGGTCACATTCCAAAAATGTGAATACCTTAATCATGTATTTTTTTTAAAATGAATTACCATAGAACCTTAGTGGAAACAATAATGATGTAAAAAGTTAACACTTTCCACAGGCCAAATTCCCAAATTTTGTATATATTCAAACCATGATATCACTTTGTCCTTATATCAGTCATGAGATGATGAATACTATCAAACATTTCATTTTATACTTATCCCTTTATTATGCGCATATCATCCTCTTTCCAAAAATATCTGAATAAACTTTCATGGTTACAGGTAACATTCAACATATACCTTCAAATAATTTAGGGAAAACAATAGCGTAACAATCCCTAGATATGTCTTTATTCCATATTACCATTACCTATACAAACATAAATCGTTCCAATACCTTCTTAAACTATTGACCATGGTTCAAAAATTCTTTCATCTCACAAATAATTTTTAGTATCTTCATCATCATCAATATAAATACCACCCATACGACCATGATGATTCTCTTCATGAGACATTCCCTTAGAGAATCAGTTTGAATAATGCCCATACATTCCACATTTAAAACATTTAACCATTGTTGATGTCTTAGTAATACCATTATCTTTGTCCATGGTGTTAACTAAACCTTTTCCTTTACAATTATTGGCATTGTATCCTTCTTTTCCAAACCCAAAATATCTTCCAGTTCCTTTGAAACATTCTCCCTAATGCCTCTTCCTATATTATTTACATGAGGGTAATTTAACTTTCTTTCCACTATGATCATCATGAACCTCCATCTTTCTCTTATTAGCTGACTCGGGATACTTACCAAAGTTGAGATTATTGATAATATTATGATATTTATGACTAGGAATAATAACGATGTTTGGACTTCCAAATCCCGTTTCATTTGGTTTCTCATTATTAATATCATTCCATTGTCTATCATATCCTCTATTATTGTGAATCTTCCTATTTAAAGCCATTTTCTAAAACCCAAAAAGAATAGTGTGAGAGGCAAAAATCATGCTAGGAAAGCAGCATAATAAAGGGTGAGTACCTTCAATATTTAACATGTTAGGTTTAATTCTAAAATTGTTACCATGATTCTAGGACTATAACCTATATGTATGCTTAACCTTAGAAACATCCCTAAACATACCTTATAAATATCTCTTGGGATTTCACTAAAGTTTTCACATCCTAATTTCCAAAGGTTCACAAAACCTTCGCTCTGATTCCAACTGTAGAGACCCATATCTTGACATACATATATAATACATTTATTTTGCGGAATACATAATACATTACAAAAACAGAATCCCAAAGAACATATTAGTTTAGTGTCTTTGGAAACTCGGAACATAATCTTCTAATCATGGTGAAATATCTTCAACATCATCCATAAAGATTGTACTTTATGTTTTTCTTACCTAAAACCTTTCTTTATATCATAGGTAAAATAAAACATAAAAAGGGTGAGCTCAAATGATCATTAAGGGTAAGAATTGAGAAAATAAAACAACCCACATACATTTAAACTTAAAAACATGAACATAAATTTTAAACATCAAAATCTTGTGCAATGAAATTATACATGGTAGTACGTAAGGGATAGATCATAACAAAACATCAATCATGATAATATAGCATCGGAATAAAACATGTAATTTTAGAAAACCATTATTCACATGATATAATTTCCATAGTAGCCAAGGCATTGCTTCCAAGACCATCTGAGTGGATAAAGTCCATTACTGAATCAGGTTTACTTTCCATTCCAGCCCTATATTACTGAACCAGATTCACTTTTTGTTCCATCCATGTCTATCTCATGAGATATAAATCATTAACCAATGCATTATAGGTATATATAGGTCCCACACATCTTATAATGAAATCATTCTTACTTGTGCCAAAAAATCAACACAAATCATTCATCAAAACCCAAAGAGTAAAATGGATTTCATAAACATCATCCCATCATAACATAATACATATAAAACAAATGGATATCATTTCATCATAAGAAAATTGAATCCATTTAAATCATAGAGACATTATACTTGAAACATACACATATGAAATAATTTCATCTTATATGGAGAATGGTTTTGATAAAACAGTTGAAATGAATTTTTGAGGAAAATATCCTTTTTCTTCAAAATCATTTTCTTTTCACAAAATGCCATGAAATTTTAAAAGAATAGTATTCTGTTGAAAATATTCATGAAATCTTATAGGGTATTATTCGTGAAAATAAGGCGTTATGAAACCATAAAAAACCATTCATGCCGTATAAGTTAAAAAAACATTCTCCTTGTACTTATAACGGAAAAGTCAAAAAGATCCTCATATGGTAAACAAAAGAAAGATTCCTTCCATAACACAAAGTAAAAGTCAAAGAGGGGTAAACATGACATTAAAAATACATGGAATAATATTAAACACTTTATGAAAAACATTTTATGTGCATGGATGAAAAATATAACCCCAATAAATACTTACGTATAAGCAATCTCAGATAAGAAAGAGAATGGAATAATTGTACCTTACCTTAGGTCTGATAAGATTTGTTTGTATCTGAACCTCCTGTATAATGATTTAAATAATTTCATTGACTTATTATTGAATCATATTCATTGTTATGATATCATATATTTATCACTTATGACTCTATATTAACCATTCTGTTGTAAATCCCATGTTAAAGTAGCGTTTTGGGTAAAAATATTTCATTTATCATACGTGTTTCGACTTGTTGTTCATGATATTATTAATTATATCCTGATTTAAATAATTACAGAATGTAAAACATGATTTATATATAATATATTTTCAGCATATAAATATATATGATAGATCGATAAACAGAATGAAATACACCGTTCATGGAGACGGTAGTCCGTACGTATGAATGAATGCGATTTTCGTTTCCTTATTGACTTGAATGGAAGTAAGTAGATGAAATATATATATAAATAAATCCAGTAGAATTATTATGTCATATATATCATTATTATTCATTATATATACTTTATAATCACTCATGAAAGGTTAATACGGAGAATGAATCTCATTGTGTCGTGGAGACGGTAATCTGTTCGTACGCACCAGCGATGATATCATTCCCATAATTATTGGATGGAATTAGAGTGGATAATATAATATCATAGAATCAGTATGATGTTATAATAACCATATATAGTAATTCTTTACACTATTATACCCATCCAAGTAAGGTGGTGGTGGAAAAACATATTACACCACAGTGTGGAGATGGTATTCCGTACGTATGCACGCGCGGTGATTTCATTTTCCGTAGGATTGATAGAAGGTAAAATAGGGTTGTTTCATTTTTATAAATATATAAAAGTATATGAGTGATACTAATATTATTACTTTATAATGAAATAAATAATGAAGAGGAAGTAGAAGAAGATATAAATGTGAAATAATTGGTAAAGGATTTTACAATTCTTCGACACGCCTCTTCTAAACCTCCTCTTAGGACACAAAAGATGGTCTTTGAAGAAGACTAGAAACTCTAGTATGTTTATAGGGAAGTGGATGGGGGAAATAAACAAAGGTTGGTCGATCTTGATGGATCAAAGTGTTCTATAGTGGAGAGGGAAGAGGTTCCCTTTTATAAGGGAGGAGAGGGGAGCCTTAGGAAAAATATAAACTATTATTTTAAAATAAAGTCATATTCGGTTTATAATGGCTCCAAAGTGACTTATTTAGAATATAGGGTGGGTATGGGCCAAAATAATCTCAACCAATAGGTTTTATCCATGTTTAGGTTACCATTATAACCTTATCATTGAGATTTAACTCTAAGTTAAATAATTTAACTGTTACCGTGTCTTCTTGTATTCTTACACTATATGGTTAATAAACTTACTATAAACATCCAAATGAACCCCAATTGGTTCATTAATATCATATATATTATTATATAAGTCTTTTGTCAGAACCTTATATTTTTTGGAATATAATAACAATTAATTGTTTAATATATTTGTTTAAAACACTTTTATGTCAATTTTTACACTATTTGTTATTTTGTTTTTGGTAAATTTATAACAGAATTATTACTTCGAAATAAATTTATATAAATAAACCTAATATGTTATATTAAACTATAAAATTATTTTAATTCATTAAAATTCTCAAATTACATTTATATGGGTATTTATAACATCAATTATGTTAATATTTTATTAATAAGGTAATTACTGCATTGTCATTGTGTCATAAATAACATAACATATTTAGTGTCTAAAAATTATAAATAAAATACCATTATGTAGGAAATCGTTTCATATTTCTAATTAATATTTATAGTCTAATTTATCTTATTTATAAACCTATACTAAAAATGTTTTAGTCATTAAACGTTGATTTTAACTATTTTAACTCTTATTTAAATAAAATAGTAATAAATGTCTCAATCTAATCCAAGTGGACCTGAAGGGTAATATTTTATTCCTAACGTTCTTTTTGGACGATATAAACTTATCCAATAGAATTAGAACATTTGTTAGTGTAATAATTATATAATTTTTACCCTTAATTACCCAATTTACTTTTAACCGTGGTAAATAAAAGTAAAATGTCACTATTCACCAAAAATTAATTTTATCTTATTGAACCACATTTTACTCCTTGACATTAACCATGTCTCCTGGATTTTCAAAATTCCTCTCATAGAAGTGGTAAAATTATGTTTTATATAAATTTGAAAATTCTCCTAGGAGGTAGGTAAAAGACGGTGAAAAGTTCAATAATATTTTTATATATCTAAAATTTTTATAAAATGACTCAAATGAATTACATTTAACTTATATAGGTATTTTGTATCAATTTTGACCTAAAATAAATACAAATAAAATAAATAATTATTTAAATAAAAATTTGGTGTTAAAATATAACTTAGTGTTTTTCACTATTCAAAAAATTGAATGCTTTCAATAAAAATAAAAAAAATTAACCCTAGGATAATATCAGTATTCCAAATCCAAAAATGAAGTCCATTTTGAAAGATAAAATTTATAAAATTTCAAAAAGTGGGTATTTCTATATATAACATCTAGTTTATATAATATTTTAAAAACATATCGTTGTTTAGTGAAACCCCATATTGCGTACTATACATGCTATTGTGGAAGGACACGATTGCATGTAATGCAATACATTTCAGGGCTACGTGTAGTTCAAGCTCCCTTTGGCGTTGCATAAAACATAATAAAAAATTATTTCATTAATACATTAAACAAAAACTATACTTAGTGGTGCGTAGAATAATTTCCACAAAACGAACTTGAAATTGCATGTCACGCGAGTCAAGAATAGTGTTTCATATACTGGAAGCTAATATGGTGCTGCATATAGTACAATCTAATCTTGGTTTAGTGTATATTAGAAGACATCAAAGAAATTAAAAGGAATATATCTCATAAAATCTTGGGGTGTTATAGTATGTTTCCGACACATGACTGGTAACAAAAAAACTTTTTCAAATGATCATCAAGACGAAGGATAGAGAAGTAAAATTGTGAGATAATGGTAAGGGAGAAATTATTTGTATATGTAATATTATTTTTTTGGAAAACATTGATTTAATATGTTTTATTTGTTATGGATCATAATCACAACCTTATTACCATAAGTCCATTATGAGATGAATGTTATGTTTTCAAATATAGGAATGACAAGT
Organism: Viscum album; assembly: GCA_963277665.1. NCBI lineage: Eukaryota > Viridiplantae > Streptophyta > Magnoliopsida > Santalales > Viscaceae > Viscum > Viscum album. Next base: position 602,868,472 of record OY728136.1, on the reverse strand, counting down.
GCTTTGTACTCAATTAGAATGCATATTTTATTATTTCTACCAATAGGAATGTGAATGTATACACAATAAACATAGAAAACCTTGGGAACCAAGACCTACCTTTCCTTAGTGCAATGAAATACCCATAAAGGTTATGGCATAAAAGGTTAGGACACTGTAACCATAGGAACCTATGAAAACAATCTATGAAAATACTAATTAATGATCTACTAGATCATAGATTCTATTCTTCAATAATTTTTGATACTTTTCAATTGGGAAAGAATCATAAATCAAGTTTTAAATCAATCGGTTATGTCTCAACTACTAATGCATTACATTTGGTGCAAATGGAACATTTTTCCCCAACAGAAATTGAATGAATTTGAGGAAAATATTATGTATTTGTTCTAGTTGATGATTACACTAGATTTATGTGGGTCTATTTTCTAGAAAATAAATCTGAAGCATTTTATTATTTCAAAAATTTTAGAGCTGAAGGTAAAAATGATAAAAACATTCCATCGATAACTATTCATTATGATCATGGAAGATAATTTTAAAATTCTGATTTTGAAACATTTTTTACTAAAAAATGAATTACTCATAACTTCTCAGCACCAATAACTCCTAAATAGAATGGTGTTGTTGAAAGATGAAACCAAATTCATCAAGATAAAGAAAGGACCATGTTGAGTGAATATTTGACTGCTAAACACTTTTGGTTTGATGTTGTAAGTAATGCTTGTTATACTATGAATCATGTTTTTATTAGACATTTCATAATAAAACCCCTAATGAGTTATGGAACGGTTGAAAACCTAGATGTTTCTACTTCAATGTATTTGGATGCAATGTATTCATTCTAAATACTAAAAATAATCTACGTAAATTTTCACCCAAATCGGATGGAGGAATATTCTTGAGCTGCTCCCTAACATCTAAGGCTTATAGAGTTTTCAATAAAAACACTTGTATTTTTGATAAAATAGTACACATTAAATTTGTTGAAACTAACCCTTTTGTTTCTAAGAAACCTCAACCCTCATCCATGGATGTTTTTTAAAAACTAATTATCAACCCTTGATAGAAGATCATCCTGATAAAAATGTTCAAGAGATTTTTTTTGAATCATTTACCCCAAAATATTTCCTACCATATGTTGATGAACATGTTTTAAAAAATCCAAATCAGTTGATTCAAAATAATTATCGTAGTGATAGTATCCTTGGTGACGCAAATTAACTTGTATGGAATAGAAGTTATTTAAGAAATGAAGTAGAACATATAGCATTCCTTTCTGAATTAGAACCTAAAATCACTAATGGAGATTTAGGAGATGGTGATTGGATTAAAGCAATGAAAGATGAGAAAAATGAATATGTAAGTAATAATGTTTTACCATGAATGAAAAACCTAAGGAAACTTCTATTATTAGAGTAAAATGTGTCATTATAAATAATTGTGATGAAAATGGAATAATATTATGAAATAAAGCTAGTTTAGTTGCTAAAGGCTATAATCAACATGGAGGAATGGACTATGAAGAAACATATGACCTATTAGATAGACATGAATATATTCGTATTCTACTTGCCTATGCTGAATTTATTAACTTCAAACTTTTTAAAATGGATGTTAAATGTGCTCTCCTTAATGGTTATGTTCAAGAGGATGCTTTTATTAAACAACCTCCTGGTTTTGAAGATACAAAAAATCATGAACATGTTTTCAATCATACGAAATCTTCATATAGACTTAAACAAGCCCCTAGATCATGGTATGATAGACATTCATGATTTTTGTTACAATACAATTACATTAAAGGGAAATGTTGATCCAAACCTAATTATATAGAATAAATAGTAGAATGTTTTGATTTTTCAGATTTATGTTGATTACATTATATTTGTTTCAACTCAGTAACCCCTAAATGATTCCTTTGAGGATCTAATGAAATCTTAGTTTGAAATGTGTATGATGGGTGTGTTAACAATTTTCTATGGTTTTTATATTTCTAAAAAATTATATGGAATATATATATCCCAAAATATTTATATTAAATATCTTCTTAAAAAGTATAGATATGACAACAATAAGAGTATAAGTACTCTAATTGGTACCTCAAATTCACTTGATATTGATGAAGCTGAGAAAACAGTAGATCAAACATCTTTTGGAGGTATGATAGGAAGTCTACATTACATAACATCTATTCATCCAGACATAATGATTCCAGTATGATTATGTGAAATATATCAATCAAATTCTAAAGAATCTCATTTAAGGTAGTGAAAAATATTTTTTGCTGCTAAAAGGGAACCATTGATTTAGGACACATTTATTATTCTGGAAATGAATTTTTTCTAAAAAGTTTTTCGGATGATGAATTTAGAGGTAGTAGAATGGATAGTAAAATTACATCTAGAACTTTTCATTTCTTACGATATTCATTAGTATCTTGGTCATGTAAAAAGAAACACTCAGTAGCACTTTCCACTTCTGAAGATGAATATGTAGCAACAGGAAGTTGTTGTCCTCATGTTTTGTGGATGCAACACACACTCACTTATTATGGTATGAGTTTTACCAAAACAAAAATATTTTGTGATAATATTAGTACCATTTTCTTAAGTCAAACCCTACACATCACTCTCGTGCAAAACACATAGACATTAAGCATCACTTCGTTATGGATCACACAGAAAAAGGGGATATCATTCTTGAATTTATTAGAACACAAGATTAACTTTCTAATATTTTCACCAAATCATTACCCTCAGATTGATTTTAATATATTAAACAAAAGATTGGAATGATAACTGTAAGGTAATCTTCTTTATTAACTTCTTATGGAAACCTATCTCCTTTGAGTAAGAAACTCCTTTTCATAGGGGATGTACATTTTCTTATTAGTAAAATTTTTTAGAGTCAAATATTTCATAGTTAAATTATTCAAAGTCAAATTTCTTTTTTCATTATCCAAATTTTTTATAGTCTAAAATTTTATTCGTATTTAAAATTTTCGTAGTCTAAAATTTTATAATCAAAATTCTTGAAATCTAAAAACTCTTTAAAAATATATATTTTTCTCCCATTACGAATAATCAACATAGCATTCTGAAAGGTATATTTTCTTTTCTAAATTTTTATAATCATCTTTTACATGTTGGTATTTTATTTTTTAGATTCATTTCTTTTTCTTAAATATGGGTATTTTTCTTAAAAACCTCAAAATATTAGAACCTATCAAATTTATTCTTCATTTATCATCTCAACTGTCAGTTTTGATTAGATGTTTTACAATGGTTGTATCAACCATGAATGTTAAACCGTCGCCTAAATCACATATATAAACCACCCTAATGGTTTTTCCACATGATTTTTTAATGCTTTTTCATGTTGAAGCTCTGGATTTGTATTTTAAGGCCATTCCAAATCCTCAATTTTTTCTCCATTTCAGATGTCTACAGAAGTTTCTCCTCAGAAAGAAATGTCAACTATTATGGAAATCACCGAGTAGAAGATATACAGAGAGAGGATAGTTGATCAGAAATTCCTCAACGAGTATGATTCATTTGTTTCCAAAATTATTAAGCTTAGTGGACAAGAGAGCATTTGTATTTCAAAGCTGAAGGCATAAGATCTAGTGTATCTAGAGTTGATGGTGGAGTTCTATGAAACATTTAAATTTTTCAATTAAGTAGGGAATGATAAATTTTCTTTCAAGTGTTATGGAAATACATAATCTCTTTCATATAGTAGGGAAGTGATTCTGATTGGTAATCCTTTCGAAGGAGAAGTAGAGTTTGGTACTCACAAATTACCTGATGAATCAAGATATTTTAATTAGGAGAAGGCAATAAAGTGTCTTGGCATGAAAGGAGTGAAGACTCTAAAGATCATTCATCTCACTATGAATTTTTGGATTCTAGAATATTGGGTTCAAGGATTTATAATTCCAAGGAAAGGTGATAAGGATACTATAAAGAAGAGTGATATCTATATTTTGGACTTTTTTCTGAAGCTCAAAAAGATAAAATTTGTTATGTATGTCCTAGTTATGAATAAGAATATCACGAATGGAAATCTAAAGTCTCGGATTAGTATGTATCTGGTTATTCTGTCAATGATTATTTTTCATTGTCTTCATTCATTCAAAATCCAATGCAGTACCAAGTCTAGAAATTAAAAAGTGATTATTTATAGTGATGTCACTTTAAGAAGAATGAAAATTGGTTTTTCCAGTGAATTGGTACAATTCTATGATATTTTTGAAGAATAAATAGAAGCTTTTCCAAATAAGCTGAAAGTGTCTGAAACATGAATGTGTGGTAGAAGGAAGAGAAATACTAAGGATCCGGAAGATAAATAAAAAATTCTTGTGGCTAAGAAAACTCAGTCAGCACCTCCAAATCCAAAGAAATATTAAGAATATCCTGATGAAGTAGTGGAAAAGTGGAGAGAGGATAAGAAAAACTGGAAGGAAGAGGAGCCTATGTTTTTCTTGGACCCTACTAAGAGAAAATCATTGTAGGAAAAGGCAGCTAAGAATCTTGAAAAAAAAGAAAACATTTAACAAAGGAAGAAATTTCCAAAATCTGAATTCATTCATTCTCTTTTCAAGGCTACTGAAAGTGCCTCTGAACAATTTTCAGTACCATAATCATTTTCATTAGAACTATTACCAGAGACTCTGAGAAAAAAAGTGGTGATTCCGGAATCACATAAGGATGAATAAATAGTTTTATAATATGAATTGGAAGAGGGAATGAGATCTTATAATGGAGATAGAAGAGAAGATTTCTAAGAAGTAATAACTATTGAACGAACAAGTACAGTGTCTCATGTCTTAGAAAGAAAGAATCAATGCCTTTGAGAAGAAAAATGAAGATCGGGAACAACTTCAAAAGAGTATGGAAAAAAATCACAAGGAGATCAATAAGATAAAAACTATTGTGAGGAAGATGATGCCGAAGGATAAAGAGGGATATTTTATTACATTCTGATCTATTGTTGTATTGCAAAACAATTTCCTATCTTAATGAAATTTTTGTTGTTCTCAATATTTTATGTTGTTCAATACTAATTTTTCAGGTAACATAAGTTTTTTTATTCCCTTTATACTGTTTTGAAAATCACAATGGGGGATAAAGAAATGAAAAAAAGAATTCAATGTAAAGAAGAAATTTACCTAAGGGAGAGTTCATCTAAAGGAATGTTCTTATCAATGATGATTTTCATATGCATGATAATGAAAAATTTCATTCAAGAAATCAAGAATACGATCTGTAGTGATTCCAAATCCTAAATGGGATTTAGTCAAATTCACTACGATCCATAAGTATAAGGAGATTATTGTTTTTTTCATGTCCAAAAAATTTCAAAGTCCTTATATTCTTTTTAGGAAATATGTTTTTTCGTTCCAAAAAAGTGAGATTGTTGAGTCAATAAGTTTTCCTTTTGACTTTTCCATTCTTTCATGTTTTGAAAATCATAGAAAGCCTTTCTTAATGAAATTTTTATTTGCACTAAGATTTATCTTATCAAGGAAATCGTTCCTTCCCCGTGGAAATTTTCACCAAAATTTGTTTTCATTGTTCATGATTTAGTTTCACTGAACCTAACACTTTTTATTTATATGATTAAAACTTGGTTTCATTTCTAAAACTCAAGAATCCTATAAATACATAGATATAATGTATTTTATTTTCAGGTGATGAATTCAGAATCTAAATTCCCTAAAATTTAAAATCTGAATTTTCTGTAATTCAGATCCTGAATTCCCTGAAATTACAATTCTAAATTCTCTGAAATTCAGATTTCAAATTCTCTGAAATTCAGATTCTAAATTTTCTAAAATTCGGATTCTGAATTTTCTAAAATTTGATTCTGAATTTCATAGAATTCAAACTTTGAATTCCTTATAATTCAGGTTCCTAATTCCTTATAATTCAGACTACGATTTCTTTATAATTATGGTTCCGAATTCCATATAATTCTGGTTCATAAATCTTTATAATTTAGACTCCGAATTCCATAGAATTCATGTTCCAAATTCCTTGAAAAATAGAATCCAAATATCCTGGTAATATAGAGCATGAATGTTTTTCCTTAGACTCCAAAAAATATATTTGGTTGAGCAACCATATTTACTTCAACTCTTAATAGAAACTTTTCCCTTCTGAAATTTTATTAAGTTTCATTTCTGGAAACATATTTCTGGAAACTAGCATGTTTTTAGAAATAAAAAGTCATTGGAATTTACCTTGTTTAAATTTTTCAAACAATAGAAAGTTCTAAATCAACATTAAATGTTTCAAAATAATTTTTAAAGGATACAATTCACTTCTCACTCTCTTATATTGATAATCAACATCCTTATTTTGATTCTACAATCATCCCACATTATTTTGATCAAGGATTCAATCAAAATGAAGGTTTTTTCGACACAGTATATGAAAGTGGGGGTGAGACACCAAGAAGATATGAGAACGATCATTTTTTATCAAGAACCTCATTTTACCTCTAGGGAGTGGAGAGTTCTATATCATTCATTTGGTTCTTAGCTATTCATTACACCAAATTTTTATCCACAAATATATGTTTAGTCAGAGAGGGCCATAACGACTCTTGAAGACATGTTGTTCTCTAATGACCTACATTTTTTAGGAATTTGGATTTGGCAGATGTCCTTGGTAAATTATTATTAAAAAAATAGTTTCCACTCCACAATCTGTATGATGCCATTTGAATCCTTGTATGGATGACCTTTCTGTTCTCCATTTTTATAGACTGGGGTCGTAGAGTCAGTAATTCATAGGCGTAAACTAGTAAAAAATATGAAAAATATGGTTCATGCGATTCTTGAGATGATGAAACCATCAAAATATTTTCCAAAATCCAATGGTGACCAAAGGAAGATACCATTGGAATTTAGTGTTAGGGATCACATGTTTGTGAAAGTGACTCCCTCATCGAGGGAACAATGTTTGGGTCATTGGAGTAATATTACTCTCTAGTTTGTTCCAATATGTTGGATTCATACCTCATCTATTATAATGTTTTTTATTTGGTGGTTGTAGAACATGTCCGTTTATGAGATTTATTTATATTTATTCTTGTTTTGACATACTATTTTTTCATAGGTATCTCCCTCGTTGGAGTTTTTAAGAGCTGGTTGTTATTGTTTTAGGGTTTTGAACTTCTTTATCTAGTGATGTGGTGAGCTCTTATGGTGGTGAGAGCCTTGATTATATCTTTTGGGGTAGATGTTTGGATGAACCCTTTTATGCTTCCCTAATGGGTTAGTTTTGTATCATTGAAGAAGATAATATTTTGAGAGGTATCTGATGTAAGGTCCTTGATCCATGTGGATCACCACTTTGTGTGTTTTAGAATATCAATGATCATGTAAGATGTTCCGAATAATTTTTGTGAAGTTTAGTTATGTAAAATGTAGTGAGGGGGATTACACATTGTGTGAAAATAATACACAATGTGAAATCTTATTTCATGGATTTTTCTAGAAAGATTTATTATGTGCATAGTTTGACTTGGTGTGATAGATGGATTCTAGGGATGAAATACATTGGGGTCTGTAAAATAAAATAAATTGTTTAGGCGATGTGTTTTTTCTCAAACTAACCATTTGTAATTACATGATGTGATACTTGATTACAGGTCACATAATTCCTCGATGTTGTATGTTATTAAAAAATTTCATTCTCTTAGGTTTTCAAAAACCCTACAGTTGCAGCAGGCATTATCGAATCCTGATGACTCAACAACCCCCCCCCCCTCAATGTTTCAGGGTTCCTTCATCCCTTATTGATTCCTCACTTCCCTCTTTTGTTCTATCTTCAATATAAGGTATGATCTACCTTATTTCTTGTGGTTTTGTTGATCGGTTTCCTCCCATTTCACTTTTCCCTGTGATTCTATGTGATATCCATGTTTTAATAGACTTTTCATTGTGTTTGGTTTGTATAGTTGTGATGTGATTTCCTCGAGTATATGCACATGTTATTGGAAACGTGGTCGTGATATGTTTCTTAGATATGTTCTCATCCAATGAAAATTGATGGTATGTGGTTATAAAGGAGTTGTGGATTCTTTATTTATTTACATGAAATCATCGAGAAATCATGATTTATCCCTTGGATTTTAATTTAATTGACCTAATTAGATACCTGAACTAGACTAATTATTTTGAATCGATCACATAGAGATGTTGTTTATTTTTACCATGATAACGGTTTGCATCTTTATTTTCTACATAGGGTGATATCCATGCCATGATTGATTTATCATTTTATTATTGATGGAAATTGGTAGAGAAAAAGGTCCTAATTAATTTATAATTAATAAGCTAATTGGTAAAATAATAATGATTAATGGTTCCACTTTGTGTTGATGTAATTTGATTTTGTTAAAATTGATACAAATGTGAATGTATATTTAAAGTGGTTATGAAACTAATTCATGTTGATGCTTGTTGATAAATTATTAAAGGCATGATAAATTAATTTGTTAAAAAAAATTTAATAAATTTTATCATCTTTTTTTTTCAGTTTCCCATTGTTGGTACTAATGATTAATTAATTTTGTAAATTCAAGATGAAAAAATAACAGGTTGTGTGATAAAATATAATTCCATTATAGGACTGCATTTTACCGCTAGATTGTAAAGCCCATGTGCCTTATGGATTGGATCCATGAGATATTGTGGTGTGTGATGTTTGAATGCCTGGGTTTAGGTATGAGAGAGAATTTCTAACTTCGATCATTCATATTGGGATGTTCTATGGATACATGAATTATGGTATATAGGACCAGGATTCTTGGATGTGAAGTGATCATTGGATGGCTGAGCCTAGATGGTTATTGTGGTATGTGGTGAAGGGAGGCCCGATTGTTGTGGTAGTAGTAGATGCCTAGACTGGCCAGATACCCCAGTTTATCCCTATGCTATCAAGGAAAACACTGGAGATGATGGAACATGTTGAAGTTGGTCTTACTTGTTTATATGAATGTTGGGTGTCTGTTGAATCTATTTTTTTTATCATCTTTACCTTCCACAATGTTTGAGGTAGCTGGTTCTTCATACTATCCTTCCAAAGAGGAAAATATGTTCGGGGTATGGGACATTATTTCCATGTTTAGCTTCTTGAGGATGGATGGGTCTATACTCGTTCTGTAGGTGGAAATGACTTGATGGGTAGTTCATCAACTCACCATGTTGATCCCCTTGTGTTTGGTAGAATATAATTTTTTCCTAAAGCACCTGGAAATATGTAAATATTCATAGTTTTAATTTTGTTAATAAATTAATAATTGATTATTCTATGGGGTTTGATCTTGTTGGGATTAAATTATTAGGTTATGACTCTATGAATCCATGGACTCAGTTTGGTTATGTCGGGAGGGAATCGGTCTTTGTTATATTGACAATTAAATGTAATGTGGATTTGATAACAGTTAATTAAAGTTTAAAAAATTATTTATAACAAATTGATACTGATAAAAAGGGATAATGGAACATAATATACCTATTTAAATTGGTGTGTGATTATAAGATATATATTAATAGAAGAGGTATTCGGGAGTCTGAGAGATGATAGCTATAGTTGATTCTAAGAGTGGATGTTTCATATAGATTTCATGTGAAATATAGTATATCATATAATTATTTATTCCATAAACAAGTCCACTCTTTTGTTTAGGTCAACTAACACCCCAAGGATTCGTACCATTGGGAGTATTTTCCTTAACATCATGGTGGGATGATTGATGGCCGACTACCCACTTTGAGCCTAATCACTTATCTTGTTTGAAATTTGGGTTGGTATGCACAACCGTTATTTTTTCACATATATGTGTGTTGATGGATATAATGTGTTGTGGTTATTTCATAGACCTATATTCTAGTTACATATTTTTATGGACTACTATTGGTGTAACATGTATTGGTTTTGATTTCATGAGGAACCATATATAGTGTATGGGATGTGATGACCTAAGGTATAAAACATTACATATGACAATCATTATAAAATCTATGGGGGATCCAATAAACTTCCTAATTAATTTTGTTAATGTGGATGTGTTGTTGATTTGCACAAGGTTCATATTGTGGTGCTTCACCTAGGTGTCTTCAGGTTAGCCATTTTAGAGAGAGTTGTTCTGGACTTGCAGAAATGGGGAAATGAGGCAAACCAGTGGGGAAGTGGTTGCGGTTTACACTTGATAAAATTTATTATTTAATATGATCTATTATGCGCTACATGGTGAGAGAATCCATTGAGAGGCTAGGAACATATTATACATGTTTAGGTGGTGAGTATGTTTCACTTGTTTTTCACTATTCTCTAGCATTGTTTCCTTATTTTTCATGAGAAGACCTTGGGAGGTTCCTACTGAGTATACTGTTATAATCACCATACATAGATATAAACCACATTTCTAGTAACTTGGATCAATTTGGAGATCAGGATAGTTACTACTCTATCTAGGTTTTTCAGGAACTGTTTTTTCTTTGTGGTCACTTATGTCTTACTTTCTTTTGGTACTGGTATTATTCCCTTTCTCTTGTAGTAGTTATTTCATGAAATAACATATGTGCACTTGGGTGTCATTTAAATTTTATTATTAGTACATTTTGGTTGATGTATCTATTGTCTCTCTCATTTTCATGTGTTATATTAGATAGTAATGCCTCCCATCTGTGTGGTTACTATAATAACGTTGTTAGTTGCCAACACGAGGCCAACTATAGGTATGGATTGGGTGTTATTATATCGCTTCACCCATTTCCAGTCTATGAGGGGTTCACCTTTGTGGGAGGGTGTCATGACACATTAAGGATAAATGTTATAATTTTATTTTCCTTTTCGTTTGATATTCCCCACATGAACATATATTCAAACATTCATTCGGTAGAACCCTTTTCGAATCATTTATATTTTTTCCAATACACAACATCTGAGATCACCCCAAAATTTTTTATCCACTTTCCAAGGAAAATTTATTCATAAATATAATTAAAAGTAACTATCAGGTTGTCATATTTGTAGAATATTTTGAAAAATTAATTTCTAATATGATATTCGTGTTAGTGATCTTCAATGACAATAAATCTGTTGGTTCTATAATTTTATAGACATCATGTAAATGAAATGTTTCCTATAGACCTGACATATAAAATGATGTATGTTTCTTTGGGTCCTATAATTTGGTATCAATGCTATAAATTAATGTATGTGTTAAAAAAATTATCCATGACTTTAGATATAAGGAGTATCGCCATCTATAGTCATTAAATGGTGATATACATATATAGTAAAAAATGATGACTATCTGAAGAAAATGATTCATTTTTTATGTTTTTTTTAATACATGAGGTGTTTATATTCAAGAATAGGTCATAATTGATTGAATTTAGGGTTACATAATAGTGTAACCTAGTAATATTAGTAGAGGAATATAAAAAATATAAAAAGAATTATTTCTAAATACCTTCAATGAAAAAAGCATACATGAGTAGGTGTAAGAAATATCTTGAAAAGATTATAATTTTAGAGACATGGATAATTTTTATCTTGATGTATAAATAAACATTTATTGAGATTATTATATCTATAAAACATTTTTTAGTTAATGAAAATATTTGGGATCAAAATTTTAAGATGAAACTAATACTATAGATATAATCAGAGGTTATTCTATTAAATATAACCACTAATTAGAATTTGATAAAAATTAAATCAATACATTATTTTAATTAAAAATATCTACATAAAAAATCTATTTTATTCCTTATTCATAAGAGAGAAGGAATAAAATTAATTTTCACATGGAATATATTGATTTCTTTTTTCTGACAACCTAATTTTTTATCTTCTCAATTATCAAATTAGAATATTAATGTAGAGTTGTTATATTTATTTTTGAAGTGGTATATGTAAAGATTAAATATCATGGTGAATATCATACAAGTTTCATGTGTGTGATGGTGGGAAATTTAAAGACACATTATTGATTATTATTTCATGTGAGTATTTATGGATTGAAAACTAAGTGACAAGGTAAATTATTGAAGTTGTTTCAAAAATGTGATAAATATTAATTGGCCATAGTAGAGTTATATATACTCATCTAGATGAAATTTCATCAACAAAGATGAGTTTTGGAAATATATATATATATGAATAAGTTATTATGGATAGAATGTTTGTTTTTGGACTTTCTACAGTATTAGTTTCCATTAAAATATTATCTACTATTATTTATAATTATTTGGAATGGTTATATTGAATTCACATGAATCTATATTAAATTTGAGTCACCAAAAATTTTATATGTATTTTATCCCATATTATATGATTATTGATTCACTGTGAAGAAAAATTTCTAACAAAAGTTTATTTTATATATCATTCAGGATAATGATTTATAAGGTGGAAATCCAAAGGGATATTTTAGTACATGTAATATAAAATTGTTAATAAATTATTAAACTCTAATAAATGTGTAAATTATAGTCACATATGGACAAAGGCAGTCAAATATTACAATTCAATGGATCCTAAAGACCATTTATATATTCAAGTGGTAATTATAAATTTTCCCATTTATACTCAATATGATGGTAAGGGAAGTAAGATCCATAAAATTTCCATAAAAAGGGAAAATATTTGGATAAAATCAAATTTACGTTCATTATAAACCACTAAATGTGGGGGTCTAGAGGTACCATTTTACCGAATTTCTTGATATAGATTTCCACTATGAAAGGATGTATAATTTTAAATTGAACATTACATGGGATAATAAATACTTCATTTAAAATTATATCATATATATCTAATAAAATAAATATACATATTGATGTATCTAGTAAATATTTAGAAAAATTGAATAATTAATCAAAATATTTCTCCTTTGGAATCACATGTTCAATTATCCAAGACATATAATATTATATATAATTTATTAATTGATAATTGAATGGATAATTATGGTATATAATTAACAAATATACAATTATTATAATTGATTACCATGATGAAAAATATAATGGTGATAGTCATTTTTCCCAAATAAACAACCAATCATATTATCATTTGTCATTAATGATGGAATATGACATCCTACAAATGGAATTATGATATCATTGTAGACAATATTTATTTTTTTCATGCATTTTATATAGGATAATATACCTATTGTATTGTATAAATTAATAATATTAGTATTCAAGATTATTTTTTATTCTTGAAGTGGTATGTTAATATATAATATTTTATATTCTATGAGATAAAATATCATGGTGTGAATGTGAATATTTTCCTAGAAACAATATTTGTTAATAATGTATATGTAATGTTCATTTAATAAAAAAATTAGTTTCTAATAAAAAATATTAAATATTTCATTGTTTCTAATATTGATATTTAAAATCATACTTAAATTAGTTTTAAATTTCAAAATAAAATACCAAAAAAATTAAATAAACAATATTTTTTTGGTTTTTCTTCATAGTAATATAAATTTATTCATGAAATTTCATTATTTTTATAACCCATGATTTCCTTGATTGGAAAGTATAAAATTGATTATTGGAAATAAATGATTAAATAGTCATATAATATCTTAATTAAGAGCCACATTTCATTCCATTATTAATTTATATATAGAAAATAATTTCATTTGAAGTGTATTTCAAGGTTTAAAATTTTGATTTAGTATATAATCTAATGTAACAATGAATGGTTATTCCCAAAAAAACTTGGGAATTGAGGACACATTAACTCAATTATAACATGAATTATTTTTACTTTTTTCTATATTAAAAAATTTCAATTTCCGGATACATTTTTATTATAGTGAAAAATATTATATAAAACCATAATATTATAAGATATATTTTCTAATTTTTTACATAAAAATTTAAAAACATCTTGGAAAAGTACTTACATACCCTATATTTTGAGTATATATATACTGTAGGAAAAGGAAATGTAATGAAAGATAAATTTTATAGAATAAATGTTAGCCATGTGGTAAAGGATTTCATACAATAGAGGAGGTGTATTATATTATTATTATGTCACTATATAAATATGAGGGCATAAATAGATGTTTACTTTCCCACTATACTTATTCTGACATTTTAATATCAATTGTAAATTGAAAATACTTATTAGATTATGAATTTAATGAATTGAGGGAATCAGTAAAGGGTGATAAGACCATATATGAATAATAAATTACATGTAAAATATTTAATACTATGTATGGTGGTACATCTAGAATGAATGAATGATAATCTGGGATCATTTCATCATTTTAATAGGTCTACAGATCATAAATATACTAAGAATTATTTGGGCATGAAATTCCTATTTTAGGGGTGTGTAATGAATGTAAAATTTTTAAAAAAAGACATCATATGTATTTTAAAAATTAATAAATTTTTATCATTGATAATATTTAGGGTTATTTCAAATTATTCATTTTCTATCATGGATATATGAATGATATTTCCAAGTATTTTTAAATTTTTACAATGGATTTGATAAAAACATGATAGTGATTTTGTGGATGTGGGTATAATTAAAAAATCAAAATATTTCGATCATATATGAGATAAAATATTATTTTAAAATCAAGGAGTGATTTAGAATAATGTCTTTTTTGTGGTCATGTGTCACAACCCGCCTTTACCAACATGAATGAAGGGACATCAAACTGCCAGTCCCATCCTTCTTTAAGTTAAATAATAGATAATGAACCCCAAGTCCTGCCATCAATAAGCCATCGAGTGGAGAATTTATCCATTATAATATAATTTCACGTTATATGGATGGAATTTCCATTTTTATAGAAAAAGATCAAGTGATACGATGGTAAATCCATAACAACTCAAAAAACTGAATGTAAAAGTAAATCCAAAAATCAATTCCCATATGCATGTTCAAAATAAACTGATAAAAATTAAAAGAGAAACTCTGATTAAATTTTCCAAAAAAATAAAAAAGTAGCAATAATAAGACTCAATGAACGAGCTACTAATGTTTGGCAAGGTTCTCATAGTCCTCATGAAAATAGGTAAACCTTTTTATATACGTAGGGTGAGTATACAGGTATACTCTGTAGGGCAAACCAAATGTTCATGTAAAAATGTGGGGAGTCATTCTAATTCCTTATGACATAAAAAAATAGAGGTAACCAAATAACCTGGCAAGAAAAAACTATCCACCTAACCCCACTATGGCACATTCCCCAAATAACACAACTCATCTAAAGTAACAGTAACAACACATCGATATTTGGACACCTCTCACCGCTTTCCCACTTGTTATTTAGAACGTCCTACACATTAGACCTCCTGCACAAATCCCACTACAGTCCCACTTCTACCCCCAATAAAAAATATATGGTCCATCCCAATAGCACATCCTTCCCACAGACACTTGGGCCCCAACAACCACTACCATTCACAAAGACACTTTGGTCAAAATAAAATTTTCAACTCCACAAGACACTTGGGAAACAAACCCACCCCCACAGACCTAGGACAAACCACCAAAAAAAACTCTTTATAAATATTCAAAGGCTATAATGAACCTTTGGCCATCACATACTTCTCTAAGAGTCTTGGGCTACCAATGAGATGGACCATAAATGAGCTCATAACCAGCCACTCATTAGAATGTTGGGAAAAACACCCTCCCCCATGAAATGGGGGTGTCCAGCTCGAAGTTATCAACATGGGTGGGGTGTGTATAAGAAACAAAAGAACTAAATTTTATACATATAGGTAAACAAGTACTCATCCCAGCCTAAGGGTCTAAAAATATACAACCATCCCATACACATCCACTTTTGCTGCTACGACTACATGAACAAGTACACAACTACCCAACCATAGTACAACCAGTTTCTGAAAAACAAAACCAGCATTGTACCCATTCTTATTTCATGTTCAATTGATTCCATTGAGAACATTCCTACACTACTTGACCACTAAAAGAAATAACCACAATCCAAAAAAACTACTCAAGGAAAACAGCCAAGCAAGATTGTATAAATTTTAAAATGGTCCCCTTGTAAATAGGTTTTAACCCATTTTACAAGATGTAATAAAACTCAAAAGAGAGGTTATGGGGAAAACTTATGAATGAATCCCTGACACCCATGTGTGGAACTATTCGTATGTGGCACTGATTGATGAGATTGATTGGTGACACCACGGTTTCACCCTACCACCAACACCAATGCCCTCCAAATTCTATTATGGCATCCAATACAGCAAAAAACCTAGAATTTGACAAAGTAATTGACTAGGAAGGTCCATTCCATTACACTAGATAACTCTCAAACTATTCTTGTCCATGAGAATCAATACTAAACTAGATGAAAATAGAGGGGTTAAAACAACCACTTTGAAAGATATATCTTAGAGAAAACCACACAAGGGTTGTTCGAAAACCACAATAAAACCTCTAAATCCAACAAAAAACAATCATATATCTCCTAAAAAATAAACAATATAAATCTCCTTCCACAAGTAACCACACAACCATATTATGGTCACATAACCCAAACATATGGATTAGGGATTTCCTAACCCCATGTTAAGATATTATCTGCTTTGGGAGTCCCTGACTCGCCCGCATTGGTTTAATCACATCCACATTAATGAATCTTGATTAGGGATCAAGGCCTCCCCTACCCATAGTTGGTACCTATCACAAACATTAATAGAACTAGGGAAACATACCATCTTATAAAAAAATGTCAAGCATTACATCACAACAAAGCCCAAGGAAAACACAATGTCAAATCTCAGAACAACTTTTTGTATTGGGCATGCCTCTATACCTCCCGGTCCCAAGTACTCTCTTCAGGGCCACAGTTCGTCCACAACGCACTAACCAAGAGAATTATTTATCCATGAAAGAACCTTCTCTTTAAAATCATCAATTCTCACCGGTCACCCCATGAACGTCACATTGTCATCAATATCAAACTCCACCCCAGTTGAGGACATGTGATTCATCTTTTAGATACTGGTGGAGCTGAGATACATTGATTAAGATGGGGATCCTCTCTAGTAGATGTTTAAATTCTTGATGATATGACACCTCACCAAGTATTCCCAATACCTCAAAGGGTTCATTGAACCTAGGACAAATCTTACTCTCAGTAGTGATCCTCCCCTGCCCACGCCGAGGTGATAACTTTAATAAGACATGGTACCAAACATCAAACATCTATGGTATCCTCCTATGATTATCATATTAATTATGTCGTTCTTAGTCCACCTTCATCCTCTCATGCATAGGATGATCCTTCTCTATCATGCTCTGCAACACCTCCATGACAAGGACACCTCCCTCCTAAACCATGGTCCTATACAAGGGTGAACGACATGGTCTTCCATACAAGACTTCAAATGTTCCCATGGAAATGGTTGAGTTATTACTATTGTTGTAGGAATACTTTATCATAGGAAAGTGTCAGACACACGTTCCTTTGTAGTCCAAAACACAAGCTCGCAACATATCCTCCAATGTCTTGAATGTCCTCACTGTCTGCCAATCTGTCTAAGGGTGAAATGTTGTGCTAATGCATAGATGGGTACCAAAAGAACGTTGTAATCCATTATAGAAATGTGAATTAAATAATGAATCCCGATTTTAAATAATGGTTCTAGGGACTTTAGGAAGCCACCCAACGTCACACACGTACCTCTGTGCTAAGGAATCCACTGCACTTGACTCCTTAACCTCCATGAAGTGAGCCGATTTCATCAATCGGTCCACCACTACCTAGATGGAATCACAACCTCCCTCACCCCTGGGTAATATAGTGAATAGTTCCATTAAGATTTTATCCAACTACCACTCGGGAACATCTATGGGATATAATAGTCCTCCTGTAACAAGGTGTTCTTCCTTCACCTACTGACACACGACGAATTTTGATACAAACTCTACCACTGCTCGTTTTTCTATGGGCTACCAAAACTAACCCCTCAATGCATGATACATCTTGTAAACTACTAGGTGTACTTCCAGGGGTAATTTATGGATCTCACTGGGAACACTCTCATGCATTTCCACTAGGAGGAAAAGATTTTCATGAAATGACATCAGATTCTAACTATCCTCTGACAATCCTTCCAGATCATCACCCTGGATAATATGATCACACATCACTTCAACCTCAATGTTTCTCCAATGAGCCTCCTCTATATGCTATACCCAAGAAGAATTCACTGCCATCTGAAACAGACAACCTCTACCATCTTCCACTCTCATTCTTAGATTTAAATAATCCAACTCTTCCATTGCCTTCCAAGAGTCATTGACTCCAGAAACTCTTCCTTTTGATACTTCATACTCAAAGAATCAGCCACTATGTTCCCCTTCCCTAGGGATTAAGAGATAAAAATTTGTTAGTCTTTACGAAATTCCACCCACCTCTGATGCTGCCTGTTCATGTCTTGCTGGGAGAAGACATACCCTAAGATCTTGTGATATGTGAAGGCCAAAAAGTGTTCCCCAATAAGGAAATGATGCAAAAACATTAGATATAACACTAATTATCAATATATAGGCCATTGGGAAAATAGTTATGTTCATGAGGATGTAACTGCCTAGACCCATAAGAGATCACTCATCACTAACTCATAAGAACGCACCCCAAACCTAGACTGGAATTATCAAAGAAAAAATCAAATGTTACACCTTCCTCTGAGAACCTTATCATTTTGGTACTATCTATCTTCCCTTCTAGAAAACTGGAAGCTACCTCGATCCAATAACAACATACAAAAGCATGGTCTTTTCTGGTCAAGGCTATCAATGGTGGTGAAACTCGGGAGAAGACACGTACAAACCTTCGATCGTAACCTTCCATTACCTGGAATCTATGAACCTCTGCTAGGTTCTTGGGTTCCTACCAAGAAAAAATCACTTCAACCTTCAAATGGGTACACTAATATTCCCTTTTGGGACACCATGTTTCCAAATAATTGCACCTATCATTTTCCAAAACATGCACATGAAAAACTTCATGTAGAGCTTGTGGTGGCGGGGGACCTCCCAAACTATACTCAGATGCTTGGAAAGATCCACTTTTGATATTGGGTAGATTATGATTTTTTCGTAGAACACAACTATGAACATGTTCAGATACATGTGGAATACAAAGTTCAAGAGCCCCATGAACATAGCTGGTGCATTCGTATTTCCAAACGACATGACCATGAACTCGAAGTTCCCAAATATTCACATGAAATTAGTATTCTAGATGTCACTCCCTTTCACCCTCAACTGGTGATATCCAAAATTTAGGTCAATATTAGAGTAAAAATTTACTCCCATTAATTGGTAAAAAAAGGTAAACAATCCTCGAGAGGGGTAACAGTTATTGACCATAACCTGATTCAATCTTCAGTAGACTATGAACAGCCTGACACCGTCGTCTTCCTTCTTTGAGAAGATGAGTGGAGAACCCCACAGCGGTGCGCATGTCCAGATACAATCCATCTTCCTCGTATCACAATCTTGGATCCAAAACTATTACAACATAGAAGGTTCCATCCGATAGGAAGCCATCGAAATAAGATGGGTACCAGGTTGTAATTCTATTGTGGACACAACATCACGAAGAGGGGGTAGAGTCACAACCTCTTTGGGGAGGGCAACATGTAACTCACTAAAAATCACAAGAACATCCAATATATTGGATTCTGCTTATTCCACTGACATATTTACTATCAAAGAAAGATGGGGCTCCACTCACTAGCTTACCTCCTGGAAACCTCGCTCGCCAAAGAAAGATACATGTTGGTCGCATGTATATGAGAAAAAAAACCATTATTCAAGGGCATTAAATTACATCATGAATGGAAAAAATCCATTCGATTCCCAATATGACATTATATGAATTTATTTGTAGTAGAAATAGATCCCACTAAATTGATGCAGCCCCGACATCTGCCTAAATCCTTGACGAACATGAAACATGATAGTCTGACCTCCGACTGGCATAGTCAACTGTAGGGGCATGGAAAGCCTCTCTATGTCTACACCCAATGCAAGGGATACATAATGTGCAATAATGGAGTGAAAATATCTTGTATCCAACTGTGCACATGTTAGAGTACTAAACAAGTTGATTGTACCTCGAATGACCTCTAGCCCTGCATGAATTACTACATCTGTAGTGTGAAACTACCCACGCCTAACTCCTTTTCCCTATGGTTTTCAGACGACTCCCATACCACACCCTTTTAGAAGTCCCTGAAAATCACCCTAAGGACGACCTCCTCATGCATCATCTGCTCTCAGGGGGGATGGGGCCTACTGCTACTACTGCTGATAAGGTCTGGCCAACAACTGGTGGGGATGAGGTGGGAACTAAAACATCCCACCCCAACTGTACTGATCTCGAACTGGGATACGACTCTGGAAACTCCCAAAAACACAACATGAAAATAACCTTGTTCTCAGGCCCATGGTGAAAGGGTAAGGACCGTGAGACCATAACTGTAATTGTTGTGGTATGATCCCCTATGATAATAACCTAGAAGGCCCTGATTTCAGAGGCATATTGCTAATGACCTTATCCTTTAATGATCTCAACTACATCAAATCTCACGGAACACCTCCCAGAATGTGCATCCTATCATCTACCTCATCCTTCTTCTAAAACTCAATTCACATCAGTAGAGTGAAGGGAGTAACAACATATTGTAGAGAAAGTCAGGGTGCCTCCTAAAAGCTTCTCGCCCAGGACTCCTCATCAATAAATAGATCGGGATCTATAAGAAAGAGATCCCAAAACATGATTCCATATTCCAATACAACAATACTCCCTTGCTAGAAAGATAAAATCTCTTACATATTCTCATCACTTATCATACATGAAATAAATTCTTCCCAGAACTCATTCTTGATGTCAGCTCATGAATCCTTAGCCTCTATCCTCTCTTTGAGGTAGAGCATTAACCACTGATGTGCTTCTCCACGCATATGAATAACCACCAATGGATCATAGAACTCCCTATGGGAATAGTTTAAGGTAAAGGTTGTCTCCAACTCCTCAATACATCGCTTTGTCTCTATATTAGAAACACATCACTCATACTCCTCGAGTGTCTCCCGCTGGAATGATCATTGAGTATTCTACCAGTTGTCATCCTCTACCTCTCAGTCAATCCTCAATTGATATAAAAATTTGCACTGCTAGGCCTAAATCTCTCATCCTACCTATGGATTTTGTATAGGTTACATAGCTAAAAAGGGATAAGCAATGAATTCCTAACCCCATGTATGATGGTAAATCCTTGTTTGAATTTTTTTGTTTATACTATTACTTTATTTCTAATATCCCCAAAACAACCAAAAAACACAATCCATTATGACGAATTTACCTTTCCTCGGGTCTCTACCCTAAAATCAGTGTAACCTCACAATGTCGTTTAGTAGGTTTAGAGCCTGCGTGTCGAATCATGGGGGGGGGGATCTACTGTCCTAGCTAGTCTTCTTTATCCTATTTTAGGCTCCAAGTTTGTCTAGCATTGGTTCCCTTCCATCACTAGCAATCTTTATTATTCATGACCTCGAAATCCATCCTATCTCTCAACCAGCACCTATAATACCATTATATCATGACCCTCATTCACCACGAAGAGAGAAGGGATAGAAAATTGATGGACCCATCCTTCTCCCAGTTGAATAAGGAATATTAAACACTGATTCCCACCTCCAATAGGCCTCAGAGTGGTAACTAGAAAAAAAAGAATGTAGTATCAAATTATATATAATTAATTACAATTATTATAGAACTAGATTGGGATATAAGATTGTAAATCCAAAAATACTCAAAAAACTAAAAGTAAAAAATAATGAAAAAAATCCATTCACATACGCATGTTCTAAATAAACTGATACAAAGTACAGGAAAAATTTGATGAAAAGTACCATGATAAAGAATAAGAAGAAACAAAAAATCCATAACCCTAAGCTACTAAGGTCTAGAATGGTCATAAAATTCGTCCTAAAAATCTAAAATTAGTTTTACATACCTCTTGTGGGTATACATGTATACTCACTAGGGAAACCAAAATCAATCATGCACATGTGGGGATGAATTATAATGCTGTGAGGAAAAAATTATAGGTAACCAAAACACCTAGAAAGGAAAAAAATAAGAAAATAGTATCCATAAGGCACACTCCCCAAATAATGAATGTTTGTTAAAGTAACAGTAATAGAATTTCAATATCTATGCACCATGCACCACTATCACATTGGTTATTTAGAATATCCTATACTTCAGACCCACCCCCCAATCACACTGCCACCAACAAAAACTATAATATGGACCACCATAACAACACATCCCATCCACAGACACCTATTCCACTACCACCACACATAAACACGCCCGTAGACAACTGGAAAGAACAACCACCGCCACACCATAAGACAGTTGGGCAAGAATAACCATAGGGACGCCCAAAGGGGCATGAGCCTCATCCAAAATAATCATGGGAAACAAACCAGTCTGCACACAGATAGTCCCAACAACCACCACACACCATTCCTAAAGTGTCTTGGGACATAATGAAATTTAAGTCATCAAGCCTGCATGAAGAGTCTTGGGATACTGGGGAGAGGGAGCAGAAAAGATCTAAAAACCAACCACTTTTATGAATGATTGAAAAAACTGTCTCACGCATGAAATATGGGTGTTTGGAATGAAGATATAAAAAAGGGTGGTGTTCGTATAAGAATAATAAGAACTAAATTATATATATAGTTAAAAAATAACTCTTACCATCCTAAGGGTCCTAAAACCAATAACCATCTCATACCCAACCAATTTCGTTGCTACTACTACATGGACAACTATATAATATCCACAAAAACAGAACACATAATTTCTGGAAAAAAATCCCCCGTTATACCCATTCTTGATATCATGTTCAATTGATTCCATCTTAAACATTCCTCCACTACCAAGAAATTGACATACATATCCACATGCCAAAAAAAACTGAAGGAAAATTTCCAAACATTATTTTAAGCATTCACACTCGGTCTTCTTGTAAAGTAACAACATCAAAGGGGATATGTGAGATCCCTCAAAGTGCTGGAACCAATCCAAGTCCCAACATTCTAGAACCACATGACCTCTGATTCATAGACCATCAACTTCTCAAACAGAGCATTCCATTCCCCTCTACATCACCCCACAAGACTTCAAACAGAGAAACCATACATATCACTAGAACAAAGAAAATATATTTTCATACTTAGTTAAAACAATTCATATAGTCACTTATTTTCATTTGGATAACTATGGTGATCACACTAAGGATCTTATTCATCAGCCATCCAGTTAATCAACCATTTTTACATGATCATCCAGCATCATGTAATATCCATTCAATCACCAAATTATCTAGAAAAACGTAGCATCATTATTACGCTTGAAAGGACCACCGACAACCACGATTTTCATTGGACATAAGCCTATAAAATTCAAAACATAATACAAAGGTATAACATAGAAACATAACCAACTATCCCAACCATTCATTATTTAACATTATTTTATTATCATTGTTAATATTTTTTCGTCTACGTATTGAGGGAACATCATCATACCCACCCCACATGATGCATAATAATAGATATGAAAGAAAACCCATAATTAGATGATCAATGAAAAATGTTTTCTCACTAAGAACTGGGGATGGGAAACTTACAGAAGAATAACTACAAGGACATCAAGGATGAGTGGAAAGGGCTCCTGGATGGGAACATGATTCCACTAGAGAGTAAATCTTGAGGCACACTAAATTAAATGGGACGCAATAAAAAGATAGGATCTCATCTTAAGAAAAGTCAGGATCCTAAAAATAGGGAGATGATTTTGATGTACATAAATGTTGGATAATTGGTTGACAATATGGATTGACAGTTTCAGATGTTGGAGGTAATAATTATCCTCAAAGATGGTGGGGTTAATGGCTGCGAGTTAATAGATTTCTTGAAATGGGTAAAAACATATAACTAGGGGAAACTAGAAATCACTTAAAGCAGGAAAACACATAAAATGATTGTAATGGGAAACTTGTTTTGATAACTCAAGGGTCACCTAAATTCTTTGGGATTTAAGATTTTTTTGGACTTTAAATATTCTTAAACCATTTTATAAGTGGAAATAAAAAAAATGATATGTTACAAGAAAAGCTGGGGAATGAAACATTGACAAACCATTGTGGTACCATTCGGGTGCTGCACTGATTGGTGACACTATGGTTTTACCCTTCCACCAATACTGTTGCCCTCTAGACTCACTGATGTGGCCCAAGACACCACAAAAAGTAGAATTTAACAAAGTAATGGTCAGAGAAGGTCTATTCCATTACAACCTGAAACTAATTGGTTTTCCCATGATTCAAATAGAGATTCAAGATTTATAATATTATTTAGGAATAAGATCCAAAATTATTTTGGAATGAAGTACAATAAATGAAATGCTTAGCACCCCCAACTAATTGGTTAATAAAGAGAGTCATTATCATCATTGAAGATATAGTAAATTATTTTATTCCCTAATTGATGGAAAATATTACAAATTATATATATTTTTTAATTTTTATTGATAATAAATATTATCAATTAATCATTTATAGTGAAGTATTTGATGAACTATTTGTTTAATCATGTCAATTGACATTATTTTGTGATGAACATGGTGGAAGGATTAATTTTATATAATGTTTTGTATAATTTATGACATACTAGGATAAATAAATTTATAATATTATATGGTGAGCTACATTTTGTAATGGATATTACATTTACAAATGAGGATTATCAATGAGTTCTGGGGAGAGTGAAAAAAATTATTTTGAGAGTCAAAAAATTTAGGACCCAATTTATGGAGAAATAAAGAAATATAATTCCATGGTATATAGGACCTTTTGAAATATCATAATTGATATGTAAATTCTAATATTAGTTTTAAGTAACTCAATATTGGTAATTAGTTCATAATGATTGAAAAGATTCTCAATTAATTCGAAACCATCCTAAAATGTATAATTTATTTAATTAAGAGGTGATTAAGCAAGAACTACTGGTTTATTATATTAAAATTTTCATTAAAATATAGAATTATTATTAAATTATCTCTAAGATTATTTTGTCTAATTAATTAGAGAACATCAGAAATGTGGACTGATTCAATAGTATACCTGTGATAAGGTTGATCGAATGTGAATTAATGGTCCATAACATTTTTACTAGTGAAACTAAAAAATGAAATTTTTTATATGAATAAACTTATGGTTTTTTGAAGTGTAGGAAATAGTTTTTTAGATGTTAATGATATTATATGTTTATTTATAATTGATATCATGACATTTGTTGTGATTATAATTTTGTTATTTTTAATATAATGTGAATTAATATAATTTAACATGATATATTAAAATCATTTTATCATTTCATGGATATTATTATAGGGTTATAAAATTAAATAAATGATACTTTATTAATGGATTTTTGACTCATTATTATTATTCACTAATGGTATTAGACTATTGGTTATGAACAATTTCTTATAATATGACTTTGAGAATTCAAAATTTTCTAATTTTCTGAGGCCTCTCATTATCATGAGAGCCTGATGGATTCAAATTTCCATGATTATATATGTATTTCAATAATTGAATAAATATTCATGAAATTAACTTATATATGATGGATTATATTTTACATTTCAGAATTATTATATGGAGTCCAAAATTTTGAGTATGACTTCATTTTTTAATGTGTTTCTAGAATGAGGAATCAAATTGGATAATAGGATATATTATATGAGAAATGATAAGTAATACGTGGGAGCATGGAATTATAATTACATTTATATAATAAATATTCCACTTTATCACTACCTAAATTAATATTTACGTTGTGTTCTTCAATGTAGTGTGGGTTGCATGATATATACTTAGGATATTTTACTCTAAGATATAAATAATCATAGTTTCTTTATACTATAGCACATGTCATTATATGTTTTCTAAATATGGTGGGTTTTGATACCTTTTTAATTATTTTATATTGTAGTTTAACTATATTTAATGTATATAGAAAAATAAACATGAAAATATAATTACATTGAATTTATAATTTAATTTTTCAATATAATTAAGTTTGGTTTTTGAAATACATTCTATCAGAATATTAGTATTTTTACATGGATATGATCAATATAAGATATCATTTTCCTTGATTATGTGATTAAAACATGATTTTTTATAAATTAATTTGTAATAATATTATAGGTAAAAATACCATTTGATTGGATTTTATTGTGAATTTTTTCAAAATTGCTAAATGTTATTATTATATGGTGTGACTATGTTGAATACTTATTTTATGGAAACTCTATTAAATAGTTATTTTCATATATAATTCTATGGGAGGAATATAGAGGAAATTCACTAAGGATACTGATTTCATTTTCATATAATGTGGTTGGCGTGGAGTTACATATGTGAATAGGTCACAAATTTTTTAGCACCCCATATTTATTAACATATTGTCATCGATATTTTTATTATAATTAAATGAAATATATATATCATAAATCTGAAGATCCATTAGTCTCATTTTATTGTGAAATTGATTCATTAATGAAAATTACATTCTAATGAAAATAAAATAAACAACACATCAAAATATGAACACATTTTTATTTTGTATTAAAAATCCACACATAACATGTATAAATCCCATATTTCTTATTTTGAAATGGAAAAAATATATTTCAGTGACCTTACATATTCTATATGTTTTTTTATATAGAAGAAGATATCATAAATAATTATTTCATAATAAATATTTCATGATTGTATATATTTCCATGTAAATTTATCTGAGTATAATGGTTCAATAGATTACATTAAAATAAATAGATTCATAAATAAGAATAAAATTTCACATAGTTCTTGATTATGTAATTATAGAAATTTTAATCATACAATCAAGGTTTCATTATAAGGGAACATTCACATATAAAGATGTATTATACCACATCCCTATCTAGTTTATCCCATAAGACCCAGCTACAGCTAAAGGGGATATATAAATTTATGTCCCACATATCATATAATATTTCCAAAAAAGAAATCTTAAAATGATACTGCTAAAACAATATATATAATTATGTTCCTTAAGGTTCCTCGAACATAGTCATAGACCGTAAATCAATGTATTCTTTAATATAAATAATATATCTGAGAAAAAATTTTCAATCCCTTTAAATAAATAAATAAGGTTATCTATGATAATATATCCCAATCAACATTGAAATATTTGGATAATAAAATTGTAATATAATGTTACCACATCAAAGGAATTATAACAAAGAAGTGTTGAAGAGTAAAATCATGGTGTATGGGTTTGATTAGTAAATATTCATTCTATATTCTTCGTAATAAGTACGTGAATTATCCAAATAATATCATATTGGAGTCTCAAGATTGGTGTGAAATTATTCTACCATATTATGAACCAATCGAATGATGAATTATTAACCATCAATATTTTTTCATGGATATGACCTTTGGTTCATTAGATCCAGATACTATGTTCACGTGGTTGTGTGAGGATAATGATGTAATAATTCGGAATCTATACATTATTTACCTTACAAAAATTGATGTTATCAAATATATTATTTGATTTTTTAAAATAATAATACATATTTTGTATTTCATATAAGATTTAATGGTAATTAATTGTTAATAATATAATATAAAAATTATATCTATAAATCATAAGATAATTCTTCACTAAAATGATATGAAAATGATACAATTGAAAAATTGAAGAATGTTTTTCTATATTTGTTACATAATAATATTCTTCCTATAGTTGGGTGTAAAATAATAAATTCATAAAAACATAACATACCCATTTTTTAGTTTAATTGAGATATAATTCTTTATCAATTGATTTAGAGTGAAGTAGATTGTGAGAATGGGTGGTTATTTATTTATGAGGTGGAAGTATTATGGAGTTAAAATATAGATTATTATGATATTGAAACCATATACCGATGGGATTCAACTACTCTCATGGAATTGTTTACTATATTATAAAGAAAAGGATGTATATATTACATTTAAAAAAATTCAATCTAAAATGGAACCTTACACAACACCTTTAATTATAGTATAAATTATTCTTTAAGTTCAAAAATTTCATATATAAGATTATAAAAAAATTTATTTTTCATATTTCCTATTATTAACCATTAAAAAATTCATTAATGAAAAATTAATATAATATTATTTTTATTTTAAATATTATTGATTTCCATTTAATCAATTAATTAATAAAAACAACATTTTTTAGTATTTAAAAACTTTTGGATCTTTATAAAAACCCTAAAAATTTATCAAAAGTTAATTTCAAAGTTGTAATTATAAAAATAATTTCATTTTTTTGAAAAAATATGATATATATGTGAAATTTATTATTTAAAATATAAAAACATATTTATTTCAAAATAATAGAATATGTTTCTAAATTTCATAAAACATATTTATAAAACATGTATGTGTAATTTCAATTCATTGATTAATATATATTATAAATTAGTGTAAAATATATTATATTAAAATTATTTTATTTATTTCACTAGATATTTTATAAATGTGGGAAAAATAACTGAAATTTTTTCTCATCATTTACTATATCCTCCACTATATAATTTCTACATAAAAATATTTAGACTACATGAACAAAAAAATGTGTGGTTAATTATTCTTCATTTCTTCTTTATGATCTAATGTTTTTTTACAAAAATTGGGTTTCATACATATAACATTCACTGGTTAGGTTTCATGATTTTGAACCACCTAATCATTGGTGTGAAATATCTATAAACCCTCTTCATTAAAGAATAATTAATGTTCGGGCCCAATTTCATTGGTTGTGGGTACTATTGTTTTATAAGGAACTAAACATAAACATTACATATTTTAGTGGATTTAGAAGAGAACTATCCTTCTTGAATTCCAAATTCCCATTTTATTCTATAGTTTTAGATATTTATTTCATAAAAAAACATAATAACCCCATCCCTTACAATTGGACTGTTTGGATCAGAATAAATTTCTCTAAGAAAATTAATTATTTAAAATGGAACACATTTTATATTCATGCTATATCATTAAAATTTTCATATTTACTTGATATGTGACCCTAATAATTCTTAATAACTGGTGAATATAATTTCAAAATGTTTTATGTGAAAAAAATATATGTACATTGGATATAAACTAAAAAATGAAAATTTTATTCCACGTATACTGAAAAAATGTTTTCCATTTAAAAAAAATCTTTTTAGTTTAAAATAAATATTTTTTTAACCATGAAGGAAACGCATATTCATAATCATTTGCATAAAAAATAGCATAATAATATTTAATGAAAAATAATACATACCAGGGAATCCTTGAATTACTGAAAAAAAACATAATAACATTTTAAAAATGATTTTATTTTTTCCAATTAAATGTTAGAAATTGGTTTCATTAAATAGAATGTTCTTAGATTACCTTAATAAGTTAATAGATTCATCTAAAAATTAATAATAATAAAAACAATTATGTAACATAAAGTATAATATTCGTATAATATTTATATTTTATGGAACACTCACATTTATACACATAGAAACTATCATAGTTACATTTGGTGTAACTCTCATAGTTACACATAAAATAATCCCCGTGGTTACTAGTCGAATAACAATCATGATAAATTCCCATATTATGTTTGGATAAACCTATTTGGTTTACATCACCACTCTAATGAACTAATTGGATATAAATAATCATCTCACCAAGAATTGGATTATAATGGAACCATAATTATGAAAATAAATTTCAATGTACTATAATACAATATGTAAATGTTGGTTTCATAAAAAACATTCCTTGTTCCCATAAGAAAACATTTTTTGATATTGAAATATCCATATCCATTAAACCCCAATACAAAAATATATAATTCTACTAAAAATTAAACAAGGGTTCTATGTCAATAAATCCTTAGTTATTTTAATTAAATCCCAAAATAAAATTATTGTTATGGTAGTGTGAATGTTTTTTGTTCCCATAAACGTTAATGTATAAATTTTATTTTTTTAAAATTAAAATAAGTTCAAAAATTTGTGTAAAAACATTCTATATAAAAACCATTAATATAAAGATAATTTTTTTTATTCATTTATGATTATATTAATAAATCCCTAAATTACTTTTTAAAATAGGTTTAAGGAAACATGTATTAGGCGTTACATTAAAAGAATATATTTTTTAAAATAAGTCATTTACATAGAGTTTAAAACATAACATATATTATTAAAATTCCTAAATAATAAAATTTAGATCATTATTAAAATTATTTAGAAACTTTATTTGTGCATTTTTCATTTAAATTAATCCACTTTTTTGTAATATAAACTCAATAAAAAGATAGGTTAACACTGGAGTTTTTGTTGATATTAGGTTCATATGCGCAAAATGAATTCAGTGCGTTCACTATGGTCAAATAGGTCACTGTTACATAATTTAAGAATATAATTCATTTAATTATTATAATTATGATGCATAGATTGTACTTATAAACTTTTTAATTTATTATGGTTAATGAATTGAACTATGTTATAATCATGGACATGGTATGTCATATGAACTCTTGTGTAACGTTTCCTCTATTAAAGGAAAAATATAGAAGGAAGGTATGTTTTTATTTTATCATTATATATTGAAAAACTATCATTAATATCAAATTAATTATTCAAATTTACTAATATATAACATTAAAAAGGTTTGATGTTGAATGTTAATCACATTGAATCATGGAAGTGGTTGTCTAAACATACATCCGAACAATGATTTAATTTTTCAACAAATGGAATGGTAATAAAACATATGATATATGATCATTTCATGATGATAAATATGAAATTAAAATCATATTAAAACAATATTATCATCTTTATAACCTACCATGGGTGGCAGTTATGGATAAAAAATTATATAGGTCCATGAGGTGGTTTCACGTCATACACACGATCGATGAATTTAGATCCCATATGATGGATATTGGTGATGGATATTGGTTATTACACTAAATAAATAAAATCATAGTATTTTTAATATTATTATTTTATTATATAATCTTGATTGTATAATATTTTTTGGAGGTTCATCATGAAACAAAACAATATTGATTGGTTATGGAACCTCCTCTTTAGAACACTTCTTTTGCAGTGTACCATTATCCCTCAAAGGATGGTGTTCTACCTATACTAAGACCTTTATAAAATTGGTATGGATATTCATATTTTATTTAGGATGGTATTTTAACCATGAAAATTATTTTTATTTCTAATTAAATGTGAAAAATATGATATATTTTATTATTATAGAAGAGGACCACTCATGAAATTTATCAATATATGACATTAATATAAATTTATTTTCTTAATAAAATGTATCATAGTTGTAAATATTATAAAATAAAAATATTATTAGACTAAATACTAATAAAATTAAATTTTTATAAATTTTCACATTGTTTTTATCCACATTATTTAGATTTACACCCCTATTAACACTATCACAAACCCCATGGCAATAAGGAGTTTTACTCATTAAGGGACATGATATTTAATTTAACTTGTAAAAAGCCCCATAAATGGACCATTTATTAAATTTTAATCAATATCCCATTTACAATTCTTGTTATATTATTTTTTGGATTGTGAAATGATTTTGTAAAATATTATTTTCATAAAATATAAACGATGTATATTTTGTAAGTATTCATTTACATCGACATTAATAATATCAACAAAATAAATGTAATTCTAAAAAAAATTCTAAATTATGGAAGAGATTTATTCTTCTATAAAATTCATGTATCACATTATTTATTTCATATTTTATTACTCTTAATAAATTATATATCATTTATTTTATTTTTTAAATATATAAATAATATTTATTTCTGCATTGAGAACGAATTTAATCTAATTATCTCTTAACTAAAAATTGAAAATAAATTACCATGAAGAGTTAAAATATTTTATATGTAAAATTAAAATTTTAACTTAAAATATACCCTATTTATCTCGATGTTATATGTAATATATTTTTTAAAACAAATGTGTGACATCTTTTACTTTTCATTACATAAAATATTATAATAGTCCTAATAAAATCCATATAGTTAAAAGGTTCTTATAAAAAATCATGGCTGAGTATTGATGAATTATACTAATAAACTGATGTTAATTCATTTTTTGCCATTTTCTATCCATATGATATTATTATTAACACTTAATTACATGATTTATCTTTTACAATATTTATAAAAAAATAATTCTGGTCACTATTAATATAGATCAAAAATAAAATGCACTTATTTATTAATTTTTGACCTCATGATTTGAAAGTTGGATTATATTTTTTAAAAATTAAAAAAATATTTGTGGGATAACATTATTTAAAGATATATACAAATGCAATAACTTTTTTAGAAATATAACATCCTAAATAGAGAAAATTTATTCACAAAAAAATCACAAATAAAATTAGTTAAAAATAAAATTAGTAGATTTCTTATAATAAAATTTAACTAAAAATATTTTAATGCTAATAAAAAATATGATTTGACACTATAAATACATTAAAAGATAATAAATTTTTCAATTAATATATGTGTTTTCAATTATTATTCAAAAATATAACTTTTTATAAAATCCTAATATTTCACCTTCAGATAATTTTGATATTAATATATTAAAATTGATGTTAATTTTGTCAAAATAATTTAAAATAACTAAAAAATATTTATAATAAGATATTAGGAAAGGAAATAAAATCCATTTTTGAAGAAAAATATAATTTTAAGAATAAATAGTCATTAATAAAAAGTGATTAATTATAGAAAAATAATTAATAGTTAAATTATTATTCATTATGATACATATATATCTCAAAATGTGCTTAATCTTATTAATTCCATCCAATTAAACACGTTGGTTACAATAGGCATATTTTAACAAAAATATTTCATGGTTTGTTTAAACTCAGAGTTTCAGGTCATACAAGATATCAAAAATAATGTATTTCATTTTAAATTATGTGTTACTAAATTCTCACAATCCCACCCCAATAAAATTAATTTCTACAATTTTAAATAGTTCTTAATAAAAAATGGTTTAAAATTCCTAAATTGCATTGTGGAATCCCCCATAAAAAAATGGTTAAAAATTAATATTTATTCAAGAGGAAGTGGTGTCTAAAGGTTATCTAGAATTTGACATAACTGTGTTTCCATGTTGTAAAAAAATTGAAGGATTTGAAAATTTGGACATGAAGGAGTGTAGAGTTTCTAATGGAAAAATTGAGGCTTCTAGATAACAAGCTAAGTATAATGTTAAAGACCACAAAATAATAGTGGCAGGACAGTGTGGGAGAAGTGTGTAGGAGTGGATGTTTAGGTCCATTTTTCTAGTAATTGTGTGTTGGATCCTTTGGTCTGCATGCAATAGGAAATACACGATAGAAATCCCAACCATTAGCCAGCTTTCCGGGTTAGATAAATGATTCTCGCATTGTATATAACATTACTTCACAATCATGGAGACTGATATAATATCATGAGAATGCTAATGGTGTAAATTTTATTATATTTTATGTTTATTAACTGTCACCTCAAGGATCGTGGGTTCACTGGAAGCCCATAAAATCTGGCTACAATATAAATGTTGATAAATCTTATATGCATTTATTATTAAAGGAACGAGGGTATTTACATGACCAATAGGGGTATGTGGTCTTTGATTTTAATTTTTTCAAGGTATGGGGGGTTATATCATAGTAGAAGCAGTCTCCATGTTCAAGGGACTACAATTTTGTTGCTCCCATGGAATCCCAATCTATTGGATGGAATCTGATTCCATGACTCTTCAAAACTCAGTTGAAGATACATAAATTAAACCATGGGATATTACCTAATTTTTTCTAAATTTCAAGATGATTAACTCTAATTAAGTCACTATTACTCACCCATGGAGAGAATGATACAGTGTTGTTTACTTCATGGAATTTTTTACTTCACCTACCACACATTGTATTATTTTCTTGTATTATAGGATCCAATCCCTTCCCCTTTAGAGGGTTAATTTGGTTCAGGATGATCCTTTGGGACTATATTACCTTAAACCACACTATATTGTTTTGGTCATAAACACTATTTTAATAAAAAAAATATTAATATTTTAGGGTGTGGTTAGTCGGCCATCAATTCAATAGAGTTTAATGTAATAGGATACTGTTTTTTTATTTTATGTTATTTTAACCAAGAGTTGAGAATAACTCATACAATATTGACTAAATTCAAAAAATAATAAGTTAAATTCCATGTATAATTTAATAATTCATTCAATTTACACCATGATATCACATTTTCCCACAAACATTGAGTATTCATAATTATTTTTTTAAGCATGAGCACTAAAATTAACTTCCAAAAAATTACATAATCCACAATAGGATAACATTATATTCCACTTGTATTTAAAAATTAAGAAAAAGAAGAATGGTTGGAATATTAGAAGATATTGATCAAATTGAATAAATACCTATATGATTAAATAATACATAGATATCCAAGTATCAACACTACTACCCAATATTCAAACAAAGTAATTTTATAAATATTTAATTAGTTTTCCATCAAAATGTTCCAGAAAAATATTAAATCCAAAATATGATAAATATTTTGTCACATAATCTTCCAAAATTAATTTTATATTTTTCTCCAAATAAATATAATTACCCCCAATGTATCATTACAAAAAAATATCTCTAATCTTATAATCTCTAAGATATGTTAATAATTTCCATAAATAACCTAAATTCCAACAAGAAAATATTAAAACTATTTATTATTCCAAATGATAAGTGAACCGCTTTTCTTCAAATAAAATATCAAAATATTCTATTTTCATTAATAATATAGGGTTCCCAAACTATAGATATAAATCTGTAGCGGACTTTATGATCCTTCACCGTCTTCAAGTTGAAGCCATTTTTTTGAAGCCGTTACGCACCCTTGAGGTTTTCTGGAGACCCCCATTTCCAGGTTGGATTAAAATCAATGTGGATGGCGCCTCTAAAGGAAATCCAGGACCTGCGGGATGTGGAGCTGTCTTCAGAAATCATCATGGTCACATCGTGGGATGCTTTTTTGGAGGCTGTGGTACTGCATCCTCACTAGAAGCTGAGATGCTAAGTGTTATTCATGCCACTGATTTTGCTCTTCGTCATGGGTGGAACAACTTATGGATTGAGAGCGACTCTACCACTATTGTTCAAGCCATTTGGAAGGGAGATTTTCATCTTGCTTGGCCGATCACTACACGCTGGATGAATTGCCTCCAATCTCTCCATGACGTCAATTACATTGCAACTCATACTTATCGTGAAGCGAATAGGGTTGCGGATGCTCTCGCTAACAAAGGCATTAATCAGGCTATAACTTGGATGGAAGAGATCCTAGAAAACCTGATTCTGTTGCAAGTCAAAGATTGTAATTTGATCCCGTCCTTTAGACTCTTGTAATCTTTCTTTTTGCTAATAAATTTGCTTTGGTGTCTTGACCAAAGCGCCACCTTCTCTAAAAAAAATAAATCAATAAATAATTTTTTATCCCCATGATAATATACATGAAAAAAAATATGTTCCACAAATCCAGATAATATTAATCCTTTAAATCATTTAAATATAAAAATAAAATACTATATAAGAAATCATATAGACTAGTGGTAGGCTCTGAACCCTTTTCTTCATTTTTTGGTGGGTTCAAGGCTTGTGGACATGCTATATATGATGTGTTTTTTCTGGTCTATTGGGTTTTATTTTTACAAAATTCTATATCAACATTATTCTAGTATTGTTCCCAAATAATATGAACAAAATCCTAAAATATGTCCTCAATCATAAATAATCACCTAAATTATAACTGGCATTAATTATTTTAATATTATTTCCTCCAAATTAAAAGAAAATTATTCCCTAAATAATGTTTTCACCCATCAAACATAAGGGTTGTATTTATTAAAAAAATAAACAAACACATGAAGGATGTATCCGAAATTATTCATGTCACATAAAACCACAAAAAGGATGTATAAAACATTGAATGTGTTTTATAAACTATAAATATACTACTATAACATAAAAGAATAATCCATATATGTTGATATTGTAATGTTAATGGTTATTCATTAACCGTAATTTTTCATCTTATTCATTAAATGATTTTTCTTACAAAAAAATTGAATGATCACTTATGATTCTACAACATCAAAACCTAGTCCAAAATACAATCCATACCTTCCATATTAAATTTTTAGTTTCCTCATTGTCACCAATTATGGAATTAGTAAATTCTAAATATTCATCTATATCATATTTATGATCTTATAGTTCATCATTCCCCTTAGAGAAATTATTTTCTGAATTCGCATACTCATAACATTTTGAAAACATAATTGATTAATTGGGAATATATTTAATCCATTTCATGTTGTTAGCTGAAATCTTCTTCATTCCTTTAAATATTTTTTTTCATGGCCTCCTTTTCTACATAAATAGCATCATTTCATCACTTGAATAAATTTTAATGGGATATAATTCCCACATTCATAAAACATATGTCACAAAATATTTTTATCTTTACACTCATTATCACTAGAACATCCATGAGGGTTAACATCACACCTATTTTATGCATTATAAAACACACATATGATAATGTTTGAAATCATAAATGGTAATAGTCAGTTATGAAAAAATATTAATTTTTTCAATACATATTATATTTCCTTGAGTTTCCCATTAACACATCCACCACATAACCAGCACATAAATTGTTATAATAGATCTTGTTAGATCTATCCATTTACTGAAACTGAAAAGGGTTAGTTTTAGTATATTAGAAAGAGAAATATTATAATGAGGATATCAAAATAAGATATACTTAACCATGTTTTCTAAAACACTTTCCATTTATTCAAATAGACCTAATTTTATATAGAATTATATCTGACGTTGTTATAGATGTATTTTAACTTATGGTAAAAAAACCTAAAATATAATGTTATCTAAACCTAGAACTGATACCGATTAGAAATACCCATGATTAAACATTACATATTGTAGTTACTATAAAATAAAATTCATGTCCTTATATTACTGAATACTTTTTTAGATTATAATTTAAGAGAATTATGTTAGTACTAATGCATAGTAAAAATATTTTATAAGGGAATAACTATAATTAGTTTACATTTTTTC
This sequence comes from Viscum album, assembly GCA_963277665.1. NCBI lineage: Eukaryota > Viridiplantae > Streptophyta > Magnoliopsida > Santalales > Viscaceae > Viscum > Viscum album. Next base: position 602,831,001 of record OY728136.1, on the reverse strand, counting down.
CACAAAATAAATAATTAAAAATGGTGTATGTTTTATTTCCATTCCATTTATCCACAATTTTCCACTTGAGCTCATCAATGTCCTTACTCATCGTTTTTACCATGTGAGAAAAAATTAAATCATATGAAGAGAATGAAGACACTATAATAGAGATAAAAATTGTATAAAATGGTTACTCCAATAATACATAAAAATAGATCCCCACTTTATAAAAAGTAACTATTGGGTTTTATGTAAACAATTTATAACCCTTGAAATAAAAATCTATACCTAAATAATTTTAAATAACCCTTCATAAAAAATATATATGAAAAAATAAACCTCGTGATTTCTTTATTGAAATAATGAAAAACTCATCTGAACTATTTCTCAAAGTTATACATTTCCACTATAAGAATTAGAAAATAATTTTCTTAACATATGGTCATTATTGTAACGACCCAACAATAAGAATTAAATTTTCTAGTGAAATTAAACTTGAATTTTCTTTCACTATTTCAAGAAATTATTTTCGGTCTATACATTTAGAAAATTATTAAAAATTTATTATATAGTAAACCCAAAAAATATAAGTTTAAACATATAATCAGTATCAATTTTCCCTAAATTATAAAACTTTTTTCTAATATCGCTACTCATTAAAAAATAAATATTTTTAGAAAAATTTCAAGAATTGACTATAAGTTATTTTTGTTAATCTAGAATTTGGAAAATAGTCTCATGATTAAAAAAAATAAAATTCTATAATTTGATAATAAATTTTAAAATAATGAATATAAAGAATATGTTCAAAAAGGTAAATGCATTTTTTATTTTAAAATAATTTAAAATAAATATAATAATTATAATTTAATTGTTCAAAATTACTATTAAATAATAAAATTATTTATTATGTATTTACAATGTTTTTTATAATTTTATTACCTTGCGAAATCATATTAATCCTATAAGACCCATAGAAAGGATAAATAATACATATATATATATATATATAAACTAAGGATTCATTTTTTGTTTTTATAAAACATATGAAGTAACCCTCATAGTTGCTGATGGTGTAATAATAATTATTACTATTATAGTAACTAATATAGTTATATGTAAAATAAGAATCATGATATAATTCGAAGAAGAATCATTGTAGATTACTTTAATCACTTAGGAGAAACCTAATAGGTTAACTCCACCACTTCACTAAATGCATTGATGATCTATAATGGGTTCATACATCCTTACTCTATAACGAAACTAACTATCAACATAAAAAACTTCCAAGAACCATAAAAAAATATATAAAAGATTGTATTATCATAACACTCATTTCACCCACAATAAATATTATTCGAATATTAATATATACATTTCTATTAAACCAATTTCTTAAAATATTAATTCCAAATAATTAATGATGTTTTTATATTAGAGTAGAAAATGAAATATTATAATTTAATCAGTAAATAAAACAATATTTACAGTTATGAAATATGTCTTTATCATTTTATATATTTAATTAAAACATTATTTTTTCCATTACTAAATTATTTCAAGAATACATGTAAAAAGAATCATTTTGATGAACCATTTAATGTGATTTTTTTCATTATACTTAATTTATTTCTATATAAAAACATAAATCATTTTTCTTAAATATATGGACACATAAAAACTGTTTTGGGGAAATTTTAAAAGATACTTTTAAAAAAAGTCACATACCTTGAGTCTGAATCATCATCTATTTTCATTATTTTCTAATATAATAAATATATTGGAATTATTTAATTTTTTAAAAACATTTTTGTTCATATTACTAGGTTTAATTTATTTATTCCCACAACATATAAAATCATTTTATAATTTCTATTCTCATCAGATTTTTTATGATATTTTTTCATAAGGAAAAAATTATATCAGTGGTTTGACTATAGTCAATATTTTCATTATTAAATCATACCTAGAATTCTAATAATGAATAATTAAAAAATTTATTCATTATTTATTCACTAAAAACTTATAATTAATGATGGTGATGGAAAATAAAATATGTTACATTCATAAAGACGGTTGGTCAGACATAAACATGAGATACATTTATATTTTTCAATGACCGTTATGGGTAGATGGTTTAAATTTATTATATCCTTCATGATTGATAAAAATAGTATCAATAAAAAATTAATTATTTATATAGTCATATATATGTCATTCTAGTGATGTAGTGATGAAAAATGAACCACATTGCTTTATGGAGGCGGTAGTCCACACATACGAATGAATGGCGTTATCTTTTTACATAGAATGGAATGGTATGAAATTAAATAATATTTTATATTTTTAGAACAATAAATATGTCATTTGTATAAAATATAAACCATAATCATATCACTAAAAACATCCATGAGAGGTTGTTATGGAAAATGGATTTCATTAGTCTGTGTGGTGGTAGTCTGTCGTACACAAGAATGATGAATTCCATTACTATTTGATGTATGTTGAAAATTTAAATAGGCTATTACAATAAAATAATGAAATCATAGTATATGTAAGATATTGATTCCATTATATCATTATGGATGGATACTATTTTAAGAAGGTGTAATTATAAATAAAACTAAGATGCTATGATAAAAACAATACATCTTCTTTGAAACACCTCTTTTAATTTGTATCTATATCTCTCTACGGATTAAATTCTAACCAAACCACATACTATATAATTTGGGGAGGGTTTTTAGGAAGGTATTTCAAGAAGTAAATTTTAACACTCTAATCCATACGTCCTGTTATGTTATGTTAAATATGATGGTTGATGTGTCCATGGAAAGTCAGTAGTTATTTTGTGGAGTATTGAAAGAGTTATATAGTATTTTAATTTAAAATGAGTGATTTAGTTGAATATGGAATATATAAATTGTAAATTTAATCTGAATTATATTGGTAGATAACAATGATAGATCAGTAAAAAATTATGGTGATAGGTGCCAATGGTATATCTATAGTGAATTTCGGTGGAATATCTCAATGGTATTTCTATATTAAATTTCAGAGGTAGATCTCAATGGTAGATCTATGATGAAATTTGGTGGTAGATTTATATGGTATATCTATAGTCAATTTCAGAATTATATATCGATGGTAAATTTACAGTGAATTCTAGAGCTAGATATCAATGTTATATCTATATGGAATTCTACAGGTAGATATACTATGAATTATAGTTATTGATCTCAATAGTAGATCTACGGTGAATTATAGTGGTAAATCTAAAATATTGAGAAATATTATTTTTTGGTGGTATATAATCTTGGGGGATATGAACTAAAATTTTAACATAGTTATCAATGGTATATCTACATTGAAATTTGATGGTAGATCTGAAAAGTTGATAAATAGTGAAATATATAAGTATATCTCAAATGGAAGATATAGAGTGATTCATGGTGGTAGATCTTAATGGTATGAATATAGTTAAATATGGTTTTATATATCAATGTTATATCAACAGTGAATTCTAGCATTAGATCTCAATTAATGATCTATAGTAAATTCTTGGGATAAAACTTTATTGAATCCAAGTTATAGATCTACAATGAATCTAATATTCCAATAATTTCCTAGTTTTTCCATTTGACATCCCTTATTATGAATAATGGTTTTGAATTATTAATTATTGTAATTTAAAGATCTTTCAAAGATTATTTATCCTATCATCAATTTTTAAAATGTATGGATATATTTTTAATATTTAACCTTTATAAATTTTATGGTATTTTGAGCTTATTGGGAAATCAAAACCATATTTAATCCCACTTGTTGTAGATCTAATATTTCGAAAGAGGATATATTTACTACATCCTTTCTTTAATTCTGCCTCATTAGATGTGGTGTTCTAGATTATTTTACCTTGGCTTTGTGGAGACCTTTTAACTTTAATTGTTTGAGTTATCCATACACTTAATTTTATATTATATGTGCATCCTATTTTTAGTGCATTATGTTTGTGTGGATATTATTATTTCCCATTAGGATTTAATTTGTTTATCATTATATGTATCATGTAGGGATGGTTTATTATTTTTTACCCATGTGTTTATGGTTTGATTAATCATATGAATGATAAATGAACTAGTTTAAATTAAATTTATAGGGGCAGAGGAATGTTTTATAGTATCATAAAGACTTTTTGTTATGGTTTTGGTGTTTTTAATTGTATTTGATAATTTCACACTAAAAATTATAAGTACTTTTTGTGATGTGAGGATTTACAAAAGTTTCCTCAGAATAAATTGAAATAAATTAATAATAATCACGTCAAATGCACTCATTTAATGAATGAATTGATTATTTATAGTTTACATTCAATGATTCATCCGAAAAAATTAACAAATATTATCGAAATTATAAACATGTTTCATGTTCTAATGTAATTGGTTATTAAATAAAGTTTTATAAAATGGATTAATTATAATTGATTACAGAAATATAAATTCTGGAATATTTTTTTCATTGTGTCGTGTTTTGATTAATTATTTTTTTAGTATAAGTGGAGGACATTAAATGATGTATTATACATTTATAGTTATCACTTAATATATAGAATGTATTTTTTTGAAACCCCTATATATAAATTGTATATTATTTGTGATTTTTATACACACCCAATCAACATTAGGAACCATGTCCCAACACCAAATGTTTTGGGTGAGTTTTTTCAAACATCCTAGTTCTAGGATGAATGGCTTACCACACTCTCTCCTATAGTACCATTTATAGGATATGACAAGGTCATTAACATCTTATGAAGTATAGAAGAAAAAAAGTTCCACTATAAATATGTGAAATGATAATATGTGATGGACATTGTTTATTTTTCAAGGATGTAGTTAGATGGATAATTGTGGGGGTCATACATAGTTGCAGGAGGGGATGAGGTTTATGTCCTTAATATTCATGTTAATCTCCTAAACTCGTTATAAGTAGTGATGTGATGTGATGTCCCTTGAATATTCAAGTGATATGTGTGTTAATGTGACATCCGAGGTGTCTACGGGCAGGATGTGATTTACTATGATGTTATTCAGAAGTGGTAGGAGTGATAGAAAATTTTATATTGGAATTAGAGAATCCATTTAGAGTGAAATTTGTGTGGTATTCCATTAATATATATGAATCACACAATATCATAATACATATATTGAGTTTTTTGTTTGTGACATTGTGAGGTTTGGTTGGATAATCAAACTGTTTAGGTGGTGTTAGTTTTACTATTTTCCCTAATGTTATTTTATATTATACATTCACATGTGAACTATTGGCTTTTATTTATCCAAATAAGAAATCTTTGACACTCACCCTATCTATATAAAAATGATTTTTAGGTTTCTAGGATGATATCATGGAATGTTAAAGACATTACGATCTTGTACCTCTAGATAGGTTCATCACTGTGGTTTTTATTTTCAACTGGGTATTTTAATTTGGAGACTTTTATTTGTATAATTTTTATTTATAAATGACGTGTTGGATGGTTTTGGTTGATTTTTGTGTTATTCATTGGTGTTATTTTTGGATTATTTATCATATCTCAGGAAACTACATTATTATACATGGTAATTCCACCCATTTCATGTTATTTTTATACACTCACATCTAGTCACCATCCGATGGACTACTAGAGGTAGGACTCATGGGTCTATAAATCTCTACCCCATTATAGTATTATCAGGATGGAGTGGTAATGACAATGTTGTGTTAATGGTCATTGTTGAGAGATATGATGGAGTTTGTAGTTTGGATCATTGAGTATTACTGGCTTTGGTAAGTATATAATATTAGATGACATTGGTGTGTTACTTAGGCATTAGCAGCCACCTAGGATATGGGATTCTAAAGACCCCTCATGATCTGGATCATTTAATCTAGTCATATTAGACAATGAATTGAGTTAGACCATTTTCAATGTAAATACCTAAGAAATCTTTATTAATTATGATGACTATTATTCTTACATGAATTGGTAGGTTTTGGTTATTATTAATTTAAAATATGTTAAAATATTATAATTATGAACTCATCAAAACTCCACATTAAAGTGTTTTGTAAATCATTGTTTTCCGTTTATCTATGGATCCTAATTATCATCCACATGTTGCTCACCTAGTAAAGGTTTATTAGTATTTCCTAGTAGATCATAATAGGATTGATTTGGTTGAAGCTGCTGATTGGTTGTTGAAGATTTTGGAGATTGTTTTAGCATGGTTAGTCGAATTATGACCTCATGTATTTCTATTTTTTAGAAAAATAGATGGCTATAGGTTATAGAGAATGATTTCAATTTGTTCCCAGCCTTGTAAAATTATTAGGACCCACCTGATGTTAGGAAGATGATTGGAACTGTGTAACACCCCAAGCGTCCATGGTATGTTTCTATTTGAATAATACAATATCATGTGTTGTATTCAACTTCGAGTTCTAACAAACCACAACCAATCAAACTAGCTGTTATAAATATTAATTCAAAATTTTTTAAATTTTATAAATATTAACATTCAAAATGGACTTCATTTTTGGATTCAGAATATTTAAATTAGCTTAGGTTGAATTTTTATTATTTTTTTGAAAACATTCAATTTATAATGAATTGTGAAAAACAATGAGTTATAGTTTAAAACCAAAGTTTTATTTAAATAATTATTTATTTTATGTAAAAATAGATACATAATACATATTTAAGTTCAATGTAATTCACTGAAGTTAGATTATAATAATTTTAGATATATAAAAATTTTATTGAACATTTTACCATCTTTTACCCACCTCCTAGGAGAATTTTCAAATTTACATAAAATATAATATTACCACTTATGTGAGTTGAATTTCAAAAATTCAAGAGACGTGATTGATATCAGTAAGTAAAGATTTGTTCAATAAGATGAAAATAATTTTTGGTGAATATTAACTTTATAATTTTATTTACCATGATTAAAATTAAATAGGGTAATTAAGGGTAAAAATGATATTATTTTTACCCTAACACATGTCCTAATTCTATTGTATAAGTGTAATTTGACCAAAAACAACATTAGGAATAAAATATGATCATTTAGGTGCACTTGGATTAGATTAGAAAATTTATTATTATTTTATTTTAAGAAGAGTTAAAAGAGTTAAAATCAAAGTTTAATAACTAAAACATTTATAATATAGGATTATTCATAACATAAATTCGACTATAAATATTTATTAGAAAGATAAAAATATTTCCCACATAATGGTATTTTACTTATAATTTTTATACATTTAATAAATAAATTTATTTACGACACAATGATGATGCATTAATTTCCTAATTAATGAAATATTATAATAATTGATATTAAAAATACCCAAATTAGTGTAATTTGAGTCTTTTAATGAATTCCACTAATTTTATAGGTTAATATGACATGTAAGAGTTAATTCACATTATATTCATTATCTAAGGTTGTTTATATGTAATTATCTACTAAGACCTCTTTATCATCGACATCCATGTTTCTTAAAAATGTATTTCAAAAAATACATACTATTTTATAGACTATGGGTTAAAGTAATTTATACCCTTGTTTGAATTTTATAATATGTATATAATGGAATATTTCTGTCATTTTCCAAACAAGGTACTTTATGAAATTTTGAAAAAAATTAAGGTAAGAATGTTTTTTTAACTTATATGGCGGGTGCGGCTATTTTCTGCCCTTATGACATCCTCGAAGCATCCCTTACAAGATTATAAGAATACTTTCAAATATAAATGTTTTCTTTTATAATTACGTGACTTTTAAATGATATCAAAATAGAAGAAGATATTTCTCTAAAATGTATTTGATTTTATCTATGTCAACATCCTTTTGACAGATTTTATGTTTTTCTGAAGTTGATTTATTGTGATACAAATCTTCTATGTTGTATTGCTGGTTTTGTGGTATGTTTGAATATGGATGTGTTATTTAATTATATTCCTGGTATATGGATAAAGTATTGACATTTCATATTTTAGTTTTAATATGAATATTTATGTTTCGTTTAAACCTATTAATATGAGGAATGCATTGGACATAGTAAGTGACGAGTACAGCCAGCTACAGATCCTTGATGAATCAGTAGGTCTCATGAGAAAAACTAGTGTCCTAGAACAAGGCCTTGACAAAATATTATTTATAGTCTTGGCACAAGGCCTTAACTATGTGGTTATAAAGGTCTGGCATTATGCATTCAATCATTATGAATGTGGTAATTGATATTGCATGTGATTATTCGATGTGTATAATATCCTTGTGAGAAAGTAAATGGAATTATTTTGATTTATTTTTTCCATATTATGATGATGTTTATGTTGTAAAGACTTCTGTTTAGTTTTATACGTTTTATTATATGTTTATACTTATTTATGAAAGTGTCTTCTATATTGTTATCCTTACTGAGCATTTTAGATCACCCCTTTGTATTTTTATTTTTCATAGGATGCAAAGAAGTATATTATGACTGACCTACAGGGATAGTCGATGGGATCTCAGTGTTGTCCATGGAAATAATGTTTTTGTAGTTATCCATTATATGATGTAATGTAAACCTTATGAATGTATCTAGTACATACAAGTCTACTAAACTAAACAGTATTTTGAAACTTGATCTTTTGTGATCATGCCAATGGTACATAATAATGCACTGACACTGGGTTTCTATGGATGGGGCATTATAGTTGATATCAGAGGAAGTTTAGTACATGCCATTGAAACTAGATTTAGATAAACTCTTATTACAACACATAGCCCTATGATAGACTTTGAGGATTAGTATAGAAGCACTTCCTATAATTTTGGTATTGTAGAGATTTTCTATGTTTTCCCAGAAATATATCGCTGTCTTGATACGATTAGGTAGAGGCGGATCTGGCACGAATATACCTAGGGGTAAAACATGAAAAAACTTCTTTGAGCTAGACTCGAACGGGAACTAGTGCACGACAACGAGCTTTGCTGCACTCTTGGTTACGACACCCCTAGGGGATATGCCAGGATAATTCTAATTTTCTTTACAAACCATTTTAAAGGGTTTATGTGTATATACTTTCTTAAAGAAAACAATTTTTATGTTTGTGGATTATATACATAAACTATTAAATTTATTTTATGTGTTTTAAAAGTTTGGATTTATGTATTTCGATTCCTAAACTAATCTATTTTATGCCACTTTTTAGAAATGAAACCTAGTTGAAGGAATGGAAACTGTATCAATGCATGTACTCCATTTAGATATTTCCATCATGCTCAAGATAATTATAGTGGAGCTGGTGATACAACTGGTGCGGATCATCTTATCACTATATTAGCATAACTCACTTAGGTTATGAATAATAATCTTACCCGTATGGAGGACCCTGATCCGTAGTGTGGAGGATCAATGTTAAATCACTTCAGGAGGCAACAACCCCAAAAATTAAATGTGATTACGAATTAATTAGTAGTTGATAAATGGATAAATTCTTTAGAGAAAAATATTCCATGCCTTGGGGAGTAGTGAAAGGGAAAAAGTTATCATGGAAGTTTACCGTCTCACTAGAGATGCTGATAAATGGTTATCATTGATTCAAAACAAAAAGGAGGATGATGATGTATAAAATATCGAATGGATTGAGTTTAACGAGATTTTATTAGAAAAATAATTTCCTTGTGACCATCGAGGAGATATAGAAAGGAAATTTTGGAGTCTAAGGCGAAAGGAGGAAGAGAATGTCCCAAAATATGAGGCTAACATTACAAGGTTAGCGGGGCATGTTGTAGATTATATACGTAATCTAATAATTAAAATTGATCATTTCTTTGATGGGTTAAAACCATTTCTCCATCAGGCATTAGTATCACAATCATTATCGTCGTATGACGATATAGTATCATGTGCTATCAAGACTAAAAAACAATTCTCCAAGTCTTATGACTTTACAGAAAAGCAAGAGAAGAAGAGATCTGCTGAAAACTATAGAAATGGAAATAAGGGGATTAAGGGAAAATTTGAATATTCATCCTGCAGTAAATGTTGGAAGAAACACCTCAGTACTTTCTTGAAGGGAATGTGAGTATGTTACAAGTGTCTTGAAATAGGCCACCGAGCTCATGATTGCAAGGGGATGAAAGAGTGTGTCACTGTTAAAAGCTACAATTGTAGAGAAAAGGGTAATTATGCAAATGATTTACCTAAGAACCAAGGTAACTTACCTGAGAAATGGCCAAGGGATCAAATCCAAGATTATGCTATCACTACTGCTGAGGTTAAAGCTACAAAAGATGTGGTGGCAGGTAATTTAATGGTTTCCTCGTGTTTAGAAAATTCTATTTTGATTCTGGATCAACTCATTGTTTCATATCATCCCAGTTTTCTGAGAAAATTAGATATTTACAATTTGATTTAACTATGGAGTTGTCAGTCAAAACTCTTAAGGGAAGTATCATTGCAACAATGTTTTGTGAATTAGTCCCCATTCAGGCATATTAATTTTCTTTATCTATTGATATCATCGTCATACCCATGATTCAATTTAATATAATCCTCAGTATATATTGGCTATTATATCATGATTAAATGATTTATTGTAAGAAGAAGGAGGATAAGGTTTTGGATGACGATGATAAAGAACACCTAATCTTTAGAGAATAACTGTCCCCACCTAATTTTTATCTAAATACACCCCAGTAGCTCAACTAAATTTAATTGTTGGGGTGGAAGAGAATGAAATAACTATGGTTGAGGAAAGGAGTGTTCAAAAATAAGATGTACCTATTGTGAAGAAATATGTTAATGTGTTTCAAGAAGATTTACCTGGAAATCCTCCAGAACGAGAAATTGATTTTTCCATTAATTTAATTTTTTAAAAAAGGCACATATCTAAGACCCCTTATAGAATGGCCACTACGGAATTATTAGAACTAAAGAAACAACTAGAGGTTTTTATTAATAAGGGATTTATTCACCCCAGTGTTTCTCCATGGGGAGCCCCTTTCCTTTTTGTTATGAAGAATGATGGATCTATGAGGTTGTGCATTGACTACAGGGAGATTAGAACTTTTCAAAGATTTTATTTCGATATGGATATCATCTGTTGTGTGTGAAGAAGGATAAAATTCCAAAGACAGCATTTCAAACTAGGCATGGGCATTACGAGTTTACTGTAATGCCTTTTGGATTGACTAATGCACCCTCTTTCTTCATGGATCTAATGAATATAGTTTTAATGGAATATGTTGATGAATTTTTAGTGGTATATATTGATGATATCTTGGTATAATCCAAATGCTATGACGATCATGAAAATTACTTGCGCATTATCCTGAAGACTCTTAGAAGAGACAAATTATATGGGAAGTTTAGAAAGTGTAAATTCCAGCTTTAGGAGATTTCTTTTCTTGGACATATTGTCTCTATGGATGTAATCTATGTTGATTCTTTTAAGATCAAGGCAATCCAAGAATGGCCAGCACCGACGATTATAAATGAGGTACATAGTTTTATTGGTTTATCAGGTTATTATCGACGTATCGTCTAGAATTTTTCCTGGTTGGCTAACCCATTAACAAAGATCACATGAAAAGGTATTAAATTTGTTTGAAAAAGACTGTGAAGAAATTTTTGATGAATTTAAGAGAAGATTTGTCATTGCCCTTATCTTGACTCTACCATCAGGGAATGATGAGTTTTTTATTTGTAGTGATGATTCAATAAAGGACTTGGTAGTGTCCTTATGCATAATGATAGGGTTTTTGCCTATGCATCACGATAGCTCAAAATCCATGAGAAAAACTATCCTACTCATGATCTTGAGTTAGCAGTAGTAATCATTTCTTATAAGATTTGTAGACACTATCTCTATGGTGAAAAATGTGAGATTTATATTGATCAAAAGATTTTGATGTATATTTTCTCACAGAAATAACCCATCACGAGGAAAAGGAGATGGCTTAAAATACTCAAGGATTATGATTTCACAATAAACTACCTCCCGGGGAAAGAAAATATACTGAAGATTCTTCGAGTAGAAATGATCATGGAGTTTTGAAAAATATGATAGTTGAAAGGGATCTTATTTTCATAGATCTAGTAAAGATGGATATAACAATAACCATGGAAGTTGAAACAATAATACTTTTTCAAATGGTTGCAAAACCATATTTTCTAGAAAGCATAAAAAGTTCTCAGGTTGATGATGACAAGTTTCAAAAGAATATTAAAGCAATGAATGATAAGAGATTGTGTGACTCTGTATATGAAGATGAAATTTTGAAATTTGGGATGTGACATTGTGTGCCCGATATACCTGATCTAAATAGGGAACTGTTGGATGATGATCATAGTTCCAATTTCCTTATACACCATGGGAGCATAAAAATGTATAGATATTTGAAGGAACATTTTTTGTGGGACAACATGAAGAGGGAGATTGATGGTTCGGTGTCAAGTTGTATGGGTTTTCAACATGTGACAGCTGAAGGAAACTACCTAGAAGAGTCCTGGAAATTCTTCCCATACATGAGTTGAAATGGGAAGATATCACGATGGACATTTTCATGGGGATACCAAAGACTCCTAGAAGGAACGATGAAATATGGGTCATTATTAATCATATTACCATGTCGGCACATTTTTTACTATAAGAGAAGATTTACCACTTGAATTTTTAGCAAGACTATATATTAATGATGTTTTAAGACATCATGGAGTACCACTATCGATTGTTGGTGATCGTGAACCACGTTTTACATCAAGATTCTTGAAAATTCCTCACAAATCCCTGGTTACTGAACTTCGTTTGAGCACTGCCTACCACCCTCAAACTGATGGACAATCGGAACTGACTATTAAAACCTTAGAAGACATGTTGAGATCATTCTTACATGACTTTCAAAGTATGTTGGATCAATATTTACCTCTGGTAGAATTTTCATATAACAATATCTTCCATTAAAGTATTCAGATGGCACCATATGAATCGTTATACAAAAAGAGATGTCGCACACAAACCTGTTGAGATGATGTTTATGAAAGAAAACTCGTAGGCCAAGAACTAGTGGAGGAAAATATGGAAAAGGTGAAAGAAATCCAAAACCACATCAAAGTAGCTCAAAGTAGGGAGAAGATTTATGCAGATAATGGAAGGACGGATTTGGAATTTCATGTAGGAGATCATGTTTTCTTGACGGTATCTCCATGGAAGGGTGTTATACGTTTTGGTAAGAAGGGAAAATTGATTCCCAGGTACATTAGACCTTTCAAAATTCAATAACAAATTGGGGTTGTAGCTTACCATTTGGTAATGCCTCCAAGTATCTCCAAATTTCATGATGTATTCCACATATCACTCTTGAGAAAATACATGCCTGACCCAACGCATGTAATCACCTATGAGAAATTAGAACTGGAACCCGATCTGTCTTATAGAGAAGATCCTATCAAGGTTCTTGATAAAAGAGAACAAGTTCTATGAAACCAGATGACTAATCTGGTAAAAGTTCTATAGAGAAACCATACGATGGAAGAAGCAACGTGGGAACCCGAGGAATATATGATAAAGAACCACCCAAGTCTTTTCATGATTTAATATTCTAGAAATTTCAAGGATGATATTATTTGAGAAACTAGAGAATGTAACACCCCAAGATTCCATGGTACGCTTCTCTTCGAAAAATACAATAGCATGTATTATACGCAACTTCGATTTCTAACACACCACAACCAATAAAACTAGCCATTATGAATAGTAATCCCCACTTTTTGAAATTATATAAATTTTATCTTTCAAAATGGACTTCATGATGGGATTTGGAATATTGAAATTTTCTTAGGGAGAATTTTTGGTATTTTTCTAAAAACATTCAGTTTTTGATGAATAGTGAATAACACTGAGTTATTTTTTGAAACCGAATATTTATTTAAATATTTATTTATTTAATTTAAATTTATTTTTGGTCAAAATAGATATAATATAAATATATTTGTGTGTTTATTTTAATTTATTTGAGTTAGTTTATAATAATTTATATATATTAAAATTTTATCAAACTTTTTCCGTCTTCTACCCACCTCATAGGAGCATTTGGAAATTTAAATAAAACATATTTTTACTACTTCTATGAGTTTAATTTCGAAAATCGAAGAGACAAGGTTGATACAAGTAAGTAAAATGTGGTTCAATACGATAAAAATATTTTTTTGTGAATAATAACTTTTATTTTTATTTACCACGATTTAATATAAATAGGGTAATTAAGGGTAAAATGATATTATTATTTCCCTAACAAATGTCCTAGTTCTATTGGACAAGTGTTATTCGACCATAAACAACCTTATAGGTAAAATATGATCCTTTAGGTCCACTTGGATTAGATTATTACATTTATTATTATTTTATTTAAAGAAGAGTTAAAAGAGTTAAAATGAAAGTATAGTAACTAAAAAAAATTTATTATGGGATTATCCATAAGATAAATTCGACTATAAATTTTGATTCAGAATATAAATTTTTTATTCTACATAATTTAATTTTATTTATAATTTTTAGACATTAAATTATTAAATTTATTTATGACACTATGATGATGCAGTAATTACATAATTAATGAAATATTAAAATAAATGATAATATAAATATCCAAATAAATGTAATTTGAGAATTTTTATGAATTACACTAATTTTCTATCTTAATATGACATATAAGGTTTAATTTCACAATCTATATTATTCGGGGTTGTTTATATGTAATTATCTACTGGGACCTCTTTGTCATCCACATCCATGTTTCTTAAAAATGTATTTCAAAGCATTATTAGTATTTTATAGAATATGGGTAAAATTCATTTATACCCTTGTTTAAATTTTATAAGATGTTTATAAAGGAATATTTCCATCATTTTCCAAACAAGTTACTTTATGACCTTTTCAAAAAAATTAAGGTATGAATTCTTTTTTAACTAATACTACGGGTGCAGCTATTTTATGCCATTATAACATCTTCAAATCTTCCATTACATGCTTATAAGAATATTTTCAAATATAAATGTTTTTTTATAATTACATGACTATTAAATTATTTCAACATAGAAAGAGATATTTCTCAAAAAAGGTATTGATTTCATCTATGTCAACATCCTTTGATGGATTTTAATTTTGTTTCAAGTTGATTTATTATGAAACAAAACATCCATATTTTATTGCACATTTTGTGATATGTTTGACTGTGGAAGTGTTATTTCATACAATTCAAGGTTTTTGGATATAGTATTGACATTTCATATACTAGTTTTAATAAAAATTATTATGTTATGTTTATTCCTTTTCATATGAGGATTGAATTGGACTTATTAAGTGTCGGGTGGAGACATCTACAGCTCCTCGATGCTTCGATAGGTCTCATGAGACATACTAGTGTCTTGGAACTGTGCCTTGATGAAATATTATTTTGTAGTCTTGGCATAAGCTGTTGAAGATGTGGTTATGAATGTCTGAATTATGCATTCTATCATTATGAAAGTTTCTATTGATATTTCATGTGATTATTTGACTCGTATAATATCCATGTGAGTAAGTAAATGGTATTATATTGATTTTTTTGCCATATTATGATGAATATTATGTTTTAAAAGATTTTTTTTTGTTTTATAAATTTCCTTCAATGTTTATGTTTATTTATGAATGGTTCCACTATATAGTTATCCTTACTGAGCATTTGAGATCAGCCCTGTCTATGTTTTATTTTTCCCAAGATGCGAAAAAATATATTATGAATGACCTGCAGGGATAGTCTATGGGATCTCAGTGTTGTCCATGGAAACAATGTTGTTGTAGTTTTCCTTTTTATGATGTAATTTAATCCTTATGAATGTATCTAGTACTTCCAAGGATACTAAACTAATCGGTATTTCGAGACTTGATCTTTTGTGATCATGGAAATGGTACGTAATAATGCACCGAATCTAGGCTTCTTGGGTCTGGGCGTTACAAACTGTGTGTTATTTTTCGATGATATTTATAATTGAGGGGAATGAATCAGATTCTCCATGGGTTGACATTAATAATGAGTTATGAGTATAGTTCATTTTTACCACCGTACAGGGTTTGAAGAGGTAAGAGGTACTCTCCCATAAAAAACAAGAGTATTGTTGTGAGGGATCATGGGATCAATTTAAAGGACCTTTGGAGTTTCACCCCAAATATTTATCATGATAATTAGTCTTGTGTGAGAAATATTAGGGATTAAATCTATTCATATATACAGTTTCCATTTACACCATAATGGTTTTACGTGAATTGTGAGGTTCATAAGAACATAGTGTTGATCAAGTTGATAAAATCATGTCGCATTTTATCACAATAGGGTAATCGTTAGTGTTCTGAGAGGAGAAGTGTTCTCTGTGGTAGGTCCCATGCATGAGGGCTTCAATGATTTCATCCAGCTTGGGTCATCATGTTTGAAGTGGGGATAGAGGTTTTTGTGTTATTCATGGGGACATAAAAATAGTTTGTTTTGTTTTTAAGATTCATGGCAATCATTGGGATCAGTTATCAATGTATGTTGGAGGGTAGTTTTTTAGTGGTGTACAGGTTCAATGTTAGACTCATTAGAAATTACCAGTGATATCATTCCATTAGTTTGACTAGTCTACATATGATCATATAGGAATATATGGGAAGGTGGAGGCTGACCTAAGGATGTTCATTGAGCTCAGGGAATTAGACTAGAGTGTAACCATTTAGGTGACCACTAAATAGTTTTGGGGGATCTAGTTGTGGTCATATATATGTAGTAGAGGTTGTAGAACCAGAGGTGATATATAAGTTTAATGGTATGATTAGTTTATCATTTACAACTGTTTGTCATTTGTTTGATTCTTGATATTCACATTCCATTATTTTACCAAATCTAATCCACTCTTTGGGATGAATATATAGAGATGGTTCTCATGAACATGGTGTTTATTACACCCAAACCAACTTTTTTGATGTGTTCTTGGGATGTAAACTGATGATTGGGAATCATCTATACATTTCGAAAATTTTCATTCTTCAGATGAAGAAAAATCATCTAATCCTCATCACCAAATTTTTATGTTATATGTTATATGTCTTTGACTATTTATGAAGTAGTATCTATTCATTAAATATTAATGGAAATTTAGTGTTTTTCTTTTATTTCAGATTTCATAGTAATGTATTCGGGGATTGGATCCCATTATTTATCTAGTAGCTATGTTTTCTATGGAATCATTACAGATAGTGATAGTGGAGGTACCGAGGTTTTCAGGTAATGTCTTTATGTTTTCCAAGAAAAGTTGTTTCATTACACCCTACATGAAATATTGAGTACTGTATAGATTTTCATCGAGGAGTTTCCATGATTTTTATGGATTCTTATCAGAGGTCACCTTCTATATAATAAGATTGAGTATTTAGGTATATTATTTAACGAGTAAAGGCTTCATTCTATCCATTGTTTCATCATAGAATGCTCGGGTGTTATTCTTGAATAAGTTGTATTGTAGTGTAAGGATGTGTATAGACTATAAAATATTGAACCATGAGATAATCAAGAATTAGTTTCCTCTTCTAATGATAGATGATTTTTTAAACATGATTATTGAAGAGTTTTGTTTCTAAAAAATTAAAATATGTTGTACATATCATCAATTGAGTGTGATGAAGGATCATGTCCTATAGAGTACCATAGGATGAATACTTTTGATCTTTGAGGTCATGGTGACATGATTTTGTGTCACTAAGACACCTTCATTTTTCATGAGGATCATAAAATCTATGTTTCATGAATTTATAGAAATGTTTTTATTTATTTAATTGATGACATTTTGATCTACTCATTGTCAGAGGGAAAGATTTTTGATTATCTGAGAGACTACTAAGAGGTTATTAGATGCCCCTATCTCTATGGAATGTTGTTCATTTATAATTATTGTACTTGATATGTACTTTTTTTAGGAATGTGGTGTCACTATAGGGTGTGGATGTAGAAAAGTCTATGTTTGATTATGTTTTTTCTTGGGAATATCCTTGGCACATGGCCAAGGTTCATAGTTTCCACCATATTATAGGCTATTTCATATATTCATGTCATATTTATCTTGGATTGTAGAAAAATTGAAATGTTTTACTAGGAAGGAAATGTATTTTATCAGGAATAATAAGTTTCAGGAATTATTAGAATAACTCAATTGAATTTGGTTAGTGATATAGTGCTTTAGATGTTGTAGGAGTTTGTGTTTGTTCATGTATTTCTATGACACATCCCATCTGGGCTTGTGATGGGTCTTCGTGTAGTAGAAGGAAGTAATATTTTATAGGTATTGGTAGTTACATTGTCACAATAATAACTATTCCACCCATTATCTTGAGATAGCAGTTGTTGTTTTTGTTGAATTTTTGGCAATATTACCTAATTTGGGATCACTTTGTGGTCAGCATGATTCATAAGTGTTTTAGGTAAGTATTTTCTCAGTGTTATCTTAATATGTGATAGTGAGGGTTAATTGATTTTTCTTATGATATTTATTTTAAGATCTACTAAACCTCAAGAATGCGGAATGAGGTTGATAATGCATTCCTCTACAATTAATGGAATGATCTTCTTTGGATGTTTAGGGATTTTTGTAAAGGATATAGTAATTTTTATCACTACCCTGGGAAAAACGATGGTTGATGGTGGTGAATTCTTGTTTCAAATTATAGTGCATTCTTCTCTTAATATTCATATAGATTTGAATATTTCGGGAGTCCCACCGGAATGTGTTATTCACAATCATTTTTTTCATTGTGATGCTCTACATGGATGTTAAATGGATGTTTGGAAACATATGGTGTTTCATTGGATTTGTTTTTTCCCATAGCGATTTATAGGAACATCCACTAAGTGTTTCATATCTCACCTTTAGTGATATATCAATGATATTCCAATATACTCTATGTCTTGAAGGTATATTTTTGGATGAATGCATTTTTAGGGAAGAATGAGGATTTGTGTCTACATTTCTAGTAGGTAACAAATTAACATTGTGTTCCAACCATTTTCTTGTAGAACTTGGATACTCTCTAGGGGAATGGGATGAAATTCAGTTGTAATTAATCTAAGTATTACCCTGATATATATGAGGTTGTGATGGTAATTTATTAATATTGTAGTTTTTAGTGAAATCTGATTAATTCTTTGAGATCTAGGAGTCGATCGTAGTAGATTCTTTTGAAAAGAGGTATATGGATGATATAATGAAGCTAACTAGATTTATAAGACGCATTTCATCACATCATGAAAAACATTTTCCCTCATGATTCTAGATAGGATTTCACCATTCTTATTTAACTCAGTCATTCCTCATCATTTCATTACCCTCTTAGAAAAGAATTCAGATAGTGAAGACTATTCAGATACTGTAATTTATGACGGAATAATGAGTCTTAGAGATAATAGGATTGTATTCATGAAACATTATGTTTCTTGATATTTCATATAATAATAAATTTTACTTGTCCATCAGTGTGGATCTATTTTTGGAATTTTATGATTGTCTTTAATTACTAGTTCATCTAGATAGAGGTTTCGGAGTGAGATGTTATTGGTCCCATTGTTATGAAGAACACCACAGATAAGGTTCATTTTGATCGAGTGAGGATTAAAGATTCCATTAATATCAAAAGTCTTATTAAAATTATAGGAGAAAGCCTTTATAATTTTAGACTGGTGACCATGTGATCTTGGAGGTTTCCTTCTACCTAGGATTGTGAAGTTTGGAAAGGGATGTAAGCCCCCCACCATAGTTTTAGGGACCATTAAAGGTGTTTGGCATGTCGATGAGGTGGATTATCTTTTGTAACATTAGATATGATGGGACAAGATCCACAACATCTTCAACAATTTTCAACTTTGTCATTATCATTATGATGACCAATATTTCATTAATTAGGGAGAGTTGGATAATGAGGATGATGCAACAATCACAGATCTCCAAGTGGAGATCCTAGGTCATTGATAGAATGTGATGTGAAGTTGAACCATTCAATTTGTTCACATTTTGTGCAGTCATGAACTCTTGTTGAATATTACTAGGGAGAATGAGGAACATTTGTGTTTCAGGTACCCAATGTAGTTTTCAGTCATTTTATTCATTTTCATTCTTTTTGGTTCTTCAATGTGATCATTAAGACATTATTTTTAATATTATGTGTCAATACCTCTTGATGTGTGAGGTCATAAAAGTATCCTAACATTTGAAATCGGGATTAAATTATTCCTAATAAAAATACGTTGTATTGGGATATGATTAAACCCATGTGGGAGATTTAGTGTCACCAATTGTGGATAGAATCAGGAATTGGAAGATAAAATAATATGATTCGTGTTTCATGAAAGGTATAGTTTTTTGGTATGTTTTGGGTTCTTGGGATAGGATGTTTATTGGAATGGGTGTTTAGGATTTAATAAGATTCTTGAGATGTGTCTTGAGGGATGGTTTTTTGTACCTTTTCATTCATTCCTTCAAGGATGGTCTGACATTATCAATATTGAAACTATTTGAGTGATATATAATATAATGACTCAGTCCTTATTTCTCATTATATCCTGTAAAATCTTATGGTTGATGTCTCTTCTAATAGTAAATAGTAGTTTAGTAGTGTAATAAGAGAGTGTTGAGGTGTTTTGTAGGGTAAGTGGATTCCTTAGAAGATTTATGTAGATCACAATGGTAGATCTAAATGGCATATCTATAGTGAATTATTTTTGTAGATATTATTAGTAGGGTATCATGAATTCTTGTACTAGCTAAAAATAGTGGATCTATAGTTAAATATTGAGTTAGAAATCAATGGTATATATATAGTGCATTACGACAGTTAATCTCAAATGTATAACTATAGTGAATTCTAATGGTAGATCTCAACATTAAATCTACAAAAAAAATTATATCATTAAATCTCAATGTTATATCTATATTGTATTCTATAATTATATCTCAATTGTATATCTATATTAAATTTTCATGGTAGATCTAAATGGTAGATATAAAATGTATCATGGATGTATATCTTAAAAGAAGATCTGTAGTGAATTCTTAAAGTTGATCGTAGTGGTAAGTCTATATTTAATTCCATTCATATATCTCGATGGTAGATCAATATTGAATTATGGAGGTAGATATTAATGGTAAAAATGTTTTGAATTATAATGGTAGATCACAACATTGGATCTAAAGTGAATTCTAGTACTAGATCCAAATGATAGTTCTAAATTGATAATTGGATGTAGATATCAAAAATATATCTTAAATGACTTCTAGATGAATACCTATATTGAATCCTGGTTGTAGATCACCAGTGAGTCTAGTATTCTATGTATTCCCCTGAAGTTCCCTTTTGAGGACATTTATTTATGAAAATTGGTTTTACTATCTTAATTAATTTAATTTAAATCCATTTCTCTGTTTACTAATCATAATAGAAATAATTTAAATTAAAGTGTACTTTTTAATTTTTAGAATAAAATTATTTAATAATATATGAATTTAATGCAATGTTGGAACCAGATCTAATCCCACGGGTTCTTGATCTTATCTTAAAAAAGAGAATATATGTCCTCAGTTCTTCTTTTCATTTTTTATCCTGAAATAGGGGTCTTGGAAGAATTTTCTATTGTAGTTATAGAGACATGTTTCTGATGTAGGTTTATCTTCTCCCTATGGGATGTTTCCTCTTTTATCTTCACTCTATTTTGGTGCATTAAATTAGTTAAAATATTCTTTCTTCTCAGTTTGATTTTATTTTTTTATCATCATGTGTATCATATACGATCGATATATTATCGATTATCACTTTGGTGATGGTTTCATCAAACATTGGAAGGAAAGATGAATTTCATTAAAACCTTAGTATTAAAACCTTAGTATGGGGATTATGAAACCTGAATATATATATATATATATACACACACACATATTATATATATTTTTTAATTCTTTACACACCCCACTAATGTCGAGAATCATGTTATGACACTAATGTTTAAGGGGTTTTTTACAGTCAAGTGGGAGGATATATGGATGGTCCCCTCTTTTCCCTACACTCACATCAAGGTAATGAGAAGGACATGCACATGGTGGGGGTCTAGAAGTCAAAAGTATAAAATTCAAGATTTTATGTGTTGAGATGTGATGTACTATTGGAACCACTTTGAGTATAGGTTTGTATTTGTTGTCAATAGTTTTCAATGGAATATCAAAATGAAAGAGATGAAGATGTACTCCAATAAAATGGAGTAATGGAAGCTCACAATGAAGGAGATCGTGAAGTACTCTGATGAAGTAGAGGAGTAGTGATTCAGATGATTTTTGTGCTGATCGTAAGTTAAAAGAACATGTGTCAAATGTGATACATTGTTTAAAACAATGAAGAATGTGAGGAGTAATCCATCCAAGGATGATTAAAGCATGATGGTTTTTTTGTATAAAGACCATGCAATTCCTCTTTATTGCATAAGAACCATGGGCTTTGATGAAGACCATGCAATTCCTCATTATTGCATGAGAACAATGGGTTTTGATGAATACCATGCAATTACTCACGATTGCGTGAGAACCATGCTAGAGACTTCTTGACGAATTGAATCACATGGTTTGTATGAAGTTGATCATGACGGTTGATGAAGGAGGCAATGTTCCAATGAGTTGACTTATGAAATGGCCATGCACATCACATTGTCATAGAAGATGATGGAACTAATGCTGTTCCTTCAAATAATACATATCACAATAGTGGAGTTTTTGATTAATGAAAAAGAGTTGCTGAAGGATACAGATCACCAAGAAGAAGTGATGTTGAGGTGATCATGCTTGTCGACAAAGCAAACAAATGACATACAAATTTGTTGAAAAAGGAGATTCCATGGTGACATGTCGAGTTCAAGAGTTGTGGTCAACGATCTATGTTTGATTCAAGAACATCGACAGAGGAATCGATGATCTGGAGGCGGTACAAAAAGAGAAGATACAAGGTGGCGTCATTTTCCAGTGTTTGCCAACTTTCAGGGCCTCAAAATCAACAAATGAAGAAGAGTGATTTTGGGAAAGGGACTTGTGCGTCGATGCCTTGAATGCATTATAACTTTCACGCCTATGGTATTTCGAGATCAGAAGATCCACATTTGGAAAAGTCAAGATGATCGCACAAGTTTGGATGTTGATCGCGCAAGTGCCTTGCAGGGGCCGAGACTTGCGCGCCAATGGATGAATTGCACGCCGCCGCGCAGGGGGTCCAGTTTGCCTATAAATACTGGACCACCCCTCCTCATTTCAAATGGAGCTCATGACTTTGAGATTGTTCGAGCTCTCGTCGCGCAGGTGGTTGAACCGTGCAAGTGGTAGTTGGGTCGCGCAAGTAGAGGTTTCGCGCCGACTGATGTTTGAGCACCCCAGGTGATTTGGGCAAGGAAGGAAGTGAGTCGCACTGGTTTGAAGTTCAAGAAGGCAGATTCGTGCAGGTTCTTTGGAGACACTTGTGCACCAGGTTATACTTGCGCGCCTAAGACTTGCGCGCTAGATGGAGACTTGCACGCCGGGCATGAAAAGGAGAGTCAGATATTGTTGAAGCACGCCCGCCTTTCTGGAGCTGCACAAGAGCTAAAGATGGCCAGATACTTTCGGTGCAAAGCGAGATTGAAGAAGAAATATAAATGATACATGCATGATCTCATGCATAAATGGTGAAATGATTCTGACGAATGTCGAGTAAGCTGAACATCATTTATTGAGCAATCACATAAGTGATTGTGATTCAGGCAAACGAAGACAAGGGGATCTAGTGCATACAGTCATTGCACTAAAGAAGAAAGATTGAACTATAAAGAGCATCAACTCTGAACCCTGATGCAAGAAATGTATCATGATGAACAGGAGACAAAGAACATCAATTCACATTTATTGAAGAGACCTTCACGTCTATAAACTGAGTGGGACTTCACCAACGGTAGTGAGCCAGGGGGAGTCAATGGGAGTGACCCGAGGGATGCAGTGAGCTATCCCTGAACAATTGTAAAGGCAGTGAGCCTGGGAGAGATTGACTGTACCCAAACCTTTGTAATCTACAGCTAGTAAATCATAGTGGATTTAGGTACGACCGACAACCTGTCGGCGTATGCTCCTTAGATGTATCCCGTAGTAGTGAACCAAGTAAAAATAGTTGTGTCATCTCTCTGCATGTGAGTGTTTAATTGCTGATCATATCCATCATACAGGTTTAAGTAGTTCCTACCAACATGGGAACAAGATCCACAACTAAAAGAAGAAAAATTTTCCACCCTTATTCACCCCTCCCCTCTCAGGGTGTCCCGGGGTCCTACAAGTGGTATCAGAGGGAAAGGATAATGTATGTTGGATATTCTCCAGTAATTCAATTGAGAAGAGGATTTGAGTTTTTTTCCTAAAGTCAACAATGATGAGTAGTCTTGATGAAGTTTCTGAGCAGAGTTCTACATCTAGCAAGACTATGACAAACAATAAAAAGAAAGAGAAGAAGCAGCTAAAGAAGTCCCTCATATCCAATGAAGATGCAGTGTCTTGTTCTCCATGCCATTCCAAAAATGAAGAAACATCAGGCATGGAAAGTATCGAGCAGGTGACTCAGAAGTCTTCCAGAGGAATGGATGACACCCCTAATTCAGAATATCGAAACTGAATCAGACTGAAGTATGTGAAGAAATTCTGATGTGATCTGATGCTTATAGAGGATTCTAAATGTTTCAATAAGAATTGAGTAGAGTGTAGAAAAATTGAAGAATAAAAATATGTATATGAAATTCAAGGGTAAATAAAGATTTT
The DNA here is from genome assembly GCA_963277665.1 of Viscum album. Lineage (NCBI taxonomy): Eukaryota > Viridiplantae > Streptophyta > Magnoliopsida > Santalales > Viscaceae > Viscum > Viscum album. The sequence continues at coordinate 602,806,110 of OY728136.1, read as the reverse complement.
GGAAATTTTTTAGGTCAAAATAACTTTTCTGAATTCAACCTATACTGGATTTGGATGTCCAATTAATTGAGAAAGTACTTTTTACATTATTAAATGAACTTATTTTTCAATAGACAAGGTATAGTGCTTTAAATTGTATAGAATATATGTTTTTGGATCGATCAATCCAAATGTTTTTTTCTAGATAATATAATAATGGACAAGATAAATGATCATAATTATTGTATCCTAATAATAAAAATAAATCATACATATATTTATAGACTCATAAAAAATATATTCAGAATTGTTTCATTGGTATTATGGAATAATATTTCTATCAGACTAAGAAAACAAATTGGTCATAACGAAATGAGAATTCAGACTATGTTTCGTGATGATGTATATAAAGATCATACTAGCTACTAGGTTGGAATGTGGATAATTATTTTTTACAAACATATATTTCAAATATGAAAGGGAAGCAGAGTAACATGTTTTGAAAAAACTATTGAATGTTTCTTAAGCTGTAACACATATTTTTTACATAATTTTATTCTACTAGAATCACATTCACTTTTTTATTGTATATATTTCTACAAAATCCTAAGGGAATATCGTACTAGTTATATATACATAAAATTATTATTTTTTAGTGTTCTCTGTGGTATTATATCATTTCTATAATCATATTGTTTTGATACCATAATAAGGTCACAACTTCGCTTGTTGAGCATAAAACCTTGTATATTATTATTTTCCTATAGATGTAAGATTGGTTTTATTTTAATCAATGTAACAACTCATTAACATGAGATGAAGGTTGTTTCAAAAGAAATGAAACTTAATAGAAAAATATATGAATGATTCACCCCTACACCTCTCATTGATACATTTATCAATCTGGGTATTTCAAATATTAAATAAATATCCACATTTCATCATCATCTTTAATGTTGAAGTAATAAAGATGATGATTTTTATTCAGAACAATATGACATGATAAAAAAATCCTTAAAGAAGGATGTTTTTTATATCAGAACTGTGAAGAATAATCAAATAAAAAAATAATATATAGATGTATAATATTTTCACATAGGTTTATCTAATGTGGTGTGCCAACTATCACCCTAGAGTCCTTATCACTGATAATCAAGTGTTGTTATTAGATTAATAAATGTTTTCAATGGGCGTTTTTATGACCAATGACAAAGAAAAATGCATTTTTGGACTAATTAGATTAAGAAAACAAGAGACCAATCAACCAAATGGAGATTAAAAACATAGTCACCAATTCTCGTGAAGTTGATTGATTTTGGTTACACTCTAGTCAAGATAATGTATAAATATGAGATTATTTCAATTATGTCAAGAGTAATCATACTAGAGATGACACTGATTATCATAATAATGCTGAGGAAAATCTATATAGTTTAGGATGGCATCAATAATCTTCATCACACGTAGGATCATCTATTTAATGAAAATTATGAAAATAATAAATTTTTAAAAAACTATCGAAAGTGTTATCAATAGGATCTTTATTGGTTTTTAAAATTGTTAATTATGATTTATGTTTCTATTAGTTTGTATAGAGCATCGTAATGTGTATATTATTTTGCATCGTTCTTGTTTGAATAGAGCATTGAAATGAGAATACATATGTTTTTCAAATGATTTCTTTTATTAATTAAATTGGAATATGGTACAGATGTATCTTCAATAATTATTTACTTTAAAGTGGGTCAAAAAAACTGGTGTGATATTTTTTCTTCATCATAATGGGTAAATTGGAATGGAAAATCAGAACCAAACTGAAGTTTGTTAAAAAGAATAAAAAAACTGATGTTATGAAATGATTTAAAAATATTCAGGAAAAATTTATAAGATTGGATAAGTATTTAATATGTCAATGATAAATCCAAAATTTTAAAGAATTTTTGTTATTTTTTTGAAAATTGCACTGAACAATATTTCTTAATCCCACCCAAACCATATCTGGATCACCTAAAAATAGAGGAACTATGTTTTACTTTCGGACATGAATGTGTTGTTCAAGAGAGAATGTAAATAACAAATTATTTTTAAAGAAAATTTGTTTCCATATAGAAATTTTTTTTGGATTGTTTCTAAAGAAGGATTAAAGTAGAGGAGAGAATAACATAATTAGAGTATCTGGATTAGACTAGGAAATCAAAATTGGATTTCTAGAATCATGTAGAAGAAGTGAAGAATTGTTTCAGTGGTATTCTGGGAGAATGTTATTTTTAGATTGATCAATTTTATTAGGAATATTAGATTGTTAAATTATAATTTGTTTTATTTTTATATCCATGCTTTTATTTCCTACAACATGGAGAAAATGTGAAAAATTGAATTTTTTAGAACATATTTGTGAACATTTGTAGAGAATCAAAATAACATGATATGAATCATCATATGAATGATTCTTAACATGATGAAAAAAATTTATTACATCATTTCACGCTACATGAATGTCATGATTTTTTTTAAATATTTTCTTACATGAGAGTAAAGGAATATTTTTCAGATTTTATCAATGTTAAAGGATTCTTTCCAGTAGATTATGTGGAAATTTATATTTTCAATATCATAACAAGTATTTATTTATTATTGTTGAGTATTGAATCTTATAAATTATAATATTCAAATAATTGTGACATTGGATTTGATTTCTGCAAGATAATAACATCTAAATAAGAGGAAAGTATTGTTTCAAAAGAAAGAATATATTAAATAAAAAGATATCACTGATTTATCTCCTCACATTCTACTGATACCATAATCTTTTTGGGCATTTTCAACTGGTATTTGTAGGTTAGGTTAACTTTTTTTCTATTTGGTTATTTTATGGACGTGAATTTTTTAATGAGAACTTAAATTCTATGACTAGTAAGGGTATTATTGTCTTAGATGGTAAGAATAATCATATCATGAAAGATAAAATGTCACCATATATTAATAATAATATATACGATGGTCTTGATATTTTAATATATGGATTTAATCATATTGATTAGAAATACATTCTCAAATCACATTAAAATTAGAGTCTTCAGAATGTTGGAGAGATAAGAATGCTTTACTCTCACCACTTTTTGAATGTTAGTTTTTAATATAGAATGTTTTTTCCAATTCAAATTTTACATGGGGTAAACTGAAGAACAATTTTTACGAAAATTAAAAATTAATGAAGGAAAGGTTAGGTATCTTGTGGATGGATCATTGAGATCACAAGATGGGTGAGTATGAATATATTGGAGAATTCATTACCATGAAAAATTGAATTATTATCACCATCAATTAACTTCATGAAAATTTATAAGATTCTACTATTGTTGATTATATCTGGAGAATTCTTTCCAAAAATTTTGATGAATAATATTCTTCAATGTAATATATAGGTGATGTGGTGAAGCGCTAATGTAATGAAGTCCTGTATGGTTTATCACTTTTTCCTCAAAAGTGTTTTCATAATAAAAAAAAAATTCAGTCATTAAATATAAAAAGATATTTGCTACTGTTATGAAGGTAAAAGAAAAAGTTGATTGAGAAATCTATTTCCAAGTAATCACGAAATAAAATATAAATAATAATATTTATTAATAATAATATAGTGATTTTGAATTTTAAAAATAGGTATATCAAAATATTGATCATTTTTTATCCTTTTCTTCAAATATTTTCAAAAGGAATACTAGTAAATATAATGGGAAACATCCATTGAAATTATTTGAATTTGGATATATTGGGAAAATTGTGGGTAATATTAATCAATGAAAAATATAAGGCAATAGTGAATAAGACGGTATATTGCATAAATGATCATGGAAAAAATTGGGTGATGAGTGTAATATTATTCCCAAGGAAAAGATAAAAAGCAATCCAAATCTATATATATGAATATTTTTTTAAAATATAATGATTATTAATGTCAATATGAATCTGAAAAATCTATAGGGCATGCTTGTAAAAAAATTCATTTCAATTGTAAACTATGAAGATTTAGTAAGAAAAATTTCTAAAGTAGAAGAAACTCAATTAGAATTTAATCAAAAATAATAATTGAATGAACTTTTTATGAATATTGAGTGGTTTGGTAAATAAATTAGGAAGTTTAAAAACAAAAACGGATCAAAAAATCAATAAGTTTTTCCTGAAAATAAATTCATCGTATTAATAGAGATTGATTGTTTGATGAAAAATCATGATTAAGAAATCAAATGAAATGATCATTAGGATGTTATATTGAAATAGAAACACTAATAACTATATATTTTCCAATTAATTAAATCTAATCATGAATAGAGGGTTACATGTTTCAGGAATTCTATTTTCGATGTTGGTGAAGGATTTGGAAAGGTTAAACTTGAGAATGACCAAAATTTACCTTCAATGGATGAATATATATTAGTATTTTATTTGAGATGAAGAACATTTGGAAGGATATGAATGTGGAAAAGACTAATAAATTGAATAAATAAAATGTTTTCAAAAATTCTGAATATGAAAATTTTTATTTCACTTATTTTTTTTAATACCCTGAAAATAAATCCAATTTGAAGAAGAATATTTCAGTCGATAAAAGAAAGAATGGTAGTAATTTTTTTTTAAAAATATGTTTAATAAGAAACATGCTCCAAAATTCTGTCAGAATATATGTTTTAGAGGAAATTATATTCTAAATGTATATTACTGGTATTTTGGTAGATCACGGAAAATTTAAAATATGTTTTGGTTTAATCAATAACATAACTAGTACTCCAAAAATAGTTTTAAGGGGAAGAAAGCATCCAAGATGAAGATGTATGTGAATGATTTTTTTGGAGAATCCTGAGAAGGATATTTTGAAAGAAAGTTATTTTTAATAACATTAGAAAGTGTTTTTCAAATATTTTAAGAAGTTGGAAACCGCAAAAAAGTATTTATTGTTTATTTGTAGGACAAAGAATTTTTTTGGCAATTCTCATAAGCTGGAATTTAATAATGATAAAGGGAAAGAAAAATGTCTTGTTGTGGAACATAATAACAACAAAACAAAAGGATTGCGACCTCTTAATCATGATAATTGGTTTTCTTATTATTTGATAGGATATTACTTGTTTCTTGTTTTAATCTGAAATATCTCAATGAAGAAACCATGGCATTGGGAAATGGTGAATATTTCATTATCGAAGGTGTTGGGTCATCCAAAAATGGGAAAGAATACATGAAATCCAAATAAGTAATTTTATGTTAGTGGGATGAAACACAAAGTTGTAAGATTTTCATAACATTTTTATTATGGAAAAACGATATTTCTCAAGAATATGAGTTCATTGTTAAAATTGAGGAAAATGGAAAATAATTATTGGTGGCCATCGTACAAAAGGAGACTTGTTCCAAGTTTCTGGGGAACAAAACACATTTTACATAGGCATGGTAGAGTAAAATTAGTTCTGGAATAAAATAATGGAACACATATTACCAAGAAACATGATGAATTTATCAATGAGAGATATAGTCTATGGTATTCATGATATCGCATGATGCATAGATTGGATTTGTTTGATTTATCATAATTTAATGAGAATAAACTCTCTGCATAAGAAAGTTGAAATTTGTTCAAAATTCCCCCTTATAACTTATTCATTACGGTATATTTGTTCCAATGAAAAAAATAATAAACTCAAGGAGATAAGTACTTCATTATATTAATTGATTCATTTACCAAAATTAATTTATTTATGTATATTAAAAATTGGTCATATACTCCGAAAACTATTAAAAAAATTTGAGTAAAAAGAGAAAAAATTAGAGTATTCATTGAATATGTTCAGAACTGAAAATGGTGGTGAAGTGAAAAAATGATTATTTTTAAGGTTATCTTAAAAATTGTGGAATTTTCAATGATATCATTTCAGAATAAACTCTTAAAAATGGTTTTGTTGATATTACTAATAGAATCATTATTGAAAGGGGAATAACTATGTTACATGAAAATGTTTTGTCACACTAATTTTAAAGGAAATTAATGAGAACATATTCTTATATTCAAATATAATTTTTCTATAAGCCAATATGAGATATGACTCCATATGAAATGTTTTTTATAAACACTCTGAGTTAGAAACACATAATATTTTTTGGGTATCCATGCATAATTAAGATGAAATGTTGAATTTTTTAGATGATTGAACAAAGTTGTAAAGATGGGATTTTTCTTTTCTATTCTACAAATGTAAGAATATATAGATATTTTAAATAACAAATAAGAATATTTTTTGACGTTTTTGATGTGAAGGTTATTGAAAAAAATGGGTAATATGTTCAATAATCTCATATTGAGAAATATGATGAACATGATGAAAAAAATTGAGAACAATTTTGATTAAGATACTAGGAATTATAATCTTAATCAAGAAGAATAATTAGAATCAACTACATCAATTAAGAAGAATAATCTAAAAATTAACATCATAGGTTGAGGAAGAAATTTAAATCTCAAAACATTATTAGTGATCTACATAAGAAGGTTCAAACAAGAATAATATAAATATTTACTAGACATACATCACTGTATTTATGAGGTGAGTGAAGAAGGTGAGGTTATTAGAAACAATGATATATTATTGTGGACAGGTTAATCATATATTTAAGGAATTGGATTTGATGATAAATTATTTCTTGTTGAAAATTTATATGCATGATAATATTTATTTCTATTTCTGCACAATAAAATTACCAAATTGTTTAGATAGATATAAAACCAGCATTATTAAATGGAGATCTTGATGAGGAATTTTACATTGAATAACCATTATTACATGTTTTAGAGAAAGATAAAATTTATTTATAAATGTTGATGAAAGGAATGTATGAGATAAAAAATAACAAAGGGCATCATCTTACAAACATGATACCATCTTAAGAAATATGACATTTAATAATGTTATAGTTTTATAAATATATAAATTGAATAATTTTTGTAGTTTTTATTCATTGTAATTATTTTTGTTGTTGTAATTATCATTTTCATGAATGAAGAAAAATTGGGAATGAATTACTAAAGACATAAAGATGTTGTTCCAGATATACATACTGGGAGAAATAAAATCATTCCTTGGGTTAATAATATAATAAAAGAAAAAAAATATATTTTTCATTCCTAAGAAAATTATTGTTTGGAAAATCTATAATAGTTCAGTATGGAAAACTCAATACTAGTTTCCAAACAGATTTTAGGGAGAACAAAGTTTAGAAAACCAATATAAGTGGTGGATTATGACTCAAAAGTGTTTGAGAAGTTGAGTACAATTTTATATATTTTATATCCTCAGGAACCAAAATTGGTTATGTTTGTACCACATGTGATGGAATTTAGAGTTCTCTAAATGATTCACCTTTGTTGGATAGAATAATAATTCTCAGATATATCAAATCAACCTCAAATTTTAGAATCAGATATGATAACTAGGAATATATTAACTTCTTTAATAATTTTGATGTTGATTGGTCAGGAAATGTTGATGATTGAAGATCCATATCATGTAAAGTTTTATTTCAGAAAAATTTGCCTTATATGGTATAGAAAATATAATTTACTAACTCTAAACAAGTCTAATGTTGATTATGTTGTTTCTAAATATGAGAGTACCCTACATTTGTGGATGAAGACTCAGTTGGATGATTTTTTATTGAAGTGAAGATACCCATTCCCATGGGATGTGATAATGAAAATAAAATAAAACATAAAATAATATCAATAAAATATTATGATTCATAAAATATTGATATTAAATATGATTTCACAAAAAAATGTAGTGGAGAAAAATTAATTAATATTGCATTATGTTTCTACACTGAAACAAGTTTTTTAAATTTCCAGAAATACTGTTATTGAAGGATCCAATTTTCAAAGAAATTTTTTACATGGTAATCCAAACATCGCCTAGAAATGGTTGGTTTTGGATTTTATATCTCCACTTTCATCTTATATTTGGATAGTTTTTCCCAAAGGGGATAATTTTATCATAATTCTCTACAATGATATGTTCAAAACATTTTATGGAAAAATACATATAGGGTGAATTTTGTGTTTTTTTAATAGATTAATGAAAAATTGTGAACTATTCTAGCAGTTTCTTGGTGTTGTTTTTTAAATGGTTTATTATAATAATGGTGAAGAATTAAATAAACTGGGGATGAAATGTTGTGATTCTTATCACGAGTCACTACTTTTTGATTGCATGAAGTTTATTTCAATAATAATTGTTTCCTATAATTATCAAGAACATATAGTGTTATAATTATTGATAATTATTCCATATATTCAAGTTATAATTTTTAGTTATAAATCAATCTTGACAGAGAAAAAAATTCAAAGGCGGGTATTTTTTGAACCATGTCGTGTATAAGAATGTTTTGTAATATTAAAGATGTTTTTGTTGATGGTGTTGTGTTTTGTTGTAAAATATGGAAAGAAATAAATTTTCATTTTAAATGATAGAAATTGGACTCCCCGGTATAATCATGTTATCAGAATCCGGATTTATAATGAATTCAATCATAGTGGGGATATTTTTATGGAATAAAGGGTTTATCAGACTCATGTCAGATCTGAAATTAAGAAAAGATCATAATGAGAACAAATTTAGAGTCTCAATGATGATGATGAAAAAAAGATAATTCTTTTCTATTTTTTAATTATTCAATGTAAAGAGTTGTCTAAAATATTTCTATATAAGACTTTTGATGGAATGTAACATAGGTAATGCTTCTAATCATATTGAGGTTCTGATTTAAAAGATATTTTTTTGGAAGAATTGATTGTTACAATAATTACCAATTAAATTCAGATGATGCTAAAACTGATATTACAAGTATTCAATGTCCTAAGGAAGTGACGATACATGACAATGTTTTTATAAAAATTATGCTTGTGAAAACATATTTGGGACTGAGTTCATTTGTGTGAGAAAAGTATAAATTTATATCATTAATGGTTGTGTTGTTTCTTCAGATCATTAATTTTTTAAGGTGTGGTTCTTTAGTCTAAAAAATTAATACACTAGAATAAAATAGTTATAGAAATAAGTTGTTGTATGTCAGAAGTGTTATTAATAATTAGTGAATGAAATAACTTAATGAAGTAGAAGCTGATGACACTAGTTCATTAGATGGGATATGCCACTACTCATTAGTGTGACCCTAACACCAATATGAAGATGTAGTGTTTTGGGGAATAATTTTGTTTTCATTGAGATTTTTTAGACCAATAGAAATTAATATGATATTTTTCTGAAAAATGGATGTAAGAAAGTCATTGAGCAATTTAACTGATGAATATAAAAAATATATTCAAGTATTTTGATCAAGATAATTGATTTTGGTATTAATTGTCTCAAGATAAATAAGAACTATAACCTGATTTCATTTTCATAACGATCATTATACTATATCTAACACTAATTATCATTTTAGAGCCTAGAATAACCCACAAGACATAGGATAACATTGATAATCACCATTAGGCATATGATCATCACATTGAATAAAATTAAGAAATTAGTCAAGGTTTTGAACATTCTAAAATTTGTTATAAATGTGATATTTAAGATATGAGGAAAAAAAATTTTGTTTGATTAATTTTTATTTTTTTCATTTGGTATGGAGAATCAAATTGAGCAGATTATTTTTTATCTTTCATATGGTTATAGTGAATGGAAAAGTAATGACACGTGTTTTTCATATATTTTGTTACATAAATTATAGAGGATAATCATAATTAATAATATATTGTTCTAATTTATTATAAAGAGGTCCATGGAAATTAGAGTGATCGTGTATAATCATCATAATGTGAAAATCACGATGGGAATCATAATCAGACTGACATTTGTGAAGAATGTCTGAAGCGATCTATATTTTTTAGTGGAATGAAAATGATTCAATTATAAAAGATAATAGTTTATAACCATTTAATAAGTCAACTTTGTAAAATAAATTCATGTTTAATTGATGTTTTATTAAAATTATATGACCAAAAATACATTTCAGAAACTTTCCTATGCCAGATTTGGATCACCAATAAATTGATGAAAAATTTTGTACTTTCTGATATGGATGTATCATTAAAGAGAGATGGTAGAGTGATAAAGATTATAGAGAGTATATGTTTCTGTATTGATTATTCTAGATGAATTATGGTGGAAATAAGATGAAAGAAGAATATTGAAAATCATATTAAAAGTGACTGAATCAGATAGAGTATTCAAACTTATATTTCTAGACTCAGAAAAAATATGACAAGAATTTTTTTAGTGGTATATTGGAATAATATTATTTCACTCTGTGAAATCATAATGTGATGATTTGAAGGGTAAATCAAACTAAGTGACAAGACCAGGTCTATTGTTTTCTTACCAGCAACATGGTCAGAATTTGAAGAATTTTTTTATGGAACATATTTTTGATACTAGAACGGTCATCATAGTAACATGTTTGGAATCATGTGGTGAATGTCTGTTAAATTTTATGAAATATTTTTTTAAGTCATTTTTTTCAACTTGAATATCATTCACTATGGTATTGAACATATTTCTAAATTAGTGTATGGGAATATCATACTAGTTCTATATATATAAAATGATTGTTTTCTAGTGGACTGTTGGGTATCTTATATTTCCATAATCATATTTTTCCCATTCCATACTAATGACTTAGCTACTGTTGTTTTGTATAGAACCTTCTAAATTATAATGTTAATATAGATGTGAGAATAGTTTTGTTTTAATCATGGTAATAACTCATTTACGGGTGGTGAAGGTTGTTTCAAAATAATGGAAACATAAAAGATAAATATATCACTGATTCAACCCTCCCCCACTTCTTGATGCATCTTTCATAGTAGTTATTTTCAATAATAAATAAATAACATCAATTCATCATCATAATTAATATTGAAAATCATAGGAATTGTTCTTCGACACATAAAAATGAGGATAAATCCTCTCTCTTAAATGTTATCAATATTAATATCTAATTATTGAAGAAAATTAGGTTCTATATGATATTCCAAAATAAATATAAAAGACATTCTAGAAAATATATCTATTCAAAACACAAAAGCCTAAATAGATCGTAGAATAGATATATCGATATATAATACAACAAATAAATCACCCAATAAACTATAAAAATATTCCACAACAAACACTGATATATATAAAATTAAACTCCAAGGATGATGTGTGAGGGATAGGGGTTAAAAATTCTATAAAACATTTATTTTATATCTATATCCATCTAACTAAAACTAAACAATCTCTATCAATAATAGATATATTTCCCCACCCTGATAAATACCAATAATTTTGTATATCCAACGAAACCAATCCATTCCAGGAATTACTTCACTTGGTTATATACGAAATATGATGAGTCCCCATCTCATATGATTTTACCATCCCACAAATTTGTACACATAAACCATATGAACTATTTTAAACAATTATTTCTCTAGATTTAATATACTAAACCATTTATATATCATTACTATGAAAAATTATATCCCCATAAGTAATCTGTCTATTAAAAAGGAATGTTATGCACTAGAAATGATTAAAATATTTATGAAATAAAGATGATAATGATTTTATATCTCACCATATCATGACCTCCTACATTAGTATCTTTATCTAATAATGTTCATTTTGAATGTGTCCTCAAAATTGTTCTCCTACCCTCTTATACTACCCCTAAATTTTTATAATTCTATTTCCACATGGTATGTAGTGTATAACATGGATGGCCTTATTCAACAAAAACCTATATTTAGGATCGATTAGGTCATATGTTTGTTTCATCAACATATCATGGTCTTGATGTTGTTATTGGTAGTGATAATAATCCATTGTTTCACTATGATATAGTACATTATAATATACATTATTGTTTAGAAGAAATTTATAATGATGTACACTACCACCACATAGGTAGAAAATTATATTCCTATAGACTTATAAGGGATGTGAACCTCCATATAATGGTATTTATTAACAAAGAAGTATATGATAATTAACCATGAAACAAAATTATGTGGATCCTCTATCTATCTCTGTTATGAATCCAACCCATTTATCCCCAATTATATATCTATCCACCAATATCTAAAAAGATATCTTCAATAACCTCTACAAAAATGAGAATCTTTGTATATTTTCTTTGTAAACAAATTTACCTGTTAATAAATCTTGAACCATAGTCTTCTGTCAATGAGGTGAGGCCTCGACTCTATCTTCACTAGATTTTGATGGTAGTATCACTAAAAAATCACGAACAATATTCTATAAATACAATGATTATATCCAAATTTCCTTCCTAGTAACACCTCCAACTAATTTTTTAATGAACGTAACCAATTCAAAAATTTATCTCATAATCAATTATGAATCTCAACCTACATTATTATTAATATTCAATGATCACTTAGATACACGATCTATCACTACCATGAATGCTTGTGAAATAACCATACTGAAAATAGGGAATATTTTTTATTAACCACCTTAATATGCTAGAAGGCTCCCTAAACATCCATTATCAATCACTCCATTTATTTATTTGAAATAAATTTATTATAAAAATATATTTTATAAAACAAAAACTCAATTAAGATAACTCACTATTCCAATATATTATTTGAGTCCATCATTTGAAAATAAATATTGGGTTTCAATTTTTCTCTCTATTTATCATAAGATGTAATCAAATACACATGAAACATAACAATATGTTACCCAATATATCATCCCATATAAAATATTTATGTTCATATTTTTCAAACTCATGAATAACCACAAATAATAATATGATACACATTACAAGTAATCCTTCTTCTTCCCTTTTATAAGATGAATGTTCCCAAAATAGATATTACTCTTATAAAAGTACAACATTAATTTAGTAATAATGTTTGTGATTAACAACGAATTGATATGGGATTTAAGGACATATTCATCCTTATCCAATTCCTGTAGAATATCTTATACTCTAAAATCATGTAATATTATATCATTACCAATCGATGAATCCCTTACCAGTTCCTAAAAAAATGTATCCTACACAACTAAATCTAAAATAATGTTACACGACCCAATCTAATAATGTCTACTATAGATATGGTAGTGATATCAAGGGAGAACCATGAAGGATACCTATAATTGGGTATGGAATACTGAATTTAACAATATAATTCATAATAATAACCATTTTTCACATAGATCGCTCTACCACATTCATTAATATAACATCCATCAAACTTCAACATTCATACATAGTACAAAAAATTAGGATGTGAATTGTGTTTATTTTGAACATAAATAAATATTCACTATAGAATATCACTATATGAGATATAAAAATGGCATGAATGGAACCATATTTCTTCTACACTATATCAGTCTCATTCTACTCCTTTAAATAACATTATAAAAAACAATTAATGTATTATTCATTTCTATGTTTTCAAACAATCCTTTTAATTCACGTTTCCTAAGAAATTCATTTGAAGTATTTTATTTACCATATATTTCATTTGATTCTAAAAAATACTAATCAATACTTTAAAAAAATATAAAATTTTATATATTACAAAGAAATCAATAATTATGAGTTGATTAATTTAACTTTTATTTTTAAGATGGAACTTGTAATAGATTTATGTTATACAAATAAATAATATTAAAAGGATCTATCAACTTTAAATATTAATCAGAAATTTTTAATGAATCATCAAAAAATATGACTAGAAATAATCATATAAAACAATTTTTTACAAACCAGCTAACATCACCAATCTATATAGGCACCTATGATGACTGAAAACATGGATTGAAGGGTATCCCTGATCCTAATAGGCAGGTAACATGTCCTCAAGAATTTATGGAAAACATTGGAAATGATATTCCTCAAATGGAGAAAACTATATAAGACATACATGAAACATATAACATATCCATGAAGAAAATAAAATACTGGTTTACAAAAAAAATGACTAGACTATGATAGGAGATAATTTAGAAGCACATCCAATGAAAAATCCAACTAGAAGAAGCAAAATCAAAATTCCATTTGACTTGAATGTACGCTTCCCACCACACCACTATTAAGATCCCACATCCTCTAGCATGCATACCAATCATCCCCAAGTTATGCCATACCTAAAATTTTAGCTTCCAAACATATGTCATTATATACAAATTTTTTATGCATGTTCTGAGTAGAACAATACCATTTGGGTCCCACCAAGTTTTCCATAAGTAGGAATTATTAAATAAAGAATATTTCCTCAATTTATGGTGATAAATAAAAATATTTTTTATGTTTTACATATGGATAATTTATATAATCAATAATAATTAATTTAGTTGTAAACATAATTAAAAAATCAAAAACTAAGAATAAGTTAACATTTTTATGACTATATAATTTCAATATTTTAAAGTCAAAATATATAGTATGTTTTAAATGGAATAAATACTTAGGATTTTCCACACATATGGAGAATGGGATTATGAACATAGGTATGTTATATCATGGATAATAGGAAACCTCCAACATCGATGATCAATAGAATAACTTATTTTTTTTAAAAACCATTTGGAATGAATCCATAAAGGCTTGGACAGGATACAACTTGGACTAGTGGAAAAACATCTTCTCTAATAAATAATTTGATAATATTGTAATGTAAATACATTTATAGTTTTCCAAATACCTCACTACAATTTTTTTAATAGGATTACCAGACATATAAATATGTTCTTATGTTTTATCATCACCAAATATTGAAAAATAATATTTGGTTCATTTCCAAAAAAACATGTAGTAGAGAATTTAAAAAAATATCCCAAAAACCATTTTCAAATTCCATTATATTTTTGTTTAAAAAAATTTAAGTAAATGGAATAAATATGTTCATCATTCAAAACAGATCATATGTTAACAAAACATGATTCAAGAACCATTTAGGAGAATAAAATATATCATTTTCAATCATCATATATGTATATATTATGATTCAAGTAAAAAATACACCAACCATAAAAGACATATTCTCAATGAAAAACCTGAACATTGAGGAAACATATTGTATTCCCCTTTTCTATAAGTGATATTGAAGAATTTCCATTTTTATATACAAATATACATAAATTTTTCATGGTATTATAGATCTATCATTCATCTATGGATATAAGAGGAGATTTAGGAGTGAAAAAATAACTAATGAATAAAGAACACATTCCAATAATTTCATAGATCCACATTCACAGAAGTTTATAGATTCACTATCAATAGGGTAAGAAATATCAAAATACACCAAGTGAGATACTTACATTCAGTAAACTATTATAAATTTTTTGTAATGGTGGATTCGAGTGTAAATTTAGGTTGAAAATCTAATTTTTGGATTATTAAAACACATTACCATAATATAATGACAATTAATATTTTGAAACCCTCACAAAATGGTTGAATGATAATATAAATCATGAACCAGCCCTGAAAAATGACACTATCCCATTATAAAAGAATTATTTTTAAATGATTCATAGTTAATCTAATCCCTACACCATAGTTTCCTCCCTACCTAGAAATCCAAACATACATCATAGTTTATTGGTAAAACCTAACAACTCCCACTAATTATGTTCTTCCACGAACATTCCAAGACACAACATGTATAAAATACATATAATATTCTATGAAAATATATGAATTTTTTTGTTAATAATTAAATTTATAAGTACCAAAATTTGACATCATATCATGACAATTATCCCCAACATATCCATTTCTCCCCCAAAATTTCAAATATAATGAGGTAGACTCTAGAATTTTTGTGTCCACTACTTCATCATCATTGATTACCTTATCCAATTATAATGAGAATCCATCACATATTATAAATTTACACAAACCAATAGAATATACATTCCTTTTGAAATATTTTCTTGTGAATCAATTATATGAAATTGATTTATAATCTCCAATTAATCTACTTCAAAAAAATGAAATTCTTGAATCAGACCATCATTGGAATATGAATGATATTAATTGAGATTTTATTAATCTAAAACATTAAAAATTGATGTAAAATGTGATGGTAATGTCAGATAATATTTCACCATAATCATCATGAAAATGATATAAAAATTTACAATGTATCTTGGGGAAATATTTCCATTCATTTCTAATTAGTTTTTCCAAGATATAGAAATCAATTTAGGAATAAATTATCCCCATCCATGAAAAATAGTGGATGTAATCGATGATCCACTTAGTAATTAAGTGGAATCTTTTCAACTACTATATTTATTCATTTAACTGGGATCATTGCTAATTTATAATGATTGATACCTGGCCCTATCATGGATCTTCCACCAATCTATGACCAAAAAAATGTTGACTTTTTAGGATGAAAATAAAAAAATTCAAAGGGTTCAATATTTATGGATAATTATTGACTATTATTATATAAAAACTCAACCAATCAAAAAAATTTATCCTCCTAAATTCCAATTTATAGGATTCAAGTAGAAAGTATGACCTCCAAAATATTAATAACTCACTCAGTATGTTCATTCATTTGGGGTAATAATTCATCATCATCTTAACCTGATATACCATTTGAAAATGATGACACTTCTAATAAAGGGAAATAAAATAAGGATCATTTTTTGATATATTTAGTTATATGATTACTCAAATCCATATAATCTCTAGCATGCAGAACATTTCAAATTTATCTACTAAGGTGGTTTCCTGGATTATATGAATATTGGAAAACATAGGGGGCTTGTAAATATCCAAAAATATATAATTCTTTCTTAGGGGGGTCCTTGGTAATACAATAATAAAATCCATGGACACCATATCCCATCTCTATAATGGAATAGGGAGAGATTCGTGTAACATGGATGGTCCTTACTATTTTCCCTTAATTTGATAAGAGTTATAACAACATAATATAAATTTGAATATATCTCATACCAACCCTACAAATCAAATCAGTACTTCTTATTATAGTACATCATCATAGTATATGGATGTTCTACACCATAAAAGAAATAAAAATTATCTAACATAGTTCTTATTACTGATTTCGAATTATCCACTGATATAAGAATACTAAAATTCTTACTAGAGAAATTATCCATTCTGGGATCACCTCTACATTATATAAAGAGTATTTGGTACTCTAGAATCGATAAACACATTGTTTCTCCAAGAGAAACAACAAAATTATATATTTTTTCATCTAAACAATTTATAGAAAGATAAAAATTTTCATCTTTTTTACTCAATGTAAATTTTATCAAATAAACTCATAAGATTAATCACCTCTACTAACACTTAAATAGCTTGAGAGGGAAGAATAATCCTAACTAGATCTGTAATAACATTCTCATTTTCCTGTGTAAATTCAATATAAAAAACTAATTAAAAAAACTTCATCCAGTGTCTCCACGAACGATTTAGTTCATTCGAGGATTGGTGAAAACACAAACTCATTAGGATTGGAAAAATAGTAAACATTTTGAAAAATTGTGTTGTATAAAAAATTTTATGGATTGAACTACTAATTTATGAAATAAATATATTGGGGGTGAATTCTTCTCTTGTGGTTGAAGATGAATAGAGCTATATGCCACCATATGATATCCCAATATAAGAACATAAAAAATGTGCTAAAAGAATCCCTATAGAACACATAGCATTGACAAGTGTTTTCAAAAATTAATGTATGATAAGTTTCTATATATTGTTTCAAATCGATGAAAATATATACTACACATTCAGTCCCACATGAACTTTACCACTTTTGAGAATCAGCATTAAACTAAGATGCACGAATAAGGAAATAATTCATGAACTGTTCATAACAACCTACCAATCACAATAATATCAAAATCATCGTGGAATTATATGGCACATCCCATCATATAACAATCATCATCTCCATTTTGTAAACTGCTATTCCACATTTTGAAATTTTACGTCCTGTTAACATAACATCAAATTTAAGGAAATTACATTTTTATGAATTATAATACTAGTAGTATTCTTTTAGTATTAACTAATACTGATAATCATAACATCATCCTATTCATTAGATCAAAAAGAGTCCATAATTTCAACAAATATATTTCAAATAAAAATTAACCAATTTATTTGCAGAATATTTGATTCATTAGGTATATAAAAAAAACATTGACCATTAGTAATTATAAATGGAAATACATCATAATTAAAATGAAAAATTAATGTGTCTTAATGTTTTTATAGGGATGTGAGATTCCATAACACTATATTGGAGACAACCAAATAAAAGTTGAATATCGGATAATCACTTATCCCCCATCAATTGGTCAGACAAATCATTGATACGAGTAAAATAGTACTAATTTATGATCATAACATAATTAATATTCATATAAATTATATAAAAACAAAGTTTCCCATATTTTTTCATGGTGAAATGGTAATGGGATTCTAAAGGTAACAAAATCATAATGAAAAACCTTATGATTTAAACCATTATAATTTATTATTATAATCAATTAATTCGTATATTTTCTTCAGAATAAATGTTGTATATATAGGATAGGTTCTTGGAATACTATTTATCAGAAAATCCACAACCCATTTAAGAAGAAGACCAAATAATGTGTATCAAAATAAATTACGAAATTACTTGAACTCATGGTAAGGATAAAAACATTTTGGTCCCTCTTCAACATCAATATAATTTTACATTAACAATTTCTCCGACCCAAGCTATAAAGGTCTCTCTCATCTATAGATCAGGTACCCTTCCCCTCAAAACACATGAAAAATCCCATCAGAGGGAGTAATTGAAAAAAACATGTATAAATTTATTTCATTCTTATGGGAAAAAAATATTATATCCATATGATTACATCATATATTCCAGTATCAAGGGAAAAAGTATTTTATTCTAGTTCTATATCATGTATAGGGTTGGTGAATGAAGGGTATCATAATCCATTTTCTACCATTTCTCGGGAGGGGATAATATCTCCAAAACATAAGGAATGATATCCATTTATAGTATCAATCAATCCATTAAATGTGTAAATATAAAAGAGATATATGATATGATATAAAAAATTGAAACAAGTAAATAAAGGGAAATGAAAATTGTACCACACATGGTTATATGAATTCCCTCATCCTCTGTTTGGGATTCTTTAACTCTATAAAAATACATTAACCAATATAAAACCTACATCACACCTAAAATATTAATTTTAGATCTTATTGTAATGTCTTGGTTCTGATATCCGCTTAGAGGTGCCCCATACCCGGTTGGTCACATGGCCGCAAGCACATTTCACTAAATCATAGAGGGTGATGGCTAATAGTGAGGGCCTTGGGTGTGGTAGTGGGAAAACAATTCCCTCATTGGTTGACCAATGTAGTGGAAATAAATTGATAAAAATAGAAAAGGTTGTAATAACATCCAATAAGTAAACAACAAACATAATAAACAACTATATCACACATACTTAAATGATGCATGATACATCTATTTAGGAAAGAATCCTAACAAGTCACAATGATGGAATACAATACTAATCAAAATTAATCAAGAAATCAAATAAACTCGAGCAGCATCAGAAGCCTCGGCTTTGTCCCACGCTTTCCAGCTCTACATCAATCAAGTACCAGATATAGAAGGGTACATGACCTTATCTATACATGTAGAAATACACTCTACTTGTGACCAAAAGCATGACCAAAATAGGTTTTGAGACGAATCCCAGAAGGCAACCACGCAGTGATCTATTCATAACAATCAGTGAATATATTTTGGAAGGAAATAAGCAATATGAAGTAATAGATAAGGAAGTACACCAAAATTAAACAATCCTTTAGTTCATTTTCAATCATTTTCAAATTTCAAGAAATCATCTAATCAAAAACAATAAACCCTCTAGAAAGTACTCACATCCTAACACCTCATGTTAAACATATCAAACACAAGAAACCCTTTGGGATGTATTCACAATATAACCCCTATGGTTCAAATTTATCAAAGACACTCTGAGGAAGCACATATCGTCAATTTCCACAGAGTTATTTTATCAATAAACTATAGATACTATGGAGAAGCACTCAACATCCTATTCCCCCTATAGTATCTCAAAGTAAAACTATAGACACACTGAGGGAGCACTCACGTCCACCCCCCCCCCTTGGTCTCCCAACCTAAAAAGTAATTAGATCTCTGGAGAATCCCTTAGAGTCCATTATCCATATGGTGTACTACACTGGGTTCCCACAACCTTGTGTAAGTCAATCATGCAGAAATATGTTTAACATCCAAAGTAAACATTAATAACAACTTGGCCAACATCTTTCAATAACTAAATGGCTAACAGCTACAAACATAATACAACATCAGATGAATCACTCCAAAATTACAACACTAGGCATCGAAAGCATGCCTCAAAATAGGAAAAGTTAGGCCCAATTTATAATATTAGTTAAATTATGGGAAAAACATCCATAGAAAGGTAAATAAACCTATTCACAATCAAACGACCTCTACTAAGGTGCACAAGGAATATCATGCATTTACATGGCTAAAGTCCCCAAAAATAAATACCATCTTCTATGGTAATGGGGACTTTTTCGCATAATATTCAAATAAAAACTATTGAAAGGCACAAAACAACCACATTGATGATGTACAATCGATATAGTTGAATACCAACCGTTGATTTGACCTAGAATGTAGTAGACCTAAAAACAGTATAGAACTCTCAAACAATAATATCCCATGAGAGATGATAAATCAAGAGATATGGATCTAGAAGAAGGAAGAACTCTTCGTGGCTATTCAAACACAATCGATGACGGATGAATCAGGAAACAAATGGTGGGTCGGTGGGTCGTAGAAGAAAAGGCAATATGTGTCTCTCTTGAATGAGAATGGCTGAGAAGAAGAAGTTCTTATCGATTAGACGTGACCCTGGTTATTTTAATAAATTAAATGAAAAGTACAGAACGTGTACATGCCTTAATAGGCCCCCTATTTAGGCTGTCTCCATGTGACCCCACACAACCATGTACTCGGCCATTACCCAGACAGTACACGGTCACCCACGAAAACTGATTACATTGAATGTACTCTAATGTACATGGCATGTTATCCTAAAATTTCTAGATTCTCCAATTTTTAATTGAAACACCAAAAAATAAAAACCATACCTGATAAGAAGATCATGGTTCATACAAACATCCCCCATTAAAGAAAATGTTCCCTGAATTTCCCAAAAAAGGTGGCATAAAAGAATAATCCTTGAATAACTCTAGCCATTACTATCATACATCGATCACCCTCTCCCATTTCTCATTATATACTCTCCTGTGCTACTGTAGAACTCATACCAAACGAACATACCAACCATAAAGAACATCTACATTGTGATCAACAATGCTGATAGGATTATCCTCGAACGATGCATCCGCCTCCAGATCAACCTCTTGGAGTTCAAAATAATGATACATGAATGAGATGTAACATCGTAGCTGTGAAACGTTGGAGAAATCTTGCATAGCATAATACCTCTGAGGTAGCTGCAACTGATAGGATATCGGACTGGCTTTCTTGAAAACCTCAAATGGACTAATATATCCCAGAAAATGCTTTCCCTATCTCTTAATCCTCCTTGTGAGTCGTTTCACTGAAGGTATGTTATCGAGGTCCCAAATTATTTTGACCCTAACAAGTATATCACTAGTAAGTGGTCGATCCATAGAGAAAAAGAAGTAATTATTGTATTGTTTAATGTAGTTCATATTTTTTTCTTAGTGAAGTGTGCTGAATTTAGAGTTGATTATTGTTGTTTGGATAAAATGAATAATTCGTTTTATGTTTCTTTAATGAATTACATAATTAATAGAATAAAATACTGGAAAATTGATTTTGATATAGAAAAAGAGTGAAATGCATTGGGTTTGTAGAAATACGAGAAGTTGATTATTAAATCAAATTGCATATAAGGTTGTGTTGTTCATAATAACCCAACACACTGGGTTTCAATTTGTAATAATGATTCCTTAGTCTCGTAAACATATACTTAGAGCTGAAGAAACTAACTCCATTGTCTGGTAGTTAGTGTTTAACAATTATTTATTTCGCTTAGTCCATTAAGGAGTCAACAATAATATTCAACAATCATGAAAATATTCATTGGTATTCTTATTTTGAATCATTAAAAATTCTACGCTTGGTCTGGTTCCGAATTTTCCATGAAAAAATGAAGATATTTAAGATGAATATGAAGAAGCTAAAAGAACAAACTTATCCATACAACTAATTTAAATTAAAACTCATCATCTCCCATAACCCCAACACACAGGGTATTTAGTTACACATATAGAAAATGATAAACACAAATCCATTGATACCTGATGTGATCATGAATCTAAACATCGAGGAGGGAATGATTCTTAGGTATATGGTAGAATGGTGTTAGTATAGTAGGAGAGATTCTTCCCTTCTGACCTACAACCATTTTCTCTCCACAAATTATCCTCACATACCACTTGAACCAAAGGCCAAGGCATCCTTTTATAGAAAATATAACTACATGATGTATGGAAAAGTACATGGAATGTACTTTTTTCAATGAACTTTTGTTATTGTTTTTCTCTGCTGGCAGGCATCCTAACATGCCATCTTTTACTTGCAACATAGCACCTCCTGGTAGGTAGGTATGCATAGCATGTATTGCCTCCATACACGGTGTGTAGTCTCATTTTTTTCGGTCACCAACCGCTTCTAGAAAGTTTTAATCTTTGTGTATATGTTGAACACAGTGTGTCCCCTTTAGTCATCCACATGGGTCTGTCGACTCATCTCGTCCACCAATTTCTTCTAGAAGGGTTTACACGGTGTCTAATAAGTGAACACGACATGTAATTACTTCTGGATACTTGGGCATGTACTTTTCCTGGTCAACCCATGTCTGAGGTAGACTTTACACGACATGTATATATTTAAATTTGGTATTGTTGTAAATGTTTTCTCAATTATCACCTGGTTTTTGTATTTGGCCTTAAATCTCCAGAAAATGAACAAGATCAACAAAATCAGAGTATTCTTCCACTAAATAGTAGGTAATTGTGTAAAACTTGTTTTTATTTTCAATAAAGTACGTGAAAAATGTATACACAAATCAGGTGCATCAAACTCCACGATACATAGTCATTTTCATACCCTCAAGAGAATCTAAACATCTTATTAAAATTGTATATATTTTGAAGGAAGGAATTAAATTAATCATAAATGTAAATAATAAGTCACAACAGAAAATTATAAAAATCTATAAACAGTTTCAATTCAAGAGATCTTCTAATCATTCGTCATATATAATTCAATTAACTTTTTTCATCCCCATTTAAACTCATGTTTCAACCATTCAAAAATAAACAAGCCACTTGATGATTTACCTCACCAGTAATATACTAAACAATCATGTTGTTTGTAAATTAATAAAATTCTCATTCAAATATATATACACTCATTCCATATGATTTCAAGAATTCTCGTTCTCTACTTTATAAAACTTTGACTGAAAAAATCATGAGGGCTTTTCAATAAGGTTTAGATGTTTCTTTGGCTAATAGTTGGTAGGTTATGATGTGAAAAATAACTCAGAGGCATGAAAAAGGAGGCTGAATTCTCAAATAACATTGCATGATATTTTAAGTTAAGCTTATTGTAAATAGTGTCTTCATCATGATTTATCAAATGATATCATCCCCACAATCCCCTTTAGTTAGGTAGGTTGGGTTCGCAAACCAGCAAGTGAGTATAAGGTCCCTTTGAATGTACCTTTTATTTTAACAATGGAGACCTTTTAGAACTTACAATAATATAGGTTTTAAACCCTTATTTCCCCAAATGTTCAAGAGGCTCTTCTCCAATACATAATTTTTGGACAATTCATAAAAGTATTCCATGTGTTTCCAATCCATTCTTTTAAGCTCAAGTGAATAATCAAGGAAAATCATAATAGAATTAGGGTCAGAAGGAAAATAGGCTGGAATATGTCCTCCTTTAAAAGATATTCCCAGTTTCTAGGGGCTTCATGAAGATAATATGTAGGGTAGGTGTCAAGATAAAGGGGTTAAAACAATATAATTCCTCATTCATTTTAATTTAATTCAAAAATTATTTATTTTTCAAAAATAAAACATTCAAATTCTGGTAGTTATGTATATCCTAAGAATCTTACAAGAAATATGGTAATATAAATAATATTGAAAAGGGTTTAGAATACCTTATAAGAGTGGGAAAATAATAAATAGACAATTTGGTCATGACATGCATAAAATTGAGTAGTATAATCGATGTAATTACCCATATATTACAAGTTTTATTTTAAACTATATCACCAATAATTTAAAAAGAATTAAGAACCTAAATAAGAATGAAACATTTTAAAAATTTACCACTTTTATCTTCATTATTTAAAAATATGATTGACCAAAATGTTTCCACATTTTCAAATATATCCTGTAATAATGATGTCTCCTAGAATGATGATATGGGAAAAGACTAAATTGGTCGAGAGACACCCACCCCCCCCCCCCCCAATACTTAATATCGCATGTGGTCCACCAAGTTCCCAGAAAGAGGTATATGGGAAGAATGATGGGATGTAAGGAAAGAAGTAAATCAAGGAAGAAAAGAAAACATTATAAAAACATGGGAAAAAATACTCCGCTCATTTCTATGTGAAGAAAGAAGGGTGGTGGTGGAAAATTGTAGCCGAAAACAAGCCAGAGTACTTGTGATGGAGGTGGTGATAGAATAATGAAAGAATAAACAACATAAACAGGCACAGGATATCAAAAAAAATATATATAATGAAAATTAGGAGAAAAACAGTCAGGAAGTATCCTTAGAAGATGCATCATCGTGTACAGAAATAACCGATAGAGAAGGATCATGAGCTGTAGAAACCAGAGGCTCGGAATCTACACCCGAAAGAGAATCCATAGAAGTAGGATCTATAAGTGATGGACTCGGAATAGGAATATAAGTATCATGCCCAAGAATGGAAGCAGTGGTGGTAAAAGCGTGACCCGTGGTGGACAGGGGAATAGAATTTATGGCCAATGAAGTAAAGGGTGGTGGAGCTGCGGTAGATGGGCCATGAACCGAAGCCAAGGTTGGTGATGGGGGTAGTGAAGTAACATGATGCAAAATAATAAGCCCCAAAATCAACTCTTGGTGGTCCTGGCATCCATTGTAACTAACCAAGTGATGCTGCATCGAGGCTAGGCGGAGGGAAAAGGAGAGATCGACCAAGGGTCCAGGGGTAGGGGGCTGCTGTGGGAATAGAAGACGAAAGGCTAGAAGAGGTGGGTTCAGACGAGGGGGTTGGTTGGGGAAGATGGAAGGGGTCAGGAAGGATGAGTATGTGCATCGGCAGTAGGAGGAGGGTTAGCAGGTGGACGGGGTGGTGCCTGGGCGAAGACATAAACCCCCTGCTTCTCGACTAATCCCATGTGAATAATAATTGGATAGTCCATCTGCTGGAGGGAACCTAACCGGTCATGGGGAAGTGAATGATCAAATACCCAGATGTGGTGGGAAAGGTGAATGGGGTAAAACCCACCATTTAGGTTTCCCTAATGGCTGAAAGTCATGGCATGAAAAATAGGAGGAGTAAAGGTAAGGGAGGTCCGGGTAGTTCTGCTGGATGATACAATTGAGGAGATCCATGTCATTAGTGGTCATGACCCCCATATCCTCATGTCGGGGAAAAATAATGGCGCCGAAGCACCAATGGGTGATGCAAAGGATAGGTTCAAATATAAGGGTTCTCTTCTGTGAAGTAGGGGTATATCAGTGGTCAGGTCCAGCAATCTCTCACCACATAACAATGAGCTCATAGGGATTGGGACGGGTCTAGGTGGATACATGGGGTGGGGTGATCAGATGATGATAAAAATTGCACCCTAGGCAGAACTCAATCATGGTAAGGGAAGAGGGATAGCCGCCAAACCAGAATCAGACCATGGTTACCACATCACTAGGCATATCCCGGTACTCAGCTCCGTCAAACTCGAATGAAGTAGAAAACTCAAAAAATAAATCATGGAAAATTGGAGTGCTGACATGAAAGATCGTGATTATTGGAGTGTTTCCAACTGGATGCCCTAACACTCCCCAAATACCCTACTGTTGAGGGACACTCCCATTGAGATAGATGTTGCACAATGAAATCAGGCTGTGAGTGAAACGCCGGACCCTGTAATGTGCCAAGTCGGTGACCGGGAACACTATAAAAGGGTAGGGAACACCTATAGGTCCCAGCCCATGTGGAGGTGTTCCAGCGGGGGCTCGCTCTGGGGGTGATGTGGCTGCAGTAGGCAAAGGGTCACATGATGGGGAGGTCGATGATGGGCCTGCTGTGAATGAAGATAGCATAGGTGGAGTGGCATCTAGTGGGGAAGAAAGGGTGGTTCTTGGAGGCTCAGTTCTAGATAGTGGAGGTGCGGTTTTACTAGGAATAGCCTTGGTTGAGGTAGTGAGTGGTGGAAGGGTAGACAACGGAGGGAGATGGTACACCAGAGAGTCCAGATCTAGTGAATTCACTATCTGGAGTTGTAAGTGACGATAAATGGGCCGCTCTCCCTCAGTGGAGGAGGTGGGCCACTTCCCACAGGAAGGATCTCTGTCGGCCATACCCGGAAAAAGAAAGAAAAACCCAACAAAAGAAAAAGAATAGAAAATTTAAATGAAGAAAATGTGAGAAAACTGAAAATGAAAACCTACACAGAGTCTACATCCAGAGTACAAGACGTGTAGCCAAAGAGGTTTAGCATCCCATTTTTTCAGGATAGACACTCTTCGGGAGCAGGTAATGGACTTGGGAAGGCTACACAGCTTGTACCGACCATACCAGCCGTGTTCTTAGAAAGTGGTCATGGTCGAGTGTTGGTAAAGACACAACCATCGATGAAGCAGGTCGAACAACACAGGACACTCCATGTTCAAGGACCGCACGTCGTGTGCAAGAACATATGGGAAATGGCCGTGTGATGTGGTACACAAGATCTAGCCAAATGAAATGATATACGTGGCATGTTCCGAACAAACATGTCGTGTCCATGAAAATGGTGTGCGAGTCCATGTGCAATAGAAACCTGGGCAAGAAGGGGGGTGGTACACGGTGCGTATTGAACATACACACCGTGTATATTAAAATTGAGAATCATTAAGTGTGTGGTCATGTACATAAGTATACAACATGTGTTCTTCAAATCGTGCATGTGTATCGCAGAAGCCGAATGGTCATCCGATCCCAAAATCACCTTAAAAGCATATGAAAACATGAAATAAAGGGTGTAGAAAGGTGTACCTAGATCGAGGATCACAATGCAGGAGAAATCAGAACCATAATGCCCAAAATCTGCGGATTTCTAAAGAGTTGGTTTGGGTATCATACGGGGGATGAAACGGGGAGAGGGGAAGGTGTTAAGAAACACAGGCTAAATCCAATTGGTCCACGACTTTTATATCCGAGTTACACGATGAGTACAAGACACTACATGTCATGTATCCCTTTTTTTAATTATAAATTTTATGTTAATATATATATATATATATAATTATTATAGTAAACTATATAATAATTAATATTAATAATTTAAATAATAAAATTATATATGTATATATATATGCATAATTTATCAAAAATAATACTATCCACATAATGTATTGGAAAAAACACATCATGTGTTCTAAATTTGGGAAAAGAGAAGTACAACATTTGCTCTGGTGCTTGGGGCGAGGATCAAACCAGTGATCGGCCATTCCGAATAGAATCCCTCAACCCTTTGAGAAATGTTTTTACTGGTGCTCCTATATATTATTTAAATATATTTAACGTAAATAGACCTATGCTACATGGGAAAAATAAAGGCACGATGTGGGGTTTTTTTAGGAAAAAAATGAATGATGTATGGAAATTAGCCAAGTTCGAACCCGGGTCTTCTGGCTCCAGGGCCGAGACTCTACCAATATACCAACATCACCCACATGAATCACTTTATGAGAATTGTTTTTATGGAATTAAAACATGGCGCACATGACGTATCTCGAAAGACACATCCTGTGAATTTTTTAAAAGTAAAAACGATGGAAATGGGGTGGTTGGTAGGATTTGAACCTGAGTCTTTTAGAGTAGGGTTATGATCTTGGCCAACTGATCCATCCCCACCATGAGTTTTCTTATACATATATATATATATATATGAAAAATATTACACACAACGTTTAAGAAAATACAAAGAGAAAAAGGATGAACCTCTTGCCGAAGGTAGGTCAGGATGGATTCGAACCAGTGACAGCTTGGATAAACGCCAATGACCTTACCATCGACACCAGCGTCATCCCTGTTTAATACATTGAAAATTTTTATATTCAAAATAGTTAATATATAATATAAAATGAATAAGAACGCGTCGTGTGTATAGGTGGTACACACCGTGTATCCACTGGGTTGCATCCGAGGAAGCGCCTTCGATTTAGGTCAATGGCTTGACGAACTTACCTCATATTACCCAAGTTGTATGGTGGACACAATTCCCATTGTGTCATCCATGTCATGGTAAGCTTTCAATAATTGTACGTTTACCTTGAATGGTTAACAATTTTCTCCAGAAATTTCCACCGCTCCATGATGGAATACGCATATCACCTGGAATGGTCCCGACCATCGTGACTCAACTTCTCTAAAATAATCGAAGATTCTAGTTAACGAAAAGTACCTGATTACATGTTTGGAATGCTTTTTATGAAATCATATGGTAATGAATTTCTCTCGTCTTCTCCTTGTATATATTTTCATTTTCATACACCTCTAATCTGATTTCATCACGTTCCGACAGCTGGTACATTCACTACTCTTCAGCTACCTTCAAATCTATATTTATGGCCTTGATGGCCTAACATGCTTTGTGTTCCAATTCTACTGGCCGATGGCACGACATTCCATTTATGAGGAGGAATGGGGACATTCTCAGTGGTGTTTTTAAAGCAGTCTGATAGGCCCATAAAGAATCACCTAACTTCTAGGATGATTCTACCCATGAAGTGTTGATGTTTTTCTCCATGATCTACTTGAGCTCTTAGTTGGAGATCTCTATGGGTCCAATGGACTGGGGATGATACCGTGTCCCCATGTGATGCTTTACTTCATTCTTCAGCAATATTCTTCTCATCAGTGTGTTGTCGAAGTCCGTCCCTCTATCACTAATTAGTACTCAGGGAACTCCAAACTTTCTAAAAATATGGTTCTCTAAAAATATCATGACTACCATGGTCATGTCATGAGTTATAGAAACTGCTTCCACCCACATCGAGATGTAGTCAATGCACAGTGGGATATAAGTGTTCCTGAAAGATGGGGTAAAGGGACACCTGAAATCTATTCCCTAGATGTCAAAAATATCGACCACTCAAATGGGGTGTTGGGGCTTCTCTAGTTTATGTCCCACATTACCAGTCATATGGCATCAATCACAATAGGAAACAAAATCCCAAACATCTTTATTCCTGGTGGGCCAGAAAAACCCAGATTGCATGATCTTTTTTTATTGTTTGGTCTGGGCCATGAAGTCACCCAACTGTTAAAGTATGGAAGAATTTCAAGACTTCATGAACTTAATTTTCAGGGATGCAATGACAGATCACCACATCTCCGCATGATCGAAACATAAGGGGATCTTCCCAGAAGTACCTTTTCATATCAGAGAGAAACCTTGTCCTTTGCTATAAGGAGAGGTCAGTGTGAATGGTACCAGTAACCAGAAAATTAGTAATATCAGGGTACCAAGGTCTAGGTGTTTCACTGATTGAAAAGAGTTTCTCATCATGGAAATCCTTTATGAACTCTCGATCTTCCTCCGTCTCCAAAAGAGGCAACTCCAGGGGGAGAGATGATCAACTTCAACTTTCTCACTTCCTTTCTTATCTGGGATCTCCAGTTAAATTCTTATAAGAGGATCATGCAGCAGATAAATCGAGGCTTCACATATTTCTTGTTCAATAGGTACTTTAGTGCTTCAAGGTCAGTATAAACAATAACGATAGATAACACTATGTAATAACGAAACCTGTCAAATGTGAAAACAACTGCAAGCATCTCCTTTGATATAGTTTTGTAGTTTATATGGGACATGTTTAGAATCCTGTTGGCATAATATATATGTCGAACAATCCGGTCAAGTTGTTGGTCCATGACTTCTCTTACTCCGTATTCACTAACATCACGCATCACTTCTAATTGTTCCTCCCAGTTGGGAGAAATCAACATTGAAGCTTCCACCATGAGATGCTTCAAGTGATCAAAATCTATGGTTTATGGATCATGAAATTAAAATAAGGAATCCTTGGTTAGAAGATTCGTGGGGGGGGGGGCTGGGATATTTTTGAGAAGTCTCGGACAAACCGACTGTATAAACCTGCATGCCCCAGCAAGCTGCAGATGGATCTGATGGAAGTCAAAATAGGTAATCGTGAAATGACTTCTATCTTTTCCAGGTCCACCTCTATCCCCTTCACTAAGATTCTATGGCCAAGGAAGATGCCACTTTACACCATGAAATGAAACATTTATCAGGTCAAAAACAAGGGAGTGATTTAAAATCTTTTCAAAACAAGCTTCAGGTGCTATAAAAAAGTGGTGAATGATTTTACGTAAACAGAAAAATCATCCATGAATACCTCTAGGATCTGTTCCTCCATGTCATGGATGATAGCCAGCATACAGTGCTAGAAGGTTGCAGGCGCATTTCACATTCCAAAAGACATCATTTGGTAAGTAAACGTACCATATTGGAAAGTAAATGTTCTCTTCTCCTGATCCACTAGAGCAATAAGAATTTGGTTGTATCCAGAATATCAATTGAGGAAGAAATAGAATTTGTTCCCCACAAGTCTATCTAGCATATGATCCATGAAGGGTAGAGGAAATGATCTTTCCTCATGATTGCATTCTGCTTCCGTTAATCCATAAAGACATTTCATCCTATGATAGTGCTTGTGGGGATGAGCTCATTTCTATCATTTGAAATCACAGTGATAGCTCTCTTCTTGGTTACCAATTGTAGGGGACTCACCCATGGACTATCTGAGATTGGATAAATGATTCTGGAATCCAACAATTTAATCACCTCCTTTTTAAAAACTTCATTCATGGGGGGATTCAGGCGTCATTGTGGTTGTCGAGATTGCTTCACACATTCTTCATATAGCACCCTATGGGTGAAAATGGTAGGGATGATGCCTTTCAAATTAGAAACTGTCCACCCAATAGCGTCATTCTGTTGTTTCAAAACCTACATAAATGCATCTTCCTACTCCTATGATATACCTACACCACATATGATCTGAAATGTTGGATGGTCTCCCAAATATATGTGCATTAGAGAAGATAGAATAGGATTATGTTCTAGGATAGGAGCCTTTAGAATCGAAGGAACCATTTTTTTTACCTTTTCCTGTTCCAGACTATTAGTATGAACTGCATGTTTCTAGTAGTGGCCGCCCTGGACTTCTAGGAATTTTAGGTCCTCTATCTATTCTCCAACTAGAATTCTTGAAATGATAAAGTTATGTGAAGTAGAAAAATGTACCAGATCATCCACTTCAATGCTCAAGTAACCATCCATGTTGGATTCTGCATAACATCCCTCTTTCTTAGACAATGATGCATTATTGAGTACCCAGAGAACATTGTAGGAGACTCTTTCATCTCCTGCCTGGAAAATTATCTCCCCTTAGTGCACTTTGATTAGTACCTTCCCAGTTTCCAAGATGGGTCTTCCCTAGATGAGAGGTGCCTCCTGGTCATCCTACATGTCTAGGATGATTAAATCTGTTGGAAGGATCAGTCTACCCACCTTGACCAGCATTCCCTCCTATATCCCTTTTCAGATGTTTGATGGATCTGTTAGCATGTTGAAGGTCTGCATGGGTAGGCCTCAAATCGTGGAGCCATATCTTCTTGAAAACTCCATGGGGCATGAGGTTCACACTATCCCATAAGTAACATAGAGCCTTCCCAAACTCACATGGTATAATAGTACATGGAATAGTGATATTACCTGGATCGTAGAGTTTGGGAGGAATCAAGTGCTGGATGACTGCAGAACACACCTTTGTTAGGAAAATGGTTCCCAAATCCTCCATCATTCTTCTATTGGAGAAGATTTCCTTCATGAATTTGGCATAATTGTGCATCTGCATCAGTGCTTCTGTAAAATTTATATTCATGTGCAGCTTTTTAAACATGACCATGAATTTTATAATTTGGTGGTCCATCTTTCTCTGCTTCAATCGCTCTGGGAAGGGTAAGACAGGCTCATAGGGTTTGACAACCTCCATTCCATTATTATGTGAATCCTTCTTCTGAAGGTTTTTGGATAGGGCAGGGTCTGTATTTCTAAATTCTTCATTAATAGGGGTTTGGGTGCACTTGGTTGTGCTGTTTTCTATTGTAGTAGCCCCTTCCCACTCCGAAGCATAACGACATGGGATTCCACCCTTAGGTTCTTCTTAGTGTTAGTCAGTAGTGTACCTAGTTTTTTTCCTGAGATTTGTTTTTCCTGCTGACCAATCTGGTTTTCCAGGACTCGAATAGAAGCCTCTTTATTCTGAAATCTAGTTTCAGCAGTAGATATAAATTTGTTCAAGAGATCCTCTAACCTTTAGGTGTTCTCCTACTGAGGTTGTTGTTGAGCCGGTGGAGCTGGTTGTTGTTGCGGCTACTGTGGGTGTGGGTTTGGATACCCTCGCTACTGATAAGATCCATGTTCGTGCTATTTCTGCCTCTAATACGGCTTCTGATAATAAGCATGGTTATAGCGCGGTGGTCGCTGGGACAAAAGATTCTGCTGTTGTTGGCCCCAGCCTGTGTTCTGTTGATCACGCCATGCCGGGTTATGATACTACTAGTATTAGTTTGGCCCTAGATTTGGGGACACATATCTTACCTCAATTATTTAAGGTCCTCCAATATAACCCGTGCATTCTCCCGTGATGTGTTTATCTCAATATTTTCTACGCACCGTATGGTTTCCCACATGTACATGGGATGTACCCTTCAGATTGAGTGCATCTATCTTTTTGGACACAATTTCCAACTGGGCTACAAGCATGGTAGTAACATCAATGCTATGCGTACCTCATTTATACGTACCCCGCTCATAATTCCATAGGAAGTTGTTGGTAGACATGTCTTCTCGATGTTTGAAGTGTTCTTTAGGGGATTTCCGTATTACTATACCTCCGGCAGTATCATCTACCAATGAAATTGTATGCGTCGTGAGTCCTCCATGTAATGTTTGGACCTGCAACCAATGTGGGTGTCTGTGTTGTGGTCATTTGCAAAACATCTCATTGAAGCACTCCCATGATGTGTACAATGACTATGTGTCATGCTTCTAGATGTTTTTTATTCTGTTTCGTAGAGTCACCATCTTCGGGGGTGGGAAGTATTTAGATAGGAACGCTGGGCTAGATCCTCCCATGTGTGGATGGATTGTTTTGGAAATCATTTAATCTTGTATGTCACCTTATCCCATAGAGGAATAGGGGAAGAGACGATGATATATGGCGTCCGTAGACACTCCATGGTAGCGTAACCTGTCGCAGAACTCCAAAAAATTTGAGAGATGAGCATTGGGATCCTCGCTGGGAAAACCAATGAATTGAATGGTGTTTTATATCAGCTTCAAGATAGTAGGATTGATCTCAAAGTGTTGGGTCTACACTGTTGGATGAACGATGCCCGTGTCAGCTCCGTGGATGGATAGTAGGCCGTACTCCATGAGAGTGCGGTGTGGAGGTGGCTATTGAGGGAGTGGAGCCAACACGTATTGGTGTTCATGAGGGGCATAGTATTACCCATCACATAGGTGTAGAAATGGTATCTGCTTTGGTTGGAATTTTTGATGCTGCTATGGGCCATAACATGGAGCTATTGGTTCTTGCAGGTCCTGATTGTCTTATAGTCTTAGTGGTAGTCCATCTCCTTAGACAACATCTAGATTTCCTTCCTTGTTTTGTGCCATGGGATGGTGGGGATTGTGCTTGGACATGAGTGCGCGTTGGGGCCTCAAAATCATCCATTCGATCTCTGGGTCTGTTGAAAATTCATGATGACTCAGTGTTCTTAGAACATGTGAGGTAGCCGCTAATACAGCTAAAGACCTACATAATTCAAAATACACAAAGACTAAATGAGGAAAAAGAAAGGAAAATAGAAATGAGTTATTAAAGGAGATTTTTTTAATTTTTTGATTTTTATTTTCACTAAAATTTGATTCAAATTTAATTAAAGCAAGAATAAATGTAAATTTTCGTAGTTCCCCTGCAACAACACCTAAATTTGTTGACTCGTTTCACAGAAGGTATGTTATCAGTGTCCCGAACTATTTATATCCTAACAAGTATAACACTAGTAATGGGTTGATCCACATGGAAAAAAAGTTATTCTTTTCTTGTTTTTATTCTGTTTTTATTTTTCCCTTAGTGATGTGTGCTGAATTTAGAGTTGATTTTTGTTGTTCAGATAAAAATATTAATTGGTTTTATGTTTCTTTAATGAATTACTTAATGAATAGTATAAAATATAGGGAAATTTATTTTGATACAGATAAAGAGAGAAATGTGTTTGGAGATATGCATATATGAGGAGTTGATTATTATATAAAATTGCCTATGATGTTGTCTTCTTAATAATCACCCAACACTCTTGGTTTCAATTTGTAATAAAGCTTCATTGGTCTAGTAAACATATATTTTGAGCTGAAAAAACTAACTCCTTTGTCTGATAGTTAGTGTTTAATACTTATTTATTTGGCTTAGTCCATTTTTGAGTAAACAAATACTTCCAATGATCATGAAAAAACTCATTGGTATTCTTCTTTTGAATCCCTAAAAATTCTTCCCTTGGTCAGGTTCAGAATTTCTAGTGATAAGATGAAGTGATTTAAGAAGAATAAGAAGAAGTTAAAAGAAAAAACATATTCATAGCAACTACTTTAAATTTGAACTCATCATCTTGCACAGCCCCAACACACTGGGTATTTAGTTACACATATAGAAAATGATAAACACAAATCCCTTGATACCTAATGTGATCATGCATTGAAACTTTGAGGAGGGAATGCTTCTTCGTTTGATTGTTAAATCGTGGTAGTATGGCTGTAGTGTTTCTTCCCATTAGACCTCCAACCCTTTTCTCTCCAAAAATTCTCCTCAGACACCACATGATCTTAAATCCAAGGACTCCTTTTATAAAAAATATAACAACATGTTATTTGGAAAATGTACACAGTGTGTAATTTTTTCAATGCTCTTTTTTCCTTCTGTTTTCTCCGCTGGTAGTCGGCCTAACACATTGTATTTGATTTGAACATGGCTCCTAATTGTAAGTAGGTATACACAGCATGTAGAGCCACCGTAAACGGCGTGTAGTATCATTTATTTCAGTCACCAACCACTTCTAGAATGGTATACACGGCGTGTATATGTTGAACACGACGTGTCCCCTTCAACAGGACACATGGTCTTGTCAACTCTTCTCGTCCACCAACTGCTTCTAGAAGTGTTTACATGGCATGTAATATGTGAACATGGTGTGTACCAACTTCTGGTTACTTGGGCATGTTCTTCTCCTTGTCAAACCATGTCTGAGCTTGAATGTACATGGTGTGTATATAATTACACACTGTGTAGTTGTAATTTTTTTCTCAGTTCTCCCCCTATTTGTGAATTTGTCCATAAATCTCCGGAAAATGAACAAGATCACCAAAATCAAAGTATTTGTCCAAAAAATTGTATTTAATTTCTGAAAACTTGTTCTTATTTAAATTAAAGTATGTGAACAATGTATACACGTATCCAGTGCATCACCTATTATGTCACATCCTCGGTGTGACACATATAAACACTTGATCTCTGAAAAAGAACTGTAGAGGTCATCTTTGTTGATCTCTTTAAAACTTATGTCGTGACTGTGCAGTAACCATCTTCTTTCGAATCAAATATAACTAGTCCATAGTCTCCTGAACAATACAAGGTCCAATCATAGCGGCCTCTCATTCTTCTAGAAAACTTCGGGTTGATCAGCATGGCCTTCCGTACAAAGCCTCATAATGTGACATCTAAATAGTTTCTCGAAAAATATTATTATAGGCTAACTCAATAAGAGGTATGTGTTTCTCTTAAGAACCTCCAAAGTCTAAGATGCATGCTCGATGCATGTCCTCCAGCACCTATATTGTACGCTCATAGAGGCCATATACTTGGGGATTGTAGGTTGTACTCAGAAATACATGTGTAGCCAAATCCCTCTGTAGTCCCTAATATATACAAGATGTAAAATGTGTGTCCATGTTCGAAATAATGTATTGGAGAACTTAATGTAAACGTATAATCTCTCAGATGCACAGCCTTCTGAGCTCATCAGCACTAAAGATATCCATGATTGGTATGAATTGGACAACCTTCATGAGTCTGTCAATGACAACCTAAACTACATCATTCCCTTTAGGCGACCTTGGTAAACCTATCATGAATTCCATCACAACATCATTCCACATCCACTTGTGAATGGGTAACAGATAAAAAAGACATACTAGTCACTGATGCCCCACATTCACCTTCTTACTGGTAGAACAACACAGGACTAAACCAAAAAAATCTTTCTTCACACAATTCCACCAATTCTTACAATGAAGATCTCAATACATCTTGGTGATTCCAGGATGAACTGCCCAAACTAAGGAATGAATGTCCCACATCAGCTCCTCACGTGTGTCTTCTAAAAACCAAATGCTCCCATGAAAATGAAAGATCTCATCCCCGCCTATGGTCCATGCATTAATAGGGTTATCTCCTCACATACTCTCTAAATGGACTAGGCCTTAAAAATCTAATAGCTACCTCATTCGAACTCAATCAAGTATAGTAGAGGTAACAACTATAGAATAAAGAAATTTATTCCCCTGTCTGTCGTGCACCTCCAGATGAATCTTCATGAACAGATCCATAAGCTGCAACTAACTACTGGACTCCTGTACCTCATTTATATGAGTCCTTCTACTCAGCATATCAGCCACTGCATTGCCTTTCCCATGCATGTAGGAAAGCTCAAAATCAAAAGAATGATGGTACTCAACACACCTTCATTGTCTTAGTTTCAGATCACGCTATGTGAAGATTTACTTTTTACTTTTGTGGTTAGTGAAAATCTAAAAATGATATCCAAATAGGTAATGTCTCCAACAGCATAAAGCATGAACAACTGGAGCCAACTCAAGATCGTGTGTTGGGTAATTCCCCTCATGTGTCCTCAACTGCTGAAACACATATGCAATGGATATTTCTCCCAGAATTAGAAATACTCCTATATTGATACCTGATGCATCAAATAATACGGTATAGTACATTACCGGGTATAGGAATACTAGTATAGTTCCTGAATTCAACCTTCTTTTCTGCTCCTGAAAGGACGAATCATAAGAATCTGACCACAAGTACATCACAAAATTCATAGTCAGGCCCATCAATGGTGCTGGTAAACATGAAAATTCTTTTATGAAATGTCTATAGTATCCTCCCAACACAAGAAAACTTATTACCTCAATGAAATTCTTAGGATTCTCTCAAGAAAATAATACTCTCACTTTCTCAGGGTTTAATGCTACTTCTACCTCTGAGATAACATGTCCCATGAAGTGGATTTGGTCCATCCGAAAGTGGAATTTTGAGACCTTATCATATAAATGATGCTCTCTCAGTGTACTCAAAATGATCTCAATATGGGTATCATGGTCGTGTGGAGTGTGAGAGTACACCGAGATATCATCCACAATGGCTACCACAAACGAATCCAAGTATGGATGGAACACTTGGTTCATCAGTTCCATGAAAACTTCAGGTCCATTCCTAAGACTGAATGGAATAACCACATACTCGTATAGACCATACATTCTCTAAATGTATGTAAGTGGTATATCATATGGTAAAATGCGCAACTGATGGTAACCAGATCTCAAGTAAATCTTCGAGAACACTCGTTCTCCTTGAAGCTGATCAAGGAAATCATCAATCCTTGGAAAGGGAAATCAATTCTTGACCATGATGTGGTTAAACATTCAATAATCCACACAAAGTATGGGGGTACCAATTTCCTTCTTCGTAAATAGGTCATACGAACCCCAAGGGGAAGTACCATGTCATATGGAACCCTTGGCCTTAAACTCCTCCAACTGCTTCTTCAGCTACCGTAACTCTATTGTTTCCATCCTATAAGGAGGCATGGACACTAGTGCCACCCCAGGAACAAGCTAAATAGAAAATTCCACATGTATTTCTAGAGGAAACCCTAAAAATTCCTCTAGAAATACATCCCTGAAATGATCCACCTCTGGAGGAATGTCCAACTGTAAAGTCCCCTAGTCATCTAGATATAAACTAGAAATCTAGGTTGTAACTCCTACCAAAAAATGATGCTCAAGTCCCGCTCTGCTCTCCTGTACATCTGATTCTCCCTTATGTAGAAACAAGCTACCCTATGGTAATGAGAAACTCACCATACAAAGATAATAATCAACCATATCATAAAAGGGAACATACTATTCAATCCCAAGAATGGAATCATAGCCTATAATCACTAGGATAAAGTGGTCCCAAACGATTTGACACCCACCAACCACAAGAGATAACTCCTTGAACAGACATACACGAGCCATTATAGTCCCCAATAGAGTTTCAATCGTTAATACATCAGTTGATTTAAAGATACAGAGCCTAATGATCTCCACAAAAGCTATAAATATAAAACTATGGGAAGCCCCTGTATTGAAAAGTGCAGAAGCGTTGTATGAGGCAACTATGATCATACCTCAAACTGTTGAGGTATGGGTTCAAACTCATGATGGTTCTACACCATTGCAAAAGTATAGCCTATTCTATGTCCATGTGACCCAACCTAACCACATTGAGATGATCCACCCTATTGTTGTTGCAATCCTAGCGACTGGCTATGATGACCGTAACCTCCAGCACGACCTGAACGACAAGAATAACATATGTTCTTAAACTGATGAAAAACTGGTGGTCCTGCCCCTGAATGATGTGTCATATAATAACCTCTATAAAAAGTTTATAGTGAGAAAAACATACAAAAACGCTGATGATAGCCCATATTGTGGCAAGATAGGCACTCAACTGGGTCAGTCAGGGAATGTGGCCTCGTGTTCCTACTCTTCCCCCCACTGGAAGCAGACCACTTGGCCACTAGAAGAAGTATTATTCCTACTCAGATCTCCACATGTAGTCTCTTTGAGGTGCTTCCTACTTTCAGTCAGAGGGTTACCAACTCTAGATGTCGAGCCTCCATAGATCACAGATTCAGAATCCCTCAAATTTTTCACTGTGATTAGCTTCTGGTTTACTATTGAGGTGATGGAAGTCAACCTGAAGATTTTCATCTGGGAATGGATATCTGGCCTAAGACCATCCTCAAGCATTCCTCACTAGGAATAACTCATCACCTCCTAGGATGGGTGTGAGGTTTTGCAGCTCGGTGAAGCAAGAAAAACACTCCATAACAGAAAGAGTACCCTACTCTAGACTCATGAACACTCTTTATCAATTGGACCTCAAAGTATCTTGGTATATGTATTCATAGAAGGCATGTTCGAACTCATCCCAAGCTATAACATGTTAGCAACCCGCCAGTGAGATCACATCCAATAATCTCTTGGTGGAATCTCGTATCATGTATGTAGCGAGCTTCAACCTCCACTTTGGAGGCATCTCTAGATGCTAAAAGATATAAATAATTTCCTCTAACCATGATTTTGTAGCATGAGGTCCTCCATCCCCTAAAAAAGTGTGAGGATGTTGCTGCTGAAAAACCCACATCAAACCTGTCATAGATGGGGCAGGAGGTGGTACTCCTTTGAAGGTCTGCATGAACCTCATAAATCCCTTTTGTAACTGTGCATCAGCACCTGTATCCGGGATAATGGGTAGTTCCATGACGTGCATGACTGGAGGATCTGCTAGAAGTTCTTGACCTTTCATGTCTGGTGTCAGGTCACTACCCTGTAACTGGCATACAACTGTAGGACGTCTCAGTGGCATGACTCTGTAAGGTAAAACACACATATTAGATCATTATTAACAAGTATTGATACCTAGAAGTTCATTAAAGAAACAAGAGAAAGAAATAATTCATGGTTTCTAAAAGGTGGATACACGTCGTGTACGACTTCAACATGATGTGTTCCATTAATCATTCACATGGACGTGTACTTATTCTTATCTCGGTCATGTATCGCAACATATGCACATCATGTTGTCCTAACATAGGGTGTGTAATTGAATCCTCTTCCCCATCCCAGGTTCTTAGAAATGTCTTAACCCACATGGTTCTCCTAGAGAAAGACTACACATAGTGTTTGTTCCAGAGACGACGTGTTATAGGATGAACTTCACCGACCCTTGTTGTTAGTTACACGGTCTATTACAAAACTAACTCTACATGGTGTGTTTTTTCCAGACACTGCATGTACTATCCACCCACAATCCACCCATGTCGTTTGTCACATACTTAGGCACATGGTCTATACACAGAGCGTGTGTGTCTGGTATATAGTGTGTTCCACAAAGTATTTCCCAACCCCGTGTCTCTGCCCACCCAGTTAGTGAAACAGTTAGAGACTACAAAACATGTACTCATAGTACACGGCGTGTACTTAAGAAAAATTGTTCCTTCCCAAATAGATGGATAAATGGAATTTATTAATCATTTCATGTCATGTATTCATTGGTTTTTAGGACAGTGATCCTCAAAAACTACTCTGGAACACAAAATAACATTGAAAAAAAAAATTAATGTTACAAATTCAAATCCATGAGGACCCTTACTCTCTACGAATGAAGTCTTTTCTTCTTATACATGTCATATACAAGGAATAACAAGGAAATGGACCCCCAAATTCCGATCTATGAGGGCCCATAACACCTCAAGGACAAATTTTTGGAATTCATCCAAAGAAAACCTTACACAATCCAATATCCTATCAAATAGTATGTATTCTATCAAGGCCACTATCACAACAACATGCATATTTAGCACAACTCCTATCAAAATAACATGAAATCAGTAATGCACCTTAAGGGAATGACATGAATGCATGAAATTTGATCAATAACATGATCCTATATGATTGGGAAATGGAATACCCTCACTCAATGGGTTGCAACAAAAATAGAACATCAATAATATCCACAATAACATCACAAAACTTGTGACTCACCCAATGGTGAAACAAAATCAACAGAAATGATTGAAATACTAGTTAAATCACAATATACAAGGTTAATTGTCTTTCCCCTATACAATGGTTATCTAATCCCATGAAAAATATATTACCAAGTACCTATTCCATCATATCTCTGACTATAGGCTCCAAACAGTATGTCAAGAAAAAAAATAATTCTTCTAATATAACTTTGTAACGTCCTAGTTCCGAGAGCCGCCCAGAGGTTCCTCGTACCCAGTTGGTCACATGGACTCAAGTGAGTTTCCCAAAATTCAAGAGGTTTCCAAATAAAAGCAAGGGCCCTGGGTTTGATAGAAGGGAAACATTTCCCTTATTGGAAGAGTAACGCTGCAGAATGAAATAGATAATAATAATGTAAGTAGTAACAACATAAAATAAGTAATGGATGTAATAAAAAAATGGAGCACACATATATAAATGATGAATGATACATATGTCTAGGATGAATCCAAACAAGTCACAATTCTAGAATAAAGCACTAAACTTATTTATAAAGAAAACAAATAAACTCCAGTAGTATCGCAAGCCTCTTCATGGTCCCATGATCTCGAGGTCCACAATAATCATGTAGATCAAGTAAAAGGGTGTTTTCCCTTATCTATACCTGCTGCAATACAATCTATTTGGGCCAAAAAGCAATACCCAAACATGGTGTGAGACGAATACTAGTTGTCAACCACCCAAATATCTATGCCAAACAGTCCGTAAATACATTTGCAATGAAATAATAAAAATGAAGGAGTGGACAAGGTATTACTCAAAAGAAAACAATTCTATAGTTCAATTTCATTCATTTTCAAATATAAAAAATGCATCGAATCAAATACAAGAATCCATATCGGAAGTAATCATAGCCTAACTCGCTGGTTCAACCTATTAAACAGAGGCAACCCTCTAGGATGTACTCACAGTCTAACCCCTTTGGTTCTTTTTTAGAAAAAACACTTTGAGGAATCAATCACTATCAATTCCCCATGTAGACTTTTATTTGAAAACTATAGACACAATAATAAAGAACATAACATCCAATTCTTCCTGTTTTAATTCACTGTGGAACTACCGAAACTCTGAGGGAGAACTCACTTCCATCCCCCCCTATGGTCTTGCGACGTGAAAAGTAAACAAATACTCTGGAGAAGCCCTCCACATCCATTCTCTCTATGGTCTACTACACCAGGTTCCCACATCCCTATGTATGTCAATCGGGAAAAATGATGTTTAACATCCAAATTACACCTGAAGAACTACTTGGACACCAGCTTTCAATAACAACTTGGATAACAGCTACATGCATTAAACATAATCCGATAAATCATTCCATCTTAACAACATTGGGAAAGGAAATCATGCAATCTAATAGGCAAATCTAGGCACAAAATCCAATATCTATTCAAACATTGGAAATTACATCTATAGAAAGGTAAATAAACCTATTCACAAACAAAACAAATTCTACTCAAGAACACAAGGAATTATCGGAATTAAAGAGAAAAAATCCCCAAATATGCAATACGTTGTTCTTGGGTATTGGAATAATTTCCCATAATATTGAAAGACAAACTATGGAAAGGAACAATCCACATACCTTGACACTATACGATCGATATAATTGAATACTAACATTTCATTCAACATTGAACTTTTTAGATCTACAAAAACGACTAAAACACTCAACCAAGAATATCTCACAAGGGAAGAGAAATTAGAAGATGAAGCAGTAGAAGAAAAAAACTCACCATGGTGATTCCAATGCAATGAACAGCAGATTAATCAGAGAATGGATAGTGGGTCGTTGGCTCAGAGAATAATTGGAAATATCCATCACTCTTAGATGAGACAAGCCAAGAAGAAGATGTTTCAATTGATTAGATGTGACCCTGGTCCATTTAATCAATTAAAATAATAGTACATGGCATCTTATTTAGAAGTATACGACTTGTACTTTCATTAACTAAGACACACATTAGGCGGTCTCCAGTTCCCCCCACACAACCATGTACTCAGCCATTACCCAGCCAGCACACTATCACCTGAGGAAACAAGGTACATTGCGTGTAATCCAAAGTACTCGATGTCTACACCATAAATTTCAATATTCTCCTCTTATTCTCAAAAACACCAAAAAATAAAAACTCTACCAGAAAAAAAGATCTAGGTTCTTACACTTATTTACTTCCAGTCATCAATTTGTACTATAAACCCTCTTAGTGTGGATGAACATATACCTCTCTGTGAATAAGATATATCCTTAAATTACTTCTTCAAATGAAATAATAGTCCATAGAAAGGGTATATTTTTTGAATGGTTCTTTTAGTTTCA
This sequence comes from Viscum album, assembly GCA_963277665.1. Lineage (NCBI taxonomy): Eukaryota > Viridiplantae > Streptophyta > Magnoliopsida > Santalales > Viscaceae > Viscum > Viscum album. The sequence goes on along the minus strand of OY728136.1, from coordinate 602,762,324 downwards.
TTTAACATAACCTAACAGTCCACAAATTAAGAACATAAGCGGAAACCTACGAGCTATAGAATAGATATTCTTAGACTACTATTGAGTGTCTATACCACTTATTTTACCAAACACTCTACACTACAATTTTTCTATTGGGTTATTTCTTGACTAGTAAATCATATTTATAAATGATAAATAAAATAATGTCATAGGTTGAATTTATCAACCTGAATACCTATTATTATATTTCTTTTGGTAGTCCCATTATTGACTTGTTAGAATTTAGTTTTTTTACAAAACATCTTGTCAGTAATGTATAAGTATTGTAAAACTGTTGGAATACTCTATCACTGATTGATCATTATGATAAATTGTTAGGGAAACTATTAACCTTTCTATATTTAATTTTTTATAGAAAAATAATTAAAAACAAGGAAATGAAATATTTTCACCATAATCCCTCATAATGTTTTTTTCAAAAATAATTCATCCCACTTTTTCTTGTTATATACATTATGTTTGAATATACTAAACATCAAATTATCTTAGTTTGTGGGTTACAATATATTTAATATACTTTTAGTATTTTCAAACCAATCTTATATTTCATATGGGTATTTCATCTATTGTATGTAAGGATGTTTCTGAAAAAAAACTATTGAGATCATTCTCATTTATATCATAAATCTGGTTCCACATCTCTAGCTAGAACTTGAATGGGGAGGGAAACACTGTCCATATAATGGGTCATTCACCCCATTACCTCAAAAAAGATTGTTTTAAAATGTTATTTTTCTCAGGAACATTATCTGTTAATCCCTCTTGAACATTTGTTAGATAATATCTAAGAGACATGGAAATAGATGATGTCAAATTAAATTATATATGATCAGAAAATAGAAAACACTATTCAATTACATTCTATCATTAAATATGTGTTTTTAAAATAAAGTAATATCATATCCTAACTGAAAACAAATAAATTTTTTTACCATCCTGCCATTACGTCCACTCAAGAGTTCCCAAATATAGTTGTCCACATAACCTAAAGCTAATTACCTCAAATGGTAGAGGCTCAAAAACTATCAGTGAGGGCTTACGATGTGTCTGTGGTTAGACTATTCCCTCATAAATCAATGTATGGACAACATAAAAAAATGGAGATTAAATTGCAGAATCATAATAATTAGAATATGGTAATAAAAATAACGAAATAAACCATGCCATAAGTATGAAAATGAAATATTTTGAATCGGACAACATAAAAAAAATGTTGATATTGATGTAATGTGTATATGAAATGACTATAAAGGGTAAACCAGGGTGTAAGAATACAATACATGTTATCAAAAAATACAAAAGGAAAAAAACATATACCATACATATTGATCATAGGATCATTACACTTCCTCCAATTTTATCCTAAGAATCCAGTAAATCACAAATCAGAAGTAGCACACGTCCTTTTATCCATTCTTGTGATCATAATGTCTAATTATGTACAAAAAATCATCTGAGATGTCTATTAGATATAAATCTCAGTTGGAAGAAACCAATAATGTCTATGTTGTTCTATTTCTGGAATAATTTAAATAGTTTTCCTTATGAAAATAGTTGTAGGAAATTTAATAATTAAAACATGTAAACCATGGTTCATGTTCCTGAATGGACACTCATCCCATACCACCTACATTCGCCAAATCTAGACGTCTGAATGAAGTACATATACAAGGTAGAGTATGTATATAAGGGTTAGTGTAATCTATGTAACCCATCTTGGAAATACCCCAATATTATGCTTTTTTTTGGTGTATAATTTACATTCCATAATATAAGTTCTCATTATATTTATAATTTCATAAAATGTATCACTTATGAAATGATAAAATCAAACAATTCCTCAATTCCCCTTGTGGAGTCCAAGACCATCCATGGAGATCTAAAAAGAATCCCAAGGGTCACTATGGAACATGAAATATAACCAATGTCATCAAATATATCGAAGGCAACCCATATAGTGTTCCCTATATCACCCATGAAATGGTAACATCGAGCCTTTAACAAGTATCTCACATAGGGGACTTTGGTATCACCAGATGCATAACATATCAATATTTCCAAAGGGATTTATAATTGGTTTCTCCCATGGGGAGCTGACCTCACTCATGAGTACAAGTAAATACTCTTTGGGTGCCATACTTGAAAATCCAATGAATCTCTCATGGCGCTTCGTGATTATCCAACCATGCATGGTTAATCTATCCATGGAATTTTTAACTCGGGACGCTTGTTTACTATCAACACCTAGAAAGTGATCAATAACAATCGATTCACATATCAAAAGAAAATATTTATTATATAATAGTATTCCTTCAAGTGTCCATATGTAAACATCAATTTAATGATGATAACCAAACATAAAATTTAATCAAAAAATATTTTAATATGTGCATGGAAAGGAAAAATGGTATTAAATAAGTGAAATCAAGGGCATCGGGCATTGGAAGAAAGGAATAATATATTCAAAACCATTTTCTATGAATGGTGTCTCCGCATCACAAGATAACAATCATGGCATAGAATAAAATATATTTGAAGGCATTCAATCATCACATAAGCAATATATACAAAAAACCTTGTAGCATGAGAAATGTGTAAAGAACATGGAATGAAATTTGTATAAAACAAGGGAAAGAGGCTATAAGTTTTCACATAAGCAATTTTTAACAAGAAGTGAGATAACTGAAAAATAACAGCAAATTGAATAATCATATGCATTGGACTAAATGTAAATAACATTTATCAACAAGCTTAACCAATGGAATATGAAAATACACACGGGCCAAACAAAACATGATAACGATATAAATTTTCATGAGATTAATGTAATGGTATAAAATTCATATTAACTAACATTTACTAGTTAAATACCTTAATTAATGTTACAGTCAAATAGAAGGGGTCGTTATAAAAAGAGAAATGGGTAAAAAGACTCAATCTAGGATGGAACACCCCAGGCGCATCCAAAGATAAGGAGAACACCCTATAAATTGTTTCACTATATGATAAGGTCACCAATGAAATGGAACACAATTTCAATTAATTAAATATCCAAGAATGAAGCATCATACTAAGGTTCCAAAGAGCGTCACAATAGTGCATCAATTAAAAAATCCATGTAATGAGCAGGAAATGTATAGACATGATACCTAGATGTTGCAGAATTCCACTCAAATATTTATGAACATTTATTTTATCAAAAATGGTATAATTTTTTTGATTTTAAAAATTCCTAAAAAAGGGAAAAATTCCAATGAGACAAAAATAGTGCACCTAATAAAGCAGGGATGTAGGAATACTGGGGTGCAGAAGGTAAAAGTTATTGAGATACTTTAGTATCTTCCAATGTGGAAGGATTTGGCATATAAATGAGGGAGAAATGTCAAAAACTCATATGGCGATAGGAGTATCTCCACACCTGTATATAAGAGAAAATCACATTGGAAAATGAGGGAGGATAATGAATTGTGTAAAAACTTTCATTAAAGGAAGAAATCATTTTTTTCACCAACAATTAACACCACACATGATTTGGCCACAACGTTTTGGAACATCTTCTGCCAATAATGGGTCATCCACTATTATAAGGGGAACCACACACTATTAGAAAGTCATTTTCACTAACCATTTCAAAATCATGCCAAATATCACTATCCACAAACCTACAACACTTTAAAAACCATGCACACTAGTTCATATGATTTCAGACAAACCGTGAAGCAAAGACCCCCCCCCCCCCTTATTCAGTGCTCTTGGATTTGAATTTTCCCCAAAACCACTCAAGACCTAGATTCCACAATTTTTAATCATTTCTAGTGTTATTTTTATTAATTAAAACAATAATTTAATTTTTCATAAACATTGTATAAATTAACAATGTTAAAACCACTCGTACCTAAAACAAATCATCCAAAAGTTCACCTTCCGAGGGTTATATATCATATTATTGGAAAGGATCTTACCACTGAGCATGTATATCTGCCTCTCTCTCCAAGGTATTATTTTGTACGTGTCTGTGCTTAAATGGATCTTAGAGGATAATAACACACCTACCTCGGAGAACAATCATTCTATGATCAACAATATGATTGGGATGCGCATCAAAGGATTCATCCTCCTCCATATCAATATCCATGTGTTTGAATGAATTAGATGGGACTCATTGGTACTGTATAAATAGAGATAAGCTGTCAGCCAAACCCTCTCCACTATCTCAAAAGGTTGTACATATTTCTATGTCAACTTTCCCTTACTTTTTATTTGTCTATGACCCACCCTCGGTAACATACAATGAAAGAAATGGCTGCCCTACTCGAACTCCAGGGGCCTGTGGTGACAATTGGTATAAGACTTCTTCCTTTAGTGAGGGTTATCCATATGCTTCGAAACTAGATTTACATTCTCTAAAATATTATAAATGAAATTATGACCTGATAGAGAAACCACACCTACCACATGACAACATAGATTTGTATAGAATGATCTACCATATAGTGCCTCATACGGAGACATCTGAATTATTTATAGATAATTGTTTTGAAGAAAAACTCTACTGAATGACTTTTTTCTCCCAAGAACCTTGAAAAAAATGGATGCAATCTCATATCATATTCTATAACACACAAATCGTCCAATATAACCTCCCATTATCATTTTGGTTGTTTTTAGAAATCAAGAGAACCAATGAACATAGTTCCTTCTAGAACCCTTTCTAGAAATGTGAAGTGAACATGGAAAATAGGATCGAGACAATAGAATGGGGAATTCCATGAAGTCACACTATCGCCCAAAAATATAGCCTTCAAAGCACACCAACAGACATGGTTTAATATGTTTAAAAGAAGTTTTTGACATTTGTCATACTTTTAATGATCACCCATACCACATTTCTTCTAGAAGGGGATCTCAACATTCCCTTTCACAAAATCCATTGTGATGTCCTTCCATTTCAATTCAAGAATAAAGAGATATTGTAGAAGTCAAGAAGGTCAGTGGTGATATACATTGACATAATATAGGTAGGGAACTAAGTGATAAATTCTATAGTCTACCTTTTCATACTTGTCTACCAATACTAACAATTCATATCATGGTACATCATGGTAATCCTAGATTTAACATCCAAAATAGTCGAATGAGATTCCATCATCGTCTATTTTTTTATATTAGAATGGAATGAAAAATTCCACTAGTAGAGTAGTGTCACACAACCATTAACAACCCAACCATGAGGTGGGTTCTTTCCATTGATGCACTTACTCAGAACTAGTCCCTCGGGATCTAATAAATGATGCATTAGAACCCATTATAGATGAGAGGATATCACTACAAGAGCTAAAAAACTAGATTCCCATATTGTCCCACAACCTTTAGATGAACGTCATAAAACATATCCATTATCTTTCAATCACTGTTTGTTGCGTGGATGGTTAGTGTATTCATTCTCTGTAACATGACATCTTCTATGACATTAACCATATCAGGTGTTTATGATAGCTCAGAGTCGAATGACTGTAGGTATTCCACCCACATTCATTGTCTCAAATTCATGTCCTGATGAGTGTATATATATATGACACTTATAAGATCCTTCTAAACAAAAAATAACTCTACTAATGGAATGTGTCTCTAAAAAAGATAATTATGAACCATGACTTCTATATCGAGGCCATTCGTAGGATAGTTCTTCTCAACAGTCCTTCGCAAGAGATATCCATACACCATGACCTAACCACCTATCAATTGAACTGTACTCATTTTGATTCATTATTCTTCATAAATAAATGTATAACTACTCCCAAGCTCTAGAAGAATATTATATATAGCTAAAGTGACTATCCTCTTTATCTCTTGAAAAGGAATCTCAAAAACATTAAACTATAGGAATTGCAAAACCTTCCTAGTCATTTCCACCAGTAGAACTACAATGTTGGAGATGTATTAAATTAATCATCTGTAATAGATATCTATACCAAAGAAATGATATATATTGAATAAATTATTTTGATACTCTGAAGAAACTATGACACTCACCTTCTGTGGATGAACTGATACTCTTGCCTCAAATATGATGCGACGCAAGATGTGAACCTTACAGATCCCAAAGTGGAATTAAATGAGTTTCCCATATATCTGGTTCTCTCCGAGTGTACTAATCTTGATATCAAGATGATTTTCATTTGTTTTCATATGCATAAAAAGATCATGATTCCTTATATAAAGGTTACCAAAAAGGAATCAAGATACAGGTGTAATCCACTATTCATTAAATTCATTATGACTGTCAGAGTGTTTGTCAGACTGAACGACATAACCAAATACTAGTACAAACCATACATACTATTTAATGATGGACATTGAATATCTTATTATCTCACATGAACATAATGATTTCTGGACCACATATTAATCTTTTATATAATATTTTATCCTTGTAGATGGTCTAAGAGGTTGTCTATATTACGTAGGGGATAATGGTTCTTCACGATGAGTTGGTTCAACTATTTATAATCTACTCATAATGTAATGCCATTTTATTCCTTATTGATGAAATGGACTTGAGAACTCCATTGTGGTGTTAGGGTTTTGATTAAACCATTCACCTCAAGATCTTCAATAATATTTTTTAGTTCAGATAGATCTATTAGTGGCATCCTATATGGACGAATAGACACTACTACCATAGATATAACTATCTATTGGGTAAACCCAACCCCTATCTCTATAGGTAATCTACGGAAATTTCCAAGGAAGAAATCTCGTAACCGATATGAAAATGGAGGGAACTCTACGAACTACCTTCCACGATCACTCAAAATAAGAATTGCTAACTGATATGTTACCCTTCATATCCTAGTTCACTTGTTTCTAGCTCGATCTACATGTTTATCATATTCTTAATTATTTATATATTCTATACCTTCAATTGATATAAAGGAAACTCGATAGTGACATCAATGCACAAGGGGATTATAAGAAACAAGGTAGTCTATTCAAATAATGATAAAAAGATCAGTAATCTCAATGAAGATAATACTTAATAATTAATGGAACCCACAGATCTCAAGGGGAAACCCCTGATTGAGAAAATTTACCTCCTTCCAGAACCCTTACATTGTGTCAAGGGTTGTAACACCATAAAAGTACTTGATTTCAAGAACATGACTTTCAAAAAAAAACATAAAGATATAAAGGAGTGTGATTAACTAGTATCAATAAGGGAAGAAACTAAAGTAGGGGATAATAAGATAGTACCTCAAAACATACATCTCCATGGACTCTCTTCTTTTGGCGCTAGATGCACTGGATACATATGGCTTAAACCATGACCTTTATATGATATAATAATATCCTGAGCAGATCCAATCTACTAATGATGAAGATCTAGCACTGGTCGGCCACATCAACAACCACTACTATGTCAACCTATTCATCCGATAGAAGAAAAAATTCTATCCTTTTGTGGAGTTGCAGATCTTGTACTAAATAGAAGTGTTGCTATGAATCTACTACCACTAGATTCTAGAGGAACAAAATATAATAAACGCTGATGATGATCTGTCTTGTTGCAATCCCAAAATTTGATCAGGTACCACTCCTACATGATAATGAATGAGATATTCATGTGGAAATTTACATAAAAAATATAATTTATGGATAATTTAAAGCAATTAGTATGTTTTTACTGCACTATTAGAGAAACTATGTACCAAATTGGAAGGGATTACTATATGTGAGGAATTCCACATGATTTGGTCTCATGGTAAAATTGACCGTGTTTCAATCATGTAAAATTATCCTACCCAATGATTCATTATTTTTTTAGAATGATGCATGGTTATACAATACCATGTGTTACCCAAGAATATCATAACATCCCCAACCTACTGCATAGTTTCCTAAGAAATTTATGTAGATTAAAATAAAAATTTGTCAACCATGAACATTCTCATGAACTCCAGAAAAACAAAAAAAACAAATCAAAAGGACTGAAGAGAATATTGGAAACAAGGTGGTTAAAAAATAAAGGTAACATGTACCCGAAAGTGGAACCAGGTGCGACATTAATTAATAATTAAAATGAATTAATGAGAGTGGATTTGATTATTTATGAGAAAAAAGTAACATATTTACACAAGATACCTCACAATAACTAATTTAGTTTTATATTCAATTTAATAATATATAAATAGGGTTAAGAGTAAAAAACCATACGATTTGGTGATTCAAATTTGAAATTAAATGAATATAATCTAAATAACATCATGGTTCTTTAAATTGAAGTGTACTTTGTGGTGGTTATCCCATATCAAGTAACAATAGAGTATAAAAAAATAACAGAACATTACTATTTTGTAGAAAATAATTTATATATTTCATGTATGATAAAAATCATGATGTGGATAAGTAAACCTTTTTGTTTTTCAAGAGTCTCATTCAATATATAAAATAATTTTTTTCCTCCACTCATATTATATTTTTTCATACCATGTCAGTTGTTATAACAATTTAAAATATTATCTTTATCAAATAAGATTCAAAAAACTAATATGAAATATCATTGTTTGATACATTACTTTCCATAATAACATAATCCATGATGAAATCACTATCGACATTATGACAAGTAATTTATGTAATCCCCTTCCTAAAATCAATACATATTTTTTTGATGAGGCCACCAAAACCAAATGAATAAAATAAATTATATTATTTTTATTACATAATAATTTTATAGATTCTATTAGAATATATATTATATTAATTCTAAATAATCATCACTATCTCAAATATTTTATCACTAACACCAAAAAAATTCACAATGTAGATGAATAAGAATATCTGATCCTATATACAAAATCCTAATAGAAATTTACATATTGTGAAAAAAAATTATCTAATGATATCCAAAAAATTCATTATATTGTTGAATAATATATTCCCAATATCAATTATTAAATATTTTATCTCCAAATTTTATAATATATTATTTTATTTTATATTTTTCTTCTACTCTTTAAAATCAAATGAAAATTCATCCATTGTTAATTGATAAAAAATTATCCACAATACATCCTAATGTAGAGTGTTAGCTTATAGATTCAATTTTTTAATGTTGTTACCACTGACATGTACAATATGTAAGGGATTTTAGACAAGTTCTTTATAATTTTAATGTAATATATATATATATATATATATTTACACACTCCACTTATTAATATTTTAGAGATACTTAGTAATGTATAATTCATTTGAAAATTCATGAATTTCATTAAATGGAATGTGGTTAATTATGAAATTATTACCTTTTAGATTATATCCCATAATTAGAAATTTGGTTTTAAATGATCAAAATATAAAACAACACGAAATTTAAAAATTGTCAAAATATCAATGTATAGTTACTCATCACCAATATCTAATGATAAACACAAAATACACATACCCTGTTAGTTTTATACATCATATTAACATGTAGAAAAGTTCAATGTTTTTAGGCTTTTATATACCATTAACCAATATTCAATTTAAACTATATAAGTCAGAATATATTAGATTTAAGGATTAATTTTACCATTATATTTTTTATTGAAGGATATTGGTACATTTTTCATTTTATTCAAAAAATACATCACTATAATTTCTTTCTATTCTATTATTTTTTAATAACAGATGAAAAAATAATAAAATCCATTTTGAAATCAATATGATATAAATTATTATTCAATATTTTTTCATTGAATTTTCAATCACTTGAATGTATAAATAATAATTATATAGCTATTTTTTATTGAATTATTTTTATAAAAAACCATTTTTTCTAAATCATGAATACTGTTGGTGCCAAAATATTGCATGAAAGGAAGGGACGAAAAAGAAGGCCGACATGCTGCCTCGCGAAGCACCGACGCGAAGCACCCCGAGCATCGCGGTCTCGTGAAGCTCCAGAGGAAGACCTCTCCGCGAACGAATTTGACGTTTGCGAGCCCACCGCGAAGCTCCGGAGGTGGCACCTCTCCATGAATGAATTTGACGTTCGCGAGCCCGCTACGAAGCTCCGGAGGCGGTACCTCTCGGCGAACGAATTTGACGTTTGCGAGCGCGCAGCGAAGCACCGGAGGCAGCATGGGAGTTCTACTTCGCGGTGCCCCTTGCCTATAAATATGAGGCTCCCCCTGAGTTCCAGACATGGACAATCTGACCTTTCGGCTTCTCCTCTCCCAAATCGCAAAGCACCCTTTGCCCCCGGGAATCATGAGCTCTGCGAGGTACTTCTACTTCGCGTGACGCCTTTGGTTTGTCTAATTTTGAGCCCCTCTTCCGAGAGGGATGCCCTTCGCGAAGCTCAAGGGAATTCGCGAATGAAGGGGGATTCCCAAGTAAACCCGGGCAGCCGCAGAGTGTTTATGCTTCGCGAAACACCTAACCTGTACTAGTGATCCCTATGCTAAGGAAGGATTGCTACACATCGCGAAGCACATGGCTTCGCAGCACCCTGCTTCGTGAGGCACCTCTTCTTCATGAGGCAGTGCTCCGCGAATACTGTTCTACTTCGCGAAGCACCCTCCACTCACACCTATGCCCCATGTTAAGGCCAAGGCACTCCGCTTTGCGAAGAAAAATCCTTTGCTTAGTAATTCCTCTTCCCATGCGACCCTCCAGGTATGCACGATGCGATTTCAACGTCCCACAGACAATAAAACTCGTAGCATTGCTTCGCCTAATGCTTCTTCTCATAGGCACGCTAACAGATATTGCTTCTTCACATAGCTATGCTAACGTTGTCCCCTCGATGGTTCACTCTACAAACCCCCTTGACCACGGACTTACTGGTAGCTTACCTACCCCATGGAGCAAAGTGTTCTAGTTATGTAAGTCCTAGGGGTATGTAGTGGACCCACCTCATCCGAGCTGCAGGACGTTAAACTACCAGGCACCACGTCCTCAACACATGACGTTAAACTGTGACCCAACCTTGTGCCTATCACGAAGGGTCCCCCCAGCTTGAACATTTTTTACACCACTCATCTCCACGGGAGTGGAATCACCCATCCACAAGGGATGATATCCTCCTTATTGGAGTGGCTTATGTTCTCAGGAGAAGGGAGACCCTAGTTCCCCAACGGATGGCTTCACCCCTACATCTCCGTACTTCCCCACTACCAAGGTCAGTGGAGGGCGTGATAGGGAATGAGGAACCTCCCATCATTGGTCCCAAATCCCTATTTTGCTACACTTTTTCGCACTTCGACCCTCCATCCCGGAGTAAGTCCCAGCACCATGGGCCGCCTAACGCGTAATCCCCTCTTCGCTTCACATGGATGCACCCTTCGCAGCGTGCTCGTCTTGTCCTTGCTGTCTCTTGTTTCTCACACCGACCATGACTCAGGTGGGCTTAGAGTTGGCATTGGCCATGAGAATTCTATCATCCATCATGACGTTAAACTGCATGCCCTCGTCCATCATGACGTTGAACTGCATGCCCTCGTCCAGCAGACGTTAAACTGCATGCCATCGTCCAACATGACGTTAAATTTCATGCCATTGTCCTGCATGAAATTAAACTACACACCCTTTTGAACTACGAGGTCTTTGATCCATGTCAAGGCATGGTACATAGGAAGCCTCCATGAGGTTCAAGCCCACCCGTCATCCAATTCACGTCGAGTTCTACCTTCGTCCAGCATGATGTTAAACTGCATTCTGGTCCAACGACTAGCCGTTGTGACCACCCTCCGAACTACGGGGACTTTGATCCATGTCAAGGCATGGTACGTAGGAAGCCTCCCAAAGGTTCAAGCCCATCTCAAATCGGACCATGGTCCCTCATTTACGTCGGTTCACCGACACCCACCGCCATCCCGAACTATGGGGACTTTGATCCATGCGAAGGCATGGTACGTAGGAATCCTCCACGAGGTTCAAGCCCACCGCCCGTCATTTATTCACGTCAGGGTTCACTCTCGTCCATCATGATGTTAAACTGTATTCCAGTCCGACGACAAGCCATTGTGGCCAATCCAAACTACGAGGACTTTGATCCATGTCAAGGCATGGTACGTAGGAAGCCTTCACGAGGTTAAAGCCCACCACTAGTGGATCCCTGGGTCTACTTTCCCATCGGTTCACCGATAATACCCTTTGAACTACGAGGTATTTGATCCATGTCAAGGCATGGTACGTAGGAAGCCTCCCCGAGGTTCAAGCCCATCTCTTAGTGGACCAAGGTCCACTTTCACGTCGGTTCGTTGAAGACTCCCATCATTTGAACTATGAGGTCTTTGATCCATGTCAAGGCATGGTATGTAGGAAGCCTTCCAGAGGTTCAAGCCCACAACCCATCGGACCAGGGTCCACCTTCACGTCGGTCCGCCGACGAAGCCCCTCTGAACTATGTGGTCTTTGATCCATGTCATGGAATGGTACATAGGAAGCCTCCACGAGGTCCAAGTCCACCACCACTAGGACCCTCCTAGTCCTCCTCATTCATGTCAACTTTCCGATGTCCAAGATGAACTATGGGGACTTTGATATATGCCAAGGCATGGTATGTAGGAAGCCTCTCATAGGTTCAATCCCACCACCTATTGGTCACTCCGACCTTCTTCATGTTGGTTCATCCACACCCGGGCAACCTAGTGTGTAAGCCCCACACCATTTGGACCAAGGTCCACCTTCGGGTCGGTTTACTGACTCATCGGACCAAGGACCACCTTCTCTTTCGTTCGCTGAGGACATCCATCGGACCAAGGTCCACCTTCATGCCAGTTCACCGACACCATCCCAAACTATGCGTACTTTGATTCCCTACCACGGGGATACGTAGGAAGTCTCTTCAAGGCTCAAGCCCAACTTCACCGTTGCCCTTGCGATGGTCCCCTGCCATTTCACCCTCCACATCCTTCGTCCATCCATCATCCACAGTGATTCTAGCCTGGACTGTCATATCTCGGTGAGATCATGTCGGTACGCTCCTCTTCACAGTCTCCCATGGGTTGGTATCGGTATCGGCACCCCTTCAAGGGAAATACCTCAATCCGATCCATTATAGATAATGCTCTAATCGGGCTGATCCATCTCCGCTGGACGTTAAACTCACGGCGTACCCTGTGATAAACACAGGAAGCTGAGGAAAACATCAGACATATGTCTATGGCATATAATCCCCCGCGCTTGATGTGGGATGCCTCGGGATTCCACGCCCTCAAGAAGACCGATGACCAGGGATAATAGACAGACATGCCAGGTCCCCAGCATCCAGACACGCTACTGATGCCTCAACGTGACTACTCCCCCGACTGAAGGTTGCTTCACTGACCGAACCCTTTGGAATGTCCTGATAGAAGCAGTGTAATTAACCGGCGTCCATGGAAACATGGCACTGGGAAGAGTTTCACGAACAACGTATTAAATCTATGAGGGAGACCCGGACTAGGTGATGAGTTCTGAGGAGGAATCCACAGAAGGAAGAACCGACATCCCATCATCCCGTTTCGATCAAGTAGCAGATGTCCCTGAATAAAGAGTGAATGTCGCCCACCTTTGGAAAGCAGGAATGAGGGGCAACAATGCAGCGCGTCCTCCTCCACGGACGGACGGATGTGCGCGCCCCAGTGAAAGCGTCAGAAACAGAAATGGTGTACCCGACGTGAAATTCTTTCCTCAATGTGGAGATTAGTAGCGTTTGAGACACCAATAGATTGACGTGTCACCAGATCTAGATATCCGGTGCCTCGTCCCGCAAAGAAAATAGTGGGCCTGTCGTGAAACTCCCCGGAATTCTGGGCAGTAGAACGTGGGGCACTCCGTTCTACAACGTGTTGGCGTGGATCCTTCTTACAGACGTGGAGAATGGAACGACGATGGGGCACTGGTTGTCAATCCTTTTCCTCATAGTGCTGATGAGTTGATCCCTTAGTTTCCCAGGAACTAGGTTGCTATTACGGAGACATGATCACCACCCGCTCGCCTACGCAGGGGTAGGGGAAACACCACCACATCCACCCCGCATGGCTCCACTACCACCATGACGGTCGCCACATCGCGGAATACGGGGCACCCACGTCCCCTCTCCCCATCAGATATCATCTAGCGAAGGGGGATCAACAACCTCGTACGCAGGTACGAGGATGAAGGGGTCATCCCAACTCCGGATATGGCCCGCCTAGACCTGGAGGCATCCAGGCCCTGCCGTCAACACCGCCCTAACAGGCCGCGCAGGGAGCCCTTGCTCCCCACCCCAACGTTCAATCATTTCGGGAGCTTGTCCCTAGAACGCCTCGATGACTCCTCGCCTTACGCTGATGAGGAGGGTGATGTCTGGCTCAGCCTGATCAGGGTCCCGACCCAAGGGATCTAGGAAGGGGCTCCCACTCGGCCATGTCATCGCCACCGTCGGACTCCGTAGGAAGAGCAGGCATGGCATGCCCTTGCACCACATGTGCCAGCTCGTCTGACCCGACGTCAGCGCCGGGCCCGAGCTGAGGATGCTCGCCCAGGTGTGTTGACGTCAACATCTATAGTGGAATGAGCCACCGCCGATGTGCATCATGGAGTCCCTGTATACACTGACCAGGGGCACTCCTTCGACCAACCAGGATTGAGACCCCAACCGCCCCACGGGTAGGCTGGGTTGACTCTCCGGGTTGCAGGCCTGAGTGGTGATCGCCGCAAACTAACCCGCGGTGATGTCACCCCGTACGGAGGCCCTCCCCATACCACTACTCCACAGAGCGTGGGTCTTCCCCACTCTGAAGCTCGTCATGGAGGTATGCCTCGTGCTACCCCTATCCCGAAGGAAGACCTGCCCTGCTGTAGTGACGCTCGACGCGAAAAACATTCCTGCGCCCACTATACAGGGTATGGAAACCATCCTCCTGCCCCCGACCGCAGATCTGAAGGAACTGTCCATCCGGTCCCTCTCCAACGTGGGGGTCCTCCCTACGTCCTCTCTGCAATGGGAGAAGGTCCTCCTCACCCTGGCAACTTGGGGAGTGAAGCTCAGCCTCACTCCGCCCGCATCGACCATGGAGGTCCTCCCCATGCTCCTGCCTATTCCAATAGATGCTCCACCCACATGGGTGCTATCCATGGAGGTCCTCCCCATGTACCCTTCAACATTTTCCCTGGGGCCCCTCGCACCTCGGCTATCTCGAGCGGGGTCCCTCTCCGCCACGACACCAATGCTGCCCCGAGACTGCATGTTGAGAATCAACCTTGTCACGAAGAGCCACCCAGAGGCAGGAGAGCGGGTCGTCGCCGCCACAAGGAGAGCCCTGGGAAGGCCCGGATGGAGATCAAACCGGCTCGTTTCTCGGGTTCTAAAGCGGAATGCGACTCAACGATGGAACCTTCTCCCCGATCCTCCGTATCAAGGACTAGGGCAGGAACCAGACGTGTTAGCCTCATTATCCCAGAATGTGAGGTCTACCATATTCCCATCTCTCTCCGCAGGTACATCCAGGAGGAATAAATCTTAGGAAATCTGTAGGTCTCAACCGTGCAATCACCACCATTGTCACCAGAAGAGCCCTCTACCTCTACCAAAGATCACTGAGAGCTATTTTGGGGGCCAACAGCGGTAGAGAAACGACGTGACCTATCGCCGGTATCCGCGACTCATGTGCCGAAAGCTGTGGCTATCAGCCCATCATATCGTGACATCGTGGCCAGGACACCTCACTCTTCAGAGGATGGACCAGAATTCGGCAGCCAGTCAGCTCGTTCGCCGTATTCTCCGCCGCCAAGTTTACTATCACAGAGGTCCGCCTCGGTACCGCTATTGGTCCCTCAGCTGCCCCCGGTTGACGAGTGGGGAAATACAGGGCCAGACCCCGAGTCCGAACCCAGGAGCTTCTAGAGCATTCTCGCAGTGGATTACTTCCTGGAGAAGTTCTGGCCGATGGCGACGCTGAACTTTCACGCACCAGAGTCCCTTACCCCTGATGAAGTGGGGTGGTTTTGTCGAACCCTATGGGCGACACACTTCCTCCTTCGTTACAAGCGGGTGGTGTACCCTAGATGTCAAGAGCACTTTGATGAAATCGGTGAGCAATGCCTCCTGATTGATTTGGACGCACTCCTTGTGGCCAAGCACCCTGAGTCGCCAGGCCATCAGAGCGCCCTTCAATGGAAATGTGTTCAGAGTTTCAAAGTACTCCGCAGATTCATGAGGGAGGCTACCCCCCATGTGCAAGTCCGTGGTTGGGGACACTATGCCGCTCTCCTCTTCGACCCTATCCGACGGAAGCCCGATTCGCAATGCGACATTGAGGACATGCCCTCGAGAGGGGTCGCGGTCCACATGGATGACGTAGTGGAAAAGGAAGACGAGCTTGAATTTATTGATGGAGACTTACCCCCCAAGGGCGTACCACCACTACTGGACCCATCAGGGAGGGTTACCCGTCAGCAGAGGAACCTGCTAGGCCTCCCTGTACCCACTGAGTCACTGGTACATGGTCGAAACACCGGCAAGGGTAAGGAGCACATCGAAACTGTCAAGCACTCTGACCCATCTGCCTCTATGCAGAAAAAAGATGAAGATCCCAAGAAGGCCATGTTACGCGAGCAGCTTGTTGAGCAGAAGATGCTGGTTGACGAACTCTTGGCTGAGCGCGCTGCAGAGCGGCGACCCGACTATGGTAATCCCAGTCCGGGGCAGCAGGGGTAGGAACAATTTCCCCCCGGTGAGATGCCTCTAGGAAACCCTGATCATGCTACTTCCACAGACAGAGAAGAATCCCGAACTTACAGCAAGAGGGCGCGATATGTCTCGCCAAACCCCCCCGAACGACGGGGCAATCTGAAGAATCATGTCCGAGTTCCCCCAGTCGCCCCACAGGTCGTTCCGCCAGTCGATCCACGAGCTGCAGAAGCCATCAACCATTTTGAAGAACCTGGCAACGCACTTGTGGTTAGGGATCCTTGTCAAGACAGGGACCCCCACCCGGATGATGTTATAGCGGCACTCACAGCCCGTCTCGAAGCATTGGAAATGCAGCTGGTGGCGGTCCCACCAGATGGAAAGCCGTATCCCGCATGGGTGGATGATATGCCCCCAACCCTGGGTTTTGAGAACCCCACATTCTAACCCTTCAACGGGACAGGGGACCCGCCACAACACTTGGCAAATTTTTCTTCCAGGTGTGGCCCCATGCTGGGGACCCCGGCCCAGCAAGAAGCCGACAAGCTCCGATGTTTCGTATATACATTGGAAGGTCCTGCATTCGTCTGGTACATCCAGCTCCCTATTGGATCGGTGACCGGTTAGGAGGATCTCTACCAGAAGTTCCTATACCAGTTCCGCTCCACCACGTGGAAGACCAGCATTGCAGACCTCTTCATGTTCAAGAAAAGGCGTGATGAGGGAGTCACAGATTTCATCACCCGGTGGAAGGGACATACGTATTCCCAATATATGCCACTGACTCAGGAGAAATTACTAACGATGTGTGTGGGGAACGTCACAATGGAGCTGGTACCCTCCCTGATTACCCAGAACTACCCTGGAGGGTTCAGAGATTTCTCAGATAAGGCTCAACGCCTTGAGGAGGCTCTGCAACAGGCTAGTCAGGCACGTTCGTTTCCCCCTATGATCCCAGCCAGGAGGACCGCCAAAGCCGAACCCACCGCGGTGGCCCAAATAGAATCCCCTAGGTAGCTGCAATTACTCCCAGTGGCACCATCCCTGCAACCCCACAGAGGTCCTCCACCTCCAGCACATGCTCCTGCCCAGCAGCGACCGCCTCAGAATCAACAGGTTCACCCGCGCAATGCGGAACCTCCACCTAGGCGAGACAATCAAGCGCCACCTCCTGGGTAGGCCCCTCCGGCCCCTCTTCAGTGCCAGGCCCCCAGGGCCCCCTATTTGGAAAGAAGGCACCAGACTTATTCTTTCAACGAAAATCAGGTCCCTATAAACTTCGGAAGTGCTCTAGAGCAAGGGATTGTGCACCTTCCTGAGTGTAGAAGGCCGGCAGAGGCGAATCTCACCGATCACCCCAACTACTGTCCTTATCCTCAAGTTCTAGGGAACACCCTCAAAAAATGATATGTGTTTAAAGACTGGCTTCAAGACCTGGTCAACAACAACATAGTTAGGTTGGGCCCGACACCAACACAAGTGGCGTGTGTCTTTGCAGGGTCAGAGATCGGCAGCGACAACGAAGGCGAGTGGCAGGAGGTTCCCAGCCGCGGATCCCAGAAATACGACGACTGGATGGCTCGAAAAACTATCGTCCGTTCACATGGTATCATCCGGGCGCACCTGAAGCAGCCGGAACCATCATAATAAGTAGCCGGTACCTCTTCATCATCTTCACAACCGACCTCTTCCCAAAAGGGAATGCAGCGACATCGCAATAAGAAGCAACACGCACCACCGGTGTCATCGTCATCTCACACTCTCGGTGACTTTATGCCCCATGAAATGGGGATTCCTCCCAGAATCCGCCCGGTGGTGGATGACTCGTCGATTGACAGCCAGGGGTACGCTTCGGTTAACACAGTGGAGTGGGTAAAGCCCTATATGACTCCTGACGAGGGGGAACTCCAGGCAAACCTCCCCAACATCTCCAGCTGATGTCAACGTCAGTGGAACCACAACCACGCCGGTCAGCGAGGTACATCGGTGGGCACTTTCAGCCAGGTCGTGCATGCTACTGAGACCAGACAGCAGGCTCAGCGCAGAGCTCAGCACGCGCAACCCCATCTAACAACCTCATCTCTACCTCCACCGCCGTTTGTGCTACTAGATCAGGGAGATCTGCCTCGTTCGTATCACAGTCAGCCTCACCCGGCTACAGGCCAACCTCCGCTATCTGATCCTAGTCCGGAGAATATTGTCCAGGCTTGAACTAGTAGGCAACAGGATATACCCAGTACTAGCCAACCGCCGGTTCAATCGGCAGGACTCGCTATGCCTCCAACTTCCGAACAACCTCCTGTAGGAAGAGGTTCGTGTTTGGCCCGAAAGTATGATGTCCTAAAGCACCTGGCTTGAATTCCGGCAAGGCTTTCTATCCTTGAGTCCCTTCACCTATCATCTGAAATGCGCGAGGAACCTGCCGAGGCCCTAAGGAGCCTCCTCTAGTTTGAGAGGGAGGTAGCAGCTGCAGAAGCCTTCCATGCCGAGACAATTGAGGATGCCGAATGTCAGGCGGTCATCTCGTTCTCTGGTGAAGATGAGGACCCTCCTATACGAGGGCATATTCGCCCGATGTACATCACTAGCAACTTCAATGGTATGGAAGTCCGCCGCTTCCTCGTTGACACGGGTTCTGGAATCAATCTAATTCCGACTCATACATTACGAAATCTGGGTCTGTCTGAAGGTGATTTAACTCCCTCTGACCTCAGAATCCAGGGGTATGACAGGAGCGAGCAAACCCTAGTCAGCAAGATCTGCCTGAAGAATCAGTTCGGTGGCTTAATTGCCAGCACTGAGTTCATGGTCGTCACTCAGGACACCGCCTACAAGGCGTTGATCGGTAGGCCATGGCTCCATCTGCATGCAGCGCTCCCTTCGTCGTATCACCAGTGCCTCAAATACTCACTCAACGGTCGAGTAGGCGTGCTCCAAGGAGATGCGTCTCCTTTCACCTCTTGTGAGGCCCTCTATTTGGATGCTGATTATTACAAGAGTATGGATAATCAAATCCTAGTAAGTGAGGATGAACCCGCCCCGGTCACAAGTGATCCCTGGGCAAGCATGGATAACGCCTACATCCTCTTTATCCACCAATTGGAGGCCACGACCCCCAACATGGGTCAATGTTTTGTTGTTTCGGGTACACAAGGAAGGCATGTTCCCGCTTCCAAGCGACGGCGGAAAATCACCTCGTACTCTTACATCAACCAGGCTCAGGTGATCCCGGAACCTTCTACCCCTGTACAGTACCAGAATGTCAAGCTTTTTACAACGGCGGTACGCCATACATGTCTCTTCCTCCGGGCTGGAATCCACTGACTCAGGCCGACACGTCACCACTGCTTTGATATCATCAAACGTGGCCCCTTAGGCCGAAGGCCAAATGGGATAGGGTCGACTGCCCTCATTGCTCTAGTCTCAATGGCGAGTGAGTCTCCTGATATGATGACCACTACTGCCCAAGCCGGCACCAGCTGCCCCTCAGGCTTTGATAGCCTAGGAGTATCTCCCGTCGCGGGAAATCCCCTCACGGGTGGAGAGAAAGACCTGGAGAATGCTCCCCCCCGCCTTTGAGGAAGGTGTCTCTACCATGGTTGATGAATAGGTACTGGTGAACCTTGGTAAAGAGGCAGATCCGAAACCCACATTGATCAGTGTAGCCATGTCCCCCGAGGAGCGGCAGCAGTACGTAGACTTCATCAAACAACATCGTGACATGTTTTCCTAGTGTTACAAATAGATTCTAGGACTAGATCCCTAGGTAGACGTTCACCGTCTGGGCCTCCCTACAAACCATCGTGGGTTTAAGCAGCCTCCCAGGAAGATGCACCCTTCTCATGGTGCTGTGGTTGAGGACGAATTTGACAAGCTTATCAAATCCAACTTCGTTAAGGAAGTCCAGTACAACAAGTGGATTTCCAACATTGTGCCATTCAGGAAGAAGAATGGGCAGATCAGAGTCTGCATTGACTTCCGAGAACTATCTCTACTATCTCAGCCGCATGCTTCTCGATACGGAGGTCAGATACTCCCCTATCAAAAAGAGCTTCCCATCGCTCGTATTCACCGTACAAAAGTTACGACATTACCTACAGCACCATGAGGTGCAATTGGTCTCCCGGGTAGACCCACTGATGTACATCCTGAACAGCCCCATGCTGATTGGCTGACTAGCATGGTGGGCGGTGATTCTCCAGCAGTTTGATATCAGGTTCGTACCTTAGAAGACCATTAAGGGACATGCGTTGGCATACTTTTTAGTTGACCATCCAACCTCTGTAGATCAATTATTGGACCTGGATTTTCCTGATGAGACGATCCTCTCAGTTGATCATGTCGTCCCGTGTTGGCAAATGCATTTCGACGGTGCCTCCCGGAGCCCCACCGGTAGGCGGCTCAACTATCCTAAGCTCAACAGAGTGGGCCTGGGTATTGTCTTCATTACCCCGGTGCAAGCCGTCCTGCCATACTCGTTCCTGTTGTCAGAAGGTTGTACGAAAAACGAGGCAGAGTACCAGGCTCTCATCACCGGTCTCGAGTTGTCCCCTGAGATCAATGTGCCCCATCTACATGTGAAAGGAGATTCTGAGCTGGTAATCAAACAGGTTAATGGCTACTACGTCGTCAGGAAGCCGGATCTTGTACCATTTCTGGAGTAAACCCTCCGCCTAATGGCCCAGTTCTCTTCTCGACCAGAGATTACCCATGTCCCATGGTCACAGAACGATCAAGCAGACGCCTTGGCTGCCTTAGCCGCGTCGCTCGTAGAACCCGAGCAAGATGATTTGATCATACATGGGGCACACCGGAGAGTCATTGCCCCTGTCACCCAAGAAGAAAAATGATGGCCTGCGGGTAAGTCATCTCACCGCCGGACCCTCTACGTCAGGGGTCCCGGGTTCGTCAGACACAGTGGTTGAAGCCACTCCCGACTGGAGGGAACCTTTTGTTGAGTATCTCCAAAATGGTCGCCTCCCGGACGACCGGGCCGAGCGCAATCGAATCCGACGCCGCGTGCTGCAATTTACCCTCTAGAACGGCCCTAGTCTTGAAAAGATCCTTTAGAAGCGGAGCTTCGTTGTCATCCCCCTCCGTTGCATTCAAGGAGTAGATATTCATCAAGTTATGCAAGAGGTTCACGCCGGTTCCTGTGGATCCCATCAAGCTGGGGCGAAGCTGTCCCATCAAATCCGGAGGTTAGGGTACTTCTGGACCTCTATGATCCACGATTGTATTGGGTATGCCAAGAGATTCCACACGTTCCATGTTCACCCCATCTTCCTACATCGGCCGCCGGAGCCCCTCCACCCCACCAAGTACTCTTGGCCATTTTCAGTATGGGGACTTGATGTAGTGGGACCATATCCACCAGCAATAGCTCGCCAGTGTAGGTTCATCCTGAATGCTACAGATTTCTTCTCCCAGTGGGATGAGCCAGTTCCACTCAAAGAGGTCAAGGCCCATTCCATCATCAACTTTGTGAGATCCAATAATATCCACCGGTTTGGGGTCCCTCACACCGTCCTCACCGATAACGGCACCAACTTCCGAGTGGCTGAACTGAAGAAATTGTACGCCAAGTACGTCATCTGTTCAAACCATACCTCCTTCTACCACGCGCAGGAAAATGGACAGATCGAGGCATTCAACAAAACCCTCTCTAACAATCTGCAGAAGACGGTTGGTCAGAACAAGAAAATTTGGCCGAACAAGCTCCCCAACGCCCTTTGGGCTTATCGGACGATGACTCGCAACTCTACCCAGGTGACCCCATATTCCCTGGTGTATGGAGCTGAGGTCATCCTACCCATTGAGATCCAGCTGTCATCATTACGCACTACAGTCTATGATCACCAGGCATCAGATGAGGTAGCCGAAATCCGTCTAGATGAATTAGAAGCACTAGATGAGAACCGGATTCGTGCCCTGCAAAATCTGGAAAGGCATCAGGATAAGATATCAAGGGCCTTCAACAAGAAGGTTCGTCTCCGTTGTTTTCTACAGGGCTACCTAGTACTGGCCCTTCGAGCACCAATGATCCCTGATAGGAAACTGCCGAAGTTAGAACCCAAATGGGAAGGGCCTTATATCATCCATAAGGTTTACCCCAATGGGGCGTACTCCTTGGTGACCACGAATGGAGAGTGCATAACCCCTCCCAGCAATTCCAGATTCCTCAATAGGTAATTCGTCTAATCCTAGATGGTCTCGCATGGCCTTAAACTGCACGTTATGGTCCAACACGACCTTAAACTGTAAGGTCCTGCACGAGCTTAAACTGCATCTTCATCCTCCATGACGATAAACAGCAAAATGGTCCGAGCTCTATGACCATAAACTAAGATCTCCCCCCATACATAATGTAAGACATTAAACTGCAAGGCAGTCAGGCCTTCCTGACCGAGGCTCAGCCTTAGGTCTCTTGGCCTCCATTGGCCCCTGGCCCCCGTCCTTACAGCAAGACCTTAAACTGCAAGCCAGTGAGGCCTTCCTGACGGAGGTTCATCCCCAGTCCCCTTGGCCTCCATGGGCCCCTGGCCCCCATCCTTACTTCAATATGTTAAACTGCAAGCCAGTCAGGCCTTCCTGACCGAGGCTCAGCCTCAGGCACCTTGGCCTCCTCGGGCCGAAGGGCCCCGTCTTCACGGCAAGACGTTAAACCACAAGCTAGTCAGGTCTCCCTGACCGCGGCCCGGCCTCAGGCCCCTTGGTTCTCCCCGACTCACCCTCTTGCGGGATTGTACGGTATGGTGTGGGACTACGTCCTCATTCACATCGGATTACTTGCCGCACCTTTCATATCCCCAAATGAGATGCATCCTCGTCCCGCATGACGTTAAACTGCATCTCAAGAACTACATGTGGCTTGATTCCCATATTAATGGGATATGTAGGAACACTCGGATGCCTCCTCTTAAGCCCAACACCAATTTTTTCCCTTCCACTATTCCCCCTGGGAATAGTTTCCTTGTAGGATCCTTGTGTAGCGAGGATTATGATTTCTTAGCCCCGCTCATACAACCCCGCTAAAACAAGGATTGTAAGGGTCGCATCATGTGCCCACTCCCATTCTTCTATCCTCCCATGTCCTCACCGCATGGCGCTAAACTGCATGGCCTTAGAGAACTACGTATGGATTTATTCCCATCCTAATGGGATACGTAGGAACGTCCAGGAATTTCATCCGTTGGCCCAGCCCAAAAGCCAAAATATTCCCCTCGGGTCAAGACATATGGAAGGGTGCACACTTTTTCTCCAACTCACATCGAGTAAGCCTCGACCCGGCTGGACATCCCCCTGGAAATGTTTGCCTCTTTCGAGGATGGATACAGCTATGCTTCACCCACTCCTTGACTGGGATTCCATCATTTTTTGCACACCTAGAGGGACCCACAAGAACGGTCCAGATTCTACGCCCAAGGGCTCTCCTACCGATACGGGCCAACGCCCTCAAGGGTTTTCAAGAAACAATCTGATACTAGTCCCGCATTGCGAATTTGGTCAATGGTCGACGCTCATTTGTTGCTCCCATATCAGGTCACCATAGGAACACTGTGTTTCAAACATGGTCAACAGTGTCCTGGATCTTCGAGTCCACCCCGAGATGTCCCAAACATCGAGTGCAGTGATTCGTTCTACCCCATCCCGAAGTGACAAACTTCCCTCCGGGTGGTGCTAGCGGTCGGGCCCACAGCCCCGATTCCCCTATAAGGAATGTACAACGTGGTGTAGGATTACATCCTCATTCACATTAGTTTACTTTCCATGCCGTACACACCCCGGGATTAGATACAGTTATCTCTTTCCTCGTCCTCATTTAAGACGTTAAATTACAAACTAGTCAGGCCTTCCTGACTGATGCCTGACCTTAGGCCTCTTGGCCTTCTCGGGCCCCTCCGCCCAACCACTTACCCGGGGTGTACGGTGTGTTGTGGGACTATGTCCTCATTTACATAGGGATCATATACCATGTCGTACACCTTCCCTTACGAGGTCCAGCCTTAGGCCCCTTGGCCTTTTTGGGCCCCGGCCCAGGTCCTCTCTTATAGGAGTGTATGGTGTGATATGAGATTATTCTTCTCATTCATGTCGGTTTATTCGCCGTACTATACACCTCCATTGTTTGGGGGTATATTACTCCCCCCCTCATCCCGTATGATGTTAAACTACATCTAGAGAACTGCGTGTGGCTTGATTCCCATCCTCATGGGATACGTAGGACCACCTGAATGTCTAGGATTCGGGTCCAGCCCCATCCCTCAGGAATCATCATCCCACCTTGGCCCCTTGGTCTAACCTTCCTCCATGGGAGGATTATATGGTGTGGTGTTGGATTATGTCCTCATTCAGGTCGGTCTCGTAATGACCATGCCATGTACCTCTCATTCATGAGCTGCTTCGTCGACCCCTTTTCGGCGGTTCACCAATGTGCCCAAGGGGACTCTAGTCTATTACCTGGAATTCCAAACTTTACTCGGACACGTCTGCACCTGCCTTCCAGGCTTTGTGTATCCCTGCATCAGGGATTCCATCAACTTTCACACCCGGAGGGACCCCCAAGAATGGCCTGGATACTATGCCAAAGGGCTCTCCTACCATTACGAGCCAACGCCCCTGAGGATTTCGGACAACAAATCGATAAAATCCCGCATTTCGAATATGGTTAGAGGTTGATGATCGTTTGTTGTTCCCACCTCAGGCTAATGTTATATGGACGATGCGTTTCCACCATGGTTAACAGTTTTCCTCTATCGCCACGCCAACCCATTGTGCCCAAAATGTCAGGTAAACAATTCACACCCTTCATCACTTCATCATGACCAAATAGAGTATCAGTAAACTTGGTACTTTTCCTCCGTGCACTTCTGCGCGTTGGGGAAACAAGCTGCGTCAAAGGTGTCCTTCGGGGCTCTCTACCAAATACCATTTGATGGGCTCCCCAAGTATTTCGATAAGGATTCCCCCCTTGTTTCCAACACCGAGTTTAACTCACGTGGGCTTAGGGATCGGGTTGACGTCTGTGCTAACTTGGGAAGTTGTTACCATTCATGGTCCGAGCTCTAAGACCATAAACTAAGATCCATCCGGAACTACGTTTATCTTGAATCCCATCCTCATGGGTTACATAGGACCTCCCGGACGCCTCGTCTTCGGGTCTATCCCATTTAGGGAGCTAGTCTCTCCCCCCTTGTTTCACCTATTACCTCTATATAGGCCCCTCGGCCTATGGTCTCCCTCTCCGAGAGGCGTACAAAGTGATGTGGGATCATGTCTCCATCAATTGTGTTTTATAACACTGCACACATTCCCCGCCTAGCATCTCCTCTGATACGTCTGCGCAACATGACGATAAAATGCACACTTGGTCCTGTCACACGACCCTAAACTGTGACATTATCGTCCTAGCCGCACGATGAAACACGAAACTGCATTGTGATGACCCCGTTGTAGAGGAAATCACGTTGGGTATTGGTCACATGCCATGCCATTTTTCAACGGCTATCACGACTGATTCTTGTGGAGACACCACTACCTATTACTTTAGGCCAGTCACTTCACAAAAAAAACACTCACCTTAAAAGACAAACATGATTTATCAAATTCCTCTACTTTTAGTACAAGGGCCATGCCCACACTCCCCTTTTTCCCCTGGCACTGGTATATTACCATGTCACCTTTCAGAACTACGTATGGCTTGATTCTCAACCTCATGAGATACGTAGGAGCGTTGATTCCCATCCTCATGAGATACGTAGGAGTGCCCGGGCACTTCCCTGCGGGCCCAGCCTAACTTTCACTTTTGGACCCTTGACCCAAAACCTCTCCCAAGGGGGTCGTGCGGTGTGATATGGGATTATGTCCTCATTCACATCGGGTTGTTCGCCGCACTATACACACCCCCTATCCCCATTCACGCCAGGTGTTTGAGTTACTCCACCATGTGCCTCTTATATTTCCTCCCATCCATGGTCCGAATTCTACGACCCTAAACTATGATCTCCCTATGGGAAAGGACTCTTCTCCCCTATCTAATACGTCTTGTTTTCATATTCAGATGTGTTTTGACAAAGAGCCCGAAGTGTGGGATTTTCATACGTACATTCCCCTCATCCCATCACCAAGCTTCGTGAGCTCTCTATTTGGATCCACATCCTCTTCCACATCCAAAAGGACCCTCAGACGACATGGATACTATGCTTAAGGGCTCTCCATGAATGCTGGACCTAAGGGACCTCTAATCATTTCGGGCCAACGCCCCTACGGATATCTGACAACATTTGTGACATGGTCCCGTGTTTCGAACATGGTCAACGGTCGACCCTCATTTGTCTGTCCCCATTCTAGGCTAACACGATATGGATGCTGGTTTTCCGCCATGGTCAATAGTTATCCTCCATCGTCACGCCACCATTATCGTGATCTGAATCTCAAGCGCCATGATTCACACATTTACACTTCCTCATGTTCATGTGGAATTTCATCATACTCGGCTCTTTCTCTTCGCGCATCTAGGTGCTCTAAATGATCGTGTTAGTGTCATTGGGCCGATATTCACCAAGAAACCCTTTTCCCTAACCTGCCCCTTTTTGTGTCGAGAAATTTCCACCACTACTTCTTGTTTCCCACACTGAGCACGACTCATGTGGGCTTAATAGTTTTGGCGGGATGTGTACCAACATGGCCAGGCTTCTCATCGTCCCGCATGACATTAAAATACGCTTTCAGAACTGCGTATGGCTTGATTCCCATCCTCATGGGGTACGTAAGAACTCCTGACCACTCTGCTTCGGGCCCAGCCTAATCCTCACTCTTGGTCCCTCGACCTGAAGAGATTCCTCCGGGGGTACATGGTGTGATTTGGACTCCAAGTCCTCATTCACGTCGGTTTCATATCTACCGCAGCACATGATCCCTGGGATCTTCCCTTTTATTCCATTTCCTATCATATTACGTTAAACTATAGGAGTCCATGTGTCCTCAACGCATGACACTAAACTGCGGTTCTACCCTAAACAAGTTCAGGATGCCCCATGTTAATCATGGGATGCACCAGAGCCTCTACCAGAGATGATTTCACCTGTCAGTGTTGGTCTATGACTGCATTGTGGTTCAAAACTACGTATGGCTTGATTCCCATCCTCATGGGATATGTAGAGACACCCTGTTATTTTTCCTAGGGTCCAGCCCATAGAAATCATTAATCCCATCCTTCCCCTTTCCGTCCCCCTAGTTGGTCCCCTCGCTAGAGAGTCCCTGTCTGAAAGAAGGAATGATCCATGATCAAACCGATGCGCCCATATGGTGTACTCCCACAACGGTGGTGTAATTGCATGAGTGTTGTATTCTGTTCAGACAAACCACCACTCCATATTCCACGCTCTGTATGCCCCTTATTTGGACCCTCATCCCCTATCATGTCTGAATTGACCCCCTAAAGGCCTGGCCTCATGCCGCATTGGCTCACCTAGCGTCCTGGGCCAATGTTCCGGAAGACTGGTCAGGTTTGGAAGGACCCCCTAACAGTATGAATGTTTGACCTATGGTCCTCCAACTGTCCTGGGTCAATGTCCCGAATGATTAACCGACAATATTTGTGACATGGTCCCGTGTTTCGAACATGGTCAATGGTTGACCCTCATTTTTGTCCCCGTTACAGGCTAACGCAGTACGGATACCGCTTCCCCTCCATGGTTAACGGTTGTCCCTTATTGTCACGCAATCCCCATAGTGCTACGAATTTTGGGGATCATAATTCATGCTTCCTATTTCCGTCTGTTCGGACTGATTCTAGTGCCCCTGGTGTTGCACCGTTCATACATGTGGGCACGCTGAAGAAACTGTAATTCAGCTGTTCTGAAAAGTTATTTCTCCGGTCAAGCCTCTCCCATATTTCGGAAATCCGGACTGGTAATCCAAATCCTGGATGCCCAGAGCATGGTCTCCACTCTTATGATAGGTGGGACGAGAAGACAACTATCTCCTGTTTCTCACATCGGGCTCGACCCACGTGTGCTTGGGGAATTATCGCCGAACGTCCCGCAAACATTGTAGGGATGTAACGAGGCGATTCAAACAATGGAAATCATGCGTGCTACAACATTCAAAACAAAGAAGGAAGAAAATGAAGCACGAAAGTACCAAAAAAGGTTCTTTTGGTTTGTTACAATACCCGGGGGTCGACTCCCCCCATGGATGGGTTTACCCCATCAAAAGAGCGTTTCATCTCTACCACCCATTGGATTGTGGCGTCCAAGTCTTGATGCCGCTGACTCAGCTCTCGCTCCACCTCAGCAGCGGTGGGGAGCAGTTCGTCAGCCTTGGCCCTAGCCCTCTCTACCTCACCCTGAATGACAGCCATCTTTTCAGAAGCCTACCTCATAAGCTCCTCTGCCTCTTCCAGCTGGGCCTTCAACCAGGAGATCAGCTCAGATCGCGCAATAAGAGAGTCTGAGTGATCATCCGCCTGGGTCTGCAGCTGTTGGACCTCGCTTTCATCCTCCTGGATCTTTTTTATGTTTGTCGCCTTCCTCCGTTGCCACCCCACACTGAGCCCACGATCATGCTCCCAGCTCTTCTCACCCACAAGATCTCGGATGAGTGCGTGAGGACGTTGGGAATCCACTCCCCCAGCGCACAGTTCGTGCAACCGTGAGCGGAGTCTATCCATTTCGGCCAGCCATAGCGCTTTGGGGGTGTCCTTGATGAATCACGTGATTAGCTTCCACAACCGGCATCAGACTATGCTGCTGTCTTCATCGTCGGAGGCCGTTTCGTCCCAGTCTGCTCGATTGGCAGGCTCGTACATAGGATACACCTACAGGAAGTCCTCGGCAGGATCTGCATCTTGTGTTGAATCTGGCATGACATCTAGCGTCAAAGCAGGTGTGACAGGACTAGGACCGGCCAACCGATCCTCTTCATCGGATTCCACCTCGATGACCTCAAGAACGACCCTGCTGGTGGTCCCGCCGGTGATGATGTGTGTTGCAGATTGAGGAGATGGGGGGGACTATCGCCACCATCACCTGCATGCCCCTAGGAGGGACGCCACCAGACATCCCGACCAGTCTTGCCGCAGCAGCCCACGCCAGTCGAAGAACTGTACGACAGAGAGGGACATAAATGTTAGTTGGCATAGTCTACATATGTAGACAAGGGAACCGATAGAAGAAACTTACGGAGATCGACCTCCTGGTGCTGCTCTTGATCCGGTACTGACGGGACCCCGAGGCGAGGCCCTCCGTATACTGTTGGTAGGTCTGGAGATTCCGGAGGATCCACCTCGGGTGCTCTGGTCCCATTAGACGTGGAACTGGACGCAGCCATAGGCGCGGGTTATGAAGGTCCCGCATCATCACCCACTGAGGGGTGAGAACGAGGCCTGCGAACAAGTTCCTCCTGCATGGCTCAATCATCGGTGAGAAGTCCATAGTGGTCCGAGAATGGTCCATAAGGAAAGAAGTTCAGAATGCTACCTCGAGAGCCTCTACAAAATCGTCGGAATCTGAGCCTTGATCTCCAACCTCGCCCTCCTCCAACGGGCTCCCTCCTCCATCCTCATCCTCCTGAGAGGAGTCCTCTGATTCTTCCAGTAGGGGGAAGCGCTCCCTTAGATCGGCGACCAATAAATGTGGGGGCGGGGGCATTCGATTCAGTAGTACCCTCACCCGGTCTGTCATTGGACGAGGGACACCACTGGAGTGAACGCAATCCTCCAGCTTGTCCAAGTATTGCTCTGCCTCCGCCAGAGACGCCATGAAACCAGCCCGAACTGGGCCTATTCCCGGTAACTCCATCCCGAGGCAATTCAAGTGCGCCCATATCTCACGTGGGCTGAGGAATTGCCAGTTGACATCCCAAATGTCCCAAGCTTTGAGGAAGACGGCATCCTCTTCCATGTTGATATGACGCAGCCGCTTCCCCAGAGCCTGAGTGGATATCCTACAAAATCCCCTCGGTGGATGCCCCTCTAGATGGCCCTGCTCTTCCGGAATCTCCGGATCCGCCACTGCTGCCACACCCTCGGCCGGTGCGGGTCTCGCTACCATGGAAGCCCCGCTACCGCAAGAGGCCCTAGCTTCCCTCCAACCCCGACCTCGAGATGGAGGAGGTCCGCCGTCACCAACCCGAATAGTTGGCTGCTTCAGCATCTCCCCTGGGTAAGCAGCCTTCCAACTAATGGCATACTCCCTGACCAATCCGAATGCAGCGGTGGATGGAGGCTATGCAATTCGCATCTTCCCATCTTCCCGTGTGAACATGAGCCACAGCTGCCTCATCACACATGGGTGATCCTGGGGATGAACCTCCCAGTAGACCTGCGGGGTCAGCCGCTGGAGGCACTGGAACTGCCTCGCAAACCGATGCGGGGTGTACGGTTCGCAGAGTGGCTCATGATCTACTCGTTCCACCAAAACTCCACCTCGAAAGTCCATGATGTAATCCCGATGTTCTTCCGTTCCCCGCCCGTCGTCAGTAAGTATCCCCGTCATCAATGGGAAGGGGTGGAAGTTAAACTCATCTGCCCTCCACACCCGATTCAGCACCATCAGCACAGTTAGTTTGAACGGGAAGCTCTCGACCGCATTAAGGATGGAGGGGCGAAAGGTTGATCCCGACGGCGAAATAGAGTTTGGATACTCATAGATCCCCCTGATGTGTGCCGCAATCCAACCATACAGGAGGTGGAAGGGCCCGCATATCCTTGGTGGCTTCTTTCCCTCGCTAATGTGCCGCAGCATTCTATACAGTTCGGCGAGCATTGGAATCCCCAGATTGACCCGCTGCCCCATGGCCAACATGGACACCATAATAAATGAGATGGGTCATACCCCCATGCTTGTATCCCTCACCGGTAGGATCCAACCGCAGATGAGAGCCGCGATGAATGCCGCCAGCCTGACTATCGGCTGTTGTTCAATGCTGACACTGAAACCCCAAGTCTTCTATTGGCTGTCCTCCAAGACCCGCCAATACAAGTGCCCCTTACCCCGTTGGGCCACCCTCTGACAAGTTCGAGGCCTCGGAGGGAACTCTCGATTCTCTGGGAAATTCAGGAAGCACATAAACCATCTCTTAAAGTGGATATCTCTCACTGCCTCCTTGTCCTCTCCAGGGACGAGTGCCATCAGCACTGACGCCAGTCGCGAAATTTTCTTTGTATCCTCCCACGCTATCATGATGGGGAGGAACTCATCATACATGGCCCCCATGATCGGAACCCCATAAATCTGGTGGACATCCCACAGGTTGATGCCCACCACCTTGTGATGCAGGTGAAAGGTATTGGTCCTAGACGACCATCTGCTCAGCAATTCCGGCATCAGTTGCTTCGGTTGGTAAATATGGAATTGGGAGGCCCATGCCACCTCATATAACCCCACTCTCCTCAGCTTGGCCCCAATCTCCTCGCATGAGGCACCTACCCAGTAGGCCCAAGCCCATTCATCAGTAAAGTTGCCGCCCTGGCACAGGTCCCACTCATCGGACCATCCTTTCCTCGAATCCTACAAAGTCGCCTTCAGCATGGTACGATAGAGAGGAGGGGATTTATCTGGTTGCAGTGGCTTCCCATGAATATTGTTCACGTGGTTGTAGAGATAGTCGGCGTTAACAGGTGTGAAGTCCTCCTGCGCATGACCATCAGCCACCCTGAACCATTGGTGCTGACATGGCCTGCTCCTAAACTAGCAAACTGGTTCGTCCCTACTCGCCTCAGAGATGAAGACGTCATCCCTCAACCCGAAGCCGTACAATGGCATCTTCTTACACTGCGGATAATTATTCTGACTCTCCGATAGCAGATCTGTCAAAGAAACGTGGTCCGAGTGGCTTCGGACCATCTCCCCAAGGCCTGGATAGTTGGCCATCTCATCTCGATGGGCGGCATCTGCAAGCACCCCCAATACAGCTTCTTGATGGGCCATTTCAATTCCGGCACTTAGAAAAGATTTTTTTCAGAATGGATCGCGAAGCTGAATCACAAAGCCGGATCGCGATGGGCGGTCGCGAGACCAAGCCGCGAAGTCTGGCCTAGGCTGGCAAATAGCAGTTCACTTGGCGCGGTCACGGAGTCAGAGACCCGCGGTTCGCCGCGAAGATCGATTCACGGAGAGGAGGCGTGGAGTACGCGGGGCTTCGCAAAATCGAGGGCACAAAAAGAAAAGGAAATCACGTGAAGACAAAAGAATTAAACCCCCCTATTTATAGGCGGCAACCCCGGAGCATCGCGGCGCGCCTCACCCGCACGAAACATCGCGGCGCGTCCGGATCCGTGGCCCCAGAAAGCACCGCAAGCCCTCTTTGCGAAGTCGCATCGCAAACCGCCGAAAATTTTGGCGATTTTCCCTCAGACTTCGACCCTTCACCCTCCGCGGCTCCAAGTCTGAGGGGGGGAATTTTTTGGCCCCAAAATATTGCACGAAAGGAAGGGAAGAAAAAGAAGACCGGCACGCTGCCTCGCGAAGCACCGATGTGAAGCACCCCGAGAATCGCAGTCTCGCGAAGCTCCGGAGGCGGACCTCTCCACGAACGAATTTGACATTCGTGAGCCCGCTGCGATGCTCCGGAGGTGGCACCTCTCAATGAATGAATTTTACATTCGCGAGCCCGCCACGAAGCTCCGGAGGCGGAACCTCTCCGTGAACAAAATTGACGTTCGCGAGTGTGCCGCGAAGCACCGGAGGCGGCGCGGGAGTTCTGCTTCGCGACGCCCCTTGCCTATAAATATGAGGCACCCCCTGAGTCCCATGCATGGAAAATCCGACCTTTTGGCTTCTCCTCTCCCGAATCTTGAAGCACCATTTTCCCCTGGGAATCATGAGCTCCACGAGGTACTTCTACTTCACGTGATGCCTTCGCTTTGTCTCGTTTTGAGCCCCTCTTCTGAGAGGGATTCCTTTCGCGAAGCTCACGGGCATTCGCGAAGAAGGGGGATTCCCAAGGGAACCTGGGCAGCTACGGAGAGTTTATGCTTCGCGAAACACCCAACTTGTACTAGTGATCCCTATGCTATGGCAGGATCGCTACACATCACGAAGCACACTGCTTCGCAGCACCCTGCTTCGCGAGGCGGTGCTCCGAGAATACTGTTCTACGTCGCGAAGCACCCTCCACTCACACCTATGCCCCATGTTAAGGCCAAGGCACTCCGCTTCGCAAAGCACACTCCTTTTCTTGGAAATTCCTCTTCTCGTGTGACCGTCCAGGTATGCACGATGCGATTTCAAAGTCACACGAACAATACTACTCATAGTGTTGCTTCGCCTAATGCTTCTTCTCATAGGCACGCTAACAGATATTGTTTCTTCTCATATCCATGCTAACGTGGACCCCTCGATCGTTCACTCTACAACCCCCCTTGACCACGACCTTACTGGTACCTTCTCTCCCCCAAGGAGCAAAGGGTACCAGTTATGTATGTCCTAGGGGTATGGAGTGAACTCAGCTCGTTCGAGCTTCAGGAAGTTAAACTTCCAGGCACCACGTCCTCAACACATAACGCTAAACTGTTACCCGGCCTCGTGCCTCTCACGAAGGGTCCCCCAGATCGAACATTTTTTGCACCACTCGTCTCCACGGGAGTGGAATCACCCATCCACAAGGGATGATATCCTCCTTATTGGAGTGGCATATGTTCTCCGGAGATGGGTGACCCTAGTTCCCCAACGGATGGCTGCACCCCTACATCTCCGTACTTCCCCACTACCAAGGTCAGTGGAGGGCGTGATAGGGAACGCGGCACCTCCCATCATTGGTCCCAAATCCCTCTTTCGATGCACTTTGTCGCACTTCGGGCCTCCATCCTGGAGTAAGTCCCAGCACCATGGGCCGCCTAACGCGTAAGCCCCTCTTCGCTTCACACGGACGCCCCCTTTACAGTGTGATCGCCATGTCCTTGTTGTCTCTTGTTTCTCACACCGAGGATGACTCACATAGGATTAGAGTTGGCATTGGCCATGACAATGTCCTCGTCCAACATGACGTTAAACTGCATGCCCTCGTCCAGCATGACGTCAAACTGCATGCCCTCGTCTAGAATGACGTTAAACTGCATGCCATCGTCCAACATGATGTTAAACTGCATGCCATTGTCCCGCATGACATTAAACTACACACCCTCTTGAACTACGAGGTCTTTGATCCATGTCAAGGCATGGTACGTAGGAAGCCTCCACAAGGTTCAAGCCCACCCATCATCCAATTCACGTCGAGTTCTACCTTCGTCCAACATGACGTTAAACTGCATTCCGGTCCGACGCCAAGTCGTTGTGACCACCCTCCGAACTACGGGGTCTTTGATCCATGTCAAGGCATGGTACGTAGGAAGCCTCCCAGAGGTTCAAGCCCATCTCCCATCAGACCAAGGTCCCTCATTTATGTCTGTTCGCCGACACCCACATCCATCCCGAACTACGAGGCCTTTGATCCATGCCAAGGAATTGTTCGTAGGAAGCCTCCATGAGGTTCAAGCCCACCGCCCGTTGTTTATTCACGACAGGGTTCACTCTCATCCTGCATGACGTTAATCTGTATTCCAGTCCGACAGCAAGCCGTTGTGACCAATCTGAACTATGAGGACTTTGATCCATGTCAAGGAATGGTACGTAGGAAGCCTTCATGAGGTTCAAGCCCACCACTAGTGGACCCCTGGGTCTAATTTCACGTCGGTTCACCGATGAAACCATTTGAACTACGAGGTCTTTGATCCATTTCAAGGCATGGTACGTAGGAAGCCTCCCCGAGGTTCAAGCCCATCTCTCATTGGACCAAGTTCAACTTTTAAGTCAGTTCACTGACGACTCCCATCATTTGAACTACGAGGTCTTTGATCCATGTCAAGGAATGGTATGTAGGAAGCCTTCCAAAGGTTCAAGCCCACCACCCATTGGACCAGGGTCCACCTTCACGTCGGTCTGCCGACGAAGCCCCTCTGAACTACATGGTCTTTGATCCATGGCACGACATGGTACGTAGGAAGCCTCCAAAAGGTCCAAGTCTACCACCACTAGGACTCTCCTGGTCCTCCTCATTCATGTCGGCTTTTTGATGTCTAACCTAAACTACGGGGACTTTGATCCATACCAATGCATGGTATGTAGGAAGCCTCTCAAAGGTTCAAGCCCACCACCTGTTGGTCACTCTGACCTTCTTCACGTTGGTACATCCACACTCGGGCAGCCTAGTGTGTAAACCCCACACCATTTGGACCAAGGTCCACCTTTGGGTCGGTTCACTGATGTATCGGACCAAGGTCCACCTTCTCTTTGGTTCACTGATGACATCCATCAGACCAAGGTCTAACTTCATGCCGGTTCACCAGCACCATCCCAAACTACATGGACATTGATTCCCTGCCACGAGGATACGTAGGAGGTCTCTTCGAGGCTCAAGACCAACTTCATCATCGCCCTTGCGAAGGTCCCCTACCATTTCAACCTCCACTTCCTTCATCCATCCATCATCCACCCTGATTCCCACCTGGACCGTCATATCCCGGTGAGACCATATCGGTCCGCTCCTCTTCACAGCCGCCCATGGGCTGGTCCCAGTATCGACACCCCTTCAAGGGAAATCCCTCAATCCGATCCATTATAGCTAATGCTCTGATCGGGCTGATCCGTCACCGCTGGACGTTAAGCTCACGACGTACCCTGTGTTAAACACATGAAGCTAAGGAAAACCTCAGACATATGTCTATGGAATATAATCCCCCGATCTCTATATGGGATGCCTCGGGCTTCCACGCCCTCGAGAGGCCCTGTGACCAGGGATAATAGATAGACATGCCAGGTCCCTAGCATCCAGACACGCTACTGATGCCTCAACGTGACTACTCCCCCGACTGAAGGTTGCTGCCCTGACCGGACCCTTTGGAATGTCCCGACAGAAGCAGTGTAATTAACCGGCATCCATGGAAACATGGCACTGGGAAGAGTTTAATGAACAACGTATTAAATCTATGAGGGAGACCCGGACTAGGTGACGAGTTCTGAGGAGGAATCCACAGAAGGAAGAACCGACATCCCATCATCCCATTTCGATCAAGGAGCATATGTCCCTGAATAAGGAGTGAATGTCGCCCGCCTTTGGAAAGCATGAATGTGGGGCAATAGTGCAGCGCATCCTCCTCCGCGGACGAACGGATGCGCGTGTCCCGACGGAAGCATCGAAAACAAATACAAAACCCTTTTTTAATATATAAAACTAAAATGACATACATTTATTGAAGTTATATATTAGAAATTTTATAATACACTATATCAACCTAACACATTAAATCATATTTAAATAGTATTTATTACATTAAATTTCACTTAATAAAACTTATAATATAGATATGCTTAGTTTAATTGGGGATTAGGAACATTACATAAATATTTAAGACATGAAATATACATATTTATTGAAAAATTATTTTACATGAACACAATATTTCTTCATACATAGCATTGAATGTGATAACCTGAGGACATACATAATTAAAGTGTTATCTTTAAATCCATGTAAGGGAGTAATTAGTTCATAACATGAATAATAAAATACATTATAGGGATTAATAATATCAATTGATCATAAGAGACACATGAACATAAAGGAATGATATCACATGATTATCATATCCTGTAAATGTGGAATCTAATGAAAACACTGCTTCATTAACATTAAGGAATCCGGTAAATCATTGTCAAAACATGGGGGGACATAAAATAAATAAATAAAGTAAACCCGTATCCCAACATGATATATCATGATACTAAACATTACCCATATTCATTAGAGTGCTACCTGGGCGCACCATTCATAATCATTTTAGTTTCAAGCATAAGTGTGCCACATAGATTATATTACAAGGATTCATACAACCTCATAATAAATTCCATGATTAATGAATGTAGAATTAATACATTTAAGTAAACATTAAATATGTATCCCATTCAAAATATTATTTTTTATTAAGACACATTAATGTAATGGTAGTAACCAATGTTTACACACAAGGACAACTAAGGGCTGAAAGAGCTCACCGATTATTTAAACACAAGTATAAGATTATTTCAGTTAGTTGATCCATATAATTCCCAGTGCAGATTAATAACCTGATTTTCTGGATCCTCCCTGATAAATTCTTCAAGTTGAGAAACAATTCTATCCATTATCTGGATGAATTTCTCAAGGGTGATTCTGCCTTGATTGAAGCCTCAAGCGATAAAAAGATCTGGGTTTTCTATCCAATCTTCTTCTTGCTCAGTTCCCTCAAGTTGCAATCTTCCTTCATAAATCATTAAAATCTTTTCATTTGATGAATTTTGAGAAAGGACATTTCATTAATCTCTTCCGTGGAGTGGAAGATGAGCCTCTGGCACTCGACACCATCTTCTTCCATCACTCTTTGTTCTCTGATTCGATCCCCACTTTCTCCATCCTGAAGGCCTTTCCTTTCATTACTTCCAAAATTCTTGTATGACCATATTTCAATAGGTATAGGCATGTGAGAGTAGTCTTTTATCCCCTTGGTTTTTTCCTTGGATGAAAATTCATTTCCCTGATTATTGCTTTCCTTTTCCTCCTTCTTCTTTATTAGGTTGTGAGGACCTTTCCCTTGGAACTGGTCCTGGCTTTCCCCTGAGAATTGGGTTACACTATTATCACTTGAATCATAATTCTCTTGAATCAATGATTTTTAATGAGCATCCAAACCTTCAAAAAGGGTTTTCACGTCAACCCCAGTCCTTCTTTGAGAGGCCTCAACCTACACGGAGAATCCAACTTGTCTGCTTTAGCATCCAAGTCATTCTTTTTCTTACCCTAGCTCCTAGTCTTCAGAGGGTGGACATAAGAATGAGAGTGTTTGGGTATAAGGGTCCCAAGACACTAACCACATCCTTCCTTCCTTGACTATTTAATGATTCTGTAACTACATAAAAAAAAGACTTCCCCGATAATGACTTAACAGATGGTTCAACCTCCTTTCTGAATTCAACCTCAGGGACATCACTACACGATATCAGACCTATGGGAATGTCATATCCATGACCCCAAGTATTGATATTATTTGGTAGTGTCCTCCCATTTCCGACAATGAGGACACCATGTTCCATGGACCACACTGACTACCTTCACCACATCCTTATCGATATTTCTATATCTACATGCGAGGAGAACTCTTTATCCATTCCTTCCACTACCACTATCTCCAATCCATTCATCTGTATGGGTATAATCCCCAAATACTACCTTAAATGGGCTAGGACATCCATTACTTGCGGCATGGGCGCACTAGCCTCTGCATCCTTCACTGCTCTTGGAACCACTGAATTAATCCACTGCGTATGTTTTCCCTCCCACAAACCGCCTTCTGGTTCAAACCTCAACTCCTTATCTGGATAGGTATGAATCCTTCATGGTTCCCATTCCTATAGGAAAACCACACACACCTATTAGATCTATCCAAACTAGTATTATCTGACTGTTGGATCATAGAGGTGGTGACCTGCACCTGAGTCCCTTCGGTTTTGGAGTTCAATAATTACTAAGTTCTTTGTCCGTGATGGCATCCATGTATCGAATGTCCTAGACATTGACTTCGTGAGAAATACACTATCCAAAACTCGAATGGACAGTATAGATCTATATAAGAACATATCACAGATCATAAAAATGGAAATTAAAAGGAATTACATAAAAGTTGTTCTTGAAGAAAAGGAGAGGGAGATAGAGAAGGATCCATTATGAAATTAATGAAAAGTAACAAATTAGGTAAGGGTCCAAATGGGGGAGCATAAAGAATCACACATTTAAATAACATCAATTGGATAGTAAATTAATGAATAAAAATGAATTTCAATACATGTAATTGAAATTAAATGAACATCTCTCAAAGAAGGTGCTTGAATTCAAAGGGGTATGAGAGGAATCCATTACTTGGAAGTGTCATCCCAAAGGCTTTGGGGAAGCTTCTTGGTAACTTGGGATACCTTGGGATAAATATAGGGGCTAAAGGGTATATTTATTTATAACTTTAAAGAAATTTAGTGAATATTAAAGGTTTCTTAGGTTGTTTTATATTGGCAAGTTCATAGATTTCATTATTATTTTGGTTTTCGACACTACACCCCAAAATATTCAAAACCAACAACTATCCCATTGTTATTTCACATGTTTTCTGGATAAGATAAATGGTATAAATTATTTAAAAATTATATGGTCCAATGATATTAAAATATTTCCCTTTCTTATGTGGAGGTGAGTCACACTTTCTAGGAAATGATTTTTAAATATTTTGTATGGCTTGGAAGATTCACTAAAGCATTATAAAATAAATCAAAAAAACATAAATTTACATTAATTTATAGTAAAAACATTACAATTTTTTTGAAGATACCTTTTATAGTATTTTATTAAATTACTATATTGTGATTATGATGTCATAAAAGACAATATATATTTATTCGGTATATATTTTTTACCAAAAAATTACTTTTTTTTTCTGTTAATTATGAAAAACTCATCATTGGATAATTTCAACATCCTAATTCCAAACAAAAATATTCATTTTATATAAATAATTTTATACATATATATATTTCTTCTTTTAAAATACAAACAATCATTTATTGGAAATTAATAGGTTCTGACAAAACACTTTTCAAACCTAAATAAAAATTTTATTTGAATTCATAAAAATTATATGATCATTCATATTTAATAAAAGTAATTTAATAATAATATTTTATTAAAATATTATTTAATTCAAAAAACTATTAATTCACCAAAATTGATTTCTTAATTGAATATGAATATTAACCAAAAAAATACAATTTTTGCGTTAAAATTCATTTACAACGTAACAATAAATTAATTAAAGTATATTAACTATTCTATACAATTTTTTTTACATAATCATAATGATAGGGTCTTGTTACATATTCTTTTATAACCCTAGTATACACCTGAAGAGTATGGTGTGCGTTGTTGAGGCTTTCTTGGGGTCGTTTGGTGAACAAGGTTTATGTTGTGATCTCGATGAGCTTGAAGTTCTCCCATAAATGGTAATTATTATGCTTCAGTTGTTGGATCTAGGATTGTTCTTTGTCTAGTGTAACGAACAAAAACTCTATGTCCCTTACATACTTTGATAAATGGGCTACATATAGTATTATCCTACTAGTTGAGGCCATCACATCCTTTGTCTATATCAAAAGGATTTATTAAAACCCTATATTTATACTAGTTTTGTGATGACTATTAAAACATTGTATTATCAATGGTAATGATACATAACAGTAATTTAAATCCAATTGGATATAATAAAAACCAATGAAGGAATTAGTTTACTATATCTATATGTCCTTTAATTAAAAGAAAGTAAATTTAATTCATAAATGTTTGGGTCATTACATCCTTCCACCATTAAGAAATTTCTCTTTCAAAAATACCTTTTTAAAGACTGAAATAGATGTGGGTAACTCTACCTCATCAATTTCTATGGTTCCCACATTGCCTCTTTAAACATTTGGTTTCTCCACAACACTTTTATGAGGGGCATTATCTTATTTTTCAAAATGTTTTCTCTTTGATATAAAATCATCACCAAATTCCCCTCATAGGAGAAGTCATTCTACAATGGTACACACTCTAGATTGAGTACATGTTATGGTTCTAATATGTGCATAATCATGTGTGATACATGGAATATCTCATGTACTTGAGAAGGGTTCCGTGGGAGTTCTGGAAAATAATCCACTTCTCTGATGTGACCAAAGATCTCAAAATGGGAATATGTACCTTGGAATAAGCTTTAAATTATTCACAAATCACATAACTCTCATCTATGGAGAGATTTAGAGGAATACCATGCCTCAAACCTCAAACACTATGTCTCACTGATGATTGTCAGTTTAGCTCATTTTTCGATTGTGAATAACTTTGGTGTTTTGCTGGATTGTCTTAATAGTCTCCACCATTTCATCACCCAATTTTGGAAAAAGAATATTTCATTCCCCAACTTCATCCCAACAAGTCTTTGTTATGCACCTCTTCCAATAAAGGTATTCTTAATGATCCATTTGGGAGATTGTGTGGAAACTGTTATTTTAAGATAACTCCACCAAAGGAAGATGATGGTCCCATCCACCTTTGTAGTCCGTTGAAAAATATCTCAACATATCCACATGTTTCTAGATATTCCACTCATATTTTCCATCTTTATTAGGTTGGTAGGCTAAGATAATGTTTAACTCAGTGTTCAAGGATTATTCGAGACTCATCAAGAACATAGAGTTGAATCATGGATCTTGATGGGACAGATGCGGTAGTGGTACTCCATGAAGCCTTACCACTTATCTAATCTCTATCGTTTCTAGTTGATCTAGTGAAAATCCTCTCAAATTGAAACGAGATGTGCAGTCTTTATAAGATGATCCACAAAAAACTAGATAGACTTGTTTCCATTGGATGTATCTGGATGTTTGGTGATAATGTACATGGGGATATTTTCCCATTTACATGTTGGTGTGGGTAATGGTTGCAATATCCTATTAGAGATATTCCTCACAAAATATATTTATAACATACCAAGAACCATGATTTATATTTAGGGAACACTTTATTACTATTATCCAACCAATAGTTCTCCCATTGAACTCAAAACAACTTCATGTTTTCTATGTTAATGGAGATATATGAACTATGCTCATCATCCAAAACATATTTCTTTAACATTGGATTTGATGGAAAACAAATCCTTGACCACAATTTTGAAATTTCGTCTTCATTAACAATGAACTATGAGGATTTCACTTTTCATATAGTTTCCACTGTCTTCTAAATTCTCACATCATCTTTTTCATCACCCATTAACCATTATAAAAGTGGAATTTGAGCAATCCTTTGTGAAAGGATTGATGATATTCCCTTATTTGTTATTCCCAAGTTCATCTTTATCAACTCTAATAAAATTTGTTCCATTTAAATTATCATCAATGATATAATTTTTGGGACAATTATACTTAGATAATCATCCTCCTCTCTCACTTTCATATGGTGGTAAGGGAATGAGAATTCATATTACATGATGATATCTAACCATATTCATTGGCATATATTCTTCCTCATCTCTCGGAATATGTATTTGAGACATTCTAAATCCTTATATATTTCAACATTATCCCAAAAAAGATAATTCTTTTATATTTTCAAAACAAAGATCACAACTTCCAACTCTAGATCATGTGTGGTATAATATTGCTCATGAATTTTCAAATTCCTTGAGGCATAGCTAGTGAATTTGTCATTCTACGTCAACACTTTGACCATGTCCTTTTTCTAAGCATCACTGATGAATAAAAAACGCTCCTCACTTATGGGTACTCTGGTCATAGTGGTAGTGATAATACATTTCTTCAACTCCATGAATATTTCATCACATTCACCAATAAATGATAAATTTACTCCCTTCAGAGTTAGCTTGGTAATAGGGTTTAAAAATCATGAAAGGTTTTCTACAAAACAGTGAAGATATTCAGCTAGACCTAGGAAGTTACGAATATCCCTCACTGATGACATCCTCAACCATCCAAAAATTGTTATTATTTTGGAATGATCTATATATATCCCACTACATGAGATGATATGCCCCATTAATGGGACTTCCTTCAACTAGAACTCACACTTATAGTAATTTTCATAGAGAATCACCATTCGCATGGTCTCTACTACATTACCCATATACTCCTCATACTCCTCCTCTATTTTGGAGTATATTATTTTATCATAGGTAATGGATACCACAAATTTGTCAA
Organism: Viscum album; assembly: GCA_963277665.1. NCBI lineage: Eukaryota > Viridiplantae > Streptophyta > Magnoliopsida > Santalales > Viscaceae > Viscum > Viscum album. The sequence continues at coordinate 602,718,827 of OY728136.1, read as the reverse complement.
CGTATTCTCTAAAGACTCTATTCTTCATGTCCATGAAGATTACTAGAGCATTAGTGAGTCTAAAAGGAATTACTATGAATTAATATTTCCTAGACCATATATGGAATGTAGCCTTGGGTAAATCCTCATTCATCACCCTTTCATAGTAGTTTCCCAAATGTAGATACTCCTTGGAGAATTATAGTGCTCCTCATAGACGATCGATCAATTCATAAATTTGTGGAAAAGGATACTTGTTATTTATCATGGTTTTTCTAAGCTCACGAGAATCAATGAAAAAGTGATTCGGCTTATTCTTCTTCATCATGAAGAGGACTGGTGCACCCCATGGTGATGCACTTGGGAGTATAAATCATTTATCCAGATTATCATGTAATTTTTTCCTTAGATCTACATGATACACAATGACCATTCTATATGTAATCATGGATATTTCTAATGCCCTAGGTTTAATATCAATCATGAATTAAACATCTCTTCAAGGAGGAAGACTGGGAAATTCCTCGAGAAACACATCATAAAATTCCCTAACAATAGTCATGTCTTCGAGTTGGTTCCTTCATTAGACTAAATCATCTCAAAAAGATATTAATTCCCATAGTGTAATAATATCAATTATTGAGATGATGTTTATAAAGAAGATTCATCTTCCTCCTTTCACTTGTATGGAATCAGGCGTCAATGCACCATATGAAGAGTGATTTCCCTCTTGTATTAATTAATGTTGGCTCTATATTGCAAAAGCCAATACATGCATAGAATTGCATCAAATTCCTCCAAGGTATGTATTATAAGGTTCACTGGGAAGCTCAATCAATATTTTGTGATAGGGGAGGAGTAATATGAATGTGATTCTATAATTTCTCCATTTTACTTTTCCACAAACATCTCAACTTCGATGATTTGTTGTGGTGATTGGATTGTTCTACTAATCTTTTATAATATAAAAGAATGATTTGAGCCTAGATAAAAAATAATGTTTCTTTTTCTTCAATGAATAACCAATATACCTATCTCCACATTTTTGTAGGGGTTCACTTCCATGGTAGTGATGAATAAATACCTCCCTGCATGACATGGAGGTTGTTGGTTTCCAATCGAAACCCTTGGATTAGGGCCTAGGTTCTCCAAGTGCCCTGGTTGGTGGTAGTTGTATAAATTATCAATGAAATGAGGATAAAATAGAGCATTTATCTCCTCTATCATAGTAGAGTAGTTTTCTTTCTCTTAATCACTGGATAGGTGCCCTTCCATATCGCACATAAATCATTTCCTCTTCCCCTTCATACAATTTCATGGGTTCTTCTTTCCACAATATTAAAAAGAGGGTTGTTATAAATTTTTTTCACTATTAGATTTATCCATCCAACCACTAAAATTAAAGTCCATATTCTACTACATATCCCCATGATACCCTTGAGAATACATAATATGCATCTCCACTTTATGGGATCATCGGACAATCTCCTATTAGCTTTCGATGTCACAGATCACCAAGGATATCTATATTCTAGGTTTTAGACCACCAAAGAAGTGGTCGACCATTCATTCTAGGGGAAAATCATAGGAATATAATGAAAGTTTAGTTTTTTTCCTTGTACTCCTCAATAGATTCGTCATCCATCTGCTTCAGTGGAAGGAAATCTCTTTCCATATTAAGACGGGTAGTGTAGGGAAAATATTTATTGAAAAACATTTTCCAGATATCCTTCCAGAATTCATCCTCGATCTCTTCCTCTGGCATTTTATTTTTAGAAAAATTCCACCATTGATTAGATTGACCCTGTATATTATAAGGAGAAAGAAGAACCATCTCTGATTCAGAACATTTAAGGACATAGAATATCGTCTCAATGTATTTGATTGATTTTTCGGTGATTGAGGGATTATATGATTTATTGAATGTAGGAGGCCTTTTTATAATGAAGCTATCGATTGTGAATTTTTTATTATGGGGGGGGGGTTGGAATTTCATAATAATCCAAAATTAAATTCAAAACATGAGTCAGTTGAGATATTATCGTGACAAGGTTTGGGATTTCCACTCCCATTGGATTGGGCCTCTCATTGGGACAGGCATCACATTTACTGTGACATCTATTGTAAGCCTGATTCCTCCTATTATTGGATATTGGATATAATAAGTTTAAAAATAGGGGTAAATATTTTACACAACTAAAAAAATAAGGTGAAATCCCATTACAAAAATGGATTAAATATAAATTACATTTATCTCCTTAACTTATTAATTTAAATGATTCGATCTATATTATCCATGATATACTTCCTAACATATATTCTTAGGTGACATTTTCAAATTAAAATGCTTCATAAAATAATTATGAGTTTTTAAATACATATACCATAGATGTTTTATACCAAGAGTGTAACAAGGCACATATCCATTCACCATTTCCCATTTAAGTCTATACTAAAAAAGTATTTTTTTGTTTTTATCCATAGATTCATCTGTGCCATATCCACCTCTACATGTTCATATCAATACATGGATGAATTTTCTTGATAAACTCCGAAATATATACTCACCAAAATTTGGGGAATTTTTTCATATACATAGTTTTATCCCTATGTATTTTACTAGAGTTTCCTAATCCTAATAAAAAATAACTAAACTTATCCTCTAATACTAGTTTTAACAACCCTTATATTTATTTCACATATAAAAATGATTTATTATAAAAACATTCACATAATAAAACTTATATAATAGAGAGGTTTGGTGTCTTTGTGGATTAGGAACACTACATAATAATTTAAAATATGAAATACACATCTTCATTGAAAACTTATTTTACATGACCAAAATATTCCTTTATACTTATCATTTTATGGGATTACCTGAGTACATACATAAGAAAATTTTGAGATATAATGCCTAGTAAGGGTGTAATGAAGTCATAACATTAATAATACAATAAATTTTAGGAAATAGTTATATTAATGGACCATATGATAATCATGAACATAAATTCATAATATATCTTGATTATCATAACATGGAAATGTGGTAACGACATAAAACAAAAAAATCATAAACATAATAGAATCAGCAAACCCATGTCTCAACATGGTGGAAAAAGTAATATATAGTAATCAGGTATACCCATTTCCTGACATGATGTATCATGATACTAATCATTTCCCAATGAATTGAATCTCTATCAAGGTTAAACCTTCATAATCATTTCAATGTCATGCCTAAGTGTGCCAAATATATCATATAACAGGGATTCATTCAACATCATCATTTATTCCATGATCAAAGAATGTTAATTTTTATATGTATGTGACCATTTGAAATGTATTTTAGAATAATGGTCAATACACATGATAGAAGAATGGGTAAGGTATTCACTACCAGATGCATGGAAAATAGATGTGTAGTGTTCACAGTATAACGTCGTCATATGGGAATCAAAAATTTGGTTGATGAGAGAGAAATGGGTATGTCATCATTAATAAATTGGATGGATAGAAAGGGTATCATGGAAAATAGTATCCCAACACGTGAAATTGAATTTATATGTATAATATAAAATAAATTATTGAATGGAAATGAGAAATGAGATATCCTCTATAGAATTTCGACATAGTAATGTGTGGGTTTACAATATAATATGGGGGACTTATAGGAGTGGAATGAAGATCCCATCATGAATACATCTAATGGACAGTATAGAGGTATGGAAAAACATATTCAAAATTATGAAAATGGATTTTAAAAGGATCAACATAAAAGTGGTTCCTGAAGAAATGGAGAGAGGGAGATCCCTTATTGAATTTCATTAGAGTAATTTCTTTTTTAAGGGTATAAATGGGGGAGGAGAAATGATAACTCATTTAAATAAAATCAATCAGACAGTAAATTAATGACTATAAATTAATTTCAATTCTAGAAATTGAAATTAAAATAATTACTCTCAATAAAGGTGATTGAATTCAAAGGGGGGGGGGAGAGGAATCCTTTACTAGGATGAGTGCTCCAAAAGGCTTGGGGTATTCATGGAATAATGGAACACCATGGGGTTAATTTAGAGAGTAGGGGGAAGAGGGAGGTTGATCTTAAAATAGATTGAGTGAAGAGGAATGGGTGCATGGGTGGGTTTATATGGGGAAGGTGGGGGGAGACATTATTATTTTGGTTTTGGAAAATACATGTTAAAATATCAAAACCACGAACCATCCTATGGTTTCAAACAATTGGTAGTGTTATGAATTTTCTTAAAAGGATATGTGTTGAAGATATAAAAATATTTAACTTTTCTTTAGTGGAGTTGAGTCACACATTCAAGGAATTGATTTTAAAATAGTTTATATGTCTTGGAGGATTCACTAAGGCTTTATAAAATAAATTAAATAAACGTAAAATTATATTATTTTAATGAAAAAACTCACAATTTTAGGTATATAACTTTTATATTATTTCATTACATCATTATTCAGTATTTATGATGTAATAAGATATATTATATATTTATGAAGTACTTAATATATACCCTAAAAGTCAACTGCCTAAAATAAATATGAAAAATTTATTGAGGGATATTTTTTAAGTCTTGATTCAAAAAATAATGTTAATTTTATTTAAATTTTTTTATTAATATGTGAATTTTCATAATTAAAATAAAAAACAAAATTTATTTAAAATTGACGGGTTTTGGAAAAAAAATTCACACCTTAATAAAATTTATATTTTACAACATGAAAAGTATACAACCATTAACAATTAATAAAATTAATTTAATAATAATACTTTTTAAAAATATTATTAAATTTAAAAATCCATTAATTCCTCAAAATAGATTTCTAAATTGAATCTGAATATTAAGATGTAATACAATTTGTGATTTAAAAGTAATTTTTAATGTAAAAATAATAAAATGAAGCTATAATCATTATTCTATAAAATAATAATGAATATAATAATAATTCATGGGTCTTATCACATATCCATTAATTACACCAGTATATGACTTAAGAGTAAGTTGTGTGGATTTAGGGCATTCTTGGGGTCATTTGGTGAACATGGATTGGGACATGATCTCAAAGAGCTTAAACATATGTTTTAAATGATTTCTCTCATGATTGTGTTGTTGGATCTCAACTTATACTTTGTCTATATAAATTCATAGAAATGTTTTCTACCTAAAAAGCTCTAATATATGTGCTTCATAGGCTAAACTCCTACTAATTGGGTCTATCACATCCTTTTTTCTGTGTCTTTTTTAAGCCCTATATTAATAATAGCCATGTGATCACTATTCAACATCTATATTGTCAATGGTAAGGATACATAATTGTTATTTAAATCAAATTGGATATAATAAAACTAAAGGAGTTAATTTTTTTTGTATATCCATAAGAAACTGTAGGGTCCTGACAATTCTGCACGGGGGAAATACAATTACCCCAAGACTTGAAGAAGGACTGAACCGGTCCGCGTACCCGCTCCCAGCAGTAGTACGTGGCTGGTTCGATGAACCGCCCTCCCGGACACCCTGTTGATTGCGAAATGGGGGTGGAGCGCCTATGCAGGCATGAACCATGAAGAGAGCTGGTGAAGCCAGGCCAATCCACCACCGCGAAACATGCCAACCGGCCCATTCCTTGCGCGTCGTCACTCACGAAATGGAGGCGGAAGTCCTATGCGGCCACGAATGTCGTCTCTCGCGAAATAGAGGTGGAGAGCCTATGCGGCCGCACACCGTTGTCCTTCGCGGAATAGAGGTGGAGTGGTGACCAGCCGCGAAGCAATTCCATAGATCTCAGTTCCAAGACTCCCTGTTGACCGAGTCGTCTGCGGGTGGGGGTTCCTTCATCGGCTTCTGAAAAACGTGCCATGTGCCCATTGATGAAGCCTCTTCATGACACTATAAATTGTCACCGAGGGGCACCAAAAAAAGAGCGGGGAAGGATGGGTAAAACCCAGTGGGGGGACGCTGGAGAAATCGCTCCCAGTGGTGCGCGACCATTCGCAGACCCCATATCGTCCATAGATGCACTCTTCCACAGAGAGGAGAAACCAAACCGCGAGCCACATGTGGCCACCTCCTTCTTGGATAACCATATCCTTCGCAGATGGAGATCTCCTCCGTGGACCAGTGTCATTCACGAAATGGAGGTGGAAACCCCTCCACGGGCGTGAAGTAGGACGGGCGCCATCCCATTTGGAGACACCCTTCGTGGACATCCATCCTTCGCGGACAGCACCCTTCGCGGACAGCACCCTTCACGGACGACCACCCTTCACGGACACCACTATTCACGGACAACACCCTTCACGGACAAAACCCTTTGCGGACAGCCTCCTTCGTGGCCTAGTCCTTCACGGCCTATGGCCTCACAGCCAGCTCCTCCGTGGAAATCCCACGTAGACAGCTGCCTTCAGGACTGTCTCCTATGCGGCCAGCTCCGCCGCAGCCAGTCCCTCACGGTCGTCTCCTTGCGGCCAGCTCCTACGCGGCTTGACCTATGTGGAAAACCCCATGCACTCATTGGTCCATACCAAGGGGATGCGCCCCCGCACCCCCGCTCGGGCTCAGTGTCGGCCTGCGGTCCCATCCCTCCAGGCCGGTCCCTTCGCTACCGTCACTGACCCCCATGAAAAATGGACAGTCACACCGCAAGCTTTTTGGGCTGGCTCAACAGTATTTTACATTTCACCCTTGTGCTGCCCCGACATTCGCCCTATACATTCAATGAGTCAAGATACTCCTCGTGACTCTCCTATAACCCCATTTCCTGGCTCATTTTTCAAGGTTCATCCAGAAGGTCCGCCCTTGCGTAAGTCCCACAACAAGCATTGCTAGGTATCTCCTACCTAGTCGTCCTGACCACATGTCTTTAAACTGTATAACCCTCGTCCAGACCACATGATGTTAAACTGTATGGCCCTCATCCTGACCACAAGACGTCAAACTGTATAGCCCTCGTCCTGACCACATGACGTTAAACTGTATGGCCCTCATCCTCTCCATATGACATTAAACTATATGGAAATAGTCCCAGCAACACGACATTAATCTGTGATGTCTTCAGTATCATCGACATGACTTTAAATGGTAGTAATCCTTATTCTCCAAGCACAAGATACTTAATGCCATGTTTATAGGGTCATAACATCAAGAGCGCTGGAATCCATTCAAACATTCCATCACTCCACATCATGTTTTTCACGTACTTAATTTAGATCTCCATTCCCTTGCATGTCTGAAGGGACCCCCTAATGGCCTGGTCTCATGCCGCATCGGCTCACCTACAGTCCTGGGCCAACACCCTAGAAGACTTTGGACAACACATCGAGATAGGTCCTGTGTTTTGAACATGGTGAGTAGTTGACCCTCATTTGTCCGTCCCCATTTTAGGCTAACGTGATATGAATGCTGTGTTTCGAACATGGTCAATAGTTATCCTCCATCACCATTCCACCCTCATTGTGTTCCAAATGTTGGGAATGTAATTCACACTTTCCATCTCCCTCTGTTCAGACTGATTCCAACGCCCTTGGCGTTATCCCGCTTGTGCACTTGCGCGTAGGCGTTGGCCCTCATTATATTCCCCAAACCACCAGTGGGTTGGGGTGCCCTCATGGAGAGACTTGAGGAACACACATGGGTGTCCATCTCAGAGTAAGCCCCGACCTCAGGGGTATCCAACCTGAAGTAAGCCCAAACTTTATGGGATTCCCTTATGCGTAAGCCCCACTCTACATTTCACAGACTCACCATTCGCGATGTGATCCTCTAGTCCCTACTACCTCTTGTTTATCACACCAATCATGACCCATGTGGGCTTATAGTAAGCACCAACCATGACATCCTCTTATTGGCCTCCTCAGAGTGTAAGCCCTAATCCATCATCATGGGATGTCTTAGAGTGTAAGTCCCAATCCCATTCGAACAATGTGGAATTTGATCCCTGCTTCCTAGGAAGGGTACGTAGGAAGCATCCATGAGGTTTAAGCCCAAAAACCGGTCAGTCCGACTATCTATACATCAGTTCATCACCCCACTCCTAGTGCCGCCTTAATGAGTTCCGACTCCACGTGGTCATTAATCTAACGAGGGATGGTAAACCTCAGGCCTAAATGATTCTGAACCCCCCTGCATCCAGTTGACCATTTCCCACCAGGGTTAAATCTGTGGATACTATGTTTGGGTATAAACCAAAGATTCTTGAACATATGAATATGTATTAAATCTCTAAGAGAGTCCTAGAACATGCAATAATTCCCCCCAAGAGGGTGAGATGAGCCCCACTTCCCATCCTCTCGAACAATGTGAGTTCTTAAGCATGGTTGGTCAGACCATCCGGCGAATGCCTCCCTTTGGAAAGCAGGTCCATCCATCATCAGATACGAATCCGTTGGGAGTTTCGAGATCAAAACCCAAAAAAGACACATAATGAATGAAAATGGAATTTAATTCATAAATGTTTTGGTCGTTACACACACTATAATGATAATGATCATTTTCCCTAACATAAAGTCTATAACTTTTGATCCATTACTAAAGAAACTAATACCCTCACAAAAATTTTTCTATTCTATTTTTGTTGAAATACACATCCATATATATTTATAATGTACAATCTGTATATATCTTCCATGCATTAAAATTATAAATATTGATTTGAATATTTTTTTCTTTTTATGATCCTAATAACTATCATACCAAATGAAAACATTTTCGATTATTTTAAAACAAATTTATAAAACAATTTTAATTGAACATATCATTATCAAGGATATATACGAGTAATAAGAATGGAAATTATGTCTTTAAAAAATAAATAAATAATTTGTTGAGAAACGTGAACTAAAAAATATTAAATAATTAGTTATAAACTCATATACTAATAAAATAATTATTATCATAATTTCTATATAAAAACCCTTTGAACAATTTTAATATATTATAAATATATTTTTATATTTAAGAAATAATATTTTAAAATGTCTACAATTGTAATAACTATGTAAATTATATCCTATATATATAAATATGATATTTTGATAAAAACATTCACAAATTCATGTGATGAGTTTTCCTAACTAATTTACATAAAAAAAATAACATTTTGGGTGAGACAAACATGTGTAACCATTATTACAAAATATTCTATTTCTTATTTCATTAAGAAAACTTTATTATTAATTTTATAGTAAATATAGTTTGAAAAATATTCTGTAGAAAATGAAATCCATAGATATTTATCATTAGAACAACATACAGATACACAATGATTTTTTATCATAGTGTGATTGTTTTGTAGGGAATATATTATCTTTTAATTTTTATGCGTATTAAATATATAATAATTTCATGTTTATATATAAATCACATATATATCAATTATTGAGTAATAAATATATTCATACATGTTTAAAAAGATTTATTTTAATCATTTCAGAACCATTTATAAAATTAATATCTAAACAATTTTAGTCTATAAATTTTATTGAAATTATTTTGTCTTCATATATATCCCCTATAAATGTTATACTATATTACATAATAATATATCTTTACACATCACATGAAATTTTTTCGTGAATATTGATTCATGATTTGGATTAAAATCAGGATAAATAAATAGAATATAATTGAGTATGTATAATGCGAGTAATAATAGTATTCAAAATTTACCCAAAAATATAAGTCCATATATATAGAGGCATTTAATTATATTCCATGGATATTACATCATTTTTAGGATAATCAACAAATTATTGTTATAATAACATGATCCATAGGTTCCATGTCTTTAGAAAATTGGGCTCATATATAATATTTAAATAATAAGACCTAAAAAATATTTAATTCCTTATTCTTTATTTTATTATTGACGGTTATGATCTCTATAGAACAATAATTCACATTACGATATACATCAATTAATGATTTAAGCTAAAATACCTGTAAGAGGATGAATAAAGGATATGAAGAAACATAACATGTGTGAGCATAGTCATTATCATCATAAAATTTTAATGATATCAATATTATTATCATATGTGTACAATTTTAAAAAGGAATGGAATTTAGAAATCCATAAAAATTAGACATCATTTTTAGTGGTCAAATATAACACATTTTTGTGAAAAAATCTGCCATCGGGTTCAAAAATAAAATATGGGAATCATAATTACATAACAATTATGAGAAAAAAATAGCATCATCTTCACACATAATATACATTATCTCATGTGATACATCACATTACCCAATGCATTAGAGGACTATATAATTCTTGACCCACCTGTCACATCATAACATTTTCATAATCATGAATGCCACAAAAGAAATATAACAATCATAGTCATAAAGTATCCCCATTAAACAATTTAGTTTAATAATATTTTGAAAAATCATAGAGAAATTAATTTTTTTCGATTTCATAAATTAAAATGGGCAAAAAATTATTGGTATAAGAATTATCCATTTTAATTGATAAAGAACCAACCACAAGTGGGGTCCTGATGTGTTCTAGAATGAAATGTTCTTTCGAAAAATCATTAAATTTTCACAAAACCATGTTGGATACATGTATATCTTCAATAATAAGAGGAAATAAAAATGAAATAATATTTATGTAAAATTAAATGAATTTCCAAATAATATTTGGCATGAAATAGTTATAACCCAATGAAAGGGAATTGGGTACGAGAGTCCCCCAACCTTGAGTTTGAATGATTTCTTCACTTTCTCTTAATATCATAAATAATAAAATTATATTAATTAATTATTTATCAGAATCATATTATATAGTATTATTAATTATTATTATTTTATTTTGATTATTTATGGACATTTTTTAATGTTCTAGAGTTCAATTTCATCATTCAGGGAGTGTTCATTTTCTTGTTTTTCATGATTGGTTACCTTGTATATAATTATGAAAGTTTGTTTAATATGAGAATATTTCACCATAATTGAAATTTAATTTTATTTTATAAATTTTAACTTTTTAAATGGTCTTATATATAATTTTTCTGATATGAGGATGACCCATTATAAATAATAATAATAATAATATATTTAGTATGTTTTTTCAGTTTCAATGACCATCATGAAGTATTATTGTTTTATTCAATATTATTTTTTAAAATTAGTACCATAACATTAATAATGTTATTATAATAATATTAGAATATATATTAACAACAATAATAGTTTTACTACCACATTTGAATGCAGCATTAGAAAACAAAAAATCTGTATCCATGAAGTCGGTGAATCGACACATCCGGGAAGATGTTATCATCTTTTAAAATGATAGGATAATTTTTTATATTTGAGGATGGATAATTGTTTAAGACAATAATACTATAGTATATATTTTAAAATCATGTTATAATTTCACTTTTTATATGAGAGTATATAATTAGGTATAAGAAATAATGTGTTTCTAAGAGAAAGGTGTAGGATTTTACCGCTTAAACATTGTCTCCTTAAGAACCTCCTTATAAACAAAGGAGTGGTGTTTTATTGATAAAAAAATTCATAAACATAAGAAAGAAAACATGGATTTTAATTAGGAAGAATTTATTAATTATTCATGGTTTTTGTGATCTGAGGATAAGTGGTGGTGATGGGTGGCATTTATATTAGGGAGAGATAGGTGTTTTTGATTATTTTATTCAATTTGTTATAATTTTGGATCAAGATAGTAAATAGTTTGGTTTAAAATGACATAATATAATATATCTATGACGATATTTTATGATAATCGTTTTTACATCATCCATACATCATTCAAGACCCAAAAATTCTAGTAGTTAGCTTATATCATGAATTTATGTAATTCATTATTCACAAAAAATTAAAATGCTTTCATAAAGTCCCAAAAATATACCCTCACCATTTTTCGATGGTTAGAGTTAAAAAATGGAATCAGTTTATGAAAATAATTTTTTATATTAGGGAAATTTAATTTATAAATAAAATCATCATTAATTGAAAATTATTCATTTTATTATTATAATCAATTTTATAAACTCCTGAAAATTTAATTAATTAATCCTATATTTATCCTATAATTATAAAAAAAAATTAATTTATGAATAGATTTTATGAAAATGAACATTCTATTAAATCATTATATTTATTATTAAATTATTAATTAAATTTATATTTTACAATAATACCAACACATAATTTACCATTTTTAAAACATTTATTTACGTAGACCATGATATAATTCTAACATATTTTCATTTATAAGATACATAAATTTTATTTAATAATTAATAGGTTAGGCTTCTGATCATATAGATGGATGAATATTCCTAATGGTCAAATTACAATTCCATTGGTATAAGATCCTTAATTTCTACAAATATCACTTATTTGATTATTAATTTATGAGATTAATGTTTTTATTGGGTTCTCAATTTGATTAATGTTTTTATGAAATAATAATAAGAAGTTAATTTCTATTGATATATGTTTGGGTAATTATAAAATACAAGTTAAATTTCTAATATAGGGACATAAAATCTCTATTTCAATATAGATGAATGATTTTATTGTTTAATATGTATTTTAGTTAATATATATATGTACATGTAATTAAAATAAAAAAAATTATTATAAATAATATCTAAACATGTTGGGATTAAAAATAATATTTTTAATACCAAAAATAAAACTCCATAAATTTAACATATCGAGTTAGTTATGAGGAAACAAATATTTGTTTAAATGTTTTTAAATATATTTATAATAAAAAAATTTCTTATTAATGAATTTATTAAAATAGGAATATACAATAACAAAATTATAATTTTTAAACATGTCATTAGACTAATGACCCCACATTAAGATATGAAAAATTTATAAAAAAATATAAATAATAATGTGATTCAAATATATTTTACGTTGGTTTTTCATATATTGAGCACAATCATCAATAAAATATATTTGGAACATAAATATGAGGACAAATATTTTTGGATCAATTTTTAAATTTTGAATATTCTTAACATTTTAAAAATACAGCATAAAAAAATTAAAACCCTTCATATATATTGTCGTAATACAATTAAAATTTCAGATTTAATAAAAAATATTAATATTAATGAAAAATATTAGGCATTATTTAAAAACAATTTAATTTATCCAATTTATAAAAAGATATCGTTATCCAAATTAATGCTTCTTTTATTTATGGTAATGTGTATTCAATTTTAGAATTAAAATACCAAATCTATGAAGGTTTTTTATGAAATACTAATTTTAAAATTAATAAAACCACAATGATTTGGTTAAATAGAAATTATAAAATTTAATTTATAATTTATATGTTTTATATTATTAAATTTTAATGTTATATGGAAACACTACTTTTGTTATTAGGAATTTTTTCCCATCACAATATATTACATTAATCTACAATATAAAATATAACAACATAGTTGAACATAATATCATATTTCCAAAAAATGGTGTTACATATGATCTGTGTAATAAAAAATAAAAATATAAATTTTATACTATAATATTTAATGAGAAATTTTTTGATAAGGTCAAATGAATTTTTTCTAACACGTTTCACACAATGCTATTAAGAACAGAATCATTGAATCTCATTATTTATCATATGATAATAAATAATACAATGTTTTTTTGGTGGTATATTTTTCAACAATATATTCTATAGAATTCATTTTAAACCATTTTTTTGATATAAAAGTGGAAAAAATGATATTTTTAGAAAATTACATGGTTTTAAGATAATTAAATATAAATAAAATTGTTGAATATTAAATACATCTAGAATTTTATAAATTCATTTATATGTATTCTCGAATTCCTAGTTTTTAAATAACCTATGGATCTTATACATATTACATTTATCATTATTGATATGTTTTATTTATATACTACGTAACTAGTATAAATTAAAATAAAAAACCAATGTCATTAGATTATCTAAAAGTAAAATTAATAATACTATAATTTATTATTATTATTATAATTATAATATTATTAATTTAATTATTTCTTATATGATGATGTTTTTTTAATCCAACTCAATCATATCATAAAACTCAACACCTCCACATGTTATTATTTTTTAATGAGAATCACAGATTGAATCCCTATAAGCTTCCTTATATCATTGAAATAACATAACTTGTATCGTTAACATGAACTGATATATTGAATTATATTATCATTATTATGTCAAAACAAATATATATTCATTCTTTTTTAATAAATAATGGTGTTATAATTATATAACATCATTAATAAATGAAGTGGGGATGGCACTGATCTCTCCCAATATTTAGGTGAATTCCTCCTGCATCATGATTATTTTACTTCTTTAGTTGTTTCCCCCTTTTTCTATTCTTTGGACATCAGATTTCGTAATTCATTTTATTTTTATAGGATTTAATTCTCAATTTTGGGTTGGGTGTAATGGATTCTCTCCCTTTGGGTTTCAATTTTATATTTTCTTCATCATTTAAATCTATTCTAATTAGTTTTCATCCACCACATCCAATTTATACTTCTTCATTTCAGATAATTATTTTATGTTATCAATGGGATCTTTATCCTTTTAATGTTTAACATCATTGTTCTGAACTCTTCAGATTCTGTTAACACTATGATAGTGTATAGTTATTGATCAAGTCCCATAACCAGTGAATTTTAGTCCTAAATTACATAGAGTTCTTCCTAGATGTCACCCCTCTCTTATTTTACATCATGTATAGCCCACCATTATGTTTTATTGTATTCCATGGCTCTATGTTTATTTGGTAATTTGGAGTTAGTTTTTTTTTGATTCAAGTAAATTTTCTAACGGATTAAATGTATTCATTTTGGAGGTATATAACTTAATAGTGGTATTAATTTTATAGTTTATTTATTTCTTTTCAATATTTAATTTATTATTTATTAGTATGTACTATTATTACTCTGTTTTTTTATTTTGGAATTTTATTCTTTTCCGTACAACAAATTTATAATGTGACGGTGGTTTCTTCCATGTTATTCATTTATTTTTCAATATCTTCATCGATCTTAGTGTCTCATCCCTAGTGTATGTGACCTCATTTTTTATGACATCAATAATTATAGGCATTTAATTTGGTATGGAACATGAATGTTTCACACATTGGAATGATCATTTACAAAACTTAACTTCAAAAAATATATAATTCCTATTAGTTCATCATTGAGTAATTTTTTTATTCAAAGGATTCATTTTGGATGAAAATCATTTGATGTAGGTTATATTATTTGATTGGATAGAAGGCCTACATTAGTAGAACCTTATAGTTTGTTTCCCCCATCGGCTGACTGTTGGGGTGGAATGAATCCCATTATTCCCATCATGACTCATTGGCCAACTAGTAAGCCTACACTGACCCCATTGTGTGGTAGGTAGTTACCCTACTATATTTCATGGATCATCGAATAGTGGGTGAGCCTATATTGGGTGACCACATATCCATGACTATGAGCTGGTAGGGTGTACTTTGTATGATTTGATTCAATTCCCCGTTATGTATCCCTTATATTTTTCAAGGCTAGACAAGTATGGATTCTTCCTCCATCCCCAAACCCATATAAAAGTGGAGGTGATTATCTTATCCTCAGAGATTCATTCCCCCAATAGATTAATCATATATTCCCTCCTTCTATATAATTAATCTATGTCTTATGATACCCTCCTTCAAAATTTATTTTCCATCATTCCCAAATTTTTTTAGGTTTCCACAGAGTCCTCAACCTATTTCAGCTTTACACAAGTGGAATTTTCTAGATGTAATATTTCACTGATTTAGTCCTTATACTGGTTCATCATAGATTCATGTTATTTGAAATATCACACCGTTTTTGGAATCTAGGATCCCTAACATCACCTCACTCGGTTCATGATAATGGAAGAAATAATCATTTTTAGCCCTAATGTATTTTCTCCTTCAATGGATTTAAATTATCACTCTTATAGTGGTCCTAATATTTCGCATGGAATTGATCTTAAATGATTACTCCACTATGTTTATGTTTTTTAGTTGTTACCCTACCTTTTAAAATCACTTCTGTACCTATGTTTTTTGGAAATTTGGTTGGAATTTTTTTGATTATTGATATTGATACCTATACAATTGTATTTCAACAAATATTTTTATTAAAACTGATGTTTTAGAACATCCTTTATGTTTTGTGTGTCTTGATGTTTAACATGAGTTTTGGTTCAATAATTCCATTGAATTTTACCATTGGGAGTATAGCTGCTTGAATTTTAATCTTATAATAAATATTCTGCAGTCTCATAGACATTGGATAGGGAATCAACTATATTTTTCTTCTACTTGAACAGCTGGATATCATATCTCATTCTTATATCATGAGAAAAAATATGAATCTATTATAGGACCACATCACAAGGAAGAATTGTTAGCCTTTGTGTAAGGTGATTTTTATATATCCATTATAGAAATAATTATGAAAATGAACACTTTTAATCTTATATTAAATTTTTATGACCCACTTTTCAAGGGAAAATCTGTTATGAATGTCGTGGAATCCATATAAAAGATTAATATTGATTGTGTCATTAGTGAGGTTCAATTTAGTGTTTAATATTGTAAAAAACGAAGAGCTCATTCGATCCTAATGAAAACATTGTAGGATTCCAGTGAGGGGTTGTGTTCTCCAAAGGTGTTGGTATCCTACAATATGTTACTTACCAGTTTACCTAGAAAGGTAAACCCTATATTAAAAAGAATGGATTATCCGACCCTCTACAACTAGGTTCTCCAAGGGAGTTACCCCTTTAGATATAAGTATCATATTTAGAATATTTTTCAACAGATGATAATGAATTAAGAGCTATAAATATTTTCAAATCACAAAGGATAATAAGGCTTTGGATTCTAGAAATTAAAATTCTTCATAAATTAAAGATGGAGTAGTAAAACATTCCTTGAATTCTAAATCTCCATCAGCGTATAAAGAGGATGAATAGACAACATATTTATACTAGGATGTAAGTGATAATATAATTAATGGTCCACTAAATCAGGAAGCCACAATGTTTGTAATGTAAATAATACTAAGGATCTCAAAGAGTAGTCAGATCATTCAAAAACAATGGTATCTTGATCTATTGGTAAGGTATTTTTTGTAAAAACTGACAAAATTTCCATAAAAGGTATTCAAAAATGAATTAAGCTCAGTAATAATTCTACATATTATAAGATTAACCTTCCATATGAGGACTAAAAAACTGAATGGTTTAAATAAAGATTTTATATTGAATTTTACCCTATATAAATTAGAAAAATAATATTGTTTCATTCCTATGAGTTGAGGGTGACTTGGTCCTTTCGAATAGCCAGTGGCTACAAAACCACATACTATGTTTCTCTTCATGGACTATAAGGGAAAATGGTTTAGGAATATTTCATTATCACATCCTTTATGGAATAAAAAAATTTGATTAATTAATTTTTTGTTAATGATGTCACAATGAAGAAATTGACTTCGGTTGATACAAAGGCCGACATTTTACTTCATGGATTTAATGAATGGATTATAAGTATCTAGGAGTTCATTGAGAGTCGGGATATGATGGCATCCATACCTGAGGAGTTTCTTTATAAGGATAATAAGTGGAATAAATTCCATATCATCTAGAGTATTCTCATGTCAAAAGATTCTAACAACATAAATTGCCACTAGGATGTGAATGAATTCCATATTTTTGTTTTTTTCAATTACTACCTGGTTTATATTTCCCCTTATTTTGGTGATTTTTCATACCAATTGTGGTTTAATTTAGGAATATTTTCCTCAGTGTGGGACTGGTTATACCTCATGGGTGACTCCATTGGGTTTTATATCTTCTAGAAATTAGCTCAAATTCTATTTAAGATAACATCATGCAGATGCATTGTTGGTTTGCTTTAGTGATGGAGAATTTTTTAATTGTGAATTTTTTTGGTCAATTAATGTTGTGTTACTATCATTTCAAGGTTTATAGGTATTTCATATAGAATCATTTAAATTTATAACATATCGTTTAATAAATATTTTTTGAAAAATAAATTAATGATTTTTGTTAGTGGGGAACTCTATATAGTGTAATTAGGGTTTTTTGGACCTTTTAACAATTAGGGGACAATATGTTTTCAACCACCTTTGTCATATTGTAGTTTTAAAATAGTATATTCTCCTCTTTTCTCCCCCTTCATGAACTCCCTCTGGTTTATGGTGGATAATGTGTAATGTATTGGAAAATAAATGTAAAATACCCTACTTATCCTCAATAATGGAATTTTTCATACTCATATCATTGTGGGTCATTGTCTTATTTATTTTGAATGAATCATCATCATAAAACATATCCCCTAAAATGGATCAAAATAAGACGTTTTCTTATCTTCTCTCTCATACGAACATATTGTTTCTCAATTGATCATTTCCATGATCTTCTGTAGAGAATCAGTTGATAATATCCGTGTATCAGAACTGAATTTACCATGATTTAAGGATTTATTGATCATAATGGCTATATGATATACCATTAAATTTAATGTGTACAATTTATGGGAATTTTGATGAATGTTTATGACCTAATAATTATTCTTATGGTTTTTTGTATATCTATTCTGATATTATCAACAAAACAAGGTTATTATTTGGGTTTTTTTCTCATATTATAATGAGAAGTCTGTTGGGAGTGGCTCGAACCATGTTGGATGACATTTTGGATAGGGTGTATAATATATATTGTATTCTTACACAACTTCCATTATATTTTTATTAGATTATACGTTTTCAATTTTTCACATGACATTGATTTTTTGGAGTGGTTGCAATTGTGGGACGGGCATTCAATGTATGGTTGGCCAAGGTTCCAAAAAAGTGGGGATATCTAATAAGGCATTAGAATATTTTCCCATAACCCTTGAATTTGAGTTATTATAATATAATAATTAAATATAATATAATTATAATTATTTAATCCAAAAAATTTGGATTTATAAGAACGTTATAAGGAAAATTAGAGGCCAAATGGACTTTGGTCTACATAGATATAGCTATCTATGTATTTAGCATGGTTTTGAATCCATTTGAGGATATTATTCATTATTACTCTAACCTATGGTTTTAATAAAATTTATAAGAATGAGATTTGAGTTTTTTTACAATTTTTTAATGACCATTAGATTCTTATTATGTTATGAATAACTAATAACTTTTAATTAAATAATGATTCTATAGTCTTAATTAAAGGAAAATACATAAAGTTACTAAGAAATGATATAAGGGAATTGAATATACCTTTACCACTTTCTTTAGGTCATCCACTTATGTCCTAGGAAGGACTACTAAAGTGTTTCAAAAACAATATAAACACTCTGGGGTGTGTATGTCTGTGTTTGATGGGACCATGTATGATGATTTACGGACGGGTTTTTCATAGATAACCTTTATAATTGTTATGAACTTGATCAAATTTGAAGTACCTATTAATCATGATTATAATACATACTATATTTACATGACCATTCTTTTATGATTTGTTGTGATACCCATATTGGCATAGCTTTTTCACAATGCTACCTATTGATTTTTAGAACCTGGTCTTTCTATAAGGGAATTATCCTTTAATTTTTGGCTTAAACACATTCTTTAATTCGTATAAATGTTTTATATCGTTTATGGAAGGATTCGAGAGAATAAAGTTCTTAATCGTAGCCAGGAGCAATAAATGTTCCATGAAACAACCAAGTTTCATGGTTTTCATAAATCGTGCTGCATAATCTGAATGATTAGGAAGACCCATGTGGGGTGATCATGAGCATTGATAGTGGGATGAACTATTTGATAATACAATTTGATAGAGCCATGTAATTTTTTTGGGTTTACATTTAGGGTATACAATTGATTCACAACGTTTTTCTTACCAGTTACTAGATGTAGTGAAAGGGGTGTCTGGGGATAGAGTTGGGTGTATGGTTTTCGCATGGTTTAGAAAATCATGTGTCCAAACCATGTGAATTTTAAAAGTTTTAAAAAATAAAAATTTTACACATTTCATTACAAATCTATCTCCTCTATTTTATAATTTTCTTTATGCATACCAAACCAAATCCCATTTCAGAGAACCCAAGATACAAAAATTTTAATGTTAATGAACTTCTCTATATTGACTTTGATTGAGCCATTGTTAGTCTCATTAGATGTCCACCTATAATATATTGTTCTTGTTAATACATTATTCATGTATATCAATGTTGATAGAGTTATTTTTTGTGAGATAATTTTATATATTTATAAAGTGTTTGTCCTTTTTGATATTTCTTTCATTCAAGACAAGATTACTGGACCAGGCGGTATAAGGACTCATCTATAATGTTGTGGCAGTGGGTCTCATGATTTTCTTTCGATGTATTGGTGAGTATAGATATATATATATATATCATTATTGACACACTATTTTCTATGTGATTATTATTAAATGGAATTAATCTTAAATTAAATTGATAGGAAAAACCTATATGACAAATGATAACCATTTATATTTCATTAAAGGTTTGGGACATAGAATGTCACCAACCCATTGTGTATGTTTCTTGAATGTATAAAACCACTATGGGTGGAATATGAATTTATTTATTTTTAACATGTCTCATTTTCCCCTTTCCTTTGGGATGTACAATAAAATTATTTAAAAATAAATTTAATTCAATATAATAGGGAATGGAATACCATGTCGTTATCCCTTTGGTAACATTCCTTCTCATTTAGGCATGTGAGGATCCATAAATCCAAATATTTAATTAAGATAAATGGTGAGATTCATGAAATGTTAGGGACCTAGAACACATGCGTTTATATGAGAAAACAGTTATGTTTGGGAAATTTCAAATGTACATGAGATGTATAAATGAGCTCAAATGTGAACTTAAATTGCATGGTTTGTCCTTGGACCCATAAAAATTCATATTTCCATTCCAAAAATGACATATTTTTTCTAAATTAAATTTATATGGAGATACCCATCTTGTATAATTATTGTAATTATATATAAAATAATTTATCCTCTTACTTGTGATAGAAATGGGTTCTTATATAAATACCATGGATGGACCCATTTGGAAGCCATATTATTTACATCAGAGTGATAATTTCAATCCCAATGTCATCTTCCATTGATGTACATAGATAAAATATTATTATATATTCCATTAACTATACAAGGACTCTCTATGAGGATAACCAATGATGAACTCCAAAAATAGGTTTTTATATATGGTTGGAGTTACACATAGGCACACTATGTGGACCTCCATTGATACCCTTAGAGGGCGAGGAATTTTTACAACAATTATAGTGATACAAGGGTTACCATGATGAATTTATAGGATGTTATTATAAGGTTATATAATCATTTTATTCCTTGTGTGATACCTCTGTTCAAGATTAGGAATGACAAGGACATGTTGAGGTTTACATTGAATGATGTAATAAAATGATTTTCAATGAATCTTCCAAGTCAAATAAAAAATATAGATTTGACCGGAGACTAATATTTTATTGATGGAAATATTAAACCCATAGTGATTAGAGTTGATTCATAAAAGATACATGGTCTATAAGAATGGTCGCAATAATTTATAAATTAAATCTTGTCTGACTGATTACTCTATGATTTTTAGTCTTACTACATACAGGGTAGTGAAGGATGGGTGTTCCAAGGAAACCTCAAACTGTTAAATTTATTCATATACCACTCATAATTTTAGTATTTATCATTACCTGAACACTTTTTATTATATATTCACATACTAAATGGAATTAGAAATCTTTTTTGGTGGCCTACTTAGATCAAATAACTCCATGATCATAATTCATGTTGGTAATCATACATACATAATAGATTTAGGATAGGATATGGGGAATAACACAATTTCCAATGTTTTATTTATTATAGAATAATATTGGGGGAGAAGAGTACTAGACTATGTCTCACGTGGCTTTCTATAGATTGTATTTTTTGCAATTTTTTTGTATACATGTATATTAGTTTACCTTATGCATTTTTAACCAAATTTTCTTTTATTATAACATGTCATTAAGATCATTTTTTATATGACCATGGTGAATTATATTTTTGGGTTTGTATATATATATGTTTGTGTGTGTGTGTGTGTGTGTATGTGTGTGTGTGTGTGAAGGATGTTTACTCTTCTACTTTTTTTAATACCTATTATTCTTCCTCTATTTATTAACATGATTATGCAACTGTTATTCAGTCTGATCATGAGGGTAAATCTACACATTATTTATCCATGGACCCTCACTACAAAGCCTCTAGTATAGGGGGAGGTACGCTAGAGGTGATTGTGGCCAACTGGGATTGATTATTGTACGGTGAATCATGTCTGAGGCTACACAAAGTGGTTTCATATCTTAATTTTATATTCATTACTATTTGGGGAAGGTAAAAATGATAAAAAAGACATATCTAGCTTCGGTAATGATCGTTTTCCTATGAGTAGCTATCCAATATATAGTGAGAAGAAAGATTACATAGCATGGGACATGTTTTTTTTGAATTTAATAATTAGAATTGACTTAATTTAAGTGTTGGTTTATACATGATAATTGATGTTCCTTATTACTCTATATTTTTATGATTTTCGAATATATAAAAGATTTATTCAATCAAAAATAATTATTGGTACCTCATGATCAATATTCCATACATATTTCATTCCATGTTTTTATTACTATGTGATTTACCTATATCATTTATTCATATTATTTTTATTTCTATGAAATTTTTCATTATTTTCATGCAAAAATAGAATAAATAATCGATTGTAATTAAATGGATGTCAATAAATATTTATAAACATTATCATACATTATAAATTTGGAATGATAACCCATATATTTTAACCCAGAAATATATATATATAAAAATACAAATGTGTTATTACAAACTATAGAATCTAATTTCTAAAGGAAATTTTTAGTGTTAAATGTTGATTCCAATTTCAATTTATATGGTTTTCCCCCTCTCACATGATACTTATACCATGAATACCATGACCATTGAATTATATAAGAGAATGTGATATTGAATGACCTCTGTTGTGGGATGTATGTAGTGTCTATTTATTTTCTTATGATCAGTATATCATACAAACATCAATTTCTGAGTAGGCCGATAGGTATGACTCTTATACAAGGAGGCTACTACCTTTTATATTCTTATATATGTGTTTTAATCAATTGTTACATTTTTTATAGTAGTGTGTGTTTAGAATTTATTGAGTCATAACACCTAAATGGCCTGTAGACATGTTTTGGGAGTGTGGTGATGATAATTATCTTGATGTAGTGGGACATGGGTCACTAGTAGAACATCCAGTAGTGTCAATAGAGGAACCACAAGCTATACCTGACATAAGCACTGTTTCCTAGTTTTGAGAAGATTTCCTACATTTTTTGTTGACTTTTTTGGGAGCCAGGGTACTTAGACCATCAATCAAAGAGTTTACCTATGATTTTCAGTATTTGTATCTACCCATATGTTAAGTGGATAGATTTCCACAAGATATGTGATTATGGAAATAATCCATGCTACTAATTCTCATGAATCATGAGACAACACAAAAAGATTACGGATGCTCCTAATATATATTATTTGAGATTCTATGAATATATTGTGCTATGTTTTAACCCTCCTAGATCATCATTTGGATTTGTATTAAATTTATTTTAGATGTATATCAATAAAAATTTCAATCCTGAGACCTTGAGGCCGATACTTCTAGACTGATTATCTACATGGAGTAGATATACTTATCAATCAAGGATTATACTGACCATTTCTTAAATCTCATCAATTATTACATATTATATTAGGTGAAGATTAATCTAAATCTATGAGATTTGAGGATGGTCTGAGTTATGACATTAGATCACAGGTGAATAAATTTTTGCATTCTATCTTATATGGAATAGTGAATCTGGTGAATATCTAGGAGCATAACATGAGAGAGGATAGTGGTGCGAGCCACTACAGTTCAAACTCATGATCATTAACTACATTTACACAACAATATGAAGCTTAAATTAGTGAATAAACACGAAGAAATTACTTTACCTAGTGAGTACTCACGTATCCATGTGTGTTTAAATTAGTTTAGTATACCAGGATATACAAAACCATAGTGCACTAGGGACCTTGTTGAGTGTCATTTTTTCAGATTGATTGGTCATCTTCATTAATTTTTATGATACATTAACCCAATATCCAATGAGAGAGGATATGAACATAATCCATATTAAATAGCAGGGTTAGTAGCTTCTCATCAGTCACGGATCTGGAGTAATGTAGATCAATCTGTCTATGTTGTTCTTCATTGTAGAGGACTCCAAAAATTAGATTTACAGTTTCAATAGGGGATTATTTCTCGATTTAGAAATATAATATCTCAGGATCGTGGATTATATGAGGTGTCTGAAGTGTATTTCATACCTGAAGAGTTGAGTTCTAGACCATCAATTATGATAGGAACTATTATTTTAGCCTCTATAGTAGTATCTTATCTTTTTAATACATTTCATTATCATTCCTTCATATTAATGCCTAATCTGGAGAGCCTTGGGATTAATTCTTAGCTTCATTATTTCTTGATGACACATGATATTATATTGGGGAAATGATCAAAGTGTGTATGCTTATACATGGAGTTCCCCATCGAGATAAGTCAATTTCTTTTAGAATGGGGACATCGTTTCCTTGAGATGATAGGGTTTGAAATAAATTTTTGGATGGAGTTTTTTTTTCTTATTATCCATTATTTGATTTCTATTAATGAAGGTTGATATTCAAAAAACAAATGACTAGGGTTATTATTCACATATTTTATTGGGTTTTCCAGAAAATCCAAGAAAGACCTATGAATCATTGGTTGAGTTTGATGACAATTGATATTTATACCATATATTTTGATGAATTGGGAAGATTTCACAAATATTTCATTAGGATGGTGTATAATTTCATGGACATTGTTCTAGATAAAATTTTAGGACTATGATTTTATAGTGATATCAAATATTTCTTTGGTCTAGTTATTTGAATCATAGTAGTAAACATTCTACTTTATATGGTAGAAAATAAAGAGTTTTGTGAGATCAAGTTGCAGAAAAAGGATTTAGAAGCTAAGGGTTTCACATGAACCAGTTCATCGTCATGGGGACCACCTATCCTTTTTACCAAAAAAATAGATTTTTAGCGTTATAGAGAGCGTTGATTACCATTGATATACCTACTTATGGTTATGAACCTATATCTATTTCATCTTATAAATGATATCATCAACTATCCCCAAGGAGCAAGTGTTGTCTTTACAATTGGTCTTGGATAAGAAAATACATCATGATCATGGTAGATCATTAGATATACCACATACATCATATTATAGTATATTTTTGTTATAAATGTATTTAAAATTTTGTCATATCCTAAGAAAGCTTTATTTTGTTCAAGGAACTAAAAAAATAGGTTTTCTATATATATATAGATTTATTTTTGATGGTCTTCTCAGATGCCATATTGGTTTATTCTCACCCTTGATATGACAAAAATAAACATTTCGGCATTATATTGAATATATTGAGTGAGAATAAATTATTTGGTATGATAAAAAGTTCAACTTTTGGTATGGAAAAAATTAACTTCTATGGAAAAATTATCACATATAAAGGTTAACATGTTGACCAAAATAAGGTGAGAGTTATAGTTTTCAAGGAGAATCACAATAAATTCATTTATATATGGAGTTTCTTGGTGAAAATGGTTATTATAGGATCTCTATTGAAAATTTACCTTTACTAGGTGATCCTATTATGGACTTGACTAAGAAGGGTGTAAAATTTATGTGTTCATAAACCTATGATATAGAATTTTAGGATTTGAAAGGGAGACTGATCATAAAATTGATCATGATTCAAACATTTCCTCAGATATGTCATAAATTCTATTATGATGCATTAGGTATCATACTAAGATTACTTTTGATTCGTGGTAATCAATTCAGGGGGTACGAGCCTCTTTAGTTGAGGCTACATGTGAGAAACTACCTAACACGCTATCTCGAGTAATACAGTAATGTCTATTCTTTTCATAATTAGAGGTATAATTTAATGGGTGAGAGTCTTGTAGTGATTACATATCATAAAATTATTATTTATATATTTTCACATCATTAAATAAATCTAATGAAATGAATAATGGTTCTATACCTATACAATTTTAATTATTTTCATTCTTAAATTCTCAGAAAGATAAATGAATGTGATGATGCTCTATGTATGAGAAATATGACATGGGATGGTTGTGAGTCTTGTTGCGAGTGGAAGAATATGAAAAAAAATTAGAGGAATTTTTATATTATTTACCATCATGGATAGTCTGTACTTGCATCATTATTAGGGACATATTCACATTTTGAGTGAGATAAGATGGTGTATATATCGGATTCTGATCCCTCATTCCTATGGGAATGTATTGAAAGATATAACACACCACCTTACCGGGACATTGATTAGAATAAGATATTGTGCTTTCTAAGGCACATATAAGATCCTACAGGTGTCTTAGAGGAGTTGAAATGGGAGTCTTATGCCTTGATATGGGTAGTGTATCATTATCATACAATGGTGTATCATGAGATAAACAAAAAATATTGGTGGATGGAGATAAAAAAGTGATTTTTGAGATTGTTACTCTATGTTCCATATATCAGAAGTTGAAGGAAAACACCAAAAAATAGTGGTTATTTTATAGTTGTTAGCAATTATGGAGTGGAAGTGAGATGAAATCACTATGATTTTCATCATGAGATTTACAAGATCTCCTAGGGTATGTGATTCAGTATGGGTGATCATAAAATGGTTGATTTTTTTCCTTTTCATATCTATTTTGGAGGCCGCATACTGGATGGTGTAGGGAGGCTCTAAATTAGTGACATCATATGTCTCTATGGGGTTCCATGTTCTATCAAATATTAAAAATATTCTTCTTTAATGTCATTATTTTTAAAGGGTTTTCATAAGGATGTAAGTCCATAGGTACGACTAAGTAAATCATATCACTGATATATTGATGGATATTGAAAGTATATAATACATTTTTTGGAGTATATTTTGCTTGACTGATTCCTTGATTTTGGGTGTTCTTGGTAGAAACAGTTACCTCTCACCAAAATTTCTTGCAATAATATCATTCAAGAAACCATATTGATATATCCTTAATAGACCTTAAATGGTATGCAAATCCATTGACCCCTATGATGTCCAAAAAAACACATAATGTGCTATTGGGTCCTCATAACATTTAGCAGACATCAGAGTATGTTCATTATTTTAGGTATTATATTTCTAGAGCTCAATCTGGACCTTAGTAAAAAACTAATCGTCAACATAAACCATTAGAAATTTATTTGGGATGTCATGTTTTCATATGAGTTTAGATTACACAAGGGGATAAAAGGATTTAAAATAAGGGTAGTTATCACCAAATAACATCAAGACCTGTGAGATTCTAGAGAAAGTATATCAGCTAGACTATAGGTTGTAGTTACCTTAGAGTTATCAAGCCATGAGCAACATCTTACATGCATCTTAGATTCACCGATATGATTCTAATCTAGCACAAAAGTCTTCATCCCTAAGAGCATGAGATGGTGGTTGATAATTTCATTGAGAGTAATCTTTTCTTTGCTTCTTTTTCATTGAAAAAATTATTTATTAGGTATTTCATTTCTATTAGAATGGGTTATGTGGTAGTGTAACCAAGTACATGATGAGACGTAGAAGAGGGAGGCCTACATACCTACATAGTGGATGGATTTATTCTCATATAATTCGTAGCCATTCATTGAAGGGTAGTTCCAGGACTGAGTTATTTATGGTGGGACATTATAAGAACCCATAATTTCTATGAGCTATGTATCATATAAATCATTGCTAAAAAATTAATATTTATCCTTATAAATTTTCTTATCCATTTATGGATGGGTTCAAGAGTATTTGAGACTTTTTCAAATCCAAATTCTCTCACTTTTGTAGAAAACAACATGGATGAATTGTTTGAAGAATCTATCAATCCCAGTTTATGTGGTTTGGAAAAACATTATTGGGCGATGTTTTTCACTTCTAGGTGGTTACACCATTGGAAAGTACAGTTCCGCTAGGTCCCAAAATAATATAGGGCCGATATAGATGGTGTGTATGGGTTGAAACTAGATTTTTATACATTTCACTACATTCAATGCAACAACTATCTTGGAAATGATATGGGTGCAACATTTAGTCCACCATGTAGCCAAAACAACATAAAATTAATTGTTTTTCAAAATAATTGTTTTACATATATCTCTTTATAACTCACCCCCTTCCAATTTCTCATCCTGAAGATATCATATAATCCCTATAAGAATATTTAAACTTGACTAAATATATTCATTGAAATATTTAACCATGCGAACCCTGATCAAGCTTGTGTCTATATCGTAGAAAGTCACATATAGGATCAATCGCCCAGTGGAACCTTTATTAGTTTATCTTTCTAAATATGATGTTATTTTGGGTGAGATCATTATATTATTTTATTGTACTATTTCAATTTTCGTTATTTCTCCCATTCTATATTTTATTATATAAAATAAAAGTATGAGTATTTGAATACCAAGTTGAGGTAGGTTGCCTCATGCATTTCCCTCAATGTCCTCTTGTTTACACACACACACACATACACAATTATATACATATCATTTTATTCTTGCCATATTTTCAGAGTGGTACTTATTTAGTGAAATGACTCTTAAATGAAATTTTTATGTGTGACCTATATTACCCAGGAGAAGTATTTATATTTTCCCAATGTTAATGGACCTATAATTTAACAACCACTTTGGGGTTTTTTTCAAAATGGATAAACCCACCATGGAATACCTATGAACTTATCAACATTCATGGTGTTTCTCATTAAAATTTTCTTTTGGGAGGTTAAATTTAATGATGGAAATATAAATTAGACTATGTGGATGATGGAAGGGAAGACCATCCCCAATGCATTTGTCTATTGTCATTCTAAATAAGACTTCATATGTTCCGCAAATACAAATTCCCAAATATAATAAATGGGAGGGATCATGTGATGATACATCTGTGATGGCAATGATTTTATTCGATCATCCTTTTGACGAAATGAAATTCTATATGTGTTTATATGACTTTCAAATGAGTTAAAAAGTCAACATAAATGGTACGATCATTTCATTGTTCTATGTTTGTAATTTTTCTCATTCCAATAGTGAGATATTGTTTCTGAATCCGAATTCAATAAAGTTACTCAACATATTTAATTAATTTATGAATTATAACTGAATATATCATGCACCTTTGGTGACACATGTGTTCTTACATAAACACCAGGGATGAACTCATTCAGAAACAATATTATTTACACATGAGTGATATTGGGACTCCCACTATAGACTTCTAAAGATGGAATTAGTTTAATGGTTATTTTAAATTCCATAACTGATACTATAAATCCCAAATTTTAAATTTAATTATTGAAAAATAGGAATTATTATTACATAAGATAAGAGTGGAAATTTTTCTCTCTATGTGGGCCGTTATAAATGGACATAGAGGGTGGTGACATTATATGCCTCCTACAGCGAAGCCATTGTTATAATGATGAATTCCTATAATAGAATTTTATTGTGACGGTTCATGTTAATCATATAGTGATACCATTGTTTCAAATTATGAAGGCCATGGATGGGCTTCAGTTTCATTTAATCAAAGCAATAAACTAATAATGAAACATGTCTTCCAAGATAAAGAATAAAATTGGATTCAGATAGAGCCTTGTATTTTATTGATAAAAATATTATTCATATCTGATTATATAAGATTCATGGGAGATTCTTGTGAAATGATCTATGTCATGAGACATTATAAATGAAATTATTTATGACTTATTAATTAGACATATTTTTGCATATGCTGTAGGAGGTACCAATGGAAGGGTTTTCTATGGGAACCCAATGCAATGTAGGTTATTCATGTACCAAAATTATTTTATAAATTTTAACATTAACTACATATTATTATTTTTTATAAATTCACACACTGGATGAAATTAGACATCCTTGGAATTTTTCTAATATGTTTATCTCTCACCTTACTCAGGCAGCCAACTAGTATCTAGATAGACATCATGAATGAATGTAAGGAAATGGTAATGCAACCATTTCCTGATGATTTATTTATTGTAGATTTTTATTAGGGTATAATATGATGAATTTATGGCTATTGATTCTGTCTAGAGATAGTATTTTGACCCTTTAATTAATTTAGGTATACCCTTATGTATGTGTACATGCTTCCATGTCTATCTATTTTCCATTTTTTATAACATTTTAGGGTTATTATTTTTTATATGACAATTATGGTTGATCTTACTAGGTTATTATAAGCCTGATGGATGTTTTAATTTCCAATATTCAGTAATCTCTTATGATTCCATTATTGATTATTATTATTAAACTATAAGGATTCACTCAGAACATGAGGGTATAGTCTCCCCTCAGTTCAATCATAAACCCTGCTACTAGTTGAAAATCATTAGATTAGAATGAAGAAATATTTATGTAACACCCCAAGAGTTCATGTTATTCCTCTTTTTAAATTCAATTCTTATTATAACTTACATTACACAAAACACTAATCTAAAATAAACTATTAAAATTTATTATTTTATTCTGATAGTTATCACCTACCCCTTGGAATGGTGATAATAAATTATATTATCTAATGTATGAAATTATTGTTTACCCATGTTTATAAATTCAATAAATTTATTATCCATTAATTATAAATAAAAAAAATCTAATTGAACATAAATGATGTGTTTTCATAAAAACAAATACTTTCTACACCCAAAATTGTTTTTTATCATAATAAATTGAATTAATCACATTTAGTCAAATATAATAATGAATGATATATATTATATATATTCAATAAACTTTTAAAATAAACCAGTAAATGATTTTTATAGGTTTAATATAACAAATAGAAATTTTTTTAGTGGAAAAAACTACATTTTTGAAAAGGTTATTTTGATAATTTTTATGGGGTATATGTTTTTAAAAATAATTTTTGAATCATTTACATGTAATAATTTAAAAAATATTGTTAATTTTTGAATTTTGGGAATCCAAAATTATTTTTGGGAGAAATTTTGGTAATTTTTTTTAGAAGGTTCATTTTTTGATGAATATAACTAATATTTAAATTTAATTAAAACTGTTTTTTTGGATAATTTATTCATATAGATAATTGGTGTTTTAATTTTTTTAAAGTATAAATACATAAATTTTATGTATATAAATCAATTTATGTCATATTAATCAATTTTAAATTGAAAGTAGATATAAAAACATTAAAATCTTTTTAAATTTTCATTTTAAAAACCTCCCTTTCATTGTGTCTGCTGAATGAATTTAAAATATAAATTTTCAAATTATGTAAATTTAATTTGGTAAAATGGATCCCATATTTAGAATAAAAATTAAAAATTTAGTTTTTAGTTTCAGTTCTTAATAAATTTATAATTTAAAATGGTAACAAAATTATTTACCATAGTATTGGAAAAAAATTAAATGGGATAAATCTAGAATTTTAATTGATTAAAATACCAAATAAATTATGAAATTAATGTTTTGATCATGTATGTGTTGACCTTACCCAGCCCTGGAAATTTTAATTTCTAACCAATTTCGTAGATATTAATTCATCTTAAATGTTATTAGATATAAAAATGTAATTATGATTATATTAAAAACATAAAACCACCTCTTCTC
Source organism: Viscum album (assembly GCA_963277665.1). Classification (NCBI taxonomy): domain Eukaryota; kingdom Viridiplantae; phylum Streptophyta; class Magnoliopsida; order Santalales; family Viscaceae; genus Viscum; species Viscum album. Next base: position 602,686,873 of record OY728136.1, on the reverse strand, counting down.
AAGTATGAGTACCATACCATTTCAATCGACAAGACCTGTAGCTCCTGAAATATTCACACAAACATTTTCTCCTTACCCCTCTAATATTTACGTGCTACTAGTTTCCTAAAAGAACTAAAGTCATGATCGTAAAGTGTCTCTCAATATGTTCATATTCAATAAGTGGTCAAAGAACCCTACACCAAAACGAAGGATGAGGATTCCAATTAATTAGTAATTATTTATATGAAGGTTTATAAAATTACAAATAATGGTTCTCCTAATGAAAATATTTTGATTTTCTTTTTAAAAATTTTATTCTAATATTAAATATGTATCTATTTTACCAAGATTTCTAAAATTTGGGATAGGATTTCATGATTATTCTGCTAATGAAACAAAATTTAGGCAGTAGCTTTGGGCTAAGGGATTCTAGTACATTAAATTTGGTATTAGATATTGTTATGTATAAAAACAAGGATCAAGATTTAGTAAAATGTAGATTAGATAATATAACCCAATTTTTTGGCATTGAGGATAATTTAATGTATATTATTTCAACCTATTGATTTAGTAATGAAAATGGATAACATAAATTAAATATAATTATTCATATATTTGGAAATTGTAAAGATTTAGACATCTAAAAATAATTTTTCATCACTTTTTTATTTATCTCAATGATTAGGGTATGTCATAAAATGATTTTGGATTTATTCAAGGATGGAACTAGAAGTAACTAGGTTAATGATGAATGTAATCATTAATATTTTGATAATGTGAGATGAAACCCCCATAAGAATGTCTTATAGCAAAATTAATATATATTTGGAGTGAAAATAATGATATAACAAATGTAATTTATGAGTAAAATGGAATATTTTGGATATTGGTATCCATGAGGTATTACTGGTGGTTTAACAGTCTAAATGTGGAAAATAATTTTATTATAAAAATCAATTACATATGGGAGAAACTCAAGAAGATAATCAGAAATTTATTTCAATTAATGGTTAAACTATTGATGATGAAAACAATTTAAATAATAATTTAATTTAAGGAGGTATTAACGAATAATATGTTGAAGAAAAGTTGATGCCTTATGAATTAAGTATAATGACTAAGGTTATTGTGAATTTGTATTCAATAATTATTTTTTTAGTGAATATATGGTTAAATGTATCTTTATATATATAGACGAAATATACTTTAGTAATTCTTTATTGATTTGGAAGAATGTAAGGAATAGTACCAGAAACCAAGAGAAGATATTATGATTCAATTGGATCTTTTTAAGACATATGATTGAGGGAAGATAACACTTTATTGTTATTGATGTTGAGATAATAAATATAAATATATATTTATGTGAGATAATTGATGACTATGATTGTGTAGAGTTTTTTATTTTTTTACGAAGGGTTTACAACATGTTTGGATTTAAATAATATATTTAACAATCTGAGATTTTATTTTATGGAGAATGCTTGGTTTTTATTGAGTATTAATTGTGAAAAAGTTTATTCTTATAATTTTTATGTGAAAATTAGATTTACATTTTTTTGTTAAGAAAATATAATGTTAATATGTTTATAAAAATTTGGCTACCTTTATTCAAATTTTATTTTAGGTTAAATTTGGGGAGACATATTTTGGAAAATTATTATAATTATGTCATTATTTAATGAATTATATTAAAAAAATTAATTGTTGCTAGAGGTTAGTTTTTTATTTTTCACAAGGGATAATATATTATATCTAGTTTTATTTTGTTATATATTTATAGGCATATGATTGGATTATATAATATTTTATAGAAGTTCCACAAGTATAAAAAATTTATATCGAATGTCCGTCTCTTTGTTTATGAAATGAAGTGGAGATAGGTGTCTGAGCATCCATGAGATGATATTATTCTTGTGATATAGTGATAATAAATTTATTTTTTATCTATTGTTGGCCAGGATGCTAAATTAATTTCATAGCTCAAGGAATATGATTTGGGAAAAAAACATTATACATTTAATTTTTTCCAAAAGGAATCCATGGACACTTTAACCCATCACAGATTAATGGTTTTATGATGTTAGACATTTTTATGTCCATGCTATATCTCTCTCTCCATTAGAACATGATACTTTTATTTCTCATCCATGAATTGGTTTTAATATTCCACTAAATATATCCAATTTTAAATCGTATTTTGTTGGTAACTATTGCATTTCCCTTTCCCTCTTATAAAGGATATAATTTATGAATCCTATTTATGTTCGGGGTTTCCCACAATGAATATTTCATGTATCATCCTTTTTTTTCCAATGTGAAATTTAAGATTTAAAACAACATATATATGAATAGTAGAATGAAACACACCAATATTTTATGGTATTCAACTTTTTAAATTCAATATCTTTGATAACATACATTACAAACAACCCCAAGCATAAAAAATGAATAATTTTTTTTACTTAATTGTGATAGTTATCACCATTACATTTTAATGGATATAATTAGTGATATCAAATAAATTTTTAAATATATTATACACATTTTTATAAAATTAATTCATTGAAATAAAATTAATTATAAATAAAAATAAATTCATTTGAACATAAATAATGTTCATTTATAAAATCTATTGTTATTCCCAAAATTGAATAATACCACAACAAATTGAATTGATAACTATTATTGAATGATATTAATGAAACATATATACTATATTTATTGAATAATTTTTTTAAAAAATCAAACAATTAATCTGATAAGATTAGGATAATAAATAGGTTTACTTTTAAACATAAAAGAAATATTTTTCAAAATAAATTTTCCATCTTTTAATGGTGTACCTATTTTAAATATAAAATTTCTCACAATAAATATTTTTATTCAGAAAAATATAAATGAATTTGAAATATTAATATAAAAAATTTTATAATGTTGATTATGTTTTATATGTTTTAATTTTTGATGAATATTGAAAAACATTGAATTTCAAATAATAAGTACTTTTTGATAATTTATTTTTATAGTTAAATTATGTTTCAAATTAGTTTTAATGTATTATTAGACTAATTATATTCAAATAACCCCATTTATTACATTTTAATAAATTTTTTAGATATATTTTAAATAATTTTTTTCAACTTTCGATTTTTTCACATTAAAAACCAACTCTTTCTTTGTATTCACAGAATTAATTTAAATTCTATTTTTTCAATTTTTGTGAATAGAATTTGGTAAAATGGATATCATATTTAGAATTGTATGGATTATATTAGGATGTATGGTGATGTTTTTTGTTATAAATGAAAATGATTCTATGGTAAAAAATTTAATTAACATGGTATAGGTTATAAATTAAATGGTATAATGTTAAATAATAGATATCTTAAAATAACTAAAGAAATCAAAAAAAATAGGGTTTCATGAGTTATAGATCAGACCTAAATAGACTATACAATATTAATTTATATTATATGTCATGGACATTTAATCCACCTTAATGTAGTTGGATTTAAATTTTAATTAATCATTATTTTTTCACTTAAACGCACCACTTCTCAAGTATAAAATCCAACCCTCCCCATCCTATTTTGGCCAACAAGACTCATAGATAAAAAAATATAATCCCAAACCTCCATTTATAACTCTACCCACATACAAGTGTTTTTGGTCTCACAAAATACCAAAATCAATGTTTGAAAAGGGTCTCTCATAGAGGTGATATTTAACAAGACATTAAAGAATTCCGCACTAAAGGGAAGCATTATGTAAGGATGTTCACATATCACTTTACTAATATGTGATATATTTTTTATTTAGGAATTATTTTTTATGGTAAATATAAAACAACTTTTTACATTTTATATCATGAATATTTCTATTCTTAAGATACTATATGTTTAATTTTTTTATATTTCTTCATGTGGAAAATGATTCAAATTTGTCACTATTATATGAGACACTTTGGAATGCCTAGTGATTATTTTCATAAAACATTATTCTATGTTATATTTTAATTTATATTCATATATGTCAATACATATTTTTTGAATCTTATATTTCAGTTAGGTTAGACTCTTATGATACAATCTTCCATATTTTAGTAAATTTTCATTGACTAGTTTGACTAGGAATGTGGTATATTTATACCATTCACCATAATAATATTGATGATTTGAGATTATTTATAATTAAAAAATTAAAATTTATTTAGGTTTTTATTACAGGTTAAAAAATATTGTATATGTAGATTATGTTTCCTAATATTTATATGATGTATTTTGTGGACTTATTAAGTGATGGTTGGGGCCATCTCTAACACATCTATGCGTTTGAAGGTTTTATAAGACAAAAATAATATTTTTTTTCCAAATACTTTTTCTATTTATTAGCTTATATTCATAAATCCTTGATTATTATTTATTCTTACAATGTATCCTTGATTGTTTAATATTCATGGTATTTTACTAGAAGGTTTGTATCAAATGTCCGACATTACATATTCTATCATTGTAAAATTAGTAATTGAAATAGATTTTATTATGTTGATTGTTAAATATATATGTTTAGGTTTTATAAATCAAATGGTTTTTTGTGTGGAATAATTTTATCATATTTTATTTTGTCCATATTATAGTCAATTTATTGATTTAATAGAATATATTTTAATTCGTTACCATTCCATATTTTTATTTCTTATTTATAATAGCTTCGACACTATACATAACCCTTATAAGGAATTTGAACTCACCCATTTCTTATTTTTTATTTTCTCTTAGGATTCCATGATATTTATTATGATTTATTTTTCTGGTTACACAATAATAGAATAATTATTTTTTAAAAAATAAATTTTTTTTCAAATTTTAATTTGATTTTAAAATATGTATCTAGTTTACTAATAATAATAAACTATTTGGTCCATTGGGATGTGATTTTGTCTATCATTCCCCAATTTAATAATGTACTGCATTGGATTGGGATACTAGAGTATAAGTAATTACACTTGAGGTCATTTGTCTAACTATGCTTGGATAACATTTAGTGAACTGGGTCTGTGACATCATAATGATCACATGTGAGTGTGTGTAGCTTGTGAGACCCATTTATGAAAATATATATATGAGTATACATGTATAATTTAGTAGTTATTTATTGTGATCAAATATATTTTTATGTTTATAAATATTTCTACTGTTGATTTTTTTATTTTCTTCTTATTATTTACCATATTTTTTATTTTTCTTGGATTTCAGAGTTTAAATCACATATTCATAGTTTGGGTACTATAGTGGTATGATTACCCCATTGATTTTGTTTGTGCATGGCATGTGGTGATGATGATAGTGAACCCTTACCTATAATAGGACCATTATATCCTTGTGTTCTAGCATGGAAAATTATGTCATGCATACACTGTGTAGATATTATAGAACTTGATACCCTATGAATATCATGTAGGTGTACTAGAACTTGTTACCTTGGAAATACTGAGAGCCATTTTAATAGTCAGTATTAGATCTTGAATCAACATAATTTCATGAGGATCCTATGTAGTTTGTTTATATTTATGTGTCTAGTTATTATTATATAATGTAACTTTTATCATTCATTTGTAATTGAGCTGAATAATGAATTTCCATGGATTGAGGATGATTTTTGAGTGCATGACTGGTTGATAGATGGTTGGTTTGGATTTTCTATTCATAGATATTTTGTGATATCCTAATTAAGTTATGTTTTTTTTTAAAATTTCGATGCTTATCACATGTAGAAAAATATAATTTTATTTGTAGATAGTAGAATTAGTTGTTGATATCCCAATGAGTTATACTAACACAATTCTCAAGGGTAAATGGAACTTTTTTATTTGATATAAACTCACTTTATTTTAGTATAATGTTTTTTGTTGCACAATTTGATCATTTTTAATTATATATTTCTCTAAAAATACATATTTAAAAATGTTGGGGATTAGTTTTGTACTTCTTATTGTACATTTATTCCTTTCTATAATGTATGTTATAAGTCTTTTGTGAAATTTGAGACATGTTTACATATAAACTTATTAAGACTATTACATTAAAATTCATACATTAATGATGGTATGTTTTTGTTTCATATTAAACATATTTTATTATATTTACATGATTGTTTATTTATCATCATTTTTTATTCTTATTGAGGGTATAGTCTCCATGATTTATCCTTTGAACCTCGCTTTTAGTCCGCAGACTCTAGCATACCATGAGGCGTACAAGAGGTAATGTAAAATTCAACCACAATCCTAGACACTCAAGTTAATATGTTAAATAATTGGATCGTTTTTTATTTTTATTTATTATGATTTTATTTTCTATATATTTTACCATTTTTATAATTTTATTTATGATTTTTTTGTCTTTTATTAAAAATATATTTGGTCACTAGCACATGATGTCTTTTGGTTCTCATTTTTTTCATATTATCTCATATAAAATATATAAGATTTCAATTTGATGATAATTAGGATTATAAGAGTAGACAATTTAATAATATATTTATGTTGTAAATGAATTAAATCACTATAAATGTGCTTCACATTCCATTAAACTACCGAGTGTTCGAAATTATTTATGAGCACTTTAATCTCTCATAAAATTATAATATTTTTTCATTGTAATAATAATTCATATAAGAAACAAATGTTGAGATATCAATTATTCATATTTGTTGGACTCCCCATGTATTACTCATGTTTTAATGATCACAAATATCAATAAAAATTACACATCATGTTTTGATGATAGAATATCTTATTGATGATTAAATAATATCACTATTATTTACAAATCTTATGCATGATCACAAATCTCACTTTTTTTTATCAAACCTTTGTATTTATGTTTCAAATTCTCCCACTTTCTAATTGTTAAACTTAATTCATATTCTTCATATTACTATTTAAGTCTAAATACAGATATTTTCCTAAGTACCTAGACACCGGGACGGACACACCGTGACCCAGACACCGTGAAGGACACACCGTGACCCAGACACCTTGAACGACACACTGTAACCCAGACACCGTGAAGGACACACCGTGACCCAGACAACGTGAAGGACACATCGTGAACCAAACATCGGGAAGCACATACCGTGAAGAACATACCGTGAAGGACATACCGTGAAGAAGACACCATTTACATAATCACGGTGCCTCCGTTTCTTAACCTTTATGTCAATATTATTTAAAAAATACTAACGGTCATATTTGATGTCTTTAATGTAATTAATGTTATTTAATGATAGTTTTTGGTCTGTCAGGAAACTGTACCTCGTATCTATTGAAATGAAATCATTCCTATTGCTAGAGCTTGGGGAATATAAAAAATATTGAGCTGCAGTAGAGATAAAACTCACGCTCGTGCTTGAAACGTCTCGACGCACGTACTACAATACTATCAAGCTCTGCACTGAACAAAACAACAATCCTGAGCACAAATGTGAAGAACACATTGCACGATCCTCAAAGAAGTTCCACACATGAAATCCTATATTTCTGAAGAACACACGAAGTAATCTGGATTCAAGAGAACATCTTATCTCCTAGAGAAATAAAAGTTGATCCACAACACTCTGTTTTTTCAACAGAAACACCAAAGAACGACTCAGAAGCTATTTTGCTGAATCCAACGATTACAGAGCTGCAATGCCAATCACTAGAGCTTCCTATACTTTCATATACTTTCTATAAGTGATTTATTATTTACTTTTGAGCAGTGTGTGTATCCTGTTTATTTTACACATACACTATCTCCTGTGCTGAACTGGAGGATATCACAATCCTCATACCAAAACCCTTTAATCTTGTTTACCCATGACAACTGTGGAAGTGGTCCTTGTGTGGCCTGGTATTTATTTTCATTTCCCACAAAGAATAGTGGTAGAGGTCCATGCGTGGCCTGAACAGTCCTGTACTATTGTTAACCCCAATACAGGGTATGGATCACTTTAATATATATAAATTTGAGAGGACTAAGTCTCAGCATAAGACTCAACATCTTGGTTATATTTTCTGTTCATTTTGAGTTTGAGTTCAAAATATACAGTATCTAGTTTAAATACAGCTTCTTATTAATTTCAAAAACAAATCTATTTTAAAGTTACTTTTATAGTTAATCTAGAAAGTGTTTGTATCTATTGTAAATCAGTAGGTTTGTTTCAAAAGCTAATTTAATCTTCTGATTAGATTAACTGATAACAAATCAATCTTTTGAGAATCTAATTTATCCTTTATAGTTTTACAAATTTACTATAGTTTAACTTGTTTTATAAATTGGGGATTTTTAATAAGAAATATTTTAACAGAAATTTTAATTGGAACTAAATTCACCCCCCCCCCCTCTTGAGTATCCACTCTGACCAATATTTGGTATCAAAGGTTGTTTTTTTATTTATACAAGTTTTCAAAACACTCTATTTTTCAACTATGATTTTAGTTGCATCTATAAAGATCTTAAATTTCGATTAGTTCTAAATTTTATCTCATTAACTTTACTTTATAAAATCTAGCTATAGAAAATAGACTAGAGGGTGTTGCTACTAACTAACCACCTTTCTTTAATGGTACAAACTATGCCCAGTGGAAACATAAAATGAAAATTCATTTGGAAAGTATGGGTTTTGAAATCTGGACTACTATAGAATCACAATAGAAAATTCTAGAAACTGAAATAACAACTTTGGATGAACCTACTAAAGTAGCTTACAATAATAACTATAAAACTATGAATGCTTTGTATTGTGCATTTGGAGATGATGAATTTAATAGAATATCTGCTTGCAAAACTGCTCATGAAATTTAGGATACTTTGGGTGTTTCTTATGATGGAACAACAAATGATAAAGAAATGAGATTAAATACTTATACTATTAAATATGACTATTTTAACATGAAGACTAATGAACATATTTTTGATATGTATCTCAGGTTTAATGATATAGTCAATACAATGAGTTCACTTAGTAAAGTTGTTTCAACAAAGGAACAAATTATGAGGATACTGAGATGTCTTCTAGACTGATGGAGGGGCACATCTGTTTCAATCAGAGAATCATGTGACATTGGAGCTCTTCCTTTCAAAGAGTTTATTGGTAAATTAATGATGTATGAGGAAGAAATCAAAGTGAATAAGGAGGAAAGTTATGAAACAAAAAGAAAGTTTGTAGCTTTTAAATCCACTACTTCTAAGAGAAAGGACAAAGAAAAAGTTCAAATACAAACAAAAAGCTCAACCAGTGATGATTCTGATTCATAGAGTGATGTAGAGACGGCTCAAATATCCAGAAGATTTAAGAAGTTTTACAGGAAGAAAAAATTCTTCAGAAAATCAAATTACATAGGAAATTATGACATTAATGGTCATTTGAAAAATGAATAGAAGAAAGATGATAAAAATGGTGAATTTTCTGTTATGAATGAAAAATAAAATGTCACATAAAAGCACGCTGCCCAAAACTGAAGATAAAAAATAAACATGATTATATGGAAAGTAAGTATAAGAAAGCTATGAAAGCTACTTGGATTGCTTCAGAACACATAACAAGTGAATCTGAAATCTCTGATTCTGAAAAGAATCATTCCAACAAGTGTTTCATGACAAACACATCTGAGGTAACCTTAGATACTCATGTTTTAAATTCCTATTATTCTAGAGATGATGCAGAATTTGATTCTGATTCTGAAGATATGTATAAGGCTGAATTATCTGAATATTGTAACATGCTAGAAGAAACATGCAATGAACTTAAGGACAAATATAATTCATTAATGAAACAACATGCTCTCACTTAAAATGTTAAATCTTCTCTTGATACTGAAAAAGAAAATAATGCTCAACTTTTAAAGGAAAATACAGAATTGAAAATGTCAAATGAGAAACATAGAAATGACTTAGAGAAATTTACAAAGGGAAAAGATACACTTACGTAAATTCTAGGAAATAAATTGGCACTGAAATACACTATTGGAATAGGCTACCAACCTAGACAGAGATATTTACTAAGAATATATTTATTCCTAAATCTGGACAGAATACTGTTAGTTCCAGTTCTAGAAATTTGCATGATTCAACTGGTTATTCACATAGTTATAGATCAAATAGAGTTTATCTCTCAAAATATTTTTACTCTGTAAAATATATGAGACCCATACGACAAATTTGGGTACCAAAATCCATGATTTTGAACCTATTTGGACCCAAGAATATCTGGGTACCAAAGCCATTTCCCATCTAAATCTGTTTTGTAGGAAACCTGTTTGAAGATTTCCCACAAGAAGACATGGTATTTGGAAAGTGGATGTTCAAGACATATTCCTGGGGATTACTCATGCTTCAAGATCCTAATCAAAGTTGATGGAGTCCATGTCACCTTTGGTGATAATTCTAAGGGAAAAATCATCGGCCTAGGCCAAATTGGTAACACTAACTCAGTTTTAATTTCTAATGTTTTATTTGTTTATGGATTGAAATATAAATTGTTATGTATTTCTCAATTATGTTATGATGGATTTAATGTTAAATTTGAAAATAATTCTTGTAATGTTTTTAACTCTAAAAATGTTTTAGTATTCTCTACCTTGAGAAATGAAAATTTTTATGCTGTTGATCTGAATTCTTTCGCTAAACAAAATGTTACTTGCCTAAATGCTTTTCAGAAAGAATCTTGGTTATGGAATAGAATATTAGGACACTAAAAAATAAAATCACATATAAAACTAATTAAGAAGAACTTAGTTAGAGACTAAACCAAACTTGAGTTTCCAAATGATAATGTTTGTAATCCTTGTCAAAAGGGAAAGAAACAGAAAATATCTTTCAAACCAAATAAAGTTGTGTCAACTTCTCAACCTCTAGAGTTAGTTCACATGGACATGTTTGGACCTTCTAGAGTATCTAGCATAAATGGGAAGCACTATGTCTATGTCTGGGTAGATGACTTTTCTACACATACATGCGTATACTTCTTAGCTCACAAAAGTGAAGCATGTTCTTACTTTATTAAATACTCCATGTCTGTAGAAAACAATAGTGTACTTAAGATTAAGACCCTGAGAAGTGATCATGGTCGTGAGATTGAAAATCAAGAGTTTGAATCTTATTTCTCACACAATGGCTATAGTCACAACTTTTCTTCCCCTATGACACCTCAACAGAATGGTTAGTATAAAGATGAAATAAAACCCTTCAAGAAATTTCTAGAACCATGATTAATGAATAAGACCTACCTATTTATTTTTGGGCTGAGGCTATGAATACAACTTGTTATATTATTAATAGAGTCTTGATAAGACCTATTCTCATGAAGACCACACATGAGTTATAGAATAATAGAAAACCTAAAGTTAGTTACTTTAGAGTCTTTGGAAGCAATGTTTTTATTCTTAGTACAAAGGATAATATTGAAAAGTTTTCTTTTATGAGTGATGAAGGAATCATTCTTGGTTATTACTTAACTAGGAAATCCTCTAGAGTCATTAATAAAAGAACCAAATGTGTGGAAGAATCTGTTCACATAAAATTTGATGAAACTGATCCACATGAGCCTAAGTCATCTCTTGAAAATATTGAAGAAGATTTATATGTTCTGAACCTTAATGATAAAATCAATGAACCTACTGTAAAGACAACATGTTTTGGAAATATTTTAGAATCTTCTCCTAATGAACACGAACCCATAGATGAACCTGAAATTTCTAGTCCTACCTTTACTAGATCAACTAGAATTCTAGAGAATCATTCTTTAGATGCTATTGTTGGTAATCATGATAGAGGGACATAGACTAGAGATTCTCTTTGAAATCAGGTTGAACATCAAGAATTCTTGTCACAACATGAACCTAAAAACATTGATGATGCTATTATTGATGAATTTTGGGTAATTTCTATGCAAGAAGAACTCAATCAATTTGAATGAAATAAATTTTGGAAACTAGTAGGAAGACCTAAGGACACTTTCACCATTGGCACTGAATGGGTGTTTAGAAATAAAGTAGATGAATCTGGAAATATAGTTAGAATCAAGGCTATATTAGTCGCACAAGGCTATAGTCAAGAAGAGGTAATTGATTATGAGGAGACTTTTTCTCTAGTCGCTAGACTAGAAGCTATTAGGATTTTACTTGCTTATGTTGCACAACTAAATTTAGAACTATTTCAAATGGATGTGAAGAGTGAATTCTTAAATTGGTATATAGTTGAGGATGTTTTTTTGAAAAACCATCAGCATTTAAAAACCTTCATTTTCCAAATCATATTTTCAAATTATCCAAGGCTTTATATGGTTTAAATCAAGCTCCAAGAGCTTGGTATGATAGATTAAGTACTTTTCTAATTTCTAAAGATTTTATAAAAGGAATAGTTGACCCTAATCTTGTTATAAAACGAATTTATAATGATGTTTTAGTTGTACAAATTTATGTAGATGAAATTATTTTTGGATCTTCAAGAAATTCCATATGTACTGATTTTTCTAAAATAATGAAAAACGAATTTGAAATGAGTTTGTTGGGTGAACTTAAATTATTTCTTGGATTTAAAATATTTCAAAACAATAATGGATATATTTTAACTCAAATTAAATATACTATATATATTTTAAAACATTTTGGATTGGATAACACAAAAGGTAGTGACACTCCCATGAGTACCACCTGTAAGTTGGATCTTGATGAAGATAGAAAATTTGATGATCAAACCACATATAGTGGAATGATTGGAAGTCTACTCTACTTGAATGCTAGCCATCCCGATATTATTTTTAGTGTGTGAATGTGTTCTCATTTTCAAGCAAACCCTAAAGAGTCACATTAAAATTCTGTAAATAGAATTTTTAAATACCTCAAGCATACTCCTAGTTTAGGACTATTCTATACAAAAATACAATATTTTGAACTAGTTATCTCTTCTGATGCTGATTTTTATGGATGTAAGTTAGATAGAAAAAGCACCTCTGGAACATGTCACTTTTGAGGCAAGTCACTAGTATCATGGTGTAGTAAGAAACAAAATCTTGTTGCATTATCTACTACAGATACTGAATACATAGATACTGGAAGTTCTTGTGCACAAATTTTGTGGATGAAACACACTTTACTAGACTATGGATATCAATTCAGACATGTAACAATAAATTGTGACAACACAAGTGTGATTAACATTTCAAAGAATCATATTTCTCATTATAGGACAAATCATATTGATGTAAGACATCACTTATTGAGGGATCATTACCAGAAAGGTGATATAAATTTGGAATTCATTGGTACTGAATATCAACTTGCTGATATATTCATCAAACCACTAAATTCTTAGAGATTAGACTACATTATACATGATATTAGTATGATTGATCATAAATATACATCTTACAGATCTTACTCATTACTTTTTTCTATTTTTAACTTTACAGTTTCATATTCACTGTTTCTCAGTTACTATTTCATACTCAAAGTCTCACAGTAAACAACTTCTGTTCACGGTATGTCACTTAACTGTCTCACAGTGACAGAACAGTTCACTCACTGTCTCACAGTGACTGTACAGAATGGTTACTGTGTCATCGTGATGACCACAAACTGTCTCACCGTGATGACTATTTTTCATCGCACCGTAATGTCTAATCAAGGTCTCACCATGAAGATTCTTTATATATTTATTTTAACCCACTTCTTGGTAATTTTTAATTCACCGATATTTGATTTCCCTCATTTTTTCTGACCTTTGACATTCCCAAATGATAAAACATAAGGGTTTTATCACCCGATTCCTTACTCGAGCTCTCTCCTACTCACTCTCTCAAACCTGTTTTACCATGAAAGCCTTATCCTCTCCCTCACCCGAACCGTCAGTTAATGCCAAGGATGAAGCATCCATCTTCACCCTCATCTGAGAAGCGTCGCTCTAGGAAACAGAAAAGAGCACCGAGGATAGCACCCAAAGGACCTCTAAATCCGAATCTTTTTACCCGTACTGTAGTACATAAAAAATAGATTTTCCCCGAGTGGTTGCCATCTATCAATTCATTAGTCTTGAAAGTCTTAAGAGAAAAAGGATGGCTCGATTGGTTCTCTAGACAAGATAGACCGATTTACCCAAGGTTGGTATCTCAATTTTTCCAATATGTAAAGTTTTCTTTTGATGTTGGAGAAAACTATATGGTTACAAGATGGATCAATGGACATAAGTGTTCATTCTCTTCCATGATGTGGGCTGCATGCCTAAAGATTCTTCATGAAGGAATTTGTGATGATTATCAAAGAGACCCTCCTCTAACAACTGAAATATTTGATCTGGAGAATACTTTGGAAGTCCTTATTAGAAATGGCACCATGCGGAGGGCCATAGCAGCAGAATTGGACGGGGAGACAAGAATACTGTTCAAATTTGATCAGAATTTGATTAGTCAAAGAAAAGGAGAGTTTGATGTGTTGAAGTATCAGGATGTGTTCCTGATTCATCTGCTGAAAAATGGCCATAAGATAAATTTATGCAAATATGTCACTAACCATATATGTGAGCTGAATAAAGTGACTTCCAAATCCACTTCCTTATTTTACTCAATGGTGATTTCGGCCATTTATTTTCCATTGGAGTAGTTGGACCGAATGAAGAAAGGATAGAGAATTTTGTTTTCTTCTTATCCAAGCCTATCATCAGAAGGATGAAGATAAATTGGAACCCCTGGAAGAAGCATTGGGTTGAGGATAATGATCACCTTTATAAGAAGTACAATCGTATTGATTATCCAAGAAGGCCAAAGAATATAACTGATCTTGGGTTGGAACCAAATGAAGTGGCTGAGTACCCAGAAAAAGAAGAAGAAGAAGTGGTTGAAATACGTGAAGATGATGAAGCTCCTATTGAGAAAGAAATGGTTGTTGTCCCTATTGATGCTCCTACTGAAATACCTCTTAAAGAGGAAGTTGTTGATGTTTGTAGAGAATAAGAAGCTCCGGCTTCCAGAAATGATGTTGATCAAGATGTTCAGTTTGAGGCTATAAGAGAATTGGTTATCCCTGATTTAGAGCATCAAGTCATGAAAGAAGTTGATCTAGGAGAAATCCCTTCTAGTGGAAATGTTAATCAAGAGGATCTCCCTGTTGAAAAAGAAGAAACTCTTGAAGCACAACCAGTGGAACAATAAGTTCCTGAGTACATACCCTCTGCTGAAGAGAGGATGGAAATTACCTTTCAGTTGGAAAGACAAGAATTTGCTGAAGAGATTAGAGCTGATCCTCTAGATCTTGACCATACAGTTGTGCCTCAGGAACCTGAAATGGAAGCACATTTTGAGGGGGAGGAATATCAAAACCTTGAGATTGAAGAAGCTGGATTTGCTGGAACATCTCAACCAATCGTCACACATTTTGTGTACACTCGGTATGAGTTTCCAAGTTTTGATGATGTATGTGAATCACATCAAGTTACTACACCTAGTATAGATCTCTCTTCCTTGTTTAAAGTGAAGTCAGTGGATCACCCAGAACCAGAACCATAGCCTCAACCTTCATCTAAATCTGAAACTAATTCTGAGTCACAATCAGAATCTGCATCAGAACCTGTACGACTACCATCACCTACACTCTTAACCGAGAAAAAAACATTTGTATCTAAGGATGATTTGAAAGTATTTGGAGTTACTATCTTGTCTTGTGTTGAGAAGATTTTATCCACTCAACCTCGACCAGTGACTCAACTAAGTCAAGAAGATGCATCGATTCTTTTGGAAAATATTATTTTTTATATTTAACTAAGGATGATTCGAGAAATACAAGATTTTAGAGTTGAAAATAGGTTGATTAGTGCTGATGTTCCTAATTTTAATGGTTTGGTGGAAAACGTGCAAACATAATTGTCTTCAAGATCAGAGGCTGCTACTGCTCCTATTTCTGCTCCTGCACCTATTCATGCATCTCATGAACCAGATGTTTCCAACCTTTCTCAAGAGATTGTGTCTCAAGTTCATCCTTATCTTCTATCTTTTGATGAGAATATTGGAAAAAGACACACAAAGTTGCTGCAACGCATGAGAGAGCTTCTGGAAAATATGAATAAGCTCACAGATGAGTACACTGGGTGTCTGAAAAAAGTTTTTAAACAGCTCAATGTTCTAACTAAAGCTCTAAAGGCTTCTCCTACCCCTGGTAAAACCTCTTCACCTTCTTTGGATCATTCCTTTCTTAGGTCCATAATCAAGGATGAACTTCAGAATTCCCTTAGTGGTTTCAATCTGTCTCTTCTGTCTGATGTTATGAAGAATAGTGATAGAGCACTTAATCTTGTTCAGATTCATTCTAATATTGAAAATGATGCTCAACAAGAGATCACCAAGAAGATAGATTTTTATCTCACCCTTATTTTCTCTAAAAGTAACATGAAAAATAACTTTTAGTATCTTTTAGAGAACCTGAAAATCCCTCCATTGACTCATGCTTTTAATGCTCAAGTTCAGAAGCTTACAGAGTTCACCAGATTTTTGGACAAGTTCATGGAGAATAATGACGATTTTCAAAAGTCTATGCAATATGGTGGAGAAATCATTACTGATTTCATCCATATTTTGAAGCTGTATCTTCATGTGAAGAGTACTGTTATCATTTCTCCAACTATTACAACCCTCAGAACTGGTCTACCTGCATTGGCCTCAACTTCCATGTTAGTCCGCCAATCCCTTTGGCAGATCCGGCCAGTCATTATTGACCAACCACAGACTAGATATTCTATAGGTCCTACTTTGTATCCCTCTATTTTTGAAGATCTACCCTTTACATCTTTGTCTACAACATCTTTGAATTCTTCTACATCCTCATTAGCTCCTACTTCTGAAAAAGGAAAGTCAAAGGCTGATCCCTGAAGATTCAAGTGACTGCTTTATTTTTGAAGGGATGACTTTTTTCTATTAACTATTTTTATTTCTACTGTATCATGTATTTGGGACGTTTTTAATGACAACTGCTTTATTTCACTCCCTTCCTTCTGTTTCACTTTTTGATAATCCCAAAATGGGGAGAAGGGTACAAGAAAGAGTAAAAGTATTAGTCTGTAGAATCTATTATTCTCTAAATCTGTTATTACATATGTCATTTTCACTAACGTTTCATTTCATTTATATTTTACATATACCTGATATGTGATCATCAAAAAGGGGGACATTGTTGGACTCCTCATGTATTACTCATGTTTTAATGATAAAAAATCTCAATAATAATTACACATCATGTTTTGATGATAGAAAATATTATTGATGATTAATTAATCTCACTATTTTTTACAAATATTATGCATGACCCCAAATCCTACTTATCTTATCAAACCTTTGCATTTATGTTTAAAATTATCACACTTTATAATGGTTATGCTTAATTCATATTCTCCATATTACTGTTGAAGTCTAAATACAGATATTTTCCTATGTACCCAGACACCATGAAGGACACACCATGACCCAGACACCATGAAGGACACACTGTGACCCAGAAACCATGAAGGACACACCGTGACCCAGACTCCCTGAAGGACACACCGTGACCCAGACACCGTGAAGGACACACAAGGACCCAGACACCGTGAAGGACACACCGTTACCCAGACACTGTGAAGCAAACACCGTGACCCAGACAACGTGATGAACATACCATAAAGCACATACCATGAAAGACATATCGTGAAGAAGACCCCGTTTACATAATAACTATGACACCATTTCTTAACCTTTTTTCAATATTATTTAAATAATACTAATAGTCATATTTGATGTCTTTAATTCAATTAATGTTATTTAATGATAGTTGTTGGTCTATCAGGAAACCGTACTTCGTATCTATGGAAGGGAAATAATTCCAATTTCTGAATCCTGGGGAATATGAAGAAGATTGAGATGCAGTAGAGAAGACATGCATGCGCTCTCTTGACACGTATCGACACACATACTACAATACTAGCAGGCTCTGCACTAAATATAAGAATAATCATGAGAACAAATATGAAGAACACAGTGCAAGATCCTCAAAGAAGTTCCATACATGAAATCCTATATTTCTGAAGAACACACGAAGTACTATGGAGTGAAGAGAACATCTTCTCTCCTGGGGAAACATAAGCTGAACCACGACACTTTTTTTTTCAACAGAAAAACCTGATAAGGACTCATAAGCTATTATACTAAATCCAATGAGTCCAGAACTACACTGCCAGTCACTAGAGCATTCTAAACTTTCATATACTTTCTCTAAGTTATTTATTATTTACATTTGAGTAGTGTGTGTATCATGTTTATTTTACAAATACTCTGTCTCTTGTTCTGAACTAGAGGATATCATAATCCTCATACCAAAACTCTTTACTCTTGTTTACCCACAACAACTGTGGAAGAGGTCCTTGTGTGGCCTGGTCTTTATTTTCATTTCCCACGAAGAACAGTGGTAGAGGTCCCTGCGTGGCCTGAACAGTCCTATACTGTTTTTAACCCTGATCCAGGGTGTGGATCACATTTATATATATAAATTTGAGAGGACTAAGTCTCGTCTTGAGACTGAACCTCTTGGTTATATTTTTTGTGCATTTTTAGTTTCAATTAAAAATATACAATATCTAATTTATATACCACTGCTTATTACTTTGAAATACAAATCTGTTTTAAAGTTTCTTTGAGAGTTAATCTAGAAAGTGTTTGTATCTATTGTAAATCAGTAGGATAGTTTCAAAAGCTAATTTAAACTTCTAATTAGATTAACTGAGAACTAATAAATATTTTTAGAATCTAATTGAACCATTAAAGTTTTAAAAATTCACTACAGTTTAACTTGTTTTATAAATTGGGGATTTTTAATAATAAATATTTTAATAGAAATTTTAATTGGAACTCAATTCACCCCAGCACCCTCTTGAGTATCTACTCAGACCAACAATATTTTTCTATTAATAGATTTTAATATTTTATATATCTTGTTTTATTTATTATTATAATTTTTAAAATGATACATGAGTTATATAGTGTATGTATTTTCTCTAAAATCCAAACATAAACATATCAATTAGAATGAATTGAATGATATGTGTGGATATATAATAAATCATATCTCATTATATATGATATTTTTTTATAGAATTAGTTGATTGTCATAAAAACCATTTCGTTTAGTCTTTTCGCTCTATCTTTATTGAGTAAATTAAAAATGATTATTTTATTTTTTTATCAATCAAAAAGAAACTAATACCTGAGATTTTTATATGAGATATAAATATTTTAATTATATTCTAAATCATTATTGAAAATTAACTATTATAAATTTATCAGTGGAATATGAAATGCACAAATGTAATTAATAGAATCATAGATGCTTAATGATATTAATTGATAATTTCAAGAGATATAATGTCTTTATGGTTCCAAATTTTTTATTACATGTGTCACATTAATAAAAATATTTTTAATATGTACAATATCTGACCATGGTAGATTTTATAGAGTCAAAACTATATCTTACATTAAAATTACAACAAATTAAAACAAATTATATATAAATTTTTGATTATCACATGTTGTATGTCTCGATATATAGATTTTAAAATCTATATATTGATATCAGTGAATCATTTTTCAATTTACATATTAGTGTCCCACTAAAGTTGAGTGGACAACTAATTTTGGGAAGGTACATCATTGAAGACGTTTCTATAACCTGATATAATACATGGATGTATATTTTTCTGAGATATAAAAGTATGTTTTTCGATATGATTTGAGATATTAATTATTGCATATAAATCATGGATACTTTGTGAAAATTCAATGGGAACATTAATGATTAGAACAAAATATGAAACCATGATGATTTTTAATGATTATGAAATTTTTTTAAGACGTATATATAATTATTTCATTATTAGAAATGATTTGAGAACCTATTCGAAATTTTATAGGATCATTTTTTTAATTGATATAGAATTATATTTTTTATTCATTTTTTCAATTTATTCTTATATTAAATCATTTATGTTATAATTATAATGAAATGTATCATTAAATATTATTCATTATATCTAAAAACTAAATTAGATTTTATTTTTTGTAACACCATATAAATGGAAATTATAATGGATTTCCATTTAGACCAGATTTTTATTTCTTATTGGATACTACCTCAAGGTTAAAAAAATAAAAGGATTTAATAATCAGGTTATGATTCACATTAAACACCATATTCACTTTTCTTTGTCTAAATATACTCACAAATAGTTTGAGTGTGATATGATAATATATTATAAATTTATTAGATATAAATTGCTATAAAAATCTA
Organism: Viscum album; assembly: GCA_963277665.1. Lineage (NCBI taxonomy): Eukaryota > Viridiplantae > Streptophyta > Magnoliopsida > Santalales > Viscaceae > Viscum > Viscum album. Next base: position 602,666,547 of record OY728136.1, on the reverse strand, counting down.
TTTGATTCATATATTTTGAATATTAATATTTTTTAACATTATATACAAACTAAATATTCAATTTTCACCATCATTACGTTTTTTTCTACTCACGTTTTTTCAATAATTTTTATTAATTCATAATATTAGTTGATATATATTTATATTAAATATTCTAGGGAAATTATTATACATGATGTATGGGAAATGGACATCGAATGAAAATATTCATTTTAGACTCTATTACATTAATGGAACATGTTATACAAACTAGAAAATAATTTTTATATAATTCTTCATGAAAATTGTTATTTAATATTATATAATAATTAGTTGATTATATAAATAAACAAAAATATATTTTTTCTATTGAAATATGTATCCAGTAAGATTCATGAAGTTACATAGAAATTCATAAATTATCAAATCATTCACATTAAAAAACTGTTTTTCATTTTTTAATAGTCATGGTACAACTCGTGAAATGTATATAATGTAATATATATCTCACCATGGAATACAAAATCAATAATGTATCACAGTAAGAACTATTAATGTAATATTAGAAAATTAGGATAATATAGAAATAATCTATTGATGTAACTCATAATTGGTTCATAATGATTTTACATAGTATGAATAATACCAGGGAAATAATAAAAATTTAGATTTTTTTTAAAAGTAAACCAAGAGTAATAACAAATATGTTTTTACCCAATAATATATTAATTAATTAATTAATTAAATACAAATAATAACATATGTATAAATTTATTAGTTCTCTTTTGAAATATGATCTTGAAATAAAAAACATTGATGGCAAGAAAATAATCAGGAACAGATGGTGTCATTAAAAATAAATAATTTATTACTTAAGGAATATTTTTAGGATACACATTTCAATAAATATTCTTTTAATATTTTATCAAATAGGGAACGAATTAAAAAATATACAAAAAGAGTGAATATTCTTAATGAAGTTAGTAATAGTTTGTTTAAGAAATATACTTTCCTTCTTAATTTCATATACATAACATTACATATTTGGATTAAGAAGGTAAGGTACACATTGGATGAGATATTCATAAATTGAATGTTAATTAGAATAAATTTAGATTAAAAAGAAATTAAAAATGATGTTTTGAAACATGGTATTTGTAACACCCCAAGATTTCATAGTGTGTTATTTCTTCAAAATATTTCAATAACTTGCACTACACGCAACACCGAGTTCAAGCGCACCATGACTTACCAAACAAGCCGTTCAAAAAAGGTTATGAATAGTATTAACTAAATTTTAAACTTTATATAATCCTTATAATTTTAGAATCCATATTATGAGTTTCTTAGACATAATGTAAGAACAAATTCATCTTCAGTATTGTAGTTTTACCAACTTTTAATAGTGAACCCTTTTTAAATAAAATATTTTAAACTTTTTGACTAAATGGGGACATCAAAAAATTTAAAATAAAACATCCCAAGCTTCCACGGTACGCTTTCCTTTGAATAAAACAGTAGCGTGTGTTGTACGCAACTTCGAGTTTTAACACACACCACAACCGATCAAACTAGCCGTTATGAATAGAAATACTTAATTTTTTGAAATTATATATATTTTATATTTCAAAATGGACTTCATTTTTGGATTCGGAATATCAAATTTAGCCTAAGGTGAAATTTTGGTACTTTTCGGATAACTTTCATATTTTGATGAATAGTAAAAATTACTAAATTTTAATTAAAAACAACTTTTTTAATCAAAATAATTAATAGTGATAAATTATGAATTTGAGTGGTTTTAAAGTATATTTAGAATATATTTTTACCATTTAATATAATTTTGGTCATTGGACATAATTTTACAATTAAACCGAACATAAACAAGTGTCAATCTTTTGATAGTTATTATCTCTTAAAAACACGCTTTTTGTTTTGACAGCGGGAATTAATTTTAAATTAATTTCTGCCACTTCTGTGTTTTGAATTTAGAAAAATGGATTCCATATTTGGAATCAGGATGTTCAAATTGTGTAAATAGGTAACTTTTATTTTTAGACATTTTGAATAATTACTGCGGTAAATATTTTATTTACCATGGTTAAGGGTAAATCCGGTAAATAAGGGTTAAAAAAATAATATTATAATAATACTAAATTACCCTAAAACGTGTCTTAACCCTATTGGTTGATACATGGTCGACCATGGGCATCTTTGGGTCAATTTTGGGACCCCATTGATCCACTTGAAAGTGATAATGACACTTTATTTTAATTAAGTTAAAATGAATACAAAAATGGCATAAGCTTACATCTTTTAAAAGAACAATTTTTACATAGGGTTATACATGTTGGATTTTCGATTATAAATATTCATTAGAAAGATAAAAAGATTTCCTACATAATGATATTTTATTTATAATTTTTATACATCAAATAATTTAAATTATTAATGACACAATAATGATGCAATGTTTACCTCATTAATAAATCATTTAAATAAATAAGATTATAATGATTAAAATATTATCTAAAACCTGTAAAATTCTTATTGGTTGATGTTATTTAGAATATGAGTCATCTTATCTTCGACCTCAATGATTTTTGGACCATTATAAACCGAATATAATTATATTATAAAGTAATACTTTCACTCTTTCCTAAAGAGCCCCTCCTCTCCCTTATAAAAGGAGACCACTTCTACTCATTCCTCACACCTCTCAAGCCACTTGGCTCGTCCAAACTCTGCCCAACTAAGATCCCCACATCCCTCTCCTCCTCCTTGAAGCTTCCCCTTAGGCATAAAGCATTTCAAGATGTCCTTTGGTTCCAACCAAAGTGAGTTACCTAAATTAAAGGTAACATTTTCTCTTAAATTATTTTCAATTATTTTGCTTCTCCAACCCCCAAACTCTTTTTATTTCCTTTCTTTTGTAACAACACCAGTATCCACAATATACTAGGATGTTTTTATAAGAAGGATTCAAACTACACATTCACACAACTCCATCTAATGGATGATTAACATAATGTTTCTGTGGATGGCAAACTAACGCCTCACGAAACGATGATTGTTCAAATACATCTTACCACCTCTCATGGTGGCCATTAGGATGGAAATGTAATTAAATATGATATTAATGATATATATTTTATATATAAGCTTCTGTAATTCCATTTTATTTCATACAATTATTCGTTTCATGTTGTATATACATACGATAATTTCATTTGAGGAAGTGCGGACTACCGCCCCCTTAAAATGATATGACTCGTTCATACCACACATGGAACGTATAAAGGATGGTGTTAATGAACTTAAGTAACATATATAAAATATTATATTTTACTGGAATAGTAATATACCTATGTATCATTTGGATTTGATTCTTTTAAAATAAAAATTAAATGGAAGTAGCATTCGTGCGTACGTACGGACTACCGTCTCCACGAACGCGATGAGATTCATTCTCCATTGTATCCATTCAAGTATAATTATCATTTGATGATTTAAAAATGATGTTTAAGGACTTGATACCATTCTGGATATGAATAATATACATCCCATTAATAACGAATATGGCTCACATAACAAAGAATGTAAAGTAAAATGAACCCGTTAACACCTCAAATGACGATAATTCTAAGATATTATTAACAAATCAATGTTAAAAGATCATATATGATATCATATTAAAGTAACTGATTCTTGTATTATTCAATAACAATTATTTCACCATTATACAGGAGGTAATCCTACCATCGACCAAGGAAAAAGTACAAAGTAAGGGATTCTCTTATCTCACTTTCAATTCCGTGAGATTTCCATTGTTCGCTACTAAATTATTGAAAGTGGTGTATTGTGTACTTCCATTTGATATATATTATCATGATTCACTTTATATTCATGTTATTCTGTAAATCATTTGGTGGTTATTAACTTTTATCCATGCGACTCAGTTGATTAACGTGGTAAGGGGTTTCTTGTCTCACTTTTAATTCCGTGAGAATTCCATTGATCACCACTTAATTATTGCATGTGGTGTATGTGTACTACCCATGATTGTATTAATTGTGTAATATACATTATTTTATGGGTATTTACATCATCATGGTATGATCTTTCTTTCATGGGTGTTTGTTTCTTAAGTTACCTAATCAATATGGGAATTTGAGATTTCAATTTCCACTCATTTGGCTTTACGCATATTTCATTGATTATATTACCCCAAGATTATGTGTGGAATCACTATTCATTTGATTATGTCATAATTTCCACTCCCCTTCCTGTGGATATACTTTTGATACACATAATCACTCCATTGAAAATTCTCAAGTCATTGATATGAATTTGATAAGAGTAATTTTAACTCTTTCACCATTTGTTGAGTTAAACATCCAATTTGTTGGTGTTGTTTTTACAGGAATATGTGTGAGTATACTTTGATTTTTTTACACTGAATATCCAATAATATTTAGTGTATTTATATTTTTCACACATAATTATGTTGTTGGTTTATCCTTAACCTAAGGATATGGCCTTTATGAGAGATTTCATCTCAACTTACATTCCATTGAGACTTCTTTGTTGATATACACCAAATCACTTTTATGTGGTGTATATAATGTACTTTGACATAGTATGTCATGAATTCCCTTTATTCTCATGATATTACAAAGTTTTGATTACCTCAATTATTTTCATTCAAGTGTCTCTCTTTTGGTTAGAATCTCTAACTAGAATACCATTTTTAAATGTTTTAAAGACTTATTCATCTAAATCTTTCTCATTAATGTCCATGTTTTAAAAATGGTTTTAAGGATTTATTTATATGGACATTAAGGTTTAGATATTAAAAATCCTTTTAAAAGGTTTCAAAGTGGTATGGGACACTTTGATTCAAAAATATATTTTTAAATGGCTTCTTGACAAATAGTGTGACTTTTAAATGTTTTCAAGAAAAGGGGGATATTTCTCTCAAATAGTTTGGATGATTATTTTCATCTATGTCAACATCCTTCATTATTCATGATTGAGGTTAATGTGATACAATACAATCTTCCATATTGTATCAAATGAGTTATATTTGACTGTGGATGTTCTATTTTTATACCATTCATGGTTTGTGGTTAAAGTATTGACATTTCGTATGCTAGTTTTAATACGAATGTTTATTTTATGCTTAAACCTATTCATATGAGGAATGAATTGGACTTAATAAGTGACGGGTGGAGCCCGCTATAGCTCCTTGATGCATCGTTAGGTCTCATGAGACAAACTAGTGTCTTGGCACAAGGCCTTGGCAAAATCTTATTTGTAGTCTTGGCACGAGGCCTTGGCTATGTGGTTATGATAGTCTGGCATTATGCATTCCATCATTATGAAAGTGGTTATTGATATTGCATGTGATCATTCGACTAGTAGAATATCCATGTGAGTAAGTAAATGGAATTATTTCATTTTACCTTTGCCATTTTATGTTGAAGTTCAAGTTTTAAAGGCTTTTGTTTTAGTTATAAATTTCCTTTAGTGTTTATGCTTATTTATGAAAGATTATGCTATAATGTTATCCTTACGGAGCATCCGAGCTCACCCCTTTCAATGTTTTATTTTTTTTCCAGGATTATGAAGAAGTAATTTATGAATGACCTGCAGGGATAGTATGAGGGGATATGAAGACAAGATGTTTTTTTTATGATGTAATGTAAAAATTTATGGATGTATCTAGTTATTCCAAGGCTACTAAACTAATAGGTCTTTCGAGACTTGATCTTTCTCATGATCATGCCAATGTTATGTAATAATGCACCGACTCTGGGTAACTAGGGTCGGGGCGTTACAGTTGGTATCAGAGGAAGTTTAGTACAAACCTTGGTAGCTAGATTTAGATAAACTCTGATTAGAGCACGTAGACCTAAGATGAACTTTGAGGATTAGTATAAAAGAACTTCCTAGAATTTTGGTATTGTAGAGATTTTGTGAGTTTTCCGAGCAATACATCCCTGTCTGGATACGAGCAGGTAGAGGCGGCTCTGGCACAGATGTACCTAGGGGTAAAACCCAAAAACACCGCTTTGAGCTAGACTCGAACGGGAACTGGTGCACGACAATGGGCCTTGCTGCACTCTTGGTTACGACACTCCCGGGGGATATGCTTAGGATAATTTACATTTTCTTTACAAACCAATTTAAGTAATATATACATAAGATGAGAGTAAATGACCTTGGTTAATCCTAATATGTTTCAAATTGAGAATATGGTGACATTTTAATCTCTAAATGATTTTACAACTACTATTACTCACACAATGCTTTCTGGTTTTAGTCAATGGCTGGATTCCAAGGAAGTCATAGTAACTTTGAGAATGATGTACAAGGTGGGAACGGTGGTGGAAATGAGCAACAAAATGGAATGTTGATAGGCGTAAAAGATATCGTCTTTATGCCAAATCAGTTTTCCAAAAATATGATCAACAACATATATATTAACCAACTCCCAGACTCAACAAGGAAGAGAAAGGTGATAAATGATAAGATCTCCAGCAATGGAGACCATGGAGAAAAGAAACCTCAATTTTCATCATGCAGGAATTGTGGAAAGAGACACCCAGGAAAGTGTCTCAATGGGACAACGAAATGTTTTACGTGCGGGAAGGAAGGACATAAAGTGAAGAATTGCCGAAGAAAAATGAAGAGTACTATGGAAGAAGATAAAAATGGTCCCAAGAGTCCATTTATAGTCATTTGCCGTAAATGTAGGGGACCTGGCCATTACCCGAGTGAATGTCCTATTTTATAGGATATTTTCTTGCTCAAAGAAGAAGCTATGCGGAACTAAATGGTTGGAGAAAAATTTAAAAAGTATTAGCACTCCTTGTTGATGGGTTTACTTTGGAATAATTTTCTCTTGTATTTGTAACCCCTCAGTTTTCCATGTGAGAATGATATTTGAGGAATAATTGTCTCTTCTCTTGTGGATATAGGTATAAATAACCATTTGGTTTTATATGATCATTGGGGTTTGAAAAAATGATAAGTTATTATAATTTGGGATGAAAATGCAAAGTATGATATAACATTTGTGGTTAAATTATGTTATTTTGAAAAATTTATCTCATTTTGGTAATATTATAGAATATAGTATTTGAAAACGGACAACACATAGACCGTGTGACAACCCGTCGCGTCGGACACAGCTGTGGGAATCGAACCCACAACCAAAGTGCGATTGGGATTTATCGCCTACCACTGGACTACGTGAAGTCCCTGGTTAGTATGACTATTTTTTTTGTTAAATGATTTTATTGATCAATAATAAGATGATTTGGGTTCTTATGTCTTATCATATGAATACCCTTGTTATAGGAAAATGATTTGGTGATTAAGTTATAAATGTTATTTTGGAAGATGTTCGTTTTGTTAGGAACACTATATGCCCAAGGAAAATAGAATACAATGAGGTTTCATTTGTAGAGTAATGGTGGATTTTTATCTACATATTTATTGTTGATTTATAGTGATTTGGTTTATTTATGGAAATGATTAACCTATAACAGAGAATATGTGATGATGTTAATTACTTTTAAGTATGTGACTTTAAGAGTATTTGATGTCATTTGGAGATACAATGTAACATGGGAGACTACATAATCAAATTCTTCTATGTTTTGGGTTTCAATATTAGTTTGGATTATATTAAAGGATTTTAAGGACAATTGGTTATTGAATGGTATCTATTTAACTTTGGGGTATTGTTGGTTTAATTTTAGAAATTAAGATTAGTGCATATTTATCTCAATGAATATCCTTTTGGGGGATCATTAGATCATTCACTAACCATTTTGGTTTTGATTAATCTTCAAAGACAATGTAAATATATGGTTTATCCTGCATGGATCATGTGATTCTATAGAAGTTTATTCTAGCTCTTCCAGTGTGACCAAGTCTTCTTGAATACTCATCGTTTAAAAAAAATTGAGTTAGTGGTGGAAATTTATTAAAGAATGAAAATCTACTTAAAATTTAAGTATATCTCATAATGTTCTTAGTCAATATCATAAATGAATTCCTCTTCCTTATGTAATGTAACTTTAAAAAAAAATGTTGTCCTAGATGGTACCTTAAATCATCACTAATTTATGGCTTTGGGATTGTTGGCCTTTTCATAGCCATGTTCTCTACCACTCTCCATCAGATAATTGATAGTTAGATTTCTCCTCCATATCCATATTTTCCTACATGGAACCCTAGTATGTGTTATTTTCGGTAATCTTCATACTTTCCACTCTTTATTTTAAATAGAGGTCTCATTAATTCATTTTTCGATGTGGGATTTCAACTAAGATATTTTGAAATGTCAAAAATGTGTGATCCCAATACCCTATATTTTGTTGAACCGATGGTACTTCAAATCATCATAGATTGATGAGTTTAAGGACCTCAATTTTATACTTGTTTGTGATTGATGACCTCAACCACTACCTATAAATATTTACGTTTTTCCTCCAATTATATGTCTCTAATTTCCACCAATGTTCTCCTAATCGAGATCATAATTTGGTGGTGACCCTTTCATTTCTCTTTTCCTCATATTAAGACTAAATTTTAGTAAACCAATTTCCGATGTGGGTTTTCCCACAAATATATTTTCTATTTTCAACCTTTTATTTTCGAAGAAAAATTTCAAATTGCGAGGACGCAATTTATTGAAGGAGGGGAGAATGTAACACCCCAAGATTTCATAGTGTGTTATTTCTTCAAAATAATTCAATAACTTGCACTACACGCAACACCGAGTTCAAGCGCACCATGACTTACCAAACAAGCCGTTCAAAAAAGGTTATGAATAGTATTAACTAAATTTTAAACTTTATATAATCCTTATAATTTTAGAATCCATATTATGAGTTTCTTAGACATAATGTAAGAACAAATTCATCTTCAGTATTGTAGTTTTACCAACTTTTAATAGTGAACCCTTTTTAAATAAAATATTTTAAACTTTTTGACTAAATGGGGACATCAAAAAATTTAAAATAAAACATCCCAAGCTTCCACGGTACGCTTTCCTTTGAATAAAACAATAGCGTGTGTTGTACGCAACTTCGAGTTTTAACACACACCACAACCGATCAAACTAGCCGTTATGAATAGAAATACTTAATTTTTTGAAATTATATATATTTTATATTTCAAAATGGACTTCATTTTTGGATTCGGAATATCAAATTTAGCCTAAGGTGAAATTTTGGTACTTTTCGGATAACTTTCATATTTTGATGAATAGTAAAAATTACTAAATTTTAATTAAAAACAACTTTTTTAATCAAAATAATTAATAGTGATAAATTATGAATTTGAGTGGTTTTAAAGTATATTTAGAATATATTTTTACCATTTAATATAATTTTGGTCATTGGACATAATTTTACAATTAAACCGAACATAAACAAGTGTCAATCTTTTGATAGTTATTATCTCTTAAAAACACGCTTTTTGTTTTGACAGCGGGAATTAATTTTAAATTAATTTCTGCCACTTCTGTGTTTTGAATTTAGAAAAATGGATTCCATATTTGGAATCAGGATGTTCAAATTGTGTAAATAGGTAACTTTTATTTTTAGACATTTTGAATAATTACTGCGGTAAATATTTTATTTACCATGGTTAAGGGTAAATCCGGTAAATAAGGGTTAAAAAAATAATATTATAATAATACTAAATTACCCTAAAATGTGTCTTAACCCTATTGGTTGATACATGGTCGACCATGGGCATCTTTGGGTCAATTTTGGGACCCCATTGATCCACTTGAAAGTGATAATGACACTTTATTTTAATTAAGTTAAAATGAATACAAAAATGGCATAAGCTTACATCTTTTAAAAGAACAATTTTTACATAGGGTTATACATGTTGGATTTTCGATTATAAATATTCATTAGAAAGGTAAAAAGATTTCCGACATAATTATATTTTATTTATAATTTTTAGACATCAAATAATTTAAATTATTAATGACACAATAATGATGCAATGTTTACCTCATTAATAAATCATTTAAATAAATAAGATTATAATGATTAAAATATTATCTAAAACCTGTAAAATTCTTATTGGTTGATGTTATTTAGAATATGAGTCATCTTATCTTCGACCTCAATGATTTTTGGACCATTATAAACCGAATATAATTATATTATAAAGTAATACTTTCACTCTTTCCTAAAGAGCCCCTCCTCTCCCTTATAAAAGGAGACCACTTCTACTCATTCCTCACACCTCTCAAGCCACTTGGCTCGTCCAAACTCTGCCCAACTAAGCTCCCCACATCCCTCTCCTCCTCCTTGAAGCTTCCCCTTAGGCAGAAAGCATTTCAAGAAGTCCTTTGGTTCCAACCAAAGTGAGTTACCGAAATTAAAGGTAACATTTTCTCTTAAATTATTTTCAATTATTTTGCTTCTCCAACCCCCAAACTCTTTTTATTTCCTTTCTTTTGTAACAACAACAGTATCCACAATATACTAGGATGTTTTTATAATAAGGATTCAAACTACACATTCACACAACTCCATCTAATGGATGATGAACATAATGTTTCTGTGGATGGCAAACTAACGCCTCACGAAACGATGATTGTTCAAATACATCTTACCGCCTCTCATGGTGGCCATTAGGATGGAACTGTAATTAAATATGATATTAATGATATATATTTTATATATAAGCTTCTGTAATTCCATTTTATTTCATACAATTATTCGTTTCATGTTGTATATACATACGATAATTTCATTTGAGGAAGTGCGGACTACCGCCCCCTTAAAATGATATGACTCGTTCATACCACACATGGAACGTATAAAGGATGGTGTTAATGAACTTAAGTAACATATATAAAATATTATATTTTACTGTTATAGTAATATACCTATGTATCATTTGGATTTGATTCTTTTAAAATAAAAATTAAATGGAAGTAGCATTCGTGCGTACGTACGGACTACCGTCTCCACGAACGCGATGAGATTCATTCTCCATCGTATCCATTCAAGTATAATTATCATTTGATGATTTAAAAATGATGTTTAAGGACTTGATACCATTCTGGATATGAATAATATACATCCCATTAATAACGAATATGGCTCACATAACAAAGAATGTAAAGTAAAATGAACCCGTTAACACCTGAAATGACGATAATTCTAAGATATTATTAACAAATCAATGTTAAAAGATCATATATGATATCATATTAAAGTAACTGATTCTTGTATTATTAAATAACAATTATTTCACCATTATACAGGAGGTAATCCTACCATCGACCAAGGAAAAAGTACAAAGTAAGGGATTCTCTTATCTCACTTTCAATTCCGTGAGATTTCCATTGTTCGCTACTAAATTATTGAAAGTGGTGTATTGTGTACTTCCATTTGATATATATTATCATGATTCACTTTATATTCATGTTATTCTGTAAATCATTTGGTGGTTATTAACTTTTGGCCATGCGACTCAGTTGATTAACGTGGTAAGGGGTTTCTTGTCTCACTTTTAATTCCGTGAGAATTCCATTGATCACCACTTAATTATTGCATGTGGGGTATGTGTACTACCCATGATTGTATTAATTGTGTAATATAATTTATTTTATGGGTATTTACATCATCATGGTATGATCTTTCTTTCATGGGTGTTTGTTTCTTAAGTTACCTAATCAATAAGGGAATTTGAGATTTCAATTTCCACTCATTTGGCTTTACGCATATTTCATTGATTATATTACCCCAAGATTATGTGTGGAATCACTATTCATTTGATTATGTCATAATTTCCACTCCCCTTCCTGTGGATATACTTTTGATACACATAATCACTCCATTGAAAATTCTCAAGTCATTGATATGAATTTGATAAGAGTAATTTTAACTCTTTCACCATTTGTTGAGTTAAACATCCAATTCGTTGGTGTTGTTTTTACAGGAATATGTGTGAATATACTTTGATTGTTTTACACTGAATATCCAATCATATTTAGTGTATTTATATTTTTCACACATAATTATGTTGTTGATTTATCCTTAACCTAAGGACATGGCCTTTATTAGAGATTTCATCTCAACTTACATTCCATTGAGACTTCTTTTTTGATATACACCAAATCACTTTTATGTGGTGTATATAATGTACTTTGACATAGTATGTCATTAATTCCCTTTATTCTCATGATATTACAAAGTTTTGATTACCTCAATTATTTTCATTCAAGTGTCTCTCTTTTGGTTAGAATCTCTAACTAAAATACCATTTTTAAATGTTTTAAATACTTATTCATCTAAATCTTTCTCATTAATGTCCATGTTTTAAAAATGGTTTTAAGGATTTATTTATATGGACATTAAAGTTTAGATATTAAAAATCCTTTTAAAAGGTTTCAAAGTGGTATGGGACACTTTGATTCAAAAATCTATTTTTAAATGGCTTCTTGACAAATAGTGTGACTTTTAAATGTTTTCAAGAAAAGGGGGATATTTCTCTCAAATAGTTTGGATGATTATTTTCATCTATGTCAACATCCTTCATTATTCATGATTGAGGTTAATGTGATACAATACAATCTTCCATATTGTATCAAATGAGTTATATTTGACTGTGGATGTTCTATTTTTATACCATTCATGGTTTGTGGTTAAAGTATTGACATTTCGTATGCTAGTTTTAATACGAATGTTTATTTTATGCTTAAACCTATTCATATTAGGAATGCATTGGACTTAATAAGTGACGGGTGGAGCCCGCTATAGCTCCTCGATGCATCGGTAGGTCTCATGAGACAAACTAGTGTCTTGGCACAAGGCCTTGGCAAAATCTTATTTGTAGTCTTGGCATGAGGCCTTGGCTATGTGGTTATGATAGTCTGGAATTATGCATTCCATCATTATGAAAGTGGTTATTGATATTGCATGTGATCATTCGACTAGTAGAATATCCATGTGAGTAAGTAAATGGAATTATTTCATTTTACCTTTGCCATTTTATGCTGAAGTTCAAGTTTCAAAGGCTTTTGTTTTAGTTATAAATTGCCTTTAGTGTTTATGCTTATTTATGAAAGCTTCTGCTATAATGTTATCCTTACTGAGCATCCGAGCTCACCCCTTTCAATGTTTTTTTTTTCCAGGATTATGAAGAAGTAATTTATGAATGACCTGCAGGGATAGTATGAGGGGATATGAAGACAAGATGTTTTTTTATGATGTAATGTAAAAATTTATTGATGTATCTAGTTATTCTAAGGCTACTAAACTAATCGGTCTTTCGAGACTTGATCTTTCTCATGATCATTCCAATGTTATGTAATAATGCACCGACTCTGGGTTACTAGGGTCGGGGCGTTACAGTATTTTAGTAACGCCTAGTCTTCATTTGAAGAAACAAATTAAAAAAACAATCTGAAAATTTTTGTTTATAGTTTTTGGTGAACAAGAACGTTTTTATGATTCATATTTGTAACCTAAAAACATAAATATTTTTGATAATAATGAATATTTGGAATTGTTAAATTTATGTTCAAATTCATTACATCGCTGTATATGAAATTGAAGGAAGCACAAAATAGATTAACCAAAGAGGATACTAACGTAAATAAATAATGTTAAAAATAAGTGGATTGATTCTTCCTTTAAAAATAAACTAAATTAAATAATTTTTACTATTATATAAATATAAAAAATAAGTTAAGGTTCTCCCATATCATATATTACAAACATTAAATAGATTTTAGATACTTTTTATCAAATTAATGAATTAATAAATTGAAAAATGGAATTGGTTATAATACATAAACTATTAACCTATAATGGATTGATTTATTAAGATAAATCATTTAATGTATCACCCATAGGTATTATGATATTTTTTCACTTTAAATAAATTTTATTTCTTTGATATCCTGTTTTACGCGCTGCACCGAGTTTAAATGAACCATGATATACTATTGAAATATAATAATTGGATTTTACCATTTTATCATATCTATTGAATTGGATGGTATGAATTTATATAAGTAAAATAAATAATTTAATTTTTAAAAATATATAAAATAAATTCGTTGGTTATCAATTGATTAAGAGGTCAAACAAAATCATCTGAAAGTACAAGATTTTGCTTTTAAAAAAACAATTTTAGGGCATGTAATGTGTTTTTTATATTAATAAATTAAGTTAATATTTTAGAGTTTAATATTTTAATGAAATTTAACGATTAAATACTAAATATAAAAAATTAACACTCATCTAATGATGTTCTTTATGAATGGGATCTTAATATATACAATTTTATGGTTTGAAACACAATTTTCTAAAAATATGATTTCCTATATTTTTCATTATTATTCTAATGTTTATTTTTTTTCCAAATATATAAATATAATCACGAAATATTCAATTAATATTTTAAAAAAATTGGTTACTTTATTAATTATTCACATTTAAATTTTGATAATTATGAATTTTAACCTTGGTATATATTTATTGGCTCGATAATGTCAATTCAGATAACTATGATTAAAAATAATGTGATAAGACTCCATAAATAATAAAAAAACGTGACTTATTTCTATTTTATTATATTACATTGACCATACTCTTCTAATATTCTTTTATATTAAAATTTGGTTACATTTTTCATTGATAATGAAATTTATATTTTTTCTGTTTAAGGAATACATTGAAAATGTCACACTCTTTTTTAAAACAATTAATATTTTTCATAAAGAGATGTTATTTTTAAACTATTAATTATACATTTATATAGACGTATTTTTAATTAATGATAATAAATTATTGAATATTTACATTAATTTCTAGTGAAACAAATACATAGTACCTTTTCATGTTAGAATAATATAAAATAAATTATTTTTGAATATTAAAAATTCTACAATTTTAATGAATTTTTTAGTTTCATCAAATTTTTAGAACAATATATCATATTATTGACGTGTTTAACATTTATATTAAAAATCCCATTCAATATTTTTGTATCAAAAAATCAACTATATGAATTGTCATGAAAATTTATATACAGGTATAATGTGTTAAATAATAATTTGTTAAACAATTTAGATTACATGAAAATAATATAATAATAAAATTTATAGGGTTATAATATATAATATATTCCATATGAAGAAATTGATGTTTTTATACATCATTAAATATTATAATAACATAATATTATATTTATTATATTTAAGTTAATAAATCATCAAAGAATTAACAAAATTGTACGAGGTTGAGAAAGAATTAAAATAAAGATGCATCTGAAAGATCAATACCTCTTGTTTATGTAACATCCTTAGGTTTTCCCAAAAGATATAAAAGGATGAATTTTTAAACAAAAATGAATTATAGAATTAGTTAATGTAACTTTTGGTAGTTTTTTGGGAAGGAAATTTCTGAACCTATCTAGTTTGATGTTGTGATGTTGAAAAGAGAGGGTTGGCTGTTTTAAAGTGGGAAAGTGGAACAATTGTAATTTTATTTAAAAATTGATTTTTCCCACATTTTTTTCATGTCAATAGTTATAGTTAATTTAATATTGTTGATAATATAATCCATATAGTTTAAATATGACGAGAAAATATGATTCGAACAACTAGTGCATCATTCTTATATCTAAAATTCAATGTTGAACATCTAATTAAACACTTTTTTACCTTAATAACTTTGATTAATTTTATTTTTTTTCAAAAATATTAATGGTAAAAATTTTATCATATAATACTATATAACATTAATTATTAAAATTCCAAGATTTCGATACATTAATCAAAATCAAACTGAAATATGAGGTAGAATATAATTTAATAATAATCCCACAAATGTTATGATAAAGAGGGTTTTTTATATGAAAATATTCAAAATTTGAAAATTATTTTTATAAAAAAACAATATTAAAATGATTAAAATTCCACAAATTATATTAATATATACACATTTGAACTATTTTTACATAAAAAAATATATAATATAATTAAAAATTAAAAATTATTTTAGCAGAAAGATAGATTTCAATTATAAATCAATATTTTTCATTATTCATCAAAAAATAAACATATCATAAAAATATTAATAAATCAATAGAACCTAATTTTGGAACTAAAATTAAAAAAATGAACTTTATTTATTCAATTTTTTTTCAAATTAGAGAATTTTAATTTTAAATTAACTATACCATGACCGATTGTACAATCTTTTAGAAAAAATAATTTGTTTTCAAAAAATATTCCATTATTATTTAAAATATTTCTTATTTTAATAATAATTAATGGATAAATAATAAACATGATTGAACTATATATTTTCAAAAAAATTAATCTAATTCATACGTACCATTTAAATGGCTAGTTAATATCTATTAGATTATACAATAATATAAATAATAAATTTTTTAATAGAAACATGGTTGTAATTTTGATGCATGCCTTTCAAAGAAACTCAATATTGCATGTAAGACAAGATAATCATATTATTATGTGTAACACAAGTTTAAAGAAATTTTTACTATAATATATTCTATTAAATAAGATATTATTGTTTTAAAATGTAGTTGTATTAATGAGGGTATTATAAACAAAATATCAAATACTCTATAATGCATGTACATATGTTTTCCCAATATTAGATTCCTTATAATGTTGATTCAGTAGATAATATTCAATGTAAATGTGTATGGATACATTAGTCATCATAAAAAACTATGTTTCCATACTATAGATCCTATATTGAGACACTCGAGCGTCCTTGATAAAAAATCTCAAACAAATACTCCAACATCTTCAACTCTAGACATTGACCCCAACATTTCATAATACACTATAATGAAATGATCAACATGGAACCCACATGTTCCAGTGTTGTTCTTTGAGTTACACCCCATGTCCACCTCAAATAGGATAGGGATTATAAATAATCACTAAGTAGGAATGTAAATTAAATGTGAGGTATTAGACTTATGTACTTATACATATTAAAATAAAAATCCATATGAAATAATAATGATATATATAAATATTTAAAACATATATTGGGTAAAAAAATTAAATTAAAAACCTCTTGTGAAATATATAAATGTATATAAAGGTAATATAATGGATTTAATGGTTCAAAACACACACCTAGCTAGATAAGTGGTCCCTACATAACTATTACTAGAAATGGAAGAACCAAAGAGTTCACTAGTCACATTCTTTATTATTTTCCACTGAAAAAGGTCAGTTCCACCTTGTACTGATTTGATTCATGGATACTTTTTTCCCATATGACCACCATTGATCATCCCATATTATTTATAATACATGATAGGTGTGATAACAACCCATGAATGGGTGACTATAAGTATTACCTTTTTGTAGATTGATAAACTAATAGTGAAGTGGTAGAATGTAATATTTAGATCAACCTATAGTAATATAATGTAATAAATCCCAACATCACATATAATCATAATGAAAACCATATAAAGAGATAATAAAAATTTCAATCATCGTAGAAAAATAAAAGGCATTAGTCATCATGAAACACCCAAAATTCATTTCCCGAATTCCAGGGACCACGTGCATCATCGAAATAATAGTGTATGGAAAATTCTTCTCTACTGATCTTCATAGTCGATGGAGAACTATTCTAGAGGAGTTCCCACTCCTCATTGAATCTTGATGATTGGTTAGAAACACTATAGATATAGAGGACATGAGCCCTTGTTAAGGCGATTGAGTACTAACTTAGTATATATAATGTTTATGTGGGAATTACTCCCTACTAAGACTAGGGAATACCAACCCCATCACCTCTCTAATGATAAAATCTTAATGAACTCTATTGTAATTGAATCTTTTTATAAGGCCTCCTAATAATGAATTCTCTTGTTTTATAAAAAATACCCAAAAAATGACCACTATCATGTCCAAGGAATAATGCTACATTGGATATGCTACTGATGATCTAAAATCTTACTCATGTTGATGGAAATATGCTAGATAGATTGTTATGAGGGGAGTACATGGAATTTATCACTATGTTACATCAAATGTTTTAGGATGTAAAAGCCTTTCTATATCCCATCACCACACTATACATGTAAAATATAAAAAACATGGTTTTTCATCTAGTTGACACTATCTATGGGGCTGCTCATGGTCTATTTCTGTTTCCTTGTTGAACACGAGTTCCTTAGACTTTTTGGGGTACATGGGTTATACTCTGACATATGTGGTGTATAAGTCACATGGTTGTCCTGACCATGTACTACATGTATATAACTAGAATACCCCACAATATTAAATCATTGTTTTGTTACTCCATTTTGTGTGGGATATATATATATGGTAAAATACATATCTTTCACATCGTTCTGAGGAATACTATATCTTTAATACCTAAATATATATCATATAATTGTGTATTCTCTATATAGAATTTCTCATCAAGTGGTTTTCCATATACACTTGTTCCTCTTCAAATCATTATTAATACCAACCTAAATCCTTTAATATCAAATTAAGGCTTATTCAATCATCCTTTTATTGCTTTAAGTGGATGGAAAATTTGATTTCGGTCGACCACGAGTGATTTTGAGGGCCTCCTAATGCCAAAATGGGGTCCCAATCCCAATGAAAAAATATTTCAAAAAATTTCCACAATGATCAACAAGAAATAAAAAAATACAATATCATTAGGATAAAAATTATGAATCTAAAATATAGATCATTTCTAGAGATATCTGTATATGTTGAATCACCAAACCCACAGAAAAATTATGATAACTTTGAAGCATGATGGTAGGAAAAGAGAACGTGAACCAAAGTGAGGTAACCATTTTTAATGAAATCCAGAACATTGATTTAAAATTTTATAAATAAAACGGGATGAATCATATGTTAAATATTTTAAATAATCATTATATAAATGTTGATTTGAAATTAGAACATGAGAATTTTAGGACTGAAGTAAATTCGTTTGAAAAATAATTCATGATAAAAATATAAATTTAAAATGGTTTAAATGCAAAATTGAAATACCCACCTGAATAAAGTACTGATAGTTGGTGAAAAACATCATATGGTGATGATAATTATGATTTTGATGACTTCATCATTCTCTTAATGGATCCCCTCAACAATTATTTTTCAATCAATGTTCATGAGTTTGTCTATGCCAACTATAGACCTCCATATCCTCACCTCTAATCTCACCGATTGATAAACTTATCCTTAGAGTTATTCTATAACAACATTTTAATACATAATAGTATATTTAATACATTTAAAAAATTAATTTAATTTAATTATTAATATCCTAAATTCCCCTTATAATGATTTTCCTCCACGAAAATTATAATGCCCAAAAAATAATGTCATGCATGTGAAATACCCATGCCTCAAAAACAAATATTATCTTTAATTTTTTATCTAAGGTACTAGTAAACTAGAAAAAAATTTATTCAAAAAATAATTTCATTAATTCTTTATTATTTTGTTCTTATACATAATTTATTAATTTTTTATTTCTGTGATAACCAAAACCAAACACCCTCTCGGATGAAAATTAACTACATTTATATATAAAAATAATAAAAGTATAAATATTTTAAAATAATATTTTTTTACATCCTTTAAAACCTATTAATTAAATTCATGATCAATTATATGGTTCTAGATATTATTCCACATTTAATCTTTAATCTAAATGTCATTAGGTAAGGGTTAATTCATGGGATATACCCCACATAGACATCAATATGAATTATGGTCATTATAAATTTATAGTTTGTCCATTTATACCTACCAATTATCCCACTATCATAATTGACTTCAAGTACAGAGTCTAGGGTTGGACTTGATCATTTTTTTGGTAGACATTATAATATGTATTCTTATATATTATATGAGAAAGGAAGATAATGATGAATATTTGAGGAATTTTCTAAATAAATGGTGGACGGAGGTATTATATTCGATAAATAAATCATTTTAACTATAATTTAATAAATTATCATTCATGGGTTATATTATTTAAAAAAATTATATATATGGATCCATAAAGATGTCTGTATTCTATAAGTGAACCAAAAAATCCATGGTGGCCATGATATGTAGATTTCTTTGACTATAATGATAGAAATGATGATTTTTTTTCAATATATAATTCATATAAAAATAAATAACCATGTTAATAGAAAATGGATCAAATTACTAGTGATTAGATGAATATTGGAGGAATATTTGAGAATTGATGTGAATTTTCAACATTCAGACCATTCATACTATGACCTGTTTTGGAGAAGGAATTACAATATATAATGATGCATTAATTAAGGGACTAATATTCACCCCTAAGTAGAATTATGGAGTGATTTATTATTATACACACCAACTAATAATTCATGATCAATAATTCATTGATTTTGATTTTATGCTCAAATCTGTTATTTTTTCATTGAAGATATACATGAACGATGTCAATGTAGAATAGTATTTCCAATATAAATTCCATAAAAGAATGATTTATATAATTAAAATGAATGGGTTGTAAAAGTTCCCAATAATATTTTTATAATTGATCAATGATTCATAACTCTATATAAATTACCACCCAAGACAATGAAAAAGTATACAGGTGCTCTAATATAGAAATCCAATGAATGTTTTTCTATGAATAGAATTGAATTAAATCCCATATATTTGATTTTATTAAATAAAAATCATCAAATAAATGGAAAATGGGATATATATTGAAATTATAAATTTAATATTCAACTGTCCATCCATGGCACATTTAAAAAGTCATATAAGGAAGATGAATAATTATAGAATAATGTGAGGAGATTTTCATAGTTAAAACATGATCATGATGGAATAATAAGTACTTAGAAGCAATTATGTGTCCATTCAAAAATAAATCTCATGGATTTGTGGGATGGATAGAATAATTAATTCTTCTGTATTTATTCCAAATTTATGAATATGTATAGAGATATGAAAGAGTATTTCATGTGGGATAACATAAAAATAGATACTATAGAGTAAGTACACAGATACATTGTGTGTTATTAATTTTTATCTGAGATAAAGAAGCATAAGTAGATATTAAAACCACTATGAATTCTTGTATGGAAATAGGATAAAATATCATTGGATAATTGTAGTAGACACCGTAATACTTTGCAAGGATATTATTCCATTTTAATTGTAATTTATTTCCTTATTAATTTATCACATGTTATTTCCATTAGATAATATTTCTTACTTGATCAATATAATTTGTTATGAAATGGGTAATTAAAAATATTTTATAAAGTCTAAATATAAATTTTTTCTTCTGTAGATCTGAGGTTTAACTCATCGATGTAGATAAGTCTCTATTAGGATTTGGATTGATGGTTGGGATTCAGTTTTTCTTATCATCCCAATAAATTTTTTTAGTAATAGATGACCATTAAAAATATATAATTCATGTTGAGATATTTTCATTTGGATTTTAAATATGGTTTTGATAAAAAATGTACATTTGAGTTTTTTTCTTTAAACAAATTCATTTACTCAAGCATTCAGTTTGGTCATTATAATCCCTATTGGGAAGAAAGTTAACAACTCAAACATGTTGTGATGAATTTGGAAATAAAAATATTTTAGGGATTGATCTAGTTATGGAAACGTTAGAGAATGATAGATCTATTATGAATCACAAATAGGAAACACACAGTAAAAAGATGTTTTGATAATAGTTGTCACTGATATGTAGAGTTCGATGTTGTTCACATGGTATTCCTAAAAAAACTCATTAGATGAAGGTAATGTTATTTGGATAGAACGAAATGTTATGCCCTAGATATATAAGTAAATTTAATATTACTAGTCATGTTGGGATCATTTCATATATAATAAACATTGAGGTCAAACCAATGAATAATTCTAGATCATAGAAGGTACAATTAGTTGATATTATATTTCATATAGAGAATGTTCTGAAAAATTATTCCATTCACCTTGAGAATGTATTTTTGTGAAACTATTATCTTGAAGATGCTTCATGAGAACTTATTGATGTGATGAGGTTTAAGTATCCTTATATATTTCATTCATAGTGGTGGAATTTTGTAACGACCTGAACTTTTTATTAATATTTTTTTCCTAAATTTTGTGTGTTATTTTATTTTATACAAAAAAACTATATTCTTTAATTAATGAAGTGAGTATAATTAAATGAGGCCGTTGGGTTTTGAATGTTATATGACTGTTGGTCAATATGACCATTGAAAGAAAAACTCTTAACATTACAATTTTTCTATTTATAAATATAATTGATATTGGTTAATTAATACATAATGAAGTTTGGATGGCCTCATCTAGTAGGCTCGGGCCATTCGATGCCCATATGATGGAACTTGGGAAGGTGGTATCACCACTGGGCATTGCACTGGACCAAAGCCAAGCTGAACATCATTGTGTGAAGCTGGAATGTTATCGCCTTCAAGATAAGTTCAAGATGATAGAAGTCACCACTCGGGAAATGTTGGCTGACCGTCACAAAGATTTTATCACCTTAGCACACCTTGCACTTAGGTCATGTGCTGGTGTTATAAGAGGATATGTAACGAGACCTTGGCAGCCTTATGTAATCCTTCGATATAAAAAAAATTGTGATTTATTCTTATAGTGAAGTATGTGAATTTTCAAATGTCATGATAAATATAGGATGTATATTATTGATGATTTTTTTTTAAATGGATATTTTAAAATATTTATCTAAACCTTAAATAATTAATAATGTGTAATGATTTTAAAAAAATGGTCTTCTACAGTTGTGTTCAGTAAACAATTTATAGTCTAATAAGATCAACATAATTTTTATTGAATAGTAAATTATGAATATTAATTTTATTATTATTAATAGTAATGTGACCAAATGGATTATGTAACCCCATTTAAGAAAGTATTAATATAATTTAGTCACCTTGATTAATTAATCTGACTTAGTAAAATAGTTAAAAATTATTTCAGAAATTATTAGTTAAGAATTAGTTTTTTTGTATGAATAGTGTTTTTTTATCAAAAATTATATTAAAAATATTAAGAAAACTATTTTTATTAAATAGAGTTCATTTTTGAATTTAGAGCATCGATAGTAAGTTAATGTTCTTTGGGGGGATTTTCCAGAAAAAGTTGAATTTTATGTGAATAATGAAATTACAGTTTTATGTTTCGGGTTTTAATAACATCTTTAATGATGTAATAATTATGTAATCATTCTGTTATACTTATGAATAGTGATAAATTCTATGAGGTGTCCCATGTGCACAATACCATGGGAAATCCCATGGTTTTTCGAATACCACCGATTAGGTGTCCCTTGGTAATTAATGATTTTTTCCCTCACGTCCCCTATAAATAACAATCCATTAACACTTCCATTTCATTCCAAAATCATCCTCAACGAATTTTTGGTCTCCTTACCTCCCAAGGAGTCCTCTCAAGGTTCCCTAAATCCTTCAAAGGTCCCGACCTTCAAGCATTCAAAGTTAATCTTTAAGGTAAGGGATCATTTCAACCTCCTCTTTTAAGTCATCACTTCCTCTATGTTATGTATTATAGTTATATTATATTATGTGAGGCCTTGTCCTTATATATCCATACTATTGTCAATTACATTTCCAAATGATGAGAGACCCTTTCTGATATCATCAATTGATTTTCTGAATTTTTATGTGAAGGCGGTAGGCTTCTGAATTTTTCGTAAAAGTAATCGCATCTTATCTTT
Source organism: Viscum album (assembly GCA_963277665.1). NCBI lineage: Eukaryota > Viridiplantae > Streptophyta > Magnoliopsida > Santalales > Viscaceae > Viscum > Viscum album. The sequence goes on along the minus strand of OY728136.1, from coordinate 602,642,746 downwards.
ACATTTATGTTTCTCTTCCATGTGGTATGTCATTAAAATTTCCATACCATGTTTATATCTATTTTTTTCTATATTTATAAATTATTATAAGATATTTATGAGTGTTTTACTCTCGTACCCTATCGTTTTCTCTAAAACAATGTTACATAGTCATTATGCGGAAGAAATTTTGTCTTAAAATTCCTCTCTCTTTCCCTCAATAAATTCTATTGTTTTATTTATGTCAATACCCTGACCTATATCGTTTCTATGAGTGTACATAAATATATAAAGATTATATATTTGATTCAATAATTGACATACATATAACCCTCACTCACTTTCCATGGGTTATAAATAATATAATGAACTTATTTATATGATCTTTTAAAACGTCGCGATTTTGAGATGAAACCCATTTCATTCATTCTTTATTAGTTACTTATGAAAGGTTTTATTATAATCTATGTGTATCACATTATAATAAAGACATTTTAATGGTGCACCCAGATAGAACTCTAATGCATTGGGTAGATAATTAATCTCTATAGATGATAAGTTTCACAATACCTTGCGAAATAACCTTGGTAATTTTTATAACACCTTGGGGATGGAACTTGTTGATATGTTCATGAATGTCTGAATGAAATATTGATTCCACATATTCATGTTATGATTCATGTTATTTTCATTATGAGATGCATATTCTTTCATTTCTCTAGTATTTAGGATTTTATCAACTTCGTATTGATATCACAAGTAAACTGATTCCCTTGTATACCCTTACTGGGCCTTCTGCTCACCCTTTCCTTTGAATGTATGTATCTAGGTTATGAGATGCTATAATTGTACTTAGGATAAAATTATGATGAAGCCATATAATTGTATTATAAGAATTGTTAATATTTTATTACTGTTTTATTGTTCCTCATTTCCAAAAAAAACATGAATTTAAAGATCCCCTGTAAGTAAAATGTATTGAAAAGTTATATATTAAAAAGGCGGGAAGTCATAAATTTCCTGGAATTAATAATAATAATAGAGAGGAATTTATCCCATAGATATTTTGTTGTATATTTTATATCATTAAAAAAATTTCATTTCTTTGATATCTTGGGATACATGATACAACAAAAATTAATATACCGTGATAGACTATTAAAAATTAATATTTGATGTGAATGAACTAAATATAGGATTATCATGTATGTATATGAATTAATAAACTATGAATATTAAATTTTCCATATATAAAAATGGGTCTAATCTATTTTCAATTTATCATAAATGAGAAAAAATTCATTGAAATTTAAGAGTTTTTTTGAAATACATTTCTAAATATATTGTTTTTAATAATAAATTAAATTTATCATTGTTACTAATTTATTTCAATGAATTTTATAAATTATATATTCAATATGTTTTTTTCACATTCATCTAATATTGGTTAATAGTCAAATGATAAGAAGAAATTCATTTTGAAGCGTACAAATATATCTATTTTTTAAGAATGATTTTAATTTATTTTTGTGCTTATTATAATATGGATTTATTAAACATATAAATTTTTTTTAATGTACAATGAAATCCATATTTTGAATCATTATGTTAAACATGTTTTAAATAGGACCCTTTTATTTTTTTATAAATTTGAATAGTGATCTTGGTAAATATTTTATTACAATAATAAGGGTAAATCTGGTAAATAATTTTAAAAATATTGTGATAACACATTAAAAATATATCTTACACCAACAATTTTACAATTGTTTGAGTTTATTTTTACTATAAACAATAAATCATGGATGATATGCAAATTTGGTGTCATTTTTATTTTATAATGATCTTGATAATATTTTATAAAACAAATTAACAAAATTTCATTATTATTGTTTTAATTTATATAATATTATATAATTTATATAAATAGAGGGTATTTTTAGTTCTAATTGGTTGTTAGAAGAATTTATTAATTCTTATTATCATCATAATTTTTAAAATAAAATATATTTTAGATTGGGTAATTACATTTACTTATCAGGAAATTACAACAAAATCATTATTTAAGTAAAAGAAAAATGAAAAATGAATCTAAAAAAAGTAAATTAATAAAAATTTGATGAATTATTATAATTGACTAATAAATAGATTCTTATAAAATAATTCTGATCTACTTAAATTTAATATTTTAATTCAATTTTTAGCTTTTAAATTTATAATTTCAACGATGTGGATGTTCACACAAATTATTTTTGAGTATTCTTATGTTAATAAATATTATATTAAATGTATAAAAATTAATAAAAATATTACCTTTATCCAATTGAATGGTATATGATTGATAATGTCAACCTTTTACCATACATCTTCCCCTTCTCCTTTTATAGTTATATTTATGAAGACTAATAGAAATAAAAGAATGATTCAATTAAATTAATCAAATGGTATAATGTGGGATTAGATCTATAATATATTTTTTAAAACATATAAATTATATTTTATCTTTTATTGGGGGATATTATTATAAATAATAATCACCCTAGCTTACCAATATATCAATTTGGAGCAACGTAAAAATGAAAATTAATTTTTTATTAATTATATTCATTGTGAAATTCTAAGGGTTCCCTACCCTCACATTTTAAAGGACACCTGATCACCTCTATTATTTCCAACATGTGAGGACATTTTCCTAGATAGGCCCAGATTTATTACTATATTATCTGCCTTCCCTATATCTTATATCTTTTTTTCTTTCTAAAATACCATCATCTTATGGAATAAGTTGTCAGTAAAGTCGGTTCCTTGAAAAGGATATATAACTCTTAAGTGGGTGACATATATTTTATTTATTCTTTAACCTCCTCTAAATATGTATTATATAATGATAATAAATGACTTTAAAATGCTACATGTGTGGAATTATTTATATGATGATGTTATATACATTATCCACTATCGTTTCATCCTACCAAATGGGAAATCATCTCTCATATGTACATCGTTCTTTTCATCTTCACATAGCACTAGAATTGTATTCATTTCCATTTTACATAGATTTTTATAATTATTGAAATAATGAACATATATGAAATTTAAGCTATAAATACGTTTCTATAAATATAATATATCTAAAAACATTTAAATACACTACCCAGTTTCCCACAGTTGGGGTATACTTTATTTTACTTTAATTAAATACTATTAAAAACATACTAACGGACCAAATAATATTTTAGTCATGGTAAACTTGATACATAATTTAATCTTACAAACATTTGAAAATTAAAAAAAAGTATTTTTATTGATGAAATGGTTATTTTATGTATCATATACTTGTATGTCATTCAAAGTACACTACATGGTATCCAACAGAAAGGGAATCAAATGAAGGGTGAGCTCAATTTTTCATAACTGGTTGCGTACATAGGATATTATCATTGAATAAATAAGATATCGTTAATATGTATAGTATAATAACCTAAAATGCAAAACATTTAATCAATTAAATGATCAAGAAGATTTATATTTTTGGAATAAAATATGATCAAATAATTTTATACAACTAATCACATGAACAAGACAATTATCCCATGATATCATAACTATTAAAATATTTTCCTCAAAATCAAAAACTAATCTCATAATTGTGGTACGAAAAACTTTAGAAATCATTAATGTAACATCACAGACTCATGTAAAAACATATTATATTAATTATTAGTGTCTTATCTAAATACAAAAACTAGATTGTCTATTGACACTTATTAATACATCGAGTAGATATATAGGGCCCCACACATCCCTTTCTATGAAAAATTCCTTACTAAAATATTGATTCATAAAAACACAAATTCAACATGCCATAATGGTAAAAAATTTGATATTAGAAGATGTATTACACATAATTTTAATGCATTCTTATTCAATTTGATCCCAAACAATCAGGAAAAGAAACATGGATGGTATAATATCAATATATTCATAGTGGATAATAATTAACTGGTTATTATCATTGATTATTATAAATAATGTTAAACTATTATTAAAATATTATTTGGGAAAAAACTTTTTTTAATAAAATATTATTTAAAAAATAACAAAATTATAAAATATTTAGAAAAAAATTCATTATGAAAAGAATCATGGTTGTAACGCCCCGACCCTTGTTACCCATAGTCGGAGAATTATTACATAAAATTTTCATGATCACAAAAGATCATGTCTTGAAGGACTGATTAGTTTAGTAGCCTTGGAAGCACTAGATATATTCATAAGTCTTACATTACATCATAAAGTAAAAAACTACAACAACATCTTTACTCCATAGACCACACTCATATCCCCTCATACTATCCCTGTAGGTCTTTCATAAAATATTTCTTCAAATCCTGGGAAAAATAAAACAAAGAAAGGGGTGAGCTCAAATGCCTAGTAAGGATAACAATATTCAAGAAACATTCATAAATAAGCATAAACATTTAAGGAAATGTATAACTAAAACAAAATCATTTTAAACATGAAATTCAGAATATTATGGCAGAAGTAAAATGGAATCATGTCATTTACTAATTCACATGGATATTAAATTAGTCGAATAATCACATGAAATATGAAGAACCATATTCATAATGATGGAATTCATAATGTCAGACTATCATAACCACATAATCAATTCCTTGTGCCAAGACAACGAATAAGATATTTTCAAGGCCCTGTGCCAAGAAAATAATTTTTCTAACGAGACATAACGATGCAACTAGGAGCTATAGCGGGATCCACCGGTTACTTATTAAGTCCAATTCATTCCTCATATGAATAGGTTTAAACATAACATAAACATTTGGATTGAAACTAGCATAGGAAATGGAAATATTTTCTCCATAAACAACGAATGGTATAAAAATAACATAACCATAGTCAAACATATCAAAAAACCTTCAATACAATATGGAATTTCTGTATCATAATAAATCATCTTCAAATAAGCTTATAATCCATCAAAGGATGTTGACGTATATGAAATCATAACTATTTGAGATAAATATCTATTTTTTCTAAATCAATTAAAAGTCACATAATTATAAAAGAAAACATTTACATTAAAAATATTCTTATAAGAATGTAAGGTAAGGTTCAATGATTTTATAATGGTGGAAAATAGCTGCACACGCCTTATAAGTTAAGAAAGACATTCTTACCTTAATTTTGTCGAAAAGTTAAAATGGACCTTATTTGGAAAATGACAAAAAGATTCTTTATAAACTTATTATAAAATTTCAAACAAGGGTATAAAGGACTTTAACCCATAGTCTATAAATTAGTTAGAATGTTATGAAATATATTTTTAAGAAACAAGGATTTAGATGATAAAGAGGTCAGAGTAGATAAATACATATAAACATCCTCGGATAATGAAGAGATTGTGAAATAAACCCTTAAATTGTACTTTTCCTTGGTTGAGGGTAGGCTAACGTCCTGTATAATTTTTTTTATCATTTTTATTAATTTATAAATGAAATATATATATAAATATTATTTCATATATGATCTTTTAATATTGCTCTGTTAATAATATTTTAGAATTATTGTCGTTTTGGTTGTTCACTTACTCATTTTATTTTATATGTTTTCTTACATAAGACATGTTTTTTATCTATAGGTTGTATCTTATTAATATCCAAAAATATATCAAGCCCCTAAAAATTATTTTTAATCATCAAATGAGAATTATACTTGAATAGATATGATGGGGAATAAATCTCATCGCGTTCGTGGAGACGATAGTCCTTACATACGTATGAGCGACAATATCATTCTTTTGATATTAAAATAAAATATAATTGGATGGTATATCATATATATGTAATCATTATAATGTTATATTTATTATTTACTTCAAATACACATCATTATCATACCCATCCAAATAATAATGTTTTGAATGACAATTACACCACAACGTGGAGACGGTAATCCATACGTAGGAATGTATGGTGACATGTAACTCAAAGTATGGATTGAACACTGAATAAGGTTGTACAATATCTATAATAACATCAGTGTATATTGAAAATAATGGAATTATTATTTTAGAATGTAAATAACAAAGAATGAAGAAGTTGAAGAAGAAAGGAACTTGAAAGAGGGTGGTGAAAACATTACCACTTCTTCGGGTTCTTCCTTTTGATTTGATCAAAAAGTCTCCTCATGTTGTCTTTCCGATCAAAATAAGGCCTCTAGGTTGAAGTGAGAGATTTTAAGAGAATATTTGTTCAGGGGTTGGTATATCCAAAAGGTTTTGATGGTATAAATTTGAAAGAAGGGGGTGTTCCCTTTTATAAGAGGGGTGAAGGGCACATTAAGAAAAACTAAAAATATTAATTTATAATAAATTCATAATCTGTATATAATGGCTCCAAATTGATTTATTTCAAGAATAAGGTGGGTTTGGGTCTAAATACAGTCAACCAATAGGTTTTAGACAGGTTTGGGTCACTTTATTAACCTTATCATTTAGTTTTAATTTTACGTTAATTAGTTTGACATTTACCACGGCTCTTTGTATTTGTATATTATATGGTTAATAAACATACAATAAACATCTAATAGACCCCTAAGTGGTCCATTAATGTTAAAAATATCATGATATAAGTCCTTTGGCTGAACAATAAATTTTTTTGAATTCAATATCAATTAATAATATAATATTTGTTTTAGAAGCTCATTTATTTAAATTTTGACAGTATTTGGTATTTTGTTTCTCTATATTCATAACAGCATTATTACTTCGAAACTAATTCATTTAATCATCCCCAACATGTCATAATAATCAATAAAGTTCTTGAAATTCATAAAAAGTTTCAAATTATATTTATTTGGGTATTTAAAATATCAATTGTTTTAATACTTCACTAATAAGGTAGTTTCTACATCACCATTGTGTGAGAAATAAATTAAATTCTTTACTGTCTAAAAATAATAAATAAAATATATTTATGTATGAAATATTTTTTATCTTTATAAAGAATACTTTTAATATAATTTATCTTATGTATAACCTAATATTATAAATGTTTTAGTTATTGAACTTTGATTTTGTCTCTTTTAACTCTTCTTTGAATTAAATGATAATAAATGTCCTAATCTAATCCATGTGGACCAAAGAGGTTCATATTTTATTCCTAAGGTTGTTTTTGGTCAAATTATACATATCCAATAGAATTAGGACATGTTTTAGGGTAATAATAATATCATTTTACCCTTAATTACCATATTTACTTTTAACCGTGATAAAATAAACGCAAAAAGTAACTATTCACAAAAAATAATATTTATCTTAATGAACTGCATTTTACTCATTGATATTAACTGTGTCTCCCGGATTTTTGAAATTCCACTCATGAAAGTGGTGAAATTATGTTTTATGTGAATTTTCAAATTCTCCTAGGAGATGGGTAAAAGACGGTGAAAGTTCAATAAAAAATTTATATATCTAAAATTATTATAAACTGACTCCAATGGATTAAACTGAACTTATATAGGTATTATGTTTCTATTTTTACCTAAAATAAATTTAAATAAAATGAATAATTATTTAAATAAAATATTCTATTTTAAACGATAACTCAGTGTTTTTTCACTATTCATAAAAAATTGAACGTTTTTAGAAAATTACCAAAAATTCACCCAATGCTAATTTCGATATTCCGAATCCAAAAATAATGTCCATTTTAAAAGTTAAAATTTATATAATTTCAATATGTGAGTATTACTATTCATAACGGCTATTTTGATTTGTTGTGGTGTGTGTTAGAACTCGAAGTTGCGTACAACACACGCTACCGTGTTATTCAAAGAGAAGCATACCGTGGAAGTTTGGGGTGTTACATTCTCCCCTACTGAAAATAAATTCATCCTCAAAATTTCTAGAATATTACTGTATAAAAAGACTTGGGTTGTTCTCTATCATAAGTTCCTTGGGTTCACACATTTCATCTTTCATCTTATGGTTTCTCCATAGATCATTTACCAGAAGAGTCGTCATGTTTCTTAGCACTTGTTCTCTGGTATCAAGAATCCTGATGGGCTCTTCTCAATAAGACAGATCGGGTTCCAGTTCTACTTCCTCATAGGAGAGTACATGCATTGGGTCTGGCATGTATTTTCTCAACAGTGATACATTAAACACATCATGAACATGGGAGAGATTTGGCGGCAATTCCAAATGGTAAGATACTGCCCCAATTTTTTTATATAATTACGTAAGGTCCGATGTACCTGGGACTCAATTTACATTTCTTACAGAAAGGTATAACTCCCTTATATGGAGATACCTTCAAGAAAACATGTTCTCCAACCTGAAATTCCAAATCCTTCCTTCAGTTATCAGCATAGATCTTCTGCCTACATTGAGCTGTTTTGATGGGGTTTTGGATTAACTTCACATTTTCCATCGTTTCCTCCACTAGTTCTGGCCCTACATGTTTTCTTTCCACAACATCATCCCAACAGGTTGGGGTGTGACATCTATTTCCATATAATTTTTCATATGGTCCCATCTAAATACTTGAATAGAAGCTATTGATATAGGAAAATTCTACCAGAGGTAAATATTGATCCCACATACGCTGAAAGTCTGGTGAGCAGGATCTCATCATGTCTTCTATGGTTTGAATAGTCCGTTCTAATAGTCCATCTGTTTGAGGGTGGTAGGCAGTGCTCAAACGAAGTTCAGTATCCAAGGCCTTTTAAAGACTCTTCCAGAATCCTGAAGTAAATCAGGGATCACTATCAGAAACAATCGATAGAGGTACTCCATGAAGTCCCACAACATCATTAATATATAGTCTTACTATACATTCAAGTGGTAGATCTTCTCTTATAGTAAGAAAATGTGCTGACTTGGTATGATGATCTACAATGACCCATATTGCATAATTCCTTCTAGGAGTCTTTGGTATCCCCATGAAAAAGTCCATCAGGATGTTATCACATTTTACAATTAGGTATGGGAAGAGGTTTCATGACTCCTCCAGGATATTTCCTTTCATCTTTCACAAGTTGACAAACCATACATATAGAAAAAAATCAGCAATCTCCCTCTTCATGTTGTCCCACCAAAAATGTTTCTTCAAATACCTATACATTTTGGTTCTCCCATGGTTTATAGAGAAATTAGAACTATGAGAACCATCTAACAATTCCGTTTTTAAATCTGGTGTATCAGGAACACAAAGTCTCTTCCCAATTTTCAAAATTCCATCTTCATACACAAAGTCACTCAATCTCCCATCATCCACATCTTTAATCTTCTTTTGAAATTATTCATCATTGGTCTGAGAACTCTTTATCATTTCTTGTAAAGATGTTTCGGTAACCATTTGAAAAAGTATCGATGTTTCACCTTCCATGGTAATTCCCGTATCCATCTTCACTAGATCCATGAAAATAGGATCCCTTCCAATTCTCATCAAGTTCAAAATTCCATGATTCTTTCTGATCAAACCATCTTCCACTTTATTTTCCTTCCCGGGGTGGTAGTGTATCATGCAATAATAATCCTTGAGTAGTTCAAGCCAACTCCTTTGCCTCATGTTGAGTTCTTTTTGTGAGAAAATACACTTCAAACTCTTGCTATCAGTATAAATCTCACATTTTTCACTATAGAGATAGTGTCTCCAAATCTTCAAAGAAAACATTACAATTGCTAACTCAAGATAATGAGTAGGATAGTTTTTCTCATGAATTTTTTGCTGTCATGATGCATAGGAAATAACCCTATCATTCTTTATAAGGACACAACCAAGTCCTTTCTTCGATGCATCACTATAAATAACGAACCCATAATTCCCCAATGGTAGAGTCAATATATGGGCATTGGCTAATCTTCACTTCAGTTCTTCAAAACATTCTTCACACTATTTTTGTCCAAAAAAAATTAACCCCTTTACGTGTGAGCTTCGTTAATGGGTTAGCTAATCGGTCCAAATTCTAGACAAAACATCGACAATAACTTTATAAACCAATAAAATTGTGTACCTCAGTTTTAATCCTCAGTGTTGGAAATTCCTGGATTGCCTTGGTCATAGAAGCATCAACAATGATTCCATGTTTTTAGACAATATGGCTATGAAAATAAATCTCCTAATGCCAGAATTCACACTTACTAAAATGCCCATATAATTCATGTCTTCTAAGAGCCTTACAGATAATGCGCAAGTGATTTTTATAAGCTTAGTAGCTTTTGGAGTATACCAAGATATCATCAATAAATACCACTACAAAATCATTGAGATATTCCTTGAAAACTCTGCTCATTAGATCCATGAATACAGAGGGTGAATTAGTCATTCCAAAAGGCATTGATGTAAACTCATAATTCCCGTACCTGGTTCGAAATGATGTCTTCAGAATTTCTTCCATCTTCACACACTACTGATGGTATCTATATCGAAGGTCAGTATTTGAAAAGTATTTATCTCTATGCAGTTGATCAAATAAATCATCATTTCGAGGTAGGGGATACATGTTATTTATTGTTATAGTATTGATTTCCCTGTAGTCGATACATAACCTCATAGATCCATCTTTTTTCTTAACAAAAAGGACATGGGCTCCCCATGGAGAAACAATACGGAGAATAAATCACTTATTACTCAATTACTCTAGTTGTTTCTTTAGTTCCATTAATTCCACAGTTTCCATTCTATAAGGGGTCTTCAATATCGGCCTTGAACCAGTAATTAAAACAATGGAAAACTCAATTTCTCATTCTGAAGGCTGTCCAGGTCAATCTTCCAGAAACACATCAACATATTCTTTCACAATAGGTACATCATCAATTTGAACATTCCTTTCCTTACCCACAGTCATTTGATTCCCTTCCTCTCCAATAATTGAATTTAGTTGAGCTATTGGGGGTTGATCTAAATAAGAATTATGTGTTGACGATTCTACTCTAAAGATAAGGTCTTCCTTATTATCATCATCAAAAATCGTAACCTCTTTCTTCTTACTACAAATCTTTTCATCATGGTCTGAAAGATAATCCATACCTAGGATTATAACAAAATCAATCATAGGTATGACAATGAGATCAGCAGATAACGAACATTTATATGCTCTAATGGGAACAAATTCACAAAACGTTGTTGCGATGATACTTTCCATAAGAGTTTTGACTGACAACTAACTTGTAAAATAAAATTGGAAATACCTAATTTTCTTAGAAAATTGGGAAGATATGAAACAATGCAATGATCCAGAATAAAATAATTCATTTTCTAAACATGAGGAATCCATTAAATTAACTGCCACCACGTCTTTCAGAGCTTCTACCTCAGCATTAGTGATAGAATAAGCTTGGACTTGATCCCTGGGCCATTTCTATGGTATGTTTACCTGACGTTCAGGACATTAATTCGGATAATGTCCCATCTCCCTACAATTATAGCATTGTACATAGGTATCTTCTTTCTTCCCCTTGCAATCACGAGCTTGGTGGATTTTTCACCACACATCTAACAGACTCTCATTCCCTTCAAGAAAGTACCAGGGTGTTTATTCCCACATTTATTGTAGGATGGATATTCAAATTTTCCCTTCTTCCTCTTATTTACATTCCCAGAGTGATCGAAAGATCACTTCTTCTCTTTCTTTACTTTAATTTCATAAGACATAGAGAATTATTTTTCTGTCTTGATAGCACATGAGACAATATATTCATACGACGAGAAGGATTGTGAGACTAATTCTCAATGGAGAAATGGTTTTAACCCCTCAAAGAAAACATCAATCTTACACCTTGGGGTACATATATAATTTGTTACATGCCTCTCTAACCTAGTAAAGTTAGCCTCATGCTTTGCGACATTCTCATCCTCCTTTTGTCTCAGACTCAGTAATTTCCATTCCATATCTACTCGATGGTCATGAGGAAAGTATTTTTATAAGAAAAGCCCTTTGAACTCCCTCCATTCCATATTTGATACTTCATCATCTTCCTTCGTGTTTTGAATCAATGACCACCATTTATCAGCATCTCCATTGAAGCGGTAAATTACATTGATAACTTTCTCCATTTCACTACTCCCCAAGGCAAGGAATATTTTATCTAAGGAATTTATCCATAGCTCAACTACTAGTTGATTTTTACCCCCATTGAATGATGGTGATTTTTTACTCATGAAGCAATCTAACATTGATCCTCCATACTGTGGATTAAGGTGTTCCATATGGGTAAGGTAATTTTTTAATAACCTTGGTGAGTTGTCCGAGTATGGTGATTAGTGGATCAGCACCAGTTGCATCACCATCTCCGCTATATTTATCCTGAGCAGGAGGGAAATCCCTACATGGAGTGTGTGCTTTGATACAGTTTCTATTTATTCCACTAGGCGCCATTTCTAAACAATGGCATACACTAGATTAGTTTATGAATCACAATACATAAATCCAAACTTGTAAAAAACTTAACTTGAATTGAACAGTTTATGGATATAATCCATAATCATAAAAATGTTTTATTTTAGGAAGTATATACTCATAAACCCTTCATAATGGTTTGTAAAGAAAATTATATTATCCTGAGCATATCCTTCGGAAGTTTCGTAACCAAGAGTTCAGCATGGCCTGTTATTGTGTACCAGTTCGCGTTCGAGTCTAGCTCAAAGCGGTGTTTTCGGGTTTTTCCCCTAGGTACATCTGTACCAAAGCCACCTCTACCTTCTCGTATCCAGACAGGGATGTATTGCTCAGAAAACTCTCAAAATCTCTACAATACCAAAATTCCATTATGATTTTCTATACTAATCCTCAAATACCATCTTAGGTCTATGTGCTCTTATCAGAGTTTATCTAAATCTAGCTTTCAAGGTTTGTACTAAACATCCTCTGATACCAACTATAACGCCCTGACACTAGTTTCCCAGAGTCAGTGCATTATTGCATAACAATGGCATGATCACAAAAGATCATGTCTTGAAAAACTTATTAGTTTAGTATCCTTGGAAACACTAGATATATTCATGAGTCTTACATTACATAATAAAGTTAAAAACTACAACAACATCTTGAATCCATAGACCACGTTCATATCCCCTCATACTATCCCTGCAGGTCATTCATAAAATACTTCTTCAAATCCTGGGAAAATTAAAACATAGAAAATGGTGAGCTCAAATGCCCAGTAAGGATAACAATATAGTGGAAACATTCATAAATAAGCATAAAAATTTAAGGAAATGTATAACTAAAAGAAAAGCCTTTTAAATGTGAACATCAACATAATATATAAGAAGTAAAATGAAATAATTCCATTTACTTATTCACATGGATATTCTACAAGTTGAATAATCACATGCAATATCAATAACCACTTTCGTAATTATGGAATTCATAATGAAAGACTATCATAACCACATAGTCAAAGCCTCTTTCCAATACAACAAATAAGATTTTTTCAAAGCCTTGTACCAAGACAATAGTTTGTCACATGAGACCTACTGATGGATCCAGGAGCTAAATCAGGCTCCTCCCATCACTTATTAAGTCCAATGAATTCCTCTTATGAATAGGTTTAAACATAACATAAACATTCGTATTAAAAATAGCATACTAAATGTCAATACTTTCTCCTCAAACTATGAATGGTATAAAAATAATATATCCACAATTAAACATATCACAAAACCTTCAATACAATATGGAAGTTTTGTATCATAATAAATCAACTTCAAATATGCTTAAAATCCATCAAAGGATGTGGACATAGATGAAATCAAAACTATTTGGGAGAAATATCTCTTTTTTTTAAATCATTTAAAAGTGGCATAATTATAAAAGAAAACATTTAATTTGAAAATATTCTTAAAATCTTGTAAGGGAATCATAAATTATTTTATAGTAGTAGAAAATAGCCGCACACGCCGTATAAGTTAAAAAAGACATTCTTATTTTAATTTTTTCGAAAAGGTTAAAAAGGACCTTGTTTGGAAAACGTCAGAAAGATTCCATTATTAAAATCTTATAAAAAGTAAAACAAGGGTATAAATGATATTAACCCATAGATTGTAAAATAGTAAGAATGATTTGATATACATTTTTAAGAAACATGAATGTGGATGATAAAGAGGTCCCAGTAGAAAATTACGTATAAACAACCTCGGATAATGAAGAGATTGTGAAATAAACCCTTACCTTGTAATTTTCCTTGGTTGAGTGTAGTTTAACATCCTCTATAATATTTAAATCATTCTTATTAAATTATAAAAGAATCATATACATAATTATGATATCATATATAATATTTTAATATTTCTTTGTTAATAATATTTTAGTATTATCGTCGTTTCAGGTGTTCACTTACTCATTTTATTTTATATGTTCTGTTACATAAGCTGTGTTTGTTATCCATAGGTTGTATATTATTCATATCCAAAATAATATCAAGTCATTAAACATTATTTCTAATCATCAAATGAGAATTATACTTGAATGGATATGATGGGGAATGGATCTCATCACGTTCGTTGACACGGTAGTCCGTACATACGCACGAGCGACGATATCAATCATTTGATATTAAAATAACATATAATTGGATGGTATATCATATATATAGAATCATTATAATTTAATATTTATTATTACTTTCAATTAAACATCATTATCATACCAATCCAAATAATAATGTTTTGAATAATAATTACACCACGACGTGGAGACGGTAATCCGTACGTACGTACCTATGGTGACATTTCATTCAAAGGATGGATATAATACGAAATATTGTTATACCATATTTATAATAACATCATATTATATAGAAGATACTGGATTTTTTATTTTATATTGGAAATAAAAATGAAAGAAGATGTTGAAGAAGAAAGGAACTTGAAAGAGGGTGGTGAAAACATTACCTCTTCTTCGGGTTCTTCCTTTTGATTTGATCAAAAGGGATCTTTAGGTTGGATTTATGATCTAACTAATGCCTCTAAGTGGATGTTAGGGTTTTTTATAGAATATTTGGGTAGGTTTTGGCCGATCATAAAGTCTTTGAAGGTATGAATTTGAGAGAAGGGGGAGTTCCCTTTTATGAGAGGGGTGAGGGGCACCTTAGAAAAAACATAAAATATTATTTTATAATAAATTAACATTCGGTTTATAATGGCTCCAAATTGATTTATTTCAAGGATATGGTGGGGATGGGTCGAAATACACTCAACCAATAGGTTTTAGGCAGGTCTGGGTCACATTATTAACCTTATCTTTTATTATTAACTCTTATTTAATTAGTTTTACATTAACGAAGTCTCTTTGTATTTTTATAATATATATTTAATAAACATACTATAAACATCCAATCGACCCCCAAGTGGTACATTAATGATTAAATTATCATGATATAAGTTCTTTGGCCGAACCATAGATTTTTAGGAATTGAATATCAATTAATAATATAATATTTGTTTTAAAAACACTTTTCTGTCAATTTTGACACTATTTGGTATTTTGTTTTTACTAAATTTATAACAGCATTATTACATCGCGAATAAGTCTTTTAATCGACTCCAACATGTAATATTAACCTATAAAATTTTTGGTATTCATTAAAAGTCTGAAATTATCTTTATTTGGGTATTTATAATATCAATTGTTTTAAAATTTCACTAATAATGTAATTACTGCATCACCATTGTGTCAGAAATAAATTAAATTATTTAATATCTACAAATTATAAATAAAATATCAAAATGTAGGAAATATTTTTATCTTTATAATAAATATTTATTATCTAATTTATCTTATGTATAACCCTATATTAAAAATATTTTAGTTATTTAGCTTTGATTTTGTCTCTTTTAACTCTTCTTTGAATTAAATAAAAATAAATGTTCTAATCTAATCCATGTGGACAAAAAAGAGGATCATATTTTATTCCTATGGAAGTTTTTGGTCGAATTATACTTATCCAATAGAATTAGGACATGTGTTAGGGTAATAATAATATCATTTTTACCCTTAATTACGATATTTACTTTTAACTCTGGTAAATAAACGTAAAAAGTTACTATTCACCAAAAAATATTTTTATCTCATTGAACTGAATTTTACTCCTTGATATAAACCGTTCCTCTTGGATATTTAGAATTCCACTCTCAGAAGTGGTAAAATTATGATTTATGTGAATTTTAAAATTCTCCTATGAGATGGGTAAAAGACGGTGAAAGTTCAACAAAATTTTAATATATCAAAAAATATTATAAAATGACTCACATGGATTAAATGGAAATTATATTGGTATTATGTATCTATATTTACCTAAAATAAATAATTATTTAAATAAAATATTCGGTTTTAATCTATAACTTAGTGTTTTTTCACTATTCATCAAAAAATTGATCATTTTCAGAAAATTACAAAAAATTCACCCTAGGGTAATTTCAATATTATGAATCCAAAAATGAAGTCCATTTTAAAAGGTAGAATTTATTTATTTTCAAAATTTGGGTATTACTATTCATTATGACTATTTTGATTGGTTGTAGTGTGTGTTTGAACTCGAAGTTGCGTACAACAGAGGCTACTGTGTTATTCAAAGTAAAGCGTACCGTGGAATCTTGGGGTGTTACATTATCCCCTCCTTCAAATAATTTCATCCTAGAAATTTCTAGAATATTAGTCCATAAAAAGGATTAGGTGGTTCTTCCTAATATGTTCCTTGGGTTCCCATGTTGCATCGTCGATCTTATGGTTTCTCCGTAGAACATTTTCCAGACGAGTCATCCGGTTTCATAGCACTTGTTCTCTGGTATCAGGAATCCTGATAGGTTCTTCGCAAAAAGACAGATTGGGATCTAGTTCTACTTCATCATAGGTGAGTACATGTGTTTGGTTAGGCATGTATTTTCTCAATAGTGATACGTGAAACACGTCGTGAACTTGGGAGAGATTTGGCGGCATTTCCAAATGGTAAGCTACAACCCCAATTCGTTCTAGAATTTCAAAAGGTCTGATTTACCTGGGACTTAGTTTACCTTTCTTACCGAAACGTATAAATCCCTTCCATGGAGATAACTTCAAGAAAACATGATCTCCTACCTGAAATTACAAAACCTTCATTCAGTTATCGACATATCTCTTCTGCCTACTTTGAGCTGCTTTGATGTGGTTTTGAATTACCTTTACTTTTTCCTTCATTTCCTCCACCAGTTCTGTACCTACTTGTTTTCTTTCCCCAATATCATCCCAATAGGTTGGTGTGCGATATCTCTTTCTATATAACGCCTCGTATGGTGCCATATTAATACTTGAATAGAAGATATTATTATAGGAAAATTCTACCAGAGGTAAATATTTATTCCACATACCCTGAATGTCAAGTGAGCGGGATCTGAACATGTCTTCTAAATTTTGAATAGTCCATTCAGATGGTCCATCAGTTTGAGGGTGGTAGGCAGTGTTCAAAAGAAGTTTAGTATCCAAGTACATTTGAAGACTCTTCCAGAATATTGAAATAAAATTGGGATCACGATCAGAAACAATCGATAGGGGTACTCGTACAGGTCACAAAACTTCATTAATATATCGTCGTTGTAGACGTTCAAGTGATAGATCTTCTCTTATAGCAGGAAAATGTGGTGACTTGGTAAGATGATAAAAAATGACCCATATTGCATCATTCCTTCTAGGAGTCTTTGGTTTACCCATGACAATGTCCATCGTGATATTATACCATTTCCAATAAGGTATGGGAATAGGTTACAAGACACTTCCAGGCTGTTGCCTTTCAGTATTCACTTGTTGAAAAACCATACATCTTGACAAAAAATCAGTTGTCTCCCTCTTCATGTGGTCCCATAATAAATGTTCCTTAAAATCTCTAAATATTTTTGGTGCTCTCAGGGTGTATAGAGAAATTGGAACTATTAGTATCATCTAACAATTCCTTTTTTAAATCTGGAATATCGAGAACACAAAGTCTCATTCCAAATTTCAAAATTTCATCTTCATTCACAAAGTCACTCAATCTCCCATCATTCACACCTTTAATGTTCTTTTGAAATTATTCATCATCGGTCTAAGAACTCTTTGTCCTTTCTAGTAAAGATGGTTTGGTAACCATTTGAAAATGTATCGACGTTTCACATTCCATGGTAATTCACATATCCATCTTCAATAGATCCATGAAAATAGGACCCCTTTCAATTATAATCATGTTCAAAACTCCATGATCATTTCTGCTCAAAGAATTTTCCACCTTTTTTTCCTTCCTCGGGTGTTTGTGTATCATGCAATCATAATCCTTGAGTAGTTCAAGCCATCTCCTTTGCCTCATGTTGAGTTATTTCTGTGAGAAAATATACTTCAAACTCTTTAGATGAGTATAAATCTCACATTTTTCCATAGAGATAGTGTCTCCAAATATTCAAGGCAATGATTACAACTTCTAACTCAAGATCAATAGTAGGATAGTTTTTCTTGTGAATTTTTAGCTGTCGTGATGCATAGCCAATAACTCTATCATTCTGCACAAGGACACAACCAAGTCCTTTCTTCGATGTATCACTATAAATAACGAACCCATCATTCCATGATGGTAGATTCAATATATGGGAATTGACTAATATTCTCTTCAGTTCTTCAAAACATTCTTCACATACTTTTTCCCAAACAAATTTAACCCCTTTACGTGTGAGCTTGGTTAATGTGTTAGCAAATCGGGAAAAATTTTGTACGAAACACCGATAATAACCTTCTAAACCAATAAAACTACGTACCTCAGTTATACTCGTCGGTGTTGGTCATTCATTGATTTCCTTGATCGTAGAAGGATCAATATTTATTCTATCCTTAGAGATAATATGGCCATGAAACGAAGTCTCTTGAATCCAGAATTCACCCTTTCTTATGTTCCCATATAATTTAGGTCTTCTAATAGTCTTCAGAATAATGCGCAAGTGATTATCAGGATCTTCATAGATTTTGTATTATACTTAGATATCATCAATAGATTCCATAAAAAATCATCTAGATATTCCATGAAATCTCTATTCATTAGATCCATGAATACAGAGGGTGCATTAGTTAATCCATAATGCATTACTGTAAACTCGTAATGCCAATATCTGGTTCGAAATCTTGTCTTCGTAATGTCTTCCTTCTTCACACAAACCTGATGGTATCCAGATCAAAGTTCAATCTTTGAAAAGTATTGTTCTCCAAGCAATTGGTCAAATAAATCATCAATGCAAGGTAGTGGATACTTATTCTTTATTGTTATAGAATTGATTTTCCTATAGTTGATACATAACCTCATAGATCCATCTTTTATCTTAACAAAAAGGACATTGGCTCTCAATGGAGAAACACTAGGGGGAATAAATCCCTTATTACTCAATTCCTCTACATGTTTATTTAGTTCCACTAATTCCACATTTTCCATTCTATAATGGGTCTTCTATATGGGCCTTGAACCAAGAATTAAATCAATGGAAAACTCAATTTCTTGTTCTGGAGGATGTCCAAGTAAATCTTTCGGAAACACATCAACGTATTCTCCCACAACAGGTACATCCTCTATTTGGACATTACATTCCTTACCCACAATCATTTCACTATCTTCTGCTCTAATAATTGAATTTAGTTGAGCTACTGGGGTGGATCTTGATAAGAATTAGGTGGTGATGATTCTTATCTAAAGATAAGGTGTTCCTTATCATCATCATCAAAAATCATATCCTCCTTCTGCTTACAATAAATCTTTGCATCATGGTCTGAAATCCAATCCATACTGAGGATTATATCATACTCAGTCATAGTTATGACGATGAGATCAGTATATAATGAATATTTTTATGCTCTAATGGGAACGGATTAACAAAACATTGTTGCGATGATACTTCCCTTTGGAGTTTTCACAGACAACACCCTTGTTAAATCAAATTGGAAATATCTAATTTTCTTAGAAAAATAGGAATATATGAATCAATTTGATGATCCAGAATCAAATAATTCATTTGCTAAACTTGTGGAAACCATTAAATTACCAGCCACCACGTCTTTCAGAGCTTCTACCTCAGCAGTAGTGATAGCATACGCTTGGCCTTGATCCCTTGGACTCTTCTGAGGTATGTTTCTTTGACGCTTGGGAAATTCATTTGCATAATGTCCCATCTCCCTACAATTGTAGAATTTTAGATTGGTATATTCTTTCTTCCCCATGAAATCATGATCGTGGTGGCCTTTTTCAACACACTTGTAACAGACTCCCATTCCCTTCAAGCAAGTGCCTGGGTATTTCATCCCACATTTACTGCAGGACGGATATTCAACTTCTCCCTTCTTTCCATTATTTCCATTCCCAAGGTGATCGTAATATCTCTTCTTCTCGTTCTTTTCATTAAAGTCATATGACTTAGAGAATTCATTTTCTGGCTTGATAGCACATGAGACAATATCTTTATACGACGAGAAGGATTGTGATACTAATTATCGATGGAGAAATTGTTTTAACCCATCAAAGAAATGATTAATCTTACATCTTGGGTTACGTATATAATCTGTAGCATGCCTCGCTAACCTTGTAAAGTTATCCACATACATTGTGACATTATCATCCTCCTTTTTTCTTAGACTAAGAAATTGCCTTTACATATCTGCTCGATGGTCATGAGGAAAGTATTTTTCAAATAAAATGACTTTGAACTCCCTCCATTCCATATTTTATACTTCATCATCTTCCTTTTTGTTTTGAATCAATGAACACCATTTATCCATTTCTCATCTACTAGTTGATTTGTACCCCCATTTAATGTTGGTGGTTGTTTCCTCATGAAGCTACCTAACGTTGATCCTCCACGCTATGGATCAGGGTGCTCCATATAGGTAAGATTATTATTCATAACCTGAGTGAGTTGTCTCATTATGGTGATTAGCTGATCAGAACTAGTTGCATCAACAGCTCCACTATAATTATCTTGAGCAGGAGGGGAATCCCTACATGGAGTGTGTGCATTGATACAGTTTCCATTTCTTCCACTATGCGCCATTCTAAACAATGGCATACACTAGATTAGTTTTTGAATCACAATACATAAATCCATACTTGTAAAAAACGTAACATGAATTGAAAAGTTTATGGATATAATCCATAACCATAAAAATGTTTTCTTTGAAGAAGTATATACTCATAAACCCTTCATAATGGTTTGTAAAGAAAATGACAATTATCCTAATCATATCCCCCGGGAGTGTCGTAACCAAGAGTGAAGCAAGGCCCGTTGTCGTGCACCAGTTCCCGTTCGAGTCTAGCTCAAAGTAGTGTTTTCGGGTTTTAACCCGAGGTACATCTATGCCAGAGCCACCCAAACCTGATCGTATCCAGACAAAGATGTATTTCTCGGAAAAATCACAAAATTCTACAATACCAAAATTCTAGTAAGTTCTTCAATACTAATCCTCAAAGTCCATATTAGGTCTATGTGCTCTTATCAGAGTTTATCTAAATCTAGCATTAAGGTTTGAACTAAACATCCTCTGATACCAACTGTAATTCCCCGACACCAGTTACCCAGAGTTAGATCATTATTACATAACATTGTAATGATCACAAAAGATCACGTCTCAAAAGGACGAGTAGTTTAATATCATTTGAAACACCAGATATATTCATAAGTCTTATATTACATCATAAAGTGAAAAACTACAACAACATATTGACTCCATAGAACACACTCATATCCCCTCATACTATCCCTATAGGTCATTCATAAAATACTTGTTCACATCCTGGGAAAAATAAAACATAAAAGGGGTGAGCTGAAATTCCCAGTAAGGATAACAATATAGATAAAACTTTCATAAATAAGCATAAACATTTAAGACAATGTATAACTAAAACAAAAGCCCTTTATACTTGAACTTAAGCATAATATGGTAGAAGTAAAATTAAATAGTTCCATTTACATATTCACATTGATTTTATACGTGTCTAATAATCACATGCAATATCAATAAACACTTTCATAATGATGGAATGCATAATGCGAGACTATTATAACCACATAGTCAAGGCCTCATGCCTAGACTACGAATACAATTTTTTCAAGGCCTTGTGACAAGACACTAGTTGGTCTCATGAGACCTACCGATGCATCGAGGAGCTATAGTAGGCTCCACCCATCACTTATTAATTCCAATGCATTCCTCATATGAATAGGTTTAAACATTAAATAAACATTTGTATTAAAACTACCATAGGAAATGTCAATACTTTATCCATAAATCATGAATGGTATAAAAATAACATATCCATAGTCAAACATATCAAAAAACCGTAAATACTGTATGGAAGTTTTGTATCATAATAAATCAGCATCAAATAAGCTTAATATCCATAAAATGATGTTAACATAGATGAAATCAAAACTATTTGAGAGAAATACATCTTTTTTTCAAATCATTTAAAAGTCACATAATTATAAAAGAAAAACTTTACATTGAAAATATTGTTATAATCATATAAGGGAAGCTTCAATGATTTTAAAATGGCATAAAACAGCCGCACCCGCACTATAAGGTAAAAAATACATTCTTACCAAAATTTTGTCGAAAAGGTTAAAAGGGACCTTGTCTAGAAAATGACAGAAAGAATTATTTATAAATTTCTTATAAAAAGTAAAACAAGGGTATAAATGACTTTAACCCAGTCTGTAAGATAGGAATAATTATTTGAAATTCATTTTTAAGAATCATGCTTTTGGATGATAAATAGGCCACAGTAGATAATTACGTATTATCAACCTCGGATAATGAAGAGATTGTGAAATAAACCATTACCTTATACTTTTCCTTGGTTGAGGGTAGGTTAACTACCCGTATAATATTTAAATCATTTTTATTAAATTATACTAGAATGATATACATAAATATGATATCATATATGATATTTTAATATTTCTTTGTTAATAATAGTTTTTAGTATTATCGTCGTTTCAGGTGTTCACTTACTCTTTTTCTTTTATATGTTTTCTTATATAAGCCGTGTTTTTTATCCATAGGATGTATATTATTCATATCCAGAATTATATCACGTCCTTAAACAATATTTTTAATCATCAAATGAGAATTATACTTGAATGGATACGATGGGGAATGAATCTCATCGTGTTCGTGGAGACGGTAGTCCGTTTGTACGCACGAGCAACAATATCATTCTTTTGATATTAAAATAATATATAATTGGATGGTATATCATATATAAAGAATCATTATAATGTTATAATTCTTATTTAATTCAATTACACATCATTATCATACCCATACAAATAATAATGTTTTGAATAACAATTACACCACGACGTGGAGATGGTAACCCGTACGTACGCACGTATGGTGACATGTCATTCAAAGGATGTATAGAATACTGAATATGGATGTAACATATTTATAATTACATCATAATATATAGAAGATACTGTAGTTATTATTTTATAATGGAAATAACAATGTCATATGAAGTTGAAGAAGAAACGAACTTGATAGTGGGTGGTGAAAACATTACCTCTTCTTCGGGTTCTTCCTTTTCATTTTATCAAAAGGGCTCCTTATGATAGATTTCTGATCAAACTAAGAAATCTATGTTGAAGTGAGGGAAGTTGAGATAATAATTGGACAGGGTTTGGCTGAGTCAAAAGTATTTGAAGGTATGAATTTGAGAGAAGGAGGAGTTCACTTTTATAAGAGGGGTGAGGGGGACCTTAAGAATAAAACAAAATATTATTTTATAATAAATTTATATTCAGTTTATAACGGCTCCAAATTGATTTATTTCGAGGATATGGTAGGGATGGGTCGAAATACACTCAACCAATAGGTTTTAGACAGGGTTGGGTCACTTTATTAACCTTGTCTTTTAGTATTAACTCTTAGTAAATAAGTTTGACATTTACCATGTCTCTTTGTATTTTTATATTATATGGTTAATAAACCACTATGAACTTCTAATAGACCCCCAAGTGGTCCATTGCTGATAAAAATATAATGATAGAAGTCCACTGGACGAACCTTATATTTTTAGGAATTTAATATCAAATAATAATATAATATTTGTTTTAAAAACTCTTTTATGTCAATTTTGACACTATTTGGTATTTTGATTTTTCTAAATTCATAACAGCATTATTAATTCAAAACTAATTCATCAAATCAACCCTAACATGTCATATTAATCTATAAAATTCGTGGAATTCATTAAAAGTCTCAAATGATATTTATTTGTCTTTTTATAATATCAAGTATATTAATATTTCCCTAATAAGGTAATTACTTCATCACTATTGTGTCATAAATAAATTAAATTATTTAATGTCTAAAAATTATAAATAAAATATAACAATGTAGAAAATCGTTTTAGAATTATAATCAAAATTTATAATCGAATTTATATTATGTATTACCTTATATTTAATATGTTTTAGTTATTTAACATTGATTTTATTTCTTTTAACTCCACTTTGAATTAAATAATAATAAATTTCCTAATCTAATCCATGTTGACCAAAGAAGTACTTATTTTATTCCTAAGTTTGTTTTTGGTCGAATTATACTTATCCAATATAATTAGGGCATGTGTTAGGGTAATAATAATATCATTTTAACCCTTAATTACCCTATTTAATTTTAACCGTGGTAAATAAACATAAAAAGATATTATTCACCAAAAATTATTTTCATCTTATTGAACTGAATTTTACTCCTTGATTTTAACTGTGTATCTCAGATTTTTGAAATTCCACTCTTAGAAGGGGTAAAATTATGTATTATGTGAATTTCCAAATTCTCCTAGGAGATGGGTAAAAGACGGTGAAAGTTCAATAAAATATTTATATATCTAAAATTATTATAAACTAACTCCAGTGGATTAAATTTAACGTATATAGGTATTATGTATCTATTTTTACCTAAAATAAATTGAATGAAAATATATAATTATTTATATAAAATTATGTTTTAAACTATAACTAAGTGTTTTTCACTATTCATAAAAAATTGAACGTTTTCAGAAAATTACAAAAAATTCACCCCATTCTATTTTAATATTCCAAATCCAAAAATGAAGTCCATTTTAAAGGAAAAAATTTATATAATTTCAAAAATTGGGTATTACAATTCATAACATCTATTTTGATTGGTTGTGGTGTGTGTCTGAACTCGAAGTTGCTTACAACACACTCTACTGTGTTATTCAAATAGAAGAATACCATGGAAGCATGGGGTGTTACAATGGTGAAATATGAATAAAATGTCATGGAATTATGTTATAATGATAGTATTTAATTATGTTCATAATGTGTGCACTAAATTAAATAATCCTGTAACATATTATGGAAAACAATTCAAAACCACCTCATTCTTAAAAAGAGATGAATATTCCTTTTAAATATTTCTATAAACAGTCATCCTTATTTAAAATTATTATTAATATATTAATTTAGAATATTAAAACCATTATTTAACACAGTTTTTAGAAAATAAGGTCATTGATTTAAATTTTTTTTGACTAAAAAGATGACTTATTGATTTTTCATTAAAAAAATATTTCAATTATTTATTACACAATAGTCGAAACTTAAAAAAATATAAATTTTAAAAATCCCTAAAAGATAATAAATCATATTTTTAAAAGAGTAAAATATCATATAAATCCCCATAATGATACTTAATCCTAAATAATATAGAATAATATTTTTTTGTGAAATAAGCTATTAAAACTTAGGTAACATTAGATTCATAAAACCCTTGAAAAGGATAACATAAAATTGAACTTTAAAGACAATTAATATAATTAAAATCATGATATATCATTTAAAATGGGTATTATATATATTTAATTTAATAAAAATGATGGGAATATGGGATACATCTCATAGAAAAAAATATAAGATAAACCCTTACAAAGATAATATTATTTAAAAAATAATTAATCAATGGATAAATTATATGTATATAATTTAAATCCACCAAAAACAGGAAAAAATAAAACAACAATATAAAAATTTTAATTTCCAACACAATTTTGACATTGTATAATCTATGTAGAATAGAAATTACCAAACAAATGAAAGCTGAGTTATGAAACATTTTCACATGGTAGCATTTAATTTAAATCTCCTAAATTAAATAATTTTAATTGAAAAATAAAATATAATTTATTTTGAATAAATAATGATATAAAATCTCTAAATTCTACTATATAATCCATAAAAATGAAATTAGTTATAAAACATTAAAATATGTCTCAATGAATGGAATGTTAGATGAAATCGATTACCCTCGTTTAGGATCCTCACATACATTAATTATCATCTGAACTAATTAGGCTCTGTTAATTATTTAATAATATAATCAACTTTTTCACATTTACTATTCCCTTTGTTTTATTTATGATATTGTTTAATATAATTACATAATCAACTAATTTCAATTCTGCCCTTTGGAAGATATTTCGATCATATAGCCAAAATGACATTAGTATATTGACTATAGAAAATGTGGGAATTATTCTAAAATTTATATAATGATAATCATGAAATAATTATCATATTTATACCTCAATTATACTTGTACATCAAACCATAAAATTTTTTATGAAAAAAACAATGTTAAAATCTTTTGGGAGATTTTTATTACACACACATGAGTAATATTTCCATTTTCACCATAATTGATTAAAAAGGGTACTTATTAGATTATAATTATCTAATTATCATTAT
The DNA here is from genome assembly GCA_963277665.1 of Viscum album. Taxonomy (NCBI): domain Eukaryota; kingdom Viridiplantae; phylum Streptophyta; class Magnoliopsida; order Santalales; family Viscaceae; genus Viscum; species Viscum album. The sequence continues at coordinate 602,615,990 of OY728136.1, read as the reverse complement.
ATAGTAAATGAAATTGTATTTATATATATATATATCACCCATGTTATTTTGTAATGAATAAATAGTCGCATTGCTATGTGGAGGTGGTAATCCACACCTACAGTTGAACGAAATTATCAATTATATATTAATGGGAAAGGTAATAAAATTAATGATATGTAATATTTATATACTGATAAATATGTCATTAATATCATATATATATATATATATATTAAATACATCATGGGAAATATCTGTTAGAGTATGTGATGAAAAAAATTTATTTCGGTTCACATGGTGGTAGTCCTTCATACACACAGATGATCATCTTGTTTTCTATTTCATAGAATGGTATATGGTTATAGGTTGTTAAAATATCATAATAAAATTTTCTTATAATACATATAATGATTATTTTTTATCATTATAGTTGAAAATGTTTTTGTGGAGTTTTAAAAATAAATAAAACGAAAATATTCTGTAAAAATATATACCTCTTCATTAGAATAGTTCCTATTCATTTCCCCATATTCTTCCCAAGATTGTTAATATTCCAAAAAAATAACAAATAATATATAAATATATAGTATGAATGCAATTTTCAGTTTTTTAATGAATCATATGGTTCATTATGTGTGAATAAAATAGGATCGGGGTGTCCTTCTAATTTTTTGGGGATGAAATTTATATACTTTTTTAATTCATTAAATTAATGTATATTAATATTCATTTTATAATAACTCAAAATTGATATAAATAGAATATAATATGATGATAAGTAAAAATATTTTCATATAGTAACATTTTTTTAAATTTTATCTATTTTTCTACAATTGTCATTTTTTCAAACATTCATTATGCTTTTGAATAATTAGAGTGATATAAATGTTTTTTACAATTTCATGGTTAAAATATTTACTCTCATAGTGAAATTGATCCGTATATATGGTTTATATATTCCCCCATATCAATTATAAATGTAAAGAGAATGTATTTTTAAGAATATTATGTTATTAAATAAATTTTTTTATTATAAAATATTAATAATATAATATTTATATGGTTGGGGTCTAGCTTATCATTAAGGTGGCTGAGAAATTGTCATTTAACCTCAGGATAATATCCTAGAAGAACTGAAAAATTATTAGTGGATAAAAAATATTATAATCACATTGGATTGGTTGTCCACATTAGTAGGGGAGGAGATGGTTGGTGTCGTTAGAAACAATGTGTCGTGGTCGACAAAAATATATAACTATTATGAGGGGAGTCCTTGAAAGAATGACCAGTGTCAGGTCAGACACTAATGGGAAGATGGAATCTCAGGGGTGGTGGAGTGGTTTTGATGGTATAAATTCATAGTCATTAGGATGGCTTTGAGATGTGGTGTTCGATGATAGAGTTCATCTTTTATTATAGGATTTCTCAGACAATCAATGACAGGTGAACCACATTGGTATCTCAACAGAGAATAAATTGAGGGCATCTTCCACATATTTATATCCATGTGGGTTCTGCGCATGAAGCTAATGTATTTTTAGGGATACCAAATTTGGACTTATAATAGGTTATGGAACAACCATAAGTGCTAGTCATCATGCATAATTAAAAAAAGGACTTCTAATTGAGCTTCTATGTGAGGATAGGTATTGATTTAAAAAATTTATCAATTACTCTTGAGATTTTTTGTTCGGTTCTTCTGGTCGGTAGGGACATCGGTGTTGGAATTGTTCCAACTGGGCTTATTGTTCATGTAAGGGTTCCCACTCAAACTAATTAATGACGAGATTATCCCAAAATAATTAAATGATAAATCCTTTTGAATTTTAGTTCATTAATATAAATTTGTAATTATTTGGAATATTATTATATAATATATCTTTATCTTGTGAAAAATAATCAAAATTAACCAATATTTCTGTATAAACAAGATATGGTATTTATATACACATTAAATAATTTTTTGTCTATATTTGATGTCATTTTAAACGTCATTTCTATTTTAGTCCTTGGTTAACCAATGTCAACATTAACCATGGTATTGACTATATACATCTTAAAGGGTAAAAATGCTACCTATAAGTTAACACCTACATACTAAATGTGACACAGATAATATTTTAAACTATGTATCATCCTAATTTTCCTTATGAATTTTATTAATTTTTTTTAATTAATTTAATAATATATTCTTAATATAAAATATTATCAATGAAATATTAAAAACAATTCAAATAACTGTAGTATGATAAAATTAAGAGGGTAATCGAATTAAATAATGATACAATCAAACAACTCTTATATGATATTGTTTTGATGAATTTTTTGGATCACAGTAATTCAAAAAAAATTAATTTTAATGTTTTGACAATTATTTATTTTATTTTGATATTAACATAACAAATTAAATATCAGTATAGCATAATTATTTATGGTAATTAATTAATCAGTAAATTTGAGAAAGAAATCAATGGAAATATAAATAAATTCGCATTTCCAATATCATTTTATAATTAATTATAAGTTGTGTTTTTCCATTCATAAAATATTAGTGATTTTTAAATAATTGAATTCTCATTTTTATTATTGTCTTTCACTTAAATATTATAATGGTTTGAATATAATATACAGGACACCTTGTTTCCATTATTTCAAAACATGGATCCATATGGTTTAAATACATCCATAAAATAACAAAAAAAGTGTTATGGACATGTTTAGTATATATCACATTATTTTTATCATTATTTACTAGATATACCATCACTAGGGTGCCTATTATTTTCTATGGTTTCTTATCATAATAAAAAAAAGAATCATAGATTTAAAAAATATAGACTCATGATTCCAAATACAGAATCCATTTTTCATGATAAAATTTTAATTAGTTCGATAGTTTAATTTATGATTGAAACACAAATTATAAAAAACAAATTTCATAAATTTGTTTTCTTAAATATAAAAATGTTTTTATAGAAAAAATAAGCCATAAAATTTTCCCCGATGAATTTATTTTATTTTTTAAAAAATATAATATATCAAATTTTACTATGAATTAATTTTATATGAAATTATAAATTTTTTAATACTTGAGTGAAAAATACTATTTTTATTGAAAATCATTATTTTTTATACATCACCACAAAAGATGTATTTTTATAAGAAAAAACTAAATATTTATGCCGAATTTTAATTTTATATGATGATTTAAAACATTATTCTCATTATATAAATTAAAATTTCAAAAACTAATGGAAAATAACTATAAATGACAAACATAAAATAAAAAATAAAACATTTTTTTGAAGAAAATGTATTTCTAAAGTAAAAAATAATTTTAATAAAAATAATGTCATTGATTACTGTTATATAAAACGTATATACAAAAGTTCATAATTTCGTTACCTTTTTCAATACCTTCCAGTTCAATAACAATGTTAGGGTACTCATATTCAAATATTAATTTTCGGCCTTTCCTTTATGATATGTCCTCGATGATGTATATACTATAGAGTGTAGTGTTCTTTTAAAATCTAAGGGTGTTACATACCCCCCAACAAAATTCTATGTATTCCTTCTATTATGAACTTATTATGGATAATCAATGGTTTTAATGATCATAATTCATCCATAGAAAACCCACATCAATTATTTTAAATATCCTCAAATAAATAATAAAGGGAAATATATAGATCAACTAGAATAACAAAACAATAGGTTTAAATATAGAATACAATTAAGTGTAAGTGAAAATATAGTCATGGATAAGAAAACGAATGCCAAATGACTAATAAAAAGTTATTTATAACATTGTTAGGATAATATTAATGACCAAAAAACCATAATTCTCTGATTGGTGAAAATATAATCAATTCAATGAAAATGATCGAAAAAAGATATCTTTTTTATTTAATGATTAATATATAGAAGTAAAAGAATTTTAGTAGAATATATACTTTTATCATTATTTGATATAATTATTTGAAATTCAAAGTTAAATCCATTAATCAATTTCTACTATAATATCATTTTTCCTCAAAATAATTATTTTCTTAATTTGAATTGTCCAGGAATGAAGCAGTAAAATTAAATTCTAACAGATCGCATGATTCACAAAAAATTATATCAGGATGTTTCATCTTTAATTTAACATTTACCACATCCAAAAATGTTTTTCACAAGTTATTCACATTCCAAAAATTATTAAACCATCATAATAATAAATAATATGTTACTCTCTTAAAATTTATATTAATACCCCATATAACGACATAAACTTTTATCAATTGAATTTATCCCTTAATATAAAATTTTTATATATTATTAATCACATAAAATAACATTTAAACCATAATAATATAATTAAAAATATAAAATTAATGATATAATAATTATTTCCAGAATATAAGGAACATATACCAATGAAATATTAACTTGAACTTATGAAAAGTATTATAACCCTTATAAATAGTACACTAGAAAAATTAATTGTACCCTCACCCATAAATGTATAAATTAAATTTTTAAATCAAATAACTGAATGTATTTAATAATTATATCATAGACTAAGTAAATATAGTTTTTTAAAAATTATTAATTAAGTGTTTCTATGTTCTTATGTCATAAATATATAATTACAATTTTATGATAAATAATAGAATTTAAAATAAAATTTATTTTCATTAAATTTATTCATAAATTAATATTTTTATGTCCTCTAATTTTATGAAAATTTTAAGAGACAATAAGTAATTTTTCAAAGTGTTATAAAATTAGTTACAATTATAAAATCTGTATCTTCCATGTAAAAGAAAATTTTAATTAAAAATTAAATTAATGATATTTAGAAAATTATATTAATAAATTGGAGCTCATTTTTTAGTAATAGATGCCAAAAAATGGTGTGGGTGAATTATTTTTCTAAAATACAAGAATTTGTTTAATAGTAAAATATTATAATTTACAATAAAAGCTAAATACCTGAATTATGGAGTCATATATGATGTATGGATGATTTATTCCCAAAATTTCAAACATTACTCAATTGTTTTGACATATTTAGTGAAAATTTTCCAACTATTCATAGTCTTGATCTAAAATAATAAACTAATGATTAAAATAAGTAGAAAAAACTCATCTCCTCATTTATAAATACCACCCCTCACCACCTCATCTCCTCACACCATCTAAATATTATTAAATCTCAAAATTAATCCCAATACTCTAACCAAGTCCATCCTTTAAATCTCGATGCCCTTTGTCTCATAAAAAGAATAAATTTGTTTCCCTAAGGATGTTCTCAAGGAAGGGAAATTCAAGTGGTAAATTCCCTTTTCATTTCGTTTAATTTCTATTAAAGAACATTTTATTTATTATCTCCTAAACTCCATTAATCATAATGGAATGATTATTAAATTAAAATAAATATAATTAATTATATCAATTTAATGGAAGATCCATCATTATCTTCATCTATATCTCTCGTTTATTCTAAAAATGAAATTTTGTCCACTGTTGTGTTAATTTACAGACATCATGGGAAATGTACTTTCATTTTCCATTTACTCAATCAATGATGTTATTAAAACAATTATAATGGTTGATTTTTTTAATAATGTAAAAATCCTTTTACTGTTATGGAACTTTAATATATTCATACTACTAAATGATCAAATAAAATGAGTTTATTGTGATAAAAAACCACCAAAATTAAACTAAAATGATCATTATTAAATTTTATCTAGTAATTAATCCTCATACGATACACACAAATTCTTTATAATATCTTTTAAAATTATGTAATATTATTAATAAAATATAATAAAAATTATGGTCATTTATCTTCATTTTATATGAACTTCCATTCATGTATATAAGTGAACTGTTCATGAAAACTAAGAAAACAAACACTCCCAAACAATGAAATAAAATAATATAACACTTCTAAAATTCTATATATTAACTTAATAAAACCGTAATCAATAAAATTAATGTATAAAATGTTATTTAGTTTTTAATGAAAAAATATAATGTGACTATAAAATATATTAAAATGACGAAAACATCCTGCCATAAGGTAAGGGGATTGTCAATCCTAACTCCATTTCCTTGAGGATTCCCCTCATTCACACCAGTTTCAGTTTGTATATTTGTTTAATGATATTTAAATTTTATTCACATACTCTTGCATTTACTTTTCTGGGATATAAATGTTTTATACATGAGTTTATTACAAACATAATAAAATCCAAAAGAACTCCTCTTTCAAAAAACACATCTTTTACTTGCCATGATATTATTTCTTCTTCATCAACGATTTATGATTCTGATACCTAGATCATGATTACCTTTTATATTTCAGAATTTTTATTCATTAATGTAGGATTCATTAAGTTAAACTCATTCCTTTAAATTCAATTTTTAAGTTCAATATTGATATACATTCTTTTTTTCAAGTGTGATACTTTTAATGTTTTGATATAGCGGGCACACCCATAATTATAGAGCGGATGAAAATGTTATGATATGATGAGTGCACCCAAAATTATTTAAAACTACAATTTATTGAGTAATGTGATGTATTTCATTATAACAAGTGAAATATTTGTGGAAATAATGCTATATTTGATCATAACAAATTGTGGCAGGTGAACACTAAGACATGATGCTTCATTTTTATGCATTGGCACATTCTAGGCCTTTAACCAATGGTTCCTCTTTTGGTTACGATGAATATCCTTGGAAAATGTTATGATTTTGATTATTAGGATTACACATGCTATGTTGTTACAAGTTTTTAACAATCATCTTACTTGGATTTTAGCTCTCCTTTCTTTGATGTGTATCCTTATGTGACTACTTGCGATAAGGAGAATTCAATGGACAATTGGAATCTTGAGGAAAAATAATTATTCAATTTTTTTTTGTTTTATTATATAATTTTCATATATGTTAGCAAATTTCCAAATAAACCAAACCTTTGAATCATGTTTCTGAAACACTATTATGTTGTAATCTTTAAAATAAAGTCTGATTCGTGTAATAAAAAGTAGGGTTGTTATACCAAATGATCAAACTAAAACAATACAGATATAAATATCCTTAAAAAATTCATCATAGTTTTCATGATTAGTATTTCGACCACATGTCTAGAAGGATTTGAGAATATATTATTACATTATTAACATATAATTTAACTTTAGATGACCTCAGTCACCCCTAATGTAACATATACAAAATGTATATTCATATTTCGTATGTTATAAATAATGTAACTATCATGTCTTAAAAAAATTTGATAAAAAAATTATTTTTTAACCTAAATAATCAACGTTACTAAAATAAAAAACACACTTATCAAAAACTAATTCCATTTAGATTAATTATATAATTTCTATATATTAGTGATCTTTATAAAAAATAGTTGTATTCCAAAAGTTACCAAATCACTTTTCAATCACATGGTCTGTTATATAAAATATCTTTTATTCCCAAAAATGTAATAACCTATATTGACCTCATCATAAAAGATAATATAAAACATAATGGATATTAATACCACTAATCATATTTCCAAAAAAATAAACGATCTGATACTAAAATTAATTTACCATTCAAACCCATACCAAACCCATGTGTTATTTTTCATCAAATTTCATCCAATATAATCATAATAATCATGTACATCCATTAATTAAAACATAAAAATGGGTATCTATAAATTTGAACATAATATCGACAATTGAATGTTTAAACCATGAAACCTATGTTTTTCCCTTATCACTATTGAATGTTATTGGTAATCATTGGTTATATTCTATCAATTTTCATAAAAGTTTGTAAAGAAAATGTGAATTAGCCCAAGAACATCATAGGGTATATCAAACTATGTAAGTAGAAACAAAACCCATTTTTATACTAAAATAATGTTAAATATATACATTTCCAAATATTTTCATTTTTATTAACGCTAGATGCATTTGTAAAAGATTCCATATCCACATATAGTAACCAGAAATTGGTGTATTGTTAATAAAACAACATAATAAAATTCATTCAAAATTATTATGACATTTTCCCATAATTAGACATATCATAAAATTAATCAATAGGTTTACATTAAATAATATATATATTCCTAAATCTAGTACACATGATTTCTAATAAATTTACTATGATTCCAAATTATATGAAACTCAACCTAGAAACCCAATGTTAGTGGTTAATTTTTCAAATTAAAACTACATACTTGGAATCGAATCCAGATGGCTGGTGTAGTTTAGTAATATTAGATAAATATATAAGTACATGAAAATCACATACATTTGAAAACATAAAAATATAAATTATTTTATTTTATAAAATAGAGATAATTTTTAGCTTAACCATGAACATCCATCATATTATAGATCATCGTATCCTGGGAGGAAAGAAAAAACTAAATGGGGACCTTATATTATCAGTAATGGTAACATATATTGGATTTTATAATATAATAAACAATAAATAAACAATATGGAAATGTATATAACAGAGAAATCATTATGTTAAATTGATAAAATGTGTATGGAGAATAATTTAGTATATATAAATAATGAAAAAATAACGACATATAAATAATCACATGAACATCAAACTTTTCCATGGATATCATAAGTATTAAAATTATATCATGGAATTCAAAAAAATCTTATAATTATTTAATTTATAATTCCTAATATCATATACTTTCCATCATGGAATAGTTCTAAGACATGGTAGATAAATGGATAAGGTTTCATTCAGATACCCTGAATAAATTTTTTCACGTGGACTACCAATTCATCAGTGGGCTATAGAGGGTCCCTCCTATCACTTACTAAGTCAAACTATTTCTTTATATGTTGAATAAAAAGTGAAACATATTAAATATACCATATTGGTAAAAACTATCCATATATGAAGAACTAGTATACAAGATTTTATTCGATTATTTACTGAAATAATAATAAAATATTTAGAGAATGAATGAGGATGTTACCATTATAATATATCCCCAGTGTATAATAAGTTTAATAAAATTTATTTATATTTATTATTTTAAATTCCATGAAATAATCATTAAATATTTCGTCATGAAGAAGACCCCTTTTCAAATTGATGTTCATATTTTATGAATAAAATATTTATAAATATAATGAGAAACATTCTTTCCTAAATGATATGAAGAAAAAATAAATTTAAGACTCAATGGAGTGGATGTTCAGGATGGTGTGATATTTTGTTCATGTCATGTATATTAAAACAACGATTCCTTTATCATTTTTGAAAAATAATTCAGAAGTTCCACAATCAGAAAAAGTCATGAAAATTCATTATAATAATATTTTAAAAAATTACATGCACTGGTAATAGAGTCATTAATAAATAATTATATAATATTAAAAACATTCATTTGAAAAAAATTATTGCGAATATGGGTATGAAATAAAAATATTCCAGACCATGTAGAAAAAAATGTTGTTTTTTCTCAATGGTATTATTTATATAAATTCAATATGAAAATAAAAAAAATATTAAGAAAAATTTATTATTAAAAAATAAAAAATAGAGATGAAATCATATTAGTTTTAAAATAAAATATCATATATTCCTTCCAATGTATTTTTAAACAAATAAAAAACCATAATAATGATGGGATTTTATAGTTAACAGACATGACATTGAAAATGATTAAATCAATATACCCAATAGATAAATAACATAATATTAATATTTTTCTATCATTAATATAAAGAAAATAATGGCATATCATATAAAATGGGTAGTATATACACCACATTTATGAAAAAGTGGTCAATATGTCATATGTATAATTGAAATAAAAGTACGTCATTATCCAATTTTAATGATCATGTAATTGAGTGGAAAATTAATAAATGGATATATTATTTTTTAATGTATATCCATAAAAAATTAAATACAAAGAAAACAAAGGATATTTCACAATTAAACATGACATAATATTATTAATTAACAAGTCATATAGCCGAATGAAAAAAATTATATTATGTAACCCTTATCACATGGTAACATTCATTACAAATACCAATAGATTAAATAATTTTATTAGAACAAAAAATTCAATGAATATTGATGGATTCATTATATAACATGTAAAAACTAAAGTATGAAGACTATATAAAACTAATTAGGTGTATAAAATTAAATTATGCCTCAATTTGGGGAAAGTGAGACTAAATCCCTTACCTCATGTCAAACTCATCACATAATTTATCTATATTATTGAATGGTAATAATTTGATATTTAGGTAATTTTTTACTATTAATTTTCTATTTTATATTTTAATTTGGTATATTTATAATGTTTTTTGTATTAAATTTTGTGATCAATTATGTTCATATTATAAGATTTGATGATATTCGATCCAAATGCCCAAATTGGCCTTGATATGTTCCCCATACTAAAAACATTCATTATAAAATCTTCCCTAGAATATTAATAATGATATAATTATCATCTTTATATATCAATTATACATTTAAAATTTAATTTTTTTAATGAACATTGTTACAATCGTGGATATCGTGTGTCGTTAGTACCCATGAGTAACATTTCAATTCTTCTATGCTCGTGGTGGAAGGAATATAATTATTTTCTAATTTTATAGAAAAATATCATCATATACTTAATTAATTAATATTTTTTATGACTCTTATGTATTCTATCTAATTTATATAGTAATGAAAAAAACACACCGCATTGTGAAGGTGGCAATAAAAACATACACATGAACAAATTATAATTTTTATTTTATTGGAAATGTAAGAAAATATTTGATATATAAATTTTATTGAATGATAAATATGTCATTTATATCATATATCATATTATATATATATATATATTAAATAAATCGTTATAAATACCCATTAGAGGTGGTGATGGGAAACTTCATTCATTGGGTTGTAATGTGGTAGTCCATAGAACCCATAAATGATGGTTTTGTTTCCCACTTGATGGAAGGGGATATGAATATATGTTATTCCGTTAATATAACAAAATTTTTCTATATTTTATATTTTTTCTTTTATATTTCACATTATGAATAATATTTAAAAAGGTGAAATAATATATGAAACAAAAACATCAGTTAAAAACCTATATCTATTCTTCATAAAATTTAATTTACATTAATACATAATCCCTATATTGTTAGAATTCAGCTAAACATAAGTCCACTATAATTTTAGAGGAGATGAAAATAAGTCATTTTTGTATGTTTTGGATGATCCAAATAGTTATTTTGTTGAATAAAATATAGGGAGTTGTTTAGTTTTTATAATATAAGGTAGAGAATTTTTAAATTTTCATAATTTGAATAATTATTATAAATTAATTTTTCCTGACAAAAAGAATTGTATTATTCAAAACAAAGATGAAGATGATTAAAAATATTAACATCTCGATAAGAGTACATTTTTGGGTGATTTTGATGCCCATGTCAATTTTTATTTACCCAATATTTACCTTCATGACAATTATGGTATTAATAATGTTTTTCACTCTTCATGGGTTATCATATTTACTATAAAAGAAAATGGTCCACCAATGGACCATAGATTATATCTTTAACAATGTAATGAAAACATGGTTCAATACATGGCCTTTAAAATTTTTAAATAATTCTTAAAAAAAATTTATTATAAAATATCATTTATTTAATTTGTTGAATTAAAAGAAATATTATTATATAATATGTGTAATGTCATATTGATTATATAGACCCCAACCCCAGCCACTAGGATTCATTTCATACCTTATAAAATGGATGATAGATCTAATAGATCTCTTCCCAGTATACATAATTTTTAGTAGTGTTAAAAACATGATACATACTTAAATCATTAATTACAAATAAAAATAATAAATACAACATAGTAAACGTAAAAAAAATATTTCTTTAAATCTTAAAATAATTCCTGCATCATATCCAAAGGAAAAAAGTCTAGATATGATTGTTCTTAGATGATTATTAAGGATTATGTGAAGTACAATATATCAACAATTAATAAATTAGAATAAATATAAAATAATCATTATGGAAAGGAAAATATTTAACCACACATGTCATATAATCAATAACCAAAATATCATCATTAGATAAGGTAAAATAAATTTGAAAAGGTAAATAATTGGAATCACATGTAATTTAATAAATTACATAATAAAAAAATGTATCAGTGGATAATATAAATTAATAAAAACTTATATATAATAATAAATAAATTCAAAATGATGAAAACTCATAATATTGGAATTCATGATCTCGTACATAATTATATATTTATTGTAAACAATTTGAAAAAGATAGTCTATAACAGTCGGTAAAACCACATTTTATTCTTCATCATTCATTCTTCTTATGAGATTATCAATGAATCATGAGGCTATTTAATTTTGGGACCCCACCCATCACTACATGTACAATTTATTCCTTATATATCTAATGATCATTTTAGTTCATGAAAAAATATTCCTTATCATTAAATGTATGTATTAAATAATGAATGTAAAATATCAGAAATTACCCTATTAATCAAATAAATTTAAAATTTTGAAAAATATAAGTTATATATGTTTTGAAATACAATAATTTCCATTATAAATAATATGTTTGTTTTGGGGATTTTTATGTCCATTGATCATAAGAAACTGAATATTTCAAGAGAAAGTTAATGATTACAAATATTTATCAACAAAGAGAATATAAAAAATTTCCATCATCAAACTAATCATAAACCATCTCATTAATGAATATGTATTGTATCAATACACAATATTTCTAATGTATTATAAGAAAAATTAATTTTTTTGACATTGGTGAATATAAATTCCATAAAAGAATCATATAATTTTATTAAGGAACATTACATTTTAACATTTAAAATTATTATTAAAAAATATAAATTTATTAAATTATAAGGAATCCATTTTCTCGAAAAAAATAACATTAATTTTTTAATTTGATATTTAGGGAAATTAGTGTTCATGACTTGGGGAAAGATCTATTTATTCTAAATAACATTAATTAAATATTCCTTTTATTTTTTTTAAAAGTAAATTGTACATGGTTTTGAAAAAGGACAGGAAGAAACCTTCAATATATTTTTTAAAAATAAAATTATTAAAAAAATTGACTTATACAAAAAATTCAAGATTTTTTAAATTTTATTTATATATTTAAATTTGGAAAAAAAAATTATTTTTTGCTGAAGATAGAAGTAATGGTGAATTTTATTAAAAATATTTTTTCAAAAATTTTATGTTCCAAAAATATGTAAATGGTTAAATCAAGTTAAATAATCAGGAATAACTAGTAGAGAAGAAAATTAAATCATTTTATTATATAATGACCAAATATTTTACATTAATGGAAATTAATATATAAGAAATCATTATAAAAATGTGACTGAAACATAAATATCACACCACTTTGGTATCATTTGAATATAGGCCCCTTGAATAGAATAAAATTTAATGAAGAATAAAATACCATAATAATAAGAGATTAATGATATATTCTATCAATTGGTATGTAGATACAACTCACAAATTAGTATTGTGGTATTATCTAACATTTGTCATAAAGATTCCAATTTGAGAAGAGCAACCCATATAATGATCTTTCATAGGTGTGAAAATTAATCAATGTTTTTTTGTTTTTTTTTTCAATTTTAAATCCAATTAATTAATGAAAAATCATATAATAATATAATAAAAATTTATTACACACATTTTTATAATATCAAATACAAATAAAAAGGCAATATAATCCTATAAAAGAGATGATGTTATAAATTTGTTTTACCTCATGGTATTTTTCAAGTCAACTACCATTGGATTAAATAAACCAAATAAAGAATTAAAATACAAAAAATTCGTATGTATTACTAATATTACATGTAAAAAATGTGGTATGAACATCATATAAAATTAATTAGGTTCATATCATTACAATATTCTATAAAGAAACATAATTGAGAAAAAAAACCCTTACCACTCCCCCCTATTTAATTAAACACACTTTACCATCCTTTATAATTATTTAATGGATTTTATTAATTCAAAGATAAATCATATTAATTTTAATATCATCATATATTATCCTTTTATAAAATCTTACAGCCTACATGTAAACAAGCAATTAATAGTATTATTTTTTCTTTTGTTAGTTTCCTTTTTTCTCATGCGTTTTTTTCATGAAATATCCAAATATAATGTATTTGAATTATTTAAATCATCTATAGAATTATATTAATGTTATAAATATCACATTTAACTAACGTAAACATTTTTAAAACCATTCTTTATTTTTTGATATCTAAAATGTGTTGGGTCACTTCATGTTGATGGTATGTTGTACCAACCCATGAGGGAAGATATCATTCCATTAATGGGTGAATGTTTAAGGAATTAGATTTTATAGATATTTTATGAAGTTAACAACATTTCATATTATATATATTTATTTTTTAACCATTTACATCATTATAAATTTCCATGAGAGTCTTTGTTTTAAAAAAATAAAATCGATTCGTGAGGAGGTATTGCATTATTCCCAAGAGTGAGTTTATTATTTACAATATGATGTAGAATAATATAGATAAATATTATTAAATAAAATGAATATAATATAATAATATTATATATATTATATTTATTATAATGATTTATTTAATAATATAATTACTCGAAAAAAATTATAATAAAAAAGAATGTGCTTAGTGAATACGATGACCTTTTCTTAGATAAACTTCATATTATCTCTTATTAAGGACCCTTAATATTGATGTTTGGGTAGAAACAAATATATAAAATGTTGATAATGAATTTTTAGAATTTTTATTGATATTTTTATTGAAGAAAAATGGCTTTAGGGATTTGAATAAGAGAAGGCAGAGAGTTCCCTTTTATAATTGAGAAGGTGGACACAGATATATGTATTGAAAATAATAATTCATACCCAAATTAGTTACATGACTATAGGGTAAATAAGGTATATATATTAATCCTTATATATTATAAGGTATAAATATTTTAATAAAATAGGATTTAGTAATTTTTTTATCATATTTTAACTGTAATCTTCTTATTAACTCCCCCCCACACCCTCCCGATTAAACTATTTTCACTTTTACATAAGTAAACTAGTTTTTCTATTTCTATGATTCATTATTACCCAAAAAAATTTGACACTATTATATAGTACAAAATTCTATGAAACTAATTATGTAAACTATTTTTCAAAATTCAATTCATAGGGCATGTATAATTTATTTTAAAATAAAACCAGCAGATGTTTTGAGAAAATGGTATTCAAGAAATGGTTTCTTCAACCATATAAAGATATTATATTAACTATATAGTAGGAGTAAAAAAGATATTTATTTAACTTAATATATATATATATATAATATACCTCAAAAATCGATCATAATTAATTTTTAATATAATTATGTAATATTTAGGATCATTGTGCTTTTATAAATAGTTTTAGAAAAATGAGGTTTTAAAAATAATATTAAACATATCTCAAATTTTTTAATAATTATGATTCAATCATAATGATTTATATAGAATAAATTCATAAAATAATTACATTATTTTAAATAAAAATAAATTAATAATGAAAACTTATTATCAATAATTTTATTGAAAATAAATAACAGTTTTTTTTAAAAAATATTATTATTCACTATTAATTAAAAAACAAACTAATTTCAGAAAAAATACATAAAATGCACACCAAGATAATTTTTATGTTATGATTTTAAATAAGGAGTTTATTAATTTTCTTAAAAAGAAATAATATTTAAATATATAAGCTTCATACATATGGATGTAAAAAAGACTTTTTTACCAAAATGTGTTTCATGAAGAATAAAATGAATTTACTAAAATTTTTCTGATTATTTTTAATATTTTTTGATTAAGATATATATATATATATATAATTAAATCATATTATTACTGACCAATTCAACAGAAAGGATATAATTTCATCTTTAAATAATATATTTCTTTGGTCATTTATGCTAGGTGTTTGATGTCATATATTTTCTCAAACATAATATTATTATTTTAAAATGTTGGGGTTGTGTATACCATTAAATATCAAAAAAATAGTATTTATTTAAAAATAAATATTAATTAAAATCATGGGTTGTATCATTCTTCACAACATAAAGAAAGTGGGTCCTCATATTTTAAACATTAACTCAGAAATTAAGTGATTGATATTTGAGAATTACATTATTGAGAATACCTATTATAGAAATGGTTAAAAAATTATACTATTGTTCAGATAAGGTTAGGTTTGAAAATCATCTTGAACAAATAATAACTATGATTCTCAGTAAGAGAAAATTAATGTTAATTGAAATTATGTACGTTGATGAAATTAATAAATAGATATAGTGATTGATTGAGATCATTAAACAATAGAAATTGAATTATAAATTCAATAATAATTATCACACAATCCTAAATCGGTGATTAGATAAAATACATTTTTATTCATCCTATATAGAGGTTATTGGATAAAATTTTCCTCATACTACTATTTCTAATTTTTATGAATTATTTTATTATATAAGAATAAAAGTTTATATAATTTTGTACTATTACACTATTTTATAAGAATTGAATCAACCATTGATTTTTCATATATCAACTTCCACATCATCTACTACTCCATGAAATAAATATCTGAAAATTATATTTATAGTGAAATCACTATAATTTACTTTTAATATATATTTGGATCCATAAACAAGTGATATGTATTTTATCTATTTCTAAATATTTTCCAATCCCCAAATTTTTGGGTTAGGATTATATAATAAATTAATATCTATACATAAAAAACCTATTTTTTAAATTATTATTCATCCCTAGATTTTTTAAGTAATTTTTTTATATTAATAATTTCATCATGTAGTCTAGTGGCAGGCATTGTACACATTATGAACTTTATCTATTGGTTCAAGAACCATGACCTTTCTAGATGTGACAGTATGTCACCAGGAATAAATGTTTCCCTTTTCCAGAAAATTTATTGATATATTCCAAATAACATTCCCAAATGATGATTCATGGTAGTTACTAAAAATACATGGTAAGGCATAAATTGAAGCCTAAAAATACTATTAATCTTACGTCCCCAAAATCAAAGGGTTTTATTATTTAAATAATTTTATCATGTACTATGAAAATAAATTGTTTCCATAAATATCTTCAAAACTATCATTAATTTTGATTGAATCCCATAACATAATAACTATAAAGTTGGGTTTAAGACATTTAACTTATGATAATCAATGAACTCATAAAACCATTTTTCTTTAAATAATCTTAGGGTTAATATTAAATTATTTAATATTATATTCAAAATCATAACAAAATTATTTTATGCTTCATGATTCTTATAACTAAATATCAAATGAAAAAAATTTCTCTAAAATTTAATTCTTTTATCCCAATACATAAATCTCTCAACCCTTTTTATTTAACAAAGGTCCTTCCATTATTATATAGTTATACTTTATAAGAGTGTTTTGATTCAAATAATGGCTAGGTTCACCACATTAAAGACAATGAAATGTAAATGTATTATTGGGAATAAATTTAGTCCTCTTCAAAATAAATACTCACTTTTATTTGGAAATTAATCACTATATTCTCTTCTTTTACACACATATTCCATTTTATTGTTGCTATGAGACATTATAATGTGTGTATCTATCAACATTTATAATATATGGGAAAATTACCTTTTTCATCTACAATATCTTTTACCGGAGCTCTTAATAGACTTTAACCTTCTCTACATTATGGATCGAGATATATGGTTAAGGTATAAATTTTTTATCATATTTTATGGTAAAAGATTAGGAACAATCTTGATAACATTAACACGAATTAGTGTCAGATTTTATTCATAACCACTATACTCTCCTTAAAATTTAATGTTAACGTGATTACATTGGGATTTATCCATTGAAGAAAACTAAAAAAATAGGGCAAAAAATAATAATCATAGGTTGAAAGTCATATAATAATTTTTGGAATTTTATAATTATGACATATTCATTTTAATTAAACACACCATTTTTTGTCCTATTACATTATTTTAAATTTACTATTCCCAAATAAAATATTTGTTTGTTAGGAAAATGTGAATTATCCAATATATATCCCCAATGCGATTTAAACTAAGTGAATATTAAGGATCATTGTAGTGAATTGGGTGACAATTGATTCAAATCCAAATACACCTTTTTTAGATTTATCACACATGTGTATAACTATTACACAATGATAAGAACTTGTCATATCCAAACATGGTATTATATATAGTATAAAACATAATATATTCCTCCCTAAAACATTAGGATGTTATTAAATAATTATCCACAGAATATATAATAGGATTACATTCCCTAATTTATGTTTTCCAAAATCTATCTTCCTTGATTGAAAAGATACATTCTCCAATTAAAACTATAAAATCCTTAACCCAAATTTTAGTTGTTACTCTATTAAATTGGTTCTATATACAAGAGATCATATCCTAAAAGACCAAATTGTTTAGTATCCATGGTAAACATGATACTATCTTTATTCATGAATTATATTTGAAAACATGAAATATAACATAGTGAATGTAAAAAAATTATGCTTTCTCAATGTTATTCTAATATTAAAAATTCATATTATATAGAAGCGAAAAAAATATGTGTGAGCATAGATTATCAGTATGGGTTATGTAAATTTAAAGGAATCATGAATAAAAAATTCATATTACCTTATGAATAATAAATATGAAAATGTCAATGTATGAAAAAACATTATATTAAATCAATATTGTAACTATCATGATTAGATAAGTGATAATAAATAATAAATTTGTACAACTGAAAACACTTTAAAATTAATAAATTTAATTATCAGAAATAATTCATGGTTGATATTAGATTAATAGTCTCATAGATAATAATAAATAAATTTTTAATGAAGAAATGCATAACATTGTACATCATGATCTGAGACATCATGATATATATATTATCAGACAATTTCTAATAAGGTTTACATATGTGGGAAAACCCCAATTATTTATAGGTAATTGATTTTCATTATGGCACTATCGGTGTGTTTAAGGGACCTATAATTCCAAGCCCCCTCCATCACTTAATTTCTAATGCATTATTCATATATTAAATTATTGATTTTATTCATTAAAAATTTTCATTATCAGTAAATTCATGTATTAAACAATTAATATGGAATATCTATATTTATAATTTCAATTAAATAAATTATGAATTAAAACAATATATATAGAAAGGAAATATGAATTAAAAAAATAGATTTTGAATGACTGTGTAATATATATTATATTATAGCATATATTTCCAATGATCACCAGAATGTGATTATGTCATGTGAATGAAAGGGTTTCAAAAATTATTCAATAAAGAGAATTTCAATAGTATACCTAGATTGAAATATTATAAATTGTTAATTGAAATAAAAATTATGGTATCAATAAAATATATCTCCAATGCATTGTATGTAAATTAATTTTTTTTATCATTGATGAATTTATATACCATAAAAGTATCTTCAAAAAACATTATTGTAGTAAATACACATACATCATTGAAAATTAAAATTAAATAATATGAAAATGCAGTATATTTTTAGAAGAAATTTCTTCAAAATGAACAATTTAAACTTGTAATATAATTTTCATCAAAATGAGGGGACACGATGGTGATAAATTTCTATTCATTCATAACATGTAAAAATAACGATTCCTTTAAATATTTTGTAGGAAATATCAAAATTACCTTTTTAGAATATGATATGATGATTCTATTCATTTTAAGAAAAAACTATTCAATTCTAAAAAATTTCATCCAAAATTATAGTATATCATATTTGAAAATAATTTTAGAAAAAATTTATTTGGAAAAAATGGATTTTTGATCGATGAATGAAATGAAGTCTTAGAAAATTAAAATAATTTTATCAATCATTTAATGTATCAAAAATATATAAAACATTAAATTTACATGTATAATTCATGAATAATATGAGGATAACAAAATTTATAGTTTTAATTAGACAATGATAAAATATATTCCTTCAATGGGAATTTAAGTACAAAAAATTTGGTTTAAAACATATTGAAAAATAAATCTTTTACCACATTTATGAATATTTAATTAAAATACCCATTAATGGAATAACATTAAATGGAATATTAAATTAAGTGAATATAATGATATTTCTTATTTAACATTTCAAATTGGTAGTAGATGCACCAAATAAATGAATATAGGAGTATTATATAACATAAATCCTAAATAAGACAATTTCAGATGATTAAACCATGGATTGATCATAACATTTAAGTAATAATTTTTCAATGAATTTATTATGCTTATATAATTTTAATAAATATAAAAATGTTTTAATAAAACATAATATAATTAAAATAAAATATAAATAATCAAATATAATGAAAAATTAATATAATAAAATAAAAATAAATTGAGTTATGAAATTCCTAAAAATTATGTAATTTTCATGTAAAATCACCATTGATGAAATAACTAAAACCAAAATATAATATTCCATGAATTATAAAGTATTAATGAAATTAAATGTAAAAGGTTCAGCATATACACCATAATAATGAAATTAGGTTCAAAGCATTACTATATGCCACATTGAAATGAAGTTGAGACAAAATATTTTACATTATAGTTCATTTTGGATGAACAAACATTAACCTCATTTAGAATGGTTTTATGAATTTTATTAACTTGTACAAGAACCATATTAATTATTATAATATCTTATATAATCACATTATGAAATATTATAACACATTGATCAACAATCTCTTATTATTACCGTTGTTTCGTTTGTAATGACCCTTCCTTTTCCCAAACATATTGTTTCCTGAAAGCTATGGTTATTATTAATAGGATATTACTCATACATTTCAAGAGATATATTACTGTAATGATTATGATATTTACTTATTTAATTCACTTTTAAAAACATTCTTGATTGACAGACAAGGAAAATAAGTTACCTTGCTTCGTGATGATGGAAGCTCATATGTATGCACAAGTGATGATATAATTCCCTTAATTGATGAACATGTAAGTAACTAGAAGTTATAAATATTTTATAAGACTGATAACATTTAATATATAAAATATATAGTTAGTATTTTCATCGTTATTAGTATCCATGAGATTTAGTGATGGAAATCAAATTACATTATTTCATGAGGATGTAGTTTTACGTTCACACAAGTGATGGATTTGATTCACAATTAATAGATGAGGAGATGGTTTAATACATTGAAAAATACATACTAACCTATATGTATATGGTATATATTGGTTTTATTATATTATAACATTTATTAAACAATTTATGGTGAATAAATAAGAACTAAAAATAATGATATTATTGAAGATTATTACATTCTCATAGAAGAAACTCCTTTTGATATCCTATTAAAGACCCTTGTGTTTGAGTTTCATGATGACTGGTTTCATGACCTGACCTAATCTAGGGATTTATCAAGTATTACCCCAATCCCATGTTCATAGTACATGGTGAGACGACCAGTATCAATGGAATAACTAACTCAAAGAAGACATTTCCCATGTACCTATACGCACACACCAACCATATCAACGAAAATGTGAAAAGGGAAATATTCAAATATACAACATATATAAATTAAACAAAATACACATGATCCTCTAGAAAAAAAATAAATGATATTTTAAACAAAAAAGTAGTTTTAAAATTAATGTGTCTCATCCTAAAAAACTGGAATACTATACTACTAAGAGAGCATATCTTCTATATTTCATTCTATGACCCCCTTACATCATCCATGAACCCAGTATCCCTATGATCCTCATAAGTCAGCTCCAATAATTCAATCATATACATATGAAATTTCATGTGTGTTAACATCCCACACATATTTTAGTATACACAAACCAACCAAAATACCCCTAAAGATGAAGGAGATAGTAGTCAAAGATACACAAAGGGAAAAATGATCATGGATGAAAAATATACAAAATTCGAATAGCTCACCCCTAACCAAGATTTAAATTAATCTCATCTAAACACACGGGGATCATTATGTATTGTATATGAAATAAAAATAAAATATATTCCACCACTATTAGGATATTAGACTCATCCAACCACAAGAAGCAAATCACAGAAATCTTGTGGCATACCTCACTCTTCTTTTCTTCTCCTCCAAGGAGAGTAACCAAGTACAATGTTTAAATAGAAGGATATATAAATAAACTCAGTCAAATATTCCCAAATGTGAGTGTAAGAGGATCTCCATCTCACATCTCATCTAAAGATGAATAGTAGGTAAATAATTCCAAAATTCTATCAATAGTTCCAAGAAGCTAACACGTGTTTGTAAAAGTAACTATCAATGTCATGTTATGCCTTTTCACTATTCCACTTCTCTAAAGGTCCATAAACATGAAATAGATGTCTCATTTCAAATTACATAAGGGGGTTCCACTCTAATTTATCGTTAGATGATATGATTATATTCTAATCGGGGGGGGGGGGGGGGTCACTCTTGTTTCATGAGGACCTACTCCCTATACTAGTACAAGGTTCCACTCAGTAAGTTAGACATCGTGTGAACATTCCGATGGTGGTATTCCCTTTAAACGAAAAGTAACTACACCCTAGTACGTCCAGGGAGTTCCACTCTAGTCATTGAGGACCAGCTTTTTAAATTATATTTTAGTTATTTGTGTAATTTGACTACCAATTCCATAGTACCACTTGGGGTTCCACTATAGTCATTTAGGACCCATGCCTTATCTGATAGATGGGTTCTATTAAAGATATTACTCTAGTGATTATGTGTGATCACTTCTATATTTGGGCATCTTCTTACTAGGAACCGATCACAGAATATTTCACATCATATCTATAAATCCAAAACCGATGGATCTATCATATTCTACATCAAATAACACTCAGGAAATGCTACTCCTACGCCAAAATTTGATTTCAAATGAAAAAGAAACTAATGAATGATTTTTTTCTCAATAGTGTACAAGTGGTACACAATGTGTGAGGGGACCCACATGGCATGTATTCCCACTCAACCACCTTTTCATGTCCCGAGACAGAACATGAATTACATCCCATGAGGTAATACACACATTGTAGGTGGAATAAATAGTGTGTCAGGGATATACAGAATCGAGTCTTTCCATGTTGGTCGTGTCTATGTACTAAACTCTATGAATTTGTACCAGAACCTATGTCTATGTACTGGACCCCATATCTATGTACAGATGTATTTATCCCCTTACCTATCTATATAAATCCACATGACTTTTTTCTCGTGTGATCTTCCACACAATTTTTCGATCCGGGGAAGGGTACATTTCATTTAGGAGGACTACACACCATGATATCTTAAACTTTTCAAAAACCCTCGATGCCTCCTCTGAGGGTTGTAAACATCTTGTGATAATCCATTTATATGGAATGAATTTGGTGTTTTTATATAAATGTATGATATGATCCCCATTCTCGAATCACGTAACAGTACTTTAGTTCTAGTTCTATCTATGGTTGAAAAATGTAGATCTAGTGGAAAATCATGGTTCCAGTCCATCATTTGCAAGAAATCAGCATCAGTGGTTCATCAAGGTTTCATCGCACAAACTATACATGGAAAATGATACTACCCTAGATTAAATTATCTCAAATCAAAATAATAGTAATCTATACCATAAAATATTTCTGGGAATAAGCTCATTTCATTAAGTCTTTCTTTTCTTATCAGTCTATCATGGTTCTAGGGGTCAGATCGGGCTCAGTAGCACCCAAACATGTCGAACCAGGACTGTTGGGACCTACCAATGATGAAAATAAATAATAATTGGGTGAAAATTATCATAAAAATTTTTATTCATAATTCTTCTTGTGTTCTTTTACAATGATCATGAATGGTGATATCAGGTAAAAAACATTGAGTATATTAATTAAAGTCGGGTATATAGGTGCAATCTACTGCTAAAAATAGCATAAAACCGTGAAAATGAATGGATCATCCCATAAAATTTAATAAGTTGGAATGAATAACTAATTGATGATTCCAGAAATTATATTGGAACCTTTCTGGATGAATAATATTCTCTCCAAGAAGAATGAGGGGTCAGTGTATTCGGTGCATCTTGATTTGATCTTATTATATGTTTTCTAGTCATCTGATGCGATTCATCAATGAAGGATGATGGAATATCTCTATAATTTCCCCTGGGTTTATGTCACTAAGCCTAGACAATTAACCCTAAAATTAATCTTATAGATCTTTTTGTTGAGTCAAAATGAAATAATTGATTATTTTAATAAATAAATAACACCATGAACATACCTCCAACAAGCGAGGATTCTGAACGCCTTGCACCGAGCAATTTTATGTAGTTCCTTATGAAAAGTCCATGTTAAATAATCAAATGTGGTATCAGATATCTGATATGATATTTTGTTTAATTTTCATCTTATTACCATTATGAACCATGCATGACTAAAAATAAATATATGAAATATTTTTATAATATTAATTATGGGACCTATATGCCTTAGAATCGTACATTGTCATAGGTCATAGGTCTAGAAATATAAATATAAATATATATAACTATTGCATTGAATAAGTATTGTCTCTACATCATTACCTATTTCATGCTTTTTTCCTCGAAAACAAAAACCAAAGAAAAAACTCAGGATACAGAGCTCGAATTTGGCTCTCCCACTCCCATGAACTCTCCTATATATTATTATACTGCCATAACATCTAGAAAAAGAGGATGGTCTATCCATGAAAGTTCACATCCTTTTGATCCTTGATCACCACTAAGAGATCCAGAAAAGTGGCTCTATCTTCGATTTCCATCTCATCCTAATCGATGATGTTTTTGGGGTTATGCACGTATCTCACAATATGTGACACATAGATGATGTTGTGAACCTATAATATCTTTGGGGGTAGGGTGAGATAGTAAGAAACTTCTCCAACCCTCTATATGATATCAAAGGGCCTGATAGACTTCATGGATAGATTGTCTCTCAAGCAAAACATATGTAATCCTCCCCATGGGTATACTCTCAAGAAGGCATGGTCTCCCTACATGAACTCTAAGAGAATATGAAAATGATATGTGCGAGATTTTTTCATTCTCTATATCACTCTCATTCACTCAAAGATAACCTAGAACTTCTCCATCACCACATCTATAATCAATCTTCGCACAAGGTATGTCTCACTGATCTCTATCCAGAATAAGGGTGACCAAAAGGTTCGCCCATACAGGGCCACAAAAGGCTTTATATTGAAGGTAGAGTGGTTTATATTATTGTACACAAACTCTAGGATGGTTGGTGATCCTACTAACTCTGGCCAAATCCTAACATACAATACCATAGCATATCCTCAAACACATGGATTTTTTGTTGGTATTTGCATCGTTATAGAGGTGAAAGGTCAAACTCATCCTTATTTGGGTCCTGAATTCCTCCTATAGGCCTCTCAACAACTATGATGTAATCCACACTTTAATCTAGGAGACAGTCATTGAGATAACCCCCTAAAGAATAACGATCTCCCATGCATACAACTTCCCTAAACACTCCACTAATCCTTAATCCCTAATTGATAAAAAGTGTTTCCACTTCTTGAGTTGACCAACTATCACCCAGATAGAATCATTTCCATTCTCTATCCATAGACATATAGTGAAAATGTTTGTATTTATTCCACCACATTTCCACTATGGGATCTCAAGGGTTAGCAACCACCCTATCAGAACATGGTACTCAGTTGCCACCTATTGAAACATGTGGAACTGATAGATGAACAAATATATGCACTATCTCATTATTTTCCACAAAAAACTATCATTTTAGGTCTCATTACATATTCCTCTAATTGCGATGAATAGTTAGGGGGAATTTGAGAACTCTCCCATCACCTCCTCAAACAACATAATTAGAATAAATATTCCCCTAAGGACAAGAATACATGGTTATATCCGTCAAAATATTCATTTGTTGAGTTTTATTGGGATATCTAATCATGTATGACTTAAAAAAATATTTTTCCCTACTTGGAGTCTCTCAAACACTCGAGAAGAAAAGGATACAACATCATCGACTATACAAATGTTATTCCCTTCTCCTCTACCCATGTCACCTATAAAGATGAAAACATCTCCAAACCCTCATTCACAAAATGATAATGTTCAATCCCTCTAAAATAATCTACTATAATGTATTGCATTAATAGAGTATAGGCAATCTTGAAGTCAAAGTCTGGTAGGAACACCAACCAACACCATTGTCACATGATCAGGTCTCTCTATATGAGGTCATAATTGATCCTGTGATGGTCTATATAAACAACAAATCTCTACCTGAGAAGGTAGTCCCTCAACATACTTAGTGAAAATAATACTTGTACAAACTATATGTCATGACATGCATAGTTTTATTCATGGGGTCTCACTTACCTTGACTCGTCTGAAATAATTTCCTATCACTACTTTCAAACATAGTCAAGCCCATCTCATGTGGTATCACAATACACTATGAACTCCACAGCTCTATCTAGTAGTATCAACACTTTTGAAGCCATCTGCTTCATCCTTAACTCATCAAAGAAACTCTAGGAAAACTAATACTAGGTGAACAGTTATCTTTTCTGCATCAAGGAAGTCAATGGGGTTGTAATTCTAGAGAAGTGTTCCAAAATCCTCCTATAGTACCAAGTCAAGCTAAGAAATTTTCGCACCTACAAATTTCTGGGGTGGCTCCCAAGAAATCACTATTCAAATCTTTTCAGGGTCCACAACTATATAATTATCAGAAATTTAATTCCATAGAAAGTGGATGACATGATACTATTACTAAAATAATGAGTTTTTTCTATAACATTGGTTCTCCCGAACAAAATCTATGACCATCCTCATGTTTTATGTATATTACACTTATAATGTACAGTAGATGAGTTCTGAATTGATGAAGATGACCAAAAAATGGTCAATGTATGAATGGAATACCTAGATAATCAAATCCATTAACATAGTCATTAAACTGTTCACTCTAAATGACATCCTTAGGTACTCAAAGTGTTCATATATACATCATTATTATAGGTTCTGAATATATTCCATGTAAAGACTCAACTAGGGGTAACTAGAGCTGTGTTCGATCATCGAGAACCATCTCGCACCTCGAAAAAAGTCAAATTTGATATAAATACATGGAAATGGTTACTTTTTTGCTTGCAGGTAAATACTTCAGGTGCCGATAATACATGAAAGATGCATGCTCTCAACAAAATTTTTCTAGAACAACATCGGAGATGCCCATGGGGACACACTAGGTTGGATAAAACTTTTATTTGAAAGGTCCTCTAATAGAAATGGTAGTTGCATGATCTTGGTGTGGTCCATCTAATTTTTTATAAGATATCATAGAAGTCTTGGGAGGTATGTCTACGAAAATATATGTATCCCACCACGAAGGTAGTCCCAGAGTGTCTTCAGTGAAGATGTTCATGTAATGCTCTATTAGTGAAGGAATTCTGATTCTAGATGATCCTGCTACCTTGAGGTATATAATCACCATCTAATGGTTGATGGGATGTATCCTCTTGGTTATAGAACACACATTCCCTTCAATAACCTCTCTCTCACAGGAAAATGATAATCTCATCCCATTAGTCAGTAGGGATTTGATGTGTCTACAGTGTTAGTCTACCTTGGATCAGATCATATAAAACCAATCAAAAGAAAAGATGATTTCACTGGTTTCCATAATGAGGAACAAAAGCTCCCACAAAGAAATACCTCTACCAAGTGATATCTATCATTAATAGTAGATAAAATATACATAATAGGTGTTCCCTATTAGAGCATCATGAAAAAGCAGTTAAGATAGCGCCAAAATGGGATCCCTAGCTCTCACACCAATAGTATAGATAAAAAGGAATGACTAGAATATATTTCTATTAATAATGAAGAAATAGTATAAATAACATGTATTATACATCTTATTATCTCGTGTGTTGTGGGATCGAAATCCTCCGAAACCTATAGCTGTCTACACCCTCAAATTCCATCTCCATGAATCTAACATGGGATTCATAGTGTTGGTGGTGAATGAATCCCATAGCATCATACCACACCCATATATCCTCCTACTCCTTTTATAGCTACACCACCCTAGGGACCACCCTTACCCCACCTAGGAGATCCATGATCCAGGCGCTGCCTCTCTGGTGTCGGTCTATTAACAATTTTTCTATTCTTCTTAGATCATCTAGTCAGGAAGTCTCACGCTATGTGACTATTCCCATCAACATTTATTAACTCCACCTCTTCAGTATTCCCAATTTCCATAAAATACATTTGATCATGAGCCTCAGTATGATTATGGGGGTATTCACCTATGTCGACGTCCTAGAATCAGGCTTCAGGTAGCTACTGTAGACGACTAAACTCTATGGCTCCCATTGTCAACTCTAGAGTTCTAGAATAACTATAATACATATATCTCTATCACCATGTACCTATCCAACTCACCAACATCATTGGAGATAAAAAATTTATCAATTATTCCTTGGAACTCTATTTGGATTCCATATCCATGATTATTATAATCAAATTTATCAATCCTGAATCATGTTAATGGAGTGTCACATATGGTCTGTGAAATGTTTTGCATACTCAACCACATTCCAACCTCCTTATAGCAACTCCACAAAATCCTAAATCTAGATTGAGTGTAATCAGAAGAAGTATTACTCCTCTCAGAACACCAACTAGAAGAAAGACAATCAAAATATCGACTAATCATTCATCTGCATACAACAGCAAAACAAGTGCCCAACAAATCTATGGAAAAGAATGGCTGCCAACACAACAAACTGAACCATCAGTTTATGAAAAATTCTAAATACATAGACCACATACTTTATCCCATACTCTTCTTCATTATTATATGGATCGTTGTAGAACCCTATTCGTATATTACCATTGAATATAAGGAGTTAGTATGATTGTAAGTATCCTCAGCAAACTCTGCTGGAATGATCTGCAACATGATAGGTGGAGGGGTTTCTACCTACCCACCTAGATTTATGGGATCATAAGATGGAACTTGAACTAAGGACACATCACTCATCAGATCATCATCTTGATCCAGAATTAGTTTTTTAGATTGGTGACACCATGGGGGAATCATGAGTTTTATGAAGACATTCCATGGTCAGATGAGCATTATATATATATATATATATATATGTATATATCAATATTGATGGGTAGATGAATCATGAATGATAGTAAATTCCTCAATAATATATAATTCATGAACAATTTTTCCCTTAAATAAATTACCCAACATGCCTATTTGAAATGTAGTTTTTTATGGTCCTAGTGAATTCAAATATTATCCTCCCATGCCATCACTGGACTGCCTATCTTGATTTCTGCACTCGATAAACTATAATAATGATTCCCTAAATTCACCCAAAATCTTCGTAAGTGGAATAGTCTGAAAAACATCACAATGATTGAACCAACATTAATATTAATCTTTCACAACCTTTCCCATGCTGGGGATCGAGCCATGACTTCCCCAATCCAGACTCCATAGGACAGTGGCAGAGACCGTTATTGAATCCATAAATAAATCAGGAAGTCATCTTTATAAGAACATATATGCGTATACACAACCATCTCATTTAAAAAATGAAGAGTGAAAGAGTAAAATATATAACTCATTTATAATGTATAGAAAATTTGAGTGAACCTATATATAGTACACAAGAAGGGTAGGGTAAAATTAAAAGTATTGGGAAAATACATTCCAAACTAGATATAGGCACCAAACTAACAAAATTTGATGTGTGAACTACTAGGAGACACTGGATCCAAAATCCCGAGCTATAACCAATATACACGGTCCAAAGCTCGTAGTATCCCTAATTTCTTATGATGTTAGTGCTATCAATTCCATCTCCTATATAAGAGAGATAATGTGGTCAAAAATCCCATATAGGTTTGAGTATACAAAAAACCTAATCGAACACCCTGAAAAATGAAGGGGGAGTGGTATGATATAAATAAAAAATAAGGAAAGTAGATTCAAGATACACCTAAAGAGAACTGCTCTACCCAAAATAATATTGAGATTAACCTCATCCAAAAAATGAAATCAACTTATTAAATTTAATAAATACACATAAAATATTCTCTACATATATAAGGGGAGTAGAATCATCCAACAATAATAAGCTAAATAAATAAAATAGGTGGCATACCATGCGTGTATTCACCTCTCCGACATTGAGAGTTACCAAATCCTTAGATTGTATGAATAATGATATATATATATATATATGTGTGTGTGTGTGTCTGTGTGTAATTATATATATATATGTAAATTTATATGTATACTCGGTAAAAGAATCCCAATTGAGTGAGTAAGGAGATATTCATCTCACTTCTCAACCCTTGGAGAAGAGTTGACAATAGATCCATATTTCCATCAATAATACTCTGCATTTCATGCGTCTATCCCAAAGTGACCATCCAAGAAAAGGCATTCCTCAGCACTATAACACATAGTCATGCAGACTAAAACATGAAATAGAGAACACATTCCTTAATGCGTCAGAAGGTTTCGACTCTAAAATATCTATACAGGATTCACACTATTGTCGATTGGGTGTTCCACTCTAGTGTCAAAAGGAGCCAGACCCTATTCTGATAGTGGTGTTTCACTCAGTAAGTATAATATCATCACCCATTCCAAGGGGGGTTTCAGTCTTATGGATGATGACCATAACTATAATATATCAGGTGTTAAACTATATTCATCACAGAATCACTCCCTATATGATATGGGGGTTCCAAATGCATGTCTAGGACCCCCACCCTTATAACACAGGAGGTCCACACTAGTCATCAAAGACATGAACCCTAGTACATCTTCCTTATTCTAATCAGATTTTATATATAGACGACCTAGGACCATGAATATGGGGGGTTACACTCAAGTTTTCTGGGACCTTCTCGATATCTAATAGGGGGTTCGACATAGAAGAATCATATGGTGCTCCTCTCTAATCACTACCACCATTGGGAATTTCCTGGATAAGTATTGTTCATGAATAATTTCACCTCATAACATAATAGAAACTATTGAGAGTATAATAACATTATACATGGAAGAAAACTCTAGATAGGCTACTCATGGTCCAACATCTATGTTCAATTAATTGAGATATAGATGATTGATTATTCTGAAAAAGTGGTCAAGGTGTATATGATATATAAGAGAACTGACATGGTGTTTGGTCCCACTAACCTCCATGGTCATTTCTCTAGACGTCATGTGGATTACATACCACGTATCCTTACATGTGGGGTACGTGGATTATACGGTTTTTCAGGATAACCTAGACCAGGATATGGCATGTTGGTCGTATCCTTGTTCAAACCTCTTGTCTGGATAGATGGCCTCGTGTTCGTGTATTGGACCCTGTTTCAATGTACTGAGGCACATGGTTTTGTTCCTAGATATATACTTCTTCACTGGTTATAAAACCTGTGATCCACCAAATGGGTTTTCCAAATGGGGAATGGGTACATGGTCTATAGGAGGACTACAAACACTTTCATCCATGACTATTCCAAAAACCCATACCACAACTGCTGAGGGGATGAATTCTTTGTTATTGTCCTTTTACATGGTCAGTAGATAATATTTTTTCTAAAATCCCAAAAATGATAATCAAGCATGAATTTGGTATCACCACTTTATATATGGTGTTATCTCTAGTTGATAAATTTTGATCTAGCTGAAATCATGTTTTCCTACCATCATTCACCAATGATCGGACCCAGTTGTTCTTGGGTGTTTCATCGCATAAACTATAAGATTCTAATGATTCAAACCTATAATCAATGCTATAAAGTCAAATTAATGATCATATATTCATTTCAAACATCCAATATCTTAACTAATATTTTGAATATATTCTTTTCTCATCGATCTATCATAGTTACGAAGGTCCAATCAGGCTTGGTACCGCATGACATTATCAAACCAGGACCGTGAGGTACTACAACTAAAAATTATAAAGAATATTTGGGAATAAATAAAAATAAAAAATAATTACTCTTGATTGGCCAGGATTTATTTTCCAATGTCCATAAACGGTGATAATGTATAAGAAAATATTCAATAAATCAATTTTAATCTTGTATGTTGGCCCATGTATAGTCAACAATTATGATAGATCTGAGAATAAGGATGGATCTTCTCAAAAAATGTAATCAAAGGATGTAAAAACCAAATATGGAGTCCTAACTAAGGATTTGATTTTTCATTTATATATAAATCCCTTTCCAATGAGTAAGTGTTATCATTTTGTTTTTTTCCTATTAATCTACTCTAAACTGATTTTTCATCATTGTTTGATGATATTAGCTAATAAAGAAGGAAGAAAGATCTTTTGAATTATCCCAAGGTTTATACAGTTAACCATAGAGAATTGAAAATATTATTAATATTATATATCGTTTCCCTCCATGAAAATAAATGAGATAATTTATTTAGTAATTAATTAATTCACATAACGAACTTCCAATGAGGGAGGAATCCAAACGGCACACACATGCCCAATTTCTGTCACACCTTTTGTAAATGATGTGTTTCAAACTCATCTGTGGTCTCATACTTCTAATATGATCTTTATATAAGATATTATCCCTTAAAACTTAATATCCATGAATGTATAATATTAAATATGTTAAATATTTTAATAAAATTATTTTTGGGCACACTATACCTCTGGATCGAACACTTTCCCAATTCCATGCTCTGGAAATATATATAGAAATACTAAAAACTAAAACATGGGTAAATATAAGTCTCTAAAAGTATAATGGATAGTATGTGGATAAGGATGTTTGGGAGACATTTTAGTAAGATTTTGTTTATTCAAATGGCTTTAGAGGTGTGAACAATTGATGGGACAGAGTTACCATTTATTATTTAAGAGGAGACACATGTAATTTTAGAAAATAATAAATCGTACCCACTTGTTTCACTTTCCACAAGGCATGAAATGTGATCATTATCATAAATATATATGTTATAAGGTAATAATATGGCGATACAATACTATTTAGACATGTTTTTATGTTAAAGTAATGCTTATCAACATAGATTAACCCTACCACCCCATTATAAACCCATTTTTACCATAACCATTTTAAAAATTCATTTTTAACACATATCATATTGACCTTATTATATAATACATATTAAAATTATTCAAATAATTGGATCCATTTTCCAAATTTCAACTTACAGAACAAGCAGAATTTAACTAAAAATAAAATTTGGAGACATGTCCAAATTGGGTATTAATGAAATGTGTACTTCAATCATTAAATGGTGTTATATTTACTTCATGATCAATAATCATATTGAGATAGATTAGAATTCATATTGATACATCTAAAATCTACATATACCATTTAATTAATTCATAATTATGGTTATTGATCATTATTAAATTGGATAGAAGAAAAGCATTTTAAAAAAGTAAAAAAATCATTTTTAATCCAAAAACATTCTAATATGTAAATACGGTATAAATATGATTTAAATGTAATAATTTTTTTAAAAAATATTTATATAAAATTTTTCATACTTTGAAATAAAATTCAATGAAATAAGGTATTGTAATATTATTATATTTACTGAAATGAAATAACAATTTTAAAAAAAAGTGGTATTATTTACTCTCCACTTAAAATTACCCATTCTAGATAGATCAACAAATTTCACCTTAAGATAATTTTTATAATTATAATTAAAATATTGATTTATTTTTACAAGATATATATTATAAAATATAAAATATATAAATATACTATTTTCTCTCAACGATTTGTAAAAATTAATTTTCAAAAAAATAAATTTTTTTATAAGAAATTGAAAAAAGTAAAATTGGAGTTATTTTATCAAGAAATTTTAATTTATTAGGTCATTTATGTATATTTCACTATTTATATAATAATACTAATCTGCACCAATTTAATGGATAAGGTATAATGACCATATTTATATTATAAATATCTCATGTTGTTTAATCTTGTTGTTAAATGTTATATATACTAGGAAGAATTATTTACATCTTTTTAAATCTCAATGATACATGTACCAAAACCTATCAAAATGATTTAATTTATTTAAAATAAATATACTTTAAAATAACTAAATTTAACAAAATGTGTCTACTAAAAAATTATGGATTCATTGATAATGAATATATCATCTTATTATAATAGTATTATAATATATTGATAGGTTTAGATATCATTATAAACATTATTTTTTGTATAAATCCCTAGTTAACCAATTATAAACCTAATCATGTAAACATACATACTCATCTTAAATGTATATTACTTTATTTATAAGTTAATATTTATCTCATATATTGATAATGAATTAAATTATAAAACATTTCTCATTTTTATTATCAAATTCAATGATTTTTTTATTTTAACTAATTTAATAAAATATTTCTTTCTTAAAATTCAAATAATGCGATTTTAACAACTATTCATATTAATTTACTTTGAAAACAACATAATATAAATTCTATTTGAATATAAAACATTCACATTTATATATTTTGTAATTTTAATTCAAGAAAACTTACAACATAATAATTCTATCAAATTGTATTACATTGAATATTTTTATAATTACTTATTTTATATTTATATTAATTTATCAAATATTATGTCACCATTGTGTAAGAACATAAGATTATTAATTACAAAATAGCAATTGAAATAAATTTACATTATAAGGAAATATAATTTATATTTAATATAAACTTTTAAAAAATGAATATTATTTATATTTATTTCTACCACAAAATATTACAAATATTAAAATATGAAAAATGTAATTTTCTTTCTATATAAATTAACTATTATAAAGGTCCAAATAAAAGAGAAATTCCACCAAGGTTGTTTGTTTCATTAATCATGGATTGAAATATAAGAACTAAACTCATCTAACAAGAAAAATAAAATTATTAGGATAATATATTGTCCTTGTCTTATTATTTTTATCATTAATAACTTGGAAAACCATCATAGTGGTGAAAATTAGTTACTATGGTTACAATTAAACATATCCAAACATAAAAGTTTATTATTTAACAAATGTATACCTACTAATTAAAAATATGGAATCCATTTTTTATGATTAAATTTCTTATATTTAGGAAAAAATTATTTACAATTAAAATGCAATAACAAATTCTAAATAGTTTTTAAAGATTTTTTTTTGAAAATTTTAAATTCAAATTTAAAATATTTTTTTAAAATAATTAAAAATAAACATTAAAAATAAAATAAAAATAATATTAATATTAAACTATTTTAATAAAATGGATCTTTCTAAATGGTTGAAACAAAAATACAGTTTTCAATGTAAATTTTTTTTTCATAATTCAAT
Source organism: Viscum album (assembly GCA_963277665.1). Classification (NCBI taxonomy): domain Eukaryota; kingdom Viridiplantae; phylum Streptophyta; class Magnoliopsida; order Santalales; family Viscaceae; genus Viscum; species Viscum album. The sequence goes on along the minus strand of OY728136.1, from coordinate 602,580,286 downwards.
AACAAGTCATTCTTTTGGGAAAAATACAAAAATTTCATAAAATAATTATTTTGATAATATTATTTCAAATATTATTCTAATTTCATTAAATAAAATTTCTAACGGTTGAAGAAATGAAATACTCTTCCAACACAGAAAAGTCAAAATGAAATTTTTATATGAAAATGTGTTTTTGATGTATATTGGTATTTTAATGAAATCTATGTGAATATTTGTTATTATAAAAATATTTTATACATAATATATTATTATGTTTTACTTTATTAATACTCTCTGATTCAATGATTTTTTAATAATTTTTGTATTTGAATAAAAGTAATTCATTTCTCATTGTTGCTCAAAGTTGGGTGATGCATAAATTATCGAACATAGTCTTCATTTTTATTATAGAGTTTTTACATACCTATTTATCCTTAAACCTATTTAAAATTTATAATTTCACTCTTCTATACATGAAAAACACCACCTCCAAAAGGTTATGTGTTTCATTTTTATGTCCTCCTATTATTGATGATAATCTATGTATATATATATTGAACATATATGATATTTATATAATTATTAATGTAACAATCCACATCTATAATCTTATTTATTCCATTGGGGAATTTTTTATATATCATTTTATGGGTGGGAGGTTATGAAATCGAGTAATTAGAGTTAGGATTTCAAAGGTTTAATTTCTATATAATGGGTTTTTAGTTGATTCGTTTGTTTTTTAGAAGTTTTAGGTCTTGGTTGATCATTGTTAGTTAAAACAATGTTATGTTCTAAAATAAAATTTTCCAATTATTCTTTTAACATCATTAATATGATTCATTTGTTGAATATGATTCATGTTGTGTGGACCTAATGATTCATTTTGTGAAAAAATGGGCCTATGGGGACATAGACTGAAAATTTAAAATTGTGATGTAATGTGTTAGACCACAAAAAAATATATCATGAACTAGTAAGGACCATTGGGCATGAAATTTTGGTTTTGAAACCATGTGTGAACTTCTTCTATGATGATTAATTTATTTTAAATAGGATATACTAAACCATCATCCTTTTTCTGATGATCATGACAAGCTAGTGTGGCTCATATGGATCGTAACTCCCTAAATTCTCCACTGATCATGTATTTATTTGGTGAGATTCATTAGAGTTTGTTGCTAAGGTATTTCTCTAACAAAATTTGAAATTTTATTCTAAATTTTATGTTATATTATATAGATGATCATTTTAGTTCAAAATGATGATTCACAAGAGGATTTTGAAATCAATAGTTTTCATTAAGGATTCCATTAATTCATGAAAATGAGATCTAGATACAATTTACACATATTTTAGTGAATTTATATGTTGTTATATGTCTCCAATTATATTTTTCCTAAAGGTTTTTCCATACATTAATTTTAACATTTTTTTAGATTGTAAAAAAAATTATGTTTTTTGTGGAAGTAAGAACAGAGGTTGTTTCAAGAGTTCAATGCATACTATAGATTGTGGATTTAATGAATATGAATTAACTTGGGATTTATCTAGACATGTTCTATGTTAGTATTTAATTAATTATTTAATTATAGATTTCTATTATTATTTGATTATTTTTTCATTGAAATATTTCTGATGTAAAAGAACTATGATGGTACTAGTAATACAAAGGTGTGTTTGGAGGTTCACGTTGGGACATGGAAGATAATGATATCCTAGGGAATTATTATGGTATAATCCTCGGTAAAAGGTCTATGTTTGATAATAACTACATATTGGTTTGTTTTTTATAGTGTATGTGATTTGTGAAATAATGCTAGAATATTGTGTCCATGAACAAATTCAGTTTTTGAATACACAAAAGATTAGATTTATTCAGTTTCTACCTTCCATGGACATCACTAGATCCTTGGTATTAATACATGGGCATACAACAACACATGGGTTGTGCATACCCTTCACACAATGTTGTGTTCTAAGTGGAATAAACCAATATCCACTATATTAAATTTCTGTTATTTTTTAAAATTATATGGATTATCATTACAATAAATAACATTTCTTAAACATAATAATTATGATTATAAATGGTAATTTGTATAAAGTCTAGATAGATAAGTGTATATAATGATATGTGTAATAGTATTTGTTTTTAATGAATAAATTTTGTTTTAATAGTTTTAATTTTTTGAAAATTCATAATAATCTTCATTTTAATACCTTACATGTTAATTTATAATTGGTTATTTTGACGACCTTGTCATAAAATTTGAATTGAATTGATCATGTAGAATAGAATCACATGAAGTTAAATCTGTTAATTATCATGTTAACAGATTTTCAGATTAAATGATAATTGAAATGAATTACTTCACATTTTTATGATAACTAGAAACCTTCATTTGGGGAATATAACTAGATATTATGAATGGTATTTAGATGATTTTATTATTAGGAATTTCATTGATACATTTTTTGTAATCATTGATTAGAGATGTTATTTGTTTTCTAACCATCTCTTTCATTTACTCAACTATAATTGATATTTGTGGGATTTTTATAAGATGTTTTTTTGAGATTCTTGGTAGACATGGATTTTTTTTTGTGTTGAGTGCTATGAGAACCATGTGTGGTGCCTAGGGGGAAGTTGTATGCTAATGTTCCTATATATGGGAAAGCTACATTGGTCACTAAAATGCTGAGAGAAAAAATAATGGGACATGAAATTTATGATGTTTTTCCGCATATTCACATGATACATGGGGCATAGATTAATATATGTGATCATTATGGGTTTGTGAGATCATTATATACGAAACATGAGTAAATTGTACATGGTTTTATACATGCCTAAGGGAAATATAAAATATTACGCACTACCTGAGGGCACAATTCCTCAGATAAGAACAACCTAGGGATATATTGTGCATCAACTAGATGCCATTTGGTGAGATATATGATTATAATTGATTCTAAAGGATTAGATTATTATAAAACTTTGGGTAGGCACCACATGTTATGATATGTTATGTTTGACTCAAAGAAGGAATGAGAATCTTTCACCAATATGTGCGGATCCATCCTGATGTAATTTGACCCATGACATGAGAGAGATATCAAGAATGATTCCAAATAATCTTGACATGACAATAATTTTCTATGTTATTTAATGTTTTCAGAGATATTTCGTAATGTGTTAAATCTATTTTAGTTGACCTTAGGTTGTCAACCAGAAACCATAGGGTCCTTATTTCCATATTATTTACAAAATCAATTTAATAAATTAATACCTCTATCTATCTCATATTTTCATTTACTATGTATTAAAACTAGATTTTTTTAGAGACCATTCATGGTGTCCAAATGAGTTATATTCACATCCTTCACTATCATCCATCCCACATGGGTACCCAAGTAGATCATACATGATTATTTTAGGCACAAGTCATGTTGAGGTCTGGGATAGGATGGCTGTGAAGAATACCATAGATTGTACCAGGATATTCCATGACGTTAAGATAAGTGATTTACTTATTCATTTAGTTTTAGCCTTTTTATTTTTTATATCACGTATATATTAAAACACTATTCTTTATATTGTTTTATGTTTCATTAGGGATTTTTATGCATTATCATAGTTCATTTATTGATACTAGATGCTTATTAATTTATATATATAGTAGTTATATTTATCCTTGGATGATGTTTGGTTATTTAATTTTTTGGAACCCAATGATATAGTGGGCATATTTTCCCCACTATAATGTCCTATAACCTCGATGATAGTCGAAAACCTATGGAACATGGGGAAACATGTTGGGGGAACAATTTCTAGAACTCCTCAAAACCTGGGTTACATAGATATTTGGGATGGAAATTTATTAAGTTATATCATCTCTTTGTTTTTTTAAATTATATAATTATATTGGGATATGGTAACATGGAAATTTTGAAATGTGTCATATCTTGATATCGTTTTCAGGATGGTGTGTCGAGAACACATATTCCTATAGTAGATCTTGGTTACCAATTTTGGGATTTATGTTCATATATTCATTTAAATAGTTGTATTTTTTCTCCTTGTGTGTCACACATGTGGTTTCATTGATGATATATAGATCATGAACCGTTCTCAGAAGACTAATAAGTTTATTTCGACTCTTATCCCATAGATTCATGAGGCATCTCATAAATTGTATCATAAATATAGATTGAAATGACATATAGACATTATACAGTGATATTTCACAATCCTCAGTGGAATAGTTATTTAATGTGACAATAGCTACTCAAAAATTAGTTTTTCGTATTCATTATTGGTATATTTTCTCTCATCTAGGAATAAATTATTTTGTACTTTTTATGGTATTTAATTTGAATCTATAGTTATATGTTTGATAATCTAAATTATAATGACATGATATTAGTGCACTGCAAGTGTGGTGATCCTAATGAGTCATTACTACATAGATAATAACCACATTGACCAATTCTGGGTGGGTTTTTATCATATTTTATTTCATTTACAAGACCACATTGGATCAACATATTTCAAAGGTTCTCAAAAATAATTGGTTCCCATTTAGTTTGAGACATGATGAGATTTTTTTCCACATTCATTTTTTTGGCCTTAGTGAATGACATCATGAAATGTTGATGTATTGTGATGTTAGGACTAGAGTGTTCTTAATTTTCCATGAGTATTGAACTTCATAAAGGTTAAACTATAGAATATGTTGTTAGACCTAGTTTAATTATTAAAAAATGAATATTATGGATTTTTTGGAGAGGTAGAATAATTTAGTTTATGCATGGGCCCGTGTTGGTTGTTGTTTCTATTTTGTAATGTTACCTGTTAGATGGATTGCCCATAATTTTTAATGTGTTGTCTTCTAAAACCATTGTAAATAAGTTTTTTGGGGTTAATATTAAGGATAACATTTTATATTGGTGCTTTAGGAATCAATGATTATTAATAATGAATGGACTTGGGTGATTTCTGGTCTTTTCTGATGAAAACACTGTTGTATCTAGTCAATGGACATGTGAATGATCTTTACCGGAGCGACGCATAGTGATATAGAAGCATGTGTATGAGAATAAAAAAAATCCGGCTAAGGATAAATTTCCATTATTCTTAAATTATTAACTGATTAAGGTGGTCATGTGATTATTCATAGAACAGAGAAGTTGTTTGGCATTGACGTGGATTTCAAAAAAAAAATTTCAGTTAATTAGGAATTCTAGAACATGAGGCATATTCAACAACATAATGGGGAATTTGTTATCTTTTTTATTATGAAAATCCCATGTAATTTCATTTTAGGTTAAGTAAATAGTCAAAATATTGTTAATTTTATATATTTTTATATGGGGAATAAAGTGGTTGTCACATATTGGGAATGTACAAACTCATTTTGGATGTCTGAATAGGTTGATAGAGAATAATTTCCAATGTTTTTTAAAAATCAAGGAGATGTGTGTAGATTATGGTGGGACTGTTGGTTTATGGTATGTAAAATGAATTTAATATGTTATTATAGATAATAGTACTTTTTAGGAACCCATGTAGTGTGGTCATCATAGTTTCGTAGTAGACTATCATTCATTATTTATGGTTAGAGGGTCATTAAGAATTTTAATGTTCTGGATAATGATTTCTTCTTGAATTTTAGTATCCTAATGTTACTTTTATTCTTATGTGTTGTGATGATTGTTACACTAAAATGATTTTAGAATGTCCCAATGATAGTATGTTACATTGAAAATTTGATGGGTTCTGATTGTAGTCATTTATGAAGACATTGTGTACTCTATCATGGTACAATCATGCCCAATATCTTGATAGCATCTCGTATATTATAAGAGTTATTTGGTAATAAACCAGGCTAAATAAATATATTTCTGGATGGATGAAGGTCCTCCTATAGGTTTTACTAGTGGGTACGTATGATGATATCCATATTCATGTGAGGCAACAGTAGGCTATTATAGGCTAACCCTTGGGTGAAAAGGTTCATTGGATTTATTTTAATGAACATTGGATCGTTTATGAGGCATTTTAATGACAACGCATTGTATAGTAAGATTTGTTTGGTTCCATAAAATGAACAAGATATGAAATCTATATGATATACTAGATACAATCAATTTTTTGGTGTAGATCATGTAATTTTATAGTATATTTAAAAGATATTCATGTAGTGACCCCATTTTTCACATGTTTCATGGGTTGAGACACCATTAAGAACAAGATTTGTTATGTGTCCCATGATTCTTCACCTAGTTCAGGGGATGAAACAGATTAGATTCTTTCTAATATTTGTAAAATCATATTTTCTGACATGCTTTATGGGTTTAAACATGTGATGATTTATTATTTTTCATTTTTTGGTGTGATAGAAGTGATGAAAAGTGGTGAAGGTGTAGTTTTGGATAAAATTCTTCTAAATTCTTTGGAAGAATGTATCATTCTACAATAATTTCATTTTGGATGTTTAAGAGTATTTTGAAGTTTCTTGGGGAATATTTAATGATATTTATATATATGAAGGCCTCGTGTATGGGTAAAGGATAATATATTTTTTTGAATTGAATTCATATATGAGAAATAGTTCCAACTATGGTAGCTGTTTTGATTTTGTTCATGAATAGTGTGTTGGGAACCTTCTAAAATGGTTAAATGGATGGTTGGAGGATGATTTTTGAATAGAGAATCCAGTGGTGGAGAATTCCATGTTTTAGAAGTTGTCATGAAATGTTTTTTTATATGGGGGGAAACCCATGAAAATGAAAATGACAAGATTTGAAAAATTGTATTGTTTCAAAATAGGTGATGGATTTGGGACATCATCTATAGTTTTGGTGGGGGTTATGAGTGGTGCATATGAATTTGTTCAATAAAGAACTTCATGTTTCAATTTGTTATGTGAGATCACATTTGAAGATCTATAATAGGGAATTATGTTTAGAACATGGGTTTTTTAGACCATGTATGTCATGTTCAATATATAAATTCTTGATGAGGCCTCACGGGGATGAGAAGTTTTGCGGTGGGTAAATTATAACAACAGTCATTCTTCTAGGTTGTGTTTTATGAAGGAAATTTAAATTTCACATTTCATGGATGGATGGATGGTAAATTCATGAATCGATGTAATGTTATAGGGGTTCGAACATCAAAATGCGTTTTTCCCCGAAGATTCATAGGTTTCAGTGGAAGTTGTGTGGGGTTTAGAGAACTTGAGATGTGGAAAAGATGATTTGGATTGATGGAAATAGTTGTATGAGTCTCTGAAAATGGGTAATATGATTTATGACATGAATTTATTTCATGGTGTATTGAAATAATAATTAATTACATGAAAATAAGGATTCGGGGACAGGACAAAATAATCATAGAATTATATTGGCTATATAGACTTAATAAAGGCCATCAGTTGAGAAATTAAGAATGTGAATCCAAGTTTCACAATGTGTTTTTATCATTGTAAGTTCCTTTTATTTTATGGATGGGTTAGAGGCCCCTATTTATTAGTAGGTGTAAACATGAAAGAGGGATTCACATTGATATCCCCTTAATAAATTCTCCAATGATCATGACATTAATGGGTGTGATCTGACCACATTGATGGTTACATAAATCCTCTTAACTACATTCATGTTGTTTCTCACTAATATATATAGTTAGATTACATTCAAATCAATAAAAATTAATGGTAATTATTTTCCCAAAATTTTGAATAAAAACATTAACTTGTTTTATATGTGAGCTGAAATATTTTATAATGATTTTTGATCAATGGAATGATGGAAATCTATTAAACTAATGTGATTATTGAAAATATTTTTTAATATGATCAGAATAAAAATAAATAAAATCATGAGTCCTCTTTGAGTAGATATAAAGCTTATGATTTTTATGCATTATAAAATACCAAATGTAAAAATTTTAATAGTGGAATGATAAGTTATTTGTAATGTATGGCTTCATGAAGGAATGAAAATATGATACTCAATTTTTCTTTAATATATGGTTAAAATACAATATTGAAGAAAATGATATAAAATTATCTCACAGGATATTAAAATATATATATTTATTTAACAACCATTTATTATTTTATCTTTATTATTTATTAAATCTATTAAATTAGTTATAGATATAATGTTTTTTCTGGTAAGACACCTACATGGAAAACTACTAGTTTCATATATCAATTTCATTGAAATTAGAAAATATCATGGTGCTAAAAATAGGATTTTTTTTGTTTTTATGTCCATTATCATGTCATATTATAATCTTACATCAACTAATGGTAAAAAATCATTGGATTAATTAAACATCATTGTTATCTGGGCTTATAATTTAGAATATACTAATCAATGGTCACTACTGGAATGCTGGTCTTTCCCCACAGTTACATACCAACGGTTTCATAGAACCGTTGGTGATGGAGGTTTTTCCCAACGGTTCATTAGAACCGTTGGCATAGATGTTTCCTGGGTGGTTTTTTCCCAATGGTTCATGAGAACCGTTGGGATAGATGGCTTTGGGGAGGTTTTTGCCAACAGTTCATCAGAACTGTTGGGATAGGTGTCTGCTTTGGGGAGGTTTTTCCCAACAGTTCTCTAGAACCGTTGGGATAGATATACATATGCCAACGGTTTTTAAGAACCGTTGTCAAATGTTCTCCCCAAATTCCCAGCCGCCTGTTCTCGCCCCATTCGCGATACACAACCCTAAAACGGGAGCAGCAGCCGATTTTGGTGATTTTAGAGGTACTGCCGGCCGGACCTTATATTCCAGCTCTTCTTCAGGTTATTCTTCTTCTTTATCTGAAAACGTATTCAAATGTTTGGATAGTATTTAAACCTATTTTCATTTTTCCCATCAGTTTAGGTGATTTTGGAGCTACAGCCGTCCGGACCAGCCTAAGGGTGAGTTTTCTTGAAAATTCGTTTTTGGATTTTACCCCTTGAACATGGGATGTCATTTGTGAAAGGTTATATAAATCGAATTGATTGTTCGATTTCTGAATTTAATTTTAAATTAAATTAATTAAGGGTATTTTATGGTTTGCATTCCCCTTTTAACACATGAATGCCAATTATTTTTTAACACATGTTTTAATTGTATTGCCTTGCCAATGTGACTAAAGTAGAGACTATGCTATGAATCATTGAAATTGGATTGAATTTATCTTATATTTTATGTTACCATGTTAGATATATTATAACTAATGCATGTGATATCTTTATAGTCTTGTTAGGAGTGTTCTATTAAAAATTCCCATGTGAGTGCTTGAATTTCCATTGAATTGCTAGCCATTATGAGTTATGTTGAGACCATGATATGGAATTGATTGATTAAGCAAGGGAATCTCATTATCTTGTCATTACAACATGAGTAAATGAAGCTTCATTCTTTTCAGGTTATTATTTGATTGAGTCTCCATTTTGAGGTGAGTTGTATTAAATACCATTGTTTTTGACCTTGGTATGTTTAATGAATTGTTTAAATGAAATGGAATTCATTAAATGATTAATAGTAAATAGTGATACATGGATTCTATTAGGATTCCAGGTATATAATCTTGTTTCTATTAACTTATACGCTTTATGTGATAAATGGATTCACAGTGGAATTCCACGGATAGACTCATTTCTTTGAATATTGATTAAGCCATGGGTGATACATGGATCCAAGGGAGGGCTTCTATAGATAGACTTATTGAATGTAGAATTATATTCCAATTGATACATGGATTCTTATGATAATTCCATAGATAGACTTATTGAATGTAGAATTATATTCCAATTGATACATGGATTCTTATGATAATTCCCTAGATAGACTTATTGAATGTAGAATTATATTCCAATGCTATGTGTCTTGTGTGGTGGTGGTGTGATTTATGTGTTTTATGGTAGTAGTGAAGTGTGTGATTATGTAGTTAATTTGAACCCATAGGTTGAGTATTTTGTGCTATTTATATATCATGTATTTTTATGTTATTTCTACACATTCCCAACCAGAGTTGGATAAACTTACCAACGATCAGAGGTTTTGAGTTATGAGTATTTTTTCTAATATCTAGGATGGTGGTTATATGTTTGGATAGCAACAATGTCTTCCCTACTCCTCCTTCAAAAGTGATTGACCATGTGTTTTTAGGCAAGATGCGATGTGATTGTCCATGTGTCTTCAGGTGAGATGTACTATGATTTCCCTAGTGTTTTTCGGTGAGGTGTGATGTGATAAGGCTATAATAAGATGTGGCATGTGGTTGGGGTCATGTAGGGTAGGAGGATGGCACAAGGTTGATGTTATTCATGTTCATGATACCCTACTAATATTGGTATGGGATGAGTCATGCTGTTATGTGATATAACACATTAAGTTCTTGTTGGTTTTACATTTTTTCAATAACACATTTGTATGTTTTTTTGACATGTGTAGTTGATACCTTGATTATTTTCTTCCTTTATCGTTTACTTAAATGTATTTTCTATTATAGTTAATGCCTATTGAATTGTTTATGACAAAATGACTTATATAAATTCTTTTTACAGAATGGACAGAAGTTGGATGTATGAAACCGATCGGATCTCAGACGATTTTCAAAACAATTTGGAGAGCTTTATAGATTTTGCATTTCACAATGCTTCAGATAGTGGTCGCATACACTGCCCATATTCCAATTGTGTTGGTAGACCTTGGTTGAGCCGTGAAGAAGTCAGATACCACATAACCAAAAATGGGTTTCAACCAAACTACTTTCTGTGGTATCACAATGGGGAGAAAACAAAATCTCAAATTGGTGATGATCGAAATGAAAAGACTGGAATGGAGAATTTGTTAGATGATCGGTTTCCGTTTATTCGTCATCATGAAAAAGAAAGGATTTCGACTCAAGAAGACTTCGATATGAGGACAGCTGATGCATCTAGTGAAAATGATGATATTGATAGGGTGAAAAAATTGAATGATGCTGCCACGACTCCAGTATATCGACAATGCGATAAAATGAAAAAGATGGAATTTTTAATCTGATTATTTCATGGGAAAACAATGTATGGGATTTCTAATACAGCAATCGATTACATTCTTACCCTCTTGAAGGATTTACTTCCAAATGATGCAGATATTCCCTCAAACCATTATATGGCATGGAAGTTAGTTGAGGAACTTGGATTTTCAAGAAACAAAATTCATGCTTGCCCGAAAGATTGCAGATTATTCTGGGAGGAAACCGCTGAACGAAATGAATGTATAAAATGTGGCACATCCCGCTGGAAGTCAAAATATGATGTAACACCATCCCGCGTTCCACAGAAAGTAATGTGGCACTTTCCATTGATCCCCAGACTCTAGAATCTTTTTATGTCTGATGACATATCAATAAAAATTAGATGGCATGATACCGAGAGAAAGAAGACTGATGATGAGTTGGTTCATCCTGCAGATGGATTTGCATGGAAGAGATTTGATGCTCGACATCCTGAATTTGCAGCTGACGTGCGTAATGTGAGGCTGGGTCTTTCATGCGACGGTTTTAATCCGTTTGGGCAGATGCTTACTTCACACAGTACATGGCCTGTTTTTATAAACATTTATAATCTTCCCCCATGGTTGTGTATGAAAAAATCTTTCACTTTAATGAGTATACTCATATCTAGTCCTTCTGATCCCGACATTGATATTGATGTATACATGCAACCTTTAATAAAAGAGTTGAAGCTTCTTTGGGATGTGGGTGTGCGCACATACGATGCATGTTCGAAAGAGATATTTCAGATGCGCGCTGTGCTTATGTGGACAATCAATGATTTTCCGGCTTATGCAATGATGTCTGGATGGAGCACGAAGGGGAAACTGTCATGTCTAGTTTGTATGAAGAATACACGATCCAGAAGACTGAAACATCGTTGTAGTTTCAGTTTTATGGGACATCGACGATTTTTGCCAAAGGATCATCCATATAGAATGAATCGTCGAAGATTTGATAATACTATAGAGACCGATGATCCACCTCAGCGTATGTCTGGAACTGATGTGCATAATGAATTGAAAGATTTCAGTTTTTTGTTCGGGAAGGGTCAAATGATATCTGGAAAGAGAAAGAATGTTTCCACAGAAACCTGTTACAATTGGAGGAAGAGGAGTATCTTTTTTGATTTGCCTTATTGGTCAACCAATTTGCTACGTCATTTCTTAGACGTAATGCATATTGAAAAGAATATATGTGAAATGTTGCTTTCAGTTCATCTAAATGTCAAGGGGAAGACAAAAGATGATTTACGATCTCGACGTGACTTGGTGGATTGGGGCATCAGAACAGAATTGAATCCTGTGCGTATCAGTGAAAATAAATGGAAACTTCCATGTGCTTCTTATGTGATGACACCTACTGATAAAAAACAATTTTTGGAAGTATTAGAGACTATTAGAGTTCCTGATGGCTATTCAAGCAACATATCTAAACGGGTCAACAGAAGAGAGTTGAAGCTAAAATCTTTGAAGACTCATGATTATCACGTTCTACTGCATGAGTTGCTTCCAATAGCAATCCGTCATCTTTTGTCCAATAATGTAAGGGTGGGTGTTATTCGGTTGTGCCATTTGTTTAGAGATCTTTGTGCTAAGAAGTTGTCCAAGTCTTTCTTGCAAAAAATGTTGACAGATGCCCCATTAATTTTGTGTGAGTTGGAGAAAATATTTCCCCCATCATTTTTCACATGCATGTTGCATCTGACTGTCCATATTCCAACTGAAATACTTCTCGGAGGACCTGTTTCTTTTCGTTGGATGTATCCAACTGAAAGAAATATGTTCACATTAAAGTCTTATGTTCGATACAAGAATCATCCCGAAGGTTCTATCATGAACGGTTACTTATCTCAAGAATGTATGGATTTCTGTTCAATGTATTTGTCTGATCTTACTACAAGAATGAAAAGACCAATGAGAAATGAAGAAGAGAAATATGAGCAAATTGAACCCAGTTTTCCATCACTTCCTCAAACAGGAGGAATTCCTGGATCATATACATTGAATACATTAAGCCATGAAGAGCGGGAGATGGCACATCGCACAGTTTTGTTCAACTGTGATTTGTTCGATGACTATATCAGGTAACAAAATTGAATATGTATATCTTACATATATATCTGTTAAACTATTCATATTTTTTTATCTACAGGGAACATAAAACAATGATAAATAGGAAGCATCGTTCTTTATCTTTGAGAAGGAGAGAGACTTTGCATAGCAAAGAGTTTTCTGCTTGGTTAAAATTGATGGTAAAAATATTACTGTTTAAATTAATTATTTCAATATTTAATTAAGTTTAACTGTAATTTATATTGCAGGTATTGAGTTTGTCTGCTGACTCTGTCTCTGAGGAAATAAGAGCTTTGGCTTTTGGTCCTAATACCGTGGTTCGTGACTGTAAATCAATTGTTATCAATGGGTACAGATTTATTGTCACTGAACGAGCCAAAAACATGAGAGCACAACATGATGGTATTATGGTTACTGCCACAACAGATTGTTATGCCAGTGCATCAGATAGTAGACCGCGACTTGAAAATGTGGGTTATTATGGAGTCGTTGAGAAAATAATAATATTGGATTATTACTCTCATGGACGAGTCACAATGATGAAATTCCATTGGTTTGATTCGATGACGAGACATGGCACATTTATTGATGATTGTGGATTTTGAGTAATTAATATGACCCGCACTCTTGCAACCGAAGAACCATATGTGTTGGCATCAATGGCTAAACAAGTTTTTTATGTCAAAGATCAACTTCAACCTGAATTTGGTGTCATAGTTGAAGTAATTCCAAGACATATTTTTGATGATGCTGATGATGGAATTGACACTGTCCCTATTGCCATTGGAACCAATCCATTTATTTCTTTTGATGACTCCAATAGCTCAATTGTCAGAGTTGATTGTGAACCTAAAGTTGTGGTTGGAAATATATAGAATCATTCATCCATGTTCTCAATTCTTTTGGTTTACCTCGAGTTGAGTTGTTAAGGTTGGTAATATTCATATTTATTTAGTATTGATCACAAATATGTTTTAGCTGACTTGACCGTTATGTGAATTTTCAATGTTTATTGGTTGCTGTTTTATTTGAATTGCATTTTCTAATTTGGAATTGAACTGTATTCAAACCAAATCAAACAATATTTCTAACTTGGTGAACATTACAACTTGTATGTTTTATTAAATTCATTCAAGCTCTTCTAAAACAATTGATAGAAAAATTACCAATGAATCCCCTCATTCCCTCATATATTTAGTTTTTTGGTTTACACATTAATTTTCTTTTTCTAATTAATTACATATTTGTTTTCCAATGCAGAAAATGAAGCCAATTGAAGAGAGACGAAGAAAAAAAATGGCGGAGAACAATCGTCGGATGGAGGAGATGGGAATTCCACCATTAGTGCCTACAGTGAGTACTTTATTTCAAATATATATATATATATATATATATATATATATATATATACAGAATATATAATGTCATGTGATTAATTTTTTTTGTAAACTTTTTTGTAGGATCCACCATTACGTCGACAGTTATTCGGCGAGGAGCCTAGTACTGGTCCTAGTACTCAGGCCGGTGGTACGAGGAGGGTTCGTACCAGAGGTGGACATAGAGCTGCGCGTGCCCGACTAGGCCCTGCCCCTCCCACTGACATTTCAGCCTTCCCACATTCTGATCCCGGTGTGTCGTTAGGGACACACGGGATATTTAGACCTCCCATGTTTTCGCTACCTTCTGCATCTTCTGCCCCATCATTTTCACATCCCATGATGATTCCCACTCCCCAGTCAGCATCAGGTCATACAGTTGTTCCAGCTTCTTTTCCTTCTACTTCTGTCTCTCCAAGCTTTTATATTCCATCGTCTTCGACTACTGTTCCACCAGAGGGTGTTCCATCAGGTTCTGTAGATCCGGCGCCACTCATTGATCAGACTAGAACAGGTATATTTATAAAACCCTAACAAATTTTTATAACAATATTTATTTTCATTATAACATGTTTTGATAAAATATTTGTTTTTCTTTCATGACAGATACATCTACTGACAGGAGGTGGGGGCGGGGCCGTACACGCATGCGTTCGGTGTGGAACCATCGCACACAGGTTATGGTGGAATATAATGAAGACAATCAGATGGTTGAGAAAACAGGGCAGCAATGTCGGAGTTTTATGGAGATGCTTGCCAAATACTCCGACATCATTCCCGTCAGCCCGCTGTCGTGGAGACATTTGCCACATGAGGTCAAAGATAGAGCTTGGGTAGAGATATGGGTAAAAAAATCTGTTGTATTTAATTCCATGAATTTTTTTTGTATTTATATAAATTAATATTTTCATTTCAGCTTCGATTTAATTTTCCTGATGGTGAGGGTGCACGACTGGAACGTCTAAAGGATTTAGGCGAGCTTTGGAGAGCCTACAAGCATGAGCTGTATATTGGCTGGCGTGCTAGAGTTGGCACTGAGTTAGAGGCGGTACCAGTCGTGGATGATTGTCCTATAGAGCAGTATCGTCAGATGATTACTCATTGGACGAGTACCCAGTTTAAGGTATGAATTACATTTGAGGTATTTAAATAATAACTTTCAAGTTTTTCATTAATATTATCCTTTGCATTATCGAATTTTATTTAGGAGTCATCTGGAAAAAATAAAAAAAACATTGATGAAAAAAAATACCTCCATACACTAGGACGCACGACGATGTCGGATCATGAGAGGCAGCAGGTATGACAATTGTTTATAAGTTTTCTTTACGACTTACTTTTTCTTTTGTTTCCTCAATTATTTAATTATTTGCTGAAGTCTTTATATAACTTTTGTTTCCAATGTCATTGTAGAGGCATGTACAAAATATTGAAGGACGTGTGCCTCGAGCAAAACTGTTTTGCTCGAGTAGACGAAAAAAGGATGGACGTGCTGTCAACGAAGCGACTCAACAGCAGATTGTAAGTTTTAATCTGTTGATTTTATATTCTAATATCTATTTCATAACTTAATAATATATTTATATTTGTAACAGGATGCTTTAGAGGCCCTCGATGCCCATGAAGCAGACAATTTTGGGCCATCTGATCACTTACATGAGGTGTTGGGAGAGGATCATTCTGGCAGAGTACGCTGCCGACCTAGGATAGACCCGACGAGGTATTGGCTTGCCTCAGGTATGAGTTGTAGTGCCACCGAGCAGCAGCAAGTTAGGACACGGGCAGAACAGGCTGAGAAAAGGGCCACAGAGACGGCAGAACAGTCTGCTAGGGCAAACAGTGCATTTATGAAATTTATTGAAGTTCTACGTCCAACACTTCTAGCAGAGGCCAGCCCAGCGATTGATGAATACATGTCGTCGATACATTCTATATATGGTGCACCAGGTGGCAGTTCCAGTGGTGGTTAGGCCGATGTCCAGTTTGAAGATGATGATGGCGAGCAGTCTGATGCGGAAGAGGAGGGAGATGAGGAGGGCGAGGAGGAGGGCGAAGGCGAGGAGGAAGGCGCTGTGGAGGGTGAGGACGATGACGAGGAGGATGACGAGGGAGATGATGATGATGATGATGGTGATGGTGATGCTGATGTGGGACATATTGATCCGTTACATTTTTGACTTGAGATTTGATGTTTAATCTATTCTAGTTGTTGGTTTTATCTAGACTCGTAGTATAGTATTGGAGTTGAGTTATTTTTATATATTGTCTGTTTTTATGGATGTTGTTGTCTTTTAGTGGTTGTGTGTTTGAGAACTCCCTGGACAACCCCCCTCATTCTTGGACCCTGGACAACCCCCCCTCCCCCTTGGACCCCGAACACCCCCCAAACACCCCCCGGACAGCCCCGCGGACAGCCCCCTGGACAGCCCCCTGGACAGCCCCCCGTACAGCCCCCAACCCTCCACCCTGGACCCCGGATAGCCCCCCGGACAGCCCCCCGGACAGCCCCCCCACCCTCCCCCTTAGACCCCGGACAACCCCCAAACACCCCCCGGACAACCCCCTGAACAACCCCCTGAACAACCCCCGGACAGCCCCCTGAACAACCCCGGACAACCCCCTGAACAACCCCCAAACACCCCCCGGACAGACCCCGCACAGCCCCCCCACCCTCCTCCTTGGTCCCCAGACACCCACCGGACAGCCCCCCCGGACAGCCCCCCAGACAGCCCCTCCACCTTCCTTAATTTCATTAGCTCTGAAATGTTTCATAGCACGATCAACTAAAATCTAATCCATACTAAATATGATATAAAAATATTCTATATGAATTTCCATAAGATTTTAAGTGAAAACAAAAAGTGACATACGAAAAACTGACCAAACGCATTCGAAATGTGTTGATGCTTTAGGAAAACGATCCATGGGTCATATGTGACGTGTACGAGTCATCCCCGCCTCAATCCGAGGCGCGGTGTTGTCGGAACAACTCAAAGTGTATGTCTTTTGTTTCAAAAGGACATCATTTTATGTGAAAAACATCAACTGACATACGGAAAACCAGCCAAACGCATTCAGATTGTGTTGATACTTTAAGACAATGATACATGGGTCATTTTAGACGTGTACGAGTCAACCCCTCCTCAATCCGAGGTCGTCCGGTATGAATTTGACCGTTTGACGCCCGTTTTGGCCGTTTATGACACCAGAACTGCGTTGTCGGTCACCGCGGGCACACGGCATGTCCGAATGACGTGCCGTCTACTCGACCACTTCATAAATCAGTCACCCGTATTTTTCGTCTGATTTCAAGCCATTCTGAAATCGTTCGGCCCGTTTGGACCCCCCTCACGCGCGTTTACGAAGCGTGAGCATCACTTAAAACACGAATATTGAGCCGTACTGCACAAACCGCACGTCCAATTGACGTTCCGTCTGTGCATACACGTCACGAATAATAATTAGAATGTTTCCCGGTGGTTTCAGGTCAATCCGAGGTCGTCCTCTATGAATTTGACCGTTGGACGCCCGTTTTGGCCGTTTATGACACCAGAACTGCGTTGTCGGTCACCGCGGGCACACGGCACGTCCGATTGATGCGCCGTCTGCTCGAACACTTCATAAATCAGTGTCCCGTATTTGTAGTCTGATTTCAGGCCATTCCGACATCGTTCGGCCCGTTTGGACCCCCCTCACGCGCGTTTACGAAGCGAGCGCATCACTTAAAACACGAATATTGAGCCGTACCGCGCAAACCGCACATCCGATTGACGTGTCGTCTGCGCGTACACGTAAAGAATAATAATTAGAATGTTTCTCGGTGGTTTCAGCTTAATCCGAGGTCGTCCGCTATGAATTTGACCGTTGGACGCCCGTTTTGGCCGTTTATGACACCAGAACTGCGTTGTCGGTCGCCGCGGGCACACGGCACGCCCGATTGATGCACCGTCTGCTCGAACACATCAGAAATCAGTGTCCCGTATTTGTCGTCTGATTTCAGGCCATTCCGACTTCGTTCGGCCCATTTGGACCCCCCTCACACGCGTTTACGAAGCGCGCGCATCACTTAAAACACGAATATTGAGCCGTACCGCGCAAACCACACGTCTGATTGATGTGCCGTCTATGCGTACATGTCACGAATAATAATTAGAATGTTTCTCGGTGGTTTCAGCTCAATCCAAAGACGCGGTGTGGCCGGCACCACTCAAAGTGTCCGTCTTTTGTTTCAAAAGGACGTCATTTTAAGTGAAAAGCATCAACTGGCATACGGAAAACTGACCAAACGCATTCCGAATCTGTTGATAATTTATCCCAACAATCCATGGGTCATATGTGACGTATACGAGCCAACCCGGGATGAATCCGAGTCGTGGTGTGGCCGGGATATGTCTAAGTGGCTCTCTTTTTTTTAAAATGAACACCATTTTAAGTACATACGGAAAAACGACCAAACGGATTCGGTTTCAGTTGAAACTTTAGGAGAACGATCTATGGGTCATATGTGACGTGTACGAATCAACCCCGCCACAATCGGAGATGCGGTGTGGCCGACACCACTCAAAGCGTCGGTCTTTTGTTTCAAAAAGACGTCATTTTAAGTGAAAATCATCATGTGACATACGAAAAACCGACCAAAGGCATTCGGACTGTGTCGATACTTTAGCACAAGGATCCATGTGTCGTATGTGACGTGTACGAGTCAATCCTTCCTCAATACGAGGAGCGGTGTGGCCGACACCATTCTAACTTTGTATCTTTTGTTTAAAATGGACAGGATTATAAGTGAAAAGAACAACTGACATGCGCAAAACCGACCAAACGCATTCCGAATCTGTTGATAATTTATCACAACGATCCATCAGTCATATGTGACATGTACGAGCCCACTCGGTCTCAATCCGAGTCGCGGTGTGGCCGGGATCAGTCTAAGTGGCTCTCTTTTGATTAAAATGGACATCATTTTAAGTACATACGGAAAGCCGACCAAACGCATTCGGTTTCCGTTGAAACTTTAGAAGAACGATCCATGGGTCATATGTGAGGTTTACGAATCATCCCCGCCTCAATCCGAGGCGTGGTGTGGCCAACACCGCTCTAACTGTGTCTGTTTTGTTTAAAATGGGTAGGATTATAAGTGAAAAGAACTGGCATACGCAAAACCGACCAAACGCATTCGGTTTCCATTGAAACTTTAGGAGAACGATCCATGGGTCATATGTGACGTGTACGAGTCATCCCCGCCTCAATCCGAGGCGCGGTGTGGTCGGAACAACTCAAAGTGTATGTCTTTTGTTTCAAAAAGACGTCATTTTAAGTGAAAAACATCAACTGGCATACGGAAAACCGGCCAAACGCATTCGGATTGTGTTGATACTTTAAGACAACGATCCATGGGTCATTTGAGACGTGTACGAGTCAACCCCACCTCAATCCGAGGTCGTCTGCTATGAATTTGACCGTTTGACGCCCGTTTTGGCCGTTTATGACACCAGAACTGCGTTGTCAGTCACCGCGCGCACACGGCACGTCCGATTGACGTGTCGTCTGCTCGACCACTTCATAAAGCACTCACCCGTATTTGTCGTCTGATTTCAGGCCATTCTGAAATCGTTCAGCCCATTTGGACCCCCCCTCACGCGCGTTTACGAAGCACGCGCATCACTTAAAACATTAATATTGAGCCGTACCGCGCAAACCGCACGTCCGATTGACGTGCCGTCTGCGCGTACGCATCACGAATAATAATTAGAATGTTTCCCGGTGGTTTCAGGTCAATCCAAGGTCGGCCGCTATGAATTTGACCGTTGGACGCCCGTTTTGGCCGTTTATGACACCAGAACTGCGTTGTCGGTCACCGCGGGCACACGACACGTCTGATTGATGTGTTGTCTACTCGAATAATTCAGAAATCACTGTCCCGTATTTGTCATCTGATTTCAGGACATTCCGACTTTGTTCGGCCCGTTTGGACCCCCCTCACGCGCGTTTACGAAGCGCGCGCATCACTTAAAACACGAATATTGAGCCGTACCGCGCAAACCGCACGTCCGATTGATGTTCCTTCTACGCGTACACATCACGAATAATAATTAGAATGTTTCTCGGTAGTTTCAGCTCAATCCGAGGTCGTCCGCTATGAATTTGATCATTGGATGCTCGTTTTGGCCGTTTATGACACCAGAACTGCGTTGTCGGTCACCGCGGGCACACGACACGTCCGATTGATGCGCCGTCTGCTCGAACACTTCAGAAATCACTGTCCCGTATTTTTCGTCTGATTTCAGGCCATTCCGACTTCGTTCATCCCATTTGGACCCACCTCACGCGCGTTTACGAAGCGCGCACATCAAACACGAATATTGAGCCGTACCGCGCAAACCGCACGTCCGATTGATGTGCCGTCTGCGCGTACACATCACGAATAATAATTAGAATTTTTCTCGGTGGTTTCAGCTCAATCCGGAGACGCGGTGTGGCCGGCACCACTCAAAGTGTCTGTCTTTTGTTTCAAAAGGACGTCATTTAAGTGAAAAGCATCAACTGGCATACGGAAAACCGACCAAACGCATTCCAAATCTGTTGATAATTTATCCCAACAATCCATGGGTCATATGTGATGTATACGAGCCAACCCGGGATGAATCCGAGTCACGGTGTGGCCGGGATAAGTCTAAGTGGCTCTCTTTTGTTTAAAATGAACACCATTTTAAGTACATACGGAAAAACGACCAAACGGATTCGGTTTCCGTTGAAACATTAGGAGAACGATCCATGGGTCATATGTGACGTGTAAGAATCAACCCCGCCACAATCGGAGACGCGGTGTGGACGACACCACTCAAAGCGTCGGTCTTTTGTTTGAAAAATACGTCATTTTAAGTGAAAATCATCAAGTGACATACGAAAAACCGACCAAAGGAATTCGGACTGTGTCAATACTTTAGAACAAGGATCCATGGGTCGTATGTGACGTGTAAGAGTCAATCCCGCCTCAATCCGAGGAGCGGTGTGGCCGACACCGTTCTAACTGTGTATCTTTTGTTTAAAATGGACAGGATTATAAGTGAAAGGAACAACTGACATACTCAAAACCGACCAAACGCATTCCGAATCTGTTGATAATTTATCACAACGATCCATCAGTCATATGTGACATGTACGAGCCCACTTGGGCTCAATCCGAGTCGCAGTGTGGCCGGTATCAGTCTAAGGGCTCTCTTTTGATTAAAATGGACATCATTTTAAGTACATACGGAAAACCGACCAAACGCATTCGGTTTCCGTTGAAACTTTAGAAGAACGATCCATGGGTCATATGTGAGGTTTATGAATCATCCTCGCCTCAATCCGAGGCGCGGTGTGGCCAACACCACTCTAACTGTGTCTGTTTTGTTTAAAATGGGTAGGATTATAAGTGAAAAGAACTGGCATACGCAAAACTGACCAAACGCATTCGGTTTCCATTGAAACTTTAGGAGAACGATCCATGGGTCATATGTGATGTTTACCAATCATCCCTGTCTCAATTGGATTCCACATATAATTGTCATCTAAATTTTAAATTGAATTCTATATGAATTATGTATGTTTATGAGTTGTAATTTAATTATGGATGTGTATAGTTTCAGGATCCATTATATGTTAAATGTGTATGAATTTGTTCGTAATTGTATATGTATGTTTTATTTTATTACAGGTACAATAGTTGGATCTAAAATGAGGTGAAAATGAGGCGTGATGAGATGAGAGGTGCCTGATGTACAGGGGAGAGGGGCTGCCAAATTGCAGGGAGAGGGGCTGCCAAATTGCAGGGAGAGGGGCTGCCAAATTGCAGGGTGCTGCAATTTGCAGCATAGGGTATGCCAATGGTTTTAAACCATTGGCATATAATTCTAAATAAGTTTTTACCAACGGTTCATTGAACCGTTGGTAAAGATCTCTTTTCCCAACGGTTTAGAACCGTTGGGAAAGAGTTCACCATTTGGTTTTTCCCAACGGTTTGGAAGAAACCGTTGGGAAAAACTATCCCAACGGTTCACCAAATCGTTGGGATAGAGTTCCTTCTGTCAGCCTACCCCAACGGTTTCCAGTAAACCATTGGGAAAGGTTTTCCCCATGGCATACTTCCCCACGGTTGGGAGAACCGTTGGTATATTATATACCAACGGTTTGAGGGTCTTTCCCAACGGTTCACAACCGTTGGGAAATAGTGTATTTCCAGTAGTGGGTGTTAATTATTCTCCAATTTATATTTATAAAAACCCAGATATTCATTTAATGATAAATATTTAAAATATATAGTAATATTACTATAAAACATGAATTGAATCATTATACAAGTTTCAAGTTTTTATTAAAAAATGTTTAGTTAGAATAAACCTCAACTAATTTATTAGAGAATAAAATGTATATTTTTCATATAAACTCAATCATGAGATTATTTCCTCAAAAAATAGATGAAATTTAAAATGTATATAGGCATTATAATGATCTTCATGGGAACCTTTTTATTTTGAATATTTGTGTTTTTTTGGAATATTTCTTCTATATCGATCAAAATTATTTAATGTGTTGTGTAAATGAAATGCTTATTTAATAATTACTATAACCTTATAAAATATATTAATATCTATTATATGATGTGATTTCAACATGTTACAGGTTATAGTTTTTGTCATATACATTGAGATATCTCTATTGATTGTAGTGTTCGCAATCCGAGTTATTGATATACCCAATCATAGGAAATGATAATCCATAACATTAATGGAATAACATATCAAAATTTATGATATTTATAAATTCGACATATGATATCTTAAAATTGTAAATATTAAATTAAAGAAAAATATGTTTAAATAAAAAATATATATGATATTAAAAAATCATTTGAAATGAAATCAGAGTAATCTTTATCATGATTATATATCATTCGATAAATATTAATAAAATTTACTTAATTGGAATGGAAATATTTTCATAAATCATAAATAAATATTATTCTACATTAGAATGATCTTTTAAAATGTAATGTGGTAGTGAATTCCAAGAATGTGATTTTATTATAGACAAATCCATACCCAATCCAATTTAGAGTAAAAATAAAATCTATTTTATGAATATATATTTCAAAAAATAAATGATGCATGGTGTCACACACACTAAGGATATTAACGTATTTTGCTAAAAATAATAGGTTAATTTTTTTTAAAATTAAATCTACTTATGGTCGACATATTTAATTATAGTGTTTGAGTAAATGTATTTTTTTATAATTGATTATATGAGATTTTAAATGTTAATAATTATTTATTATTATAATTATACAAAGTGGTTTTATGACGATGATATAAATTAATTTTATTATAAAATAATACATTTAATGAAATATTGTCCGGAAAAATTATTTTTATTTAATTTTCATATTTTATTAGCCATATCTATTAATTATTTTCAAACATTATAATAAAACCTTTAAATATCATAAACATATATAAAAAAAATTCAAACAAAAACATATTTAATAGAGATAATATGATGAATGTTTTATGTTATAGTGATGAAACAAAAATGATCAAATTATATCAAGAGATTATTTTGGAATAATTTCTTTGGTAAATTAATTTATTCATCAAAAATAAAATGTTTTAGGATATAGAAAATATAATGAGTCAAAAGTTAATTTATTTCTATATATTATATTAAATTAAAAAATAAACTTGATTAAGTGGATATGTAGATCTAATTAAAAAATTTATAAATTATAATATGATTCTCTAGGATCCTTAATTCTTTGGTTAAATCATTTATATGAATTTTAAAGAATAAGAATGTTATTATTCGAAATAAATATGTTAAAAAGTTTAGTGATTAAAAAATGCTGGTTTTTTTATTTGTATTATATTTTATTCTACCTTTTAAAATCATAATATTTTGATGATAAAAATGGTTTTTTATTGAATATATTCACCTAACTAACATTATATTATTATATATTCATGGAAAATCCATGCATATATTTTTTGAAAGATTATGCTATAATTACATTCTTAAATGATCTATTTCATAAGGTAAATATTAATTAAAAAATGATTATTATTTTATTAAAATTAATCACTAAAAGATAATTTATAAGAAAATATCATTTATCTAAAACATTAACAATAAAAAGTGATAGTGAAAACATTGAGAAACTCATATACACATTATATTTCATTGGAGAAAAATGAATTATCAGGATATGCAGTTTTTTTGATGGATGAACGAATTTCAAATATAGGATCCCAAATAGATAAATATTCCATGAATGTAAATTAAAATTTTAGATTAAAAATATATAAAAGGTATAATGTACCAATTTTTTATATCAAGAATGAGATATTAAATATATATATTTTACAAAAAAAAGTTTATTATCTAAAACATATAATCAAACAATGATGATTTTATTATCAAATAATATTAATCATTGTCCACTCCAAATTATGAATTGTCTCAAATATAGATTATTAAATTTTCTTAAATAAAAATAAAATGGATGATAATGAGTTCTTAACCATTATAAAAAAATAAACTAATAAAATAATTGAACCATGAGAAAAAATTATTGTTAGGGAGTTTGTAAAAATTTGATGTAATCAAATATCGGGAAAGTGTCAATAACAACCCATAATTTATAATTGTGGGACATACTATAGGAATATTAATTTTGAGTTAAAAAATATATAATCTTTTGTGTAATTCAATTAAATTAATTTCATTATGTATTTCTATTATAAAATATTATTTTTTAAACATTTCAATTATTATTATGAATTATGTTTCTAATACACTTTGGTTGTTTGATTCCTACTTCAGATGAAAATTCATCTAGTGTAATACCTTTAACATATTTAATTATCTCATTAAATTATATTTGGGTAATTTATACAGAAGAATAATTCAAAAAAATTGAGATATGGAATCAAATTAGGAAGGTATAATATAGTCATAATTACGATAAGTTAAAAAAATATTATTTTAATGGATATAGTGTTAACAAATAGTTTAAATTAATAAATTTATTATGTCAAACATTGATATATTAATATTTTAAAGCATAATTTTTAAATATAATATTTTTGTTTAGTTTCATAGAGATGTAATTCCTTTTTAGAGTAATTTTTTTAATTAGTGTATTAATTTTTATACATTTTATAATTTATAAGGTGGAAGAGTGTTTAAAATATATTTTTTGGTATGATTAACCGACTAAATTAATCATCAGAATGTTATAATATAAAAATTAATTGATAAAATTATTATATAATGAATACATCATGGGGTATAGTTTAAATGTATATTATTTTAATACGGTCGCTATTATAACAAATGGTGAGATTTTTGAACATTTGTCCAAAATTATCATTTTTTGGAAAGAACCATAATTATATAAATTATGACTTGATTTTTTTTATTAATTTGGTTAATATTCATTTATAATGTAAATAATATATTATAATATCACATTAAGTGATAAAATCATAGAAGGTTACATTAAATAAATCAAAAACTATAACATATTCGTATTATATTAACTAGAAGGTCCCAATCAACCTAGGAGGGGTGGTTTCATGGGCGTAATTTTTTCCTTATAAAGTACTTGTTAAAATTTTATTAAAATAAAATTTAATCCATAATATTAAAATTATTAATAAAAAAATGAGAGTCAATGATAAAGAACATTATGATTTTATATAATTCACATGAAAATTCTATATTGAAGTAGAAAACACTAGTGAATTATTTATGAACCATTATAACAATTATTAAATTATATGGTATTACAAAATTTTATGTATGGATCACTATTGTGACTACATTTTATTACCCCAATCTATATCTTATTTAATAACATAAAAATGTTGAAATGAAAATATAATAAACTTATCATTATAATAAATCTAATCTGGAAAAATAATTTTGGTGATGATGTGGATCTGTTGAATAGAACTGTCCTTTGGGAAATATGTAGAGAGTCAGTGTCATTAAGGAATATAATAATTTTTTCTTAATTATATGGATAATATTTCAATTTTTTTCTATGTATTTGGTAATAATTATTATTATTTAGAGAACCTAGATAAAGGTGTAGAGAGAGATCTAACATAGCCAATCAGATCTATCATTTTCATTCGTTCCATGAATATTTTTTGACACAAAAGTTGTTCTTAGAGCATTGTAATGGGATTAATATCATGATATTTGGCTGCAAAATACTTTTTATTTTTATTTTTAAAGTAATATAAAAAAATAATATAGAACAAAATTACATTCTACAGCATTTGGGAGACAAATATATCATGAATGTGTTCATTATTGGAAAAAATGACATTTTTGATTATTTAGAAATGAGGATTCCATTAATGAAACATCATATACCTATCAAATATAAATTATTAATATATATCTAATACTTATATTTTTGTTGGATAATATTTATTATGATATGAATTACCCTAAATCAATCATCAGGAGGGTTATGAACCTTTTACATTGTAATACCTACTTATTGGGGGATGTCTAAGTATTGTTTTGAGTGAAATTAGTATGATAATATTTATTTATGGTTTCCTAAACTATATAACACATTTAATAAATGTCCTAAAACCGACCTGTGTTAACCCCAAACCAGTGACCCATTTCAATCCAAAATAAGTCCTAAGAGGTGATACAGATCCTTCGGGCTAGAAAAATATTTTGGGCATCAATGATAAATATCTTGGGAATGATATGTCCCATAAAAATGAAACATAAATAATTATAATCCTACCAAAAATAATAAACACTTTTATGACCAAATAAATGAAACCACACATACTCCATGTGTCCCTATGGTTCAACTCCAACAACTAGACCAATATTGCTCTATAGAAACTAAATCTGAACTATAGGTAGCACCAAAAGATGAAAAAACATATAAGGATTTTTCAATTATAATTAAAACTCAATAGGTTCTCCAAAATAAACTATTCATTATTTCTTGCATTTGAATAAAAGATCCATCTATATCTAGTTGGAAATACATATATTAAGAAAATGATTTCATTCTATATTTAAAACAATTAATAGATTAAGAACCATTTTCATTTCCAATTCAAACCCATTTTATAAATATAATTACTTTTTAAATTCCTCTTAGTTAATGGTGACTAGAAATGAAAAACATTTCAGTGGGAAGCACAATAATTTTTATTATTTAAAATATACATTTAAAAACTAAAGGATATTAACATTTTTATATAACTAACTTCATGGGATATACCCAAAAAAATGTGAAAAGACTTCATAAGAACTATGATCGAATTTATATATTGGTGTATGATGATTCATTGAAGTCAATAAGCATGTAATATGCTCTATAGTAGCCTCACCTGTGGTGTATCCCAAAAGGCCTATCTCTACCCAAGAGATCGATTATATCTAATCATAGTATACATTTATATTTTATTTCAAACCTCATTATGAGTCCTAGGATCCCATGGCCTTATGAAAAGTGTGGGGTCTGGAATACATACCAACATGACACATATATTAGGGAATTCGTTATTAAAGGTTATCCCACCTCTCGAAATGGACCTTCTAAATTCCCCCAAAATTTGTGAGTATACATGGAGGTGTATTATCTTTCAATAAAATAAAGGTACTAACTAGGACACTTTATTTTTAATCTTATCTTTTTCTTTATGAATGAAACTTTAAATCTTATTAGATAAATTAGAAAAAAACTTTTCAAACACATTTTTAAAATTTATCTAAAAAAGTTCACCATATAGGAATATAAATTCATTTTAGAAGAACATTTTTAAACCCAGGATAACAAAAAAGAATCAAAAATAAATTTATTGGGACAACCTTGAATTTAAAGGAAAAAATGTTTAAAAATATTAACAAAACAATGACATATAATTTCATTCAAAAAGGATTTCAAAATAAAAAGACAAATATTCAAACAATTTTAAATCTATAATTAAAATATAAAAGTCATGTTAAGGTCATGAAATCTATGAATATATAAATTTAAAGTCCATACATAAGGAAATGTTCTTAAAAATGGAGAAAACTGAGCCAAAACTCCATGACACTTTACACCTTCATTTGCAACCACTCAAATCATCCATTTTCTTCATGAACACATATGTGTTTTCACATAAATATAAGGACACCTATTTGTTATGTCCATAATCTCATTTCCATGTGTATGCAAATAAATTATCCTTATATATATGCTTATACATGAGTATACTCATTTTGACTTACACACATATAAATGTTTCGTATATATAGATAAGTACACCTTTCCTTAAAGTATATAATCACACTGCCAATAGTGAATAAATAAATAAAGGAGGAACACATACACACACACACACATATATATATATTACTACCTATTAATATACATTAAAACCACCTTCAAGATGAGTAACATGAAAATGATTCCAGGATGACCTATACAAAATGAAAAAAAATATTATGAAACCTAAAATAACCAAAAGGCCACAAAAATTGTAACAAAACAAAAGGGAATAAGAAGCATACCAAAATATGTTTTATAACCAAAATGGAATAAAAATATTCTACTTTGTTAGAGTATAATGAAACATATATGGATCTGATAAAAGATACCTTTCAATAGCTCAAACACCTGAAATGAGAACCAAAAATTAGTTAAACCCATAACCAAGGGATTTTTAGAAATAAATTAGCAGATGGGAGAGATGAAACATCCAATAAATATAATAAGAAGTGAATAAGAGACATCCTCATAGATAATCTACAAATAAACCTTGAGAAAATTGGAGGAACTGTTTAAAGAGTAAATCTCAGGAGCGCGGTATAGAGCATAACAATGGAGGAAGAGGGTGAGGGTTGTCTTGTGGGAGACCTAGTAATATTAGTGGGGTTGCACACAAGCTAGGTAGGGGATAGGCATAGTTGGTTTTATTTATTTATTTATTTATTTTTAAATTATAATTATAAATTTAATTTTTATTAATTTAGTTTTTAAAAAAAATTAGGCTCGCGGTTTTTGTCAGCTGGATTGGAAAATCATTCACCCTCTAAATGTTTCTCAAATAATCCCACAAGGTCTGGTAACATTGTTTGTAAAATTAAGCACCAAATATATTGTTGGATCTATACAGAACTCTCTATTCATTCATGTTTTTAGTGAACAATTTGGTAAAATATTCACCTTAATCAAGGGATATTCTTTGTGTATGGAAAGAATCAAAATTTTGAGTAGAAAAATTTTGAAGAAAAAATTTGATAAATAAATAGGAAAATGAAAATAATTAAAATGATAATATATTTCAAGGTATAGGTTTGATAATTCTTCCCACCAAGACATGTGTTTTCACTGATATTACCATGATATTCTATTGATCAAGACCAAAGAATGGATGAATTGTAGTGAAAAGAATGGATTGAAAAATCAAAGACCTAAAAAAGAAATACTTGATTTTTTTAAAATCCTGAAACTATAAAATATCCAAATATACAATGAAAAAAATGTAAATAAAAACCACATATACCAATAAATACCTCACACAATACAATAGAATAAAAACAGAAAAATTAAGCTATTTTAATGAAGAGACTGTCTCTTTTACAAACACAACCCAATAAGAAACATAAAAACCAATAACATAGAATCCATAAAAACACAAAATCACTTTTTATGGGTTTCCATAATAATCTGTCACACAAATCCAACTATCTATATTTACCAACAACTATGATCAGGGTCATAAAGAGAAGAAAACGGGATGATCCCCTTCAGGATCCACTACATTCTAGGTTCATCCTGAGCATCTGATTTTTTTATCTCCAACCCATTTTAGACCATTGGTCTACATGGGTTTCCTAATATTTAAAAAACTAAAAAAATAATGGAATGAAACCCCTAACACTTGTGTGACCTCATAAAATTCAGAGTCATACTAGACTAGATTATGTGAAGACATAAACGAGACCCATAGCAGGTCTCCCCACCATTAAGTAGTGGACTAGAAAGGAAATCACACATAGAGAAACTCTCAACAGACTATCATCCAATAAAAAATAACCAACCAAGGAAACCCACATCGGGAACCAAACCTGATCAAAATTCATAACATTCCAAGATAGAGCATCTCCAAATAAGAACATTCTGAAACCAACACCACTACCAAAAAAGGATAATAATTCAATATTTCACAACCGCATGGATCGTTCAAAAAATTAACAGGAGAAAAAGTCAACCATGATCTCCTAAAAAGAAGATTAAAAAACAAAACACCATAGTGAGGAGAAACCTAAATAGTTATCATGTCAACATCAGAGACAATATGTTGGGTTAGTATCCCCCACAATCAAAAAATATTTCACTGAATGAAGAGATTCAATCTAATACATATGGATGGAGTTTTGATGTCTTGAAGAATATACTTCCTTTTAGTCATCAGGTTAAGACCACCAACTAAAATTTATCCTTTCGATAGCACCACATACAAAACCTCTTCTTGTGACCCATACGACCACAATAATGAGAAAAAAATTTTAATAAAAAAACAAGTTACACTCTTTCTCAAATAATAGTGGTATAAAAACCCATGAGGTTTTAGGTGTTTTCCAATGTTTGGAATGGAACCAACCATACCACTCAATCCAATGTCTAGGTAAATTATTCATAGGGAATCCCTATGAAACAGTTATTCATAATTTTTTCAATGAAACCAAGCAGCTCAATCTCAAAATCTCAACCACTAATCAGTGATTTGGACTTATTAGAAAACTAACTTTCACATATGAAACTAACGAATATCTCTGAGAGACCAACCATCACTGTTTACAAATAATCTTATATGACATACTTTAAAAACAAGAAGAACATAACAAAATCAAATCACATTAAAAAAATATCACATCTTAGTGAAAAATCAAATACTAATACTCGAAATACAATTTAAAAAACATTTCCCTCACAACAGAACTAATATCTCAAAAATGAAATCTATAAACATAAAAATGAAACATTAATCCTCTCATCTTTTTCAAATCATTTAAATCTGTTTTTTCAAAATTATATTCTAAAAACAAGTTAAAAATAAGAGGATAACTTAATACCATTGGTATTCTATAAAACCTCTTATATATAAATCCATGTGTTCATGAACTCATCCTTATAACCCACAAACCTCCACATACTAGATTTGTAAATCCTTACAAGTAAGAATCCATAGGAAAAAAATGGTTAATTCAAAAAATTACATTAAAAATGCACTTTAAAAGTGGCCAAGTCAATTTTCAAAACCACCTTTTATGATTTGAAAAAAAAAACCATTTCCAAATTCCCAAATAAAATCCATAAATATTTTCACAAAACCCATCCAATGTCCAGAATCACGTTCCAAAATGAATCCCATTTTCAAAAGTCCAATTTGTCATTCAAAAAGAATCATTGTTTTAATTTTTTAAATCCCATTATTTATTAATGAGTAAACATTTATTAAACCAAAAAACATTTTAAAATCTAAATAAAAACCCCCCAATACCATTCCAATGGAAAAATAATAAAAATTAAATAATAACACCACTCAATAGGTCAATATAAAAAAATTAACAAAACAAATGCTACACAGAACTGGGTCTTGGGATTTGGCAGGTTTTACACTAACCAGGTGAGAATATCGAAACTTATTAGAGTTTGTCTCATGGGTTTTTCATGGTTTTCTAAACAATTCATAGAAACCACACAACCCATTAAAATTGTCAAAAAAAAAACACTCCACTATATGGAGTTTCGCAAAATAATACACAAATTATGAAATCCAAACAAAATAATCCATAATTAACTTAAACCTAAAAAAAATAAGATAGATTTTTGATAGTATTTAGGGTATGATATATACTTTGAAATATCAAATGATCATGAACACTTCTGAATAGGTGGTGACATAACACCAACCAATATATAACCACCTGAATTTTGATAAAACGTGTATCTAAATTACTAGAAATAAACAAATGAGTAGGGAATTATCATTCATAATTTTTTCATGAACCAACTTAGGTCAACCCCAACCTAGTCACCGATGAAAGCCTATAGTAATTCCCAAGAGGAATTCTCAATCTTCCTATGATGGAAGTTACTGTTGGCCATCAAAGACAATGAAATATTGAATGATTTCTCCCACTGACAAATGTAAAATAAAAAATTTTAAATTCAAAAATAAAAATAAACATTTATAGTGGAGAAAATAAACTTCACATACCTACATGTGACCCTATGACTCACCACAAACAAATAAAAAACATCACTCCATGAAGATAAAAAATGTTCTAGAATTATCTCTATAATCTAAAAGTAATGATAGAGTTATAGTATTGTGTATTAAAAATCTGCAGGCATGACTAATAAAACAATTACCTATGAATTTTCATAAAACAATTGACTCATCTATTAGAAGATTTAAAAAAATTTGGATAACTATTTAAACATATTCTTTAAATCAGTGTCATATTAATAATTTTTAATACCATTTTCCTTTTTTTTATAAAAAAATAGTTTATAAATAAAATGATTTTCCAAAATCCCTTCCTAAAAAGTGATAAGTAATGATGAAATACTTTATTGGAAAGTATAATATTATAAATGATTTTATAAAAAAAATATTAGATAAAAAAATGTAATCTGAATCAATAAGTAAATTTTTTCATGGTATTTACCTAGACATCAATTATAGTGACCCTATATTTACATGGTTTAGAATTATCTTTCGATGTTTGATATAACCTCATAGTCAATAAAAAACTGGACTGTAATGACCAAGATATTTATAAAATAATAAATTTTCATATCTATAGATATTTATGAATAATAAATTTATTTTAAATTAAAGGTGATGATTTTTATGATAGTGTACACAACAAGCAATATTGGATTTATATGAAATCATTTTTTGCACAAAACGTTGTGTTATACCGGAAAATAATATATTTATAATAAATTGGAAGTTAAATCCTATTTATTGTAGTAGAGAGAATGAATAATATCCATTTAATTATGAAAATACGGTTTTCATTGTTTAATATAATGATCCTTGGGTTGTGAAATTTATTTAAAACGGAACTAAAAACATATTGAAATTTAGGATTTTGTTTTTCTGAAAACTGCTTTAAAAGAGAATAATTGTGATTATAAAATCATATCACTCTTTATGAATTTATATTTACTGAAAATATATATGTCATAAATTTTATGTGATTTTTTAAATTCATCTTATATGTTTTCTAGATATGATATAAAATTTTATTCAGTTTCTCATGGAAAATAGGTGTTTTTCTAAAAATGCAGTTTTACTGCCTTTTTATGGAGACCTATTTTCTAAATTTAGTTTTTGATTATATTATATGTTCTATTCGAAAAAAAAATTCTTCATTAGAATTGAGATATAAAAATATAGTTTGGATGAATTAATGATATTTTTCTAATAACTAACATGTTTTGATGAATAGTAAAAAATTGCTAAATTAAAAGTGAAAACCAATTTTTCAATTGAGATAATTTATATGGTTAAATACTATTATTTAATGGTTCAATATAAAAATGGAATAAATTTTTTGTTAATTTAATCTAATTTTGGTCATTATAACTAATGTTACATTAAAATTGGACATAATAACATATCAATCTCATGGTTTTTTAACTTCATAAAAACGTGAATTCTAGTTTTAATAAATAAGAATAAAATTTAAATTAATTACTCTAATTTTTTTTGAATTTAAAAAAATGTATTCCATATTTTGAATCATAGGATCCAAATTTTGTGGGTAGGTACCTTTTATTTTTTGACATTATGTATAGTAACTTCAGTAATTATTATTAACTACCATGGTTAATGGGTAAATTATGTAAATAAGGGTAAAAAATATTAAAATAATATAAAACTAACCTAAATGGTATCATAATCATATTTCATTATATATTCCCAACGAGGATCATCCTTAGGCTTAACTTCTAACATTTAAGAGCCACCTGTGTGTGAAAATGAAATTTTATAATTTTTAATTTAATATGAAGGAAAATATAACACAAACATGTAACTTTTAATAAAATAATTTTTATATAAGGTTTTATAAGTGATATATTTGAATATAAAGAGTCATTATAAATAAAAAAATATTTTCAACATCACGATTTTTTATTTATAATTTTTACACATTAAATAATTAAATTTATTTATGACACAACAATGATTAAATGATTACCTTATTAATGAATGATTAAAATAAATGATATTATAAATATTAAAATAAATTTAATTTTATTATTTTGATTTAATTAGTAAATTATTTTGACGTTATTGAATTATTATATTTTAGTTCATTCCTTCGATTCAAATTAATCAAGTGGTTATGACTTTAAAAAAATCACATACTAAATAGTGTCAAAATTTTCAAAGATGTGTTTTTAATGAAAAGATTTTTTTATTAAATGTTATTACAGTCCGAAAAATATATGATTCTACCAAGTAACTTATATAATGTTAACATATTTCATTAATTATCATCGTTTTGTTCTCTTGGAATTTTATAGTAACTATAGTTACCATATATTATGAAAATGAATGAAGACATGGTTAGAGTTAATGTTTTTACCTAAGGGTTAATGTTAAAAGATAAGGATAAATTTATGACCAAAACCTATATAAAACTTACTTTTTTCTAGTTTTTAGACCCCAAATCATCATATATTTTAAATAAACGATATTTTTATCATTATAAATAGAAAATAAATTTTTAATAAAATAATATTATGAGACTTTTTTAAAGTGCCCATCCTTCTTATAAAAGTCCATCATCGTTACCCACATACTCACACCTATGAAGCCCCTTATAACATCCAATTTCTACATAAATAATCTCCCAATATCCCTCCTTCCTACTAAATTCCTTACCTTGGGCATAAGGAAATTCAGGGACACCTTTTGGCTCCAAACTATTGATGTTACCTGATTTAAAATTAATGTTTTCTCTCAAGTTTCGTTACCCTATTTTCCTTCTCCAATCCCCATGATATTATTTTTATATGATTACATAACAACAAAATTTTCCTAAATATAGTAGGATATTTATATGATAATTATTCTAAATACACTTACAAACATCTCTATCTAATTGATATGAACATATTGTTTCTTCGTTCGGTGAACTACTGCCTCACGAAACAATGATTGTTCAATTTTCTCCTACCACCTCTCATGGTCGCCGTTATGATAGAGTTTTTTTATATATTATATATATTTTATTTATTATGTATCTATTATTATGTAATTTTTATTTCTAATATACCTTTATTCATTCCATAATGTGTAAATATGATAATTTCATTTGAGGAAGTGTGGACCACTGCCCCATCAATGTAATATGACTTGATCATACCATACATTGAATGTATAAAGGATTTCATTAATTAACTTGTGTACCATATATAAAATATTATATTATACTGAAATTATTATAAACTTATGTATCCTTTTTCTTTCATTCCATTAATATGAAAAATAAATTAATGTAGCGTTCATGAATGAGTACGACCTATAGTCTCCATGAATGGTTCATATCATTTATTATCTATAAATGTTATGTACTATTATAAATACATTTATACAAGATATATATTATATTTAAATCATGAAAAATATTATGGTTATGATGGAATTTTAACTACATGAAAAAATTACATCAAAACATGTTCATTTTCGACTCAAGTACCATATATCGATAATACGACTCATATTAACATAAATAATTATGTGATTTTTTATGAAAATTTCATGTGTAATATAAAATAAATAATAAAAATGAAAAAGGTTTTGAATAAAGTATAATTTAACATAGGTTTATTATTTGGGAATATAAATAACGAACGAGAAAAGTCGGACGCAATGTAAGGGAATTCGTCTCAGTCTCCTTTCATTGAGGAAAATTTTGGTTTACACATGACCTTATTTTAAACATTGTATAATTATACCCATTTTATATTCATTTAATTTAATTTTTTTCTAAAGAATTTTATTTCAACAATGAATTTTATAAAATGAAAAAAAGAATTTTTCTTTTTAACGTATGTGGTGACAACGACCATTCCACCACAACGAGAGTTTTTCTATATTTGGCTTCTATAAAAATCCATAATATTTATAAAAGGAAAAAAATACTATATACTCATTTTTCATATTTTTGGTATTGAAAATGGTTTTTAGAAATTATTGATTATGTCAATATCTTGAAATGATATATTGTGATTGCAATGTGGATGTGTTAACTTTCCTTTATTCTTGTTGTAGGCATTCTGATTACGATATACTTCTTGGTCATTGTTTATGTATATGGGTGGTTCCATGATAAACAAAGGGTGGGTGAGTACAAGATAGCTCTCCCATGTATTGGGTAATGTGATGGTGGTAAATTTAAATGTTTCTCTGAAGATATTTATGGAATATACAATGATGGGTATTCCAAACATAACCATGAAGGTTACTTTGTATGTAGCTGTAAAAGCTAAAATGTAAGACTATTGTTGAGGAAACATGTTACCTTTAGGATTTATTTTTTCTATGTGTTATTCATAAATCATACGATTTCCGGAGGTATGTTTAAGAGCTTATTCTTTATTAGTGAAAAGTATGGTTACATTTATTTGTCGGTATTCATGGACTAATGTTTTAATTCATTATTTTAGAACTATTACTAATATTGTTATGCTAATACCATGTTTTATAAATGTTTTTAATAAGGCATTAGCAAGGGTAAGTGAACAAAATATTCAAGAAGATTTTTATCATGAAAATAAATATTGTTTTAATTATAGAGTTTTATTATTATAAAATGGTTTTATAGTGTAGAAGTGTATACTGTATATAATTTGATATAAAATCTCATAGTTGTGTCTTAATTCTCTAAATATATAATATTAAAAATATTCTCAAGGAAATTTCTTGACTTAATACTTGTTTATGTAATTTTTAAGGTTGTCTCCTTATAGTTGGTAATATAGAAAAGGATTAGAGAAATTTAGAGATTATTGTAACGTCCCAAAAATAGAGACACACAATTGGTGCCCCATACATGTATCTCCAATTGACCTCAAGCACATTTTCCCAAATGCCAGAGGCTGCCAACTAGCAGCGAGGGCCTTGGAGAGTCATTGGGGAAACGATGCCCTCTTTTGGTAAAGTATACAAGGGTACGTAAACTAAAGTCAATTGTGGAAGCAGTAAACTACATAAAATAACTGAAACTAAACATGAGAAACAATGAATATATAGTAATGATGATAATGATGCAGCAGGTACAAGTATCTAAAGAGAACAACCAAAAACAACAATGTGCTAAAATAGAACTGAGAAACAAAGTACGAAATGTAAACATAAACTCCTGCAGCATCTCAAGCCTATGCTCGGTCCTTTTCTCTCCAACTCCAACCAGAATTCATGTACCTGAAGTAGAAGGGCCACAATCCCTACGCACACCTACAACCATATAACCTATTTGGGCCGAAAAGCAGGACCCAAACATGGTGTGAGACTAAACCCAGTAGGAAACCACCATAAGATCTATTCCGTAATGTCAGTGTGTAAAAAAGAAGAAGTAATGAAAGTTAATTTAGTAATGAACTAGGAGTAAAAAATTAAACAATCCTAACAATTACTATCCAAATTAAATTAACAATTAATTCATTCATATAATTAAACTACCAAGGAATCTTGAAAAGCTCTCTATTCCAAGGTAAACAGGTAACACAGTAGGCATCAAAAGACTACAAAAACACACAAGAAGGCCAATAGATCCAAGATTTTTCTTTGGATTTGTATACTCATCTAAACTAACCTAAAATCCACATTCACACAGAATCTATGGGTGGATCAAACTAGCATACCCCTATATTCAAGTAAACATACAAAGGCACAAACACTCTGGGAAGCTCTCACGTTGATTCCCCTCTTTTCTAGAAACGATAGCTACAAACTCTCTGAGAGAGATCTTACATCTAATTCATCATGTTGACTCAATACTTTCATAAACTACTAACAGTCCTAGTAAGCACAAATTCCTATTCCCATAGGTCATGCGTGTGAAACTAATTCCAACAGACCCCCTAGGGAATCACTTAATCGCCTATTCCCTCTTTGGTCTCCCGCACCAGGTTCACACAGCCCTGAGCAGTCCAGTCGTGTGTAATAGACTGTCATCAGAGATATGTAAGTTTAGAAACTACTTGGATAAAAGCTAAAATGCATTAGAAGCATTAGAACAATAGGAAACACAAGAAATCAGTTATAACAATAAAAATATCAATTGCAATCGGGTTTGCCTTGCAGGAAAACTGTGTCGAGCGACGATAATCAACAAAAGAAGGATAAAACCCATGGGGTGATCCTAAAACATGAAAAAAAGTATATATTATTATAAATTAACCTTAAGCTAACATGAAATTTAATTCCATTAAACAATAGGACCAAAATCCCTAACCCGGGACACTTGAAACATGGGAATTCGATACTTTTTTCCAAAAAATAAATCAAAGACATTCAATTTAAGGAAACAAACCACCTATATAAATCCTAAGAGATAGGTATACTTGAACCTCGGTCGGTGAATCATCCTAGAATGGGGTAGATCTGAAAAAATGTCTAAAACGTTCAACCCGCGATAACTCTCATAAGAGAAAGAATCAGGAAATGTGGCCAAAGAAGAACCAATAACTCACTACTGTGATTCTATTGCAACCGACGGCGTTCCATTCAGATAACCAGTGAAAGATCGGTGGTTCGGAGAAGATTCAGCCTCCTCGGATGCTCTACATGGAATTAAGCAAAAAAGAAGATGGAAATAAGGATTAGAAGTGACCCCAGTCCATTTAACGAAATAAAAAGAAAGTACAAGGCGTGTAATTCTGCAGTACACAGTGTGTACTTGCTTTTTCTGTACTATACTTTATGTAGAATCCAAGTCACCCTTACACATCCATGTGTGTGGCCATGATACGGACAGCACTCGGCTTCCAGTGACATAGAAGTACACAGAAAGTACTCATAAAGTACACGAATTGTACTCCTAAAATTTACAGATTTCATCTTTTTCTCAAAAACTACCATAAAAGGAAATCATACATGAAAACAAGATCTGAGTTCTTACAAACTTCCCCCATTAAAGAAATTCGTCCCCAAATTTCCCTAACAAGGTGGCGAAGAAGAAACCTCGAACAACTCTGGACACTATGATTGCATATCATCCTCCCTCTCCTAAGTCTCGTCATGTACACAACCATGCTGCCATATCACCCATATTAGAGGAACATACCGGCCACAGAGTACATTTTCAAGATGATCAACAATACAGATAGTATGCTCCTCAAATTATGCATCCTTCTCCAGCTCAACTGCCTCGGGATGAAAAACATGAGACGGGTCTCAGAAATAGTGTCGAACCTGAGAAACATTGAAGATGTCGTGCATAGCCTAGTACCTGTGAGGTTACTACAACCTATAAGCAACTAGCCCGACTCTCTCCAAAACCTCAAACGGTCCGACGTATCTTGGTGAAAGCTTGTCGTGTCTCCCGATCCTCTTGTGTCCCAACCTCAGGGTAACACATAAAAAAACATGATCTACAACCATGAACTCCAAAGGTCATCTCCTCTGATCAGCATAATATTTCTTCTTAGTTTTTGCAGTAGCCATCCTTTTCTGAATCAACTTCACATGTTCTGTGGCCCCCTGAATAGGACAAGTCCCCAGTATAGCTGCCTCTCCAGCCTCCAGGAAACACAAGGGTGATCGGCACGAACTTCTATACAAATCCTCATATGGTGCCATCTGAATAGTTTCTAGAAAACTATTATTGTATGAAAAATCCACTAGAGTTATATGTCTCTCCAAAGAACCTCCAAAATCAAGGACGCATGCTCGTAGCATGTCCTCTAGAACCTAAATCGTGCGCTCTGATTGGCCATCTATCTAGGGATGCTAATCTCTACTTAGTAGTACCTGTGTACCCAAATCCCTCTGTAGCCCTTTCCAGAAATACAATGTGAAGCGGGCATCCCTATTTGAAAGGATAGTACTCAGAACCCCATGCAAGAGTACAATATTACAGATGTAAAACCGTCCAATCTCATCAACATCAAAGGCCTCCTTAATCGGTAAGAAGTGAGAAACCATCGTGAGCCTGTCAATGAAAACTCATACCACTTCATTCCCTCGAGGCGATCTTAGTAACCCTGTCACAAAGTCCATCGTGACATCATTCCACTTCCACTCAAGGAATGGGTAACTGCTGTAAAATCCATGCTGGTCGCTTGTGTTATGCCTTCACCTACTGATAGGTGGAACACCTCATGATAAAACCAGCAACATCTCTCTTCATACCTAGCCACCAATATTGGTGGTGTAGATCACGATACATCTTTGTGGCGTCAGGATTAACTACCCAAACTAAGGAATTAATGTCTCTCATCAGATCCTCACATATATCTTCTGGAACCAATACATGTCCATGGAAATGCATGATCTCACCCTCACCTATGGTCTATCCGGGAATTGGGTCATCTCCTGGCATGATTTCCCATAGGACTAGGCATTCAGAATCTGATAGTTGCCTCATTTGAACTTGGTCAAGAAGGGTAGAGTTAACAGCTAGATAAGAATGAAAAGTCTTCCCCTGTATGTCGTGCACCTCCAAATGCATCTCAGAGAATAGAGCCATAAGCTGCCACTCACTGCTGGCCTCATGAACTTCATGTATCTGATTCATCCTGCTCAACGTATCAGCCACTGTGTTGCCTTTCCCAGGTGTGTAGGCAAACTCAAGGTCAAAAGACTGAAGATACATGACCCACCTGCACTGTATTAGATTCAGATCACGCAGAGTGAAGATGTACCTGATAATTTTGTGGTCAGTGAAAACCACAAAATGGTCTCCCAAAAGATAATGTCTCCATCAACGTAAGGCATGAACAATTGCGGCCAGCTCGAGATCATGCGTCGTGTAATTCCTCTCGTGTGGACTCAACTGCCGAGACCCGTACGCAATGACTTCATCTACCTGTATAAGCAAATCTCCCAGCCTGATACATGAAGCATCGCAGTAAACAGTATAGCTTTTTCCCAGCTCTAGCAAGACCAGTATCGATGGTGAAGTCAAACTCTCTTTCAGCTCCTAAAAGGATGAATCACTTGAATCTGACCATAAGAACATCACACCCTTCTTGGTCAGACATGTCAGCAGTGCTACTAATCATGAAAAGTCTTGTATGAAGCGTCTGTAGTATCTAGCCAGCCCTATAAAACTCAGCACCTCAATGACGTTCTTCAGCTGCTCCTAGTAAACTACTGCACTCACTTTATCTTGGTCTACTGATACATTTTTCTCTGAAATAACATGACCCAGGAAGTGAATCTGATCCATCCAAAAGTGGAATTTCAAGAACATATCATATAACTGATGATCCCTTAGTGTACTTAGAACGTTCTCAATATGGGAAGCATGGTCATGTCAACTGTGACAGTACACCATGATATCATCCACGAAGACCACCACAAAAGAGTCTAAGTATGGATGGAACACTCGGTTCATCAGTTCCATAAAAATTCTAGGCATGTTCATGAGGCCGAATGGAATAACCATATACCCGTAGAGACCATACCTACTCTGGAAATCTTTAAGAGGTATATCAGATGGTCTAACATGTAACTGATGATAACCGGACTTCGAATACATCTTCGAGAACACACGGGCACCTCAATGATGATCAAAGAGGTCATCAATCCTAGGCAAGGTATATCGGTTCTTGACCTTCAACTGGTTCAGCTTCCGAAAGTCCACACAAACCCTAAGGGTGTCGTCTTCCTTCTTCGCAAACATGACAGGAGAACCCCAAGGATAAGTACTAGGTTGGATGAAACCCTTTTCCTATAACTCCTTCTACTACTTCTTCATCGCTTCCAACTCAGGTGTAGAAATCCTATAAGGAGGAATGGACATCGGTGCTGCTCCTAGCATAAGCTCAATAGAAAAGTCTACCTTATTCTGTAGAGGAAATCCTGAAGAGTCTTCTTGAAATACATCTATGAAATGATCCACCACTGGAGGAAATACTAACTGTGAAGTCCCCTGGTCATCCATATATAGACTGCCAATCTAAGCTGTAACTCTACCTAGCCTAGGATGCTCTAGTCCTTCTCTAATTTCCTAAACATCCCACTCGACTTTATGAAGAAAAGATTCACCCTATGGTGATATGAAACTCACCCTGTGGTGATAATAGCCAACGACTGCCCGGAAGGGAACGAGTCAGTCCATTATGAGAATGAAATCATAGCTTGTCATCTCTAGGACATAGTGGTATCATATAAAGTTATAAACATCCACCTCTAGAGGGTACTCCTTGCACTGACATACACTAGCCGCCTCAGTTCCCCATAGTGTGTCTAGTGTCAACATGTCGGCAGAAGAAAAGATACAGAGCCCAAGGATCTCCACAATAGAAACAGAGATAAATCTATGCATAGAACCAGTATCAAAGAGAGGAGAAGAAAAGTCATAGGATCCTAGTATCGTACCTCGAACTATAAAAGGTTCAGGATCCTAATCCCGATGAATCATCTCTACAAAAAAAGTCTGGCATGCATCGCGACCCTATGTAGCAGCCTGAGATCCCTGAGCTGACCCTCCCTGAGCATGGCCAATATGTCCATGAACTCTACCCTGGCCTAAACAACCTGAGTAACTCCATCCCTCATTCTTCTACGAAACTGGTAATCATTCTCTTGTACACGAAGTTGAAACTGATCCTCCATCACTAGCTGCTGCAAGGAATACCTTGCCGAAACGCTGCAGATGAGCCATCTTGCCACAAGATAGGCACTCCACTGGGTCTCTCAAGAACAAAGGCTTCTTATGACTGCTTTTTCCGCACAGATATCACACAACATGGTTTCTAGAAGGAATATCCCATCTAACAGAAGGAATACCTCACTTCCTCAGGTCACCTCGTATAGACTCTCAGTGGCACTTCCTGCTGTCTATCTGAAATGAATCAACCCTGGATGATGAACCACCCTGGTCCACAACTCCATTCTCCCTCAGATTTCACTCCAAGATAAGAACTTGTTTGACTATTAGACTAATAGAAGTCAACTGAAAGAAGTTCACCTGCGATCTGATGTACGGTTTGAGGCATTCTTCAAACTTCCTCGCTAAAAACGGCTCCTCATTCCCCAGAATAGGAGTAAAACGCCTCAAC
Source organism: Viscum album (assembly GCA_963277665.1). Classification (NCBI taxonomy): domain Eukaryota; kingdom Viridiplantae; phylum Streptophyta; class Magnoliopsida; order Santalales; family Viscaceae; genus Viscum; species Viscum album. Next base: position 602,536,470 of record OY728136.1, on the reverse strand, counting down.
ATTGTGAAGCAAGAGGAATAATCCATAACTATGAGAGTACCCTATTGCAGGTTCATGAACTCTATGGCTCTGTTAGCCCTCAGCGTCACCGTGTTGAAGTAGTCGTAGAACATACACTAAAACGCATCCCAAGCCATAGCCTGTTGGCGCCCTGACTGTGAAACCACATCCCACCATCTCTTGGCGGAGTCTTGCAGCATATAAGTCGCGAGCTTCACTCTACTCTCTGGATGCATCACCAGGTGATCGATGATGGATAACATGGACTCTAACCATGATTCCGCAGCTTGTGGCCATCCATCCAATATGAACGTGGGAGGATTATACTGCTAAAAAACATGGGTCAGCTCATCCATTGATGGGGCAGGATGCTGAGATCTCTAGGAGGTCCACATGAATCTCATGAAACCCTATCTGAACTGAGAATTGGAACCAGTGTCTGGAATCACTGCAGGTGCCATGTCTGGAATGATTGGAAGAACTACAGGTAGTCCCTAATTTTCTGTATCATGTGTATGGTCATTGTCTTGCAACTGACGGACAACTGGATGATGTCTTGGTGCCATAGCTCTGAAAAATCAAAAGAACACCTCAGATTCAGGATTAACAATGTCATAAAAACTGAAGGAATAATAAGGAATAGGGAAAATAAGGCATTCAAGATATACAAAACATGACTACACATCATGTTCTTTACCTACATGGAGTTTTCCCTTAGGTCATTCATATTGGTGTGTACTTCTACCTAAACTGGTCGTGTAACACCCATATACAGGGCGTGTTGTCCAAACACACGGCATGTACTTGAATCCTCTTCCCTACCCGAGTCCTTCTACATGGTTAATCCACACGACCCCACTAAGACAAAACTACACGACATGTTCAAGGAAGACACGGAGGGTACTAGACATGCCTTATCGGGCCCGTGTTGTCGGCGACACGGTCTGACACATGGACGACACTACACAGCATGTTCCGGACGGACACAGAGTGTGCAATGAAGGGTAACACTGACCTGTGTTGTTCGTGACACATCTAGGTACCTATATAAAATTACACATCATGTATGATTCAGACATGGCGTGTATGTGAAATGATAACATAGCCCGTATTGTTCGTGACACGGCGTGGTACCTATTTCATACTACACGACATGCTAAACTAGTATATGGCTTGTTCCTACAAGATTTTTTAGAACCCTGTGTTTCTTCTCACACAGTCAGTGAGACGTTTTAAAAAAACTACACAGCATGTATTAATAAAATAAACACTGTGTATTTTGGGTTTTTCCGGGCAGTAGCTCAGAAACTACATCTAAGCCTAGAAAACACAGAAAAAAAGAGTTATGATGCCAAATTCTGTTCCGTGAGGGCCCTTGCTCCCCGCGAATCAGATCTCGGCGTCCATGTTAGAGAATCTCTAAACAAAAGTTACCCTATCAACATAGAAGGTATTCTATCACAGCAGCTATCACAACAGAATGCATAGTCTATCAAAACATGTATCACAACAGCATGCAATTTCTAATGAAATTAGATGGCATGGAAATATGCATGACATGTGATTTTATAACAAGTTCCTATATGATTCATGAGATGACATACCCTCATCTCATCAGGTTGCAAAAAAACAGAACCACATTCATATAAACAGTAACAACACTACACAAGTGCAACACCCAACGGTGAATAAAATTAAACTGTAACATTTGAAAAACAAGAAAATTGCAATATTCAAGGTAACCTAGATTTTTCTCTGTACAAGGGTTCTAGAACTTCTGAGCACAGCTATTTACCATTTACCTATTCCATATAATCCTTGTTTAATGTCTCTAATAGGAAGTCAATAGAAAAGAAAAGAAACTCCTCTAATACCACTTTGTAATGACCCGAATCTGGAGCCACTCAACTGGTGACCCGTACCCGGTTCGGCACATGACCTGAAGCACATTTCCCCAAATTCCAGAGGCTACCGACTAGCAGCGAGGGCCTTGGAGAGTCATTGGGGAAACTATGCCCGCTTTTGGTAAAGTATACAAGGGAAAGGAAACAAAAGTCAATAGTAGAAGTAGTAAACATCATACAATAACTGAAACTAAAAAGTGGAAACAATAAATATATAGTAGTGATGATAATGATGCAGTTAGTACAAGTATCTATGGAAAACAAAAAAATACAACAATGTGATGAATACAACTGAGAAACAAATTATGAAAAGGAAATAGTAACTCTTGCAGCATCGCAAGCCTATGCTCGGTCCTATTCTCTCCTGCTTCAACCATAAATCATCTACCAGAAGTACAAGAGCCACAATACCTGTTCACACCTGCAACCATATAACCTGTTTTGGCAGAATATCAGGACCCAAACATGGTGTTAGACTAATCCCAGCAGGCAACCACCCCAAGATATGTGCCTTACTCTAAGTGAGTAATATAGCAGAAGTAATGAAAGTAAATGTAGTAATGAACTAGCAGTACACAAGTAAACAATCCTACCAATTAATATCCACATTCATTTAAAAATTAATTCATTCATTTAATTAATCAACCGAGGAATCTAAATAATCCCTTTATTCCAAGGTTAACAGGTAACACAATAGGTATCAAAAGACTACCTAAACACACAAGCAGGACAATATATCCAATAATTTTCTTTGTCTTCGTAGACTCATCTAAACCAACCAAAAAATACACATTCACAATGACTCACTAGGTGGCTCGAACTGGCAGAACCCTGTAGTCAAGTAAACATACAAAGGCAGAGACTTTCTGGGAATCTCTCACGTCGATTCCCATGTGGTCTTGCAACGATATCTACAGGCTCTCTGAGAAAGCTCTTATGTATAATTCCTCTTATGGTCTTGATACGTGCGTAAAATATAAACACTCATTGGATGCACAAAGTCCAATTTCCGTAGGTCCTACGTATGAAAATAATTCCAATAGACCCCCTAGGGAAGCACTTAATCGTCTATTCCCTCTTTGGTCTCCCGCACTAGGTTCTCACAGCCCTGAGCAGTCCAGTCGTGTGTAATAGACTATTAGAAGCCATAAGTAAGTTTAGAAACTACTTGGATAAAAGCTACAATGCATCAGAAGCATTAAAACAATAGGCAACACAAGCAATCCGTTATAACAGGAAAACTAGAAATTGCAACAGGGTTTGCCTTGCAGGAAAACTATGCCAAATGATGATAAATAGCCAAACAAGTATAACACCCATGCGGTGATCCTAAAACATGAAATCAAGCATATATTATTATCAGTTAACCATAATCTAACAATCAATCTATGGAAATTAAACATTAGGACTAAAATCCCTAACCCGAGATACTCCAAACGTGGGAATCCGACACTTTTTGTGCAAAAACTCAAAGGCATTCAATGTAAGGAAACAAAACACCTACCTTGATTCTATGATATCGATATCCATCAACCTCGGCCCATGAATCGGCCTAGAATGATGTATAATGGCAAAAACTTATAAACTTTCAACCCATGATAACTCTCATAAGAGAAAGAATCAGGAAACATGGCCAAAGAAGAACTGAGAACTCACTGCTGTGATTCTATTACAACTGATGCCGTTTGATTCAGATAAACGGTGAAGGATCGATGGCTCGGAGATGATTCGGCCTCCTCGGGAGTTCATGGCAGAATTAGGTGAATAAGAAGATGGAAATAAGGATTAGACGCGACCCCAGTCTGTTTAACGAATATAAAATTAAAGTACACAGTGTGTACTTCTGGAGTACACAGAGTGTACTTGTTTTTTCTTTACTCCGCTTTAGGCGGCCTTTAATTCTACCTTACATGGTAGTTTGTGTGGCCATGACATAGCCAGCACATGACTTCCAGTGGCATCGATGTACACGACGTGTACTCCAAATTTTTTTAGATTTCCTCTTTTTCTCAAAAACATTAAGAAAAGGAAAACATACTTGAAAAGAAGATCCGGGTTCTTACAATTATGATGCTTTCTTAAGGGTTAGGGATATCATAATGGGTGGATAATTTTACATTAGATTATAAGTTCAGTGTTTTAGAAAAACCTATTTAGTCTTTATGATCTAAAATATTAAGAAGAATAATGGTATATTTGGAGACATTCTCCATTGAGGATATTATGGGTTTTTAATTTTTGGAATAAAAATGTGAGGTATGAGATAATATTTGAGGGTAAAATATGTAATGGTTATTTTTGAGGATTTGATCTCATTTTTTGAATGTTATTATAATTATATAGTTTTTGAAAAGGGAAAAAATGCAGACTGTGTGACAACATGTTACATCGCCCAAAGCTGTAGGAACCGATCCCACAAACAATGTTTGACTAGAATTAATTACCTACCATTGGATTACATAAAGTTCCTAGTTAATATAAATTATTCTCTTTATTTAAATAATGTTATGGATCATAAATAAGTTGGTTTTTTAACTTATTCTTTATCAAATGGATATCCTTAGTATATAAATAAAATATTTATTAACTGATAAATATTATCTTGAAAGACGTTCTCTCTTTGTGGAACACTATATGCCTAAAAAAATAGAATACAATGTGATTTAATTTGAAGAGTAATGGTTCGTGTTTATTTTGGAATAGTCTATGTTTTTTTGTATAAAAATGAATATTTTGGGTAATTATAGAAATGATTTATCTATCACAGGGAATATGTGATTAGGTTAACTACATTTTAGTATGATACTTTAAGAGTTATCGATGTTATGTAGAGATAGATGCAAAAATTTATCAAGGAATAATAGGTGATCAAATACTTATGAATTTTTGGGGTTCAATCATTGTTTGTATTACCTTTAATAATTATTAAGAAAATTGTTTATCGAATGGTCTTTGTTGAAATTTTGGGTATTTTTTTTTGGAATTTTAGAGATTATGTGTTGTATTTCCTATTATAAATGATTATTGTTTCAGGATTATCTGATATTTTACTAACCATTTTGGATTTTGATAATGTCTAAAGGCATGGAAAATGTATAGTTCATCTTTTCTCAATTATGTGAATCTCTAGATTTTTATTCTAGTGCTTCAGGTGTGGCCAAGTCGTCTAGAATACTATTCGTTTGGTGAAAAGGTGAGTGTGTGTTGTAGATATTTATTAATGGATGAATCTCTAAATGAAAAGTATTTATATTTCCTTATGATATTATTTTAAAAGGAAAAATAATTCCTCAAATTTATGAAAGCGACCATAAAACAAAAAAATGTTTTTAATTTAATTTTCCTACTTTGAAATAAAAGACTATTTACCCCATCAAAAGATTATTGTTTTCTGGTTGTTAAATTTATCCTAATCATGTTTGTATCACTATCCATCAGAATATGATAGTTACTCCTTTATTCCATATCCATGTTTTCATGGAATCCTAGAATGTTTTATCTCATGTGACCATTGTACTTCTCTTTATTTATTTTAAAGTGATAGTTTCATTAACCCGTTTTCGGATGTAGGATTTTCAATGAATTTTCCATAACCAATTTTAAAATTGCGAGAACACAATTTACAAAAGGGGAAAATGATGTAACAACGCACGTATTTATAAAAAAATATGTTTTCATATATATATATATATATCTCTGTGTGTGTGTGTGTGTGTCTGTGTGTGAATATGAAACTAATTTTACATTGAAGGAGATTCTTTTTCTAGGAGCGTACTCAACACGCAATAATGGGTTTCATCAAAATCTTACGTTTCACAAAACATTAAGTAATAAAGAAAAATAAGATAATTATTTTATATTTTAGTTATTGAAATGGTGTTTGAATGGTGGGAATCAATAGTATCAATTGAATTATGAAAACATGTTTAATACAGGTTAAAATAATTATTCTTCTGTTACCAAATATATTTGGAATGGAACTAAAAACCAATTGAATATAAGGGACTTGTTTTTATGAAAAGCTATTTAAAATAGAATAATTGTGTTTAAAAAATCATATCACTCTTTATGGATTTTTATATAATGAAAAATAAATTATATGTATTCAATGTAATGTTTTATGTTCATCTAATTCGTTTTCCAAATATGATGTAAGAATTAATACAATTTTTCAAATAAATGATGTATTTTTTTAAAATAATGTTTTATGCCTTTTGATGGAGAACCATTTTTAAATTTAGTTTTTGACATCATCATATGTTCAATTTGAAAAAATTAACTTTTTTAATTAGAACACAGACATAGAAATATTCTTTGGAAGACATTTTGTTATTTTTTTTTATAATTATCATGTTTTGATGAATGGTCAAAATATAATATGTTTTAATTGAAAGAAATTTTTTTCCATCGAGATAATTTATATGGTTTAATCATGTTATTTTATGGATTTTAAGGTTTTAATGGAATATTTTTTTTATCATAGAATCCAATTTTGGTCATTATCTGTAACATCAAATTGAAATTGGATATAAATAGCTATCAATATTTTGGTAGTTTTTACATCTTCAAAAAACACATTTTAGTTTGGATAATGAGATATAATTATAAATTAATTACTAATATTTTAGTATTTTGAATATGAAAAAATGGATTCCATATTTTTAATCATAAGGTCCAATTTTTTTATATATGAACCTCTTATTTTTTGACATTATTAATCATAACATCAATAATTCGTTGTAATTACAATGGTTAGATGGTAAATTATGTAAATACGTGTAAATAAATAATATTATAATAACATTAAACTACCATAAAACAAGTCATAATACTATTTGATGATATGTTTCCATCCATGATCATACTTAGGCGGATATTTTGGCACTTTCCAGCCACATGGGTGTGAAATTTTTTTTTATTATTTTTAATTTAAAGAAAAGGGAAATATAAGATAAACATATATATTTTACTAAAACAATTTTTATGTGGGTTAATATAAGTGATAAATTCAAATATAAATATTTATTTCAAATCAAGAAATATTTCTTAAATTGTGATATTTTATTTATAATTTTTAGAAACTAAATAAATAAATTTATTTATGATACAATGATGATACATTGATTATCATATTAATGAGAAATTCAAATAGATGATATTATAAATATTAAAATAAATTTAATATGTTTATTTTTCAGTCGTCCAATACTTTTATAGATTGTATTGAAATATTATCTTTGATTTAATTCTATTGAATTTATATAATCATGTTTTCACGACTTAAAAAAATCAATTACTAAATAGTGTCCAAAATTACATAAAAGAGTTTTTAAAAAAAATTCTATTTTATAAAATGATATAATAGTTCTAAAATTATAATATTTATCCAAATAACATATATAATGTTACAAATGATATTAAGGATCCAGTTGTGGTTCCTTTGGAATATTATAGTTACAATTGTAACCATATATTATGAAAATATAAGAATATATGGTAAGAGTTAAATTTTTAAGTAAGCGTTAATGAAAAAAGATAAGGTTAAATTTGTAACCTAAAAAAGTATTAAACCTAAAGGTTGATAGGTTTTAGATAAAAAATAATATCATCAATGAAATTAAGGATTCTGGGGCTATTCTAAATTGGAAATAAATTTATAATAGTATAATATTTTGAGACTTTCCTACTGTGCCCCTCCTCCCTCTAATAAAAGACCACCAACTCTACCCACATACTCACACCTCTAATGTAACACCCCAAGATTTCATAGTGTGTTATTTCTTAAAAATAATTCAATAACTTGCACTACACGCAACACCGAGTTCAAGCGCACCATGACTTACCAAACAAGCCGTTCAAAAAAGGTTATGAATAGCATTAACTAAATTTTAAACTTTATATAATCCTTATAATTTTAGAATCCATATTATGAGTTTCTTAGACATAATGTTAGAACAAATTCATCTTCAGTATTGTAGTTTTACCAACTTTTAATAGTGAACCCTTTTTAAATAAAATATTTTAAACTTTTTGACTAAATGGGGACATCAAAAAATTTAAAATAAAACATCCCAAGCTTCCACGGTACGCTTTCCTTTGAATAAAACAGTAGCGTGTGTTGTACGCAACTTCGAGTTTTAACACACACCACAACCGATCAAACTAGCCGTTATGAATAGAAATACTTAATTTTTTGAAATTATATATATTTTATATTTCAAAATGGACTTCATTTTTGGATTCGGAATATCAAATTTAGCCTAAGGTGAAATTTTGGTATTTTTCGGATAACTTTCATATTTTGATGAATAGTAAAAATTACTAAATTTTAATTAAAAACAACTTTTTTAATCAAAATAATTAATAGTGATAAATTATGAATTTGATTGGTTTTAAAGTATATTTAGAATATATTTTTACCATTTAATATAATTTTGGTCATTGGACATAATTTTACAATTAAACCGAACATAAACAAGTGTCAATCTTTTGATAGTTATTATCTCTTAAAAACACGCTTTTTGTTTTGACAGCGGGAATTAATTTTAAATTAATTTCTGCCACTTCTGTGTTTTGAATTTAGAAAAATGGATTCCATATTTTGAATCAGGATGTTCAAATTGTGTAAATAGGTAACTTTTATTTTTAGACATTTTGAATAATTACTGCGGTAAATATTTTATTTACCATGGTTAAGGGTAAATCCGGTAAATAAGGGTTAAAAAAATAATATTATAATAATACTAAATTACCCTAAAACGTGTCTTAACCCTATTGGTTGATACATGGTCGACCATGGGCATCTTTGGGTCAATTTTGGGACCCCATTGATCCACTTGTAAGTGATAATGACACTTTATTTTAATTAAGTTAAAATGAATACAAAAATGGCATAAGCTTACATCTTTTAAAAGAACAATTTTTACATAGGGTTATACATGTTGGATTTTCGATTATAAATATTCATTAGAAAGCTAAAAAGATTCCCTACATAATGATATTTTATTTATAATTTTTAGACATCAAATAAGTTAAATTATTAATGACACAATAATGATGCAATGTTTACCTCATTAATAAATCATTTAAATAAATAAGATTATAATGATTAAAATATTATCTAAAACCTGTAAAATTCTTATTGGTTGATGTTATTTAGAATATGAGTCATCTTAACTTCGACCTCAATTATTTTTGGACCATTATAAACCGAATATAATTATATTATAAAGTAATACTTTCACTCTTTCCTAAAGAGCCCCTCCTCTCCATTATAAAAGGAGACCACTTCAACTCATTCCTCACACCTCTCAAGCCACTTGGCTCGTCCAAACTCTGCCCAAATAAGCTCCCCACATCCCTCTACTCCTCCTTGAAGCTTCCCCTTAGGCAGAAAGCATTTCAAGAAGTCCTTTGGTTCCAACCAAAGCGAGTTACCTAAATTAAAGGTAACATTTTCTCTTAAATTATTTTCAATTATTTTGCTTCTCCAACCCCCAAACTCTTTTTATTTCCTTTCTTTTGTAACAACACCAGTATCCACAATATACTAGGATGTTGTTATAAGAATGATTCAAACTACACATTCACACAACTACATCTAATGGATGATGAACATAATGTTTCTGTGGATGGCAAACTAACGCCTCACGAAACGATGATTGTTCAAATACATCTTACCGCCTCTCATGGTGGCCATTAGGATGGAACTGTAATTAAATATGATATTAATGATATATATTTTATATATAAGCTTTTTTAATTCCATTTTATTTCATACAATTATTCGTTTCATGTTGTATATACATACGATAATTTCATTTGAGGAAGTGCGGACTACCGCCCCCTTAAAATGATATGACTCGTTCATACCACACATAGAACGTATAAAGGATGGTGTTAATGAACTTAAGTAACATATATAAAATATTATATTTTACTGGAATAGTAATATACCTATGTATCATTTGGATTTGATTCTTTTAAAATAAAAATTAAATGGAAGTAGCATTCGTGCGTACGTACGGACTACCGTCTCCACGAACGCGATGAGATTCATTCTCCATCGTATCCATTCAAGTATAATTATCATTTGATGATTTAAAAATGATGTTTAAGGACTTGATACCATTCTGGATATGAATAATATACATCCCATTAATAACGAATATGGCTCACATAACAAAGAATGTAAAGTAAAATGAACCCGTTAACACCTGAAATGACGATAATTCTAAGATATTATTAACAAATCAATGTTAAAAGATCATATATGATATCATATTAAAGTAACTGATTCTTGTATTATTCAATAAAAATTATTTCACCATTATACAGGAGGTAATCCTACCATCGACCAAGGAAAAAGTACAGAGTAAGGGATTCTCTTTTCTCACTTTCAATTTCGTGAGATTTCCATTGTTCGCTACTAAATTATTGAAAGTGGTGTATTGTGTACTTCCATTTGATATATATTATCATGATTCACTTTATATTCATGTTATTCTGTAAATCATTTGGTGTTTATTAACTTTTGTCCATGCGACTCAGTTGATTAACGTGGTAAGGGGTTTCTTGTCTCACTTTTAATTCCGTGAGAATTCCATTGATCACCACTTCATTATTGCATGTGGTGTATGTGTACTACCCATGATTGTATTAATTGTGTAATATACTTTATTTTATGGGTATTTACATCATCATGGTATGATCTTTCTTTCATGAGTGTTTGTTTGTTAAGTTACCTAATCAATAAGGGAATTTGAGATTTCAATTTCCACTCATTTGGCTTTACGCATATTTCATTGATTATATTACCCCAAGATTATGTGTGGAATCACTATTCATTTGATTATGTCATAATTTCCACTCCCCTTCCTGTGGATATACTTTTGATACACATAATCACTCCATTGAAAATTCTCAAGTCATTGATATGAATTTGATAAGAGTAATTTTAACTCTTTCACCATTTGTTGAGTTAAACATCCAATTCGTTGGTGTTGTTTTTACAGGAATATGTGTGAATATACTTTGATTGTTTTACACTGAATATCCAATCATATTTAGTGTATTTATATTTTTCACACATAATTATGTTGTTTATTTATCCTTAACCTAAGGATATGGCCTTTATGAGAGATTTCATCTCAACTTACATTCCATTGAGACTTCTTTGTTGATATACACCAAATCACTTTTATGTGGTGTATATAATGTACTTTGACATAGTATGTCATGAATTCCCTTTATTCTCATGATATTACAAAGTTTTGATTACCTCAATTATTTTCATTCAAGTGTCTCTCTTTTGGTTAGAATCTCTAACTAAAATACCATTTTTAAATGTTTTAAAGACTTATTCATCTAAATCTTTCTCATTAATGTACATGTTTTAAAAATGGTTTTAAGGATTTATTTATATGGACATTAAAGTTTAGATATTAAAAATCCTTTTAAAAGGTTTCAAAGTGGTATGGGACACTTTGATTCAAAAATCTATTTTTAAATGGCTTCTTGACAAATAGTGTGACTTTTAAATGTTTTCAAGAAAAGGGGGATATTTCTCTCAAATAGTTTGGATGATTATTTTCATCTATGTCAACATCCTTCATTATTCATGATTGAGGTTAATGTGATACAATACAATCTTCCATATTATATCAAATGAGTTATATTTGACTGTGGATGTTCTATTTTTATACCATTCATGGTTTGTGGTTAAAGTATTGACATTTCGTATGCTAGTTTTAATACGAATGTTTATTTTATGCTTAAACCTATTCATATGAGGAATGCATTGGACTTAATAAGTGACGGGTGGAGCCCTCTATAGCTCCTCGATGCATCGGTAGGTCTCATGAGACAAACTAGTGTCTTGGCACAAGGCCTTGGCAAAATCTTATTTGTAGTCTTGGCACGAGGCCTTGGCTATGTGGTTATGATAGTCTGGCATTATGCATTCCATCATTATGAAAGTGGTTATTGATATTGCATGTGATCATTCGACTAGTAGAATATCCATGTGAGTAAGTAAATGGAATTATTTCATTTTACCTTTTCCATTTTATGCTGAAGTTCAAGTTTCAAAGGCTTTTGTTTTAGTTATAAATTGCCTTTAGTGTTTATGCTTATTTATGAAAGCTTCTGCTATAATGTTATCCTTACTGAGCATCCGAGCTCACCCCTTTCAATGTTTTATTTTTTTTTCCAGGATTATGAAGAAGTAATTTATGAATGACCTGCAGGGATAGTATGAGGGGATATGAAGACAAGATGTTGTTTTTTTATGATGTAATGTAAAAATTTATGGATGTATCTAGTTATTCCAAGGCTACTAAACTAATCGGTCTTTTGAGACTTGATCTTTCTCATGATCATGCCAATGTTATGTAATAATGCACCGACTCTGGGTAACTAGGGTCGGGGCGTTACAGTTGGTATCAGAGGAAGTTTAGTACAAACCTTGGTAGCTAGATTTAGATAAACTCTGATTAGATCATGTAGACCTAAGATGAACTTTGAGGATTAGTATATAAGGACTTCCTAGAATTTTGGTATTGTAGAGATTTTGTGAGTTTTTCGAGCAATACATCCCTGTCTGGATACGAGCAGGTAGAGGCGGCTCTGGCACAGATGTACCTAGGGGTAAAACCCGAAAACACCGCTTTGAGATAGACTCGAACGGGAACTGGTGCACGACAACGGGCCTTGCTGCACTCTTGGTTACGACACTCCCGGGGGATATGCTTAGGATAATTTACATTTTCTTTACAAACCGATTTAAGTAATATATACATAAGATGAGAGTAAATGACCTTGGTTAATCCTAATATGTTTCAAATTGAGAATATGGTGACATTTTAATCTCTAAATGATTTTACGACTACTATTACTCACACAATGCTTTCTGGTTTTAGTCAATGGCTGGATTCCAAGGAAGTCATAGTAACTTTGAGAATGATGTACAAGGTGGGAACGGTGGTGGAAATGAGCAACAAAATGGAATGTTGATAGGCGTAAAAGATATCGTCTTTATGCCAAATCAGTTTTCCAAAAATATGATCAACAACATATATATTAACCAACTCCCAGACTCAACAAGGAAGAGAAAGGTGATAAATGATAAGATCTCCAGCAATGGAGACCATGGAGAAAAGAAACCTCAATTTTCATCATGCATGAATTGTGGAAAGAGACACCCAGGAATGTGTCTCAATGGGACAACGAAATGTTTTACGTGCGGGAAGGAAGGACATAAAGTGAAGAATTGCCGAAGAAAAATGAAGAGTACTATGGAAGAAGATAAAAATGGTCCCAAGAGTCCATTTACAGTCATTTTCCGTAAATGTAGGGGACCTGGCCATTACCCGAGTGAATGTCCTATTTTATAGGATATTTTCTTGCTCAAAGAAGAAGCTATGCGGAAATAAATGGTTGGAGAAAAATTTAAAAAGTATTAGCACTCCTTGTTGATGGGTTTACTTTGGAATAATTTTCTCTTGTATTTGTAACCCCTCAGTTTGCCATGTGAGAATGATATTTGAGGAATAATTGTCTCTTCTCTTGTGGATATAGGTATAAATAACCATTTGGTTTTATATGATCATTGGGGTTTGAAAAAATGATAAGTTATTATAATTTGGGATGAAAATGCAAAGTATGATATAACATTTGTGGTTAAATTATGTTATTTTGAAAAATTTATCTCATTTTGGTAATATTATAGAATATAGTTTTTGAAAAAGGACAACACGTAGACCGTGTGACAACCCGTCGCGTCGGACAAAGCTGTGGGAATCGAACCCACAACCAAAGTGCGATTGGGATTTATCGCCTACCACTGGACTACGTGAAGTCCCTGGTTAGTATGACTATTTTTTTTGTTAAATGATTTTATTGATCAATAATAAGATGATTTGGGTTCTTATGTCTTATCAAATGAATACCCTTGGTATAGGAAAATGATTTGGTGATTAAGTGATAAATGTTATTTTGGAAGATGTTCGTTTTGTTAGGAACACTATATGCCCAAGGAAAATAGAATACAATGAGGTTTCATTTGTAGAGTAATGGTGGATTTTTATCTACATATTTATTGTTGATTTATAGTGATTTGGGTTATTTATGGAAATGTTTAACCTATAACAGAGAATATGTGATGATGTTAATTACTTTTAAGTATGTGACTTTAAGAGTATTTGATGTCATTTGGAGATACAATGTAACATGGGAGACTACATAATCAAATTCTTCTATGTTTTGGGTTTCAATATTAGTTTGGATTATATTAAAGGATTTTAAGGACAATTGGTTATTGAATGGTATCTATTTAACTTTGGGGTATTGTTGGTTTAATTTTAGAAATTAAGATTAGTGCATATTTATCTCAATGAATATCCTTTTGGGGGATCATTAGATCATTCACTAACCATTTTGGTTTTGATTAATCTTCAAAGACAATGTAAATATATGGTTTATCCTTCATGGATCATGTGATTCTATAGAAGTTTATTCTAGCTCTTCCAGTGTGACCAAGTCTTCTTGAATACTCATCGTTTAAAAAAAATTGAGTTAGTGGTGGAAATTTATTAAAGAATGAAAATCTACTTAAAATTTAAGTATATCTCATAATGTTCATAGTCAATATCATAAATGAATTCCTCTTCCTTATGTAATGTAACTTTAAAAAAAATGTTGTCCTAGATGGTACCTTAAATCATCACTAATTTATGGCTTTGGGATTGTTGGCCTTTTCATAGCCATGTTCTCTACCACTCTCCATCAGATAATTGATAGTTAGATTTCTCCTCCATATCCATATTTTCCTACATGGAACCCTAGTATGTGTTATTTTCGGTAATCTTCATACTTTCCACTCTTTATTTTAAATATAGGTCTCATTAATTCATTTTTCAATGTGGGATTTCAACTAAGATATTTTGAAATGTCAAAAATGTGTGATCCCAATACCCTATATTTTGTTGAACCGATGGTACTTCAAATCATCATAGATTGATGAGTTTAAGGACCTCAATTTTATACTTGTTTGTGATTGATGACCTCAACCACTACCTATAAATATTTACGTTTTTCCTCCAATTATATGTCTCTAATTGCCACCAATGTTCTCCTAATCGAGATCATAATTTGGTGGTGACCCTTTCATTTCTCTTTTCCTCATATTAAGACTAAATTTTAGTAAACCAATTTCCGATGTGGGTTTTCCCACAAATATATTTTCTATTTTCAACCTTTTATTTTTGAAGAACAATTTCAAATTGCGAGGACGCAATTTATTGACGGAGGGGAGAATGTAACACCCCAAGATTTCATAGTGTGTTATTTCTTCAAAATAATTCAATAACTTGCACTACACGCAACACCGAGTTCAAGCACACCATGACTTACCAAACAAGTCGTTCAAAAAAGTTTATGAATAGTATTAACTAAATTTTAAACTTTATATAATCCTTATAATTTTAGAATCCATATTATGAGTTTCTTAGACATAATGTAAGAACAAATTCATCTTCAGTATTGTAGTTTTACCAACATTTAATAGTGAACCCTTTTTAAATAAAATATTTTAAACTTTTTGACTAAATGGGGACATCAAAAAATTTAAAATAAAACATCCCAATCTTCCACGGTACGCTTTCCTTTGAATAAAACAGTAGCGTGTGTTGTACGCAACTTCGAGTTTTAACACACACCACAACCGATCAAACTAGCCATTATGAATAGAAATACTTAATTTTTTGAAATTATATATATTTTATATTTCAAAATGGACTTCATTTTTGGATTCGGAATATCAATTTTAGCTTAAGGTGAAATTTTGGTACTTTTCGGATAACTTTCATATTTTGATGAATAGTAAAAATTACTAAATTTTAATTAAAAACAACTTTTTTAATCAAAATAATTAATAGTGATAAATTATGAATTTGAGTGGTTTTAAATTATATTTAGAATATATTTCTACCATTTAATATAATTTTGGTCATTGGACATAATTTTACAATTAAACCGAACATAAACAAGTGTCAATCTTTTGATAGTTATTATGTCTTAAAAACACGCTTTTTGTTTTGACAGCGGGAATTAATTTTAAATTAATTTCTTCCACTTCTGTGTTTTGAATTTAGAAAAATGGATTCCATATTTGGAATCAGGATGTTCAAATTTTGTAAATAGGTAACTTTTATTTTTAGACATTTTGAATAATTACTGCGGTAAATATTTTATTTACCATGGTTAAGGGTAAATCCGGTAAATAAGGGTTAAAAAAATAATATTATAATAATACTAAATTACCCTAAAACGTGTCTTAACCCTATTGGTTGATACATGGTCGACCATGGGAATCTTTGGGTCAATTTTGGGACCCCATTGATCCACTTGTAAGTGATAATGACACTTTATTTTAATTAAGTTAAAATGAATACAAAAATGGCATAAGCTTACATCTTTTAAAAGAACAATTTTTACATAGGGTTATACATGTTGGATTTTCTATTATAAATATTCATTAGAAAGATAAAAAGATTTCCTACATAATGATATTTTATTTATAATTTTTAGACATCAAATAATTTAAATTATTAATGACACAATAATGATGCAATGTTTACCTCATTAATAAATCATTTAAATAAATAAGATTATAATGATTAAAATATTATCTAAAACCTGTACAATTCTTATTGGTTGATGTTATTTAGAATATGAGTCATCTTATCTTCGACCTCAATGATTTTTGGACCATTATAAACCGAATATAATTATATTATAAAGTAATACTTTCACTCTTTCCTAAAGAGCCCCTCCTATCCCTTATAAAAGGAGACCACTTCTACTCATTCCTCACACCTCTCAAGCCACTTGGCTCATCCAAACTCTACCCAACTAAGCTCCCCACATCCCTCTCCTCCTCCTTGAAGCTTCCCCTTAGGAAGAAATCATTTCAAGAAGTCCTTTGGTTCCAACCAAAGTGAGTTACCTAAATTAAAGGTAACATTTTCTCTTAAATTATTTTCAATTATTTTGCTTCTCCAACCCCCAAACTCTTTTTATTTCCTTTCTTTTGTAACAACACCAGTATCCAAAATATACTAGGATGTTGTTATAAGAAGGATTCAAACTACACATTCACACAACTCCATCTAATGGATGATGAACATAATGTTTCTGTGGATGGAAAACTAACGCCTCACGAAACGATGATTGTTCAAATACATCTTACCGCCTCTCATGGTGGCCATTAGGATGGAACTGTAATTAAATATGATATTAATGATATATATTTTATATATAAGCTTCTGTAATTCCATTTTATTTCATACAATTATTCGTTTCATGTTGTATATACATACGATAATTTCATTTGAGGAAGTGCGGACTACCGCCCCCTTAAAATGATATGACTCGTTCATACCACACATGGAACGTATAAAGGATGGTGTTAATGAACTTAAGTAACATATATAAAATATTATATTTTACTGGAATAGTAATATACCTATGTATCATTTGGATTTGATTCTTTTAAAATAAAAATTAAATGGAAGTTGCATTCGTGCGTACGTACGGACTACCGTCTCCACGAATGCGATGAGATTCATTCTCCATCGTATCCATTCAAGTATAATTATCATTTGATGATTTAAAAATGATGTTTAAAGACTTGATACCATTCTGGATATGAATAATATACATCCCATTAATAACGAATATGGCTCACATAACAAAGAATGTAAAGTAAAATGAACCCGTTAACACCTGAAATGACGATAATTCTAAGATATTATTAACAAATAAATGTTAAAAGATCATATATGATATCATATTAAAGTAACTGATTCTTGTATTATTCAATACCAATTATTTCACCATTATACAGGAGGTAATCCTACCATCGACCAAGGAAAAAGTACAAAGTAAGGGATTCTCTTGTCTCACTTTCAATTCCGTGAGATTTCCATTGTTCGCTACTAAATTATTGAAAGTGGTGTATTGTGTACTTCCATTTGATATATATTATCATGATTCACTTTATATTCATGTTATTCTGTAAATCATTTGGTGGTTATTAACTTTTGTCCATGCGACTCAGTTGATTAACGTGGTAAGGGGTTTCTTGTCTCACTTTTAATTCCGTGAGAATTCCATTGATCATCACTTAATTATTGCATGTGGTGTATGTGTACTACCCATGATTGTATTAATTGTGTAATATACTTTATTTTATGGGTATTTACATCATCATGGTATGATCTTTCTTTCATGGGTGTTTGTTTCTTAAGTTACCTAATCAATAAGGGAATTTGAGATTTCAATTTCCACTCATTTGGCTTTACGCATATTTCATTGATTATATTACCCCAAGATTATATGTGGAATCACTATTCATTTGATTATGTCATAATTTCCACTCCCCTTCCTGTGGATATACTTTTGATACACATAATCAATCCATTGAAAATTCTCAAGTCATTGATATGAATTTGATAAGAGTAATTTTAACTCTTTCACCATTTGTTGAGTTAAACATCCAATTCGTTGGTGTTGTTTTTACAGGAATATGTGTGAATATACTTTGATTGTTTTACACTGAATATCCAATCATATTTAGTGTATTTATATTTTTCACACATAATTATGTTGTTGATTTATCCTTAACCTAAGGATATGGCCTTTATGAGAGATTTCATCTCAACTTACATTCCATTTAGACTTCTTTGTTGATATACACCAAATCACTTTTATGTGGTGTATATAATGTACTTTGACATAGTATGTCATGAATTCCCTTTATTCTCATGATATTACAAAGTTTTGATTACCTCAATTATTTTCATTCAAGTGACTCTCTTTTGGTTAGAATCTCTAACTAAAATACCATTTTTAAATGTTTTAAAGACTTATTCATCTAAATCTTTCTCATTAATGTCCATGTTTTAAAAATGGTTTTAAGGATTTATTTATATGGAAATTAAAGTTTAGATATTAAAAATCTTTTTAAAAGGTTTCAAAGTGGTATGGGACACTTTGATTCAAAAATCTATTTTTAAATGGCTTCTTGACAAATAATGTGACTTTTAAATGTTTTCAAGAAAAGGGGGATATTTCTCTCAAATTGTTTGGATGATTATTTTCATCTATGTCAACATCCTTCATTATTCATGATTGAGGTTAATGTGATACAATACAATCTTCCATATTGTATCAAATGAGTTATATTTGACTGTGGATGTTCTATTTTTATACCATTCATGGTTTGTGGTTAAAGTATTGACATTTCGTATGCTAGTTTTAATACGAATGTTTATTTTATGCTTAAACCTATTCATATGAGGAATGCATTGGACTTAATAAGTGACGGGTGGAGCCCGCTATAGCTCCTCGATGCATCGGTAGGTCTTATGAGACAAACTAGTGTCTTGGCACAAGGCCTTGGAAAAATCTTATTTGTAGTCTTGGCACGAGGCCTTGGCTATGTGGTTATGATAGTCTGGCATTATGCATTCCATCATTATGAAAGTTGTTATTGATATTGCATGTGATCATTCGACTAGTAGAATATCCATGTGAGTAAGTAAATGGAATTATTTCATTTTACCTTTTCCATTTTATGCTGAAGTTCAAGTTTCAAAGGCTTTTGTTTTAGTTATAAATTGCCTTTAGTGTTTATGCTTATTTATCAAAGCTTCTGCTACAATGTTATCCTTACTGAGCATCCGAGCTCACCCCTTTCAATGTTTTATTTTTTTTTCCAGGATTATGAAGAAGTAATTTATGAATGACCTGCAGGGATAGTATGAGGGGATATGAAGACAAGATGTTGTTTTTTTATGATGTAATGTAAAAATTTATGGATGTATCTAGTTATTCCAAGGCTACTAAACTAATCGGTCTTTCGAGACTTGATCTTTCTCATGATCATGCCAATATTATGTAATAATGCACCGACTCTGGGTAACTAGGGTCGGGGCGTTACATCTAAATCCCCTAGTCTCATCCAAATTCTTTTAAAATAATCTCCCAAAATCAAT
The DNA here is from genome assembly GCA_963277665.1 of Viscum album. Classification (NCBI taxonomy): domain Eukaryota; kingdom Viridiplantae; phylum Streptophyta; class Magnoliopsida; order Santalales; family Viscaceae; genus Viscum; species Viscum album. Next base: position 602,516,510 of record OY728136.1, on the reverse strand, counting down.
AACTTACACCAATAAGACATTTCATTGTATGAAGGAGTTACAATAAATCCTATGGCTCAAATCAAAATAATTTACCCGATTTAGAGTTAACGTCTTCTCTGAAGTTAATTTTTTTATTTCCATTCTCCACTCCCTTTGCTTTTTTTTATTCATTTATTACATTGAAACTAATTTATCCTAAATATATTTGGATTTTTTATGATAATTAGTTTAACTTAAATTACACACACCTCCATATAATGGATTAGAACACATTGTTTCTATATTCGGTGATCTACTGCCTCACAAAACGATGATTATTCAATTTTTACCAACCACCTCTCATGGTGGACATTATGATATAACTCCATTTATATATGATATATACTATATTTATTTTTCCTCTATCCACCTGTAATTTCTATTTTCAACATAACATTATGCTCTCCATAATGTGTAGATACGATAATTTATTTTGAGCAAGTGCAGACTGCCACCCCCTCAAAGTGATATGAATCATTCATGCCATACATTGAATGTAACAAAGATGAAATTACTGAAATTATTTAATATTTAAATATTATGATATTATAATTTAATTATAATTTATCTGTGTATCATTTAGTTTTCATTCCATTAATATGGAAAATAAATGAATGTAGCACTCATGCGTACGTATGACCTACTGTCTCCATGAATGGTTCATTTAATTTATTATCTAAAATTTTATGGACTATTAAAAATATACATATACAAAAAAATATATATTATATTTATATCAAGAAAAAATTTTGGTTATGATTTATATTTTACTACATTGACAATATACATTTAAACAATATAATTTTCGACTCAAGTACCGAATATCGATAGAACGACCCATATGAAATTATTGAATTGTGTAATTTTTTATGAAATAATGATAAGTAGTATAAAATATATAAAAAAATATAAAAGGATCATAATAAATTATATATTAACATATGTTTATTATTCATGAATATAAAGAATGAACAAGATGTGCCGAACTCAAGGTAAGGGAAATTGTATCAATCTCCTTTCATTGAGGAATATTTTTTTATACACATACATATTTTATATGGTGTATAATTATACCACTGTTATATTAATTTAATTAAATGTTTTTAAAAAGGAATATTTTTCTTTTCAGAGTTTTACTAAATGAAAAAACTAAATGTTTCTTTTTAACATATGTAGAAATAATGATCTTTCCACCGCCCCGACCATTATTTAATATTTGGCTTCCTAAACAACCAATAATGTTTTTAAAACAAATATAAATAAGATATAATCATTTAATTTATTTTGGTATTGAAAATGATTTTTATAAATCATTGATTATTACAATATCACGAAATGATATTTTATGATTTCAATATGAAAATGATATCTTTCCTTAATGCTTATTCTATGTGTTGTGATTATGTTATGGTTCTTTATAATTGTTTATGTATATGGGTGGGTGAATTATTAACATAGGGAATGTGAGAACAAGATATTTGTCCATTCCATTGGGTAATGTGATAGAGGTAAATTATAATGTTTCTTTGAATAGATTTACGGAATATATTTTTATTGGTATTCCAAATATAACCAGGAAGGTTACTCCATATGTGGTTATGAATGCTAAAATGTTAGTATGTTGTGGGTGCCAAAAGTTACCTTTATGATTTATGATTTCTCTATTTTATTCATAAATCCTATTATTTCATGATTTATGTTAATGAGATTATGATTTATGATTGAAAATTATTATTTCATTTATTTGTATGTATTCGTAGACTACTAATTTATTTACTTATTTTATAACCCTTACTGATATTTTTATGCTCATCCCATGTTTTTGAAATGTTTTGCACATGGTATAAGGAAGCGTAAGATAAAAGAAGAATTCAAGAAGAATTTTATCAAGAAAATAATTCTTGTTTTATTTAAGGAGACTTATTATTTTAAAAATTTTGATATAGAATAACTGTTTAGTTTTTAATATTTGAGATATAATGTAATAGGTGTGACCTATTTCTCTTTAACTAATAACCTGAAAAATTATCAATGTGAATTATTTGCATAACATGAGATTATGTTATGGTTATGTGTTGGTCCTTATATGATATTATCAAAACTAGCATTAGTAGTGGAACCTCCCACATGGACTATCTATACCAATGGGATCTAGTCTGTTTAATTTGGACATATATAGAAACCATATATCAACTCTCACTTTTATTCCTAGGATCCCATGGTTATAAAATAAGTTGTATATGATAAATGCATGAAAAAATGACACTTATATCAATGATTCCAACATTCATTTTAATTCCACCAACCAAAACGATCCATGAAAATTCCAATAAAAATTGAGAGTATCTATGTAGCTCTTATATATTTCATAAAAAATAAAAATGGTACCAACCCAACCTCATTATTTTAAATCACATATTTACTGTGTAGAATGTAACTTTAAATCCTATTTGAAAAAAATCATCTAACTATTCAAAACACAGTTTCAGTAATATATCTAAACCAATTTCCCCACTTATGAATCAAATTTCAATTTAGAAACTCCATTGAAAATCCAAATTATCTAGAAAAGAAACAAAAAATCATTTATATATCCAATCAGAAATTTTAACATACAAAAAGTCTAATATGTTTAATAATAATAAGTACTATAATTTTATTCAAGGTGGAATTGAACATATTTCATATATAATAACTATTATAACAATTATAAGTCTCTAATTTGTATAATAAAATGGTTTTATAGTCATGAAATAAATTATTACCTAAATTTAATGGCCTTTCATGAGGTATCCTACTTTAAAAGAGAGAGAAATGAGCCAATAAACCTCATCTAATGACCCCTTGAACACAGATCACTTGAATATACCCTTTTCAACATGTATATATATGGATGTCCGTGTATATATAAAGGAAAAAGCCCAGATATATATATTCATATGGCCATGAATATGTATAAGTGGGTCCTTACAAACATTTTTGTTAATGCATAAACACCATTACACTTACACGCTTATGAATTCATCATATATATACATAATCACAATTACCCCAATGTATATATTCATAATCCCATGATTTAATATATATATATATAAAGGGGGAACGTGTGTATATATATAAATATATTCCTACCTAGGTAGCCACCTATAAGCCTAGATCAACTATATTGAACTGAAACCACTTTGAGGAGGACCAAGACGCATACTGAAAATATTAGTAAATGAAAATTCTCCCAAATACACCCATAAAAATTGAATATTACCACAAAGATAGAAGAAACCAACATGAAATGGTGGTGGGTGAATTGAAATTGTCTGATATTGTAACATCCCTGGTAAATGAAAAATAAGTGATTTTCATACTTATTAATATTTTTGAATTAAATATTTTTTTTAATTTAAAAGTGTTTCTATGTTTGATAGCATACCTGATACATAACAATGAGTTTCTCTGAAATCTTACTTTGCAAACTAATAAAATAATATTATTATTTTAAATGGTAGTTAACACCTAGCCGTTGTTTTGGAGGGAATGAATAGAACTAACAACAAAATTATTATAAATTTTTTTTAAATGTTTTTACATTTATCCAATAAAATTTAGGGGCTTAAAATAAAAATGAAGCTTATTTTAAGCATAAATACTCTAATATTCAGTAGAAGGTCGATTTACCGACTTTTGATGGAAAAATCTTTTTAAATCTATTTTTCGTTATTTCTATATGTTTTATTTAACCAAATAAAATTTTTCTTTAGATTTTGGACATCAAAATTTATGTTGGGTAATTTTTAGGTATTTTTCTGATAATTTTCTTTTTTTAATGAATAGTGAAAAATATTGTATTTTAATTCAAAATTGCATTTTAATATAATTTTTTATGTGGATATATTATCTTTTTAATTTGTTTTAAAGTAAAATTAGAATATATTTTTACCATTTAATCCAATTTTGGTCATTGGAATTAATTTCACTTTGAATTTGGACATAAACAAGTGTCATTCATTTGATAGTTATTTTTTCTTAAAAACACGCTATTTGTTTTAAGAACATGAATTAATTTTAAATTAATTAATGAAAATTATATGTTTATAATTTTTTAAATAAGACATTATTTTTGAATTCGTACAATCAAATATAGCTTAGGCTAATTTTTTTTATTTTCTGAAAAAACATCAATTCTTGATGAATAGTGAAACCACTTAGTAGTACTTAAAAAAGATGAGTTTTTCATTTAAATAAAATTTTAGCACTTTTTTGAATTAAATTTTAAAAATCCAACATACATGGGTGATATTAGTATGTAAAATTTGGTTCATTATAAAGAAAATATTTTTTGGTGAATAGTTACTTTTGACTTTTATTTACCGTGGTTAAAGGTAAATAGGGTAATTTAAGGTAAAAAGAATTTTATAAAAATATCAAATTACATTAAAAAATTTACTATCCTTGTTGGTCGAGTTATCTACGACCATGGGCATATTTGGGTCGATTTTGGGATCCCATGGAGCCCTATGGAAGTGATAATGACTCAATAGATTAATTAAAATAAATTAAGGGGAAAATGGCATTAACAAATATCTTTTTGTAAAATAATTTTTACATGGGGTTATATAATTTATCCTTTCTAATAAAAATATTCATTGTAAAGATTAAACGATTTCTACATCATGGTGTTTTTTTATTTTTAGACATCAAATAAATTAAATTATATAAAGCTCAATAATTATGCTGTATTTACCTCATTAATAACAATTTAAATAAATAAGATTATAAATATTAAAATAACTTCCAAAACCTATCCAATTCTTATTGGGAGATTTTATTTGGAACATGATTCATCTTATCTTTGACTCTAATTATTTTTTGACCTTTAGAAACCGAATATCATTATATAATAAAATAATATTTTCACACTTTCCTAAAGAGCTCCTCCTCACCCTTATAAAAGAAGTCAATTTCTAACCAATTCCACACACACCTAAAGCCCCTAGGATCTTCTAAAATCTGCCCAATTAAGCCTCCTATAATCTTCTCCTCCTCCAAGAATCCTAAACTTTTTTCTAAGGCACTTCATGAAGGCTTTTGGTTCAATCAAAAAGAAGTTACCCAAATTAAAGGTAACAATTTCTCTTATGTTATTTTATTTTATTTTACATATCTAAACCTTAAACTCTTTTTATTACATTATTTTATAACAAAAAAAGTATCTTCAATATACTATTTTTTTGTTATGATTAAGATTTTAACTACACTTACACTCACCTCCATCTAATGGGTGAAGAAAATATTGTTTCTGTGGATGGAAAACTAAGGCCTCACGAAACGATGATTGTTCGATTATATCCTACCGCCTATCATGGTGGCCATTATGATGGAACTATAATTATATATGATATATATTATGTTTATGTTTTCTTAATGCTTCTGTATTTTACATTTTTATCCTACCTTTATGGTTTCAATAAGGGGTGAACACAACAATTTCATTTGAGGAAGTGTGGACTAACGCCCCCTCATAGTGATATGACTCGTTAATGCCATATGTGGGATGTATAAAGGATGTAGTTAATAATATCATATAAGATATTATACTGGAATTATAATATACCTATGAAGTATTATCTTTTAATTCAATTAAAAGAATAAATAGAAATGAAAGTAGCGTTCATGCGTACGTACGACTTACCGTCTTCATGAATGGTGCATTTCATTTCTTACATGAAAATGATATTTACTATTATAAATACATGTATATACTCTATATATATGATATATATGATATCTAAATAATTAATATCATTCGGGATGTAATGGACTATTGAAAACATGGACAACATGTAAATATAAGGTGTTCATTGTTTACTCAAGTACCAAATATCGAAAAAACGAACTTTACTAACATAAATTATTATATAATGTTTATAACATGGTAATAATTGATATAAAAGGAATAATAAACTTGAAAAAGGTTTTTAAGAAATTAAAATTTAGCTTTATTTTATTATTTAGGAGATTAAGGTTCGAACGGGTCATGTCGGACACGAGGTAAGGGACTTTGTATCAATCTCCTTTCATTGAGGCATGTTTTGTTTTAATACACGACTATCTTTTAAAGGTTGTATAAACACCCTTGAATTTTCAAAGGGAATATTTTTCTACGAAGTGTTTTACTGAATGACAAAAAGGAATGTTTTTTAACTGAAGCGGTGAAAATGACCTTTTCACCACCGTGAGTATTATTTGTTCTTTGGCTTCCTTAACAAGTCGTAGTGTTCTTTTTCAAGGAAAAGAAATACCATATACTCTTTTATGTATTTTGGTATTGAAAATGGTTTTGATAATTGATTTGTTATGTCCAAATATTTAAGTGATATATTGTGATTGGAATGAGGAAATATTTTCTTTCCTTTATATTTGTTTTATGTGTCATGATTTTATAATGGTACTTGGAAATTTGACTGGTGGTTAAGTGATAAACCAAATGACGGGTGGTCCCATGATAAACCAAGACAGGGGGTTATTTTATAACCTCCAATGCATTGGGTATGGAAGTCGGCCATATGGATATTCTATTTAGTGATATGTGTGGGATTCGATTGTATGGTTATTCCATTTAAGTATATTTATGTCCCACGTTACTTTTATATGTTAGGTGTTCTTTATATGGGTTTTATGGAAATATTTTGGTTATAAAATGGTAAGTAGTGATCTTTTAATTAGTGAAGAGTAGTTACTAATTCAAAAGGTGGAATTTATTACTTATGATAAGCACTCATGGTTTAAAAGTTGTTTTGAAAATTAACTAATAGGTTTCCTTCTTTGTGTATCTCTAATTGAGCTTTTTATGCTCATCCCAAGTTTTTGAAATGTTTTTCACAGAAATTATGTGGAATAGGGTCAAGGATGGGATTAAGGAAAATCCATGTTGTCTTAAAAATGGAACTAGACCTGAACCTTTTTTCCAAGAGTTCTTGTTTTGGGGAAAAATGGAAACTTAGTAGAAGTATCTAATTCATTAAAATGAAAAGTAATTGTTATGGCCTAATTCTATAAAACTCTAAACATGAAAATATATTTAAGGTGAATTATTCATTTAATTCATGATTATGTAATGTTTTACGGTCGAGTCCTTATAGTTGGTATCAACGGATGGTTTTTATAACTTTAGGAATTAGGGTATTGTTAAAGTAATATCCATAACATAATTTATGTTAATATTGAAATGATATAGGATTTACAGATTACCATGTGGATTTGCCTAAGATATTTCTATTTTTAGAATGTTTTTCCATAGAGGAAATATGGAAGCTATGTTGGGAAGACATCTGGAACAAGACATCCTTCCAAAACAGCAACCTGATATGGATGGAATCGGAACTGAATAGTTTGTTGCAATGATGGAACTGTTGACTCATGCTATAAATAGTGGTGGTATATATGCACGAGATCAGTCTGATCTACCACAGTGGAACATGTTAGTATTGGAGCATTTCATGACGCAACATCCCACATCATTTAAAGGATCATCTGGACCTCTGCCAGGTGAAAGGTGGATTAAAGCACTGGAGAAAATTCTTGATGTCATGGGTTGTTCAGAACATCAAAAGGATAGTCTCATTGTTTACTGTTTTGAAGGAGAAGCTGATCTATGGTGGTCGATGTTGAAAAATATCAGGGATAGTGAGGATATTGATTCTCTTGATTGGGATGAAATCCATGGTATTTTTCTTGAGAAATATTTTCCTAAGGTGGATCATCTTAGGATGGAAAAAACATTCTTATAATTAAGGAAGGAGGATGACTCAGTGACTACTTATGAAGAAATATTCACTCAACTGGGAATGTATGCTTCAAATTTCATCTGATATCTTGATAGTAAGATAAATAGATTTTACTCAAGACTGGAGCCATGACATAGAATAGTAGTAGCCTCTAGTGAGGTCATAATTTATGAAAAACTTGTTCGATGTGCCGAAATGGAGGAAATGAAGTTTTCCGATGATCATGTGCTCGTTGACAAACAACAGAATAAGAGGTCCAGTTGGTATGAAAAGGGAAAGAATTCATCAAAGAGTCCTAGAGGTAAGAAAATTAAATATCCAACTTGTGAGAAGTGTGGTAAAAAGAATCCAGGAGAATATTTACCAAAGTCAAGAAAGTGCGTCTGTTGTGGTAAGATTGGTCATATTGCTTGTAACTGTAAGGAAGATGATCATGTAGGCAATGAAAATCCATCGGTAAGACGTTTTATGTGTAATGAAATGGGTCATTATGAAAATGAGTGTCTAGATAAGAACTCATTTGAGGGAAATCAACCAGACTACAAGCAGAAATGGGTGGTGAAATCCTTTTCAACTACTTCACAAGATGTTGGGCCATCAAACGAAGTAATATCAGGTACACTATTTGTTTGTTTAGATTATGTCAATGTGTTGTTTCTTTTAGGGTCTACACCCTCTTTCATTTCTGATAATTTTCCTAATAAATTGGGAATTCGATCTCAAGATATGAATATATATCTTATGGTAAAAACACCTGGTGAAAATGTAGAGGAAAATGAAATTATAAGAAACTTATTATCCATGTGTGTGGAAAGAATCTACATAGAAAGCTTATTTTTTTCCTCTAGAAGAGTTTGATGTTATTTTGGGTATGTATTGGGTATTTCTTATCATTCTAATATTGACTGCAGAGCTAAAAAGTTTTTTTCATAATGATTTTCAGTTTGTGTACATGAATAAACCCTTTCTTTTGATAACATAGTAGGAAGATGAAAAACTAGTAAAAGATGGAAATGAATTTTACCTTGCACATATTGCTGAAAATGAAGGAACTGTTCAGATTAATGATGTGCTAGTGGTAAATGAGTATCTTGATGTTTTTCTAGATGAGTTTCCTGGTATTATAACTGATCGAGAAGATGAATTTACTGTTGACTTAGTTGCTTATGCTAATCCAATTTCAAAACCCCCTTATCAAATGGCTCAAATTGAATTTTTCGAGTGAAAGAATCAATTATGGGAGTTATTCGATAAAGGTTTCATTTGACCTAGCACATCACATTGTGGTTCTCTTATCTTTTTTATTAAAAATAATTATGATTCAATGAGACTTTGCATTGATTTTAGAGAATTAAATAACATCACTGTTAATAACAAGTATCCTTTTCCTCATATCGATATTTTTGTTTGATCAGCTCCATGGAGCTCAGTATTTATTGAAGATTGAATTGATATCGGGGAACCATCAGTTAAAAGTAAAGGAATTAGACATTTTGAAGACCGTGTATCATTCTAGATATGGGCATTATGAATTTGTAGTTATGCCTTTTGGTTTAACCAATGCACCGGCTATATTCATGGATCTTATGAATAGAATTTTTGTTGAGTTCATGGATAAGTTTGTGGTTGTGTTTATTGATGATATTTTGGTTTATTCCAAAAGTAAATAGGAACATAAATTCATTTAAGGGTTTTCTTTCTTACCTTGAAAAAAGAAACTATTTCAGAAATTCAGCAAGTGTGAGTTTTGGTTACAACAAATTTCATTCTTTGTCACATTGTTTCAAAAAATGGCATAACTGTTGATCCTAAAAAAACAAAATTTATTGAATAATGGCCAATACCCACAAATATAACTGATATCTGTAGTTTTATTGGATCTGATTGTTATTAATGGAGGTCTATTGAAACATTTTCAGGGTTATCTAGTCCAATGACTAAGTTAACTCGAAAAGGTGTTAAGTTCGTTTGGGAAAAACAATGTGATGATTGTTTTCAGGAATTGAAAAGAAGATTGGTGAATGGTCCAATTTTTTAACTACCTTCCAGAAATGGGGATTTTTTTTACTTACAGTAATGCTTCATTTAAAGGACTAGGATGGGACCTTATAATGAATAATCAGGTAATTTTTTATGCGTCACTTAAGTTGAAACCTCATGAGTTAAATTACACTACACATGATTTGGAATTAGCTGCTGTTGTTTTTGATTTAAAAATTTGGGGGCATCATTTCTATGGAGTAAAATGTGAAATATATATTGACTACAAAAGATTGAACTATATATTCACTTAGAAAGAATTTAACATGGGATAGAGGAGATGTTTGGAAATAATCATGGATTATGATTGCACAATCCATTACTATCTGGGAAAATCAAATAAACTGGCTGATTCATTGAGTCGAAAAAGTAATGCTTCATTAACCATGATACGTTTGGAACAAGATCCTTTGGTTTTTAATTTGATGAAATTTTTCATAGAAGTTGTTGGTGAATGAAATTCTTCTGTTTTGTCTCAGGTGTTAGTGAAATCATCTCTATTAGAAAGAATAAAGCAAGCGCAGAAGGAAGATCGTGAGTTACGGAAAAAGGTAATGTTGGATTAGAAGTGTAAGTTTCCTGAATTTAACATTGATAATGATTTTTTTTATATTTAGAAATAGATTTTGTGTGCCTTGTGATTCACAGTTGAAGTATGAGTTTTTATCTGAAACTCATAGTACCCTGTTTTCTGTTCATCCTGGCAGTACTAAGATACATATAGATCTTCAGAAGTATTACTGGTGGGATAGAATGAAAATGGATATTACTGATTTTACTATGAAGTGTTTGACTTTTCATCAGGTTAAAGAAGAGTGAAAGTTACCAAAATGGATTCTTAAGTATTTACAGGTTCCAGAGTGAAAATGGGAAAATATATCCATGGAATATGTTTGGGGATTACTGAAGACATCTTAAGGTAATAATGAAATATGGGTTATAGTTGATCGATTGACTAAATCAGCTCATTTCTTTCTTATTAGAGATACTTTGTCTCTAGATCAACTTGCTCAGTTGTATGTTAAATAGATAGTCAGGAATCATGGAGTTCCCCTCTCCATTGTATCTGATCGTGATCTCAAGATTACTCCTAACTTTTGGTAAGGCCTTCAGAATTTATTGGGCATTGAATTAAATTTTAGTACATCTTTTCCTCCTAAATTATTTGGGCAGTCAGAGTGAACAATTCAGAACTTGGAAGATATTCTACGTTCTTTTTAACTGGATATCCAGGGATGTTGGGACCAAAATATTTCTTTGGTTGAATTTTCTTATAATAACAGTTTTCATTCCAGTGTATAGATGGCCTTATTTGAGGCATTATATAGAAAGTGTCGTCAAACACCATCTTTTTGTGATGAAGTAGGTGAAAGGAAGATGATGGGAACAAAATTGGTAGAAGAGATGACAGATAAAGTTTAGTTGATTTAGAAGCACATGACAATAGCTCAGAGTAGACAGAAATTTATGTTGATAACTGGAGGAAGGATATTTCTTTTGAGGTAGGTGATCATGTCTTTCTCAAAGTTTCTCCATAGAAAAGTGTGACACATTTTGGTAAGAAGGGAAAGTTGAGTCTGAGGATCATTGGACATTATGAAATCCTGGAGAAAATTGGATCAGTTGCGTACATTGTGGCTTTACCTCCACTTTTATCCTAGGTATATAATGTTTTTCATGTTTCGATATTGATAATTTATATACCAGATCCATCTCATGTTTTGAGTCCAGAGGTAGTTTAGTGGGAAGAAAATCTCTCTAATGAGGAACAACCAGTCCAGATTCTTGACTGAAGAGAGAAAGTGTTTTGGAATAAGGTAATTCACCTGGTATAGATTTTTTGGAAGAATTATATGGTTGATGAGGCAACATAGAAATATGAAAATGCTATGAGAGTTAAATACCCCCACTTATTTTGATACGTGAATGAAAATTGTGAGGACCCAATTTTTAAAAGAGGAGAAGGATATAACATCCCAAGTAAATGAAGAATAACATATTATTATACTTATTAATATTTGTGAATTAAATAATAACTTTACTTTAAAAGGGATGTTATGTTCCATAGTGTACCCGATACTTAACAATGGTTTTCTTTGAAATCTTACGTTGCACACTAATAATATAATATTATTATTTTAAATGGTAGGTAATGCCTAGAAGTTGAATTGACTAGAATTAATAAAACTAAAAATAATATGATTATAAATGTTTGTTAAATGTTTTTACATTTATCCAATAAAATTTAGGGGCATAAAATATGAATGAATCTAATTTTAAGTATAAATACTCTAATATTCAGTAAAAGGTCGATTTACAGGCTTTTGATGGAGAACCCTTTTTAAATATAATTTTACTCATTTTTATATGTTCTATTTGAACAAATAGTATTATTCTTTAGATTTGGGACATAAAAATTTAATTTGGGTAGTTTTTTTGGTATTATTCTGATAATGTTCATTTTTAAGGAATAGTGAAAAATATTGTATTTTAATTCAAAACTATGTTTTAATCAAAATTATTTATATGGTTAGATTATCTAATGAATTTGTTTTAAAGATTAATTAGAATATATTTTTACCATTTAATCCAATTCTGGTCATTGGAATTAATTTCACATTGAATATTGACATAAACAAGTGTCAATCTTTTAATAGTTATTGTTTCATAAAAACACACTATTTTATTTAAAAACAGGAATTAATTTAAAATTAATTAATGTAACTTCTATTTTTAGAATTTGGTAAATAAATAAATCATTTTTGATTTCAAACTATCAAATATAGATTTGGCTGAAGATTTGGTATTTTTCAGAAAAACTTCAATATTTTATGAATAGTGAATCCACATAGTAGTAGTTAAAAAACTAAAATTTTCATTTAAATGAAATTTTACCACTTCTATGAATTGAATTTCGAAAATCCAAAATACGTGGTTGTTATTAGTAAGTAAAATGTCGTTCAATAATATGAAAATAATTTATGGTGAATATTACCTTTTGACTTTTATTTACCATGGTTAAAGGTATATAGGGTAATTCAAGGTAAAAAGAATATTATAAAAATATAAAATTACATTAACACTTTTCCTAACCTTATTGGTTGAGTAATTTACGACAATGGGCTTCTTTGAGGTTATTTTGGGACCCCATAGAGCAACTAGGATGTGATAATGATACTTTATATTAATTAACTTAAAGTAATAAAAATGACCTTAACAAATATCTTTTAGTAAATTAATTTTTACATGGTCTTATATAAGTTATCCATTAGAATTTAAATATTAATTGGAAAGTTAAAAACATTTCCTATATAATGGTATTTTGTTTATAATTTTTATACATCAAATACTTTAAATTATATAAGACACAATAATGATGCAGTATTACCTCATTAATTAATCATTTAAAAAATTAAGATTATAAATATTGAAATAACATAAAAAACCTGTCCTATTATTATTTGATGATTTTATTTCGACCATGAGTCATATTATCTTTGACTCTAATGTTTTTTCCCTTTATAAACCAAATTTCATTATATAATAAAATAATAATTTCACACTATCCAAAAGAGCCTCTCCTCACCCTTATAAAAGGATTCCATTTATAACCAATTCAACACAACGCTACAACCCCTTGGATCATCCAACCTCTGCCCAATTAATCTCCCAAAATCCCTCTCCTCCTTGAATAATCCTTACCTTATGCATAAGGGACTTCATATAGTCCTTCTGATTCAATCAAAAGAATGTTACCCAAATTAAAGGTAATGATTCCTCTTAGCTTCTTTTCTTTTATATTATTTCTCCATCCCCTAAACTCTTTTTATTACTTTCTTTTAAAACAAAACCATTATCCTCAATATACTAGGATGTTTTTAGGAGAATTATTTTAACCACACTTACACACACCTCCATCTAATGGGTGAATAATATATTGTTCATGTGGAAGTAAATCTAACACCTCACGAAACTATGATTATTCGATTATCTTCTACCGCCTCTCATGGTGGCCATTAAGATGGAACTGTTTTTATATAAGATATATATTATGTTTATGTTTTATCTTTTAATATTTATTTTACATTTATAGAAAACCTTTATGATTTCCATTATGGGTAGACACGACAATTTCATTTGAGGTAGTGCGGACTACCGCCCCCTCATAGTGAAATGGCTCGTTAATGCCATATGTGGGACGTATAAAGGATGGAGTTAAGGATATTATGTATGATATTATACTGGAATTATAATATATCTATGTATCCTTATTTTTTAATTTGATTAAAAGAAGAAATATAAATGAATGTAGCGTTCATGCGTATGTACGGCTTACCATCTCCATGAACGGTGCATTTCATTTCTTAAATCTAAATTTTATTTACTATTATAAATAATTTTATATATTGGATATAGATGATATATATGATATCTAAATAATGAATATCATTTTGGATATAATGGACTATTGATAACATGGACAACTAGTAAATATAAGGTGTTCATTTTTTACTCAAGTACGAAATATCGACAAAATGACCCTTTTTAACATAAATGATTACATAATGTTTATAAAATGGTAATAAATTATATAAAAGGACTAATTGACTTCAAAATGGTTCTTATGAAATTATAAATTAACTTTATTTTATTATTCCGGAGATTAATGATCAAACGTGTCGAGTCAGACATGAGGTAAGGGACTTCGTCTCAATCTAATTTCATTAAGGCATATTTTGTTTTAATACATGACTTTCTTTTATATGTTGTATAAAAGCCCTTGAATTTTCAAAGGGAATATTCTTCTACAAAGAGTTTTAATAAATTATGAAAGGGAATGTTTCTTTTAACGTAAGCGATGACAACAACCTTTCCACCACTGTGAGTATTATTTTCTCATTGGCTTTATTAACAAGTAGTAATGTTTTCTTCAAGGAAAATAAATACCATATACTCTTTTATGTATTTTAGTATTGAAAATGGTTTTAATAATGGATTTTCTATGTCAATATATTTATGTGGTATATTTTGATTGAAATTTGGAAATTTTTTCTTTCCTTTATATTTTTTTATCTGTTATGATTTTATAATTGTATATGGACATTTGATGGGTGGTTATGTGATAAACCAAATGACATGTGGTGTCGTGATAAACTAGGAAAAGTGGTTACATTATAACCTCCAATGCATTTGGTATAGAAGTCGGTCGTCTGGCTATTCTATTAAGTGATATGTGTGGAAGTCGACCGTATGGTTATTCCATTTAAGTATGTTTATGTCCCACGTTACCTTTACATGTTATGTGTTCTTTATATGGGTTTTATTGTAATCTTTTCATTAAAAAGGGTAAGTCGTTATCTTTTATTCAGTGAAGAGTATTTACTAATTCAAAAGGTGAAATGTATTACTTATGATAAGCATATATGGTTTACATGTTATTTTGAAAAAAACTAGCAGTTTTCCTTATTTGTGTATCCCTTACAGAATTTTTTATGCTCATGTCATGTTTTTTAAAAGTTTTTCATCGGACATAATATGGAATAGGGTCAAGGATGGGATCAATGAAAATTCATGCTGTCTTAAACATGGAACTAGACATGACACTTTTTTTTAATAGGTCTTGTTTTGTGAATAAAATGGAAATTGAGTAGAAGTGTCTACTTTTTTTTGAAATGAAATGTAATAGTTATGGACTAATTATCTAAAACTCTAAACATGAATAGATCCTTAATGTAAATTATTCATTTTTTTAATTATTATTTAATGTTTTAAGGCCAGGTATTTATAGATATGTTTCACCTTCAGTGATGGGTACTTATACATACATGAAGCTAACTACAGATACCCTTTGCAATACCTAACATTTGAAAATAGAACAAAATATATGATCAATCCATAATCTATGGTTTGGCTGAATATAATAGGGTGATTGGAGATTGGAAAATTCTAAGAGATGGAATAAGGAAGGAAGATTAGATCTCAACTTGGGGAATCATCAATGAAACCTCATAAAATATTGAGGAAAAATGGTGTAGAGGAGCTCAAGAGAGGGTTACTATAGAGGAAGAGGGGGAAGGATGTCATGAAAAACACCAAGGGGAAGGTATTTCATGTGACCAAGTTAGGATGGGGGAGTAAGATTTGGATTTGGATTTATATTTTTTATTAAATTATAATTAAAATTTATGTTTTAATTAATTTAATTTTAATAAAAACACATATAATATTGTTTGAGTCACACTATTTATAATGCCATGCACCAGCTGTTCACCATCTATTTAGCTCAGGAAGCACTTGGCTTAGGATGGTCTCACAGTTTCAAAATACAAAACACTGTTTCTTTTATATAGCAGACACCAACACATGGTTTGGAAAACCATACACCATAATTTTGAGACATTATATGAATTCATAAAACCCATAAATTTTGGTTAAAAACAACCAAAATAAAAACAATTAAATAAATATATAGAAACTAAAAAATTATTTAAATAATAAAGTACTATTGGTTCATGGTGTGACATTTTATCCTAGTGTTTTTATTGAATTCAATGAAAAGTGATCCATTCCAAATATTATAATTTGGGAGAGTCAATGTGATAATGTTTATCATTAAGATGAGTTGTATGAATGAGTTTCAAAAATATTCACTAATACAAAATTCTATGTTCATTCCAAAACACACTATGGCCCATCAAATAAACTGATCACCATCTCAAAATGTTTCAAAAAAACCCATCCCTAATGAAAACATGAAATTTACTTTTATCTCATAATCATTTATTTAAATTTGGTTTGGTAATAGTGTCCCATCATTTTTTTACCTTTTAAAATGAATTATTTATTACGACAGCCGTTAAAAATAATTAAGGTTAGGAAAATTGAGTTCTTATTTAAAAATGTGATACCAAATACTGAAGGGTAATGTGGGAGATTTAGACACTATAAACACTAAACCCATTAATTGGGTAATTTGATGGATTATAACCTTGTTGTTACATTCACAATAAATTTTTGACTCTAAAATATTGTGGACACAGAAAAGGAAATTAATTAAGTTATATAACTACATGAAAAGAGGAAACTACACTTTCCATTGGATCAACTATCACTAAAATTAATCAATACGATTGAAATCTTAATGTGTAAATTTTAAATTGAATAGAGCTATGGGGGTGGTTTTATAAAATTATAATGTTAGTTTCTTCATCAATTTTGAGGTTTACTATAGACATTCATCATACTAATTTTATGTAGTTTGAACATTAGTGTCTTAAACAAACAATAAAAATGGTTTTTGATCATTTATCTATATTTTATGGATACATATTCAATATTTACATTAAAATATATATTATTTAATCAAATATGATATCATTACTAAAATTTTTATTCTATTCCAATAGTGATCTATTAATAATTTTATATGTAGTGTGAATGCTAGGGATCAGATCCTATAAAATATAGCATATATACATCTTGATGTAGAATTAATATCTTCCCATATATTTCAAAACAATATTATATTAGATATGAATAAATATTTCATCAATTATTCCAAAAAAATTATTAGACAAATATTCATTAATATTTTTTTTAATTTAGTAAGCCACCCATTAACAAATAACCAAGGTTCATTTTAGAAGATTATATAATTTTTGGATTTAATGTCGACAATTTATTTCGGAGTTAATTATTTATTTTTTATATTTATGATTTAAATAAAATTAAATATAAATTTACCATTAACTAACCTCATTAATAATATTTTCATTTTACATCAACAATACACAAAATTGATAACATCATAATCAATGAAAATTTTGAATGGCCTTATTTAATGATATATGTTGTTTATCCTTCTTAAACCCATAGTCATGTTTCTTCTTCCGATGTTCTATGATCATTAATTGTGTATATATAATATATATATATATATATGTATATTATATTTTGAATATATATTATTCTATTTATTTAAAACATTCACGTGCAAAGGTTGTTTTTCCAAACCATATTAATTTTTTTTGAATTTCTTGCCTCTTTACACCTACCCTTAACAAGATTTCATTAAATATTATAGAATTTATAAAATGGTTCGTTACTACTTTTATGAAGTATAAAATGAGTCCTAAAAAAGGATAAATATTATTTAATTCATTCTATCCCTTAAAAATGAAATTCTTATAGGTTTTAAGGACATTTCACTTTTTAATTATGGGATGTATTTATTTTTTAAAATAAATTATCTCTAATAATTGGTAAATAGTTTTTAAAAAATAGCTGATATTATTATATAGAAGAAAAAATATTAATATTTTCAGAATCACATTACTACCACGAACATAAAATTGAAATTGGTATTATTAAAAAAAATATTGGCTTCTAGGTTGAATCCTTATATGATATTGTCAATATTCTACTTCACAAGGTCACTGTGTTACTCAATAACCCTATATAGAATTGGATATAAACAACAAATTATATTAATAATAATGGGTGGTTAAAGGGTGTGATAATGTTAATATTTTGGTGCCAAATTAGATAATGAAATCTAAGATTCATTATGACAAGTTATTAATGTTAAATAAACAAAATCATTTTTGTTGTCCTATTAAATCCTCCATAAATAATGATATATAATTAGTTCTAATAGTTTTTTTGGTGTTATAAAGATATTTTAAAATCATTGTGTTCCACCTAGTCCAAAAACAATCATTAATATTATCCATATAGTGGTTGAAATTGAAACTACTGCTAATTTTAGACCTATTTTCAGTTTAATTTTCTTTACTATTGTATACAAACAACAATTACTCATTGGATCAGGAAATTCATTCCTTGTATAATTAGGGTAAATAAATATGATTTTATCTAGAAATAATATTTTATATAATATTTCTTTACCTCAAGAGATTATTACATCTTATAATAGAGGAAAATATTTCTAAATGTTACATATTTATATTCCTATGGCCTATGTTTTTTATTATTAATATTTTTAATATATTATTTTTAATCCTTTTTAATTTAAATTCTTATTGATTATTTGGCTTGATAGAATGGATTGTAATTATATATAGGAGACTTCAGTTTGGGATTTATTCACATGTTATAAGTTTTATTGTCTTTCTAACCCATCCTATTTAGTTTCAATCCCCAAGTCAACAAAAATCATAAAATATATTATATTGAATTTTTAGATAATCTCAGAAAGTACACGGTTCTACATTGAACATTGGATAATATCATTCTATAATGAAAATTAGTTGGGTATAAAAATATTATTTCCATGGTGTCACATAATTGAACTATACCACTTCTCGTTATGGTAGATCAAACCCATGAGGGATATTATTCACAATGATTTGAATCATTAAAAAAATTATAAAATAAACACATTTAGTGAATCATATCAATCAATATTTAAAATAAATGTCAATATATCATTCATGATCCCATTTCTAAGCTGATTACATCACTCTAAAATCAATCACTTGTTATGGTAATAAGTGACATATAGTTAATCCATATATAAAAAGATGTTATTACTAATATGTTGAGTATTATATATCATGATTAATATGATGTTTTTGTCCATAATTTTGGGATTCTAAAATACTTGAAATTTAATTTGTTGTGTTTATATCTATGTTAAAATATTGATTAATTATTTTGAAATTTTAATTTCCTTCACCATTGTAGAGGTTGTTTGGTGTGATGCTTAAACTTCAGTTAATCCTCAACTCCTTTTATATCATTTTTTACTCTAAGTTTTTTATAATTAATATAGAATCTCTATCTTATATACATGGATTTATTCATTTCAGTTTCATTTCTTTGTGGTATTAAGATAGTTTTTAATGATGTAATGTATGGTTTTTTATTCTCTATATTCACTAATGTGACTTCCTATGTCCATGATTCATGAAAGGTGGTAATTTTTACCTAATAACATATATGTGACATGTATTTTCTATACCTCTTGAGGTGGATGTATTGATCTATTGATTCATTGACATTTAGAATGTTTTATCAAAAATTATATAATATCAAATACTCTTTGTGGGGGATTAAATTAACCATTTTTGTGATATATAATCGTGGTATTATTGAAGGTTGAATAATACATTGTAAGACAACTATATAAATAATTTTTTATTTTCCTATACCTTTTAATATATTCAGGGTATAACATTCTCTATTATTGTGAATTCATTGAAGTTTTTATTTCCCATTTCATTGTGGGTTAATATAGAAAATGATCATTCTTATGTTGAGGATTACTCTTCCTTGGTGTATATCACCCTCTATATCCTAATGAATGCACATTTTCTTATTACAAACATTATAGACCAATAATATTTTTTTCACAAAATGAATCTTCCACTATAAGTTTATAATATTTTATTCTATTTTATATGTGTTAGATTATTTTGGTATCTACCAAAAGTTCTCCACTTTTCAAATGATTTTTATTCACTTAAAATAATTTGTAGGTTCTTTTTGTATGTTAGTTCTGCACTAATAAATTTTTTAGTAGCCTAGGTTTTTTACATTTTGAGTATCATTTATATTGAAGTATGGATTTAATAAAAAATTTATTTTGTGGATAATATATTATCTCACATAAACCAAGACTTTTTTTGATGATTAATTATTATATAATAAAATAATTTAATTTAAAAACAAGCTAACAACATATTTGTAACACCCTATGTTTTTATGAAATATTTTTTTCAGTAAAAATAATTTCTTCGAAATCATTTTTTAAAAGAAACAAATTGTTTAAATAAACCACGGTATACAATTAAAATATTATTATTTAATGTGATAGTTATCACTTTTACTTACATTTGTGGGTATGAATAAGACTCTATAAATTTAAAAACATTTTATTTTATACACATGTATAAAATAAATTTATTTGTTATCAATTTATTATAAATCAAAATATAAATAATATTTATTATGTAAAAGATACAATTTTTTTGAAAAAATAGTTTTTCATGCACACAATGATTTAATGTCTTCAAAAATAAGATTATTCACTATTGGTGAGTGATATTACAAAAATATAAATATTTTATATTCAATTAGGTGTTGTATAGTTAATTTTTTTCATGGGATAAAAAATACATTATTTTTCTTAGGAAAGTATTTTTCCTATAATGTTGATTTACTAGGTTTTCACACTCAATTATAAATTAATTTTTTCCAAATTTCATTAATATATTTGGAATAATTAAAATAATTTTTTAAATATGATTTTATAATTTATTTTATGTTGAATTTATTTAGAGACTAGTTTTTCGATGAATGTTGAAAAATAATGATTATTAATAAAAGTGACATTTCATTTAACAATTTTAAAAAAATCCATTTTTTTATTTTTTTTAATTAAAATTAGTTAAATTATCTTATTATTAAACAAATTTTGGTTACATGAATTAATATTTTGATTTTTATTCACCTAAAAACATTAAATACTTATGGAAACATATCTTTGGAAAATAGCTTCTTGATGCATTTGCAGGTTTAATTTTCAATCATGTTCCGCCACTTCTATAAATTAAATTTGTTAAAATGGATTAAATATTTAGAATTATAATATATAATATTAGGCAAAATGTAAAATTAATTTTATTTTCAAAATGAATCGTAAATAATGTAATAAATATGTTACAACCATTATGGTTAAAAAATCATATTAAGGGTTAATTCAAGATGTTATGGGTAAAAAATACATCAAAAAATTATAACACATCTATTTTTATTGTTTTATACACCTTAAACATAATATATCACCATGTAATCTATTTTTATCATTTTTTCAATGAATATTACATGAAAATATTTTAGAATATTGAGAAATTACTAGTGTTCCACTCAACTAAATAATAAAAAAGAACCCATATTCTCTCCCATAAACAATTCAATACCTTTTTGGTTTATCAGATACCTTCACCAATAATTTCCATACATAACTAACCAGGACCTAGATTCCTTTTACTAATTAATAAACCATATCAATAATTCTTTTGATATAAATACAATGACGTTGTCTGAAAAATATTTATCACTCATAACCAAGAATTACCATTTAATTTATTCGTATACCTAATTAAAATATTCTTCAGAAATTATTAAAAAATAAAAAAGTATATAAAATATATTTAGAAAATATTAATATAATATAATAAACTATAACTATATCTTATTAAACAAAATGGGAAATGAAATAATGGATCATGCGTACAGTGGTCTAACACCTTGTAAGATGAGATAATTTAGTTTCCATCACCACCTCTCAAATATAGAGATAATGATATATTTAACATATATATATAAATATATATTATTTATGAACTAATTATATATATTTAATTATAACATAACTTTTACTACTTACCTTCCAATACATATGAAAATGATAATGTTTCATAAGAATATGTGTAGATGACCGCCTCCACAAAGCAATGTGATATGTTTCTCATTTTATATTTACAAGGATTTTTTTTATATATTATACGAATATATATTATATATATTATTTAAAAATATTTATATAAAATTTTATTATTATTTACCTTTCATTCATTTTATACATCAAAAACTGAAAACACAACTCATATGTACGTACGACCTATCTTAACAATGAATGGTGTAATTTATTTTTCAATACATATAATATTAGCATGACTCTATATATATATATATTAATAATATATACAATACTAATACCATGATTAAAATTTTTATTATGATATATCAATGATCAGAGTACCAATACCAATACTATATGACAAAAACTTATAAGAAATATGATGATGTTATCACCCAGAATAGTGGATTTAATTAAGAATTATTAATAAACTAGCGCTATATGATTATAAGTAAATAATAAATTTTTTGATTTGTATGAATATTGTTATAGAATATAAATATATATATATATAACCTATATTTATTTATAATGATTTTCAGGCACATCTGATGGAAGTCGAACCTATGGTAAGGGTTTTTCATCCCAGTTTTTTTTGATACACATGCCTTATTCAACACTTTTTTCTTTTTTATGGTGTATATAGTAGACATGATTTTATTTTATTATTATTAATATAAATATTATGGTTATTTATAAATTCATATATGTTACATTATTAAATGTGTCTTATTATCAAAATGTTATCAAAGTGGCAAGGATTTATGTTATAATCACATTATTGACATGATTGATTTTTTATTATGCTTCCGATGATGAAATTTTATAATATAAATTCAATTAATTTCATTAATTTTATTCTAATGAGGTTATTTTATATAGAATACATTTTTTAAAATCACATTCTTCTATATGTGAACTAAATAGTAAAAAACAATTCTTTTGTGGGATATTTACTTCATTTCTCAGTTTGAAAAAAATTAGTTTCTCTTTCATGTTAATGGTTTGTAAAAATGTTTTAAATAATGTTCATACAAATATATAGTTATTAATTAATGAAATTTTAAAAATTATTATAAATTAAAAAACTAAAATTAATTTTCCAATCATTTTCAAAATTAATAGTTATGAAAATTTTATCAGAAATTTGAATGGACACACAGTTTTAACATATATGAAATGAATGGAATTTCTCCACCATTAAGATCGTTCAATGAGTTCATGAATATTATGTTTTATACAAGGTTTTTTAAAGGAAAATTAATTTTCCCAATGATTTATATTTTATATTTTTAAAATATTTTATTTTCAATGAATTAAGTATAATTTTCTCATGAATGTTTTGATGATCTTTTAATGTAATTTATATTCATAAATGATATCAATAATTGATGTGTCTTATGTTTTACATGGGATATAATATAATGGTAGTATAAATATTATTATTCTAGGTGGATAATTCTTATTAAAGAATAAATGGTTATGAATCCCATCTTGTATGAATAATTCAAATATATATTGATGAAATGTTTATGAAGACTATTTACTATTAAGGTATTATGAAATAATGATATAATAAATGTATAATGATATCATGGAACACATATGTTTGATTTTAGTTATGTTATGCATGGTATTTAAATAATATATTCATCCAATACATTTGGAATACTATTATATCTCATGGGATAACTATGTGAAACAAGTCAATATGTGTAATATAGTCTAGAAAATATTTTTATGTGCTTGATCTACTATGAGATAAAAGTCAATGTTCTTGATAATATATGGGAACTAGTTAATGTTCTCAATCCACTCTAGGAAATATCTTTGTATGTATGATTCATTATAATTTGATGTTCTTGGTAGTTGACCATAACATATGAAAAGAATTCAATAAATATGATGGTGTAAAAGAATTTTTCAAATGAACATATTCATTACGATGGATTATGATAAGTGCTCATTAATTAGGTACATGTATTATTAAATGATAATATTTGATTTAATGAAATATTTTTATGATCCAAATTTTTTTGGATATTCACTTTTTTTTATTCAATATCTCATACCCTTTTTCATATCTTATTATCTCATATTATAATCAATAATTATCTCGTATTATTACCCTTATTTTTAGTATTTTCTCAACCTTTCTTATGTTTCCTTTACCCAAGCTATGAAGAAATTTGTATGAACGGTTTTTAGATATAGGGTAATTAATGAAATTATATTATTTTCATACATTGATTATAACTCTTTAACTAATATTTTTGTGTATATTTTCTCTAATGAAGATAAAACTTTGTCATCTAGGTGTGAGTATTTGTTAATTTTTTTGAATATTCATAAAAATTGATGTATCATTTATAAATGAAAATCATCATCCCTTAGAATTTTTTACAATGATTTTGGTTATTAAATCATTAGAGATATGGGATTGAAAACACTGATGAAAACATAATGAATACTTATAAGAATAGGATAATATCACAAAAAAATTAGAATTAGATGATATGGTTTTCCAAGATATATATAAATTTATGTACATTAAAAGTGGATGTGGTTTTGGTATAGATGCATCTAATTGTTACATCCCAAAAAAATATGGAAGATTATATCTCATTATTTATTTTACCACATGTGAGTGTGACCTTATTACGCACATTTTTTAAAACTTTTGGTGGATATTGTTATGACAATTCAAATTTCCATTACGGAAAATTGGAAATTTTTTGTGAAATGATGAAATTGAAACAATTTAGTTAAACATAAGGTGTAAATTGATGAAAATAATGTGTAATTTTTTATATACAATTTAATTTTCTCATAAATATGTAGTTTCCCATTATTAATATTTTTTATCACGCATAAATATTTTTAAATAGAATTCATCATTATCATAATGAATATACATGGATATTAAATGATTCTCTAGTAGAGAAATAAAATACTATAAGATCTATAACAATGAATATTGTTTTTATGATTACCAAACTTATATAAAAACAAAAACATGTTGATCTTAAAAACTATATGTTTTGGGAACAATATAATTTTGATTCATTCATGAGGTAATATCCATCTTTATTTATAGTGTCTTCTATTACACTATTAGGTGATAGATGTTTCAGTTCCATTAAATGGATATTTTATTTTCTTTATTTCACATAACCATAAAATTATATCATTTATTTCTATCATTTTGATGGTGAAGTAGGTCAATATTTGATGCTTGTTAAGAATAATAAAAATGGATTAAACTGACTCTATGAAATGAGATGTGATTAATGAAATATTTTTTAGTATTTATATCCCTCATATTATTTGGTCAATTATAATAATATATTCCCTAAGCATGAAAGGAATGAGCAGGAATACCTTGGTGCTTATCAGTCATATTTTACAAGAATTTACTGGGTTGACTTAGGCTTAATTAGTAACCATGATATAAAAATTGATCAATTCCTTTTTTTGTAATAAAATGTGTCTAAAAATAAATATCTATAAGATTAAATATTTTCTCTAAATAAATTGATCAATGTTCATTATAGTAAATAATATAAATTGTATTTTCCCTTTTTCAAATTGTTTTTATAAAAATTAGATATAGAACCATGAAAACTCAAAATAAAATAGTTAGTGGAAATAGAGTCCAATGATCTACATTCCAAAATTATGGACGAAACAAATAGTTAAATTATTTAATAGAAAAGGGAGGATATTTAAAACTAAAAAGGTGCATCAAGAATATTATGAATATTACAAGGAAATAAATGTTCCATTTATTTCAATGGATGTGATTAAGACAGATACTAATGAACCCCCCATTCCCCGTTATTTATAATTAAATGATTGTGGGAATTATACCAACTACTACATAAATATAATGGGTTATGATGATGATTAATGTTAGTGGTCTCTTAATATCTATGGAAAAGGAAATATCATGTGATAACAACTATATACATCAGTCGTAAAAATAATGTGGTGAAATATAAACTTATTATCTACTATATAATAGTTAAATTATCATTTGATTATATATATATAACAATTATTTTATATATAATGTAATTGAAAATTGTATTTAATTGACTCATAAAAAATAGATGTTGAGTTAATGATGACAACTTCTCTTTGAGTGATGGTCACATCCAAATTCTATAGATCATATCTGATTTATGTTTTTGTCAAATTGATTTATTCAAATCTTGTTAATCTCTCTTTAGATGAAGTTTATGTGACACTAGGAATGGATTTTATTTCATTATATGGGGACAATAAATTTCTTAAGGAACAGAAGTCACACTTCTTATTTAACAAAAAAACTTTTCTCATTAATCAGTGTATAGAAGAAAAAACATCTAATTGAAAATATTTTTATCTTAGGGGCATTATTGTCATCAACCAACCAGGGTTGACCACAATCTTTTTACGTGAGTCAATTTGTGTCCAGGATCATAGGGTGTTCCTGATCCTTATAGGCCAAAACTTGTTTCGCCCATCAATAGAGTAATGAAAGAGAATGATTTCTACCAATATAAATAATTAAATATAGTAGAGGAAATTGACATATTATCACAATATATGTATAAACATAAAAAATACCCACTAATTTTTTTTCAAAAAAATTTCAAAAAAAGAACAACCAAAACCAAAATGAAAATTTGAAGACAAAAACTTATCCATGTTACCCTGGGGGTTACTCACCGATACAAATATCAACTATTACCCATAGTGATCAAACCCATGCTGAAACCCACACCAAATGATGAAAATAATAATGAACTATATGTGTTAGTATTAAACCTCAGTAGGTGTGAAAAATAAAATTAATTCTCAATTCAAATCCTTCAAATAAATGTCCATTATATTTAGGATTCAAATACATTATATATAATTACAATTTTCCACACATTTCATAGTTTCAATAGAAACATGGTCCATTTTCCTTATTCATTATAAATTAAAATCCATTAACAGTAAAGAAAAATATGAATTTTATAAATGAATTAGGATTTTTCATTTATTAAGGAGATTAATGGTGTAGAAAAAAATTTGGAATAAAATTTCAAATAAAAATTCAAAATAACTCATTAAACTCCAATGAAATACACCACAAATGAGAGAACAAAAAATGATCAACAAACAAGGTAATAGAAATAACCACATTAAAGTAACCAACAAATAAATATCTCAATCATCCATCATAGATAATTATGATCCCATAGACAAGGGATAACATAAGATATTGTGAAATAATGTAGAACATACAATACATATTGAATCCTCCCAGAAATCATGCCCCACATAATGATATCATATTCTCCCACATGCTCGATCATTCCTTAAATGGCCTGACCGAGGGACTCTTTCTGATAGATAAAATAACAAAATATATCCCCATATTTGGGCCACTAACACCACATAATCCTAACTAGTGTAGTAATCATTCTTAGAAAATTCAATAGTTATACCAGTTCTCCATGTCATGGTTATAAAGGTGGTGATCCAACTGATGCCAACTGAGCATCCAATCATGATAACGTATATCATATATAAATAATTCATAGAAACATTCATCACCCCAAGTAACTCCTATTATTGAATTGTTGCAAAAAAATATCTCAAATGATTCTACACTAAGGATCTCTCATTGTAATCCCAGTAAATGTGTCAAGAGAAGTCCACAATGAGGAAATACCACCCATTGACATAATGGATCATAAGTATTCAATTTTTAGGCCCTCCCATTGATTAAATATAATAAATCATAGATAATTATCTGAATATGGTTTTTATAAAAAGTTGTTCCCAGACATTAATAATAGATACAAATGGGCCTCAAGCATTGTAAGGACCAAAACATTTTTTAATGAAAATTCATCAGGATATAATTAAATGTCTTATTATGTAAAATGGATGTATAAAATATTCACTTCGTTGGTTTTATTTCTTTGTACTTAAAAATATTGTTTGGAATTGTTACCATTGCTAATATAGTCATTGAATAGTTATCACATGATTAGTCTAAATATAGGGATTTAAAAAATATAATTAACAAATAAAAAAAGTGATGGCCCAATTAAAACGAATTTCTCCACATGAAGCCCATTTGTCTAACCTTGGAAATGAGGTGGCGTCACTGAGCTTCCCTCTTGACTATGTCCAACCTAAGCTTCATCACGTTAAGCATGAATGGAATCGCCTATAGGAGAATTAAAAGTTAATAAAAATTACCAACAGTGTGATGTTATTCAAACCACCCCAAGAGTTTATCATCAATTCACATCTTAAACTTATGTCTTATGTGGGTGTTATAAGGGGATATTTAACAAGACCCTAGTACCACGATTGTGTGATTTATTTTTGTATAAATAATATGCATTTTTTTAAATGGTTTTTTAAGCACATATAGTATTTTTTAGTTAATATTCAATATAGATATGTTTTTTAATTAATTAATCAATTTTGAATGAAATAATATATTAATAAAATAATATTACTGAAAAAAAATTAATAAAAAAAAATTAACGTATAATTATTATGAATACAATTGTAATATTTATTAAGGTTTGAAAGTTATTTCTGTCAAAACCCATGAATTTTCCATAAATGTCAGTTTTTATTTTAAAAGTTAAAATTCACATGTTCAAAAAATTATTTAGATAAAATGAATATTATTGATGGAATAAGAACATTGAAATTTCTTAATAGTTTATTTATTTATAATTTTCTGAAACAATAGAATTTTTCAGTAAAAATTTAATTCCTATTGAATATATAATATGTTTTCTGACGTCATAATGGCCCAATAGTGATGTAATAAAATACTATATATGTTATGTTCATAAAATATATGTTTTACCTTTAAAATAATGATATTTCTATTTCTGTTTTATTTATTTGACAATTCCATAGTAGACCATAAAATGTTTATAATACTTTTAATCATTTTGAAATGATATCCTTGAGATGTGACTCACCTCAACATAAACAAGCCTAATTTTTTAATATGTTTGGACATTGTACTTGTTAAATAATTCGTTCCACTCACCTTTTAAAAATACCATGGTAAAAAACCATTTTCTAGTTTTTTGTTTTTAATAGTTTAATGTATAGTCTCTAAAAGCTAAAAAATAGTGAATTCCCTCTCTTTTCCTATATAAACCCACCCAATATATCACTTACCTTTAATAAAAAACCCTTTTATACCATTCCAAACATTCCATAATCCATCTAAAATCCTCCCAAGGAACCCAAAAATCACTAGAATCCTATCTGAAGACCCTCCCAAGTATTTGGGGTCACCTTTCCAAGTAAGGGATTTCATCCTTTCACATTTTTTCCATATTTCATTATATTATTATACCCTTTTGTTTTGAATTAAAAATTTTGGGATATGATTTAAAACATCCCCCACACATCTGTGGTTATGTTTTAATGAGGAGATATCCCTTTATCTTTAATTAATTCCCCCCATGCACACCTGTTACCATGTAGAAAGTCAGTAAGGTGTTTCCATCATTTCATTTAACTAAAGAAATTACTTAATATTAAACATATAAATTTCATTAAATATGTTTATAAATGTATCTACATTCCCCCTTAATTTTCATTTCATGCACGTATGATGAGAAACCTCTTTCTCTCTCATCAAACATTTTTATAAATTCTTCTGTCACACCATTATGCTGGTGAAATTATAGTGCTATTTTCCATGCCAAAGTCATTGTGTATTGAATACCATTCCCATTTACCTATCAAGGGTTTTCACGGTTATGGAAATTTGATTATTTATTATAGAGTTTAAATGATGAATTCTAAATTTATTTTTTTGTGGAATAAATTATGATGTTTAGTGAATCCATGATGTATGATCTATGAGGGGCACTTATGCCTGTAATAAAATGATTAAGAAGGGTGCACCCTGATATCACTCCAATTCATTGGGTAAAGATTAGTATCATGGTAAGTCATGTGAATTTTGGTTTTACTCAAGATAATTCTTGTGCGAAGAGGGTTTACTCATGCTCCATGTGCAATGATCATTGTCTCATGCTAATATCATGTTAAATATTGATGCTACATTTCCATGTGTTAATAATCATGCTATATCATGCCTTTTAATTCATGCTTCTTTTAATCTACATTGTTATGACTACTTCCTAATATATACTATATTCATTATTTTATTCCTTGCTTAATCCCTCACTATGATTTATAGATCACCCTTTTCTTATGAATGTCCCCAGGTTATCCTATAAATTGTTATGTATGAAGGAATTAGTGTAGTCTTGTAAAAGAAGTTTTCAGTAATGATGTATATTTCAGGTTTTAAGTTGTTATATAATGTTTCTATTCTCCAAAGATATTATACCTCTTTATCTTATATACATTATCATGTGAATATTTCATATAATAATGTATGTTGTAGTGTGAAATAAAGAGAAGGGTTTTTACAATTGGTATTAGAGGATCAGTTTAGTAATTTTTGGGATTAGGATTAGAAATCCCTAGTTAATGCACTAGAGAAAATAATAATTATAAAAAAACATACATATATTTTTATGAGTATTGAGTTAGTGGTTTATCAAGAAATTACATCCCTATCTGGATACAAGTAGGTAGAGGTGGCTATGGAACATATGTATCTATGGGTAAAACCCAAAAAACACAGCTTTGAGCTAGACTCGAATGAGAACTGGTGCATGACAACAGGCCTTAATGTACTCATGGTTATGAAACTCACATGGGATATGATTAGACAAATTCATAAGCTTAGTACAATCCATTTTTAATGGGATTTAGATATTCTCGTAAAATATATGTTGGGAAGTAGATCATGGATAACATAGATTGAAGCCTATAAGTTTATATGTTAATGAAATAAAAGAAATTTATACGGCGTCTATTTTTTTATATGGATTACCAATTATGTGTTAGCAATAACTTTAATCTTATTCCATCTAATGGTGGGTAATTGGAGGACTTGACCTATCAACTGATGTCATGATCAATGGGATTATTTATCTAATAGAATTCTAAATCTAATGGGATTGGGAATCATGAATTTGTAAACGATACACTCTCAGTTATCGCTTGTTTTGAATTCAAAAATGGGTGAGGAGGAACATCCCCCCCCAGAAAGATCAAGACTCAATCGATAGATTAATGAGACAAAGGCTTCCTACTTTTAATGGATAATTTTATCCCTCAATCACTCAATAGTGGATCAACTTCATTAAGAAGATCATCTCCATCATTAAATGTTCTAAAAAACAGAATTTTATTCTAAATGTTTATCATATAGAGGGTGTAGCAGATCAATGGTGGAAATTGATAAAAAATATGCAGCTTAATGAGGATATCAAGGTGTTAGAATGGAAGGATTTATGGAAAATTTTTTTTGATAAATAATTTCCTCAACACCTCTTACTTAAGAAGGAAAGGTACTTTCTTTCACTCAATAAATAATACAATTAATCTATCAAAGCTTATGAAAAAAATTCACATGACTTGAACGATTCTCCTATGGGTTTGTTGTTACCCCCTAATGCAAGGTTGACTGCTTATTTTGTTGGTTAAAACCTAGCCTATAGAAATACCTATTGATCTGTGACTTTGGGAGCTATGAGGAACTTTTTCTGATGTTCCCTCAATGTCGAAATGGATATTAGATAATCTCAGGTGTATCATGGGGATAACAAGCATAAGGTGTACTCTAATTTTGGTGATATGATGGATAAATATGACCGCTCTAATAAATTCCAGCACCCCACATTCCAAAGGTGCCAAAAAAAGCACCCCGAATATTACCGGGTGGGGAAAGGGAAGTGATTTAGGTGTGCAAGAGAAGGGAACATAGCCATTAACCACAGACAAGAAAACCCTGAGGCTGTGATAGTGGATATGAATGCTCTATTTGTCTCTCAACGTTTTGTTCATTGCTTCAACTGCAACGAACCTGGTCACTTTTTAAATAATTTCCTTTAGCCATGTTTTTTCAAAGGAAACTAACAACCTCTAAGGTAGCAAGAGCGATATTTGTCGATCACTAGTGCCAAAGTGAACCCCAACAATGAAGTAGTGATATTTATTCTAGTTATTCATTCATGAAAAGTGATCATAAATTTTGATTTTTGATCTAAAAATTGTTTAATATCTTGAATATTTAGTAGAATAATACCTACACCACCATAAATCAAGGAATTGGATTTGTAAGTGAGAATGGAAAATGAGGTAATCATCGCATACCATGAATATAACTCCTCCCATATCATAATATGTGGATTGGACATCCCAGTGAACCTCGTCATACTCACTCTGGTGGAACTATTGCGAGTCTTGGCATGGAATGACTTTCCTTATATAGAGCCAAAAAAATTGTTATGAGAAGGAAATCGCTCTCTATATGGTGAATCAACCCTAGATTCTGTATAAATGTAAGTAGGAGGATGAATATTCTTTAGCATAATCATCTCAACTGTGGATATTATTACCCTATGAGCATTCATATCTTTCATGGATGATTTATTCTAAGAAAGGGACCTTCATTGAAGACATGACTATTGTGTGGAATTTTTGAAAGTATTCCAGGATGAATTACCTAGTTATTCTCCAAGAATAGATTTTGAATTACCAATTTATCTTATACTTGGGGTATTTATAATATCCAATAATCCATATATAATGGATTTTTTTTAGAATGATGAGCTAAATAAAAAACTTTAGGAGAATCTGGATAAAGGGTTGACAATACAAAGTGCTTCACCATGGGGTGCCCCAGTCCTCTTCATCAAGATTAATGATGGGTTAATGCGTCTTTTCATTGATTATCATGAGCTCAATAAAATCACAATAAATAAAAATTATTCCCTTCCACGAATTTCTAAATTTTTCGATTATCTATGTGGATAACAATACTTATCAATGGTGGATTTTCAGTTAGGATATTACCATGTAAGGGTGAAGAAGGAGGATATCCTCAAAAATATTTTTCATACAATGTACGGGCTCTATGAATTCATAGTAATGCCTTTAAGACTCACTAATGCTTCAAAAATCCTAACAGACATGATGAATAGAGTCTTTAAAGATTGCATTGACAAATATTTTGAAGTCTTTATAGACGATATTCAAATATACTCCAAAACCAAGGGTAAACATGAGGAGCATCTAATCACAATACTAGGGACTGTATGCAAGGAGAAGCTCTATTAAATGTACAAAAAGTGTGACTTCTACTTTAAGGAGGTCCCATTCTTGGATCATATCATCACAATCATTGGGATACCTATGGATCCCTCCATGATAGCTGCAATGGAGGGATGGTCAAGGCCAACATCGGTAACAATTTACTTTTCTTCCTAGGGTTAGCTAGATATGAACACTAATTTGTGAGAAATTTCTCACCATTTCCCAACCCTTTAACCAAGAAAAGTCATAAGGGGGTAAAGTTTTCTTTGTGGGATGAATTCAAAGAGAGCTTCAAAGAGTTTAAAAGGTGGCACATCACTACACCTGTGCTCACACTACCCACAAGTGGTGAACTCTTAGTAGTATTCAGTGAATCTTTGAAAAGGGGATTGGGTTGTGTGTGGATGAAAAATGAAAAATACTATGCCAATTATTTAAGGTAATCGAGATTTCATGAAAGAAACTATCCAAAACATGATCTAGAGTTGGCTGTAGTAATCATCGCTTTAAAATTTGGATGACATTACTTCTTTGTGGAGAAGTGTGAAATATACATGGATCACGAATTCCTCATGTATATATTCACACACAAAGAGTTTAATATGTTCCATCAAATATGTTTAGATCCAATCCAAGGCTATGACTGGTCAATACATTACCACCTTCTGAAAGAAAACAAGGTAGAATATTCTCTAAGTAAAAAGGACCCATAAATTCTATCATTAATTAGAAATGAAAAGGATCTAATCTTATAATATTTGATGAAGATGGATATGGTAATTATATTGAATGGAACAACATAAATCATTTCACAAATGATTTCTCACCTGTTTCTTTTGGAATGGTTAAAGGATTCTCAAAAAGATGATGTTAGAATTCAGAAGAAAGTAGAAACTATTAGAAAAATTAAATCCTTATAGTGATTGTTAATGAAGAAGGAATTTTGATATTTGGGTCTAGACTATCAATTCCATAAAATCTAGAGTTAATGAATTATCTTTTGGATGATTCACATAGTTCAAATTTCTCCATTCATCCTAGAAACACAATGATGTATTGAGATATCCATGAGAATTTGTGGTGGGATAACATGAATAAGGAGATCACTAAGTATACATCAAACTTCCAGGTATGTAAACAAGTGGAGGCTGAGAGGTATAATTATAAAGGGATGATGCAACCATTACCCATAAAAAACATTGAAATGGAAAAAATCTCCATGGAATATGCCAGAGGACTTCCAAATACATCTAGAGAAAACAATTCGATCTGGGTTGTTTTGGATAATCATAAATTAGACTGCACACTTTGTCGTAATTTGGGAGGATTTATCATTGGATCAACTTGCACGTATAAACATTAGAGAATTGGTATCGCTGCATGGACTACCACTTTCTGTTGTAGCTAATTGAGATCCAAGATTCACCTCTATGTTCTAGAAGAGTCATCAACATGATCTGAATACTATTCTTAACTTCAGTACGACTTATTAAATCCTCAAACTGATGGCCAATATAAGAGTACTATCCAAACAATTTAGTAAATGCTGAGATCATGATCAATGAACTTCAAATGAGGGTGGTATCAACATCATACTATGGTTGAGTTCTCATAAAATAACAATTTATAATCAATAATTTAAATGGATCCTTATTAATCCCTGTATGGGAACAGGTGTAGAACCCCGATAAGATGGGATGAAGTTGGCGAGAGAAAACTACTAGGTCCAAAAATTGTCTATGAAATGGTGGAGAAGGTTAAGACTATCCAACATCATATTGAACCATCATAGATTTGACAAAATATCTATGCTGATAATATTCAATGGGACCTATAGATTGATGTTGGAGATATGGTATTCATCTACATATCGCCATGGAAAATAATTATGGGATTTTGGATGAAGGAAGGTTTAATCAAATGTGCATCATTCCTTTTTAGATCATTGATCAAATTAGAGAAGTGGTCAATCGACTAGCACTCCTACCGAACCTATCTCAAGTGCACAATGTATTCCATGTGTCACTCTTGAAAAAGATCATACATGACCCATTTCATGTACTCAATCTAGAGGAGGTTCAATTAGAGAATGAACTCTCCTGTGAGGAAAAGCGGGTGAATATCTTAGATCATAAGGAAATGTTATATGAAAGTAGACAAAGACCCTCCTCAAAGTGTTGTGGATAAATTAAAAGTGTGAATATGCAACTTGGGAATTAGAATAAGTGATGTAGTTGAGTTACCATCATCTATTTTATTGTGGGAAAAGTAAATTTGAAGTGTGAAATTTCTTATGGGGGAAGAATGTAATGACTGAATAATTTATTAATTAAAATTCCTCTTGATCTAATTAAATGTAGTATTATTTAAAATGGTTATAAAAATATGCCCTTCCTTGTTTTTTTTGATATTTAAAAATACTGTTAATAATTTTTATCATTGATAATATATCCATTTAATAGTGATCAATTGATTAGTAATAATATAGGACTTCCACAAATCAAATTTACTCTAAAAGAGGATGTCATGACCTCATCAAGTAAAATTTCTCCAAATGAATCCCATTTTTGGTGCTCAGAAACGAGGCAGCATCACTGAGCATCACTTTTGAACAAGCCTATGATGAGATTCAACACATTAATCTTGAAAAAAACTTCCAATGAGATAACCGTATGTTTATAGAGATTACCACTGAAGCGATGTTATCTAGGTCTCTTCATGAGTCTGTCACCATTGTAGACCTTAACCTTAGGACTTATGTGGGTGTTATAAGGGGATATATTACAAGACCCTATCACCATAATTGTTGTCTTTATTTTATTAAAAGGAATATAAATTTATTTTGTAGAATGGTTTTAAATAAAAACTAGTTTCTTTAGTTAATATTCAATTAATAAAAATATAATGATGAATTTATCGTTTTTTTAATAAATAATATTTAAATAAAATATATTTTTTAAATTACTTTTTATTAAATATAAATGATAATATAAAATTTATGAATATAATTGTAATTTTTAATAATATTTAAAACATGTTTTTTTCAAAACCCATGAATTGTCGCTAAATGTCTGTTTTTTTTATAAAATTTAAAAATTTACCTATTTAGAAAATTATTTAAATAAAATGAGTATTATTTTTGGAATTTGGATTTATAAATTATACAATAGCGAATTTTTCATAATAATCTGATACAATGAAATTTTGTATAAAAAATAAATACTTTTTAAATATATAATGTATTATATGACATCATAACGAACCAATTGTGATGTAATAAAATACTATAAATTTTTGTTTTGGACAATATATATTTTATATTTAAAATATTATGATTTTAGGTTTTCTGATTTATGTTACAAAGCCTTAGTGAACCATCCATGACTTATAAAACCTTTTATCATTTTAAAAAGATTTCCTTGACAGTGTGACACCCCTCTACAAGAAGAAAGCCAAATATTTTTATAAGTTCGGACATTGGACATATAAAATAATGTTTTTCACCACAATTTTCATGAACCATGGTCAAAAACCATGGTTTGTTTTGTGGTTTGGATTAGTTTAATGTGTAGTGTCAAAACGCAAATAATAATGAATTCCCTCTCTTTTCGTATATAAACCCACCCAAGCTACCACTTCTTTTCACTCAAAAAAACATGGAGCATGTACCTATCATTCCCTGATCTCTGTAAAATTCTTTCAAGGTGCCCCAAACTCCCATGAAGCCTCTATCAAGCCCCTCCCAATCCATTGGGATCACACTTCCAAGTAAGGGATTTCTTCCATTCTAATTTTTTCTCCAAAATATATTTTTATTATTATACCATATTTTTTTCAATAAAAAATTTAGGGGTATGATTTTTAACCTCTCCTAAACTACCCTTCATATGTTTGAAGGGTGATATACCCTTTTTATCTCTCATTAATTCCTTACATGCACATTTGTTACCATACCGAAATTCGTTATAGTGTTTCCCACTTGTCATTAATATTCATGAAATTATTTTAAATTAAACTTCTAAATTCAATTAAATATGTTGGTAAATGTATCTATATGACCCCCTTACTGTCCTTTTAATACACATATGATGTGATTCCCCTTTCTCTCTCTTTAATCATTTTTATTAATTCTTATGTCCCGTCATTATGATGATAAAATTACACTGCTATTTTCCTTTCCACAGTCATTGTGTAGTGGATACCATTCCCATTTTTCTATCAAGGTTATTCACCTTTATAACCATTTACTTATTGATTATTGAGTTTCATGTATGAATTCCACATTTATTTTTCTTCGAATAAATTATGATGTTTAATGAATCCATGATGCAAGATCTATGTTGAAAAATTATGTATAAAATGTAATGATTAAGAACAGTGTGCCATGATATATCTCTAATTTATTGGGTAATGATGGGTACCATGATACGTCAATTTCAATGAGTGTTTACTCATGATAATTCAAGTGTAATGAGATTTTAAACATTATCCATATGCAAGGATCCTTGGATCATTCTAATATCATGATAAACTTTGGTACCACATATCCATGTTAAGATAATCATACTATACCATACATTTATGTTCATGTCTCTATTATTCACTATTGATATTCCTAGGTCCTAAAATGTAATGTATTATTCATTTTTTTACCTGTTTACTCCCTTACTAGGCTTTATATATCACTCTTATCTTATGAATGTCATAGGTTTTCCGATTCAATGTTATGTATGAATAAATGTGTGTTGTCTTGAAAAATAAATCTTTAATAAATATGTTTATTTCATGTTTTAAGTAGTTATGTAATGTTCCTTATCCTCCAATACACTAGACCACTTGATCTTATATGTTGTATTGAGGGGAGATTTTATGTAATAAATCATATCTATATGTGAAATAATGACAAGGGTTGTTATAATCATTATTTATAAAAGAACCAATCTTCCATTCCAAAAACATGAAGACACATAGTTTTCCATTTATATTTTTTTAAACAATATTAATTATTATCTGACACCACTTCTGCAAACCGAAAAACCATTTCATCCAATTTTCAATCAGGTCACACATCATATTCAATTTATACACAATTTCCATGAGTCAAGACCATTTATAAACAAATTTGAGAAACCCAAAACCACCATTTAGATGTCAAAAATATGCCACTAAATCAAATGAATGATTTAAATGTTGCAAAATACTCATAAAATCTATGCACATATTTCATCGAACTCTGTATGTGAATTATTTATCAAAATAATATCATTTATCACAACATTATGTTGAAATCACCATTTTCACCCAATAAAATTATTCCAATGACCAGGATTCAATATTTAAAATATAATTAAGGTCTAAGAAGCATGACACTAATTATTCATAGATTTAATGTATGTGTAAATGGAAATATACACCAATGTTATGGCGCTTCAACAATGCAAAACAAAAAAAATCATGAAAATGTTCTAATATACAGGAACAACCAATTGGAACTCCAAACACACAAAACCAAGAATCAAAATCAATGGAAACATGAACCCCTGATTCCCTTGACCATGGTATAAATACTTCTTTAGAGAAATTGGCAGAAAAATGAATAGAGAATAGAAGAGTGGGGAATACCATGATAGATCTAGCCCAAAACCTTGATAAAATCCTTGATCCACACCATGGTAAGGAGATGGAATCTTAGATAAACATGGAGGATCAAACATTGAGTTTCAAAAACTAGGGGATCATGAAAATGTGTGTTTTGGGGTTAAAACCATAAGAGGATATTAATAGAATTTCATGATTTTGGAAGCTTGCGCGTTTTGTCCACACAGTTTGTTAAACAGTGTTCCATCCATGTGACATGGTTATATAAAAAAGGAAAACCATGTGAATTACTCTAACATGGTTCTCCTAACCGTGTCTGGGTTATGTGACCTCGACCATGGGCATCACCAAGTTCACACAGTTCCCTAGACTATGCCTCATGGTTCCCCCTAACATTGCGGTAACCATGCACCACATATTTCCATGATGAAAAACAAACAATTTCAAAAAACAATATTGATTAATCAAAGGAATAAACATGAGGTATAAAATAAAAAATAAATTACCTCTAACTTGGAACCCATAACACTAGGAACATGAGATAAAAATAGAGATCCAAAAATGATATTGAACAATGGGAGAAAAAATTCCAATTGTGAAAATTCTACCAACTATAATGCATTCGACACATAGAAACCCACAACATTATCCAATTAGTCAATAAAATACAAGTGATTCCTTTAACCACAGGGTCAAAAATCTCAATCGAAGAACACCTCAACCACCCCCAAACAGAACTCAAAATTAGATAACTTTAAAAGAAACATTTTATTGCCAAGACAACAATTGAAAATATAAAAAATTATAATCACAGGAGTAGAGAATGGACTACCTAACATTAGAAACCAATTATCACTGATCAAAATTAAGGGATCCTCAATGATATGCACATCGATTCTCTAACTATTTTAAAATTTCATTTGGATTCCCCAACAACAACAACCACTAAAAACCCCCCACCATAGAGGGGAAAATCATAATATTAGAAACACCATGCAATATAAAAGGATGAAACAAAAATGGAAACTAGATGTCTTACCACACAAGGGAAACGAAACAAAGATTTAAATAATAGAAATATAATCACCAGTCAAATATTAAAAAATTAAAATTGGACCTTCAAATATGATGAAACTACAATAAACAATCTTAAACGGTCTCTATTCCAGCATTTAAGATAAAACAAGACAAAGGTTCTTCACACCCCTTTTATTTCTGACTCTGTGTGACCTTCACGTAGGGGCCTATCACTAGATCCTTAATTAATTGAATCATATAATGCCTTAGAGTTTGGATATAATGATACCTGATTGGAACTCCACTTATAGTTCCATAAGTATCCACACAACATCCAAGGAAGAACTATAAGGCCACAACACACCATTATACCCACTATACATCAAAATGGAATTTTCACCCAAATAGGGACATAGATGGTGTACAAGAATCATCAACATTGATCAAAAAATATCCTTATTTTCCAAAAATAAAAAAACTATATTGTAATAAGAATATATCAAAAGATACATAATATCAACCATACATTTCAAATAAAAGAAAATGAAAATGGAAAAAACATATACCACAAAAGGAAAAAATTAGAACTATAAGGACACATACAATACAAGGAACTTTAACCTAGAAACATTCTAGAATCATAATCTGATAAAGGAATTAGAGTTTTTTATGATGGGGTGGGTTATGCTTCATGAATCTTCTTGGAAATACCCCGACCAAACTGTTTAAAGTGTATTAAGAATTCATAGGCATGATACAACTTCAGAGCACTCAAGAACGAAGACTTATTATGATATGGTTTTCTATACTGATGACACAAAATTAATCTATTCCCATAAGAATATCATAATTATTAAGAGTAATTTTGATTCCACGACCAACATGATCAACTTCAGGACCATTTTCCACTTCCTTATCAGTAATCCCACCACCACATCCAGAAACTAAATGAGGGATAACTACCTCAATCATTCCTATAAATACATATTCAACATGAATAGATTTCCTCACAACATCAGTAAATGGGGTTAGACCAATCTATAACACCTTTTATGGTATATCATATTGAATACCATACTCAAAAATTATAGGCATCATGGAATTTTCTATATCCTACTCTGGAAGGTATGAAATAAGATATAGAAAAATAAAAAAAGTTCTGCAACACTGATTCATCTTCTTACAGAAGAAATCATATTTATATTCCATTTCTCACCTTCAATAGATCATAGAAATATATTCGAATGAATGAAGACTTGATGATATACTAAGAGATATATTTCCTAGGATTGATTCAAGAGACTAACTTTCACCACATCCAGGTAATACCATCAAGAATAATAGTCGAAATTCATAACTATTGTGACTCAGGAAACTCAAGGAGCCATTATATCCTTTATATTTTTTACATACATTCATCCTTTTTGAGAGGATCTGCTTGAGTATAAAAGAGAGCTGGATTAAATTTTCGAAACTCAAGATGGAAATTTATTGGCTGATCAACTGGATTATTTTCTAATGTTAAACCAGCTATATCACACCATTATTATACATCAGATCTTTACTGTGGAACACAATCCAATGAGGAGACAATTAACTCAATACAATCTAACTCATTAAAAGGGTTCCAAACTCAAAACACCTCACTATAAAAATTTACAAAACATAAGGTAAAATATACATAGAACCTCTAGATACTACAATGCCATAATTTTACTATTAAAAATTTTTTAAAAGAAAACACGCTTTGTGGATTGCACACTCACCAATGGTATTCCATGGTGCCTCAAGTTTAAAAATTATTATTCCACCATAGTCACCCATCCATTCATGACAAACTTGGTTCTCATTAACCCATATCATCATCCATAATTCTTTCTATACATCTACATGAATGTGGAAACCCATGGAAATGTCAAAGGTCAAAACAAAAAAAATCATATTTTTAAGAAAAACATTTCATCAGTATCGAAAAAAATTCATTCCATCAAAAGTTATTTGATGAAAAACATTTTATTTCTAATTTATAACATACTTCCAAATCCATATTCAAGGTAAATTTATAATTTCCAAGAAATCAATTTAAATGACTCTAAATTCTCATTATAAAAATACAATATTGTTAAACAATTCTAATTATACCCTGATGATCGTTTTATAAAACCCAATTTTTCTAAGGCCTTCCTCAAAACAAATTATTAAAATCCAATTCCCATTATCCAAAAACCCAACTACTTCCCAAAAAAATGAATTTAAAATTCATAAACATGTGTTTTCAAAAAAAATATTCTAATCATGGAAGACCAAAACTAACTCACAATAGGGAAACTATTGTTGATGGTTGGCTGGGATATGTGTATGTACCCTTATTCCAACCACATCACCACCACAAAGAATATTCTAGTACAATGCCCCCTACTCCACAGGGCTTTCCAAGCCCAGTGTGCTCACTCAGGCAATTTTCCCAACACCATTTTCATATCGCAA
Organism: Viscum album; assembly: GCA_963277665.1. Taxonomy (NCBI): domain Eukaryota; kingdom Viridiplantae; phylum Streptophyta; class Magnoliopsida; order Santalales; family Viscaceae; genus Viscum; species Viscum album. Next base: position 602,473,916 of record OY728136.1, on the reverse strand, counting down.
TCACATAAACACAAAAAAACCCATAGAAATAAAATAAAACCCGACATCTCATTGAAGCTAAAGGTTTTGTCCGGAATGTGTTGCATAAACACTACTTTAATCCTAAAAAGCATGCTCCATCATTATTAGTACATCTACATTGGCATCCCAAAAAACATAGGTCACTCTATAATCTAGATCCTCTGATGATACAACCTCCATCTGATACCATTTCATCATAAACCAACCTGCGATGACCCTAAATTGGTATCCCAAGTTGATCACCACCAAGGATTGAAGTAAATTCTAGGTCCAAAAAGGATATCAGGCAGTGTTGTATATGAATAGATTATCCAAAGAGAATGAATTTACTAAATATAAATAAATTAATTAAATAGTTAAAATAGACCGAGCATCCCAAAATTAGAATATATCTAAAATTCATAATTGAACATCATTTTACAAAGCGGAAAATACAACAAAACTAGAAAAAAACAACTGAATATCTTGATGACTAAAATATATCTATGTCACCTGAGGGAAACTCTCTGATACCAAGATCAATAGTCTCCCACGGTGATCAAAACAACATTGAAACCCACATCAAAGATTAAATAAATGGACTAACTATAGAAATGATTACATAAATTGAGTAGGAATTCCAGAAAAAAAACTTTTCCCAATAATTTTTTTAAAATAAAGATACATCAACATTAGGTTTGAAATAAAATATATAAAATTAATATTTTACACATATTATCCACTATAAATAAAAAAATGATCCACTACATATTTTCATTTAAAATTTAAAATTCATTACTATGAAATTGGAAATTTAATTTTAAATAATAATGATGATATTCCATTTAACAAGGAGAGAAATCATTTGAAAAACATTTTTCGAAACCATTTTTATAAAACAATGAAAATAAAATCATTTCTCTTAAAATAAATAAACTACACATGATAGACATATCAATTAAAACATAATAATGGAAATGGAAATAATCACCTAAGAGTAACTAACCATCAATCATCTCAATCATCCATCTTAGTTATCTAACTGCCAATAGACATGGAAAACCCTAGGAGCACAGGATATAATCATGAACATGATATAAATCATGACTCATCAAAGAAATAATTCCTCACTTGATGATATAAAATTATAAAACACACTTAATCAAACCCTAAATTCCTAGATTGAGGGAAATATATCATAGAAACTATAAAAAATATATCCCACCTAATACGGGACACTATCTAATGTATAAATTTAACTAGAGAAATAATTGTTCTCAGTAAATTCTTAAGATATTCCAGGTCTCCTTGTCTAGAGTATAAAGGGGGTGATCCAAATGATCTAAAATCACAATCCAATGAGAATAATCTATATCGAATATAAACAATTCACAATACATGAATCACCTTTACCCACAGCATGGATCAATCAATTTCGACAAACAATAGATCTCATGAGAGTCCACAATGAAGATATCCCATTCCGATCAAGGTAAATGGGTCGTCAGGAGTCTATAGAGAGGTATCCCAACTATTCACATAATGGATCATGAGGATTCCACAGTGACTACATTCCATATATTAAATATGTACCATGATTGAAAATTATATGAGTAGGGTTTTCTTAATTATCCTTTTATCCAATTTCACAAAAGTTACAAATAGTCCTAAAGAATTATATCCCAAATAATCAAACATCCTTTTCCAAAAATATCTAGAAACATAGTTTTTTGTTAAAAAATAATTTTAAAATTTTCATTTATGTTCTGACACCACATCATTATGAAAATCACAACCGAAAACTATTTTCACCACAAGTACCAAATGGGCCCCACATCATTATCATATTCCATTCATTTTCATGATCCAAAATAAATTAACAATCCATTTGAGAATCCCAAAACCACTATTTATATTTCAAAAATATATATTCAAATCTAATCCATTGTTTAATCATCACCAAATACTTCATATTCCAACAGGGAGTTCCATCAATGACTTGGTGTGAAATATTTAAGAAAATAATTCTATTTTTCACAGATTAGGGTAGAAATAACCACTTGGCACACTGAAAAATTATTCTAATATTCAAGAAAAAATATTTATCATATAAGAAATGTGATAAAATCATTAACTCAATGAATCTTATATTTATAGGAAAGTGTAAAGGTAAACATACCAAAATCATATGATACTTAAACAACACATAATGGAAACAACCTTGAAAAGGTTCTATAATCTAAAAACAACCTTGAAGAAAACTAATCACACAAAACCCCAACAAAAATCATTAGAAACATGAATCCTAGATCACCATGATATTGGAAGAATGATATCCCTATATAAAATGGATGAATAATGATGAGAGAGGATAAGAAAGGAGAATACATTGAGAGACCTATCCCAAAAACATTATGAAACAATAGATCCACACCAGGGAAGTAAAGATAACTCTTCGAGAGGGAGGGAGGATCCACTTATGGGTTTCATGAACTAGGGAAACAAGAAAATGGGTGTTTTGGGGTTATGTATAGATGTATATGAAATTAAATTTCAATAATTTTAATATATGGAAAGATCACAGGGTTTGGTCGCTTGGTTTCGTAAACTATGCACCACCCGTGCGACACGTTCTTTTAAAAATTGAAGAAACATTTGCTTTCCCTCCAAAATGTATTTTCTTAATTTTTTTTGGTTCATGATATCTTAACCAGTAGCATCACCAACCTCCCTTTGTTTTATAATCTATTTCGTACAGTTTCCTCTATCCACATGATGACTGCGTTCCACCTACTGCTAATCCCAAAAACTCATCACTTCAAAAAAACTCCCAAAAAATAGGGAATAGACATGATGTCAAAAAAATCACCTCAAATTTTAAACTTGTCACACCTCGAACATCATTGAAAACCCATGATTCAAAAGTGATTTGTAACAAAAGTTGAATACAAAAAATCTAAGTGTGAAACATAATTTCTATAAATGAATGATATTTATCTTATATTTCATACATGATACTCAATATATATGACATACTTAGTGTTCAGGATTGTTTTTATTTCATTCCATAAGAATCACATTATCTTTATCTAAGTCATGAATATGATATTTTAATTGAAATAATATATGGAGGAGCACATATTTCAAAGAAAACTTATTGAATATCCACCATTAAGTTCAAGTATTTAAATACGAAACTGTATAATAATTTTTTTAATATATTTATTCATCAATTTGAATCACCTTGGTGTGCACCATTTTAATTTATTTAATAAAAAAAATTATCAATGAAACCCTTCATTGATTATTGATGACATAAACAGATAACAATCAACAATATGTGTCATCTAAACTGTATCAATGATTAATTGATCTACAACTATGAGAAACATAATTTTCCATGATTTATCATTAAACTGTACTCTATTAGTTGTGGGTCAAAAGTGAAGAAATACTCATGGAAGCAATCCATGTATGGTATCGACACTATGAATATATTTTGGTTTCATTTGGACTTACAAATACACCTACTATCATCATGGATTTAATAAATATTTTATTATATATTACCTTAATTGTTTTTTACTAGAATTTGTAAATGAAGATTGTATATTTTATAATATTAAGTATAATCATAAATATAACCTGAAAATTATACATAATAACTTGAAGAAGGATATAATGTATTAAAAATTTTGAAATTGTGATTTTTGGATTTGTAATAAATCGTACATTGGACATATAATCTCATGGGTGGGTATTTAAGTGGAACCATAAATATTAGAAATTATTAAAAAAATGGAATATACCAACCATGGTTATGGGGATCTGTCTATTCCTTCATTTCCTTTCATTTTTATGATCTTTAAAATATAATTTCCTAATGATTTTTAATCAAATCAATATGTTAACTCTGAAGCGATCGATGTTCCATTTTAAATATGATTGGGTGTAATTTTCAAGGAACTGAATATAAGGTTAGTTAGTAAAACTATGGTCACATTAAAATATAGTGGTAATGTCTTTATAATATATAACGATTCATCAAATAACATAAAATGATGTGTTCTCATATATAATGATATCATTATTAAAAATTCCTCCAGAAATATTAATGGTTAATGAAAAAAGTAACCCAAATCATGATTTAGAGATAGCCACAGAATTTTCCCATTAGCATTATTTTGGATTTTACTTAATAGAGAAATATGTGATATATATACTAATAAAAAATGTTTGAAGTATATATCCACAAATGAAGAACTAAATATTCTCTAGGTAAGATTCTTAGGGATGATTAAATATTATATTCCTCAATACGTTATCACCTATGGAAATTGAACATGGTTGCTAATGTCACGACCTGTCCCACTCGGCCCGTGTTGTGACTACCCCAAGCACGCCATCCATAGGCCAGGGGTTGGCGAGTTGCACAGGAAAAGTAATATCCCTAAAACCCGAACACATTGCCTTTCTAACATGTACAAACACACATAATAGACACAACAAAGTAAACCATATAGTAAAACAACTTAATGAAAAATTATGTACTGAATGTAAGGGGTCAGAATACATCACCAACTAAAAAGATACAACTACAAATGAAAAAAAATATAGTTAGATTGTCCGCAAAGGATCCTACCTAAAGGGTAGGTACAGATCATCTCCAAAACTCTCCACATCAATCACCACCATCGTCCACCATCAGGTCCTTGCTCCCTAAGTCTCAGTCAAGGCTACCAATCATCTTCCCAAAACATAACTGGGTGTCGGTGATGCGTTTGTAGGGGATTGTATAAAATTACACAGTAGGGACCCTAATACCCTTGAAGGTCTCTCAGAATTCCACAAAGGAAAATCACAAAGCATGATCTCAATAACAAAAGACAAAAAAAAATACACCGCTCAAACAAGGTATAAGTAATGAAAATAAGTACCGATGATTGGTGAAGAAGCTAGATAATCTTATTCTATCGAGAGGAACTAGTGCTGACCATATGAAGTCTGACCCACACAAGATCAATATGTACTATCCTCTTATTGATTTGTCTCCAACCTCCACCTCATTGCCAGCAACTGGATTCCCGCTCAAAGTAAGAATGATTTTGGATATCCACCACTCAAAACATTGGTCATGTTTCATCTTCCACGATGTATCAATAAGAAGTAACATTATTATCTACCACGTCATAAGGGTTCCAACACAATAGACAGTGTGTCAACTGGACGCATGGTCTGTATGTTATTGGCATTTTAGTGCGGAGTTCCCAGTTGGATTTGGAGTCAATCCAACCCAGCCATACTCCAGCATTATCCAAAACTCTGGTGGAGTATCTCAAAAGAACGGTCTCACTCCATGAATCCCGACTCAACAAAAATTTGATCAAATGGATGCTCGGTTCAAAAGATACAACACCTTAAGTGTTTTTGGGATAGAGAGTGGCCCGGGTACAAGTCTGACCCAACCCAATTCGGCTGGGATGTGGTGGGTTCGGCATGTTGGGTTGTGGATTGGCCTGGACCACCCTTGCCGGGATAGGCTACGGGCTAGCCTAGCTCGCCTGGAGATGCGGTCTGCCTGTCGAATGGCTCAATGGAGATGTTTATCCCCCTTCAATTAGTGGCACCATGTGGTGCCGACACAAGGGCCCCAGGACACATATGATGTGGGTCCCCCATTCATTCGTTGTTGCTTTGAGGTCTTTCTTCATTCAACATGGCTTGCAACGGTGCACCACCTCTACCTCTGCCTCCATGGCCTGCCGAGGGGTGTCCACATTCTGATGTTGTTGCAGCAAGTGTCGGCACGCTGCCTACAGCTGTCGTGCGGGCGGATCTTCTGTGGGGCTCTGATGACTTTCTAGATCACCATTTTCACTTCCTCTTGTTCCTATGACTCTCTTGGGATGTCGTCATCATAGAGTGACCCACTGTTTTTCACTTCTATAACATTTAGGAATCCTGCCCTAAAGAATGAAACCCGAACAAAGTGGCAGAGGGTCTGGGCCTTATTTGTTCGACCTACTCCCACCATGATAACATGATAACAAGCACAAGAATAATTCATCAAATATAAGAATAGCTAAAAATATAAACCCACTACCTCGATATCCATTGAAGGTGTCGTGGATGCGGCGGGAGGAGCATCAACGTTGGATGAAGTCATCGACGTTTTTCATTCCTAGATCGTTGTCACCCGAGAATCCATCCTCCGTCAGTGGATATTGCTGCAAGACTTCGCCAGAGTTTCCTCCCTCGAAGAAGTTGTGCCAAAACCCACCTTCATCTCCATTTAAATAGGAGGGTGTAGGTGAGTAACGCATTGAGGAATTAATGAGGTTCATTAAATGAATTAATGAACCGATTTTAATTCACAATGGTGGAGTTACACAGTTGATGTGTCAAACCATTAAATTTCTTGACAAGTCACATGCCCCACAACCACCGCCCATCCGTTGGAGAAAAAGAAAATAAAATAACAATTAAATGTTATTTTACTTTTCCTTAAAAAGTACAGAAACTATCTTTTTCTCCTGACCTTCTACGGTCGAAGTGAAGCCTCCCATAAGCAAATCCCATCACTATGGATTCAATAGTGTGCTCATATTTTCTATCCAAGCATAAGTTCAAATGATAGAAAATGTCACATGTGCATTTACCTAACGTAACATAAACAAGATCAAAAATTCCATCCAAGAAAACCGGGCCTCAGAATCAATCACAGTCAATTTTAATAAGATCGTAACAATCCCAAATAGTTAAAAAAATACATAAAAAATTTGGTTCTTTAAATTTTCCCCACCTTTGGGATTTTTGTCCCCAAAAACTACAACAAAGATATGGGAACATGTGGAGTTACTGAGCACGCATCAAGGCCTCCCGCTACAAGGTTCGCTCATGGAGGTCCCCATGCTGCCCACAAACTTGTAATAGGGGAATTGACTGCCCACAAAGGACCCGATCCCGTTGATCCTCTATATCTACTAGGAACTCTTCAAACATCTCCCCATCTTCGATTTCCAGATCACCCCAGTTGATAACATGTTATAGATCATGCATGTGTCTTCTCATCTTCAAGATATTGAACAAATTATGCACCTAATGCCTATATGGGGAAATACCTAGATTGTATGACACATCATCTACTCTGTTGAGGATCTGGAAAGGTCCGACGAAACTCATAGATAGCTTTTTGCCCAAGCCAAACCTCTATAATCCTTATCAGGGTGAGACGTGTAAGAAGACATGGTCGCCCTCATAAAACTCTAGGAGTCTTCGTCTTCTATCGGGATAAGAATTCCGCCGGCTTTGTGCAGTCTTAATTCACACATGGATGATCTGCATCTTCTCTGTGGCAGCCTGTACCAACTCTGGACCCATATTTGCTGACTCCCCAAGGTCTGTCCAGCAAAGAGGTGATTTGCAAGGTCTCCCATACAAAGCCTCAAATGGATCCATGCTGATAGTGTATAGGTAACTAATTACGTATAAAAACTCCACTTGGGATAGGTGGACGTCCCAACTGAAACCAAAATCAATGACACGAGGACGATGCATGTCCTCGAGTGTTTTTATGGTCCGCTCCATATGACCATCTGTATGAGGATGAAATGTTTTTCTCAAGCATAGCTGAGTCACGAATTCCTATTATAATCCTTTCCACAAGCGAGATGAAAAACATGCGTTGCAATCTGAGATGATCGTTGATGGAAAAACGTGCAGTCTCACAATCTCTTGTATATAGAGACATACCAATCTCTCTACTGATCCCTACTCTCGGATGGGTAAGATGATATACGACTTGGGAAGTTGGTCAACGATCACCATGATGATATCATGGACAATGGATGTATGTGGTGGCCCAGTAAATAAGTCCATGGATATACCATCCCACTTCCACTCTGGTACCCCATGTTTTTTAGCTATACCTGCTTGTACTTGATTCCTGGCTTTCACTTGCTGACAAGTGAGGCATCAGGATACAAACTCTTGAACTAATTTCTTTATCCTTGGCCACCAGTATTGATGTCAGAGGTCCTAGTACATCTTTTCCACTCCAGGATATAACACTAAATGGGATGTATGGAAGTCCATAAACACCACCTCTCAAAGTGTCACTGGTACCATTGTGCTTACTCTGAAGAGAACGACGTGCTTTCCACTTTCAGGAAATTATTTTAGGAGCCTGTCAGGTAAATATCTAAGAACATCGGGCCTTGTAGTCAATATCCCCAAGTTGTGCCTCTTGAAATCACTTGAAATGTGAGGGGGTGAATTTCATGGACTGGATGTTAGCTGCTCCATATCTATACACATAGGATATCTACAACATGGATAGATGATCTGTCGCCTCACCCAGAAGTTGTAGACTAGATCTTCTGCTCAATGCGCCTGCTACTGAAATCCCCATCCCAGATGTATAGACTATCTCAAAGTCATATTCTGAGAAGAACTCTAGCCATCATTGTTATCTTAGGTTTAGCTCCTTCTGAGAGAAGATATACTTGAGACTCTTGTGGCCAGTGTAATCAATAAACCATTCACCCATCAACTAGTGCTGCCTCATATTCAATGCAATGACCATTGGTGCAAACTCCAGGTCCTGGGTAATGTAGTTCTGCTTGTGATATCTCAGCTTTCGTGAACCTTATGTGATCACCTCTCCCTCCAGCATTAGAACACAACCCAGCCCATCCCCATATATGTCGTAGTAAACTATGTACCCAAGTATCTCTTTTGGTATCCTCCAGATGGGATCACTCATCAGTCTGTGCCTAAACTCCTAGAAACTCTGTTGGTAGTTCTCTATCCACAATAATGGCTACCCCTTCTTTATCAAATCTTTCAAGGGTACCTCTAGCCTGGAGTAGTAAATTACAAATCTCTGGTAGTACCCATCCAATCCCAAGTGGATCCCAAGAAAGTAATGCCTCTATCTTTTCTGTATCCACTAGGATTATTCCCTCTGAGATAAGATGCCCCAGGAAGTGGACTTCTCGTATCGAGAACTATCACATCGGGAGATTTCCATCAACATGCTATTCATGGAGTGTATCTAGGACTATATTTTGGTGTGTGGCGTGTTCCTCCTCTAATGCTGAGCATATCAACATTTAATTGACGAAGACCTCCACAAAGCGATCGAGGAATATCTGAATGATCCTATTCATGATACCCATGAACATTGCCGGAGCATTGGTTACACCAAAAGGAATCACCAAGAACTCATAAGGGACATACCGACATCTGAATGCTCTCTTCAATAAGACCACATACCGTACTCTGAGCTGATGATAGCCTATTCTGAGGTCTATCTATGAAAACCATTGATCTCCCTTCATTTGGTCGAAGAGATCACCGGTTCTTGGGAGTGGGAACTTGTTTTTCCTGGTCACCTTATTCGGGAACTGATAGTACACCCAAAGCCTCAAGCTCACATCCTCTTTCTTGACGAACAAGATCATTGATTCCCATGGAGAAACATTGTGCCTTTGGAACCCCTTTCCCTACAAGTCCTCTAGTTGTACCTGCAACTCCCGAATCTCTACAGGATCCATCCGATATGCTGGTGTAGATATCAGTGTCATCTTGAGGTAGATGTAAATGGAAAAGTCTACATATCTATGAGGAGGTAGTCTTGGAACATCATTAGGGAATATATCATCATACTGATCCAACACTACTAGATAACTCGAACTCCTCACATCAACTACTCTGAGGGTGAGGAAAGACAACTGATGAGTGATCAGCTACACCCTCTATCGTCAAGGCCAATCCTATGCTGCAAAGGATTCCTCTTTGCTAGTGAAGGTAAAAATAATCACATCCTCACAAACACATCGCAAATTTCACCTAAAATGGACGATCTGAGTATGGTCTATGGATAGCCACTCCATAACCATGATGACATTGTAAGGCCTCGAAACTACTAGTAGGAGATCCCAGCCGATGCTCTTTCATCCTATAGAGAGATCACACCACTTTCACTAGTGTGTAATAATCAAATCTTCTCTTGTAGGAGTCTCTAATCACAATGATTGATCCAAAGGCTCCATAAGAATCTCCGCCCTCCGAACGAGTGCCACAAAAATGAAAGAGTAACTTTAACCTTTGACTATAATTACATCAGTTAGGGTGGAATAGACACAATTCATACGTCTAATCATTTGTAGAGCGCCGTGGTCATAGGACTCTACTACTTGTAGGTGTGCTCATCCCTGTTCACCTGATTCTCATAGTCAGGGTTGACCTCTTTGTGGGGGTGGAGGTAGAACCAGAAATCACCACCCATTGACTACTGCCCGACCTTCTCCTCTGCCACTTTCACCACCCTGTGAACCTCCTCGCTTGAATCTCTAACTCCATCCCGGAAGCCTTTCGACGGTCTACTGATCATCTGAATGGTATGTCAGGCAGTTGCAATCCATGTTGCCCTACCTTCTGCACATGAATCACTGTCTGCATCCCAATTTACATTCTCTTCCTTCTAATCTCTGCACCCCCAACCTTGTATCCCGGGGTCGTCCACTGATGGGTCTGGTCCTCCTCGACCTATGTGTCATCTGTCTACTACCTCTTGCATATAACTCAGCTTCCTGTCAACCTATATTTGCTCTCACCATTAGTTCTTACGTGTCTATGAAGCTCTCCACCAACAATTATCACCTGATCACTCCAAACTGCACTGAGATATTCAGTGATATCATCTACACTCTGATCTTCCATGGAAGACACAGCACAAAGATCCAGGCCTAGAAGAAAGTGACATATACGATTTCCATGGAGTATGGATAGAGGTTAGTTAATCTCACTGAGAATTGAGCTACTGTAAGGCTACCCTACCATAAGTGCAGGAGCTCCTGAATATGCAATGTGAATAGTGACGTTGGATTGAACTCCCCCTGAATTGGCTCTCAAATCCTATCCAAGTGATGGTCACATCACCATGTTTCTAGAGCGTCAGGATCCACCATCTTTTAGTTGTGCCCTAGAAAAGGCAAGATGCTAGGATAACCATATTCTCTGATGGTGTCTCAACCAAGAGAAAAACTCTTGCCACATCCTTTAACCAGTCCTCGGATTCCTGGGGATCTTTCTCACCACGAAAACTCAGAGACCTCTGTCTCTGAAACTCATAAAACACATTTAGTTGGAGTGAAAAATCTGGTGGTGGAGCTAGTGGCATCTATTGCCCCATGGGTGGGGGTGCAACTGGTGCACCACCCGAATGTGCAACCACGGTAAGTGTGCTCTTTACGAAATCCTCGTCGCTCAGTGGGCCATCATCTTATACCCCCTTGGGAATTTGGGCTAGCAGTGTACACGACATCGTCCTGAAAAGAAGTAGGTGTGACATAGTAAATATGTTATATATTGGGTGTTGACTCAAAGATATCCAAGTAAAAACATTTCCAAAACACACTCAATCAGTATTTTCAGAAACCGAGTAAGAAATCAGAATACAGGGTCCTCTTGTGTGGATTCGTCGTCCACTACTCTAACACTGGACTCCCTGAACTGGAAACCATAATCAAAACACTGATGTCAATTGATCCATTAGAATGGTCATAGTCCTTCTTCCTCGCTAGAGCCGACTACTCTGATACCACTTTTTCATAACCCGTCCCTCAGGGTCATTATCATGACTACCTCAAGACCTCCTTCCATAAGCCAGGGGATAGTGAATAGAACAAGAAAGGCATCTTCCAAAAATTATAAGTCATTTCCTTTTTAACATGTACAAACACACAAAATAGGTAAAAAACAAAGTTAACCACATAGTAAAACAGCTGAAGTAAAAATGTGTGTACAGAAAGTAAGGGGTCAGAATACAATCCAATCTAAAAAGATACAACTACAACTAAAAATAGAAAATAACTGTGGAGATTTTCCACCAAGTATCCAACCTGAAGTGTACAAAAAGATCGAATCCACCACCCTCCACGTCAACCGTCACCGCTGTCCACTGTTAGGTCCTTGCTACCCGAGTTTCAATCAAGAATTCCCGTCATCTGCAAAAGACACTACAAGGTACAGGTGATGATCATCCACGGTGATTATAACATTACAAAGTAGGGAACCCAATACCCATGAAGGTCTCATAGAATTCTACAAAGGAAACCCACAAAGCATCATCCCAATGAAAATGCACGAAGCAATAGACACAGATCAAACAAGGTAGAAATTAAGCATAGAAGTACATATGGTTAGCTGAGAATCTAGATCATCTTATTATATCGTTAAGAACTTTTTCTGACCATACATAGTTTAACACACATAAGATCGATAGGTACTATCCTGTTGAGATGGTATAGGAGTATGATATAATCTATAATACCAAATTTAGGATCAAGATAATAAGGATATTGTATGTAGTATCTAATGATGCTGAAAATACAAGAGGAGGGGTGAATTAAATTCTTTAAAACATTATTTTGGAACTTTTAATGATGGTTATGCTTAACAAGGTTAAACATGGTAATTTAAAAAAAATTTAAATTCATCACACATGCTTGATTCGGGAAATATGATTCTGAGAAAGTGAATCCAGAAATATGGTTCCTGAAATTGAAACTTAATGAATGTTTACAATGATAAAGACTCTACCTTAAAGCGAATAGAATCTTACTATATCAGAGTACCGATATAAGAAAATAAAAGATTGTTATATACTTTCCTCAACAAATAAAATGCATCAGAGAACATGTAACAAAACAAGTAACAAGTAGTAAATCTTTTAACCCAATGAGAAGGATATAAAACAACCTTGGATAAAGGTCCCTTGATTTATACATTCAATAAAGTCTTCCTTACCTACACCAAGGTAAGCCCTCGAAATGATGATCGGAGTATGTCTTGTTATCCCTGCAAGCCCCCAACTTCAAGGTAGTTGGCACCTCTGTCTTCCTCAGCAAGGAACCCTGAACTTCAAGGTATTTGGCACCATTGTCTTCATATCCCCAGAATCCCTCGATTGTACACACCAACAATCAGAATCCCACAAAGCAAATCTGAACAATAATTTCAGTATGCACAAAGGAATAAAGCCTCTCTCTATAGAAATAACATTAGAAGAATGTAATATCTAGATTGATCAACTCATTGTGATCTCTTTAAAATGAGCTTTTATTTATAGGCACAACTACAATGGTCATCTCCCTCCTCCAACTGTTATATATTTCCTTGAATTCTAGAGGGACCTGTACACATGTCACTCAAACAATGGTTAGTTAGTAACTGAATGCATGAAATATTTTTATAACAAAAATAAGCGTAAGAAAAAATATGGTTACATAAGAAAAATACTATATTTGGAATGTACGCAAATAAAAGTTCAGAGCCTAAAAAACACATTCGGTGTATATAATACAAGGATATTCGGATTTTGTTTTTTAAGGAAATAGGATCCTAAACTCAATAGAATTGTGGTGTTTGAATTTCAAGGATATTTGGTGTCTGGATTCACAAGAATTTGGAACCTGATCTTACAAAGTTCGGAGTAAGAGTTCATAAGAATTCAGAGTCACAAATTACAATGTTCGGAGTTTGAATTCATTAAAATTCAGAGTCATAACTCAGAAGAGTTCAGAGTCTGATTTCAGAGAACCCGGAGTCAGAACTCAGAATAATTTGGAGTCAGAACTTATAAAGTTTGGAGTCTGAATTCATTAGATTACGGAACCTCATCTTACAATGATCAGAGTCAGAGATCATAAGAATTCTAAGTCTAAACATACCATGGTCGGAGTCTAAATTCATTAGAATTCAGAGTCAGAACTCAGAAGAGTTCAGATTCTGAATTCAGAGAACTCGGAGTCAGAACTCAGAAGAGTTCAGAGACTGAATTCAGATGTTGAAAATAGAATACTTCTTTATCTAAGTATTATATGATTCCAAGGTTTTAAATATGAAACCTAATTTTACATGTAAACAAGATAATGAACAATGAAAACATGGTAAGGATAAATTTTGTTGTGGACAAAAAAATTTCCTTATATAAGTAAACATAGGGTAAAATGGGATTTTCCATGAGATAAGGTGTTTGTGATTTTCAAAACAAGAACGAATGATTATGTAATAAAAAGACCTTACTGAATCAACAATATCCCCAAAACATGAAGGAATGGAAAATTCATAAGTAAAACCTTATTGACTCAACAATCTCCCCCTTTTGGGAAAGCAAAAACATCCTTAAAGAAAAGAATAAAAGGACGTTGTCAATATTTTTCTAGACATTGAAAATAAAACTTATCTCTCATTACACATTGACAATGATTAATATGACTAACTCCCCCCTTAGGCTTTGTAACCCTATGGATTGTATTCTAGATTTCTGGAATTATATTTTTTGTTATCTTGAGTACAGAAATCTCTAGAATTAAAAATCCCCTTTAGATAAACTCCCCCGTACTTAGGGATATTTATTCTTTTCTTAGTATTATTTTTTCCTTTCTCCCCCTTTGTGATTTTCAAAAAGATTTTTAGGGAATGGAAAATAAATTATAGTACCTGAAATATTAGTACAAAGCATAAAAACAAAGACGAACAACAAAAATTTCATTAAGATAGGAAGAATTTAAACAAGGATGAAAATAAAAAAAAAGATCGGATTAGATCTATTTTCATTCCATATCCTTGGATATCAATTTCTAAAAAATGGTTTTTAGATTTTTGAGTTCCTTTTTGTCTTCCTACGGTTGCTTAAGGTGTTGAATCAGATCCTCAGATTTATTCTCTAAAGCTTTGATTCTATCATCCTTAGACTTGAGAGGTTCTGCCGGAGCCTTCATCAGTTCATCATTCCTGACTAGCTTCTCTTCAATCTTGATCTGATGATCCCTTTCCATCTCCCATATTTGGGAAATAGAATACAACTTCCCATTCAGATCCTTGAAATCCTAACAGAAAATTAATTTTTTTATTATAAAACACTTTTATGGAAAAAGTGAGAAACCAAGAATTCCATAAAGAAAGAAATAAAACACCCCACCCAAGGAAAACATAGAACAAACTACAAGATGTACCCCTCCCTAGCAGATACTATATGAATACAAGATGTCACCAAGATGGACCCTTTATCAAGCAGTCCCGTGAAAAAATGCACAGGCACAAAACTGATGGCAAGACATACCCTCTCAATCATCCAAATCCCAAGGGCTCCCACCAGTGAAGAAATTATGCTCATATCCCTTTCTGAAAAAGATCAAAGTAGATTTCTGGAAACAAAGCACCAAACATCACAATAGCACTGAGCAAAAGGAATCCAGAAACAGACACAACACGTAAAAAAAATCCACTCATTCAAGGAAACCAATATGAAAAAATTAACAGAAATCATTAAATATTAAGTTGACTTTACCTAAGTCCATCTCCGTAAACAATTTCCAAGAAATTAATGAAATATGAGTGCCAGACACATCCTTAAGAAGATCCTCTACTCGAATGGTCAGCTTGTCCTAGGTCTGAATATACTCTTTAAGGTTGATCTTCCCAAAATTAATTCCCCCAATTAATATCGAGTCATGCCTGCCTATCCTTGCATATTGTTCCTCATTAAGGGAAATCCTTAGCGGTCTCCCTATCAATATAGCGGCTTCTTCTTTAGTTTCATTAAGATACAAAACTTGTTCGCCTGGTTCTTCGTCCGAGCACATGAGAAAATCTAAGCAGTGTACATCCACCACACATGTCTTGTCGTGTTTGAACAACTTTTTTTCATTCAATTTCATCGATGACCATGTCTCCATAGGAAGAGGAAAGTAGGAATAATCCTTCTTCCCCTTATGACTTGCCTTCCGCCCTTCCAAGTGTTTCCTTACCCGAACACCATCCATCTCCTGAACTGTATCATTAGAATCTTTCAACATTCCCTCTCCATCAATAATCTCATCATGAACCTCCTTGAACCTCAATTCCGAAGTCTATAAGTCTGAGACCTCCTAAACAGCACATTCCCAAGTCCGACACCCCTAAAAATCAAGACCTGTGTCATCAACTTCTAGACACTAAAAACTGTTGGAAACTTGGACATTTGTTTTGGGAATTTACAAACTCTCTATCCCTGATGCCTTCACCCAGCCCTTACTACCTTAAAAAGTGGTATAAACCCTTGAGTTTTGGCCTTCAGCAACCTAGTGATACTCTACTTCCCCCTCTGGAATGGTCACATCCACTGCATCCTTAGAAGGACCTGCAGTTCCATTGCCTGGGCTCTTCTATGTAGAAGAGAGCAGACCTCTCTTGCATTAGCAGTTGACCCAGTTTCTACTAACCTCATGCACCTCTGTAAACCCAATGAAACTGAACCCAACTGTTGGTTGTGACTATAGACGACACCTCATTGTGCATATTCCTTAACCCGCACATCCAGACCTTGCATGGGTCCTCTGTCAGGACCCTTACCTTTTCCAACCAAATTCATAGCGAGCTTTTGTATTGTGTTCCACCTAGCTCGAGGGTCAACATGAACTGGTTCATCAAACAACATGCCTCCTTTTCCCTGACTCACTGACCCATCTACACCACTAGTCCCTGCCCCATGCTCCCTCATCCCATGTTTTCAGTCCTCTGCCGAGTGGACTAATCTCTTGAAAACAGAGCAAAAATCTACCCAAGACTCATACACAACATACTGTCTATAACGGTATTCATCTCCTATCGTGATCCATATGAAATTTGGGGGCTGTCGAGAAATATCAACCTCGACACAAAACCTTGGATTGACTGAATGTCACACAACATTGGTAAGACTATCAGGACACAGAAACCTTCTGACAAGGTTACCCACCATCCTAATAATCGATGGATTCTGAAATGGAAGAGGGAGACTATGAAACCTCACCCAGATTACTACCGAAGGGATGCCCCTTTTCACGTGAAAGTCATAAGTCCATATGTGTAGGTAAAATCTTGACCTGTTTCACCTGCGAGGCACGCACAAACACTCCTTGATCAAGTCTTCCTCCAACGCCATGCACATAATTAGGTTTCTGTTGTCGAGTAAACCCACAGTAGCCCTTTCCTGGAGATTCCACGAACTGAAGATGCATATATAGAATGAATCCACTGAAGGAATTCTCTATGAAAAACGATCAATCAGAGTCCGGTTGAGAAATTTCGATGCTTCGTAGAACTCCGTAAGGGACAATGGTAGGTTAGGGTTTCCCTTAAAAAAATCAGGGACCATCGGCTGTAGAGAACATTCCAGAAATGTAGGGAGGATCTCATGTTTGGAAATGTGGAAAAGGAAGGATTTTTTCACTTGGAGAACGATAAGGGTCCCTCCCCCGTAGACGTTGGAGGGGCCGGCGTGGTTTCCTTCGCAGTCAAGAAATCGGAACGATGTCGCGAGCTCTCCACATCCCGAGCTCTCACTCCCTTTTTTTTTTGTCCTTGACTTCCTGAATCCGAGAATTCTGATCTTGAGTTAGATTTTCCACAAATCTATTTTTTAGATTCTTGATTGTACCATCATCAGTATCAAAATCTTCCTTAACATCATCATGAAAATTATCAAGCTCTCTCAAATCTTCAACTATATTTTTTTACCTGGTGACCACATTCATTAATGATTTTTTGTGGGAATCTTAGATGATGAGGAAGTTCTTGTAATCAGCCCCAATCATTACACACTTCTCTATTACCATAGAAACTGAATCCGATTTTTGATTCAAGCTATGTTGGAGCATCTCACATCTGGATTGAATGCATGCAATGATCAGAATGGCTTCAATAATCTTCTTCAGCAATTGAATGATGAAATCATGTCCAATAGTTGATGATTCTGAATCTAAGACTTTTCATGGTGATGGTTCTTCCTCTAGATCGGCATTATTCTTCTTATAAGATCCTCTAGCTTCCTTCTTCCTTAAGACCACTTTAGTGGGTGTATCAATAAACACCTGTTTTCCCTTATTGGTTATCTAAATAGATTCTTCATCTAGAGATGCATGCTCACTGTCAGATAGCTGAACAATTCTATCTTCATCTATCTTCTCCTTATCCACTGTAGTCGCAGAATCTTCAGGATGTATGAAATCATGGTTTGAACTTTCTTCCTCAGACAATTTATTAACTTCTTCTTCACCCTTCTAATCATCACATTCCTCATCCTTCCTAGGAGTTGGGAGCTTTGAAAACTCTACTTCAGAATTTTGGATTGATAGCTTCTCGGAAGGGGTTTCCTTTTCATGATAATATTCAACATTATTTATGTGATCTTCAGTGCCACCACTACTTTCTCTTTTTCCACTTCTTCGACAACTTCCTTTTCTTCGACAATCATTTATTGTACTTTTTCCGGAGTGAGAAATGTTTTAACTAGAGTCTCAGTTAATGCCTCAACCAAGAAAGATTTCGGTACATGGATATTCTCGGATGCTATTTTAGTGGCCTTTAAAAGGGATTGGATAATTTTGACCTCAGAAATTATCTTGTTCTTCTTATTTTATTTGGCTTTCTTCTCAAGCTCATCGACTGCCTTCTCTTTCAATGATTTGGCCACTTTAGGATCCAAGACAAACTATGGCTATCCTTCCTTCCGATTTTTCTTATCTTCCCTTCATTTGGGGGAAACCTCATCTAGATAAGCTTTCTGCTTCTTGGGATTTGGAGTTGTGGATTGAGATTCCATATATTTAGGGGTTTTCTCTACTTCTTCTTCATATATTTCAATTTCTTCTTCTTTCCAGCCTTTTTCGATGGTTAAACCAATTATCTTTCTTTCGAAACAGCTTTATCTTCCTCCTCTGGTAGATCATAGAATTCTCTTGATTCCTTAGAAAGACAAAATTTCATCCTTTTGAGAGTATCATGAAAAATCAGCATGAATTTGCAATTCCTCAACTTTGAACTGCAATGGATTTTGAATGAATCCAAGTACTAAACAATAATCATGGAAAGAATGGTCGGGTACATAAGAATTTGAGCTTTGAAGTTCCCATTCTTAATATTCTCAATCGTAATGAGAATATGATTCATCAAGTTTATCATCCTTTGGTTTACTAAGAAATCCAAGATATACATATCACTCTTCTTTATGGTGTCCTTGTAACCCTTTCTTGGAATAGTAAACACTTGAACCCACAATTCAAGGATCCAATTATTTGTAGAGATGTGAGAAATATTCATAGTATTGACATCTGTATGTCCAAGATAGTCCCTATATCTTACCTTGATAAATCTTCCTTGATCATCAGGTAGCTTATGGGAACAAAATTCAGCTTCCGTTCAAATGGAACTCCAACCATACTAGCTACCTTTGTATAAGATAGAGTATAGGTCCTTCTATTTCTTTTGAACGAAAACTTATATGTGACATCCTCCTTAAAGAAACTAACTGACTCATAAAACTCGATAATCAGTTTCTGATACACCAAGTCCTGAGATTCTGGCGTCAATATGAATATACCTTCCCATTTATTTATCTTGATGTTCTTGGAGATTACAGAATCAAATTTTTTTTTGAAGTTCGGATGCACCAACATTTCCTTATATACATTCCATTCTGGAATCGTCTTGACAGTAGACATATCTATTAGAAAATATTCTTCTATATACATTCAGACTTGGGAAAACTCTGAGAAGTTTAGAACAGGCTTTTGAATGGGGGGTAGTGGTTCGGCATGCAAAGGCTTGAAATCGATGTGGGACAAGCCTTTGGGGGTCCTTTATATAGGTTTTTAATGTGAAGGATCATCTTCCCATCTCAATTCAGCTGTTGAGAAATCTTATAATCAGATCTGATGGTTGAAAATATATTCTCAAGGAAAATTTTGTAGGATCTGATCTTTTGAGGTTTTTTAAAGAAAAAATTTGGATTTAAGGAAACTAGACTCTAATTTTTTTTAAAGAAACTACAGGCAAGTAAAAGATGATTACAAAAACTCAAGAAAAAATCATACATTTTGGATTTCTAGGAATATTATTCATAAGAGGTAAACTTAATCATGAAGAACATTAGATTCAAAAAAATGACTATGAAAACCTCCATTATGAGAAAAAATTTGAGTATGCAAATCTTCGTTACGAAAATTTCATGTATGAAGAACTATATTATGAAATATTCAAGTAAAAAATCTTCATTAAAAATTTTCAAGAATGAAAACCTTCATTAAGAAAATTTTGAGTACGAAAAACATTATTAGGAAAATTTGAATTACTAACTACAAAAATTTTCATTACGAAAAATTTGGAAAACCTACTACAAAAATTTTCATTACAAATAATTTGAAAAACTAAGTATGAAAATTTTAATTACAAAATGTTAGAAAAACTAACATTGAAAATTTTCATTACGAATAATTTGAAAAACTAACTATGAAAATTTTCATTATAAAAATTTTGAAAAACTAACTATGAATGTTTTCAAAAAAATGTACTCCCCCTATGAAAAGAACTTTATTACTATTAGGATATTGGTTCAATATGAGGTTAACATGGATGATTTCCATATGATTATCATTCCTAACTTCTATTCAATGTATTCAAATATATCAGAGGGAAATGATTTTGTGAAAATATCAGCAAGTTGATCTTGCCTTCCGATAAATTGAAGAATGATATCTCATTTTTTGTGTGTGATACCTAAGCAATTGATGCCCAATATCTATGTGTTTTGAATGAGAGTGATGTGAAGGGTATTAATAAGGGAAATGGAACTTGTATTATCACAAAAGATTTTTGTTTTGGTAAAACTCATACTATAGTCTGTGAGTGTGTGTTCCATCCCCAACAATAGAGCACAACAATATCCAGCTGCTACATATTCATATTCAACAGTGGAAAGTGATATTGAGTGTTGCTTCTTGAATGACCAAGAAACTATTTAATCTCATAAGAGACTACAAGTTCTGGATGTACTCTTTCTATCCATTCTACATCCACTAAAGTCAGCATCTGAAAAACATTTCAAAACAAAAACATTTCCAAATGTTTAAAAAAGTCCTCAATCCATGGTTCCCTTTAAGTAGCGAATTTTATTACTGACTTTAAATGAGATTCCTTAGGATTAAATTGATATCATGAAAATAAGCATACTGAAAACATTATTTCTAGATGACTAGCTATCAAGTAAAGTAAACTTCTTATCATACCTCTAAAATATGTTTGATCTACTGGTTTCCTAGCTTCATCAAGATCAAGTGTGTTTTAGGTACCAATGTAAGTACTAATACTCTTATTGTTTTCATATCCATAATTTTTAAGAAGATATTTAATATACTTATGTTGGTATAAATAGATTTCTTCCAGTTTTTGAGAAATTTTAAAACCGAGGAAAAATGTTAACTCACCCATCATACTCATTTGAAACTCAGATTTCATTAAATTTGAAAAATAATCATTTAATGATTGTTGGGTTGAACCGAATATGTAAGAAACCAGACCTTCATTTCAGGTATGTTCTTCCTTTTTCTGGAGTTTTTAAGAAAAAATGAAATTTCTGGAAATTTTAAAGTACACGCCGTGTACTTTCTGAGTACACGCCGTGTACTTTCTGAGTACACGCCGTGTACTCTTCTCCGGATCGAAGTCGTGTACTGGCCATTCTCGGGCCACACACACGGTGTGTAGGGATAACGTGGAGGACAATTTCGGCAGTGTATGGAAAGGACCCAGTACAAGCCGTGTACTCTAAAAGTACACGCCGTGTACATTCCTTTTTTCACTAAATGGACCGGGGTCGTGTCTGACGCACAGAAATACCTCCCTCTAGGACCTGTTCTTCTGAGAGCGACCCATACGGCTGAATCATCGATGAGATCCTGTATCCTCGTCTGTTCTATGATTCGAGCATGGTCTATTGCATTGTAATCGCAATGGTAAGATCTTCCTTCTGCTTGAGCTTTGTTTTCTAATTCCTCTTCGTTTTTGAGTTATCGTGGGTTGAGTTTTTTGTGTGTTTTCTCAGATCCACGACATTCTAAGGGGAATCAATCATCGTGATTCACATATATCGATCTCCTAGGATCGAGGTAGGTGGTTTCTGCCTTTCGGTTGAATGTCGATGAGTATTTTGTGCAAATTCCACAAATTCCCATGGGTGGGGAATTGTGGGTTTTCTATTTTTCCCCTGCTGTTTACCTGCTTTGCTTGATTTCTTTAGTATAGGTTTATGCTTGTATGTAGAGTAATTTATTTTGTTCTCAGGCTGCTCTACCATGTTTTCTCTTCCTGTTTGGCATTTTTCCAGTTTCCATGCCTAGCCATAGGATAGTGTAACTGCTACCTTTTTATGTCGTTGAGCCTTAGAATGATATCCAAGTAGTTATTGAGGTTTACTTGGACGATGTACACCCGCTGAGCATGTTTATTTTCACTCAGGACTGTGAGAACCTAGAGTAGTAGACTAAAGGGAGAATTGATGTAAGGGCTTCTCCAGAGTGTCTTTAAATACTACGCGAGACCTCAGGGGGAATTGATGATGAGTTCTTCCTCAGAGAGTCTGTAGTTCCACAACGCAAGCCATAGGGGTAATGAGACTTTGAGTTCTTCCTCAGAGAGCCTTTAGTATGATACGAGACAATAGGGGGAATTGACGGTGAGTGCTTCCTCAGAGAGTCTATTATTTTCGTAGTTGAACCAGAGGGGTGAGACTGTGTGTGCCTCCTAGTGGGTTGCTAGTACCTATAGGTTGAACCATAGGGGTTAGGATGTGAGAACTACCAATAGGGTCAGCTTTTTCCTTTGTTGCTGGATGTTTACTTGTGTTCTTCTTTTGTTAGAACTGTAGATTGTAGATGCTTGTGATTTTCTGTTTATTTGTTCTTGTTTTATTACTACCATGTATTTATTGACTGTTAGGCAAAAATATTTGGGTGATTTCCTACTGGGATAGTATCTCACACCCTATTTGGGCCATGCTTTTGGGCCCAATCAGACTATGTTGTTGCAGGTATAGATAAGGGCAAGCGCCCTTTTACTTCAGGTTCTTGATTGCACTTGAGTTGGAGAGCATGGGATCATGTTGTTGCTTGCGATGCTGAGGAGTTTACTTGTTTTCTTTTTCACTTTGTTTTTCAGTTGTACTTCAGCACGTTGGTTTGTTTACTGCTTTCCATAGAAATATGTACCATGATGATTCATCCTTACTTTATACATTGCTTCTGCTATTCAGTTCATTTTTTGTATGCTATTTATTGTTTTCGTTATTTTGACTGGTTGTTTTTCCGCGGTATAATTTACCTAATGAGGGCATAGTTTCCCCACCGAATCACCAAGGCCCTCACTTCTAGTTGGTAGCCTCTGGTGTTTGATGAAATGTGCTTGAGGTCAGGTGGCGAACTAGGTATGGGGCACCAGTGGCGGGGCTTTGGATTCGAGTCGTTACAAAGTGGTATCAGAGGAGTTGTTTCTCTTGCTTTACGTTTTGGAGACTTTATCCAGGGATAAGATGGATTCGGTACTTTGTATTAAGTTGTTCTCGAGTGTAGCTAACCTGTGTACCGGGAAAAGCCATAGTACCTCGTTAATTACAGTTGCTGATTTTGAGATTTTATGGTTGATTTGGCTTCACCTAGAGTGATTCACAGGACTTCTGTTATTATTTTTTTGATATTTCAGTTCTATTTCTGTCGCAACCTGATGAGATGAGGGTATGTCATCTCATTCATCATATAGACACTTGTAGAATCACATTCCATGCATTCTTCCCATGCCATCTATGGTGAATTAGCGATTGCATGCTGTTGTGATAGACTTTGTGTAGATTATGCATGCTGTTATGATAGATTCTGGATAGAATCCATGCTGTTATGTTAGAGAGCTATTTGTTCTCCCTTGTATGAGACTGTAGGAGATGCCACAAATTGATTCACAGGGAGTATGGGCCCTCAAGAATCGGAATTTGGAACCTCTTTTCCTTGTTTTTATTGTTTCTGGGGTTCTGTGCACTTTCTGAGCTACTGCCTAGAAAAACCCAGAATACACGACGTTTACATTTTGGATACACACCGTGTAGTTTTCAAGCCATGTCACTGATCGTGTGAGCAAAACACGATGTCGTGAAAGCATCATTAATAACACGCCGTGTATGGTAAGTACACGCTGTGTAGTAATGAGTCGTGTACCATGTCGTGTCACTAAAAACACGGGTCAGTGAAGCTCGAGTAGCACATGTTGTATTGTAACAGAACACGCCGTGTAGTCCCTTCTAGTCACCCGTCCATGTCACGAACAACATGGGTCAGTGTGACCTTCTCTTAGACACGCTATGTGTTTTCGGTCACACGCCGTGTAGTCTTGTTTAGGTACTCAGACGTGTCACGAACAACATGGTACAGTGTCACCTTCACCTATACACACCGTGTTTGTTCAGAGCACGTCGTGTAAGGTTCATCTGTGTATACGGCTGTGTGTTTAACATACACGGGCTGTCGAATCATTGTCTAGTACACGTCGTGTGTATCAAGAACACGTCATGTAGCCTCGGGTTAAGAAAAACCGTGTGTGTTAGCCGTGTAAGGGACTCGGGCAAGGGAATAGTTTTCATGTACGCACCATGTGTTGGGTCAACAAGCCATGTAGTTTGAGGTTTACACGACTTGTAGGGTAGGAGTAAATTCCCAAGTCAGTGGTTTAAGAAAACATGCCGTGTAGTTTTTATACACGCCATGTAGTCGAGTTTTGTAAACTTGTGTGTTTTCTTTACCCTGTATCCGTTTTGTACTCTTGTGTTCTCTGTCCTTGTTTTCTTGATCTAAGGTGTACTTTTGATCTTTCAGAGCAATGACTCCGAGACATCTTCCGGTCGTACGTCTGTCATCAGGATGTGATCAGACACCAGACAAGGCTGATCAGGGACTTCCTGCCGATCCTCCAGTCAGGCCAGCCTTGGCACCAACTGTTATACCAGTTTCAGGTGCTGATGCACAGTTCAGGGAAGGTATCATGAAGATGATGCAGGCCTTCTTGGGAGTGCCGCCTCCTGCCACGACTATAGCGGACTTGACACGAGTTTTTCAGCAGCATCATCCTCCCGCGTTCTTAGGAGGAGGACCTCAGGCTGTAAAGTCATGGCTGGAAGCCATACTGACCATTTTCGACCATCTAGAGACACCTCCAGAGAGGTGGGTCAAGATCGCCACCTACATGCTCCGAGACTCCGCCAAGAGGTGGTGGGACGTGATCTCACAGGTGGGTCAGCTATAGGATATGGCATGGGAGGAATTCCAGCAAGTGTTCTATGACTACTTATACCCAGAGACCCTAAGGGCTGATCGGGACCGGGAGTTTGGGAGCTTAGAGCAAGGTACTCTTTCTGTCATGGAGTATTACTCTCGCTTCACCGAGCCGCAGTGTTTCACACCCCTCCAGGATGGAAGTTGGGTGTTCATAGCAAGGATGTTTGAGGATGGACTTAGGAGGGATATCCACTCGCAAGTGAACATCTTCTAGCTGAATCCCATCACTTCCATTATCAACTGGGCACTGATTACGGAGCGCAATCTGAGAGACTTTGGAGCTCCGAGCCAGTGCGGTGCTGCTTCGAGAGCTAGTTTTCCTCTAGAAGACAGCAAAAAGCGCCATAGGGAGTCTACGTGTGGTGATCTGAGGAAAATTGATGCATCGTTAGGTAGCCAAGTGTCATGCTACCAGTGTGGCCGGTCCAGGAACATGAGTCCGCAGTGCCAGAGATACCCCGTGGAGTGCCGATCTTGCGTCAAGATGGGTCACCTTCAGCGTTTCTGCCAGGTTTTCTCACCAGCAGCTGGGAACCAGGGTTCTTCCTTGACTCCTCATTCAAGAGTAGCACCACCAGTTTCTCCCCAGTCAGGGAACTAGAGTTCTTCCGGCCATTCACGATGAGGTGGAGGTTGAGGCCGTGGCGGTCAGCCACCAGTCCCTCAGCACCAGCAGGGAGGTTCAGCTCAGAGTGGTCAGCAAGGGGCGTAGGGCCGCGGTGTAGGCCAGTCTTTCACCATGGAGTTGATTTATCCAGAGCAAGATCCTGGCCCTTCTACAGATTGAGGTACGATTTTAGTAGCCTTAGTTTTATCTTCATCCCTTTTTGATATTGGTGCTTCACATATCTTTATATCTATTGCTATCGTGGAGAGCCTTGGGCTCTGCATCCTTTCTTCTGCCGACTCGTTGACGCTAGACACACCTTTGTGGACGAGTACATCTAGTGTACGCCAATGTAGAGAGTGCCCTATAGAGGTTGTGGGGTATCATTTCTTATGGGACCTCTATGTCCTTGAGATGATAGGCTATGGTGTCATCCTTGGGGTGGACTGGTTGGTTCCCTTCCAAGCCGTCGTCGACTGTTATCTCCATAGAGTGAGTTTTGTTTCACCAGAGGGTGAATCTTTTCTTCATAGAGGCGAATGGTATGTTCAGGTGAGTTGAGCAGGACTCGAGCATCATGGGATAGAAAAGGTGATAGCCCAGATTGCTTGTCTTTATCTAGATGATCATGGAGCTTCACAGTTGGACCTACCTCTAGTGGTGGATCATTTCAGGGATGTCTTTCCATATGACTTTTCAGGTTTGCCTCCAGAGCATGAGATGGACTTTTCCATTGATCTCGTTCCTCGAGCGGCACCGGGGTCCATTCCTCCTTATAGGATGGCCACACCTAAGTTTCAGGAGCTCAAGAAGTAGTTGGAGGAGTTGCAGGCTAAGGGATTCATCCGACACAGTTATTCTTCTTGGGGTTTGCCTGTCCTGTTTGCAAAAAAAGTAGATGGTACCCTTATACATTATGTGGATTATCAGAAGATGAACCAGTTGACGTTCAAGAACCGATATCCCTTGTCGATGATCGATGACCTCTTTGACCAGCTTCGAGGAGGTTGGGTGTTCTCGAAGATCTATTTGAGGTACGGTTATCATCAGTTGCGCATTAGACCATCAAATATACCTCTGATAGCCTTCACGAGCAGTTATGGTCTATACGAGTATACAGTTATTCCGTTCGGTCTCACGAACGCACCGACAGTTTTCATAGCACTAATGAACCGAGTGTTCCATCCATACATGGACTCTTTCATCGTGGTCTTCGGGGAAGATATCTTGTTGTACTCTTACACTCGACACGACCATGCTACCCGTACTGAGATCGTTTTGAGTACACTGAGAAAGCATCGACTTTATGCTAAACTCTCGAAGTGCCACTTCTGGATGGATCAGATTCACTTCTTGGGTCATGTCATCTCTAAGCCAGGAGTATCTGTGGACCATGAGAAAGTGAGAGCTATAGTTTCTTGGGAGTAGCCGAAGAATGTCTTTGAGGAATGAGGCTTTCTATGGCTGGATGGATACAACAGACGCTTCATTTAGGGATTTTCTCCTCTAGCAGCACCTTTGATAGGTCTGACCAAGAAGGGGTCGAAGTTCTTATGGTCAGATTGTTGTGAGTTAGCCTTTTAGGAGCTTAAAGGGAGGTTGACGTCAGCACCGATACTAGTCTTGCCAGAGCCAGGCAAGAGCTACACTGTCTACTTTGATGCTTCAGGTATCAGACTAGGAGTTGTGCTTATGCAAGGATATGAAGTCGTTGTGTACGGATCTCGGAAGTTGAGGCCACATGAGAGGAACTACCCTATGCACAATATGGAGCTTGCAGTTGTTGTTCATGCCTTACACTGTTGGAGACACTATCTTCTAGGAGAGCACTTTGTGCTCTTCACAGACAACAAGAGTCTCAAGTACATATTCACTCAGTGTAATCTAAATCTGAGGGAGCACAGGTGGGTCCAGTATCTTAAATATTTTGATTTTGAGCTTTCCTATAATCCGGGAAAGGGAAATGTTGTGGTAGAAATGTTGAGTATGAGAACTCAGATTCAGGTAGTTCAGGAGGCCAGAAGTGAGTGGAAGCTCATGGCTCTGTTCTCTGAGATGCATCTGGAGGTGCACGACAGACAAGGACAGACTTTATTATCTTCTATAGATATTACCTCTACACATCTCAATCGAGTACGAATGAAGCAGCTATCAGACTCAGAAGGCTTAGTCCTGTGCGAGGGTGTGTCAGGTGATGACCCTCTTCCTGGATGGACAGTGGGTGAGGATGAGATCTTACATTTCTAGGGACGCGTTTGGGTGCCAACAGACATACGTGAGGAGCTGATGTAGGATTTTAATTCCTCTGTTTGGGCAGTTCATCCTGGCGTCATCAAGATGTATCAGGATCTTCATCGCTAGTACATGTGGCTAGGTATGAAGAAAGCTGTTGCTAGTTTTTTCATGAGATGTTCTACTTTTTAGCAGGTGAAATCATAACATTAGCGACTAGTAGGCCTTTTACAGCAGTAACCCATTCCATAGTGGAAGTGGAACGATGTTGCAATGGACTTTGTGATAGGGTTGCCGAGGTCACCTCGAGGGAACGATGCGGTTTGGGTCGTCATCGACAGGCTCACAATGGTTGCTCACTTCTTGCCGATCAAGGAGACCTTTATTATCGATGATGTGGGACGAATGTACATCCGAGATATTGTTTGTCTGCATGGAGTTCCACACTCCATTGTTTCAGACAGGGATGCATTCTTTACTTCTCAGTTCTGGCAGGGACTTATGAAGGCATTGGGAACACAGGTATTTTTGAGTACAGCATACCATCCCCAGACTGATGGCCACTCCAAGTGCATGATCCAGGTGCTTGAGGATATGCTCTGAGCCTGCATACTAGACTTTGGCAGTTCATGGGAGAAGCATATTCCTCTGGTAGTGTTCACCTAAAACAATAGTTTCCAAGAGACCATTCAGATGGAACCATACGAGGGCTTGTATGGTAGGCCATAGCGATCACCCTTGTTCTGGCTGGAGGTAGGAGAGGAAGCTTTCCTAGGACCTCGTCTTGTTCAAGAGACCTCAGAGCAGATAGAGCTAATTTGGAAGAGGATGTCTACAGCACAGTCTTGAAAGAATTCTTATGCTGATCAGCGAACACGATCTCTGGAGTTTGAGGTCGGGGATAAGGTTTTCCTGCGTGTCGCACCGAGGTTGGGGCACAAGATGATTCGGAGACAGTGTAATCTTTCACCGCAGTACGTCGGTCCGTTTGAGGTCTTAGAGAGAGTGGGGCCGGTCGCCTATCGGCTACAGCTACCTTAGAGGTTCCAGGCCATGCACGACATCTTCCACGTCTCTCAGCTCCGATGTTACTTTTCGGACCCGTCTCATGTCTTTCAGCGTGAGGAGGTTGAACTTTAAGCCGATGTGTCATTCAAGGAGCATCCTATCTAGATTTTCAATAACAGTACGGAGGTTCTCCATGGTCGGTCTGTTCCTCTGGTACGGGTGGTATGGCAGCATGGGCGAGTATAGGACGAGACTTGGGAAAGGGAGGTCGATATACGATCACAGTGGCCAGAGTTGTTCGGGGATTCTTCTTCCACACCACATTAGGGAAATTCGAGGATGAATTTCATTAAGGGGGAAAGTTTGTAAGAACTCGGACCTTGGTTTCATGTATGTTTATCCTTTTTCTGGAGTTTTTATGAAAAATGAAATTTCTGGAAATTTTCGAAGTACACGCTGTGTACTTTCAAAGTACACACCGTGTACTCTTCTCCAACTCGAAGCTGTGTGCTGGCCATGCCTAGGCCACACACACGGTGTGTAGGGATGACGTGGAGGCCAATTTTGGCGGAGTACGGAAAGGACCCAGTACACGCAATTTACTCTAAAAGTACATGCCATGTACTTTCCTTTTTTTCACTAAATGGACCGGAGTTGCACCCGACGCACAGAAATACCTCCTTCTTGGCCTCGTTCATCTGAGAGCGACCCGTACGGCCGAATCTTCGATGAGCTACCGTCTCCTCGTCCGTTCTCTGATTCGAGCACGGTCGATTGCATTGGAATCGCAGCTGTAGGATCTTCCTTCTGCTTGAGCTTCGTTTTCTAATTCCACTTCATTTCTGAGTTATCGTGGGTTGAGCGTTTTGTGCATTTTCTCAGATCTACGATGTTCTAAGGGGAATAAATCGTCGTGATTCACATATATCGATCTCCTAGGATCGAGGTAGGTGGTTTGTGCTTTTTTATTGAATGTCGATGAGTATTTTATGCAAATTACACAAATTCCCTTGGGCGGGGAATTGTGGGTTTCCTGTTTTTCCCCTACTCTTTACCTGCTTTTCTTGATTGATGTAGTAGTGGTTTATGCTTGTAAGTAGAGTAATTTATTTTGTGCTCATCTTGATTTTCCATGTTTGTTCTGCCAGTTTGGCGTTTTTCTAGTTGCCATGCCTAGTCGTAGGATAATGGAACTGCTACCTTTTTATGTCGTTGAGCCTTATAATAATAGCCAAGTAGACCTTGAGGTTTACTTGTACGATGTATGCGCATTGATCATGTTTATTTTCACTCGAGACAGTAAGAACCTAGAGTAGTAGACTAAAGGGAGAATTGACGTAAGGGCTTTTCCAAAGTGTCTTTAAATATGATGTGATATCACATGGGGAATTGACGATGGTTGCTTCCTTAGAGAGTCTATAGTTTTTCAACGTGGGCCATAGGGGGAATAAGACGTTGAGTGCTTCCCCATAGAGCCTTTAGTATGATACGAGACTATAGGGGGAATTGACGGTGAGTGCTTCCTCAGAGAGTCTATTATTTTAATAGATAAACCAGAGGGGTGAGACTGTGTGTTCCTACTAGAGGGTTTCTAGTACCTATAGGTTGAACCATAGGGGTTAGGATGAGAGAGAAACCTAGAGGGTTAACTTTTTCCTTTGTTGCTGGCTGTTTACATGTGTACTTCTTTTATTAAAACTTTAGATTATAGCTACATGTGCTTTCCTGTTTACTGCTTCTTGTTTTATTACTGCCATGTATTCATTGACTATTAGGCACAAATATATGGGTGATTGCCTACTAGGATTGTATCTCACACCCTATTTGGGCCATGCTTTTGGGCCCAAGCAGACTATGTTACTGCAGGTATAGATAAGGGAAAGCAGCCTTATACTTCAGGTTCTTGATTGCACTAGAGTTGGAGAGCATGGGACTGAGCTGTGCCTTGCGATACTGAGGAGTTTACCTGTTTTCTTTTTCACTTTGTTTTTCAGTTTTACTTCAGAATGTTGGTTTGAATACTACTTTCCATATATATATGTACCATGGTGCATCATCATTACTTTATACATTGCTCCCGCTGTTCAGTTCAGTTGTTGTTTGCTGTTTATTGTTTCCGTTATTGTGATTGGTTGTTTTTCCACTGTATACTTTACCTGATGAGGG
The DNA here is from genome assembly GCA_963277665.1 of Viscum album. Lineage (NCBI taxonomy): Eukaryota > Viridiplantae > Streptophyta > Magnoliopsida > Santalales > Viscaceae > Viscum > Viscum album. The sequence goes on along the minus strand of OY728136.1, from coordinate 602,442,725 downwards.
TGTAGATTTCCCACCGACTCCCCAAGGCCCTCACTGCTAGTCGGCAGCCTCTGGCATTTGGGGAAACATGTTTGACGTCATGTGGTGAACCGGGTATGGGGCAGCAATGGAGGGACTCCAGATTCGGGACGTTACAGAATATAATGTCATCAAGATAAATTTGACCAATAAAAACATTTTTTCTAATCATTATTTATAAAAAGGGTTGGATCTTAATTTCTATTGACATAGTTAATTTGAACGGAAAATCCTTTATTTCTATCATACCAGGCTCGAGGGGCTTACTTAAGTCCATAAAAAGCTTTGGTAAGTCTTAAAACGTGATCAGGATATTTTGTGTCTTCAAAACCATGAGGTTGTTCAACAAAAACTTCCTCTTGAACATAACCATTAATGAAAGAACATTTCACATCCATTTGAAAATGTATGAAATTAAATAATTCTGAAAAGGCTGGTAAGATACGAATAGATTCAAGTCTATCTACTGGAGCATAGGTTTCTTCATAGTCTATTACCTCTTGTTAATTATAACCTTTAGCAACTAATCTAGCAGTGTTTCAAACCATGATTCCATTTTCACAACACTTATTTATGAAGTCCCATTTTACACCAATAATAGATGTTTCCTTAGGACTTTCAACCAATGTCTCGACATTATTCATTTCGAATTCATTTAGTTCATCTTGTATGGCTTTAATCAAATAATCATCACCTAAAGTTTCATCAGTGATTTTTTGTTCTAATTGGGATTGTAATGCTAGATGTTCTACTTAATTTGTTAAGGAATTTGTATTCCTTACATGTTTAATAACATCAATAACGATACTATCACTAGGTTGATTCTTTATAAACAACTGATTTGGGTTTTGTAAAACCACTTCATCAACATAGGGAAGAAAATATTCTGGGGTAAATTCTTGAGAAGCATCTTCTTGGAAATTTTCCTTATCAGAAAGATCTTCTAACAAAGGTTGATAATTATTTTTTGAAAACACATTTGAAGATGTAGTTTTGGGTTGTTTAAAAACAAAACGATCACTTTCATAAAATTTGTCATGTACTATCTCTTCAACAGTACAAGTTTTTTTATTGAAAACTCTATAAGCCGTAGAAGTTATGGATAATCCTAAAAAAATTCCTTCATCATATTTTGGTGTGAATTTTTGTTGATTATCTTTAGAATTTATAATAAATACTTTGAAACCAAAATCCTTGAAGTATAAATTTCCAGGTTTTCTAACAATACATAACTCAAATGGTGGTTTATTAAGAAAATGTTTAATCAAAACACGATATATAGTATAACAAGAAATACTTACAAATTCATCCTAAAAGTGTCTTGGTATAAAATATTCACTCAACATGGTTCTTGTTATCCTTTGAAAAAATCTATTTCTTTTTTTAAAAACACCATTCTGTTGAGGAGTTCTCGGTGCCGATAAATTGTGAGTAATTCCTTTTCTACTACAAAAAGTTTCAAAAACAGAATTTTTAAATTCTCCAACATGATCACTGTGAATAGTTTTCAATGGAAGGTTTTTAAAATTTTTAACTTTGGCTCAAAAACATATAAAATATGTGAAGGCTTCAGGCTTGTTTTATAGAAAATAAACCCATGTAAACAAGTGTAATCATCAACTAAAATAAATACACAGTACATGCCTCCAATGCTTCTGGTTTGTGTAGGACCAAAGAGATCCATGTGGACTAACTATAATTCATCAGTTGTTGAGACTTCACCAGTAGATTTAAAACTTGATTTTTGCTGCTTTCTATATTGACAAGGATCACAAACTTTTGAAGAATCAAATCTCAGCTCCGGTAGATCCTTAACTAATCTTTTCTTAGAATGTTTTCAGAGGTTCTTAAGGTTACAGTGACCTAACCTTCTATGCCACAACCATGATTGATCTTCCATTAAACTAAAGCAAGGTAGATCTTGGATTATAAGGTCTTCTTATCTTTAGTGTGTATATATTCTCATGCCTATGGACAGAAAGAATATACACTTCCTTGGAACTGTGTACTAAGCACTTGTAATTCCTAAAATTAACAAGGTAACCTTCATCACAAAAATAGATTATACTAATGTGGTTTTGCTTAATACACATAACAAATAAAACATTTGAAATCAATGTTTTTCCAAGAAAAAGAATGTTACCTATACAAATAATTTCTCCCTGAGCATTATCTCTTAAAGTTAATTTTCCTCCTTTCATCTTGAATATCTATTCAAAATAGTTTTTATTACCAGTCATATGCCGGAAACATCCACTATCTATGTACCAAGAATTGTGGTTGGTACTCTCTCTATTTTCCCAAAAACAAAGGAGTTAGACTTTCAGAACCAAAATTTTCTTGGATCTAGAAATTTATGAAAGCAAAATCTTAGGTACCCACATTTTCTTAGAGAAATATTCTTTATGAAATCTTGAAGACTAGTTTTTTTAGGAACAATTTTTTGTCTAGTGTCCACAACACTAACACTAAGTGTAAAATGGAGCACTTTGATAAACAAAATAATTGTCGCTAAAAAATGGTTTAGAACTAGTGTAACCAAAACAAGAACTATTCCTTAGAGTTCGGATTTGAGAGTACATCTTATCAAAATTTTCATTACCTAATATAATGTTTGAAAAACACTTCCTCAGGGAAAAAATCTTGGATTTTATATTTATAACTATGTTCTTGTCTTCAAAAATAGTTGATTTGGAACTAGAGGTAGGCTTGGAAATATTTTTATTTGAAATTACATTTTCTAGATCCTTAGAACGTTTATTCTTCTCAGAATTTACTTCTTCAATATTTTTTGAGATATTTTCAAAATCAACAGTCTTCTTCTAAAGTTCTTTAGAAAGATCTGATATTTACTTCGTAAGAATAGTATTCCTAGAATTTTCCTTATCAATATTTTTCAAGAGTTTTGAATTCTCAATTTCAAAGTGTTGTGAAAACCTAGAAATTTATTCATTGGAAGGTAAAAAATTATCTTAATTATAAGAATATTCTTCATCTGAATATTCATAAAATTTATCATTACAATAATTTGCATTTAAATAATCAATGGTCATTGATTAAGAATTGTGTACCTTATCCATTAAGAAATGATTTTCAATCGGTAATCTGGATATTAGAACAAGATTCTTTTATCCAGAAGTTTTCTTAATCTGAAGATTCATCTGATGAGTCACCACCACTAGAACTCTAGGTGTCATTAGCTTTCATGAATTTCTTATCTTTTCCATTGTAGTACTTCTTTTGGTTTCTCTCAAAAAAATTCCTTTCTTTCATTTCTCTTGATCATGGGACAATCAGGCATTATATGTCCATCTCTCTTTCATTCATAACATGTGACTTATGAATCTTTCTTGTATTTCCATTCCTTATTATTATATCTAGATTGAATGTTCTTATGTCTTACAATCTTATTCATCCATCGAGCATGATCTGATAACTCATTTTATGAAGATTCACTACCACTAGATTCGGATTGGATAATAACCTTTTTAGATTTGGATCTAGTAACTATCTCAGGAGTTTTTGATTTCATATGATTTTAAGTAGTTGTAAAAGAAACTCCTCCATTAACATCCTTCTTTTTAACATTATCATCATCTCTCTTCATTCTGGTCTCGTGTTGAAGAAGAGTTCCAAAATGTTCATCTATGGAAATTTGGGTGACTTTTATATTCTCATCAATTGCTATCCTCTTAGACTCCCACTCATTTGGCATAATATTAATGATCTTATCTATAATAGCCTCATAATCCCAACCTTTTTCCTCCATAGACGGTAAGTTATTCATGATAGTCATAAACATTTGCTGAACTTTACTTATAGGTTTTCTGCAAGGAAATTTTAAGCCATGGTATTGATCACTCAACAAAAATCTTCTTGTCTCTGTGAATTTAGGAGTACCAAAATGTGTAACTTCAAGTTTCATCCAGATATTGTTTGCATCTTCACTTGAAGATATTTGACTATTGATATTCCTTGTCTTCGAACAAAGAAAGGTGTTTCTGACACTGAAAATATCTTGATATTCTGATTTCTCCTAATTATTAAAAGTTCTCAATTCCTTATCATGAACTTTATAGTCTCTTGTCAGCATTAGTTAGTTATCAACACCAGTATTAATAACTAAAGTCTTCATCATATCTCTCCAGTACTCATAATCGTTTCCATCAAAAATAGGAGGTCTGGTAGGATTTAGATTATCGATAAAACCAACATTTAAACCTGTCATCTTAATGAAATTCATGGCACACAGACTTTTTAGTAATATATGTTTGTAAACAATAGAAAATATATCAAGAAAGGAAAATAGAACTAGTGTATCTCTAAGAAAAAATGAATCTGGACTTGATAAGTCGAAAAATATGATTCCAAAAAAAATAAGAAGAAAAAATCTCCTCTGAATCTAATCATGATATTCATTCAGATTGAACCATTCCTCTGATACCAATTATTGAGATGGTATGTGATTATGATATAAACTATAATAAAAAATGTAGGATCGAAATAATAGATATATTGTATGTAGTATCTAATGATGCAAAAAATACAAGAGGGGGTGAATTGTATTCTTTAAAAAATTCTTTTGGAACATTTAAAGATGGTTATGTTCAACAAGGATAAACAAGGTAATTCAAAAAACCTCTATGTTCTACACACATTCTTGATTCAAGAAATATGATTATGAGAAGGTAAATCTATAAAGATGGTTCCGGAAAATGAAACAAAATGAAGGTTTAAAAAGATAAAGACTCTACCTTAAAGCGTATAGAATATTACTATATCAGAGTACAAATATAAGGAATTATAAGATAGTTATACTTTCCTCAATAAATAAAATTCGGTGGAAAACTTGTAACAAAACAAGTAAAAAGTAGTAAATCTTTTAATCCAAAGAGAATGGTATCCAACAACCTTGGATAAAGGTCCTCTGATTTATACTTTCAAGGAAGGTTTACTTACCCACACCAGGGTAAGCCCTCAATATGAAGATCAGATTCTGTCTTGTTATCCTTATAGGGCCTCAACTTCAAGGAAGTCGGCACCTCTATCTTCCTCAGCATAGAAGCCCTCCACTATAAGGTATTCGGTACCTTTGTCTTCCAATCCTCGGAAGACCTCAATTGTACACAGAAAAAATTGGAATCACACAAAGCAACTCTGAACAAGAATTTGAGTACACACAAAACAATAAAGCCTATCTCTCTATAAATCACTTCAGCAGTATGTAATCTCTAGATTGATCAACTCATTGTTTGATCTTTCAAATGAGCTTCTATTTATAGGCACGACTTCAACGGTTGGCTCCCTCCTCCAACGGTCATATTTTTCCTTGAATTTTAGAGGGACCTATACACGTTTAACTCAAACAATACTTAGTTTGTAAATGAATGCATGACATCATTTTAAAAAAAAATAAGTGTAAGAAAAAATATGGTTACATAAGAAAAATCCAATATTAGGAATGTAATCAAATAAAAGTTCGGAGTCTAAAAAATAGAATCGGTGTCTATTATATAAGTATATTCAAATTCTATTTTCTAAGGAATTAAAAACCAAAACTCTATAGAATTCTAGAGTTTGAATTTTGAAAAAATTCAGAGTCTGGATTCACAAGAATTCAGAACCTGATCTTACAATGTTCATAGTCAGAGTTCATAAGAATTTAGAGTTAGAAATTACAGTGTTCGGAGTCTGAATTCATTAAAATTTAGAGTCCGAACTCAGAAGAGTTCGAAGACTGAATTCAAGAAACTCAGAGTCAGAACTCATAAGAATTCTTAATCAGAACTTACAAAGTTCAGAGTCTGAATTCATTAGGATTAGAACCTTATCATACAAAGTTCAAACTCAGAGTTCAAAATAATTTGGAGTCATAACATACAATGTTCAGTGTATGAATTCATTAGAATTCAGAGTCAAAACTTAGAAGAGTTCGGAGTGAAAATTCAAAGAACTCAGAGTCAGAACTCAGAAGAGTTCGGAGTTAGAATTAGGAGTCTAAAAACAAAATGATTATTTATCTAAGTATTATATGATTTAGAGGTTTTAAATATGAAAACGAAATTTACACTTAGAGAAGATAATGAACAATGAAAAACATGGTAAGGATAATTTTCCTTGGGGAAGGAACATTTTCTTTATAGAAATAAAACATTGGGTAAAATGAGATTTGCCATGAGATAAGGTGTTTGTGATTTTCAAAACAAGAAGGAATGGTAAAGTCATAAGGGGACCATACGGACTCAACAATCTCCATAAACATGAAGGAATGGAAAAGTCATAAGGAATACCTTATTGACTCAACATATCGTCAATATGATATTTTCCCAACCTTCACCTCACTACAAGACACTATATTCCTGCTCATAATAATCTTTTTTCTTGGAGACCTGCACCTCATGTCATCGGTCATATTTCAACCTGCAAAAAGTCTCATGAGAAAGTAACCTGATGATCTATCATATCATAAGGGTTCCCACGCAACAGACGGCATGTCAACTAGGTGCATGGTCTGTAATTTATTGACATTTTAGTGTTGAGGGACCGATTTGATTTAGAGTTGATCCAACCATTATGTACTCCAACATTCCCCTAATCTATTTTAGAGTATCTCAAAATTATCGTATCACTCCATGTATCCCAGAACTACAGATGGTTTGTCAAATGGATGTCTGGTTCACAAGATAAGGCCTTTTAAGCCTTTCTGGGCCAGAGAGGGGTCCAGGTCCTGTCCGACCTAGTCGGACCAAACCAGGCTGACCAGACTTGGACCTATTGGGATGGGCCACCATGGGCATGGCCTTCTAGGCCCTAGCGGGCATGTTCTATAGGGACTCAGGCGGCATTATCCACTGGGCTGAAGGGGGCCCGGTCCGCTGAGCCGCGGACTGACCCGACTCACTGGTGCGCACCACATGGGGCGCACTGTCCTTCTGCTAAACATCTCAACGAATTCGTTCGGCCCCCATCAATTAGTGGCTCCATGTGGCTCCTCCCCATTCTCCACAGGACCCCATGGGACACGGGTCCACCTTCCCTTTTTCACAGCTTCGAGCCGCACCTTCATTTAATGAGTCAGAAGCTGGTGTGCGGCCTCTGCCCCCACCTTCGCAGCTGGCCGAGTGCCGACCTCCTTCTGCAGCCGTTACGGCATGATGTTGCGTCTCACCTCCACAGCTCATGATGGCATGCTACCAACTGCCACTTTTTCCGGCCACTACCGGTCACCAGTGTCTCACCAGCGGATCTTACGCGAGGCTCCAATGATGCATTGGAGTTCTGTTTTCACTCCCGCCTGCACCTACGGGTCTCATAGGATGTCTCCATCACTTTATGACTGACTTCTTCACATTTCCATCAAATTTTGGAAGCCCATCTTGAAAAATTCAACATGAATGAAGCATCGGAGGGTTCGGGCCTTCTTCCTTCGGCTCACGCCCTCCATGGTCACATGTAAACAAGTAGGATAATAATTCATCAAAGATAATCCTTATTTAAAAAAATAAACCCCTACCTCGAGATCTGTTAGAGGTGCCGTAGTTACGGTGGCAAGAGAGTCCACATTGGATGGAGTCGTTTGAGTTCGTCGATCCTGAATTGTTGCTGTCATATATTATGTCCTTCGTCGGTGGAGGTTACAGCCAGACTTTTCTATAGTTTCCTCTCTTGAAGAAGCTGTTCCAACCCCCCCCCCCCCCAGAGCTCCATTTAAATTGGAGGGGCAAGGATGAGTAACACATTGAGAAATTAATGAGGTTAATTAAATGAATTAATAATTCAATTTTAATTCACAAATATAGAGTTTTGAAGATGATGAATCAATCCATTATATGGATTTTCAAATTACAACCCCTCCACCGCCGCTCATCCATTGGAGAAAAATAAAATAAAATAGAAATTACATGTTATTTTTCTTTTCATTAAAATTTGTTGAAACAATATTTTTCGACTAACCTACTACTGTCGAAGGGAAGCCTCCCGTAAGAGAATCTTGGGTTGTAGGTTAAAAAATGTCCTCATATTTTTAATCCAATCACGGGTTAAGAATTTTGAAAATTTCTCCCGCACGTTTACTAAATGTACCATAAAAAGGTTCAAAAATTCATTCAGGCTCCCCGGGCCTCAGAATCAAGTGTCTTCAATTTTTACAGGCTCGTAATAATCCATAATAATTTAAAAAATACCTTGAATTTTTGGTTATTTAAAGATAACTCATTAATATATAAGTATAATTCATTTATATCAATATTTATAATGAAAAATACAATATTTTTATATTTTTAAATGATCCATCAAGAAATATTGAATAAAAGGGATAAATTTTATTTTTATCATATTAGTATTCAAAATTATATCTTTATGATAATTATAGAGTCTTAGAAAGAATATTTGTAACAATATTAATAGTTCAAAAATGTTCCTCAATTAGTCATTTATTATGAGGGTATGATTATTTTCAAGTGCCATGTATATATTCCTCCAATTCCAAATTTGAAGGAGTTTTTAGAGTAATCTCATGGTTTTTCATTGTTTATTCATCGTAAAAGTACACATATGAATTGATATTTGAAGGAGTATTTATTGTGGGATGTCGTTAATATAGATTTTGTAGAATATTAATCTCGGCTCTTTGTATATTAGTATTTTTATACTATGATAAAAGACTCTAAGGGGATGTTATAACCATTTCTCATACCATAATGGAAATGGGAAAACATCACCATGGATTTTGTTCCCATACACCCCAAAATATATAAAGGTTATAAAAATATTTGTTTTGTAGTCCATTTACTTTAAATTTTACCACACATAACTTCTATCAAATGTGATATATCAGTTTTTCTTATTTCTAGAATATATGTTAATATATTTGTAATGTTTAATGAAACACCTCGTTTTATTGTATCTAATGTGGACATGAGGTCTGCATTGAAGTCCGAGAAAATACTTTAGCAGAAAATTGATATAGAGATATTTTTCGGTACTTATTCACATCCAAAAATAAGTGGAAAATCTGAGAGAACCATTAAAACCCTAGAGGACATGTTAGGATATTTTTCTATGTAATTCAATGGTGTTCGAGATCAACATCGTCCTCTAGTCTAGTATTTTTAACAATAGCATTCACTCAAGAATTTAGATGGATCCTTACGAAGGCCTCTTTGGATTTATGTATAGAACACCATTGTTCTAGAATGTAGGTAGAGAAATAAATACATTGGGACATAAGATAATTGATGAAAATAAATACTGTTTACGATCCATTGAACAACACATATGGCCTTCACATAGTCAATAGAAAAGTTGTGATGGAAATTTCCGATGAGATATGGAGTTTAATGTTTGAGATAAGGTGTTTCTGTGAATTTCTATATGCAATAAGATTAGGATATTTAACAATAAAGGAAGGTTTATCACTATATAAATTGAAATATTTGATATTTTACCTCAATTTAGAATGTTATCTTATCATTTGGATCTTTTGTTGAGTATCTCTAGTGTTCATGATGGGTTCCATGTATCTCTCTTGTGGATGTACATACATAATCCTTTGCATATAATGAACTATAAGGTCATACCATTAGATAATTATCACTCTTATAAGGAACAAATACTATAGGATCGTTATTGTGGAGAGAATTAAATATTGGGAAACTAAACTCACATGGTCAATGTTTTATACTAAAGATACTAATTTGAGGATGTTATTTGGGAACCAGATGACATGATGAGACAAGATTATCCTCAATTAATTGTATCAATGTGATGTAATATTTAGGGTAAATTTTTTTTAATGGTTGAATAAGGTAACACCCTAACATGTGGTGAATTATTTTCCTATAAATTTAATTTATTTGACATCTTTCATTGCACACAACACCAAGTGTGGAAAAATTGTGATATACTATTAAAATATTATTATTTAATTTGATAATTATCATCTACTTGTTTTATTGATTTTTATAAATATGATTAATTTTTTAAATAATATATATACACATGTGTTAAAAAATCATTGGATATAAATTGATTTCAAATTATAATAAAAATCATTTTAATGTAAAAAATATATGTATCTAAAAAACCATTTATAATAACACAATGAATTTTCATTATGTTAAATTAAATTATACACTATCTGAAAACTATTTTAGTGAAATTTATATGTTTTGGGTTTAGTAAATTTTTTTATCCTTTAGAAAATAATTTTTATATTAATAGAAAAAGAATAAATGTAGTTTCAGGATTATGAAATTATTTTTTTTATAAAAACTTATTTCCTCATGTTGAACATTCATGTTTAAAAAATATTTTTTCCCAATTATAAAAAATGTATTTTAAAAAATAAAAATTATTTTTTAAATAAAAATATAACCATTTTCTTAAAATACATTTTTTATAATTTTCTAAAATGATTAATATCTCGATGACTAGTGAAAAAAGTTATTTTAATTAAATATCTCATTTTAAAAAATGAATTTAAAATATCAGTTTTATTTTAAAATAGGTTTTAATTTAAAATTAGTTCTATTTTTCAAATTTAACCAATTAATTATTTGGAATAATTTTTTTGGATGTTTACATATTATCTATTTATATTTATAAATTTTTTTCCTTGGATAACTTGTTTTCAACACATTTTTTAGATAAATTTAAACTTAAATTCTAACACCAAATTGAATTTTACTTTATAAAATGTATTTCCAGTTGAAATAAAAATATATTCTACATTAAATAAGATTAATTTAATTTATGTCATTATAAGTTATAAAAATAGGGAAACACCTATTATAAAGGTTATGTTTTAAACGGTTTATTTGTGGTTAAACAAAGATTATAAGGGCTAAAATGACCTAAACATGTTGTAAAACCCAATTCTTTTATTATATTTTTTCCATAGCCTTAACAAATATTTATAAGATTCATATTTTATTCTTTCTTCAAATATTAATAATTCAATTTATTTTAAAACCATGAAAAATTAAAATTCATACACTCAATTCATTTATAAAAGGGATCCTCCTCTCAACCCATTAGGATCAATTTGGATTGGAAAATACATTCCCAATAAATTTTCACTAATACCACATCACATTTTATAGTCCTTTATTTGATAAAAAATCAACCATCGGTGGTATCTACATATAATCCAAAAGGGGTTTTCAGAATAAAATGTATTGTTCTAAACTGAGTGTTTTTTCATTTATTTTGGTTCTTATGCCACTTTAAAATCTTCTCCAAAAATGATGATATAATAATACCAATATATTTCTTATACTGATATGTTACTATGTTAATTAGATATCCTATATCAATCTTTTATTCACTCATTTAGGAAATTAAACTCTCAATCCGGAGTATGGTGGACTATAGCCTTGTGAACCGATGTAATTAATCTTCCATCAATGCCTCCCACATATGGAAAAAACAATTTATTTAATGTATATATTTGATATTTTATGACATTATTATTCTTCATTATGTATAATACCACATCAATAATCTTACCTTCCAGTTTTGGGTAAAACATTAATGTCTTTCATGTGTATGTGTAGACTACCACCTCAAACAAGTGATTTGATATGTTTTATAATTTATATTGAAATGTATGTTAATAAGGAATCCTTATAAGAGTACATATGAAATTTATTATTAGAATAATTTTACTTTAAATGATATTTTTTATTTATCATTCTTTAACTCCATCCATTGATAATTTTTAATAACATTGATGCATGTGTACGACCTACAATCTCCATAAAAAATGTAATTAATTATCTTATATATAAAATTTATGGATTATTAGATAAATTTATATAATAAATATATATTTTACTTATACCATAATTATCATTATGTAGATGATGGAATCATGACCACAATACAACAAGAAAACTACTTACCAAAACATACAGGAGCAATGAAGCATATATACCCCATAATATTTATTTTAATAAAGAATAAAAAACAAACAGGTGGAAAAGGGTAATTATTAAATAATATATTATATGATATATATTATTATGGATGATAAATATATTCTTAAATAAAATATATTTATTATAATTCTTATTTATCACATATTAAAGAAGACATACTAGTGGTAATTGATATTTTTTGTACTTTTATTTCATTAAGCCACGTACTACATTCACCAAATGTATCATTTTTTGGTGGTGTATACTATAAAAAATTGCATTTAAGATTTATATTAAAAAAATATATTTATCTAAATATCCATATATGGTTATTCCATTCATGGGGCTTATTATTCAAATGATACTAATGTTGTAAATGATTAATGTTACAATATCATTGTTTTTTAAGATTTTTGTTTATTATGCTTTTAATAATGATATTTTTTTAACTAAATATCATTATTCACATTTCATACATTCTAATATATTTATTTCAATATAACACATTTTTTCCATTCATGTTAATATATTTAATAAAAAAATATAAAAAAAATATTATAAAGAAAATCAACTTTATTTATTTCTTTGATCAAAAATCTATTCTATTAAAATTCAATGATTAATATAACGTTTTCAACAAATTTTTATGTACTATTCAATTATTCACTAAATAAATATGTTAAAATTTATTTACTTTTAAAAAAATGGTGTTAGGGTAATAATTTTTTCATTTTAATTATAATGTAATTTTGATATTTTTTAATGAAAATGTGAATGAAACCATTATTTTAACATATACTGTATGAATAGAATTTCTTAGTATCATGAATGATCACTGATTTTTTTGTTAAATTATAGGTATCCAATGTTATTTTTAGTGAATAATTACTTCCAATTTTTTTTGTTCTTATAAAAAGTTTATTTTAATAATGGAAGGGTTATATTCCTTATGAATATTTTGGTCCTCTTTTAATAGAATTTATATTCATCAGTGAAAAAATCATTGGTATTTGTTATGTTATTCTAGGTATATGATCCATTTGGACCATACATATTATTTCTATTTATGGTTAATAATTAGTGATGATGATATGTTTTTGAAACCAATGTTTGATGGGTTATGCTATGATGGACTAATGGAATGTTTATGAAACCCATTTTCTCAACATGGGTTTGGAAATAATGATATTATTAATATCTAATAATATTAAGGAGGATAGATGTATGGTTTTAATTATGTGATGTTTGGTCTTAGATTTATATTCTCCTATTTTGAATTTGGTAATTTATAATATATCATTACAGAACAATAGTAAACAAGTCGATCTTCTTACACCACGATTGGAAATAGGTTGATGTTCATTATCCACTAGGAGAACAAGTCAATGTGATTAATCTAATTTGAGAAAGTAGTCGATATTTTTGATCCAATATGTGAAAAATGTATTTATTTCTAGTATATTATGATTTCATGGTCTTATTAGTTAACCTTGACATATGAAATAATGTTTATACTTATGATGGTTCCATACTTTTAGGTCATCGACCTGCAATTTATGATTGATTTATAATGATTTCATTATATATTGGTAGATATCATTTGAAATGAATTGTATTATTTCATGAATTATTTTTACATTACATGATTGATATAGTATAAACAGTAAAATTAATATCCACGATCTTATACCATTATCCTCATATTTTTCATTCATATGAACATCAACTATTATTTTCTATCTTTAGCCTTACCATTCCTCTAGGATCACCGATTATTATTTTCTATTCCCAATGATATGAATAAATTTTTAAGTGGGGTATTTCAATGAGAATTACTAAATTGTAAAATACTTTTGGAGTTTTTTAAAATCATTTATGAAATAAGAAGATTGTGCATCTATTCCCCAAAGACACTAAACCATTACTAGACTCAAGAACATCTTTTTAAAATTTATTGATTTTTTATATGAAGTAGGTAATATTCATTTATAAAAATATTTTTTAAAAGGTTGATATGTTATCTTTGTATCTCTTCATATAAATTATACACTAAATGTTCAACAAAACTAGAAATCACACTTCTATAAAGGGGTTTTCTATGTATTATATGTAGCATAGACTTCATATTTAATATATGATTTTATATAATGATATTTTTATATTATCGAGTGTGGGACCCTAGTAAAACTAAATATTTCAAAAACCCTAGAATGGGTTCAGTATGGTGTTCATACATTCAATATTTTAAATGAAATGAAATATATTTTGAACTGGTTATACATAGTAATTGATGATAATATTTCTTAATAACATGAAAGGAATTAATGGATGAATCCATGATAAATATTTTGGAATTGTCTTATCTTCTAAAAATTTATCAATTTATATCATTATGTATTTGGTGTAAAGAATCACCTTATATGACAACCAACAATTTAATTCACATTATTCTATATTTTATTACCTAATTTACATGTATAATTAGCTCAATATATTTTATATACAAAATTCATTTTATGATTAGATATATATTAAATCATAACCATAATTGGACATGATAATAATATGGAAAAAATATTTTACATTCTCTGAAATTCCATTTATACTTTGAAACTACCCAGCATAACATAAGGACATATATTTGAAGGTAGGGATCTATAATCCCTAGTAAAGGAATAAAAAAATGTAACATGATGAAATAATTAAAATTTTCTCAATAGAAATTTAAATGGTACATAAAGGGATTAGAATAACAAAACATTGACAGAAAATCAGGGTATGTGATTATATCATAAAGGCTTCATGTTAATGATGAAACATCATAAAAAATTGAAAGATAAATAGACGTCAAGGATAACCACCATGTAAATATTGTATAATGTTATTAGGGAAAACTCATGCACAACATACATGGAATCTAAACAGATTTAAACATTACTAAATGCATTCGAAGGATATATAATTCCAAACCCTCCCAACACAATCATATCATGTAGATGTATAAGTGTGTCACAAAGATCATTGAAAAAATGATTATATATCATCACATTTAAACCAATGATTAAGGAGTGTGGGATAAAAACATATATATCCATAATAAATACTGTATAGGAATATCAACATGAATAACCATTAGGGTAAATTTGTATGAGTATTGACAAAAAATCCAGGAAAATCTTAGGATCATTTTGGTAGTATAAGAGGTGTACTCCAATATTCAATTGTAAGATTAATGAGATAGAAATCCATTAATAGAAAATCATAAAGAAATTAATACAGATATTTAACAATGAAATATAAAATGTGAAATTATAAATTAATAAAAAAATTATAATGATGTTGCATTAAGAATGTGGAGAAGGAGAGGATCCATTATCACGAGAGGGTGTTTCCAAAATATTACCAGCAACATCATAAGGGATTGGGGGACCTTGGAAGGATGATAGAGAGGGAAGGGAAAGACAAGGGAATATATAATGGTTTATATAGAATATAAATAGGTTACTAGGTGTGTATATATATGAAATGAGAGTTTGATACACTGGTTAATTCCAAAACATAGTTTTTTGTATCTCTACAATAATGTATTCAGAAACCCAACCATTACCATGGTTTTGGAAAATAATTTATTTCAATTTGAGGTTTCTTTCATTATATTAAAATCTTATGAATCAATAATATAAAAATATCACATTTGGTGATGCGTAAGTGTGACATGTTCATAATCAAATGTTTTTTAAAAATAAATATATAATTTATATTTGGATGAATCATAAATTCTTTTAAAAAATAAATCACACAATGTCCAAAAAGCATTATCATAAAGGGGAAATGAATATTTGGTCATGGATAGCCATTATGGAATATATTACAAAACAATTAATGAATTATGACATTGTAGTGGACACATTATTTTTAAACATTATTTAATTTTTAACTAAACATTTGACTACCTATAATAATTATGATAAAAAATCTTCTCGAAAATTTCAACATGATAATTAAAAAAATAATATTTACTTTTCCCAAAAAATTACTATGTTTGTTAATTCACACAGTTTTATAAAACATGTTGATTAATTGAAATATAATTTTTTTTTGAAAATTATTGTTTAATGTACATTGTAAAATTATTTGTTACATTAAAAATTATATTATCATTTATAATTGATAAACATTATTTATTAATGGTATGTTATTAATAATTTATTTAGTTTAGAAATGATTTAATTCATTAATATATAGTGTTTTGATTGAATCTATTCACTTCAAAAAAATATATAATATTTGTTTCAGCGTATCAAAATCTAATTTAAATTAATATTTCTATATAATCATTTTTTTAAAAAAATTATTAAAAATGGATAAATATAATATTTTTTCAATAAAATAAGAATATATTAATTAATATTTATTGTGAGTAGATACATATCACTTTATTACATCAGCAGATACCCTATGGGAATGGTGTTTCATCTTGTTATTTCTCATGGTGTAGTTCGAAGAACATGTTTTTAGTAATAATCTTTTTTATCTTGAAATTCTATCTTAAACATTTTCACAAATTTTTTAGATATTGAATCATAGTATGGAATTGATCAAGGAAAAATCACAATTATTTTATATCCCTTGGAATCTATAATAAATGTTCTTTATAGGGTATAATTCTAATTATCATTGTCATCAGTTCTTTTGTCTATATCAATCGAACATTATAATAACCATATTTATAAAATAATTATATTATCACTATTCAATGAATATATATTCAAAATTTATATTTCTTAATGGTTTTTTAAATTTGATAAGTGATAACATTCCAATGTAACCAAGAATGTGAATGTTTTTTCATTAATAATAAATCATAATAAATAATTAATTCATTCAATTAATGAATTTTATTTATAGAATTTCAAGATGTTACCCATTCAATGTTTTTATGGGAATTTGGTAATTTTAAACTATAAATGTATAATATCATTTATTAAAATTTTCCATTATATATTATTCTTTTACTAAAGATTTTTTATCACCCATAATATAATTTTCTTTAAAATGATTATTACCCTGTATTTTTACATTATAGAGCCTATAAAGGAAATTTATAAGAAATCTATTGAATTATGGAATAAAATTACAATCCCCATAAACTTAAGGGATTTCATAACGATATAAACATTAGGAACATATATCGATTTGATAATTCATTACATTTTTTATCTTAATCAATCCCTTATATTTGATTGTTTTTATTATTAAATGTGTTAATTTTTTTAGTGAATTGTTCCAAAAATCATCATTCTCATGTTTATAAGGGATTAAATAAATTAATTTATAAAAATATTCCTTTTTTCGTACATATGATAATTTTACAAGTTGTAATATCATAGCGGAACCATTTACTGTACCAGTAACATGAGGAATAATATTTTCAATTTAAACTCACTATAAGTCCCAACAAACCCTTGTATTTTAATTCCAATTTAACACACAAAAACATTGATTTTGAATATGTATAAATGATTAACAGTAGATAGTTTACTTTTTAATATGTTTTAATATAACATATGTATATTCCTTGTTGTTCCATTTTTTTAAAATTTTTCCAAAAGTAATAGTGTTTAATTATTATATGAATTTAATGTTTCAAATTAGTTGAGTTAAAATATTATTGAAATAATTAGTATTTTAGTACAATATATTTGTAGGAATAATTTCATTCACATAATTATAAATCACCATGGATTATCAATATTTTTTCATCACATATGCTGAATAATGATTAGTTTCGATATATTTCTCGATATTAATCCATAAAGAATATAATGTTTTCTAATGTAAAGACACATTTTTTAAATAGATTACTAACTAAGCATTGTCTCTTTTTATTTTTAAAACTAGATTTGATAACGGATGTCTATAAATACCACATTAATAAATAACAATATATTTTTCAATAATTTTTTCCAAAAATATTCATAGTTACTCTCTAATATTTGGACTTTTAGAATGGTTTTTAGAAATTTTTTTGTTCTTTATTGATGGGATATTCTTGCAGGTGAAGGATTTTTAGTATTATATAGAGAAGGTCTACATAGTTTTTCAGATTGGTTTATATGCTAGTTTTCTATTATATATGTTATTATTTATTCCATATTTTTGAAGTTTTAGAGTTGGTGTGGGTGACTTTCAGTCTATAATGAAAGGGTAGAGTTTTAAAAGGTTTCTATTTATCAAAGACACAATTTGTTTAAATTTACCAAGATTGTAGCATCCATCATTATAAATTATGATATTAAATTATCCCACACTATGTTTGTAGTCCTTTTAGTAACACTCTTGGAGAGTACAGCTATTGATATGATGATACCTAGTTTCTTTATTGTTTGATCATCATTGATGTTCTTATCTATCATGGGTTTTTTTAATGCATCCAATCAACACATGCTTTAATGTTATTTAATCGTTCATTTGGGACTATCCTTTTTAGGTTTCTTATTCTGTTTTATTCATAGATTCGTGTTCGATCTTCAAATATGTGTCCATTGTTTTATTATTTCTCATTCATTTTGGTCATTGTTTGGGGACTCTGGTTCTTCTACTCACCCACCCCTCCTGTTATAGATTATTAATGTATTTGTTAAATTTTCCTACTCATTGAATAATATTTATTTTTTATAAAAAAGTGCAATCATGTTTAAAATGGTAAAATAAAAATTGGTTCCTCTTTTACAGTATCATAATGACATGATCTAGATCATTAATACACTCATGAGCGATATCCTTGAAAAACAAACTACTCCATATTATTGAAATAATGAAGTACCAATATTCATGGTTGTGAGATACCACAGTTATATTTTCCCATTACATGAAAATCATCAAATGAAACCAACTAAAATCCTATTTATTTTTCTAATATATCATCTTATTTTTAATAACTTAATTATTATAAATTTTGATATATTTTAATTATGTTATCTCTATCATAAATCATTAACAATTTGTTTTATTTGATAAATTATTTGAACATAAAAATATACAAATAATAATGAAATCAAGGAGTAATGATTTTTATTATAGATTAATTAATTATAATTATAATATCCCATAAAAATAATATCCTTATAATTATTCAGATATACTAAAATGCATGGCCTTTGAAATCATTGAATATATATATATTGACATTATGAAATAATATTTATTATTATATTATAATCATTATTTCTATGTAATAATATATCTTCCAACCATATCCTAACATCATAAGAACTATTAAAATATATATTCAAATATCCAGCAAGTAATTACACGAAAATCAAGTCCTTGTATTATTGCATAGTCAATAATAGGTAGAAACATCATAAACACATCTATATACTGGATTGATTTCCTAGTGTGAATATTGACATCATAATGAATAATATGGTATGGTTTCATTTTATTTTAATATTAAAATACTAAATCATGATATAATACTTTACAAAAATGAAACATTATTTAATTGTTTTCACTATAATTCATTTAAAATCACCTTGATGTAACACTACTATCTAGGGGGTGGTTTATCACATCTATAAGAAATCCCCACCAATGAATCATAATCATTTTATTGATTAAATAATGATTCTATCATTGAGATAATAAGTCATATTTTTCCAATTTACCATTAATACCACAACATTCAACCATGTTCCACTTTTTATTTAGTTTTGATAATCCTCGGTTCTGCCCTTATTAATAGTTTAGTTTTATAAAACTTTCGGTGTCAATTTTCATGAACTCATAATTAAAAATGTGAAAATTTGTTCTATAATATTCTAAAAAATGTGAATTTAAATAATAAGACTCATTAATTGTTATTAGTTTATATGATTCATTTATGTTTATTAAATAATGAGTTCTAGGTATATTTATATTTCTGTTTTAAATAATCAACACTATAGACCCCAAATTTAGAAATTAATTCAATGTTATTCCTCCAAAGATTATAATATTCTCTATAAATTATATAAAAACATAGTTATTTTCTCATATCCATAATTTTATTTTAAAATTTCTACATAGAGTCATAGTGGGATCTATGTTGAATACACTTGTAATAGTCTACGCCACATTCACTTCAAATATAAAATAATTAGTCTATCTCAAATAACACAAGATGATATTGACATTAGAATACCCTGATGGGATAAGAAAAAAACAGTGAATTATAAGAAATATAACTAGAATATTGGATGAGTTGAAACAAAGTGGATGAAAATGAAAGAAACCATCATTTCAATGCATTCTTTATCCTGTAAAATTGTTTAGAACAACAAACATACTAACTATGTAACACGTAGATCAATTTATGTTATCCAATGTGGAAAATTATACATCATCCCACCATCTTTATTTCATTACATAGAGAAAAAATCTAAGGAAAAGCCATAAATATTTATTTACAATCACCTTTTCACTTCAAAAAGGTACCACAACCTAATAAAATGATGAGAAGAAACATTATAATCGTCCATCTCCTTCATGAAACTTTTCCTTCAAAATTTGGAGAGTCCTTCTCCAGGAAATTCATTATTCACATTGTCCATTTCTGTTTCCCATCACCAAGATTCAATTCGACTGATACCCCAACCAGTGTGTTGATCTAGATTTCATGTTTCTTCTAGTTTTAGTCTATGCGAATGATTTCTCGAGAATCGTTGGTCCATGTTTCGGCATCCTACACAAAGGGGGTGTTGATGGACTCGTTTTATAGGTCGTTAATGTTTGGGGTAGTGATTACACACCTGAGGCTTGATTTAAATCTCCCAATTAATCTTATATTTGTTTATATGAGTCCTTGGTAATTTAATTGAGGTCTGTTGAGTCTTGTTGCTAATATTTTTTGATTTCATGTTCTGTTGTAGTGGTTTTTGACCAATTATTAGGGTGCATGCACAGACACACACACACACACACACATATATATATAAAGGCGTTTTCATGTGGTTGTGTACTGTTTGCATTTGGCTGCTACCTCTTATGCCAAAGTGTTGTGTATTAAACAAGTTCTACCCAAAGGTATGTTCCCTTTCTTTGTCGTTACTGTTTATTAATGCATAAATTGACATCTTGAATAACTATTCTTGAACATTAATTAATGTAGTAAATTATTTTGACTAAATTTATATCAAATGATAATTTAGAAATTTCATTATTTGGATGTTAAATGTATTAAATGATTTTTTGATAAACAATACCATTTTTTCATAATAAAATCTCTCAATTGAGGTGAAAATTATCCAAGATATAAGTAATGATTATGATTTTGTTCTTGATAGGCATGTTTAATTGTTTTTTCTTATTTCTAAGATTATCCATTGAAATAAGGCATTTTTAAGACATGACCACAATGGAATTAGAAAAAAATAGTCACCTTTTTAAATAATTAATGATCCATGGCACCACCTCAATGTTTTCCCCAGTTTAAAATTGGATTTATCCATGTGTGTAGTTTCAAATAATTTTCGTTAGTGTTTTGAGACATTGGGAAAATAGTTAGGGTGTTCCTTGGCATGACCATTCAAATGGTAATATTATATAATTTAAGTTGATTGTTTGAGATTTTTGAATTATATAATGGCATGTACCATTTCTAATTGAAACAACCCGAATCTAGAGCCATATAACTGGTACCCCTTACCCTGTTCGCCACATGACCTCAAACGTGTTTCCCCAAATTCCATAGGCTTCCATGTAGCAGCGAGGTCCTTGGTGAGTCAGTGGGGAAACTATGCCCTCATTTGGTAATGTATGCAGCGGAAGAATAAACATAATCAATAGCGGAAGCAGTAAATAGCATAAAACAACTAGACTAAAATTTTAAGCAATTTCTGGTATAATAATGATGCAATAAAGTACATGTATCTATGGAAAGCAGTAAAAAAAATCAACGTGCTGAAATACAACTGAAACCAAAGTGCTAAACGTAAATAGCAACTTCAACAGCATCACGAGCCAAAGCCTGGTCTGATGCTCTCCAGCTCCAACCAGCAATAAAGTACATGAGGTAGAAGGGCCACAATCCCTATCTACACCTGCAACCATATAATCTGTTTGGGCCGAAAAGTAGGACCCAAACAGGGTGTGAGACTAATCCCAGTAGGCAACCACCACCAGATTTGTGCCCTACTATTAGTGAGTAATATAGAAAAAGTAAACGAAATAAATACAGTAATGAACTAGGATTACACCAGTAAATAATCCTACTAATTACCATTCATGCTCATTTAATTAAATGACCAAGGAAAACAAGCATGTTCTCTATTCCAAGGTAAAGTAAGTATCACATCAGGTATCTCAAAAGACTACCTAAACACAAGCAGTACAATACCCAAGCTTGTTCTTTGTCTTGGTGGGCTCGTCACAACCAAACAAAAAAATTCACATTGAACCTCTGAGTGGCTCAAACTAGCATACCCCTAAAGTCTAGTAATCAAAAAAGGCACAGACACTCTAGGAATCTCTCACACCAATTCCCCTATAGTCTTGTAACGATTGCTACAGACTCTCCGAGGAAGCACTTACCTCTAATTCCGCTTGTGGTCTCAATGCATGTGTAAACTAAGAACACTCTTGGGAAGCACAAAGTCCTATTACCGTAGGTCCTGCATACGAAACTAATACCAACAGACCCTCTACGGAAGCACTTAATCGTCTATTCCCTCTTTGATCTCCCGCACTAGGTTTTCAAAGCCCTGAGCAGTCTCGTCGTGTGTAATCGATTGTCACCAGCCCTATGTAAGTAAAAAAACTAATTGGATAATAGATACCATGCATCAAAAGCATTTAAGCAACATGAAATTCATGCAATCAGTGATAACCAGTAGACTAACAATTGAAATAGGGTTTTCCTCACAGGAAAACGGTGCCAAACGACGATAAACGGCCAAAAAAGGAGGAGAAATACTTGTGGGGTGATCCTCAAACATGCATCCAAGAATATATTGGAAATAATTAATCATAAGCTAACAATAAATCTAGGGAAAATAAACAATAGTATCCAAATCTCAAACCCAAGATACCTGATACATGGGTGTCTGTCACTTTTACAACCAAAAATCAAAGAACTTTAGCGCAGGGAAACAAACCACCTACCTCGATCCTCGAAGTTCGATATAATTGAACGTTGGCCCATGAATCGGCCTAGAACAGATTAGATCTACATAAACATCTAAACTTTCAACCTCAAATAACTCACACTAGAGAAAGAATCAAGAAATAAGGCCAATGAAGAACCAAGAACTCACCGCTGTGATTCGTCTACAATCGATGGAGTTCGATTCAGAAAACTGGTGACGTATCAGTGCCTCGGAGATGAATTGGACTCCTCAGACGCTATGGACGGAATTAGGCAGAGAAGAAGTCGTTAATTAGAATTAGGCGTGACCCCAGTCCGATTAATGAAATAAAAATAAAGGACATGGTGTGTGCTTTTAGAGTATACGACGTGTACTAGGTTTTTCCATACTCCGCTTTAAGTGGCCGCCACATCACCCCTACACACCATGTGTGTGGCCCGAACATGACTAGCACATGACCTCGAGCGGTAGAGGAGTACATGGAGCGTACTAAAAAATTACACGGCGTGTACTCTAAAAATTTCCACATTTATCATTTTTCCTTTAAAAGCCCATAAAAGAGATATGTACCTGGAACCGAAGATCTGGGTTCTTACAAACGTCCCCCTTAAATAAATTTGTCCCATAATTTCCATAACAAGGCATAAAAGAAGAAACCTCGAACATCTCTGGCCACTATGATCGCATATCAGCCTCCCTCTCCTAGGTCTCGTCCTGTACTTTCATGTGCTTCCATAGCACCTGTACTAGAATAACAGACCGGCCACTGAGATCTTTCATACTGTGATCGACAATCCTGATAGGATGCTCCTAGAAAGATGCATCCTGCTCCAGCTCAACCTCCTCGGGTTGAAAAACATGAGACGGGTCTAAGAAATACCATCGAAGCTGAGTAACATGAAAGACATCATGCACGACTGGGTACCTCTAAGGTAACTGCAACCTATAAGCAACCAGCCCGACTCTATCCAGAACCTCAAACGGCCCAACGTATCTCAATGAATGCTTTCCCTTCCTCCTAATTCTCTTATGTCCCAACCTTGGGGTAATGCGCAGGAAAACCTGATCTCTGACCCTGAACTCCAAAAGTAGTCTCCGCTGATCAGCATAAGATTTCTGTCGAAACTGTGCAGTAGCCATCCTCTTCTGAATTAACTCTACCTTCTCCGTTGGCTCCTAAACGAGATGAGGTCCTAGAAATGATGTCTCTCCTACCTCTATCCAGCATAAAAGGATAATTGGCATGGCCAACCGTACAAAGCCTCGTAAGGCGCCATCTGAATAGTCACCTGAAAACTACTATTGTAAGTGAACTCCACTAGAGGAATATTCTTCTCCCAAGTACCAACAATGTCTAGAATGAAATATCGGAGCATATCTTCAAGCACCTAGATTGTAAGCTCAGACTGGCCATTAGTCCTGGGATGGTATGCTGTACTAAAAAGTACAAGTGTACCCAAAGCCCTCTGTAGCCCCTGCCAGAAGTGAAAAGTAAAACATGTATCCCTATTCGAAACAATGGAGTGCGGAACTCCATGGAGATGTACAATATCTCGTATGTAATGTCGTCCAAGATCATCAACACTAATGGTCTCCTTGATCTACAAGAAGTATGCATCCTTTGTGAGCATGTACACTACAACCCAAATCACTTCATTTCCTTGAGGCGTTAGTGGAAACCCTGTCACGAAGTCCATTGTGACATCATTCTATTTCCACTCAGGAATGGGTAACTGTTGTAAAATCCCTGTTGGTCTCTGATTCTTCTGCCTTCACCTGCTGACAGGTGGAACACTGCATAACAAAACCAGCCACATTCTTCTTCATAACTGGCCACCAATACTGACAGTGTAAGTCTTTGTACATCTTGGTGACACCATGGTGAACAGTCCAAGATGAAGCATGAAACTCCCACATCATCTCCTCACGTATGTCTGCTGAAACCCATACGTGGCCATGAAAACGTAGCACCTCATTATCACACACTGTCCACCCCAGAGTAGGGTCTCCATCTAATACACCCTCACGTAGTACTAGGCCTTATGGGTTTGATAACTGCCTCATTAGAACTCAATCTAAAAGAGTAGAGGTAACAGCTATAGAGGAAAGAACTGTCTGCCCCCGTATGTCGTGAACCTCCAAATGCATCTTAGAGAACAGATCCATAAGTTGCCACTCACTACTGGCCTCCTGAACTGCCTACAATTGATTCCTCCTGCTCAGTGCGTCAACCACCTCATTGGCTCTCCCAGGTGTATAAGCAAGATCAAAGTCAAAATACTATAGCTACTCGACCCACCACCGTTGTCTCGGATTCAATTCACTTTTCCTAAATTAATACCTGAGGCTCTTGTGGTTAGTATATACCAAAAAAATCTCTCTCATGAGATAGTGTCTCCAACAACCCAAGGCATGAATAACTGCATGCAACCCCAGGTCATGCGTAGGGTAGTTATTCTCATGTGGCCTGAACTGCCATGATCTGTACACAACAACACAATCTTCCTGCATAAGCACTACTCCAAGCCCGATTCCAGATGAATCACAGAAAACTTTATAACTATTTCTAGCTCTAGAAGAACTAGAATCGGTGCTGATATCAATATCCCCTTCCACTCCTGGAAGGCTGAGTCGCAAGCTTCTAACCAAATTTAATTTACACCCTTCTTAGTCAATCCTGTAAACAGCGTTGCTATGCATGATAAGTCCTGTATAAACCGCCTGTAGTAACCAGCCAGTCCCAAGAAACTACGTAACTCGAAGACATTCTTCGGCTACTCCCATGTATCTACTACTATCACCTTCTCTGGGTCTACTGAAATTCCTATCTCTGAGATGACTGACCCAGGAAGTGAATTCCATCCATCCAAAAGTGGCACTTTGAGAGCATATCATATAAATGATGCTCTCTCAGTGTACTCAATATGATCTCAAGATGGGTAGCATAGTCTTGTCGAGTGTGAGAGTATACCAAGATATCGTCCACAAAGACAATGACGCAAGATTCCATGTAAGGATGGAAAACTATGTTCATTAGCGCCATGAAAACCGTCAGCGCATTCGTGAGATCGAACAGCATAACCAGACACTCATACAGACCATACCTGCTTCAGAAAGCTGTGAGAGGTATATCAGATGGTCTGACCTAAAACTGATGATAGCCGGATCTCAAGTCAATCTTAGAGAATACCCTGGCTCCTCGAAGCTGATCACAAAGATCATCAATCCTCGGCAATGGATATCGGTTCTTTACCGTCAACAGGTTCATCTTCCGATAGTCCACACAAATTTGTAAGGTACCATTCGCCTTCTTTGCAAACAACACATGCGAACCCCAAGGGGAAGTACTGGGTCTGATAAAACCCTCCACCAGCAACTCCTCCATATGCTTCTTGACTTCGTGAAACATAGGAATAGCCATCCTATAAGGAGGTATGGATACCGGTGCTGCTCCTAGCACAAGATCAATAGAGAAGTCTCCCTCACGCTCTGGAGGCAACCCTGAAAATTCTTCTGGAAAGACATACAGAAGATGGTCAACTACTGGAGGGAATTCTATCTGATAAGTCCCCTAATCATCCAGATATAAACTAGCAATCTGGGCAATAACACTGCCCAACCCATGATGCTCTGGTCTAGCTCTGCTTGCATGGACATCCCATTCACCCTTTTGAAGAAAGGACCCACCCTCTGGTGATGTGAACCTCACCCTACGGTGATAACAATCGACAAAGGACTGAAGAGGGACTAGCCAGTCCATTCCAAGAATGACATCATAACTTGTCTTCTCAAGGACATAAAGATCCCACAAGAAGTTACACCCACCAAACTCAAGGGAGAACTCTTTCCACTGACGCACACTAGTAGTTCTATTTCCCAAAGGAGTGTCTATTGCCAACGTATCCTCATAAGTAAGGATAGTATGTATAAGGATCTCCATAGTGGGCACTGAAATAATACTATGAGAAGATCCGGTATCAAAAAGTGCATAAGATAAAACCGAGGCTACTAAGATCGTACCTCAAACTATGGAAGGTCTAGATTCCTGCTCCCGATGGATCTGTTCTACCGCAAACATCTAGCCAGTGCCATGACCCTGTGTAGCAGCCTGATATCCCTGAGATGATCCTCTCTGAGCCTGACCACCGCGTCCACAACCTCTACCCTGGACTGAATGAACTGAAGAACTCCAGCCCCCTGTCTACTGCGGAATTGGTAATCCTGCTCTTGTACGAGAAGTATAAACTGATCCTCCTTCACTAGCTGCTGGAAGAAGGACCCTGCAAAAATGCTGCAGATGACCCATCTTGCTGTAAGCTCGGCACTCCACTGGATCTATCGGGATCTGATACTTCTTATGCCCACTCTTTACACATTGATAACACACCACCTGGTTTCCAGAAGGAAGATACTGTCTTCTAAAAGAATTACCTCACTTCCTCGAGTCACCTCAAGTAGACTCTCGGTGGCGTTTCCTGCTGTAATTATGCAATGGGTCAGTTTTGGATGCTGAACCGACCTGGTCAATTGCTCCAGCCTCCCTCAGATTCTGTTCGGTGATTAGTACCTGGTTGAATTTTAGGGTAATAGAAGTCAACTGGAAGACGTTCACCTCCGATCTAATCTCTGGTTTTAGGCCTTCCTTAAACTTCCTTGCGAACAACAGCTCATCATTTCCCAGAACGGGAGTGAAACGCTGTATCTCAGTGAAAGGGGAGAAATACTCCATAACTGAAAGAGTACCATGCTACAGGTTAATGAACTCTCTAGCTCTGTCAGCCCTCAGCATCCCCTGATAGAAGTAGTCGTAGAACATATGCTGGAATTCATCCCAAGCCATAGTCTATTGGTGCCCTTCCTGCGAGACCACATCGCACCATATCTTGGAAGAATCTCGCAGCATGTAAGTCGTGAGCTTCACCCTTCTGTCTGGGGGTGTCTCCAAATGCTCGAAGATGGAATTCATGGTTTGTAGACATGACTCTGCAGCCTGAGGTCCTCCATCCCCTATGAAGGAGGGAGGATGTTGCTACAGGAAGACCCGCGCGTCAGCTCTTCCATAGACGTGGCAGGATGCTGAGATCCCTGGAAGGTCTGCATGAACCTCATAAAACCCTCTCTGAACCGAGCGTCGGTACTAGTGTCTGTAATCACTGTATGTTCCAGGTCCGGAATGATCGGCGGAACTACTGGTAGTCCCTAGTCTGTCGTATCAGGCGTATGGTCACTGCCTGGTTCCAGGTGTGCAACGGGAGGACGTCTTGGTGCCATGTCCCTGAAAGGTCAAAATCACACCTTAGATTTAGGATTAACAAGGACAGAAAACAAAAGAGTACAAACGGGAACAAGAGAGAGAAACACTTATGTTTTCAAAATATGACAACACGACGTGTATTTAAACTACATAGCATGTTTGTTAAATCCATTTACATGGGTGTGTACTTCCGCCACCACTAGTTTTGTAACATCGCAAACTACACGGTGTGTTGATCAAAACATGGTGTGTACTTGAACTCCCCTCCCATGCTCGAGTCTCTTTACATGGATAACCTACACGGTCCTCCTAATTTTAAACTACACAGCGTGTACTTGACATATTTCGGTGACCCGTGTAGCGGTTACACGGTCGGCTACACGGCTGACCCCTACATGGTGTGTTCCGAAAAAATACGATGTGTATAAGGATAGATAACACTGACCGGTGTTGTTTGTGACATGGCCAGGTACCTAGAATAAAACTACACGACATGTTCTTATAACACACGACATGTACTACACAAGGTTCCTCGTGCCGTGTTGTTAGTGACACGGCCAGGTACACAGTTGACTACCACACGACATGTACTTATGGTACATGGAATGACCTCAAAGACTTTACACCACCCCATGTCTCTGTTCACATAGTTAGTAACATGGTTTAAAGACTACACTGCATGTATTTATAAAGTACACACCATGTATTCTGGGTCTTTCCGGGCAGTAGCTCCGAAATTGCACCGAATGCCAAAAACATTGAAAAACAAACATCTATGTGCCAAATTCAAATCCTAGGGAGCCCATACTCCCCGCAAATCAAATATTTGCATTATAACAATGCATATATCATGTAAAACAGCATAATAAGTATGTCTATCACAACAACTATCACAACAACACACATAATTTATCATGGAATCTATAACAACAACATGAAATTCTAATGCACCCTAGATGGCATGGTAAAGTGCATGACATGTGATTTCCTACCCAGTTCCCATATGATGCATGAGATGGAACGCCCTCATCTCATAGGGTTTCAACAAAATAGAACCACAATCATATAAACTGTAACAGCACAAAACATGTGCATCACCCAATGGTAAAATATAATACACTGTAACACTTGCAAAAACTGAAAACTGTAATTACGAGGTAATATAGCTTTTCCTTGTACACGGGTTAATTACCCCCGGACACAGTTAAGTACTAACTACCAATTTCTTCCTATCCTTGCCTATTGTTGAAAAATATTAAGGCTATAGAAAATAAGAAACTCTTCTGATACCACTTTGTAACGACCTGAATCCAGAGCCACATAACTGGTGCCTTGTACCCGGTTCACAACATGACGTCAAGGGCGTTTCCCCAAATGCCAAAGGCTGTCGACTAGAAGCAAGGGCCTTGGTGAGTCAGTGGGGAAACAATGCACTCATTTGGTAAAGTATGTAGTGGAAGAATAAACATAATCAATAGTTGAAGCATTAAACATCATACAACTACTGAACTAAAAGTAGAAGCAATGTCTAATATAATAATGATGCAATACAGTACATGTATCTATGGAAAGCCGTAAACAAATCAACATGGTAAAATACAACTAAAACCAAAGTACTAAACTTAAACAGAAACTCCAGTAGGATCGCGAGACAAAGAGAGGTCACATGCTCTCCAGCTTCAACCAGCAATCAGGTAGCTAAGGTAGAAGGGACACAACCCCTATGTACACCTACAACCATATAATCTGTTTGGTCCGAAAAGCAGGACCCAAATAGGGTGTGAAACTAATCCCAGTAGGAAACCACCAAAATATTTGTTCCCTACTGTCAATGATTAATATAGAAAAAGTAATGGAAATAAATACAGTAATGAACTAGGAGTACAACAGTAAATAATCCTAAAAATTACCATTCACATTCATTTAGTTAAATGACCAAGGAAAACTAGCAAGTTATCTATTCCAAGGTAAAGCAAGTGTCACATCAGGTATCTCAAAAGACTACATAAACACATTAGTGAAAAACCCAAGCTTGTTCTTTGAGTTGGTGGGATCATCCCAACTAACCAACAAAATTCACACAGACCCTCTGGGTGGCTAAAACTAGCAGACCCCTATAGTCCCATAATCAAACAAGGCACAGACACTCTGGGAAGATCTCACGTCAATTCCCCTATGGTCTTGCAATGATAGGTATAGACTCTCTGAGTAAGTACATACTTCTAATTCCTCATGTGGTCTTGATGCATGGGTAAACTAAGAACACTCTTGGGAAGCACAATGTCCTATTCCCATATGTCCTGCGTTCGAAACTAAAACTAACAGACCCTCTAGGGAAGCACTTAATCGTCTATTCCCTCTTTGATATCCCGCACCAAGTTCTCAAAGCCCTGAGCAGTCCAGTCGTGCATAATCGACTGTCAGCAGCCCTAAGTATGTTCAATAACTACTTAGATAATAGCTACCACGCATCAAAAGCATTTAAACATCATTCAATTCTTGATATCAGTAATAACAAGTAAACTAACAATTGCAATAGGGATTCCCTCACAGGAAAACGGTGCCAAACGGTGATAAATAACCAAAAAAGGGGGAGAAACACCTGTGGGGTGATCCACAAACATGAAACAAAGCAAATATTAGCAACATTTAATCATAAGATAACATGTAATCTAGGTCAAATAAACAATAGGATCAAAATCTCAAACACGGGATACCCAATACATGGGTATCTGACACTTTTGCAATGAAAACTCAATGAACATTAATGTAGGGTAACAACCACCTACCTCGATCCTCAAAGATTGATATACTTAAACCTCATCACGTGAATCGGCCTAGAATAGAGAAGATCTCAAAAAAATGTCTAAAATGTTCAACCTCAGATAACTCACACGAGATAATGAATCATAAAACAAGGCCAAAGAAGATCCAAGAACTCACCGCTATGATTCTTCTGCAATCGATGGAGTTGTATTCGGACAACTAGTGACAGATCAGGGGATCAGAGAAGAATCGGCCTCCTCAGATGCTATGGACAGAATTAGGCGGAGAAGAAGACATTAATGATAATTGTAATGACCCCGGTCCAATTAATGAAATAAAAAGAAAGTACAAGGCCTGTACTTTCAAAGTACATGGTGTGTACTAGGTTTTTCGATACACTGCTTTAAGTGGCCTCCACATCTTCCCTACACACCTGTGTGTAGCCCGGACACGGCCAGCACACGGCTTCGAGCGGCAGATAAGTACACGGCGTGTACTCAAAAAGTACACGGTGTGTACTCTGAAAATTTCCAGATTCTTCATTTTTCCTTCAAAATCCCATAAAAGAGATCCGTACCTAAAACCAAAGCTCCGGGTTCTTACAATGATCACCACTTAAACTACCTAAGGTATGTTTTTAAATTTGATAATTAATTACATGATAGAAAATATAAGTCATACTTGCGTATATGACTTCACTATATTATATTTGAATGGAATATATGTTACATATCTGTATCGCCCCTTAGAATAGTAATGGAAGGTGGTGGAATGATTCTTGACATTTGAATATTCCATAAAAATAGTAAATAGAGGTTTCATTCTACTGGGTCTTGTCCTACTAATGAAATAAAAGTCTTGAAACAAATTAAATACTTCATGACATCAATAATAAATCGGAATTACTTAACTCAAGATCAACTTGGATTCTTATCAAGGAATGCCATTAGCACATGGGAACCCCATTCTGAATTCAAGGATACTTCTTGCTTATGTTGATACCCATATAGAACCTAATTCGTATATACTATTAGATCTGTGATATAACACTATAGGGTCCCTCATGTTTACTACATGATACCTTGAATGATGATCCTTGGATCCAACAATGAAAATTAAGTTCCATGGTTACACCCAATAGGGCCCAGTCATTTTCATAGACTATTTTACCATCGAATAGTTCCTTGGAATTAGTATTGGGATTCCTTGGATACTATCCTCGGATCTAGCATTGAGAGGTAGGTTCCATGTTTAAATCCAATTTGGCCCAGTCTCTACATAGCACTGTTTTACCATGGATGAACTCCTGGGACTCGGTAGTGCACCTCATTGTGGAATTTATGGGATTACACTCTTACCCCATGCCAGGCTATGATTATTTCTGAGATGGTGACCCTCGTGTCCTACAAAACCGTTGATCTAAAAATGGAACTTTATTATGATATATTATAATAGTTTTCCTTATTATATCATGGAACGATCACTATCTATATTGTCATAAGGTGATTTCATTGCAGGCTATGCCTCACGTGACTTATTAACATAATATTGTAATTACATAATTAATGTACATGTTACATGTTAAGAATCTAGGTGAGGGATGATGTGTGTACTTGGTTATTTGGTTACATTTTACTGTTTACATTATTTATGCATTCCAGCTGACTGTTTAATTTATAACAGACAATCTAGATTGGGATAGACAGTGGTGGTGATGTCCTACTAAGATTTATATCTCACACTCTATTTTGGATGCCATTGCACTAGGGAACTCGAGTCGTCCATTATGAATCATAGGAATATAGACCATGGTTTTTTGTTGTATTGCTTGTACCTAGAGTAAGGAGAAAAGGACCGAGCTAGAGCTGGTGATTCTAAAAGAGATCATCATGGGGAATTCCTTTATTTTTTTACCCTATTGAAAATATTGTTGTACAATTTACAATTTTAAAATTTTTATCAATACTATTTCATTCATTCATTTATTGAATAAACTGGTGTTTGAATCTTCTTTTTAGTTAGATTAAATATATCCTTCACAACATAGTAAATTATGTATTACTTCTTTTGATGTTGATTGTTATTTACTCTATAACAGCATTATGAAACTAGGATAATGGGGTGTTGTCTTCCAACTATCACCTCCTAAGACCCTCACTGCTAGTTGATAGCCTTTGGCATCTGGGGAGGTGTGCTTGTGGTCATGTTACCCACCGGTCCACCCACCGTCTTAGAGGTGAGCGTGGACAAGATATTAAAATGTGGTATCAATGGATGTTTCATTTCCATCATATTAATATTTTTTGTTAATATATAGGTTTGTAGGATTCATTCAGCACTTGGTTAATTATCGTTATTCATACTGGTCACCCCACTTATGGGAAATTTCCAAGTGTCCTTGTCTGGGATTGTTGTTTATGTTGTTCGTCATTACAATTGATGTGATTTCACCTTGAGTGATTATTATATAATACACTACTCATGATTTTTGGACGTTATTGAATGTTATCCATGTCTTGTAATGGAAAGGTTAAAACATACTTTCATCATATTACGCATGATGAAATTTACATGCCATGCATATATTCCATGCCATATAGTTTCATTAGTAGGTTTCATGCTAGGTATGATTATTTTCCTTATTCATATTCCATGATTTGATTAAAAACTATTTATTAAATACATTAGCATGAATTTTATTCATTATTCCCATTATAACATGTTCATGTGATTTAATATCCATACTTATGTGATTTCATCTAATTGTTTGATGTTAGATATTTGTAGTGACATATTAGATTATAGTAATCTATCTAAATGGTTTCATGGGATAATTTATTGTTTATGGTTATGAAGAGTGTCAGTATTTAGTTGTAAGGTTTATGGGTTCCTTTTATCATTGAAAATGTTACATGTGTAATTGAACCATTTTATAAAGGCTATTAAATTTAATTGTTAAATTAAGTAGGTTTTGATTAAATGGATCTAAATGAAAAACAATAATGTGTATGGACTCTTTGATGGTTATTATATGACCACCCATGTAAATTTAATATTTATGTTTGATCATGTTAAATTCAAAATTGACATTGGTATGGATTAATGGGAGCCAATTTTCAATCCATAAAGTGTATGGGTTCTTAATGAATCGGGAAATGGAATCCCAGATTAATTTTTTTCATGATGCCTTGTGAAATTATTATAATTGTGAAAGTGGATTAATTTGATATAAAATCACATGGATATATTTAAAATGTCATTGTACCCAATTAGGTTAGTTAGAGAATGTTTTTATGAGATGAACTGTTTGGGCGATTTGACTTTAATGATTTGAACAACTACTATCAGGTTTCTTTTTAGAGAACCCATGTTTGTTAAAATGAGACCCTCATAGGATGCCTTATCTGCTTATTGATTTTTTGAAAAACTATTTATCAAATGATGAAATGTCAATAAATTTAAAATATTTTAAATTATATTTTTATACAACATTCTTATTTTACCACTAAGGTGTTGGTTAACATCATGTAATTTGTGCTTTATTTTGAAAAATGATAATTGATGTTTTGATTAAAAATTTTGATGATTAAATATTAAATGTGAATAGAAATAATGGTCATGGAAATGGAACCTTTAGTGGTGTCCCATACTTAAAAACCTCATGCAATGGTAGTTTGGATTTCTCTTCTGAGTTTCCATGGAACAGAAACACGAGCATTTTCTGTATACATTGGTTTTATAGTATATGACTTTTATGACTGGTTTTTTAGCCTAGTGGTTTCTGTTAGTGTCACATGTAGTTAGGGTATACTCTTATTCTTTATAAGGGGATAACCTGTGGTAGGTATCACCCTCCAAGCATAAATTCCTTTCTAGTGCTGTGAACTATTGACTTTTGGGGACTTTCGGGAGCCGTTTTCTATAGTAGCACTTTCAATATCCAATAAAACCCTTGTTCAGATGAGTGTCCATGTGTTTCATTACATTTTTATGGGAATGAGAATCGCATAATTCTTTTTTTCAGCTAGTTAGATGTTCCTTGAGCATGGTCAGGTACTTCGTAGGTAATTTAACCTTTATCTTCTTAGTAATGGACGGCTGGTTATGGTGTCATCCCAAAAAAAGTCATATGATGTAATACGACTCTATAATATAATTCTTCTACGGTAGAGGATGGTCTCGGTTTATCTCCAAGTAGATTTACCTAAGCATTAGAGAATCATTTTCATCCCAATACTATGGACGATTTTCTGAAGGCTCAGGTGTTATGACGCACCAATATCATTTCTTGGACGTTATTATCATATTAGGACGTTGTGATCATAGATCAAAGAGCTTAAACCATTTTTTATTTCGTTATGATCTAGAATGCTTTTGAGAGGCTAGTTTTATTCCATTTCTTGCTTACAAACACTTTATGTGGGAATGGTCATGTTGAGTATGTTAAATGTTCTATTCCATTTAGAAAGAACACCAAATAGGACCATTTCTAATTTATTGGTTATTTCTTGAATTCCCTTGTGGATTGAAGGTCATAAATTGTGTCAATGATTGCTCAACAGCATGACATTGACCCGGTAGGCTGTGTACAAAAATCATGGTTAAACACAGTTGTCCAGGGATGGGAATTGGTTTTAATGTTTTAATAAGAATAGAATGCCTTCAAGTAGTAAAGGCATGTGTTTTGGTATTAACAGTTCGTCGATATAAGAATCTGAGTCCCTTCATGTAGTCAACCCATGGTGGTTCAACCATTCTTCATTCTAGTATCTGGTTTGGGTGTCTAGATTATGATTCAATCCTCTTAGTTTACTCTTTTTATGATATGACTATGTCCCATATCTTGTTGTCATGCTACATTCACTAAGTGGGCTCCGGTCATATGTCGCCCTAAATATTTAAAAGATGTTCAACTTGTTTGGTGATATTTTTTATGTTACATGATAAAGCATGGTTCCTACCATGGTTTGGTAAGTCTTGAGTGATTCCTTGGTTCCCACATAATAACACCTTGGTTGGACTCACATAATCCAACAGATAATTTTTTTAAATTATGTCGACCACCTATGTTAGACACCATTAAAATAATTTTTCATACATGATTGACTCTTTATTTCTACTTCTCATTAAGTGGGAGCTATTGTACGAAACCATTATAAATCATGTTCCTAGGTGAAGGAATTTGTATTTCAAGATTGGTAGTGTCTTCTGAGAAATATTTCATGACTAGTTTCTATTAGGCCGATCAAGATTTGGCCATTTTTATGAAAGCACTAGTACTCTACCCGTGCGATGCACGACACTATAAATTATTTATTAATATTAATAATAGAATAAAATTTGTAAATCATAATAATACATATTTATATTGAAAATAATTTAAATAAAAATTACAAAAACATAATGCAGTAAAAGTTTCGGATTTTTAAGAACAAAAGCTACAAAATGAGCTGCATTTTCAAACAAATCCATAATGAAGGGAAAAAGTTAAAGAAATACTATCTACCTGGGAAACAAATTTGTAGAAATTTATGAGTAAAAGATGAATTATGAGGTAGTATCAACTATAATAAGATGTTTCAAAACCCATAACCATATTTTCAATAAAGTCTATAAAACGTCTGACTTCTTGGGAACATTTAAAACCTTATAATACTCCATCAGAACTTTCAATTAATTAAAATGAGAAAAAATTTCCACTACTCTAACAATTTATCCAATGTTGAAATACAATACCTGATCCAATAATCAAGGAAAATAAATGACCCACTGTGGTAATAGTTGATGTACTACTCTAAAACATGTCAAGACAAACTTATTAGAACTAATAACATTTGGATGTTTTCTTGATGACCAATATGAAAACATTTGAATAAATTAAATATATTCTTGTACCTATATTTTTAGTGGTGGGGAGTTATAGTGGTTTAATAATAAGTAACAATAAAGGAGATTAGCACCTACACATTCATCCAATATGTTTACCTGCAGATATAATAATATTTAAAATGAAGAATACATAATGTGTATGACTAGTTGGGAAACAATTTAATAAGAAATAGATAAATATGTATAAAATTTATATTAAAGATATATTTATGATATATTTGGATAAACATGAATAAGAACTCCATAAATATCTATGTATGACTAATAGGGAAACAAAATTAAAAATAAGATAAAATTTGGCATGCTTTCTCTAAACCACGTGTTTCTCAAAGTCCATTTTTATTTTTTTGTAATTAAATCCTAATTATAGCCAATTTTGGTTAAGTGGGAACAATTAAAAGAGAACCAACATTAAAAAAGACAGAAATTAAAATATGAATTAATTTACAGTCACCGAACTATTCTATGTAGTCTTCTTTTCTTATTGAAATCATTCACAACACTATTCTCAAATAATTTCCTGAATAAAAAAGATAACCTAAATAATAATACATTGACTTCAACCCTTTAACACCAATATGTCACTATAAATTTCCTTTCAAAACACCTTTTTTATGAAATAAATTTTTCTATTACCATTAATTAGATTTCTATAATTATTAATTGTTAATAAAAATAAATAACAAAAAATGTCACCATGATTATTTCCCGAATCCACAGTGTAATTAAATATTCAATGGAAGTAGTAACCTCATCTCTAATCGTAGTGGGGTGTCTCACATTATGATTAAAATCAAGATCTACTTTGAAAGAAATATTTTTTGGTCCATTATCAGCAATTACTTATTACAGTAAAACACATGTCATAGTAAACACATGAATTACTTCAGCATAAAACTTAATAATCAGTTATTTTATGGACAATTCAAGCTATAGGATCCTTGAGAAAACTCGGTAAACTATTTAGTAGTTATTAAAATGAAATTCTAAACATTAAACTTATGGAAAATACATGTTAAAAAGTTGTTTACATAAACTGGAATGTCTAATACACTTCTTAGAATATATAAAAATTCAAAAAACAAAATTTTAAATGAAATTAACAATCACAATTTAGTATTACCTTGCTATTTCACTAAGAAACCCAATTGTATAGTATTTCTTGTATAAAGAAGTCATGTGAATAAAAATATAAGAATCAGAAACATTCATATAAAGGAGTTTGTAAGATACGACAAATACAAGGGGAAATGGGGTAAAGTTATACCTACCATAATGTGTTAGAATAAAAGATGTGTAGAATTCATTGGTTCAACAGTATAAATATTTTATGAAAAATGCATTAAAAATCAAGAAAATCTAGTAGTTAAATATTTGACCTATAATAATATATATCAAGAACAAAAATCATAATTATGAATGATTTAATGGTATTAATAACCTATAGAAAAGACAATAAACATTATTTTGTGAATGTCGCGTCACCAAAATTCCTAAAAGTTCAATAGTTTATAAAACTGAAAATCATTCCTAAAGTGTAAGCAATCTAGAAACATTTATGCATAATAAATATGTAAAAATATATATCTATGACTAATTCAGAAATAGTTTTTTAAAACCAGTCAATAAATAAATGGATGCATGGAAGAACTCATAGAACACATAATAATTGACATATAGAATTAAGTCAAAATATATGAATGAAAAAAACATGTTTTAACTGGACATAAATGGATTACATAGAACACATTTTGTGGACATGACATGCTAGAAAATCCATGAGAATTTAGTGTAAACTAGGTAGTAGTAATGGAAATGAAAAAATAAAATATTCCTGTAGTTGATAAGTCAAATATTCATGTAAACATTAAGAATAGTACATGAGATATTTCTTGTAAATTCAATCAATAAGTTAGCTATGCTTTTAGTCAAAGACTGTAATAAAAACATCAATGAAAATTATAGTAAATCTATATAAATAACACTGTAAGAAGTTGTGTACTGAATGATTTCATGTAGGAAATTGAAACTTCACATGTGGTGGTGGAAATATATAATAACCATAGTCAACATTATAAATGAAGTACTATTAGATGAGAAAAATAAGAACATTGTGTAATTAGAGTATCGGAGATGGAGATGTATCTAGTTAATGTTTGAATAAAGCATGTGTAACTAGAAATACTAAATCATGATGTGAAGGGAAATATACTATTTCATGGAGTAGAGGGAAACAACACTAATCAGTAAGTCAACTATGCATTATCTTCATGAATTAATCTACACAAATTATATATTGAATGAAACCAGGTAGGCAAAACAAAAATGCATGACACTCAGATATAGTGCTGAAATTCTATAACAATCCCTGTAAAAAATATTTATAATGTAACATTAGCCAATCAAAAAATGTACACAATGTAATATTCAACCAAAATTAATATTCCACCAAAATTCATAATTCTTAGAGAGATGGTAATAAATTTCTTGAAACTGAGAAGAACACACCTTTTTCTTACTTATGGAACTATAGAAGAAAACATGTCTTTACTGAACATAAATGGAGTACATAGAACATATTTTGGTGACAATACATGATATATGATACAAGGGAAAGAAAGGTAAACTGGGAACCAGTAAAGGCAATCAAAAAAATAAAACATTATTGTAGTCACTAACTTAGACAATATAATTCAATGAACAAGGCAAGAAATACTCCATTGATTCCTTACCCAGAAAAAAATGAAGTTGCAGGATATGAAAGGTTTTTAAAAGTGTATAATATACCAAGACTAACCAGAACATGTCTAGTGTCAGCCCAAGATACGAATATATGGGGATATTGAGTCATGAATGTATACTATTGACACATCCATCATGTGAAAACTTGAGAAACTATCCATGCACATGTAAGTGGTAAAGAGATTTTGAATAATTGAGACAAGTAAATGGTGTCATGAGAAAGCCATAATTTGGATGGAAATGTAAATAAAAATATTGTCAATCGATCAAAACATAAGGTAACTGGAAAAACTGGGGGTCTGAGATCTGTTATGCTCCTCCTATTCATCTTCATCACTATCATAGAGATATCCAATGTGGTATTTGAAACTTATTTTTAATTAATAAATGAAAATCAACTATACGGAAAAAAACCCACAATAATGTGTAAATCTTGGATAATTAATATCTTAATGGAAAAAAACATCCATCAAAGCATTGTTAATATTAAATCAGTTTAATATTCCAGAGGTATTACAATCTATATATGTAAATAACTTATGGCATGTCTCATGTTAACAACATTGTACTTTGTACAAGTATACTCTTGAAGCACAACTGGAGGCTCTTGTCACAAAAGTGAAATAAATGTGTTGTGTTTGAGCAGATAAACCAGTAATCTTACCATTAAAATGGATAATAATCATGAATAATGAATATAAAGCATGAACCAGTGATTCAAAAGTACATGAAAATACCACAAACTGTGTTTTATAAAGTGATAATTGTAATAAAATGGAAAGAATAAAAAACATTACCATGGTTAGTAAACATTTAGTGAAATTATTTCCAAATACTTCTTGATTTGAATGTATTTGTGACATTAATGTATGATCTCATTAACCATTAATAATATATTTGAGAATGAAAAGATTCAGCTGCATGAAGCAAAGAGATAAAATGTATGATTTGTAATGGAATCATAAATAAATAAAAGGTTAAAAGTGATTTCATAACACTTTATTAATGAAAATGAGACATGAATGCTTGAAAAACACAGTGGAAACTTAAATAACTAAATATTAATGGAGAAACAATAATATTGAACATTAATTGAATACATTGTGTGATGGAACAGATTTTACTTATAGTGCCAATGATTCAAGTGTTGATTCCTTCACAACATCTACAAGGATAGTGGAGTATTGTATGTTTCAACATATAATTAAAAGTAACTCGAGTCAGTCGATTACGAGAAGATTTTATGGAAAAATATGTAGGTGAATGAAGTTTCCAATAAATTGTAAGGCTTGATTAACTAATCTATTAATTCAAAACAGCATCCATCAAAGCGTTGTTAATGTAAGACCAGTTTTACATTTCACAGCTACAAAAATATAAAAATGTAAATTACATCTGGTGTGTCTCATGTTAACAACATTGGACTTTGTACATGTATACTCATGAAGCACAATAGGAGGCGCTTGTTGCAAAAGTGAAAGAAATGTGGTGTGTTTGTGCAGATAAACTGGTAATCTTACCATTCACATGGATACTAATCAAGCATACTAATTATGAGGCGCGCACAAGTGAATCAAATGTACATGAAAAAACTGTAAACTATGTATTATAAAATGATAATATTAAAAAAATGGAATGAATAAAAAACATTACTCGGGTCAGTAAACAATCAATGACATTATCTCAAAATACTTCATTATTTGAATTTCTTTGTGACATAAATTTATGATCTCATTAACCATTAATGAAATATTTGAGAATGAAAATATTCGGCTGCATTAAACAATTGGATAAAATGAATGATGAGAAATGAAAACATAAATAACTAAAAGGGTTAAAAGTGATTTCATAACACTTTAATAAAGAAAATGAGATATTATTTCTCGAAAAACACAATGGAAACAAAAATAACTAATGATTAATGGAGAAACAATAATATTGAACACAAACTGAATACATAGTGTACATGAATGGTGTGTCCTTACGGTGCCAATGATTCAAGTGTTGATTACATCTCAATATCTACAAAGACTGTTGAATATTGTGTGTCTCAAATTACAGTTGAAAGTAACTGGAGTCATACCTTTACGAAAAGTTGTTCTGGCTGAAATATATAGGTGAATGAAGATTCCAATGTTGGGAGGAGTCTGTCGGATTATGTAGAACAGGATGAGCATTGTGGTATGTTGGAGTAATGAATGAAATAATATTCTCGAAAATAATATAGAGCAATTGGTAGTTAATTTCCCAAAATATAGAGGAAATGTAAAATTTTACTAATAGAAAAATATAAAACAAAAAAAAAATTGATAGAGATTATTGAAAATTAAAATAAATCAGAACTAACCTTCAAGTGGGAAAAAACTTCACCCATTTTCATAGACTCTTTGAATAACGGATCTTCCATGATAAAAATGTAATTATAGTAAATGTATATCATGAAAAATAAATACACTAATAGTGAATAGAATTAATAATAAAATGTATTTGAGAACATTCCTTTTTTTGGGAAGCATGAATTCTAATTTATATTCATCGAACAGTTACAATAAATGATGTGAAATAGTTCCTTATTATTGCACTGTAATATAAATAACATTCCATAGCACCATACTAAAATAAAATCCATATGTAATAGAGGGTGGGTATTAGATTCTTGAAATATAATGTAAGCATTGAAAACCATGTAACAATAGATCAATTCAATTTTATATAGTAAAAAACATTCAAATGAGAGAGAAGAAACCAACACAAGATAAAAATGCATTCAATGTGTACTTGAAAATGCATTTATAAAAAAATAGATATACTTGGAAATGATTTCATTATGTACTTGGACATACGATCATTATAATACATCATTTATGCAGCTGAAAATGAAAAAAAAGTGCATTAGTTATTTCTAAGAAAGGTATTAGAACATTAAAGAGGGTAATCAAGTATATAAGATGATATTTCAAATAAAAAGCATAAAAAATTCAAAAAAAGCATGCTAATATAGTTAAGTTATTAAAACAAAACTACTGTGAAAAAATAAACTCATACTACAAATAAATTTAAAATTATTATAGAATATAATATTTCTAAAAG
This sequence comes from Viscum album, assembly GCA_963277665.1. Classification (NCBI taxonomy): domain Eukaryota; kingdom Viridiplantae; phylum Streptophyta; class Magnoliopsida; order Santalales; family Viscaceae; genus Viscum; species Viscum album. The sequence goes on along the minus strand of OY728136.1, from coordinate 602,399,922 downwards.
TTACATATAGTACATTTAAAACAATGGAACCGAAATAAATGTAGGGAAAAAAATAAGGGTTACAAAAGGGGAAGTACCATTGAACATAAAATCTAAATTGAATATGGATGATAAAAGTAGGATTTTAGTAAAGGAATTAAACCTGGAAGGAAATCCATGATCAAATGGGGAAGAATTGTTGATGGATGAATGAAAAAAGTAGGTATTTTGTGATTTTTAGATAACCTATATCGAAGGATGAGCCGTCAATTTATATGAAAAATGATATCAGAAACTTTTTTGATCCACTTAAATAAGAGTTTTATGATGGGGGAATGAAGGAATGCTATGCTAAGCCGGTATTCGAGGGGGAGGTTAAAGACGGAGGTGAGGCATAGGTGGAGGCGTAGTTGGGGAAGGTCATCGACGAGGGTGACAATGAGGGAGGCAGTCTCAAGAGGGGAGGAGGGAGGAGGGGGGGGGGGGGCAGTGTCGAGAGGGGAGTCTTGTATATTGGGAGATAGGTAGGGATAGATAGGGAAATCTAGGTGGAGGAAGAGCAGAGCCAGGGATAGAGGAAGACGCATGGGGTGGATAGATAATTGTGGGAGGATGATGATGGATGAAGAAAACCCTAGGAGGGAAGATGGTTCATGGTAAGGCATAGCTCGTATTCAAGTTGTGATGGGTATAGCGGGTGTTTGATTATAAATAGAAGGAATACTTGGTAATTGGATAGGTGGTGATGGTGATGTGGTTGAATGTAGTAGTGACATGTTAGTAGGGAAATACCAAGGATTAGTAGATATAGTAGATGTTTAGAGTGTTGTTAGAATTGTTAGTGGAGTGAGTTTTATGAAAATTTTATTGGTGTAGGAAGAGAGGCTTGGAATTTCCACTTTTATTACGTCAAGACCTACAGTGAGGAGAACCATCAGTCGGATTCTTATTGAGATGATAAAATTAATACATCTATCTCAATGGCCTCATGTTACCTTTGTTTCAATGTTCTAGTTAAAATGTGATAATTGCCTCAGGTTGTCAAATTTTATGATCAGAATGTTAAAAAAATTTCAGAAATGTGCTTCGAGCATTGATAACACAATTATTCTATTTGAATGAAACATTATAACACTTGTAGGTCAGTGAGGTTTACATTGTTCTCGATGGATTCTCTGGGATGAGAAATTTTAAGGTGGGTAGAATGTTGGATCTGATGTTATTGAACCAAAATAAAATATAAAGGTTTTAAAAAAAATTATTTTGTTAGAATGTTCGGTATTACAACTAAGATTCAAAATATATATTTTATTGATGTAACCCTTAAAACCTATTGTATTTTGGACATCGGAGAAGGCTCAATTAGTTACTCGGGTGTTCTGAGGTGTTTCGGGAGCACCGTACTCAGAAAAGTTCACTTTTAAAGATATACAAAGGGTGCGCGGTTTGTCTAAAACCATGTATCGCAGAGTAGGAAACTGTGTGGGATAAATGAGATGGGCAAAGGTTCTCACATCATCTATGAAAATTTTGGAAAATCGTGTGGTACTACACATGCGAGGTGTGTTTCATACACTGAGGCCCCTACATGGTTAGTGTATGTTTTTCCAAATCATGTGGATTAAATCGTGCAGACAGGTCTGCTTAAAATTTTAACATTATTTGTTTTAAGTGTTGTCTATGGGAGTTTTTATTTAATTAAATTATATTAAATGAATTTAATTAACTGATGTTTAATTGGGGGGAGTTTATCAAATATGTGTTCTAATTAAATGATGACAAAAATAATATAATTGTTAATAATATTAATATTATATTAAATTTGTTCTATTTTTAGGTTAATAGAAAACCTAAAGGGGTTTTCTCCCACATGAGTTGCAACAACCCCTCCCAACTAGGTGAGATGCACAACCCCCATGGTTTCTCCCTACAACGTGCACGATGTCCCTTCCTGGATAACTCTCTGCACATGAGAATCATCTTTCTAATTGATGAAACTTTTCCACCTCGGTGAGGTGATTCCTACTCTATGAGAGACATTATTCACATCGTCCATCTATGCTTCCCATCACCAATACTCAATTTAGCTGAAATCCTATCCCAGGGCTTGATCTAGAATTCTTGTTTCTTCTGGTTTTCAGATGTGAGATTTATGTATTGGGACTCGTTGGTCAATGTGCCAATATCCGCCACAAATGGCAAAGTGGATGGATTGGTTTCCCAATGCCTCTAATGATTCTGGAATGGTTTATACACCTTATATTATTTGTAATCATCCAATTTAGGTACTCTTGGTTTATATGAGTCCCTAGTATTTTATTTGTGGTACGTTGAGTCTTGTCATTGTGTTTTTTTGATTCCAAACATTGTTACAGTGGGTTTTGAACAATGTTGAGGGAACACACACACACTCACACGCATATATATATATATATAAAGGCTTTTCTGTATGGTTGTAGACCGGTTGCATTTGGTTTCCATCTCTGACGCAAAATCATAGTTTATTAAACTGGTACCGCCTTGAGGATGTTTCCATTTCAAATTCAATAAAATTTATAAATGCATAAAATAATTTTTTGGTGCATTGTTGTTCGATATTAAAAAATTTAGTGATGTATTTTTTTCAAATGTCTATTAAATAATTATTTACCATGTTTCTGATATCAATGTTAAATTTGTTGAATGTTTTTTCAACAAACAATATAATGTTATCATAATAAAACCCCTCAATCTAGGTATTCTTTCTTCTAGATAATATTAGTGATTATGATTTTTTCCATGATTGGCTTTATGGATTGGTTTTTCTTATTTCTATGATGTTCCATTGAAATATGGAATGTTTAGGACATGGCCCTAATGGAATTAGAAAAGCAGAGTTCCAATTATAAAAAATGAATGTTCTAAGGCACTACCTGAGTGATTCACCTAGTTTTTAAATTGGATGTATCTGTGTGTGAGGTTTTCTATAATCATTGTCAGTGTTTTGATACATTCTGGCCACCATTTGGGTGTGGCTTGGCTTGACCTTTCTAATGTTATGAATTCCTACCTTAAATGGTTTGTTTTAAAAAATTTAATTGCATAATGGCTTATACCACGTCTTTCCACCACATGATTATTATAAGGATAGTGATTAAATTTGATAATTAACTGTGTGAAGGGAATTGGAATTAATATTTCACTATATGACTTTTCTATATTAAATTTGATGAAAATATAATTTTTATGTCCGTAGCACCCCTTACCACTTTAATAGAAGGTAGATGAATGAACCTTGAATTTTTTATATGCCATAAAGGGAATTAATAATGGTTTCATGAAACTTTTCATTAACACACTATCGAAAAGAATGTCTTGGACAAAATGGAATATTACATGAATTTAGTGTTAAACAATAATGGCCTTACTCCAGCTCGACGTTCATTCTGAACAGAGAATTCCAAGAGCCCTGGATATCCCCATTCGGAATTCAAGGATTCCTTTTTCATAGGTTAATAGCCACCTAGAACTTGATCATTGTGTAATATTGGATTCCCAGTATGAAACCATAGATACCCTCATAATGTACTACAGGTTGCATTGGACTATGCGCCTTGTATCTATTAATGACAAGTGGCATTGATGGTTACACCCCATTGGGACTAGTCATTTTCTTATACCGTTTAACCATGGATGTGTTCTTTTGAATCTATATTGGTATTCCTTGGATACACTCCATGGATATAGCATTGGAAATTATGTTTCATGGTTTAATCTCATTGGGCCCAGTATCTAAAAAGATCTATTTTACCTTGAATGAACTCCTAAGACTTGGTAGTGCACCTCATTTTGGAATGACTTAGATTACAATCCTTTGATTACACTCCTTATATTTAACTCTTACCCCATGTAAGGCTACAGTTACTACTGATTTGGGGAACATTGAGGTATATGATTCCGTGGTTCTAAACATTAAACTACATTATCAATTATTATTACAAGTTCCATTATCACATCATAGAACCTATAATATATATACTATCACGAGGTGATGTTAGTGTTGGATATCACTCATGTGACATATTAACATAAAATGGAAACTAAATAATAAATAAACTCGTTACATGTTCAGACACCAGCTGAGGGATGAATTAGGTTATTGGGTATTTAGTTATATTTTACTATTTAATTTATATATGCATTCCCACACACTGTTTAATTTATACAACACTATCTGGAATGGGCTAGAAACTAATGGTACTAGCCTTTTGAAAATTATACCTCCAACCCTACTCGAGTGGTCAATGCACCAGGATAACATAGATGACCGTTATTTTTCATAGGGATATGGACCTTGGTTTTTTTTTTGTATTGGTTGTACACATAATTAGGAGAAAAGGACCGATATGGATATCGGGATTCTCAAGGAGATCATTGTGGGGATTTTATGACTTTTGTTTTTGTACCTTATTGAAAATCCAGTTTTACTATTTACTTTTTTCAAATATGTATCAATACCAGGTCATGTATTCATCTTTTGTATGATCTTTTTTTTTCAAATTTTTTCAGTTATATCAAATCATTTTTTTATTCTTCACAAATTATTTATTATAGCTTCTATTGTTGATTTTTATTTACTCTGTAATACCATCGCAAAACATTGATAAAAATATATTGTCTCCCCAATATCACCGCATGATACCCTTGCTGTTAGTTGAAATCCTCTGGTGTATTGGGAGGCGAACCTGAGGTCATGTGACCCACTGGTTCGACCACCATCATAGAGGTGAGTCTAGTTGAGTTGTTGCAATTATCAAACCTCGTTATTAAATTCCACTTTCAATATTCACATGTGAACATAAAATATTTTTGATCATGGGGAATCCATATATTTTACCTAATATAGGTGATTAATAAAATTTCCATAATTGATCGGTTAAATAGAGAATCAGCAACAAATATTTAAAAGTATTATAGGTGTGGAAAAGGGGCCACCAATGGCCATGATTTTCAGGAGGCATACAGACCATACAAAACATTACATTGATCATGTATATAATATAAAACAAAGAGATAATCATCATATTCCTACCAATACCTCATTTATTAATTTTTTTGACCTTCTTTAAATTGGATTAAATGTTATTCACAAGGAGGCATGAGTTTACTCACCTGACATGACACACAATTAAAAGAGAGATGAAGAAATACCAACCTAGAATAATAGACGATCAACAATTCCTCAATGTTCCAAACCCAAGGGTTACTCATGTAGTATGAAGGAATCTAATGAATACTAAATCCATGACTACAATACATACGCAACTCTTTGGGGAATAATTAATTTGAAACATGAAGATAAAATGGAAGGGTTCTATGGAATAGAGGATATCAGCTTTATAAAAATCCATATCCTATATCAATAGAAGGGAAATGGTTTCATGGGACATTAATGTAGGATCCTGGTTAAGACCACATGGTTTGACTATTTCAAATATTTCATAGTTTTCTGATATTTATGATATATTAATATCCCTTGAAATTCCATTAGAAATGATCAAAAAATAATTTAAACTCGATTTACATGTAATAAAATGTAAGGGGGTGATCTGGAAAAAAAGGGAAAAACTATATATGAATCATAATTGGATGAGTCACTGATAGCGAGTCACCGATACTTGACTCACTAAAAGATGAGAAAACAACACTAAGCCACTAACACAACTCACCAAAAGTGAGTTAATAAAATGAATCACTGATCCCTTACTCACCAACACCCATCCCACTGACACCTCAACCTATAGATTCGTCAACCAACCAATTCATTAACTCACCAACTCTATGACTCAATAGCACTCTATCATACTGACTCCTGAACCTAATGATTCCTTGACCTACTGACACCATGAATAACTGATTCCCTAACTAACAGACAGTCTAACTCACTGATTCCCAAACTCACCCACAACCTGACCTATTGACACCAAACTATCTATGCAGAGTCACAGGCACGTCCTACAATTGGAAAAATCGAAAATTTGAAAAACTCTACAAATGAGAAAGTTTATCCGCCCAAAATACCCCAACACTATATTTTTTCAAAGTAGTGGACCAAGGAGTTCTGGTCCATTACATAAAATACCATCCAATCTAGTACCATCCTATTGAATTTTAAAACTATCCCAGAAGAAAGAGGGATAAAAAACACCCTTTAAGATACTAGTCTAGGATAAACCACCCCGTGTTATTCGACAGCTTGAGTGAAACCTAAACATTGAAGAACACCTCCTCCCATAGATGCTAACCCCAATATCAACAAGATATGCCCCACATGTTCCACCATTTATTACATGAGGATTTGGGAATTCCATCCTCCATGTCAATATATTAGGTTCCCTCAGACTTAATTAATTTTTCTTGATTAACAATATGGTCTCCCCCTTTTCAAATGTTAAGAATTCTTCAAAATCTATAGAACAAGGCAGCATGCCATAATATTGAAAATAAGATCAAGCACTACATCAAAAATCATAATACAAAATCAAATCCCAAATCAACTTAGGGTACTTGGAACACATCTGTGTCTCTCTTTCCAAGGTACTCAACTCTGGGACACCATACCTCTACAACACACGATATAAAGGAATGGTCTACATGAAAAACTCTTTCTCTCGATGATCCAAGATCACTTTGAGTTCCTCCACACAAGTCAAATATTCTTTGATATCCAAATATTCCCATACAATTACACATGATTAATCATGAAGATACTGGTGAATATGTGAGACGGGGAAGAGTTCATAGATATTCTACAAATATGGTGGCAACCCCAACAGGTATACCACTTCAAGAACTCTCTCTAACACCTTGAAAGGTTTGATGAACCTGGGATAATGTTTTTCTCTTATACTGAACCTGTACAACCCTAATTGGGGGGGGCTTCAAGAACACATTGTACCAAACCATAAAGTCCATGGGCCTTCTCTTGCTGTTGGTATAAGATGTATGTCAGTCCTATGGTGCCTTAATCATCTCACGAACATAATGCACCATCACTTTGATACTCTACACCATGTCTGAAGCAAGAACAACTACCTCCACAGATTTTTTCCAACACATCAGTAAATGATAGTGCCTTCCATATAAAGAATTGAACTAAAGCATTATAATGAAAGAGTGATAGATATTATTATATGTGAACTCTACCGAGGTAAAGTATCATACCCACAATCTGACGAATTCCAGAAAACATACCCACAACATGTCCTCCAATATCTGGATGGTCTTATATGTCTTCCCATATTTTTGAGGTTGGAAAGTACTTATAAGGTGTAACTATGTTCCAAAATAATACTGCAATTCAATCAAGAATCATGATGTAAAATTTGTATCCTGCTACGAGATTATGGATCTCAGAACCCCATGAAAGTGCACCCCCACATCCACATATATTCTTTCCAAGGTGTCCACTGCTCCCAACTTCTTAATGGCTAGGGAATGAGCTGATTTCATCATCTAATCCACAACTACCTATATTCCCACAAATCATCACTGATCCCTAGGTAATATTGGGATGAAATCTATCATGATTTTATCCCACTACATCATGGGAATATCTAAGGGCTACAAGAAACAATAGGGAACACAAACCTCATCTTTTAGAAGTTTGAATACAAGGCGCTTTTTCACAAACTCTACCACTTACCACTTCATCTTGGGCCACCATAACTATTACATTAAGCCACAATACATCTTGGAAACTCTCAACTGTAACTCGATGGGTGTGCTATGAAACTCATGGAGATATTCATCATGCATCACAACTAGAACAAACCAATTCTCATGGAACATAATTTGATTCTGAACATCCTCTAACCGTCCCTATAAAGCATCCCCCTGGTCTATATGATCACACATTACCTCTACATCAGATTCTCCCAATTGAGAATCCTCAACCTATTGCCTCAGATATGTCCACATTGTCATCTAAAAAAGATAGTGTTTTCCAATATCAATTCTAATATCTATGTGCAATGCGATTAACTCCATGACTGACATCGATGAATCGACATATTCTCAAACAACCTCATTTTGTGACATCATGATTAAAGAATCGACCACAAAATTTACCCTTTTTAAGGTATAGGAGATCTGAAAATTGAAATCCTAGAGAAAATCCATCCACCTCCTCTATCACAAGTTCAAATATCAGCCGTAAAAGATTTTCATAAAGTTATTATGATCTGTGAAGACCACAATGTAACCTTTAATGAGGTATGGTCACCAGAAATTTAGCTTGAACATGAGTGATCCTATCTATAGATCATTGGTGGCATAGTTACATTCATGGGGACATAAAAATATATAATGATAAGAGATCCCTCCCTATTTTTTCATCTACACACACCCCATGACTAGATGAAAATCATTGTAATACCACTCAAACATCGCCCCTTCCTCTGGAAAGTGGAGCATCAGAGTAGATACCAACTTCCCATTCAGATAAAAAACTACCTAACAGTACACCATCCACATAATTTCCTGGTCCTTTCAGGTCAAATTTGTCAACGGAGCTTCTACTTGTGTGTAATTGGTTAAAAACATCGGTAATATCTAGACATGCCTAGAAAAATGAAAACCTTTTCCAAATTCTTGGGTGCGTCCCATGAAACAACCACTTCTATGTATGATGAATCCACATATACATCCTACTCATACATCACATACTCAAGTAATTGGTCCTCCCATGACCAAAACATGCCCTTGGACATCATTTCATAGATCTAGTGGCGTCAAATAACCTTCAAGATAGATCAAAGATGTATTGTATGCTCCTCCTCTAACATCAAGTATATTAGAATGTCATTGATGAATATGAAAACGAACTATTCTAAAAAAACCAAGAATGAAAGAGTTTATATGCCCCATTAACACAGTTTCTACGTTGCTAAATCCAAATGGAATAACCAAGAAATCGATTGTCACGAACCAGCCCAGGGAGAACCTGAACCGGTCACCTGAGCCGGCTCACGGAAACTCCCGAGGGGTGTTCCTGATCCCCCTGGGATGGAAACTAGTGCCAGGCATCATGGTTAAAACATCGAGAATGATTTTTCCCATAAAAGATTAAAAAATTAAAAAATAATTAACAGAAAAAAGCACTAAACACTAGAAGTAGAAAGAAATAAAACAAAACAGCAGACGTACCTCCATGTGACCCTTCAATCACCTCCCATCCAACGCCAAAATTGCTCCCAAACTAAGCAACTCATCCAAGAAAACTTGAACAAGGTAAACTTGTTACTGAAAAGATAAAAATATGCATGAGCATTAAAAATTCTATGTAGGGATGCCAAAGTAAACCATTGAATCCAACCAAGAATAAGTTCCAGAAACAATCCCAAAAAAAAAACACTAGTTTTCACATACCAAGATAGAAAATAGGGTTTTCATATTTTAAAGGAAAAAAGGATCCTTATTTACCATTTCAAAAAACTAACACACGCCACAACCCTTTTTCCCCAAACAATGAATTTCTTGAAAACTGAATTTCAAATCCATGTTTATCACATTTTTGAAAAAGATGAACAGATGATAAGTAAATGCTGGAAACCAAGTGCAAGTAAAAGTAAACAAGAAGATATAGGCAATAACCATGGGTGATCCTAAACATCCCTAGAAAACCCTGGATGTACTCAGTTTCAGACTACCTGCCGTCATGGTACACCATAGTCAATAACCAACTGGCCACCCTAATAGCCAACTAGTGGCACGCCCCACAAGGCCTATCTACCAAGGGAGAACCAACCTGTCTAATCGGGTCATGCTAGCAATCGTCTCTCGATATTCTAAAGGATGCCCAGGAACCCATGGTGATTTCGATAATACTGTGTATGTAGGAGGCCCTCACACACGTGACTCATCTCACCACACTTTCCAACCCCTTACACGGACTCCACTACACGACAACCCTCGAAGGGAAGTCCCCCTGTAGAGATGCCCACAAATATGTATACATGAAATTATTTTGCATTCAACAAGGTGAAAACTGGGCCTTCACAGCTTGTGTAGTTTTAAAACATTTCGTAAATGAGTTATATTTCCAAATGAGAACACACACATTCCCAAAAGTCAGTACAAACACCACATTCAAAACCCAATACGAAACGTGCCTTCAAACCGAACAACCATTCAACAAACACCAAAGGCTAACTGCGCCAACTTCTTTTCATCCCTCTTTGAAATACCAAACCATTCCATCAAAAATCTATATTTTAGAAAATATAGTTTTTATGTGTCATTTTCATTTGGAGGCACATCCATGCGAGCACCTAGTGCTCCCATGGATGTGCAACATCCAACGGAACAGCTATTTTTTAGAAGAATAACCTTAGAAACCATTTTCATAAAACAAATATCATTGAAACCAGACCCAATTCTTTCACAACAATTTATAAAGGCAAATTGCATCTTTCAAACCAACCACCATTTCCAAAACGTTTCTAAAACAACCTATTGGTTCATCATTTTGTCAAAAAAACACCCCAACAAAATCTTACATTTCCAAAACACAATCACGACCAAAAACATCACAAGGCACTCAATTAAATTTTACCAAGAACCTATACATTTCATATAAACCAACATCAAAAGCCACTTTTAGAAATTTAAAACAAAAATACAACTATGTCAGATGCTTTTTATAAACACAACAGAATTGCCACGATATAAAAGAATTATTTAAAAACATTATAGTGCTCAATGTTTGAATCAAAAAGTGGAATTGGTTGGAAACACCTACCTCGATTAACCCATTTCCAAAACGCACGCTCTTCCAGCGGAAACCATCTTCACACATCACATAGTCGTGCGCACATCTCTTTGATGTGAATATATACATATAAATATTTTTATATCTATATATATAAATACATATATACACCATACACTTATATACCATAGGTATATAAATATCCAGAAATTCAAAAAGCGATACATTGCTAAACTAATAATTCTAGTAAAGCCGACTCTGGACCAGATAAATACCTCAATGTTCCGCAACTCAATTCCACATTTAAATTGGAATAAGAATATATAACAGTGTATAAATATATCCTTACCCAAATATTGGCAATAAACATAGTCTCCCTCACCCGCGGTTGTCAGAGCATGGTCCAATGGTCCTGAAAAGCTGCATGCACAACCTTGAACATATAAATACATCGCCGCATTAAACCCGAGTCACGGGCTTCGACCAAACCAAAATGGATGAGGAAACAATAGCGATGTGAATTACATTTTAAAAATCATAAAAATAACATTTGTCACTTAAGCAAGAAAATCATCATAGACGCATATTGAAATAAACCAGGAACCGAATAAAAATATATTTTAAACCAATTCTAAAAATTTCAGAACTCTTTAGCAAGATAATTAAGTGCATAAAAAAGCTGTGAAACACGTTTTAAAACAAAAAGGAAGAGTGTAAATATTAGAGGAGTGATCCAAAGATAATATATGCAAACTCACCTACCCCGGAGGTGTGCGAATCCAACAGCGCTTCAATGGAAGGGGGAAATGAACTTCGCGGACTAAACGCATACCCTAGTTACCGAGAAAAACACGCGAAAAAGAACCACGGTATTAGGGTGACGATGGATTTGATAAAACACCAATAATAATAATAATAATAATAATAATAAACCAATATAAATATACTGGAAGAGGAGAACACTGGAAAAAGAGGTCCCACAAGGAGAGGCCACACAAGGAGGGGCCCCTGGACGGGATAGGGCATCAGATATCAGCGGTGTGAGTAGAGGGAGACAGGGAAACACTGGTGCGTGAGGCCTGGAGGAGGGGATGGATTCACCACTGTTGGTCGCCAGACAGGGAGGGCGGCGCTGCGAGCAGCTCAGGGAGCAGGGGGCAGGCCAACGACAGGCTGGCAGAGGCGGACGGTGAGGCGGTGACGAGAGGGTCGGTGAGGCGGAGGGGGAGCCAGCGGGGTCCGGGAGCAGCATCGAGGGGGGTGTGGCGCGGTTGGCCGATGAGAGTGGAGGGGGATCTAGTGGGGACAACGTGGCAAGGGGAGAGGAAAATGGGGGGGGGTGCGGCCCGCAGCCAGTAAAGGGAAAAAGGGGGGTGTGCCGGGTTAGAGTTTCCTCTTATTTTTTTCATTTCTAATCTTAATAATAATAATAATAATAATAATTAGTTAGTTTTTAATAATAATAATTATTATAATCAAAAAATTTATAATAATAAAACAATTTAAAAAAAAATAAACACGCACACACATATATATACACACACACACACACACATATATAGACATATATTCCGATATATAAAGATATATAAACATATATATATACATATAAATATATATATATACACATAACGTTAAAACATAAACATATATAAACACATATACCCATATATATATTTATTTATCCGCTCAACCAACTAATTTAATAACGTTTAAACTAGATGATCGTGCGGTATTAGCGCACCGTATAGTACCCATGCGGACTACAAGCAGGCTGCACGTACCCAAGCAGAAACCACGTGCCCAAGCGGACTGCATGTCTTAAACGTGTGGTGTTCACGCACTATCCCAAACCATTAATTTATCCCAACATTAAAATTTTAAAACTGAGCCTGACCCGCACTTACGCAAAATCAACCGACGCCAAGAGGAATGAAATAAATAAAATGACTAAAAACGGTTGTGACAATTATCCCCACCAAAAACACTTTATTCCCCCAAAAAGTCACCAAGGCAATAGTTAGCATAACTAGAGTCTCTACCCAGGAAAAACCATAAGAAACTGAGAGGCTCGGGGTGACCATTACCAACAAAAGTCACACCAGACCAACTCGAGTACAATCATTGTCTATTGTTGAGGGGAGAACACCGGAGGGATCTCCCCACCATAGAAAATTACTAACACGGAAACCATAAAACTCGAACACACCACCCCACGGGGGGAAACACGGGAACTCCCCAAACTGAACTCATCCCAACTTCTCAATGCTAACGGAACAACTCCACCACTTGGATAAAAACTATTCTGGGAAAAACTGGCACACTAAGACACTAGGAAGGAGTAATTCCCTACAAAACACAAACAAAATAAATGAAAATCCACTGAGAGGCATCCGGCCTAATAAAGAGCCTATAAATGACACCCAATAATTTCATTGAACCAAACATCCCCCTAATGTACGAAACTAAGACCATCCTCAAGATCAAAACAGAATCGTTTAGTCACGGACCCGACACCTTTCAATGAATCTGAACAATTTAGAAACTATAACAAGAGCAAATGAGGCAACTTATATTGTGGCAGAACAAGCTCATCGCGCGACCACAACAAGGATGAGCTTACAATGACGACAAGAATAGGACAAGAAAACTTTGTATATTTCCCTTCAGAAAGATGAAAACATAATCCGAAGAGAGATTCTATGCACCCTCGGCAACTCATGACTGTGTGCGAGCTTCACCCTGAGACCTGTGGTTGGGGCCCTGATGGCTAAAGCATCTCCTACATCATAGTCGGCCATTGCATCCTCCAGTCCCCAACTTTTTCTCCTCAATTATTCAAATGCCCAATAAGGTGGCACGTTTTCAAAGGGATGCAAGATGATGGATTATAATTCCCAAAGAGGCTACACTAGTGGCACATAAGAGAATAGTTAGAAAACCTGGAAGTTGGCACTGACAAAGATGTTGTCTTGGCGACAGGTTCCTCCAGCATGCTCCCCTTTCCAGATGGGGAACCCCCACTAAAGACATTTACCAACAAACATAGCCCAAACTTCAATGATGGAAATCCATTTCACCTTCACTAGTCCAAAACTGGACCCTAAAATAAATTTGTGATGGTACGAACCCTAACAACCCTAGGAGTTCCCAACATCCTGAAGACCCACTATAATTCCACAACCACACAACTTCCCCTCATGAAAATTGATTACTTTTATCGATAGGAAACATGAAAAGTGAACTGAAAACTGGGCATGACTCATTAGCATCCTTGGTGACCTTTCTGGATGGCATACTCAGAACAACAAAAAAAAGCACAACTGAAATCGGAATCTAGCCAAAACTCAATCAAAGAAACAGCCCAAACCAAGGGAAAAAAACTCCAAAGATAAACATATACAAACATAAGTAAAAATTTCTTTTCCAAAAGTCATCATTTCTTTTAAATTTTAAAACTCGCCTATGGCGCCTTATGGACTACCACATGTTCGTTCGCCAAATCCCAGCTACATCGCTCGCGAACAAGTGCTCCCATGCACTCTCTACACATATCGATGCACATGTGATCATCCACAAGGAATACCAAGGTTCTAGCACTTCTTTCCCTTATCAAATCCAAACACGCAGTCAAACATTCCAAATTGAAACACTCCAACTTTAAAAACCCAGTTCACCAGTTTCAAAACAATTTAAAAGAAACAATATTTTTTCTATTTTAAAATCGCTTTCATTTTTTACACACGCTCACATAAAATGAGATCAAAATGAAAAATAATCAAACAAAACCCACCAGAATGAGGAACTAGTGCATATTCCTAACTCGACGACATGGTGGTTAGACAAATCCCAAGTAAGGTATATCAATAAAAGGACCTGAACTCCACATGGGTCACCACCACATGTTAGGCCTCAACATGAACCAGTTCTCCTTCATTATAATCCCTAAAAAAATAACAATCAAAGGCAAAAGACTCAAAACATAGACTACACCTGGTAACTCAGGTCTCATCATGGGCAGTGGTGATCATACACCAACCCATAACCTACCTCATGAGTCCTGAAAAATCCTAATCTTCTTCTACCAGACATCCCAAATAACAAGAACCTCCTCTGGTACCATTTTGTCATGAAACATCCCGGGGAGAACCTGAACCGGTCACTCGAGCCGGCTCACACAAAGTCCCGAGGGGAGTTCCAGATCCCCCCGGGATGGAAACAAGTGACAGGCATCAAGGTAAAAACATTGGGAACGATTTGGCCCATAAAAGATAACAAAAGTAAAAAAGAATAAACAGAACAAAAGCACTAAACTCTAGCAGCAGAAAGAAATAAAACCAAACAACAGACGTACCTCCATGTGACCCTTCAGTCACCTCCCAACCAAGGCCAACATTGCTTCCAAAATGAGAAGCTCAGCCAAGAAAACATAAACAAGGGAACCTAGCAACTAAAAAGATAAAAATAGGTGTGATCATTAAAAATTCTCATTACGGATGCCAAATTATACCACAGAATCCAACCAAGGCCACTATCCAGAAACAATCTAAAAAAACACCAGTTTTCACATACAAAGATAGAAAATAGGGTTTTAATATTTTAAAGGAGAAAAGGATCCCGATTTACCATTTCAAAAAACCAACACACGCCACAACTGTTTTCCCCAAACAATGAATTTCCTAAAAACTGAATTTCAAATCCATGTTTATCACATTTGTGCAAAAAAAGAACAAGTGATAAGTAAATGCTGGAAACCAAGTGCATGTAAAAGTAAACAAGCAGATATAAGAAATAACCTTGGGTGATCCTAAACATCCCTAGAAAACCCCTGGACATACTCGGTTTTAGACTACCTGTCGGAATGGTACTCCATAGTCAATAAACAACTGGCCGCCCTAATATCCAACCCGGGGCACGACCCACAAGGCCTATCTACCAAGGGGGAACCAACCCGTCTAATCGGGGCTGGCTAGAAACCGTCTCTATATATTCTAAAGGACACCCAGACACCCATGGTGATTTCGATAATATTGTGTAAGTAGGAGGCCCTCACACACGTGACACATCTCACCGCACTTTCCAACCCCTTACACGGACACCACTACACGACAACCCTCGAAGGGAAGTCCCCCTGTAGGGATGCCCAAAAATATGTATACATGAAATTCTTTCACATTCAACAAGGTGCCAACTGGGCCTTCACAACATGTGTAGTTTCAAAACATTTTGTAAATGAGTTAAGTTGCCAATCGGGCACACACACTTTTCCCAAATGTCAGTACAAACACCCCATTCAAAACCCAATACCAAATGGGCCTTCAAAACCGAACAACCATTCAAATCACACCAAAGGCCAACCGGGACAACTTTTTTTCATCCCTCTTTGAAATACCAAACCATTCCATCAAAAACCTATCTTTACGAAAATATAGTTTTTATTTTTCATTTTCATTTTGACGCACATCCATGAGAGCAACTAGTGCTCCCATGGAAGTGCCAACATCCAATGACACATCTAGTTTTTAGAATAATCACCTTAGAAACCATTTTCATAAAACACTTAGCATTGAAACCAATCTGAATTCTTTCACAACACTTTATAAACGCAAATTGCATCTTTCAATCCAACCACCATTTCCAAAGATTTTCTAAAACAACCTATTGGTTCATCATTTTGTCAAACAAACACAATAAACCAAATATTACATTTCCAAAACACAATCACAACCAAAAACATCACAAGTCACTCAATTTAATTTTACCAAGAACCTATGCATTTCATATAAACCAACATCAAAAGACACCTTCAGAAATTTTAAAAAACAATAAAACTATGTTAGATGCTTTTTCTAAAACCACAGAAATGAAACGATATAAAAGAATTAATTAAAAAGATTCTAGTCCTCAAGGTTTGAATCAAAAAGTGGAAATGGTTGGAAACACCTACCTCTATTAACCCATGTCTAAAACGCACGTTCTTACAGTGGCAACCATCTTCACACATCACACATTCGTGCACACATGTATTTGATGTGCATATATATATATATATACATATATACACCATACACTTACATACCATAGGTATATACATATCCAGCAATGCAAAAAGAGAGACATTGCTAAACTAGTAATTCAGGTAAAGCCAACTCTGGACCAGATAAAGACCTCAAGGGTCCGCAAAACAATTCCACATTTAAATTGGCATTAGAATATATAACAATGTATTAATATATCCTTACCCAAATATCAGTGATAAATGTAGTCGTGCTCACCTGCTGTTGTCGGAGCGTGGTCCAACGGTCCTGACAAGCTGCTCGAACAACCTTGAACATATAAACATGTCGCCGCATTAAACCCGAGTCGTGGTCTTTGACCAAACCAAATCGGACAAGGAAACAATAGCGTTGTGAATTACATATTATAAATCGTCAAAATAATATTTTTCACTTAAGAATGAAAATCATCGTAGACGCATATTGACATAAACCAAGAACCGACTAAAAAATATATTTTTAACCAATTCTAAAAATTTTAGAACTCTTTATAAAGATAATTATCTGTATAAAAAAGCTTCAAAACAAGTTTTAAAATAAGAAGGAAGAGCGCAAATATTAGCGGAGTTATCCAATGATAAAATACTCAAACTCACCTACCTCGGAGGTGTGTGAATCCAACAATGCTTCAACGGAAGGGTGAAATTAACTTCGCGGACTAAATGTATACCCTAGTTACTGAGAAAAACATGCAAAAAAGAACTGTGGTATTAGGGTGATGACAGATTTAATAAGAACACCAAAAATAATAATATTAAAAAAATAGAAATATACCGGAAGAGGAGAACACCGGAAAAAGAGGTCATGCAAGGAGAGTCCACACAAAGAGGGGCCGCTGGATGGGCTAGGGCGTCAGATAGAACCGGTGTGAGGCAAGGGTGATGGGGACCCACTGGTGTGTGAGGCTAGGAGGAGGGGACAGATTCACCAATATTGGTTGTCGGACAGGGAGGGCGGCGCTGCGGGCGGCTGAGGGAGCAGGGGGCCGGCCGACGGCAGGCTAGCGGAGGGGGACGGTTAGGCTGCGGTGAGAGGGTCGGCGAGGTGGAGGGGAGCCGACGGGGTCCAGGATAGGGGTCGAGAGGGGTGTGGCATGGTCAGCCAGCGAGATCAGACAAGGAGCCAGCGGGGACAGCGCGACAGGGGGAGAGGAAAATGAGGGGGGGTGCGGGCCATGGCCAGCAAAGGGAAAAGGGGGGGTGCACCGGGATAGGGTTTCCTCTTATTATTATTATTATTTTTATCTTAATAATAATAATAATAATTACTTAGTTTTTAATTATTATTATTATTATAATCCAAACATTTATAATAATAAAACCTTTTAAAAAAATTAAAAAATATCTATACACACACACACACACACACACAGACATATATACCAATATATAAAAATATATAAACATATATATATACACATATAAACATATATATATACACATAACGTTAAAACATAAACATATATAAACATATATATTTATTTATTTATTCTCTTAACCAACTAATTTAATAACGTTAAAACTAGATGATCGTGCGGTATTCATGCACCATACGGTACCCAATCGGACTGCAAGTGGGCTTCACGTACCCAATTGGAATGCACGTGCCCAAGCGGACTGCGCGTCTCAAATGTACGGTGTTCGCGCACTATCCTAAAAAATAAACTCATCTCAACGTTAAAATTTTAAAACCGGGACTCACCCGCACTTAGGCAAAATCACCTGACGCCAAGAGGATTGAAATATATAAAAATACTAAAAAAACAGGTGTGAAATTGAAATTCCCATGCCTACACCTGAAAAAAGTCTTCTGGATATCATCCTCATTCACCCTCAACTAGTGATATCCACAATGCAGATATTTCTTAGAGAACCATCTTACTCTCCTAAACTGGTTGATAAGATTTCATATCATCGGGATAGGGTAACAGTCCTTGAATATTACATGATACATTCTTCAGAAGTCTATACACAACCTCATAACAACATCTAACTTCTTCATAAATAGGACCAGATAACCCCACCGTGATACAGTAGTCCGGATGAATGCCTACTTCATCATATCTTGAATCCGAATCCTTATCTCATGCAACTCATAAGGTGTTATCTGACAAGGATCCATCAACATTAGAGAATTAAAAGGCCACAAATTTATCCTAAACACAATGTCAGTTTCAGAAGGTACTATCATAACATCCTCAAAAAAAAGATCCAAGAACTCCCCCATAAACTATGGGAACCCGTAGCATATCAACATCTATTTATTACACTAATAGCTCAAAAACATGAAAAGAAGAGGCTCCACACACCTAATACCCATCAAACAACTATGCTCACTAAGGAAAGCCACACATTGGACATCCACATCCAAAAATACGACTGTCCTCTGAAATTAGTTTATTAAATAATGTAGAAAAAAATAATTTATATGACAGAGATGACACAATATGGTCTAATATATAATGAGAATTGATCCCCACTATACTTATGACGTTGGAACAATAGTCTAAATCCCAGTAAAACATCAAAAAAGCCAGTATGTCCTCTGGAAGGTGTACTCATCACCATGGGCATGGAAAAATTCCCTATTTCATGTCCCAAATAATGGTCTAGACCAGGTGAAAAACAGAGTATAAAGATCATGAATCAAAAAAAGAAAATGAAGGATTACATAACACCCTGATCATATATCGAATGATCTAAGGCCTTGTTGGATCTACTGCCTCTATTTTGTGAAACTTACCACTCCCAGATCCACCGCCCATATGGTGTCGACCGCCTCCCCAACCACGCCCCATTCGAGGTCCCTGAGGAACACCGTGAGTTTACCCTCTTCCCACTCTATCTCCACTCTATGGAGTAGGATCCTGTTATCCCTATGACTGAAATGGCCTGGATAGCAACTACTACTGAGGTGGGTGATCAACTTACTCACCTCCACCATAATGATCTAAATCTAGTCATTTAATTTAAAGGTACCCATGAAATCCAGAAGAAAAAAACAACATCCCCAAACCTATGGGAAAAGTATGAGGACATTATGGTTTGAACTAAAACTACTTGGGTCAGATCCCAGCTGATCAAAACCAGGAAGGCCCTGATGCTTGAGACCTACAGCTAGAAGCCATTCCCATGGAATAACCTTATTAATTCACTCTCATAGAATATTTCCTCATTATTTCATCCTCTCAACCACATCAACCTTCTTTTGGACCTCTAGTTATGTTAGAATGGTGTAGGTTGCAACTATGTATTTGAATAAAGGACATGGTGCCTCCTCTAAGTGTCTCTCCCAAGACTCCTTATTAGGAAAGAAATCTAGGGAATATAGAAGTAGATATTGGAACATTATTCCCACTTCATATACATAAATACTACCATGTTAGAGGGATCGTATATTCTATCGCTTCTCAACCTTCATGGTTAATATAAGGAATTGCATTCAGAACACCAAATCAAAAAAGACACACAATACATCAATGTCCTTATTATCCAATTGGTACATTTTCCACCATTGATGAGTGACTTCCCTCATATTTCTCACCATCATAGGAACCCAATACTCTGTTAGAGCCCGAATCAAGATTAATGTGATCACTATCTCATGTATCAAACCCTCTGTCTCTAAATCTAAAATGTTTCCTTCGTACATTCCCAGATTCTGCTACAGTAAAGCATGAATGGTCTTCTACCACTGATCATCCTCCCCTAGTGGATCAACCCTCTATCGTTTGACTGGGATAGCTCACTAGGCCTCTACTTATTGAGACACTCATGTGTGAAGACCGAGTGTCATAAGTGAATGGTAAATAGGTATCTCATATGCCCGAGCTGTATATAATTTTTTTAGGATTTATTTTAACTCATTGTTATTTTCATTTCCAACAAAATTCGAAAAAAAGAACACGAGTCATCTTGATGCATGTACCCTTCCTAGGGTCTCTACCCCACAAATTGTGTAGCCTTACATGGTCATTCGGTAAGATTATATTCCTTGCATCGGATCACGGGGAGCCCTAAAATCATGTATCCTAGCCAGTCTTTCCTAGCCTATGTCATCAACCAGTATCACCAAACTCTATTTCCCTAACATCCCATAAAATCTACATTGTGCCTAACTCCAAACCCTACCATATCTCTCAACCATCCACCTCTAATTCCATTCAGTCGTGACCCCCTCCCTCTAATGATTCCCCCTTGTCTGGAAATAAAGAAAAGGAGATAATGACCCCCCAAGTCCTACCTTTAGTATGGCCTAACATGGAGACCATTACCAAGGGTATATAAACTCACAAACATGGAATGCAGTTATCATTTCAAAATAACAATAATTAGAAAATAATATGTATCTACCTCAAAAAATCTAAATTAAATATATATATATATATATATATATATATAACTAGCCAAAAACCACCCAACATGAATGTTTAAATTAAAACATCTAGAAATAAAATAAAAAATCCAAGGTTAATACCAAAATAACAAAACTAGGAAGTGGAAAGAAAATTGTCCTAATTTCTATGCTAGTAAGGTTCACCATGTTTTTTATAGTATCCATGAAATTCTGAAAATAGATTTATATATATAGTTTGAGCATAAAGAATTATCATTTGAAAAAACCAAAGTCTCTCATGCACAAGTAAGAGAAGCATACTAATTCCCCTATGATAAAACCAAAAGAAAATCCAAAATACATAAAAAGTTATACATTCCACCCCAACCTCAACATGTCACGATCACCAAATAATGAAATTAAAGTAAATATTATGATCATCGATATTTAGGCACCCCTGCACCACTTTCCACTAGTAAACTACTCATCCCTAACAGAGAATGTTCTAATGCTACCATGTTCTTTCACAAGTCCCATTATCACAACCTCCCCACATACCACATCACATCCCTCTTATAGAGGCATTGGCCACCAACCCACAACCTTATCCTGAAGACACGTGAGAAATTACAAGATATCCCATCTAGAAGACAAATGGTATGAACACCTAGCCCAAAAAAACATGGGACTCACAATAACACCACAACCATTCAGAAGTTTCTTTGGCTACCAATGCATATAAGAGGGAGATGGGAAGATCAAATAACTGTCGATCAATCCCCCGCCATGATGTTGTGAAAGACACCCTTCCCTATGAAATTTGGATGTTTGGAACGTAGTGCTCAACATGGGTGGGTTGCACATAGAAATAAAAAGTAACTACAAGTATATATATAGTGAAAAAACACTTGTCCCAACATATGGGGTTTCAATAAAAACAACTATATATACCATTGATACCACCTATAAATGAACAACCACACAAACAACCATAAGCCCAATACATATCCCCTATCCATTTTAATTAACCAATTTTCATTCATTATTTATGAAATAGTATTTTCAATCCATCTGTAATTGGGAACTAAAAAACACAACACAACACATGTAACATCCTAAACCACACTCAATTAACATAAGCCTGTAGAAAATCTTGGTGTAGAACCCATGTAAGGTAACACCATACTTATTCAAATTTATCCCCCAAAAACATCGTCTGTAGCCCTATTGCATGTAATGAACCACATCCAGTGGAAGAACAATAATCAACCTGCTTGCAGTCCCACTACACATGACCCATTCTTGAACACTTTTTCGACCACTACCACCATTATTCTTCAATGTAATTTCACCTTGTAATTCCTCTCAACAGTAAAACCTCACAACACACCTCATCACTACAACACTCAGTAGCTCCACTATAGAACAACACCACACCCATCACTACTAGTAATGT
This sequence comes from Viscum album, assembly GCA_963277665.1. Classification (NCBI taxonomy): domain Eukaryota; kingdom Viridiplantae; phylum Streptophyta; class Magnoliopsida; order Santalales; family Viscaceae; genus Viscum; species Viscum album. Next base: position 602,377,346 of record OY728136.1, on the reverse strand, counting down.
AAACATAACCTAACCTAAACATATAGACCCACTACCCAACCACTACCCCCAATGAAATCTCACTTCATAACAAGTTCATCAATTCCTCAATCAACCAATCTCTCAACCCCAAAATCCATCACACCACTCGAACCACCCCGTACTCAAAGTCACACTCCCAATCACAACAACACATGAGTAAAATGGAACATGTGGTCAACATAACCATACAAAAAACACATCAACACAAAATATCATGGCGTATTTAGGTTAAGAAACCCCCATTCATTAAGTGAAAATTCATTATTCGGTGGTGATCATAGAACATGTTTGATCCTATGGAATCCATTTAATAAACTGAATATATATTATTGATTAAATTTCTATATTTCAACTTTTAAATAGGGAGAGAAAAAATATTAAAATTTCATAGTGGTGTGAAAAAATCAGCCTCAAACAACCATTATTTTGAGAAGCCACACATCCCTTACAAAACATGGCATGGATCAAGGATAGTATATAAAGCAAAGAGATATTCATCTTCATCTTCACTACCCCTCATTAATTATATATTATTATATTATTTAAATTCGTATCAACAATATTAACATGGATACATGAGTTTAACCACCCCACATGATACACAATTGAAATGGAAATGAAGAAATACCTACCTGGAACAAAAGACAATCAACAATTCCACCTTGTGCAAAAAATAAGGGGTTTCACAAGTAGTATGAAATACTCTAAAAAAACTCAATCAAAGTCTATAGCAATGATACGACTCCTTAGGGTAAAAAGTTACTGGGAGAATGAAGTAATAATAAAGGGGCTAAAATTTAATAGAGGATACCATCTTTAGAAAATAGAAATCCTATATCAATAGAAGGGAAACAGTTTCAAGTGACATTAAAGTATGATTGTGGTATAGACCATATTGTTTGACAATTTCAAATTCCCTATAACTTTAAGATATTTGGGTTATAATTTATATCTTTTGAAAACCCTTTATAAATGACTAAAAATGGTTTAAACACAATTTACATAAAAAAATGCAAGAAGGGTGAAACTATAAAAACTAGAAATTACTCACTGATAGTAAGTCATTGATGCCTGAATCACCGACGAATGAGCCACTGACATTGATCCATTGTCGTTACTCACCGATAGTGATACACAAATGCGACTCATCGACAAATGGATCACCAACACCCATCCTACCACTGTTTCAACCTACCAACTCCTCGACCTACTGACGTCCTGACTCGACGACGCCCTGACTAACTGAGGTCCCAACCTACTGATGACCCAAACTACTGACAGCTTGACCTACCTATGCCTTAACTCACTGATGACCTGAATCACCGACACCCAAACTCACTAATTCCCTTACTCACCAACTCCCTAACTTAACGACACCCCGAACCCTCAACATTGAGCTACTGATATTGACTCACCAACGCGTCCTACCATAGAAAAACATGAAATTTTAACAAACTCTTTAAATAAGCTATTTTTGCCTCCCAGAACACTACAAGCACATGATTTGTCAAAATTAATTGACTAGTGAGGTTCGAGCCATTACATATGGAACGGTTCATGTATATTGACGATCTAACCAAAGGATGAAAAAAATTAAATTAAAAAACATTATAGTGTGTAAAAATGTATTATTATCATTTTCAATCATATATAAATATATTAATAAAATATAATTAGAGTGGTTAATGGTTTTTTATAAATGTTTTAAAATATATTTTTTCTAAAAAATAATGATATGTACATCATACATTGATTAATTCACTCATTCTCTAAATAAGTTCTTCTGTAATCATTTATTAAAGACCACTTCATTAGATGGAGGCCCACCAAACATTGAATAAGTCTTTTAAGGAGGAAATTATATTTTTTAAAAAGATTTTGTTATAATGAAATAATTTTTGGGAATGGAAGAGGAGGGATCCTTCTATAGGTGATTTGAGTTTCATTTTAATAAATATACGTTCAATAACAGTTAAGGAAATTAATGTTGTGTAAAACATTTTTACAAAGATGAATCATTATTGATAAAATTCATGAATTCACTCATCAATATATTTAAAATATTTTGTCGGAAAGTAATTGCATCTCTCTATAAATTAACATGTTTTTTCATTATAAATTTTCCATGGAAGCAGATATTTCACCTCGATAAATTATTTTTTCCCAAAAATGAAATTAACTTTCCTACAAAACATTGATTCGTATATTCCAAACCTAATATCCAATTTTAATAAATAAATATATTTTATGGAAAAATTTACATTTAAATAATATTATATAACACATTTTAAATTCCATATTCATTCAATAAAAACAATTTATAATACAGTGAATCATTATATTTTACTTATCATCACATCATAATTATTTAGTGAATATTAATCAGATATTATTTATATGAAGAATATTTTTTATATTACACAGTTATTAATATATTATAAATATATACCTATTATATATTTCAATATATACCTTATTAACCATATATATTTCAAAAAATAATATATATATTCAACAGTTATAAAATGGTTTTATTATCAATTTTCCTTCCTCAGAATAACCACACATTCTTCCCTAAAATTCATACATCCAATTTGTTTATTTCCACCATAAACTAACTATTAGAGGTCTATCACTTTAATATTTTAATTATTTTTATTAATGTGGTGACTTTTTTGAAATTTTGATGATATGTATTTCACATTATATGTTTTTTCAAATAATGTGTTATTATTTTCCATGTATTTTAATTTTTACCTTATTTTATTATATCATTATATTATTTCAATTTAGTGATTTTTGTGAAACATATAATTTAACATATCCATGGAATAAAACATTTTGTATTTTCAATCCAGAGCCATTAAAAAATTTCTACCTTAAAATATCATTATATAGATGACTGTACCTTTTCCTCATTCAATCATTAGGTTTCCACCACACTTCATAAAATACATGATATCTTCAAATAACATTAACTTGGTGAGTGGTTATAGTTCATAGTAATTTATATTTATGTTCCTACAATTCCACCGGTGGTTCTTTAACAGGTATATCTAATCTAAGTTGTACGAATAATTAGTTTATAAAATGTAATGATTAATTTTTTTGCACCCATCAATATGATACATATAACAAATCACGATCTGATGAGAGGTTTGGTGGTTGTGGAAGGTGATAATCTACCATCCACACATGTTTCATGAACATAAAATAGACAATTTATCTATGTATCAATATCTTATTCTTCTTAGAACTTATAAATGTCATTTAGGTTGACATTCATATTAATTCTATATTATCAATATAAAATAAAACATCCAAGATATGATTGTAAGTTAATATCTATTGTCAATATTGGGATACCTAGGTACATTAATTAATGGGGTAAAGATTCAACAACATATTCTGGTAATGATCTTGTCCCAATTTATTCAACTCTCCGCCATCATCCAAAAATTCTTATATTTTATAACTCTTCACATACATATCCATATATGGATCCATTAGAATGACTGAATGGAAATTATTGATTTATGATAAATATCAATAATATATATTTTCATAAAAACCTCTTATAAAATATATTGAATGTGATATTATCATATGGTTTATAGTATTAATTGTTATCTCATATTTAACATTAGTTTTTGGGTGATAGATATTAGTAAAGCTCAAATATATATTCAATAATTTAAAATAGTATACCTCAAATGATGTTAAATAATTTCCCCCAATCCGAAATTATTGAATTTGGTAAGTCATAAAGGATTAAATCATTGTTTATAAAAATTATTTTATATTGATAAATTGATAAATCATATCGAATGGTAATGAAATACCATAACATTGAATGTAGATCAATTAAAAACAAAATTTAATAATTTCCTTTAGACTCCATAGGATTCCCTAGGGTAAAATCTATGTTGATGTTCTATAATTTCTATAATTTTATTCTTAATGATACAATCATAACCCTATAATTGTATCATTAATTTTATCATTCTGGAAGACCATCACAGTGTATATTACAATCTCTCTATTCATGTTTTTGTTATAATAATTGCACATTGAGACTTATATACATCTGTGTGATTCATCGATGAATATAGTACAATGAACTATTTTGATCATCTAAAATCTATATTTTCCATTTTAGTATTCAGTGGCTAGAATTTTTTTCTATTTTATTATATTTCTATAATTTCCTAAATTAAACTATATTATATTTCTTACCATCTTCTATAGCTCTATATTATTATTGTTCTCTTTCATGATATTCACATAGATGTATAGTAGTGATGTAATTTTAAAATTATATAATATATAACTTTAACATATTATTTACATGTTTATCCTTTATAAATCAATGAGTTGTGGGCTTCATTATATCCTTATCAAGGGTATGGAATCTTGATACTTTCTAATTAAATCAACATCTTCTTAAATCCCATCCACATGGCAGTACTTCATTGAGGTTTTATATTACTTTATCAAAGATAAACCTCTCATTATTTGTTTATTAATCACTATTTGATTTTATATATACATTATTCTCTTATGTTCATTATATATATCAGTTTGTTCACCATAAATATAATTATGAACTTGTTATCAATGAATAAATAATGACTTCCTTATATCAAAAATAGTATCAAACAATAAAAGTTACTAAGGTAAAATAAAATTAATATAATAAATTATTATATTGGTAATAAATTAATATACATGAATATATAAAATAGAAATTCAGGTTAATTTTGAATCAAATTAATTTATTTGGATGGTTATGTTTCATATAAAGGATTTAAAGATAAATCATGGGAATCTAGAGTAATTATAATAATTTATCCACTAATCTATCTTTGAAAATGAAACTCTTTATATGTAAATTAAATATGGATAATTTTTATAATATTTCTCCTTAAAACCCCTTTTATGTTTTTTTTCATCTAGTAATATTTTGGTTTTATAAGTATCCATACCATTTCCACTCTCATCGATTCATATTTCACCCTAAATGATGATTATTATTGGAATTGTTTTTATATATCATTATTTAATGGGGGTCTTTCACATTCTTTTATATATTAGTTTTATTGATTCATAGATATTAATATGTCTACCATTGTGATTTATTAATTCAATTTCTACTAACAATCACTTAGATACAAAAAGTGTGAATGTAATATTTTTTAATATTCTAATGTTTGTTTTCTTCTCACTTAATTTCTACAAATTCATTTGAAAATATCCATTATTATGCTTCATTTTAATGTTCTATTGTCCAAGGACACCTTCTTTTTCATTTTCCTTCTCCTTTTAAATTATTTTTTAAAATCATTCATTTTATTGGAAAATCTATATAATCTATGAATTATTTATTTTAATATTATGATAATTTTTATCATCTTTTTATGTGTTTTCAAACATATCAGTACCATTATATTTTGTAAATTTGTAGAGGTTAATAAGAAACAATGTGAATATATGTAAATAAAATGATCAACTATATTTTTTGGAAGATATCTTTATGCACATAAAATGTTATTTAAAATCCACATAAATGACAAGGATTGATATTCTATAATGGATTAACTCATGTTTTAATGTTCATCGGAAAGACATATGTATAGTTTATCAATATGTAATGGATATTCCATAAATCCCTCAACTAAATTAGTTGATGATTAATATCTTTGGATATATTATATTGTGTGTAAAGGGGGATAATCCTTCTCTAATAAGTTATGAAATATGATTTTCCACTATTTTATGATTATATAGGTATTTATTCATGACATATGATTTGATTTACATTACTTATACATGTTCCATATTTCAATTTCATTTCACATTCTAATTAAATATTCCAATGATGTCAAAAAAATTATTATCTTATGATTGATTTTTTTTTTTATTATTTCATTGGGAATTATTTTCATATATTATGGTCATATACTTTATTATGTTCTTATATGAACATTTTCATCCTATTCTCAGATATAATCTTCACTATGGGCTCTTATGTTGTTTCAACTGATATCTCATATATATTAAAAATTACTAAGGATTTTTATCATAGATTTTTCTTCTATGTATATTACCAATGTGTTGAAAAAGTTTATTATACATTATATGTAACACATAGTGATTTTAAAAAAAACTATATTTCATAGTTTATAAAACATGTAACACCAATCCTAAAATTAAACTAGTAATATTATTAATAAAATATGAATATTATAATATTCTTGTCAAATTGACAATATGAGTAATATTAAATACATTATAATATATAATTGTACCATTAAACACCAATATATTGAAAAATTACTAATAATTAATCCTTCAATTTTATGTAAATTCTTATTATTATTTAAAAATATGTTCTTTTAAAAAAAATAATTGATTTTTGTGAGATAATATTATAATTAATTTCAGAAAAAATTAGAAATATTAATTGATAAAATTAATATCATATTAAAAATAAAAATATCATTATTATTATAGAGAAAATTATGGGTATATTTAAAATATAATATGTTTTTTAATGAATAGTGAATCACATATCTTTTTGTTAAGAAAATGATTTTTAATGTATAATGCCCATCCATATTAATTAATTAAAATAACTAATAATTGATAATTTTAATGATAATTATATATTCTATATCTAACTATATATTAATTTAAATCCATGTAATTATGCTCACTGTTCGAACAGTTAATTAAAGATACACATTTTCTTAAAAAATGAATTCCTTAAAAGAAACATTTTTATGCATTTTGTGGGGCTTTCAAAATAATAAATTCTTCAACTTTTGTGGTTTAATTTAATTAAATATATTCCATATTTGGGATCATAATAATTAATATTATATAATAATTTTATCATAATTTTTTTGTTAAAATGTATTGTAAATATAGTAAAAATATTTTATTATTATTAAGGGTAAAACTGGTATACTAGGTATTAATATAATGAGTTAAGGGTTATAATGACATAAAATAATTTCGAAATTCAATTGGATGGCCATTTTTAGACCCTATATCATCTTGTTTTAATAAATATTCCATTTTTTTAATATTTTCATGTTTATTCCCTTAAAAATGATCTAAATAAATATACAAAAAGTCAAAATCTTACATTTAAAAATATAATATGTGTCCACAATGGGATAAAAAAGATCAATTTTTTTTATAAATATTTGTTTATAGGATAAATATTTTTTCGTTTTCCTGTTAATTTATTTAATAATTTTATAAATAAAATAAATATTATAATTTCCCACTAAACGTCGATGTAATAATTGTTTAATTAGAAGGAAATAACAAATGTTGTTTAAAAATATTAAAAGTAATATACTTTGATAAATTATTTCATTATATTAATTTGAAGAAATATTATAACATGAAATATATATTTTAAATTTTTATATTTGAATTTCCTTCATAAAATAAAAATTTTAAATTTATATTAAATATATTGTTCCAATAAATGACATTAATGACTTTTTATAAAAATTGCAATTCTATATAAAATTTAAAATTTTTAAAAATCATATATTCATAAATGTTATTAGAATATGGTTAAAAATAACATCTATGGTCCAGTTCTGTTATAATATTCATTTAATTATAACTATCTTCAAATAAAAAACACTCAAAAACTAATCGACTTTGTGAAAACTAAACTTTTCAAAGTGTGTACCGTTATAGGTAAAAAGAATAATTTTTTTAAAATTGATTTATTTTAAGGATGTATTTTTATCCCATACCTTCCATTTAATACATTATTTATCAATTTTTTAGGCTCTTAAGTTGATAATGACTTCTCATTATTGATTTTTTTAGGTGTTTATAAAATTTTTCCTCCACCTCACATATAAAAGGAAACCTCATATTTACATTACATAACACATAAAATTACTTTCTGGTTATTTAAATCACAGATAAACTAAAAAAATACATCCCTAAAAATATCCAAATTTCTATTTTTTATCATAAATCCATACTTGGATGCTTTAGTCATAATCCTATATGGATTTTCTAAAGATGAGGTATGATTTTTAGCAGAGCATTTTGTCATATTTATCCAGGAACAACATTTAAATATTGATAAAAATTATATAATAATAAATATATTAAATTACATATTCTGATATGTTTTTATTTAAATGTAATATCTTAAATCTTCTTCATATATAAGTTAATGGGAAATGAGATTATCAATCTTTTGTACGATAGAGTACCACCTTATGAACCATTGTACTTCATATACAATCCCCACCTCTCATGGCAGGATATAAGGATGGATATAATTATTATTCATTTTATTTGGGAAATTATTATTAATAATATATTAAAATTCAATATATACATTTTTACCACCATATCTGTTGGAAAAATATGGCATAACACATGGGTTCATGTTGACAATGTCCTCCCAAATGCGACGTGATTGACATTTCTTATTATTTTGACATTGATGGTGATATGGGTAGATTTAATGAATATATATGATATATATGATATAAAAATTATTATATATGTGTTAATTATTATTTAAATATATTTTGATCCATCAATTTTTAAATGAATGTATTGTTCATTTGTAAGTACGTTCTACCATCTCAAGGATTTTTTAATTCATTTTTTCTGTCTATAAATTTTATTGATGAAATTGAATTTTTATATAATGTATATATATAATATTTATTTAATTATAATAACATTATAGATGATGTATTGTTGAAAAAAATATGAGGAACAAAACTAATGAAAAAAATATATATAAAAACAAAGTAGTTAGCTCCTGTAATAGTGATTTTAGTAAGGAATTGTTTAATAAACAGGGGAAGAAAGTATATAAGTAAATAAAATATGTAATTATATATAGATATATATATGAGTATGGTTATTCATTGTATTTATAATAATCATATATTTATTATATAGGATGTTTGAAAAAATATGAAAGAATTTGGACCAGATGTAAGGGTTTATCATCACAAAACATTTTCTTTGGAACATATATTACGTTATAAACCAATATTATTTTATGTGGTGTATATAAATCACCTATGACATGTTATATAATGATTATCCATATTATTATGATATTTAAAAATTCATTTTGATAGAAATATTTCATGGTTATTACAATTCAATGTTACCAAGGCAATAATATTTTATTTAAGAATCTTATTTTTATCATGATTATTAATGATTAAATTACATTTCAAGTAAACTATTTGATGGTTGTATAATAAAAACATTTCATTTTATTATAATATATTATTTTTTCTAAAAATATAATTATTTATTTCTTTTTCCACTCTTTTTGTACTGAAAATATTAAAATATGTTTTTTGAAGAAAACATTATTTATCATTTCAAATAAAACCCCTTTCTTATCCATATCCATGTAATATCAAAAATATTATAAATTATGTTTTTAGAATTATTATATAAATTTTTAAATCAATTTTTAGCCTTTATTAAATCCATTCTTACAATTATTTAATTTTTTACTTTAACAAAGTATGAAATAAATGTTTTCTGTTTAGTTGTACTGTTTGAATGAAATTTGCTATTGTCTAGACCACTAAATGAATTATAGAACACATTATATGATTCCATTATTATTTTCAAAGAAATTTAATTCAAAATACATGGTGATTTTTTAATTTAATGTAATTTTATTTTATATATGGATGTTTATTTTTATCATGAACGTTTTTAGTAATATTATTATATTTAAATTCATCAAAAATAACTACCTTTGATAAATGGATTCATTCTAAATTATTTAAATAGGTCTCTCACTTATAAACCTAGATAATTGTTCAATATATTTATGATATAATATATTAAATATGTTCATTTATCATATGCCTTCTTAAAAAAATCAATTTTTAATTATGATTTGAAGGCTGATTATTAAACCAATTTCATTACATTTATAATTATTATGATTATAGATTATGATTTATTTAATTTTATTACATGTATAATCATGAAAGTTTATATGGAATTTATATAATAGTTCTCTATTTAATTTTTTAATTCTTTAATATCAAGAGTTTTTTAGGGAATTGGGGAGTAAAACTAATCCGTTACATGAATTTATCCACAATGTAATGTTGTCATGGAAACTATTCATAACATATGTTTATTTCATGTTAAACGTTTCAGCCACGATTATTCCATTTCGAATATATTATAATACCATGTTAGTTAGGTAAATATACTATGTGGTAACTCATGATACTTCTTTTTTAGTATATAATTTCATACCATTAACTCTTATCTTATATCAAATCCTTATTCCAAGATAAATTATCTACATATTGATGGGTATGAATTCCCTTATGATATGATAATAAAATATTATTATGTAATCACACAATTATGCTATTTCTATTCTCACTCCTTTAATTTAACTAATAATTCATATTTTACACTTATTAATCAATCTTTTTCACCATTTTTTATGTTTTTTTTCAGGAATTAAAAGAACGATTTTATGTATACCTGAGCCTAAATGGCCCGAAGGCCTTTATTTTTATTGATTTATGATAACCCCCCTTTCAAGGGATTAGGGGAAACCCTTACAAGGCCTGTAGGATCAGAGATTATATGGTCTGTAGGCTTTAAGAGATTACATGACCCAAAGACCTTTGGGAATTCAACCAGACTATTTACAAAGAACATCCCCTCCCCAGCATCTGCATCCTGATAGTAGCTATCCACCTTTGCATAAAAGTCTATCTAGGATTCCCATGCAAACACAAGCTGGTACCAATGACATAGCCACACCCTCTGATTCTGACAATCAATTTGGCTCTACTCTGGTGGGTGCACCTACTCTGAATCCTCTTCTGGGGTTGCTCCTTTTTTTGTAGTGTGTTAGGGGCCTACTTTCTGGTGGCCCGAAGGCCTTGGTGTGGCCTTATGACCATAAGGTGGATAGAAGGCCTTAATAATCAACTGGCTCGAAGGCCTTGGGTGGATCAAAAGCCTTGTAGTACCTGAGGACCAAACCGGTGGCTTGAAGACTCAGATGGATTAATAGTCTCAGCTACTTCATTACTGAACAGTGCCTACTATAGTGCCTGATACAGTACTACTACAGTACTTCTATAATACTTCTATAGAAACCTGTAAATACGCCTCTACCCGGATTTGATCTCGGGTCTCTTGGATGCACCTAGTGAGTCCTCACCAACTAGGGTGAGGTTCATGTGAATGTTATGTATAGTATATTTAGGAAATACACTATATGTGTTGATCATTGTGAATGATAATATAGATTTATTTGGAACAAATTATTTATGAAATAAATTTTTAATTTAATTGTTTGTCTTATTTATCTAAAAATCTATTCATAAATGGTCCATGGTAATTTATGTGATCTAATGATTCATTTTGATATTTTTTGTTTTGGATGGTTTAAATTGGGACTCAATTTTTAGTTCTAATACCAGAAATGTAATGATAATTTTTCACAAGACCAGGGAGTTATGGTTTATAGATGTTATATAATATGTATAGGAGGGTATATTTTTTTAGAAAATTTCTATATTATATGGAAGAAACCTTATGAATTAATTTAGTTGTGTATCAGATTAGTAAGAACACTAAACCCTGCCATAATAAGGTTTTGATTTATTCAGAGTTATAATATTTGGAAATTTATGAAATGGTAGTAATAAATTAATTTCATTTGTTATTAATGTACATAAATATATTTTATGGTTTCATGTATAATATGAAAATTTTATGTGATTTGGCAGTAAAAAAAGAAATAGATTTATTTCATATGAAATGTGACTGTTGAAGTATATGGTTTTATATCAAAGCTATATGTATCAATTTTGAAGATAAATGATGAGAAATTTATATACATTTTTTGATTAATCATATTGAAATTTATATGGGGTGAATCGTTTTCTTTTTTCTGAAAATATTAAATTTTCCTTGAATAGTTTAAATAGTATTTTTAATGTAATTTTTATTCATGTAATTTCTATGTATCATTTTTATGTGATCTCTTTGAATGTAAAATATGTCCAATTTAATTTTCAACAATCCAATAATTCCATATTATTTATTATTATATTATATTTTTTTGAAAAATCATTTTTATTATTAAATAATTTTATTTAAAAAAAATAATTTGTCTCACATATATTAATATTTATTTATACTTCATATATAATTTTAATCTTGAAAAAAAAAAATCATGTTTTAAATAAAAAGAATCAAATTTAATAATTTGTTAAATTTTAATTTTTCACAATGAATAGAAGTTATGGTAAAAAGTTTTCACCTAAGTAAATGTTAATATGATAAACATATGGGTTCATCGAAGAGATAAAGAATAAAATATCTCTACAACATTGATAAATATATAGATTTTATTAACGAAATACAATATATTTTAATTTAAATATCACAAAATATTAGAAACTTTTGATGATATATACATTTATATTATTTTAAATTTTTATGAATTTAAAAAACATAGAATCCACACACTTATAAGAAGGAAAAAGACTCTCATTGATTAACCAAATAATTTTACCAACATAGATAATTCAATAGCATCCAAATAAACATTCTAACTACCCTCTTTAAGAAAAATATTTCTTTTTCATCCCAAAAATCCAATCCTAGAAGGATTAAAGTGCAACCTATGGATATATTTTTTGAGATCAGGCATAAGCCATAACCTCTATATTTAAGGAATATTTGTTCTTCTATATCCTTAAAAACAATTTCCAAAAACTATAAAATGATTACACAGTATCATATCTAAACTAAAATATTATTATCTTAATGTTACTTCTCTTTTTAGTAACATTTACATCTTAAGGGGAAAACTTTACTCATCTGAACATGTGGAAAAAAACCACCACAAAATGTTTGGTTTTATTACATAATATCCTAAATTAAAATATTAAAAATATTTAATTAATGAACATATAATACATTTTTTATATTTTTCTAATTCTTCAATGATGATATATTGCCAAACATATTACTTATTCCATAGAGTGAAAATTTACAACATTTCTCATGCATGTGTTTCGAATAACAACTCTATTAAGTAATGTGATTAACTATTCATTTCTTCCAATCATGTATAATAATATGTATTGAACTAATGAATAAATATTAAATATTTATAAAATAAAAATATATGGTTCTTTTTTCATCTTCATCCTACAGATTCTACATGGGACTTAAGAAAAAATCTTATTACATGAAGTAAACCTCTATAATAACTAAATAAAACATTGAAAATAAAATAAATATAATGATTAAAATTAATTTAATATGAAAATATCATTTTATTATAAAAATATATATATAATTTTATTACTCTTGGGGGTAGAGATTAAAATGAAATGAGCCTGGAAACAAAGTAAGGGACAATCTTTAACCACTAACTTTAAAATGTCTTACTTAAAAATATCATTGTTCAATGTCTGGGATCATATAAATGTGTAATTAATTTCCATAATTATGTTATAAATTATTATAAATATAATTTCAAATTATTTTTTTCTTTATAACAAATTATTAAAATGGAATCATTTCAAAATTTTCCAAGTGTTTGTTTATTACATAAAAAACTATAATTTTTTAATATATACGACCTATCTTCACATTAAAATTATAATTTCTTTCATTCATTATCATGATTAAGTTATATGTTTCCATTGTTACATTTAATTGAAATATTTCCCTATATATTAAATTAATAATTTGTAGAAATAAAATCTATATCAATATAAATTTTTTCTCATTTTAGTTGGATAACTAAAATTGTATTTTATTAATGGATTAAATTCCAAAAAAATATTTTTATTGTTAAATATGATTATATATGTGTTTAATTAATTCTTCTATTCTTGTAAATTTTCTATAAATTAATGGTGATCTTAATATAGATCAAATGATGGGTGATCCTATTAATGCACTCAGATGTAATAGGTAAAGTGATAGTTTTCATTATTGATAGGTCACTACTATGATATGTTTGAATTATCTGTTTAGAAGATTACATTATATGGGTTAATGTAAGGGTAAATATAAGGATACAACCCCATGGAAATAATATGATATGATTGATAGAATTTTATGGGGATATATGTATTTTAATATCTGAGAAAAATAGTTTAAATTTTTAATGAAATATTATGACATTGTTAATAATGGGAAAATATTTTTTAAGGAATATAATTCATTAGTATTCATATAATCCATGAAAACGATATTTTTATGATTGTTAATTATTAGTGAATATGAAATGTTATAAGAAATATATTGATAAATTCTGTTGTTTACATACACAATTAAATGTAAATATGATATCGAATGTTAATTATATAAAATGAAAATTTTCATTTGAATTTATCAGTATTAGAAATTTATTAGATGTTTCATTATCTATTATGTTTCCTACATACATTTTTATTTTTCATTCCTTATATTCACTTTAATTAATATGGATTATAAGTGATAATAAATATTAATAATATAAACTTTCTAGTTATACATGATACTTTTAATGAATCAAGTGTTTCAACTTAATGAAATTTTTTGTTGGAAAAATAGTGTCTGTATAAAAAATTAGATATTATTTTTTATTGTTTTATCTAATTAATTAAAAAATTAAATCAAAATGATGTCATAAATATATTAAAGGGGGATCCTTATTAAAAACTACATAATTATTTGTTGGTTATGGTATGAGTTGTTATTTTTGGTATTAAAGAAAATATTTAGATAACATTACAGGGATGAATATTGTTAAAATAAACAATTAATGATTTATTATTTATGATTATATATTTAGTTGATTAATGTTGGGGAATTCCATGTTTTTTCATAAAAACTATTTTTAGGAGAATATTTTACCATATAAGAAAAATTGTATTTGTGGTAAAAAAAATTTAGGGGATAATATTCTTCCACAATATAGACATTGAATATATGTAATTTGAAACAATCATTTTAGATATTTTTTAATTTTTTTACATAGATTGTTAACAGAGGTACCAATGTATTTGATTGATTAGATTCCAACATTATGACATGTCATTTATAGACCATTCAAGATATTTCACCCTCCATCATACAATGGATCCTCAAACACAATGAGAGATGAAGGATGAATTAATGATTCTGAGAAGATATTTGAGATTCCAAGATATTTAATACATCACATGGTATAAATTTTTATTTTTAATTTTTAATGTGATGTCATTTAATATATTTCATTGATTATAAACACTAAAGAAAAATTAGAAATTGATTTCATGGAATGGATGGTATTTATATATCTCGTCCATGAGAAATATTTCACCTATTTTAGAAGATTTATAAGGAAAATTAAATCTCTATATTTGACAAATCAGAAATAGAGGATTATATATTCAAATTTGAATAAATTTTTACTATATTATCATAGTACACAACAAATATCATTCAATAATATGATAGTAAAATTGATTAATTTTGAGTAGTATTGAATCCCAGATTAGAAGGGGTTCTTATTGCTCCTGATTTCAGAATTTCTGAAGAAATTATGTTTTATTGAAGAATTTTAGAATGATTTTTGGGAATTTTAGAAAAATATGATTAATAAGCGATACATGTGGTGTAAAATGTGGATGAATTCATTAATGAAAATTATAGGCATTAAAATAAATTTTAATATTGTGAAATATATGACAAGAGTAATTATTGGGAATTTATTATAAGAAAAATGAAGAGTTTCTATAGTGTAATACTTGGACATATTTCCCAAGAATGCAATGAAAATAGAAATTCTAAGGGTTAAAAAAATAATAAAAATTAGGAAGTAGAATATTTACTGTTTAATAAGATGGGACATGATGTGAATATTTCTCAAAAAAAAATTGAATTAAATTAATCAATAATATCACAAGTGGAAAGGTATTGAATATCCATTTTCTATTTTTAAGAAATAAAATGATGTTATTATAGGTATATTACATTTATACTCAAATTATTAAAATAGGTTATTTGCATAAAGACATAACCTTTTTTTTTAATTTTAAGTAGACTACCTATAAAATTCAAATATCACCTCAAGAAATAATGACAAAAGATTTTTAAAAAATACATATATTAAGTATTAAAGAATGATATATTCATTGGAACTATGAAATTGCCATTTTTGGAATGGATGTTTATTGAAAATAATGTTTTCTTATCCTTAATAGAGTTTTATATTACTATGGGTGTAGACTAGACATTATATTTGTAGTACCCCCAGCATTGGTTACATAACCATTTATTTATTGTTTCCATTAATATAAGGATTAAGGGTGAAGTTTGGTAGTGTATGTAGAACTTTTAGTGGATTTTGGGGATAAAGGGAAGGCATGTGGGATGTGCACGGTCTGTCTAAACAATGTAGAATCCTTGGAGAACTCATACAGAGTTGCAGATGCTACATAGTAGCTTCTGCGTGGTCGGAACATGGTTAAGGATGATATGAGAGGAGTCCTTACAAGGGATTTCCTAGATACTAGATAATACACAATTAGCACATGGGTTTTCTAAACTATAGAACTAAACCTATGTGGGGCCAAAGTGAGATCCCAAAAATTATAAATCACATGTTTTTCACTCTAAAATCAACAATGTTTCCTAATTTCTACCTAAACATGATATTTTTCTCCATTCAAGGATGTAGAACCGTTCCAATGTTAATTGGAATAAATCTAGGTCTTTTCCTTGGCGTTTAGAATCCAGATTCTTGATGTATGTAATCATTCATCTTCGTTCTTGTAATATTTTCATAGATTTAATAGATCTACTTATCCTATCATCTTTGTTTTTCATATCTATAACCATTATAGGAAGATAAAAAATTGGGGGTGAAAAATAAGATAATATTTGATCCCATTTATTATATTAGAAGAGATATATGGTAGTTTCATGGAATTCTTACCTAGTTTTGTGAGCGTTCATTAGCTACTATATATTTTTCCAAAAGATATCAAATTATATGGCTTCAATATCAAATCATATTTGTATAAATGAATGGAATGAATTAAATTTGAATACCTTTTTTTGAATTGATTTTGAATTAGTTGTTTTGAAATTTTTTGAAACCCTATTTATTAACGATATGGTAAATTGTGGAAGTATGGAAAATTGGTGTCCTAAAATAATGTTCTTGGATTCATAATTTTAAAATAATGATTTTAAAAAGGTGATTTTTATGGAATTTTCTAAATTGTATTTGATTAATGAGTTTTCAATAAATGTAATGGTTTCATTGAAATTAAATGATTAATCAGTATTGGTTTGTTTAAATGTATTCAATGAAAGAAATGTTTTATAGAAATGGTTTGAATTGGTTTATTTGAATTGATTCGGAATAGATGGGTTGTGTGAGTTCTTGTTATATGTGACCCTAAAAATGGGACAATAACCTTTGGGGAATAATATGTGTGACCCTAGATTGTGGGCGTGTGTTAGTGGGACATAAGGTAATTTGATGAGAGACTACTCAGGAGTATTGATCTATCGAAACGAATCATGCATGGTTGGGTTTGTGAAAAGGTGAAATGGAATGGTTGTCACAAAATAATATTGAGAAATGGTATTAAATATTAATTGGGTTTTTGGAAAATGTGACATGCTATAAAATTGTATTAAAATATCTCTTGTTTATTATGGGTTATAAAGGGTTTTGGAAGTTTTTTATATTTTGATATAAAATATTAAGCATAATTTTTTTATATAAATGGTTTTATAAAAATATTACTAACTTTTATATCATATTGGATTAAGTATAGGTGTTATTGGAGAAATCCTACTGTGTTTAATACTCACCCATACTTTGGTACATTAGTGCTTTTTCAGATGTTATCATCAATGAAATGGTAAACGGAAAATTAAAACATGTATTTAGCACCACCTCATGAAACTTGGGGTTTTTAATGATGTCGGCCCATTGATATAATGGAAAATAGAATCTTGTGGTTCTCATGTAGTTTTTTGTACGTCTTTTACTTTATTTATTTTTATATTCCCTTCCTTTTAGATGTTGTACACTTTGGTGAGGTTTAGATATAAATGAATTTGTTGAGTTTTCTTTCATTTATTAAAGAATCATGTATTGAGTTTATAGGTTATGTCTATTGGGATAATAGTTTTTTATAACCTGTAAATAGTCCCCCACTTGCATTTGAAACCCTTATGCATTTATCGTCTACATTTTCATCTTGGGGATGTCTCTTAAGGCCATGTAATGATTCATCATATTCTCAATATAATGAGATTAACATGGTAATTACAATTTTAGCATGACAAGACAAATTTTATATCTAATTTTGTATTTTTCAAACATCACTATCAATATAAACTTTTATATATTAATTCTATCATACATTTGATGTCATTTCAAGAATATGTGTGACTGATTAATGATAGTAGCAATATGTTTCCTACATTCTAAATTAAAAATATGGGAATTGTTCAATTTAGTGGTGTTCTAATTTTAATTGAATATATGAATGTATTTTCCAATGAGTTTATGATTTTTATTCCTAATTGATAGGTTTATTTTATATATTTCCTTAGTTTCTAATGATAAGAAAATTTTTATGCCTCCTTATCTAGATGATTAATTTTTGTTATAATTGGAAATAATGTTATATGAATTTATTTAGAATAGTTTCATTGACCCCATCACGTAAACATGGGGTTATCCCATTCAATTTGTAAAAAAAGAATTATGTTTCATTCAGGATTTACCGTTCTAATAGGGTAATCAATGCATCATGGATGATGACTTGTTTGTTCATGTCTACGATATGAATTATTCCTTAAAATTGATATAAAGTATATATATATTTAATTAATGGTGATAGTAGAGGAAATTTTATGGATAATTCCCAGGGATATGTTTTATCATTCAGAATTATTTATTCATTCCTAGTTAATGAATGAACCTTATGTTTTAATGTGTATCATGAATCGCGTTTTCCTTGAGAATTTCTTAAGTATTTTAGTTTTACATTTGATAATATTACGGTTTAATAAAAAAATTATATATATCATGACAAACAATTAAGGATTATTATGAAATGATTAAAGTAAATTGTAGTACATATTAATTTTGGTAAATTATATATCTTTATTGGAAATTTTTTATAATTATAAAATAGTATTTTATCCTATGAAAACATATGTGTTAGAAAAAAGGAAAATAATTACTAATATTTATTAGATATTATGTTTTTATATGGTGTCTAAATATTTTCAATGGGTTGTTTAAAATGTATCTCAATTAGTTAAAACATAATCAAACAAAACATAAAAAGGAGTTAATGTCATAAAAACATTATTTAGTTGAATATTTATACAAATTTAAAAGAAGATTAGTTAATGCTTACATAAAATCCTTTCCATATTTAAATTGGATATTTTTTAGTCATATTGATGATTTGTTGATAGAATTATTATTATTTTTGATGATGAGTAATTGGTTAGTAACATATAAATCTTATCAATTGAAATAACATGAAAAGAATTATCTTACTCATATACATTATCTCGATGCAATAATGATAAATTTAAAAATCATGAGGCGTATTATAAATGGAAGAAATTTGAAATATATACTAATCGTAATGTTTAATGTATATAATGACTCAAAAATAATTCAGCACAATGTAGAGATGATTGTTATAATTATTATGGATTATTATTTAACAATTCATTATCATCCAGGTGTATCAGAAAATGTAGTTGATGAATTTTATCAAAAAGATAATTTATCACTATCTATTCTATATTTATAACATGACCATTTTTTTAATCATATAAAAATAATTGATTGAATTTTTTGGTGAAAAAATACATTATTTTTAGATTAGGAATTTGGGTAGTCTCCTTTTTCATAAATATACAAATATGATCAAAATGATGATACTGGTTTGGATTAATGAGTTTAATTCATCAAAAAACCAATTCTTCCAATAATTAATGTTGATAAAGAAGATGATGTCAGTATTGGAATTTGATTCCCCATTGGATGATTTACAGTTGAAGAGGGAATTTTCAGGTGATTCTCATAGCCCTATGTTTATTTATCACACTGGATTCACTAATATTTATAAAGTCCATAGAGGATATTTTTTTTTGGTAATGACTAAATTTGGATATAACTAATTTACCAAAAAATGATTTATTTTTAAATAGATTAATTAATATTGAAAACCAGTAGAAGGGACTCTTCAACATTTTTAATGGAATAATAGAAATTGGATATCATATTCAAGAATCTTGTGGTCGTATTACTAATAAAAATTCCATTGTAATTATTGTATTTCAGTTAATATATACAGTTTCAAAAAAAAACTATTTATTATTTACTTATTCAAGATACTATGTCATTGAATTGGCCTTCCAAATGTTTTTTATAGATATTAATTAGTTAAATGGAGTTCCTGTATCTATTTTATTTGATCGTGATCCCAAATTTAAATCCAATTTATGGGAAGAACAATGGAATTTGATTTATAATAAATTAAATTTTAGTACATATGTTCATCATAAAAATAAAGTGTAATTAATTAAAATATTTTAAAAATTATAAGATATAATTAGTCCATTATCATTAAATGTTTTGTGAATTTAGGAACATAATATTTCATAAATTTGATATCATTATATTGAAAATTTTCATGCTTGTATTTGGGATACACTTATTGAAAAATTATAGGTAAATCAGTGTCATACTCCATCATGTTGGGATGAATTCAATGTGATAAATTTATAGTGACCACAATTATTTTTATACATGTCATAGTAGTTATAGATGATTATGAACCACATGGTGTTAGAAATTAGTAGGAAAATGATTATGTATATAACTAAAGGAAATAAATTCAATTAGATGTAGGTTTCCATTTCATTCATAAAATAAATAATTAAAATGAAATAATTTATATTTTTAAAAAGATGAATATTTTCTCATGGCTCAGTGGACCTTATGAAATTATTATGAATTTTGGATCAATATCTTTCTGGGTAGCCTTACTATTGATTTTATCTCATGTAAAAGATTTTATTCATGATTACTTTCTATGTAAGAATGTACCAGATGCATCTCATCGTTGGAGGCTTGAGGTTGTGTGGTAGGATGAGAATATTATATATGGGGAAAACCTAGTGAATATTCTATATCAAGGAGTTAATGTGTAATGAAATACAGTAACTATCCTTGTTAATTTTTTTTGTAAAAACTATACAATGGGAAAAACATGGGAATCATAAAAATCGATGAAGGGAAAATACACTAACTTTTATGATTAATGAATAGAATTATGAGGATGCAATTTTAAAGCGGTGGGATATGTTAACATAGTTTATATTGAAAATAAATTAATATCATGTATATTTAATTTTCATAAATATGTTTTGAGAGATTCATATATAATATAATAATCATATATTATTTTATAGTAGGAGAGATAATAGTCTTACACTATCTGAAATAAATTTAAAAAATGGTTATATTTAATTTTTTTTAAATTTTAGATTATAAAAATTATTAATTAAATAAATATTTTTATCTGGCATAAAAAATCATGGTTATGATGATTTTTTTCCTCTTCAATAATCAATGATTTTTTAGTAAATAGATGAAATTACTGATAAAAAAACAATAATTTTATTTCAAATAATTTAATATTAGACTTTGGTCTATAGGACTTGTAGTGTAAAAATATTTCCTCTATTGTTACGAATAATCCAAATAATTCCATAATAATAAGTATTATATTTGAATTTGATATAAAATCATATTTTTTCCTGAAAATAAAATTTATTAAAAAAATACTTATCATTGATTTTTATGGATATAAATTGAAATTATTTTTCAAAAGAAATATAGAATAAATTATTGAAACTGAATTAAAAATTTTTAATTCTGAGGATGAAATTTTTAAAGTGTTAAACATCAATTTAGTACATAATAAATAGTTTCAACGATAAAACATTTTTAACTATTAATGGTTAAAAGGGTTAACAGTTTGTTGAAATAAGAGGAAAGGGATCAAATATCCATGAAATATACCTAAATTTGAATATATAAGTGGATAAAAGGAATTAAATATCATTTCATATAAAATTAATTAAATCATCCCCAGAATCCATGTAAAATAAATTATATTAATTTAATTATTTAAATATTTACCATTGTTTCACTCCCCTATGGTATAAAAGGGTTCTTAATCTACAATATTTTTGAAAAATAAGCCACATATCTCATCAAATCCCTTCCAAAATAAATTATCAACAACCCTCACTACATACCAGAGGACCTGGTATTCTTAAAAGTCCAATTGTAAAATGTGTAAGGTACAAACCAAATTTAGATATTTGAGGTGGAGGTGTAAGTCATTGTTGGTCTATTACAAGTTTATTTCACCCTCTACCTCCTTAAAATATATTTCTAAAAGAAATAAAATATTTTGATAAATTTATCAGATATACATAATTTCTATGTATTTTTATATCAAATCCACGGTATCTATTTTCTAACTTTTATTAAATGATAACACCACTCTTACTTATGTGTGTACTGGCACCTATATGAAGAGGTGAGTTTCATTTTAGATATGAAAATCACATGGATTTCAATAAATATTTAATTTATTTATATAATATAGTTTTATTTTTTTTTTTGATAATATAATAATAAAACATTACATACCTTCTTATCCATAATGTATTTTTAAATTGACATTTCCGCTCATGCGTACGTGTGAAATATAACCTCCATGTTGCTATGTGATTCATTTTTCAATATCACTTAAAATGGATGGACATTGAGATATATAAAATTAAAATTAGGTAAAATGAAATATTATCATGATTCTAGATAATTGGAATACTATATATATTATTTAATTTCCAGTCAGTAGAAAAATGGAAAGTTTGATCATGTGTACATGAAAACTTCTTGCTCCATAATATTTTTACTTTTTCATTTACATCTCCCATCACTTGTTTTAAATTTTATATGTTTATAAAAATAATTATATTTTTATTTATCTTGATTCTATAGATTATGTGTCCATGATCACTTTGATTGTAATTATCCTAATAATGTCAACTTTGAGTTATAGACCTAACAACCAATATGAACATAATAGTGTTAGTATCAAAGTAAAACATAGTAAACATGAAATGATGTGAATAATGATAATATAGAGACTATTCATATTGTTCTAATTTTTGTTAAAAACCAATATAATTTTACAACTTATTAGGGTGTACGTGTGAGAGAAATGACCCATAAAAAGAGTTAAAGGGTTTTCTTTTAAGAAACTTATATTAATGTATTCTTTTTAACAGTTTTTCTTCCATGATGACATTCATTTATGTTATTAAATATTGTTCTTAATAAAAATTTAATGGTTTATAAAGGAAATTTATATTAATTATTTAATTTAAATTGAAGGTATTAAATACATAGTTGTTCACAATTTCTCATATGGGTAATTTTAAACATTTTTAATATGTGAAAAGGGTGCATTTTCTTAATGTATATGGATTTACAACCCTTTTCAATAGTCATTGAAATTATTCATTATAATTATTCCATTAAATGATTGTACTGTTATTTGAATTAAAATAATTCTATAAAGGGATTTTTTTAGTTTTTATAATATTCTACATGGAAATGATAATATCTTCACATTTTTATGATATAAATTGAATTATTATTATATGTGTGGTTGAATAAAAATATAAAAAAAATTATTGTTAATGTAAAATATATATCTATTTTAATCATTATATAGTACTTGGATATTTTTTATGAATGATGGTTTATCTCAATTTAACTCGAAATAGGGGTGAGATCATTATCGATCTCCAATGAATTAGTTAATGTGGTTTAGTTTTCCTTTGATATGTTAATCCAAATTTATTTTCTAATAATTCGATTACCATATTCTATAATAGGAGTGGTTTTTATGGTGAATGTTAGGAAAATGTCTCCGGGTACCTATATAATATGATTGATATGTTTTTAAAAATAATTCTTCTTATTTTCAATTGTTAGAAAAAGAGATTTTTTTAAATATTTTTTATTGTTTTTTTAATTTGAATGAGTTTTTTTATTGAATACAATTCATGATGATTCATTTTTTTCATCAAAATATAATATTTATTATTATTACAGTATAATTTTATATGAATTGTTCATTGAAATATTTTGGTAAATTAAGTAATTTTTTAGGAAATGTTAGTTGATGCGGGATGTAAAATGTTTATTATGAAAAAAAATAAAAAACCCTATGTATATTTAGGGTTTAGAAAATGGATAAAAAATTAATATGGAATTATTTCAGTTATTAGACAATGTTTTCTGTATAAAACTTGTTCAATTGTTTTTTACAATGCTCAAGGATGATTTGAAGCAATAACATTTTTATATTTCCAGTAATGTGAGTCACTATGAATAAACAATGTGTTTCATTATAAAGAACATGCTTTGTAATAAAATGTCGAATTTGTAGATATTTATACATTGTTATTTAATTTTTTACCCAATCATAAAAAAACTAACCCAGAAAGATCATGAAAATTATATTATGTTCCACCCTTATAATAAAGCGTGTAATTATAGGTTGGTTAATGAATGGGTTTTTAAATAATATAAATGATAAATCAATTTGAACACTATAATAGAACATAATTAAAATAATAAGTGAGAATAGTATAATCATGCGTGTATGTTAACATAAGTGAGGTATATGGAAATAAAATAAGAAAATCATTCACAATTAAATATTAATCATAAAAATGAATCATAAATTTATAATTTTATGGTAACATAATAATTTGAAAAGGAAAATGAATATGGAACAATAATAAGCATAGAAAAATAAATCTTATAAAGAGGTGGGTTACCAATATGATGATCACATGAGGTTAAATATTTCCAATAACATGTTGAAGTAGGTTGACCTCCCATGTACCATAACATAATATCTAAAAAAAATATATAAATTTAACCAATCCATTTGTGGGATATAATTTTTATCCCATTTATTCAAATACGACAATAAAAAATAATGATTACAAGTGAACATTATAGAAATCAAAAATACATCATACCTTAGTTAACAACTAATAATCAAATGGCATTCATAAAATTTTGGGAAACAAAAATATATTATTTAGAGAAATTAAGTGTTTAACTTTATTATAAATGGTTTTCTATAAAAAGAGACCATATCTAATCATATAACTATTGATAATAAAATAAATTAATAAAAGATATAATTTGGACATTAAAAATAAAAATTACATAGCAAAATTATTGGATTGATACAATTCAAATTTTAAATGACATATTGGGTGAATTTTGAATCATTAAAATGTGAAATAAATGAAAAAATATATACCCAAAAAAATAATTGTATCATACCAAAATGAACTTAAATTTAGATATAGCTATATATAAATTCATCAAATTAAAATATCAGTTATGAAATTATAATTTTAAAGAGAAAACTTATGGGAATATGCTTTTATTTAATATTGGAAGTGGGAAAATTTTATAGGTGTGTTTAAGTGAAATTTATTTATATATTCATTTCAAAATGATGATTAAAATTTGGATTAAATGGAATATGGATCTAAATTTGATGATTACAATATATGGGTGATGGATTACCTTATGAAAAAAATGTATATATATGTTTAGAAAAATTCTATGTCATTAATCCTTAATTTAACACTTTTGTTTCATTTTTTATATTATTGAGACAACAAGCATATTAACAGAGTAATTGATTTTAAAAAAAAATAGAAATTCACCCACTAAAATAATTTTAATTCCACATTTCTAAAATTAAAATACATTTTAATAATTTCAATCATGTAATGTGTAAAATTTAACTTTTGAATAAAAATTTATAATTTTTTAGAATACCATTTTTTGAATAAAAACAATTTCTTGTGTAGTGAATGACTATATTTATGTTATTCTCATTTCATAATTATTAATGTATGTTACCTACTTAGTATTTTTGTCAAGAATATTTTTCAAATTAAATTAACATTCTCTAAAAAAGGAATATATACACATTATGAAAATTTCAATATACCTTTGTAGCTATATATGTTTCCAATGGTCATATATATATCTAATAGTTTTATAAAGGACATGTTACCATTTTTAATTTCTATATATAACCTTTTACAAGTCTATAAAATTAATTCCTTATATTTGATTATTTCACTCTCTAAATATCTAGTATATTTCTATTTTTTCAATATTGTTTTGACATAATATTTGGTAAATTCATACTACCCATGCTAATTGTATATATATCATTATTAATTTCAATATTATAATAATTTATCCTCAAAAATAATTTCATAATATGAGAACAAAATGTATTACTATCATTGAATATTTACTACATAATCATATGATTATACACCATTTACTCCTGATAACCCAAAAACATATCTATAAAGTTTCTCTTTTAACAGATTTCATTTTATGAAATTTATCAAGGATATAGAAAATAAAACAAAGAGTGATCTCAAATTATATGTATGGGAATATGTATTAATGGGTTGTGGATAGTTAGATAATAAGAATGAGCTTTAGAGAAGTGTTTAACTTAACGATAAATTGTATAAAATTATATTATCATTCATAACAGTGTAACATCATAGATCATGTAACTAGATAAATGGATCATAACTGGACTATATTCAAATAATAATAAATATACCATGACTTGAATACATCTGAAATAAATCATAAACCACATATTACTAAAATTTGAATACTAAAAAAAATTAATAGTTGCAAATAAGTTGTGGAAATAGGATAATTATATGAAATCATAACATTGTATAAAAATTTAACATAAAATATTTCCTCACATAACATTTTAAAAAAATAATGTTCTTGCATCACATTGTGATCATCAGAAAAATTACCACACATATTGATGTGAACATAAAAACTGTTAGACAAAAACACATTATATCAATAGATATAAATCATTAAATTTTAAAAATATGGATTTAAAATACCCCACACACAAGCGGCTGATTTACTAATTCATATATGAGAAGCATTAATTCAACCATTCCTAATATTGTGAAATAACCCTTCGGAGGAAAATGGGTTTCATATTATTTCCAAAAAATAGAATGACAAGAAATCATATGTTGCTTGCTTGATACCAAAATATAAATCTACCAAAATGAGTTTCAAATATTATATATAATTATCAGAAATATTTCTATAAAATATATAAATAATTGGAATAGATATTGGAAAATGGAAGAAATTTTATGAAATAATGATTTTATAAATTATGTTTATAATATCTATAAAAGTAAATGATATTTGAAAAATATAAAAATCATTTTACTGAAATTTAAATGAAAAATATATAAAAAATATAATTAAAATAATCTATAAAATAGTATCTTTGAATTGAATATATTTCTATGAAAATAAATGTGGAGTGGAATATAAATTTGTTTGTGCATGAACAAAAATACATTTTTATCTTTTAAAATGTTTTAGTGAAAAAGATGCCTCAATGTAAGTATTGTATAAAATAATGAAATGGAGAAAATATAACATGATATTTAGTGAATATAATATTTGAATTTCCTAATAATAAAATAATTCATTTTTTGATATGAAGAATTTTGGACATAGAAGAAATGGGTAATTAGAAATAATGGGATTTATCTTTAACAACATCATAGTTTTTTTCTGGATAATAAAATTAATTAAAGAATAATATTTTTAAGTGATTATGTAAT
This sequence comes from Viscum album, assembly GCA_963277665.1. Taxonomy (NCBI): domain Eukaryota; kingdom Viridiplantae; phylum Streptophyta; class Magnoliopsida; order Santalales; family Viscaceae; genus Viscum; species Viscum album. The sequence continues at coordinate 602,349,443 of OY728136.1, read as the reverse complement.
ATATATATATATATATGTTAAATTTTTTATAGAATAGAGAAATTGAAAAATAAATTAATCATAGAAGTTCATTTTTAAGAAAAAACTTTTATGGCCTTATAATCACTAAATTGAGTTAAAAACCCTTATGAATTTTGTATCATTTGATTCAAAATCCCTTGAATATAAGAATGTGAAATAGAATATTTAATAACAATAATAAATATTTAATAATATTGTAATATTTTAAAGTGTATATAAATATAGAATATAAATTAAAATATCTTTATAATCCAAATTATGTTTCAAAGAGGTGGATTTGAGTTGAAAAAACTATTACCTCAAGTCCAAACATGATTGGTTTATTCATATATATTCTTGAATTACAAAATTATTTTTAATAAATAATTTCTTTATAAAATATTTTCAATATAATTCAATTTTTAGTTTCTGTTTGATATCATAGGTCATTGGATTTGAGTATTGTTTTTATCCCCTCAGCTATATAGGGTTGTTTCAGAAACTACTCTAAAACTGCTTCACAACATCAACTATGGTTAAATAGACTGTATAATAGTGTAATAATCACTATAATCATAAGGATAATTTTCATTAACATTATAGTAGTATATAATTTATATAATTCATCATCTTATTAATAATAACATAAAATTAAGAAAAGTGTCTTAGAATGCATATTTTATTAGCCTGTTAATACAAGGAAAATTAATTGTAAATTTTTTTCATAGGATAACCATTTAATATTTAAATAATGTTATTCATTCCATTAATATCATATATATTCATTGAATCCATTTTTATTTATGTCCAGGTAGTGATATGATGGAAAATAAATTAATTCATTTATGGAGGTAGTGAATTGACTTCAACATGGGAATTTATTGTACTTTTCTAATGCATGGGAAAAAGTTGGATAACAGTTATTTAAAAAATATAAAAAAATTAATATAATAATGATAGTGATGTAATTATGTTATTGGGAGTATAATATATTTTGGAGAATATGAATAATAATGAAACATAAATGTCCTCAGTTAAAACAATTTCCTCTAACATGGGTATCTTTATTTAGAACACCTCATAAGCCTTCATAGAGTGGAGTTTTTATTACATCCAAAATATATGACATCGAAATTAGGGTTGGGAAATAGTTTAAATAGAATCTTTTTGATATAAAAGGCCTTGGTTATGAATATTTTTGGGTGGTGAAGTTGTCCTTTTATATATGTTATCAATGGAAACAGAAAATTGATAATTGGAGACACAAATAATGGATAATGTTAATAAATTACTCATAAAAACTTTTTTGGATAGTCTTTTGAATATATTGAGACATCACCACTATATTTAACATTTATACATCATTTTAATCTTTACAATGGTGACTAAATTTTTACATAGTAAATTATTTTAAACAAAAACCTTATAAAATAATCAATATATTTTGACTCTAAATATTAAACTAATTTTATTTTATTCATTTGATATAATATTTGAATATTAATTTTAAGATTATAATGAAAATTACAAAAAAATGATTTTTTAAATTTATTTTTTATGAATAATGTATTTTTCTCATATTCCATAATAAAAAAAAATAATTAAATGAGTATTATTTTTTTATCATTATAATTCATTATATTTATTTATCAATATGTTTTATTAATTTTGTTATTAAATTGTTATCAATATAGCTTATAATGAAAAAATTCATAATATATAGAAAAAAGTTTTTTAAAAATATGTATTTTAAACAGAAATATGAAATTCTAAAATTGTTTACCCTTTCATAGGAATTAATAAGCATAATTTTACATTTTTCCATTATTAATATATATAATTTTATAATATTTTAAAATAATATTATAAGAACCTTTATCAAATTTATTACATTAAATGGCCATATCATCATATATTATACTTAATTAACCCCTCAAGACCCCTGTATTATATTTAATGATATGAAACTAAACATGTCATATCCAGGGTGGTGATTCACCTACCATAGATCCCGTTGTGATTTTTTTGTAGACGTGGGTTCCCTTGACCAAAAAAACTGTAATTTTCGATTACAATTCCATGTATAAATTGAGTTATATGTGTTTTAAACTTACTATTATCGTGTGTATACATCTACATCCACCATTTAAATAGTAATGTACACATATTAATTTTCATATCAAAAGGTTAAATTTTTTCCCATGCTATAATAAAAACCTCAAGATACTATTACATTAATATTAAATATATTTCATATGGTCTAGATAAATCATAATGACCTTCCAATGTTGTTGATAGACTTTCAGGTTCTTAAGTCCCATAATCATTTAGTATTCTTCTAATTATGTTTCACTCTATGATATCTAGTAGGATAGATCATTATAACAGACCTACCAATATGAAAAAACAATTGTTTCAGATGCCATTATTTGTTCCTATATATGATCACGTGTCTTGGTATTCTGACTTGAGTTTATTAGAAATTTTTACCATTTTCTCATGTAATTTTGATGAAATAAAAATCAATGACATTAAACTCAATAGGAAAAAGCTTGTTATTCCTGCGTCATTAGTGTTATGGGTTTGTTTTGATGGACTTGTTTGAATTTTTCACATTGATGTTGAGGATTTGATATCTCAGGAGTAGTTGATTATGATGGTATTACATTTATATATCCTTAGATAATGTTTTTGAAGGTAATTCTTTCATGATATTTCAAAGAATAACATATTGATGGTGGATGGTGACCTATATTGTGAATCCTTATTTATGATATACCATGTGAGAAATATATTTTTTACATAGTGTATGTTCATAAAAAGGCCATTGTTTTTATGAATATTCAAAATATCATTATTGAAATTTATGGGTTGCTAGAATCCACCCATATTCATTAAATAATATGCAATTCTCATGAGATAGGTTATAGAGGATCATATTTATTTTTGTATTCAGGAGTCTACCCTATTTTGGGGAAAAATAATATTTTGCATGAAAGACACCCCCCATGGGGTCTGATAGTTTCCTCTATTTTTGTTTAATATTGTAAGAATTGAGATTTGATATATTGACTCAGTTTTTTATATAATATTTTTATATTACATATAGGGTATAAAATATAAATGACATTAATGATAGAATTAGTTCATCATAAAATGTAATTTATTATTTATTTGACAGAAGATGAATATACAGGGGTCGGAGAACACATAAAGGTTATTTCGGTAATCAACTATATAAAGAGAAGAGGAACTCTATTACAGTGATAGTTTGTTCTAATTGAATGAGAGACTCACTCTCTCTTCCTTCTTTATGGAGAGATAATGTCTCCCTCTGGGTGATAGGTCCAATAACTCCTTCGATAGATTGAACGGAAGGGATCTTGGTAATCATCACGATACTGAAGGATTCATTAGATATCTCTATTAGAACCATGAATTTGATGAATGATAATCATGAAGATTATTGAAATTCATTTCAATGATATAGAGGGTTCAATATTAGATTATTCATGAAATGGATGCAAGTGATGAGATTTGGTTGAGCGTGCTTCGATTCAAATGTGTTAACCATTTGAATTATTTTTTAATTATATTAAATTTACTATAGATCCATAGAACCCTACCAGGGCGTAGATATTTAGTGAAAATGTTGTTTCATCACCTTGGTGATGAAAAATGTTAAATCCTCACTCCATTGGCTTCCACTACGAGCTTTAGAATCATCAGTTCGAATCAGAGTGATCTAATGAATTTTATGTTCCACGAAAAAAGAATTGTTTGTCATTAAATTAATTATAGGGTTAAAATTTAGACCCAATGAAATGTATCCCATATATATATAGTTTTAGACGTTCATGTTATGGTTATCCAATAATTCTAATATGGATTTTTTGTGATTTCAAGGCTTTTAAAAGTCATATAACATATAATTTAAATATATATTATTGTATCTTTGTTAATTTATGGTACCAATTTTGGTGAATTCCCATTTTCGATGAAGATCCTGTGAAAATTTTGTGGCAAAAAATAGTACCAACTAAGGGTTTGGATTTAACATGTATACGGAATTATTTAATATATTTTATTCAAAAAACTTATTTGATATCATTTTTTAAATATGGTACAAATGAACAAGAATCAAAATCATTAAATTCCATTGTTGTGGTGGTTGGGTTGATAAAAAACCTATGATATTGTGTTTATTTAAAAATTAAATCAATATGAATTCTTAAAATTAAAAAATATAGTTGGTTAGTTTGGTAGCATAGTGTAAGAGAACAAAAAATATATAATAATCATAGCATAACTCTCACAGTATACGATAAAATCCTGTTGGATGACCCCCTCATCCCCCTCTTCATGTTCAACTTTTTGTCCATCATCCCACTCCTAGTCGCTATTCACCTCCCCACCAGTCTACCACCACTTTTAATGCTGATCAGAACTAGGCTCTATCACTATGAGGTTTTCATTTTTCTCATAGCTACCCAACCTGGGGAAGTTGCACAGGCTTTCTTGTGCTACTGTTAGACACAGATCTATTGTGTCAAACTCTTATATCTAGTATGCAATGACCCCAAATAGGCTTCCCTCAAAATCAATTTAGTCACATCTAACATGTTTTTCTATTATATAGGCATAAGAATATCTTTCTAACCCAAAAATAGGTTATAAAAAGTCATCTTGACAAAAAACCCATATATGGGGTTTTCTCCGTCCGAAAAAATTATATATAGGGTCGACATGACCCGAAATAGATATAGTCATGGTTTCTGAGCCTTTGGATGTTTTTAAAATCCATGAAATAATGTAATTAATTTTTTGCATTTAAAATTATAGTATTTTTATTATTCTAAAAACTAATATTTAATTTTTTTGAAATTTAATTAATTTTTTTAGTTGATAATTAATTTATTTTTAAAAAATAAAATAATATAAAATAATTAACTTTGTAAATAAATTAAAGTACTTATGGGGAATAAATATTATATAATTTAAATTTAATAAAAATAATTTATTTATTTAAATTCTCTGATACATAAATTTATTTATTTTTATTTTTATTCAACAATAATTTTCAAGGACGACTGGTCTGGAGTATTATCCAACCATACATATCTAGTTTAAAAAAATAAAATATTTCTTAAAATTGTGTGTGATATTTGTATTAATTGATTAATTTTTTTAAAGTTTGACGCATAATCCTATTTTATTCTATATTTATACTAGTCTCTATCCCCATCATTATTTTTGTATTTGTATTTCACTTCCCAAGACCCCCTATCCTACATGAGAGTATTGATGTACAATTTTTTATGACATATTACGTTTTTTACCATGCCATGTTGAGGTGAAAAACAATACAAGATATAGAAAAAGATGCCTAGGGATGGGATGCGTCATGATTCAAGACCTGACTTGGGTATGATACCCTAGGTGACGAATAATCCATTGGGATTAAAAGTGTCAAAAAATATTAGATGTTGATGACCAACAAGTTAATTGATTTCTTTTATTCATTGTTAACTATTTGAATGTGTTTTTTCTATAGGAAACACATAAATTAATAAATAAAAAAAATCATAAAGAACATATGACTGTTTTATATTCATGTTTAGTTGTGATAATGAAAACATAGTATTAATAGTTTTAATAAAAAACATCACATTCAATGATAAATATAGAAAACCCTTAGTGAATTATTATTTCAAAAACATATTCCATCATTTGAATTTCTACAAAAACACGTGTATGCGGTGCTCGTCATCCATGGTTGAGTGTTTCTCTGCCAACTAGGGAGTTCTTATAGATGTGACGGGTTTACTAAACTAACTTTGGTAGAAATAGAGCAGCCAAAGCTAGAAAAATTTTTAATTAGGGTAAATAATTGATTAAATTGAGTTTTTGATTATATAAATTGGGAATTCACTCAACAGATCGAGGAGAATCGAGTTAATAAGGTTGAAAAACCAAATGAATACCTTGAACACTCCATTTTTTGTGCACTCTTTCCTTATAGACTGTTAGGAGAGGTTTCAAGGATCCTTGATACAATAATACTCATGGGATAGAGTATTTTGATTCTAGATCATAGGGATGTGATATTTTGACAAAATTGTGTGAAGAATTAAATGATTTAAATAAAAATCCATAATTTATAATTAGTTATCAATATAGAGTTACTAATAGGATAAATTGTTTTCTCGAAAATGATAACTAATGGTATAAGAATAATTTGATTAATATTGGAAAATGACCTTGTAAAAACTAGTATTATTTTAAAATAAGTAGTTTAGCCACTTGTTCAGGGAACAATGATTTTTAAATATAAGGTGTTAGTGTCCCAAATACATATTAAGCCTCCTCAACAAGGGATGGTAAGGAAAATTCTTACTAAATACCAATGATTAATGAATATAATTGTCATGTAAAAATTCAATCATCATTATCCAATATGAGTGGATGTTAAGAAATCATGAAATTAATGGTATTACATGTTATCTCATATTATCAAAAATAAAATAATGAAAAAAATGGAGAAAGGAAATTTTTTGAAATTTTGGTAATGTTCTGAAATAAAATAATAACTTCAAAGAAGATTAATTTTTATTTATTATTTCCAAAAATTTCAATGAAAAGGAAAAAATACCAGCCCAAATTGATATGTCAAATATAAAATTACAAGTTCCATCAATTAAAAGTGGTATTAAATAGGATGTTACTTTCTTTTCATATCATGATATAAATATATAAATGTTTTGATGAAAATAACTAAATAGAAGATGTAAGTAGTCACTTATTTTTCACCTATATCCATAAATATTATATAATTTTTCTATTAAACATCTTGGGTATTATATACAGTATTTATAAAATAAATGTTTATTTTAAAACTATAACAATGTGCGAAATGAGATTTTATAATATGTAATGTCTGTTCACCAAGAGGGTATGAAAAGGTGGTCCCTATTTCAGTTGTGAGAAGTACATAACTTCTATATTTCAATTTTTACTGATTATAGTAGATAATGTTTTATTATTATGAAAATTTTATATTGAACCCTCTGGGAGAATTATTTGAACTTATATTTTTATAATCCCAACTATGCTCAACCATATTTTAATTATGCTCAATTATATTTTTGATAATCTCAATTATGTTCAAGATCTTATATTAATTAATGATTAATTACAAGTTTCATTATTTATGTACACCATGCACATATTCATATATTACAATATTTATATTATCTTCAGAGAATTCGGTTACTAAATGGATATATATTCTAATTGGACCCAATCTGCCAATAGAATACTTAAACAAACAAGTGGTCACTGTTACATCAAGCCTACCGATACGTGAAGGTCACCATTACATCAAGCCTACCGATACATGAAGGTCACCGTTACAAAAAGGCTACCGTTAAGAAAAGGCTACCGATACGAGAAGGTCACCGTTACATCAAGCCTACCGATACGTGAAGGTCACCATTACGAAAAGGATATCATTACGAAAAGGCTATAGATATGTGAAGGTCACCGTAATGCAAAGCCTACTGATTTGTGAAAGTCACCGATACAGACAAGTCACTGGTACCACAAGTCTACCGTTATGCAAGCCTAACAGTACATCAATCCTACCGATACATACAAGCCTACCAATACAGACAAGTTACCGAAGGAAGTCTACCGTTATACAAAAGCTCACCGGTACATTAAGTCTACCGACAGACATGAAGTCTACCGATAGAAAGGCTACCGTTACACAAGATTCTACCGATACAAAGCCTACCGTTACTCAAGGCTACCGATATCCAAAGCTGGCGTTCCAGAGAATCTGACGCTATCTAAATTTCTTTATCATTATTTAATCTAACCAATGGTCATATGAGGTATATTTTAATTCACTGACATTCATTTAATGTGTGTTGTTGGATGTCAGGGAACTGTACCTCGTACCTGCAAAAATGAAATCATTTCTTTTGTCGGAGCTCATGCTATAAAAGTCCATGTTTCTGCACAAGAGGACACAGATACAACGTTCTATACACACATGCAGAATACATGAGGAATATAAAAAATATAGAAGAAAACATGAAGAAGAACTTACAAGAAGAGCTCAGAGAGATATACATTCATGATCAATAAGACATAGAAGTTCATACACTTTCACGAGGATTTTGAAGAGCTTCATCGACTACATTTTCACTGTCTCTGAACCCGGTTGTCAAGCAAAGACACTCTGTTCTTCAGACCGAAAACAGAAGAGGACTCAGAACCATTTCAGATCAAATCCGAAGGAGTCCAGAGCTACACTGCAATCACTAGAGCCATTCTAAACTCTATATCTTTCTCAGTGATTTATTATTTACATTTGGAGAAGTGTGTGTCATCTGCTGTATTTTACACACACACTGTCTCCTGTACTTTAACTAGAGGATCTGTAAATCCTCATCCAACTCTTTACATCTTTAATTTCCCACTCTGGGTAGTGGTATAGGTCGTGTGTGACCTAGACAGCTGGATTTGGTGTTGTTTTGTTTCCCACGTAGAACTGTGGTAGAGGTCATTGACCTGGACTGTTGTAAACTTTTGTGAACCCCGATCCAGGGTCTGGATCCAATTTATATCAATTGTTGAGAGGACTAAGTCTCGGCTTGAGACTAAACCTATTGGTTACATCTGCTGTGATTTATTTAGTTTTATCTAAAACCTTTTTATTCCACTACTAACTGCTTTAAAACTTATACTATTTTCAAAGCTACTCTGATAATTGAATTACCAAGTGTTTGCATTAATTGTAAATCACTAGGTTAGTTTCAAAAGATAATCTGATCTTCTGACTAGATTAACTGGGAATTAATCAATCCCTTGAGAACCTAATTGAATGTTTGCTTTAATTAAAATTCACTAAAATTCAATTAGTATTTTAAATTGGGGGAATTTGGTAAAGGATTTTAAAATAGAAATTTTAAAATTGGAACTCAATTCACCCCCCCCTCATGAGTATCCACTCCGACAAACATATTATTCATTTTTTTCTGTATGAAAAAATATAACAATATTCTATTTCATGAATTAATGATTTGTGTGTTGTTTTATATTCAAATAATTTTTCAATGATACCTGAATTATGTTAAATATTTGTTTAATATATAATTTATGACTTTTATACATAATTTATTCAATATAATACATTTTTTGGAAAAAATAAATAATTTTCTTGGATATATAAATAAAAGTTATTGAATCATTGTTTTTAGATTCTGTTATAATTTTCTACACACTTATGTACATAGTTTTGGACTATGAAACCATTAAAAATAATGGTAATGCTCAAATCATTGGAATGTAGTTTAGCTAGAGTGTGGGAAATAATTCAAGGGAAAGCTAGTGGTAAATATAAATCATTAGATTTTGTTTAGTTTTTTCTAATGAATGTATATGGGATGTTTTATATAATCATTGATAGATGATATTAGTGTTTTTATACTTGTCTTATGAAGAGAATCTTGAACAATCACACATTCCCATATTTTTTACCAATATATAATTTTAATAAGGATGATGAAGGATGAATATTACATGTTAACAATGATCTATATAATTATTCACATAGTTATTCTGAAACAATCACATCCATATACACATCAAATTCATGAAGTATGTAAAAAGAGTGCATATGGTTCATCTTATATCCATTTCATATACATCCATTATTTTTCAAGCTAATGCTTGAATATAACTATGTTATACCTTATAAATAATCCAACGATAATGATCAATTGAAATTATATGACATATATTATAATATTATTCCATTATATCATAATAATATTGTGTTTTAATAAATACTTTTTTTCTAATAGAAAAAAATTATCCTCCATAAAAATAAAATGTGAATCTAAAGTCAGTATTATAAAAGTGACTTAGGTTATTATAAAAATTAATATTATAGAAAAAGAGTAGTTATGTGATAGAGTAAATTTCTATAAATGGTTTTACATATCTATATAGAATAGTTACAAAATTATTTTATTGGACTTAGTTAGTGCCAAAGACATGCAAATAGTTGGTATACGAACACATTCTATAAGAGTATGTCAAAAATGAATGTTATGGAGACATGTACTGAGTCGGATGGATAAAAAAATTTAATACTTTTTTATTCACCATGGATAGTGAATCTTTATTCATGGATAATAACGAGTCTTACTAGTAAGTAGTATATTCCCATTATCTAAGAATTAAAATATAAATTAAACATAAGTAATGTATTACTTATGTCAATGAACATTGCATTTGTTGTTTTGAATACTATGGTGTTTATTCAAGAGTGAAGTCATTTAGATGGTAAATTTAGGTACCGATGATGATTGATTAGTAATTACAAGTAATTCTTCCTAAATATATTAAAATATTACCTATCATTTTTCTTCTTTAGGATAGTTTAAGAGAACGTTGAATGTCAAGACTGCCAATAATGGATGGTGACTTGATAACACTTCTAGAAAAGGGATAGAGACACCATAGAATTCCAATAAATTGTGAAGGTTTTTAAAATATAGTTTAGTTTTGAGGTATAAAAATACATCATAAAATATTCATTTGTACATAATATTTTCAATATTATTATAAGAGATAAGTGGGTGTTTTTTGGTTATCCTCGTAAAATATGTTTCAAAAAAATATGGAAAATATCTATATATTATAAAATTAATTAATATAAGAATGAAAATATCTCTCTATAGATTGAATTTTTGTCGAAAAAAATTAGGCAATGTAATATATTGAGTAATATTTAATAGTTTCATAGCATATGTAAAATAAAATATACTTAAAAGCTATTGAAAATTATACATTAGAAAAATTTGTGAGATAATTTTAGAAGTGTCACATGGAATATATCTCTCCAAGAAGGAAGGAATGAGACATAGGAGAAGATTAATGTTCAGATTCTAATTCAATATGCTTTGGTGGTGGATCAATCAAATATTCCATGCTATGTAAAATATATGACATTCAAATCATATAATTTAATATAGAAAAATATTATTTATATCAAGTTTAACTACAATGGATATAGTCAGAAAAATCTATGTGTACATTAATAAGTAAAATAGGTATATATCTAGTTTATAGAGAGAAATAGACATAAGTTACTTTTGAAGAAAATGTAATAATCATTAGATCAATATGATCATATATCACAACTATGATAATGTAATGATTGATAAAATCTCATACAAGCCATTGGTATCCATACACACAAATATTTTTATCCTTTAGCTTCTGAGACATTTAAATAAGTGTATAAATTTGGAAAATATTTGTTCCAGATATTGGAATCACATCGAGTAATTGATTTGTTTATCATAATATAAATAATGATAATTATATTATTTATACAATTTATGATGTCATGTTTTTATAGTGAACAATAGGATTTCAGTCAGTGTTTTCATCTCTTGAAGAGTCTTAATCAATGTGGGATCTAACATATTGTCGAATTGCAATGAAATTCAAATGAGGTGGTCCCATAAAGAAGGAAATAACTCATAAGGAACATGATCTTATCATGATGGGGATACCAAATATATGTATCATGTTAGATCTACTATAAGTGATCATGTCGTAAAAGTGGGTTATCTATACCCAAATTAAGAAAATTGTTTTGAGGATATGTCATTTATACAGTAAGCTGAACATTATGTACCATTATCATTATAGTTTTTCTATTTTTGTGACCATTATATAAATTATAATGTACATAGATTATTTTTTACTGAAAAATTTTATTGAATTTCGTAATATATAACGAGAACCACAATATTCTATGACATTAATCTTAAACAACTGTTATATGGTTTAGATATATTATACATAGTGGGTACATTTGATGATTGTCTATTAGGTGTGGGGGATCATAATCAATGAGGCTTAGTATACTAAATTTCTCACGTAGTAATCTCTAGAAGGTTTGATCTTGTTGAAATACATACCAATAGGGACAACACAAGATTCATGGGTCATCAGATCTTCCTATCTATTAAAAAGTGTATTTATCCACTCACATGAGATCATTACCGATGTGTATCATTTTATCATGTACTTTTATGGAAGTAAGAAATCATGATTTGATGTCCTGGGAAGTTTACTTGTGTTATGTGTGACATTTGTGGTATGGCAATGGTTTAATGATCAATATTGTTTTTCCCTTCTAAATTATAGATCTGATATCTCATGCTTAGTTGACCAGGATGGTAATAGCTTCGTTAATAATTTCTCAAGGTAGTAGAAGGTATGCATTTCTAGTTCGAATAAAAAATAAAAGTGTGGATAATGAGACAATCTATTCTTATATCTCTATGAGATATCATAATACAAAGTGATTATATTACACAATGAATTTTCTTTAGAGTTATTGGAATTATTATAATTACTCTTAAAACCTTTAGGGGGATTCATGGTTTTCTAGAATCCACTATTAATTTGTGAATAATATTCACTAATACCAAAATAAGGCCATAGAGTGTCACACATAATAGGGTATTCAAGTGTTTTTTGTATTTTGTTGAATAGGAATATTGGAGATTGTGGTCCCTCCAATTGGGTCTATATGTTTTCCATGTAATCCATCACTGATAAATAAATAAAACCAGCATCTTCTTATTATAGATTAATTTTTTTCAATTTAATTTTTAAAATTATTCATAATTCATTTATATGAATATAAGTAAAATATTATACAAATGATTATTATTTAAATAATCAATTTCTGTTTAGTATTATGAGAATTAAAATTTTCAAAAATGACTCTCATTTATCAAGAAAATATATTTATATTAAATGTATGTGATAAAATATATATTATATTAATTATTTAGTTACTTCTTAATAATTTATTTTTGATTTTTTATTTAGTCAATGTCAGATATATGGGGGATTGGGAACCAGTATATGATATTTAGTGAATCTATAATGTAAATAAAGAACGTGCTCTATTCTAAGGACTGTTTATTTCGAAGGACTGGGAGCCACTCTCTATCCTCCTTCATCTTCAAGAGAGAATTTGTCTTTATTGGAGATGGATCCATAAAGTGTTCAGTGAATCGATGGTATAAGATTAAGGTGATCTACACGAATCTGAAGGATTCATCAAAGCATTATTCTATATGTCAAAATTATATGAATGGTGAATGTTTGGATTCATGAACCATATGTCAATGATTTTTAGGGGTTTGAGAATTGACCCAAAAAGAAAAAATATTATATTATGAGATACAAGTGTGTATACGTTGATTCGAATGAGGTAACCATTTAGTATAAGTTTTGTTCATACTAAATTCGAATGAGATCTTTAAACTTCTATAAGGGGTTATATTGTCATATAAGTTGTAGTTTTATCACTCCCACATTGAAAATTTTTAAATCCAGATCCCACTGGCTTATTCTATACACTTATGTACCATCAATATCTAAAAGGTATAAATTCATCTATATGTGAATTCTCTCAAGGTATAATTATTGAAGTGTATATTGGGTGTTTTTTAAAGAAAACCCAAGTAATGTTACGTCCGGTTTAAAATAGAAAATGATACTTATAAAGATGATAACAACTAGTTTTTTCTATTTCCTCTCCCTTATATATATTCATTGTAATGTAGGTTATTATAATTTATTATGGATGAATTTGTGACATTTATATAAAAGCCACATTTATTAATCCACAAAATTATTATATTATAAATCATTTTAGTTTGGTGTGCTATGAAAATGAATAAAACAACCAAAAAAGTTTACTTATAGAAATAAGAATATATATATGTTAGGTCCACTGGGCTGGATACCCTGAGAGGGGGGGTGAATCAGGGTATGACTAATTAAAAATTAATGCCCGTTCTGATCTTGTTTTGCTGTTAAGAAAAACACCCTTCTCTCTTTTTCCTGTTGCACGATATAAACAGAATGTAAAGCAAGCACAGGACACAGCAATTTTACTTGGTTCACTGCTAAGGGCTACGTCCAAGGAGCATACGCCGACAGGTTGCCGGTCGTACCAAATTCCACTAATATTCACTAGCTGTGGATTACAAGGTTCGGGCTAGATCACTTCTATGCCCAGGCTCACTGCCTTTACACTGTTTAGGGTCAGCTCACTTCTTTCCCAAGGGTCACTCCCTGTTTCTCTCTCTCTGGCTCACTGCCAGTGGAGAGGATCACCTTCTTCCTCTTCCTAAGCTCACTGCTCTTGGATGGAATCCACTCACAGTTTATAGACCTGTAGGTCTCTTCATTTTCATGAAAGAATGCATCGTCTCTTGTATGTAGATGCTCTGTTGAAGTTTAACTTTCACCCGTTGATGAATATCTCTTTGCACCGAAGGTATCGGGAAAACATCCAGCTTCCATGCAGCCCGAAAAACACTGCTGGAAGAACCCTTACTTGGCGCGCAAGTCAACCTCGGCGCGCAAGTATCGGCGCACAAGTCTTCCTCAAACACTTGCGCGACACAGCCTTCCTCAACTCTAAACTTGTGCGACTCTCTTCCTTTTATGCCCAAACAAATATTGGCGCCCAACTGCCAACTGGCGCGCAACTTCTAATGCAGGCGCACAACTTCACCCTCTGGCGCGCAAGTCCCACCTGCGCGACCACACACACCACTTGCGCGACCACCACACCTGCGCGACGGGAGATCTCGTCTTGAACTCCGGTGAGAAATGAGGAGGGGTGGTCCAGTATTTATAGGCAATCTGACCACCCTGCGCGATGGCGCGCAAGTCACCTGCGCGACCCAATCTCGGCGCGCAGGTCTTCTCTCCTTTTAGACACTTGCGCGACCAACTCCCAAACTTGCGCGATCCTATTTCCTTAGCCATATTTTGATCTTCTGATCTTGAAAAACATATGGCGCGCAAGTTTCCTATACTCCAAGTCCACGGCGCACAAGTCCCTTTTCCAAAAACACTTTTCTTCATTTGCCGATTTTCAGGCCCAAAAATTTGGCAAACACTGGAAAACGGCGCCACCTTGTATCTGTTATTTTGTACCGCCTCCAGATCATCCATTCCTTTTATCGACGTTCTTGAATAAAACATGGATCGTTGACCTCAGCTCTTAAACTCGACATTCCACCATCAAATCCTCTTTGTCAACAATCACAACTCAGATGTCCACTTTGTCAACAAACACAATCACCTAAAAAATGCTTCAATGATACCTTGAGGGATTTTTGCCCAACAATCTCCCCCTTTGGGTTTGTTGACAACTCTTCCAAACAAAGATACGTCATTGATTCTTCAACCTCCATTCGCCTCATTGCGATTCTGATAGCGACCAAGGATTTACTCAACACATACTCTAAGCCCACATGAGCAATGCTCGGCATGAGAAACAAGAGTAAATGAAAAGTCCATCAATGAATCACTTTGTCTCTGAAATCCACTGTTGACACCAAACACTGTCCAACACCACTCTTCTGCTTTTATCACGATCCTCAGTTGTCGTGATATCTATTCTTTGATCAATCACTTCTAGCATCGTCAGATTTAATACGCTCCCCCTTTCTGCTCACAGCTTCAACACCTCTTTAGCCATATTTCATGTGTTGTCCAAGCTAAGCTCTGGCTAAGCACGTTCAACTAGCTTCAACTCCCCCTATCTGGCTGCTCCACCTGTCAGCTTCTCCCCCTTGAACAATCACTATTTTCTCCCCCTTTGTCAATGAACCCAAAGGCAGTCCTATGCAGACTGTAACAGAGTATAGAACAAATTAGCACATTTGGGAAAAACACATCATTCCTCTGGGAGAGGGGGGGGGGTCCCACATCCACACAATTTCAAGTGCGGGGAATCGACTGAACTCCCAGAGCTAGTCGATGCCTCTCAAAAGCTTCCTTGGGTAAGGCCTTTGTCAGAATGTCTGCAACCTGTAGCTCTGTAGGCACGTACTCCAACTTCACAATGCCCTGCTCAACCTTCTCCTTGATGAAATGATACTTGATCTCAATGTTCTTTGTCCTGGAATGATGGACAGGATTTTTTGCTAAGATTTATAGCACTTGAGTTGTCACACTGGATTCCGATCGGAGACTTCACTTCAACTCCCATATTTTCAAGCTGCTGCTTCATCCACAATAACTGTGTGCATGCTTGAGTGGCCGCAATATACTCAGCTTCTGCGGTGCTCAATGAAATGCAATCTTGTTTCTTGCTTGGCCAAGAAATACACAATCCACCAAGAAAGAATGCACCACCTGACATTGATTTTCTATCATCTGCTGAACCGGCCCAGTCTGCATCAGTATATCCCAATAACTCTGTCTGAGATTTGTCGTTGTATGTCAAGCCGAAGTCCACCGTGCCCTTGATATACCGAAGTATTCTTTTCACTGCAAGCATGTGACTTTCCTTGGGATTACTCTGATATCTCGCTGCTTGGCATGTGGCGAAAACAATATCAGGCCTTGTTGCGGTTAAGTACAACAGACTTCCAATGATTTTCCTGTATTCTGTGATATTAACTGCCTTGCCATCCTCATCTTTTGATAATTTCATCCGGGTAGCAACCGGAGTCTTCATTTCCTTGGAATTATCCATTCCAAACCTTCATAAAACCTCCTTGGAATATTTGGATTGAGGAATGAAAGTTCCATTCCTTCTTTGTGTCACCTGTAGACCAAGGAAAAACGTTAGCTCTCCAATCATTGACATTTCAAACTCATTTTTCATGAATTCGGAAAACTGTCTGCACTGAGCTTCATCTGATCCGCCAAAAATTATGTCATCGACATACACTAGCACCATCATCCTTTGATTACTTTTATTGCTGAAATAGAGGTTGTAGTCAACTCCTCCACGCTGGAAACCAAGCTTCTTCAAGTACTGATCAAGCCTTGAGTACCATGCCCTTGGTGCTTGTTTCAGCCCATACAACGCCTTATTCAGCCTGCAAACTTTGTTTTCATCCTCATGAATGAGAAAACCATCTGGCTGTTCAATATACACCTCTTCTTCCAGAACCCCATTCAGGAATGCAGATTTGACATCCATCTGGAACACTTTGAACTTTCTTTGCACTGCTATGGCCAAAAATAATCTGATTGTCTCCAGCCTTGCAACCGGTGCAAATGTCTCATCAACATCTATTCCCTCTATCTGGGAGTATCCCTTGCACACTAGTCGTGCTTTGTTCTGAATCACTGTGCCATCTTCATTCATCTTGTTGCGATAGACCCATTTAGTCCCGATGACATTCTTGTCTGCTGGCCTCGAAACAATCTCCCATGTCTGGTTCTTCTCAATCTGATCAAGCTCTTCGTTCATGGCCTGAACCCAGTTTTCATCTTCAGCTGCATCAGAAAAACATTTCGGCTCCACTTGAGACAAAAACGATGCTTGCTGTGATGATTTCATTCTTCGAGTCTGAACTGGAGCTGTTTGATCACCAATGATATTCTGCCTATCAATTTCAGCTCGACTCTTTGGCTTTCTCACAGACACCGACTTGAAACATTCCTCTTCATCATCAGTATCTTCTTCTGAGTCAGCTTCTTCCACTTCTGCTCCCCCTGGGTTGCTTACCTCATCATCACTTTCATCCAGGAACTGTTCACTGGATCGTTGAGTATTCTGCTCATTTTCAACTATAGTTACATCATTGCTTTCAATGATTTTTCCCAGCCTTTTATTGAAACATTTATATGCTTTGATTTTCCCGGAATAGCCAAGGAATATCCCTTCATCTCCTCATGCCTCAAACTTCCTATGATGTTCTTTGTTGAGAATGAAACACTTACTTCCAAAGATTCGAAAGTAATTCAACGTTGGCTTCTTTCCGTACCACAGTTCATACGTAGTCTTCCCTTGCTTCGGACATAACAGGGACCTGTTTGAAACATAAACCGATGTCAAAACTGCTTCCTTCCAAAATTTCTCTGGCAGGTCCTTATCAATAAGCATTGTTCTAGCCATATTGTTGATGATACGATTTCTCCTTTCAACTACTCCATTCTGTTGGGGAGTTCTTACTGATGAAACTTGATGCCTTATCCCATGTTTCTCGAGATAGTTTTCAACCTGACTGTTTGTAAATTCCGTACCGTTATCAGTATGAAACTTCAGAATTTTCTGCCCCAGCATCTTTTCTGATTCCCTCCTGTACTGCTTTATGCAACTGAACACCTCTGTCTTATGGGTTATGATGAATACCCAGGCCATTCTGCTATAGTCATCAATAAAAAGAACATAGTACCTTTTCCCATTTATAGCTCGTAGTGAGATAGGTCCACATACATCAGCATGCACCAATTCGAGCACTCTAGTTGATTTCTGTTCCTTTGGCCTGTATGTCTTTCTGATTATTTTCCCTTGTTGACAAGCATCACACGTATGAGTGCGATCACGTGATAGTTTGGGAAGGTCTCTAGTAGCATCACATGTAACGAGATCCTCCATAGATGGTTGGTATAGATGACCAAGTCGCTTATGCCATAGATAGTTTTCTTCCTCTCTGGATAAAAGACAAATATCTTCTTCCCCACCTACAAGATAGAGATTTCCCTTTGACCTTTTTCCCTGCAGAACAGCTGCTCCATCTTTTCCTTTCACAACACACATCTTCTTGGTAAACTGGATAGAGTGCCCAGAGTCACATAGTTGACTGACACTGAGTAGGTTATGACTGAGACCCTCTACTACCAAGACATCAGCGCGTCTCATCTCTTTGCCCCCAAACTTGGCTTTCCCTGAGACAGCAATCTTCAGGCCTTCATCATTTCCAAATTTGACAACTCCTTCTTTGTCATATTTGATGCCTGTAACAAAATCCTTATTACCTGTCATGTGGGATGTGAAACCACTATTAAGGATCCAAACACCAGATCGATCTGATGCTTTAAGGGCAATCTACGCCACCACAGCCTTCTCATTTTTCTTCTTCTTGGTCCATACTTTTTCTTTCACACTCAGCATGGATTGAGGCTTCTGTTCTTTCTTAGAGTATGATGGACCGCCCTCATCTTGCAGAGCTGCAAATCTGTTCTGAACTTTTAACTTGCTTGCTGGTTTATTGATCTGCTGCTTGCGAACATTTTGATTATTCATTGACACATTTCTCTGAATGGTTGAAGTGAAATACCTAGCCATGTGTCCA
This sequence comes from Viscum album, assembly GCA_963277665.1. Lineage (NCBI taxonomy): Eukaryota > Viridiplantae > Streptophyta > Magnoliopsida > Santalales > Viscaceae > Viscum > Viscum album. The sequence goes on along the minus strand of OY728136.1, from coordinate 602,330,283 downwards.
AATCCTCCGCACCAAAAACCGTGTCCTTCAAAATGTGTTCTGGAAAACCGTTCTCTGTTTGGCTGCCATCTCTGTTCATGTTCCCTTCTGTATCTCTTGGCTATGGAACACAGATACTGTGAATGTCCCATTTTCCCACAGCAATAACACCTGATATAGGATGCATTCCCTCGTGATATTTCAGCACTATGATTTCCCCTTTGTGATCTCTAAATATTCTGATTCAGTTTTGTTCCCAAATCAACCTTCACTTTCGGGATGAGTTCTTGCGGTCTGACTGCAATTGTTGCAGATTTTTGTTCTTGACTAATCCCAGAAACGACCTTAACATCTGAGCTCAATTTCTGTTTCTTCCCTACTGAACTGCTAGGATCCACTTTCATCTTCTTTGTCTTCTGAATAGCCTGCTTTTCGGATATCACATTGGGGGTCAAGAGTTTATCTTGATTCTTAAGTTTTTGTCGCAGACTGACCACTTCTTCTTCAAGCTCTTTGATGCATCTAACCTGCTCCTTTCCTGTGTTAGTCAAACAATCAATTTCCTTCTTTTGTTCCTCAATTTTAAGCTTATACACAACAATATTTTCTGAACTCTCTGGTGTTGAGGATTTTAGTCTTTCAATTTCTTCTAACAGCTCAAACTTTTCTTCATCCTGTTGTTGCATATAGAGTTTGGCATCACGAACCACTTTATTGGCTTTCTTCGTTTTGGCTCTCCAAACATCTATCTCCTCAAGAGCTGCTTCCAATTCGGCTTCCATATCAATTCTCCCTTCAATTTATTCTTCTTCTTTAGCATCAGCTTCTTCTCCCTTTTGAGAACTACCAACAATTGCCACCAAGGCATTTACCCCACGATCTCTGCAATTTCATATTTCCTCAACATCTTCATCCTCAAACTCATCGGAACTTTCAAATTCTTGTGAAAGAAGATTCTTTTTCTTGAAGAAATTTCTCTTGAATTGTTTCTTCCCTTTCACAAAAGGTGAAGTCTTCTTTTTGGGAATTTCAACATCATCATCATCATCATCATCTTGAAACTTCTTGGGGCATCTTGCCGCAAGATGACCAACCATTCCACATCTAAAGCATGCTAGTGGAAGTTTACCTTTAAACTTTCCTCTTCCTCTTTGTAGATTTGAAGAAAGGAATGACATCACCTCATCTGTCTATTCTTCTTCATTAGAATCTTCAATGGTGAGCTTCTTCATGGCCTTAAATGCCACCTCTTTAGACTTCCCCTTTTCCACAGCCTCATTATCATCGTTCCTCATTTCATATGCAACCAAGGTACTGTGCAAATTGTCCAATGTCAGCTCTTTTGGATCTTTATCTTCTAGTACTGAAACCTTCGGATTGAACCGAGGTGGAAGTTTCCTCAATATGCGCTTTACAATCTTTATGTCTTCAATGACTTCTCCAAGACCTCGCATATCTTCCACAACAATGTTTACCCTATCAAATAATGCGTCAACAGACTCATTCAGGTTCATTTTCAGATCTTCATATTTGTTCCACAACACCTGCAGCTTTGCCTCTCTGACTTTTGTGTCCCCTTCATATATATTCAAAAGCTTTTCCCACAAGGAATGTGACGTTTTGCATGACATCACCTTTGTGTAGATGGGATTGGAAAGGGCTCCCCCTAAGGCATTGATTGCCTTGAAATCAGCATCCAACTCTCTATGCTCAGCCTCTGATAAGGCACCACTATTAATATCAGCTGTGATACCATGCATAGCTGCTGAAAACACATCCATTCCCAAGGATCGGAAATAGTGTTGCATCCGATTCTTCCATATCTGAAAATTATATCCGTCGAAGATCGGAATCCCTTTATGATTGGTTACCACCATTGAGAGAAGAACAACTTTGAACCTTCCCTCTGATACCACTTGTTAGGTCCACTAGGCTGGATACCCTGAGAGGGGGGTGAATCAGGGTATGACTAATTAAAAATTAATGCCCGTTCTGATCTTGTTTCGCTGTTAAGAAAAACACCCTTCTCTCTTTTTCCTGCTGCACGATATAAACAGAATGTAAAGCAAGCACAGGACACAGCAATTTTACTTGGTTCACCGCTAAGGGCTACGTCCAAGGAGCATACGCCGACAGGTTGCCGGTCGTACCAAATTCCACTAATCTTCACTAGCTGTGGATTACAAGGTTTGGGCTAGATCACTTCTATGCCCAGGCTCACTGCCTTTACACTGTTTAGGGTCAGCTCACTACTTTCCCAAGGTTCACTCCCTGTTTCTCTCTCTCTGGCTCACTGCCGCTGGAGAGGATCACCTTCTTCCTCTTCCTAAGCTCACTGCTCTTGGATGGAATCCACTCACAGTTTATAGACCTGTAGGTATCTTCATTTTCATGAAAGAATGTATCTTCTATTGTATGTAGATGCTCTGTTGAAGTTTAACTTTCACCCGTTGATGAATATCTCTTTGCACCAAAGGTATCGGGCAAACATCCAGCTTCCACGCAGCCCGAAAAACACTGCTGGAACAACCCTTACTTGGCGCGCAAGTCAACCTCGGCGCGCAAGTATCGGCGCGCATGTATTCCTCAAACACTTGCGCGACACAACTTTCCTCAACTCCAAACTTGCGCAAATCTCTTCCTTTTATGCCCAAACAAATATTGGTGCCCAACTGCCAACTGGCGCGCAACTTCTAATGCAGGCGCACAACTTCACCCTCTGGCGCGCAAGTCCCACCTGCGCGACCACACACACCACTTGCGTGACCACCACACCTGCGCCACGGGAGCTCTCGTCTTGAAATCCGGTGAGAAATGAGGAGGGGTGGTCCAGTATTTATAGGCAATCTGACCACCCTGCGCGATGGCGTGAAAGTCACCTGCGCGACCCAATCTCGGCGCGCAGGTCTTCTCTCCTTTTAGACACTTGCGCGACCAACTCCCAAACTTGCGCGATCCTATTTCCTTAGCCATATTTTGATCTTATGATCTTGAAAAACATATGGCGCGCACGTTTCCTATACTCCAAGTCCACGGCGTGCAAGTCCCTTTTCCAAAAACACTTTTCTTCATTTGCCGATTTTCAGGCCCAAAAATTTGGCAAACACTGGAAAACGACGCCACCTTGTATCTGTTCTTTTGTACCGCCTCCAGATCATCCATTCCTTTTATCGACATTTTTGAATCAAACATGGATCGTTGACCTCATCTCTTAGACTCGACATTCCACCATCAAATCCTCTTTGTCAACAATCACAACTCAGATGTCCACTTTGTCAACAAACACAATCACCTCAAAAATGCTTCAATGATACCTTGAGAGATTTTTGACCAACAATATATAACAAAAAAAAACATTTTATTAATTTACCCCTCCTGTAAATAAAAATTCTCTTTCAAAATCCATTTACATATAAAAAACCAAGGTAATATTTATTTCATTACATCTTCATATTACCATATATATTTCATCCCCATATAAAATTTAGAAGGATTGAAGTCATATTCTACAGTATTTTATCTCTTCTATCAAATATATCAAATGGTTCCTCATAAACAATGTTTTCATTTTATAATTTCATAGCTTCTTAATTCAATATATGTGATGGATATAGTATGTATATCTTAAAAAGTATTGTGTTTAACACATTATGTAATTTATATTATATTTATTTAAGTAAATAATTAGATGATAGGATTATTAAATTACCATGAATCATAAAGTTGAAAATGTATCTAAGTCTCAAATTCTACGTCCTTCTAAACCACATGACCTTATTCTTATTATATTTTATATGGTACATATTTTCACCCAATTAAAATTAAAAATATATTTGATGAGTGTCATCATAACACTACAATTGACTTTGTCTCATTTTTATATATAATTGAGTAGTTTTAATCTCAAATATCATATCATGTACATGATTGGGTTCTAAAACACTCTATTCTATGACTTCATCCCAGCATATCGGAGTTGTATGTCTCTTCAAATATAGAGCTTCATGTTTTTCAATTTGAAGGTTAGGGTGGAAACAATTATTATATAATAACGTGAAAGGAGGAAAACATGGATCACAACATCCGTGGAAATCCATTAATCATGATCCTAGAATACCTTCTTATCATGAACCAACTTGGGTCGACCCTGAGCCGATCACCCGAGCCGGTCCGTGACATTACCTAAGGGGCGTTCCCGATCCCTACGGGCTGGAAACTAGTGTCGGGCATCAAAACTAACCAAGATGGACTGATTTATCCCAGTGAAAATAAATAAATATGTACGAAAGTAGAATAACACAATGTAAATAAATTAAACTGAAAAGAAAGAATGGTCAGCAACAACCAACTAAACTCACCATGACCAAAACTCCTCATGACTCTGAGAGTTGCTCACCAGTCCACAACCAACTCTCTCCCACTAGAGCGAGCTCGAGCACAACATGCGGGAAAACTAAAAATAGGAAAACACTATAGGAATGAGTATTAAAACTCAGTAGGTGTGCCCAACAAACTACTCCCAATGCACTACCTTTAAATACTTAATTTACCAATTTCAGTTTTGAACTAAATTATATAAAGTATTAGTTTACACACACAATTACATTTCTAAAATATATAATAGTCCATTTCCCTTTTTAAATTATAATCAATTTTAATGTTTGAAAGGGGAAGGTTCATCACATTTTGAAAAAAAGTCGCGAACAATTTAGAAATCCAAATTTCAGTTATTAGCCAAAATGAAAACCACACGTAGCCCACAACACACACTAAGGGAAATGAAAAAATGGCATGTAGGGGCCCGCAACTGATCTAGACGTCTCAATCATCCTCAATATACAAAAACACTAAAGGTAACATGGGTTGACCATATGAGCTCGTGATCAATCTAGAACATACTGTACATGTGACTCACCACAAAGGATTTCTCTAACTCGATGACATCATAATGATCTAATGCTCGGTATAGCCCTTCATGGTCAAACTGAGGGGCCCAATCCCCATTGTAGTAATAAATCAATATTCCCCTGCTATGGGGCCACTAGCTAGTGCGTAATCTAAACTAGTGCAGCAATTGTTCTTAGAAGATTCACTCAATATATTAGGTTCCCATGTTAATACATATAGTTAAAAAAAGGGGTGAGTCCACAATGTAAATCAACTATTCATGATGCACAAACATTACACACAACTCATGTGATCAACCTACAAAAAGTAACACCCCTGAGTCACACCAAAAAGAGTTTTCCAAAATTGATTTATTTTATTAAATTGCCAAACGGGCCTCCACAAACTTTAAAGAAAAACCTGATTTCTCAAGAGAACCCAAAACCATTGATCACATTTTAGAAGAAATCATTTATCATCCAAACCAGAACTACACTTGTAATTCCATGAATTATGTTTAAATCCCAAACAAGAATTCTTTCACTCTTAGGTGTCAGTTCTTCAAAAAAAATCATGCGTCGTGTATAAAATATACATGTCTTTTTACACCAAGTAATTATTCAAAAATTAATTATCTTATATTATTTTTCATTTATTAAAATTAAAAAAATATCAAGCAATTAATAAATTCTGAATTTAAAGGCGAGTGGAGTGGGTGGCCTACCACAACTCGCAACACGGTTATGATGACGACGTGACACGTCTCACACACGTGCACAAGCACACACAAGCTGATGATCATCGTAACGTGGGTTTACCCCACCAATGCGCTGCAACAAAATTAAAATAATCTTAAAACACTCAAATACTCACCAGAAGTAAACTGAAAATTAAACATTACCAAGATAACTACAAACACACATAAACAATAACTTAAATTAATCTAAACAAGAAACAGTGCATACCTCACCTAAACCCCAATGTTGTCGAAACGATGCAAACCCAAACTGCTTGCCTTCGGTGGCAGATGCTCGTCGCGTGCCCAATTGAGAACAAGGAGTGTGACTGGTAAATTATATCAAATGTTAGTAACATAGAGTCCGACACATAATGAAAATTCATTATCTTCCTAAATAATTAATTCTTATTAATTATTTATATATTTAATAATCATTTTTATGTTAATTAAACCTTTTATTTTCCTTATTAGTATGTTATATGAAATATCATAATAAATAATGTTCATGTCAGATGTTTTTATGCTATTCACCTCAGGTAGAAAATTTTCATTGGTAAATTATCATTAGAAAAATTGGTAACTATAAAATCATCTCCAAAATAACAATCATGACATATATATTATTTTCATTTTTTAATAACTCTATTAAAATTACCCATGATTGATATTTATGAAAAATGATCTATGTGACAATCATGGAGATGGTAGTTCGTACATACGCATTTGTAAAATTTCCATTTTTACATAAACAAGATTTAAATAAGGTAAGGGATATTTTATAATAAAATATATATTATTATATCATAATTATCATATTAATTATTGAAATAAAATTATATATAACATTAATGTGATGTAGTCAAAGAAACAATAACATCCTTTCGTGGAGGAGGTAAACCAATATACGTAAGACAGATGATATCATTTTTAATGCATGAAAAGGGAAGAATTTATATGATATTTTTTCTTTTAATAATTATTTATATATAAAAAATATAAGATATATATAACAAGTTAATCCTTATATCAATATGGGAGATATAGTGATGGAAAACAAATTACAACGGTTCATGTGGTTGTAGTTCACCACAAAATAAATGTTGGTATGAATTCACATTTGATGTAGTAATGGGATGTATTAAGGTTAATAAATTAATACATTGGAAAATAGTTCTCTGGGAGATATATATTTTATTATATCACATTTTTTAAATTTGTTTTAATGGAGTCATAAGAATAATTAAAATTAATACATTTAGTTAAAAGTTATATCTCTTCTTTGAAAAACCTCATTTTATTTATATATTAATATGAAAAAAGATTCTATTATTCCAAAAAAAGAATTCAAATCCATAGTGTGTTATTTTTGGAAGACATTTGGTTAGGTATTTTCCATGTTACAATTCTAAAATGTTTTATGGAAAGATCATATGAGGTTACATTTTATAAGTGAGGCATGGGGCTCTCTTGAAATTACATAAATAATTAAATTATTATAAATTAACAATAATAATAAAATATATATATTTTCCATTTTATATGACAATATCTCTAAATATTATCATATAATAAAAATTAGAAATGTTAAGGTGGTTTTTTCATCCTTATATTTTTTTATTTCACCAAATCTTACCCCTTTTGAGTATTACAACAATATCAATGATTATTACAATATTGGAGTGAAGAAAATGACTATAAAATAAAAAGTGGCTTAATTATGAATTGATTATGATATTAAAAACCTAATCAAATATTAATTTATGAATATTTTTTAATTATCAATTTTATTTCATTTATTAAAATTCTATTTATTATTAAATATCATTAATGTCTTTTCTGGAACTATTTATGTAATTTAACTTCAATGTCATTAAGATAGCTGTGAAATTTTAATATAATATTTTAAAACTTGCAATATATACATATATATAATTCATGGTTCATTGTTAATCACTCATAAAATAGTAATTGATTATTTTTTAATACCATTTATTTGATTTTTCAACTAGTCGCACACACTCGATGTTAGTGTTGTGAATGAACATAATCTAATAATATCATCACTAAAAATGTAAATAAATTATCTTAAAAAAGAAAATTTGGTAATGATCAATTTAAAATTTTATATTCATTGAATATGTATATTTACTTTCATAATACTCATTACAAATTATTTTATATGTTATTTTTAATTATCTAACATTAGGCAAGCATTACATAAGAATGTGAAAATTTCACATGAAATATAATGAATATATATATATAATAAACAATAATTGAAATTTATTATCCAATTGGAATAAAATAATAATTACTTCAAAATTATCACCTTTTATATATAAAATTTGACTTTTGTAGTGCAGTGCAAGGACTACGTCAATAGTCAAGATGATTATCATATTTATATAAAAAGTAATTATTTCATTATTTTTGAATAATATTTTCATTATATTAAGATATCTAATTCATTTTATATGTTTAATAATGTTTTATTATGTATTTATATCATGGTGATATATTAAAATAAATCATTTTCAAAATAGCAATATTATAGTACAATTCATATGAAATATTGCTTCTTTAGAAAAATATAAATAATTAATTATAAAATAAATTTGAATTTATTAATATAAAAAATAATTATTTTTCATAATATTAACCTGTTATATTTGCTGCAAACTAATTTTAATATATATTGTAAAAAGTAATAAAAAAAGTTTTTAGAAAAATGCTTTTTAAAACAAAAATATGATCTTTTAACAAAATCATATATAAAGATGATTCATATTTAATTAATTAAATATATTATAATTTAATAAGAGTAATCATAATTTAATATCATATTTAAATAATAATCGTAATTTTCATTGAAATGAAATGATATTTTTAAAACTAATCGGTATATTTAACCATTCAATAAATAATAAATATTTCCAAAAAATATCCAAAAAATGAAAATAGATAATTTTTTATATTTTCATCTAAAAAATTATATCATTTTTATATAATAAAATTTATAAAAATAATAGTAAATAATTATAATTTTAACATTAAATAATAATTAAAATCTAATTTTGATGATAATGTATTTTATTAAGCATAAAATTACATTATGGAAAATTGAGTTCTTCTTCCTAACCTTTAATAGAAACATTTTATAGAGTTTTTCCATTATAAATATTTTATAATATATTTCATAAATTTCATACGCAGAAATTCACTAATGATGCAATTCATATAAAATTTAAATAATATAATTTTGTGGTTTGTTTTAACGCAGTGTTAAATGTCATATAACCTATTAAACAATGTGTTAATTTATGATATTGTGGTTTTTCGTTATAATCCACCCATCTAATAAATTAAAACCTCTAAATTTTAAATTTATAATATTAATTAAGGGCATAAAATTTTATGATAAAATTGTGGAAAACCCACATCGCTAAATTTTTTCATAAAACTTTTGAAGATGAAGAAATGGTAATATGAAGGTCAACTACAATGACATATAACTATATTTACATATATGAGAAAATTATTGGGTTGTAAAAATATAGACATGTAAAAAATAAATATTACAAAATAAAGACATAATGTTGTATAGAACATAGATTTCGTGGAAGTGAAGAATCACAAGAAAATAAAAAAAAATTATAAAAAATTGAGGTCTGAAAATGACTATTGATTCATCTAAAAATAAATGTAATAAGTTACGATTTTTGTTCCTATGTACTTTTTATAGTATTAAGAATTTTTTTACCATAGAAACTAATAAAATAATAAAATTATAATTACTTGATAATTATAAATTTATCATTTAATCAATTTCCACCACATGATAACATTTTCACCAAATGATGAGTATTCAAGATGAATTTTTCATAACTGATGAAATAAAATCAACTTCTTACTGATCAAAAGATCCCCAAAAGTATAAAATGAATCCCTATATCATTAGTAAATAATCCAAACCAAAATGGTAATAATAATATTTGGTAATACTCAATTGTAAAATTTTTTTATTCGTCGATATCGTAAATATCAATAACAACTCAGAAATATCAATCCAAATAATTTTGTAAATAATAAGCCTTAAATATATTTTAAATATTAATAACCGACATTTAAACCAATACATTTGAATTAATTTAAATCATATTATTCATTTATTAAAAAAGGAATATTTAATAAATATAAATCACTCATATTTTTATAAACCCAAAATGAATAAATTCTCATATGATAGAATAATTTCATTGATAATAATACCCAAAGATGAAATTAATTCATTCCAAAAATAAATAAACATCAATTACCTTCATATATTATTAAATATATTTAAAACCCCCAAAAAATAAAAATTATTAGATTCCATGATATGATTTATTTAACAAAATTTAATTTACATTAATCATATATTTTATTGAAATATGATAATATTTTTTAAAATATTAAATGACTATCATAGTGTATTAAATGATTCTAAAATTAAATATTATCATTATATAGTAGATATTTTATTTTAAAAAAGAATATCATTTTATTAAGGATATCATTTAATCCAGTTTAAGACATTTCAACTTTATCGTGCAACAATAGTTTATTCAAGCCCATCAACCTTGCCAAATGTGACAAGTAGTGTCCTAATCAACTTGTATTTTTATTTATAAAACTATTTTTGAAATATAATTACATTATAAGTGGAAAATATTATGTCATAATCATATTAATAAGTAACCATGATCCAATAATTTTCCGAAAAATATAGTGAAAATCCTCACAAATAATATAAATAATCAAACCACTTATTAACAACTTTGTTTTTCTAAAGAGCTTATTTATTTCAAATTAAAAAAACTTCTTTATTGACTATTATTTCCTTCAGTGTTGTAATGTATTATCCAAAATATTTTATTACCCCTCAATCATTTTTCCATTAATTAATTTCTCTAGAAATTATCACCATTCACTTGACCACTTTTCAAAAGTACCAATTCCATCTAACATATGTTTCAAAATATTGAAATCGAATCCTACTATAAGATGTTCCTTTATTGGTTCATTATTCTCATAAAATTTATAGTATATCATAATAAAATTTATTAAATAACACTACATAAAAATTATGAATACAGGATACATAAACACAACATTCATTCAACTTTATTCTTATAAGATTTTCCATGCTTTCTCATCTTATACATTAATACTTCTTTCCAAAATATGTGATATGAGTTATATCCTTATGATTGATCAAATTTAACCAATTATTGTTTCATTCTATAAAAATAATAATATAAATCATAAAATAAATATTGGAATCAAGATTTTAAAAATATTTATTTTATCTTTCAACCAGAAATATGCCTTCTTGAAACTAAATACTCATGTCTATTGTGGGACAACGAGCCCATAATAGAGTGGTGAGGGCTCCTTCTTTCCATCCAAGAGACCAAGGTTCTAAACCTGGGGGAGGAAAATTTTCGGGTTAGTGTAGTAGTACTGTAGCTGTACTCTAGCAATTACTGTTTAGTATTATACATCTAGAACTATTAACCTGATTTGGGCTTTCGGGCCACCGGTTAGGGCCTATGGGTATCATGGGCCTTCGGCTCATCAAAGGACATTGAGCCTCAGGGCCTTCAAGCTACATAGACCATGGAGTATCCATGTTAACACAGAACAAGCCCTAGAATCAGATTAGGCACAATGAGTATAAGATACCAGAAGAAGAGCTAACCAGATTGGAATATTGAGTGGGTATGGCAGCGGCCATCGAGACCAGGCACCATGCAACTTTGTACCGGGCAATGCTTTCCAATCATCAATGCAATGCAGGGATCTAGGTGATCAATGACGCAGAATATTGGGAAGGGCACTACAAGTGGGTTTGGCCTACAGGTCATGTATTGGGCATGGTATGCCTTTTGGCTTTCGGGTCATGTATTGCGGGTCAGTCGGGCCTGATGCCTTGGGCTGATGGGTCAATTAAAGGTTCCCCTTCAACCCTTAAAAGGGGGATTATCCATAATAAAATAAAAAATTAATGCCTTCAGGCCATTCAGGCATGTCTATTGTAGTATTTCCCTTTTTTATAGAGGTGGAAGAGTTGATATCGTATAATAAACTAAAGAAACAATGCACCATAACATTTTTTGAGAAATTAAAGGCTTTCGCATATTTTAAATACATTCATAATATTGATTCAAATAAAGAATAGTTTTTTAATAGAAATTTAAACCACGAATTCAATAATAGTGATTGTAAAATCATCTTGAAATATAATAATTTTATAACACCCATAGATTTTAAAAGATGTATTTTTTGTTTGAAATCAAATATAAAATGAATAATAGTGATATTTTTTGTTATAACACAATGATACTTTATGAAATAGTTATTTTTAAATAAATTCATTCACATTGATATCTTAAGGAATATAGAACTCTGAATCACAATGAACAGTAATATAGTATAACCTTATAACCTAGCCGTTAAATTAAAGGATGCGAATAAAAGTAAGTAAATAATTAAAATTATATTTTAATAAATAATCATTAAATAAATTGATTAGTTACCATTTTTATAATTAAAATAAAAATATTTTTAAGGAAAAACATAATGTTTTCTGAATACATATATTTTTCAAAAAGACAGTTTAGTCTGGTTTTTGCTCTTAAAATAAATTAATTTATTGCACATTAAGAAACATTATTTGATAAACATAACAAAATTTTTGTAATCATAATATAAAATTAATCATTGGGTGAGTTTTTTGGAATTTTTTAAATTGTTTCCTTTTTTTTATGAATAGTGAGAAATAGTGTTTTTGTTGAAAAATGCATTTTTATTGAGAAAATTTAAAATTATAAATTATATTTTAAATAAAATTTTAAGTAAAAATATTTCAAAAGAATTAAAATACAAATAATTCATGATATTAAAATTTATATCATTTTAAATTTTTAAATTAAAACATTCTACACTAATGGGATTGTTTTCATTGGAAAAACACTTTCTCATCACATTTTTGGGTATAATATTCTATTGTATTCTTCCACTTCATTTTAATTAATTGGAAAAATTGGATTCTATATTTGGAATAATGATAATTTTTATTACCTAATAAGGTGAAATTAATTTTTTAGACTAATGAAAATAAAAAAATTAAAATTTAATTATCATATTTAAGGGAAAATTATTTATGAGTGGTCAAAATAAAAATATAATGTTTTAAATAACCAAACATCATCTCCAAAACCAATTATATGTCAAAAGGTTAACCTTATAACCCATACAGGTCTATAATGTTCCATTTTCTCATCTTTTTAAATCACTCAAATGTTTTTCCAATTGAATATTTAAAAAATATTCATTTGTTCCCTCTTCCACACTTATATAATGTCAACCATGTCCTCCACTTTTAATACATGCATGTCAATTTTTATCATGAAAAATATAATCCTAATAGATTCTATTAATCTTTCCCAAAATCATACTTCCAATTGATTTATAATAATTCCATCATGGGATGGATTTTAGGTTATTCAAAATAAGTCATCAAAAGAAGAGGAGTCGTTCAAAAATGATCATTTTCATTATATTAATTATTACACCACTATAAAATAATTTTCAATCATGGTAGTATAATAAAAAATATATTTAACATATACTTATATTTTATTATTTTAATGGAAACCCATCATCCATATCCTCTTGCCACAAATGAGAATCAAAACTGTCGATCATGTGTATGACGTAATACCACAACGTGAACCGATGTAAATCATTTTCTATCACCATAATTCATGGATGGATAAAATGATGGAGTTAAAACAAATATATTATATTTATGTTATTATTGTATTTATATAATTATGATATCATATATAACATCTTACTTTTCATATCCATTAAATTATAATAGTTTCAATCATGTGTACAATGGACTACCACCTTATGATGTGACGAGATTCATTTTTCACATACTATATAAATATAATGTAATATGTACTAATTTAATGATATATATGATATATATGACATGACACATATTGTTTTAAATTAATATATCACCTACTTCCCTAACCTCTCTCATGTTATGGGGATGATATCATCACTCATGTTTATATATGGTCAACCATCTCCCCAAAGCAGTGGGACTCATTTTCCATTACCAAAAATAAATAATGGTAATGATTGTGTATATAATTTTAAAATATTATATTTATAAAATTATTATAATTATAGATATGATTAATTTATATCCGAAGTAATATAATCAATCCAATCATGAAAAATCATTCATGAAAAAACATGTCAATTAGCACTCGAAACAATGAAAACAATGAAATATAATTATCAAATGGGAGATAAATATTTATAAGTGTATTATAAATGATATTATAAAATTAATATTAGTTTTTTTTAATTTAATAAATTTTAAATCTACATTATAGGTGGATAAAAAAAATCAACCAAAAGGAAGTGTGATGTAAGGGATTTCACCCTCACATGGTACATATTTGACACATATTCCATATTCAAAACATTTTTAATTTTTGTGGATTATATTCTTAAAATTAATGGATTTTATTATTATTCTCAAAATAATTATTCTCATTTACATATCGATTTAGGATCTCCATTTCATGGGGTTTATGGTTCAAAAGATACCATAGAGGAAAGGGACTTCATCTCAATTTCCCTTTATTGTAGAATAATGTAATATGATAAACCTAATATTTTTTATATAATATATATAATACCTATTTTAAATTAATATCATGAATAATTCATTGATCAATGAATTTTATGTTTCAATTTGATTAATTTCATCCAAGTGTATTTGACTTAAAATTTTCCATGTGGTAAATAATTTCATAACTAAATTTATATTCATCGGGTTATAACAATTCTTCATTGTCTTTGATAATCACAGAGTTTTTGTTTATTGAAATTTTAATATATTATGTTTTATTTCCAATTATTTTATGTGGATTTATATTTTACATTCGTAATTTATTATTTGATTAATTATCACTTTAATGTTATAGTTATTGTAAGGGGTTTTCATAACTCAATATTCATTAAATGAGTTATATGTCTACTTTATTGAATATATTATGAAAATATTTTTTCTAAGATGCCCATTAATTTCATTAAGTTTTAATTAAACTTTATTTTTTAATCTAAATTTTTTACAAAAAATCATTTCATTGTTAAACTCTAACATAATTATAAGATCTTTCTATAAGGCAATGTTCCTTAAACTTTACTTAATCCTGAGCTATTTCAAGAATACACATTGAGGGTCTTTTTAGGTTTAGAATTTTAGAGAATTAGATCATAAATCATTCATTAAATTCCACATTTAAACAATGTGGTTACATATAATATAGTATTCATTTTTTCCCATCAACGGAAACATATTTTAAAAAAACAAGGATTATTTCATGACATTTCCTTGACACTATCATCACATCATGTATCTTTCCCTTGACCTGTGAAAAACATTTCAAAAACATGGGATGAGCATAAAAAGCTCAGTATGGGATATAAAAATACGGAAAGGAAACATTAGTACATGTATACATAATAATTAAAGAAATCATAATTTACTCATTAATCATAAGCACGTTAACATACCTCGTGAAATCATAATATTTATGAATAACTCATAGAAAGCATAAGACATAAAGGTAACTTGTGGCATTCATAACATTCATACGTAGGGAGTAACCCTCATGGTTATATTTGGAATACCCATCATAGTATATTCCCTAAATATCTTAGGATAAACCTTAACATTTAACCCCTTCGTGTTACCCAAAGCATTGGGGAGCTATATCGGGCTCACCCACCCTTAGTTTGTCATGGAACCACCTGTCTTCAAAAGAATACCCAAGAACCATAACATAATCGTATCATATAAAACACGCATAAAGGAAACATAACATTTCCACTTTTCAATCAGAAGATATCAATGGAACACATCGATATAAAAAGATTATGATAACCATTTTAAATACCAAAATAAAATAAAAGTAATAAATGCTATTTATTTTTCATTTAAAAAAATGGTATGGCTTGTAGAGGAAGTCGAAACTCAAATAATGGTCACGGGGGCAGAGAAGTCATTGTCGCCGCATACGTACGACAAAACATTCCATTTTTTCATTTAGTAGAAAAATTTGTATAAAAAAAGATTCCTTTTGAATAAACGTAGAAGTTAGAGGGGTTTATACACTGTATAAAAGAAATTTGTGTATAAAACAAAATATGCCTTAATGAAAGGAGATTGAGACGAAGTCCCATACCTCAGGTCCGACTTGACTTGATCGTTATTTAATGTCCAAAATATTAAACTTTAGATAATTTAGACTTTCTTAAGAACCTTTTTCAAGTTCACTATTCCTTTTATATCACTTATTACCATGTTATGAACACTATGTAATTATTTGTGTTAATAATGGTCGTTTTGTCGATCATTGGTACTTGAGTCAAAAATAAACTCTTTATAATTACAAGTTGTTCATGTGGTAAAATATAAATTATATCCATATTTATATTCATGATTTAGATATTATATATAGAATATATATATAGTATATACATGCATTTATAATATTATATAGCATTTAGAGGTAAGAAATGAAATGCACTGTTCATGTAGACGGTAAGCCGTACGAACGCATGAACGCTACTTTCATTTCTATTTCATATTTTATGGAATGGAATCATAATGATATAAAGGTATATTATAATTATAGTATAATATCATATATAATATCATTAACTCCATCCTTTATATGTCCCACATATGGCATTAACAAATCAAATCACTTTGAGGGGGCGGTAGTCCGCACTTCCTAAATTGAATATATCGTGTTTACCCATAATAGAAACCATAAAGGTATTCCATAAATAAAAAATAAAGAGGCTTAAAGAAAACATAAAAATATTATATATCATATATAAATATAGTGACATCTTAATTTCCAACTTTTGAGGTATTATAAGAATATTGAACAATCATCGTTTCGTGAGGCAGAAATTCGCCATCCACGGAAACAATATTCTATTTAACCATTAGATGAAGGTGTGTGTAAGTGTAGCTCGATTCATTATTATAACAAAATACTAGTATATTGAAGATACTGGTGTTGTTACAAAAGAAATGAATAAATAGAGTTTAGGGGGTTAGTGAAGCAAAATAAAACAAAAGAACATTAGAGAAGACTTTACCTTTAAATCAGGTAACTATTCTTGGTTTGAACCACAATGGTTTCTTGAAGAGATTTATGCCTAAGGTAAGGATTCTAAGTTTAATAGATGGATGTGTATAGATAAAATGAGCAGATCTTGGCCGATCCAAATCTTGAGAAGTGTGGGTAAGGAGGTATAGGTGGGGGCCTTTTATAAGAGGAGAGGAGGGGCACTCTTGGAAACTTATAAAATGTTACTTTATATTAAAATGATTTTAGGATTTTAAAGGTCCCACATTGATATATTTCAAGGATAAGGTGATAAGGGTTCTAAATATACTCATACAATAGTTCTTTGACAAGTGTTAGTCTTATATTTTACATTATCCTTTCATTTTAAGTAATTCGTTCATTAATGAGGTAATCGCTGCATCATCATGATGTCATAAATAATTTAATTTATTTGATGTCTAAATTTTTTGAAAAAAATACTATGATGTAGGAAATCTTTTTAGTTTTCCAATTACTATTTATAGTCGAAGAGATCATTTATTTAGACAAAAATAAAATTGTTTTACTTAGGGGTTACATTCTTTGTTATATTTAACTTTCTTTAAAAATAAAAAGAGAAAAAGTCATTATCACACAAAAGTGATTCCATGGGGTCCCCAAGTTTGGAAAAAGGCATACCATGGTGGGACATCAACCAAAAAGTATCATTAGGACAGATTTTGGGGTCATTTTTTATAATTATGATATTATTTTATTATCCTTAACTACCCGATTACTAATTAATCAAGATAATTAAATATAATTACCATTGTTCCTATTCATAATTTCCAAAAACAAAAGAGTCTTAATTACTTAATTTGGAACTTCTGATTACAAATATGGAATCCATTTTACCAAATTCCAATAATAGAAATTGAAATAATGAATTTATAAATAATTCATGTTGTCAAAACAAAAAGCGGGTTTTTTTTAAAAAATATCTATGAAAAGTTTGGCACTTGTTTATGCCCAATTTCAAAGTGAAATTAATTATACTGACCAGAATTGGATTAAATAGTAAAAATATATTCTAATTAAACATTAAAACCAATTAAAAATATAATCTAACCATATAATTAAATTAGATGAAAAAGCAGTTTTGATGTAAAATGCAGTATTTTTCACTATTCATTAAAAAATGAACATTGTTAGAAAAATACCAATAAAATTATCCAAGGTAAATTTCAATGTATCAATAATAAAGAACATGTTTATCATGAAAAATTGAGCTTATAAAATTGTCAATTTTTTTATTTAAAAATGGTTTTCCATCAAAATGTAGTAAAAAATCTTTTAAAAATATTAGTGTATTCCATGCTTAAGATTGGATTTACTCTCATTTTAAGCCTCTAAAACACTATCTAATTAATAAATAGATATATATAAGAATATATATTATTCATTACTTACTTGGGATGTTAAATCGTTCCCCCTTTTAGAAACTTTTGTCCCCACAATTTATTTCCCTTTTGAATAAGTGGGGGTATTTATCCCTCATTGCATTTTCATATTCCCATGTTGCCTCTTCAATCTTGTGGTTTTTTCACAAATCCTTTACTTTATGAATCAGCTTATTCCTCAAAACTTGTTCCCTATGGTCAAGAATCTGGACTAGTTGTTCCCCATAATATATATTCTTTTCCAGCTGAACTACCTCTAGACTCAAAACATGAGATGGATCTGGCATGTACTTCCTTTACATCGAAACATGAAAAACAGTGTGTACCTGAGATAAACACGAAGGTAAATCCACTCAGAATACAAATGATCCAACTCTCTCTAGAATTTCATATGGTCCAATGAACCTTGGACTCAACTTTCCTTTCTTACCAATTCACATCACACTTTTCCTTGGTGAAACTTTGAGAAAAACATGATCACCTACCTCAAAAGAGTGATCCATCCTCCTGTTGTCCGCATAACTCTTCTTCCTGCTCTGAGTTGTTCTCATCTATTTCTGTATCAGCAGAACTTTTTCTGCCATCTCATCTACCAATTCCAGTCCCATCAACTTCCTTTCACCTAATTCATCCCAAAAAGATGGAGTTCGATATCTCTTCCCATATAATGCCTCAAATGGTGCCATCTGTATACTGTAATGAAAAATGTTATTATAAGAAAACTCATCCAAAGAAAGATGTTGGTCCCAACTTTCCTGATAATCCATCGAACAAGCATGTAGCATATCCGTCAAAGTCTGAATCATTCATTCTGACTGCCCATCTGATCGAGGATGAAAAGATGTACTAAAATTTAATTCAGTACCCAATGACTTCTGAAGGCCTTTCCAAAAGTTAGAAGTGAACCTGGGATCACGGTCAGATACAATGGAGAGAGAAACTCCATGTAACCTGACTATCTCTTTAAGATACAAATGGGATAGTCGATCTAGGGAAAAAGTACCTCGTACAGCAAGGAAATGCGCAGATTTCGTCAAGCGATCAACAATATCCGAGATTGTACTATTACCTCGAGGTGTCTTTGGAAATCCCACAACGAAGTCCATGGATTTATTCTCCCATATCCACTCTAGCACTGGTAAAGGTTGAAGCATCCCTTTCGGTAACTTCCGCTCTGCTTTAACCTATTGGAAAGTCAAACACTTCACAGTAAAATCATAAATATCTTTTTTCATTCCATCCCACCAGTAATACTCTCGACGATCTCTATACATCTTAGTACTGCCAGGATGAACTAAAAACGGAGAACTATGAGCTTCACATAACAACTCTCTCTTCAACTGTGAATCACAAGGCACACAAAATCTCTTCCCAAATCTCAAAACACAATCATTATCAATGCTGAATTCGGGCAACTTACCCTTCTGAACCAGCTCTACCTTTTTCTGCAACTCACTGTCTTGCTTCTCTACTTGCTTAATTCTGAATGATATAGAATATTTCACTGATACCTCAAACAAAACAGAAGGACATCATGCACCAATAACTTCTATGCCAGAGTTCCTCAAATCCGTAACTAAAGGATCACGTTCCAAAGGATACATTGTTAATGAAGCATTACTTTTTCAACTCAAAGCATCAGCCACTTTATTTGCTTTTCCCGGATGTTAATTAATTGTACAATAATAATCCTTGATTAAGTATAGACATCTCCTCTATCTCATGTTTAATTATTTCTAAGTGAATATATACTTTAAATTTTTTTGATCAGTATATATTTCATACTTTACTCCATACAAATGATGCCTCCAAATTTTTAAAGTGAAAACAACAGCAGCTAATTCCAAATCCTATGTAGGATAATTTACCTCATGAGTTTTCAACTGACTTGAAGCATAAGAAATTACCTGATCATTTTTCATTAGGATGCAACCAAGTCCTTTCAATGAAGCATCACTGTAGATAACAAACTCCCCATTTCTGGAAGGTAGTGCCAAAACTGGAGCATTCAACAATCTTCTTTTCAGTTCTTGAAAACAATCATCACATTCTTTTGTCCAGATAAACATAAAACCCTTCCGAGTTAGCTTAGTAATTGGACTAGATAACCGTGAAAAATTTCTAACAAACCTTCAGTAATAGCCTACCAAACCAAGGATGCTACGAATCTCGGTTACACTTGTGGGTCTTGTCCATTCTTCAAAAACCTTTTGTTTTTCAGGATCACCAATTATTCTATCTTTAGAAACAATGTCACCAAGGAAAGAAATTTGTTTCTACCAAGACTCACACTTGCTGAATTTCCCATACAATTTATTTTCTTTTATGGTTTGTAAAATAACCCTTAAATGACTTTCATGCTCCTATTTACTTTTAGAAAACACCAAAATATCATCAATGAATACAACCAAAAACTTATCCAAGAACTCATGGAAAATTCAATTTATAAGGTCCATGAATACAGAAGGTGCATTGGATAGCCCAAAAGGCATAACTACAAATTCATAATGGCCATATCGTCTACAAAACGCAGTCTTTGGAATATCTTCTTCCTTTACCTTCAACTGTTGGTACCACGATCTCAGGTCAATCTTTGAAAAATACTGAGCTCCCTAGAGCTGATCAAACAAATCATCGATATGAGGCAAAGGATATTTGTTCTTAACAGTGATGTTATTCAAGGCTCTATAATCAATGAAAAGTCTCATTGAACCATCTTTCTTTTTAACAAATAAGATAGTAGCACCCTATGGTGATGTGATAGGATGAATGAAACCTTTCTCTAATAAATCTTGTAATTGATCCTTCAACTCTAAAAGTTCAATTTGAGCCATTCGATAAGGGGGTTTTGAAATTGGCCTAGCATCGGGAACTAATTCAATAGTAAATTCAACTTCCCAATCTGGTATTATTCCAGGAAACTCATCTGGAAAAACATCAGGATACTCATTTACCACTGGCACATCATTAATCTGAACAGTTCCTTTATTTTCAACAATATTTTCAAGGTAACATTCATTTCCATCATTTACAAGATTCACAACCTCTTGATATGATATCAACAGTAAGGGTTCATTCTTGTACACAATCTGAAAGACTTTCTGAAAAAAAACTTCCTAATCTCTAAAATCAATCTTAGCATGGTAAATAGAGAGCCAATCTATACCCAGGAAAACATCAAACTCTACTAGAGGTAAAACTATAAGTTTTTCAAGTAGGTTCATTCCACGTATAAGGAAAGGAAAATTCTTATAAATTCTTTTTTTCTCAACATTTCCCCCCCATTGTTTTTACCACAAGTTCGGGATTAATTTGTTGAGATGGTATTCCCATTTTACTAAAAACGTTTTCAGAGATGAAAGAATGTGTATACCCCAAATCAAACAACACATTATCATAATCTGAGAAAACGAACAATGAACCTGATACCACTTTATTTGATGGACCAACATCTGCTGACGTAGTTTCAATGGATTTGACCACCCCTTTCGACTTGTAGTCTAACTACTTTCCATCACTCGAACTCATTGTCAGACACTCGTTTGCATAGTGACCTATCTCATTGCACTAGAAACATTTTACTAACTGTAAATCAAATTTGGCCTTACCATTACCTAGATCTTTTTCAGTGCAGTTACGAGCCTTATGTCCCATATTACCACATCGGTAGCACTTTCTAGAATTCAAAAGAGATTCACGACATGATTTTTACCACATTTATCACAAACTGGAAA
The DNA here is from genome assembly GCA_963277665.1 of Viscum album. Taxonomy (NCBI): domain Eukaryota; kingdom Viridiplantae; phylum Streptophyta; class Magnoliopsida; order Santalales; family Viscaceae; genus Viscum; species Viscum album. The sequence continues at coordinate 602,308,286 of OY728136.1, read as the reverse complement.
CTTAGTTTTCTTACCATCTGACATTTATGAAGAATTATTCCCTTTCTCCTTCCACCTCGATCTTTTCTTCTGTTGGTTGTTATAAAACACTTGATCATCATAAAACTCCATTTAGAACTTCTAATCACATCGAACAAACTATTCATAACTCTTGAACTCACAGGTGGCTAAATCCCTTCGATATTTTGGCTTTAATCCTGAGTAAAAACGATTGATTTTACTATCTTGGTCTCAGATAAAATTTGGAGAATACCTATCCAATCGAGTGATCCATTCTTCATAAGCAGTCACTAAGTCATCCTCTTGCCTCAATTCGAAGAATTGTTTTTTACATCCTAAGTCGAAAAACCATAGGAAAATACTTCTCAAGAAACATACCTTTGAATTCATCCAAGTCGAGAGCATAAATCTCATCAACATCCCTGATATTTTTAATCATCGACCAACACTGATCTACTTCACCCTCCAAACAGTAAATAGAAAGACTAACCTTTTGATTTTCTGAACACCCCATGAAATCAAAAATATTCTCCAGTGCTTTAATCCACCCTTCAGCTAGCACATGGTCAGATGATCCTCTAAATGATGGAGGATTTTGCCTCATGAAATGTTCCACCACTGACATATTCCTCTGCGGTTTATCTGGCTGATCTCGTGCATGGATTCCACCACCATTTATCGCTTGAGTCAACTGCGCCATTACTGTAACAAACTGTTCAGTTCCAATTTCAACCATCTTAGGATGCTGTTTCAGAAGGTCATTTCCTTCGGTATGCCTTCCTAGAACTACTTCCCTTTTTCCTCTGTGGAAAACCATTATGAACAAACATGTCTTAGATGAAGCAACATGGTAATCTTCAAATGCTATAGCATTTCAATTTGACCATAAGAAAATATTTTTGGATAATCATTTAATAGAATTCTAACTCCTGAAGTTATCTAAACCGACCATTGATACCAACTATAAGGCCACGTGCCTTAAACCTTACTTAATTTTGATCTATTTCAAGAATACATATTGAGAATCTTTTCAGGTTTAGAGATTTCGATAATTAGATCATAAATCAGGAATTACATTCCACATTTAAACAATGTGGTTACATAAAATATAGTAATCATTTTTCCCATAAATGGAATCATATTTAAAATAAAAAATGGATTCATTCATGACACTTTCTTGACACTATCATCACATAATGTGCCTTTCCATTGATCTGTGAAAAACATTTCAAAAACATGGGATGAGCATAAAAATCTCAGTAAGGGATATAAAAATACGGAATGGAAACATTAGTACATGTATACATAAGAATCAATGAAATCATACTTTACTCATAAAACATAATAATGTTAACATACCTCATGAAATCATAAGATTTATGAATAACTCATAGAAATCATAAGACTTAAAGGTAACTTTAGGCATTCATAACATTCTTCGGTAGGGAGTAACCATCCTGGTTACGTTTGGAATACCCATTAGAGTATATTCCCTAAATATCTTTGTAGAAACCTTAATGTTTTACCCCTTCGCGTTACCCAATGCCCGCCCTTAGTTTATCACGTAACCACCCATCTTCATAACAATGCCCAAGAACCATAACATAATCGTATCACATAAAATATGCATAAAGGAAACATAACATTTCCACTTTTCAATCACAAGATATCAATACAACACATTGATATAAAAAAATTATGAAAGCCATTTTCAATACCAAAATAAAATAAAATTAATACATGGTATTTATTTTTCATTTAAAAAAGTTATGGCGTGTAGAGGAAGCCGAAACTCAAATAATGGTCACGGTTGCCGAGAATTCATTGTCGCCACATACATTCGACAAAACATTGCATATTGTCGTTTAGTAAAACGCTTCGTTTAAAAAAATATTCCTTTTGAATAAACATATAAGTCAAAGGGGTTTATACACTGTATAAAATAATGTTGTTTATAAAACAAAATTTTCCTCAATGAAAGGAGATTGAGATGAAGTCCCATACCTCAGGTCCGACCTGACTCGATCGTTCTTTAACATCCTAAATAATAAACTTGAGTTAATTTCTACTTTCCTAAGAACCTTTTTCAAGTTCATTATTCCTTTTATATCACTTATTACCATGTTATTAACACTATGTAATTATTTATGTTAATAATGGTCGTTTTGTCGATCATTGGTACTTGAGTCAAAAATAAACTCTTTATAATTACAAGTTGTTCATGTGGTAAAATATAAATTATATCCATATTTATATTCATGATTTATATATCATATATATCATATATATCCAGTATATACATGCATTTAAAATATTATATAGCATTTTGAGGTAAGAAATGAAATGCACTGTTCATGGAGACGGTAAGCCGTACGTACGCATGAACACTACTTTCATTTCTATTTCATATTTTATGGAATGGAATAATAATGATATAAAGGTATATTATAATTATAGTATAATATCATATATAATATCATTAACTCCATCCTTTATATGTCCCACATATGGCATTAACAAATCAAATCACTTTTAGGGGGCAGTAGTCCGCACTTCCTAAAATGAAGATATCATGTTTACCCATAATGGAAACCATAAAGGTATAACATATATGAAAAATAAAGAAGCTTAAGGAAAACAAAAACATATTATATATCATATATAAATATAGTGATATCTTCATTCCCACCTTTGAAGGTGTTATAAGAATATTGAACAATCATCATTTTGTGAGGCAGAAATTCGCCATCCACGGAAACAATATGCTCTTTTACCATTAGATGAAGGTGTGTGTAAGTGTCACTCAAATAATTCTTATAAAAAAATCCTATTATATTGAATATACAGGTGTTGTTACAAAATAAATGAATAAAAATAGTTTAGGGGGTTGGAAAATAAAAATAAAACAAAAAAACATTAGATAAGACTTTACCTTTAAATCGGGTAACTCTTCTTGGTTTGAACCAAATGGTTTCTTGACGAGCTTTATGCCTAAGGTAAGGCTTTTAGGATGAATAGAGGGATGTGGAGAGATAAAATGAGCAGATCTTGGCTGAGCCAGAGTCTTGAGAAGTGTGGGTAAGGAGGTAGAGGTGGGATCCATTTATAAGAGGAGAGGAGGGGCACTCTTGGATAGTTATAAAATGTTACTTTATATTAAAATGAGTTTCGGATTTTAAAGGTCCCAAATTGATATATTACGAGGATAAGGTGATGAGGGTTCGAAATATACTCATAAAATAGGTCTCTGACAAATTTAAGTATTATATTTTACATTGTCTTTTCATTTTATTTAAATCATTCATTAATGAGGTAATCACTGCATCATTATGATGTCATAAATAATTTAATTTATTTAATGTCTAAAAATTATAAAAAAAATACTATGATATAGGAAATATTTATAGCTTTCCAATTACTATTTATAGTCCAAGATATCATTTATGTAGATAGAAATTAATTTGTTTTACTTAGGTGTTACATACTTTGTTATATTTAACTTTCTTTAAAAATAAAAATATAAAAAGTCATTATCACAAAAAAGTGATTCCATGGGGTCCCCAAGTTTGGCACAAGGAATCCCATGGTCGGCCATGACCCAACCAGTATCATTAGGACACATTTTGGGGTCAATTTTTATTATCATGATATTATTTTGTTATCCTTAACTACCTGATTACTAATTAATCAAGATAATTAAAGATAATTACCGTCGTTACTATTCATAATGTCCAAAAACAAAAGAGTATCAATTACATAATTTGGAAATTTTGATTCCAAATATGGAATCAATTTTACCAAATTCCAATCATATAAATTTCAATAATTAATTTAAAAATAATTCCCGTTGTTAAAACAAATAGCGGGTTTTTTGAAACAATATCTATGAAAAGCTTGGCACTTGTTTATGCCCAATTCCAAAGTGAAATTAATTCTAATGACCACCATTGGATTAAATGATAAAAATTTATTATAATTAAACTTTATAAAAAATTAAAAAGGCAATCTATCCATATAATTAAATTAGATGAAAAAGCAGTTTTGATGTAAAATCCAGTATTTTTCACTACTCATTAAAAAAATGAACATTGTCAGAAAAATAACAAAAAATATCCAAGGTAAATTTCAATGTCCCAATCATAATGAAAAAGTTTATTTTGACAAATATATATTATAAAATTGTCAAATTTTTTATTTAAAAATGGTTTTCCATCAAAATGCAGTAAAACAATCTTTTAAAAATATTAGTGTATTCCATGCTTAAGATTGGATTTATTCTCATTTTAAGCCTCTAAAAAACTATCTAATTCATAAATAGATATAGATAAGAATATCTATTATTCATTACTTAATTTGGATGTTACAATTTCTGTGGGATTTCATCATAATTTCCAATTCATTTAGGCATATTTGTTAATGTATTCCATTTTCATTTTTATGTTGTGTATATAATGCCCCATCTAAATAGTTAACATTAAAACCTATTTATTCATGATTATTAATATTTTGTTTCAATTTTATTATTTATTTAATTACTAATTAATAGTTAAAAAAGAGGTAATGATTACTATATAATCTCATATACATTTTTCATTATTTACCTTATCTCGAAACAATAAATTTCCTAGGAACATTTACTATTATTCATTAAACCTTTCACAAATATCCATATATTTGAATGATGAGTTTGATTATTTATAACACCATATTAATATATAAACATATGGGGTTTAAATGTACTATTATATTATTAGTTGGTGAAATTTTGATAAATCTATATCCTTTGGGAAATGTAGATATTAGATGATATAGAATATTAATTCATGAATTAAATCCAATATTTGATATATGAGAAATTATTTTGACATTCCTTGGTAGTATGAGATCATGAAAACATATTTAATTAGTAGTCTCATAAGATGAATCTATTGTTTATCCTTGGTTATATGGTTTTTTATGTATACCTACTAATAAGATTTAAACTCTCTTATGAACAGTCTTTACTATAGAAGTATAATGAAGCCCATGATATTGAGATTCTATAATTAGGAATTTCCATGACTAATAATTTTTTTATTATTATCCATGATTTTTTTTAAATGATATTATATCTAGATTAATTTCATTCTTAATTTATAGATTAAATGGAATGATTTTTTTTAGATTTCCATTTTGAATAATACTTATATATTAATGATAGTCATGTTATTAAAATGTAATGTTTTGTCGGTTATTTATCATTCCAAATTTATTATTCATTTTTTAATCATGATATTCATGGTATAGATTCAATTGAATGAGTATTCATTTTTTTTCCTTACCATATTGATTATTAATTATTAAATTAGGATAGTCTAGTTATTGATAAATTGCAATGTGTTGTAATACATTTACCTTGTTAAGTTTATTATTCCATATTAAATATACTTTATTTACATTAAATATGATTCCCCTTTAGTTAAATCTTACTGAGAATCTAATCTCACTTCTGTTTTATACCTTACCAAGAATATAGGATGTGTACTATGACTTTATTGAAAGGATATGATATAGGGAATAATGATATTATCCAAAAAAATTATGTTGTATTTTTTGTATTAAAATTTTACAAGGTAATCATTTATATATCTAGTTTACGATGACTAATAAACTATTTATTCCTTCAGGATTTGATCGCTTTTATCTAATATAAATAATGTAACGTTACTAATATATTGGGGAAATAGAAGTCAAGGTCATTACTTTTTGTGTTAGATATTATTTAGTGGAAAAATTGGAAACTAAACTAATGAAATAAAATATTATAGAACATAACTAAATAATAACCATTGAGAATACCAATAGAAGAACATAATAATGTTTTTGAAAGTTTGATATAATGTGGTTTTCAAAGAAATAAATCTTTTTTTGGATACTACAAGTGGAAGTTGTTATAAGATAGAAGATCCTAAGGGTAGTAACTCCAAAATAACATTGTCATGATTATTTCAAGAATTACCTAGTACATGATAATGGGACTCACTATGCACCCTATTTGAAATTTAATAGGGATATACTATGGATTATTCATACCTTCATTACAAAAAATTTATAATGGATTCGAACATATAGTGATAGTAAATGATGTATGTTAAACCTAAGGTGTCATGATTTAATATAAGGATTCATGATTTATTTATCCTATAAATTATTATATATATTTCCCATGATGACTATTTTTAAACATCTAATTTTTTTTGTTTTAGTCAATGGTTAGTACCTAAAGGAGTCATTTTAAAATTGAATTTGAATGAAAATGAGGTTACTATGAAAATTTAATAGGATGATTATAGGATTGAATAATATTGTGTTTATTCCAATTAAATTATCCTAAAATATTAACACCAAACTATCCCTTAAAAAACTCTCATGATTACAAAAGAAGCAAAACTTGTAGTTCACTAAGTTCTGAATATGTGGAGACCATGGAATAATTCATGAATGATTACCTTCATGTCATTAATGTGGAAATAGACACTAAATAAAGTCCATAAATTTATTATAAAAAGGATTATATTTTAAATATTAAACTCATTAATCAATGATTGTTAAATAAAAAAATAAGGATTATAATTTGTGGAAATAAATCTAATCCTATGGATGAATTTAATGTTCACTGTTATAAATTTGGGGAACCTTATCATTATCCAAGTAAATTCCATCTTCTAAAGGATAAACCCTTGAATTTGTAAGGACCTATATTTAAATAAAATGTATAATGTATTTCGGTATTACAATTCCATAGTTAAATCATAGAATCATTTTTCAAATGGTATTTTATTAATAAAAATCATGAAACATATCAATATTGTTTTAAATTTGATAAAAAATTATATCTTCACCGAATTATTATTTACTGATACCATCATGAGATTATGAGTTTAATAATTATAATATTATCACTGTCATAAATGCCCATTTTTATGTTTTATGTGGTAGGAATTTAAAATTATTAAATATATAGTGGGAAAATTTAATGGTAATAAAACGGACTAGTTTAGTGTATTTTTATTTGGAAATTTTTTTAATTAAACTTCACTTAATTTTTTTGGGCATAAGTATAATTGTAATGGTAAAAAATATGTTTTACATTTACATTTTTGTTGTAATAATTATGGTTCATCACAATTTCAGAGAGTTATTGGAATTATATTAATATATTTTTGGAAAAGGGACTACATGTTGGTTTTAGATAAGGTCATAGGGTTTCAATGCACAATTGAATGATGATTTGGGTTTAGGTATGGCCATTAAAATTTGTGATGTTCTGTTTAATATTTCATTGTTTTTACAAAAATTATTTTCTGATTAAATATTAATGAATGAATTGTGGTGTTACTTTTTAGATATATAAATAAATATAATATTCTTGATATCTTGTGTTAACGATATTGGTTAAAAATAATATTTAGAAATATGTTGGAAGACTCACAGCTCTTTTATTAATCATATATTTAATTAAAATATAATTTTAGTGATTATGTAATAATAATTAATTTTCAATTTTTATTTCATATAGTAGGAGATTTTGTTGAAATTTATAAAAAAAACCAAAGGATGACTTTGAACATGTCCAATAGAAGTATATCAAGAAATTATATTTCCTTATATTCATAGATAGTTGAATAATTATTCATCATTAGGAAATTATTATTGAAAAACATTACCATACTACTATAAAATTTTATGAATAAATTTTATTTTAATTCATCATAGTTTATTTTGATTTGAGTTCCCTAAATTTTCATTGACCACTATCTTTTTTTATCAATAATTTCTATCACTCTCTTTAATTAATAACAATGTCTTCCATATCAATATATTGACTTAAGAACTATGTTCTCCTATTGGAAATATTATTTACATGGTATTCCATATTACTTTAATATATCTCTTTCTCACATATCAAGATGAATTATTATTATTAACCGAATTATTTTGTTCCTTTATTCAAAAAAATAAATTCCAAATGTAAAACAATGTGTTACTGAGATCATGTTTAAATTATGAGTACAAAATGTATTAATGGTGGAGAGAATGTAACACCATGATATTTTAAAATAAAAATGTTTGGTTTGATAGTGTATATGGAAAACAACACTGATCATTGATGAGAATATAAAACCTCATGTCATTGTGATGTATTTATTTTTAAATAAATTTGATCACATCGACGGATTTTTATACAAGGACCATGATGTAAACAATACATACTTTTGAGGATGATGCCAATAACCTATTCTCATACATTTTTCTATCTTTTTGGGTTTATATTTTCAGATAATTAGGACTAACATATACATCATAATATAATATAATCAAAATTAAAACATCCAATTAGTTTTTATTTAGCCGTAATATAACAATATTAAAAAAATCGTTATCTTATTTCATTAAAACATTCAATGAAATTAAACATGACCTCTTCCATTACCTTGCCCATCGTTAAAATACTATGGAAACATTTTAATAATTTAGGATGAGGAAAAAAATATAGTAAGGGATATAAAAATTAGATGTTAATATTTATATTATAAATAATTATAATCTATATAATACCCTTTCATAAAAACATTACATTTTACCCATAAATGAAAATATAATTATATAAAAATGTAATTTATTTTTCCTATTAAAAAATTATTTCCATGAAAACTCATTAGGAAGCATATAATATTCATATAGGTACATTGGGATATCATCTCATATAACCATTACAAAAACCTAAGAGATCACTGGAAAATTTGAATGACCTCAGCCCAACTTATAGTATAATTCCCCATATAATAGAATCATTACTCAATGAATTTGAGTGTTATCATGGTTCACCAAATGTTTATGCTCTAATGGTGTCACCCAATGCAATATTTACCCAACAATCATATTTATTGTCCTTAAACACCACATGAAATTAACATCTAATAATTTGAAAAACAATTTTAAACCTGTATGAAAATAACATTGAGATATTAGAGTACCATCTTCCTTAAAAATACCACTTTCCATAAAGAATACAATATTCCTTAAAACCCCATTTCCAAAACCAAAATACCCAAATAAAATGTAAATAAGAATTTTCATTTAACAAAACATTTAAATTTGTATAGTAATTTAGAAATAAAATATAATTGTTGGCTACTGGAATAGTCATTATCATCGTAATTCAAAAATACAATATTTCATTTTTTATTTTTCAAATACATTTTGTTTAAATCATGTAAAATTATTCATTTAGAGAACCATTGAAATATTGTAAAAGATACATAAAATTAACGCCATTATTCATTTATATCTAAATAAAATATTTTAATAATCATTTCAAATCATTAACATGAATGAAAAATAGATTTTGTTTGGAGAATCAAAAAAGGTTTTTTTTAAGAAAAAACCATTATCACTTTTTAAATATTAAAATCATAAACCCTCTAAAAGAAAAACATTAATCACATTAAATACCATGATAGTGATAAATTAAAGATTTATCATGTCAAAAGTTATATGTATGCACATTATAAAATAATAACAGTTAATAAATTCAATAAATTTTCTAGAAGAAGGAAATCGAGACAAATTCCCTTACCTTGAGATGGATTCTTTATCTATGACTTTATCTTCCAGGATAATAAAATTATGTAAAATATTTAATTGGTTGAGAAAATATTATAATGAAATTATTACTTTTATTTAAATTATTTCACTAGAATATCCCAACCTGAGTATCACACCATAGTCCCTCTAGCCAAATGGTCACATGACCTCAGGCGTGCCTCCCTAGACACCAGAGGCTATCAACTTGAAATGAGGGTTTGATAAGTCATTCATGGGGAGAATATATCACTTTTACCTTAGTAAAACACCATATGAAGTAGCTATGAAATAGAGGAAGCATATTTAATCATAAGTAGTACCAATTTTATAAGATAATCAAAACAACCAATACAATATTCAAGTGAAAGGGAAAAATGAAATGAAGATTTTAGTGTGAATGTTTCATAAAAAGGTAAATAATGATAAAGAGACTAATGAACCCATGAAAATCCCAAACCATGTTTGGTTCCCTCAGCCATGATCCTTCCCCAATTATCAATCTAAATCATATTTATTTCCCTTAATCTCTCATGTATCAATAAATTCTATTTGTGTACCAATCAGGAACCCTAAGTAGGTTTTGAGTACAACAAATTAGTCCACCACAACAGTGTCTATAATAATTCTTGTCAAATGTCAGGGTATGTAGTTATATAAAAAAATAATACAATGATTAAATAAATAGTTATAACAATATCATTTATTATTTATTATGTCATATTAACTCTAATTTTCTGGGGGATAGTCATACCACAATACTAACATCATCTTATACCGGAGACTAAAGAATTCCCATGGTAATATCATATCATAATGAATACTTCAAATCCTACAGAATCTCAAAGTATTCAATGGTGATATTGTATCTTAGTACCTAATTACACTCATGTTGGAGTTCGAAGTATTATAATGTGGGGTGAAATCTCAGAGTACCTTTTTACCATTCTTCAAATTCACACATAAATGCCAAGGTTACCAATAAAAAATTCAAAAGTAAGATGACCATGTCACCATACTTACTTCTCAATATAAAGACCATGTTCCCATTATTTTAATCATAAGTATAATGACCATACTACAATTTATACTTCTCATTTGAATAAACCTGTTCCAATTCATTTACTATTAAGTATAATGACTATGTTAACATTAATACTTCCCAATTGAATGACCATGTTTCTATTCCTTTACTCAAATAATTAATTCATAATTAATAATCCACATCAACTGAATTACTAATTCCAAAATTACCTAAATGCATCAATATCCTTAACTAACTCCATAACGAGTCAAGTATTATTAACCCATTAATTAACTCAACAATTAATTAATAAAAAACACAATTTTTATCTCATATATAATTTTAAAAAATTAATCATCCAAATACAAATCTCAACTCATTATGATTTATCACATAATTTATTATCTTGATCATAATATCAAGTATTATAATTAACTCACATTTAATTATTTTATATTGAAAATTATTAATATCTTAATTAATCCCCTGATTAATTATCTATATCATAGCCCCGAATATCATAATTAAATTCAGTCAAATTAATTATCCAATATTCCATCCCTTTATTCTCAAGATTAATTCATCAATAAATCATTGAATTAAAAAAATGATTGATATATCCACTGGTTAACATAATCAACAAATTTAAGAATCCATTTTCTAATGAATTCAAGAAATTATATTATTGTGAATACATTTTTCAAATCCACGAGTATGTGAATTAGAACTTAGACAATCTACCTTAATTCATTGAAAGACATTCGTTTAATAGAAATCCCCAAATTCTATGCTGCACAATGTCATAGAACTGATATCAAAATCAAAATCCCAAAATCAAAATCAATGACATTAAGTTCTTATAAATCTAGTTCTAGATCTAAAATCCTAGATCTTGATCTCACCCAAAAGGATTAGATCTAATGAAAAGGGGAAAAATTCCCCAAATGATCAAGGAAAGAGATAACAATGATTAGGATAGACATCAGGATGAGATCCATATACTGGGAGAAGAGGGGAACTTCGATTCGGGAAATGAATCTGGAAGAATGGAGGTCGGATGACATTATAACATTGTTGGAAAGATCTAGAGTCACCCAAAAAAATGTTTATACCTAATCCAAGGATAATGAGACGGTGGTTTATGGGTTTAGGTGATTTTAAATTAAAAACTGTGTGCATGATTTTATGGGAAGGGGTGCAAGGTTATGGAATTCATCTAGAAACTATGTGTCCCACACTTTCCATGGTCACATGGTTACCTGGGATTGGGTGCAATTATTATTTTAACCATGTGCCAACAATATACAACCCCTTTTCTAGAAATTATTCTCAAAACTCCGCCAAAACTCATCCAAATTTATAACTCCTATCAAAGGTACATAAAACAACAAAACATACCTGATCTTTTAACCAATATAACTCTAAAAAGGTCATTATCATACAATTTCCTTACCACAAAACAATTCATTCTTGATCTATACATACAATTATTTCTGTTATTCTCAGCCAAAAAGATCAAACCATTGTGACCTATTTTCGTCTTTGCTTCCCAATTTTCCCTCTCTCACACGTCCATTCAACCATAACACATAAACAATTGGCATGGCCATTCCACACAACACATTCTCACTATTATCCAGAAAATGTATTAGATTCTTTGAAAAGGATATGTCTATATCATGTTCAACCTCATCCACATCAATCACATGAGAAGGGTTAGTGTGATATCAATGTAGTTTTGACACATGGAAGGCATCATTCATGGTACTATATTTCTTTCGAATATCCAATCTGTATGCCACCAGTCCAATCCTCTTCACTACCTCAAATAGTCTTACTAACCTTGGCATGAACATGCCCTGCCTCCATATCATGTGGTGAACCAACCTAGGTGACACCGAAAGGAACACACGTCCACCCACTATAAACTCTATTGATAATATTCTTCTATCATCATACGACTTATGTCTACTTGGAGATGTATCCATTCATTTTCTAATCAACTACACTTTCTCTGATGTCTCTTACATGAGACTCGATGCCAAAAAGTCCGAGTCACCCGCTTCCATTCAGTATAGAAGTGATCTATATGGACAAACATACTGAGCCTCATATGGTGCCATCTGTATACATTCCTGATAACTATTATTATAGTAGACCTCCATTAAATTTAAGTGATTATCCTGAGACCCAATGAAGTCAAGCACACATGCCTGCATCATGATATCAAGGACATATATAGTATGTTCTAACTAACCAACTATATTTTTGTGGAAATTTGTACTCAATAAGAACATTGTACCCAACGCTTTATGCAATCCTTTCCAGAAGCATGATGTAATGAGTGAATCAAGATCTAAAACAACAGTTTAAGGAACAACATCTGGAAGAGATATCTCCTGAACATATTTTTCTATCAACATCTCTATAGTAATGGTTTCCCTTATAATAAAAAATGTGATACCATTATTAGTCAATACATAGTGACCCAAATAGTGTTAGTATTATTATGCATCTTTTGAATACCTACCCCAATGTCCATTGTCAGGTCATCCCACATCCATTCTAGATTGGGAACTGGTGGTTGTAATCCTCTATTTAGTTGATGATCTACCTTTACTTATTGACTGATGAAGCATCATGTCACAAGACCATATATCTATTTTTTTGTGACCAACCACGAAAACTATTTTTTATGTCAAGGAAAATTTTTCTAAACCATGGACTCACCTCCAACATCATGGAATGAAATTATCACATGAGATCCTCTCGTATACTCATCGGTTCAATAGCATGATTATTCACACAGATGATCTCATCCTCAACTGTAAACTAGTCTGAAGGCATCTCCACACCATCAATAAATTCCACCAAAGCTATGAACTTTAAATCCTTTTAATTTATATCCCTTTATTTTGTTCAAAATCATAGACTCTAATGAAACTGAAACTAGATACATATTCTTTGGACTCTCTCAAACCACCACATGCATTTCATTCATCATAGTCATCATATTCCATTCTCCAATAAAGTCTTGAACCATATAAGTCTTAACTTTCTTACTCCAGGTATCAGCCACACTATTTCCTTTCTTAGAAATATATGCCTGTTCAAAATCAATTGACTACATAAACTCTACTCATCTCTGCTGTCAATGATTCAATTCAATCTATGAAAATAAATACTTCTTGATCTTGTGATCTATACAAACATTAATATTTTTTCCCAAAAGGCAGTAACATTGACACTGAAGAGAAAAAATAACTGGTTCCAACTCAAATTCATGTGTAGGGAAGTTTTGTTCATTTTGTATTATATAAAAAGACTCATACATCGCAAATCAATCCCCTTTCATCCAAAAATCTTACAACCTTATCTTAAAAACATCACAATAAATCATTTACTCATCAATAGACTCAAGTAGGATAAACATTGGTTTCATTTCAAAACAATTTTTCATCTTTTGAAAATCATTCTCACATGCTTCTCTCTACTCAAATATTATACCATTCTTTTTCAATTCTAAAATTAGTGCTTCCAATCCTGAGAAGCCTTGGATGAATCTCTAGTAATTTCCTGCTAGTCACAAAAATAATAGGATATTGAAAACCATCTAAGGATACTCCAAAGATACCACTACATGGTGCTTATCTGATTCCACTACAATACCTTCTTCTAAGATGATGTTCTACGTTATGTCTACATGATCCATCCAAAATTTACATTTAGATATATTAGAGTATAGAACATTCTATCCCTATGTACGTAGGATGATGTAACGATATTGAGTATGATCATCATGAGTTGTGGAGTAGACCAAGACAACATCAATGAATACTAAAACAAAATTATGTAGGTATAGGTGAATGATCCTATTCATCAAATCCATAAACACTCCAAGAGAATGTTTCAACTAAAAATGCATTACTATAAAATCATAAAGTCTATACCTGCTATTAAAAGAATCCTTAGTATATCAGAAGTCTGAAATCTCAACTGGTGATACCCTAATCAAAAATTGATCTTTATGAAGACAGAACATCCAATCAGCTTGGGAAACTAGTTATTAATAAATAGATGAGGATGTTAGTTTTATACATAAATTTTTTAACTTCTATTTATCGAATAATGGACATAAACTCTCATCATCCATCTTTGTGAACAAAAAATGTGATCCCCATGGCATAAATATGGATTGATTATTCCTCTATCCTTAAACTTCTCCAACTATTTTTTGATATCTTGATGTTTAGTAGGTTCCATTATTTACCATGGAATAGATACTGGAGATCACCCAGTATGAGTTCAATAATGAATTACACATCTATCTAAAGTTATAGCGTTGAAAATCTTTCATGAATGACATCCTGAAACAGGTCTACAAATGTGGGAAGGAAATTTTCACTAACACCCTATCATCCACCAATAAGCTTGAAACGTGGTCTCTCATATCTCAATGTTTCTTTTTAATTGTCCCGGCTCAGCCTTCCTGGATATCCCACTCTCCCCTATGAATGTAATTGTCACTCATATAAGATGTAAAGGTCACCCTCCTACGGTAACAATAAATATGAGCAAGATATGTATCCAGATATTGTATACCCAAAACTATGTACAATCCTGACATATCAAGAATATAGGAATCACATAATAAAATTTTACTCATTGATCTTGAGAAAATATCCTCCGCACAAAAAATATGTCTCTAGACCGTACTCCCAATAGTGTATATTTTATCATTGTCCATCTCACAAACTCCACTACCAAGCTCAAAACATTTACATGTTTCATAGATATGCCTTAATGAGAGGAAAAAGTATAAAATAAATATATATATAATGTAGAAGATACTATAATATTACCTCTCACTATTGGTGGCCAAAACTCACTCTCCAAAAATGTAGGTTGCACTGCATGTAAATTTTTATCCCTTCTTCCCTATGATGTAGTCTGACTCCCCTATGTAGAACAACTCTGTTGATAAGGGTTCTATAACCCTATAGAACCACATCCACAACCTCTTATTTCTTAGTAGGTAAAGCCTCGTCTTCCTGACCGATATGGTGTAGAAGATCCCCATACTGCACTTTGACTCTTCCCAAATGCCCCCTCAAAATGAGTCTGTCGCAGTAACCAGTAGAACTTTTGTAGGTTTCCTATCTTGAAAAAATATGAACACTCTACTATTATTTGGGAAAAGCATCAAATTTCTATCACATCCTACCAAAATGATGATAGATCACTCGATTAAGGTCATATCCAACCCAACCTCCTGTCTATGAACTCTACTTTGCATTGGCCTTGTTAAAGTTGTTATAACAGAACATCCTTCTCTCATAAGTCACCCCTTGTGATCGTCTAGTAACAACTACATATCTAATATTGGAATCCTCCTCAGGATCTCTTAAACTATGAGAGCCTGATACATACAATTCATAAACGTATATAGTCATAATTGATTTACCTCAAAAAAAATATCACACGTAGGTTTTTATTGATAGTGTTCCATTGTAGTTTCTTCATCTCCTGCAAATTATGGAGAAAATAATTACAGATCTCATTAGACTCCATCATAATCCATCATGGACATGATCCCTTGGACATTATGCATTAATTCTACAGCATTGTCTTGTATCAGCTTCTTAGGATAGAAGTTCTCTATGAACCTCTCCAAGAATTATTTCTATAACTTACAATCAGTTTTCTCAGTTCACAACTGAATGTCTCGCCATTGCTTTGTTGATCCCTATAGAATATTAGAAACCATCCTAACCCACCCTTTATCAAGATCCTCCAAATGGTCACGTATTTTCTCAATGGACTCAACCCAGAATTCAACTCCCTCAGTCCCACCCTCTCCAGTAAAAGTCAGATGGTGCTGCAACAAAAACTCCCTTGTCAACTCAGACATGCTTATCACAACCAGCCATGTGTATCTTTCCATGAATTGCATGAAATGAGAAATTTTCTTCGGAAACTTCTCCCCTTCATCTTCATCTAACACCATCAATTCCTCAAGTTCCCTTATTGGAAGACTATTCTTATCCATTCCCATTAGTCGTCCATTGAATTAGTATCATGAAGGAATATTATCTACAATTCCCAACACACGTCTTTTGTCTCATAACAAATCCTTATAACCTTTATGTAATAGGAATAAACACATTAGGTCACAACATTTTCCCCCAAAACACACCACATGGTCAATATAGAGGTGTTATAAAAACCCTAGACCATCTTACTCATAGGTTTTGATAATAAATGTAAAGACACAATCATAGACAAGTTTAACATTTATAAATCCAATTAATCTCATTTTCCATTATTTCTCAATTCATTTTAAGCATCATTTTTTTGTTTTAATCTCACAAACAAGGAAAATAGTTCAAGTTCCCAAACATAACCATAATACATTATCCTATGTGTGCATAAAATTATTCATGTCACAATAACCCTATGTTCATAGAATTATCCATGAAAACTCATCTCTCATGAAATTTTAGGGTACGAATCAATACAAAAAAAAATCTCAGAAACATTAACCACATCATACCATAACGGTGTCACCTAAGGTAAACTAATATTCATCTATAACAAAAAACAATAACCAAAAACAATCCCATAATATGTTCTCGTGTTTTCCCTTATACATGGGTTTACAGCACCCATGCACGAGCTCATTACCAACACCCAAAAAATTATATTCTTGCTTTTACATTTCCATAATAGTAAGACAGAAGAAGAAGAATGATAGCTGGAGCTCTGATACCACTTTGTAACATCCCAACCTTGGTGCCACCCTATAGTTCCCCAAGATAATTAGGCACATGACCACAGGAACACATCCCCATATTCCTGAGGCTACTGACTAGAAGAGAGATTCTAGAATGTAATTCAAGGGGGCACAATACCCTCATTTATCATAGTAAAACACCAGCTAAAGTAATTAAGAAACATTAGGAGAATATGTAATCGTAAACAGTACCAATGTCATTCGATAACAAAAACAACAAATACAATATTCAATTGAAAGGGAAAACACTGTATGCTAGTATGAGTGTAAAATATCCTAAAATCAAAATTGAAAATAATGACACTAATGACTCCAAATCAAGCCCCAAACCAAATCCATTTCCTTCATCCAAGCTCCAACCCTAATAAATAATCTATCTCAGGGACTTTTCCCTTATCCTGTCCAGCAACAGTAAAGTCTATTAGGGTACCAATAAAGAAACCCATGTAGGTTATGGTTAAAAATCAGTAGGCCGCCACCAATGGTGTCTAAAAAAATTCTATTTAAAAGGTTGTGTAATAATTTATATAATGAAATGAAGTAAATTCATAAATATATATTTATCATATTATTATTTATTATTTTTTATTCATATTATCTCCAGTGTACCTGAAGATACTCAAAGATCAATTATAACTCCAACCCGTATCGGAGTCTGAAGCAGTCCATAAGTCATGACATGTATTTATACCTGTGTCAACTCATTTCGGAGCATAATGTATTCAAAGGTGATATGATATCTTAGTACCTAATTTTAATTAGGTATGTGACTGATGAATTACTATGTGAGGAGATATCTTGGGGTGCCATTATTACCATTCTTCAAATTCACACACAGATGCCAATGTTACCAATAATAAATTATTATGTAAGACACAAATTTTATTATTATTTATTCTCAATATAATGGCCATTTTTTTTAATCATAGGAACAATTACAATGTTATTATTTATAATTCCAATTTTAATGACTATGTTCACATTCAATTAGTAATAAGTTCAATGACATTGATAACATTAATACTTCTCAACTAAATGACCATGTTCTCATTCCATTACTCACATAATTATAACATAATTAATTCAGAATTAGTTATTTAATTCATCCAATTTAATATCCCATAATTAATCCCAAAATTATATTGTCTAGATCACATCCCAAAATCTCATATTTATATATTTCCAAATTAATTATACAATAGGTTAGCCCCTTATACTCATGATTAATTCTCCAATCAATCATTTAATTCAAAAAATCATCAATTGTTAAATTGTTCAAACTAATAAACCATATTTTGGAAACTAGTAGATAAATAATTCTAGGAATTTTAAATTTATGCATAAACACATAAAATTCAGGACTATAGGAATTAGGTCATAAAACACCAACCTCAATTCATTGATGAACGTTCATTCAACAGAATTACCAAAAATAAGAATAACAAACCATTGTAGATATGCATCACAGATCTAAATCACAAAATAAAAATGAAGGATATTAAGATCTACTCAATCTAGATCTTGATCTACAATACTAGATCTATATATTATTTAAATGGATTAGATCTAAAGAAACATAGGATAAATTCCACCAAAATATCAACAGTAGAGGGAAGAATGATTGGAAAACATATCAGGATTAGATCCACATACTGAGAAAATAGAGGATCTTCGATTCCAGAATTAGATCATATATTATAGGCATCATATGACCATGGAACCCCTCCAAAATATTATGGAATTATTGAATGGAGTTTAGTCCCAAGATAAGGTTAAATTAAATGTGTGTTAGGAGTTGAATTGATTTAATATTAATTTTATTGGGTAATTAAAAACCACAATAATTGTTTTCTAGGTTGGGGAACATGATTAGGGAATCCTTGGGCCAACTGGTCAGCCCACACTGTCCATGATTGCTTGATTACATGGTTTTGGGAACACAGTTTATTATAACCATTCACCAACCATGAATATCCCCATTTCATCATTTTATTCTCAAAACTCCACCCAAACTGACCACATTTTATAAATCCTATAAAATTTACAAAAAAAATTACCTAAAACATCACTCAAGATATCTTAAAAAAATGTCAAGATATTACAATCTGTGTTGTATACAATTACTTATTCAATTATGTTTATTTCAGATGATTTTTCCATTTTTGGATTAAATTTCAAAATAAACATTTGTATGATGACCATGGTTATAAAAATAATTATATGAATATATAAACAATAGAAATCTTGAAATAATTAAATTATTTTCACATAAATTTTACATTTAATGAAATCATAAATGAATGTTATGAAAAATGAAAAAACATTACGATCCTGGAGATGGTAGGTCCAATGTTTGTATGAGTAATGTTTCAATTATTTAATGATCCTTATGGAAATATGGTAAGTAAAATTTTGGATTTTTATAATTATATATTAATTATACATACCATATTATTTATTTTCATATACATATATATATCATTCCAGGGAAGTGGTGGTTAAAAAATAATCACATCGCGTTGAGGAGGCGGCAGTCGACACATCTATGAATTATGTTTTTACTTTTTGGGTGAGTGAACACGTGTGAAAGAAACATATATTTTATAATTATCTACAGGAAAATATTTCAAAAATATCATAATTATATAATTTATATCACATATATTCATTATCATTACCCATATTACCTATCCTGTAACATATTAGTAAAAAATGAATCACATCATTTTGTGAGGTGTTCATCCACTGTACACATGAACGGTGTCATAATATACATTAAAAACATCAATATAAAAAGTGTATATATGATATAATTATAGAATAGGTAAAAATAAATTTATAATATCATATAAAAATATTATATCTTTCATTATATACTACTATGAGATGTGGTATTGGTAAAATGAATGATATCCTTTTATGAGGACGTAGTCTTCCATACAAAAGAATGATGATTTTGTAAAACATTTGATGGATTTTTTGTGGGTGTAGATCATAAAATTAATATAAAAAATATAATATTATTTAATAAATTAAGTTTTTTATATCATCAGGGTGTTATATTAACTTAAGGGCTGAAGAGAGAGATAAAGAAAGAATCATCATTAATGAATGTCATGTCTTATTCATGTGTCCAATATTGGTTCTTAACAACTACCTCATTTAGATGGATTTTCACCCATATTAAGGATTATATGATGAGTGTAAAGAGGTGTAAAATTTATTTGGTATGGGATGGTATGAACTTATATGTTTTTAAGGGGTGAATAGAGGGGAGAGTTGGTGGCCTTTTATAAGCGATGTGAGTGGCACACTTGTAATTTATTAGGAATAATGTTAGCTGAGCCAATATTTCCTACTAAAAAGGGATTCAATAAAATACCAAAATAAATACTAGATATAATATATTAAGATATTGGCAATAGAACTGGCTTTTTAAAATTATTTGGTTATTTTTAGACCTTGTATTCTATGTTTAAAAACTACGCAAACTTGTTTTTACATTAATCTTTGTAATTTAATTTAATTATTTTCACTAATTACTTTGGCCAACAAATTATGTTTACCATATTTGAAATTATTAATTATCATTATTATAAATATGTAATAAATTATTAATAATTCAATTCATTAATGTGGAAATTTTTTATTGAATATTAATCCCAGAGGTAGGGTGAGACGATTGGTTTTTAAATAGGGTTTATTTTTAGAAAAATATGATTCTATGTTTTCATTGTGAAAAATAATAATCATTTTAAAAAAAAATTAATATTAAAAAATTATTATATTTAAATTTCATTTCAATAATTTCCAATTTTGTTTTATTTTAATTAATTAAGGAGCATTGACATTATTCATTTTAGTTTTTTTAGAAAACACCATCTATAAACCCAAAACAAAATTGTACAAAAAACTATTATATACATGATTTAAAAATAATATAATGTATTAAATATAACTAAATAATAATTAGGTTACTTAATCTTATATTCAAAATGTATTGAGACATTTCAATTGCACAATTTATTAACAGAAAAATACTTTTTACAAAAATTATTATTTTTCATTCTTCGGTGAAAAATAAATATTTTACGAAAAAACAAAAAAAAATCACCCAATGTAAACCTTTATATGATGATTTCAAAAATTAAATTAATTTTATCTAATAATAATTCTAAAATTTATAATTATATTTTCAAATAATCGCATAAATAATTGTATTTAATTAAAACTTTTTCATTGTAAATTGTAAATTAATTTATATTTATTAACATATATAACTATATAATTTTAATAAAAAAATTTAAAATGATTTATTCTATCATTAGCAAGGTTTTTTTTATCATTCCCCTCTTTTTTAAATTTCATCCTCACTATTTAATTCACTTACTGAATAAGTGTGGATATATTTTTGTTTTAGGATTTTCAAGAATCCCATGGTGCATCATAAGCCATATAGGTTTTCAATGAAACCATAACCTAATAAATCATCTTATTATAAAAACATTTATCTTTGTGTTCAAGAACCATAATAATATGTTCCTCATAATAAATATTCTCTTCCAAATTAACTATATATTGTACTCAAAAAATGAGATGAATTTGGAACATATTTCATTAACATTCAAATATGATATATATTGTGTACCTAAGTAAAACTCAGTGGAAAGGCCATAGGGTAGAAAGCTGATAAAAAAATATCATGGATTACATATGGTCCAATGAAACATGGAATCATATTCCTATTATTACCAAAACAAAAGAAATTTTTCCATTGATAAACCTTAAGAAATAAAATATCACCTACTTCAAAAAAATGATATTTCCTATAGTTATCTTCATAACATTTTTACCTTCTCTGGGTTTTCCACATGTGTTTTTAAATCAATTATACATTCTATGTCATATCCTATACATTATATAGTTTAATAAATTTACTTTCTCAAACTCCATCCCAAAATGTTATTATCCATCCCTAATTTACATATAATGCCTCAAATTGTTCAATAAGTATATTGTAAGGAAAACAATTGTTATAATAAATCTCAACAAAAAAATATATTGATCCCAACATCCCTGGTAATTAATTGATGATGAATGAATAATATCTTCCATGGATTGAATTTTCAACATATATTTTCCATCATATTTTGGATGAAAATCTGTATTGAAATTTTATTTACTATCCAATGACTCTAAATTTCCATTAAATAAAATAGTTATAAACCTGGGATCATGGTATGAAACAATTTATAGAGGCAATCTATGTAATACGACTATCTCCTTAAGATACAGTCCAAAAAATGAACTATATAAATTACATCTCTAATTGGATGGAAATATATAGATATAGTTAATATATCAATAATAACAAAAATCACATTATTAACTTGAGATTTATTTAAAAATCCAAACATGAAATTAATTGATATATTCTCCCATTTCTACACAAGAACTGCAAAAGTATTAAGCTTCCCCTTCTGTAATTATCATTCTCCTTTTCCCAACCAACAAGTCATACAAGTAATGGTTAACCCAGAAATATATATTTTTAATCCATTCAAGTATTTTTAATTTTCAAGGAATTTGATCATCTTTTTACTACCCAAATGAATAGAAAATAGATTACTATGAGCATTAGATAGAAACTCATTCCTCATCTAGGAATCTGATGTGACACATAATATTTTTTCAAATTGAAAAATCCTTTATTAATCAATATTAAAAATTGAAACGTACAATTTTTAATGGATTCTACCTTTTTATGGAAATATTATTACACATTATAAGCTGTCATGATTCATTCTAAAAACGTTAATTGTATTGAATCCTGAAACAAAATATAGGAAGTCCTGATATAAAAAACTTCTATGATGAAATTCATCAAATTATTAACAAAAGGGTCAAATTGAAAACATTACAAGATTATTGTAACATTACGTTTTCAACTCAAATAATTAACATTTTTTTTAATAATGTTATTAAATTGTTTAGTTATAATAGTTTATTACTTATATCCATATTTTTTGTCACATCGTCAGTTATTTTTGATTGAATATATACTTTAACCATTTGTGATTAGTATATGATTCACACATTACTCTATAAAAATGATGACACAAAAGTATTTATGAAAAAACCACAATAGGTAATTTTAAATCATGTGTATAGTAATTTCACTCATAAGGATTCAACAAATTTAAATACTAATCATTTCTTGATTATTTTTCATTAGGACGTAACCATGTCCTTTCAATAATGCTACATTATAGATTAATGATTAACTATTTATTAAATGAGGTTCCAAAAATAGATATTAAACCTCAATTTTTTTTATTTACTATCACAACGTCATTTGATTTCATGAAATTGATTATAGTAGTATGAAATAACTTCATCACCCAATTCTGTTTTGGTTCGTGACAATTTCTATAGTATGATACTATCTTCAGAAATGTATTAAAATATTGAAAAAAATCATTAAAATGAAACATCTTACCATTTGATGGTAATAGGTTACCCCATTCATTGATTCCATAGGATTCTTTTCCTTGGATTAAATTTCTATATGGTGAAACAGCCTCCATCCGTAACACTTCTCTGACATATAAATACATTCTCCATGGTGATTTTTTCCACACTTACCACACCATGAGAACTTCAATATCATACCTCTATATTTATTTATTTTTTGTTTCACCTTCTCCTTCCATCCTGAACTAATTTTATATTTATCATCACAAGGCACATTAGAGTAAAAAAAACATCATTCTAATATTTTCATCACACACAAAAATTCTCATAGCTTTGAAATTATTATGTTTGATAATATATTTTTAGAATTAATTTAAATCCCAAGTAAAACCTATTAATATATCTATCATTTTATAAAATAATGTTTTGACCATAAAAGGCCAATACTGTGATGTTTGATTCATATGCAGTTATGGAATCTTCGTATTTTTGAAAAATACAAGGATTTTTTTTCATTTTTAGTCGAACAAACCTTAGGAAAATGTTTATCATGAAAAATATACTTAAATATTTCTTATTCCATGGAATAAATATTATCCTTCTCTAATGTATTCTTAACCAAAAACCACCATAAATCAGATTCACCTTAAATATGATAATCATAAAGACTTAGCTTTTGACATTCAAGACATTCCACAACACAAAATATATTATCCATAACATTGATTCATACTTTAGGTACCTATAGTTAAGATGATACACTAATATATAGGGGAATGTATCCCTAAAAATTTATCAACTACATACACATTCCTTGGTTTTAGATCAGATTTTTCTTTGGCATTGATACCCCTGTATTTATATACTATATAAACTGATCCAATTCTATAAAAAATGATATTTTCTAATTTCAACTATCTCTAAATTCTAATTTGAATCCTTAACTCTATCTTGGTACCTTCTCACTATAGCATCAATATTTCTTCTACGGAATACCATTTTAAAAAGTTAGAGTTGAGATTAAGAAACATGGTAATATTTAAATGACATTTCCTTATAAAATGACCATAAGAGGGAAATAATTCAATAGACTTATTTTATAATTATATGAACCACTAAACTTATCTAAACAAATAGTCGATACAAATAAATATAACTAATTTTCATTAACCATTACATAATCATGTGTTTTAAGTCAATAATTCATTCTCTGACATTTAATAGTCTTTTCTGGTTTAGAGTAATAGGTAATTAGGTCAAATCATAAATAACAAACCCATTAAAACAAAGTGGAAACTTCCTATAATCATCCATTTATCCCATAAACTAAAATATTTAGAAAAAACTCATGATCTAATTTTTTTGAAAACTCTTAATGACTTTGAAAAATAACACTTCTATTTCTTTATCCATTCGTGAAATCATGTGAAAATCGTTTAAAAATGACTGATGATCACAATAAGATCTTTAAGGGATATAAAAAAGGAGAAAATTATTTCTATAGTGTAAAAATTAATAACTATAAAAAAATTCTTGAAAATATAACAGTATACCCAAAAATTTAAATTCATTCCTAGATAAGACAATTTATTTTACATTTTTTAATTAAAATATTTCAATGAAAAATCATTACCAATAATAGAAATATCATAGAGCTACCTTTGGACTTCATATCATAGAACTCTTATAGATCCCTTACATGTTTTAATGAACATATTGAAAATATAAAATATAAATATATGGGGAACAAAATAATTATCCAATTAATTGGAGCACTATCTAGGTGCACACATTGATTATACTATAAAGGGGCCTCCAAGAACTATATGGGCACTACAATCATAGATGATATCAAAGAAAAACTACATCATATAACTATTCCATTATTTTGAAAAAGTATTCCAAAATAATTTTCAAATAAATTATATATATTAAATTTACATTTTCTCTCCAAATCCCAATTTCATTAAAAAAATAATTTTTTTCTTAAAAAAATGAATTTTCAATAAAAAATTAACAAAAAAATTAACTGGTTTTTTCATTTATAAAAACCTGTTACATTTCATATGAATCATTTAACAAAATATAATTTCATTGTTCTAGGAAAACACATTTTTTCTACATTAAATATATAACATTTCATTTGTCATTTTCAAAGTTTTCGATTTAAAACATGTAAAAATATTAGTTCTAAAAACCATTGATAGAATTTAAAAGATAAATAAAATGGAATTCAGGAATCACTTATATCCATAAAAATGATTTCACAAATAATTTTAAAATATTTATATAGCAGATAAACACTATTTCAAGCAAAACATTAAAAGATGATTTGTTTAGAGGAAATGTCCTTTATCACATTTCAAATATTTATATCATAATCATAAGGAATGAATAAGATTAAAATATTAATTAGACTAGAATAGAAAAATTCAAGATATATCATGTCAAAGAGGAAATATATACACATTATAAAATAATAAATGGTCATAACCTCATGAAATGCCTCATCAAAAAGTAATTGAGACATAATCCCTTACCTTGTGTCCGATTCCTCATGTGTTTCTATATCATATTGAATAATAAAATTATTTTAATTATTTACTTCCTTCAAACCCTTTTTTGTGTCTATTATTAATTTGTATTCATTTATTCCTTGTTTTGTATAATTACTTAATCAATTATGATTTTAACAGATACTTTAACCCTATGTGTCTTGTATGTCATAATCGACTTAGTAGGTTTTACAATGGACAAAGAGAAAATTATATTAACATATAAATATTAAAAATAATGAAATAATTATCATATTTTAACATCCATTATACTTTTAAATCCAAACATTAATTTTGGTAATTAAAAATGAAATAACTTTATGATCGTGGATATGGTAGGTCGTTCATATGCATAAGTAATGTTCCTATTTTTGAATGATTATTATGGAAAGAAGTAATGTGATAATTTACCTTTATAGAATGATAATTATTTTAAAATAAATATTATAATATTATATAATCAAAAATATATCAATCATTTGATGTTGTGGTGAAAAAATGAATCACAACGCTTTGAGAAGGTAGTAGTCCACACGTCCATTTAAGATGTTATCACTTCTTCAATGATTGAAAAGGTAAGAAATAAAATGACATATTAAAATTATTGTGTGATAAATATTTCATGAATTTTAGTAATATTTCATCTATATCCAATATATTCACTATAATTACCATTATTACAATCCATGTAATGTCTTGGTAAAAATGAATAACATTGCTTCACGATGATTTATTCCACCATACATAGGAGAGACATTATCATTTCCCTTATGTAATGAATATAAAAATGGTATATATGATCAATTTAATTCTTATTAATAATTATGTTATAAATATCATATATAAAATATACATACATCATTATACCCAACTGTGAGAGGTGGTAATAGAAAAACCAATGACATAGTTTCGCACGGTAGTAGTCTTCTTTAAACATGAATGATGATTTCATAATCCATTTAATGGAATTATGTCTTGGATTATGTTATACCCATAACATTAAAAAATATAATTATATTTCATATAATATGAATAATATATCATCATTGTAATTGAATAATTGAATGGATAGGATAAATAAATTTAAAAAAATTTCATTAATGAATGTTACCTCTTCTTTATATATAAACTATTGGTTTGCACAAAAGGCCTTACTTGGATAGCTTTATACCAAAATTAATGATTTTAGGATGAAATTATAGAATTGTATAAGTGACTATGTATGGCCTTGAAAACCCTAATTTTTATCTATGGTGTAAAGAGAGGGGGATAGAAGGTTTTATTTATTTATTAGGTGAGTGTCACTCTGGTAATGTTTTTTATGAATGTCATGGGAATTTGTTTTATTACCTACAAAGGGATTAAATAATGCACAAAAATATCTAATATATGGTATAAGGTGTAAATATGTCTATAAAATGGGTTTTGGATACGTTTTGGGTCATTTTTAGACCTTATATTTTTTTGTTTAACCACTATGTAGTTTTTTACCTAAATCATTGTAAAGAATCTTAATTGTCTTCACTAATCACTTTGGTAAAAACATATTTTATCTCTGTTTGAAATAATAAATAATTTTTATTCCAAAAATATATTCCAATTTTAAAAATTAAATTAAATAATTAAAATATTTTATTATAATGTTAATTCAGTTGAAACAGAGATAATATAGGTTTTTAAGAAGTTTATTTTTGATGAATATATATTGACACTATGACTAATAATAATCATCATACAAAACTAAATTAGTATTTATTCATTTATAATATATACAACCCATTAAAAATATTCCCCATAAGGAATTATTTTAATTAATTAAAAAGGAGAGACATTAACTATTACAAAATAGTTTATTGAAAAACTTGCCTTTAATCCCAAAAAACATAAAATTAAAATAAATATAAAGGTTATTAAATATTAACAAATTGAATTATATATAATTAAAAAATAATTATGTTAATTTAAGTGATATTAAAAACATATTGATTCTTTTAAATTACTAAATTTATTTAAAAGAAATTAAATTTTAACAAATCATTATTTACACAAGTCACTAAAAATACAATATTTTATGAAATATATAAAAAATTACCTGAAAGTAAATTTTTATTTTATAAGTTATAAAATTATAATCATTATATCAAATTCAAAATATAAAATTTATTAATTAAGGTTCAAAGTTTTACCTTGTAGAGAATTTTTTTAATTAAAATAATTTCTTTTTTGTTTAAAAATTCTTGATATTTTTATAACGAATATAACTATCTAATTCATATTAATAAATTTGAAAATGATTTATTCTATGATTTCCAATGTTTTTATTAGAGGATCACGCAAACATGTATCTAAATGAACCATAATGTAATATATCATTATAATCTAAAAATTAAATTATATGGTATGACTAGAAATTAATAAATTATTAATATTATATAGTTTAAAAATATATAAAAAAATTATTTTACCTATTTACTATAAATAATAATAAAATTATATGAAATAAAAAAATTTAAAAAAAATATATATTTTTCAAAAATCTCTTAGTCACACTTTTATCTCATAAATTAAAATTCATTTTTTTCAAAATATAAAAAATATTATGTTATAATAGTAACATTATATTTCAAATAATCATATAAAAATTACTATGGTGTGAATTTTTGGGGTATTTCTAAAAACAAATTCGATGAATACTAAAATTAATGATTTTTATTATAAAATACCTTTTCATTTAAATTATTTAGAATGATAGACTATATATTAAAATTAATTTAATTTAAAATTAGTTCAATTATATTAAATATTTATAATTATTTTTTCATTGGAATCAATTTCATAATGAATATGTATATTAAAACCATCCACACTTGTGATAATTTTCTCTTTGGAACCCCACTTTTTCATCTTGTGTGCAGGATAAATTATAAATTGGATTCCACTAACATAGGGAATTGGATTTGTAAAAAATGAATTTTATTTTTTTAATTATAATATTTTATATTATCTAGTAAGTATTATATTTTTTTACCATTATCAAAAAGTGAAATAAAGAAAAATTAATTATCACAGTTGAGGAGAAAACTAATTTACTATAGGGTTAAACTAAAACTCTAAAGGACTGAAAAACTCTTCCAAACCCCATTTCACGTACATATATATACCATATATCAACTAATGGTAGATAATTTCCCATTTTCTATCCTTTTAGAATGAATAAAACATTTTTTAACTGAATATTTTAAAAAAATCAATGTGTTTCCTCTTACCCACTTATAAAATGTCACCCCTCTCCTCCACTCCTCACACATAAAAATCCATTATTTCAGTAAATACCATAATATATAACATCATTACTCCTCTAAAAACATTCTATATCCCTTTTCTAATTATATATCCAACACAGAAAGGCGTTTGGTTTAAACCTAAAGAGGCAATCTGAATAATTAGTGACATTCTTAAATGATTGGTTTCATTTTATTTATTAGTTAAAATACTTGAAATATATTAATATAATTATATATCAAAATATAAACGTATAAAATATACTGATATGTTATTATGTTAATTTCATAACCTTTATTCATCTCCTCTCCATTTAATTGGGAAAAGAAACAGTTGATTGAGTATACAGAGGACAACTACCTTGCGAACCGATGTAATTTATTTTTTATCAACACCCTTCAATGATAGATATAAGGATTCATTTAACACCAAAATATTATCTTTATATTATTGTTATATTTATTTTATTATAAGATCAAATTTGACTTCTTACTTTTCATGTAATATAAATTATGATAGCATCGCTCGTGTATACGACTAACAACCGCCTCGGGAAGCAATGTGATTAATTTTTCGCTTTCCCTTTACAAAAAAATTAGTAATTATAAATTTAATTACTATATGTAATATATATGACATTATATTTATTTTATAATATTAATATATCTTCTAATACCTTTCCATATCACCTGTTATTTTAATGATATTGTCGTTTGTGCGTGCGAATGACCTACCATCTCAATAGAGCGATGTGACTAATTTTTCATTCAGAAAATAATATAATGGGTTATATAATATATTCAGTGATTAAATATTATGTTTATAACATCAATATATTTCTATATATGAAGTATTTATATCCTATGAACATGATTATGAGCATTCCTAACAAAATGTGCCTAAGAAAACCAGGAAATTAACACTGAAATGAATGAAAATAAAGAAATGTTATTAATAAAAAAGTTGTAAAATGATTTAATATATCCATATATAATATTATAAATATTTTTAAGGTTCTGATAAAAACTAATACCATGATTAAAACCATTCTATATTTTGATAATGAACATTCAACCAAAAGAAAGTCTTAGATAAGAGATTTATGTCTCAAATTTTAATTATGGAAGAAAGATTTCATATTCAAAACTTATGTCTCTTATATGGTGTATAAAAATCCAATTAATATATTTTATTATGAATACACTAAGATTTACTGGGATTGAAATATCAACTTTATGAAATTTCTTAAATAGATTTTATAGTTCAAAAGTTAGGGAAGTGGTAAGGTACATTGTATAAATTTTCCATTATTTAGGTATAGTTAAATTTTCTACACCTAATTTAATTATTTAGTGTATATTATTCCAATTTTACATTTAATATCATGAATATATCATAAATCATGTTATTTTATGTTCCAATGTTAATTATTTCATCAATGGGGACTTTAAATGAAAATTACCAAGCGGTACAGTATTTCAAAACTCAATTTTGATTCATTAGGTTTTATTAATTCTTCATTTTCATTGATATTCTAATATTATGTGTGTAATGAAATTTAAATGTGGCCTGTTTTCTTACCAATAGTTATATGTGGAATTAAATTTTATATAAATAATTGATTCATTTATTAATTTTCAGTTAAATTTTTTTATCATTGTAAGGGGATTTATTAAATCAATTTCCATTCATTGTGTTATACAACAACATTATTGATTATATAATGAAAATTTCATATTTTATATTCAAATTTATTTTCATATGTTGTAAATTCACATTTATTTTTTGGATATATATTTTTTTATGCATTATCCCTTTATTGAATAACTTTCAACTTAATTATATGATCTTTATAAGGGATTTAACCTCAATTTTGGGTTTATTGAGTCATGTCTGTTAATGTGGGCCTATTCACATTTATGTGGTGTATATGTTTCCCTATTGATATAGTTACCATGAATACCTATTTATTCATTATTATTAATGTTTCATTACATGTCTATTTCTTAGGGGGGTAAAATTTTAATGTTATGAAAGAAGTAAAAAATATTTGTACACTTTTGTATTTTTTGCGATTACTTACATTATCAAGAAACAATCACATAATAGTGATAATTTCTCAATAGACATCTCATTTTTCTTAAATATACATATTATATTATAAATGAAATGATTATTTCCTAAACCATATACTATTTTTATATATGATGTTAACTTTTAAAATAATTTGACAAGCTGGATAAATATTGAAAATCATATATCCTTTACCCAATTTTTAATTTTTGATAATGAATATTTATTCATGAAAAAAATTTATTAGATTTATGAGGAATTGATCGCAATTTCAATAATATGAGGGTTCTAGTTATAGATATTTCGATGATTCATAGAGAGTCTTATGAGAATAATTAGTTTTCTAGGCTTAGTTAATTTGGTTTCATGTTTTTAGATACCATTTTATTTTAAACTGTGTAATAAAAGGTCTTGATAGTAGTGGTATCATGATTCTTGAGAACATGAAATCAAAGAATTAATAATTTATTTATTATTATCCAATATATTTTATCAATTATATTATTTCTAGATGCATTTTATTCTCTAATTAATGATTATATGGAATGTGTATTAAGTTATTTACATTTCCATATTGATTAAGCCTTATCTATATTTCATTGTCACGTTTTTTAAAGGTACTATTTTTGGAAATTATTTTCCTTTACATATTTATTATTATATTCCTTATCAGTATAATAATATTATTATTTAAATGGAATGTGTGTCCATTTATTTCCCTTCAAATATTTATTATTCTTAATCTTGTCCAGGATGTTATGTTACTGATCAAATATATTGGGACTTCAGATATTTACTTTGAAATATTGATTATTCCACATTGAATATTCTTAATTTATTCATTATACATTCCAATTTATATAAATATTCTTTAGAATATGTGTTGATACATTTTTGTTTCTTTTCTTAATAATGAAGTAAGTGTAATATGAGTTATATATAAGGAAAAACTTGATGGAGAAACTATATTCTAGAAAAATAAGTTGTAATATTTGTATTAATATTTAATATTGGAATGAGTTATGTATATAGTTTACAAATAATTATTTACTATTCAGTTCTTCAGGATATGATAACTTATATCTTATTCTAATGTGGAAATGTAACCAATAGCACTAGGCCACACGGTTCAGTGTCATTTTAATTTTTTTGATATATTTAATTCCTTTCATTAGGAAAAAACCATATATCATAAAAAGGATATCATATAAACAAGATAATTGTTATTACATATTAAAAATAAATTAATCAATATGGTTAAAGAAAATATAGTAGTAATTTTAGAATACTATAATACTTAAATCCCTTTATATTATAGACCATTTATTTTTTTATCTAAACACCAAAATTAAAATAAATATACAAAAAATAACTACCAAACTTATCTTTAACATTACAAACATTTTACTTATAGATTTCTTTTAACTTAAACTCAAATTACAATATAACAACAAAAATTATCTAAATATTTCTTCTGATATAATCTATAAGGACCCATCCTTAAAACATAACATAATAAAGATTTATAAATAAATATTTACTTTTCTTTTATTCAAAAATATCTTTTATGGTTTATAATTTTATTACATTATTTCATAAATAATATGTCACAAAACTATACATTACATGTTGGAAACTTCAAATATGTATCATTTTACACAAAAGATAAATCTTTAAAAATAATATGTTTTTTCTTTTCTAGGAAAATGATTATAACATTCAATAAGAAATCATCCTTTTTATTAATAATATTTATGATCTATTATAAAAATTCTCAAATGTGGTATGAGAACATAAATCTCATTAAGGGAATTAAAAAATATTAAATAATCAAGTTCATCCATTTTTAAATGAAAAGATAATAAAATATTGTTTTCTTTTAATATAAAATACATTAAAATCATATAATTATTTACTTATTCATGTAATTGGCTATAATGACTATTTTTTTCATAAAAAACATTGTTATAAAACGTAAAATATCATAATCAGTATGGTTTCATATTAATCATTAAGACCTGATTTTTTCTAAAAAACATACATTTAAAAAAAAGTAAATAATCATTCCTTTAAAATGAGTATTATTAAGTAACATTTTCATATAAACAATTATTCAGGAAAACACAATATCAAGCATAAATAACTGAGGTATGTGACTTGGGATATAATATTTAAATTACCCTTACAATAAACATTTATATGTGGAATAACCCACATAGTTAACTTCATGCATTATTATTCGAAAAACATAGTCTTTACCTAATGCATTGGAGAGATCTATTGGGATCACATATCATAAACACCATATCCTCCAAACTTATTATTTATAAAAAAATTAAGAAATGTATTATAAAGTAATAAACACATACACACATACATTTTCATCATCAAATGCCAAAAAATATTTCTTCGAACACGTATGTAATTTTTTTTGGATTTTGATATATTAATTTCCTTTAAAAAAAACTAAAATATTCAAAAAATAGTAATTCATAACTTTTTAATAAAGGTATTAATATATATTATAAAGGAATCCAAATATCTAATATTTTTTTCAAATTTGGGAAAATTATTTGATTCCATACATGTTAAAATAGAACATTACTTATCACTTTTTTAATGAATGAAAAAATATTCTGTATTAAATATATCTGAATATTTTTTTCAAGCCTTTAAAAGAAAGAAAAAAGTGACATAAAAATTGAAATTTCATTCATTTATTTCCCTAAAAATACATATAAAATTTTTATTTAAGAATATTTAAATGATGTCAAATTATTTAGAACATAATTCATTAGGACATTTTAAATGATGTATGGAGGTAATATGTCTCATACCTTGAGTCTGAGCCATCATGTATGATCCCTATCATATTAAGTAATAAACTACTATTAATTTTTTAATTTAATATGTAATTTGTTATTTTTTATTCCTTTTATTTTATTTATTACCATGTTATATATAATAACATAATAAATTATTTCTATATCATATATTTGACAATATTCAACTCATATATCCAGAATAAAATAGGTTTATTAACAATAATAAAAAATGGACATATTCCAAAAAATATAATAATAATTAATAAATAATTAAAAGTATTATATATCAATTATACTTTTATAAATAAAAATTGAATATGGTTATATGAAATTAACTACATTACAATCATGGAGTTAGTTGGTCAATCATACATGACTCTAACGTTTCCATTTTTCAATGAACCTATTGGAATCAAGGTTTGTATTATTTTATCATTCCAAAATTATTATTATTTCACAAATATTACATTAATTATTTTAATCCACTTATATAGTGTATCCATGTGAGGTGGTCATGAAAAATGAATCACATCCCTCTATAAGGTGGTAATCCATATACGACCAACAAATGAGGATATCATTTTTAAATAGATGAAATGGTACGAAATTAGATGATATATTTTATTTAATGAATGATGAATATGTCCTGAATATAGTATATTTTGAATAATTGTATAATTATAAAAAATATATGATGGGTAGTGATGTAAAAATAATTACAACAGATTTTGAGTTGGTAGTTTTCTATATATATGAATTACATATTCATTTCCCATATGATGAACGAAAAGGATAGATTAATGTTATTATAATAATATAATAAAATATTATTATATGTAATACGTTTATGTTTTTATATCAAAATGGAAGGAATGATTTTGAAGTAGGTAAATGTAACTATCCAACCCCGGTCAACAGGACAAGTCATCAAACTAGCCCATTATGTAATATAGGTAAAAAGGGAT
Source organism: Viscum album (assembly GCA_963277665.1). Classification (NCBI taxonomy): domain Eukaryota; kingdom Viridiplantae; phylum Streptophyta; class Magnoliopsida; order Santalales; family Viscaceae; genus Viscum; species Viscum album. The sequence continues at coordinate 602,272,671 of OY728136.1, read as the reverse complement.
AATAGACACCAGTCTTGAATTTATGAAAAACAAGAAATACAACCAGAATACATAGTATAAGGAGAAAAGGTACCACAAAGGAATATAATTAAAGACAAAAATTTCTAAACCATAATGTATGTAAAAACCCCATGGGTCCAGTAATCACCTCCAGAGAAACCCGAATTAAAACATATAGAAACAATAGAAGCCCTAATGATACAAGGTTATGTTCCTTGTACATGAATCCATCAATACACATATAAAAATAATCAAATAGACATGTAGGGTGTGAGTCAAATTCAATTATGATACCACCATTGTTTCTTAACATGTTCTAATATAATAAAGGAAATAATTCAACCTTTTAAAACAAAACATGTTAACAATGAAATTTTTTAAATTAAATCAAGATGTAAATCATTCTCCCATTGGTTTTCGTAAAATAATTTCATATTTGCAAACCAGTATTGTGACAAGTATAACTTAAAAAATTGGAAATCATGTCCATTAATCAAAAGTTAAATTGTTAAAGACTTATCCATGAAACATCTATCACGAAATTCTATTTTATACAACAAAATATAAACACTCATGAGAAATAATCAATGATAAAATCAATCATGTGATAAATCAGAATAAATTTAAAATAACAAAGAACCTAAAATTGGGCTCTATCATATGGAATAATGTGTACATGACACTCTCTGCCGTAAATTTGCATACCATTGATCTTATAAATATCGGTTCATGTGAATCACTATCACTAAAAAGATACATTATAGTGCTACAACACTGACTAAGTCCACCTGTATCGGTTTCCCAATGACAACAATGATCCCAATATTGATTTATCCAAATTCATTTTAAACACGTTATCAAAATTTTCTAAATCATTTCCAAATCCATTTCAATCTACTATGAAGTTTTAAAACCCTCTTCCAAATCAATCAAGTCCATTTTCAAAGAATAATTCCCTTTTAAAAACATTTCACATTACAGGAAATCCATTAGAAAACATATCTCATATAATTAATTAACAACCCAAATAGAAGTTATCAATATTGACATGAAATTCATGAAATTAACACATTTTATAGAGAACCTACCTCAACATGGTAGAATACTTGTTGTTATTTGAATAAATTAATAAAACAAATGAAACATACTTCAAAAGGCAAGGATCATTGTGAAACACAAAAGCATTAATAGAAAAAAATATATTCAAAAAATTCAATACATAAATCTTTCAAAAACTACATTTGTAAACAAAAAAATAAGAAACAAAAGGATTGCATGCATGGAGAGATGAAACCAAGACACAATGATGATCAACCAAGGAATGAACCAATTCAGGAGGGAATAAATCACCCAAAATTTACTAAGAATATATATGGTCATTATAAGGAGGTTTTAAAATATATTAATGAATAAAAAACTCATATGGATCCCTGAAGGCCACTTATCATGATAATTACATAGATTTGAATGTTAATACACATTGAGTAATCTATAAAGAATGAAATCACCAGAAAAATTCATTAATTTTTTTATTAAAACACATTTTTTCTATTTTATAACATGAACCATTAATATGATGTGTGAATCCCTTGTGTTGTTTAACTACTTCATAGATTCTTCCTAGTGTCTATTACACAATATTTACTTCCATTTCATAGTGTGTAATTTCTTATATAGAATAAAAAATGATTTTTTTATATATAAAAACTACAACACATCCCTAACTTCACCATGACAAGTATATTACTAATTCGGTTCCTGAAATTATTCATTTAAGGAAAAAGAAAAAAAAATGAAATGTTTAAATCATACCTAACAGAAATGTAACAGGGAATTAATATCTCTACACCATAAACGATTTCTTCCCCCAAAAATTCATCATGATCTAGGATCTAGAAAAAGAGAATGTTATTGCAGCCTCATAAACAATTCCCACTCCCTTATCTTGTGGATATACTATATATACATCCAGAATCCCTGAAACATAACTCCACGTCTAGGAGTCAATAAACACATCATTGATATATGTCAATTCAGATGGAAATTTTAACCAACGGACACCCTTACTATTCGTCTAATAATTTCAATGGGTCCTACAATCCTCGATGATAACATTCCCTACAAACCCACCCGATGTTTTCCCATATCTGTTGAAAAAATGATAAAGCCATGATCAGTAACATCAATATTCAGAGGATATCAATGATGGTCTACACTAGATTTATAATTAATTTTTTATGTGAATCTTATCCTTTGGAACAATTGTTCTATCTATGTCATCCACTGAAAAACACATGGCCTAAGTATTGACATCTCTAGACACTATTCCTAGAATAATGGATCTCTACATGGCTACCCATTAAATCAAAACATGGTGTTATCCTCATTGAATCCTGATAACAGTCTTTATAAAATAATTGAACTGATTGAAAATTATTTTCCCAAGATCTTACAATATCAATCACATAATCTAGAAATATATTCACTAGAATCTAAAAATCCCCATTTTTTTCATATATCATTAGATGATAAGTCATAAACTATTTAATATGGGAATATTTCTCCTCTTGTAAACCATTCAATAAAAAAATATGTGATCGTCAGGTCTCGGTTAGAAACAACTTCCAAGGGAACCCCATAAAGCATCACAATCTCTCAAGAATACAAGTCCAAAAGTTATTCTACATTCTAAATTTCCATGATATGTAAGAAATTCACTTATTATATGAGTTGATCTAGGATATATAAAATAGAAATCTCCTAGATTGTGTGATATTTATGTCTCTGTTATAAACATCATCTAATGAAACCTCATGAAGATTCAGAATCACTCATACATAAAAGTCCCCAAGGAGTCCATCATTCAACATATCTTGTATATGTATGAAATTCTTGGATTATGGGATTCCATTAATGCTTACCCAAATTTAATCCTTAAGAATTGATTTCCATGGTAAAACAATGATTAACTACATGAAAATATCATACCACTTCCATACTGGAATGTGTAATCAATGCAACAACTCCTCACATCTCTAGTTTTCCACCATGATTATCTAACAATTATGGTACCACAATACAAAATCCACAATCAACCATCTCATCCCCTACCAGAAAAAACAATGATCATATTCAGGATAAATCATGGTATTACTCGGTATTATTAAGTAGTAACAATTTTTTTGACTATCCAAAAATGCCGCCTCATAGAAAATAGAACAAACAACCTACTACAAAAACACAAATCTCCACTAGGAGACATATAAATCTCAAGAGTCCTCCCCACCATAATGTATTTTACAAAATCATTGGAAATCATTGTCTAACACCATTTAATGATGAATACACTCATAAAAAATGAGTTATCATCCATCAAATCCAAGAACACTTGTCCACCAACCCCGTACACATCCATGTTCATCTAAATAAACAAAATCATCAGACACCACTACTCGATGGATTTCATCACTTCTTGTGTGAGAAATTTTCTTCATAACACTTCATCAACTGAAATAAGATTCCCATGGGTATAAAAAATGAAATCAAATGTATTATGATAATATACATATAATCTCTATCACTAATTTAGTTCTATATAATAAAAAATATATTCTACTCTCTTATGATTAATCTATATCATAATATTCTCCCTGAGGAGATATTAATGCCCTGTTTATAGTTCATGAATGACTGTTTCCAGCACATGATCATGAGTAGGGTAGTTACTCTTAATTGAGAAATATATCATCAGTTATAGGCCACCACTTTATTTGTAACGATCCAACATTAAAACATTATATAATATTAAATTAAACAAATAATTCACATCAAGGATCTTTTAAAGTTTAGTGTTTTAGAGAATTAGGACATAATAATTACATATTCAAATATTACAAATTAGACACTTATACTCATCTTCCATTTTTTCTGACAATAATAACTCTTGAAAAAAGGAGTCATGTTTAGTTCCATGCTTCAGACAGCATGTCTATTCATTGATCACATCCTTGACCCTTTCATCTTTATGTCCTATGAAAACATTTCAAAACAAGGGATGAGCATAAAAAACTCAATAAGGTTTAAAAAACAATGAAAGAATAAATTAGTACAGAAATACATAAAAATCCTAAACTCTTTTACTTACATCATTAAATCCTAATATTTATGAATATTACAAAGAAATCACGAATCATAAAGGTATCTTGTGGCATCCATAACATACTTACATTGTAGCTATCACAGCTACATAGGGCGTTACTTTGGAATACCCATCACAGTATATTCCCTAAATCTCTTAGGATAAACATTCACATTTACCTCTGTCATGTTTCCCAATGAATTGTAGAGCTATCTCAGGAACACCCACCCTAGGATTATCACAGAACCACCTGTATACGTAAATAATGCCCAACAACTATAACATATTCATAACACATAAAACAAACCTAAAATAATGATTACATTCCCATATTTCAATCACAATATATCATTGAAATATATAGACAAAACTAATCCATTATCAAAACCATTTTCAATACCAAAATACATAATAGAGTATATGGTATTTAATAATACTTTTAAAAACATTATGGCTTGTTAAGGAATCTAATGATCCAATAATACTCACGGCAGCAGAAAGGTCGTTGTCACCACTTAAATTAAAAAGAAAATTTTTTATTCCTTTAGTAAAATGCTTCATAGAAAAAGATTCAAACTTAATGAAATGAAAATTCAAAGGTTTTTATAGAGCGTATAAAAGAAAGTCGTGTATTAGAAAAAAAATATGCCTCAATGAATGGAGATTGAGACGAAGTCCCTTACCTCTCATCTAAATTGGATCAATCATTCTTTAATCTCATGAATGACAAAATAATGTTAATTTAAACTTTCTTAATAACATTTTTCTTGTTTATTATTCTTTTTATATCACTTAATACCATGTTATAAACATTATGAAATCATTTAATTTAATAAGTGTTGTTTGGTCGATATTTGGTAATTGAGTAAAAAATGAACACCTTATATTTACAAGTTGTCCATCTGGTCAATATTATATTATATCCAGAATAATATTCATTATATAGATACCTTATATAAAATATATCTAGTGTATAAATGAATTTATATTAGTACATTTCATTTGTATATAAGAAATGAAATGCACCGTCCATGGAGATGGTAAGCCGTACAAACGCATGAATACTACTTCCATTTCAATTTCATATTTTAATGGAATGAAAACATAATAATACATAAGAATATTATAATTATAGTATACTATCATATATAATATCATTACCTCCATCCTTTATTAGTCCCACATATGTCATTAATGAGTTATATCACATTTAGGGGGAGGTTGTCTGCACTTCCTCAAATGAAATTATCGTGTTTACCCATAATGAAACCATAAAGGTATTCTATAAAATAAAAAAACAAAAGCATAGAGAAAACATAAATATAATATATATAATATATAAATATAGTTTCAACATAATGGCCACTATAATAGGCAGTGGGAGATAATCGAACAATCATCGTTTCGTGAGGCGTTAGTTTTCCATCCATTGAAACAGTATGTTCTTCACCCGTTAGATGGAGGTGTGTGTAAGTGAAGTTCGAATCCATCTCATAACAACATACTACTATATTAAGGATATTATTTTTTATAAAATAAGGAAATAAAAAGTGTTTAGGGTTTGGATAAATAAAATAAATGAAAAGAAGTTAAGAGAAATTGTTACTTTTAATTTTGGTAACTCCCTTTGGTATAAACCAAAAGGGTTTCTTGATGTGCCTTCTGCCTAAGGTAAGGCTTCTAGGAGGATAAGAGGGATGTAGGGAGATTAATTGGTCAGAGTTTGGATGATCCAAAAGGCTTGAGAGGTGTCATAAATTTGATATAAGTGGGGAATTTTTAAAAGGGGGAGGAGGGGCACTTTAGGAAAGTGTGATAATATTATATTATTATATAATGATATTCGGTTTCTAAAGGGCCAAAACACATTAAGGTAAAAGATAAGATGACTAATGGTTGAAATAAATTCATAATATAATAATTGGACAGGTTTTGGATGTTATAATAATATTTATAATCTTATTTATTTAAATCATTTATTGATGAGGTAAACACTTCATCATTATTGTTTCATAAATAATCTAATTTACTCGATGTCTAACAATTATGGAAAAAATACCATGATGTAGGAAATGTTTTTATCTATAGAATGAATATTTATAGTAGAAATTATAACTTATATAACACCATGTAAAAATTAATTTACAAAGAGATATTTGTTTATGTCATTTTTTGCCTTTACATTAAGTTAATTAAAATGAAGTGTCATTATCATTCATAAGTGGCTCCATAGGGTCCCAAAATAGACCATAAGATGACCATGGTCGTAAATTACACATTTAATAAGGTTGGAAAAAATGTTCAGGAAATTCTGAATTATTATAATATTCTTTTTACCTTGAATTTCCCTATTTACCTTTAACCGTGGTAAATAAAAGACAAAAGTTACTATTCATCAAAAATTATTTTCATCTTATTGAACCAAATTTTACTTACTAATAACATCCATGTATGATGGATTTCCAAGATTTAATTCACAGAAGTAGTAATATTTCATTTAAATGAAAAACTCAGTTTTTTAACTACAACTAAGTGCTTTCACTATTCATCAAAAAATTGATGTTTTTCAGAAAAATACATAAAATTCAGCCTAAGATATATTTGATATTATGAATTATAAAAGGACATCTATTTTACCAAATTTTAAACGTATAAGTTGCATTAATTAATTTAAAATTAATTCCCGTTGTTAAAACAAATAGCCTGTTTTTTAGGAACAATAACTATCAAAAGATTGACACTTGTTTATGTCCAATTTCAAAGTGAAATTAATTAAAATGACCAAAATTGAATTAAATAGTAAAAATATATTCTAATTAAACTTTAAAACCAATTAAAAAGATATTCTGACTATATTAACAAATTTTATTAAAATGCACTTTTAATTAAAATAAAATTTGTTTCACTGTTCATTAAAAAATGAACTTTATCTGAAAAATTCCAAAAAAATTACACAAAAAAAATTCTGATGTCCTCATTCTAATGAATGATTTTATTTGGTAAAATAGTATCTATTGATTTGACTTAAACAATATTTAATGAGGGATCTCTATTAAAAGGTGGTAAATCGTCCTTTTAATTTAATTATGCTTAAAATTAGATTCATTCACATTTGAAGCCTATAACTTTTGTTGGATATATATAAACATATTTAGCAAACATGTATAATCATATTGTAGTTTTTTTTGTTCATTCACTCCAATACAACGACTACGAGTTAACAACCATTTAAAATAAAAATATTATATTATTAGTGGGCAACATAAGATTTCAAAAAAACATGCTGTTGCGTATCAGGTATGCTATCAAACATAGAAACACCTTTAAATTAAAATGAATATTTAATTCACAAATATTAATAAATATGAAATTTTTATTATTCATTATTTAAATGCGATGTTAAATTATTCTCCTTTATCAAGACAGATCCCAAACCCATACTATAATCACCATAGAAAACATCATAACTTGATCCTGGTTCTAGAAAAATAAAAACAAAATCGGGATTAATTAAACCTCATCATAATCGGCTAAAAATATTAATAAAACATGTCATTATAATTAACCCTTACTCTATTACAAGTTAAAGATATCATCAAAGATTCGATTTTGGAGAATTGATAAGAAAACATTCTATAGTAACTAGAAAACCCCGAAATTCTATGAATCTAAAAACACATTTATGGGCATCTAGCGTATAGTAATTTCGTGTACCTTTTCTGGATTTACATGACACCCTTATCAGATTTCAAATTCCCCAAGAAAATCATTACCATGATCTAATACTCACATTTGAAAATAATACCATATAGACAATGTTCATTGAAGGTTCAAAGAATGATATCAAACGGGTTCATATGCTCCTCCTTTGACATGGAATAAAAAAAAATATCATCCACACACAAAACATCAAATGATTCCAAGAATCAATGAAATATTCATGTTATGGTATCCATAAACCCCGTAGAAACATTTTGGTGACCGAATGGAATAAAAGAAAAAATACCCATATCGACTCCCAAATAATGTCTTATGTATCTCCTCTTCTCGGACTCTTCAGTAGTGATACCCTGACCTTAAGAAAATATTTGATAATAGAGAAGTCCATAAAAGCTAACAAATGAGATAATATATTCTTGATAAAGGATATTTGTTCTTAAGAAACACCAAATTTAACTTTCAATAATTAACATAAAGTCTGAGGCTCCTATATGTAATTTTAGAAAACAGAACATGTGATTTCCATGGTGAAATTCTAGGAAGAATAAATCCATTAGCCTCTAGGTCCTCAACATGGACCTTAATTTCCACCATATCAAAATGATCCATATGTTATAATGGAAAATATATGGGAATCTTATCATGGATAAGATCTATAGTAAAATTTTCTTGTATCTTGGTAGTAAATAAGAAAAATTATCCAAAAATACCTCTATGTACCCACCTACCACTTTAGGATTCGGACCACCCAAACAAGTTTCAAACTCATCGTGAAGCATCTCTAACTAACTGAAAATTAAATATTTATTATTCAAACACATTTAAAGAAAAATTGAGACACAGAAATTTCAACAACAAAACCAAAGAACTAAGACCTCAAAATCTTGTGAATGCCTTATGGATTTTATTTACCTAAATAACATCCAAGTTATATTTTTTAATAGGGTGTTTGGTTCTTCTATTGGGAGATATTTGAACTAAAACACAAGATTTTCCAAAGATATGATGTAAAAAATCAAGTTTTAGAATACAATTATTGAGTCCCTAAACAATAATTAGCTCTTGATAGTTGATCCATGTATATTTATCCTCATTGAGAGTCACCCTCAATGACCTCCCAATCATTTTGGTGTCATCTTCTTCTTCAGAATCACTAAGTGATAGAACATGTTCACCCACTTCTTCTTCTGACCCCATACATAGTTCAAACAATGGATCCAACACAACAACTGGTTTATTCGACTAAAAAGTAGCCTTAGAGGTTGGTATCTCAATCCATATGATTGTCTCTCAATTTCAATGTAGATCATGTCTATATTAGTAAAGAAATATAGGAGTAATACTTCTCCTATTTTTGAATTCTTATTTTTATTCTACTAATCCTCATCCTTGGGTGATTACCACCCACAACCATGTACTATGATTCAGATGTAGAAAATTCATCACTGGATTCATTCCAAGAGATCTCTAGCCCATTCAGGGGGGCTAGGAATGATCTTCCATGGACTCTTGAACTAGATCGTCATTAGGAAATCATTCAAAGAGATTTCCCAACAAAATATCTTCCAACTACCTTCAAAGAATTGTTTTGAAGACTATATAAATTCTTTCCTGGGGTTCCTTAGTAACTAATATCTATCTTATAACCCTAATATCACTTCCTAGGAACACCACCACAGCAGATGAAGAACCCAAGTGAGTAGTGAGATATCCAATATCTACCATATGAGACTCCATTTCAGGATTAATCCCACTAGCATCCTGGGTAACCTAATGTAATGAAGTGTTCTCAAGTGTATCCCTACAACCACATTACAACCAGAAAAACCTAAATTTAATTTATCATCTTCTCCTCTATGTTTTTCACTAACACTCGCAACAATTCCCTGATTCACAACTTCCCCTGAATGGATCACCACTTTCATGTCCCATTTCAACAAATAAAAATTCCTTTCACCTTGGGATCAGTAGGTAGTACCTATTTTTGTTTCAACATCACAACATCACCTAATCTCACAAAACCAAAATCATTTATAGAGATTTGAAAAAATTCATCATAAACCAAACCCTTATCATTATCCACTATAGATCCATCATAAGCCACAACACTCTCCTCCCTCTACTCTGACATCTTCTTACACAGATACCCACTATAGTAGATTGAATAAGGATGTCCTAACAGAATACAATACACACAATATTATGTCCACGACTAAAATTTAATTTTTTTTTTCAGCACATTAATAATTTCTCATATGTTATCCACACCCAATCCCCCGCCGACATGGATACATATAACTCTACAAAAAAATGATGAAAAATGGGTTGACATTCTACTTCCGTTCAGTGATAGAAGCATAGGAAACGTCCAACCCGGTTCCCAAGAATAAGAAACATATATGGGTTTTGGATGATTAGTGGGTGTTTGGCGAAGCTTATCTAGATCATCGTAGTCTGATTGTGAGGTTATATATGAAATTATAAGTTCAACCTAATAATATAGAAGAAGGAACCACCTCCTTGACAATGTGATTTGAACCACCCAATAATGAGATCTTACTTTGAACAAAAATGATTCATAATATGTAATTGACCTAGAATTCATACAATTGTACATTCTCATAATCTATTAGACTCAATAACATAGTGGTCCAATGCATAATGAAAATTTCGGTGGTGTAAAAATCGAGTGACCAACACCAACGAGAAAATATCTTATGCATTATTGAACTCTAACAGTGATAAATAGAGCTGAGGTGATCCCTGATTATGTTCTGGGACTTTCAAGAAAATTGAAATCCCCATGAATTTAGAAGAAACTATGGGATTGAGAAAGGAAATAAAAGGGAAATTCACTCTTTATGGAATGATTGTGGTTGAGAACCCCCCCCCCCCTCCAATAGATAGGGGGATCTAGGATCTCTACCATCGATTACTAGGGTGTCATCGTGATCACATCAAAGAAGATACCCCGGTCACCTCCTCATACAAAAGGAACAACATGTCCTACCATTCCCAATATAGAGGTCCCCTCACCCCGGAAAACAAGAGTTACCCCATTGGTATATAAGTGATGATCCCAATCATGAGATTATTATGTTGGGTATTTCACACATATCATTAAATACATTCTTATAATCAAGCTGATTTTTTCAAGACCATAGACTAAAATGTACCACTCCACCTACAAGTCATCTTTCATTACCATAGATTTGGGACATCTGAAACTGTATTCAATCCTTTTCTCCAAATGTGTTGTATGATCAAATAAAAATAGATTATGTTCCTAGTGTAATGCCAACATTTTAACCGACTTTGATGATATGAAAGAATTATTAGCAGTTGTATCATACAATTATATCCTCAAAGCTCATGGGTAAACATCGTACCTCCAATAGTAGCTATACCCACATAAAAATTCCAATAGTGCATACACCACTGCATAAATATTACAGGTATTTTCTATATAAATATATCCATTCACTAGAGTATTAGACACGTGAAAATTAAATGCATCTGAATAAACCTACAAAACCTTTTTAATAGTAGATTCGTCCCTAATACCCTGATATATATTTTAAAAAAATGATATATATCACCAGATCATCCTAAAATATTTCACTTCCTTGGATCCTCTATATAGTTTGTCTTGGTATGACCATACCGTCCACATTGGTATAAGAAGACCTACTATATTCTTACCAATGGCCTTGAATTTTTTCTTATACAAACAAGAAACCCTTACACTTCCTTTGATGGATAGAAGATACAATCTGCATAACCACTAATCCAACAAAGCTCCACCCAAACCTATCATTAATTATGTGTCTTCCTCAACTTAATCTTCCACATTATCTACCTCAAAAATGGTTAGAAGCCACATGAGTATCAAAATTGACCGAATATCATGCCTCATTAATAACTGAAACCATTGATCCACCAGGTTCTCATTGGTGAAAATATCTAATGCTCGATGCACCAACATAGTAAAATGGGTAGAATACACCATAGTGGTGTGATCCCCTTTCTCTATAGACATAAAAAAACATGTATTTATGACACACAATATCTCTTATTAAAACTTATATTTAATGATTTATTTGAATTATGTCTATGTTGGATCCTTGTGAAAACTTTCTGGCATAATAGATCAACCTATTATCCTTTTCATTCTATCGATAATAGATAGAGATTCTAGATGTCTTCTAGGAGTTGAAGATACTATCGATTATCTCTAGCCACTCTGTGAAATCATTGGGTCCTAGGATAATATAAATGATGGTTTAATGCTTCATAGTAAATTTAGAGCCATGATCCACCATGAATTCTGTGATGTAGAAACCCATTTGACATCGATTCTAAATAGTTTTGATAAAATATTCTACCATGTTCTGGTCTGTTTGAGGATTCAGTTTTAGAACATATCTCACAACATCCTATCTCATATTTGGAAGAACTATCCTCACATTCATTTCCTAACAAAAGACAAAAACCAATCATTCTTGAGAAAACTTCTAAAATTATAGGAACAACTTTAGGTATTTGATAATAAATCTTTAAAACATTAAGATTTTAAATCAACCACAAATACCATTATTAAAAACAACAAGTTAAATTTTAATAAGAATCCAAAAGTGTTCATTCAAATGAACTCACAGACCATTTCTCAAACCTAGTGAAATTATCTAGCCACCCATGGTAACTAGATTTTATTCATAGAAGTAAGTTGTCTTGGATGCTTTAATTCACTTACTATCAGAATTAATATAGTCCTAAGTCCTTCCAACCCATAAAACAAAATAAAATAAATAAAGTTATAACACAAATAAATATGAGCATCCCTTTAGTACGAAATAGTAATAAAAAATCCTAGATGAACTAGATAAGTCACCCAAACTAGATTTTCAGGAAATATAGGTGAAAATTAATAAAAAATCAATCTTGAATATTGTAAGAGAATATATACAATAAGAATACATAGTAGAAATAATGAATGAAACCAAAAATTCATATAATCTAATTCAAAAGATTATAAACTAATTTTTTTTTCAAAAACACACATGACCTACAATCAACTCCAAATAAACTAGAATTAAAAGAAGTATCAATAAGAGAAGACAACATGCTACAAGATGCTCTTACCTATTCAATAATCATGTAATAAGATATTTAAAAACTCCGATGTGTGCAGGCTGGGTATGATCCAAATCCCCACAGGATACCACAATAGATTCTATAAAAGTTCTAACATTAAGAATACAACAATTATATCTTTTAAAATGAAATAATTTTACGAATAATTTTTAATAAATAAATCATATTGGGAATAATTTTACAATTGATTTTTATAATCGAATTTTATATTCTCTAACCTGAAATATGATATGTAGAAGTGAAAAAATAGGAAATCATATTCATACATTATGATGTAAATATTTAAACACATATCCACGAAACAATTTTTATGAGATGTTATATGATATAACCTCATATAAAAACGTATGACAAAAAATACATGATAATAACAGTAATGTGATAAATAAACATAAATGAAAAATGAAAAGTAACCTCATATTAGGATGTAGCCTATGAGACAATGAATACAAGACACTCACATAAATAAACAAGAATAAAATGGATCCAAAAGATATTGAGTCTTACTGGTTGATATCAAAAAATGTTACATTCTAGTGGTGCAACGTACACATTGACTACCTATGCCTCTTTCTAGACTCCCTAATGGTTTACAATATTCAATTTTAGAAATTAATTTTCAAATCATGCTAACAATTTCAAAAATGGTATCATATACAATACAATCTCCATCATTATTTGAAAACCCATTTATAATTCAATTGGAATCATTTTCAAAGAGAATTTTATTTTTGAAAACATTCTCATTTCCATAAAATCTTTTAAAATCATATGTCACATATAATAAATGTAAAATCCAAATGAAATTTTGATGAATAAATTTATATATATATAATTCTCTAATTTTTTTTTGAAATACCTACTTCAATAGGTTATAAACATAGCTTCCTTTCCCAATGATGACCAAAAACTATGAATATGACATTCAAATGACCTACCACAAAAATATACTGAAAAAGTTTTGTTGAAAAAACTATCTGAACAAAATTATATAAAAAATATAGCCCAAACCACATTTCTAACCAAATTCAGAGAATAAAAATAAGTCTTACATTCCCAGAGAGAAGCATCCTGACCAAAATGTAGAACAATAGATGAATGAAGCTATTTGGAAGGGAAGTAATCACATGTAATTTCTTCATAAGATTTCTAGGCATGAGATGGAGTTTACACAATGTGTGATTGACTATAAACCCTATAAAGTTCCCTAAAGCTACTATTTGTTTAAATTGCCTAGATTTTAGTCCCATTACAAGTCATATAATCCACAAAGAGTAGATTTTTTTAATTTTCTTATTAAATATTAATTTTAGCCTTTACAAAATGTAAAAAAATATTAAACGGTGTGTAAACACCTCATGTAGTGTATATAGTTCACATATTCTTCACAGAATCCTTTACAAAGCTGTACTACCATTAAATAATGTTTCATTTCCTATAGAATAGAAAAAACTATAGGTTTGACCAAAAAAAACACCATCAAATCCCTATCTTACATATTATATTTATCCTCTAAATTTTTGTTTCATAATTACTTTATAAAAAAATGGAACCAATAAAATATGTAAAATAATACCTGATATAAATGTAACAAGGTTCTATAGTATAAGATTAAATACAACTACAACATTCAATAAAAATATATTCTACTTATTTTGAAAATATTTTTTTCTTTCTACCCTGATCCCTTTGAGGATGGTATTATTCTAAAAAGAACACATATAGTAAATTTGTTGGGATTTTTTGAAGATATATGGGAATTTATTGTCTAAACAAGGGTTCTCAAATTGTTTGAGAAAAAAATATAGGATCTGACTACATAGAAATGATGGAAGGTGCAATATATAAATTATATAATGTAATAAATTAATATATATTAATTTTCAATGACAAATTATTAAAAAAAATAATTTTATTTTGAATATTTAATTATCTTGTGTAAAATTAAAATAGGTCATGTTAATGTTATTTTTCACCCTTTTCTATTAGATTGGACACTACATTATCCCTTTTGATGACTATCAAGGTATCAATGTTTCTAAAACAATAGTATAGATGGATGTTACTATGAAAATAATTGTAACCCATAAATAGAAATTTGATTATTTTATAAATTATATAAAATTATCCAGGTATATTATTATATTTTTTTGTAACATTAAATCAACTAATAAAGTATTTTTTATTATTAAATATCATTAATTTTATTTTTGGAAATATTCATTTAATTTGACATCAAATTCAAAAAACAATGACAATAGAATTTGAATATAGACATTAAAACAAACATAATATGTTATATATATCTGTAAAATTCATTTTTAACTATATCACATCCATAAAATATTTCTTATAGAGTGCATATTGAAATTTACATGATTTTTTTACTGCTTGCACAATCATTGTGCCAGTGTTAAATAATAATTTAAGATTAATATTTTGTCACAAAAAATTAAAAAAAACAATAATAAAATAAATTTAATTATATACAATTTTAACTTTTATATTAATTTAATAAGTATATTAAATCAAAGAAATGTAATCAAAACTTATTTAGATTTTTATTTTGACTTTCCATGACTTGTGCATGCAATGAATAAAAATTTGATAATTTAATTGTATTATTACAAAAAACAATTACTATATATTCACCCAAATAATTAATTAAAATTCATATATATTATATATTTCTCCAAAATACAACTTCTTTTGAAAATATATTCTTTCAAGGAACAATTTTTACTTTTATATTGTGATGGTAGAACTGTATCGACATTAAAAATGATTTTCATATTATCCTGAATTAAATTATAATATATATGTATGGAATTATTTTCATATAATATTTTGATTATATTATGATAAATTATTCATTCAAAAAATTTTATGAACTGATTTATCAAACCTTTATATTGGAGATATCATAAAATATACCACATTTTATAAAAACACTATATTTTTACACTTTATAAAAAATTTAACGTCATCAATGAAATCTCAAAAATAAATCTGAGGCTAATTTTAAATTCATGAATCAAAAAATTAATTTTATTTCATAAAATAAAAAATTTATATGTTCAATTAATTAATTTGTATATATAATTCTAAATCATTAAAAAAATATTTTTCCATAATATTTAATTAAAAGATAAAAAATAAACTTATGCCAAAATCATGTATAATGATGATTCTTATGTAATTTATTTATGAATTTATAAATAAATTATGATTAAAGTTATTGAATATTAGATTCAATTTATTATGGTAAATTTCATTGAAATTAAATTAAATTTTAAACAAATTGATATACATTAATATTCATTATGTAATAAAAAAATTCAGAAAAATTCCAACGTTTCACCCTAATATAATTTTGATATGATTATTTGAAAAATGATATCTTTTTTGTAATATGAAAATTAAAATGAAATTGGAAACTAATTATAATATTATCTCTCTACATTCAAAAAATATAAGGTTTGATAAAAAATTACTTTTGAAGCATAAAATGTCATTACTGTGAATTGTGTGAATATTTCATAATAATTAA
The DNA here is from genome assembly GCA_963277665.1 of Viscum album. Taxonomy (NCBI): domain Eukaryota; kingdom Viridiplantae; phylum Streptophyta; class Magnoliopsida; order Santalales; family Viscaceae; genus Viscum; species Viscum album. Next base: position 602,256,109 of record OY728136.1, on the reverse strand, counting down.
TCAAAACATTTTTAATGATATTAATATATATTTATATTTATATTTCATAATGTGGTTACTATAATTCATACCCACTATTTAAATGGGTGTGTAAAAACTATAACATTTAAATAATAATATTTAATTGTTTTCTTTACCTCGATAGGGCTTGCAGTATACAATAATAAACTAAGTTTTTGTAAAATCAAGGGGAGTTAAAAAGAACTAATAAAAACTTTATTTCATTATTAGATAATTTCAAACCCAATTCTTTTAAAAATTCCCTCAATTCCCATAAATAATATCTAAGTGTTCGACTGTAAATTAAATATATAATAGATAGTTATATATATTTCTGAGGTCACATTGTCATTTTCATGAGCTTAAATTTCTACCGTAGAAATTTTTTCTGATGTCATACAAAATAATGTTCTTATGAAGCATAGTTAAGATAGAACCATAGTTATTGTACATCCATTATGGGAATAAGTAAGTGATCTTTTTAATAAACATTACCACACCTATATTTCATTTCTTATCTATTATTATAATATTGCATTATTTTTTTCATTAATTTACACCCCCTGAGTGAATAGATATTTCACAATGAACACATTTAATAATTTAATTTAATTAAAAAATATAATTAATTTTACTTTATTGTTATGTGTGTGAAAAAATATATCAATAAAAAATAATTTATTTAAATAACAATACATTCATAAGATATTTGTTGTAACATTTAAATTGTATGTAAAATAATGAAGTTGAAAATTTCATATTCATGGAATTTTTATTTGATTTTCATTTTATTCCACCTATAATATTCATAAATAAGGCTCATATTTCTTTGTAATAATATATTAATGTTTATATTGTACTATAATATTATATATTTAAAAAATGTATCAATTATTTATTTTACATTTTATATATTGAGTGAATATTTTTATTATATATACTCATCGAATCAAAATATGGCATGTTATAATACAGTTATGAATAGTTATGTTTTCATGTTTATAGTTCTTAGTTTTTCATGAACTATTTAAGATACCATAGCACCATAATAACTGAAATGTCACTAACATGTCTAGAATTGAGATCGTAATATAAAAAAGTTAGAAATTATCACCTTCAATCATGCATGATAATAGTGAGAAATAATTTCAACACGATTATAGAAGATAAAGATACATGTCATAATGATCAACACTCTAATGGGAGAAAGTACCACATAAAAAGCATGTATACAAAAACCCTAAAATAGAAAATTGTCAACATACTCAAAATTGGAAAGATAAAACTCAAACATCACAATGGAATCCTTACTCCAATACAAAAGGATTGAGGACATCCCTCACGTACAATTGGTTATTTCACTTTTCACAAACTGGAAAGAGGTAATCAATAAATTTCTGAAGGAAATGGTAGGGTTTAACCTATAATTTTCAGCCAGGTCCTAAAAAATATTCTATAAAATATGTAATCAATATAAACTAATTCATTCTTCCAATTTTAAATATAATAGGGCATCGATTTATAATTTCATATTTTAAAAGAACATAATTTCTTTTAAAAATGATGGAAAACATTTCAATAATGTATTAAATAAAAAAATTCTATAAAACTTCTTATATTAATTACTATAAATTACTAAAAAAAATTCATAATTAATGAAAAATATAATCAAAATAAAGACAAAAAAACCCTGGTAATTTACCCAATAGTTTGATAGTTTCTAGTTTTATGATCTTCACACCTCACACTCTATTGATCATAAAACTTTTGGTACACATTTTCCTATATATTATCCATAATCTAACTCATCCACATCCAATCAAGGATAACATATACCAAACTAGGTTTTGGTAAGAATTTTCATCATCAATCTATTGATGGGAAATTGTCATACTAGTATTCTTGTCCAAAATAACAATAAAATTACCTAGGCTCACATCTTATCAATCAATCATAGTGTCAAAATAAATATAAAAAACATAATCAATTATCTCCTTCATTATGAGAACGTTGCAAGGAAGATTAAATTATAATAATTCATTTTTATTTATTGGATATAATATCATTACATATAGAAAAGATAGCATTATTTGTGAGTTGGGAATCTAGGAAGGAATACATCCATTTACTTATCCTGGAATCCCTACGTTTTGGAGAATACTTTGTGTAAGTCATTGCCCTTAAATTTTGATCCAGTTCAAAAATAATTTTTCTTCATTGAAAGTAAATTTTCTCTCAATTATAGGAATTTCTAGTCTTTTCAATGCCGTTATTATGTCTTAATATATTTACTCTTTTATGGTATTGAAATGGTTTACTACCCTCTCTATGGGTATTATAACTTCTATTATAATTTTTTTCAGTATTAGTATTTGGTATAATTTTTTTTACAATCTCATTGAAAAATATTGTAAACCAATTTATTATGGTGTATTGTGCATAAAAAATATCTATAAATTCATAAAATCTGTACAAGGTAGATTCATTAGGAGGAATATAAATGAGATGTTCGTGGCACTTTCTTTTCTGAGGTCTGAATTTTTAAATCTTCTCAAATCAGTAAAATTAAACTATTACATTTTCTCTAATTTTCATATACTAAATAATTATATCTCTATAATAAAAGTGTATTCTCTCTAGTTAATTAAATATTTTTGATATTATTTTGTCTTTGTAATAATATAATGATTCTGAAAATGGTTATAGTGATATCTCAATAAACTATATCTATATCCTTATACATTTTGTAATTAGAGATAATTATTTTATCCTAAAAATTCATGGATGTTATGTGCATCCATCCATTTCGATTATTTATTAAATATAATAGATAAAGATAATAAAGTAAAAATTCATGTATTTTGGGTTATAGTGTGATGTTTAGAAATGAAATAGGTGATTCTTTGGGATGTTTCTACAGTCCTTGGGGTTTCACCACAACCATTGATTTGGAAATTCTAGGTATTTTTAAGGTTGTGTATATTGAAAATAAATGTTTTTACCTCATCTTGTGGCTTTAAATTCATTACACCACTATTGTGAAAGCTGTAAGAAATTCAATCATTCATCCTTCATGGGAGATGACTACCCAGTGGACCAATAATACAGACTCTCTCTCTTCTATGAGCTATTTGATCCAACATTCAAATCATGAGTAAAATTAATTGGCTAATGCAATTTCAATCAAATAGATCGTTTTACTAAGATCTCACGGTTTAATGATGTACATAATGAGAACTTTTCTTTTTTGGAAAGGGTATTTTATTATATGTCTTTATTTAGAGATCTATTTTTTTATTATGATTAAATAAATAAGGATTTACATTGAGGGAAGTTTTCAATCTACACAAATAAAATACCAGAAATAGGTTTTCATCATTACAATTTATTATCTCTTCTAAAATAAATTCTCAAATCATTTAACAACTTCCTTCAATTTCCAAATATTCCTTAAATTCAAATTTTATTTTAATTAGTATTTTTCACATATTCCATGAAAATAATTTCAATTTTTTATTTAATAAATAATTTGAAATATACTTAAAAAAATAAATAAAATAGAGGTTTTAATCAAATGGTAATCTCAAAAAAGACCAACTACCTTTATTCAAAGAATCAAAAAGAATGTGTTAAGATGGATCTTCTAATAGAGAACAACGACGATACAGATCAAGAAATGAAACCTTGAATCTAGATCCATTTCAACATAGTTTATATCCAAAAAACACATGAAGATCTAAAAAAATCTACAGAGGATGGAATGATATATCCGTAGAACCCAAAGATAGGAGATTCAATTACCTAGAGGAGATTGAATAATATCCACCATGCATTGATCCACAAAGAGTTGGAATTTAAGGGCCTAAAATTACATCTCGAGAGACTTTAAATCCATCAAAAATTATTTTTGTCGATTTTGGGTTCATAGGGGTTAAATAGGGTAATTTTAAATATGAAAATAATTTTCATATTAAATACTTCTGCGTGCAATGTAAGCTGGGTAGGGTCGAATAGTTTGAAAATTGGTGCAACCTAATTTCCCGCCACTAAATTTGGGTGGATGGTTTCTACATGGTGGTGAAATATTTTATCAAATCGTACAATAACCTTACAAACCATCCCTTTTCATGGTTGTATTTTTTTCACTAGGGGTGTATGGTCTTGGAAATAAATATGCCAATATTTCACAACCTTGAAAACTGAAACAAATTTCCAAATTTCTATAGAACCACCCCTAAAAAATATGCATCCAAAAGTGAATAAAAGTGTCAATGAATGAAAAACACATGTAAAATTATTTTGAAAACTTCGAACCGTATAATATTTTTATCCACTAAATACTTATCAGTATACATTGTTATAAAAAATATGAGGCCACATCTCCCTCATCAGTGCCTCCCACTCCCATTTATGATGCAAATTAGAACCATGCAACCATAGATCATAAATTAATGGTATGCTCCACTAGTGAAAGAGTTTTTTTATCAAAATAAACCATCTTGAATAGATGCTCTGTCATGGATAAATCAGTCTTAACATCTATATCCTCACAACTCAAGGCATGAGATTGGTTAGAAATATAGTTCTAATGTTTTGATAAATGGAATACAATATGTATTCACATCGACAATAGTGGAATTGATAAATGGTAAGAAAAATTCAACCCCTAATAAACAACCTCAAAAGGTACCATTAAATGAGGAGTAGGATTCCTTTAATCCTCATCCCATTGATGATCGAACATAGGTGAAACTCTCAAGACTCTGAATCACCAATAAAGAACTACAATTGTATAGAATGACGATCAGCAAAACATTTTTATAATATCAATACAATCAACATTTTATGAAAAATCATCTTAATCATTATTTTCACCTAATAGACCATTTTTGGTCTGAACAATGAACTTTTACCAGTAACTATTTGACCGAACATATATTTTTATATATATACATAAAAGACCTAAAAAGGATCCATTTTTATCGTAGACAGGTAACTATTATTATATGAAAAGTAAACCAATCTCAACTGGTAATCTAAAGCCCCACTAAATTTGAAAACCCATGAATGAAACATATACACAAGAATATATATTTCCATCCCTATCTAGTCATTAATCTATGGATGGTATATTATACTTAAATGAACCTGAGGTCCCATAACCTCCTAGAGGCCAGAAAAAATTGTGATGTAAAATAGGGATCTTTATTAGATACCATAGTTAATGGGACCCCATGAAACCAAAAAATATCATTCATGTTCATATTTCCCAAATCCTCAACATTAGGGTTTTCATGAATGGATATAAAGTGATACAATTTTGCCAGCCTATGGATTATGAACCATATTACATTCTTCAATTTCATGGTAGGTGGAATCCCAACCAAAATGTCTACAGAGATATTATACCACTTTCAAGTCAACTGTAGATGTCGTTAATGATAACCTGAATGTATGTGGTGCTTCCCCATTTTCCTATGGGAAAGTATAATAATAAGAAACAAATTCATTAATGTATTATTTCATATCTAACCACCAAAAATTTGGCCACATGTCATAGAACATATTTGTGGTTCCTGGGTGCACAACCCATTATGAAATATAGAAATACCCCATCATAGTTTTTCTCACTGGTAGATGTGTAGAAAATCAGTTTAGGAAACATATGATACAAATTGTGGAGAATGACCACTCGTCAATGGTCACCTCACAATAAAGGGTGTCCTTAATTTCTATATAATTATTCATTAAGCTGCTACTCCCTAAGAATCATCTTGAATATAGGGAAGAATAACTATTCACTATGCTAGACAACATACTCCCATATTTCATAAACCCCTATATAATTCTATGAAAAAATATCGACAAATTTCCACTCTTTTAATAATTTTTTCACTTCCTAGGACATAAGTTTCCAACTAAAAGAATCTATAATGGCATTCCCTTTTTCTGAGGTATAAGTAATGTCAAATTCAAAATATTTTATGTACTCCACACTATGAATTTGGTGTCTACTAAATAATTTGTCTTAGAATATATAACTCCTTATTTTTTTAGTCTGAATATGTGGTAATCCATTCTTTGGAAAGGTTAATTCCACCAACTCTTCAACTCATGCATCATAGAATTGATTTCAAGTTCATAGTTACAATAATTCATCTTGTGTGGACTAAGATTTTGAGTTTTATAGGAAACAAAATGGTCATCCTATATAAGAACATATTCCAAACCTAAACATTATGTGTCATCAGAATCCATAAAGTCATGGTCAACCTCTAGAAGAGGCAACACCTTTGTAGAAGCCAAATGACAATTTAACACACAAAAAGAACACTGAATTTTTTCCTCATAACAAAACTTCAAAGCCTTCATATTGGGAGTGGTAAATAAAGAATACATCTTCGGGAAATCCTTTAAATCCATTGATAATACCATACTAACAATATAAATCTCCATATAGTTAATAAAATAATGGTTCTTCCCATGTCATAATTTCTTTGAGTTTTTTAGGAACAACTAATAAAACTTGCTCGGTGATAATGTGTCCCAGAAAGTTCAAATCCAACATATCAAATATAATTTTAATATCATGGATCAATGTTAGTGATTTATCAACAATTCAATACCTGATCTAAGATGAAACTTATGGTCCTACTCAAACTAAGATTAAAGCAGGATGAAATCTAAAGAGTCTTTCATGAACATTTCATGAAACTCTGGGAAGATATTATCCATCACAATCAAAAATACTGCAGGATAATTTGTTAAACTAAATGTCATGACAATATACAAAAATATTAGTGAGCAACATTAAATATATTTGAATATTACTCAAATGAACTACTCAAAAATGATAAATGAGGAATTTAGTTTCTTAAAAATTATTAAAAATGTGGATTTCAAACCATCTAAATTAAACTAAATGGGATATAATTAATTATAAAAATATATTCCTCAGTGAATTTTCTATAAAAAACAAAAGGTGATTTAACACACATTGCGGGGAGACCATGTCATGATCTCACTAAAAATAAATCTTAATTACCAAAAAGATACTCCAAACACTATACTAACATCATGGAAATATTTCAAAACCTAACCCCTTATACTAAATTTTCTAGAGAATCCTAGATGTGTTGGTACCATGATAATCAATCCAACACTGAAATTGCTTAATGTATTTACATAATCATCTTGGGTAGGAGACTTTCTCCTAGCATTATTCATAAAATATGTGGAATTAATTTACACAAAATAGAATAAGATAAAGGTACATATTATTATGATCAAAACTCCAAATAAATAAAGTACATGGGCCCATATAGTTTTATCAAAACCCCAAAAACATACATCTTCAATCTACTCAAAAACTGGAAAGATAAAACTCGTGTATCCCAATGGAATAATCACTCTAATCCCAAAGTATCAAGAAAATCTTCCACATCTTACTGTAGCAATCCAATATGGTCATATAAAAACCTTTGATGGGATTGTTTGGGTGTGGGATATAAATTCTAGTAAGGTATAACGAATTTTTCCAAAATATATTCCATAATAATAAAATAAATCATGATTTCAATTTAATCTAAACTTGTTCTTGGGATTACATGTTCATATTAAAAAATATTTTTTTATTTAAAAAAATAAAAACCATTTCAAACATGTATTTTATATTTTTTACATAAAATGTTTCATATAAATTTGTATCCATGAGTAAAACAGTTTCATAATCAATGGAATTTATAATTATGGCATGAATAATAAGCATAATGGTTGTATTCTCTATGTAATTATAGTACCTGACTATAGGATTCTCACACATATCATATCAGTTATTATAGGTATATATCCACCCAATTCCCATAGGATCTAGAAAAATACGGCTCGTCAACATCCCATCATGTATTAGATTTACTAAACTAGGTTTTTGTTAGAGTTTTCATCATTAATTCATTTCTAGTGAATCATTATCTAAGAATTATTTCCCAAATAAACCACTTTCTACCCATGATCATATGTTCTCAATCAATCAATCAATAATGGGAAAATAACCCTATTTCAAATCAAATCATCATTTTCAATTCAATTACCCAATTTTTCATTACCATATGCCAAATAAATTTCTATAACAAAACATGGGGATATTATCATTTCATAACTTTTAATTATAAAACCAATCATAGGTTTCCATTATCATAATTTAAACCTTATTCTAAACTCAATTATCAAATAATTTAACAAATTAAATTATTTTTAAAATATGCCTCAAATTGAAATTTCTTTGGAATTGGGGTGTTTCTAAAAATTCATTCTAATTTGAATTTCACTTGTGAATCATATAAATTTTGGTTATCAAAAAAAATTTGAAATATTTTTTAAAAAAAAAATCTAATCAAGATTTTAATCATATGGAAATTTCATATTTAACCACCTATATTTAATCATGGAATCCAAAAACAACACCCACAACGGTATATTCCAATGGATAATGAAACAGTTGGAGATAAAAAAACAGAACCTAATGTCCAGATGAATTTAATGATAGTTTATATCCATAAAATAAATAATGATCTAAATATCCATGAATATTGTATGTAGATATTGGTAGAAAAAGATGAGAATAAATTCAATTACCAGAAGAATGTCGAATGATATCCACCTAGCTCTGGCTCACTAAGAGAGGGGATTTGAGAGCCTAAAATTTCTTATTGAGAGAAATAAAAGCTAAGGATAATGAATTAGATAATGTAGGGTTTGACCAGGTTTATATAGGATTCCAATAATAATTAAATTAATTTTGGGAAGAAAAACATTATTGTGCAATCTTATGTCGGAAGGAATTCACTATTAGTCATGTCGTGCACCACAACTGTGTCCCCCAAATCTAGGATGAATGGTTCTTACTAGGAAGGAAAATGTTTTTAAAAATTTTGCACTATCTAGAACTAATATTTTTATCTAGGTTTTCATATTTTACATTGGTAGTGCACAAAATATAAGAAACCCCTGTGCTAACCTTGCATAGCCCAAAAAACATCCATTTTTTTGAAATTTCACCTAAATCACACCTAAATAAAATACAAACAAAAGGGTCATATAATACCGGAAAACAAGTAAAATGATGTTTCATAGTTATTTTCCCATTTATAGGAAATGGTTATGTGGTATTTTCTTAAAAAATGAGGGTTTTTAATAATTATTTTCATTTAAATTAATTTATTCTAGTGATCATTTTTTGCTATAGATCAATTTTAGTATAGTTAGTTACAATAGAAGTTCTTTTTACATGTAGAAAACAAACACCAATTTTAAAAAAAATTAATTTTTATCTTTAGTATCAACATATTATCTGTCCATTTGTAAAATATTATATTCACTATATTATTCTTCTTATATTTATCATTACCCTTATGAGAGTTTTCTTTAAAAATAGGTTGTAACCTCCTACAATGTATTATGTACTTTCACCTAATATATATCCGTCATGTTATATATAATAAGTGTTTCCTAATTTTCTCATTTTTGAAATCTGGAATGTTTTGAGAGAATGGATGGTTGGAGAATGATATTGGGATAATTATTTGGGATATTGTTTTCTAAATTATTTTTTATTGATCATGATCTATATTATATGTTTTTTCTGAAGTGATTTTTTTAAAAACTTGTGCATGTTTCAGAAATTAATAGGTATTTATGATAACAGATAATCAGAAATGTTAATTTTTTTATAATTAAAAAATAATTATATCTATTAAATAATATGAATATGTTAGTGTAGTCTTTTACTAAGAGAAAAAAATAGTTCAAAAATTGATTAGAAATTTAAAATGAACAATATAATTTGATTGCCATAAACTTATTAACATAATAATTTTTATTTATTGATTTATTTAATATAATTTATTCTATTATTTGATATGAAATGTTTTCTTGTAGTATTTTAGTTTATTTTAGGTATTATGATTTTAAAATGATTTAATGTATATTATGATTTATACATTTTTATAAATTAGTAAATATTATAGTCTGTTTTTGTCAAATTTAACATGGTCATTTCTATAAATCTTCAATAATGATTTCAATTATTTGAATTAAGTTATCAAATGAAGTATGATATTATTTTAAAATGAAAATATAGTATGTTAGTTGTTTTTTAATTATTACATATCAAAATTTAAAATATTTCTTATTAAATAGTATATATAATTGAATGACAAAGAATACTGCTAATATTGACATTAATTTACTTATATGGGATAATATGAATTATTATTTTAATAATGAAGATATTTTTAATAATTAAAATCATTTATGAGTATAATTGTAATATTTTTATGATACCATAATGAATTAATTTATTGAAACATTTTTCTTACTGTGTATATTATAGCCAAATTACGTCGTAGGGAATATTTAAGAATTATACCATTAAGTTGTAAGATAATGATTTCCTCTAATATATAATTTGAATATTAATGTGGTTTTTCATCTAGTTTATATATTATTTAATATGTTGTTTTCTATTTCCATATAGTCATATAGTACATGAATAACATGGAATATAATTAGATATTATTATATTGATATAATTATATTTTTTATAGTTGATATATAAAAATTTGATAATATATGGAGACATTGGTTTATTTTAAAAAAAATATTATCTAATTTTTTAATTTATTTTTATTTTTAGAAAATTTATTTTTACTATTTATTCATTATAAAATCTTGAATAAAATGATTTTTTTAAAATTTGGTATATTTTTAAAAATATATTTTACTAACTATATGGTTTTTTTATGTTTTCATAGTTTTGTATTCTAATAAGGATAATAATTATCTTATTTTTTAAAAATAAAAGTTTAATTAATATGAATATTATTAAATGGTTCATTTTATTAAATAAAGTAAATAGTTTTGAGTGGGAAACATTTCCAAATATAGAGGAAAAAATAAATAAAACATAAAATTTACATTAGGTCGGACCATTACATTAATTTAGAAAATGAAAATTAATAAATTAGTTATTTATGAAGATCTCTTATATCTATGAATCATACCTATATATTTTATATAGATAACTAAGAATAATCTAAATGATTTGTTCTTTATAAATTATCCATAATCTTGGTGAATGTCATCAAACTCATAGAGGGTATACTTAAAACCCCATTCACCTAGACCATTTGGATAAATGGCTAGTGACAATGAGAGATATAGAACTCTTAATTGTAATGAGTTTTAGAAAAATAATCATAGATTTGATTTTTACTGTTATAGATTGATTTATATTCATTATATATACATCTAATCATATCAAATTTTCAACCTATAAATGAAAATCAAAAAATTATTTCGAATTTAAAGCATTTCTTAAATCTCACTCTAATTCCATAAATTAATTATTTAATATTTAAACAATAAATTATTGATTCAATTTAATTTTAATATCATAAAATAATAATCTAAACTAATCATTATTCACGAACAATTTTTTTGGATTATTAATAAAAACATGCAGTGGCGTATAATTCACGTACTATCTTGCATAAGACTATAGCACAATGACCTTCATGATGAAATTATTTAAAGCCTCATAAATCACACCATGGTTTATACCACAATGACACACTATGTATTTGGTTTATAATTCATTCAGTACTCTACATTCACTAAAGCTTCATATTAAATTTTCACTTTCACCTTTCGTCAAATAAGAAGTAAGAAATTGTGAGAGCTTATAATTTTTCTTTTAGAAAATTTAACATAAATTTTCATAACATGAAAAATTTTATATAAAAATATTTAATTATCCATCAAAAACATATTTAAGCTTCTCAACTAAATATTTTTTTTGTATATTTAAATTGAATCATTTCCAATATCTTTAGCAAGATTCCATCAGGATCATAAAGATAGGGATTATATATGTGATTGGAAATCATTTTATTTTTTTAAAAAAATATCCTCTATAATTTCTTAAATTGGATAAAAATAATTAATTAAATTGATTTTTTTGTTTTTGAAATATCATTAATGAACCTAATAAAAACAATTAGTGGAATGTTTAAAAAATTCACACTAAAACACATCTCATAGTAATGTAAAAGGTTCACCAATGAAAATGAATAGTTATTTCCTTGGAAGGGAATTGTATCATTAATTGTAATATAATCCACTTCTGTCATCCAATAGTAAAATTGATAGCGGTTTAACCTTGAAGTCATCTTAATATAATAGACATAAGATGGAAAATACGCTCCTACAGATACACAGAAATTCTTGAAATGTGGTTGAAAATTCATTCTTCGATGCTATGAATAATTTTTAAATTATTTTCAATAGTGTACTACTTCAATTATTTCTTTTTACTACTAAATATAAAAAATTCCATGAATGAATAGATATCATTAAAATTGAATCACCTTTTATAAACATCCCCAAATATATTTTTATATTCAGATGAGTGATATGTAATCGAAGAAAAATAAAATCCCTAATTGAAAATTGAAAAACGAAATTATTCCTTTTTAAACATTATTTCATTGTCTCTAATTAATATGTTTTCATCCATCTATAATTATATGTATAAAAAACCGAATAATTGTTTCTTCATTGGGGTTCCTCTCATTGTTGTTCCCAATACTCATCTTCACATCACCATATTAATGTTTTTCACAACCTATTGTTTCCTGTAAAAAAATATTCATCTTTAAATTTTTATATTGAAATCAAAAAATAATCAACCATATCTGATTCCATAATCATATATAATTCAATTTGATCTTTTAAATAAATTTAACCAATGATGATAAAATATATGTTATGGATTGAAATTTTATGCATAATGTCCTCGAGTGACCTTATAATAAATATGAAATTCCACATTTTTTTTGGTGTGATTCATGGTCACTAGAGGATAGAAATTTTCACCAAGGATTTAATAATATCTCTTAGGGAGATATTTACCCCCAATATTAATTCACATAAAAAATAAATAAATTATAATCTAAATAACATAACTAGAGGAAAAAATGAAATTTATATTGAACCGAAAAAAATATCCTACAAATGGCCATATGAATCATTCATCCAAAAAATACCAAAAAGAAAAACAAATGCACAATTGTATAATAGTAAAACTAAATTGACTAACAAATTACCATGTAGACAACCCCAACAAGAAACCTAAAATAATATTAAAATTTCCCTATTACATCTCATAAAATTATATTATAACTATTATAGCCTCTTGGATTTAGATAAAATATCATGAATATTGTTTATCTATACAAAGACAATCATGCATCCATTACTTGTGATTGAATCCACAGTACAAACCACTATAACCAATGTAATCTCATTTAGTTTATGATGATAATTTTTCAATGGTTTAATGTCTCCTAATGATTTAACAATATCATATTCATCATGAAATTATGTTGTCATATGATTTCCATGAGCTCTAAATATTCTCATACATTCATAATCAGATGTCGAAATATTCTTATATTGGAATTATGGAACAATATATATAAACACATTTCTTATAACACTATCATTCCAAACACATGGAATCATAAATTTTTTAGGTCCTATTAGATATCCTTCACAAATTAATATATCCTACTTCAATATCTCAGATGACGAACTTTCTTAAGGATTATTTGAAGTGAGTAAATCCATTACACATTTTTTAAATTCAGTATTTATTTCAAATCTTCCCAGAATAATATTTCTTATAGCACACAATTCCATAGATTAGTTATTAGTAAAACAGATTCTTCTACAAATCACTATAGATAATTTCTTTCAATAATGTGAAATTCCTCAACATAATTTTATTAACAAAAATTTAAATTATATAAATTATGTCTGAAAATAAAATCAATATTTTATGAATCCTAAACCCAGTTCTAAATCTCGTATTCATTAATAAATCATTTTCCCATTTACTATTACATTATATTTTTACAAGAATAATTTTCATCATAATAACATTACAATATATCGTTATTAATATATTAAAAACATTAAGAAAATATAAAAAATATTATCTAGTTTTTTTAGATTTATTTATCCAATCATTGGTGATGTTTTACATTGAATTACATTACTTATAATGGTTAAACCCATGAAAAAAATATATTATCAAAAATATTTTCCCACAAATTATAAAAATATATAAATTCATTAAATGAATATATATAGTAGTGAACAACAATTTAACACATGAAATAAATATAAAAAACAACTTTGTACCTCACACAGTAATCATTAATTCACTCATTAATGAATAAATCATAATATTATTTTATGACAATGTTTACCTCATTAATTATTCCTTTGGAATATGAGATTATACAGTTTTATCAATTCTCAATATAAATAAAATTTGTATATCAGTCAAAAATTCCAAAAATCTATTCTAAATAATTGTTTACAGCATTACACAACACATTACTCACATTTATTATTAGATATCAAGATTAGTATTCATTTCAAATAAATTTACATAACTAAATGGATATTGTTCAATAATAAATGTTAATATCATAATCCAAAATTGAAAGTTCATTTCCATTTAAAATATAATTATTCTAAAAACAATACGAACTATAAGAAAAAAATAATAACAACACACTAGTGAATAAACCATAATGACTTTTCATAAAGGGACATAACCCTCTATAAACATTCTATAAAAATTAAAACATAACTGATGGATAATGTTTTTAGAAATAAGTGATTAATAAATCACTACATGAGTCTAGACACTAAAAGATAGATATTTGGAATGAAAAAAAACCATATCGGGGTAGCCTATAGATATTAAAATACCATAATTTTACATAATTACAATGATTGAAAAAATTTGAAATCTACATATTAAAAAATGAATCTTGGTCACATTGGAAGACATTTTACTATATCTATCCACCCAATGTATTTCCTAGAGGCACATTCTCTAATACATTTATACTAGTTACATGGTACACTACTATCATGAACAAGGTGTACTTATAGCATAAATTACAACAAATACCACAAAAAATAAATAATCTTTATTCTTCCATAACTAATTAAAAATAATACCATCTCCAAATATATTATGTTAAATATTATAATATCCAAAAATTATAATCAATACATAAATTAATGTAACTTCGTTTTTAGAACATCAATAAATTAATTTAATATACCCATGTGCCACAGATTAATAAATATCAAGAAAAATTTAAAATCTAAAAAAATTAAAAAATAAAACAATTACTATATTAAATATGGTGTAATACATATACATACCATGTTTTTAGAAACAACATCCATTTAAACCATTAAAACACCAAAACTCATTGAATTAAATTACTTACCCTTATGGAATAATATATTTTTATCCCCTATTAACAATCAAATTATTCCAAAATTATATCCCCATAAGGACTATAAAAACTACACATTCATTATAGCATTATTTTTTAGAATAATTTTTAAGGATAAAAATATAGAAAAATAATAAAAGTAATCTATATGAATTATATTAATGATGAACATGATTTATCGGATGAAATGATGTGTAGAACTCGGAAAAAGGGTATTTATTCTCATATTAGTCAAGTTGTTCATTAATTTAACTGAATATCTATACATGGAACCCCTTCCCCTAAAAAACATTTTACCTATAAATCATCAGTTTTTTTTCCAATAAACACCCTATGATATATATCATTTTCATTTTCAATCTGAAATCATCTTTTTTCCCACCCAAAAAAGGAGTTTTCATTATAAAATCTAGAAAGTCATGGGTATCCACATATATGTTTCAACCTTTAATTATGAATTTGATGTTCCCCATTATATAATCTCATTTATAGGATAAATGGATATCCCCCCACATATAAAAATTACATTTTGAGGAATGAGGTTATTTTGTGCCTTTTAAAAAACATTTTATTCATTTGTAGATCAATGGAATCTTTTTTACAATCGTCACACAGAACTATGCAGATAATCAACATCCACTAAAATATGCATCATGATGCACAATAAACATATATTACTTGGGCCCTCTCAACATAAAAAACTACCAGATAGACCTCCACTTATGGAAAATGATTGACCTAAATTTGTTTATAAAACCCTTCTTTTTCTTTATATAGAGAGACTGAAGGACACACAAAGACCAATGAAACCAAAAGTAGGGAGATAATATAAGGTATATTATAGATAATGATAATAAGAGCTAAATGATTTACAAGTTTATTAACTATGTACTGATATAATCCCTATTATGTAATAATCCTATAACAAAAGATTTATGTTCTTTTGAAATTTTCGATCATCAAAAGAACCATAAAAAAGTCTTTGTTGGGTATTCTTTATATATACCCTTACTAAAGAAAGATAATCATGATGGACTCATTATAAAATCTATAATAAATGGAATCCCTACATATCTCATTTTCAAAGGAATCACTTTCTAGAGAAATCACCTCACAAAGGATATCCTCTCAAAAAGGGATCCTTTTATAAGAATCTCATTCCTAGTATTTGGGCCCCTATATAAAATAGTATTTACATTGTGTATCTATTACTATCTCTAAAATTTTCTCTAGTCATATTTTCTTTTCGATTAACCATATCCCCATAATTAATCATCTAATGTATCCCTATGGGTTACCCCCACCATGGTCAAAACACTGAAAAGGACAAGCTCATACCTCAACCAGAACAACTGAATTTACAAAATAAGACTATGAGTATCATCATTCAACCATTACTATAGTGGATCCCCCTGAAAATTGAAGGGATAGAATTGTTATTTATAGATTAGAAAACACTTATTTGAAATCCTAATAATGGATTCCCTTAATACCACAGGTACCTACCGAGAGGACCTTGTAGCAGACTCTTTGGGATCGATGATGAGTTATTCAATGACCATAAATCATTTTGAGTAAATTAAAATATATTTTATTGTCCCATATCAATTATAATAGGGTGTAAAACTCTTTCCCCAATACCATTACCTTCCTATATGTAGGTATAAAATTGGCTTGTTGGGCCTCCTCTCAGTTATAAGACCAGAGATGCTTCCAATTGGGGATGTTATTATCATTCAATGGATATTCACCCTAGGTTTTCTCAATATTTAATTCCCATGGTTTAATAATTATACAATTTAATATAATGTTTTTGATATTTCATTATTTCTTGATCCTCACATTGAGTATAGTTCACATGTCCATAAACACTTTTGGTCGTTAGTCTATTTAAATAGTTAAAATTTTCCCAATCATGGAAATTTATCCTGGTTTAGGTCCCAACATCTATATCAATGATGGATGAAATCTCTAACTAAATATTTTTTTTCTTAAAATATGCCTCCTATTTTGTGTAATACACATATATTTATGCCATAAATAACCTATTTATTATTCTAGTGTTCTTTAGGTATCTTCATATGAAGAGTCCACACTTAATAATTACTTTGTTTTATCTTTCACACCACTAATGTTCTTATATACTGACAAAACACTCTTATACATTGTCTATGATACCCTATATTAAAAAATATATAAATTTTTTTTAGATCAGTGTAAAACAATATGACAACTTCCTTGTCGTAAGATGTTAAATTTCATTGTATGATCCAATCACATGACATTAAAATATATATTTTGAACCATATTGTATTGGATTCTTATTTTGTGGGATATGAATATTGAATCTCTGATCTTCAAACCCAACACAAAAAAAATATACACATCTCTTCCAAAAATATATATTTCTTTGTGTTTGGAAATCCTCTCTCATTATTCTATATTCATTTTGAGAGTTACATCACCAACACTATGTCCATGGTCCCTATATATCATCCCATTTTTATTTCATAGTACTCATTAAATCATTATCCCATATTGAGGGTCCCATTCCCTATAGATCACATTATATCACTCGTACATGAATGTATTCCCTTTGAGGATCATCCTAACAAGGCCATATTCCTTTTCATCAAACCTAATATCATTGGTCCATATCCCGAATGATGTTAAAAAATTATTATCTCCAACCTAAGTCCCACAACAACTATTTATAAGCATAATTTACTTATGAATCCTTTCATCATGATGTTAAACCACATATGTTATTCATTTTCACAGAACCAAAAAAGGAACAACGCGTCTTGCTAAGTGGAAAAAAATTGTTGGGGTTGTAAAATTTCATGACCCGATGCTCTATCATGTAACTGACCCACATAGGAAATCTAACCCAAGCATGATAGCCATTTTCTAGAGGCCTCAAACTAGTAGAAAGTGGATGAGATTATTTCAGGAAGACAACTCCATCATGTATATAGAATATAAAATAGTTGAAAAAATAGAATAGTTTAAAAAGACGAAAAATATAAATTATCATTTCAAAATTATACTAGAGTAATGAAAATAATATAGAATACAAAAAATATTAAAATAATTATATTTCAGGATTAATTGTAAATAAATGATCCATTGAATGTTATATAAATAATTGATGACACAGAAAAAATTAATGACTCCAAACCCTTATCTCGAACACCATGTTAGTACCCTATGTATACACCGAACCATCCAGCTAATAAAAAATCAACAAAAGGGTCCCTTACCTATGTATGTACCTGCATATACTAAATCTACTCGATTATTAAACAATAACATAAACATGGTGTGAGTATTGTATAAAATTTGGAAAATACCATTTCTAAAATATTCTTCTAAGTAATATAGGGGATACATTAAATTGATAAATATAGTATTAATTAAAAATTATAATATAGTATTTGTAATAAACCAACTAACCCATAGGTTCTCGGATGGATCATAGGGATAGAATGAACTAATATAGCTCCATTATTGATAACATTTCCAAGAGAAAATCCTTTTACTTCAAGATGGACCACTAAAACCACTATTAAATTTATCTTATACCAGGATTAATTACAAATGTCATATCTCACATTACCCACTACGAAACATTTCAATTCCCATTATGGTGTCTCTTATGCTGTCTCAATGTGTATATTTCTAATGGGAGAATATCATCTGATACCATATTATTCTTATTATTAATTCTCATTTGTGGGTGTCTTACTTTGGCCAATATAGACGTCATAAGTAGAGAATCCAAGCTAATATCAAGTGGTGGGTTCTCCAATTCCATGATGAGTCATTGGGGCCATGTATCGTAAGGATGTTACCGATACATCAATAATAACATCAAATGTATCAATAAAAAATTCCAAACATAAACGTTTTCACCATTTTCATTTAAATCCTTGATGTCTATGTAATCTAGTTATCAAGTGTACATGGAATTTATTCGATGATGGTAGATCCTCTTATGATAGTATGGATCACCAATATGAAAAAATTACAAGTTTCCAATCAATGCAATTAAAATGTAATTATAACAAATCAATGAAAATTTATTTTCTCATTTATAGGTCACATTCAAAAATTGAAAATGTGGTCTATGAAATATTTTATACTATAAGAAGAACATAGATATAAAGAGTTTTAAAGACCACCAATCATGAAATGTGATAAGGTGATGATAGATCCTAAATTTTAATAGAGGAAATCATATTTTTCTTCCACCCATTAACAGATACAATGAAACTCTTCCAATAAAAACCAAAAAATCATATGAGTTTAATTAATGAGGTATTCCCCAAAAAGAATTTTCCAGGAACTAAATTCATGGGTTTGTGTGGAGAAATTCAGGTAAATAATTGAATTTTTACAACATGAATTCATTCTACATTCAAAACTCTCCTCCACATCATGTTTCACCCCTAAAAATAACCTAACTAATACCTAGGCCTAAAAAACATGTTTTAAATGAAATAAAACCCTAACTCATAGATATTTAACATTAAGAATAAAAAAAATACATGTAACTGATAAGATGTTATATCCTTTCCACCATATAATAGATAATTCAAATGATTCTCTAAGCATGACTTTTAAGTATAAGAAAACAAGTTGGTAAAATTTTTTAAAAATTAGACTCACTATATCAGGTCATTGCTTTTACACACCCATGTTGTTATTACACTGGTACTAGTGGCCTGATCATTCCCCTATTATTCTCCCCCCTATGGTCTCAGATAGGGAATAAATGCTATTCTAAGGACACACCAACATAAAACATTTATGCAATTTGTTTCAATCATGTAATAAAATTAAGAATGATATCTTTTAATTTATGATGCATAAAACATATCATGAATGGTTTTTAGTGTTCTATAAGGATAAAATGTTATACCACATGATCTAACCCCTCCACTATATAAAAAATCTAAACTAATTTGAGTTGTATCTTCCCTTGCTTCCAGATATCATGTACCCCATATATAGAAACACCTAAATAAAAACCCGACAAACAACCTCAAAATCAATAGGTTTTCTATGATGGTAAGAATATGATTTCTTTCATCACTACATGGTCAACATGTTTTTTCATATCAACATAAATTTTTTATTGATATCCAACCTATGATTAGGCCAAATGGTTACAGAATCACCTAACTCTATCCTATAAATATGGAAAGAATAAGGTTCTCCATTTAAGGAGTTCAATTAAGACACATTGATCAATGGTTAGTATCTATTATCATATGCTAAATAAGAAAATAATTTTTATTTCTCCCATAAACCACCAAAATAAATAGAATTTGATCTCTATATATCCCCCAGAATAAGAATCATACATTCATATTTTCCATAATTTAGAGTATTGTAAGCATTGAACATAATAATATGTGATCCTGATTTCTAAAATTAGGACATCAGATAAGGACCAAGATAAAAAACTATACAACTAATAACTCATTTTTTTCAATCAATCACATGCACTTAAAGGACTCACATATCGTAATTGGTGATGGTGTCACTAATAAAAAAATAAGTGATATAACATTTTTAATAAAACCACAATCACCCATACTAAATCAATCATTATAGGTTTCTTGGGTAATACTATCATAAAATCCATTGTGAAATCATTCCACATCCTCTCCAGAATTGGAATATAAGAAAACATCCCAACTAGCCTCTAATTCTCAGACTTTACACATTTATATGTTAAATATCTCACCATAAAGCATGACATCTTATTCCTTAACCCTGGACACTTGGACTATCTACATAGATCATGAGACAAATTTTTTTGACTAGAATTTACAACCCATATAGAAGCATGATACTCCCTATTTATCATATCATATAAGTTTATAGAAACCCAAAATTACTCATAGAAAATTAGATCATTCTTTATTCTTATAGACCATTTAGATGGTGTCTTAACACCATATAATATGACCCTTAGAAATAATCCCTATAGATATAATATTTTTTCTTTATTTATTAATTCTAAAATCATTGGTATAATATATGTTGATTTTAAAAACACTAGTCTGTGGGAATCATAGACAACTAGATACATATCTTCAAATAGTTACATATGCTTTTACTCCTCATAATTCTCTTTCCCTACCTATTTTTGTGTCTTAAAGATCAAATCATCATAAAAAATGTTTACCTTTCATTGGATGTAAGCTATATATAATTTTAATCACTATTTATACTCAAGCCACCTCTAATACCAAATGTTCAGATATATCTGAGAAATGATATAATTATGTCTCTTGTGGTCTATGAACAACATAAAAATATCTCTCAAAATATAGAGTCAATATTATCTCATGGTGTGTACCTACACAACATACTCTGTATCAAGATTATGATAATTCCTCTCATGTGGTGTCGTATTTCTAGATCCATTAGTTACCACAAGATCATTTTGTACCACAACATCTCTATATCTAACTAATCATGTTTCATGGTACTTGGAATATTACTTACCTGATACTAGAATTGTAAAAATTGGATCTCACAAATGGTTACTCTCTAAGTCCTAGAAATCTCCCCCACAAGATTCATACCAATCATGCTTCACCCCTTTCTTGGTTATCCTCGGCATCATTGTTTTTAGATGGGATTTGTTCTAGTTAAAACAATATTACTAGCCTGAAGTCCTAGAAATCAATAAACATAAATAGTATTCTTATGTAAAATTAAATACACCAAAACAACCACATTCTTGGGATGAACTAACACTCCAAAAGAAATGATAACATTACCTAATAAGTTCACATAATCAATCAATGGAATTTATTTATGATCATAATTATATAGATGTTGATCTCTCAACATAATCAAGTCACTATAAATAGTATATTCATAATCATTAGTTGATTATGAGTACACCAATTTGTCATAAAAATTTATCACAATCTGGTATAGATAAGTGTGAAATATCTGGTTCATCATGTCTGTTAATATAACTAGTACATTCATCAAACTAAATAGTTTCACTATAAACTCATATAATCCAAGGATTCTCCTATAAGTTGTCTCTAGTATGTCCTATTTTTCTACATCCAAATTGTTGTACTCAAAATACACAATTATTTTAGAAAATATACAACAACCTCTTATATAATCAAAATGATAATTAATTCATAGAAATGGATAATGGGTTTTGAAAATCATATGGAGTTGTCTATGAGGATCCTCATAGAAGAAACAATCACAATCTTTCTTCATTGTTAAATGGAGAGAGAGAAAATTGCGCAACTAAGATTTTTGAATAAATTTTTTTTATATCATCTATATAAATTTTAATCTCATAGATATCTTCTTATACAATTTTTCATGGTGGAATATAATTTGGCTATTCCCCTAGCATTGACTCAATCAAAAATATGATCTTTCCCTCATTTTCATAAACTGGATTACTCTATAGGAAATATTTTTGTAAAATAGTAAACTATTGGGGGAAATGTACCCATATAAATTTTATAATCATCTATAATAATGTGTTCAATAATATAATCTTATATGTACTGAATTTTTCCGCTATGACTGACCAGAATATGCCACTCAAATTGGTGTGTATAGTTTTCCCCATCATGAGATAGAAATGTAACTATATGGTGATAACAATTGATACGATTCAATAATATAACTATAATATCCATAGAACAAATCAATTAAAATCATTTCATACCCATAAAAAATCACAATGAAAAATGTAAAAAAAAATTTCTAGAGAAAAATTCTTGAAATAGTTGATATCCTCTGACATCACTCCCAATGGAAGGTCAGTGGTCATAAATCCATATATTCTATCCAAGAGAAAAACCAAACCAACATCAATTTGAGATGATATAAATTAATTTATTGTTATTATATGAAATAAAATATAGGACAATGAATATGATACAAGAATTGTGTCTATGTTGGTTGAAGGCCATTTATCTAGACTACTCAAATTAGACTGCATAGTGTATATCTGACTCGTCCCAATTCCATGGGATCAAATTTTTAGTCCTATATTATACTCCCTCTCAAATTAAATTTAACATATTCAATGGGGTAAAATTTAACATACCATTAATTATTCATCTTGTGTAATTCCTACCACAGATATAAAATATGGTAGTTGATTCATTTCTAGTCTAAATAGAATGTCCTGATATCCTGCTATATTTTAGCTATTGTGGATACCTATAGATCCTATGATGATGAAATATCCCACAATAACCTAAAAAACTATATAAAATTTGGATCAACGTACATGGATATTACATCATTTTAGAAGAAATATTTAGTACACGGAAAAAATACATGCTTGAGAACCGTAATAGTTTACAGTCTTTAGAAATAAAGAAAAAAATATTTTATCCAAGAGAAATATCTTCAACATCTCCCATAAATATCTGTATCATCAGTACATCGACCTAAACCAATTATTCATTACCCGAAAAATGGAAACATAAGAAAGGGGTGAGCACATATTATTAGGAAAGGTGAATAATAGAAATGTATATGTATAACATTAAAAAATAGGGTATGGAAGTTGAGAATAACTTTTATTATCATGCCCTACATATGAGATGTCATAATAATGATTATAATTTTATAATTATTGGTACATAAGGTAATTAAGAGAAGTTGTAATGAAATCATAATATAGGAATAATACATGAAATTTCTTCCACAGACATTGGTCCATAACGTTGTGAACCTTTATTGGTAGAAATTGATTAATATATTAAGTTAAGAAAATGAAATAAGGCCCCATAATCAAACTAGGAACATGTAACCAGGTTCAAGATTAACATTGTGAATGTATCATAAATATCACACATAACCTTATAGACATGAAACTGGGTAAATGTTTATCATTTTTGACTAATAATCATGTTCACACAAAAATTATTGAACATGTAAAAATTTTTATACATGATTTTATGGATATGAAACCTGGTAGATTAATAAAATTGTAAACATTTAATTTGGTTCATGTATAATAGTGTGAACATGTAGTCAGGCCCATACAAAAACATAATGAAATTAAACCACATCCATGAATAACATTGTGAACATGTAATAAAGTTCAAGCATAACATTGGGTACATGTAAAAATGATCATGAATTAACTAATGGACACGAAACTAGGACCATGAATTACATTTTTAACACATACTAAGGTTCACTCCAAACATTGTGAACATGTAATAAGGTTCATGCATAATCTTATTGACATGATATCAGGTCCGTACATAACTTTTTAAACTTGTAATCAAGTTCTCACATAACATTTGTACACATGATTCATCCAACATTATCCAATTCCTTAGTGGAAGATATATGTACCACCCATATTATAATAAAATAGTTCATACATGTGATACATGATAATTAAAAGATTCATCATATCATGACCCCTATAAAGAGATGGGTTTTATAAAAATCAAATAATAAACCATGATATTAAATCGGTATCAATGAACTTTCATCCCATTATAACATAAGGAAAAGAGACCATTTTCATAATCATTTAATCAATGTATAACTCACTAAAATAAGCGGGTTTCAAAAGAAAATAACTTGTGGAAGAGAAATGGATCTCATAAATGTATAACTCGTGAAATAGAAATGGGTTTCATAAAGATTATTATATTAATAATAAACCATTCATAGAATTTATATGACTTGATCCTTCATATTATTTGCAAGAAGAGCATCAGTAACATCAAAAGATGTCATATTACATGGGAAATAATTTGGAAAAAATTTCGAAAACATTTTTTGAGTAAAATATGCAATCCACTTTGAAAAAGTATTTTTAATAAATAAAACATTTTAAAAATCATTTTCATAGAAAATAATATGACATTTTTTAATTATTACATGAAATAATTTTGAAAACATTTATAATAAAAAATGTATACAATAAGATTCAAAATATTTTAAAAACATTACATTGAAAATGATTTTGTAACATAGAAAAATATTTTATAATATTTTTAAGATCGTTTCATTGAAAATAAATTGAAAACAAATAAATAATCCTCGAATTCATGTTGAATATAATTTTACATGAAAACTTTTAAAAATGTAGAGAACATATGTAAAACAATTTTCTTGTAAATTTATCTTAAAAAATAAATTTCTTAAAAATTATCCTTTTAAATAGATGCAAAGGAAGCATCATATAAATGATGTTGGATAAATCTAGATATGTTGTATAAGGAAAAAATAACATTCCTTTTTCAGGGTAAAAAGGTTATAAAGATGCCTTATTCTTAAATTGATAGGGACATTCCTTTGATGATATTGGTAAATGAACTAATGGGTAAAATTTTCTATAAAATTTTATATGATAATTTTATATCATTCTTGGAAAAACATTTTAGAAATTTTTTTTAAGTTACATATATTTTCAACTAAAGAGAGGGTAAATTCATTATTTATAAAAAACAATTGCTTAACTATCTTATGTACCAAAGAGTATAAATATGGTAACAATATGTGAGTATAAAATGATTGAACATATGATAATAAAATTTGTTAATTTCTTTAATCAACGGATTATAATATTTCATCAAATGATTCATAACTATAAACAATCTCGAAAGGCGATGAGATTGTGTCAATAATCTCTTATGACATGGTGTCATGGTGTAGTACTCTAAATTTAATAGATGAATGTACATGAAGCTTAAAATATCATTAAACAATTTATATTCAGGATATAACATAAAAAATGGAATTATATACACATCAATGAATGTGTTTAGGTGAATAACAAAACATGAGTCTCAAATATGGAATGTTGAGACAAAACTATTTTTTCGATTTTTTAACTCTTGAAACATAAACCCCAAGAAAGATGGATCATAAAATGGAAATGTGAATAGAAATAAATTTAAGTATAATATAAATTTAATAAGATCATGTTCAGTGAATACACCACTCAAAAGGAAAGAGTGGTGAACATAACATGTATCTTAAATAAATTAAAAGTGAGATGAAATCCCCATACAGTGTTTCTTGAATCTCCTCATACACACCAAAGAATCATGTGAAATAAATATTTATTTATTATAAATCATTTAAAATAATTATTTTAACATATATAATTACATGTATAGTTTTATTATTACCATATATCACACAATTGACAATGATCCTACATTAAGGTTTCAGTTAAAGTATTATTTTCTTTGTTCTTCACGTGCATCTAAATTTGTTATATCATTGGTCCTTATATTTATATCATGATTTCCAGAATATAAATAACGATATAAATATTATTTATATCCATTATATTTATATTATAATAACACATACCATTAATATGTATGAAATGGAATACACCATTCATGGAGATAAGAAGTAGTATGTTCGCATGAATGTCATTTGCTTTTTAATTATCATATTAAAAAAGTTATAAAATGACATATAAGTGTATATGTATATAATATAATTTAATTAGTATTATAATTTTATATGTATTATGTAATTTCATAAAACCCATCTTTAATAAATACCATGTATTGTGTGAATGAATCACATCGCATTGAAGGGGCGATGGTCCAGACATCCTCTAGGGAAATTATATAATTTTCTCCAAATGGGGAGTAAAATGATATGTTTTATAAAAGAAATTAAGAATCAAAAATTACTAATAAAAATGAAATATAAAATATATAAATAGAGATACCATCATAATGGCTATCATGATAGGTCTTAATGAAAAAATGAGCAAACATCATTTCGTGAGAGAGTAGATCAACATATACTAAAACAATATGTTCATTACCCATTAGATGGAGGTTTTTGTATGTGTGGGATGGATTAATTACATAAAAAGATACTATTATATTGGGGAAAATTTTGTTATTATCTTATAATGTTAAAAAAATTAGTGGTTGTTAATGGAAATGAATCTTGCAATCTCTAGATAAGTTGTCATATATTAATTAGCAACTCATTTTGGTTTGTTAAAAAAGATTCCTTGAAATAAGTTATGCCCAAATTTAGGCTTCATGGAAGAAGTGAGGGAAGTTTCTTGATTATTTTAGCAGATTTTGGGTGAGCCAATGGGCTTGAGAGATGTGACGAAGGGGGAGATGGGGTGGACTTTTATAGGGAAAGAAAAGGACTCACATGAAAGGTTTGAAAAAAGTTAGGAGTACCCATGTTCTAACCTAAAAATTTCATAACAGACCCACATAAATAATTAATGGGGACTTTAAGGCCTCAATAATTATAGATAATTGGTTTCAATAGGTGAATAATTCATTTGGACCCCAAATAATATGGTTTAGTCCTTAATTAATCATAATTTGACCTTAATCATTGTGATAAATTTAAATCACTTTTAGTAATTTTTTAGTAGAAAATTAAGATGATATTATTAGAGTCTAAATATCATAATTTATTAAAAATATATATGTCTATTTTTTAAAATTAAACTTACAAATGTAGCAATATTTAGATTAATGCTAAACCCACAGACATGGCAAGAGAGGGGGTTATTAAAGTAAAACCTTTAAAAGTTTATTTTGTTTTTATATTCTATATCAAAGTGAAATTTATTCTAATGACCTAAATTATATTAATATATGTATAATTTATATAATTTTAGAATAAAAAAATGAAGATAAAATTTAACATTTATAATTATTTAAATAACAAGGATGATTTTAACTGAAAATCATTATTTTTTACTAGTCATCATAAAATAATGTTTCCTAGAAAAAATCCTAAAAATTCACCATTAGATAATTTCATATTTCTAAAATATAAAATTAATTTTATATTAAAATATTCAATTTCTATATTTAATACAGTAAATTTTATTGCTTTTCATACAATTACATGAAGTGTATTTCATTTGATAAAATAGTATTTCTAGATATACAAGAACTTTCCTAAAAAATATAGAATGTATTATCATAATGATTTATTTATAAAAAAATTAAAAAATATTTTAAAAGGTATAATTTATATTTTTATTACTACATTTAATAGATAGGTTATAAATTTCTTGATTAAACAATTTTATTAGTAAGATGATGTTTAATATAAAACAATTGTGTTTCGTGTAATGTACGCCATGTCAGTGTTGCGTGCAGTGAAAACCAAGTTGGTGTTCCTTGTGGTGAAAGTCATGTTCTTATTGAATGTAATGAAAGAAATGTTGGTATTTCATGTGAAAGGAGTTTTTGACTTATTTCTTTTAAAATATATAATATAAGAACTATTTATAGTGTCATGTGAGTGGAATAGTAAAAAAATATAAATAAATTTCAAAATATATTTCACAAAATATCCAGGTGTAACATTTTACTCTATTTAAAATTAATTTCAATATCAAAATTTGCCTATTTTATGAATGGTTTAATACATAGATGTTTCATTCATATAAACCCACATCGAAATAATGAATAATAAAACATCCCTTGAAAATGGATTGTTAGAACCATAATGATTACCCAAATTATCATATAATTAGGTTTCATCATATA
This sequence comes from Viscum album, assembly GCA_963277665.1. Lineage (NCBI taxonomy): Eukaryota > Viridiplantae > Streptophyta > Magnoliopsida > Santalales > Viscaceae > Viscum > Viscum album. The sequence continues at coordinate 602,227,182 of OY728136.1, read as the reverse complement.
ACAACATTGTTTGGGAGTGACTATTAGACATGGAAGAAATATGTGAATATTTATGAGGAGTGATTGAGGTTAAAAATCAAAAATAGGTTAATGGTCAAAAAAATATAATAGACTCAAAGTCATAAATTTGTGATTATTTAAAATGATATCTGTTTGAAATAAATTATGATATTAGGACAAAAAATTATTTTATCATTGTCCTATCATTGAGTAATTATTTTTATTGACATGTAATATAAGAAAAAATACTTAAATTGTGTTATTACTTTTATTATACACAATCATAGCCTTTGGTTAGGCCTTGATATATTTCCACATCATCACTTACCCTAAGAAATGAATTAGAATTATTTATTTTTGATTCTAAAGTACTAAAAGATCATTTGATCAATGATAATTCAACCCACATATCTTTATTTACAATCCACCCAATGAAGTTTTAATAGTCCATCCAATATTCATGAGTCCTCATATAGAGAGAAAAAATTAATCTTACTGACATCATTTGATGTTTAACTTTATCATTCAGTAACTAGTTAACCATATTATCATTAAAAAATATTAAAATTCAAATAATTGGAAACAAATTCATGGAAATGGATTAATATTGATCCCCCATATATTACAATGTACCACTTGGTTGTCACAAGGAAATCATGTGAATACCTTGATCCTATATTCTATTGAATCATTTTAACAACCCTAATGACCATAAATGTAACATTTGAGATAAATAAGGAATATAACTTATATATATATATTAAGATTATTGAATTAAATACTAATTTTATCTTAAAGTGGATGCTATGTTTGATGTCATATCTGATACACAATAACTTGTTTCATTGAAAACTTACGTTGCACACAACATTGAATAATATTAAAAAATATTAATATATTATTATTATTCTAAATGGTAGTTAACGCATAGTCGTTGTATTGGTGGGAATGAAAAAAACTAACCATATTATGATTAAATATGTTTATTAACTTTTTATTCTTTTTTAAAATAAATTTTAGAGGATTAAAATAAGAATATATCAGATTTTAAGCATAAATACTCTAATATTTATTAAAAGGTCTATTTATCGCCTTTCGATGGAGAACCGTCTTTAAATCCAGATTTTTTCAATTCTATATATTCTATTTGACAAAATAAAATTTTCCTTTATAATAGGGACATAATAATTTACATTGGATAAATTTTTGGTATTTTTATGATAAAATACATTTTTAATGAACTGTTAAAATACTGTATTTTAATTCAAAACATCATTTTAGTCTAATTTATTTATAAGGATATATTATTTTTTAAATTTTTTTAATTTCTATTTATATTAGTTTTTTACTATTTAATCCAATTTTGGTTATTGAATGTATTTTTACTTTGAAATTGGACATAAATATGTGTCAATCTTTTGATTGTTATTGTTTCTTAAAAACAATCTTTTTGTTTTGATAGTGTGAATTAATTTTAAATTAATTTCTACAACTTATGTATTTTAAATTTAGAAAAAATGGTTTCTATATTTGGAATTAGGAGTTAGAAATTGTTTAAATAGGTAACTTTAATTTTTAGTCACAATGAATATTTCTTCCAGTAAAACAATTTATTTACCATTGTTAAAGGGTAAATCTAGTAAATGAGGGTAACAAAATATAATAAAAATAATATTAAATTGCCCTATAATGTGTCCTAATACTATTTTTGATACACGTCCGACCATGGGCATACTTTGGTCGATTTGGGGACCCCATGGAGACATTTGAGAGTGATAATGACACTTTATATTAATTAATTTAATTTAAAGACCAAAATGACATAAACATATATCATTCAGTAAATCCATTCTTACATGATGTTATATATGTTATCTCTTGGACTATAATTTTTAATTTGAAAGCTAAAAATATCTCCTCCATAATTATATTTTTAATAATTTTTATACATCAAATAAATAAAAATATTTATGACACAATAATGATGCAGTTTTTACCTCAACAATGAATGATTTAAATAAATAATATTATAAAGATTAAAACAGCATAGAAAACCTATCTAATTCTTAATTAATGATTTTATTTCAAAATTGAGTCATCTTATATTCTACTTTAATATGTTTTGGACCTTTATAAACCGAAAATCATTATATAATAAAATAATATATTTAAAAATTCCTAAAGAGCCCCTCCCCCCCCCTTAAAAAATCCTTCACATCTAACCGATTATTTACACTTCTCAATACCCTGAAATCATCCAACATCTTCCCAATTAAGCTCCCTACATCTATATACTAAACTTAGAATCCTTACCCAAGGCATAAGGCAATTCAATTAAACATTTTGGTTAAAACCAAAGGGATAAATCTGCTTTAATGTTAACATATTCTCTTAAGTTCTTTTGTTTCATTTTACTTATTCAATCCCATAAACTATTTTTATTACATTATTTTATTAAGAAAATAGTACCATAAATATATTAGGTTTTTTTATGATAATTATTCTAACTAAACTTACACACACCTCCATCTAATGGTTAAAAATATATTGGTTCTTTGGACGACGAACTACTACCTCACGGAACGATGATTGTTCAATTCTCTCGTACCGCCTCTCATGGTGGCCATTATAATGGAACTATATTTATATATGATATATATTTTGATTATTTTTTCTCTTTTATTCTTTAATTTTTATTTAAAAACATGCCTATATTCATTTCTATATGTGTAAATACGTTAATTTCATTTGAGGATGTGCGGACTACCGCCCCCTCAAAGTGATATGATTCGTTCATGACATACATGGAATGTATAAAGGATGGAGATAATGAAATGGTGTAACATATATATCATAATTTATTATAATATAATTATAATATAACTATCTTTTATTATGTTTCCATTCCATTAAATATGAAATAGAAATGAAAGTAGTGTTCATGTGTACGTTCGGCTTACCGTCTCCATGAACAGTGCATTTCATTTGTTACCTCCAAATGTTATGTATTATTATAATAAAATACATATAATATATATATATATGATATATATGATATATAAATCATGAATATTATTCTGTATATAATTTACTTTTTACAACATGAACAACTTGTAATTATAAGATGTTCATTTTTTACTAAAGCACCAAATATCGAAAAAATGACCATTATTGTCCTAAATGATTGAATAATGTTTATAACAAGGTATTAAGTGATATAAAAGGAATAATAATCTTTAAAAAGGTTATCAATAAATTATAAATTAACTTTAGCTTATTATTCGAGATATTAAAGAACGAACAGGTCTTGTCAGACACAATGAAAGGGGTTTCTTATCTCACTTTTAATTCCGTGAGATTTCCATTGTTCACCAATTCTTTACTACATCTGATGTATTGTGTACTACCATTTGATATATATTATCATGATTATTTTAATACTAATTTTATTATATGATACATTTGGTAGTTATTAAATTTTTTTCATATGACTCGATTGATTACAACGTGGTAATGAGTTTCTTATCTCACTTTTAATTCTGTGAGATTTCCCTTGTTTCCAACTGATTTATTGCTTTTTGTGTATTTTGCTCAAGAATTTGATATATATTATCATTATTGTACTTATATTCATTGTATTATATGATTCATTTGGTAGTTATTAACATTTTTACATACGACTAGATTAATTGCAATGTGGTAAGGGATTTTCATCTCATTATTTTATTCCTGTGAGATTCATGCTATATATACCTTTATTTCCTTATCTCTTGGGTGAGTACTGATTTTTATTGCATTAATTGTTTAATATAATTTAATTTAATGGTATTTAAATCTTAATTTTTTATCCATCTTTCATGTGTATTATATTTCGTATGTTACCAGATCGGTAAGGGAACTTTTTAACCCAATTTCCATACCTTGGGTTAATCTTATAATTCATAACTATTTCTTGATATGATTATTTGTGGAATCACTGCTTATTTATTTATGTTGTAATTTCCACTCCCCCTAGTGTGGATATACTTTTGATAAAAATAATCACTCCATTGATAAATTATCATGTCATTGATATGAACTTGATAAGAGTAATCATAACTCATATTCCATTCATTTAGTTAAACATCTGAGTCATTGGTTTTTTATTAAAAAGAACATGTTTGAGTGCCCATTGATTGATTTACATTGAATAAACAATCATATTTCGTGTATTTATATTGGTCAAACATTATTATGTAATTTATTTATCCTTAATCTAAGGATACAATATTTATAACAGATTTCATCTCAATTTACATTCTTTTGAGACTTCATTGGTGTTTTGCACCAATTCACATTTATATGGTGTATATACCATCCTTTGGCATATTATATCCTGAATACATTTATTCTAATGATATTATTACGTTTTTATTAAATGTTATATTTCTATTTTTTGTTTTCAAGCATCTCTCATTTGTTTAGGAACTCCTTAACGAAAATATTGTTTTAATAATTTAGTCTTTTAAATCGTTCTTATTGATTTCCATGTTATAATAATGTATTTAAAGATTTATTTATATGGACATTAATGTTTTAAAATTTCAATTCCATTAAAAGATTCCTAGTGGTATTGGGATCTTTGATTCGAAAATCTATTTATTAAATGTTTTAAATGGTTTTGAAAATGGTTTGATAAAGAATTGATTATGTCAGTGTATTGAAATGATATATTGTGATTGAAATGTTGAAATGTTATCTTTCCTTTATGATTGTTTTATGTATTATGAATACTTTTTGATTATTTTGAATTTTTTGCATATATGGGTGGTTCAGTGATAATCCTATGGTGGGAGAGCCGGAGATAGCTCTCTAATGCATTGGGTAAAGTGACGGAGGTAAACGTTAATTTTTTTCTAAGAGATTTATGTAATATTTTGTGATGGGTATTCCAAACGTGACTCCCTGTGTAGCTGTGACAGCTACTATGTAAGTATGATATGGATTCCACAAGTTACCTTTATGATTTAGTACTTCAATGGGTTATTCATAAATCTTATGTTTTCATTAGGTATGTTGTGATTGAAAAGTATGGTATCATTGATTTGTATTTATTGATGGGTTAATGTTTCCTTTCACAATTTTGTAACCCTTATTGTGCTTTTTTTTCTCTTTCCATGTTTCTAAAATTTTTTCCACAGGAAAAGATTAATAGGGTAAAGGATGGGATCAAAGAAAAGTAATGTAGACTAAAACCTAGAACAAGACATTTTTCTTTTAAAGAGTTTTTATTTTTTAAAAATGAATACTTAGTAGTAGTGTCTACAGGTAATTTTTAAGTTGATATATAATAATTATGGCCTATTTATATAATCCTCTAAACCTGAAAATATCCTCAATGTGAATTATTCATTTAATTCAAGATTATGTAGTTTTTTACGTCCTGGTCTTTATAGTGGGTATTTAAGGTTAGTTTTGACAACATTAGGGATTATGATATTTAATTAAACACAAGGTCAGTCCCGATGTCTATTATTTCAGTTAAAACCCTGTTATATAAAATTTTCAGTTCAAGTAAATTCAGTTACAAATGGGAAGAGGATGATATCAAACAACATTCCTATCACTTACTGATGATGTTATTGCAATAATAAGTGAAAATTAATGTTCAGATGATTGTGAAAATTTTTATAGAATACAAATCATTTGCGAGAAGTTGTTTGAGAAATAAAATACCTCCACTATACCTCAATATCATAATGAATCAACGGTTGTATTTAATCAAATCCTATTTTCCCAATATTCTCATATTTTCACAAAAGGTAAATATTATCATGGAATTTAAAAATATTTTACCTTATCACAGGATTTTGAAACATATAAAATTTTGAAAAAGGTACCGAAGAACGATAACATTTCACAACGTGTTAATATTTTCCTTTACAATATAGCCTCTCAATACATACTTATATGTTTTTAAAAGGACAGTTTATTGAAAGTTTCAACTCAAACTTGCTCTGACTATTTTATAAAAATAATTTTTTATCAGATTCTTTGAAATTATATTCTATACAAGACTATTTTTTTAAACTGTTTTTTTTTTTGCGAACACCGATATGACTGATGTTGTACATGGTATATTTAGATGAAGGATTCAAATGATTTTGTAGGATATCTTACTCATTGCTGAAATGCATGGATATTTTACCTACGATAACCTGATGATGATGAAACAATATGGATTCCATGATGATGGTATTTTGTTCTTTCTATTAGGAGTTGTTTTATTTTATCATATTGAGGTGAAATATTAAAAAATAACAATATATAAAAGGCTTCATGAATTTTGATGTTCCGATCTTAATGTTTTGGGATAAAAATGAAAGGTATAATAAAAAGATTGATGTTAAAAAATGTTAGGGTTATTTTTGAGTTTTATAAAAACAATAACTCATAATATAGGTGACAACCCATCGCATCTAGAAAAGCCACAATAATCAAACCCACAAATGAAGGGCGATAAGGGCGCATCACATACCATTGTCATATGTGAAGTCCCTAGTTTTAATGACTAATTTTTTTAAGTTCAATGATTTTATGAATCAAGAAAAAGTAGATTTAGGGAACTTGTGTTTTATCAAATTGATATGGTTAATACAAGAAAATTATTAGGTGATTAAGTGTTAAATTTTTTTTAGAATATGTTTTCTCTTTTGGAAACATTATATTCTTAAGGGAAATATGATACTATAGGATCTCATTTTTTGATTAATGGTTGAAATTTTATTTTGGAAAAATCTATGTTTTTATTATGGACATGTAGTGGTTTGCGTTATTTATAGAAATGATTAACCAATCATAGAGAATATGTGATTAGGTTAATTATTTTTTTGTATGAGACATTAAAAATAGTAGAGGTTATTTGGAGATAAATGTTAAATTTTATATAGAAGACTATGTGATTAAATCCTTCTGATCTTTGTGTTTCAATCATAGATTGGGTTACTTTGAATAATTTTATGGACATTTCATTATTGAATTGTCTTTATTGAACATTGGGATTGTTTGAAAAAATTTAGATATTAAGAGTAGTTTTTTTTTATTAAGTATTATCATTTTATAGGGATTATCGTGTCTTGTACTAAATGTTTTGGTTTTGGATGATGTCTAAAGATAGGGAAAATATACAGTTCATTTTTTCGGGATTATTTGATAAAATATAAGTTGATTAATTCACATTTAATGTGACCATGTCTGTTTTAATACTCATCGTTTGGAGAAAATAAGATTTTTCGGTAGAGATTTAGTAAAGGTAGAAAGTATACATGAAAAGTAATTATGTTTCCTTATGTTCTTATTCAACCTCTTAAATAAATTCATCAACATTATGAAAAGTAACTTAAAACCAAAACATTCCCCATTAACTTTTCCTATTGTGGAATCAAAGGCCATATAACCCATAACATGTTTTTGATTTTTTGGTGGTTACCAATCTCTTAATCATGTTTTCTACTACTCTCCATCTAACCTTGATGGTTTTTCTCTTCCATATACATGTTTTCCAACATGGAATCCCAATATTGGATATCTTGGGGGACATTTTTATTTTTATTTCATTCTTTTAATGTTATATTTTTATTGACTCTTTTTCCGCTGTGGAACATTCAATGATTTTTCCAAGCCCAATTTTTAAATTGTGAGGACGTAATTCCAAAAATGGGGGAAGGGTGTAACATCCCAAATAAAAAAAAGAATATAATTTTTTTATATTTTTTAAAATTTCTGAATTAAATATTAATTTTACCTTAAAGGGGATTCTATGTTCCATGGCATACCTGATACATAATAACATGTTTCATTGAAAACTTACGCTGCATAGAACGTTTAGTTATACTGAAAAATAATAATGTTATATTATTATTTTAAATGGTAGTCAACAAATAGTTTTTTTATTGGAATGAATGAAGAAAATTACAATATTATTATTAAATATGTTTCTTAAATGGTTTAACTTTTATAAAATAATTTTTAGAGGCTTAAAATAATAAAAATATGATTTTAAGCAGAAATACTCTAATATTCATTAAAAGGTCGATTTTCCGCCATTCGATGGAGAACCATATTTAAATATGGATTTGGTCACTTTTATATGTTTTATTTGAAAAAATAAAACTATTATTTATAATTGGGACATTGAAATTTACTTTGGGTAATTTTTTGGTATTTTTCTGATAAAATTCAATTTTTAATGAATAGTAAAAAAATAAAGTTTTTATATTCAACTCTGTCTTTTAATGTAATTTATTTGTAGGATTGATTATATTTTTAATTGGTTTAAAAGTGTAATTATATTTTTTTTTTATGATTTAATCCAATATTGGTCATTTGATGTAATTTCACTTTGAAATTGGACATATGTAAGTGTTAATCTTTTATTAGTTATTATTTTCATAAAAACACACTTTTTATTTTAACAGTGGGAATTTATTTTAAACTAATTTCACCAACATCTGCGTTTGGAATTTGGAAAATTGGATATTTTATTTTGAATTAGGAGGTCCAAATTGTGTAAATAGGTATCTTTTATTTTTATACATTATCAAAATTTATTTTAATAAAAAAATTATCTACCAGGGATAAAGGGTAAATCTGGTAAATGTGGGAACCAAAATATTATTATAATAATATTATATTTTTCAAACATGTGTCTTGATATTATTGGTTGATACATTTTTGACCATGGGAATCCTTGGGTCAATTTTAGGACCCCATGGAGCCTCATGGGTGTGATAATGACACTTTATATTGATTAATTTAAAGGAAAAATGACTTAAAATATATCTTTTAATAAATCAATTATTAAATGGGTTTATATAAGTTATATCTTCAACTATAAATATTCATCTTAAAGATAAAAAAGTTTCATACATCATGATATAATTTTCATTTTTTTGGACCTCATATAAATAAAAATATTTATGACACAGTAATGACGATGTGTTTACCTCATTAATGAATTATTTAAATAAGTATAATTATAATGGTTACAAAAATATCCAAAACCTATCCAATTCTTGTAGGATTATTTCATTTATAACATTATTAATATTATATTATACTTTAATAAGTTCTAAGCCTCTATAAACCGAAAATCATTATATAATAAAATAATATTTTTAAACATTCTTAAAGAGCCCCTCATCACCCTTATAAAAAGCCCTCACATCTAACTGATTCTTCACACTTCTCAAGCCCATTTTCTCATACAACATCTACCCAATTAATCTCACTACATACCTATCCTCCTCCTATAATCCTTACCTTAAAAAATGCAATTAAATTAATCCTTTTGGTTCAAACCAAATAGTGAAACCCGATTTATAGGTAACGTCTTCTCTTATGTCATTCTTTTTATTTTACTTATCCAACCCCATTAACACTTTTTATTCCATTATTTCCATACAAAAAAATATAATCAATATACTAGGTTTTTTTATGATATGTATTCTAACTATAGTTACACACATCCTCATCTAATGGATAATGAACATACTGTTTCTATTGACGACAAACTACTGCCTCACGAAACGATGATTATTCAATTATCTCCAACCACCTATCTTGGTGGCAATTATGATAGATCTATATTTATATATGATATATATTATGTTTATGTTTTGTCAATGATTTTGTTATTTTTGTTTACAAATGTACTTTTATTCTTTCCAATATGTGTAAATAGGATAATTTCATTTGAGGATGTGTAGACTACCACCCACTCAAGGTGATATGATTCGTTCATGACATACACGGAATGTATAAAGGATGGAGTTAATGAAATTATGTAACTTATATATATCATATGAAATTATAATAGAATTATAATATACCTATTTATCATTAATTTTTCATTCTATTAAATATGAAATAGAATTGAAAGTAGTGTTCATGCGTATGTACGGCTTACAGTCTCCAATAATGGTTCATTTCATTTCATATCACCAAATGTTTTTTAATATTAAAAATATATACATATACTAGATTTATATGATATATATGATATCTAAATCATTAATATAATTATGTAGAAAATGGACTATGGTCCACATGAACAACTTGTAATTATAAGAAGTTCATTTTTTATTCAAGTATCGAATATCGAAAAAACAACCATTATTAACTTAAATGATTTAATGATGTTTATATCATGGTAACAAGTTATCTAAAAGCATTAGTAAACTTGAAAAAGGTTCTTAAGAAAGTATAAATTAACTTTAGCTTATTATTCAAGAGAATAATGAACAAACGGATCAAGTCGGACACGAGGTAAATGGATTCTTATATCACTTTTAATTTCGTGAGATTTCCATTGTTCACCAATTATTTATTCCATGTGGTGTATTTTGTAATTCCATTTGATATATATTATCATGATTCTCTTTAAATTCTTGGTATTCTATGATTCATTTAGGGGTTATTAAGTTTTGTTCATACAACTTGATTGATTACAATGTGGAAATGGGTTTCTTAACTCACTTTTAATTCTGTGAGAATTCCATTGTTTCCACTTATTTCATGAATGTGGTGAATTATGTACTTAAATTTGATATATATTATCATTATTATATTTATATTCATGGTATTATTTGATTCATTTGGTGGTTATTAACTTTTGTTCATACGACTCGATTAATTACAATGTGGTAATGGGTTTTCATCTCATTTTTTATTCCCGTGAGGTTCATGATATATATGCCATTATTTACTTTTGTGTGGTGTATATACAACCCATTATTTTATTATTTGTGTAATATATATTAATTTATGTCCTCATTTTATGTGATGTATGTTTCGTAAGTTACCAATTCTGTAAGAGAACTTTTAAACCAAATTTCAATTTCTTGGGTTAATCATCTAATTATTAATTATATTATGCAATGATTATGTATAAGGCCCCAGCCTTAAACCTTACTTTATCTTGAGTTATTACAAGATTACACATTGAGGATCTTTTTAGGTTTATAGTTTTAGAGAATTAGATCATGAAACTTGCATTACATTCCACATTTAAACAAAGTGGTTACAAAAAATACAGTATTCATTCTTCCCATCAACGGAATCATATTGAAAATAAAACATGGATTCATTATTGACACATCCTTGACAATATCATCACATCTTGTACCTTTCCCTTGACTTGTGAAAAACATTTCAAAAACTTGGGATGAGCATAAAAAGCTCAGTAAGGGTTATAAAAATATGGAAAGGAAACATGAGTTCATATATACATAAGAATGAAATCATACTTTACCCATAAAACATAGTAACTTTAACATACCTCATCAAACCATGAATAAATCATAGAAATCATAAGACATAAAGGTAACTTGAGGCATTCATAACATTCTAACGTAGGGAGTAACCCTCTTGGTTATGTTTGGAATACCCATCACAGTATATTCCCTAAATATCTTCGGAGAAACCTTAACATTTCACTCCTTCGCGTTACCCAATGCATTGGAGAGCTATATCGGGCTCACCCACCCTTAGTTTATCATGGAGCCACCCGTCTTCATTACAATTCCCAAGAACCATAACATAATCTTATCACATTAAACATGCATAAAGGAAACATAACATTTCCACCTTTCAATAACAAGATATCAATAAAACACATTGATATAAAAACATTATCAAAACCATTTTCAATACCAAAATAAATGAAAAGTAAAACATGGTATTTATTTTTATTTTAAAAAGAAGGTATGGCTTGTAGAAGAAGCTGAAACTCAAATAATGGTCACGGAGACAGAGAAGTCGTTGTCGCCGCATACGTACGACTAAAACATTCCCTTTTGTCATTTAGTTAAATGCTTCGTATAAAAAAGATTTCTTTTTTGGATAAACATAAAAGTCAAAGGGGTTTATACACCGTATAAAAGAAGGTTGTGTATAAAACAAAATATTCCTCAATGAATGGAGATTGAGACGAAGTCCCTTACAAAGACGGTATCTTTGGTTTAAGGATAAATCAATTACATAATTATGTGTGACAAACGAATACACCAAATATAAGTGGATATTAATTGTAAAATAATCAAAGTTCATTCACACATATTCAAAGGATGACATATTCAATAACAACATGTTGAACCCAAAAAAATCGAAATTGGGTTAAGAAGTTCCCTTGACAGCCTAACGGCGTCACATCAAAATGAGTTGATGAGAGATAAAAAAAGGGTATGTCATCACTTAAACATAAAATTTACATCAATAAGGATATATGAGAACATATCCCAATATAACAATATGTAAATTAAAAGACGCAACAAAAGAAGTCTTTTAAAAAGAGTAGGGTGAAAGGTTCCCTTACCGACATGGGTATCTTTTGAAACATACACCTCATGAAAGAAGGACAATACAACATTGATGTAAATACTCATAAAAGAAAGTATATTACACAATGAGTAAAATAATGGGCAGTACATAAACCACTCAAAGTAAATTGTGGAAAATGTAGCATAAATCTCACGGGAATAAAAGTGAGATGCAAAATCCCTTACAAAAACTCGGCAGCCTAACAGCGCCACATAAAACTTACAAAAATGGATTGATGAGATCAAATAGGGTATATCATCATATTAACATAAAGTTTATAGAAATAGGAATATAAAAGAACATCCCCCAACATAACAAATAGGATCTTAAAAGAAGTGACATAAAGGAGAGTACTTAAAAAGAAATAGAGAGGTTAGATCTCTTACGAAAATTCGGCAGCCTAACGGCGCCACTCAAAACTTCCAAAATGGATTGATGAGAGAGAATAGGGTATCTCATCACATGAACATAAAAATTACAGTAATATTAAGATAAAATAATATCCCAATAACAAGAAAGATGAGATTTAAAAGGAATGACATAAAAGAGTTTACATTAAAAGAAAGAGAGGAGTCAGATCCCTAACCTCAAGTCCAACTTGTCTTGTTCGTTTCATTATATTCATGAATAATAAACTTTGGTCAATTAATAATTTCCTAAGTACCTCCTTTAGAGATTATTATTCAATTCATATCACATATTATAATGTTATAATAATTTTTTAATAATGTTAGTTCATATCAGACGTTTTTGTCGATGTTTGGTACATGAGTCAAAAATGAACTTGTTTGAAAAAAGATTGCCCATGTAGTTATAAGTAAATAATTTACAGAATATTATTAATGATTAAAATATCATATATATCCATTAAATATTCATTTAATACTATTCCATATCATTTGGAGATAAAAAAACGAAAAGCACCGTTCATGGAGACGGTAGGCCGTACGTACGCATGAACACTACTTTAATTTTTTGTCATATTAATGGAATTAAAACAAAATGAGAGAGATATATATGTGTTATAATTCCAGAATTATATCCATAATTTTGATTTAATATATTACTTATATATCCATTATATATTGTACTTATAATATTACATAACATTTTGAGATAATAAATGAAATGTACTGTTCATGGAGACGGTAAGCCGTACATACGCATGAACGCTACTTCCATTTCTATTTCATATTTAATGGAATTAAAACATAATGATACATAATATTATTTTAATTCCAGTATGGTATCATATATAATATCATTAAATATATCCTTTATACGAACCACATACGGTATTAATGAATCAAATCACTTTGAGGGGGCGGTAGTCCGCACTTCCTTAAATGAAGATATCACGTTTACCAATAATGGAAACCATAAAGGTATGCCCAAAATTAAAAATAAATAAGCTTAAGTAAAACATAAGCATATTATATATCATATTTAAATATATTGTCACCTTAATGGCCACCTTTTAATTTGTTAGAAGAATGTTGAACAATCATTGTTTTGGGAGGCAGAAATTCGCCATCCACAAAAACAGTATGTTCTTTAACCATTAGATGTAGGTGTGTGAAAGTGTAGCTCTAATAATTATTATAACAACATCCTAGTATATGTATTATACTATATTTGTCACAAAGGAAATGAATAAAAAGATTTTAGGGGGTTGGAGAAGCAAAATAAAACAAAATGACTCAAGTGAAGACATTACCTTAAAATCGGGTAACTCCCTTTGGTTTGAGCTCAAAGGCTTCCTTGGGAAGACTTATGCCCAAAGTTAGGCTTCAACGAGTAAGAGAGGGAAGTGGAGAGACAAAATGGGTAGAGGATGGCCGAGCCAAAGGCTTTGGAAGTGTTGGTAAGGAGGTAGAGGTGGGGGCCTTTTATAAGAGGAGAGGAGGAGCACTCTTGGATGGTAAAGAAAAGTCACTTTATGTTGAAATGGTATTCGGATTTAAGAGGTCCCACATTGATGTGTTTAGAGGATAAGTTGATAAGGGTTAGAAATACACTCATACAATAGGTTTTGGACATGTGTATGTCTTAGATATTACATTGTCATTCCATTTTATTTAAATCGTTAAATAATGAGGTCATCATTGCATCGTCATGATGTCATAAATAATTTAATTTATATAATGTCTAAAAATTATAAAAAAACTACTATAATGTAGGAAAACTTTTTATCTTTCTAATGAATATTAATAGTCAAAAAGATCATTTGTATAACCCCATGTAAAAATTTTGTTAGTAAAACATTTCATGATTGTCTCATTTTTTACTTTAACTTTAAATAAAAAGATATTAATGTCATTTTCCAACCAAAGTGGCTTTATGGGGTCCCCAAGTTGATACATGGGTTTTCATGGTCTTCCATGACACATACAATGAGGTTACGACATGTGTCAAGTTCATTTCATATTATTAAAACATTATTTTTACCTTAAACTACACTAATTAACTCTAATCGCGATTAAAAACTTAATAAGTTACTATTCACCAAAAAAAGTATTTTTATCCCATTGAACCACATTTTACATCTTAATGACAACCATGTCTGTCGGATTTTTGAAATTCAAAACACAAAGATGGCAAAATTTCATTTAAACGGATAAATCAGTTTTTATAAGTACCACTTAGTGGTTTCACTATTCATCAAAAATTGAAGTTTTTCAGAAAAATCCCAAAAATTCACCCTAAGCTATATTTGAAATTCCGAATTCAAAAATGAAGTCTATTTTAAAAAATTAAAAACATATAAGCCACATTAATTAATTTAATAATTAATTCCCGCTATCAGAGCAAATAGCGTGTTTTTATGAAACAATAAGTATCAAAAGATTGACACTAATTTAAGTCTGTTTTCAAAGTGAAATTAATTCCAATGACCACTATTGGATTTAATGGTAAAAATATATTCTAATTTCACTTTAAAATCAGTTCAAAAGATAATCTAATCATATAACTAAATTAGATTAAAAAGTGGTTTTGAAATAAAATACAACATTTTACACTATTAATTAAAAAATGAACTTTATCAGAAAGATACCAAAAATTTACACAAAGTGAATTTTGATGTCCCAATTCTTAAGAAGAGTTTTATTTTGTCCAAAAAGATGTATAAGAGTGAAAAAAACTATATTTAATGATGGTTCTCCATCAAAAGGCGATAAGTGAACCTTTAGTGAAAACTAGGGCATATACGCCTAAAATTGAATTATTTCCGTATTTTATGCCTTTATCTTTTATTGGATAAATGTACAATCATTTAAAAACATATATAATCATATTTTAGTTATTTCTATCCATTCCCACCAATACAACGACTACATGTTAACTACCATTTAAAATAATACTATTTTATTATTAGAGTGCAATGTAAGATTCCCAAGAAACTCGTTGTTGCGTGTTGGGTACGCCATCGAGCATAGCGTCCCCTTTAAAGTCATATTAATATTTTATTAACAAATATGGATAAATATGAAAATTTCAAATTCTTTATTTACCTGGGGTGTTACATCCTTCCCCCCTTTTAAGAATTGCATCCTCGTAATTTTTAAAATTGAGCTTGGAAACATCCTTGAAAGTTCCACATCGGAATAAGAGTCGGTAAAACAATCACTCTAAAAGAATGGGAGAGAAGTACAAATGTCACCTGAGTTAAACCATACTAGGATTCCAAGTATGAAAATATGGATATGGAGGAGAAAACAAAGGGTGATGTTCTGATGGAGAGTGATAGTAAACATGTCTAGAAGAAAGTTAACCATAAGAAAATCACAAACTTGTGATGGGTTAAACGGTATTCGATTCCCCTGAAGAGAAAGTTAATAGACAACATTTTTTATTTAAGTTACTTTTTATTGAGGAATTTATTCATAAGGAAACATAATCACTTATCATGTTGACTTTCAACTTTTTCTAGATTTCTTAATCAAACTCATATTTTTTTTCAAAAGACGAGTATTTAGGGAGACTTGTTCGCATTAAGAGTACTATAATCAACTTCTAGAGAATCACCTAATCCAAAAAATAGAACTATATACTTCCCATGTCTTTAGAAATTAACCAAAACCAAAACAAAAAAATGTTAGTACAAGATTAGAAAATCCAGAAAAGGATAACCCTTTATAAAAATAAAATCTATTCTTAATCTCCAAAATTTGTCCAACAAACCCAAAGTTCAATGAGGCCATTCGATAAACAATTTTTCCATAAAATCCTTCAAAGTAAACTAAACTAATATTGAAACCCAAATATTTTAAGGTTTTAGTGACATAGTCTTCCAAGTTAAATCAGAACATTTATATCCAAACTACATCAGTTTCTCTTAAAGTCTCATATTGAAAAGTAATTAGCCGAATCACATATCCTCCATAATGGGTTAATAAATTTCCATAGATAACCCAAAATCAACTTACTCTTAATTCATAAAATCATCTAACTAAAAAGAATCAATCAAACTAACCAGGGACTTCACGTAGTCCCATGGTAGGCGATAAATACCAGTCTCACTTTGGTTGTGGGTTTGATTCCCGCAGCTTTGTCCGACGCGACGGGTTTTCACATGGTCTGCGTGTTGTCCTTTTTCCAAAACTACATAATTCTCAAATCATTCCCCAAAAAGGGATAAAATCATCAAAAATAACCATAACATAATTTAACCTCAATTTTATCTCATGCCTTTCACTTCCATCATAACATATAGTAACCCATAATTACCTCAAAAGTAAGGATCATATAAACCCAAATGGTTCTTTATAACTATGTCCACAAAAGAAAAGATAACTATTCCTTGAATAAAATTTGCCTATATTAAACATTAGGGTTACACATAATATAAAAAGTCATCTAATGTAACCCCATCATCAAAAGAGACTTAATACTCTTAATAATATCACCATAACTCTTGAAGCCCTTATATGTTTACATCTTACTCATTCAACATTCTTCATGATCCATTAACCATTCCTTTCCAACTTATTCCGAAATTCCTCTTTCCTAAAAACAAAATCATGAATCATATCCTAAGATTCCAAAATTGGAAAACAATAGTCATGAAATAATACATACCTTTGATTGGTCATTGTCAGTTTCTTCATCCTCAATCGGAATGGCATTAGGTATTGGTTAATGAACATTTGTACGCTCTTGGTGACCCCATTCACGAAACATCTTCATAGGACATGTGTTCGCATAATGACCATGCACACCACATTTAAAACATTTAATTGATCCCTCAGAAAGAACTTCTTTCCCTTTCCTCGAGTCAACTGGATGCTTCCTTTTTCCATGGCAGGTTCTTGCTTTATGACCTTCATTTCCACATCTATAGCATATCTCTGTCCCTTTGAAACATTTTCCAAGGTGTTTCTTTCCACATCTTTGACACATAGGTTTTTGAACACACTTACCTTTATGATTATTACCTGTACTTCTGTAGGGATTTGTTTCTCGAATATTTGATGCCTTAGAGAAATCACCAAGGTTTAGGTGGTCAATCATGACTCCAGATAGTTGGTTGAGGATAATCACAAGAGTTATCATTGCAGCTCCCATAGCATTCAGTTGCTTGCTCAAAAAACTGTCACAGTTTCCTTCACATCCACTTTTACTTTGGTGCCTGCTAGATCCAGCCATTTACTAAAACCAAAAAGCTCAGTGTGAGTATCTCAAAAAAACCATCATGTACTAATGAGGAAGTTAAACACTAAGATATACTTACTCATTCACTTTATCTAAAACTAGGACTCTTTATGAAATCCTAACCATTATGGTAATGCCACTTATGCTTAAAGAATACCCTAACCTCTAAAGTTATCTAAACCGACCTCTGATACCAACTATAAGGCCCCAGCCTTAAACCTTATTTAATCTTGAGTTATTACAAGATTACACATTGAGGATCTTTTCTGGTTTATAGTTTTATAGAATTAGATCATGAAACTTGCATTACATTCCACATTTAAACAAAGTGGTTACATAAAATACAGTATTCATTCTTCCCATCAACAGAAACATATTGAAAATAAATCATGGATTCTTTCTTGACACATCCTTGACACTATCATCACATCTTGTACCTTTCCCTTGACCTATGAAAAACATTTCAAAAACATGGGATGAGCATAAAAAGATCAGTAAGGGTTATAAAAATATGGAAAGGAAACATGAGTTCATATATACATAAGAATGAAATCATACATTACCCATAAAACATAGGCACTTTAACATACCTCATCAAACCATGAATAAATCATAGAAATCATAAGACATAAAGGTAACTTGAGGCATTCATAAAATTCTTACGTAGGGAGTAACCCTCTTGGTTACGTTTGAAATACCCATCACAGTATATTCCCTAAATCTCTTCGGAGAAACCATAATGTTTCACTCCTTCGTGTTACCCAATGCATTGGAGAGCTATATCGGGCTCACCCACCCTTATTTTATCACGGAACCACCCGTCTTCATAATAATGCCCAAGAACCATAACATAATCTTATCACATAAAACATGCATAAAGGAAACATAACATTTCCACCTTTCAATAACAAGATATCAATACAACACATTGATATAAAAACATTATGAAAACCATTTTCAATACCAAAATAAAAGAAAAGTAAAACATGGTATTTATTTTTATTTTAAAAATAATTTATGTCTTGTAGAAGAAGCCGAAACTCAAATAATGGTCACGGAGGCGGAGAAGTCATTGTCGCCGCATACGTATGACAAAAACATTCCCTTTTGTCGTTTAGTAAAATGCTTCATATAAAAAATATTCCTTTTTGGATAAACTTAAAATTCAAAGGAGAATATACACCGTATAAAAGAAGGTTGTGTATAAAACAAAATATGCCTCAATGAATGGAGGTTGAGACGAAGTCCCTTACAAAGACGGTATCCTTGGTTTAAGGATAAATCAATTACATAATTATGTGTGACAAACGAATACACCAAATATAAGTGGATATTAAGTGTAAAATAATCAAAGTTCATTCACACATATTCAAAGGATGACATATTCAATAACTACATGTTGAACACAAAGAAATCGAAATTGGGTTAAGAAGTTCCCTTGACAGCCTAACGACGTCACATCAAAATGAGTTGACGAGAGATAAAAAAAGGGTATCTCGTCACTTGGACATAAAATTTACATCAATAAGGATATATGAGAACATATCCCAATATAACAATATGTAAATTAAAAGACCCAACAAAAGAAGTCTTTTAAAAATAGGAGGGTGAAAGGTTCCCTTACCGACATGGGTATCTTTTGAAACATACACCTCGTGAATGAAGGACAATAAAACATTGATGTAAATACTCATAAAAGAAATTATATTACACAATGAGTAAAATAATGGGCAGTACATACACCACTCAAAGGAAATTGTGGCAAATTTAGCATAAATCTCACGGGAATAAAAGTGAGATGAAAAATCCCTTACGAAAACTCGGCAGCCTAACGGCGCCACATAAAACTTACGAAAATGGATTGATGAGATAAAATAGGTATCTCATCATATTAACATAAAGTTTATAGACATAGGAATATAAAATAACATCCCCCAAAATAACAAATAGGATCTTAAAAGAAGTTACATTAAGGAGAGTACTTAAAAAGAAAGAGAGAGGTTAGATCTCTTACGAAAATTCGGCAGCCTAATGGCGCCACTCAAAACTTCCAAAATGGATTGATGAGAGAGAATAGGGTCTCTTATCACATTAACATAAAAATTACAGTAATATTAATATAAAATAATATCCCAATAACATGAAAGATGAGATTTAAAAGGAATGACATAAAAGAGTGTACTTTAAAAAAAGAGAGGAGTCAGATCCCTTACCTCAAGTCCAACTTGTCTTGTTCGTTTCTTTATATTCATGAATAATAAACATTGGTCAATTAATAATTGCCTATGTAACTCCATTAGAGATTATTATTCAGTTCATATCACATATTATAATGTTATAATAATTGTTTAATAATGTTAGTTCATATTAGACGTTTTTTCCGATGTTTGGTACATGAGTCAAAAAATGAACTTGTTTGAAAAAAGATTTCCCATGTAGTTATAAGTAAATAATTTCCAGAATAGTATTAATGATTAAAATATCATATATATCCAGTAAATATTCATTTAATACTATTCCATATCATTTGGAGATAAAAAACGAAAAGCACCGTTCATGGAGACGGTAGGCCGTACGTACGCATGAATGCTACTTTCATTTTTTTCATATTAATGGAATTGAAACAAAATGAGAGAGATATATATATATATGTTATAATTACAGAATGATATCCATAATTTTTATGTAATATATTACATATATATCCATTATATATATGTACTTATAATATTACATAACATTTTGAGATAAGAAATGAAATGTACCGTTCATGGAGACGGTAAGCCGTACATACGCATGAACGCTACTTCCATTTCTATTTCATATTTAATGGAATTAAAACATAATGATACATAATAGTATTTTAATTCAAGTATGGTCTCATATATAATATCATTAAATATATCCTTTATACATACCACATATGGTATTAACGAATCAAATCACTTTGAGGGGCGGTAGTCCGCACTTCCTTAAATGAAGATATCGTGTTTACCCATCATGGAAACCATAAAGGTATGCCCAAAATTAAAAATACAGAATTTAAGGAAACAATAAACATATTATAGATCCTATATAAATATAGTGTCACCTTAATGGCCACCTTTAAAGGTGTTAGAAGAATGTTGAACAATCATCGTTTCGAGAGGTAGAAATTCGCCATCCACAGAAACAGTATGTTCTTTAACCATTAGGTGTAGGTGTGTGAAAGTGTATCTCGAATAATTCTTATAAAAACATCCTAGTATATTTATGATACTGGATTTGTTACAAAATAAATGAATAAAAAGAGTTTAGGGGGTTGGAGAAGCAAAATAAAACAGAAGGACTCAAGTGAAGACATTACCTTAAAATCGGGTAACTCCCTTTGGTTTGAGCTCAAAGGCTTCCTTGGGAAGACTTTTGCCCAAAGTGAGGCATCAAGGTGTAAGAGAGGGAAGTGGGGAGACAAAATGGGCAGAGGTTGGACGAGCCAAAGGCTTTGGGAGTGTGGGTAAGAAGGTAGAGGTGGGGGCCTTTTATAAGAGGAGAGGAGGGACACTCTTGGAAGGTAAAGATAAGTCACTTTATTTTAAAATGGTATCGGATTTAAGAGATCCCACATTGATGTGTTTCGAGGATAAGGTGATAAGGGTTCAAAATACCCTCATCCAATAGGTTTTGGACATGTGTAGGTCTTAGATATTACATTATCTTTCCATTTTATTTAAATCGTTAAATAATTAGGTCATCGTTGCATCATCATGATGTCAAAAATAATTTAATTTATTTAATGTCTAAAAATTATAAAAAAATACTATAATGTAGGAAATATTTTTATATTTCCAATGAATATTTATAGTCAAAAATATGAATATTATAACCCCGTGTAATAATTGTTTTAGTAAAATATTTCATGTTTGTCTCACTTTTACTTTTACTTTAAATAAAAAGATATTAATGTCATTTTCCAACCAAAGTGGCTTCATGGGGTCCCCAAGTGGACCCATGGGTTTTCATGGTCGGCCCTGATACATCCAATAAGGTTTGGACATGTTCCAAGTTCATCTCATATTATTAAATCATTATTTTTACCTTAAACTACACTAATTACCTCTAATCGCGATTAAAAACTTAATAAGTTACTATTCACCAAAAATTTATTTTTATCTCATTGAACAACATTTTACTTCGTAATGACAACCATGTATGTCGGATTTTTGAAATTAAAAACACAAAGATGGAAAAATTTCATTTAAACGGAAAAATCAGTTTTTATAAGTACCACTTAGTGGTTTCACTATTCATCAAAAATTGAAGTTTTTTCGAAAAATCTCAAAAATTCACCCTAAGCAATATTTCATATTCCGAATTCAAAAATGAAGTATATTTTAAAAAATTAAAAACATATAAGTCACATTAATTAATTTAATAATTAATCTTCGCTGTCAGAGAAAATAACGTGTTTTTATGAAACAATAAGTATCAAAAGATTGACACTAGTTTAAGTCTGTTTTCAAAGTGAAATTAATTCCAACGACCACTATTGGATTTAATGGTAAAAATATATTCTAATTTCACTTTAAACCCAGATTTCAAGATAATATAATCATATAAATAAATTATATTAAAAAGAGGTTTTGAATTAAAATACAACATTTTACACTATTCATTAAAAAATGAACTTTATCAGAAAGATACCAAAAATTTACAAAAAGTAAATTTTGATGTCCCAATTCTTAAGAAGAGTTTTATTTGGTCCAATAGGATGTATAACAGTGAACAAAACTATATTTAATGATGGTTCTCCATCAAAAGGTAATAAGTGAACCTTTAGTGAAAACTAGGGCATATACGCCTAAAATTGAATTATTTCCGTATTTTATGCCATTATCTTTTATTGGATAAATGTAAAAACATTTAAAAACATATATAATAATATTTTAGTTATTTCTATCCATTCCCGCCAATACAATGGCTACATGTTAACTACCATTTAAAATAATATTATTTTATTATTAGAGTGCAACCTAAGATTCCCAAGAAACTCGTTGTTGCGTGTTGGGTACACCATCGAGCATATCATCCCCTTTAAAGTCATATTAATATTTTATTCACAAATATGGATAAATATGAAAATGTCATATTCTTTATTTACCTGGGGTGTTACATTATGTGTGAAATCACTGCTTATATATATGTTTTAATTTCCACTCATCTTTGTGTGGATATACTTTTGATACTCATAATAACTCCATTGATAAATTCACATGTTATTGATATGAACATAATAATGAGAATCTTAACTCAATTTCCATTCATTAAGTTAAATAACCTAGTAATTGGTTTTATTTTAAAAATAATAGGTGTGAATGTCATTTGATTGATTGAAACTAAATATCCTATCATATTGAGTTTATTTATTTTTTTCACACAATATAATGTAATTTATTTATCCTAAATTATGGGTACAATTTTTATAACGGATTTCTCCTTAATTTACATTCCGTTGAGACTTAATTATTTTTACGCACAAATTCACATTTATATGGTGTATATACCATCCTTTTGAAAATTATATCATGAATACCTTTATACTCAAGATATTATAATGTTTTTTATTAAAATTTATTCCTAAATTATTTTTTTTCAAGCATATCTCATTTAGTTATGAACTCCTTAACTAAAATATCATTTTAATGATTTAATCTTCTTAATATTTCTCATTAATGTCCATGTTTTCAAATTGGTTTTAAAGATTTATTTATAAGGACATTAATTTTTTAAAATGCTAATTACTTTAAAAGCTTTAATGTGGTTTGGGAGACTTTGATTCAAAAATAACTTTATTAAATGTTTTAAATGGTTTTGAAAATTGTTTGATAATTTAATGATTATGTCAATATTGTAAAATGATAAATTTTGATTGAAATGTGGAAATGATAACTTTCTTGGGTTCTTGTTTTATGTGTAATGAATATTTTATAGTTATTGGTAATTGTTTATATATATGGGTAGTTCTATGATAAATCTAGGGTGGGTGAGCCTGAGATAAAACGTCAATGAATTGTGTAACATGATGGAGGTAAATGTTAATGTTTCTCCTACGAGATTTAGGAAATATACTGGGATGGGTATTCTAAACATCACTCCCTACATAGTTTTTAAAGCTAAAATGTATGTATGAAATGGATTCCACAAGTTACCTTTATGATTTATGATTTCTATGTGTTATTCATAAATATTATGATTTCATGAGGTATGTTATGATTGAAAAGTTATGTATCATTGATTTGTATTTATTGATGGGTTAATGTTTCCTTTCATTATTTTTGAACCCTTAATATGCTTTTTATACTCATCTAAATCTTTTGAAATGTTTTCCATAGGACATAAAGATGAATAGGGTCATGGATGGGATCAAGGAAAAGTCATGTTGTCTAAAACTTGGAACTAGACAAGTTTCTTTTTAAGAATTTTTATTTTATGAAAAAATGGATTCTGAGTAATAGTTTCTACATATAATTATCAGGATGATATGTAATAGTTATGGCCTAATTATCTAAAATTGTACACCTAAAATAGTCCTCAATGTGAATTATTCATTTAATTCAAAATTATGTAGCCTTTTAAGGTCAGGTCCTTATAATAAATCCTTTTGAAAATTTGAATGATTACTTATTCAAAAGGATACTAGATATATTCTTTTAATACAAGAAGTTATAAAATTCATCCATGATGACATAGACCACTTTTAAAATAATCAATAATTAGATCATGGTTAATTAGTATTACCCAATATACATTATTCAAACCAATGATCTCTTTATCCAAGTGAACCATAATTATCTCCAAATCATGATCAAATAAATGGTTACCTTCCATTAATAACAGTATCACTTTTTTAGGTATTGAACTCCCTTAAATATATCATTTTTTATCATTAATTCCAACTTATATAGAAAATAGTTATATATTTCATGATTTATATTACAAAGTCTTTGAATTCCAAAACATAAGTACTTCATTAATCCGACTTTTATTCTTATACCATTATTCATTATTCATCAATTTATTCCTTAACACATTTTTCATAGAATATATAATATGAATATGGAATTTCAGTTACTCAACCTCAATTTAATCATTTATCTTATGATTATTGAAAACAATACATGGAAGAACATCACATACCATTCACTTGTCGTTTGCGGTCTCTCTATCAACATAATTACAGAAAATACTCATACTTCCTTCATGATTCTCTTTATGAGTTTTCAATGTCGGAAATCGATTTCCATAATAATTATATTTTCCACATATGAAACATTCAATTTTAACTGTGTTCATTATAGTTCTCTCCATTAAAAAAACTAGAAATCCTTAGGTGAGAAACATAGATCAGAGAAGCCCACATAATCTTAAAATTTTACTTATAGGATAACATAATAATTAAACCTACCAATAATTAATATTTCCTTAGGTTTATCCTATGTTATTAAAAACCATAATCTATTTAATTCATTTATGATGTATTATTAAGAGTTTGTAAATTCTGAAAGCAAATCCCCTAGGAATGTCACACATTGCGGGAAACAAAGACTGTTTTCGTGTACCAAATTAAACCAAGTCAGGCCTAGAACATCTTGTGGGTGTTTTCACCCCTATGTAAATACATTCTAGATACAGATTCGCATGTCTTATACAGACATGTGTGCATTTGTTGGAAACCACTCACTCTATCCTTTACTAAAATTCTATGACATTTTCTTAAATGTTAACTCATCCTTATAATTATCCTTAGAGGCATCCCTTGACATATACATAAAAATATAACCAGGGATCTCACTAAATTATTCTCATCATATTTTCCAATGTTTTAATAAACCTTTCCATTGTGTCGACTATCGAAACATAGTCTTAATATGCATGGATATTAAATCAATTTAGATGAATATTTTGTACCCTGCAAAAATATATGTTGAGGACTATAATAATTATGTGTATTTGGAATCATGGATGAAAAATAATTTATCAAAAAGAAATATCTTCAATATCTCCCATAAATATATACAACTTTATTACATCTACCTAAATATTTTTATTATAAATTGGAGAAAGGAATCATAAGAAAGGGGTAACCTCAGATTCTCAATAAGTTTAAATAAAGTAAATTTGTATGCATTACATGAACAAATAGGGTATGAATTGTCAACATAACAGATTGATATCATAGAATGAATATTAGAGATCATAATAAAGAATTAAAATTTATATGTCTGAGATCATAAGTTAATTAATAGAATAAGTTATGAAATCATTGAATAAGAATAAGAGATTGAATTTTTTGAATTCACATTGGTTTATAATGTTGTCAACATGTATAAGTAAAAACAGGTTCACTTATTAAGTTAAAGACATAAAATTAGGACTTATAATTAACTTGTTGGAATGTATCTTAGTCCATTCCTGAAATTTTGAATGTGTAATCATGTTCATGCATAAATATATATATATGTGAAACTAGTTCCATGCATAACATTGTGAATATATAAGCATGTTCATGCATAAAATTGTGATTAGGAAATCTGGTTCACATATAAACTTATGGAAATGATACCAGGCCCATGCATAACATTGTGAACATATAATCAGGTTCACACATAGCATTGTAATAATGTAACCCGGTTTAAATATAAACTTATGTACAAGAAACTAGTTCAGTTCATTATATTTTGAACATGTAATCAGGTTCATGCAAAACATTTTGAACATTTAATCAGGGTCATTCATAAACATATGGACATGTAACCAAGTCCATAAATAACATTTTGAACACATAATAACGTTCACTCATACCATTGTGAACTTGTAATCATGTTCAAGAATAAATATATGGAAAAAACAGGTCCATGCATAACATTGTGAACATATAATCAGGTTAATGCATTATATTTATACTCATGATTCATCAATGATTACCCATTTCTATGGAGGGATATATATGTCCCACCCATTACATAATAAAATATGTCACACATGAAACACAAGATAAAAAAACATTCATCATATCACGACCAATAAAAAGTGTTGTGTTTTATAGACATAAAATCATAACCGAAGAAATTTAATGTGTATAAATAGCATTTCATTAGATTATTAGATGTGGAAAATAGATAGGTTTCATAGTCATTTCATCAAAGAATAACCCATGAAAAAAGTGGGTTTCAAATTTATATAATCTATGGAAGAAAAATAGATATCTTAAACATATAACCCGTCAATGAGAAATCGGTTTCATAAATACTATCAAATTAAGCATAAGACATTTACAGAATGGATATGAATGGATCCACTGGATCATTTAATAAAAGGTAATGATTAATATCAACAGATGTCGTCTTTGGAGGAAACTAATTTTGAAATATCATTCAAAAATATTTTTTGAGAAAAATATCTTCTCTACATTGGAAATGATTTTTTAATACTTAAAAACAATAAAAAATATTTTCCTTGATAATACCTTAATAATTTTTAACGAACTCTTGAATTCATTTTGAAATACTTTTTACTCAAAATCATATAAAATTAGACTCAAAACATTTTAAAAAACAATATATTTAAAAATAATTTAAAAATATATAAAGAATGATTGAAATTTTTTTGAAACCCATTTCATTAAAAATACTTTGAAAACATATAAATAAGGGAAAAATAGTTTGAAAAAAAAATCTGCTAAAACATATAAAAAAGGTTCAAAAAATTTGAAACTAAAAATACTTGAAACTTATAGATAAAAAATCAGTTTCTTAAAAATTATCCTATTCAAAAATGTAATGAAAAGTTCAAATATTTGATGGTAGATAAATTTTGACAAGTCATATGAGGTAGAAATAACATTGCTTTTCCATGGTAATAGGTTTATAAATATTCATTGTTTGAAATTTTTACAAGAATATTAATTTTAAGATATTGGTAAAAGAAAAAAAGGGTAAAAATTTCATTTAATTTCTATAGGATAATGGTATAATAATCTTTAAAATAATTTTTAGAATATCGGTTTTGAAGGAACATTGAATTCTGACCGAAGAAAGGTTAAATTCAGCCTTTCAAAAAAACACATTCTTAACTATATTATGTACAAATGATTATATATATGGTTCAAATACATTATTATATAATTAATAACAAGAGTATAAGTATAGTAATTAATTTTATTGAGTGATGTATCACATGATTTCATCAAAGGAATCATAAACATAATCAATATAAAAATGCAATTGTTTCAATAAACCATTAAAACATGGTTACATGGGATAAAACTCTTCATGTAATAAATGAAATTAAATGAAGATAAAAATATAAAGAAATTATTTAGATTCATGATATAACATATAATATGGAATTATATACACCAATAATAAAGACTTTTGGTGCATAAAAAATCATTAGTCTCAAAGAAATATAATTTATACAAAACTATTTTACCGATTTGGTGTGTTATGAACCATAAACCTCATGAAAAAATAAAAATAAAATGTACATTCTAATACCATTAAATTTAATTATAATATACATATAATAAAATAATGTAGAAAACATAATCCCCACAAAATTAAAGAGTGGAGGACATAACATGTATCTCACGGAAATTACAAGTGAGATGAAATCCCATTACCTTGTGTCTTGAGTCTCACCGCACTCATTAAAGATTCATGTATAAAAAATATAATTTTATTATAAATATTTTAAATAATAATAATCTTATATATAATACCATATATGGTTTTATTATGACCTTATATGGCTCACTTGATAACAATATTATGTTAAGGATTCACATCGACTAATATTCACTTTGTTCTTTGCATGCGTCTAAATTTGTTATATCATTTTTCCTTATAATTATATCGTGATTTCTAAAATTTAAATAATGATATAAATATCATGTATTTACATTATATATATATATATAATAATAATTAATAGCATAAATATATATGAAATTGAATACATTGTTCATGGAGATGTTAAGTCGTACGTACACATGAACGTCGTTTCGGTTTTGATTATCTTTTTAAAATAAAATGAAATACAATGAAGTATATGTTTATATGTTTATAATATCAATATTTTATAATTATAATTATGTATAAATCATATATTTTCATTAAAAACATCCTTAATATTGTCCTTGTAGTGTGTGAAATAATCACATCACATTGATGGGGTGGTAGTCCACACTTCCTCAAACTAAATTGTCACCTTTACAAAAAATGGAGAATAAAAAAGAAATGTGTTATAAAAGGAATAAAGTTGAATTAAGACCTAATAAATATAATATATTAAATATATTAACAATTATTCCCTTATAATGGCCACTATGAAAGTTGGTAACGGAAAAAATGAACTATCATTGTTGGGTGAGGCCGTACTTCTCGATACATAGAAACAATAGGTTTATTATACATTAGAAGGTGTTATGTGAAATTTTAGGTGAAATTATTTACATAAAACATCATTGTATATTTAAGATGCTACTTCTTTTATATCATCATGAAAAAATATTTTTTCGGGTGGATAATAGAAATGAAACTAGTATTTTAGAGAGAATATGTTACCTCTTAATTGGGTAACTCCTTTTGGTTTGTGCCAAAAGGATTTCTTTGAAGACTTTCTGCCCAAATGGTAGATTCAAGGATGAAGGAAGGGAAGTTTGGAGATTATTTTATCATATTTGGAGTGAGACAAGGTGCTTGAGAGTTTCAGTAAGGGGGAGAGGTGGTGGCCTTTTATAGTGATAGAAAAGAACCCACTTCAATTTTTTTGAAAAACAGGTAGGCGTACATATGTTCTTACCTAAAAAAGGCATACCAAAAAAATGATTGGAGGTTTTATGGACGAAATATTCTTATCCATTGGATTTTATACAAGTGGATAGGACATTTGGTCCCCTAATATTATGGTTTAGTTCCATATTAATCTTAAAATAACCTCAATCATTGTGATTAATTTTGATAACATTTACTAGTCATTTTGGTCATAAATTAATTTGATTTTATTAGACTATAAATACCATAATGATTACAATGGTGTATTTCTATTTTTCACAATTGAATAAATAGAAGCAGGAATATGATGATTAATGCTAATCTCGCAGATGTGGTGAGATAACATGGTTTCATAGTAAAATTTTCAAAATTTTAATAAGTATTTATATTCAATCTCTAATTGAAATTGATTCTAATGACCTTAATATGATTGAAATATTTATTATTTATCAAATGTGACCTTAAAAAATTATAATAAAATTGTGCATTAATAATTATTTAATCAAAAAGGAAGTTTTTAACTAAAAATTAGTTTTTCACTATTCATCAAAAATGATGTTTCTCAAAATAATCCCAAAAATTCCCCCTAAGATAATTTCAGAATTTTAAATTCAAAATTAAAGTTTATATTAACAAATTAATTTTTTAGATTTCTCTAAAATTAATTATATTATTTTATAGAAGGATATGAAGTTCATTATGGAAAGTAATATTTCTAAATGTATAAGGACATTACTAAAATTTATATATTCCATAATCTATATTTTTATTTTATATAAAACCATAATTAAAAAATATTTTAAAAGTTGTTATTACAACACATATTACTAATTTTAATTACTAGGTTATATTTACCAAAATTAAATAATTTTACCAATAAGATGATGCTTCATATAGAACATTGGTGTTGCGTGTAATGTATTCAAAGATGATGTTTCACGTAGTGTATTCCAATTTAGTATTTCATGTAACAAAATCCAAGATAGTAAACCATATAGCCCAATCCATTTCAGTATTCCATGTAGCTCAAGCCAAAAAAAAAATTTCATGTGAATGGAATGTTTGTATTAGTTTTTTTAATATATATATATATATATATTCTATTTCTACTATCACGTGAAATGAATAATTCCAAAAATAAAAAATATTTCAATAAAATATTTCAAAAAATCTCAACGTGTTACAGAAACTCCATAGTGGGGTGAGGAAATTTAAGCAACTTTTATCCATCTTTACTAAATTGAAATTACCCTAACATTCCATATTTTGGAGATTATTTCCCACTTCCCTAGTTAATCTATATACTACATCTTTGGTGTTATCTTCAATATAGTCTCTTCATGATACTAGAAGAAAAGTTCAAAATCTCACTACTGAATGTTCCAAGCCATTAATCATGACCTCTATGAGGTTTCCCTATGAGATTACATCACGATTCATTACATAATCAAAGCTACTCATGGGAATTATGATTACTAAGAAACTTATCCCATAATGAAGATTATCCTATAATCTATAATACCTTTCTACCTCATTATCTACTAATGGAAATGAAAAGTAGTATTTGTTTAGCGAACCTTCCAACATAGTCTATCATTGAAGTTACCTCCTTTTTTATGTCCATGACCCCTCAAGCCCTCTAATCCTGAAATATCCCAGGGTAGATGTACCCCAAGAACTTCACTTCAATTTCCATTCAGGATAACATAACATACTTAACATATTTCTTTATAATATCCCAAAAACACATTGATGGTTTTAATGACTTCTATGAAAAAATATTTACCTTCATATTTATGTTTTTATCGATAGTCTTAATGATCTTATAGACTAAATCAATCTTTTACTCTCTTATCTAGGGTCCTCCATCCCTAGTGAATATTGGTGGTTGTCTTATCTATAAAACTCTAATAAATTACTACATTGTTGTTATGGTTTAAATAATGTGGTTTTATATTGATTAAATTACCCTCAAGAATAATTCATGAAGCCAATCATTAATCTAATTCTCTAGAGATGTAGGATGTTCCCATTTCACTATTCTAGGTGGATGTTTATTAAAAATACCCTAAAAACCATTGTGAATATGATGAGGAAGATTTGTATATACCAAGTATTGACAAAAACATTATAAAATAGGTTACATGAAAATACTAACCTCAATAGGTGAAATCAACATAGGGCCACTGGCTCTAGGTACCTCTTGACATGACATAACTATTAATATGGTATAACATAAAATTATATTACTATTAATTATATTATTTGAATCATGGGATTTAATTTCACATTTCATTTTGTAGATATGTCACATGTAATAAACATGTTCATTTCATGAATAATTAAAGTCTAAATTTTTTATAGGCCAAACATGATACCTGAATACCGATCTTGTGTATTTACAGACCATGAGTAAAATCTCATAAAAATGTATCATCACATAGCATGTGAATCATCCATGGTGAAATACTATCAACCATAACAAGAAAGAAACATTAATAAAAATTCAATCACTATGTAATCAATATCCCCATGAGCAATGGTTAGCTACTCCAAGGAATGAACTCATTACATAGTCGCACCATAGCCACCTCTCCATCTTAACATTATGAATTTTTAAAGAAAAATAAGAGGAAACATGATCTCTGATACCAGTTTATAATTTCTTAAATCCTATTATCCCTTCTTTAAATTATTAAGGTTTCTTATATGACGTCAAGAAATCCTCCATGTACATTAAGGGATGTCGACTAGATATGATGGAATAATTTCATTGTGGGGAGACTATATACTCTTTTATCGAGCACATAGAATAGTGGAAGATTATATAGTAGTGTAAATAACATAACCAAAAACATTAGCCATCAGATATTCATATAATAATAGTGGAACAAACCAAAATAACTAATAATAAATTATATCATGTAATGTCATGATGAAATGTATCAAAATGTTGTGTTTTATGTCATAAAAATGAAATATGAATCATAAAAGATAAATGAATCCAAAATCAACCATTCTGAACACCATGTCTATCATGTTAACATACTCTAGCCCATCCATCAAGAAATAAATCAACTTTTTCAATTTTCTTTATTCATAGCTATATCCATTAAATATAATAATGTATCAAATGGAGGAATGAAAATGTTGTGATTTCACCTCAATTTTTCAACACCATAATGTCTGAACAATCATTCCATATCGTATAGTGCTTGAATTAAAGTGATTTAAATGGTATTAATTTAATAAATTGTTAAATATTATTAATTAAACCATTGAACCCGTAGGTTTTGATATAACACCCTTGTAATTCAAAACCTATAGTGAATCCCTTCAAGATAACTCTTTCTAGAGAATATCCATCTAAATCAAGTCGGGTCACCCATACCACTAAAAAAATTATTATATGTCAAGATAAATTATCAGTGTCGTATCTTAGGTTACCCACTATTCTCCATTCCAATTAACAAGATAGACACCATTATGTCCTAAAGTTCACGTCAATGAGGGGTGAATCTAAACTCATATCATACTGGGATACATGAAAATTACCATACATTAATCTCATATGTCTTTTCATGTGCACCTTTCAAGGGGAAAATCTCATCTCATACCCTATTGAGGATTTAACTACTTCAGGATGAATCACTAGTGTTATGTCACACCAGGAGGTAACCAAATATTTGGAATCGTGTATATTTAATAAATGAGAAATAATATAAATATAATACATATCAACAATTATATATCTGCCCATTTTCTCTATGTCACTAACGTATCAATTATATATAAAATTTAGTCTCTATTGGTGGATCCTGTCGAGTCATGACTAATCCCCACTATAAAAACATGAAATGTTACCAATCAAAAAAAATTATATGTTATGAAAATATTAATTGATTATTTATTTACACATTTATTAGGTCATGTCTATGGTTTCGCAAAGGTATTTTCACATACTAGTGGAATAATATGCATTTATGGAGTTATTCTTTACCACTTACCTTGAAAGTATATGAGGTGATTACTAATGAACAACATCTATAGTAGTGTTAAACATTCTTTTTATTCCCCTTATATAGTGTCAATGTAGCTCTACCAAGGGACACAAAACCTCAATTTAGGTTTGGTATCCCTAACAAGGGTTCTCTATAAGATAAATCCAAAAGAACATGAATGGGAAGAAGAAATAGAAGGGTTACCTTCGTCCTCTAGGTCTGAAACAATATGAAATAAAGAAGAAATGATTTTGGATCAAATATGATTACAAAAAATATCTAACTAAACAAAATTAAATGGATACTTTTTTCCTCTAGATGAATAAAGGTTAGTATAAGTTTCATTAGAGGATGGATGTTGAACTTTCACCTCATGAATAGTGAATTCATTCATTCTATTCTTCATTTTTTTCCGACACTAAAAAACCAAAAACCTCTTCTTAAAATCCATAAAAGGTCATTTATCATCATTTACAAAACTTAATTGACGAGTTTTGAAAATCATGGGTCCCCTTCAGGGGATGAATTTAATTCGTGTGCTTCATTTAAGATATGAAGTTAGTTCATGTGGTCTTTTTAGCACCATTATAAATTTCATGGGTGAATCTAATTAATGGGTTCCTTTTAGGGGTGAATCAAATTCATAGTGTTTTTTCATCAGTTGAATTAAATTAAGAGATTAATTCACTTCATCGAATCCACCCAAAACAATTCATATATGGAATTAAATTAATAGGATCTACCCATGGTAATTTATTTAATGAATTGGGGATTCACTATATGAATTCATTCAGAAGTTACAACACACCACCTCTTCTAGATGCACCATTGAAACTCATAAACCAAACCAAAATTGGTCTAAACATATAAGGTTTAAATGAAATACTACCCAAATCAATGATATTTTATCAAAAACATTAAGACATATGTACTTGTAGAAAATGGGGGGGGGGGTTATATGGGTGCTAATTAAGTTTATAAAAATTAATATGAAGCAACTATCATGAAATCAATCCCATCATAGAGAACACTTACCACATTTCTATTTGGTGATAAATAAAAGAGATAAGCAATGTGGAATTATACAATTTCCCCTATTAAATTATAGTCACTGTCTATTAGGAAAACAACATGGAGAACCTCAGATTCATACCGATGCTCCCATTAATGGAGAACCACTAATATTTATTGTTGTTCACAATAATAGAGGACTAATAATACATATATTATTAAATGTTGATAGAGAACTAGGATATATATATATCTATATATAGATTTTCATGTTGATATGGATCCTCTAATACATATATATGTTAACAAATATAAATAAAAACAACCACCAATAGGTAGTAGGGTGACCTATTCTACAGTACTATATATGAATAACTCATGAAGCCTATATTAAATATTTAAGTGATTCCATGTGTACTTATAAAATACCTCAAGCTGGTGTAATGTTACCAACCTCTCACCCTCTTAAAAATTGTGCATTCTAATGTGTTTATAAAAATACCATCCTAGGGCCCTACTAACATTGGAATGATGTCAAATGGTGATATTCACATCAAACCATCAAGGATGCAGAGATTAATAGTATTTTTTCAGTTACACATAAACATTCCCGCAAGAAATTAATAAGAAAAAATGGTAACCCTAGAATAAATCACAATACTATAATAACTATTATCAACTAGACATCAATCTATTCTCATAAAAAATCCTAGTGTGAATCCATTAATTTGGAAATTGATTAGTTGACCATGTTTATTTACCATTAGTGAAAATTTGATTTGTTTTCATGAAAATGATTATATTGTTTTTTTTTAATATTAGAACTCCACTAATTCTAAACCCATGGGAACATCTTGATAATTGTATAATGCTTTCTTTCTACCAATTTTATGGCCCCATCAATTCATATGATATTTTAAACTTCTGAAATCATTTATCATTGTGAAGAATGAACTGGTGGTGTAGTACACCCTCAATGGTAAAATTCCATATTTAATGTTATTTCATGAATCCCTTCTCGAGATGAAGCATCACTAGTCGTATACATAATAAACATTCATGAAGAAATAGTTGGCACCTACCACCACCTTGAACCATTTTGTGAGCCTTTCCAAATATTTCACGAAAAAATAATTCCCCTATATTGGGGAGGTGTACAATAATTTGGTACTTGACTTCACACAGGTTTAAGTTCTTCTTGGGAGGGAACATTTTAACATCCATTTTTTTTACATCTTGTAGATTCAAACCCTCAGAAATATAGTAAAAACAACACTTTCAAAATCACTATTTTGGTCATCCAAACGCATGAATCTTGGGGATGTTTCTAGTAATTGAATACTAAAACTACAATGAGATCGACCATATATGAATTTCCCTTAATGAAGAATGAGACCATGTTGTGTCGACAACCATTTAGAAGGTACAAATTATTTATCCCACACAACAAGCCTTATTTTACACATTGGAACATCAATGGAATTCTATTCGAAAATCTTTATTGTAACGTGGGAGTGAAAGCACATTGTAACAACTTCACATGATTCCAGATAGAGTATTGTTTTAGAAACATGAAGATATAGGTAGGAAAAAATATTTTACTAATAGTGAATTATGACATGTTCAATTTCTAGTTACATCATCCCATCAATATATATTATGTACAATGTATGGGTAGGACAAATTCATTATCAACATGATATGAAATGTAAAGAATATCTTGGAAATGTTAGGAAAAGATAGTTTCCAGCATATTTTGATAGTTATAATGGGTTGAGATATATTGCTACCCCTTATAATATAGTATCTATTCAATAAATATCAATAGATACCATATAGTAGTAATATATTCATACACACATGAAATAAAATAATCAACACATTCTGAAGAATAATTAATTATATGATCAGGTTAAAATTCTCATTCCAACTAAAGATAATCAAAATATTTCAATTTCCATATCCGTGTAGAAAGATATCATTTCCAAAACATTAAAAAAATTCCACCATATTATGTTAATTGCCTATGAGAAGGAACACATTATCAATTAGTATTTGTTCATGAAATTATATCAGAAAATCTTTAGGGGAAAATGATGATGTACGCATAAATTCATGAACATTATAAATAACCCTATCAGTATAGTTTGACAGCCACATGGGAGTAAACTATAACAGACCCCACATATGACATTCATCATTAAAAAAAATAACCCTCAACTTCGCAAAGGATCATCTATATGATGTTGTATCTATAAGGGAGAAAAAAATAGAGGAGCAGTCATATATTCCTACCTTGTAAATACTAGTTCACTTGAGGCCATAAATTACATTTTATTAGAATGTCTAGATTAAATTAAACCATCATCTAAAAATTTAAATATAGACATATTCAATAAACATCTCTATTATATTACATAGATCTGGTTAATAAGACCTCCCTAGTGCACTACCATAAACGTTCACATATGGTTGTATCGTGTTTAATCATGATACCTCCTCTAATGATGTGTCCCTAGAACATTATACACATATTAGGATGATCAAACAACATGAATGTATGAATATTTTAATTCTCTATATTTATGATCCTACCGTTGAAAATTTATCTAAAAGATTCCCCTCTAAAACTGGATGTATATGTATGATGGTTCTCCTCCTCATAATAGCATCCACTACGACATTACTCCATATAATTAAAATTTTAATTGATAATAATTCCTTCCCATTTTTATAAAACCATAAAAATACCTCATATAAAAAATAAATAGAGAGTTTTGGGCTAGTTACAAAAATAAAACTATCACTAATGATAGATAACCTTTCACAAATAGAATATTTCCCATGGAAGTGATTGTTTTCCATACCATCTATGAATCACTTATCTTTCAATACAACATATCTGATTACAATTATTATCATTTCCTATATTAAATAAAATATAATGTGACCATTCTAGGTAGATTGGGTGGATGGATCTCTCATCTCATAAGAACAAAATGATTTCATTGTCATGAATGAACATGGTATAAATAATATATCGATCATTTTATATATCTTATCCACATAATAGTTTGAAATATTGAAATATTGATCCTAGAATACCTACACCATTTTTTTCTAAATCTATATTTTAATTTTCTATATCTAAACAAAAATATTTTATCATATGAAAGATATGAAAAATAACATGGAAATAAATGAAAATCACTATAAAACTGATTCATCCACCCTTTTAGTGGTACGACACCAACAAAATAAATTAGTGTAATTATCTTCCACATGAATTCCATGATGAGTTGATGAATAATCATCAATTTATTTTGATTCTATATATTTTTTTCAAATTAGAGGATGGCATGAGCTTGTATTGATGAATTTTAATCTACTCCATGGAAAATATTTCTCTCCATCATAGATTTTATAAAATGTTATCACATTAAAACATGTATCATCCTTGATGTATAAAAATTTCATATGGTATGTTTAGTAGGGTATCATTGTGTCTAAATCCTTAAAATGGTGACTAGGGTGGGAACATGATATTAACATCCTCTTTTATCTTCCATTTAATATGTTTTAATAAGATTATTATGAGATAAAAATCCAAATCATCCTCCAAAGTGCTTTAAAAAATGGGGAGAAAGTATTATTCCAAATAAGCATTTCATTGAGATCATGTTTGGATAAAATCACATAAAATCAGTATTGTTGCAGTACTAGTCACAATATCAATAATAAATGACTAACCCTATTCTATGTGGCTATGGAAATTTTTATCCCCACCTATACTTTATGGATGATTAAATCCTTGAAGAGTTAAGGAACTCCTAAATGAAGAACATTTAAATCCAAAAAGGATGTAT
Organism: Viscum album; assembly: GCA_963277665.1. Classification (NCBI taxonomy): domain Eukaryota; kingdom Viridiplantae; phylum Streptophyta; class Magnoliopsida; order Santalales; family Viscaceae; genus Viscum; species Viscum album. The sequence continues at coordinate 602,188,485 of OY728136.1, read as the reverse complement.
GATTTTATGTGGTTAACATATCCTGTTACTTGACCAACACTATAAGCACGATTAATAATTACTAGAAATGTAAAAGTAGTAGCAGTTTCTATAAATCTAGATCTATTTTTTAGTTTTCTACCCAATGTCATGCAATATCACATTGTTCCCACTCGAAAGTAGTAACAATAGTAGAAGATTCATTCATAGAAATGGAGAAAAGAACATAGAAGTAAACCATATAAGAATGAAAAAATATAATTTATTATAATTTAAATGTTAATGTTATTATGTAACACAAAATAGATTTTGGAAGAAATTTAATAAATCTTGTAGAGCCTAGGTATCCTCATCAGGTATGCCTTAGTGAATAACACATTTATTTTCCCATTTAAGGACTATAGTGACACACCATCTAGGAGTTATTTTTCTAAAAATATATCCTTAAAAAGAGACTAGAATATATTCATATCAAGATTTGAAATCAACCAACACATGTGGAATACATCTCCACAATTCCACCAGAAAAAATATTGGAATAACAGAAGTGACAAAGTGAAGGTGAACAGAATTGTGATGATCGAAGACACAAACGGTATCCAACCCTGCACATACTATTATGAGGGTTTAGTTATATCAACCATTTTTGACCCTATAGTTACCCAAACCTCTTACACATATTATTACATGATTTTTAACATTAATATCTAAAAAAACCAAGGATACATATACCTACTATCATTGGAACACTAGTTATATAAAAAATTGAAATAAAAATAAAAAATAGTTTTATTTTCATAAACTCTTTAATGATATATTAAATCCATTTCAGGATATAAAACTTCACCGAAGAATATAATAAATATATAATCAAACTGGATGAGCTATAAATCATAATAAAGGTCTAATCATTATAAACATTCATTGAATACAGTTCAAATAGAATAACATGATATCATAATGGAATTTTTTTTGAATTATAATATAAAGGAATGATTCAAATAAGATTTAGTCATAGTATAATAAAATCTATTGATGGTGAAAAAAATATAAAATATGACTTAATCATATGTCATGTGTCACATCTTAGGATACATAACCTAGTTTATAGTGTCCTAATTAGGATTTTGTTTACTCCATAATATGATATATATATTTAATATTTATATTTAATAATTTCTGATAAAATTATAGAATTATCTTGTTTTTTCATTCATAACATATACATTCATATGTTCACCCTATAAGAGTGTAAACAAAATAAGGCATAAGTATAATAAAATACTATGAAAAGTGATGGGTTACATAATAATTACTTAAATAACATTGGCTGATTTTTCATAATGATTATAAGGGTGGAAGGGAATAAATATTTGGGAATATTAAATATACATCACTATGTATGGGTCTCAAAATTGGAGATAATTTGAAGAAAACATCAGGATAAAAGGTATATAATTTTGGTAATAAAATAACAATTTGAAATGGTTATTTTAAAGGATTGGTGGATGACTTTTTATGAAATAATGAATATTTAATTTTTATTGAATCCATAGGTATAACAAAAAAAATTATCCTAAAATGGTTATTTTTTTATATTTTGAATGGGTGATATTTTTAATGAGACTTTTACATGAATGGATTAAGGGATAAATTTTTTCCCCATAATAAGGTTTTATTTAAAAAAAAGGTATTGAGAAATGATTTTGAGGAATATAAAACCCTAGATAAAGAATGTTAGAATTATATTGGTATATATAAGAGACAAATATACATAATTTAATATATAAAATTAAATAATGATATAATATAAGGCAGTGAGAATAAGGCATAAAACATAAATAATAGGGTGGATAGGGGAGTGACCTTACCTGGGTCCTTGACTAGCTCAGTAAAATCTCCCAATAAATAAAATTATAAAAAACAAGCAGGAGAATATTTTTCATCTATATTTTATTTATCAAAATTATTAAATTTTTTACAAAAAAAATAATTAGATGTTAATATTTTCCTTCTCTTATAAGGTTGTTAGTTTCAATGTTCTAAAATTATTCCTTTATGTGGATAATTTTTCTTAAATTCATGTCAAATGGGACTAAAACTAATGAAATAAAAAAAGTCATAACCCTCAAAAATTTTAATTTTTCCCAAATATAATTATGATTTATTTCATAGGGACAACTCATTAATTGTAAATGTTATCACTATAGAGTTAGTTCATTTAGGATGTTTCTGAGAAAATATTGGACTATATTATTTTTATTAAATTCAATGATTATTATCATATTTTGAAACGTAAAATAATTTATAATATACTTATTATCATCACATATGACCATAAAATTATTCTTATAACATGTAATTAGGGATAGAGAAAAAATATACTTTTTGTTCAATGATGTATTAAACCCACAATATATTGAACAATCATTTTTATTTTAGAATAAAGTGAAGGGGATTGAAAACTGATATTCCATACAATAAAATTTTATAATATTTAACATAACAAATTAATTATGTTATATTAAATTTATTAAGATAAAATGAAGTATAATATGACAAGGTTAATGCATAGTTTAGTTAAGAATAATAATTATTCATATGTCCATTCTTAAAAAGAGCCTTTGAAAACCATAGTATGGTGTTTCTGTAAAACCAAAACACTTTTCACATGTGGAGTTTGATAGGGATATATTTCTAAAGAATGTGGGAAAGATAAAATGTTAATGAATTTTGGTATAAGGGTTGGAAATGTGTGGTTTTTATAATGCGATGATATGAGTTCTTTTGAATATAATATTATTTAGTTGGTAATTTTTTCCCAATTATAACAATGGTTTCAATTATTGAGTCTATATATAGTAATTACAACACATTTGTTTAGATAATGGTTTCTTACATCCGTCATGTCTATTAATTTTATGTATTTAACACTTAATTATTATAATTTTATTCTTTCATATTTCATTATTCACAAAAAAATTATCTATTTAAAAAAATAAAATAAAATTCAACTTAACTATTTTCGAATGTGTAGATTAGAAAAATAAAATAATATTGATTGTAATAATTCTCTAAAAAATATAACATTAATTTTTAATTATAATCTTATTCTATTATAAAAAAATATGAGCGTATATTTTTGGGTAAATTTTGTGACAATTTTGAAAATGTTATTATTATATTAAAAATATATATTCTCATATTAATGAAACAAAATATTATTTTATAACTTCATTTTTATAGAATAATATTTTCATATAAAGATTATTTCAACCCAAATAATTGAAAATAAAATTAGTATATTTTACATAAATTGAAACAATAATTTTTTCATTTTTAAAAAATTTATTTAGTACGAAAATAAATTTTTTGGATATATTTTTATTTAATAAAATACTAAATATTAGTTTATAATAAAATAGGTGAGTTTAATTTTCAATAAACCTATTTACTATTCCAAACTTTTATATTTCTATTTCAATCATAATTTTATTATTTCAATGGATTGAATTTTAATGATCATATTGGTACCCTACCTTCTATAAAGACATCATATTTTATTTTTTCTTCATTTACATTTATTTTGTGTAATGATTATATATATTTTCATCTTCCAAATTTATCATAAATAATTAAAATTCCATATCATTAATATATATTTTTTTGTGATTGTGAACATTATAGTGTATCAAGATCATACAAATTTTCTTATTATACTTGTCGTATTTCCTATTTTTTGATCCATTGATGCTCATTGAATTATTTTAGATATATTTAAACTCTACATATAACATTAAATTTAGTATAATAATTTTTTTTTATTTCTTATTCTTAATGTGAATCAAATAATTCAATGTTATGAAATATAGAACAATTATATAATTGAAATGGTAATTACATTGAAATTTTTTATCCCTCCTAAAACCCATCATCCTCTTTAGAAATTTAAATTACTTCTTCAACACCACACCCCAGTAAGTTTCAGTCTTCTAAGAACATATAAAATCAAAATAAAAATAGTATATTCATGAGGATAAACCAATGATGAGGATTAAATTGAATAAACCCTCTTTGATTTTCATCCCATTGAATTGATAGGATAGGCACCACACTTCTAAATGGTTGAATAGGAAGTGACAACTCAAATGGAATCCTCATCATATGAAGAGATTTGGCACAACTCTATCAATTTTATTCATATGGAATATCCTATATCTAATTAAAATTTTAATATGATACCATTTTTCTTCAATAATTGATGTATTTGGAGGAATATGCCTCTAAGGCTGATGGAGTCAACGGAGATGAATTTGAAATAGACCATGAAATTCATTTAATATATCTATTGAGACCATATAAGCTATATATACCAATATACATGATCTCTTATGATCAAACTACGAATTTTAATCCTCTTAAAAAATATCCAAGGATCATTCAAGCCTAATTATGCTGGATGACTGAATGACTATTTATAATTTTTCGATTGAACATCAAAGAGTTAAAAATATCATATCAATCCATCCCATAAATGAACTAGATGTTTTTATAATATAAATAGAGAAGGTAACCACAAGAACGAGAAACCTCGTCTCAGAATAATTAGAATAATGAGAGACCTCATATCTAAAATTACAAACCTCTAGCCTAAAAATATGACATCGTGAATTAGATTTACATTTTTCGAATAAAGTAACTGATCTTGAACCTCATTTTAAAAGTGAACATTAGACTTCCCATGTTAATAATCTTTATTAAACATGGGAATATAATGATAAATTAATTACCACTATGGTATATAAGGTACATAATGAAACGCTGAGTTTCATTTGGTCATAACCCATATCAAAAAATTGATGAATAATACAATAGATGGATATATCATGACTTATATATATATCTGCAATGTTGGATGGAAAAAACTTCTTGTGAAATATCATAGATGTTATCTTTTTGTAATACCTCATCTAGGTTTATAAACACTAATGCATGGGCCATTAGGAAGATTATTTTTTTCACTCAATTATTATAATTCATGTGTATAATAAAAGTGATCAAAAATAACACGAGTGAATCAAGAACATATCCGATTATCTAATACATGTTTGTGATTCTAAGATCCTGATTATTCATTAGGATACAATTATTTCTATCCTAATATGATGAATATAGATTTTTTGTCATGTATAAGTAACCCTATCATATCAGTAGTACATCTTATATTCAACTAAAATACATCCCATTGTATTATGTGGTGGTATTACACCTTTAGATTCTCATGATTATCACTTAATAGATGTCAGATTCTACAAGATATATGAAAGATAACCTTTTACCGGTATTTTCATATAAATCACGGCAATTAATAGTTGATAGAAGACCCCTATCAGCCTATTTCATGAACATAGTAATGATTATTTGTTTCCTATCATCCAAATTGATATAATAACTCCTAGATCGGGTATATATACACCCATATTCATTATATTAGTTGTATTGTCCTAATCTAGTTTCACATATTAAGGATTAAATCTTATTTCTATTAATAATATCTCTTGTGTGAATTCTCTAATGTATTCTCTTGTGTTAGAGAAGATCATTTCATATCCATTAGGATTAGAAAATTCCTTACGCAAAATTGGATGGAAATAAAAATTCTCCAATAAAATATCATTAATCTCAAGATATCAGAACTTATATTAATCTTAATGATAACAAATAAAAATGATATAATTTACAGAATACACCTTATGATATTGCTCACATATTTCCTCTTTCAATTTTTTGAGACATATCTTTTTCGTTCGAAGGAGAAAAAATACTAATATTGTCATTTTAACAAAAAAATATCCCTTAATAACCTAGTTTATTATATGTTTTGAAAATTTTAAATGTGTGATAGAATATCCAGATTAAATTTTAGAATATTAATCTCATAAATCAGTACTCCCCTAAAAAAGAGACACATCATCGTCATTTATAGAAGACTAAAAATACCATTTTCGTATCTATATATATAAAAAATTCAACATCACTAACATCTACTAAAATTTATATAAAAGAATAAGAATAATAAAATATCAGAGACATTCCTCTAGTATTTAAGGAAATATTATCCAATACCATTAATGTATTAAAACAAGTGAATATGGGTATAGAAGAATGCATGTGAAAAAACTTAACAACTAATATTAAATCCCCTAAATAATAAGAGACACATTTCTCATTCATCAAATTGTAATCCATATTTTATTACTAAGAACTAAATAAAAATTATTGTTCAGGATCTTGATGTAGACACCCATCATTTGGATCTTCTAATATATCATCATATCTATAAGAAGATAGCTAATAGAATGCCCCAACTGACATTTCAAAATCTATACCTGATGATGACAAGATTATATATCGAACATCATTCAAGAGGATCGTTACAATAAATGTATTTGCAGCATAACCCTATTAATAAAAAGAATTGTAAAATTAGTGTATGCTTCCACATTAAATATCTCAACTGTTAATTCCTGTAGAATACATTTTTTGTTCCAATCCTAGAAATATTTAGCACCATAACCACTAATTTGTTCCCACTCCCTTTCTTATATGTTTATTTTGTATATAAAAAGATATTTTATCCCCGCAATGATATATAAGAATCTAAATTATAGATAATTTGAATAATATACTTATAAAATTTAACTACTTATGTATTAAATAATTTGGGTGCTTCATATCACTATTTCATACACCAGATATGAATGCCCTTTCTGGGAAAGACAATGGAATGCAATGTAAAAGTGTTTTTGGTCATGTCTCAATAGAGTTCTTATCATCTTTTTTATCATGAGATGGTTTACAATAAATTTTTATAACTCATCATGATTATGAAACATATTATTTTTTTGTTAAATTTTTGATGTTTATCATCATTATGGTATGTCATCATGGAATTAAAGTGATCTATAGAAAGGCTTAGTTGGTCCTTAACATGCCACGTCCTCAAAATATAAAAGTGTTGAGAGAGCTTAGGGTTTGTCTCAACCACGTCTAAAACTTCTTAGTGAACAATCATGTATGCTTTTACCCTTAACCATGCTCTAGATAAAGTGATCCACCAATAATATTTTTTAATATTACTAGTAATATCCAAAATATTTGGTAACATATCTAGATCCCACTAGTATTAATTCTTCCAAACAAAGGAATAGAACTTATTCTACACATGACATCATGATAGGGATCAATTGTTTCACTTATTTCACATATAAAATAATTAAATAAAAATATATTATCTACACTCTAAGAACAACCATTTTTCATAAAGAAATGTGATATTAGAAAATCGAAAATAAATTCCTTTTAATTATATTCATGGTTTATAAGTATAGGTACTGCCTAATACATTACAAGGTATACTCAATCTCCCCTATAAAACTACTTATGTATATACTAAATTTTCCAATGATTAATTGATGTTTTTTATTGTGGGTGGTGATCATATGGATGTTTGATATCAAATTTTTATGAAACTAGTTAACCAGAGTGTAGGAACTAGATTATTTCCTTGTGGATTGTCCCTCTTTGAAAATAAATCTACTTTATGGTAAATTGACTAATGAACATATTTTTTCAATTTGTGAAGCCCATAAAACATGGGATAAATGTATCTCAAGGGTACTTCTAGAATCCTAATACAAAAAATTACCTAAAAGGTCCAAAAAATCATCTTAGTTATTCTCCTTATATATCTATAAAATTTATCTATACCATTCTCATGCATGTTATCATATGGGTGCACCAATAATAAGGAAAAATATCAAGAACACATTGTAGGTTTCGAGTTGGAGTTATATGTAAAATTTTTATAAATAAAACTATATGCTTATTTTAGAACTTATTATAATAATAATAAATAGAGATTCTTCCATTAATAAATAAAAAACAGTCCCCTTTCCAAATTGTATATGAGTATCTATGGTAGTGATATTTTCAAATCCGTCACTATCCCACTTAATATATTCAAAAAATAGTCGATCATACTCATTGAATAATGGAACCACATCTATGGAATATTCCAACCTAAATGATATAGACATCGTAATTTCACACCAATGGGTGGTGTCCCTATTTACCATCTAAAATAGGGTAGAGTTTAATGATTTTGGTACCAATCCAAAACAAGGTGAGTTGATAATATCAATAAATAATGGTGATATTGGATGGATTCCCCCACCACATATTTAACTACCACCAATGAGATATTATTCATTCATTAAAAGCCAAATTAAAATAAATATTATAGTATACCATCAACATCAGGACTTAAAATGGACCTCATACCGAGAGAGTCCCCCATAAATGAAGATTTTATAGAGTCCTAAAATAAATAAAAGAGGAGAGTCCCTCAATATTAATCAAGAATCTCATTCAAGAACATGCTATGGTCATTAATCCAAAACAAATAATTTGACCCAAACTAGTACGACTCAATACATAGGTCAATTATTGAACCTAGATAGAATGGAATTAAATAATAAATTTCATGTGTTCTATATATATGTATATTTGAGTAATCAACCCCCATAGTTGATGTAAAATCCTGATCTGTTATAAATAAAATTCCCCTTTTGATTTAATTTAATGTCTTATTATATAATATGGTTAAAAAAATGAACTTATTTTGTTTCAATATATACATTTTTAATTAGTTGAACATTTATAACCATTAAAATTGATAATATATTCATTTAATTGTGATCAAATGATTAGTTTAAATATAGGGTTTTTACAATTCCAATTAACACAGAAAATGTTTGTGATGGCCTCAACTAGTAAATAAATACCCTATGATGCCCATTTATCAAAAAATTTGAGGGATATAACATCACTGCTATTCACTCTGGACCAATACCAGGATATTATACCACATCTTAATCACAATTTATTCCATTTACTAGAGATTTTCATATTCACAAAGATAATTGTCCAAACCATGTACGCAGAACCAATCACTGAAAGTCTCACCGTCATTATCATTACCCTTAGAGAGATTGTGACTGTCTAAAATGTATTTGTATCAATACCTTATAAATATTAGTAGGTAAATTTTTTTTAATAATGAATATATTTTTATCAAATAATTTTATATAATAACGGATTTGTATTATGATTCAACAACATTGAAATATTATTTTTGGGTAATATTCAAATTCAATTAAAAATTTATTTTGATTAATTAATGGTATTTTTCAGATAAATAATAATTTACTAAAATATTATTATTAAATATAAATGATCATGGAATGTTTTATGAATCCAAGTGTAATTTTTTAAGGGTTCAATATGGTTATTTTAAAAAACTCAAATTTCATAATAAATTTTAGATTTATTTTAAAAGTAAAAATTCCAATATTAATAAAATTCATAATTTAGATTTAATATTATTTTTTGGATTATAAAATCAAAATTATCCAACAATGTATTTTTCTTATTTTTTTTGAGATAGTTGAATTCTCAAGTAATATTTGAATACCATATAAATATTTTTTGGGTATTATGATATCATTAGTACCCAAATGTGTTGTAATAATTAATATAAATGGGATACATGTGTCACAACCCGTCCTTGGGGCCCGTGTCGTGACTACCCCAAGCCCGCCTTCCATAGGCCAGAGGCTGGCGACTAGCACCAAAGGTGTAAATCCCGGTAAAAAAAGGAAGGAATTACCTCTATGATAGTAAAAAACACAACAGAGTACGCAAGCTGAAGTAAACACAAAGTAATACTGAATACAGAGTAACTTCTAAAAAGTAAATGGGCCAGAATACAAACCCAACTGAACGTAAAGTACAATAGAAAAACCAGTACAACTGTAGTAAAGTAAAATAGCAACCACTGAGTTGTCCTCTGGGAATCCCCCCTGAAGTGTGGGTACATATTGTCTCCTCAGAACCTCTGGTTCGGCCGTCCTCTCCATGTACGTCCCGCCAAGTGGTCCACCTTTGGGTATCGTCCAGCTTCACAAGCCTCCACCTCGATCAGTGCTTTCTGTCATCTGCATCCAACACAACGTAGTGTGGGAATAACCCGTGCAGGGTTGAGTATATGATACTCAGTTTGGACCCGGAGACCCCTGAAGGTCACCCACAATCCACTAAGGATAAACCACATATGAAAGATACAATCACGAAGTATCAACCAAATATACTTAGGTATATGACCATAAATATACCTAAGTTATCAACCACAGTTTGGCTACAACTCTCGAGCCCAAGCACAACCCAGTCCACATAGGAAAGCAATTCAATAAAAATGGTGATAATGATTTAAAGTCAAGACTTAGCTCACAGATGTATAATTATTTAATAAAGTGATAGAGATGATCGTATATAGCCACTGATTCATCTAAGATGGAGAACCCACGTAGGATACTAGTCTAGCTAAGCCGTCGGACCCACAGAGCATACAATTCCAGCTACTCTATCGAACCCACATAGTATACTAGAACAGAAGACAAACTGTCGGACCCACATAGGATACAAGAATAGTAATCATCGCAGTTGAATGCATGGAGGATTCTAGTATGGTAGTCATCGTCACCGAACCCACAGAGGATTCTAGTATAGTATATGTCGTCACTGAACTCACTGAGGATTCAGGTATGGTAGTCGTCGTAGTCGCAGTCAGCTCTAGGGTTCCCATACACAGCATGCTCGATTCTGGGAGGGCCCGCTCCTCGAGCCAAGGGGGTCGATAAATAAACTACCACGAAGTCCAGAGATTATGTATCCCGAAGTTACTTCTCATCAAAAGGAACCCGATGCGACAGACATCATGTCAATCGGACGCCCGGTCTGAAATATATTGACTTTTCCGTTCCAGGGGCCCGGTTGAAAATATGTTCATTCCAAACCCTGACATTTTCCAAAGTCATCAAAAACTCGCTTAGAGTATCTCAAAAGGACCGCCTCTTCGCAAGGGTCCCAAATATGTAGACGGCGTGTCGATCAGACACGCTGTCTTAAAGATATTCACGTTTAAGGGATAAATGGCCCGACCGATTAAGCCCAGTGGGGTGGCGGGTTGAGTCAACCCGGTTTTGGTGGGTCCGACCAGGAAGAAGGTCGGACGGCCCGGTGTATCACGCGGTCCGGCCCAAGGGGCGTGGCGCGGCCCATTGCGGCACAGCCCGACCCAACAGGGCGGGGCTTGGCTGGCCACGGCTTGGCCCGAAGGGGCGAGCGGTCCGAGGGGTTGTTCAATTAAATTAAGAGGAGTTAATGGGGAGGTTTAAGGTGAGGTGAAGGGATTAGGCTCATGTAATCCCCACCTCACAAATATCCTATCATGGTAGGTAATGTGGGTGTGGTCCCTACCTTTAACTCCCCTTAGGAAGAAATAACCAACCTCCCTAAATAAAATATGTATAAAACAAATTTTATATATTTCATTATAAATCATATAATATTAACTCTCAACCCGCATAAAACGCAACTTCGGTAAAGGTACCCTTAGGAGAATATCAGCACTGCGAGTTCATTGGTGCCCTTGGATTTCAATTCTGAGCACTGGTTCAAAAGATAGAAAAACTCGGACGTACATTTACTGAAGGTACCCGAACAAAACATCTGAAATTGATTCTGGGACCACCGGGCCGCAGAATTAAGTGCCGTCAGAAAGTTCAGACTCGTAAAATTCCTTGAAATTTTTGGGTTTTACATTACTCCCACCTCAGGGATTTACGTCCCTATAAAGCTAAAACACACACTAGGAAACAAATGGGGGTACTGAGCTCGCATTTGAGCCTCCTGCTCCCATGTGCACTCCTGTAGGTTCTCGTGCTGCTAGAGAATGCACACCAGAGGAATCGACCATCCATGTAGGACCTGCTCCCATCGATTCCCGATCTCTGACGGGACCTCCACAAACGTCACCGTGTCATTGATGTCCAGATCTCTGTGATCAATGATGTGGCTCGGGTCATGCACGTATATCCTCATCTGTGATACGTGGAATACATCATGCACCCAGTGCAACTGAGGTGGAAAGGGCCAGGCGGTAAGCCACCTCGCCTACTCTGCTGAGGACCTGGAATAGTTCGATGAAATGAAGAGATAAATTTCCGCCCCAGCCAAATCTCCATAGACCCCGTTGAGGTGACACCCTTAAGAAGAAGTGGTCTCTATCCTCAAACTCCAGTGGTCTCCACCTCTTATCAGAATAGGACTTATGTCTGCCCTGTGAAGACTTCATCAACTCCCATATGATCTGCACCTTCTTCGTCGTAGCCTGAACAATCTCTGGTTCTACGAGTGCTGACTCCCTAGGGCCAATACAGCACAGAGGTGATCTGCAAGGTCGGTCGTAATGTTCCTCGTATGGATCCATCCCAATGGTGGAGTGGTTGTTGTTGTTGTACGCAAACTCCACCAAGGGTAGGTTATCCTCCTAGATGCTACCAAAGTCAAGCACACATGCACGGTGCATGTCCTCGAGAGTCTGAATCGTCATCTCCTTCTAGACATCCATCTGAGGACGGAAGGCAATTTTTAGATGTAGCTGCGTCCCAAATGCCTCATGTGACCCCTTCCATAGTCGATAATTTAATCGAGAATCCTGATAGGAAACAATTGATGATGGAACACCATGAAGCCGTATGATCTCCTGAACGTAGAGGCATCCGAAGATCTCTACTGAGCCCTGCTCTCTGATCAAAAGGAAGTGGGCCGACTTGGTGAGTCGTTCTATGATAACCCAGATAGAGTCATGCCCTCTAGATGTACGTGGAATCCCCATCACAAAATCCATGGATATCCCATCCCACTTCCACTCTAGGACCTCCAAGGTATGTACCAAGCCTACTTGTACCTGGTGGTCCACCTTCACTTACTGACTACTGAGGCATCGTGAAACAAACTCTGCTACATCCTTTTTCATACCTAGCCACCAGTGCAATTGTATGAGGTACTGGTACATCTTCACCACTACTGGATGTGCCGAAAGTGGGGATGTTTGAAACTCCCTCATCACTTCCTCGTGCAATGAAACTGGTGCCATAGTACATCCTCTCAATAGGATGACATGCTCCCCTCCATCAGAAAATCCATCTGGCACCTGTCCTATGGTTATCTGAGCACGTCGCGTCTCACAGTAAATGTCCCCATGTTGTGCCTCTCTAACTCACTGAAGGATTGGAGGAGTGACTGTGAGTGACTGTAGAAAGGCTGTTCCATCTCTATCCACAAAGGATATCGGCAACGCGGCTAGCTGCTATGTCGCCTCTCCTGGTAGCTGAATGCCCGATCTCCTGCTGAGAGCATCAGCTGCAACGTTCCCCTTCCCATGAGTGTAGACAATCTCAAAGTCATAGTCTTGGTGGAATTAGAGCCATCACCACTGTCTCAGGTTCAGGTCCCTCAGGGAGAAAATATACCAGAGACTCTGGTGGTCAGAGTAGACTATAAAGCGCTTGCCCATCAGATAGTGCCACCACATCTTCAAGGCGAAGACCACTGCTGCAAACTCTAGGTCATGGGTAGTGTATTTCTGCTCATGCTACCTCAACTGTCATGAACCATATGCGATCAATGGTCGCTCCTACTTCAGGAAACACCCGAGTCCAGTCCCTGATGTGTCGCAGTAAACTACATTCCCAACACCCTCCTCTGGTAGCCTAAATATGGGCGCACTGGTCATCCTCTGCCTCAGCTCCTGAAAGCTCTGGTGAAATAAATCTGACCACATGAAGGGTTTCCTCTACTTCGTCAAGGCTGAAAGCGGTGCTGGAACTCTATAGAATTCTAGCACAAATCTCCTATAGTACCCAGCCAGACCTAGGAAGCTCTGCACCTCCGTCACGCTCCTGGGTGTCTCCCTAGAAAGCATTGCCTCGGTCCTCACTGGATCCACTGCAAATCCCACTTCCAAGATGAAATGTCTCAGGAAGTGCACCTCTTGTATCTAGAACTGACACTTCGAGAGCTTACCATAAATTTGATGGTCTCAGAGTGTATCCAGTACAACACACAAGTGGTAGGCAGGCTCCTCCTTAGTAGTCGAGTAAATCAGTATGTCGTCGATAAAAACTATGAAAAATTGAACGAGGTAATATTGGAATATCCTATTCATTAGACTCATGAACACTGCTGGAGTGTTGGTTATACCGAAGGTCATAACCAAGAACTCATAGTGGCCATACCGACACCTGAAGGCCGTATTCTTTACATCCTCGTCTCAAACTCTGAGCTGGTGATAGCCTGACCTGAGGTAAATCTTCAATAACCATCGTTCTCCCTTGAGCAGATCAAAGAGTTTGCCAATCATCTATTGTGGGAACTTGTTATTTATGGTCACCTGATTAAGGATACGGTAGTCGACACACAGTCGCATGCTCCCATCCACCTTCTTGGAGAACAAAATCGGAGAAGCCGAGGGTGATAAACTGGGTCGGATGAATCCTTTCCCCTGTAAGTACTCCAGCTGTACCTGCAGCTCACAAAGCTCATCGGGAGGCATCTGATATGCTGGAGTAGATATCAGTGATGTCCCGGGGTACAGGTATATGTAGAAGTCTACCTCTCTTTGAGGAGGTAGTCCTGGAACGTCATCAAAAAAAACGTCCGCATACTGATCCACTAATATAGGAGAACTTAGACTCCGCACATCAACTACTTCAAGGATGAGACTAGCCAACTGATCTATGATCGGTTTCCCTCTCTTCTGCGAAAGTCTATCATGCGCTGTAAAGGCTCCCTTCTTACAGGTGAAGGTGAACCTACTCCCATCCGTTCGGACACACCACACTTTGTGCCTAATATAGTCAATCATAGCATGGACTGTAGATAACCAGTCCACACCCATGATGACGTCGTAAGGCCTCAACGCTGCTACAAAAAGATCACAGCCAAACCTCTCACCTCCTATAGTAAGCTCACACTACTGTCACCAGTGCATAATCATCGAGTCTTATCCCGTAGGAGTCTCTAACCATATGGATCGAGGAAATGACTCCATCGGAATCTTAGAGCTCCGAACAAGGGCAGCGACAATAAATGAATGACTCGCTCTTGTGTCTATAAGTACAGAAACAAGGGTAGAGTAGACACAAATAGTACCTTGAATCATCTCAGGTGCATCGTGGTCATAATCCTCCACTACCTGGAGCTGATCTCGCCTCTATCCTCCAGCTCCCTGTTGTCAGGGTGGACCTCTTAGTGGTGGTGGTGGTAGAGCCTCAAAACGTCGTCCACCACCCGTTGCTCGGCCAGCTCCTCTGCCTCGTGTGACTGCTCCCTACAGACCGCCACGGTCGAACCTCTGCCTCTGCATGGGAGGTCCCTCCACTGTCTGTTGCTCATCTGCCCTACGGGTCGGGTAGTCTCGAGCCATGTGGCTCTGCCTGCCGCATGCATAGCAATGTCTGCTCCTCGTATAGCTGGCTCTGTTTAGGGTGCCCCGCACAACCAAACATGTATCCTGAGGTCACTCTCCTGATGGCCTGGTCCTCATGGACCTATGTGACATATTTCTACTACCGGTTGTAGAAGACTCCGCAATGTGTCTCCCTGTAGTGGGTCTTGCTGCTGGTGTCGGCTCAGTGAGAAATATCTCCACAAGAAGGGATCTCCAGCACTCCCGCCTAAGTCGGAATGAAGTGGGAGATTATCGAAGCCCCGATCTCGTTCCTCTGTCCCTACTCAAAGGTATGGGACCTGATGAATGGGTCTCGTACCACGTCCGGGGAGTAGCGCGAGAGGTCAGTAAACCTCGCTGAGTACTTAGCTACTGTCATGATGCCCTGCCGCAGGTGAAGTAACTCTTAAATATGCACCACACGAAGGGTGGCGAGAACAAATTCCAAGAGGAAGAGACTCTTGAAGTCTGTAAATGTAGAGATGCCTCTTCATGCACCTAGAGAATCAAGCTACACTATCTACCTATTGCTGCATGAAGAAGACTCAGTGTAAGGATCACTATATGGTCGGATGGTGTCCCTACCAATTTTGAAGAATCTGACGATAGCCTCCAGCCATTCCTCGGCTGCCTGAGGGTTCGTCTCTCTACGGAACATTGTAGGCCTCTGTTGTTGAAACTCGTGAAACACACTCAGGCGGGATGCACTCTCTGCACCTGGGACTAGTAGTATCAGTGGCTCAGCGGGAAGTGGTACCGCTGGTGCCTCCGCTGTGATGGGGACCTGCACTGAGGCCTCAATGCTCGGTGAGCTACCATCTTGCACGTGACTTGGATCCCTAGTTGGTTTCCTTCTTGTGGCCATCCTGAAAAGAAACTGGTGTGCCATGGTAAAACTGTATACCTGTTGATCTGACATGAATTAATCACAAAGAAAACTTTTGAAACACACATGCAATCAGTGTTTTCATGCATTGAGTCGAAAATAAGGGATCAGGTTCCTGGGGAATGGATACGTCGGCCGCCGCACAAACACTGGACTCCCTGGACTAAAAACCACACTAATTACTCTTAACACTATTGCTCCATATAAAGGAATGATCAGAATCATGAGTTCTACGGTTGAACCGACTCCTCTGATACCAATTTGTCACGAACCGTCATCGGGGCCCATGCCGTGACTATCCCAAGCTTGCCTTCCATAGTCTAGGGGATAGCGACTAGCACCAATGGCGTAAATCCCGGTAAAAAAAGGGAAGGAATTACCTTTATGATAGTAAACAAAAACAACACAGTATGCAAGATGAAGTAAACACAAAGTAATACTTAATACAGAGTAAGTTACGAAAGGTAAATGGGCCAGAATACAAACCCAACTGAAAGTAAAATACAACAGAAAAACCGGTACAACTGCAGTAAAGTAAAACAGCAACCACTGAGTTATCCTCCAGGAATCCCACAAGAAGGGTCGGTATAGATAGTCTCCTCATTACCTCGGGTCCAGCCATCTACGCCGTGTACGTCCCTACAAGTGGTCCACCTCCGGGTACCATCCATCCCCACAAGCCTCCACCTCGATCAGTGTTGTCTGTCGTCTGAATCCTTCACAATGTTGTGTGGGCATAACACATGCAGGGGTGAGTATTCGATGCCCAGTAGGGACCCCGAGACCCCTGGAGGTCTCCCTAAATCCACTAAAGATAAACCACAAAGGAAAGATACAATCACGAAGAACCAACCAACTCTACTTAGGTATATGACCATACATATACCTAAGTTATCAAGCACAGTTTTTCTCCAACTCTCAATCCCAATCACAACCCAGTCCATACAGGAAAGCAAGTCAATCACATCGGTGATAATGATTGAAAGTAAAGACTCAGCTCACACAGGTATACATCTTTCATAAAGTGATAGAGATGATCAGATGTAGTCACTGATTCATCTAAGCTGGTGGACCCATGTAGCACACCAGTCCAGCAAAGCTGTCGGACCCATATAAGATACTAGACCAGCTACTCTGTCGGACACATGTAAGATACTAGAATAGAAGTCAAACTGTCAGACCCACATAGGATACAAGAATAGTAATCATCACCGTCGAACCCACGGAGGATTCCAGTATGTTTTTTGTCGTCACCGAACCCACGGAGGATTCCAGTACGGTAGTTTTCGTCGCCGAACCCACGGTGGATTCCAGTACGGTAGTCGTCGTAGTCGCAACCAGCTCTAGGGTTCCCGCACACAGCATGCTCGATTTTGGGACGGTTTTCTTCTCAAGCCAACGAGGTCAGTACAAAAATAGTCACGAAATCCAGATTTGATGTATCCCGGAGTTTTGTCTCATCAAAAGGAACCCAACGTGATAGATGGTGCGTCAATCGGACACCCAATCTGAAAGATATTGGCTTTTCCGTTCCAGGGGCCCGGTTGGAAATATGCTCATTCCAAACCTGGCTATTTTACAAAGTGTCCCAAAACTCACTTAGAGTATGTCCAAAGGACCACCTCATCGCAAGGGTCCCAGTGTCACAGACGGCCCGTCGATCGGACGTGTGGTCTTAAGGATATTCACGTTTAAGGGATAACGGGGCCGGCCCGTTAGGCCCAGTGGTCTGGCAGGTCGGGTCAACCCGATTTTGGCGGGTCCAACCCGGCAGAGGGTCGGACCGGACCTGTATATCACGCAGCCCGACCTGGCCCAGTACGGTGTGGTGCGGCCCGGTGTAGCTCGGCGAGGTGTGGCGCAGCCCGACGCGGCATAGCCCGACACAACAGGGCGCAACCCAGCTGGTCGCAGCTTGGCCCGAAGGACCGAGCGGTCTGAAGGGTTCTTCAATTAAATTAAGAGGAGTTAATGTGGAGGTTTAAGGGGAGGTGAAGTGATTAGGCTCTTGTGGGACCCACATCACAAATATCCAATCATGGGAGGTTATGTGGGTGTGGGCCCCACCTATAACTCCCCTTGGGAGGAAATTACCAACCTCCATAAATAAAATGTGTACACAAGAAATTTTATTTATTTTACTCTAAATTCCCAAATATTAACTCTCAACTCGCATAAAACACAACTGCAGAAAAGGTCCCCTTAGGCGAATACCAGCGTTGAGAGTTCATCGGTGCCCTCATATTTCAATTCCGAGCACTGGTTCATAAGATAGAAAACTCGCATGTACGTTTACTGAACGTACCCAAACAAGACTTCAGAAATTGATTCTGGGCACACCGGGACTCGGAGTCAAGTGCCGTCAGAAACCGCAGACTAGTAAAATTCCAAAGTATTTAGGAAAAACCATTCCTTGAAATTTTAGGGTCTTTACAACATGCCTAAATAAATTTTTTCCCTATTATATATTATTATTTTATGCTAATTTGATTTATTTTTTAAAGTCATTATGAATCCTCCAAAACATAAAATAAATTTTATGGTTTTAAAATATTTTTTCCAAAACATTGACTCATCTTCACATGAGAAAGGTGATTAGTTTATTAATTTAGGTCCTTTTAATTATAAAACAATGAGAAAGAATATCATGTTTTAGAAACTGTTAAAATGTTTTTTGTTTTTTTTATTTTATTATTTAATGTCTGAAACCTAAATAATAATGAAATCCCTCTCTTTTCCTATATAAAACCACCAAATATCCAATTTATCTTCACTAAAACTTCTTTTAGAACGTCCATAATCTTCCATTCACTCTATATAGTCCTCTTAAGGTGCCCCTATCTCTCAATAATCCCTTCCTCATAATTTTGAGTCTCACACTCAAGTAAGGGATCTTCCACTCTCCTTTTTTCATCAAGAACATCATTGGGTTTTGCCTCTAAATTTCCTTATTCCTTATGTTGGGATGTGTTTTTAAATATCCACATTACATTCCATTTTATTCAAAACTGATTGTATTTTCCTTTCACTCTCATTAATCCTTCCAATATCCATTATGTACACCTATTTGAATCTTCAAATTTTTATGGGATCCTCACCTTCTCTCCCTTTTACTTGTTTCCTTATTACCTTAGACCTTATATTTAAAATTTATAATTTTGAGATATCTATTTCCATATACCTATTACATTAATTGTTTTTATGTGTTGATAAACCCCCTTCCCCCTCATAAATCCTTTTTGATGAATCAATAATTGATATCATTATGCTGCTGAAATTTCACTGTGATTTTCCATGCCAAAACTATTTTGTAGTAAACATCATACCCATTTCCTATAAATTATGTTCACATTTATGCACATATAATTTTATATTAGGTACATACATAAATTTATTCGACTATCCTTTTGTGGAATAACATATGATGATGGATGAATCCATGTTTTATGATCTATGAGAAACACTTAATAATGAGAATGAAATGAATGTGATGTGTGAACTCGAAATTATTTAGCGCCGAATTCATTGGGTAACGTTTAGTATCATGATACATCATTTTGGGATAGGTAGTGAACATTGTTAATTAATGGGAATTTACACCATGATTTATCGCCAGATTATCCTTGACCTGTGATTGTGATGTATTGTATTATATTGTTTCCACAAATACCAAGTTTCCTTTTAAGATTATCATGTAATTTCATGTCTCATTATTCATGATTATGATTCCTATTATTTTTTATCCCCCATTGATATGCCTATTTTCTAACATGTATCAACCTATTCAATGTTTATTCCCTTACTATAATTTATATCTCACCCCTTTCATATGTTTGTCCCTAGGTTATGTTAGGCAGTGTTAAAAATCAATGGAATATTAGAAGAATGTAAAAGAAGTTTCCATTAATGTTATTCTATCCCATGTTTAAAATTTTAGGTCATGTGTCTATTTTCAAAATAAATCATACTTATCAATCACATAGATTTTATTATATGTAATTTTATTTAATAAAGCATGTATTAAGGATAAATAAGGTGAATTGTTCATATAGGTTGTATCTGAAGAAAAGATCGGTTATTTTTTGGATTTAGGTAAGAAAACTCTAGGCAATTTCATAGGGATAATAATAAGTATAAGACTACATCGCAAAAAAATTTTGTGTATAGTTTAGTTATTTTATCAAGAAAATAAATCCATGCCTGGATACTAAAAGTGGACATGGTTCTGGCACAAATTTAACGAGGGGTAAAAACTCTAACAAGGTGGCATTTCCCTAACTTGAGGTAACCTGGTATGCAAAAACTGGTCTTACAGCACATGTTGTTTTCAAATAAAGGGATATGATCTTAGGTAAATTTATTATCTCATTATTAACCATTGGAAAGGGAACAAAATAATTCCCATAAGAATGTATGATAGCAAACAGATAATGGATAACATAGATTGAATCCTAGAAATTCATAAGATAAGGAAATAAATTTCATTTATAAGTTATACCTTTAATTTCATTGGATTACCCTTTATGGGATTAATATTTTAAACTAATCATCCTTAATTTTCCTTTTATTGTTGACAGTTTCCAGAACATGGATGAATCTAGTAAACAATCAATGTGCTGAGCATTGTGATGTCTATCCGAAAGAGATTCCCTACTTGATGGGAGTAGGAATCGTGAACATTATGACAATAACCTCACAATTGGACTTGTATTTGAATAAAAACTAGTATAATTATGAGCACCAAACCACCACTAATAGAGAACAAGTCACAATATATAGCTTCATGTGATAATGGCCTCTTATTTTAATGGAACATCTTATCCCATAATCATTTAATAATGGGTCAAGTCCATTGAGAAGATCATCTCAATATTTCAATTTTATGAGAATGAGTAGGTTTTGCTGGTAGTTTATCATATAGAGGGATATTTTAATCATTGTTTTACATTTACCAAAAACTAAAATCCTGAGGAAGATATCAAAGTGATGGAGTGAATGAAATTACGAAAAATGTTATTCATTATGTATTTTTCTTGTACTATCTGACTTAAACTTTTAAATGATTTCCTCATCCTCAAGATAAAAGATGATTAAACTGTCATGGAATATGTGGAAACCATTAAAAGACGTTCTCATTATGCCTCAAGAATTCATGGTTGACCATTTCTTTGGGCACTTAAAACCTAGTCGATGAAAATCCCTAGAAATCCAGAACATTGATATCTATGAGGTTGATTTATGAAGTTCCCTCATTTTCAAAATGGATATCAGAGAATCTGAAGGGTATCATGGGTATAAGAAGTGAATATTGGAGTTTAACTATGGTGGTATGATGGAGAAATTTATTAGTTCCATGAATTTTCACCATCCTACTTATCAATGATACAGAAATAAGTACCCAAAAATTTCTATAGTAGGATGAATTAATTCTTTAATTACATGATGGAAGGACACATAGATAATAATTGTTGAATAGGAAAACCAACTAATGAGATGGATGAAAGGAATACTCTAGTAAACTCTTAGAGAATTTCTCCTTGATTCTATTACAAGGAACCGGGGAATATTTTAATTCATTGCACTATGCAAGGGGTTTTCAAAGACATCTAATAACCGCCAAGGTAGAAAGGGTGAGTTTTTTACATCACAACCACTGAGGTAGATCTTAAAAATGAAGTTTTGATAGGTATGAATGTTATTAATTCACAAATACTGAACATACATTTTTATTCTAGTTTTATACATTCCTCCATATCATGAAATTTTAGTTGAACTGTCCAGAAACCACAACAAATCAATGAAGTATTATTATCGACAGAATCTAAAAATTTGAAAATTATTTCATCCCTATTATATAACTCTTCCCCTATAAAATTTTGTGGGGTAATATTCTAATAAATCCTTATAATATTCTTTGTAATGGAATTTGAGGCTATTCTGGGCATGAATTTTATTTCCATATATATATCCAACTTAAATTATCTGAAGAAGAAAATAAATCTATGTATCTTGAATCATCTTCTAATTCATTATATCTATAAGGAGGATGATGAATATTTATTAGCAACAAAATTTCAATAATGGATATCATTTCCTAATGATTAGGAATATGTAGATCAAATGATTAGGTTTAGGAAAATAATCATCTTTCAAGAAATTCATATTGTGAGGGAATATGTGGTTCTGTTTCTTGGAGAATTTCTCTACTGTCCTCCTTGCCATGATGTTAAATTGTCAATAGATAATATTCCAGGGGAATTAAAATTATATAATAATGTGTAGATCATGGCTATTTTTCAATTCATGTAGATAAAGAACCAACTAGAAGGGAATCTAGATAAACATATCATATGACCATGTGTTTTACGATGGGGTACACCAGTCCACATCATTAAGATGAATGATGCGTCTATGTTCATTTTTATTTATTATTGTGGTCTCTAAAATATATCATTTAAGTAAAAGTTACCAATAAATTAGATTGATGACTTTTTCAACCAGCTTCATGGATCCCAATACTTCATTGAGGTGGATCATTGGTCATGATATTTTCAGCTAATGGAGAAATATAATGATATCCCCAAGATTAGATTTTATATAAGGTATGTGAACTATGAGTTCACAGTGATTCCTTTTGGGATAACTAATCCTCCAAGAATCCTAATGGACATGATGTATAGAGTCTTTAGAGATTACATCTTCATATTTTTAGTAGTCTATATAGATTATATTCTAATATACTCAAAATTTAATTAGGATCATGCGAAGCATATGATCACTTTCTTAAATACCCTATGAAAGAAGAAGATTTACACCAAGTATCGAATCTATGATTTTTGGTTGGAGGATGTATCATTATTAGGGAATATCATCACAATAAATGAGATATCTGTGGGCCCTTCAATGATAAAAATAATTGAAGGGTGGTCGATGCCGACATATGTGACATATATTTTTTGTTTCCATTAGTTAGTTAGGTATTATCACTGATTTTTAGAAATTTTTGGTGATTTTAAAACCAAATTATTGAGCTAACTTCTAACAGAGTGATGTTTTTCTTGATGAAATAATGTGGGAAACACATCAAGTAAATCCAAAATAGGTTTATCACTACACCAGTTCTCAAACAACTGACAATTGGTAATATCATTTTTCTATATAGAGATGATTCAAAGAATGGATTATGTTTTATACGGATGAAAATGAAAAATTGATAGCCTACACCTTACAGTAGTTGAAAATTCGTGAGATAAAATATCCCACACATGATCTAGAGTTGGAATCTGTGATTTTTTGTTTAAAATCTTGTAGAATTATATCTATGGTGATATGTGTGTGATATTTGATGATCACAAGAGACTAAAATATATATTTACACATAAAGAGATTAATATACACCAATGAACGTGGTTAGATATCACTATGGATTACAAATTATCAATCCACTACCATCCTGGCAAGGCAAATAAGGTTTTAGATTCACTAAGTAGAAAATACCCTAAACTATTATCAATGATGAAAATTGAGAAGGATCCAATCTTCTTGTATCTAAAAAATATGGACATGGGAATCATTACAGAATGAGCATCTTCAATCTATTCTAAATTTATTTCTCAACCATCCCTTAGGTTGAAAATAAAGGATTCTAAAAGAAAAAATGTAGAAACTCATGAAAAGGTGGAATCCATGAGAATGGGGAACTATATATACATTAAAAATGATGAAGAAGGAATTGTGTGATTTGGTACAAGGCTATGTGTTTCATGAAATTCTATGTTAATGAGGGAACTGTTGGATGATGCAGATATTTTAACATTGAAAATTCACCCAGGAAGAACAAATAAGTATCAAGATCTCCATGAGAACTATTTTCGGGAAAATATGATGAAAAATATCAGTGGATAAACATAAATGTTCACAGTGTATGTGCATGTGATGTTTGAGTGGAAATATTACAAAGGGATGATGCAACCATTACCCATACCAACATGGAAATGGGACAACATGACCACGGAAATTTGTCACTATACTTTTGAAGATATCCAGTTGAAACAATTCTATATGGGTTTTTGTGGATCTTCTTCAAAATATATCTCTGTTTATCAAAATTAAAGAGGATTTCACGTAGGATCAACACTCACATATATATGTCTTATATGTGGTAAGGATTCATGGAGTATAACAATTGATTATATGTTATTGATATCATAGATTCACCACCATGTTTGAGAAAAGTCTTAAATAGTCTATAACAACTATGTGGAACATTTTTATATAATATCATCGAAAAACTGATGGCCACACTGATCATACTTTTTAGACACTAGAATACCTGATGAAATCTTGTTCTATGGACATTAAAAAAATATGGGACCAAAATCTACCACTGGTAGAGTTTAAAAACAATAATATTTCGCACCCATTCATCCAAATGGATCACTATGAAACAAATTATGGGATTAGGGGTTGATAACCTTCATGTTGGGATGAAGTTGGGGAATGAATATTCTTCGGTCCTAAAATTTTTGAGGAATTTGAGAAAACGTTTATGACCATTGAGAAACACATCATGACTGGCCAGATCCAACAAAATAGCTATTATAACAATCATTTATGAGACATATATTTTGATGTTGGAGACATAGTATTCCTAGAAATATATCCATGGAATAAAGTGATTAGATTTTATATGAATGTAAAGCTTAATCTAATATAAATAAGCCCCTTTGATATATTTTATCACATCAGAGTAGTGAACTACTAACTATCACTCCCACTAATCCAATCTCAATTACACGATGTATTCCATATATCGCTGTTGATAAAGTAAATACTAGACACTTGACATGTACTCAATAAAATGGTGGTACAGTTGGAGGATGATCTCTCATATGAGGAACAACAGGTGAAAATCATAGATCATACTGACACAAATCTATCAAAAACGACAATGAACCTTGTTAATGTGTAATGGAGAAACTCAATTCTTGAATAGGCAACTAAATAACTAGAGGAAGTGATCAAATAATGTTACCCACATCAATTTTATTGTGGGAAAATAAAATTTTTATGGCCAAATTTCTTAAGGGCTAAGATTGAAACAAACTGAACTATTATAACTCAAATTCCCCCTATTCTTTATGTTTATTTGTTATTATATATTATGGTTATTGAAAACACATGCACATATTCTTTATATACAATTGTATTTAATTATACATTATGAATCAATATTATTGATAATATTATGGTTGAACAATGATCACACGATTAGTATAATTATAGGGTTTTAACAAATCCAAATGAAAATGACTAAAGAAGTTATAGCCTCAACCAGTATTATCGTACCTTACGAATACCATTTATTAAAGATTTCAAGGTAGGAATCATCTTTAGGATTTCCCTTGACAATGGACAATCAGAGATATAACAACTTAATCTTGAGAAAAACATTATATATGAGAAGTTCAATCTCATCGAGATCATGTTTCAAACCATGTATGTTGAACCACAAAATGAATGTCTCTCCATCACACGCCTTTATCATAGTGCATTTATGAGTGTATTATAGGGATATGTTTCAATCCCCCAGAAATATTATTATGAAATATATTTTTTATAGATTAATTAATATATTTTCATCCTATTATAGTTATTTTATATCATATGTTTATTTTGACTCAATAAAATAGATATAGTACTTTTAAGAAATATTGAAATTCAATTAAGGATTTTATTCTGATTAATTATTGGAATTTTTGAAATAATTAATATTTTAGAAAATTATTATTATAAAATAATATTTTTAAAATATAAATTATAATTTCATTTTTATAAAGTCAAATGTAATGTTTATAAGGGTTCGAAAATTGTTATTATCTAGAAAACCTAGTATTTCTTAAAAATGAATATTTTAATTTTTATGTGAAAATTGACATATTCTGAAAAAAATATTCAAAATTAATATTATTTTTGGAATAGAAATGTCGAAATTATCAAATGGTGGATTTTTTATAAATATTTGAGATAGTCTATTTGTTGGGTGAAAATTCAAAACCCTACAAATAGACTTTATATATTATGGCATCATAATGAACCAAAAGTGATGTAATAATTACGGTAAATGGGATCTAAACCCCAATAAATTTTTTCCCTTTTATATAATGTTATTATATGTTTATTTTAGTAATTTTTTACTTCCATTATAAATCCTCCAAAACTAGTAATATTTTATAATGTTTGAAAATCATTTTTTTAAGAGTGTGACTCTCCTCCACAAAAGAAACAGAATTATTTTATTATATTCTGCCCCTGGAAAATATAACTTAATGAGAACCAATACCATTTTGAATAAACCATTGTATAGTTTTTTTATTGGTTATTTTTTTATACACATTCCAATACCTAAATAATAATGAAATCCCTTTTTTCAAATAAACTCACCCAATCACCCATTTCACATCACTAAAACTATATGCACCATGAAAAAACTCTAACCCTACTCTTTAGAGTCCATAAACAGTTCCCCCAAACTCTCAATAATACCCTCACAAGTATTTTTTAACACCCTCATGTAACTAATCTTAAACTCTCCTCTTTTTTATAATGAACATGTTTTTTTATGTCTCTAAATTTCTGTTTTTTCATTATGTTGGGATTTGTTCCTACGTATATAACCTAATATCCATTTTTTTAATAAATAATAAGATCATCCTTTCACTCTCATTAATCCTTCCATGATTCTTCATGTACACCTATTTCAATGTCAAAATTTAGTATGGGGTCCTCACCATCTGTCATTTTTTCAGGTTTCTTTACTATCGTATTCCTTATATTTTCTATTTCTTTTGTTGGGATATGTTCTTCTTTTTCAATATTACATTGAATTTTATTTCTATGTTATTATAGATTCCCTAACTTCTCATCAACTCATTTTTATGAATATATAACCTATATCATTATGCATTGAAAATTTTACCACCATTTTCTATACTAAAACAATGGTGTAGTGAATACTGAACCCATTTAATGTCAAGGGTGTTAACATTTATTCCCATATAATTTTTTATAGGGTATGTAAATATTTTTGTTCCACTCTAATTTATCTTGGAATAAATTATGGTTATTAATTGATAAATATTTTAAGATCTATGAGGAAGACTTATAAAAGACAATTAAATGAATGTGATTGGAGTGCCCGACAGAATATAGTGCTCTAATACATGGGTAATGATTAATATCATGAAAAATAATATAGGAATAGAGAGTGAAAATTATTCCTTTTGGGGAATTTTCCACCATGATGTCTTGGTGGTTTATCCTATACAAATTTTTATAACGTAGTGTTTTAAGTTTAGGCCACATTTACCTGGTTTTCATTATGATTATCATGTTATATCATGTCTCGTTTTTCATGTTTATGATTACTAATCCTTTTATACCCCATTTATATTCCTATTATCTAACATGTATTAAATTATTCAATTTTTATAACCTTATTGGTACTTATATCCCCCCATTTCATCTGTTTTCCCATAGGTTATCTCATGTAGTGTTCAAAATCATTGGATTTTTTAAAGCATGTTAATGACGTTTTCAATAATGTTATTGTATCCCATGTTCAAAATGTTATGTTATTTAACTGATATTAAAATAAAATAGACTTATCGATATTTTTGGTTATATTATGTTTAATTTGGTGTCATAAATCAGGTATTAATGTGAACTAAATAGAATGGTTGGTATAGTTTTTGTATAACACTAAATATCCTAGTTTTTTCCTAATTTTTGGGAGAATATTTCATTGGTCCATATCAAAAAGATAATACAACTAAATTCATGTGAATTATAAATACAACCTAGTTCATCTAAAATTTTTTGGATGTCATATTAATTATGTTAGTCCCAATGAAATCAATCATCAACATCCTAACGAAATATAATCTCTAAATTTTATGTCCCCCATATAAATTTGATGGGAAATGGAACCAATTTCCATCATTCAAATTGATAAGGTTTAATTAGAAATAAAGAATTTATTTTATCCACTCATCACACTATAATACTCTATAAAATAGAATAAATAATGAATTCAACATGTTTCTATATAATATACTCCAAATGATGATAGATAAAGTGATGAAACCCTTGCAGAATAAACTCAACATATAATTTGTCTTATTTAACCATAACATGTATGGTTATTCATGTGACCCTATATTTTGTCCTACATAGGAATTAAATTTTTCCACCCATCAAATGTTATTTTTCCTCACTTCACATCCCCAACTACAACAAACACTACAGTGATAAATAGTCATTAATGTAGTTTGATGATCTGGAATGATTTGATGAGTTGAGATTGTGCACCCTACACCACACTATATTTCATCAAAATCAATATTCTTGATATTTATTAATGAATTTTTAAATAAATTAATTTATCCATGTTGATATGGTACTAGATCTCAAAATGCTTATGATACTTGGTAAGAGGCCTTAAATCCGAATTAAAAATGGCATGGAAAATATTTTACAAACACATGTAACTCCAAAAGATCATATTCCGTGGTCCCAAATAATAGATACTGCATCACACTATATCCAAATGAAATTTTTATCAAGAATCATATCCTATAGCCTTCCAATTAGTCCACAATGTCCCTTTTTATATGAATATACACTACATGGAATGCCATCTAATTATCCCAATGTTGAACTATTTATAACCATTCCTAGTCACATGATGAAAATTTACATTGAATCATCCTCCCCATATTGCATTAAAATATATGGTTATTTTCTTCAATAAATAATATTAATGTCAATAGTTAATTTAATTATAATATGAAATTACATTTTATGAAAAAATTAATATTATGAATTACTAATATAATTATATGGGTTAAAAATTACCATTACCTATTCCATAATATATTATAGATTATTATCAAATTGTCACTTGGTTACCATATTGATCATTACACACATGATCTTAGTGTTGTTGGTCGATAACTCGATTTCTAATGACTAAGATCACCATGGACCAAGTTGGAATGTAATATTTTCTATATATAATGATCACTCCATTGAGTGAAATTTTGTTTGTATCTAAAAGACATCAGTATACATTTCTATTCATTTATGATTGGTATATGAATGTTTATTATTTTTAAGAAGTACATGTGTATAGATCCCAAATTCCCTTTTGATATTTAATGATTCAAATATCATTTATCCTAGTCCCATATATAAATATAAAAATGTGGTGAACCTTTACAAGAACTTGATCTACAAAAGGGATATATCTCTATTTCTTGTATATTCAATTATTAGGTAAATACTAAATGAATCACTAGACCAATGACATGAAATGAAGAAATCTCCTTTTCCGTACGTATTATATTGAGTTTTGTAGGGGAATTTAAAACTAAGAACTATGTTTAGGTTGATTCCTATTACATCAACATAAGTTGTGAAATTTCATTCCTCTATCTTATCCCCAATATAGAATGATTAAAATTGTCCATTACTTATATATGAGATCAATAAATGTGGTAAGATTTACATCAAGAATAATGAGTCACTTGATTTTTTATCCATTGAGATATATAAGGACACAAAGATCTCCAATCCCATGAAAAATTAAATATTCCAATAATGAGGATCCCCTCATTCTATTTTCCCCTTCCAAAAATATTTAATTTATATATATTTTTCACTACAGTGAGTAAAAATTTACTTCCATAGAAATTATATTTATATATGAAAAAATAGGATCATAATAACCTCATTTGAATGAAAAAAATTCAATGTTCTATTTTATAATTCTCCTGTCCCAGATTGCATTGAATGGTGCACTTAGATTAGTTGGTCAGATTGCCTCAAGAGCATCTCCCCAAACACTAGTGGCTGCCAAATAGGAGCGAGGTTCTTTGGGTCTACCAATGGGGAAGAAATTCCCTTTTATCATAGTGTAATATAGTGGTACAAATAATACAAATAGGTGTGCAATCCATAAATAAATCATATAATAGAAAAACATTTTAATGTATAGATATATACACCAAATTCAAAATGTAATATCATACGAGTTGATTATCATGGAATGTATCTACAAAGCATCCCATATAGGTACACAAGGCATTAGTATAATACATATTTCAGAATACCAAAAAGACAAAAAATTAGTATATTCAGATTTCATCATGAGCCTCATCATTGTCTCCATCTCCCCTTCTCATAAGCATGGAACAATGTCAAACATTTAACTATGGTTTCATTCCATAATCCCTGCCCACATTATTATCTTGGTACCTAGTTGTATCCTGAAAAATATGTGACATTCAATTATAGTAGGTATCCACCCAAGGTGTCTATAATAGATCCTTCAAATGAAATATATGATAAATTAGATTGGAATATATATATCATAGTGAAATAGTAAATAAATTTAATATTCCCAAGGCATAAATACTACCAAAATAATGGATATTTTATAAAAAAGAAGACTTACAACAAAAAATGTTCCAGGATCCTTTAACAAGGAAGCAGTAAGAATATGTAATTAGTATCATAGCCTCACTATATAAAAAATATATCATATCACCCATGACCTTTCTGTAAAATCTATAAATCAAATAATCCACAACCATGTTGTATAACTAGAAGTGTCGCACATACCATAAACTATCCATAAAATCATTCATTTCAATTATCCATGTATATGTTGTATATTAAAAAATATATCACCACTTGGGGTCGGATTGATGATACTATGGACCTTGGAATCCTCATTGAATCCCCAGATCATGTCAATGAAAAAAAATTAGGATTTAATTGGGGTCTATGGTGAATTTCAAAATATGTTTCCACTATAAGCCCAAACAAACCAGATCTAAGGGGAATCATGGCCCAATGAATCCCAAGAAATCATAATCCAAGGAGCGTATAAGTCCAAGTCAGTATATACTACTATCATGAAAAAAGTGTACACACCCATGTCATCCTATGGAAACATTTATCATTCAAAAAAATACCATTTCATACTATTAGTTTACCCACTCCTATAAATATTTACAATCATTCATATTCAATGAGTTTACCTACTAATTTCCACAATTTCTATATATACCATTCAAGAAATTCAAACAAAAAACATCATTCCTACAAATTTAAATATAACAATTCCATCTCCAATTTAACAATTTAATAAAACTCAATTATTAAGAATCTTCTCTAATGAGGCAATAACTTACTCACCCTATGGTTGGATTAACAAAGGCATATAAAATGGACGTTTTCATAGAAAATCCCATGGGTGGTAATTATTGGGGAAGAAACCACCAACATTTCACAATAGATATAAAGAGAACCCCTAACATTTTACATTTCATTTAATTAATTTAGTAAATAAATTTTCTAGGGCTTGCTACACATTCTAGTGGGTGGCATAATAATATATATCTTTATACTACACCAATCAACTCAAGAATGTATAAAACACCTACCATAGTTATATAGTAGAGTTATCATATAATATTAGCTTTTGAGTTGACATGGATCTGGAGAAAAACAAATAATGGATGAAAACCATAAAATAGGCTATATTATCCTTCATCTAAAGAGAACAATCGATACAAATAAAAAATAAGAATTTAATAAAAGTAATTGAGTACTCACCAGCTTCGATCCAACGATACCAATGGTGATCAATAATATGTTAGGATATATGATAGGGATAAAAACATTGATTCCACCATCAAATGATCTTCCAAATCTATGAAACTATCCAATATGAGATAAAAGGACATAGTTTCAAATTTAAAGAAATTTTATGGAAAACATAGTCATTTTAACCCAAAAAAATAGGCAGTGTTATTTGGTCATATTGTTGGAAAAACCATGTTCCAACTATGAACCCTTCACTTTAATGAGGGGAACCTTGTACGGTTAGTGCACATGATTTTTGAAAGAGTGTGAAATCCTTTTTTCATCTCACTGTGAAAAACTGTAGATCCTATTTCATGGGTCTTTACCTCCATCTGTACAGTTCCCACGAACTGTGTAGACTGTAGCTCCCCTCTATATATATCATCTAGGTTAGTAGTTATCATGCTTTCTATCTGGAATGGTTTCTACTATCCTTTCGGCCTTTCGAAGATTTCATAAAATGTGATGTACTGTCTTTGAACAATCCTCAGACACTCGTAATACACTGATGACCTCAAAGGTTATTCATATTAGGACGTAATTTAGAATTTATTTTAAAAAAAGTGATCCATACCATATATGAAATACGTGGATCTTACGATCTTCCCCACTAAGGATATTCATCCTAAAATGTCCCTCTCTTGGGTGGTCAAGACTCGTGTTAGATTAACTCCAGCCGCTAAGCATATACATCTACCTCCCACTATAAACTATCATCTATTAATTTATAGTGTTTCTATAAAAATTTTACTAGTTTAATTGATCATCCTCAAAGAACCATCACTATCCAATCAACGATATGTATAAGATTCTTCTTAAATGAGGCATCCACCTATAACTTTACCTCCTTTGGTTGTTGATTGTGAGACACTCTTGAATGATAACGGTGTAGCTGAGATATGTGGAGTAAATCATGTATTATATGGTACATATGAGAAAAAAATAATATATAGGATATCATATTTACTATCTTTAGAACCTCAAACGGCCTAACATATCACGATGAAAGCCTACCCAATCTCTTGATCCTTTTATGCCATAGTCATGGTTAAATATGTAAAAAGGCATAATATCTATCCTGAAACACTAGTTTCTATCTATGATGATATATTTAAGAATCATATAAAGACCATGCAGTATCCATATAATCTCTAACCAATTATAACCACTATGAATTCTCCTTCATGAGATGTATTCCCCTTGATGATTCATCACCTACCTCTAGATAGCACATGGGGGATCATAATGGACTACAATACCGAGCCTCATTAAGTTCCATCAATATAGTATATTAATAGTTGTTATTGTAGGAAAAATCATGAATGGTAACATGAATTTATCAGGAGATAAAAAAATATAGAAATCATTCTCACATCATATCCTAAAGAACAAAAATCATACTCTCTAACTAGACATTAGCCATTGGGTGGTATGTTTTTCTTAAAAGAACCTATGTACCAATTTACCCTGTAAACACATCCAGAATGAAGATTTCAAAAAGGTCTCCCTATCTAAAATGATTCTTTGAGGGACCCCATGAATTCATACTATCTCATGTGTATACAGATTCCCATGATCATCCCCACTGAAGGTTTCCTTGATCGGAAGGAAATGAAAACCTTGGTGATCTTGTCAACAAAATTCAAAATTGCATAGATTCCTTGTGGTGACCTTATATAAATAGTCATGAAATACATCACCAAATTATCCAATATCAACATAAGAATGGGTAAATATTTTAAAAGTCAAACTTGTAATGGATTTTCAGCTTTCACTGACTAAAAGGTGGAACACCAGAAAATAGAACCAGCTATTTGGTGTTTCATCTCCCCAAACATTAATAATGTCACAAATCCTGATACAAATTGGTAAAACGTGGATAAAAATCCCAAACGAAGGCATGAATCTCTCTAATAAACTCTTTGAGTATTCCCTTTATAACAGATACATGGTCATGGACACAAATCATCTGAACCTCTCATACTATACCACCTGGTAGTGATTACTCTCCTTTCACACCCTCCAATTTCACTTGTCCCTCTAAATATTAATGCTTCATCATCCCCACTCAACCTAGAATTTTATAGTTAATATCTATATATGATAGATAATTCTACCCATGAATTTCCTCCCCCTCCAAGTGCATTATAGAGAACAAATCCATTAGTTTCTTCTCAGTAAAGGCCTAATAAACGGAATGTATCTATTTCATCCTACCCAATGCATCAACCACTACATTACATTATCTACATGTATAACCTATATTCATGTCAAAATACTATAGGTACTCCACCCAGATTCCCTACCTCAGATTTACAACAAAGTATATGTAAATATGCACATGAGGCTTTTGAAGTACTTATACACAAAAAAACACTCTTCTAGTATATAAAGACTCTAATATCACAAATCAGGAACAACAATATCTTACTCAAGATCATGTGTTGGGTATTTCCTATCATGTGGCCTCAACAGACGAGTCTCATATGCCACGACTCTACCCCTACCTAAAAATGGCTCCAACCATGATACATGATTCATCATAATAACTGGTGTAGATTCTTACATAATCTAGGAGAATCAATACCACTACTTAATTTAATCCCCCTTTTAGCTCATAAAAGACTATATTTCAGGTATCCATCCATTCAAACTTCACACCATTCATTGTCAAGATCATTAGTGTCACTACTAAGCCGGAGATTTACTTTTCGTATATCCATTAATAACTAGCTAGTCTCACAAAATGTAACATTTCAAACACATTATTGGGATTCTCCCTAAGAACTACATCTCCCACCATTTCTAGGTCTATTGATACTCTTCTTTCTGAGATAATGTGGCCCAAGATGTGAATTTTATTCATCATGGACTGTCAGTTTGTGAGCATATAATATATCTATTTCTCACTCAGTGTATCCAAAATGATCTCAATATATTTGGCATGGTCATGTATATTTTGAGAATACACCAAGATATTTTCCATGAAACCCACCAAAAACAAATCCAGATAATGATGGAAAATTCATTTCATTAGTTCCATTAAATCCCCTAGCACATTGGTGAGACCAAATGAGAAAACTAGATACTCATATAGCCCATTCCTTCTATGAATGTTTTTTGGGAATTATCTCTTGTTAGAACACACATCTCATGATACCAGGATCTCAAATCAATTATTGAGAACACCCAAGATCCTCAAGACTATTCATACAGGTAATTGTTTCTTGGAAAGGGATTTCAGTTCTTAACAGTCAGTTGTCTCAATTTCTGGTAATCCACATATAGGCCAAGGTTATTGTTGTTATTTTTTCCAAAAGGTACAAGAGAACCCCCTAGTGAAGTATTGGTCTATGTAAAGAAATTTGTGTCAAAATCCCTTAAATACATCTTAGGCTCCAATAACTACTTCTTAGTAATCCTGTAATGTGGAATGGATACTGGTGAAGCACATGGAAGTATCTCAATAGAGAACCCCACCTCTCTATTAGGAGGTAAACCAAAAATTTAATGACACTGTTTTTTCTCAGAATTGTTTTTATAAATTAATTGATAAATTATTGAGACCATGCATTGAGAAGGCATGGATTTTGGTGGATGGGTGTGCCTGAAATAAATCATTAAATAAAGTTTAGTTGTTAATTAAAACATTTGGGTGTATAACTTTTTCATGGTTTCTTGTATCCAAAATTAGAGAAAACTATTGCATTCAGAATAGTAAATTTACCCTAGATGGGGCCTTACCTCAGTGGGCATGGGTCAAGGGTAAATGTTTGTTTTTAAGTGAAATTATAATTAAAATATTATTTATAAAAATATTTTCAACCTAAATGTTCTCTAGAGTTATGTAACGACACAGTAGCCATGTGATTCAGTGACTCATTAATGTTGCAACATAGCGATGCTGAAACGTTGAAATTAAAGAAATGATGAAACATGTTATAATTGAAACATGTCTCCCACCATTTACAATAAAAAGGTATTCTGAATGAGAGTTATTGATCCTTCCCTATGAGTTTTAGAGGATAGACTTTGTAATTTTATCTTGATTACGTATGGTGGAAAATGATGAGATGAGGAATGAGGATTGATGAGATGATAGATCGTGTCGACTCTCAATATATTTCCAATGATGATCGAACACTAACACCAATTGATCTGAACTCCTGTTAGAGGGTTTATTTCACTATGATATTCTTTCCCATTCATTCATTTAAAAATATGAACATGGATCAACTGAATAAAAAGTTGATATTTGGGTCGATCATTCTTGCAGGATGGGTGTTCTATTTCTGGGTTTGATTTGAGGATTATCCATGCTTAGAGTTGATGTTTTTTATATGTAATTATTCAATAATAATGTGAATGGATCGAGGCACACATGAAAAAATCCCAGATCGATCCACTTTGGGTGTTATTATGCTTAGCTTTCCCCCATATTTTTTCATTTTCATAGTACTTCATTGGGTGAAATGATCTGGAGTGGGATCCAGGATAGTGGTAGTGTGAGGTGGATTCTCTTTTCTAGATGGAGGTAAAAAAAAAGAGGTTTCTGAGAGAAACTGAATCATCGGATTAGCAGCATGGTTGGGATAGAAAAACAGCCAATGGTATGGGGTCCAGTGATGGTGATGAAGCGCAGTCTAGTAGGACTGTGGTGGTGGGATAACCCGCAATGTTGTGGCTGTGGGTGGCGAAGGGAGCGACATCCAGCGAATGCCATTGTGGTGTATAATATCGATGAAGTAAGGCCCCATGTCTTCTGTCATGAATGTGGTCCTACGGACCACATGTGGGTGGATCAGTCAGCTCATCGGTCATCCACGTTGGTGAGGTAGGATGTGGCTTCTTCTACATCTGTGTGGAACGAACCAGCTTCCATCATGTTGGTTGGGCTAGATCTAGTGGGGCAAGCTAGTAGTTTGTTGGGCGAGGAGAATGGTTCGTACCTTGTGTTTTGGGTTGGACATGGTTGGTCGGATCGGGTCATGTTGGTCCAACTAGGGCTGATCAAACTTGGGCCTGACCATCCCCTTTTTACTAAAATTCCCATAACATCCTAACTGTATGCATGCTTTATGATATGTTTGTAGTGTTGGGACCCACACAATCAGGAGGTCATTTTGAGGTATTCTGTGAGTGTTTTTGTGGAAATTGACTTATGATTATTGGATTGAGGTGCACGTTCTCCTAGATCGAGCATGCTAAGATAGGAATCATGTGGCTATCTATGATGTAGAGACTCTATGACTTAAAGACTACTTGACATTGAGGATACACAAATTCCCACGAATAAGTGACTCATCAAGTCTAAGTGTATTATTTGGATAAAGTGTCTCATCCAGAATATGTGTCTCATCGATACTGAATATTTTGTGGGTTGTGTCCAATAATCATTCTTTTAGTTTCATTGAAATATATTTATGTTATTTGAAAATACTTCATGTGTGCATCTCATTGTAATATTTACATTGTTGTTTTGGGGATTCCTACTGAGTATGGATTTACTCACCCCTACAGGGGATTTTTCCGTCACATGTCATGTCTTCTGTAGATAACCATAATTATGAGAAATTCCTACATGGTCTAAGAACATGTTGGGCCCAGTGTGATCAGACAAAAATGGTGTACTCCAACGACTTTAGGAATATTCCATTCACCTACCGTTCATGTAGGGTTTTATGCGGGTGAGAATTGGTACATATTTTATAGAATATCTCCTTTGGTGGGCTTGTATTTTGTCGCACACCATCCTCTTTTACATTACATTACTGTTTCAGTCTAGTTGTGTTATCATTATAAGTTTTCATGAATGGTTTACTTAGGATTTATATTTTATCATTTGTGGGATTGGATATGTGTTCATGCATATAGGTACACAGGAAATTCC
This sequence comes from Viscum album, assembly GCA_963277665.1. Taxonomy (NCBI): domain Eukaryota; kingdom Viridiplantae; phylum Streptophyta; class Magnoliopsida; order Santalales; family Viscaceae; genus Viscum; species Viscum album. The sequence continues at coordinate 602,150,604 of OY728136.1, read as the reverse complement.
ACCCATGTTAGTGATATGCCTACATGGTTCTAGTCACTATCTCCAAACCTATTGGATGCCGATTTGGGGAGTTGCGACACAGACTCCTTTGGGATAGGTCATGACAGAGTGGTATGAGAGGGAGGTTCAATTCCACATTGGGACCGAGAGTCTGTTATATTTTTTTGGGGAAATAATGTTAAGTTTTTCGAGTTCGTCTTTCAGGACAGGGACTCTAGAGATGGTGCAGTGGTAGACGTATTCATACAATAAGAATATAGACAGCTACATTTCAACTCAATACATGAAAATACAGGTTGTAGGGATATAAACATTGCATTCATCAAATATTAATTTTGAGTTATTCTTCATGTTATTCATGGGTCATATCAGCAGGTATATTCTATTGACCATGGTTCATCTTGATCTATTTTAGTATTTCTCTCAACAGATATATTAATAGGTTTCCATTGCGTGACAAAGTGGATGGTATTCATAGAGATGAGGCATTGTTATAGGGACCAATACTATTGATAGTCCCACCGGGATGGGTACTACTGATACCACCACCCGTCGATCATCAGTTTCTATAAGCACAACCGGAAGAGGATGCAAGTAGGCTTTGTGAAGTACATGAGTTCCATAGCTAGATACCTCCCAAGTAAAGGGGTGATATTAACCCCCAGGTACCTGAGGATTGGCTGGAGGCAGTCACATGAATACTCCTCCTTGTGAGGACACTACCAGACCATACAATAGTCTTATCCACAAACCTTCTTCAAGGCTCTATAGAACTGTGTTTGAGCTTAGTGATCTAGATGAATGAATAGATGGCCTTATCTTGGGCATACATTAGGAAAATCTTCAGGGTTGTGTTCTTCCTACCCACATTAACATATTTATGTATAGACATTCTCTTGAACTAGTATCAGTGCAGTCAGATGGTTTCAGAGTACTCGGTGAGATTCACATTCTTATCTCACAACTCCATAGACACGGTTTGAGACATGTTCTTCAGGGGCCAGGCCTTCAAATAGGGGATACACTGGGAGAATAGGGCATCGATGTTATCCCTTAGTATTCTAACATATAGTGTGGATATAGAGAAAGATCTTCTTTAGAAGATATTTCTAGTGGAGGAGGTGCTGATGGTGGAAGCTTTAAGAAAACATATGATAGTCAAATCTATTGTATTGGGTAGACGATAGCGAGCACAAGGACAAAATTAGTTCAATCACTCTAGAAGACAACCCTGGGACGTAGGTTTGGTAGTATGAGGATCCCATGGAAGTGGGATTCAAGTAATGAATAGGTTGTGCTACATGTGTTTCGGTCCTAGACACAAGGTTCTTGATTGACTGACACCGTGCACGAAAGAGAAACAGATGGTCTAGGGACAACTTGGGAAAAGACAGAGGTTTGAACATGGTGTTCTTCTAGGCAGAAAACATGGCATGGAGCAATCCAAGCAGTAGGTAGTGGGTTGAGGTTCAATATACTACCACAACCACCCCCATGTGGTCCATCATGGGCTCTAGGAGCTAGTGTTCTGGGGTGTTAACAGCTTTAGAAATATTTTCTTATGATCCGGATGCTCTAAATATGATTAGATTTATGATCAATGTCTTCTCCATCCTATATGATGTTCTTATAGAGACAGGTGAACATCACCCATTCCTTGCCACAGACCTTGTTTTGAGGTCGTAGATTCTGGTGGATCCGTTAGCTCGATCCTTTTATTTAGAGTCTCTTATGGGAGGGGATTTGATGAATACAAACTAGTGTTGGCTGCATGAGCATACTATTAGAGGTGAGATATTTGGCATGGATCTTCTAGTACCAGTGGTGAAGCCTTATTCCATCATTATGGGTATAGACTATTTATTTAATGTCCATGCTCAAATTGACTATTTTAGGAATAGAGTGTATTGTTTCCATGGATAATGGACTATGTTTTCTTTCATTGGTAAAAAGGAAATGCAAACACTATTGGATGGACTTTCTTAGAAGAGGGTGAAGATGATTACTCACCAATTGGATAGTCTTACCCTTGGTGTGGTGGATGATATGAGCCCTCAATTTCCTAGAGTATTTAATGAGTACAAGGACATATTCCAGGAGCATGTTCAAGGATTGCCTTATCGTTGGGAGGTTGAAGTTTTCATTGATTGAACCCTAGGATGATGCTGATATCCACAGTAACATATCAGATAGTGCTCGTGGAGCTTTATGAGTTGAGGCTACAGCTATAGGACCTACAGATGGAGGGCTTTGTGAGGTCTAGTGTTTCATCATGGGAAGCCCCTGTATTATTTTTCATGAAGGAATATGGGATCTTGAGGCTATTCCTGGACTACTGGTTCCTGAATCAGTTGAACATGAAGAAAAAATATCCAATTTTAAAAGTTGATGACCTCTATGATCAGTTGAAGGGAGAGAGGTGGTTCATGAAGACATACCTTAGGTATGGATATCATCAGCTTCATGTAAGAGATGATGACTTAATGAAGAAAACCTTCAGATGTTAGTATAATCACTATGAGTACATGGTGATTCCTTTCATTATTACTAACACCCCACCAGTATTCATTGGACTCATGAACAAGATCCTTTAGCCTTTCCTTGACAGGTTTGTCGTGGTCTTCATTGATGATATCTTACTTTACTCGGTTTTGGATGGAGAGCACATGAAATACTTGAGAATGGTCCTAGATATAATTTTAGGGAACCGATGTTATGGAAAGCTCATTACGCTTCTATTATGGATTCGAGAGGTCCACTTTATGAGACATGCCTTTTCAGAGGATTGAGTTGCAGTGGATCTGGTGAAGATAGAGGAGGTGCTTTATTGGGAGCCACCCCGGAGCATGACTGACGTGTGTATTGTTCGGTTTTGGCTAGATACTATTATAGATTCATACCTAACATTTATAGGGTATAATCACCATTATTGTATTTGATGTTAAAGGTTCAACACATCATGTGGATGGAGGAGTTCCAACATAGTTTTCCGGATCTATGGTGGAGGTTGACGAGCTCCCCCCATATTTATATTATCAAGGGAGAGAATTGGGTATGTAGTCTTATATGATACATCGAAGACTGGACATGGTTGTGTCCAGATATACGGGAAAGCAATGATTTCCTACTATTTGTGATAGTTGAGGTAGAATGATAAAAACTATGTGACCCATGATCTTGAGCAGTAATTAGTGGTCTTTGCATTGAAAATGTGATGAAACTAACTGATAGGTGATTGTTTTACCATATACTCCAACCCAAATAGTCTCAAGTTTATTTTCACCTAGACGTAAATGAACATGATACAGAGGTGATGGCTAGAGTTCCTCAAGGAATATGACTTCAAGATTTTCTATACCCTATTGAAGAGGAATGCGGTAGAGGAAACGCTCAATAAGATATCATTCATGTAGTTGTTGAGTGATGCGTCAGAGTAGTTAGTCGCAATGTCGATATCCTTTGTGGATGGTGATGGAGTAGCTTACTCTATTCTATGGTTGTAACTCCTACATTCATATGGCTAGTTTGGGAGGAACGGCTTGGGGATGTCAACTGCAAGACCTAACTTGCTCAATTATCCACATGGCATACCCCGGATGTATATTTTATTGGTGGGGAGGACTTCGTCCTTTTATAGGGTGCACCATTTTACCAACAACATTGTGAGAGGATTTTTTGAAGGAGTCTGACACATTCCCTTTGGTGGTACATTTAGATGTGGAAAAGATGTACCAGAACCTTCAGTGTATGTTCTGGGGGCCAAGGATGAAGAAGGCAGCGGTGGAGTTCATTTTTCAGTGCCTCACTTGTCAGCAAGTGAATGAAGAGCATCAGGTTCTATTAGGATTTCCTCACCTACTAGAGGTTCTAGAGTGGATGTAAAATGGAATATCACTGGACATTGTGACAGGTTTACCACATATATCTAGGGGTTATGATACCAACTATGTGATCATTGACCGACTCACGAATTCATCCCAATTCCTACCCACCTAGGAGTAGGGTTAGGTAGTGGGATTGGGATGGATCTACATTCAAGAGATAGTTTAGATTCATGGGGTGCCTTTGAAAATCATTTCAAAGTGTGATTCTAATTTATCATCTAAAATGTAGATGGGATTGCAAGAGGCGTTAAGGACTCAGTTGTGCTAGAGCACAACATTTCATCCCTAGATGGATGGTTACATGGATAGGGTCATCCATGATTTAGAAGTCATGATACATTATTGAATCCTCATATTTGGTCACAGTTGGGAGGATCAACAACCTCTGGTAGAGTTTTCACAAAATAAAAGCTACTACATCACAATTTGTATGGACATGTTTGAGGACTTTTATGGGTAAACATTTAGGTCACCCCTATGCTGGACAGACCCCAGGGAGTCACTACCCATGGGTCTAGAGTTTTTATGTGCTACCACAAAGAAAGTTCATATCATCCCAGATCATATGGGGATTTCACATAGTTGGATGAAATCATATGTATATAAGAGATAGATTCTCATGGAGTTCTAGGAGGGAGAAAATGTGTTCCTTCGACTCTCATATTGATGGTGATTATAGAGAATTGGTCAGGGAGACAGGTTATCTCTAGGATTCAATGGCCCATTTCAGATTCTGAGTAGTGTTAGTGAGGTGGAGAACCACCTATATATAACCCAACAGATGCATTATGTGCACTATGTATTTCACATGTCATAGCCAAGAAGGTATGTGCTGGATACAGTGCATGTTATCAAATGGGGTGAGCTAGCATTTGATTATGTGGTGATGTGTGTGGGGTTCTCAATGTATATAGAGGATTGACATGAGAAGATCCTTCATGGGTGGTCTAACAGTCTAGTGTATGTTCGGTGGCAGCATGGGAATCTCAAGGAGATAATCTGGGAGTGGGAGTCTCATGTTTTTGTTACTGCCCTCATCTTTCAACGAGTTTCCCTTATTTTGGATTTCATTGATGTAAGGCCATATGGTGGGGAGAACGTCACGACTTAGATTATTCTACGAATTATTTTTATAAATTAATTCAGAAAATTATGCGTCTAGTAATTGAGATGTAATGAGATTCTAATGTCTGGGATGCATAAAATAAATCTTCAAATAAAGTTCTACTGTTAATTAAAAATGCTCATGTGGAAAACAATGAACATTAATAACATATAAATGGTTTCCCATATCAATAATACTAGGGTATGAAAGTGATATGTATATACTTTGTTACAAGAAACAGCATGTTACGATTATGCTACATTCAAAACCCAACACGTAAGGGAAAATAATATACCAAGACATTAAAATATATTTAATATTTTATATATATTTTAAATGTTATATATATATTTAAATGAATGAGATACTGAGTTAGCTTGCATCACATAAAACGTTGAGTTTCTTCAATGACTTACATTACATGCATTACTGAGTTTAACCAAACAACAAAATATTATTAAATCATTTTTATTTAATATATTAACATATAACCTAGATATCTAATTAAATGTTTTGAATAGCATAAACAAGCTTATTAAAATATATGGTTTATAAAAATATAAGAACAATTCATTTCTTTCAATCTATTTGGAAATGAAAATTTAAACCAATTGAATATAATGAAAATATTTTCATTTATATAGTCACAAAACTGTTTTATCCTCATAAGTTAATGTAATTACAATTAGTGAGTGATATTAATGTAATATATATATATATATATTATTAAATAAAATATTTTTTTGTTCACCCAATATATATTATAATCATAATATAATAACAAACCCATTATTTTGCATAAAAACAAATATTTCTAGAAGGGTAGTTTTACGACCTTTTAATAGTGAAACTATATTAAATCCCATTTCTCAAACATTTATAAATTTAATAAGATAAGAAAACCTCCTATATGAAATATATTAATTAAAATAATTATACGGCTAATTTTTGGTTTTTTATGTGAATTGTTTTTTATCAATAGTGGAAAAATACTTATTTTAAATTCAAAACTACTTTTTCATCAAATTTTATTATACCGATAAATTATATTTTAAACTATTTTAAATATTAGTATGATAAATATTTATCAATTCATATAATTTAGGTCATTTTAATCAATTTCTACTTGAAATTTACTATAAAAACATAGAAATCATTAGAAAGATTTTACATTAAAACCCCACATTATAGACTGATCTATGAGATTTAATTTGAATTAGTTTTCCAAACTAATTTGACTAGAACTTGTAAAATTTTAATCAATAATTGGAATCATTATTATTATAATGTATAAAAATTACATATTAATTTTTTAAAAAATATTAGTGAAAATAATTAAATTTTATTACAATTAATAAGTTTAAATTTGAAAAAAATAGGGACTAAACGTTATACTAAATGGAAAAATGACATATACACTTGTCTAAAATCAATTTTATGTCCATATTGAATCCATATAGTCCATTATTTATCACTCTCACCATTATTTAATCCCCATTAAATATGAAAAACGTGGATGGAATTCACTTTCTAAACATTAACAATGGTTCCACTTCTCCTCCACTATGACATGCATCCTCTCCACCCACTTCCTCACACCTATCAGGATACTTTGTCTATTCCTATATTTTACAAAATATCATATCAAAATATTTTCTTTATAACTATAAGATTCACCTTAGGAATAAATCTATCCAGTGAATCCCTTTGGTGGAAACCAAAATGAGTTTCCCAAAGAAGAGGTAACATCTTTCCTCAAGATCATTAGTTTTATTTCCATTATCTATCCCATTAACATTAATTATTCCATTATTATATAATAAATCTAGGATAATAAATATAAATTTATTATTTTAAATTTATTTTTTGACCAAAACTTACAATGAATTCCATATAATGGGTAGAAAACATACCATTCATGTGTATGCTGAACAACTGCCTCACAAAACAATATTCTTCATTTTACATTACCATTATTCGAGGAAGAAAATTTTGAACGAAGTATTATTTATATATGATATATATGATATTTATTATGTATGTATTATTTTTTAGATCTTTTATAACATATAACATTATACATTCCATCTTTTTTAAATACAATAATTTCATTTTTGGAAGTGTGGACTACCGTTTTCTCAAAGCAATATGATTCATTCACACACTACATGGAATATATTAATGACGGGATTAGTTAAATAATATAGTAAATATTTAATTTTAATATTTATATATATATATACATATATTTACTTTGCTTTATTTCTTTCAATATTACAATGAAACACTGAAACAATGTTCACGTGTACGTATGTTATTCCGTCACCCTAAAGGATGTATTCTGTTTCATATTTCAATATACTATAAATTATTATTATATATATATATATACTGAATAAAATTTTTAATTATATCATTTTTTAAAGTATTAAAATCACTATATATGTGTTAGGAAAAAAAATATTACAAATTATGACACATGCAAAAAAACCAAGGGGATATTACGTAAAGCCAAACCTTAACATTGAATCATTAATAAGTGGGTAATATAAGGCCATAACAAATATTATATTTTATTATAATTAATAATAATGTTATTTAAATTATTTAATATAAACTTATATTTATTATAAATGATTTTTATGAGTTTTAAGTGAGTTGATACATCAAGGGAATTTCATCTCACTTTCTATTTCTATTATATATATATATATATATGTATGTATTACTCACCACTCATTTCTTTTTTGTGGATTTAATAATAAAAATGGATGTATTATATTATTATTATATATAAAATTATTTATTTTTTTCAAATCCATATTATGATCTTCCTTTCATGGGGTTTATGTTCCAAAAGAAACCAATTCGTGAAAGTAATTCTATCTCAATTTTTGTGTTTTCAGATACATGCCTTATTATTCACCTATATGTTTTCATGAGGTGTATATATTGAAATTGAGATTTTATATCCTGAATATAATTATTTTAATGGTATTTGAAACCTTATATAATGGTATTATTTCAGTATTTTATGATTCCACGTTACCAATTTAGAAACGATTAATAGCTACAATCTCACCTTTTACCAAGGTTATTTATGATTATGCTCCCATTGATGAAATATTATGATTTAAATCTCATTAAGTAACATTATTTTTTTTAAACTATATTTATTAATGTGATATAAAATTAATGTTACCACTTTTTTCACTTTTTTTCATAATGTGATCAAGAATATATTTTAAGGAATGTCTGACTTTACCTCTCTTCTTAGTCAAAAATCTGTTTTCCATCAAAACCATGTTTTCAAAAAGGATTCCCAAAATATTATACTATTATCCAATTATAATTAGAAGTCATTTATACCAATTTTTCCTTTCAAAATGATGTTTTTTTAAATGAATATCTTTGTCGTTTTCCAATCTAGGCACTTTTCTCAAAATTTTATGAAGAAAAAGGAATGTTCGGCAGGTATGGATATACCGGACGTACTGACCATAAATCCCTTGAATCTTATTTTACAATATTAAAAAGTAATTTTATAAGCATATTTTCTTTCTAATATTACGTATACACATATTATTCAATCATTTTTAATTGAAAATGTTTTTCAAATATGTTTTATGTAAAACATTTGTGTTAAATAAATATAAAAAGTTCATTTCTATGTTATCAAAAGGTTGTTTTCAAATAATATGGTTTCAATGATTTTGATGTTTTTTATAATTTTTAAATGTTTTTTAAAATAATTTTTTTTCAAAAGGTTTTAAAATATTGTTTTTTAAGTTTTCCAGGAAAAAAATTTACAACAGTATTTAAGCTTCTTTAATATGTTTTCAATAAAATTTAATTTCAAAATTTTTTCAAGGTTATTTTTTAATTTTTCAAGGAAAATGGTTTTCAAAATGTTTTTAAGATTATTTTATATGTATTCAAGGAAAAATATTTTCAAGATGATTTCATGATATCTTTCTAAATTTTAAAATTATTTTCTATGAAAATGGTATTGAAAAGGTTTTATGTTTTAAAGACCCTTTTTTAAATAATAGAGGATATTTTTTTCAAGAAATGTTTTTAACTCCTACATCAAAATTATTTTCGATAATATGAAATCCATTGATGTTACTCATTCCATTTTGGGAAATGATCCCATGGTACCTTTTATATGAATTCGTAATGGCTTTTGTTTTGATGGAATTATGCTTATGACACCTGTTTATCTTTCATGGGTTATATGATTATGAAATTTATTTCCCATTAATGAGTTATATGTTTATGAATTTTTTTCTATTTCATCGGTTCTATGATTATAAAATCCATTTTTCTTTCAAGGTTTATATTTTTATGAAACGCATTGTTTTTTTGGGGTATTCATTGATGAAATTATTATGAAACATGTCTCTTTTCCACAGGGTTGGACAAGATTATATGTTTATGATAACCATTTTATTTCATGTGTTATGTTATGCTTAATGTTTATATTATCATGGAACATATATGTATGATTTGATTATGAGATGGGTGAGACCCATATCTCCAAACCAATTCATTGGTTACCTATTTATATATCATGAGATAGACTAACATAGTGTTGGTTGTGAAATGAGACTACTAAGATGGCCATGGGAGTAAACCATGATTACCAATATGGTATAGGGAATGAACGCATAATATAGATATTTCCATTGGTGTGAACCATGAATACCAATATCATAAGGAGAGTGAACCCAATCTGTTAACTTGTTCTCGGTAGCGATGACATGATAATTATGGAAACCATTTTATATGCCTATCTTTATTCCATAATTCCATGTCTTATTTCTATGATATTTATTCATGGATTATGTTATTTATTTCCTTATGATACATGTTTTATGATCTACTAAAAATTATACCATGATTCATTTGTTTGATATTTTATATGATGGGTAAGATATTATTTTTTAATTATCTAATTATCTTTCATAATTATGTATATATATAAACCTTTATTACCCTTAATGAGAATTTGATATCACTCTTTTTTATGTTTCCTTTCCCAAAGATTATGAAGACATTTATTATGTTTGATATGTTAAATAAGGGTTAAAGTCAAGAATAACCCAGTGGAAGATAATTTATATCACTTTTCTACTTGGGTTCATGTTTCTACGTTTCTAAAGGAACTTGCTTCATATGGTCTTCGAGCATTTTCTCATGTTATGAATTAAGTATTCCCCAAAATTAATGTAATTCTATTATATGAAAAGTGGGGGGTTTTATATTCAGTATGAAATAAGTTTTTTAGCTAATATTTGGAAGCTAGGATGAGAAGAACTTAACAAAATCTATAAGGGAATGTCCAATGATAAGTCTAAGGATTAGGAAAATTAATGGAAAATTTCATGGAATATTGGTAAAAGTTAATGAATGTGGTTTCTGAGAAATATTACATTCTTCAAATTCTATATGTTGATTTGGATCTATAAAAAATGTACCTAGGAGAAATAACTCATACAAGGTGCATCAGAGCCTAACTCATTGTAACATAGTACATAGAAACTAGCCTTGATGTGAAACTCTATTAAAAATATTGGGAGATATGAATTGGGGATTCATATACCCTTCAAAATATATCATAAATGATTTAAAAGTAATTTTGCAATGAATATCCTATTATAGAGCTAAGGTTTCATGGATTAGAGAAGTATGTGTCATTATTTTGATTACATGGGGTATACATTTAAGAAATCATGGGCACACATGCCCTAAATTTTATTGGAAGAAGGCTCACAGGCCAACGAATTTAAATTAAACAAATTTAAATAAAACCATACACACATACAAAGGGACTTTGGTTTATCTCATGATCATCCATAGCATGCAATGACATTTACGCAGATTTAGAATTCAAATTATTTTAATCGGTTTAGTGAATACAATAATGATGTCGAGAACCAGCTTGGTAAGAAGATTAAGAAACTCCACTCACACAGAGGAGGAGAATATCGTAATCAAGACTTCATATATTTCTTATGGGACTTTGGGATTCTATTCCAACTCACTCCTCCTTACACGCCTTAGTGGAATGGCGTATGTGAAAGGAGATACCACACCATGTTGGACATGGTGAGATCAATTAAGAGTCATGGGAGTCATCTATTATCCTTTTGGGGATATGCATTACAAACAGGATCACACATACTAAACCAAGTACCAACTAAATCGATAAATGGCATTCCATACGAATTATGGAGTGGACACAAATCCATGTTATCAAATATACATGTGTGGGGTAGAGAAGCCCTTGTTAAGGCCTATTCAGGCAACAAACATTCACCCTGAGCCACAATGTGTATCTATATAGAATATACCAAGGAAATAAGGGGATATTAACTATAAAACCCCTAAGATAAAAAGGTTAAAGTGGCAAGACATTCCATATTCCTTGAGAGGGAACACATTCCCAAAAGAGATAGTGGGAGAGACATAGACTATGATAAAGTCAAGGCACAAGATACACACGAGTTGGTACAAGAACAGATTCCACAATGCCCCGTGGAAAAATAATATGTTCCATTGACATGAAAACGGTGTTGGAGCACGAGAGAGGTGAGAGAACCAGAAATATATGTATTTATTGTCACTGAGGATGGTGACTCATTTTTGGGAGACAATGAAGATCCTTTAACTTACAAAGAAGCAGTTTAAGGCCCAGACTTTGATAAGTGGCTAGAATCCATGAATTCTGAAATAGATTCCATGTAACAAAAAGAGTCTGGAATTTGGTAGATCCTCCAGTTGATGTAAAGACTGTTGGTAATAAATGGGTATTCCAGAATAAACTAGACATGGAAGGGAAAGTCAGCACTTATAAGGCATGACTAGTTGCAAATGGTTTTAGACAACGTCAAGGAATTGACTGTGATGAATCCTTTTCACCGGTTGTGATGCTAAAATCCAACATAATCCTATTGGACATTGTCTTTTACCATGACTATGAAGTTTGGAGAATGGATTTCAAAAAATCATTCCTTAATGGGAACCTCTAGGATGATTTCTACATGAAAAAACCTGAAGGGTTTGTGACTCCAAGTGTAACACCCCAAGATTTCATAGTGTGTTATTTCTTCAAAATAATTCAATAACTTGCACTACACGCAACACCGAGTTCAAGCGCACCATGACTTACCAAACAAGCCATTCAAAAAAGGTTATGAATAGTATTAACTAAATTTTAAACTTTATATAATCCTTATAATTTTAGAATCCATATTATGAGTTTCTTAGACATAATGTAAGAACAAATTCATCTTCAGTATTGTAGTTTTACCAACTTTTAATAGTGAACCCTTTTTAAATAAAATATTTTAAACTTTTTGACTAAATGGGGACATCAAAAAATTTAAAATAAAACATCCCAAGCTTCCACGGTACGCTTTCCTTTGAATAAAACAGTAGCGTGTGTTGTACGCAACTTCGAGTTTTAACACACACCACAACCGATCAAACTAGCCGTTATGAATAGAAATACTTAATTTTTTGAAATTATATATATTTTATATTTCAAAATGGACTTCATTTTTGGATTCGGAATATCAAATTTAGCCTAAGGTAAAATTTTGGTACTTTTCGGATAACTTTCATATTTTGATGAATAGTAAAAATTACTAAATTTTAATTAAAAACAACTTTTTTAATCAAAATAATTAATAGTGAAAAATTATGAATTTGAGTGGTTTTAAATTATATTTAGAATATATTTTTACCATTTAATATAATTTTGGTCATTGGACATAATTTTACAATTAAACCGAACATAAACAAGTGTCAATCTTTTGATAGTTATTATCTCTTAAAAACACGCTTTTTGTTTTGACAGCGGGAATTAATTTTAAATTAATTTCTGCCACTTATGTGTTTTGAATTTAGAAAAATGGATTCCATATTTGGAATCAGGATGTTCAAATTGTGTAAATAGGTAACTTTTATTTTTAGACATTTTGAATAATTACTGCGGTAAATATTTTATTTACCATGGTTAAGGGTAAATCCGGTAAATAAGGGTTAAACAAATAATATTATAATAATACTAAATTACCCTAAAACGTGTCTTAACCCTATTGGTTGATAAATGGTCGACCATGGGCATCTTTGGGTCAATTTTGGGACCCCATTGATCCACTTGTAAGTGATAATGACACTTTATTTTAATTAAGTTAAAATGAATACAAAAATGGCATAAGCTTACATCTTTTAAAAGAACAATTTTTACATAGGGTTATACATGTTGGATTTTCGATTATAAATATTCATTAGAAAGATAAAAAGATTTCCTACATAATTATAGTTTATTTATAATTTTTAGACATCAAATAATTTAAATTATTAATGACACAATAATGATGCAATGTTTACCTCATTAATAAATCATTTAAATAAATAATATTATAATGATTAAAATATTATCTAAAACCTGTACACTTCTTATTGGTTGATGTTATTTAGAATATGAGTCATCTTATCTTCGACCTCAATGATGTTTTGACCATTATAAACCGAATATAATTATATTATAAAGTAATACTTTCACTCTTTCCTAAAGAGCCCCTCCTCTCCCTTATAAAAGGAGACCACTTCTACTCATTCCTCACACCTCTCAAGCCACTTGGCTCGTCCAAACTCTGCCCAACTAAGCTCCCCACATCCCTCTCCTCCTCCTTGAAGCTTCCCCTTAGGCAGAAAGCATTTCAAGAAGTCCTTTGGTTCCAACCAAAGTGAGTTACCTAAATTAAAGGTAACATTTTCTCTTAAATTATTTTCAATTATTTTGCTTCTCCAACCCACAAACTCTTTTTATTTCCTTTCTTTTGTAACAACACCAGTATCCACAATATACTAGGATGTTGTTATAATAAGGATTCAAACTACACACTCACACAACTCCATCTAATGGATGATGAACATAATGTTTCTGTGGATGGAAAACTAACGCCTCACGAAACGATGATTGTTCAAATACATCTTACCGCCTCTCATGGTGGCCATTAGGATGGAACTGTAATTAAATATGATATTAATGATATATATTTTATATATAAGCTTCTTTAATTCCATTTTATTTCATACAATTATTCGTTTCATGTTGTATATACATACGATAATTTCATTTGAGGAAGTGCGGACTACCGCCCCCTTAAAATGATATGACTCGTTCATACCACACATGGAACGTATAAAGGATGGTGTTAATGAACATAAGTAACATATATAAAATATTATATTTTACTGTAATAGTAATATACCTATGTATCATTTGGATTTGATTCTTTTAAAATAAAAATTAAATGGAAGTAGCATTCGTGCGTACGTACGGACTACCGTCTCCACGAACGCGATGAGATTCATTCTCCATCGTATCCATTCAAGTATATTTATCATTTGATGATTTAAAAATGATGTTTAAGGACTTGATACCATTCTGGATATGAATAATATACATCCCATTAATAACGAATATGGCTCACATAACAAAGAATGTAAAGTAAAATGAACCCATTAACACCTAAAATGATGATAATTCTAAGATATTATTAACAAATCAATGTTAAAAGATCATATATGATATCATATTAAAGTAAATGATTCTTGTATTATTCAATAACAATTATTTCACCATTATACAGGAGGTAATCCTACCATCGACCAAGGAAAAATTACAAAGTAAGGGATTCTCTTATCTCACTTTCAATTCCGTGAGATTTCCATTGTTCGCTACTAAATTATTGAAAGTGGTGTATTGTGTACTTCCATTTGATATATAATATCATGATTCACTTTATATTCATGTTATTCTGTAAATCATTTGGTGGTTATTAACTTTTGGCCATTCGACTCAGTTGATTAACGTGGTAAGGGGTTTCTTGTCTCACTTTTAATTCCGTGAGAATTCCATTGATCACCACTTAATTATTGCATGTGGTGTATGTGTACTACCCATGATTGTATTAATTGTGTAATATACTTTATTTTATGGGTATTTACATCATCATGGTATGATCTTTCTTTCATGGGTGTTTGTTTCTTAAGTTACCTAATCAATAAGGGAATTTGAGATTTCAATTTCCACTCATTTGGCTTTACGCATATTTCATTGATTATATTACCCCAAGATTATGTGTGGAATCACTATTAATTTGATTATGTCATAATTTCCACTCCCCTTCCTGTGGATATACTTTTGATACACATAATCACTCCATTGAAAATTCTCAAGTCATTGATATGAATTTGATAAGAGTAATTTTAACTCTTTCACCATTTGTTGAGTTAAACATCCAATTCGTTGGTGTTGTTTTTACAGGAATATGTGTGAATATACTTTGATTGTTTTACACTGAATATCCAATCATATTTAGTGTATTTATATTTTTCACACATAATTATGTTGTTGATTTATCCTTAAATGGCCTTTATGAGAGATTTCATCTCAACTTACATTCCATTGAGACTTCTTTGTTGATATACACCAAATCACTTTTATGTGGTGTATATAATGTACTTTGACATAGTATGTCATGAATTCCCTTTATTCTCATGATATTAAAAAGTTTTGATTACCTCAATTATTTTCATTCAAGTGTCTCTCTTTTGGTTAGAATCTCTAACTAAAATACCATTTTTAAATGTTTTAAAGACTTATTCATCTAAATCTTTCTCATTAATGTCCATGTTTTAAAAATGGTTTTAAGGATTTATTTATATGGACATTAATGTTTAGATATTAAAAATCCTTTTAAAAGGTTTCAAAGTGGTATGGGACACTTTGATTCAAAAATCTATTTTTAAATGGCTTCTTGACAAATAGTGTGACTTTTAAATGTTTTCAAGAAAAGGGGGATATTTCTCTCAAATAGTTTGGATGATTATTTTCATCTATGTCAACATCCTTCATTATTCATGATTGAGGTTAATGTGATACAATACAATCTTCCATATTGTATCAAATGAGTTATATTTGACTGTGGATGTTCTATTTTTATACCATTCATGGTTTGTGGTTAAAGTATTGACATTTCGTATGCTAGTTTTAATACGAATGTTTATTTTATGCTTAAACCTATTCATATGAGGAATGCATTGGACTTAATAAGTGACGGGTGGAGCCCGCTATAGCTCCTCGATGCATCGGTAGGTCTCATGAGACAAACTAGTGTCTTGGCACAAGGCCTTGGCAAAATCTTATTTGTAGTCTTGGCACGAGGCCTTGGCTATGTGGTTATGATAGTCTGGCATTATGCATTCCATCATTATGAAAGTGGTTATTGATATTGCATGTGATCATTCGACTAGTAGAATATCCATGTGAGTAAGTAAATGGAATTATTTCATTTTACCTTTGCCATTTTATGCTGAAGTTCAAGTTTCAAAGGCTTTTGTTTTAGTTATAAATTTCCTTTAGTGTTTATGCTTATTTATGAAAGCTTCTGCTATAATGTTATCCTTACTGAGCATCCGAGCTCACCCCTTTCAATGTTTTATTTTTTTTTTCCAGGATTATGAAGAAGTAATTTATGAATGACCTGCAGGGATTGTATGAGGGGATATGAAGACAAGATGTTTTTTTATGATGTAATGTAAAAATTTATGGATGTATCTAGTTATTCCAAGGCTACTAAACTAATCGGTCTTTCGAGACTTGATCTTTCTCATGATCATGCCAATGTTATGTAATAATGCACCGACTCTGGGTAACTAGGGTCGGGGCGTTACACCAAGGGATTCCAACAAGGTATGAAAGTTGAATAAATCCACTTAAGGATTAAATAAAGCTTTAAAGTCATGGAAAATTAGTTTTCATGAACCCGTAACATAACTTGGATTCATTAAAAATGAATATGATCCTGGTGTCTATAAAAGGTTTAGTGGAAGTGCAGTCGTTTTCCTAATAGTATATGTTGATGACATATTACTAATTGGAAAAGAAGTACCAGTCTTAGAGTCAATTAAGGCACAGTTGGATAAATGCTTCTCTATGAAACACTTGGGAAAGGCAGAATATATTCTTGGGATCAAGATCCATCATGACAGATCTAAGAGAATGCTGAGCCTAAATCAAAGTATATACACTGAAAAGATACTGAAGATATTCGATATAGAACAGTCCAAGAGGGGATTGTTTCCAGTGTCACATGGCTTTCATCATTTCAAGAAAATGTGTCCTCAAACACATAAGGAAAGAAATAAAATGGAAAGGATCCAACACACATCCATGATTGGTTCAGTCATGTATGATATGTTATGTAGAAGGTTTGATTTTGCTCACGCATTAAGGGAAATAAGCAGATATCAAGCTGATCTAGGAGACCGCCATTGGATGACAGTCAAGACTATCCTTAAGTTTTTGAGGCGTACTAAGGATAGGATCCTGTTTTATGGAGGAGATGAGGGTCAAGTCATCATAGGACATGTAGATTCTAGTTTCCAGACTAATCAAGATGACATGATGTCACAGAATGGATACACCTTCAGTTTTAATGAAGGTTCAGTGAGCTAGAAGAGCTCAAATCACGGTGTGGTCGAAGATTATACAACAGAGTCCAAGTATATCGCACCTTCTGAGTCTGCTAATGAAGCAGTATAAATGCGATTCTTCATCCAAGATTTATATTTATTACCTTGTAGTAAATATCCTATCACACTCTATTGTGATAATACTACAGTGGTGGCACTTGCAAAAGATCCAAGGTCACATCAGCAGACCAAGAACATACTTCGAAAGTATCATCTCCGGATGTATTTTTATTAGAGAGGTGAGGTTGCAGTGACCAGTATTTCCAGGGAAGACAACATGGTGGACCTCATGACTAAAGCTTTAACTTAGTAGAAACATGATCATCATGTGAGGTCTAGCAGACTAAAAGTTCTAGGCAGTTGGTTCTAGTCAAAGTGGAATTTTGTTAGGGTTGGGGTCCTAAGAACCAACTGTTTTGTACTTTCATTTCATGAATGTACACTTATTATATATTTTTCATTATTCTGAAAGACTGTAATATAATAATGTCGTAGAATATTTGATGCATTGATAAGGTCATGGCAGATCCCCTCTAGGATGAGAACATTGAAATGATATAAAAATATTTTTAAATAATGTTCTACGGTTGGATGACATACTATGATAGGAAACATAGTATACAGATCTTCATGTACAAGTACTCATAAGAAGATGAGACTCTCTCTCATGGAGTTCGCACTTGGTAATCTCTAAGATGAGAGATTATGAGAACAGACCCTCTAGTAGTAATTCGGATTGTCTTGGTGTCATCATACATTGCTATCAACGAGCGTGTATAATAGTCCTTAGATTGGAAGACTATCATTAACTCATGTCATGACTCGCACACTCAGATTTGCTGATGAAAACCATCATGAAGATAGTATTCAAGAAGTAGGGTACGTTGGGTGCATCACGAATGACATGTTTTTAATGGATAAGTTGAGGAAGTATTTCTCCCTCCAATATTTTTGGAAGTAAATATCTCGATCACTTTGATTGAAATATAACTGTAACCCAAATACCATGGCCAGGGTGTCACGATGAGTTTATTTCTAGAAGTCAAAGAATGACAGATCAAGCATGTAGGTTTATGACACTACCATGAAACCTACATGATGAGATATTGAGAAAAATAGATCAAATTACACAGTATGAATTCTTATGAGGTGACACTTCAATATGAAGTCAACTTCTTTCTCTTGGGTACCTTGACCCATTACTAGATAGTAATCTTGGACGTTAGGCAACTCGCCTAATGCCAATGAAAAAGAGGCATAGAGGGTCATACACTAAATGTATTCAAGTATCTCAAATAGAATAAATATTAATCCCATACGTGGTTTAATAATTATTCAAGGAAGCCTAAATCATTTTAATGTTAGAGGCAGAATAAAATTTAAACAAGTACACGCCGTATAATAATGATTACACGCCGTGTAGTCTTTATTTTGAAAACCAAGTACATGGCGTGTATTAATGATTACACCTCGTGTATTTTTTATTTTGAAAACTTGTACATTCAATGTATTAATTATTTCATGTCGTGTAGTTTTAAATTTGGAAAGGAAATGAAAAACAAGTACATTTCCTGTATTAATGATTACATGTTGTCTATTTTTTTATGAAAAAAAAGTACACGTCATGTATTAATTATTTCATGCCGTGTATTTTTTCTAGTCAGGATTTTGAGGATATAATATTGTTTTATGAAGTGATATTTATTATAATCAGTGTGGGCACAGGTCAAGTAATTAATTATTCGGTATGGGGGTTTTCAATAATAGTTAATGAAATAAATAAAATGTGTAACACATTTATTTATTTTTTTAACTCTACAACATCAACCCCATTTATAAATATCCCCACCATCCCAACTCTTTTCTCAAGAATCGTTGTGCACAAAAATTATAGAAAATTCTCTCAAGACCAAAATAACTCCATCCTCCAAGAATGCTCTCAATACCTAGAGAGATCCACCTCCACTGGATCAATACAACGATAAATGCTAGACTCCATGGATCGAATCATAGAAATAGACGAAGAAGAAGAAGAAGAGTCCCAGAACCACAAAGAAAAGATTATCATAGGTTGATTATAAATAATTTAATTAATTGAAAATAAGTTCCTTTTATGGAATTCTTTCTTCGTTGATATTTCTGATCACGTTCTGATGTGATTCGTCATTGTGTCACAGAAGCCAGGTGTAGACTTCCTCTAGCGGTGATCCACATAAGCACCCCATATCTCTAGACATCGCCAAAGGAATCTCCTAGTGCAAGCATTGATAAGCCTTTGCTTGCGTTGTCTACCTTAGATCGCCTTGATCTGGTGGAGGTTGATATCTCTCGGTCTTCAGAGCATTCTTGGAGGACAGAGTTCTTTCAGTCTTGAAAGAATTCTCTAGATTTGTTGTTCACAATGATTCTTATGAATAGATTTGGGGTGGTGGGTATATTTATAATCAGGTTTCAGGTTATAGTGTTATAAGATAAATAAACGCATCACACATTTTATTTATTTCATTAACTCTTATTGAAAACCCACATGTTGAATAACTAATTACATAACATGCTCCCACACTAATTATTATAAATATCATTTAATAAAACAATATTTTATCCTCAAAATCCCGACTGGAAAAACTAAACAGCGTGTAATCATTAATACACAGTGTGTAATCATTAATACACGTCGTGTACTTGTACTTCATTTCCATTCCAAAATGAAAACTACACAGTGTGTAATCATTAATACATGGTGTATAATTGTTTTTTGAATAAAAACTGAACTGTGTGTAGTCATTAATACATGGTGAGTACTTGTTTTTCAAAATAAAAATTACACGACATGTAATCATTAATACACGACATATACTTGTTTTCATATTATTCTTCCTCCAAAATTAAAACAATTTAATCTTCCTTGAATAATTATTAAACCACATACAGTAATAATCTTTATTCTACTTGAGAAACTTAAATACACATTGTGTGTGACCCTCTAGGCCTCTTTCTTGTTGTCATTAGGCGGGCTTGCCTAAAGTCCAAGATTATTGTCTAGCAATAGGTCAAGGCACCCAAGAGAAATAAGTTGACGCCACATTGACGTGTCACCTTATACAAATTATTACTATGTAATTTAATCCCTTTATCTCAATATCTCATCAATCAGGTTTCATGGCAGTGTCATAAACCTATATGCTATATCTATCATTTTTTGACTTCTAGAAATAAACTCGTCGTGACACCATGGCCATGGAATTTGGGCTATAGTTCTATATCAATAAAAGGTCCCGAGAAATTTATATCCATAAATATGGAAGGGAAAAATCCTTCCTAGACTTATCCATTAACAACCTTTCATTTGTGATGCACCCAACGTACCCTACTTCCCTCCAACTGTCTTCATGACTGTTTTTGTCAGGAAATCTAAGTGTGTGAGTCATGACATGAGTTAATGATAATCATCCAGTCTAAGGACTTTTACACAAGCTCATATACAGAAATGTCTGATGACACCAAGACATGCAGAATTACAGTACCAAGTCGGGCTCCATTGGCAACTCGTAGATCTACCTCCCCTCTATCAATCTTACTGAATCTATTTGGTTACTGTATTTGGATACATATGCTGGGTAGCGAAGCATCTGTTAAGGCCTATTAAGGTAACAAACTGGAATCCTAAGGAACAAAGTGTATCTTTTAGGATATCCCAAGGAAATAATGGGATATTACTGATACAACCCCACAGTTAAAAATGTTACAGTGGAAAGACATGCCATATTCCATGAGAGGGAACCCATCTCCAAAAGGGATTGTGGGAGTGAGATATAATTCGATGAAGCCAAGGCTCAAGATACAAAATAGTTGGTACAAGATTACATTCCATAAATACCCATTGAAGAAAAATCTGTTCTAGTGAAACAAGAACTGCGTAAGAGCACAAGAGATGTGAGAGAACCAAAACAGTATGGTTTTCTTGTCACTAAGGATGGCGACTCCTTATTGGTTGAAAATGATGTTCCTATAACCAAAATGGAATCAGTTGTGGGTACATACATTGACAAGTGGCTAGAAGCGATGAATTCTGAAATGGATTCCATGTACCAAAACTAGGTCTGGATTTTGGTTGATCCTCTAGTTGATGTAAAGCCTGTTGGTAATAAATGGCTATTCAAGAAGAAACTGGACATGGAGGGGAAATTCAGCACCTATAAGGCACGAATGGTTGCAAAAGGTTTTAGACAGCGTCAGAGAATTGACTATGATGAAACCTTTTCTTCGGTTACGATGCTGAAATCCATCAGAATCTTATTGGCCATTGCAGCTTACCATTACTATAAAATTGGGAAACTTGATGTCAAAATGTCATTCCATAATGGGAACCTCTAGGAAGATGTCTACATGACACAACCTGAAGGGTTTGTGAATCCAATGGATGACAAAAAGGTGTTCCAGTTGCAGATATCCATTTATGAATTAAAGAAAGCATCATGGTCTTGGAAAATTCGTTTTGATGAAGCCGTAACAGAATTAGGCTTTATTAAAAACGAATAAGAACCTTGTGTCTACAATAGGATTAGTGTAAGTGCAGTCATTTTACGAATAGAATATTTCAATGACATATTATTGATTGGAAATGAAGTACCTGTTTACTATCAATTAAAGCATGGATGGATAAATGCTTCTCTATAAAAGACTTGGTCAATGAAGCATATATTCTTGGGATCATGATCCATAATGACAGATCCAAGAGAATGTTGGGCCTAAGTTAAAGTATATACATTGACAAGATACTGGAAAGATTCAGTATGGAACAGTACAAGAGGGGATTGTTTACAGTGTCACATGGAATTCATCTTTCCAAGAAAATGTGTCCTTAGACACTTGAGGAATGAAAGAAAATGGAATGAATCCCTTACGCTTCTGTGATTGGGACAGTAATGTGTGTTATGCTATGTACAAGGCTTGATGTTGCTTATCCATTATGTGTGGTAGGCAGATATCAAGCTGATCCAGGAGACCACCATTGGATGGCAGTCAAGAATATCCTTAAGTATCTGAGGATTAATAAGGATATGTTCCTGGTTTATGGAGGAGATTAAAAACTAGTCATCAGAGTACATGTATATTCTAGTTTCCAGACTGATTGAGATGATATAAAGTCACAAAATGGATACATTTTTAGTTTTAATGGAAGTTCAGTGAGCTGGAAGAGCTCAAAGCTAGGTGTGGTCGTTGATTCTATAGTAGAGGCCAAGTATATTGCAGCTTCTGAGGCAGCTAAAGAAGTAGTATGGATCCGAAGATTCATCCAAGAGCTAGATGTAGTACCTAGAAGTAAAGACCTTATTACACTCTATTATGATAATATTGTAGCGATGACACTCAAAAAATATCCAAGGTCACAAAAATTGGATAATTCACATACTTCGAAAGTATCATCTCTTGAGGAAATTTTCTTAGAGAGGTGACGTTGCAGTGAGCAGTATTTTGACGGAAGATAACGTAGAGGACTCCTTGACTAAAGCCTTGACTAACCAAAATCATGATCATCATGTGAGGTCTAGGGACTAAAATTCATATGAAGGTGGCTCTATTCCAAGTTGGAGTTTTTTAGGGTTGGATTCCTGAGAACCAACTGTTTTGTACTTTGATTACACAAATGTACATTTATTATATATTGCTCATTATTCTACATGACTATAATATAATAATGTCCAGGAATATTTGTTACATTGATAAGGTCATCTCAGATCCCCGCCATGATGAGAACCTTGAAATTCTATATAAATATTCTTAAATAAAGTTCTATAGTTGGATGACATACTATCATAGGACACATAGTATACAGACCATCATTTTCAAGTACTCATAAGAAGAAGAGACTCTCTCTCAGGGAGTTTCCACTTCGAAATCTCTAAGATGGGAGATTATGATAATAGACCCCCCAGAAGAAATTAATCTTATCTTGGAGTTATCATACATTTCTATCTATGGGGGTTTTATATGGTCCATAGACTGAAATATTATCATTAACTCATGTCAGGACTCGCGCACTTAGATTTTCTGAAAAAAAACAGTCACCAAGACAGCTGGCGGGAAGTAGGGTGCGTTGGGTGCATCACCAATGACATGTTGTTAATGGATATGTCGAGGAAGGATTTTTCCCTTTCATATTTTTGGAAGTAAATATCTTGGGCCCTTTTATTGAAGTAGAACTATCGTCCAAATTCCATGGCCATGATGTCACAATGAGTTTATTTCTGGAAGTCAAAGAATGAAAGATCAAGCATATAGGTTTATGACACTTCCATGAAACCTTCTTGATGAGATATTGAGACAAAGGGATTAAATTACATAGTAATAGTCTGTATTAAGTGACACGTCAATGTGGCGTCCACTTCTTTCTCTTGGGTGCCTTGACCCATTGCTAGACAGTAATCATGGACTTTAGGCAAGCTCGCCTAATGCCAATGAGAAAGAGGCCTAGAGGGTAACACACTATGTGTATTCAAGTATCTCAAGTAGAATAATGATTATTCACATACAAGGATTAATAATTATTCAATTAAGAATAAATCATTTTAATGTTGGAGGAAGAATAAAATGAAAACAAGTACACGTCATGTGTTAATGATTACACGCCGTGTAGTTTTTATTTTGAAAAACAAGTACATGCCTTGTATTAATGATTAAACTCCATGTAGTTTTTATTTATAAAACAAGTAAACTCTATGAATTAATTATTACATGCCATGTAGTTTTCATTTTGTAAAGGAAATGAAAAACATGTACATATGTGTATTAATGATTTCACGCCGTGTAGTTTTTTGTGAAAAAAAACTAGTACACGCTGTGTATTAATGATTACACATCGTGTAGTTTTTCCAGTCAGGACTTTGAGGTTATAATATTGTCTTATTAAATGATATTTATTATAATCAACATGGGCACATGTGAAGTAATTAATTATTCGGCATGGGGGTTTTCAATAAGAGTTGATAAAATAAATAATATGTGTAACGCGTTTATTTATTTTCATAACTCTATAACCTCAAACCCGATTATAAATATCCTCACCACCCCAACTATATTCCTAAGAATCATTGTGAAAAAAAATTCTGGAGAATTATCTCCAGACTGAAATAACTCCTTCCTCCAAGAATGATCTCAATACTGAGAGATATCCACCTCCATCGGATCAAGGCTATCTAAGGTTGAAAACACAAGTAAAGGCTTCTCCACGCTAGCACCTAGAGATTCCTTTGGCAACTTCTAGAGATATGTGGTGCATGTGTGGATAACCAATAGAGGAAGTCTAAACTTGGATTCTATGATGCAATGACGAATCACATCGGAATGTGATCAGAAATATCAACGAAGAAAGAACACCATAAAAGGTACTTCTTGTAAATTAATTAAATTAATTATAATCAACCTGTGATGATCATTACTTTGTGGTTCCGGGATTTTTATTCCTATTTTTCTATTTCTGTGATTAGATCCATGGATTATGGCATTTATCATCATATTGATCCCAGATTGATCAATATTAATGACAAAAATCCAAGTGGGTGCATCCACCGATGAGCTTCTGTTCTTCCTAAGACCCTCAATGAAGTCCTGATTAAGATATTCTTCACCTCTGTCTGAGCATAGTTTTTTAATATTCCTACCAAGCTGGTTCTCAACATCATTCTTGTATTCTTTGAAATATTAAATGAATTTTAATTCTAAATATGCGTAAATGTCGTTACATGCTATAGATGATCATGAGTTAGACCAAAGACCCATTTTTTGTGTCTATGGTTTTATTTAAATTTGTTTAATTTAAATTCGCTAGAATGAGATCCTTCTTCCAATAAAATGTAGGGCATGAATTTCCATGGTTTCTTTAATGTAAACCCCATGTAATAGAGGATCTCCCAATCCAATGGAGATAGTTCAAAAAAAATCTGACGCTGAGGTGAAACCAACTCGAGAAGATACAAAGGTGGACAGATGGGAGGTGAAAAACACGAACCATTGGGTTCAAGGTGTTTTCCCTAGGTTATGGTTAGCCTATCAAAACCATTAGATAATCTAACCAATATATGCTCCTGATCATGCCATCTTATTTTATTTCTATCTTATTGCAAGGTTTATTTATTATGTATGTGTTGTCGCGTTCACATAATTAATAAAATAAACAAGAATGGAAAGATGGAATAAAATAGAACTAAACTATGTGTAAATATTATCATAACATGGTTAATCACTTAAGAAAGAATTACTTAATATTAACAAGCAAGTGGTAATGAAAAACTATGCATAAAGAATACAATCCCTCAAATAACATATTAATTGACACCATGACTTCTATTACTTGATTTGATTAAGGGCAAGAATCAATAAAACTATGTGTTTGACTAACCCTTGTTGCGACACTTACTTTTAACAAGGAATCTCTTATGAATGTTTCAGGTTGACTTAATCATTTTACATCAAGAGGAGTAGCCCTTTCTAGACTTGTTGTAAAAAAGAGGAAAGTGTTGAGGAAATCCACGTCAAGATTTCAGGATTGGGGAGTCCACTCAAAAGATCAAGGAATTGAAAGCTCACGGTTAGAAAATTCTTACCTACCTAGAATCCGTTAAATAGCTTGACCAACCCTTGTTGGGGTTATTCGAAGGCGAAGATGGATCCTTTCCACTAGAATCTCATAGCAACTGGACATTCTGAGTTCAATTGTGATGGAGATTGGGATGTGATTAAATATTTGTAGAATTAATAAATTCATTTATTAATTTTCATAAAATGAAATCAAAAGGTACTGATAAATCTGCTCTTTTAATTTGTAGATTCAATATTACATGCTCGTCAATGACATATTCTCTACGATCAATTCAGGACAAATACAATATCTTCACTGGCAGTAACTTTCAAGAATTGTTTAGGTACCTTTAGGTTATCCTATGCCCTGAACAAATGTTTTACGTCATGAAGTCCTCACTTCCTCATTCTCCTGCCCTGGGGGTGAGTGTCCAAGATTTCCTGGTCTATGATCAACATTTGAACGATTCACTCAACGTTCAATGATTTATACTATCAACAATGTATAGTGAGCTCATGAAGTCTCATGAAGACATGGATGCCTATAGCATGCTCGAGCACCTTCGTGGTCTATACTAGGAGAGAGCAAGACCGGAAGGGTTTGAGATCTTGAAGGATCTATTTCAGAGAAAGGTTGTAGAGGGTGCCCAAGATTGGCCTCAGGTAGTCAAGCTCATTGGCTACATTGAATGCTTCGAATTACTAGGATTTAAACTCCCCAAAGAACTAGGTATTGATCTCATTCTTGCATCACTCCCCTAGAGCTTCTTTAACTTTCTTGTAATTTTCAACATGAACAACATTGAGAAGTATATATCTAATCTTCTTATCCTCATTCACTAAATGGAAAATGATATGAAGTCATGAAACTCCTTATTTTCTTATTGTGAATAAAAGGAAAGGGAAGGCGAAGAGAATTAAGACCAAAAAATTTCATGGCCTTCCATGTAAATGAATATCAAAGGGGATGCAATAGAAAAATAGGTTGTTCGTTTCGCATGTGGCAAGAAGGGCCATATGATGAAAAACTACACCTTGCCAAGGATTCTACGGGAAGATTCAAGTGAGGTTGTTATCGAATGCAATCTATCTGTTTCTACAAATTGGGTGTTAGATATATCTTGTGTTGCTCACATATATATCCAAATACTAAAACCAAGTATATTAATGAAGATTGATTGAGGGGAGGTAGATCTACGAGCAGCTAATAGAGCCAGAATTGTTGTTGTAGTTGGTAGGGACTACTACCTCACATTGCTAACTGGAATGATCTTAGTGTTAAAAGGTTGTTACTATGTGCCTTCTGTTACTAAAAACATTATTTCAGTATCTAGATTAGATACTTATGGATTCAACTTCATGATTTTAAATGAATGTTGTTACTTTTATAAATATCGCATTTTTTTGGTAGGTTACATTTGTATAACGGCCTTTATGTGTTAGACTACAAAAACCATGTAATGGAAGTAGATGACAAAGTTAATTCACATGACTCATACCACACCCAACTTTGGCATCACCATCATGGTCATGTCAATGAGAAATGATTGACAAAATTAAATCAAGATGGGTATTTATATTCTTTCAAACTAAAACCACTTGGTCTATGTCACGCGTGTCTATAAGGAAAATAACCAAAGAACCATTTAGTGGGAAATGTGATAGAGCTAAAGAGATTATATAATTAGTTCACACAAATGTGTGTTGGCCATTTCCAACTGATGGAAGGGGTGGTTTCTTGTACTTCATAACTTTTACTGAGTATTTTAGTAGATCTGGATATATTTACTTAATGAGGTATAAGTCATATTCTTTTGATCAGTTCAAAGAATACAATAATGAAGTTGAGAACCAGCTTAGTAAGAAGATTAAGAAACTCTACACATATAGAGTAGGATAACATCTTAATCATGACTTCATTGATTACATACGAGAGTTTGGGATTCTATCTCAACTCACTCCCCCTTACACGCCTCAGTGGAAAGGCGTAAGTGAATGGAGGAACCGCACCATGTTGGACATGGTGAGATCAATGATGAGTAATGCAAGTCTTCCATTATTCTTTTTGGGATATTCATTACAAACAAAAACACACATACTTAACCAAGTACCACCTAAATCGATAAATGGTATTCCATATGAATTATGGAGTGGACGCAAAGCCATTTTATCAAATGTACATTTGTGGGGAAGCGAGGCATTTGTTAAGGCCTCTTTAGGTAACAAACTTGCACCCCGAGTCACAATGTGTATGTTTATAGGATATCCCAAAGAAACAAGGGGATATTACCTATACAAACCCTCAGATAAGAAGGTTACAGTAGTAGGACACGCCATATTCTTTAATAGGGAACACATCTCCAAGAGATATAGTGGGAGTGAGATAGACTTTGATGAAGTCAAGGATAAATATAAACAGGAGTTGGTACAGGAATAGATTCCACAAAGCCCCATGGAAGAAAAATCTATTCCAGTGACAGAAGAACTACATAGGAGCACGAGAGAGGTGAGAGAACTAGAAAAATATAGTTTAATTTTCACCAAGGATGGTGACTCATTATTTGTTTATAATGATGATCCTATAACTTACGAGGATGTAGTTGAAGGCACAGATGTTGCCAAGTGGCTATAAGCCATGAATTCTAAAATGGAATCTATGTGCCAAAATCAAGTATGGATTTTGGTAGATCCTCCAGTTGATGTGAATCCGGTTGGCATTAAATGGGTATTCAAGAAGAGTCTAGACATGGAGGGGAAATTCAGAACCTATAAGGTACTACTGGTTGCAAAAGGTTTTAGACAACATCAAGGAATTGACTATGATGAAACATTTTCACCGGTTACGATTCTGAAATCCATCAGAGTCATATTGGCCATTTCCGTTTACCATGACTATGAAATTTGGAAAATGGATGTCAAAACAGATTTCCATAACGGAAACCTCCAGGAAGATGTCCACAAGACACAACCTGAGGGGTTTGTGACTCCAAAGGATTCCAACAATGTATGCAAGTTTCATAAATCCCCTTATGGATTAATGAAATCATCAAGGTCATGGAACATTCATTTTGATAAAGCCGTAATAGAATTTGATTTTATTAAAAATGAATATGAGCCTTGTGTCTACAAAAGTTATTGTGTAAGTGCAGTCATTTTTCTAATTGTATATGTTGATGAAATATTACTAATTGGAAATGAAGTACCTGTCTTACAGCCAGTTAAGGCATGGTTGGATAAATGCTTCTCTATGAAAGACATGGGTGAGGCAACATATATTCATGGGATCATGATCCAACGTGATAGATCTAAGAGAATGCTGGGCCTAGGTAAATGTACATACATTGACTAGATAGTGAAGAGATTCAGTATGGAACGGTCCAAGAGGGGATTGTTGATAGTGTCACATGGCATTTATCTTTCCAACAAAATGTGTTTTAGACACATGAGGAAAGAAATAAAATGGCAAGGAACCCTTACGCATCCACGATTGGGCTAGTAATGTATGATATGCTATGTACAAGGCTTGATGTTGCATATGCATTAAGTGTGGTAGGTAGATGTCAAGATGATCCAGGAGACCGCCATTGGATGGTAGTCAAGACTATCCTTATGTATCTGAGGCAAACTAAGGATATGTTCTTAGTTTATGATGGAGAAGAGAAATTAGTCATCAGAGGATATGTAGATACTAGTTTCCAGACTAATCAAGATGACATGAAGTATCAGACTGGATATATCCTCAGTTTGAATGGAGGTGCAGTGAGCTAGAAGAGCTCAAAGCAAGGTGTGGTTGTAGATTCTATAGCAATGTCTGAGTATATCGCAGCTTTGGAGGCTTCTAATTAAATAGTATGGATGTGAAGCTTCATCCATGAGCTGGATGTAGTATCTTGATTTAAATATCCTATCACACTCTATTGTGATAATAATGCAGTGGTGGCACTTGAAAAAAATGTCAAGGTCACATCAACTGACAAAGAACATACTTTGGAAGTATCATCTCTTGAGGGATTTTTCTCTGAGTGGTGAAGTTGCAATGAGCAGTATTTCCATGGAATACAATTTGGTAGACCCCTTGACTAAATCATTGACTCAGCAGAAACATGATCATCATGTGAGGTCTAGCGTGCTAAAAGTCATAGGAAGTTGGCTCTAGTCCAGGTGGGAGTTTTATAGTTTTGGTGTCCATATAACCAACTAATTTTTAATTTGACTACATGAATGTACACTTATTATATATTTCTTATTGTTCTGCATGACTATAATATAATAATGTCTTGGAATATTTGTTGCATTGATAAGGTCATGGAAGATCCCTTCTATGATAAGAACCTTGATATTCTATAACAATATTCTTAAATAAAGACCTACGGTTGGATGACATACTATTATAGGACACATAGTATAAAGACAATGATGTTCAAATACTCGTAAGAATATGAGACTCTCTCTCGTGGAGTTCGCACTTGGTAATCTCCAAAATGGGAGATTATGAGAAAAGACCTACCAGTAGTAATTCTATATGTCCTGGTTTAATCTTAAATTTCTATCTATGAGCGTGTATAATGGTTCTTAGACTAGAATATTTTCATTAACTCATGTCATTACTCGTGCACTTAGATTTTCAGACGAAAACCTTCACGAAGTCAGTTGGCGGGAAGTAGGGTACATTGGGTGCATCAAAAATGGCATGTTGTTAATGGATAAGTCTAGGAAGGATTTGTCCCTTCCATATTTACGGAAGTAAATATCTCGGGCCCTTTGATTGAAATAGAACTATCTCCCCAATTTCATGGCCATGGTGTCATGACGAGTTTATTTCCGGAATTCAAAGAATGACAGATCATGAATATAGGTTTATGACACTCCCATGAAACATTCTTGACGAGATATTGAGACAATAGGATTAAATTTAACAGTAATCATTCGTATGAGGTGACACGTCAATGCGGAATCAACTTCTTTCTCTTGGGTGCCTTGACCCATTGCTAGATATTAATCTCGTACTATTGGAAAGCCCGCCTTATGCCAATGAGAAAGAGGCCTAGAGGGTCACACACTAAGTGTATTCAAGTATCCCATGTATATTAAAGATTATTCTCGTATTTGGTTTAATAATTATTCAAGGAAGACTAAATCATTTAAATGTAGGAGGAAGAATAAAATGAAAACAAGTACACTGCATGTGATAATGACTAGACGCCATGTAGTTTTTATTTTGAAAAACAAGTACACGTCGTGTATTAATGATTACACACATTGTATTTTTTATATTGAAAACATGTACATGCCGTATATTAATTATTACATTCCATGAAGTTTTAATTTTGGAATGGAAATGAAAAACTAGTACATGTCATGTATTAATTATTACATACGGTGTAGTTTTTTATGAAAAAAACAGTAAATGTCATGTATTAATGATTACACGACATGTTGTTTTTTCAATCAGGTTTCTGAGGATATAATATTATTTTATTAAATGATATTTATTATAATCTATGTGGGTTCATGTCATGGAATTAATTATTCGACATGTGGATTTTTAATAAGAGTTAATGAAATAAATAAAATTTGTAACGCGTTTACTTATTGTCATAACTATATAACCTCAAACCCGATTATAAATATCCTCACCACCGAAACACTTTTCCTAAGATTCATTGTTCACAAAAATTTTGGAGAATTCTCTCAAGACCGAAAGAACTCCATCCTCCACGAACGCTCTCAAGACCGAGAGAGATCCACCTCCAATAAATCAAGGTGATCTAAGGCAGACACCAGAAGCAATGGATTCTCCATTCTAGCACCCAGATATTCCTTTGGCGTCGTCTAGATATACGTGGTGCATGTGTGGATCACCACTAGAGGAGGTCTACACTTGGTTTCTACGACGCAACAACAAATCACATTGGAACATGATTAGAAATATCATCGAAGAAATTATTCCATAAAAGGTACGTATGGTCAACTAATTAAATTAATTATAATAAACCTGTGATTATATTTCCTTTGTGGTTCTGAGACTCTTCTTCTTCTTTGTAAATTTTGTTGATTCGATCTGGGGAGTCTAGACTTTATCATCATATTGATCTGGTGGAGGTGGATCTCTCTCGGTCTTGAGAGCATTCATGGAGGACAGAGTTCTTTTGGTCTTGAGAGAAATCTCCAAAATTTATGTGCACAACGATTCTTATGAAAAGAGTTAGAGAGGTGAGGATACTTATAATCTATTTTGAGGTTATAGAGTTATAACAATAAATAAACGTGTTACGTGTTTTATTTATTGCATTAAATCTTATTGAAAACCCCAATGTCGAATAATTAATTTCTTGACATGTTCCCATGGTGATTATAAAAAATATCATTTAATAAAACAATATTAAATTCTCAAAATCCGGACTAGAAAAACAACACGGCATGTAATCATTAACACACGGCGTGTACTTGTTTTTTTCAACAAAAAACTACACGGCATGTAATCATTAATACACGGCATGTTCTTGTTTTTCATTTCTTTTCCAAAATGAAAACTACATAGTGTGTAATCGTTAATAAACGGTGTGTACTTTTTTTTCAAAATAAAAACGGCATGGTGTCTAATCATTAATACACGACATGTACTTGTTTTTTAAAATAAAAACTACACTATGTGTAATAATTAATACACGGTCTGTACTTGTTTTCATTTTATTCATCCTACAACATTAAAATTATTTAGGCATCCTTGAATAATTATTAAACCATGTATAGGAAAAATATTTATTCTACTAAAGATACTTGAATACACTTAATGTGTGACCCTCTAGGCCTCTTTCTCATTGGCATTAGGCTGTCTTGCCTAAATTTCAAGATTACTTTCTAGAAACGGGGCAAAGGTCCCAAGAGAAATAAGTTGACGCTGCATTGACGTGTCACCTCATACGAATTCTTACTATGTAATTGAATCCCATTGTATCAATATTTCATCAAAAAGGATTCATGGGAGTGTCATAAACCTATATGCTTGATTTGTCTTTCTTTGACTTCCAGAAATAAACTCATCATGACACCAAGGCTATGGAATTTAGGCGATAGTTCTATTTTAATCCAAGGGCCTGAGATATTGACTTCCATAAATATGGAAGGGAAAAATCCTTCCTCACATTATCCATTAACAAAATTTTATTCGTGACGCACCCAATGTACCCTACTTCCCGTCAAATTTCTTCGTGAAGGTCTTCATCAGCAATCTAAGTGTGTGAGTCATGACATGAGTAAATGATAATCTTCTAGTCTAAGGACCATTAAAAATTCTTGTAGACAGAAATGTCTGATGAAAACAAGACATGCAGAATTACTACTGGTGGGTCTGTTCTCATAATCTCCCGACATGGAGATTACCTAGTGCAAACCCCCTGAGAGAGAGTCTCTTCTTCTTATGAGTACTTTCACTTGATGTTCTGTATACTATGTGTCCTATCATAGTATGTCATCCAACCGTATAACTTTATTTAAGAATATTTTTTTAGTTTTTCAAGGTTCTCATCATAGGTTGGATCTTCCATGACCTCTTCAATGCAACAAATATTCTAGCACATTTTTTATATTATAGTCATGCAGAACAATGGAAAATATATTATATGTGTACATTCATGTAATAAAAGTAAAAATTAGTTGGTTCTCAGGACACCAGCCCTAAAAATACTCCCACTAGAACTAGAGACAAATGCCTACAACTTTTAGTCTACTAGACCTCACATGATGATAATGTTTCAGCTGAGTCAAGGATTTAGTCCAGACGTCGGCCACATTGTCTTCTATGGAAATACTACTCACTGCAAAATCACCTCTCTGAGAAAAATCCCACAAGAGATGATACTTCCAAAGTATGTGTTTTGTCTGCTGATGTGACATTGGATCTTTTTCAAGTGCCAACGCTGTAGTATTATCACAATAGGGTGTGATAGGATATTTACTTCTTGGTACTACATCCAGCTCTTGGAAGAATCATTGCTTCCATACTACTTCTTTGGCTACCTCAAAATCTGTGATATACTCGTACTCTCCTATAGAATCTGTGACCACACCTTGCATTGAGCTCTTCTAGCTCACTGCACCTCCATTCAAACTGAATATGTATCCAAACTTCGACATCATGTCATCTTGATCAATATGGAAACTAGCATATACATTTCCTCTAATGACTTGTTCCCCATCTCCTCCATAAACTAGGAACATATCCTTAGTGCGCCTCAGATACTTACGTTCAGTCTTGACTACCATCCAATGGTGGTCTCCTTGATTAGCTTGATATCTGCCTAATGCACTTAATGTGTATGCAACATCGAGCCTTGTACATATCATAGAATACATGACTGGCCCAATCGCGACTGCATAAGGGATCCTTTACATTTTCTTTCTTTCCTCATGTATCAAAGGACACATTTTCTTGGAATTATGAATGTCATGTGACACTGGAAACAATCCCCTCTTGGATAGTCCCATACTGAATCTCTTCAGTATCTTGTCAATGTATGTACTTTGACTTAGGCCCAGAATTATCTTAGATCTATCACGATAGATGTTGATCCCAATACTATATGCTGCCTCTCCCAAGTCTTTTATAGAGTAGCATTTATCAAACCATGCCTTAACCGACTGCAAGACAGGTACTTCATTTTCAATTAGTAATATTTCATCATCATATATTATTATGAAAACGACTGCACTTCCACTAAACATTTTGTAGACACAAGGCGCATATTCATTTTTAATAAAGCCAAATTCTGTACGGCTTCATCAAAATGAATGTTCCATGACCTTGATGCATGATTTAATCCATTAATGGATTTTTGAAACTTTCATACTTTGTTGGAATCCTTTGGAGTCACAAACCCTTCTGGTTGTGTTAGGTAGACATATTCCTGGAGGTTCTCGTTAAGGAATTCTATTTTGACATCCATTTTCCAAATTTCATAGTCATTTTAAGCAGTAATGGCAAATAGAATTCTGCTGTATTTTTACATCACAACCAGGGAAAATGTTTTATCATAGACAATTAATTGATGTTGTCTAAATCCTTTTTCAATAAGTCATTCCTTATAGGTGCTGACTTTCCCCTCCATGTCTAGTTTATTCTTGAATACCAATTTATTACCAACAAGCTTTACATCAACTGGAGGATATACCAAAATCCAGAATTGGTTTTGGTACGAGGAATCCATTTCATAATTCATGGCTTCTAGCCACTTAGAAATGTCTATGCCTTCAACAGCTTCCTTATAGGTTAGAGAATCATCATTTTCAACCAATAATGAGTCACCATCCTCGGTGACAGGAAAACCATATCATTTTAATTCTCTCACCTGTCTCGTTCTCCTACGCAGTTCTTGTGTCATTGGAATAGATTTTTCTTCCTCGAGGCTTGGTGGAACTATTCTTGTACCAACATCTGTGTATCATGAGCCTTGACTTCATTGAAGTAAATATCTCTCCCACTATCTCTTTTGGAGATGTGTTCCCTAAAAAATATTATGGTGTGTCTTTCCATAGTAACCTTTTTATTTGGGGGGTTGTATAGGTAATATCCCCTTATTTCCGTGGGATATCCTATAAAGATACACTTTGTGCCTCAGGGTGTTCGTTTGTTACCTGAAAAGGCCTTAACAAATGCTTCGCTACCCCAGACATGTAAATTTGATAACATATCCTTTCGTCCAATCTATAATTCGTATGGATTACCATTTATCGATTTAGTTGTACTTGGTTTAGTATGTGTGCTTTTTTTTAAATAATATCCTCAAAAATATAATGGAAGACTCCCATGACTCATCTTTGATCGCACCATGTCCAACAGGGTGTGGTTCCTCCTTTCACTTATGCCATTCCACTGAGGCATGTAAGGAGGAGTGAGTTCAGATAGAATCCCCAAAATCCCGTAAGAAATAAATGAAGTCCTAATTATGATATTGTCCTCCACTATCTGAGTGGAGTTTCATAATCTTCCTACCAAGATGGTCCTCAACATCATTCTTGTATTTTTTGAACCGATCAAAAGAATCTAACTTATACCTCATTAGGTAAATATATCCATATCTACTAAAATCATCAGTAAAAGTTATGTAGTACAAGAACCCACCCCTTAATACAACTGGAAATGGTCCACAGACATTGGTTTGAACTATTTATAGAATCTCTTTATCCCTTTCACATTTCCCACTTAATGGGGCTTTGGTCCTTTTACCTTGAAGACACGCATGACATAGACCAAGTTGTTTTAGTTCGAAAGAAACTAAATACCCATCATGATGTAATTCTATCAAACATTTCTCATTGACATGACCTAGCCAGTGATGCCAAAGTTGGGTGTGGTATGAGTCTTGTGAATTAACATTGTCATCGATTTTCATTACTTGTTTTGGGCACTCTAACACATAAAGGTTGTTATATAAATGTGCCTTACAAAAAAATGTCATCTTTATAAAATTAGCAATATTCATTTCCAAACATGAAGATGAATCCATCAGTATATAATCTGGAGACTGTAATAGTGTTCTTAGTAATAGAAGTCATATAAAAACAACCCTTTAACACCAAGATCACCCCAGTTGGCAGTGTGAGGTGGTAGTCCACAACAGCTAGAACAGTAAGTCTGGCTTCGTTGGCTGGTCGTTGATCTACCTCCCCTTGATCCATCTTCCTGAATCTTCATGGTTTATGTATTTGGATACATATGTGAGAACCATAAGCTGTATCTAATACACAATTCGTAGAAATAAATAGATTTCATTCGATAACAATCACACCTGAAGCTTCCCCTTTCTTCCTTGGCTTGGTGTAGTTTTTCTTCTAGTGGCCCTTCTTTTCCAATGCGAAACAAAAAACCTCATGTTATCTTGCTTCCCCATTGATCTTCCTTTTGTTGGATGGACTTTAATAAGACTTGGGTTTAAAGTTCTTCAGCTTCGCTTTCCTTTTGTTCACTATAACGATAGAAGGATTCTCACGCTTCATATCATTTTCCAATTTGTGAATGAGGATAAGAAGATCAGATAGAGATTTATCAATGTTTTTCATGTTGAAATTTGCAATAAATTTAGATAAGCTCTGGGGTATTGATTCAAGAATGAGATCAGTACCCATTTCTTTGGGGAGTTTAAACCCTATAACCTCCAAGCATTCTATGTAGCCAATGATCATGACTACTCGAGACCCAACTGAGGCACCCTCTCCAAGATTGCTCTTAAATGTAGCCTTGTAGATTTCAAACCATTCTTGTCTTTCACTCTCCTGGTATAGACCATGGAGGTGCTCGAGTATACTATAGGTATCCATGCCTTCATGATACTTCATGAGCTCACTAGACATTTATGATAGAATCAAACATTGAATGTTGAGTGAATAGTTTAAATGTTGATCATAGACTAAGAAATCTTGACCACTCACCCCTTGAGAAGTAGAATCAGGGAGTGAGGACTCCAGCATGAAAAACTTTTGTTCATGGCATAGGATAACCAAAAGGCACCTAAATCATTCTTAAAAGTTACTGCTGGTGAAAATATTTCCTTTGTCTAGAATTGATCGTAGAGAAAATTTGGTTGAAGATATTGTCATGTTGATTCTACAAATTAAAAGGGTATATTTATCATTACCTTTTGATTACATTTAATGAAACATAATAAATGAATTTATTAATTCTCCCACTATTTTATCATTTCCCAATGGCCCTCTCCATTGATCTCAGAATGTTCAGTTGCTATGAAATTCTAGTAGAAAGGATCCATATTCCCCTTTGCATAACCCCAACAAGGGTTGGTCAAGATATTTATAGGTATTTAGGTAGGCCGGTCTTTGGCAACTGTGAGATTACATTTCCATGATCTGTTAAGTGGACTCCCCAATCCTGAAATCCTGACATGGATTTTCTCAACACTTGCCTACATTTTACAAAAAGTATAGGAAGGGTTAATCCTCTAGATGTAAAATGATTAAGTCAACTGAAACATTCATAAGAGCTACCTTTATTAGAGTAAGGGTCCCAACAAGGGTTGGTCAAAAACATAGTTTTATTGATTCATGCCCTTAATCATGTAATGGAAGTCTTGGTCTGACATAATATGTTATTTGAGGGATTTTATTATTTATGTGTAGTTTTTCATTATCACATGATTGTTAATATTAAGTGATTCTTGCTTAAGTGATTAACCATGTTATGATAATGTTTATGCATAGTCCAGTTTTTATTTTATTCCATATTTTAATGATTGTTTATTTCAATTGTTACGTGAACGCAAAAACACGTACATAATAAATAATCCATGAAATCAGATAGAAATAAAATAAGATGGCATGATCATGAGCTTCTATTGGTTATCTTATCTAGCAGTTTTGATAAGATAACCCATACCAAGGTAAAACATCTTGAACCCGATGGTTCGTTTTTTGCAGCTCCCATCTATCCACCTTTGTATCTTCATGGGTTGGTTTTGCCTCAGATTTAGATTTTTTTGAACTGTCTCCACTGGCTTGGGTGATCATCCATTACATGGGGTTTACATTAAAGAAACAATGGGCACACATACCCTAAATTTTATTGGAAGAAGGCTCACAGAACAACAAATTTAAATTAAACCAATTTAAATGACACCATACACACATACAAAGGGTCTTTGGTCTAGATCATGATCATCCAAAGCATGATAATACTTTTATGCATATTTGGAATTCAAATTATTTTAATCGTTCAATGAATACAAGAATGATGTTGAGAACCAATTTGGTAAGAAGATTAAGAAACTCTGCTCAGGCATAGGTGGAGAATATCTTAATCTGGACTTCATTGAAGGTCCCAAGAACAGTGGAAGCTTGTGGGTGGATGTTCCCACATGGTTCTATGTCATTATCAATGATCAATCCAAGATCAATACAATGATAAACACCAGACTCCATGGATCGATTCACAGAAATAGACAACGAAGAAGAAATTTCGCAAAACCACAAAGGAAATATCATCATAGGTTGATTATTATTAATTTAATTAATTGACAATAAGTACCTTTTATAGTGTTCTTTCTTCATTGATATTTCTGATCACATTATGATGTGATTCGTTGTTGTGTTGAAAAATACAAGTGTAGTCTTCCACTAGTGTTGATCCACATGTGTTCCATGTTTCTCTAGATGTAGCTAAAGGAATATTTGGGTGCTTGCATGGAGAATCCTTTTCTTGAGTTGTCTACCTTAGATTTCCTTGATCCGATGTAGGTGGATCTCTCTCATTCTTGAGAGCATTCTTGGAGGAAGGAGTTTTTTCAGTCTTCAGAGAATTCTCCAGAATTGTTGTGCACAATGATTCTTAGGAAAAGAGTTGGGGTGGTGACGATATTTATAATCAAGTTTGAGTTATAGAGTTATGACCATGAATAAACATGTTACACATTTTATATTTTTGATAAACTCTTTTTCAAAACCCCCATGTTGAATAATTAATTCCATGACATGTTCCCATGATAATTATAATAAATATCATTTAATAAAACAATATTATATCCTCAAAATACCGACTAGAAAAACTGCATGGTGTGTAATCACTAATACACGACGTGTACATGTTTTTTTCATAAAAAATTACATGGCGTGTAATCATCAATACTTGACATGTACTATTTTTTAATTTTCTTTCCAAAATAACAACAACATGGCATGTAATCATTAATACAGGGCATGTACTTGTTTTCAAAATAAAAACTACATGGTGTGTAATCATTAATACATGGTGTGTACTTGTTTTTTAAAATAGAAACTACATGAAATGTAATCATTAATACATGGCGTGTACTTGTCTTCATTTTATTCTTCTTCCAACATTAAAAATATTTAGGCTTCCTTGAATAATTATAAAACCACATATGAGAATAATCTTTATTCTTCTTAATATAAATGAATACACTTAGTTTGTGACCCTCTTGGCCTCTTTCTCATTGGAATTAGGTGGGCTAGCATAAAGTCCAAGATTACTATCTAGAAATGAGTGAAGGCACCCATGAAAAAGAAGTTAACGTTGCATTGACATGTCACGTCACAATACTATGTAATTTAGTCCCTTTGCCTCAATATCTCATCCAAGGGCTCCATGGAAGTGTCATCAACCTATATGCTTGATCTGTCATTCCTTGACTTACAGAAATAAACTCATCGTGACACCATGGCCAGGGAATTTGGGCGACAGTTCTATATGTATCAAAGGTCCTGAGATATTTACTTCCACAAATATGGAAGGGGCAAATCCTTCCTTGACTTATTCATAAACAACATTTCATTCGGGATGCACCCAACATACCCTATATCCCGCCAACTGTCTTCATGATGGTTTTTGTCCGAAAATCTAAGTGTGTGAGTCATGACATGAGTTAATGATAATCTTACAGTCTAAGGACCATTACACACACTCATAGATAAAAATGTCTGATGACACTAAGACATGCATAATTACTATTGGCGGGTATGTTCTCATAATCTTCCATCTTAGAGATTACCAATTGCAAACTCCATGAGAGAGAGTCTCATCTTCTTATGAGTACTTACACATGATGGTATGTATACTTTTTTTCATATCATGGTATTTCATCCAACCATAGAACATTATTTAAGAATATTGTTATATCATTTCAAGGTTCTCATCATAGCGGGGATATACCATGACCTTATCAATGAAACAAATATTCCAGGACATTATTATATTATATTCATTTAGAAAAATGAAAAATATATAATATGTGTACATTCATGTAATGAAAGTACAAAATAGTTGGTTCTACGGACACCAACCCTAACAAACTCCCACTTAGACTATAGACAACTAAATATGACTGTTAGTCTGCTAGACCTCACATGATTATCATGTTTTGGCTGAGTCAAGGCTTTAGTCAAGGGGTCTTCCATGCTATCTTCTGCGAAAATACAGCTCACTACAACATCAGCTCTCTGATAAAAATTCCTCAAGTGATGATACTTCCGTAGTATGTGCTTTTTCTGCTGATATGACCTCATTTCTTTTTCAAGTGCCACCGCAACAGTATTATCACAATAAAGTGTGATAGGATCTTTACTACTAGGTACTAGATCAAGATCTTGGACAGAGAATCGCATCCATACTTCTTATTTAGCTGCCTCAGAAGCTGCAATATACTCAGACTCTTCTGTAGAATCTTTGACCACACTTTTCTTTGAGCTCTTCCAGCTCACTGTACCTCCAATCAAACTAAAGATGTATCTATTCCAAAACTTCATGTCATCTTGATCAGTCTGGAAACTAGCATCTACATGACCTCTGATGACTAGTTCCTCGTCTCATCCATAAACCAAGAACATATCCCTGGTACGCCTCTGATACATAAGGATAGTCTTGACCTCTTTCCAATGGTAGTCTCTTTGATTAGCATGATATCTGCCTATCACACTTAATGCGTAAGAAACATCTAGCCTTGTACGTAGCATAACATACATGACTGAACCAATCGCTGATGAGTAAGGGATCATTACCAATTTATTTCTTTCCCCACGTGTCTGAGGACACATTTTCTTGGAAACATGAATGCCATGTGACACTTGCAACAATCTCCTCCTTGACTATTCCATACTAAATCTCTTCAGTATCTTGTCAATGTATGTACTTTGACTTAGGCTCAGCATTCTCTTAAATCTATCTGGATGGATCTTGATCCCAAGAATATATACTTCCTCGCCCAAGTCTTTCATAGTGAAGCATTTATCCAACCATGCCTTAACTGACTGTAGGAAAGGTACTTCGTCTCCAATTAGCTATATTTCATCAACATATACTATTAGGAAAATGACTCCACTTCCACTACACCTTATGTAGACACAATGATCATATTCATTTTTAATAAATCCAAATGTTGTTACAGCTTCATCAAAATAGTTGTTCCATTACAATGATGATTACATTCATCCATAAATGGGTTTCTACAGTTTCCATATCGTGTTGGCATCCTTTGGAGTCAAAAACCCTTCAGGTTGTGTCATGTAGAAATGTTCCTGGAGGTTACCTTTATGGAATGCTGTTTTGACATCCATTTTCCAAATTTCATATTCTTGGTAAGCTACAATGGCCAATAGAATTCTGATGTATTTTAGCGTCGCAACTAGAGAAAAGTTTTCATCATAGTTAATTCATTGAAGCTATCTAACACCTTTTCCAACCAGTTGTGCCTTATAGGTGCTGACATTCACCTCCATGTCCAGTTTCTTCTTGAATACCCATTTTTGACAAACATGATTTACATCAACTGGAGGATCAACCAAAATCTAGACTTGGTTTTGGTACATGGAAAACCTTTCAGAATTCATGGATTCTAGCCACTTGGCAATGTCTGTGCCTTCATCTGCATCCTTCTAGGTTAGAGGATCATCATTGTTAACAAATAATGAGTCACCATCCTCAGTGATGAGAAAATCATATCGTTCTGGATCTCTTATCTCTCTCATGCTCCTACGCAGTTCTTCTATCCCGGGAACATATTGTTCTTCCACGGGGCTTTGTGGAATTTATTCTTGTACCAACTCTTATGTATCTTGAGCCTTGAATTAATCGAAGTCCATCTCACTACCATAATATCTTTTGTAGATGTGTTCCCTGTCAAGGAATATGGCATGTCTTGAACTATAAACTTTTTATCTGAGGGGTTGTATAGGTAATATCCCCTTGTTTCCTTGGTATAACCTATAAAGATAACCATTGTGCCTCAGGGTGCAAGTTTGATACCTAAATAGGCCTTGAGAAATTCTTC
The DNA here is from genome assembly GCA_963277665.1 of Viscum album. Taxonomy (NCBI): domain Eukaryota; kingdom Viridiplantae; phylum Streptophyta; class Magnoliopsida; order Santalales; family Viscaceae; genus Viscum; species Viscum album. Next base: position 602,107,693 of record OY728136.1, on the reverse strand, counting down.
TCTACCCCACACATGTAAATTTGATGACATGGAATTTATTCCATTCCATAATTCATATGAAATACCATTTATCGATTTAGTTCGTACTTGGTTTAGCATATGTGCTGCTGTGTGTAATGAATATCCCCAAAAGGATAATGGAGTACTCCCATGACTCATCATTGATCTCACCATGTACAACATGGGGAATTTCCTCCATTCACATATGGAATTACACAGAGGCATGTAAGGAGGAGTGATTTCAGATAGAATCCCAAACTCCCATAAGAAATCAATGAAGTCCTGATTAAGATATTATCCTCGTATGTCTGAGCAGAGTTTCTTAATATTCTTACCTTGATGGATCTCAACTTCATTCTTGTATTCTTTGAACCTATCAAAAGAATATGACTTATACGTCATTAAGTAAATATATCCATATCTACGAAAATAATCAGTAAAAGATATGAAGTACAAGAACGCACCCCTTGCTTCAACTGGAAATGGTCCACACACATCTATGTGAACTAATTCTAGAATATCTTTAGCCCTTTCACATTTCCAACTAAATGTGGATTTGGTCATTTTTCCTTGTAGACACACATGACATACACCAAGTGGTTTTAGTTCGAATGAATCAAAATACCAATCTTGAAGTAATTATTCAAACGTTTCTCATTGACATGACCTAGCCGGTGATGCCAATGTGGGGTGTTGTTTGAGTCAGGTGAATTAACTTTGTCATCAATTTCCATTACTTGGTTTGTGTAGTCTAACACATAAAAGTATTTATATAAATTTGGCCAACCAAAACAAATATTATCTTTATAAAATTAAAAACATTCATTTAAAAACATGAAGATGAATCCATCAGTATCTAACATGGACACTAAAATAATGTTTTTAGTAACAGAAGTCACATAATAACAACCCTTTTACACCAAGATCATTCCAGTTGGAAAAGTGCGGTGGTAGTCCCCGACAGCTAAAACAACATGTCTGGCTCTGTTGGTTGCTCCTATATCTACCTCCCCTTGATCAATCTTCTTGAATATACTTGGTTACTATATTTGGATAAGTTTTTTAGCACCACATGCTTCATCTAATACCCAATTTGTAGAAACAGATATATTTCATTTGATAAAAAACACACCTGAAGCTTCCCCTTGAATCCTTTGGAGGGTCAGTTTTCTTCCAGTGGCCCTTCTTACCACATGAAAAACTAACAGCCTCCTATTCTCTTGCATCCCCTTTGATATTCCTTTTCTTGGATGTCCTTGAAGAATATTTGGGCTTATAGATCTACAACTTATTTTTCCTTTTATTCACCATAAGTAGAGAAGGCTTTCCACACTTCATATCATTTTCCACTTGGCGAATGAGGATAAGAATATCAGATAGAGACTTCTCAATGTTGTTCATGTTGAAATTTACAAAAAAAGTTAGAGAAGCTCTGGGGGAGTGATGCAAGAATGAGATCGGTACCCAGTTCTTTAGGGAGTTTAAACGCTAGAACCTTTAATAGTTCAATGTAATCAATGAGCTTGACTACCTGAGGCCCAGCTGGGGAACCCTCTCAAAGCTTGATCTGAAAAAGAGCCTTGGAGATCTCCAACCTTTCTTGTCTTTATCTCTACTAGTATAGACCACGGAGGTGCTCGAGCATGCTATTGGAATCGCAGTCTTCATACGACTTCATGAGCTCACTAGACATTAATGATAGAATCAAACATTGAACATCGAGTGAATTGTTCCAATGTTGATCATAGACCGGGAAATCTTGATCACTCGCCCCTTGGGTAAGAGAATCAAGTAGTGGGGTTTCCAGCATGTAAAACTTTCGTTCATGGCATAGGATAACCAGAATGCACCAAAACCATTCCTGAAAGATACGACCGGTGAGGATATTGTTATTTTCCAGAATTGATCTCCTAGAAAATTTGGTTGACGAGCTTTTCTTATTAACTCTACAAATTAAAAGATCATATTTATCAGTTCCTTTTGATTACATTTTATAAAAAATAATAAATGAATTTATTAATATTCCCACTTTTTTATCATGTCCCAATGGCCCTCACCATTGAACTTGGAATGTCCAGTTTCTATGACATTCTAGTGGAAAGGATCCATATTCCCCATCACATAACCCCAAAAAAGGTTGTTCAAGCTATTTAGATTTATTCAGGTAGGCAGGTCTTTGCCAACAGTGAGCTTACTATTCCTAGATCTATTGAGTGGACTCCCCAATCCCAAAATCCTGACTTGGATTTCCCCAAAACATGCCTCCATTTTACAACAAGTATATCAAGGGATGCTTCTCTTGATGTAAATGTTTTTGTCAACCCAAAACTTTTTTAAGAGCTTCCTTTATAAAAGTAAGTGTCCCAAAAAAGGGTTGATCAAACACATAGTTTTATTGAGTCTTTCCCTTAATCTAGTAACGGAAGTCTTGGTCTGACTTAATATGGTATTTGAGGGATTTTCTTCTTTACATGTATATTTTCATTATCACGTGCTTGTTAATATTATGTGATTATTTCTTAAGTGATTTACAATGTTCTGATAATGTTTACACATAGTCCGGTTTTTATTTTGTTCCATCTTTGCATGCGCGTTTATTAAATTAATTATTTCATTGTGAAAAACCAAACATAGTAAATAATCCATGCAATAATATAGAAATAAAATAAGATGGCATGATCATGAGCATCTATTGGTTAGCTTATCTAGTGGTTTTGATAAGCTATCCCTGACCTGTGGAAAACACCATGAACCTGATGGTTCACATTTTGAAGCACCCATCTGTCCACCATTGCATATTCATGGGTTGGTTTCGCCTTAGCTTCTGATTTTTGAACCATCTCTACTGGCTTGGAAGATCATCCATTACATGGGGTTTACATTAAAGAAACAATGGGCATCCAGACCCTACATTTTATTGACCGTGTGAGCTTCCTTAGAGAGTCCTTGACTACCCTTGACTATACGGTGAATGGAATGTGTGAGCTTCCTAAGAGAGTCTGCATTTACCATTGACTATAAGAAGAATGGACTGTGAGAACTTCCTCAAAGAGACTTATTATATTCTTATGACTGAACTAGAGAGTTTTGGCTGAGTGCACTTCCCAAAGGGTTGTCTACAATTCTTAGGTAGTACCAGAGGGGATGGCTGTGAGTACTTCCCAGATGGTTACTATATGAGGTTTAGCTGTTTGTTTTTTTGTTTCTTGATATTGAACATTGGATTGTTTACTACATAGCACATTCCTATTTAATGATTTTTGTACTTTACTTCCCATATATTCACTAACTGTTAGGAACAGATCTTTGGGTGGTCGCCTACTAGGATTTAGTCTCATACCTTTTTGGGTTCATGCTTTTTGTCCCAAAAAAATTATATTGTTGCCAATATAGATAAGGGAAAGATCCTTTCTACTTCAGGTACTTGATTGTTGTGGAGCTGGGGAGCGTGGAACCAAGCTTAGGCTTAAGATGCTTAGGATTTGTTTATCAATTTTTTTGTTCTTTGGTTTAGCACTTTTTGTATTTCCAGCATTGTGAATTTTTTGTATGCTTTCATAGACATATGTATCATGCATCATTTCATATATATATATACATATATATGTGCTCCAGTTATTTATTATTCTAGTATTTCTCTATTTACTATTGTTGGATATTTACTATTTCTGCTATTATATGCATTATTTACTTCCATTGTGTACTCTTCCAATGAGGGAATAGTTTCCCCAGTATCACTCCAAAGTCCCTCGCTACTATTTGGAAGCATATAGAATTTGGGGAAATGTGCTTGAGTCCATGTGACCAACCAGGTACAGGGCTACTTTTTTTGGCTTCCGGAAACATGATGTTCCATAGAGCACGAGGTAGACTTTTCGATTGATCTTGTGCTAGGAGTGGAACCAGTATCAGTTCCTCTTTATAGGATGGCTACACTAGAGTTGTCGGAGATCAAGAAGTAGTTATAGGAGTTGCAGGCAAAGGGTTTCATCCAACCCAGTACTTCTCCTTGGTGTTCGCCTGTCATGTTTGCGAAGAAGGAAGATGAAACCCTCAGGCTTTGTGTGGACTATCAGAAAATGAAACAATTGACGGTCAATAACATGTATCCCTTACCCAGGATTGATGATCTCTTTGATCAGCTTTTGAGGAGCCCGAGTGTTCTCGAAGATTAACTTGAAGTCTGGTTGTCATCAATTGTGAGTTAGACTATCAGATATACCTATTACATCATTCAAGAGCAGATATGGTCTATACGAGTATTTGATTATGTCATTCGGAAGTTGAACCTATTTATGGTCAATAACCGGTATCCCTTGTTGAGGATTGGTGATCTATTTGATCAGCTTCAAGGAGCCTGGGTGTTCACGAAGATTGACTTGAGGTCCAGTTAACATCAGTTTCACATTATACTATCAGATATACCTCTTACCACCTTCAAGATAAGGTATGGTCTATACGATTATTTGGTTATGTCGTTCGGTCTCATGACTGCGGACTATTTGACCTAGAGATACTCTACTAGCCCAGTGGAGGGTGCCTGGTTGCGGCGGCAGACCCACGGTGGAAGAGTGCGATCTATGTGACATGGTAGACCCACGATACTCGACAGGAGGAGTACTTCTACAGGATATGAGTGGGAGATCTTGTGTGTGGAAGGAGACCCGTGGTGGGGAGCTGTTGATTGTGGATGTTTAACCATGGTACTCGAAAGGAGGAGTACCTTAGCAGTCCAAGGTTAGTGGAAAGCACTCTTGGTGTCGCGACAGGCCCATTGTACCCAACAGAGGAGGAGTTATTTAGCATCCGTGGTTTTATTAATGTGAATAAAAATTCGGGTTGAGCTGAGTCAGTACTTTGGTGTTTTCATCCTGATTGATATGGATCACTTGATAACTTAGGTATATGTATGGGCATATACCTAAGTATGGTTATCCATTGATTTCATACATTGTGGTTTATCATTGTTGGGTTTTGTCAGACCTTGAGGGTCTCGGGGTCCCTACTGAGTATCGTTATACTCACCCTTGAAAAGGCTATGCCCACACCTTGATGTCTTGGTTGCAGAATAAAGACAATTCTAACCAAGTCTGAGAGTACCAGGATTGGACAGTACCCATAGGTGGACCTTACGAAGAGTCAGTATATGAATGAGACTGACAGACGTGGAGTGATGAGGAGGCTATATGTACCTACCCTTCAGGTTGGAATCCCGGAGTATGACCCAGTAGTTTCTTTTACTTTCTTTAGTTGTACATGTACTTCCAGTTCCTTTTACTTTATAGTTGGGCTTGTATTTCCAACCCCTTTTACTTTTCACCATTATTTTTTTATACAGTTTACTTAGTGTTTTGTATCCAGGTGTGTGCCCTGTTGTGTGCATTTTAAGGTTATAAAGGCAATGCCTTCCCTGTTTTAGGGAATTACGTCTTTGGTGCTAGTCTCCAGCCCCTGTCCTATGGAAGGCGGGCTTAGGGTAGTCACAGCAAGGGCCCCGGGGACGGGTCGTGACAAAGAGAGGTAACTAGAAGGAATTTTGTAAACATTTAATTATTTTAATGTGAAAAGTATGTGAAGATGAAAATAGAGTTCCTAAGTGGAAATCTCCAAAATATAATTACGAACGACCATGAGTATTTGATATACATATAAATATAAGGAGATCACAAACGACATGTTGAAGGTATGGCATATTCTTCTTATATAGTTTACATTAAAAGAAAGAATCATGATTAGATTAATTTTTGGGAATCGTAAGACATGATTCATATTTCATATTTTAGAATTAATATATTGATGAATAACTCAATGAATCATGAGTAATGGTTTCAGAATAAAGTTGGATGAAAAAAATATATATTTTCTATAATTCAAGGTTCATGTTATATGAATCATGAAATATATAATTATTTTGAACATTAGTATTTAATAAAGGATTTGAAAATATATATTGAATGGTGCTGCTGATATAGAATAGTGATTTTATGGAAAGGTGATACTTTGATCAAGGGGAGGTAACCCTTAATTTATTCATGGTGTATATATAACAATGTTTGGATAAATTTATTTTGGAATGTAATGATTACCTTAGAACTAATAAAATATTTTAAAAAAAAATTAGTATGTGTTATAATGGATGAAGTTTACAAATTATTTCATTTAAGGAATATATAAAGTAATCTTTGGGATAAATAATCATGAATTATTTTCATAAGTTTTTATGGTAATTAAGGTTATTACCATTTTTCAAGAGAATATACGATGAGGGTATTCACCTGTTTGGAATGTGAGAACCATGTTATAATTTGTGATATCTGGGGGATCAATGTTAAGATGATTTCATAAAAATATTTATAATATTTTTTATTTTCATCATTTAGAAGGGTTATAAGGTTAAAAATTTATAAAATGTTTTTGTTCATCTTTCGAGAATGTATTTATGTATTTAGGATATATTGAAACTATTGGATAAAAGGTAATTTAGTTATTAACCTTATATCAAGAATATCCATCACATTTATTTTTTAAATTATTTTTATTTTGTTTTAGAAAAGGAAAAAAATATTTCGGGTGAAATTATTTCATGTTGTGAAAGGCCTTGGGCCTTGAACCCATGACCTAAAGATGATAAGGGTTTCATACCTAATTCTAGCCTACACAATGACCTGGTTAATGAGTAATTTTTTAGTTAAAAAATTATATAAATAAATATTTATGATCATCTGGTATTGTTAATTTTTATATCTGGAGATTATTTTATTAATCATATTGATTTGTAAGAAGTGTTAGAGACATATAGTTAGACAATTTATTCTTTTATGGGACATAATATTCATTAAATTTTCATTTTATTACCTCAGACATGAAAGTGAATTTCTTGATATCCATTTCTTAATGTAATGGAAGCATTTTAAATTAATAAATGTAAAACCAATGAATTAAATTGTGTCTGTAGAAGTATATCATGTTATTTTATTCCCTTATATTCTAGTTCAATAAATGAACTGCCTAATATTTGGAAAATGAACGAAAAATTTCTTAGTAGTTTAATTTTTTTAACTGATGTCCTTTTCAAAATCACATATTTATGACTTTGAGACCCACAAAATTTCATTGATCATTCAAATTTTCAAGATTAATGAACTCAATCACTCCTCATGAAAATTTGTCTTTTCCTCCAAGTCTGTGATTTCAATTCCCACTTATGTTCTCATATGTAGGGAGCTAGTTATGAGTTACTTTGGGTAATGTTTTAATATTTATTTTATAACATAATTTTTAGAATTCAATTTCTTCATGATGTAGTTTACTATTAAATGAACTTCCATGTATTAATCCTTTAATAACCCAGATGAATTTCAATGGTGAAATTAATTTTAAGGGGAATAGAATATAACACCATGAGATTTTGTGAAATAAAATTTTTCAAATTAACTTAACATTTTGTTGAAACTTTTCATTTCATGAGACACTGAATCTGCCTTTTTTTATATGAAAGTGCTAGGTTTGGATTGTATTAAATGCAACACCATGTTAAGCTTGCGCTACACACAACACCAAGCACATAAGAGAATATAATATCCCAAGATGTCAATATATATTTAATATTTTAAATATATTAGATTATTATACATATCATTCCATGAACACAATACTGAGTTAGCATGCATCATATGTAACTATGAGTTTTTTCGATGACTTGTGTTACATGCATTACCAAGTTTAATCAAACAAAAAAATATTATTAAAACATTATTACTTAATATAATAAGATGTGACCTAGAATATAAATTATAGATTATGAATAGTAATAAATATCTTACTAAAATGATTCTTATAAAAATATAAGATGAAACCTTTTCCTGCTACTTAATTTGAGATGAAAATTTATACAAATTGAATATAAGGGAAATGATTTTATTTTTTTGGTCAAAAAGATGTTGTATCATATTAAATTAAATTATTTATTATTAATGAGGTATTTTAATGTAATATATATAGTTATTAAAATATTTAATAAAATATTTTTTTGATATAATAGATTTGAAAGGAATAAGAGAAGAAAAAACATAGTATTTCACTTAAAAATACATATTTTTATAAAGGAAGGCTTACCGTCATTTAATGGAGAACCTTTTTTAAATCTAATTTTTGGATATTTTATAAATTTGATATGTAAATATAAAATTAATCTCTAAAATATAAACATAATAATTAGGTTAGGGTAAATATCTGGTATTTTTTTGTGATGTTTCTTTGTTTGAATGGTAGTGAAAAATTATGAATTTTAATTCAAAACTGATTTTTTCATAAAATTTATTTATAAGTATATATTAAATTTTAATTTTTTATTAGAGCGTAATTATGTAAATTATTTATCTATTAATACAATTCATATTATTTTAATTAATTTCACATTTATATAGACTATATAACCATAGAATTTATTTTACCAATTTAACTTTAAAAACCAGCATTATCGTCCCGTCTATGAGACTAAATTTAAATTAATTTCTGAAAATTATATGATTGTAATCTTGAAAAATGGATTAAATTTTTGAAATATATATAATTTATAATTAATAAATATTTTAACATAGTTTTTTATGAAAAATAATGTTGAATGTAATTAAACATAATTACAATGATTAAAGTGAAATTATGCTTAACAAGGGACTAAAGTTTTTACTCAGGGGCCCAAATGATCTGGAAAGTTGCCCGAAACATATTGAATGGAAATATATAGACCCTATAATCCCTTTTATATAATTTTTAGCATTATTTGAGACACATGAAATGGGAAAAATGTAAATGGAATTCCCTTTCCAGAAATTTACAAGATTGCCACTCCTCCTCCACTGTAAAAAGGCCTTCTATCCTCCGGTAACCTCACACCCCTCAAGACACTATTTATGGATGAATATCATCCCAAATAGATCATAAAAATACCTTCCCTAAACCTAGAATCCTAAAATTTGGAATAATTAAATCCAATGAAGCACTTTACTGAAAACTAAAAGGAGTTACCCAAACAACTGGATGCGTCTTTCTTCAAGATCTTTACATAAATTTCTATTATCCATCCATATACTCACCTCATTAAATTATTTTAAAATCACACCATTATACTCATTATATATTAATTATTTTATATTAGTGTTTTTACCTAAACTTACACACACTCCTTCAAAATGTTAATGAACATACCTTTCTTCTGAACGTCAAACCACCTTCTCACAAAATGATGTTGTTCATTTTTCTTATACCAAATTTCATGTAAAGGAATTATGATATAAAATATATTTATTTTTGATATATATTATATTTATTATTTATTTATGCATATTTATGTCTTTTATAACACATACCTTTATACTTTCCAACTTTTTTAAATATGATAATTTCGTTTGGGGAAGTGTGGACTACCACCTCATAAAAGTGATGAGATTTATTCACACACTACATCAAATATATTGAGTATAGTTTTAGTGAAATTTCATGATATATATGACATAATAATTTTAAATTAATGATTATATATATACTTTTATTTTATTTATATATATTATTTCAATGTGATAATGAAAAAGAGAAATAACATTCATACATACATACACCCTACCATCTCCATGAATAAAGTACTACATTTCATATTTATAAATGATATAGGTAATAATAAATATATATATACTGAATATAAATTTTATTGACTTCATGTTTTACATTCTCCAAAACATTATAAAAGTATGCATAAAAAAATTTAACAAATTAAGACACCTGAAAAAAACCAAGCAGGTATTACCTGAAGTAAAACCTTAACATGAAATCTTTAATAATAGGGTAATATAAATTCATAATACAACCATATATTCTAATAATAATAATAATAATTTTATTTAAATTATTTATAATAAATCTATATTTATTATATGTGAGTTTTTAAGGAGTATTAAGACATTCAAGAAATAATATAAGGGAATTTGATCTCACTTTTTATTTTTGTGACATACATATATTATTAACCACTCATTTATTTTTTGTTGTGCTTATAATTATAATGGATGTATTATATTATTAATATACTTAAATTTATTTTTATTTACATATCCATTTTCTAATCTTCCTTTCATGGAGTTTATGTTTCATAAGTTACAAAATTTATAAAGCTATTTTATCTAAATTTATCTTCTTTGGGACACCTTCAATGTTTTGCAACTATTTTTTTCCATGAGGTTTATACAATGAAATTGAAAAGTTATATCATGAATATAATTAATTTTATGATATTTTATGATTTTTTAGTTTTATTCAATATATTATGTTATGATTTAAATTTACAAAATTGTAAATGGTTTATAGATACAATCTCATTGTTTATCGATATTATTAATGATATTTATCCCCTTTTTGAAATATTATGACAAATATCCCAATAAATATTATAATATTTATTACCATTTGGTTATTCATGTTATATAGATGTAATGGTTCTATTTTTCCAATCATTTTTACATAATATGATCAAGAAACTGTTTAAAGAAAGCCATACTTCACCTCTCTTTTCTGTCGAAAATCTATGTTCCTTCAAAACTATGTTTTCTAAAAGGTTTTTGAAAACATTTTTATATTATAAAAATATCTTTAAAATGAATTTATTCCCATTCCTTAACTTTTAAACATAATTATTTTGTAAGAGGAATATTCTTTTTGTATTTTTTTAAGGAACATTTCTAAACTCTTTATGGTGGAAAATTAAGGTTCGACATATATGGATTTACATGTTGTCATAACATTAATTCCCTTTAAGATTATTTCAAAAATATTGAAAATATATTTTTTTTGTGTATTTATTTTTTTTTATTCTGTAAATTCATTATTTTAAAATGTTTTTCAATGAAAAAGTTTTCCAAAATAAAATTTGGGTTTAGAATGTGTTTTAAATAATTGTATAAATTTCTTTATAAGTTATCAAAATGATGTATTCAAGGAAATGATTTCAAGGATTTTTTTTATAATATTTAAATATATTTTCATTATAAAAGGTTTTTAAACTGTTTTAAAATATTATTTTTTAATTTTTCAAAGAAAAAGGTTTTCCAAATGTATTCAATATTCTTTTATAAATTTTCAAGGAAAAATATTTTTAAAATATTTTTAATATTATTTTATAAAATTAAAATTAAAAAAGTTTTCAAAATGTTTTCATGATTCTTTTATATGATTTCTTGGAAAATTATTTTCAAAATTATTTCACGCCTTCTATCTAAATTTTCAATTTATTTTTTAAGAAATGGATTTCTGAAAAAATGATTCAAATATTATTTTTCAAAGAAGAAAGAATATTTTTCTATAGAAATTATTCTATAACATATTTAAAAAATATTTTCCTTATAAGATGACATCTATTAATATTACTCATGAACCACTAGAAAATTACCCAATGGTTCCATTCATATTATTTCTTGAATGGTTTATGTTTTGATGGAACATTTTTTATGAAACCCATTTCTCTTTCACAGGTTTTGTATTTCTAAAATAATTATCTCCTTCACTAGTAATATTTTTATGAAATTTATTTTTCTTTCATGGGTTCTATGTTTATGATATATATTTCTCTTACATGGGTTATATGTCTATGAAAAACCTATTTATTTCTATAGTTTATACTTAAATGAAATGATTATCAATCTTATCTCTCTTCCACATGTTAGGATAATATTACATGTTTATGATAGCCATTTAATTTAATGGGTCTTGTTATAATTCATATTTATGATCGCATTGAAAACATATTTTTGATTTATTTATGATATGGGTGGTACCAATATCTCCCCCAATGAAATGGGTGAATATATATATCATGTGAGATATAATAAGATGGTATTGGGAGTGAACCATGACTACTACGATGGTCATGGGAGTAAAACATGACAGCTAAGATGGTATGGGGAGTGAAATCATACTACAATTATGGTCATCAGAGTGAACCATGAAAACAATTATAGTATGGGGAGTGAACCTATACTAATAAGATGGTGTTGGTATTGATTCTTAGACTACTATGTAAATAATTTTATATTATTATGTGTTTTCCCTAATTCCATTCTATTTTTTTGTTATTAATTCATGGATTATGTTATTTATTTCATTATGATTTATGTATTATGAAATAATGGTCATCATTACATGATTACTATGTAAGATCGATAATATGAAGGGTATTATATTTAATTTTAATGATTATGTTCTCATTCCCTTATACTCATTATAATGTTCAAATATCTCCCTTTTTTACCGTTAATAAGAATCTGATCTCACTCATTTCAATGATTACTTTCCCCTAGGTTATAATGATATGTATTATGATTGATGTGTATAAAAAAGGTTCAAGTAAAGATGAACCTAGTAGGGGACAATGTAGCTCACTTATATTCAATTGTTTATGATTCCATGTTTCTAAAGGCGCATGACTTATACAAGATTTGGGAATATGTTTTTTTAGTGTATAATGTATTCCTAAAAAGTAATGTAATTTTAATGTATGAAAATTTTTGTTCTCTATACTTTATTCTAACTTCATAAATCAAAAAATTATGTTTTTACGCCCATAACGATATCCTTGTTTGGACTGTTATTTATTCTTTTAAATGATTTTCCCAGCCTAGAATTTCTCCATCATCATTTAATGAACTAAATTTAGTAATTATATATCATTTTATATTCCAATATATACATATTATATGTCCTCATCGGTTAATCATTAACATTTCAATTAATTTTACTACTAAATCCATCTAATTCTCTATCAATTCCAATATTTTTCAAAATAATTATATATTATTTACTTACAAATGTTTTTTTGAACAACCTTTACATTTTCATTACTTTTTGAAATAATGTACATTTCATGCAATATAAAATTGAAACATGGTATGAAAAATCCTCGATATATTTTTTTATAATGTTAGGGGATGTGACTTATAGGATTGTGATGTAATTCTATAGGGTTTGAGGAGTGGGTTGTGAGGCAGTTTTATATCCCTACATGTTATGTGCCACATTAGGAAGTGAGAGATTAATATGAATGGAATATAATAAATGTGATTTCTCTATCCCAACAAGATAAATTTTACAAGTGTTAGAATTTGATTCTAGGGAAAATATTTTGTTGAGTGTGGATAATAGGATAACATCTCATGGTGAGGGGTGAATAGAACCTATACTCAGTTTCAAATATAAGGGTCAGTTTAAAACACTCTCGCATACACTAAGGTGTATATATTAAAAAATAATATAATGTGTGTGGACTAAAGATTTTCAAAATATTACTAATTCAATCCAATTGTTATTTAGTAGGGGTTAAGACATGATTTATGGGGTTGTGATGTAGAACTCGGGTGTAATAGAGTGGGATGTGATGACATTTCATAATACCACATAACAATTCAATCATTGGTGAATGAATTAGTATTTTTCATGGAATATTACTCATATGATATCATTCTCCTAATAAGATGCATTTCATAATGGTGGGTATATTAACAATGGGGGAAAATATCCAGGATTTTTGAACACCAGGGAATATAATATCAAACTAATAGAGATGATTGGGTTAGTCATCCACCCCTCACATTATTTATTATCCACATCGGTGGCTTGTTTCCCCTCATGGTATTTTTATTCTTAGGGATCTCTTTTTACGCACGTAGAAGACCACTCACTAAGAGAGATGTCTCATATGACATAAATTCTATTATTATAACTCCACCAACCCCTAATGTGGTTTTTAGGATGTTGTGTTACATCATATCCTCATAGCCTACACCAAATCCCTTGAGTGTAGAAGAAAAACACCAAAAATTATATTGCATCCCCCAAATTTCAAATATAAAGACAGATATTAAACACATGTAAAAGTTAATAGTCCTGAAATAAATATATTTTCTAACAATTTCCCCCTCAATTAATTTCCGATGTATTTGAACCTTTCAATAGTATTGATATGAGATACTAGGTCACCAGTTAACCATGAAAAATGATATTTTTTGTTCTTGTGGCTTAGTGCCCCTCCTTGAAATGTTCTCATTATGGATAACATACTAATATTATAAAACGCCTCTTACTGTAAAACCATTATATTTTGACATACCACTACATTTAAATAAGATATTTGTTTTGATTTAATTCTCTACATATAGAACCAGATGTAAAAAAAACCATGATATATTTTGATAAAATATAAATATTTATATATGAATGTTAAAACCTAGTAGTTGAATTATATGGAATGAATAATAGTATTTTATTTATGATATATTCATTTTATGAAAATAAAAAAAATAATTTAATATGAATGAAACTAAATTCACAAGTAAAAAATATTATTGAGATCATTTTAAAGAAACAATTTTTATTTTTATTTAAAAAATAATTTAATTATTTATTATTTTTTGAAGATAAGAAACATATAATCAATTTATTGTAATATATATTGATATGAATAATTAATTTATATATATTAGTAAATTATAGGATATAATAAGAAAATTTTGTCATTTTATAAAGATTATTTTTTATATATAAACATTTTAAAAATATATTTCATAATTTTATATAAAAGTTAAATATATAAATTTTATAATTTCTAATTGAAAAAATTAAAATTATTTTTGTATTTATCATAATAATATTGTTTTAATATTTATATTTGATATTATTCCAAAAATATTAATTTTATGATTACTAGTAAAGTAAAAAGTTTTTGGAAATACTGTCATTTGAGGTAATTATTATAATATATTTGGGTTTAAAAATAAAGAATATTTTAAAAAATTTATTTTTTTATTCAAAATTTCAATATAAAATTATTAATCTTATTTTTTCAACATATATTTGAGAATTTTAAACATAAATAATATTTTACTTGAGATATTTTTTTAATACATTATACATTTTTTATATAAAAATTATTTTTTACCACTTTAATAAATTGAATAAAATAATTTTTATTTCGAATTTTGAATCATTGGGATCAAATTATTAATAAAGTCCATTTTATTTTTATGGATAAAGGATAAATTACTTAGGTATAAACTAGTTATTGTATTATGAGTACATTGGGTTTAAAAGAGTTTAACATAGCTTAAAAGACTGAAAAATGTTAGAAACATGTGTGATAATCTGTGTATGAGCATGTTAAATACCATGTCTATTTATCACTCCATTATTTCCAATTTTTCATCCACATCCCTTTAATATTATTTACTATAATTAAAAAGCTATGTGTATTTACCTAAATCGCATCAGTTACCACTTATAAAATGTGTCTATCACCAACCCTTTAATAAAAATCCTAAAATTTGGTTTCTACCTAAAAATAAATAAATTTTCTATCCCATTTAATCCAATTATTATTATATTTGCTTCCCATAATAATATTTTATCATAAGCACAACTTTTCCAGGGGACACTCCTTAAAAATATAGAAATTTTTAATGTGATTAGTCCTTCTCACATAACTTATTTAATTTATATATTACATTAAAAAATATAATTTTTCCGTTACAATATGGTAACATTAGTAATGGTTATTTTTTATTTTTTTAATAGAATAATCATTAACTACCTATCCCCTTTTCCTTAATAAAAATTAAAATGTGATTTGTGTGCATGTGCTAACTACCAGCTCAATGAAAAATGTTTTTCCTTTCCCATCACCACGAAACATGAATTGTTCAAAATGGGAACCTATTAATTAATTTATATATTTATAACATGTTTTTGATTTGTATATAATAAACCAAATTATTTATTTCTTCCATTCCTTGTAAAACAAAATCATCATCCATTTTTACATACAGACTACCTCTTCCATTTAATAGGTTATTTTGTTTTCATCCATTACCTCATTTAATTTATAATAAGAATAATGTTTTGGTTTCATAAATATTATTTTCATGATATTATTATAGTTTTTTTGTAATAAATTGGATAATATTTTCATTATATGATTAACAAATGATCATTAACAATTCAATCATTTAAAATAAGAATATTAAAAGGAAAACCTTTTTATTCAAAATATATAATATTTTCATATCCATTACCCTTTATAATAAGTAAATATAAGTATAATATTTCGAAATTATCAAAACTAAATATATTCAATATGATATTCGTATAATGATATTTCAACTAAACCACAACATATTCCTCCACTAGTCTTGTTATGATTATGTTTCGGTCCACTTTACCACCTACCTAAAATATTGAAATGAAATTATACCATTGATGACTATGGAAGTATAATTAAAAGGAACCTATTAAATAAATACATAATATTGGAATATTCTATAATTTTAACAATTCTTTATAAATCATAAACTATGAAAATTACATCATTTACATAAGATTCAATGGAACAAGATCATCAATGATTTCATCCTCATGGATTAAAACCAAAATAATTGTGGAATGAAATTAAATAATCATTAATATATTGGACCCCGAATTATCTTACATTTCACAATAGTTTAGTGATTAACATTGTAACATTATGCAGGTCTACAATGTTTTTATCAAACTAATTCAAATTAATATGGATTACATACATATAATATTAATAATAGGTAATAGGTTACAATAATTATTATATCAAATAATTATAAATAATTTTTAAGAAAATTATAGAATATAAAATGGTTCTTAAATTTTTTATTATTTTGATTAATTTTTTATAGAGGATTTTTGAGTGAATTTTAACAAAACGGGACTTTTTGTAAGTGTTTTCTTGGACACAATTTTGATTCATTGAGAAATATAAATTGTGTGCACCATGTTTTATTTATATGGTGTATCTATTACCCATAAATGTATTTATATAATATTATTTTAATTCATGGGATATAAAAATCCAAATCATACTACCTAATTTAGTTTTATATTGATTCAATTATTACCCCAATAATAAGGATTTTTGGAAACTCAATATTCGTTAATTAATCTATGATCATTCTCATGAAATTATTTCATATAAGATGGATAAATTATAACATTTTTTATAATATATGGAATTCTTTTATTTTTCTATTTATTAATAATCCAACTTCATAAATCATTTTCAAATAATTGATACATTATATAGTATGTTTCCCATAAAATATATTTATAGCTCAAATATCATTGGGGTTATAATGTATTATCATGAAATGTTTTCATACAAGATTGGATTATCACACCACTATTTTTTATATGATAATATACAATCACATATGGAAAAATGATGTTTCCATATATATAATATTTTATTAATATTTGTACGATGTTGGTTTTCGGTAAAATTATTTAAAAAGTATTAACCATATTCATTTCCATTAATTAGAAAATATTTTATATTTGGATCCACATTTCTTTTAAAAATATTAATAAATAATTTTATTTATTGGGACACTCCCTTTTGGTCCACTCTCTCATTCGCGATGTCATAGCGTCGATGGTGATGGCTAGTTCACCCCATACCTCAATTGGGAGGGGGAGGGAAGTCTATCCCATCCTTCTCCATATCTGATAAATCACACCTCTCCCCTTCTAAAACCCAGATTTTCTCCCCTAATTTCCAACCATCTAATTAAGCCCAATGGTTTCTGTTTTAATCAACGGCGTTCCAAAACATTAATTATCTAATTTTTATTTCACGGAGGCATTGAGTCTTTTGGATATTACCCTGGATTCTCACTTCTAGTCTCACCGACCTTTGATGAATGACTTTGATAGGTCATTTTTTAGTTCATATGGTTTAAAAGACCGCACAACTATTATCCTCCTAAAAAAATGTCATATGATGGTCCAGTTTTCCTCTATGGAACATTTGATATGTGCATGGACCAGTGCCACCTCAAATGAAATAGATGTGGATTCTACCTATTTGATAGTCATATTATTTTCACTTTAAATGGGATTCTACCTTGGTTTGAAATTGTGTATGTTTTCCTGAACTCCCATTCCCATTTCCAAATCAATAAATTTTACAGATGCTAGGAAATTTGGTAGGAGGATATCTATGTTCCGATAGTAGGACACACATCATGAGTCACCCAATTAATCCACAGTTATCTATGTAAGTGGAAGTATTAATCCCACCGGTGGAATGGGTTTGGATTTTGACTAGGGATGAACATAGGTAGATGAAAGTTATGGTTTTAGTGTCTTGGGTTACATATTACACTTTGTGTCGGCACCTAGGGCAGTAGCCCTCTTGTTTCCATAGGGTCGGTTGGCATAGGGGGGTTGAATTGGAATTGGGTGAAAGTGATCCTACTCTCCAGCTGGAGGGTAATGATGTAGCCTCTGATATTTCCATATAGAAAGAGACCATTTCTTCGAATCACACAATAGTTGCATACATTTTTTGCCCACTTGATGTTCGACCTAGATAAGTGCTCGGTGTTTTAGTAGGTCTCAATTGATCCAAGGAAGTATGAGGGGTTTCATGGCACAAATACCATGAACATTTAACTAAATCTACCCCATTCAGAGGCACTACATCTGATCAGTGTCCTTGACCATGAGGAGATAGTTATGTGAGCAGCTAACGGGAAAATTGATGCTTTGGGAAAGGATAACACTATCGCGGTCCCGTCTTTTATAGATACTGTCAGGAATGGTGGATAGTGTATTGGGATGAAGAATGTGAGATCTTCCCATAGTAGTGGTGTTATTACCCTTTTTGATGCAATGTTTCTGCAAGACAAACCTTGTTTTTCAGATCTGAATATTTTTTTTCTATGAATTGATGGATTGCGGATTATGACAATGAATCAAAGGAAATCAGGATCCATAATCATTTCTCTACATTGAGTGGAGATGGTAAAGAGAATGCAGAACTATATGGATAGAAAAGAAACATTCCAAGAGGTATTAGGAAACATCTTGTGTCATGTTCTACAAAGGATATGAAGATCAATGATAAAGATGTTGAAATAAAGTTAGCAACATATCAAAAAAAGAACTCTCAAGGGGAAAGAATGGTGCGGTCTAGATTACAGAATGGGAAACATGGAATTCTATTCCTAGGAACATTCTAGTCCATAAAGTGGGAAAATAAATAACTTAACAGGATTATTTTAATTCTCCAAAGACTAAAGTTACTAGATCATCGTGTATGGTAAAGAGGAATGAGATAGAAAGAAAATAGGGGGATCCATCAATGGCTGAAGGGTTCAAGAAGGTCTCTAACATAAGTGGTATGTCATCTCCATCCATGGACATCAAGGATTCTGATTAATTAAATGATCATGTGGGTGAAAAAAGTGTAAGAGATGGAGTATTGGAAGCAGACAAAGTGGAGTGTCCAAAGCTCCTTCATTATTCTAACGAACAACTACTATAAGGAATTTTCTAGAACAGATATTCAATAGAGTATGTTTATAGAATTTATGAGAGAAGTATTTGAGTTGATATTAATGAGTGGTTAATAGATTTTATCCATAAATAAGAACAAATAATGGATATAGGTTTCAATTAACATAAAATAATCTTCGAGGAATTTATCTTGACATGGGAAAAACTACTTAATCATTTTGATGAATTTTTCAATGATGACCTGAATATCCAAGTAAATTCTATTCAATGGCAACTATATAGGGTGGACAAATCTATAAATCTTAGTCTAGTCTTTGAAAAATCTGTGAGTTCCTTCAATACATAGTGATCTTTATATTAATCTGCACAGTTCCCCACTTATCTCTTAAAGTGTCGTTGAAATGAAATTTATCTTGTTAGTGTTTAAAAATATTTATGTCATTTTAGAGTTTCAATTATTGGAGATTAATTTTAAAATAAAAATATTACAAAAAATTTCACCTATCATGTTCAAAACATATGTTTGAGTGTGACATATATGTTTTTATTTTATGTTAATGTTAAAAATTAAATCTAAATTATCTTTTAATTTTTCACCTCAATTTTTCTTTTCATAATCAAATGGATTTAAACCCACTGTATTTATGTTACATGATTTATTCACAAATAAATATATATTTTTCGGGGCATTATATTTGTGGTATAAAAAAATATGATAATTGATCCCTTCTAAATTTACATCTTTCAAATAATTGTTTTCTTCTATGTAGACATCCTTACGAGTTTCCTTCTTTTCACTGTGGATATATTCTCCTGATACAATCCACCTATATTCCCCAAATTAAAAATATAATGTTTTTATTTATAAATTATTTATTATCAATGAATAAAATTTTTTCCCTAACCATCCACCATGAATAGGAAAAACTTCTCTTCAAATGAAATTATATTTTATAAAATCTGTTTTCCATTTCATTGACTAATGGGTCTTAAACTATATTTTATTCATATATTGATTGGGTATATTATTGACATAATAGTATAAACCCTATAGTATATAGTGTTAGATTGATATATTATTATAAATAAAGCCATTACATTAATCAATTAGGGAACATTTGAAAATAAGTATATTTGTTATTTGGTAGGAATTGATTTCCATTACTCAAGTGGGTTGATTGTATATATTTAACCATCCACCTATATTAACTATATTGGATATAATCTTGTTATATCTTTTATATATGTGGGGAGAAAAAAAAATTTCATTATTTCGGAATTCAAATGTAGATTATTAACATAAATATTTATTACATCTCATATACTCATTATATCATATGATGAATGTATTATATAAAAATAAAGGATTGGTTGAATAGGATTATATTTCCCCTTGATGCGTCATTAAGTATCATGTGATTGTCATATTTCATAATTTGGTGTTTTCCTCCCCAATATTGAATAAAAAAATATTTTCACCTTGATGACATGAATGATGTCGTGGATATTATCATGATGGAAATAATGAGTTCTTGGATTAGGCCTTGAGGGTATGATCATGATATTTATCATTATTCATACCATCATCATAAATATAATTACTTTCATCAATAACATCTATTAATTTTATTTTTTATCCATTCATATATTATTCTTTCAATTTTATTTTATTATTGAATTATGATGATTACATATTCCTACCATAATATTTACTCCATATTTATTTCATGATTTCATCTATTAAAATGTTTCACATGCTAAGAATTTTATCTCTCCCATTCTTAGGATAACATTTCCAAAAGCTGTAAAATAATTTATTATATATGATATATATATATATATAACAAAATTGATTTCCTTTAAAATTTATGGGATATTTTAATGATTTTTCATGGGTTAGCTATTTTTTATTACTACGGGGAAATAATGTTCGTTAGATTTAGTCAATGAAATGTCTTAATAAGATAAATTTATAATTAAAAAATATAATTTTAGGATGTAATAGATGTAAAAATAATAATTTAATTCTTCAAGGAGGATGATTATATTCAAGAATTTATACTTTTTATTAATAATTGTATGTAATGTATCTGTTTTTGGACCAATGCTTGGGGGTGCTGGTTTGGGGTACAAAAGTTATTATTAATGTGGGGTTTAGATAACTTTAAAGGTTATATTATTAGTTAAACATGATTTATTTGTTGATAAGATTTGATTTATTAGAATTTACTATTTAAAAATAAGATATTATTTTAGTTGAGTTAATATAGAATATTTTGCGATTAATGATGAGATAATATTAGAAAAACCCATAAGATTAAGTCCATGTATAGGATTACATCCTTTAATTCTGGAATTTTTATGGATTTCGTTTTTCATAATAACGAGATCCTTGTTTTCATACTAAAAGATGATGTAGGATCTAGAATAGATTTAACTATGGTTAATAACTCTAGAAAAGGTATACTGGTTATTAACATGATTGTCACATTGTGTACGATATAAAGGGATAACCACACACCTTGTTTGCAAATCCATGGGAATATTATTTGGGTAGACATATAATATTTATAACTTTTGATAGGTGATTGATTCTGATATTATTTAATGGATTAGGTTAGAAGAATTATAAAAACAAACTTAATGTAATGAATGTTGAATCAATAATGGTGTAGGTGTAATTAAGAGTGATATAAGGTAAACGTAATTCATTATTTGTTAATAAGATAGTATCATAAAATTTTACATCCTAATGTTGATTTTTCATAAGTATATTTATGATATTAATAACAATATGTTAATCTTTCACTTTTCATGTTATCCCCTTTTGGTTTTAGTAAGTAATGAATCATGAGGAACCAATTTATCAACGGGTGTGATGGAAATAAATGGAATGTCTCAAAAAACTAAATCATATAAAAGGGAAGTAAAAAATATAAATTAAGTTATTTTTTCAAAACAACAACCTAAAAATACTATTAACCATGAGAACATACTTTAAAATCCTGGACACATCAGAGAATATAAGTAATGAGCATCAAGTATGTTCTGGGGCTGAATATAATAAATGAAAGAAGATTCATCTTCCTTCATGAAAAATATGTTGAAATGGTCATTAGATAAATTTAATTAAATGGATATATTTATGATATAATTTTGGATTTTAAGGCCATTATACTTGAAAATTTAAGGTATTCAAAAAATGCGGCCATAATAAATTTTTCCATTTCTAAGAGAGTTGAGCATTATATGACTCAATGTCTCAATATTTGTGCTAAATAGTAAAATATTCACCAAGATAGTGAAAACATGGGAACCCTTTTGAAAATATTGTAAAAGTAGTTGGTTGTGATTTTCGAATATAGATTTTTCTATTACATATGTCATGTATGTTTTCAAAAACAATTGGACATTGAGTAAAAAACCATATTGGTATGACTATGATTAAATCATTTTAAATGTTTTTGGTATTTTTATTATTATATAACTAGATATTATTTTTATAATATAATTTTATATGAAATTAGGTATAGGTAGGTTCCATTTAGTAATAATTTATTACAATTTCCCATATAGATAAATCTCAAATAAAATAATTAATGAAAACGTGATCACCATTCAATTCAAGGTTAAGTATTAGTTACCTATAGAAATTACTCTTATTATATGAGTTAAATTACAAGGACATAATTTATATAATGCGAATGAACACCCCATGATAGTAATATATTACATACATCAAATAAGTCGTTGTGTTTTACAGCATTATCTACACAGAACAACTTGCATAATTGAAATTTCAATAAATTTAAATGAAATATAAATATGTATGAATGACCCTTAAAAGAAATCAATTATATTTTTATAAATGAATATTAGAGTCCTATTTATTAAATATACATATATAGAGTAAAATTAAATAATTAATATGAATAAATTAACTTGATATAACTAAAATGACTAATAAGACAATTTAAATTAAAAAAATCAGTTTCAAGAAAAATATTTTTTTATAATGATTTTATTTTAACATAAGAAACATTTAATGATAATTTTTATTTCTTGTAAATAATTATAACATTTTAAATAAAATTTCTCATGCTAGGTGATGTGTTAGTCTGGGCTTCCAAATTCTAGAGAATCTCAATATTGATATCGTAAAAATATTAATGTAATTATATCATGCAAGAATAATATTTATGAAATAGTGGAATAAATTATAAATAGTGTCTATGATTATATATCTAAGACTGTCACTTAATCTGGAATACAGGTTTTACCCTGTACACTATAAAAAAATAAGTGTCAAGTATTTTTTTAATGTACGGTAACATTCATTAATAATTAAATTTATTTTTTTATAAAATTATTTATTATTTTAATACTATGAAATAATAATCTCCTATAGAAAACATTTTATGGAAAATTCATAAGATTACCTATAGAGTAATAGGTATTGTGGGAAGCCATTTGAGAATAATTTTCAAACAATCAATGGAATATCATGGATTGGTAGTTTGGGATCCAACAGATGATTTTGGTTCTCACTAATGATTGTGACATTTATAAATTCATCATCAATTATTGATTCAAAACAATGGTAGGGTAAATGTTTTTTTTGTATGAAATTTTTTTACATATGACAAATGAGAATCAATTCCACTAACAGATTTCTTCGTGGGTTGATCTTGGTTTTAGGTATATATTCATCTTTTTAAATCATTGAAGTGATTATATTAGATTATTTTCCATTTAATTATTTCTTTTCATTATTTTTTATATGGGAAATAGATTAAGGGAAACATGAACAACATCTAATGTTCATTCCAAAATTATGTGCATTTCTTCCACCATTTTTTGCAGGTTATTCATCATCATTTTCTTTGGAATGTGATTAGAAAAATACATTTTAGGAACTCGTTTTGTAATCACTCATTGGAGAAATGGATATATAAATCATGATTATGATTAGGATCATTGGAATTTTGGAACTCCACTATGATTCAATAAGAGTTTATATTGGATTGGGAGACCTTTATTTAGAGTTTAGTGTGTGGTTTTGACACGACACATCAACAATTGTTTCTCGAGTAAATGATATGGTAATAATCCATTAGTCAGTTGAAAAAAATGTATGGCCCACCTAGATCCAGGATTAAAGGGGATAATCGGAGAAGAATTGGTAGATGTGGAGGCATGAGTGAAAATAATTTAACAACAATAGGCTTTAGGAAATACTCAAGCTACACATTGTGTAATGTAGAAGAAAATGTATAGTGTGGAACCACGAGCTGTGATGTCTAGGGTTTCGAAAATGTAAAACATAAAATTATTTTTAGACCCACCACAAAACATGTGACTATTGGTTGAATAATTTATATATAACCATGGTTTACATGTTTATAAATTCATCAAGACAAACAAGCACAATTAGAGTTCATAGGCATGGCCTAGTACATAGTCACGACTAGAGTACATAGGCACAACCTGATACTCATACAAATCTTGTGTTCCCAAATATGTATAACTACATGGGAATCATTATAGTATAGGGGAATGTCTAGGGTACATGGGAAAGTTTTTAGGGACATGGAACAACTGAAACATATAAGACATTTCTTATAGTACAAGTTCAAGTCGTGTACTTTCTCTGGGGATGTGTAAGGCCCTCATTATCATTCGTGTGGACTAGTATCTCTAGTGTGTGTTCACACAGTGCATATCCCTATGTGCAAATTGAGGCCTCTTTTTATAGAGTAGGATTTGATCACCTCTATAGGATTAGTCATGTATAGAATTCTGAAATCATTCCACTTGACCCTGGATATGGTCCCCTATTGTTCCTTTTTTTCACTATGTGGGGATTTAAGAGTCATCATGACCATGAAAACATGGTCATATAATTCCTTACATAGCATGTTATTCAAGGTAAGATTTGGTACATAACATACAACCTTAGTGAGATCCACTATCAACGTATCAATATCTATATAGGTCAGGTGACTACTAATTCGGTGAGGCCAGATGAAACTGATCTCAAAAAATAGCACCGTCAGTGATGACATAGCTTAAGGAGTGAGTTAACCCGAATGATCATTAAAATGATGTCTTAAAAAGAATATTATGGCTATAATCATTTTTATTCCACATTGAGACTTGGATTTTGTCACAAGTATATCAAGGTTTTTCTTATTATCTTTTCTATTCAGATTCACATATCTTCGTGATGATGAGAAAACTAAACTCTTGATTCTATATGTTTGGTGAAGATAGGGTGTCCTATTGGGTATTATAGTACTCACTAATTCAAGAGATATTCTATAACATTGTGTTTAATATGATTATTAAAGGCCTTTTAATGGATTCATAGTAAGAAAAATGGTAGGTTGAGAATAGTTTATCTAGGCTGGACATAGTTTCTGCAAGGTTCCAGGCTGGAAAAAATACCCTACTTATAATAGGGTGGACTCTATTTTCTTTTTTGGGTGGGAATTTTTTCATCCAATTAAAATTTTCATCAATTTTTTCATACATATGTATTAGATATATTTAATAAATTTATTATTGTAATAGTTGTGTTTTCACCGCCAACATTTTAGGGGTATTTGGAAATTTGTTTATGTGAATAGATACAATAGCCTAAATTTTCCTATTCATTAATTATTCATATTCAAAAAAGTTCACTTAACCAAATATAATTCTAGGAAGGATGGGGTGTCACACTAAACATACTGATGGCTAAGAAGAACCTGATGGGTCGGTTCATGATAGAGTGGTATCCTATGATTGTTAATATTGTACTGATGTTTGAAGATTGTGTAGTTTTGAAGATGGATTTTGAAATAGAGATATAATTTAAAGGTGTTTCAAGTTCCATATTTATGTTCAATAGATCTAGTTTCAGTGAGTAATCTATCAAATCCATTCAACAGTATACTAAAAACATTTTTTATTACTCGATACATATCAAAATTGTTTCACAGAATAAAATGGTAAATTAGTCATATATGAATCTATTTTTGTTTCCATTACCTTCTTGATTAATCTCTGAATATTAACTATAAAATACCAAAATACACACTATCAGGTCCTATTTTAAAATAAAAAACATTAAATTTCTAGATTTTATACCGAATAAGGCTACCCAATTTTTTCCATACAAAATCTAAATAATCCGATGAAAAATTTGAATCAGATACATTATAAATAACATTTTAGGATTATAGTTTTAGGAAATTAGGAATACTCTTGCCTAAAAAATATGTATTTAAATTATAATTTCTCTAAATTAAATCATATTTTATTAATTTAAATTTTCTTAATCGTCATCATCTATTTGAAATCCTTCTAAACTAAATTATTTTGATATCATTCTAGATAAACTAGGGGAAAATAAAACATACTAAGGGAGAGAACAATTTCTCATTATGGGTCAACTGAATCATTAACAAATGAATTTCCTAAAATAGTATACGAGTTTTATAAGAAAATTCTAACATAATCAGTGTGTATGATCCAATAACAAAAGAGATCATACCCATGAATACATGAATCATCAATCATGAAACATGTCCTAAGTATTTAACAATAGATAGTGTCATAAGAATAAATAATCTTAAGACATGTGATATTAATCATGATTAAATTAAACATTATAATACCATGGAAAGAATATATAAAACATGTTGGTTTATTACAACCCCAATTAATAAAACCATTACAAAACCCTTACAACTCGGAATAAGCTTAAGTCCAATATGTTATATATTTCCTTAGTGATTTTTATCATTTCTCAATTTATTGGAGTGCTATATAGGAACACCCATAGACCATAAACAGGTTCCATTGAAATTAGGATAACATGTGGGAATGAAATGGGTTCTATAACAATCTCATTGAAACAATATTAATCTATCTATAAGAAGAAGAAGTGTGGTATCAATATATCATATTCCCATTAGAATTAGAATAATGGGGTGATTTCATTGATTTATAGAAATACCATAAAAATATCTTAAAGAACATTGATTGGGAAAATAACTATTTCATTTAGAAAATTATTTTTCAAAACTAACCATCACAAAAAAATAGAAAATAATTATTTTAAAAAATTATATTTTGAAATTATAAATTAAATTTTATAAAATTTGAGTGTTCATGATGGCTGGAAATTGTATTCAACGTTTACACATAAAAACATTGATTTTGTTCACTTTTTTGATAAAATCTAAATTTTCATTGTTTTGAAATGGACAAAAATATTATTTTGAAACAATTATGTATAAATTCATAATTTATTAATAATTAATTTCTATAATGTTAAAAATTTTATTTTGAAAATAGTTTTTGAAAACATGGTTAAGGAAGAAAATAGATTTATGTCCAAAGAGATGAATGAATTTGGATTTCCTTGAAAAAACTCTCAATAATTTTAATTACCAATGAGTGGATAAAATAGAACTATTACATGAAAATATCATGAATAACCAATGTAGAAGTAAATGAAATTTTTTTTTAGACACTGATCAAATACGTTTCTTTAAACAAAATTTAATATTAAACAATCTCAATTAAAAGGATATATTGATATAAACCACTATAACAATCATAATATTATTGTGAGAATTTATCAATGAATCAATTATGTATATAAAATTTATATTGATGTCAAATAAGTAGAAATAACATATAACATAACTAAATGTAATTTCTCACATAATCGTTAATTGGGATAATAAATTAAGTAGAGGTTTAAACCAAAGAATGGAAATTTAATAAACAAATTATTTACCACATGGTACATATAAAGTAAAATCCCCTTTCGATAAATAATTCAAATTAAAAAATAAAATGCCAATAACAAATAATAAATTATTAAATTACATGTAAAATGGGTTTTATAAACTATATATAAATGTAATTATTTTAATATAGTTTCAAAATCCGTCAATGAAGGGAAATTGAAATGATGTCCTGCACCTTGAGTCTGACATTCCACATGTGTTTTATCTTACAAAATAATAATATTAAGTAAATAATTTAAATTCCAGAGAACATTATTATGTTTTATTATTACTTATATTTCAATTAATAACATGTTATATACAATTATATAATTGATTTTTTACGTAGTATGTTTCGACCGCATTCAACATTTATTTCTAAAATGACTTTTTTTGGATGACTATGGTCAAAGTGGTTCAATTTCAAGCATCATAAAAATAGTAATAATAAAATATATAAAAAATTTATCCATAATTTATAATATGATAATCAATAATGAAATGTGGTTTTGATAAATTATGTATGCTACAATTATGGAGACTGTAGGTTATACGCATGCATGAATAATGCTTCCATTTTTACATGATCATTATTGAATGGAGGTAACTAATATTATGTCATTATAGAATAAAAAAATATCATATATACCATATAATTTCCTTAAATAGTATTATATATGTTAGTTCCAAAAGAGGCCTAGATTCCTTGAGAGGGGAGTGAATCAGGGTTTGGATATTCTTCTCTAAATTCTTACTACCCCAATAGATCTTGACCGCTTTATTATAAGGGTCACTTTATTTTCACTTAAATGTTTAAGATGATCTTATTATTTCCTCAGTTATCTTGTGATTATGATTTGAATATATATAGGAATGAAATCACAAGGATGTAATGATTTTTACTTGGTTCACTCTCACTAGACTATATCCATGGAGTATACACCAGCGATGTGCCGATTGTACCAAATTTATTAAGGATCACTACCAATAATGATGTTAGGGATAAATCACTTATATGCACAAGATCACTAGATTTATATGGTTTAGAGTTTTCTCGCCAAATTCCCAAGGGTTACTCCATATGTCTCTTTATCTCGGTCAATCCTGGTGGAAATGATCACCGTCTTCCACTTCCTTTTCTCACTTCTTTTGGAATAGTTCTACTCACAGTTAATGGACTTTTAGTTTGAACATATTTTGTGGACCTATTGGTCCCATCATTATCTCTAATGAATACATACTTATTTTTATGTGGATGATCTGTTGAAGTTCCACTTTCATGCAATAGAGGAATACCAACATTCCATAGATGCACTAGGCAATGCCATCTAGATATCTTTTGTGATGGTCACTACCTTCACGAAGCTCCTCTTTTGTGGAGCTCAAATTTGTATTCATGAAGAACATTCAATCATGAATATAATATAGCCTTCGTAAAGCTCCATCCATTCCCAAAGCTTACTTATCCTTTGCATATTTACATACTTTCATGATCCTCATAACATTAGCCTTGAATTTACATCTTTCATGAACATTTCAACAGATCGCCTTCATGAACCACCCATAATTAACCCCCCTTCATAAACAACCCTTCACAAACAACCTCTGTGATTCCAGAGCCTTAAATATATTCCTTAAGTCTTGATAATTTTCTGAAATTGGTAGAGGCTTATTTTAATTTTTTTCCACTAATTCTAGATCTATCCATCAATGTTGAAATTATTTCATAGAGCTCCCTTTTTTCTGCCAAAAATCTCTCTATTTCACTAATCTCAATTGAAATTTCCCATTCTTGATGCACTTCGTAATCATAGAGATCTCTATAAAAATATTGCCCCACAATGATTCCCCACTCGTGATGCTCATTGTTGTTTGTATAGATCACCATCAACATTAATTGATCCTTCACAAAACACTACTCATTAATACCATCTTAATGAGACTCATGCCTTTTCTATATTTTGATGAGATCTTCAGGGAAATCTATATTTCGAGATGCTTTCCAAACTCCAAATTTTAGACCCCAAATGTTTGGAAAATACTGGGGAATGACATCACAATGTGTGCATACTTTTCAATAGTACTTCCATTGTATCCATTCATTCAACCTGAATTGTTTTTAATATATGGTGTCAAAAATATCTCTGGACACAACAATAGATCATGTAAATCCTCCTTATTAACAAACACAATCATCCCCAAAATACTAAAAAGTACCCTTGAAATATTTTCTCCAAAAAATATATATTACCCATGTGTTTTTGTGCTGAAAATAGTGTCATATTGTTTTGTGAAGGTAGTATTCCACATGTACGTGAATTATGATATCATCTTTTAGTGAGTAAAATGTAAAGGAAGAAAATGATATGTATATATTATCTTATCATAATGATATATATTTCATGAATATAATAATTATTTAATTTATATCACATATATTATTCATATTTGTCATTTTCACCTTCCACGTAAATCTTTAGTCAAAGATGAATCACATCGCCTCGCAAGACGGCAATATGACATACACACGATCGACCATATCGTATCCCCTATAGAAAAAAATTTAAATAAGTTATATATAATATAATGAATAAATAGTTTTAATTATGTAATTAATATCATAAATATAATTTATAACCATCATGATACCTAACCATGAATTTCAGTAATGGAAACCTAAATGACATCTATTATCGAGGTGGAGGTCTGTCGTACGCACTAATAAATATTTCATAACATATTTAAGGAAAGAGGAGAATTATTTATTCTATTAAATTAGCATAATAAAATATATTTATATATAATATACTGAGGTTACTATATAAATTCAATTTAAGTATTATTTGAGTTTTTTGAGGAATAAATAAAATAAAGAGGGGGGTTTCCTATATAAATTCAATTTAAGTATTATTTGAGTTTTTTATTCGCGCCAATATCCTTCGTTGGTTGTATTTTTCACCAAAATATAGACTCTAAATTTATATTAGAGAAATAAGTAAGTCATTATGTTAGGTATTTCCCAAACAAATTGGTTATTAAGTTGAGAATAGATTAAAAGAGGGGGTTTCCTTTATATGTGAGTTCACTGGCACAATTATAATTTTTGAGAATAATGAAATCCTGCCATGTTGTTTTCTTGTCAAAATGCTCCAATAATGCACCAAAATATATCATATAAGGGACAAGGTCAAAATATTTCCATCTATTATATTTCATAAATTAATTTATGTCATTTTAACCATAAACATTTTAGTTTAAACAACTAGTAAACCCTTTTTACCTTAGCCACTAATTAATTTTATAGTTTTCAGAATTAAATTTTCACTAAAATTATGTTGAAAATATTAGATTATAAAAATTATTCTGATTAAAAATAAGGAATCCATTTTTCTAAATTTGATTCATTTAATTTATACAATTTAAATTAAAATTAATCCCACATACATGACAAGATACTGGGTTTTCCATGAGAATAGGATCAAAAGTTTAAAAAGTTTGTGTATGAAATATACATATGAAATAGATTAATGTAAACTAAATTGAATAAATAGATATATAAACGAAAAAAATATTACATCAAAATAAATTAAAATATAATTTAACATTATTATTAATTTATAAGAAACGAAGGTTCTCAATTTAAATTCAGTTTTTTAAGTAGTACTCAGAAAATTATCATTTCAAAAAATTATCAAAAATTATACCTAATAAATTTCTGAAAGGATGATTTAAAAATGAATTTTATTTTTTCAAATTAAATTTATGAAATTTTCAAAAAAATAAATTTGAAACAATATGCATAGACGTGATGAATAAATGGTTTTTGATAAATTTATTATTCAAACACAATACCATTTTATATTAACTCTATAACTGATAATAATCAATGTACTAATATAAGTCAACATTTATTTATATATAGTATATAAATTTAATTTAAAAAATTCTTCATTAAGTAATATTTTAATTAATTAAAATGGAGAATCTTTATGTACTTTAACACAACTTTCAGAAAAAAACATGTTTTTTAAACCAAAACAACGCTACTTCTAATGTCCGATATAAAATTGATTAAAATGGGATTAAGTGGGTTATATTTTACTATAGAATAAATATTTTAAATTAAAAACATAATGTGAAAATTAAATTACTTAATTTATTGAAAATAAAAAATATTTTTATAACAATATGTATTAGTCACTATTCACAAAAAAAGATATATTTTCAGAAAAAAATAAAAATTGTCACTCAATGAAAATTTTGATCACCTAATTAAATAATTATTTTAATATTAAAAAATACATATTCTTATAGTTATAAATAAATTATAATATTTTATTAATGTTAAAAATAGAAATTATATTTGTCTGTAAGAATATTTTTGAAAATAATGTTACATTACAAAACAATTATTGATTATTTACTAAATGTATATCAGTAGTTTATATTGAGTATGAAATTTATATATATATATATATATATATCATGAATTAATCATTGTTATTTATACCTACCAATTGAACTAATTCTTTATAACGTTTATATAGGTTGTTAGTCATTTAAGCTTGGCGTTTCGTGTGGAATACATTATCAAAAATTAAAATATCAATGTTGCTTGTATAAAAAGATATCAAGGATATTAAATATATTTAAATTATATATATATCATAACTTCTTATAGTGTTTCATTCTCATGTAGTCTGAGTGTTTTTCGACTATGATATCAAACATAATTGTTTTCTTTTAAATTCTAGTGGTGTTACATACTCTCAACTTTAAAAAATTGTGTCCTATAAATTTGATATTTATATCAATAATAAAAAGTTGGACATATGAAAATAATTTTTTTTTGTAAACAGAAATTGTAAAAAGTTGAAATAAAAGATCATTTTGAAAAGAAAAACAAATATAAGCATGAAATTTATCTTGTATAGCACATATTAGTTTTCAAAATAAGATAAGATAGATTAAAATTGATGATTTTCACAAGGTAATGATGTGTAATGTTCAAATATTGATCGAGAGTGATAGAGATCATTGATCATAAAGAGGTGAATGGTCAATAAAAAGTTACTGACCTCAAAACAATTAACCAAGATAGATTGAAAAGGGTTACTCATATCATCATAATTGATGGCAATATGATAATATCTTATTTCCATATCTTATTCCTAGATGCGATTAATTATTTTCCCATATAGAATAACTGCATAAGGAAATATACATACTTGATGAGTGTAATTTTTTAAATTTTTCAATATCCACAACAATATCATATCTTTTTAAAAATAATGATTATTCAATATTTTTTCATTATTCCTATAGTAATAAAAAAAGTATTTAATGACCATATGACCATAAAGGGGATACCAAGATTTTAACATTATCTAAAAATGGTTCAAATGGTAAGATAATTCACAAAAGGAATAGTCATTAATATGATACATTAATATTCATAATTGAAGTGTAATACCCAAAGTTAAAAATAAATCCTTTATTAAATAAATACCCCAATGTTCTAAATAACCTTAATAACATCATTCTTAAAAAATATTTTAACCTCAATGTTTATCTTATAAATTTTAACATAAAAGCACAAAAATATAATGATCCTATTAATCACTTAATAGCTAAATCAATTTTCAATCCAATGGTAATCTATATGATAAATGTTTTTCCCATAATTACCTTAATATCCAAGATCACATAAAGCCTAAATGATTTTAACACCGGAAAATTTATGTCTATGAAAATTTAAATCTATATTTAGAATTAAATAAGTGATTTACATGTACATAAACCTAATAAAATATCAACTAAAATATCATTAATCCTATTAATATATCATATCTAAAAACCTTAAATGGGTATACCAATCATCAAATCTATATTGGTATCACCCAAAACTATCTAGGTATACCCATAGTATAATATATATCTGGCAGAACTACTTCTTTGTAGGCGGACCAATCTTATATAATGTCCAAGAACTACATCATGAAAAAAGTGCAAAGAGATTTAATCATAAAAATCATATAATCAATAATAATTCATTTTATGAATTTATTAACCCATGGAAAAGAAATGGGATTTATTTTAATATATTTTAATGATTATTAGCCCATGTAAAATAATTATATTCCACAACAACCTCTTTGAAACATGGATAACCCATGGACAAAAAATGGGTTCTGTAATAATCTTTCTTAAACATTGTAAAACCATAGAAAAGAAATTGGATCCATGAATATATCATTTAAAAAATATTAATGTGTCCTTTTAAAGAATAATTATATAATCAATACATCATATACCCAAAATAGATAGAATAAAGTGTTTTTTTACTAATAAAAATTCCATCAAAATATATTTTCAAAAAATCATGATGAAAATAGCATCTTCATTTATAAAATAACTTTTTTAACCTAAAATATAAATTTTTTTATTAAACTAATTTTATTTTATGGTGATATATCAAACATTTAAAGGATATTTTAAAACATTTTTTGGACATGATAGTTGGAAATTTTGTTCGTGGTTTTCATTTGGAAACAATTAATCCTTTCACTTTTTCAGTAAAATACAAATAATAATATTTTTGAAAATGATATAAAGATACTTATAAAAAAAGGTAAATATTGGGTAAATATTCCTTTAATAAATAGTTTGTAAAAGGTTATAAAAAATATTAAATCATTTTCTAAAAACATGGTTTTGGCATAAAACAAAATTTTGACCGAACAGAGAAATGATGAAGGATTTTATTAAAATCAATTTCACATTTATTTTTTGTAAAAAAGAATGAAAAATGATACTATTACATGAAAATATCATTAATTAATAATGGAGAATAAAATTAAATTGGTTTATTAGACAATGAGTGAATAATTTCCATCAATTGAGAATCAAGAATAAATAATCACGACTAGAATGAGATGGTAAAATAAACCCTTGCAGTGATCATAATAATTATTGTGGAATTATTCATTGAATTTATAATGTGTATCAAATATAAATTAATATAAAAAAGTTATAATAAGACAATCGATAATAAAAATTCACTCCACACAAAATCTAAACATGAAATAATTAGTGAAGTAAACGTTTTACCCAATAAATTGGAATTCAGTTAAGAAAATATTTACCACTTGGTAACTATTAATTAAAATAAATATTGATGATAATTTATAATTAAAACATTAAATACAATTAAAAATAAATGAATCATTATAATACCTATCCATGGGGAGTTATTTACACCATATAAGAGGAATTAGGTGCATAACATTACAATATGGATCGACGAAGGGAAATTGAGACAAAGCACCTTATGTTGAATCCAACTTGCCATGTTTTTCTTTATCGTCCTGAATAATAAATTTATCTTGCCTATTTACTATATTGATAAAATAATTCATTTTTATTATTAATTTTTTCAAATTAATACCAGCTTATATAAAATTTATTAATCAATTATGTTTATGTTGGATTTTCTGACCATATTCGGTTTATGTGTGAAAAATTGCATTGGTAGGTTGACTAAGCTCCAAGAGGTAATTAATTAAAAATCAATACGATAATAATAATGAAATATTTTTCATATAAATATATCAATTATACATTTATAACCCATTATGAATTATGGTTTGGGGAAATGAAGATTACTACAATAATGGAGACGGTTGTTTATGTGTACGCATTAGTAACGTCTTCATTTTTGAATGATCGATATGGAAAGGAGGTATGTAATATTTTATCAATACAGTATGAAACAATATGGATTATGGGATATGTGGAGAAAATTAAGGATTCATTCAAGTAGATATTTTATAGATTAATAAATTGTCATGATTCAAAGAAAAGAGGATAGTGGGTGGCCATTTATAAGTGATGTGAGTAGCACACTTCGA
The DNA here is from genome assembly GCA_963277665.1 of Viscum album. NCBI lineage: Eukaryota > Viridiplantae > Streptophyta > Magnoliopsida > Santalales > Viscaceae > Viscum > Viscum album. The sequence continues at coordinate 602,071,641 of OY728136.1, read as the reverse complement.
ATTTTTGGAAAAGAATAAATTTAAACCAATTTTTTCATGTAAAAATGATCAAATAATATAATAATATAGATCTTATATGGGATACTATTTATATATGTCTACAAAAAAGATTATAGATAGTGTTGTAGGTCATCAGTACCCTTATATTTTTAGTTTAACCCTTGATAAATCCTTGTTTTCTATAACTTTGGAAATTAAATTTATAATTTGTAACACCCTAAACCCAGTTACCCAAAGTCGGTGCATTATTACATAACATTGGAAAGATCAAAAGATATAATTCACTTGAATACCTATCAGTTTAGTATCATTTTATTTACTAGATACATACTTATGTTTTACATTACAATATGAAATGACAAAAACAACATTGTGTCTCCTTTGAACACAATCATATTAAAACATCATAATCATATTAAGGTATGATTCTATTAAATATTTTCTATTCATATAAAATATTTCATAATGAATTGTGTTCCTTTTAAACAAAATCTTTTTATTTGAGAGATATTCATAACATATCCATTAAACATAAATTTTACACTTCTATGTTTTGAATTTCAAAAAACGGACATCTAGAATTGTGATCAGTAAGTCATTTGGTGTGTGATAGAACAAGCATGATTGTTTTATGTATAGTAACATACACTTATAAATTGTAATATGAATTGTAATATGAACCTTAGGAATGGTAAATAATTAAAATATTATATTTTCTTATGGTAATAAGATAATTAGATATAAATTAATTTTTCATTGTTATATAAAACTAATTATACCTTTAGGATTGATATTTTTGAATAAATTATGATTTTATAAAAATAATTGGAAATTTATTTTCAAAAAATGGACTTCATTTTCGAATTATACACATTGAAAAATGGTTAGGGTGAATTTTTGGGATTTTACTATAATACTTAATTTTTTTGTGAATAGGAGAAATACAATTTTGAGTTTTTAGTAGATTTATGACATGATAATGATATAATAATTAATATAAAAGGCTGGTCAACTTGTGTATAGTAACATATGACATGAGTTGTCCCAAGTGGCTAAAACCATGGGAAAATACAATGGGCAAGCACATGATGTTTCAAAAACCACTAATGAGGTTTCCATTTTAATTAATAAAAAACTCCCTCTCATTTACTTTAAATACCCACTCACCCCCTTCATTTTAATTCATTACAAACTCATTATCCTTGAATATATGGTAGTATTACCTCCCTATAAGTCCTCCTGAGCTTCCATCAAGCCCCCAAGGTCCCAACCTTTATATTTTTGGATTTAATCTTTATGGTAAGAGAATCTACCACCCTTCCCTTTTCTTAAAGTATTCATTTTTTGTTTTCTATTTTATTTTCAATTGGATAATGTTGAAATACGTCATTAAATATTCCCATTTATATATATGTTATGCAAGAGTGATTATAGAACTCCTCTCTCTCATCAAACTATTTTATAAAATTTTAAGTGACGTTGTTAGTCTGTCGATTTATCGTGATAGATTTCTCAATTTTCTTCTATTATGAGTTCTTTTCATTTATACTTCTTTCCTAATATCCCCTCACCCAAATGATATGATAATACCAGTACCATAATTGAACTATAATTATATTATTCTAATGGAATATTTCATCATCATATATCTTTCCCTCTCCTCTAATACTAAAAATTAAAACGTTGTCCGAGTTGTGTTAATTTATCACATTCAACGACGACAGGTCCTCAATTTTCATTACCATCTTCAATTCGGGTCATTAAACTACTTTTATGGGAGAACCAGATCAGAATATATTTATTCAATATCATTAATGTTCTAGAATCCTTAAACATTCATAGTTTAAAATAATAATACAAAACAAGATAATTGTGAACTAACCTGCCATGTTAATCCCAACATTTGTAATTAACATTTAACTAATGATTCATCATCATAGAATATAACCCAAAATCATTATAAGATTATTTATATCTCTGAAATTTCATTTATAAGATATATTAACAATTCTTTATGTTTACCCACACATTAAATGATCTTCCATTCATGAATACAAGTAAACTAATCTTGAAAACCAATAAAGAAAATGCTTCCAAAACAAGACAATTAATCCTATTAAAACCATAAAAACAGTCACAAATGAACATAATAAGGTTATAATAAATAAATTACATGTATATAAGGTTTTGTAATTATTAATTAATTTATCGTAGTTTTATTATTCAGTCCATTAAAACAAACTATGAATACACTCAAGCATAAGGTGTCGAGTTTCTAATCTCACTTTGAATTCTGTGAGATTTCCATTATTCATCGCTTATTTTTTGAAATTCATATATTTGTTCTATAATTATACATATAAAATCATGATTCCATTTATATTCACAGTATTCAATGATTCATTTTATGGTTATTATGTTCTGTTCATATGATTCGACTAATTACATAGTGGTAAGGGACTTTGTCTCAACTAATATTTTGTTGTGATTAACTTTGAAATGTGCACCAAATAATACTTATGTAGTGTAACTATTTCCCATTTGATATCGCTTTTAATTTGAAATTATATTTCTATTAAATATACATAATCTCATATCATGGATATGTTTATTGTTGAAAATGTATACCATTATACATACAGTGTTTATTTTGAATGTTGTTTCAACTATGGAAATATTGATGAATTTGTATCCTCTACTCTATACAGATTTTTAAAATGAATATTGATCATGTATTAAATCAATGTATAAATATTTCTTTGGAAATTTAGTTGATGTTGGATCCTGATATATCCCATTGATGCATTGGTAGGTCTAATGGGACAAATCAATTAGCGACAAGCCCTTCGATTTTGTTTCCCAAAATCAGATGGGTTTTTACAGCAAAAAAACTTTTTTAAAAGTACTATAGTATCATGTGAAAGATACATGACATCTAATTAATACTCATTAACTTTATCAATAATTATTTATTACTATCCATGAGGTTTTTACTATAACCAAATCTATGGATGCAGTTTCATTCTTTATTTATTAATGGTGTAAGTTCTATAGTTATTCACCAAACCATATTGATTATTTAAAGTTTTTTATGATTAAATTATTATTTAATTCTTGATTCAGCTATTTTTAAACCTTACAAATAATTTTAGCTCACCCCTTTCATTTTTTTATCTTCAACAGGTTATGAAGAAGAGATTATTTGTTGAGTTCTGGGGATGGAGTTTTTTATTTTTGTTATGTATTGTATTTTGAAACCTTTTCCAATGTAATTTATGTCAAATATATTTACCTTGTATCTTCAATAATAATAAACTAATCATTATTTTAGTATTTAATTACATTTATCCATGAAGATATAACAAGTAATGCACCAGCTCTAGTCTAGAGGGGTCGGACGTTAAAATTGGTATCAGAGGAAGTTTAGTAGAAATCTTGGAAACTAGAGTAGGAAATGTATAGTAGGAAACAAATCCAAAAGGTAGTATTTTAGGATAAATTTACAATAATGTCATGGTATTTTTGTAAGAAATATATTTAGTTAATTTTTCAAGAAAATACATCCCTAGTTGGATACAAACAGGTAGAGGTGGCTCTAGCATAGATGTACATAATAGTGAAATATTTGGTAAGGTGTTTTTGGATTAACCCACGGTATCATGTTATATAAAAATGGGAATTTAATCATTCTTGGTATTGAAACTCCTAGTTTATATTCTTTGGATAATTAAAATTTTCATTACATGCCATTATGAAGGATTTTAATGTAAATAATTCTTCATAAAAACCATGTTTATGAGATTAGTTATGCATAGAATGTTAATATATGTTTTGTGATTTTATATTTGAGGCTAATAACCTAATCTTGTGTAGGATATTATTTAGAGATGGTGCCAAATGGAAGAAGTTGAATCAATACTCATGGGAAATGTAGGGATTTCCTTATTGAGAAATTCAACACAGTTAGTGTTGGAGAGGATCAAATCATGACCATATTGGGACAACTTACATAGTTGTGATGAATAACTATGTTTCACCTATGTCGGATCATTTCATGTGGTAGAAGACCCCATAATTTTTTGGTAATAATACTCTAGTGGAAGCTGAGTATTGGATCAAGTCCCTTGAAAAGATATTCATAGAATTAAGATGCATTGAAAATGAAAAGGTAGTGATAGTAGTATATTCTCTCAAGGGTGACGCTGATCAATGGTGGTCCTTCATCTAGAATACCACAGAGGAAGAAGAAATAGAATATATTTAATGGAGAAATTTTAAGGAAATATTCTTTGACAAATATTTCTCTCATAAGCAATGAACCAATATGAAGATGAAATTCATTGGCTTCAGGAAAAGGGAAGACGATAGTGTTACAGAGTATGAGGCTACCTTCACAAGGCTAGCCTGTTATGACATAGATTACATAAGTTACTCGTCATAAAAAATTGATCATTTCTATGATGGTCTTAAGTCATGTCTTATAAGGTCACTAGCTTCTCGAACAATATCATCATATGATGAAATTGTATCAGGTTCCATCAAAACAAATATGGAATTTTCAAGATCAATTTTGTTCAAGGAAAACCAAGATAATAAGTGGTAATATAATATACAAGGAAAAGGAGAACTGTCAAAGATGAGAAAGGGAACAAATAAATTCCCATTATGCAAGAACTGTGGAAATAATCATCTTTGGAAATGATTGAAAGGCATGAGAGTCTACTATAAGTGTGGAGAAAAGGGTCATCGATCTAATGAATGTAAGTGGAAGAAACATTTTTGTGATATTCAATGCTACAATTTTAGAGATATGGGACACTATAAGAATGAGTTTCCTAGAACCAATGAAACATTCCGTAAAAAAGATCACAAGAGAAAGGGAAAGCTTATGAGATTACAACTATGGAGGTTGAAATATCTAATGATGTGGTGGAAGGTACATTAATTGTTTCCTCAAACAAAGTGAACACTTTATTTGATACTAGATCATCTCATTCATTTATATCTTCCTATATTTCTTTGAAAATTAGACATGTCCAATTTGATTTAATAAATGAGTTGTCAGTCAAAACTCCCAAGGGATGTATCTTTGCAACAATGGCTTGTAAACTAGCCCCCCTCAGGAAACAAAAATTTTTGTAAGTTTCTAACCTTATCATCATACCAATGACTGAATTTTATATAATTCTCAGTTTTAATTTGATGTTAAATTGTGATGGAAAGATTTATTACATGAAAAATGAAGTTATAATCATTGAAAATGGTGTAGAATCCCTAATGATTAGAGAAGAAACCTTACAAAGTGATTCTTATCTAGATCCACCCATTGTAGCTCTATTGAATTAAATTCTTGGAGGGGATGATCACCCCATGTCTATGGGTGAGGAAATAAATATTCAAATTGAAAATTTACATATAATACATGAATACATTGATGTATTTTCATAGGATTTACACTGCCATACTCTAGAGTTGGAAGTTGAGTTCTCTATTGATTTAATTCCTAGTGCAAGAACTATATCAAAGCCCCAATAGAATTTCCACTGTGGAATTAGTGGTGATAAAGAAACAACTAGTGGAGTTGAGTGGAAAAGGATTTATTTGAACTAGTGTTTCTCCATGGGGAACCCGTATCATCTTTGTTCAGAAGAAAGATGGATCCATGAGGCTATGAATTGATTACATAGAATCAAAGCTATCAGAATGAAGAATATGTATCATTTAATAAGAATTCATGATTTATTTGATCAAATTCATGGAGCACAATACTTTTAGATGATTGATCTTCGATTAGCATATCATCTGCTGTGAGTGAAGAAAGAGAATATTTCTAAGACATCATTTCTAACCAAGTATGGGCAATACGAGTTTACAGTGAAGCCTTTTGGGCTGACTAATGAACCCTCTATTTTCATGGATTTAAGGAATAATGTTTTCAAATAATATCTTGATAACATTGTTTTTGTATTCATCGATGATATCCCAGTATACTCAAAAATCTATGAAAACCTAGATAATCACCTACGGACTATTCCAAATATTATTATTAGAAATGAATTATATGGTATGTTTAGAAAGTGTGAATTTTGGCTCCAATAAGTTTCTTTTCTAGGCCATATTGTCTCTAAGGATTTCATCCTATTAAATCCTGCAAAGAAAACAGAAATCCAAGAATGGCCCAAGCCAATAAACATAACTGAGGTACGCAATTTTATTGGATTCGCAGGTTACTATCATCATTTTGTTCAGAATTTCACCCGACTGGCTAACCCACTAACCAAGATCACACGTAAAGGAGTTATGTTTTTGTGGACAAAAGAACGTATTTAATTCTTTAAATAAATGAAAAGAATATTGGTTAATGATCCAATTTTGACTCTTTCATCTGCAAGTGATTGATTTTAAATATAATATGATGCATCAAAGAATGGATTGGGTTGCGTCCTTATGAAAAATGATAATGTTATTGCTTATGAATCAAGGAAATTGAATACTTGTGAAAAAAATTATCCAACTCGTGATCTTTATTAGAATCTGCAATCATTGCTCTAAAAATATGGAGGCATTATCTTTATGGTGAAAAATGTGAGATATACATAGATCAGAAGAGTTTGAAATACATTTTCACACAAAAAGAACTCAACCAGAGGCAGTGGATATGGGTCGAGTTACTCAAGGGTTACGATTTTTCAAAACACTACAACCCTTGAAAGGAAAATATGGTGGCATATTCATTAATCAAGAAAGATCATTGACTTCTAACTCAAATTATGATTGAGAGAGATCATATATCCATGTATCTACTAATGATGGAAATGGGAATTGTTAAAGAAGGGAAAACATCATTCCTATTTTAAATTATTTCTAAACAATCATTACTAGAGAAGATAAAAATCTCTCAATCTGATGATAAAAATCTACATAAAAAAATTAATGCTATTAAGGATGGGATATTGGAAGACTTCATGTACGAAGAAGGAGTTCTAAAATTTGTAAAGAGATTATGTGATCCATCAGTACTTGAGATAAAAAGGAAACTATTAGATGATGCTCAGAGCGTAAATTTCTCTATACACCCTAGTAGCTCAGAGATGTATAGAGATCTGAAGGAACATTTTTGGTGGGATAATATAAAGAGTGGGATTGCTGACTATGTGTCAAGGCGCCTATTTTTCCAATAAGTGAAGGCAGGGAGACAACAACCTAGAGGGGTGATAAAACCTCGACCTATTACTATGTGTAAGTGGGATGCCATTACAATGTAATTTGTCAGTGGACTATTGAGGACACCTATATGGAACGATGTGATACGGGTAAGGGTTGATCGTCTCACAAAATTAGGACATTTCCTTCCTATAAGACTGGATTTACCACTGGAGTACCTTGCAAAAATTTATATTAATGAAGTTTTAAGACTTCATGGTGCACCTATATCTATTGTTTTCGATCGAGATGCCAATTTTATATCAAAATTATGGAAACTTCTCCAGAAGGCGTTCAAAAATGAGCTTTGTATGAGTACTTATTATCACTCCCAATCCGTCGGACAGTCTGAATGGACTATTTGAACTCCGAAAGACATGATGGGATCATTCTTTCTTGACATTCAAGGTATGTTTTATAAATACTTACCTTTTTTGGAATTTTTATACAACAATAGTTTATATTTTACTATTAAAATGGACCCATAGGAAGAATTATATGGAAATAGATGTCAAACTCTAACTTTTTGGGATGAAGTTGGTGAGGGGAAACTTATAGGCTCAGAACTTATTAAAGATTCCATGCAAAAGGTGAAGGGAATCCAAGCCCATATTAAAGAAGGCCAATTTAAGAAGAAGAGTTATGCAGAAAATTGGAGAAATTATTTGAAATTGCAATTGGGAGATCTGGTATTTCGAAAAGTATCTCCATAGAAGTGTGTCTTAAGGTTCGGTAAGCCAGGGGAACTGAGCCCCAGGTACATCGGACCATTTGAAATTCTAGAAGGAATTAGAGCTGTAGCTTACCATTTTGCAATGCCACAAAGTATCTTCAATGTTCATGATGTGTTCCATGTGTCATTATTGAAGGAATACATGCCATACACAATTCATGTACTATCCTATGTGAAAAAAGATCTGGAACCTTATTTGTCATATTGTGAAGAGCCTATCGAGATTCTTGACACAAGGGAGAAAGTATTGAAAAATCAAACAACTCAGCATGTAAAGGTACTTTGGAGATACTAGACTATGGAGTAAGCAACATGGGAAGCAGATTATTTCATGATGAGGAACCACTCACATCATTTTGGTGGGCTTTATACATAATATTTTGAGGATTAAGTTTCTCAAGGAGGGAATAATGTAACACCCCAAACATTTTATGGTATGATTATATTAAATATATTATATTCACAGCCTATATTTTATAAAGCATTGTTTTCCTTTGAAAAAACACTTGATTATTTAAGAGATATTCATAACCTAGACATTAAACAAAAATTTTACACTTCAATGTTTTAAATTTCGAAAAAAAAACATCATCTAGAGTCGTGGCCCGTAAGTCATTTGCAGTCTGATAGAACCAACTTGTTTTTTATGAATAGTAACATACCCTTATGAATAGTAATAAGACTTTTATGAATAGTAAATAATGATAACATTATATTTTTGTAAGGTAATATTATAATAAGATTTTATCTAATTTTTAAATGTTATATAAAACTAATTATACCTTTAAAATTGTTATTTCTGAATAAATTTTGTTATTATTTAAAATTTAAATTAAAAATTCATAGAAAATTATTTTCCAAAAAATTATTTCATTTTTGAATTATATACTTCAAAAAATGGTTAGGGTAAATTTTTTTGGTTTTTTATAAAATACTTGAATATTTTGTGAATAGTAAAAATATAGTTTGGAGTTTTCAAAAGATTAATGAAATCATAATTATATAATAATAAATATAAAAGTATGGCCGAATTATTAATAGTAACATATTACATGAAGTTTCCCTAGTGGCTAAAACCCTAGCCATATACCATGGGTGAGCCAACGGTTTTTCAAAAATCACTACAGAGGTGTCCCTTTTAATGAATAAAAAACTCCCTCTGATTTACTACAAATACCCACTCGCACCCTTCATTCTTAATCATTACAAACTCTTTATCTCTTAATATCTGGTAGTATTACCTCGCTTGGATTCCTCCCAAGGTGTCCTTAGGCCCCCAAGGTCCCAACCCTAATGCTTTGCAAATTACTCTTCGAGGTAAGAGAATCTACCACCCTTCTCTTCTCTTAAAGATTTCATTTTATGTTATATATTTTACTTTAAATTGGATTTTGTTGGGATATTACATTCCATATTCCACATTATCTCTATATTATGTAAGAGTGATGAGATAACATCTTTCTCTCATCAAACTATTTTATCAAATTTTCAGTGATGTCGTTAGGCTGCAGAAGTTTCGTGAGTGATTTCTCAATTCTCTTCTATTTTCAGTTCATTATTTTTATACATATTTCCTCAACTCTCCTCACCCAAAAGATATTATAATTATAGTACCTTAAATTAACATGAATTTTATTATTCTAATAAAATATTTAATCACCATCTCCCTTTCCTCCTCATGTTATACTAGAAAAGAAAACATTTTCTAATATGTGTTAATTCATCACATTCAAGGACGAAGGGTTCTCAATTTTTGTTACCATATTCAATTCCAATCATTAAACAATATTTATGGTAGTACCAGATCCAAATATATTTATTTCATCTCATTAATTTTCTATAATACTTAATCACTCATAATATAAATTAATAAAACCAAACAAGCTCATTATGAACAAAACTGCTAAGTTAATCCAAAAACTTGTAATTAACTTTTAACTAATGATCCATCATCAAGGTATATAACCCGAAATCATTATAAGATCATTTATATCCCTGAAATTCTATTCATTAGATATATTAACAATTTTTATATTTATAAACACATCAAATGAACTTCCATTCATGAATACAAGTAAACTGAGCATGAAAACCAAGGAAGAAAATGCTTCCAAAACATTAAATTTGAACCTATTAAACCCCTACAAGGGTCATAAATGAACCTGATGAGGTAATAATAAATAAATTACATTTATATAAGTTTCTGAGACTATTAATTAATGAAGATAAATTTGATTATTCAAGTCATTAAAACAAATGAAGAACACACTCGATCATAAGGTAAGGGGTTTCTTATCTCACTTTTAATTCTGTGAGATTTCCATTGTTCGTCTCTTATTTCATGTATGTGGTGTATGAGTACGTTAATTTTCATATAATATCATGATTAATTTTTTATTAATTGTATTAAATGCTTCATTTTATTTTTATTATGTTATTTTCATATAATTCTACAGATTACATTGTGGTAAGGGACTTTGTCTCAACTACTATTTTGTTGTGAATAACTTTTTATTGTACACCTAATAATAATTATCTGATGTAACTACTACCCATTTGAGATCACATTTCCTTTAAAATAATATTTATATTAAATATCCATAATATCATATCATGGATATTTTTATTTACTAAAACGAATAACATTTTCCATACGGTGTTTATTTGGAATGTTGTTTTAACTGTGGTAATATTGATGAATATATATCCTCCACTCTATACTGATATAAAAAAAGAATATTTCTCATGTATTAAATCAATTTATAAATAATGATTTGGGATTGAAGTGGCATGTACGGACAACTATATCCCCTCAATGCATCGGTAGGTTTTATTAGAAAAACTAGTTGGCCACAAACCCATCGAGTTTGTTTCCAAAAATCATATGGGTTTTTACCCAGAGAACTAAACTGTTTTAACGGTACTATGGTATCATGTTCCAGAAACATGATGTCCAATTAATAATTATTATCTTTATTCATTATAAATTAGTACTATCCATGAGTTTTTAACTATGAAGAAATCTATGGATACAGTTTCATTCTTAGTTTATTAATTGCGTGAGTTCTTTATTTATTCACCCATCCATATTGATTATGTCGAGTTGTTTAAGATTCACTTATTATTGAATTCATTATTCCACTATTTATAACCCTTAATGAGCATTTGAACTCACCCATTTCATTTTTTTACCTTCAACATGTTATAAATAGGTGAGTATTTATTGAGTTATATGGATACAATGTTTAGTTTTTGTTATGTATTGTATTTTGTAACCTTTTCCAATATAATTTAAGTTACATATATTTTTATAGTTTTGTCAAGACTACTTAACTAATCATTCCTTATATATTTCATTCCTTCTAACCATTACAATATAATAAGTAATGCGCCAACTCAGGTCTAGATGGGCCGGGGCATTACACATATTCCTTAGCCTGTCCCTACAGGTCAGCCATAATATACTTCTTCACATCCCAGGTAAAATAAAACATATGAAAGGGTTGTTCTCAGAAACTCTTTAACGATAACAACATAGAGGAACCTATAATAAAAAAGCTTAAAAATTTAAGGCAACTCCCTTCTATTTGAGTCCAAGGGGGTTCCTATGGGGATCTTACTTTGCATCTAAGAGAATATTTTCCTTTCTCAAGTGGAGACTGAATCTATGATTCTACATAATTCCTTTGATGGAAGAGGTGGCCCTCATGGGTCAATCTGCTACATCATATGTAAATTAAAATGGCTCCTCCACAATCTTACAAAAGTGACACACACCTGGTGGAGGGTGAATCAAGTGGTGGATTATCTAGCTTCTCTGGTGGTCCAATGCACCAAGATAACTGTACACTCCAATATATCCCAATTTAAACCTGAGGGGATTAATTTTATTTGAGGGTATGCCCTTGGACTACAATACATTAGACCCCCTTTGATTCTTTTTTCATGTCCTTTTTTTACTCCTTTCCATTTAATAAAAATAAAATGAATGATGATGGTGTATAACACTAAAACACAAGCCTTTAAAAAACATCAGCAAAATATATAAAGTAAAAATCAAACAATTCCATTTGCTTATATAGATGGATATTATTCGATTCTAATAATCACATGTAATATCAATATCTAATCTAATAATAATAGAATGCATAATTTCAGGCATCTTAACCACATAGTCATGTCCTCGTTCCAAAAATACAAAAAAAAAACATTGTCAACATCTTGTAGGAAGACAGTAGTTTGTATCATGATACATACCGATGCATTGAGGGGCTGTAGAGGAACTCATCCATCAATTACTAAATCCATTACATTCCTTATATGAAAATGGTGAAAAATAACATAAATATTTTTATTAAATTAGCTTAAGAAATGTTAATACATTAACCAATAATTGTTAATGACAAAAAAATAGCATGTCCACAGTCAAACATATCATAAAACTATCAATACAATATGAAATTTTGTATTATAATAAATCAACATCAATTAAACATAAAATCTAACAATAGATGTTGACACAAATGAAATCAATCCAAAAACTATTTGACTGAAATATCACTTTCAACATTGAAATCATTTAAAATTAGTATAATTATAAAAGAAAAAATTTATTTTGAAAATATTATTATAAAAATTTAATGGAATCTTTCAAGGTTTTATAATAGCAGAAAAAACAGGCACCCTCCTTATATGCTAAAAAACAATCTTTCCTTAATTTTTCAAAATGGATATAAAATACCTCGTTCAGAAAACAACGGAATATTACTTTTAATAAAAATCATAAAATATCAAAAAATGGTTTAAATACCATTATCCCATAGTCTAGTAAATATTTAAACTTTTTTAAATGCATTTTTAAGAAACATGGATTTGGACGATAATGAAGTCCCCATAGATACTTAGCTCTAAAAAACCTTGGATAATAAAGAGATTGTAAAATTAACCCTTATATTGTATCTTTACTTAGGTGATGGTATGTTAACCTCCATTATAATGGTTAATTCATTGTTATTAAATAATACAACAACCACATACAAAAATATGATATCATATATGATCCTCTAATATTTATTTGTTATTAATATTCTTGTAGTATCATTGCTTTTGGTGTTAACTGGTTCATTTTCTTTTTTTTTGTTACATAAGTCATGTTTGTTATAAATAAGATGTATTTGATTCATATACATAATTATATTATGATATGAAATATTATTTTTTTAATCATCAGAGGAAAATTATTCTTGAATGGTTATGATGGAGAAGGAAATCTCATCGTGTCGGGGAGACAATAATTCATACGTACGCACGAGTGACAATATCATTCTATTGATAGGGAAATAAAATTTAATTATATTTTATATTAAATATAAATAATAATTACCATGTTATATTTATTATTTAAATTAATGTTTCTCATTATTATACTAATACTAATAGTGAACTGTTGAATAAAAAACTACATCATGACGTGGAGACGGTAAGCTGTACGTACGCACGTATGGTTACTTTCTCATTCATATGATTGATAGAATAAGGAATATGGTTGTAGCATGTTTATAAAAACATCAATGTATGTATAAGTTACTAAAGTTTTTATTTTATTATGGAAACAACAAAGTGTAATTTGAAGTATAAAAGGTCCTTAAAATAGATGATAAAATAATTACCTCTTATTCAGATGTTTCCTTTTGATTTGAACAAAAGAGCTCCTTAGGATGGATTTCTTATCAATGTAAGGCATCAAGTTTTAAGTAATGGATATTGGTAGGTGATTTTAAAATTTTTTGTCTGAGACCAGTGGATTTGGAGGTATCAATTTAAGAGAAGGGGAATTACCCTTTTATAAGAGAAGTGAGGGGCACTTTGGGAAAATCATCAAATATTAATTTATTGTAAATATATTTTCGGTTTCTAATAAATAAAAATGGATTTATTTCAAGGATAATATAGTGATGGGTCAAAATAGTTTCAACCAATAGGTTTTAGAAATGTTTAGGACACCATTTTGACAATATCAATTAGATTTAACCCTCAGTTAAATAGTTTAACTTTTACCATGTATTCTTGTATTTTTTCTACTACATGGTTTATATAGTTACTATAAAATTTGAATAGAACCTAAATTGGTTCAATATTGTCATATGTGACATTATCTATGTCATTTTGCCGAATAATATATTTTTAGGACTATTATATAATTTAATAAATAGTATTTGTTTGAAAAACTCATTTATGTAAATTGTGAAACTATTTAGTGTTTGGTTTTTTCTAAAGTAATAAAAACTTTATTCCTTACAATAAATACATTTCATAGACCCTAACATGTCTTATTCACCTCTAAAATTATTTTATGGCCTAAAAGGTATCAATTTACATTTATTTTAATATTTATGATATCAATTATTTTAACAATTCATTACTATGGTAATTAATCCATCATCATTGTGTCATTAATAAATTTAATTATTTAAGGTCTAAAAATTATAAATAAAATAATACACTGTAGGAAATATTTTTATATTTCTAATGAATATTTATAGAATAATTTATCTTATGTATAACCCTATATAAAAAATGGATTATTAAAATAATTTTAATTTAACACTTTTAACCCTTCTTAAAAAAAATATAATATGTGTCATAATCTAATCCAAGTGGATCAAAAAGGATCATAGTTTTGTCTTTAGTTTTATTTTAGTCTACAAACTCTTATCCAAAATAATTAGGGCATGTTTTGGGTAATTTTATATTATTATAATATTATTTTTATCTTTAATTACCCTATTGAGTTTAAACAATGGTAAATAAAATTCAAAAGATACTATTCACCCAAAATTATTTTCATCCTATTGAACCAAATTTTAGTCTATTGGATTTTTTAAATTCAATTCACAACTGTAGTAAAATTATTTTCTATACAAATTAGAAAATGTGCATAGAAGGTGGGTAAAAGATGTTAAAAAGTTCAGTAAAATTTTATATACACAATATTATTATAAAATGACTCCAATGAATTACCTTTGATTAATATAGGTATTATTTATCTATTTTTAATTTAAAATAAATTTAAATTCTAAATAATTATTTACATAAAAATTCAGTTTTAAAAAACAGCATAGTGTTTTAACTATTCATCAAAAATTGATTTTATTTTAAAAATGTACCTAAAAATAACCCTATGCTAATTTTCATAGTCCTAATCCAAAAATGAAGGAAATTTTAAAAAATAAACGTAATTATATTTCAAAAAGTGGGTATTACTACTCATAACTTCTTTTTAAATGGCTCGTTTAATTGGTCGTGGTGGAATAGAACTCAGAGTTGTATAGAGTAAAAGTTGTTGTATTATTAAAAGATAAGTGTATTGTGGGTGCTTGAGGTGTTAAATTATTACCTCCTTCATATAATTTCATCCTCAAAATTTCATGAATATTACTTCATTAAAATATTCGGGTGGATCTTCATCATACTTTCCATAGGTTCCAACATTGCCTCTTACATTTTATGGTTTCTCCAAATAAATTTCGCAAGACGAGTCATCTGGTTTCTCGACACTTGTTCTCAGGTATCAAGAATCTTGATAGGATCTTCGCAATAATACATATCAATTTTTGGTTCTATTTTTCCATAGGTGAGTACATGTGTTGGCTCTTGCATGTATTTTCTCAATAGTGATATGTGGAATACATTATGAACTTTAGAGAGACTTAGCGGAATTTCCACATGTTAAGCTATAACTCTGATTCATTCTAGAATTTCGAAAGGTCTAATGTACCTGATACCCAATTTACCCTTTTTACTAAATCGTATAAAACACTTCCATGGTGATACCTTCCAGAAAACATGATCTCATACTTAAAATACCAAATTCTTCCTTCGGTTATCAGCATAGATCCTTTGATTAGTTTGATATTCTTTGATGTGGTTTTGGATTATCATCACACTTTCCATACCTTCATCACCAATTTCAGGGACAATGAGTTTTCTTTCACCAACATATTCATAACATGTTGGTGTGTGACATCTCTTTCTATATAACACTTCATATAGTGTCATCTGAATACTTGAATGGAATCAATTTTTATAGGGAAATTCTACCATAGGTAAATAATAATACCACATACATTGAATTTCAAGAGGGAAAGATCCCAAAAAGTCTTCTAAGATTTGAATAGTCTATCCTGATTGTGCATCATTTTGGGGGTGGTAAGTTGTGCTCAAACAATGTTCTGTATCTAGGACTTTCTGAAGATTTTTCTAGAATCTTGATGTAAAATGGGGATCACGATCCAAAACAATAAATATGGGTAAACCCTGAAGTCTTACAACTTCATTAATATAAGGTCTTGCTAAACATTCATGTGGTAAATCTTATCATATAGAAATAAAATATGTTGACATTGACAGACGATCAATAATGACCCAAATTAAATAATTTCTGCTCGGAGTCTTTGGTAGCCCCAATATAATTTCCATCATAATTTCATCCCATTTCCTCTTAGGTATGAGAAGAGGTTGCATGAATTATTTAGTATTCTTTCATTATGCCTACACCTATTGACAAAACATATATCATGGAAAATAACAATCAATCTCTCTCTTCGTGTTGTCCCACCAAAAAATTTCTTTCAAATCTCTTTAAATTTTAGTAAAAACGGGTTCTATAGGGAAATTGTAGAAATGAGAATCATCCAACAATTCCCTTTTAAAATCTGGTATATTAGAAACACAAATGATCTTACCCAATTTCAATATTCAATCTTCAGATACGAATTCAACCGATATCCCATCATTCAGAGCTTTAAGTTCTTTGAAACTCCTCATCATTAGTCAGAGAACATTTTATCCTTTCTAGTAAAGATGGTTTGGAAACCATTTGAAAAATTATTGATGATTCACCTTCCATGATTATTATCATATCAATATTTACTAGATACATGAACATAGGGTCCCTTTAAACACTCATCTTGTTCATAACTCCATGATCCTTTCTTCTCAAAGCATCTAACACCTTATTTTACTTCCCTGGGTGGTAGTGTATTGTGAAATCATAATCCTCGAGTAGTTCAAGCCACTTCCTTTTCTTAATGTTGAGTTCTTTCTACGAAAAAAATATTCTTCAAACTCATTTGATCGGTATATGCCTCACATTTTTTCAACATAGAGATAGTGTCTCCATATCTTTAGAGAAAATATTGCATCTTCTAACTCAAAATCATGAGTGGGATTGTTTTGTTCATAAATTTTTAGATTCTGTGATAAATAAGAAATAAATATATGATTCTTCACAAGGCTAAAACCATGTCCTTTATTTTATGCATCACTATAAATAACCAACCCATAATTCCTCGATGGTAGAGTCAAGATAGGATCATTTTCTAATCTTATCTTCAATTATTCAAAACATTCTTCACACTCATTTTTCTGAAAAAATTAACCCCTTTATGTGTGAGCATGGTTAATGGGTTATCCAGTCAAGAAATATTATGGATGAAATACGGATACTAACCTGCTAAACAAATTAAACTATATACCTTAGTTATAATTTTTGGTTTTGTCAATTTTTTGGATTCCCCATTCCATTGAAGGATCAAAGGAGATTCCATCCTTAGATACAATATGGCCAATAAAAGAAATATCATGAAGCCCAAATTCACACTTTCTAAACATCCCGTATAATTCATTTCTACTAAGGGTCTTTATAATAGTGTACAAGTGATTTTCTTGATTTTCATAGATTTTGGAGTATACCAATATATCATAAATAAATACAGCAAAATATTCATCAATATATTCATCGAAGACTCTATTCAATAGATCCATGAAAACATAGGGTGCATTAGTCAATCCAAAAGGAATTATGGTAAACTTGTAATGCCAACACATAGTTTGAAATGCTATCTTTGGAATGTCTTCCTTCCTCAAGCAAAACTAATGATATCCAGATCCAAGGTCAATATTTTAAAAATAATGAGTTCCTTGAATTTGATCGAATAAATCATCAATGCATGGTATGGGATACTTTTCCTTTATTGTTATAGAATTGATCTCCCTATACTCAATGCACAGCCTCATAGATTCATCTTTCTTATTCACAAAATTAATATGGGCTCCCCACTAAGAAACAAAATGGTGAATAAATCCTTTATTACTAAATTCCTCCGGTTGTTTCTTTAGTTCCACAAATTTTAATGTGTCCATTCTATAAGGGGCCTTTGATATGGGCATTGAATGATGAATTAAGTCGATGGAAAGCTCAATTTCCCATTCTGGAGGATGTATAGGTAAATCCTTCAAAACTCATCAACATATTCTTGAACAATATGTAAATCCTATATTTGAACATTCCATTCCTCACCCATAGTTATTTCACTCCATTCATTCTCAGTAATTTAATTTAGTAGAGCTACTGGGGGTGGATCTTGATAAGAATCATCTGGTGATGTTTCTACTATATGATAAGGGATTCTTTATCAACATCAAAAATTGTATCCTCCTTCTTCTTATAATAAATTTTCACATCATGGTCTAAAATCCAATCCATACCAATGATTATATCAAATTCCATCATGGGTATGATAATAAATTCAGTAGATAATGTAAGTTTACATTCCGTATTGGTAACTACTTGAAATAAATTTTTTGTAATGATACATCCCATGTGATTTTTTATTAACAACTACCTTATTGAGTAAAATTCAAAATATCTACTTTTCTATGAAAACTGGTAAGATATGAAAGAATGCATTGATCCAGAATCAAATAAAGCATTGTATAATTTTGAAGAAACTATTAAAGTACCTGCCACCATGTCATTAAGTGCATCAACCTTAGGAGTACTGATCAAATAATCTTAGCATTTCTCCCTTTCATTTTTCTGGGAATAATTTCTTTGATGCTTATGATAATTGTTTTCATAATATACCGTCTCTTTATTATTATAGAATTTATCATTGGTAGATTTTTTATTCTCATTGAATTCATGGGATTGGTGACCTTTTTCTCCAAACTTGTAACAAACTTCCATTCCCTTCTAGAATGTATTGGGGTTAATCTTTCCAAATTTACTACAGGTGAAAAATAAAATTTTACTGTTATTGCCTTACATTTTTTCCAAGAGTTTTCAGTAGATTTATGCTTCTCTTTCTTCGCTTTAAAGTCATAAGACATATAGAATTCCTTTTCTACCTTGATAGTACATTATATTATATCTTCACGTAATGGTAAAAATAGTGAGACTACTGTTCATCGGAGAAGTTTTTTAACCCATAAATGAATTGATCAATCTAACTTTTTGGGTTACATATATAATATACATCATTCCTTTCTAACCTTGTAAAGTTATCCTCGTA
The DNA here is from genome assembly GCA_963277665.1 of Viscum album. Lineage (NCBI taxonomy): Eukaryota > Viridiplantae > Streptophyta > Magnoliopsida > Santalales > Viscaceae > Viscum > Viscum album. The sequence goes on along the minus strand of OY728136.1, from coordinate 602,052,351 downwards.
CATAGCAACATTATCATCCTCCTTTTCCCTCATACACATAAATTGAATTTCCATATACGCTCGATGTCCATAATGATAGAATTTTGTATGAAAATATCATATAACTCCCTCCATTACATATTTGATACCTTTTCATCCTCCATTTCATTTTGAATTAATTACCACTTTTGACCTGCATCTACAAAGAGGCTATAAACTGTCATTACAACTTTTTCTCTTTCACTACTACCCAAATCAAGAAATATTTTCTATAAGTAACTTATCCATTTATCATGAAATAATGGATTTTTAGTCCAACTGAATTACGAGGATATTTTCCTTATGAAGCGGTATAAAATTGATCCTCTACATTGTGGATCATAGTTCTTTATACGGGTAACATTATTATTTATAACCTGACTGATTTATCCTAGTATGTTTCTAAGATTTTAAGTCCTAGTACATTACTAGTTCTACTGTAATTATCTTGAATTGGTGGTAAATCCCTTTTTTGATTAGATACATTGATACAGTTACCATTTGTAATGCCCCGACCCCAGTTACCCAGAGTCAGTGCATTATTACATAACATTGGAATGATCACAAAAGATCAAGTCTTGAAAGACCAATTAGATTAGTAGCCTTAGAATCACTAGATACATTCATAAAGTTTACATTACATCATAAAGTAAAAAACTATAACAACATCTTGTCTCCATAGACCACACTCATATCCCCTCATACTATCCCTACAGGTCATTCATAAAATAATTTTTCACATCCTAGGAAAAATAAAACATATAAAGGGGTGAGCTAAGATGCCCAGTAAGGATAAAAATATATCGGAAACTTTCATAAATAATCATAAACATTTAAGGTAATGTGTAACTAAAACAAAAGCCTTTTAAACATGAACTTTAGTGTAATATGGCTGAAATAAAATGAAATAATGACATTTAATTATTCACATTGATATTCTAATAATCGAATAATCACATGTAATATCAATAACCACTTTCATAATGATGGAATGCATAATTCCAGACTATCATAACCACATAGTCAAGGCCTTTTGCCAAGACTACACATAATATTTTGTCAGGGCCCTGTGCGAAGACACTATTTTGTCTCATGAGACCTACCGATGCATCTAGGAGCTATAGCGGGATTTACTCGTCACTTATTAAGTCTAATGCATTCCTCATATGAATAGGTTTAAACATAACATAAAAATTCGTATTAAAACTAGCATATGAAATGCCAATACTTTATCCATAAACCATGAATGGTATAAAAATAACACATCCACATTCAAACATATCACAAAACATTCAATACTATATAGAAGTTTTTTATCATAATAAATCAACTTTAAATAAGCTTAAAATCCATCAAAGGATGTTGACATAGATGAAATAAAAACTATTTGACAGAAATATCTATTTTTTCAATCATTTAAAAGTCAAATAATTATAAAATAAAACATTTACTTTCAAATTATTCTTACAATCTTGTATGGGAAGCTTCGACAATTTTATAACGGCAGAAAATTTCTGCACCTGTCGTATAAGTTAAAAAACATTCTTACCTAAATTCTGTCGAAAAGGTTAAAAAGAACCTTGTTTGGAAAACGATGGAAATATTCCTTTATAATCATATTATAAAAAGTCAAAAAGTTTATAAATGACTATAACCCATAGTCTGTAAAATAGTAATAATGATTTGAAATGCATTTTTATGAAACATGGATGTGCATGATAAAGAGGTCTCAGTAGATAATTACGTATAAACAACCTCGGATCATGAAGAGATTGTGAAATAAACCCTTACCTTGTATCTTTCCTTGGTCAAGGGTAGTTTAACCTTCTGTATAATGGTTAAATAATTGTTATTAAATTACACAATAATCATATACAATAATATTATATCATATATGATCTTTTAACATTGCTTTGTTAATAATATCTTAATATTATCGTCGTTTCGGGTGTTAACTTACTCGTTTTCTTTTATATGTTTTGTTACATAAGCCATATTTGTTATGGATAGGTTGTATGGTATTAATATCTAGAATTATATCAAGTCCTTAAACATTATTTTTAATCGTCAAATGAGAATTAGACTTGAATGAATATGATGGGGAATGAATCTCATCGCGTTCCTGGAGACGGTAGTCCGTACATACGCACGAGTGACAATATCATTGTTTTGATATTAAAATAATATATAATTAGATGGTATATCATATATAAAGAATAATTATAATTTTATATTTATTATTTACTTCAATTACACATCATTATCATACCCATCCAAATAATAATGTTTTGAATAACAATTACACCACGACATGGAGACGGTAAGCCGTACGTACGTATATATAGTGACATATCATTCAAAGGATGGATATAATACTGAATATGGTTGTACCATATTTATAATAACATCACAGTATATATAATATACTACAGTTATTATTTTAGAATGGAAATAACAAAGAAAAATGAATGGATGAAGAAAGAAACTTTAAAGAGGGTGGTGAAAACATTACCTCTTCTTCGAGTTCTTCATTTTGATTTGATAAAAAGGGATCCTTAGGTTGGGTTTTTGATCAAACTAAGGCCTATAGATTGAATTTAGGGAAGTTTGGAGGTTATTTTGGTAGCGTTTGGTCAAGCCAAATGTCTTTTAAGGTTTGAATTATTGAGAAGGGGGAGTTTGCTTTTATAAGAGGGGTGAAGGCCACCTTAGAAAAAACTAGAAATATTATTTTATAAAAAATTAATATTCGGTTTCTAATGGCTCAAAAGTGACTTATTTAAAGGATAAGGTGATTATAGGTCTAAAACCACTCAACCAATAAGTTTTATATAGGTTTCGGTCACTTTATTAACCTTATCTTTTAGTTTTAACTCTTAGTTAATTAGTTTGACATTTACCATGTCTTTTTGGATTTTCATATTATATTGTTAATAAAATTACTATATACTTCCAAGAAACCCGCACATGGTCTATTAATGATACACCTATCACTATATAGGTACTTTTTCCGAACCTTAGATTTTTATGAATAGAATATCAATTAATAATATAATATTTTTTTTAAAAATACTTTTATTTCAATTTTGACACTCTTTAATAATTGATTATTGTTAATGTCCAAAACACATTATTAATTCGAAAAAAATTAATTTAAGTAATCCTAACAAGTCATATTATTCAATAAAATTCGCGTATGTCATGAAAATTTTAAAATTATATTTATTTTAACATTTATAATACCAATTATTTTATTCTTTCATTAATTTGGAAAATACATCATCATTATTGTGTCATAACTAAATTTAATTATTCAATGTCTAAGAGTTATAAATAAAATAACATTATGTAGGAAAGTATTTTCACTTTCTATGTAATATTTATAGTTGAAAATATAAAATATATAACCCTATGTAAAAAATTGTTTTTCTAATAGATATATGCTTATGTCAATTCTATATTTACTTTAACTTAATTAATATAAAGTGTCATTATCACTTACAAGTAGCTCCATGGGGTCCCACAATCGACCCAAAGATGCCCATGGTCAGACATGTATCAACCAATAGGCTTAGTACATGTTTTAAAGTAATTTAATATTATTATAATATTATTTATTTACCCTTATTTACCGGATTTACCCTTTAACCATGGTAAATAAAATATTTACCGATGTAATTATTGAGAATGTTTAAAAAAAGTTACCTATTTAAAAATTTTGGACCTCCTAATTCTAAATATTTAATAAATTTTTCTAAATTTAAAACACAGAAGTGGCAGAAATTAATTTAAATTTAATTCCTGTTGTTAATACAAAAAACGTGTTTTTAATAAAATAATAACTATCAAAAGATAGGTGCTTTCTTATGTCCAGTTTAAATGTGAAATTATGTCTAATTACCAAAATTAAATTAAATTATAAAAATATAATCTAATTATACTTTAAAATCACTCAAATTCATAATTTATCACTATTAATTATTTCAACAAAAAAAGTAGGTTCTAATTAAAATTTAGTAATTTTCACTATTCACCCAATTATGAATGTTTTCAGAAAAGCACCAAAAATTTATTGAAACTAAATTCTTATGTCCTGATTCTAAAGAAGAAGTTTATTTTCTAAAATTAAATATATAAAATTTTCAAATATTGGATTTTAAAATGGTTCACCATTAAAAGTCAGTAAAAGTGCATTTTTTGAAAAATACCTCTTTTATCTGATGAAAAAATTATTTTTTTCTTAAATTATTTCTAAGAAAAACATAATATTGATTATAAAATTATAAGTATTATATAAAGTTCCAAATTCATTTAATACTATTCATAAACGCTTTCGAACGGCTAGTTTGGTAAGTCGTGGTGCGCTTGAACTCGGTGTTGCGTGTAATGCAGGTTATTGAATTACTTTGAAGAAATAACGCACTATGAAATCTTGGGGTGTTACATTCTTCCATCCTTAAATAAATTTCTTCCTCGCAATTTGAAATTTTTCTTTGAAAATAAAAGGTTTAAATTAAAAAATATATTTTTGGGAAAACCCAGATGGGAAATTAGGTTAATAAAATTTAGTCTTAATAAGAGGTAATGAGAAATGAAAGGGTCACCACCAAATTATGATCTTAATTAGGATAAAATTGGTGGAAATTAAGGACACATAATTGGAGGGAAAAAATATATATTTATAGGGAGTGATTGAGGACATCAGTCACAAAAAAATTCTATAATTGAGGGCCTCAAAGCCATCAATCTGTGTTGATTTAAAATATCATCGGTTCAACAAAACATAATGTATTATGATAACACATTTTTAGTTTTAAGATCCCTTACCTAATGTTTAAGAATTAATTTTTTCATATAATAAGAAAAAGTAATATATATATATATATACTTGACATGTATAGTTCCATCCTTTCACTAATTTATACCAAAAACTCATCTTTCACTATAAAAGATAATAGAACTTAAAAAAATTAGAGTTATCCTATTCGTATAGGGTTTCAAAAAATGAATTTCAAATTTATCTACCAGACCTTTTAAAAAACCTACATTATTCAATCCAGGACATCACATGGGCTAGTGGTTGGTGATACACCCTTGTCGCCCTTCGGTTGCAGGTTCAAGCCTCGCGGCCTTGCGGATGCGACAGTTTGCCGCCCGACCACCAGGTTGTCCATTTAGGGCAATAAAAAAAATCACAAACTAGAATTTTCGAAAATACTTCTGTCCAAACTCACAGTCCAAAATTTATAAGAAAGGTAAACACAATGAAGATCCTTTTTTGTCACATAATAACATGTGAACACCTTCATCATGTATTCTATTAAAACACTACAACATCCTGAATTACCATAAAACCATGTTGATTACATTCATGATCCCTTATTCCTTATAGAATATTGGATATACTCCTTCTGTCCAAAAATTTTGTAAACTCCAACAATGATAGAATATACAAATCATTAATCAGTTTCAAGGTAGTCAAGAATATCAAAAATAATTTATCCAAATCAATCATGTATTATTCCAAAATCACAACCTCTGTATTAGAACCGTATTATCATATATTTTCCAAAAATTTAACCTACTATTGTGTCACTTTTCTTGGTTCCACACAATCTCAAGTCCTTAATGAAATAGTACTGCAGTACAATCCTTATATACTCCATAATTACTATAACTAGTACAATATTGATACAACACTCAAATGACATAATTCTTTGATAACAACATAAGAACTCTAATCATTCCTCCTCATTTGTGGTAGTATCATAACTTGATTATTATCCAATATCATCATTTGGTGAATACTCTGATGATTTTAACAGTGGTTTGCATAGTGTCCCAACTTCTTGTAGATGAAGCATTGTACATTTGAAACCTTTTTCTTACCCATGCATTCACGTACTTGGTGTCCTTTTTCTCCACACTTATAACAAACTACCATTACCTTCAGGCAAGTTTCAAGGTTTTTCTTCCCACAGTTATCACATATGAGAAAATTTTTCTTTTCCCTGTTCCCTTTATCCATCCTTCTCTCTTCCATCCTTTTCTTCTCTTGCTCTCCTTCAAATCCATAGGAATCAGTGAATTCTTTACTTATCTTATTAACACATGATACATATTATTCATATGTTGAGAATACATGGGAGACTATTTCCCTTCTAAATGTTGGCGTAATACTATGAAAGATAGGATCCTTGTTTCTCCGTGGATCATACTTATTGTTAGAGTTCACATTCCTTCTACTGGGAGCCATCTCTATACAATGGCATACATTAGATTAGTTTATTGATCACAATACATAAATCAAAACTTTTAAAACAGTTAACATAAATTGAACAGTTTATGGATATAATCTATAATCATAAAAATGTTTTCGTTGAGGAAGTGTATACTCATAAACCCTTAAAAATTGTTTGTAAAGGTTATGAGAATTATCCTAAGAATATCCCCCATGAGTGTCGTAACCAAGAGTGCAGCAATGCCCATTTTCGTGCACCAGTTCCCGTTCGAGTCTAGATCAATGTAGTGTTTTCAGGTTTTACCGCTAGGTATATCTATGCCAGATACGCCTCTACCTGCTCATATCCTGATAGGTATGTATTACTCAGAAAACTCACAAAATCTCTACAATACCAAAATTCTAGGAAGTTCTTCTATACTAATCCTCAATGTCTATTGTAGGTAAATGTGCTCTAATAAGAGATTATTTAAATCTAGCTTGCATGGTTTGTACGAAACTTCCTCTGATACCAAATGTAATGCCCCAACCCCAGTTACCCAAAGTCGGTTCATTATTACATAACATTGGAATGATGAAAAAAGCTCAATTCTCGAAAGACCTATTAGTTTAGTAGCCTTGGAATCACTAGATATATTCATAAATTTTACATGATATCATAAAGTGAAAAACTATAACAACATATTGTCCTCATAAACCACACTCATTTCCCCTCATACTATCCCTACAGGTCATTCATAAAATTCTTCTTCACATCCTAGGAAAAATAAAACATAGAGAGGGTGAGCTCTGATGCCCAGTAAGTATAAAAATAAAGCGAAAACATTCATAAATAAGCATAAACATTTAAGGCAATGTATAACTAAAACAAAAGCCTTTTAAACATTAACTTCAGCATAATATGGCAGAATTAAAATGAAATAATTTCATTTACTTATTCACATGGATATTCTACTAATCGAATAATCACATGCAATATCAATAACCACTTTCATAATGATGGTATGCATAACGCCAGACTATCATAACCAAATAGTCAAGGCCTTGTTCCAAGACTACAAATAAGATTTTGTCAAGGCCTTATGCCAAGACACTAGTTTGTCTAATCAGACCTACCGATTCATCGAGGAGCTATACCGGACTCCACCCATCACTTATTAAGTCTAATGAATTCCTCATATGAATAGGTTTAAACATAACATAAACAATCATATTTAAACTAACATACGGAATGTCAATACTTTATCAATAAACCATGAATGGTATTAAAATAAAACATCCACAGTCAAATATATCACAAAACCTTCAATACTATATGGATGTTTTGTATCATAATAAATCAACTTCAATTAATCTTAAAATCCATCAATGGATGTTGACATAGAAGAAATCAAAACTATTTGAGAGAAATATCTTATTTTTTGAAATCATTTAAAAGTAACATAATTATAAAATAAAAAATTTACATTGAAAGTATTCTTATAAACTTATAAGGTAAGATTCGATGATTTTATAACGGTGGAAAATAGGTACACCTGCCATATAAGTTAAAAAAGACATTCTTACCTTAATTCTGTCGAAAAGGTTAAAAAGGAACTTGTTTGGAAAACAACAGAAAGATTATTTTATAAAAATCTTATAAAAAGTCAAAAATGGTATAAATGACTTTAACCTACAATCTATAAAATAGTAAGAATTATTTTAAATACATTTTTATGATTTATGGATGTGGATGATAAAGAGGTCCCAGTAGATAATTAGGTATAAACAACCTCGGATAATGAAGAGATTGTGAAATAAACCCTTACCTTGTACTTTTCCTTAGTCAAGGGTAGTTTAACCTCCTGTATAATGGTGAAATAATATTCAGTAAATTAAATAGGAATCATATACATTAATATGATATCATATATGATCCTTTAACATTGCTCTGTTAATAATATCTTAGTATTATCGTCGTTTTGGGTGTTAACTTACTCATTTTCTTTTATATGTTTTGTTACATAAACCTTGTTTGTTATGGATAGGTTGTTTCTTATTCATGTCCAGAATGATATCATGTCCTCAAACATTATTTTTAATAGTCAAATGAGAATTAGACTTGAATGGATACGATGGGGAATGAATCTCATCGTGTTCGTGGAGACGGTAGTCCGTACGTACGCACGAGCGACAATATCATTATTTTTATATTAAAATATTATATAATTTGATGTTATATCACATGTACAGAACCATTATAATGTTATATTTATTATTTACTTCAATTACACATCATTATCGTACCAATAAAAATAATAATGTTTTGAATAACAATTACACTACCACGTGGAGACGGAAAGCCGTATGTACGCACGTATGGTGATATATCATTCAAAGGATGGATAGAATAATAAATATGGTTTCAATATATTTATAATCACATAACAGTATATAGAAGATATTGTATTAATTATTTTAGAATAAAAATAACAAAGAAATAAGAAGTGAGAGAAGAAAGGAACTTGAAAGAGGGTGGTGAAAACATTACCTCTTCTTCGGGTTCTTCCTTTTGATATGATCAAACTTTATTCATAGGATGAATTTATGATCAAAATAAATCCTCTAGGTTGAAGTGAGGGAAGTTGGGAGGATATTTGGGTAGAGTTTGGCCGTGAAAAATTGCTTTGAAGATGAGAATTAGTGAGAAGGGTGAGTGCACTTTCATTAGAGGGGTGAGGGGCACCTTAGAAAAAACTAGAAATAATATTTTTTTAATAAATTCATATTCGTTTTATAATGTCTCAAAAGTGACTAATTTAAAGAATAATGTGGGTATAGGTCTAAAACCACTCAACCGATATCTTTTAGATAGGTTTGGGTCACTTTATTAGCCTTTTCTTTTAGTTTTAACTCTTAGTTAATTAGTTTGACATTTACCATGTCTCTTTGTATTTTTATATTATATAGTTAATAAACATACTATATACTTCCAAAAGACCCCCAAGTGGTCCATTAATGATACACCTATCATTATATAAGTCATTTGGCCGAACCCTAGATTTTTAAGTATATAATATCAATTAATAATATAATATTTGTTTTAAAAACTCATTTATGTCAATTTTGACAATATTTAAGAATTTATTTTTTTGAAGTACTAAAAACATTAATAATTCGAACCAAATCCATTTAAGTAATCCTAAAATGTCATATTAACCAATAAAATTCGATTATGTCATCAAAACTTTCATATTATATTTATTTTAACATTTATAATAACAATTGTGTTTTTAATTCATTAATAAGAAAAATACAGCATCATTATTATGTCATAAATAAATTTAATTATTAAATGTCTAAAAATTATAAATTTAATACCATTATGTATAAAATAGTATTATATTTCAAATGAATATTTATAGTTGAAAATATAATATATATAACCCTATGTAAAAATTGTTTTACTAATATATATATGCTTATGTCATTTTTGTATTTACATTATCTTAATTAATATAAAGTGTCATTATCACTAAAAAGTGGCTCTATGGGGTCCCTAAATCGACCCAAAAATGTTCATGGTCATAAATGTATCAAAAAATAAGGTTAGGGTACGTTTTTGAGTAATTTAATATTATAATAATATTATTTTTTACCCTTATTTACCTTATTTACCCTTTAACCATGGTAAATAAAATATTTACTGAAGTAATTATTCAAAATGTATAAAAATAAAAGTTACCTATTTACACAATTTGGACTTCCTAATTCTAAATATGGAATCCATTTTTATAAATTCAAAACATAGAAGTGGTAGAAATTAATTTAAAATTAATTCATGTTGTCAAAATAAAAAGCGTGTTTTTAAGAAATAATAACTATCAGAAGATTTGGCTTCCATATGTCCAGTTTAAATGGGAAATTATGTCCAATGACCAAAATTGGATTAAATGGTAAAAATATAATCTAATTATACTTTAAAATCACTCAAATTCATAATTTATCACTATTAATTATTTTGATTAAAAAAGTTGTTTTAATTAAAATTTATTAATTTTCACTATTCACCGAGATATGAATGTTATCATAAAAGCACCAAAAATTTATAGAAACTAAATTATCATGTCCCGATTCTAAAGAATAAGTTTATTTTGTCAAATTTAATATATAAAACATTCAAATATTGGATTTAAAAAAGGTTCAACATTAAAATTTGGTAAAAGTTGATTTCTTTAAAAAATACTTCTTTTATCTGAAAAAATGAATTTGTTCTTACATTATGTCTAAGAAACTCATAATATGGATTCAAAAATTATAATTATTATATAATGTTTAAAATTCAGTTAATACTATTCATAACCACTTTGGAACAGCTAGTTTGGTAAGTCGTGGTGCGCATGAACTCGGTGTTGTGTGTGGTGCAAGTTATTGAATTACTTTGAAAAAATGCACTATGAAATCTTGGGGTGTAACACCATTCCTTCAACGAGGTTAAATTTCTAAACAATTTCATAAACTAGATTAGGTCATGAATCACAATGCATAATTCCCAACATGTAATATATGTAAAAAAAATGAATAGTTTATGCATAAAATCCATATCAACACAACTGTTTTCTTTGGGTAAGTATTTACTCATAAATCTTTCAGAATAGTTTATAGATAAAATGTGAATTATCCTTATCATATCCCCTACGATTGTCAAACCAGGTGTACAGTAAGTCCCATTGTCATGTACCAGGATACTCTGTGTCAAGCCTGAAACTCCTTGTTAGAGTTTTTACTCTTAGGCACATCTGTGGTAGAACCAAGACTACATGTAGTATCTAGAAATGTATGTATTTCTTGGAAAACCCCAACAGTATTTACATTACCAAAAATTTTGGATGTTTGTCTATACTAATCCTCAATGTATATCATAGGGTAATGTTCTCTAATCTAACATTTTATAAATATAGTTTCTGAGGTTTGTACTAAATTTCCGAGGATACCAACTTGTAACACCCCAAACCTAGTTACCCAGAGTGAGTACATTATTAGATAACATTGGCATGATCACCAGAGATCATGTCCCTAATGATCGATTATATTAGTAGACTTGTAAGTACTACATACATACATAAGTTTAACATTACATTATGAAATGAAAAAACAAAATTGTGTCTCCTTTGAACACACTCACAACCCTTAACCTATCCCAACAGGTCAATAATAACATACATCATCGCATCATAGGAAAAAAACATAAGAATGGGGTTAGCTCAGATGCTTAGTAAGGATAACAATATAGAATAAAGTTTCATAAATAAGAATAAACATTTAAGGAAAAGTACAACACTAAAACACATGCCTTTTAAACAAAAACTTCAGTATAATATGGAGAAGATAAATCAAATAATTCTATTTACATATCCACATAGATATTATACTAGTCGAATAAACACATTTAATTTCAATAGTTAGTCTTATAGTTATAGAATGCATAATGTCAAACATCTTAACCTCATAGTCAAGGCCTCATTCCAAGAATACAAACAAAAATATTTTCAAGGCCTTGTGCCAAGTAACTATTCTGTCTCATGAGACCAACTGAGGCATCGGGGGACTGTAGAGGGCTCTTCTTGTCACTTACTACAACCAATTCCTTCCTCATATTAACAGGGAGAAACATAACATAACCATTCGTATTAAACTAGCATACGAAATGTTAATACTTTAACCATAAATTGTGAATGACATAAAAATAGAACATCTACAGTGAAACATATCATAAAGGTATCATTAAAATATGGAATATTGTATCATAATAAATCAACTTCAATTAAATATAAAATTCAACAATAGATGTTGATACTGGTAAAATCATTTCGAAAACAATTTGAGGGAAAAATCGCTTTTACATTGAAGACATATAATGTTTCATAATTATAAATCAAAACATTTATTTTGAAAATATTATTATAATGGAAGCTTAGAAGGTGTTATAATGGTGGAAAACATCTACACCCTTTGTATAAGTTAAAATAACATTCTTTACATAATTTGTCAAAATGTTCACAAAGGTCCTTGTTTGGAAAATGAATGAAAGATTACATTCAAAACATTTTAAAAAAGTCAAACAAGTGTATGAATAACTTTAACCCATATTCTAGGAAATAGTTAAAATGTTTTGAAATACATTTTTAAAAAAGATGAATGTTGATGATAAAGATGTCCCAGTTAATACTTGTGTATAAACAATCTCAGATAATAAAGATATAATAAAATTAACTCTTACCTTGTACTTTTCCATAGTCGAGGGTACATTAACCTCATTTATAATGTTTAAAACATTGTTATTAAATTATAAAATAACTGAATATATAAATATGATATCATATATGATCCTATAATATTACATTGTTAATAATATTTCAGTAGTATCATTGATTTGGGTGTTAACTGATTCATTTTATTTTATATTTTTTGTTACATAAGTAATTTTTGTTATGGATATGATGTTTATGAGTCAAATTAAAAATGATATTAAGTTTGTAAACATTATTTTTTAATCATCAAATGAAAATTATTCTTGAATGGTTATGATGGGGAACGAAATATCATTGTGTCGTGGAGATGGTAAGTTGTATGTACACACAAGAAAAAATACCATTCTATTGATGGTAAAATAGTATGTAATTTGATGGTATATAATTTTTAAAGAATCATTGAAATGTTATATATATTATTTATAACAATTATAAACATTATTATACACATCCTAATAATGAATTGTTCAATGACAATATACACCACTAATTGGAGACAATAAGTTGTACGTACGCACGTATGGTGACGTTGGCATTCATAGGATGGATAAAATATTAAATTTGGTTATACCATGTTTATAATAATGTATCAGTTTGTATAAGTTACTGTATTTATTATTTTAGTATGGAAACAACCATGACTAACTAAATGGAGAAATGAACTTTGATAGTGGTGATAAAATAATTACCTCTTCTTCAGGTGCTTCCATTCGATTTGAACAAAAGGGCCCCTTAGGTTGTCATTATTATCAAAGTAAGGACACTAGTTTGAATTGAGTGTATTTTGGAGGATATTAGAGCAGGGTTTGGCTAAGTCAAATGTATTTGGACATGTGAATTTAATGTAAGTGTAAGTACCCTTTTATAAGAGATGTGGGGACACTATAGTAAAGGCATGAAATATTAATTTATTATAAAACTATTTTTCATCTTTAATAGATCCAAATGGATTTAATTAGGGGATAATATGGGGATGGTTTTGTATCCTCTAAAAAAATATGTTTAATACTTGTTTAGGTCACCATCTTGACCATCTCGTTTATATTTAACCATTAGTTAAATAGTTTAACTTTTATCATGCCTTCTTATATTTTTATACTACATTGTTAATATAATTATTATAAAATTGGCGGTGAACCTCAAGTCGTTCATTAATGAAATATTTAACATTACCTAATTAATTTTATCAAATCTAATATATTTATAACTATTATATAATTTTATAAATAGTATTTTTTTAAGAACTCATTTAAGTCTATTTTTACACTATTTATTATTTGGTTTTTGTTGAATTTATAAAAACTAGATTAATTCAAAAAAAATACATTGAATAAACCCTAAAATTTCATATTCACGTATATAATTTGTGTGGGGAATAAAAATTTTCTATTTAAATTTATTTTAATTTTTATAATATCAATTATTTTAATTATTCATTAATAAGGTAATTAATTCATCGTCATTGTGTTATAAATAAATTTAATTATTAAATGTCTAAAAATTATTAATAAAATACTATGATGTAGGAAATATTCTTATATTTCTAAAGAATATTTATAAAAAAAATTTATCTTATGTGTAAACCTATATTAGAAATGGTTTTGTTATTAAAATTTGAATTTAACACTTTTTACTCTTCTTTAAGTAAAATATAATAAATGTTTGAATCTAATAAATGTGGATCAAAAAGGATAATATCTTTTTCCTAAGATTTGTTATTATCAAAAAAAATTATCCAATAGAATTAGTACAGGTGTTGGGCTAATTTAAGATTATTCTAATATTGTTTTTACTTATATTTAACCTATTTACTTTTAATTGTGGTAAACAAAATTCAAAAGTTACTATTCACCCAAAATTATTTTCATCCTACTGAATAACTCTTTACATAATGAGAACAGTTATGTATATTGGATTTTTGAAATTCAATTCATAGTAGAGGTAAAATTGCATTTTATGCAAATTTTCAAATGTGTCTAGAAGGTGTGTAAAAGACGTTAAAAAGATTAATAAAATTTCATACGTTTAATATTATTATTAAATCACTTCATTTAATTACATTGGATTAATATAGTTACTATGTATCTATTTTGAATTAAAAATAAATTTTAATTAAAAATAATTATTCAAATAAAATGTTTTGTTAAACAATAATGTAGTTTTTTCACTAATCATCTAAAATTTATTGTTTTTAGAAAAGTACTAAAAAATCACCCTATGCTAATTTTGATATTCCGAATCCAAAAATGAAGTCTATTTTAAAAAATAAAATTTATAATAGTTATAAAATTAGGTATTATTATTCATAACATCTTTTTAAATGTCTTGTTTGATTGGTCGTGGTGTGCTAGAACTCAAATCTACAAACACTACAAGCTATTGTATTATTTAGAGAGAAGTGTACTGTGGAATCTTGGGGTGTTACATATTTATTATCTATTCACTTTGGTTAAATAAATTATGTGATAATATTAGATAATATAAATTATTATGATTCCAAATATTGAATAAATTTTACAAAATTTAAATAATAGAAGTGAAATTTCTTTATTTAAAATCTATCCCACAAAAGTGACGAAAAGAAGGTTTTCCAAGTGAAAATTTTAAAAAGACTAAAAATATTCTATATCCAAAATCAATATGAAATTTGTTCCAATGAACTATATTCGATAAATATATATTTAATTTTACTAATATTAATTAAAAAATATAATAAAATTTGAAATTGTAAATAATTTAAATTAAAACGTTGTTTTCAATTCAATTTTAGTAATTTCACCATTCATAAAAAAGTTATGATATTTTTTAAAAATTCACTCTAGTACACATATGAAATTATTATTTAAAAATTTATGTTTTTAATTAAATTTTCTAGAAGTGGAAAAATTAAATTTTAAACAAAACTTGCAAACGTTATGAAAATTTGGGTTTTAAAGGAGATCATTTTCAAGAACAAGATACTTTTCTATTAACTATATGAATAATTATAATAATAATATTAATATAAATTAAAATATATTGAAATTTAATAGATATGTTTTATATTAAAAAATCATCATTAGGTATTACTTTATTTTATTAAAACAGAGAAACATTATGCGATTTAAAAAGGATTTTTGAAAAAAACTTTTTAAAATCCAAATTCTAACATTGACTAAAATCCAATATAATGTAGATTAAAAAAATATTAATTTGGTTATATATAAATAAAAAATACTTATGTTACTTTAAAATATAATTGGGAATTAATATAACATAATGTATTGAAAATAAATGATGGTATTTCAAATATCATTATTTTCCATTATTCATTTAAAATAAACATTTTCCAAAAAATACAAAAACATACCCCAAAGTAAATTTTGGCATTCATATTCAAAAATTATGTTAATATTATCAAATAAATTTTCTACATGTCTTAAAAATTTATGTTAATATTCTATAAATGAAAATCTAATAAAAATTGCTTTTGAAGGAAACTTATTTTTGGAGAGTAAAATTACATTAATAAAAAATGATATATTATTTACGTAAAATTAATCAAAAAAATTATATTTAGTATTATTTTTATGTATATTTGAAAATCATAAATTTGTTAATAATATTGATACACACAAATTTAAAAATTATGTTATAATGGTTATATATATCTTGGGTTGTCTAAGCATGATGTTGCATGTTGAATACATTGTAGAACATAAAAATATCAGGGCTTCATATAATAAAACATATTAAATAGATATGTTTTTTTGGAAATTAAATATATTAAAATTTCTTGGGGTGTTAAATTCTTATCTTCTCTCATTTTTTTCGATTACATTGTTAAACATAGTTTTCCTTTTTTTTAATCTTGGTTGGTTGGATATACTATGAAACCATCATACATATTTGTTACCTTAGGATTCCTCTAAAATAGAGACTAATAAAAATTACATAATATGATAATGTGAAATATTCCCATTTGGATGAGCGTTTTTTAGGATATTTATAGGTGGTGGAGTGTCTATGTAGTTTTCCAGTTATTCCACCACCCATTGATCAGTAGGGTGCACTGATAAAACCGGTTGAGGATATGCATAGTCTATGTGAACTCCATGAGTATCAGAAGAAGAGTCCCCATAGTATTTGGAGAGAGCTATAATCCTAGTTGTATGAGGAATAACAATAGCTATCTACCTGAGTTTTTCATTATTATAATACACGTCCATATCAGATAGTTGTCTTAGCAGTGAGCCTTCACTTGGGTGGAGCTATGTGATTGTCGAGCCTGGTGAATTTGACACATTTATAGATAACCCTCCCTTATATATAGTTTTATAATCTCTTAAGGGGTGAGTTATATCTGTCGACATTGTGATTGGTCCACATTCAAAACCATCTTCAATTTTTTGATGGTATCATTACTATGGGATATTTTTCATGAGGAACACCAACCACTTGGGATACTCTCTGGATATGGTTCATGATCCATAATTCTCATAAAATACCTTTGAACATGTCTTACAATAAGATATTAGGGATTTAGTGAGATCTATTTACATTCCTACCTATGATATAGTTTGTTAGAGGGATTTTGTAGTGGAGAACTATTTCACTAGTCAAACACCTATTATTGGTGATGGTATATTGAAAACAAGAGATATGACATTCCATTATAATAGATGATAGAAAATACAAGGATTTTTTTGAGAAATAATCTTTAGGAGATTGGGTCAAGATATAGGTTATATAGTTTAGGGATCATTGGATAGTTCATGTTATCTGATAGAGAGGTTATATTTCTATTATGATGGTTAGATATATCTTGCGCGTGATTTTCGTAATAGTTCAAAATTCAATAGATAAATAGACGATGAATCGACCAGGATGAAAAAGTGTTTAGCGAATGGATTTTGATAGGTTGGTGGATTTTTCAGTGGATTTAGGGGATTAGTAGGAGGTGGAAGATGGTTTGACATTTTACCACTACCTTCCCAAAATCTGGTGGAAGGTGGTTAGGGATGTGGTCTTCTTTTATGGGTGAGAAGGAAACCCTATAATAAAATGATGGGGTCTTACATTGGATGATACTTTTGATTAATTATTATACGACTTGTACTGGCCCTTGAGTTATAGATGTAAAGATATTCTAGCTTCATGTTGTGGTGGTGGAGTTTGGGGACAACATTTAGGGGGATATATCAGGCTTACCTCCACACTAAGAGATCAGTTGATCCGTATACATGAAATGAGAGACTAACATGATAATTATGTTATAATATCATATGTATCCATCATTTATTAATGATTTTATGGTGTAGTTGGTGGATTTTCAAATTAATGGATTTGTTAGACCTAGTGTGTCACCCTAGTCTTCCCTGGGGTTGATCTTCGGGAATGCATATATGAGCATGAGGATGTGTGTCGATTATAATTTCATGAAATAGGTTAACGTGAAGAATAAGTACCCAATATTAGGGATGTAATAACTATTCTATTAGTTGAAAGGGTTAATATTGTATTCATATAGATATGACAATACAAAATAAATGAATAATGAAGGAAATAAGATGTATTTATAGAAATTAAGGAACCTAAACAAATGGAATGGTAACTTGAACTTCAGAATAGTAATATGAGCCCTACGAAAATTATTCCATCTAGTAGAGTAGTAAGCTCAACTATTATGGTATACATAAAGGTTACTCATCATATAAATGAAATTATGATATAATTATATAATTTTGTAAGTTAATAAATATTTTGAAATTTATTAATTAAGGGTTGGTATTTTTATAAAACATAAATGTTTATTTATAATTTTATAAAAAATGTACTTTTTTAATATAAAATTTATTCCCATAAAATTGATTAATAAATATACATTTTTATCTTATGATTATAGTATAATTTTATGAGACCATAATTATTTTTTCAAAGTGTTATATAACCTGTTATAATTTTGAAATCATTACATTCCATGTAAATGACGATTTGAATTAAATGTTAATTTTTTCCATATTAATAAATTTATTTACATAATCCTTAGTTTATTTTGGAATTATAATCATCCAACAATGGTTCGGGTGAATTTGTTTTCTAAACTAATTTAATTTTTTGTGAATAGTAAAATGCGATAATTTATGATAAAAGATAAATACATTAATTTTTATAGAAATTATTGATGTAAGTCTGATGTAAGAAAAAAAAATATAAAACTCTAATTTGTTTTTTTAATATATTTATTCATTAGGTTCAAAAAATTCATAGTATTGATCCAAAATAACAAACTAATGAATAAAATAATTATAAAACAATCATTTCCTCCCTTATAAACACCACCCCTCCCCCCACTTCACCTCACTCCATCCAAGACATTAATATAGTCCAAATTATATCAAAAATTATTCCCATTCCCATAAAATTGTTCCAAAAACATTTTTCTTCATTAAAAAACAAAACCCTTTTTCCTAAGTAGGTTCTCAATGAGGTCAAATTCAAGTGGTAAAATCATCGGTCACTTTCTTTATTTTCTTTTCAATTAATTTTATTTTGTTATACTCTACTAA
The DNA here is from genome assembly GCA_963277665.1 of Viscum album. Taxonomy (NCBI): domain Eukaryota; kingdom Viridiplantae; phylum Streptophyta; class Magnoliopsida; order Santalales; family Viscaceae; genus Viscum; species Viscum album. The sequence goes on along the minus strand of OY728136.1, from coordinate 602,033,254 downwards.
TCTCCTATATAAAAACATCAATTATAACTCTAATATCTTATTAATACTATAATTTTATTTTTTAAATGAAAAATCCACCATCAAGCCTTTTCTCCACATTATTTTATTCAAAAAATGATAATATCATTGGTGAGGTGTTGATTTTCCACCTTCGAGGATGACAAAATTTCATTTTCTTTTATACAATTTAAGGATGGAAATAAAACCATTATAATGTTTAGTATAGATTGTAAAATTTATTTTATAAAAATATTATCTTATAAAACGTATTTTTATAAAAATAATTGAATAATGAATCAAACCAAATTTTGGATGATAAAAAAACTACCAAAATAATCAAAATGAATATCATGAGTGGATTATCTTATTATTCATCCCCATCCAAAATAATCTAATGAAATATATAACCATTTAATATTATAGATTTTAATTAAGAGCATATAACTTCAATTCTATATATCTATTCTCATTTTATATAATCTTCCACAAATTTAAATAAGAAAACTAATCAGAAAACCCATAGAAACGAACACTTCCGAATTATGAAAATGTATCTAATTACTCATAAAAAAACTATAAATGAACTTAATAAAATTATAATAAATTAAATAAATACATAAATTATTCTCAGTTAATTAATTAATGGATTAAACATTATTATTCGGGATATTAAGATCAAGTGTAGAATACTTTCGAACATACAGTAAGGGATATTTTCTGAACGTCCATTTTGTCACTGTGTTATGCTTTCTTTATCCTAGTCTTAATTTAATTCATAATTATACTAATTTAATCAAAATAAATTCTATATTTATATTCTGAAGATATGTTCCTATCCCTATTCGTCTCTTTTTTAGGGGGAAATAATTGTTTTATAAAGTTCCCTACCCATTTCTTCATGAGATGCAATCCAGATTAAAGTAAACATTTCAAATTTATACCCATTTTTGAGTATTTTACATAATATATTTTTATCCACCATTATTTTTATAAAATAACACATTTTATCATGAAATAAAATTATTTTCTATTTGTGTTTTTATTCATATAATTACATCTTTTCCATTTTAAAGATTGTTTAATGTTTTCCCTTAAACTCAATTATAGTGGAACATTTATAAAGATTCCTGAAAACTATTTTTTAATGTCTTAAAATAATTTGGAAATAATTTATCATTATATATGAATATTTTACTTTATTAATGTCCATTTATTATTTAAATCCTTTCTTTCATGAACTCTTTTTTGATACTCCCTTTTTATGCCTTATGACATGTTTATGATACCCAATTATTTCCTTATGTAACCCTTGTGTTTATAAGTAATTTTTGATTGTTTTTATGGTATAGATATTGATGAAAATTTTATGATAAGTGTGCTCAGATAGTGGTCTAGTTAAATAGTTAATTTTTAGTATCATGAGACATCATGTTGGGACAAGGAGGATTTCTGATTCAATTATGGAAATTCTTCTTCCATGTGAAGTGGTCTTGGAAGATAGTCATGACTCCTTCTTATGTCATGTTGTGTGTTATTTACACATTCCTATGATTCCATTTAATATTGACCCCATTCTCTAAATGGTAGGATTACTCTTGTTTACGCGTGATCACTTTTTTTATTTCATCAATTTATTCCTTATTACCTATATGGGTTTCTTTATTCTTAAATTTTTACATTTATTGTGAATTTTATATCATACCTTCTATTAATGTATTCTCTTGGTTATCATAAACTGATGTATGATCTCAATGGACGATATGATCTCTTTATAGATGATTAAAATAAATATGTCTTACACTATTTCCATGTTTTCATTTTTATATACCTATTCATCGAAATTCACTAGAAAATACGATCATTGGGTTGTAATATTATGGTTGAAAATGATTAAAATAATTTTACAATATCTGTCAAATCCTAGTGTCATTATATTTGCTATCAAAGCATCATGAAATTATATTTTTATATTAGTAATATTTAACATTACTGAGAACCCTATAGATGCTTCTATCACAATGTATAACCTAGATTGAAGCACTGGGAATCATTGGTTTGAATATACTATTCATTTATACGTTTATCTTTATATTTCTAAAATTCCTTTTTATATGATTGTTAGCTATGTATTAAATACCTTTAATTTTACATTAATTTTCTTAGTTAATGGATTTAAATATGGGAACCCAATCCAATAATCAATATGATAGGAAATGTGATGATTTCTCTAATGATATTCAAAATATGCTAGGAATGGGTGATCAAAACATTGTTAGAGTACTTTATCCACTTAATCAATATAAGAATAAAAAATTGAATTGTGTGGAACCCCCTACTTCTCATAAAAAAGTGAAATGATCAGTTGAATTATTTATATGACAAATCCATACCATATGTTTTGGTTCTCCTGATCCCCTTATTGCAGAAAAATGGATTAACACCATTGAGAATATATTTTACGTTCTCCATTTCATAGAAGAAGTGATAGTTTTTTGGTGATCATCATTTTGACGGGGAATCTGATTAGTGATGGACACTAATCATGAACACAATTTCCAAGAATGAAATTGGTTCCATGGAATGATAATTTTTAAATAAATATTTTTGAATAAATATTTTCTGTGAGCCCTCTATTTTATGATGTAAAAGGAGTTCCTCAAACTAAAGAAAAAAGGAATATTAGTCTATTTGGGTGTATAAAGAAAACTTCACATGACTAGAAATATACACATACGAATTTGTATTGTACACCAAAATCTAGGTGGATCACTTATTTAGTGGATTAAATATGGGCCTATGAAATGAATTGGTGATTAAATAGTTTAACAGTTATTAAGATATTGTTTGATATGAAATTAAGGTTGAAATGGTTATGGTATTCTCTCAGTGGTCTTGTGAGCCTACTGAAAAATAAAGGAAAATAGTGTTTAACATGAGTGGATCAAAAAATAAACCACATGAGGGAATGAAGACCCAATATCCCACACATCAAAAATGTTAGAAGAAACATCTTGGGAACTTCATAAACGGAACAAATAGATGCTCCAAATGTGGAATAAAGGGGAATATGGATAATAAATACTGAAGGGATATGAAGAGGTCTAAATTCTGGTAGAATAAAGGAAGGATCAGATCAACAATATTTCTATAGTGTAGTGTTTAAACTACAAGGATAATTGGAATTATTTAAGGCATTTACCAAAGCAAATAATTGTTATAGGAAATCAATATAAACAACTTACAAGGAAACAAGTAAGGTAATATGCTATCACTACAACTAAGGTAGAACACGACTATGATGTTTTGACAGGTATATTGGTTATTCATTCAAGAATTGTAAACATGAAATTTTATTCTAGTTATACACATTCTTTCATATCCTGAAATTTATGTAGAATTATTGAAATTCCATATCAAAATATAGAAGTCGTGTTATCTGTGAGAACAAAAAATGGTGAAATTGTTACATCCAAAGTATACAAATCCTCCCAAATTAATGTTTCTGCACTCAAAAACCTAGAAAATACTATCATACTTCCTTTTGTGGAGATCTCCCCAATATTGGGCATGGATTTTCTATCTTTATACATACCCAATATAAAATATTAGGAAAGGAAGGTAACTATTCACGTCCAGAGGCCTCCTTTAATTATGTACAAGTGTAAAGATCAATATGTATCTCTTTTAGAATAATCTTCTCAAATATTGATATTTTTTCTTATGAGTAAATATATCTATCTCAAACAATTTATCTAAAGGATTTAATCATTCAGGATGACATTCTTATTTAGCGGGACTACACTGATGTTTTCCCTAAACAATTTTTTAGTCTCCTCGTGACGTATAGTATGAGTTCTCAATCAAATGTATTCATGGATCTCCACCTATATAGAAAATAAATTATATAATGTCCACTGATGAGTTGGAAAAACTGAATAATCGGTTATAGGAGAATCAAGATAAGGGTTTTTTATGCCCGATTTCATCACCATGGGGTGCACCCGTCCACTTCTTCATAAAGAAGGATATATCAATGCACCAATTTATTGAAAATTGTGAGCTCAACAAGATTATATTAAAGAAAAATAATCCCCTTACATGGATAGATGATTTGTTCAATCAACTACATAGTGCCATGTATTTCTTAATGGTGGACCTTTAGTTGAGATAGCACCAATAAATGATGAAGAATGACGATATTCTCAATAATACCTTTCAGATGAGGTTTGGATGCTATGAGTTCATAGTGATTCCATTTTGACCCACTAATGATCTAGTATTTTTCATGTCCATAATAAATTGATTCTTTAATGATTTCATAGAAGAAAATTGGTTGTACTTATTGATGATATTCTAATATAATCCAAATGAATTTTGGAACATGACGAGCATTTGAATACTATGTAAAATAATTTATAGAGGGAGAAAAATTATACAAAGTACAATAAATGTTAGTTCAGGATGGAGGTAGTATCATTCTTGGGGAATGTTATCACCAATAAAGGAATATCTGTAGACCCTTCCAAGACAAAGGCAATTGAAGAGTGGCCCAAACCAATGTATGTAACGAAGATCCATAGTTCCCTTGGTCTAGATAAATATTACTAGTGAAATTTAAAGATCTTATAATGGTTTTCAAACTCACTTAACATTATTATATGGTTGGGAGAAAAGTTTTTTTTACCAGTGAATATGATGACTACATCAAAGGGTTGAAGAACGACCTTATCATTAAACTAGTGCTCTAACTACCAACAATTGGGGAACTCTTTTTGGGGTATAGTTATGCTTTAAGAAAGGTATTAGGCAATTTGTAGATAAAAAATGATAAACTAATAGCCTATGCCTAATGGTAGTTTAAAATTCATTAGAAAAATTATCCCATTAAGGATATTGGGTTGTTAGTAGCGATCTTGAAAATGAAAATTGAGTGAAATTATCGTTATGGGAAGAAGTTTAAAATATATACTGATCATAAGAGCATCAAATATATATTTACATAGAAATATCATAATATGAACTAGTGAAGATGATTAGTTATCATTAATGACTATGATTTCTCAATCCACTACTATCCAGGAAAATAGAATAATGTGGTGTATGATCTAAGTAGAAATGACCATGCAACATTATCAATGATGAGAATGCAGAAGCATACAATCTTTATAAATTTTTAAAAGAAAGGCTTGGGAATCATTAAGGAAGGAATATCATCAATCCTTTATCAAATGATTCTTCAACCATCCCTCATGGAGATAATAAAGGATACTCATAAAAAATGTGAAAATTTAGAAGAATGTGGAAGACATGTGAAATGGGAAATCCATAGAGATCAAAATGGATGAGAATGAAGTCATGAGACATGGTTCATGAATTTTTGTAAAATCTAATATAGAGATAAATAATGATATTATGAGTAATGTGCATAGATCAATCTTCTCGATTCACATAGGGGGCACAAGGATATATCATGATCTACAATATTATTATTGGTAGGGAAATAGGAAAAATGACATCGCTAAATATACATCAAAGTGTGTGGTATGTCAGCAAGTTAAGGATGAAATCTAAAAGGCTTATCGGTGATCCAACCATTACCCATAATGACACTGAAATGTGAAAATTAACATGTAATTTTTTACCAGATATACAAAAGAATCCAGAGGAAACAATGATATATTGTTTTTTGGGGGTTGTCTCGCAAAGATATCTCATTTTTTTCATAATTCAAATGGACTTCTCACTTGATAAACATGCATGGATATAAATCATAGAAGCTGTAACACATCATTTATTACCACTATTGATTTTATCGAATTGTTATTTCATATTTACCTCTAACTTCTATAATAGTTTTTAACATGCTCTAAATACAAAACTGAACTTCATTATAGCCTATAATCCTTACACTAATTTCAAATCCAAATAGACTATTCAGAGATAGGACGAAATTATGAGAGCATGTTTTATGGACATAAAGGGAATATTGGACCAATATCTACCTCTACTCGATTACTCCTAAAAAAATAGTTTCCACTAGAGCATAAAAATGGATCTATATGAATCCCATTTTGGGAAAAGATGCAGAACACTAGATTTTTTGGATGAAGTTAGTGAACAAAAGTTCTTAAGGCCTGAAATAGTCAATGAAATGGTAGAAAATGTGGAAACCATTCAACATAACATTAAATAATACTATCTTTGATATAAGAGTTATGTGGATAATCATCGATGATAACTATATTTTGAGGTTAGATATATGTTATTCCACCACATATATTCAAGGAATATGATCATGAGATTTTGAAGGAAATGATAGTTAAGTACCATGAACTTTGGCCCCTTCGAGATTCAAGAAGGATTCAGAGTTGTAGCCTATAGAATGGAACTTCAACCTACCATGTATCAAGTACATGATGTATTCCATGTATCCCTTTCATATACGTACATACCAGATCCCTCACATGTATGAATATAGATGTTATGTAGTTGGAAAATTATCTCTCTTACATAGAGCATCATGTGAAGATCTGGGGTCATAGAGATAAGGTTATACTCAACAAGACTTAAAATTTGGTAAATTTACTATTGAATAACCATAAGTATGATGAGGAAGCATGAGAACTAGAGGAAATGTTAAAGGATAAGTAACCTAATTTTTTCACCATTGTATGTAAAATGATATTTCAAGGGTGAAATTTCATAAGGGGGAATAATGTAACAACCCAAAATTTTATCATTGTAAATTCCATTATTATATTTTTTTCATATATTATAAATCACATTAACATAACATATAGAACATAATAAAAACATTATAAATGGAAAATTCATGAAATAATAGGTATTTAAACAAATTAATCATCCTAAAACAATGTAATAGTAAATTGACCTTTGGAATAGTAATATGAACCTTAGGAATAGTAATCCAGAAAATATAATAGTAATTATACCTATGAAAACATAAATAAAATTTAAGAAACATATAAATGACAATATGATACAATTATATCATAGTATAAGTAAATAAATATTTTAAAATTATTAAATAAGTGTTGGTTTCATTATAAAACATAAATTTTTATTTATTATTTTATAATTAGTATAATTGTTTAAATGAAATTTTACATTCATAAAACATATTCATAAGTTAAATTTTTATCATTAGATAATTCTATGAAACATTAATTAATTTTTCGAAGTGTTATGAAACCAATTAAAATTTAAATATCATTATTTTTCAAGTAAATGAATATTTAAATTAAAATTAATTTTTCTTATATTTTAAAAATTATTTTTATAAAATGGAGTCCATTTTTTATTATTCACGTTGATAAATGGTCGAAATGGTTTTTTTATTTTTTATAATATATATGAATTTTCTGTTAAATATAAAATACAATAATTAGTGATAAAAGACAAATACGTGAATTTTTGAGTCATTTATGATTTCAGGATTAAATTAGCCCACAATATCGAACTATCCTTCATTATTATAAAATATTTGGTGAAAAGATAAAACTATTTGTAGTGTTGATCAAAACTAATATACTAATGAATAAAATAATGAAAAAACACCCCTCTCTTCCCCTATAAATACCACCCCACACCCCCACTTCTCCTCACACCTTCCAATCCATGAATCTTGTACAAATTATATCCAATTATCTTACCATACCCATAACCCAAGTACATTATACCATGGTTTCATTAAAATACAGAACCCTTTTCCCAAAAGAGGATCTCAAGGAGGAGAAATTCAAGAGGTAAAATCCCCATTCTCTTTAATTATTTTTGTCACTATATTTTATTTTCTTATACTATCATCACCTTCTATGTTCAAAAATTCATTTAAACTAAATTATCAAATATATATATATATTGGAATGTTATTACTTTAATGTAAAATGAACCATTATGTATCTCACCTCTTCCATTGATTCTAATAAAGAAATTATTTTTTCTGATGTGTCTATTTATCCCTTTCAAGGATTATAAGTGTTCATTTTCCTATAATGCCTCCATAGTGGGACATAAAACAAATATTATAATTTTAACATATTTTAAAATTTATATTATTACCATTTTTATATTCTGAAACCAAATTTTATACACAATAATGAATAATTAAACAAAACTATTTTGTGGAGATTAAAAACCTGCCAAAATAATCTTAATAATTATAACTAACATCTTATCTAATGATTCTTCATAATAAAAAATAACCAATTTAATTATATAATGACTTAAAATTATGTATTTTTATTATTAACATATGACATCAATTTAAGATATATATTCTTATTTTACGTAATCTTTCATACATTTATACAGGTGAATGAATCATGAATTCTGAAGAAATAAACACTCTTGAATGATGAAATTGTATCTAATAACTCAAAAAAGTCTATAAATTAACTTCATAAAAATATGATAGAACAAATACATGTATAAAAGGTTACTAATTAATTAATAAATGTATTTAATTTGATTATCAATGAAATTAAGGTCATGTGTAGAACAGTTTTGACATAAGGTAAGGGAATCTTCTCGAACTTCCAATTCTCCCTTCAGGTTGTGATTTCTCTCTCTTTACCCCAAATAAGTTCTTTAATATTTTTATTTAATCCTCAAAAATTATATTTTTTTCTTTAAAATACAAGTTTCTATCCCTATTATTATATATTTGATGGTTAAATACATGTTTAATAAAGTTCCCTTCCCATTTCATCCCATTAAGAATGCTTAATTAAACGGAGCTTCTAAACTTCTTACTTATTTTCAAGAACAAACCATAATATTTTTAACCCAAGATTATTTTTCTATAATCACTCATATTATCAGGATATAAAAATTTGATTCATTTAATGTTTTATTCAAACAATTATGACTTTTTCTTTTTAGGTAATCTTTAATGATTTCCTTTAAGATTCACTAAAGTAGCTTATTTCAAAAGTTTTGTAAACACTATTTTTAAACTTGTTTCTCATAAATTGGATATAATTGGTCATTATTGTAATAAACCAGGTATTTATTGAATAATAATTTTTCATATTTATTAATATTTATTAATAATATATTAATTTTAGGTCAAATAGGACAATTCTTTTAATAGTGTACTCAATAAGAAAAAATGGGTTTCTTTGAAACCTAATGTTGCACACAACCATCGGTTATACAGAAAAATATTTGACAATAATATTATTTGAAATGGTTTTTAATGCATAGCCATAGTATTGATGTGAATGAAAAAAACAAACTAAATTATGGTTACACATCTTTTTTAGAAGTCTTCTCATTTATTCAAAAAAAATTGAGGATCAAAATAAGAATGAATCTTATTTTAAGCATGAAATACTCTAATATTTATTAAAAGGTTGATTTACCACATTTTGATAGAGAACCCATTTTAAATAATGTTTTTTTCACATTTATATATTTCAATTGAAAAAATATAATTTTTATTTTTTATCAGGACTTCAAAAATTACATTGGGTATATATTTTGTTATTTTTTGATAAAGTTCACTATTTATGAGTAGTGAAAAATAGTCCATTTAAAGTCAAAAATGAATTTTCATTTAATTTATTTATATGATTATATTGTACTTTTAATTTATCTTGAATTGTAATTATATAATACTTTTAAAATTTAATCCAATGTTGGCCATTGGAAATAATTTCACATTTAAATTATATATAAACACATGTCCATCTTTTGGTAGTTTTTACTTCTTAAAAACAAGATTTTTAGTTTTAACAACGATAATTCATTTTAAATTAATTTCTGAAACTTATGTGTTTTGAATTTGGAATAATAAATTCCTTATTTTGATTCAGGAGTTGCAAATTATGTAAATATGTATCTTTTATTTTTAGACATTATGAAATGTAGTTTCAGAAAATATTTTATTTACCATGGTTAAAGGGTAAATAGGGTAAAAAATGATAAATAAATAATATTAAATTATCTTAACATGTGTTTCATACCTATTGGGTAATACATTTCTGACAACAGGAATCCTTCGGTCTATTTTGGGACTCCATGAGGCAACTTTTAAGTGAAAATGTAATTTTATAAAAATTTATATAAAATTATGGAAAATGTAACATAAATATATATCTTTTTGTAATTCAATATTTATATGGGGTTATAAAATTAATATTTACGACTATAAATAGTCATTAGAAATAAAAAAAATGTTTTCCTAAATTATAGATTTTAATTTTTAATTTGTATACATTAAATATGTATATTTAATAATGAGAAAAGAGTGATTTAGTGATTGCATCATTAATAAAGGATTCAAATAAATGATATTATAAATGTTAAATTAAATGTAATTTTGTTATTTTAATGTCATCCACAAATTTTTTGGATGATAGATACATGTTATATTTGTATTAATGATGTTTTTATGAATCAATTAGGATGTTATGGAATATTAAAAAATTCATGATATGAATAGTTCAAACTTTACATAATTCATATTTTAAAATATAATATATTTTATTAAATATTATAAAATTCAAACAAATCTATTGTTACACCAAATAGTTATCATAAGTCTGAAATTTTATTAATGACTCTTTAATTAGATATTTTTCATGTTTTGGTATGTAAATACCTGGTAATATCAAGGGAAATTTTTCTCTTAATTTTCTTTGAAATTTTACAAGAACGCAGTTTCTGACGGCACCTGATTCCGAGGCCCGGTGTGCCCGAAATCAATTTCTGAAGTTTAGCTCGGGTACGTTCAGTGAACAAATGAGCAGGTTTTTCTAAATTTTGAACCGGTGCTTGAAATAGAATTCTGAGGGCACCGATTGATTCACAGTGCTGGTAACTGCTTAAGAAGATTTTTTTCGGAGTTGTGTTTTCACGGGAGGAGTTGTTAAAAATTTGTGGAAGATAAAATAAAAATTGAGTTAAAATTTTTATTTCTTTAATATAGTTGTATCCTTTGAGTGGATGTTAGGGAACTACCCATGAAAGGTTAAGAGGGTGGTGGGGCCCACATGAGATCCTAACCCCCCTTGATCTTCCATAACCCCCTTGACCTCCCATAACTCACCTCCCACCTTAATATTGTAACTCCACTTTAACTTCAGTGACTCCTCTCCTCCTCACCTCCCACATTAATTCATGCCACCTAAACATTAATTAATTTCACAAATCAATATCAATTAATTAAGTGTGTTGGTTTTGAATTTTGTATTTTTGAAATCATGGCATGGGTAAATAAAATAATGTGGAGCCTTATTTTATTTTGGTTAGAAATGTTCTGTCAAGAGAAACGGAAGTGAGCATTTGAGTTTTGAAGAACTTCCTCCTCCGAAGAAGAACGCTTCATATCCATTGTTGAAGAACGTGAAGAACACCGAAGCTTCGACGAAGAACGTCGTCTCATCATGCACCTTCTCTCCACGTCGAAAGAAGCGAGACAATGCATTCTTCATCGGGCGATCACCGACGACGTCCCTTCTCCTCTTCTTCCTCCGCATCAAGGGAGGAGACACCACCGTGGGGAACGTCGCCATTGACGACGACTCACCCTCCGACGTCAATGGATTCGGAACCGATCTTCCACGACATCCGATCACCGCGACGCGTGCCTCTTCCGTGGCTCGATGACCTGTGACGTCTTAGCAAGGTAGGGGTTTTTTTTTTCATGTCGTGAATAATTTTAGACGTTCTTCGATATCAACGGCCAACTGTTATCAAAATAATGGAGGAGGTCGGACCGCACAAACACGGCCGAACCTCCTCCCCTTTTATTTTATTGGTTATCTACGTGGCTTGAAATGGAAGCAACGATGTGCCATCGCACCATGCGGGAATTTAGAGAATCACGATGAAGAAGTGCGGCGTCGTCGCGCTGTGCCTTTGAGATCGAACGAATCCGCGATCGAAGTCGGTCCCTGGCAAAGGGGGGCGGCGCCGTCGCGTCGCGCCAGAAAACCACGAAGACGACATGTTTTTAATGTTGAGTGTGGATAGATGGGCGATGACGAATTGGGCCGAAATGGCGTTTTAATTCCTTCATAGTAAAGATCGGGTCCTTGGAGGACTGTTGGCGAAGGCAGCAGGCGAAACGGACCACCGGAGCGCGTCCGGTGGTCCGCAGAAGGTGGCGGCGGTAGCCCACCGCCGGAGTAAACCGCTGCAGCTGAGCCATGGCGGTAGGATGAGAACCGTAACGGCTGGTCCATTCCGAGTGTGAGGCGGTGCAGCTTTAAGCCGCGCCAGGTTGACAACCGGGGGGGTTTGTAACCCCCTGCACATGTCCCGCCGTACCAGCGCGAGGCCAGCCGGCTGCCCAGGACGGGTCGGGCCGCGTAGGCCGGGCCGGGCCGTGCAGCCGGGTCGGGCCGCGCCCAGCTGGGCCGGACCTGGACCCGTTTGGGGTTGACCTGGTGCGGCCGACCCGGGGGGGGGGGGGGGGGGTGGGGGGGGGGGGTTGGGGGGGTTGGGCCGGGCCGGGCCCAGACCCCCGTTTTCAGAACTCTTCGGTCTTTCGCCCATAACTTGGGCTACATACCTCCGGTCGACGCACTGTCCATTGCAATGCAATCCTTGGATCGAGAAGGTCGTTTCTGTATGTTACACTCAAGGTTTTAGAGAATTTTGGGTTCGGCTAGGTTGGTTCGGATACGAAACCAACCGGGCCCTCAGAGCGGAAATGTTTATATCTTGAGTTCCGGACGTCTGATTGACCTGTCGTCGACTTTGTTGGTTTCCTCTTGATGAGATGGAACTTCTAGCTTACTCCGCTCGATTTTTGGATGATGTCAGAGTGTGGTCGGGTTGGTTCGCTCGCAAAACCAACCGGGCCCCTGGAACGAAAAAGTCAATAACTCACAGACCGGGTGTCCGATTGACGCATCGTCTGTCTTGTTGAATTCCTCTTGATGAGACGGAACTTTTGGCATACTTCGTCTGAGTTTTGGATGCAGTTGCAGTATGGCCGAGTTGGATTGTACCCGAAATCCAATCGGGCCCTTGGAACGGGAAAGCTGATATCTTTCAGACCGGACGTCCGTTTGACGAACCGTCAGTGGTGTTGGTGATCACATTGAGAAACGGTCCCTATGGGTATACCCTATGAGAGTTCGGGGTGTAGTTGAGATACGGACGGGTTGGTTCGCACCCGAAACCAATCGGGCCCCTGGGACGAAAATTCTAATAACTCACAGACCGAATGTCTGATTGACGCGTCGTCTGTTGCGTTGAGACCCCTATGACGAGGCGGTCCTTTGAGATACTTCTTCTTGGGACTTGTGATACTTGGAGTATCGACCTGTAGCTCATGGAGCGGACCCTCTCGGAGACGAGCATACAGAGTACGGAGACCGTGTAGCTGGATGTGACCGATGGATACTTGTCCGATTCGATTCAGAGTGACTAGCATAGCCCAGTGGGGAGCACTACTTTGTGAGGTGGAAGACCCATGGTGGAGGAGCACTACTGTGTGAGGTGGCAGACCCGCGGTACTCTATAGGAGGAGTACCTCTATAGGCTATGATGTGGAGCACTTCTGTGTGAGGTGGTATACCCATGGCGGAGGAGCACTACTGTGTGAGGTGGCAGAACTGTGGTACACGATAGGAGGAGTACCTCAGCAGTCTTAGGTTAGTGAGAAGTACCTCAGAGTCGTGACAGGAACCCTGTACACTCTAGAGATGGGGCTCTTTAGCAGTTACAATTTCGATAATGAAAATCCTGGTTTGAGCTGATTCTATGACCTTTGTGTTTACCTCTTGATTGAGATGGGTCACTTGATAACTTAGGTATATGTATGGGCATATACCTGGGTAGTGGTTATCCGTTGATTTCATAATCTATATGTTTCCTAATGATTGAGATGGGTTACTTGATAACATAGGTATATGTATGGGTATATACCTAAGTAGAGGTTATCTGTTGAGATCTTCTTTGTGGTTATACTTGTTGGTTTTAGTGAGACCTTGAGGGTCTCGGGGTCCCTACTGAGTATCATTATACTCACCCCTGCACGGGATTTGCCCGCACCTCGTTGTGTTGGTTGGAAACGACGGGGAGTGCTGACGGAGGCCGAGTGTTCGAGCACTAGACAGTACCCGGAGGTGGACTACACGACGAGTCAGTATCCGGAGGTGGACTTCACGGCAAGGTGACACTCGGAGAAGGTTGACAGGTGAGGGCGATGTGGAGGCTATCTGCACCTACCCTTCAGGTAGGGTCTGTGCTGGACGATCCAGGAGCTGCGCCATCTGTACCTACCCTTCAGGTAGGATCCGAGGAGGACGTCCCAGGAGCTATTTCTGTTCTTCCAGCTGTTGTCTTTTTTTGTTGTACTTTTGTTTAGTTGTAGTTGTACTTTCAGTTGGGTTTGTATTCTGTCCCATTTATATTTCAGCACTTCTCTTTGTACATAGAGTTTTACTTCTGCTTGTACTCTATGGTGTTTTGTTTACTTTTATAAAGGCAATGCCTTCCCAGTCCTCAGGATTTGCACCTTTGGTGCTAGTCGCCAACCCCTGGCCTATGGAAGGTGGGCTTGGGGTAGTCATGGCACGTGCCCCAAGGATGGGTCGTGACAAATTGGTATCAGAGGGAGGTTCTACCGCATAACTTATAACTCTGATATTTTCTTTCTGTGAAGAAATAGTGTTAAGGGTACCGAGTGTGGTCTTCAGTTCAGGGATTCCAGTGTTGGTGCGGGCAGCCGACGTATCCATACACCAGAACCCTGACAACTGATTTCCGACTTTGTGCACGAAAACACTGATTGAGTGTGTGTTTCCAGAAGTTTTAATATATCAGCTCAAACCAGGTCATCTCACCAGGTATAATCGTTTGAGCACGTTGTTTCTATCAGGATGGCTCTTTATGGATGACCAACTAGAGCCCAGATAGATGTGTGTACTGACAGCCTGCTGAGCGATGAGACTTCGATACAGGGCCCTCTTGTAGTTGAGGCACGAGCGGAGGCACCAGCGGTACTACCATACGTTGGGCCACCAATGCCTCCAGCCCCAGTAGTAGGCGATGCACGCCACTTGAGCGTGCTGAACGAGTTCCAGCGCTGGAGGCCACCCAGGTTTCGGGGAGAGATGGACCCACAGGCGGTTGAGGATTGGCTGTAGGCTATGGTGAGAGTCTTCAGGCTAGTGGGGACGCTAGCAGACTTCATGGTGATCTTTGCTGCCAGCCTCCTTCAGGCAGCAGCAGGAATGTGGTGGAGCCACTTGTTCCAGTTTTGTGACGGGATGACATTCACATGGGATGACTTCGAGACCTTCTTCAGGGTGGAGTTTTTTCCTGTAGATCTACACCCCAAGCGTGTACAGGAGATTCTACCTTTTCTGCAGGGTTTTCAATCAGTAGTCGAGTCTTCTGTAGCAGTCAGTAGATAAATGATGCAGAGGTCCAAGAGGACCAGACCTACAGGTGGTCGACCGCATGACTCAGGGTCGGTAGTGAAAGGCACCAAGGGGAATGACAGAGCCAGACCTTCCATGCAGTGTTACTCCTATGGCGGGATTGGTCACATGGCACGTGACGATCCGACTCGCCATGCAGATGACCAGCAGTTAAATGAAGAACCTCCCAGGCAGAGGCAGAGGTTCGATCAAGGCAGGCCGCTAGAGATGGTTGTGCAGCTGGAGGTGGACGACGCTTCGAGGTGTTTCCACCACCACCACCAGGAGGTCTACCCCGACCGCAGGGAACATGTGCACATGGGAGAGCTCAGCTTCAGGCAGCAGAATCTTACGACTACGGATCTCCGCAAGCGGGTGGACATGAGCGGAACTAGTGGTTTCCTTTTATTCTTTGTATATCTAGTTCCATGTTGTTGTTGTTGTTACATTTGTGTCTTTGTACCATTAGCTGCAATAATATAAATACACTTACCTTTGTGACATTTTCTTCCTTCCTTTTTGAGTACTAAGAGGTTCCAGTTTAAACAGTTGACTTGACCCTCACTTTCGAGATTCCTACTGGAAGAGACCCAGTGACCACACGCTGATTCCGACAGTGTGACTCGACCCTTAGAGGAGAGAGTGATGGTTGGATCTCTTGGTAGTAATTTCGAGGCCTTAAGACGTCATCCATGGCATGAATACATCATTCATGTAGGGATTGACTGTATTAGGCAAAGAACTTTGTTCATCCAAGGGATGAGACCGGATTTCTCTTATCGGCAAAGAATAAATCTTAGTAGCTCTTGTGGGACCAGAGAAGGTCCAGGTCATCCAAGAGTAGATGAGGACAGCGCAGAGCGGACAGAAGCCTTATGCTGACAGGAGGCAGAGACCACTAGAGTTCGAGGATGGCGACCAAGTTTTCTTACGGGTCTCACCTCGACGTGGAATTACAGAGATGTGGCTGAGGCGTCAAGTTATCTCCAAGGTTCAACGGACCTTTCTAGGTCCTCAGCAGGGTAGGAAAGGTGGTTTACCACTTGACCCATCCACCTTAGTTGTACCTGTTCCACGACAACTTCCATGTATCTCAACTGAGGAGATACGTGCGTGATCCTTCACATATCATCGACTATGGGGAGATGGATGATGGCGATGGGGAGTATTTCACAGAGGTTCCAGTGGGGATCAAGGATCGACAGGAGCAGGTCCTATGAGGATGGTTGATTCCTCAGGAGCACTTTCACTAGCAGTATGGGAACCTCCAGGTAAGCACATGGGAGCGGAAGGCTCATATGCATGCTCAGTACCGCTTTTGTAACCCTTTTTTGTGTTAAAGCTTTACGAGGACGTAAATCCCTGAGGTAGGAGTAATGAAAAGACCCGAAAATTTAAAGGGAAATTTTTTTCCTTAATTTTCTTTGAAATTTTACAAGAATGCAGTTTCTGACGGCGCTTGATTTCGGGGCCTGGAGTGCCCGAAATCAATTTCTGAAGTTTAGCTCGGGTACGTTCAGTGAACGAACGAGTGGGTTTTTCTAACTTTTGAACTGGTGCTCGAAATCAAATTCCGAGGGCACCGATGGATTCGCAGCGCCTGTAATTGCTTAATAATATCTTTTTTGGAGTTGTGTTTTCACGGGAGGAGTTGTTAAAAAAAATTGGAAGATAAAATACAAAGTGAGTTTCAATTTTTATTTCGTTAAAGCAGTTGTATACTTTGAGTGGATGTTTGGGAACTACCCATGAGAGGTTAAGAGGGTGGTGGGGCCCACACGAGACCCTAACCCCCCTTGATCTTACATAACCCCCTTGACCTCCCATACATCTCCTCCCACTTTAATATTGTAACTCCACTTTAACTTAAGTGACTCATCTCCTCCTCACCTCCCACATTAATTCATGCCACCTAAACATTAATTAATTTTACAACTCAAGATCAATTAATTAAGTGTGTTGGTTTTGAATTTTGTATTTTTGAATTCATGGCATGGGTAAATAAAATAAGCTGGAGCCTTATTTTATTTTGCTTAGAAATGTTGTGTCAAGAGAAAGGGAAGAGAGCATTTTTTTTTTGAAGAACTTCTTCCTCTGAAGAAGAACGCTTCATCTCCTTTGTTGAAGAACGTGAAGAACACCGAAGCTTCGACGAAGAACGTTGGCTCATCTTGCACCTTCTCTCCACGTCGAAGGAAGCAAGATGCCGCATTCTTCATCGGGTGATCACCGACGACGTGCCTTCTCCTCTTCTTCCTCTGCGTCAAGGGAGGAGACACCACCACGGGGAACGTCGCCATTGACGATGACTCACCCTCCGACGTCAATGGAATCGGCACCGATCTTCCATGACGTCCGATCACCGCGACTCTTGCCTCTTCTGCGGCTCGATGACATGTGACGTCTTTGCAAGGTAGGGGTTTGTTTTTCATGTCGTGAATAATTTTAGACATTCTTTGATATCAACGGCCAACTGTTATCAAAATAACGGAGGAGGTCGGACCACACAAACACGGCTGAACCTCCTCCCCTTTTATTTTGTTGGTTATCTATGTGGCTTGAAATGGATGCAATGCAGTGTCGTCGCACCGTGCGGGAATTTAGAGAATCACGATGAAGAAGAGAGGTGTCGTCGCGCCGCGCCTTTGAGGTCGAACGAATCCGCTGTCGAAGTCGGTTCGTGGCGAAGGGGCGTAGCGCCGTCGCGCCGCGCCAGAAAACCACGAAGACGGCGCGTTTTGAACGTTGAGCGTGGATCAACGGGTGACAACGAATCGGGATGAAATTGCGTTTGAATTACTTTGCAGTAAAGATCGGGTCCCGGGAGGACTGTCGGCGAAGACGGAAGGCGAAACGGACCACCGGAGCGCATCCGGTGGTCCGTAGAAGGCGGCGGCGGTGCGCCGCCGGAGCAAACCGCCGTGGCTGAGCCGCGATGGTGGGACGTGAACAAGAACAGCCGGGCTGTTCCGGGTTTGAGGTGGCGTGGCATTAAGCCGCGCCAGGTTGACAACTGGGGGGGGTTTGTAACCCCCTGCACCCGTCGCGTCGTGTCAGCGCAAGGCCAGTCGGCTGCCCAGGCTGGGTCGGGCTGCCCAAGCCGGGCCGGGCCGCGCAGTCCAGGCTGGGCGGCGCAGTTGGGCCGGGCCGTGCCCAGCTGGGACGGACCCGGACCTGGTTCGGGTCGACTCGGTGCGGCCGACCTGGGGGGGGGGGGGGGGGGGGGGGGGGTTGGGCCGGGCCGGGCCCAGACCCCCGTTTTTAGAACTCTTCAGAATTTCGCCCATAACATGAGATACAGACCTCAGATCGACGCACCTTCAGTTGTGATGCTATCCTTGGATCGAGACAGTTGTTTCGTTATGTTACACTCAAGTTTTTGGAGAACTTTGAGTTCGGCTGGGTTGGTTCGGATACGAAACCAACCGGGCCCTCGGAGCGGAAACACTTATATCTTGAGTTCCGGACGTCTGATTGACGTGCCGTCGACTTTTTTGGTTTTCTCTTGATGAGATGGAACTTTTGGTTTACTCCACTCGAGATTTGGATGTCGTCGGAGTGCGGTCGTGTTGGTTCGCTCACGAAACCAACCGGGCCCCTAGAACGAAAAAGCCAATAATTCACAGACCGGGCGTCCGATTGACGCGCCGTCTTTCTCGTTGAATTCCTCTTGATGAGACAGAACTTTTGGCATACTTCGCCTGAGTTATGGATGCAGTTGGAGTATGGCCGAGTTGGATTGTATCCAAAATCCAACCGGGCCCCTGGAATGGAAAAGCTGATATATTTCAGACCGAACGTCTGTTTGAAGAACCGTCAGCGGCGTTGGTGATCACATTGAGAAACGGTCCCTATGGGTATACCCTATGAGAGTTCGGGGTACAGTTGAGATACGTCCAGGTTGGTTCACACACGAACCAACCGGGCCCCTAGGACGAAAAGGCTAATAACTCACAGACCGGGCGTCCGATTGACGCGCCGTCTGTTGCGTTGAGACCCATATGACGAGGCGGTCATTTGAGATACTTCTTCGTGGGACTTTTGATACTTGGAGTATCGACCTGTAGCTCGTGGAGCGGACCCTCCTAGAGATGAGCATACAGAGTATGGAGACCGTGTAGCTGGCTGTGACCGATGACTTCTTATCCGATTCGATTCGGAGTGACTAGCATAGCCTAGTGGGGAGCACTACTTTGTGAGGTGGC
Source organism: Viscum album (assembly GCA_963277665.1). NCBI lineage: Eukaryota > Viridiplantae > Streptophyta > Magnoliopsida > Santalales > Viscaceae > Viscum > Viscum album. The sequence continues at coordinate 602,013,645 of OY728136.1, read as the reverse complement.
AGACCCATGGCGGAGGAGCACTACTGTGTGAGGTGGCAGACCCACGGTACTCGACAGGAGGAATACCTCTGTAGGCTATGAGGGGGAGGACTACTGTGTGAGGTGGCAGACCCATGGTGGAGGATCACTACTATGTGAGGTGGCAAACTCGCAGTACTCGATAGGAGGAGTACCTAAGTAGTCTTAGGTTAGTGAGTAGTACCTCGGAGTCGTGATAGGAACAATGTACACTCCAGAGACGGGGCTCTTCAGCAGTTACGGTTTCGATAATAAAAATCCCGGTTTGAGCTGAGTCTATGACCTTTGTTTTTACCTCTAGATTGAGATGGGTCACTTGATAACTTTGGTATATGTAATGGAATATACCTGTGTAGTGGTTATCCATTGATTTCATAATCTTTGTGTTTCCTCGTGATTGAGATGGGTTACTTGATAACTTAGGTATATGTATGGGCATATACCTAAGTAGAGGTTATCTGTTGAGATCTTCTTTTTGGTTATGATTGTTGGTTTTAGTGAGACCTTGAGGGTCTCGGGGTCCCTACTGAGTATCATTATACTCACCCCTACACGGGCTATGCCCGCACCTCATTGTGTTGGTTGCAGACGACGGGCAGTGCTGACGGAGGCCGAGTGTTCGAGCACTGGACGGTACCTAGAGGTGGACTACATGACGAGTTAGTACCCGGAGGTTGAGTTCACGGCGAGACGTCACTCAGAGGAGGTTGACAGGCGAGAGTTATGTGGAGGCTATTTGGACCTACCCTTCAGGTAGGATCCGTGGTAGACGATCCAGGCGCTGCGCCATATATACCTACCCTTCAGGTAGGATCCGAGGAGGACGTCCCAGGAGCCGCTTCCGTTCTTCTAGATGTTGTCTTTTTCTATTGTACTTTTGTTCAGTTGTAGTTTTAATTTCAGTTGGGTTCATTTTCTAGCCCATTTACTTTTTAGCACTTCTCTTTGTACTTAGAGTTTTACTTCCCCTTGTACTCTGTGGTGTTTTGTTTACTTTTATAAAGGCAATGCCTTCCCAGTCATCAGGATTTACGCCTTTGGTGCTAGTCGCCAGCCCCTGGCCTATGGAAGGTGGGCTTCGGGTAGTCACGGCACGGGCCCCGAGGACGGGTCGTGACATGGTAACTATTTTGACTCTAAAAGTGTTAAATTCTTGATAAAATGGTAAGAGTAAAAAAGGGTTAAATAAAAAAGATAAGGATTAAATAATATCTAAAACATGTCCAACTATAATTGGATGATTTTAGTTCGACATATATTCATATTATATTTAATTTTAATTATTTTTTGACCTTTTTAACAAAAAATTAATTTTATAATAAAATAATAAATTCATACATTCATAAAGAGCCCCTCCTCCCTATTATAAAAGGTCACCATCTCTAACCCATTACAAACACCTCCCAAGCCCCTTGGCTCTTCCAAAATTGGATCCACGAGTCTCCCAACATCCACCTATTCATCCTATAAGCCTTCGTCAAGGAATAAGTTAATTAAATAAGGATTTTTAGCTTAAATCAAAAATAGTTACCCTATTTGAGATAATGTCTTCTCTCAAGATTATTTCTTTTATTTTCCTTCTCCAACCCCCTAAAATCGCTTTATTAAATTATTTTATAACAAAAATAGTATCTTAAATATACATGTTTGTTTTATGAGAAGTATTATAACTACTCTTACACACACCTCCTTCTAATGGGTATAGAATATAATGTTTCTGTGGAAGGCGAACTAATGCCTCACGTAACGATGATTGTTCAATATTCTCCTAACACCTCTCATGTTGGACATTATGTTGGAAATATAATTATAAATAATATACATGACCATTATTTTATCTATATTCTTCTATAATTCTTATTTATAATAGATCTTTATGCTTTTTATGTTTTATAAATATGATAATTTCATTTAAGGAAGTGCAGACTACCGCCCCCTCAATGTGACATGACTCGTTCATGCTATACATTGAATGTATGAAAGATGGAATTAATGAAATAATTTAACATATATAAAATATATATTATATTATAATTATAATATATCTATATATCATTTATTTTTCATTCTGTTAAATATTAAAATGAAATGAAAGTAGCGTTTATGCGTACGTATGGCTCACCGTCTCCATAAACGGTGCATTTCACTTCATATATCCAAATATAATGGATTGTTATAAATACATATATAATGGATAAATATGATATTTATGATATATATATATCATGAATATAATTATTTAGATAATATAATTTTAATGACATGGACAATTTTTAATTATAATAAGTTCATTTTTTACTCAACTTATGAAACTCGAAAAAATGTCCGATATGAACTCAAATAATTTACTAATTATTATATAAAGGTACTAATTGATATAAAAGGAATAATAAAATTGAAAAATATTCTTACACAAGTATAAATTATCTTATTTTTATTTTTCAGGAAGAACAAGGAACATATGAGACAAGTTGGACTCGAGGTAAGAGAATCTCTCAACATCCTCTTTTAGTGAAAGACTTCTTTTATGTTATGTCATTTAATTTCCATTATTTTGTTGGGATATGTTATTATATATCCTTATTTCTATAAATTTAAAGTGTATGTGATGATATACCATTTTTCCTCCCATCAACTCATTTTCGGAATTTTAATGTGACATCATTAGGATGCCGAATTTTCATAAGGGACTTCATCTCAAAATCCTTTTATTGAGACATTTTTTGATAATATACATCGCCTTCTTTTATATGGTGTATAATAAACCCATTTTACTTTTATTTTCATTCTGTGGTAATAATTTTCTATGAAACGTTTTACTAAAAGAAAAAAAGGAATGTTTTTAATGTATGTGTGTGGCAATGACCTCTCCATCATCGTAATCATTATTTTTCATCCTTAATAAGAAATAGTGTTTTTAAAAGGAAAAGAAATCCCTTATTCCATTTATGGGTGTGTTCATATTGAAAATAGTTTTTGAAATGGATTTTTTATTTCATCATCCTGAAATGATTTCTTGTTATTTCAAATAAAATGTTATTACTGAAATTTTGATATTTGAAATATTTTATGCAGTATGATTATATAATGGTACATGGAATTTTTTTGGGTGGTTATGTGATACACCAAATGACGGGTGGTTCCATGATAAATCAAGGACATTTTGTTACATTATTACCTCCAATGCATTGGGTATGGAAGTTAGTCTTATGGTTATCCCATTTAGTGATATGTGTGAAAGTTGACCGTATGGTTATTCCATTTAAGTATTTTTATGTCCCAGGACACCTTTATATGATATATATTTCTTTATATGGGATTTATAGTAATATTTTGGTTACAAAAAGTGTAATAAATGAGATTATATTTGATGAAGTGTTTTTATACTTTATAACAGTGAAAATATTACATTATGATAAATTTTTCATGGTTTACATGTTTTTGAAAGACTAACTTTTTTTTATGAATCCCTTACTGATATTTTTTTTGCTCATCCCATGTTTCTGAAATGTTTTTTCATCGAAATTAAAGTGGAATATGGTCAAGGATGGGGTCAAGGAAAAGTTATTCTATTTAAAACCTGGAACTAAACATGTTTTTTTCTTTGAAGTGTTTTTATTTTATGAAAAAAAGGATACTGAGTAGAAGTGTCTACCTTGTAATATTGACATTTAATGTAATAGATATGGCCTAATTCTCTGAAACACAAAACCTAGAAAAATACTCAATGTGAATTCTTGAAGTAACTTATGATTGTGTATTGTTTTAGGCATGGGGCCTTATATTTGGTATTAGAGGTTGGTTTAGATAACATTAGAGGTTATGGTGTTATTTAATCATGGGTGACATAATAACAATTATTATCATATTTGAAAGAGTCATAGTTTTTTAGATAAATTGAATGAGTTTAAGATAACCTTAATAAGTATATCTTGTTATTTACCCTCGTAATAATATATTATATGATGACTTTAATGATATGATCACACTGTCCTTTTTGGTTTTAGTAAACAGATGGATCTACCTATCATCAATGTAACAATGAATATTAAGAATATTATGGTAGTTAACTAAATGAGAATCAAAATGAAATGGGAGATGTAAAGAGAACTCTTGTGGTTATTCTTAACCAACTATCTAGAGTAATTATTGGCCACTTGAACCATGGTTATTTTTTTAAAGAATTATATTTGCAATAAATGAATATGTTTGGATGTTCTGGTAATAATCATAAATTTAAGAATATTCAAAACAATGATGTGTCAAAGATGTGTAAATAAACACTTAGGAAGATTCTCCAAAAGTACAAGACGATTTTATAGATGTGTTAATTAAGGTTATAATGAAATAACATATCGTGGAAAAAGGAATCAATCAGTTGGCTCTAGGAAATGGAAAGAAGTTATTTATGATGAACCAATTGAATGTTTTAAATGTGGTGTGCATGGTTATTACACAAATAGATGTCTTACGAATAAGGTTCAACAATGGGATTAGTAGTATCAAACAAATATGTGTTTAAAATTCCCGATGTCACTCCAATCTAGGATGAGGAAACTGGAAATGACCTATGAAAGGTATGGATTATTACTTTGATGATGTTTTGATATTATTGAGTCTTAGAATATGTTTCATGGTTTTTATTGTTGGAAATATGTATTACAGAATAAGTTGGAAAATATTGGTTAATGGATCATGAATAATGTTGAATAAGTCAAAAGTTTACATATAATGGATTCTGGAGTTGTGGTAGATTTTAGGGTGATGAAACGCTTACAATTACTAAGTCTATTTTGATGATGGGATTACATTGGAAGAAATTTTCTAGTATCTGTAACCTCGTAATTTGATATGTGAATATTTTATTCAAGGAATAATTATCTTTTATTTTGTGGATATAGTTTTAGAGAACCATTTGGGTTTATATGATCCTTGAGTTTGAGATAATTACTGGTTATTACTTTTTTTGAATAAAATAAAGGGTATAGATAAAATTTGTAGTTAAAATATGTTATAGTTATTTTGGAGGAATTTATCTAATTTTTTTGAATGTTATAAAATTATATAATTTTTTAAAAAGGACAACACATGGACCATGTGACAACTCATCTCATTGGACAGTGATGTGGGAATCAAACCTATAACCAAAGTGTGACTAGGATTTATCACCTACCACTGGACTACATGAATTCCCTAGTTAGTAAGATTAATTAATTTTAGTGAAATTATTTTATGGATCAAGAATAAATTGATGTTGGGATCATATGTTTTATCAAATGGATATCCTTAGTATAGGATAATAAATTATGGATTATGTGATAAAGGTTATTTTGGAATATGTTCTATTTTTTTGGGGAAACACTATATGCCTAAGTAAAATATAATACTATGGGATATCATTTGTGGAGTAATGGTTGAAATTTTATTTTGGAAGAATCTATGTTTTTTGTGGACTTATAGCAATTTGGGTTATTTATGGAAATGATTAACCTATCATAGAGAATATGTGATTAGGTTAATTCCACTTTTTTATGAGACTTTATGTGTAGTAGATTTTATTGGAAGATAAATATTAGGATTTATTTTGGAAGACTATGTGATAAAATCCTTCTGAGTTTTGGGTTTCAATCTTATTTTAGATTACATTGTAGAATTTATAAGGAAAATTTTCTATTGAATGGTATTTGATTATCTGTGGGTATTGTTTGTCGAATTTTGGAGATAAAGAGTTGTATTTTTTTATAATTTACTATCCTTTTAAGGGATTATCTTCTCTCGTACTAACCATTTTTGTTTTGGTTAATGTCTAATTATTGGGAAATATATATAGTTGATTTTTTTTTTGAATTATGTGATTTTATAAAAGTAGTTTCTCATGATTTGGATGTGACCAAGTCTTATTGAATATACATCATTTGGAGAAAATATGAGTTTGTGGAATAAATTTGATTAAAGGAGGAAACACTACTTTTAAAGTATTTATATCTCTATATTATCTGAGTCTAGGCAGTAATACAATTAAAAAACTCTATTAAAATTATCTTGACGAAAAATTGTTATATGATTTCTTTTGTCATCATACTTTTACCAAACCACAATTTTGTGGTATTTTTGTGGTTAACATTCCATTATCATGTTCTATATCACACACTATTATTATATGAGAGTTTTTTTCTTGTCCATATCCATGTTTTACTACATGGAATCCTAGTATGGGTTATATTAGGTGAACTTTTCACATCTATTTCTTTCTTTTAAAATGATAATTTTATTGACTCTTTTTTCTATGTGGGAATTTTAATGATGTTTCTAAGACAAATTTTCAATATTATAAGGAGGTAATTTCCAAATGGGGGGAAACATATTAGGACACATGTATTTATAGAATAATAATTTTTCATATCTATTAATGTTTTTGAATAATATATTAATTTTACATTAATGAGGAAACTTTTTTGATAGCATACTCAACACACAACAACATGTTTATTTGAAATCTTATGTTGCACAGAACTTTTAGTTATCCTGAAAAATAATATAACAATATTTTTATTTAAAATGGTAGTTTAAACATAGATTTTTATTGCTTGGAATGAACCTAACTAACTACATTATGATTCCACATGTCTATTAAATGTATTTACATTTATCAAATAAATTTTAGAGGCTTAAAATAAGAATGAATCTGATTTTAAGCATGAAATACTCTAATATTCTTTAAAAGGTCGATTTAATGCCTTTTGATGGGAAACCATTTTTAAATGTAGTTTTAGTCACTTCTATATGTTTCATTTGAAAAAATAAACTTTTTCTTTAGAAATGGGAATTGAAAATTTACTTTGGGTAATTTTTTGGGTATTTTTATGATCAAGTTCATTTTTAATGAAAAGAGAAAAATACTGCATTTTAAGTCAAAACACTTTTTTCATATAATTTATTTATATGATTAGATTTCTCATTAAATTGGTTTTAATGTTTTATAAGATTATATTTTTATCATTTAATACAATTTAGGTCATTGGATGTAATTTCACTTTGAAATTCATCATAAACACGTGTCAATATTTTTGTAGTTTTTTGTTTTTAAAAACATGATTTTGGTTTTGACAACGATAATTAATTTTAAATTAATTTATGAAACTTAGGTGTTTTGAATTGGAAAAAATGGCTTCCATATTTGGAATCATGTGGTAAAAAGTTTGAAAATAGTTATCTTTCCTTTTTTTACATTATGAATAATAAATTTAGTAAATGATTTATTTGTCATAGTTAAAGGGTAAATCTGGTAAATAAAGGTAAAAATAATATTAAATTACCCTAACATGTGTACTAACCCTATGGGATGATACATATCCTACCATGGGAATTTTTTGGTCTATTTTGGGACCCCATAGAGCCACTTATATTTGGAAATGACGAATTATACAAGTTAATTTAAAGTTAAGGACAATGTAACATAAACACATATCTTTTAGTAAAACAATTTTTATATGGGGTAATGTAGGTGATATTTTCCACTATAAATTATCCTTAAAAAGATAATAATATTTACAACAACATGGTATTTTATTTACAATTCTTATACATTAAATAAATCAAAATAATTATGACCCAATAAGGATATAGTGATTTCTTCATTAATAAATGATTCAAATAAATGATATTATAAAAGTTAAAATAAATGTAATTTTATTATTTTTATGTCATGAAAGAATTTTTTGGATTATATTTACATTTTAGATTTTTATTAATGGTGTTTTTTCAAATCAATTAGGTTTTAATAATTTTTAAAAAATGTCATGATATGAATAGTGTCAAAATTGGCATAATTCATATTTAAAAATATAAAATATTTTATTAAATATTATAAAATTACCAAAACAATGATTCATCCAAATAATTATCAAAATTCTCAAAAAATATTAATGACTCGTTAATTGAATATTTTTCATGTTTTGGTAACTATGTTGATTCTCAAAGTATTAAATGCTTGATAAAATGGTAGGAGTAAAAAAGGGTTAAATAAAAAAGATAAGGAATAAAAAATATCCAAAAAAATCTATTTATTAGGGGATGATTTCATTTCAAAATTTCTTCATATTATCTTAAAATTTAATGATGTGTGGACTTTTTGAAACAAAAAATAGTTTTTTAACAAAATAATACTTTCAAACATTAAAAAGAGCCCTTCCCCCCTCTTATAAAAGGACACCACCTCTATCCCATTACACACCCTTATCAAACCACTTGGCTAGCCCAAATTCAATTCCAAGAATCTTCCAAAATCCCCCTCATCATCCTAGAGGATTTCCCAAGGCAGAAAGAAATTCAAAAGGGTAATTTAGCTTAAATCGAAAGGAGTTACATGATTTGAGGTAATGTCTTCTCTCAACATTCTTTCTTCTATATTCTTTCTCCAGCCACCTAAACTCTCATTCTTCAATTATTTTATAAAAAAATTGTGTATCCAATATAATATTTTTCGTTATGAAAATTATTCTAACTACACTTACACACACCTCCATCTAATGGGTTTAGAACATAATGGTTCTGTGGACAGCGAACTACTGCCTCACGATACGATGACTGTTCAATATTATCCTACAAACTATCATGCTGTCCATTATGATGGAAATATAATTATATATGATATTTATGATATTAATATTATCTATATTCTTCTGTAATTATAATTTATAACATACCTATATGCTTTTCAAGTTGTATAAATATGATAATTTCATTTGAGGAAGTATAGACTACCGCCCCTTCAAAGAGATATGACTCATTCATACTATAAATGGAATATATAAAGGATGGAATTAATGAAATTATATAACATATATATTATATTTGAACTATAATATTCTTATTCATCATTTATTTTTCATTCCACTAAATATGAAAAATAAATGACCGCAGCGTTCATGCGTACATACGGCTTACCATCTCAATGAATGGTGCATTTCATTTCTTGTATCAAAATGTTATGGACTATTATAAGTTAATATATAATTTATATTTATGATATATCTGATATCTAAATCATGAATATCATTCTGTAGATAATATACTTTTGACCACATGGACTATTTTCAATTATTACAAGTTCATTTTTTACTCATGTATTAAACAATGACAAAATGTCCGATAAGAACTCAAATAATTAATTAATTTGTTATATAAATTTAATAAGTTATATAAATGGAATAATAAAGTTGAAAAAGGTTCTCAATCAAGTATAAATTAACTTATGTTTATTATTTAGGATGAATAATGAACAAACAATACAAGTCGGACTCAAAGTAAGGGAACCATTCACCGTCCAATTTTATTTAAATACTAATTTCATGTTATTTATTTTAATTTATACTTTCTTATGTTAGGATATGTTATTATATAACCTTTTTTTCATTTTATTTCCAAGTTATGGGAGACACTTTTCTCTCCCATCAACACATTTTCGAAATTTTAATGTGACGTTGTTAAGCTTCTGAATTATCATAAGGGTCTTCATCTCAATCATCATCCATTGAGGAATGTTTAGATAATATACACCTCCTTCTCTTATCTGGTGTATAATAACATCTTTTGAATTTTACTTTAATTCAAATGGAATATTTTTATATGAATTGTTTTATCAAATGAAAAAGGAATGTTTTTAACGTATGCAGTGACAATGACCTCTCTACTGCCATAATCACTATTTCAATTCCTCAATAAGACATAATGTATTTAAAAGGAAAAGAAATCCATTATTCCCCTTTTGGTTGTTTTTTATATTGAAAATTATTTTTGATATGGATTTTGTATTTCAATATCATAAAATGATTTCTTGCCGTTGAAAATGAAATTTTATTAGTGAAATGTTGATATTTTCAATATTTTATGTGTTATGATTATATAATGATACTTGAACAATTGAGAGTAGGTTACATGATAAACCAAATTACGGGTGGTTCCATGATAATCCATGGATGGGTGGTTATCGTATAATCTCCAATGCATTGGGAATAGAAGTCTGCCATATGGTTATTCCACTTAGTGATATATGTGGAATTTGATCGTATGGTTATTCCATTTAAGTATGTTTATGTTCCAAGTTACCATTATACGTTATATGTTGCATTATATGGGATTTATAGTAATATTTCGGTAACAAAAAGCTATGAAATAAGATTATATTTAGTGAAGTGTTTTTGCTACTTCTTATAGGTGAAAAGTATTAATTTATGATAATTTATACATGGTTTACATGTTTTGGAAAGACTAAGAGTTTTATTTCCTTATTTATCCCTTACTGAGCATTTTATGCTCATCCTATGTTTTTGAAATGTTTTTTCCCACGAATTATAGAGGAATTGGGTCAAGGATGGGATCAAGGAAAATTCATGCTATTTAAAACATGAAACTAAACATGTTTCCTTTATTTGAGAGGTTTTTATTTTATGAAAAAATGGATAATGAGTATATGTTTCTAACATGTAATATTAATATGTAATTTAATATTTATGGCCTAATTCTATAAATTCTAACCCTGAAATGATCCTCAATATGAATTATTGACATAACTCAAGATTATGTAATGTTTAAATCATGGGGATTTATAATTTTTTATTCCTATTTCCCTTTCTGAATGTACATTTATAATTTAAATCCATTATTTGATGAACACTTTTATAAGAACCTTTTTATTATGAGTTATGACTTGTTTACGATACCGAATTATTTCCTTGGGTAACCCTTATTGTCAAAAAACAAATATATTTACCATCAAAATTGGTGCCAAAACCGGCCAATTACAAGGCCTAAAGGACATTCCTGATCCCCACGGGATGGAACATGTTCTCGGGTGTCATAAACTGAAAATTGGGAATGATTTACCTGAGTTTATAAACTTAAAACAACAAACAAGTCCAATTAAACCAATCTGGTCATTTGAAACAAAACCATCTTTTATAAAATTTCATAAATTAATTACATGGTTTAAAAAAACAATCACAGAGTATAACACATGAATAAAACCAATATGGAAATCCCCATAACCCCCACATGGCAAGAGGCATCGCCCTCAAGCCATCTCCACAACACCGCATCACAAACGACAGGTAAAAACCTGAACCGTTGGCACAAAATTTGGACCCAAACCTGTGACAACAATATAACCAAGTCTACTTACACCCAATGGTTTATGTATGGAGTACTCCAAATCCTAGTAGGATACCAGCAATAATAGATTTATTGTGATGAATATTCCATGATAGAAAGCATGCACGTTTTCCTAACATGAAGTGCTAGTAACAATTTTCTAAAAAATGAAATATTAAATAAATATAGTTTTGAAGTGGGATATTTTAAATAATCAACTCTTTTGAAAAATATGTCAATGTTACTGAATTTTACAACCAACTATACTATATGTTGATGGTAAGAACAGACAAACTAATGAGCACAAGCAATCGAAAATAACCCCTAGGCACTAACTCGTTGTGGGTCCAAGGTACCTTGTATCTCGATGAAAGTAACCATCAAAAATATCTATTCTCATACATAATACATTAGTAAGGAACATACCCATAACCTAGTGTTCCCCAATCATCATCATAATAATAGTTTAGTTAGTGTTGTAAGCCTCAATATTTCTACGTGAAACTGAGGACAAACCCCAAGGGATCACTAAAATACTAGTACACATCCACCCACTTAGATACTCAGGTTTCCATCATGTACTCAAACAAGTTATACAAGACCTGAAATATAATTTGAACATGAAAATATTACTTCCACATCAAAAATTCACCAAACATCCCAGATGTACATGACATAAGTCACAAAAATTCACGTTTTCGTTAAAATTCATTTTCAAATCATACTCAAACCAAAATAGCACACAACACCTTTCACATTTCTTTAACACATCCAAAATTCCTTTAAACAATTTTATAAAACCATTCCATGATGTTATAACTCACATAAAATTTCACGCACCCCTCACATAATACCCTTCTCACCTTAAAAATTCATTTTTTCAACAAACTCACATGAAACTGCCCACAACCATGTTTCACACCCACAACAAAATTTAGTAAAACATTCCAGCAATTTATAAAACATTTTAAAAATATTATTGTAACATACCAAGTAAGTAATTAATAATAGATATTTTTATCTATGTCTATTAATTATTAAGATAGTGTTATAGAGGCTTAAAATGAAAATAAATACAATCTTATGCATTGAATACACTAATATTCTTAAAAGATTGTTTTAGTGCCTTTTGATGGCAAACCATTTTTGAATCTATATTTTGACAATTTTATAAACTATGTTTGTCAAAATAAACTTATTATTTATGATTGGGACATCAAAATTTACCTTGTGTGAATTTTTGGTATTTCTCTGACAATGTTCATTTTTTAATGAATAGTGAAAAATATTGCATTTTACATCAAAACTGCTTTTTAATCTAATTTATTTATATGATTAGATTATCTTTTGAATTTATATTAATGTTTAATATGAATATATTTTTACCATTTAATCCAATGGTGGTCATTGGAATCAATTTCACTTTGAAATTGGACTTAAACTAGTATCAATCTTTTGATACTTATTGTTTTGTAAAAACACGCTATTTGCTCTGGCAGCGGGAATTAATTATTAAATTAATTAATGTGACTTATATGATTTGAATTTTGTAAAAAAGACTTCATTTTTGAATTCATAATATCAAATATATCTTAGGGTGAATTTTTGGTAATTTTCTGAAAAACTTCAATTTTGATGAATAGTGAAACCACTAAGTGGTAATCAAGCAAACTGGTTTTTCAGTTAAATGAAAGTTTACCACTAATATGTATTGAATTTTGAAAATCCTACATACATGGTTGTCATTAAGAATTAAAATGTGGTTCAATGAGATTAAAATAATTTTTTGGTGAATAGTAACTTATTAAGTTTTTTATCGCGATTAGTGGTAATTAGTGTAGTTTAAGGTATAAATAATGCTTTAATAATATGAAATGACCTAGACACATGTCCCAACATTATTGGTTGTGTCATGTCCGACCAAGAAAATCCATGGGTCAACTTGGGGACCCCATGGGGACATTTGGGTTGGGAAATGACATAAATAACTTTTTATTTAATGTAAAGGTAAAAATGACACAAACATAATACCTTTTACGAAAACAATTTTTACATGGGGTAATAAAGATCAGATATTGGATTATAAATAGTAATTGGAAATCTAAAAAGATTTCCTACATCATAGTATTTTTTTATGATTTTTAAACATTAAATAAATTAAATTATTTATGACATAATAATGATGCAGCGATGACATCATTATTTGACGATTTAAATAAAATGGAAAGATAATGTAAAATCTATGAACTACACATGGAAAAAACCAATTGTATGAGTGGATTTCGAACCCTTATCACCTTATCCATGAATTATATCAATGTGGGACCTTTTGAAACCGAAAAACATTTTCAAATAAAGTAATATTTCTTTACTTTCCAAAAGTGCCCCTCCTCTCCTCTTATAAAAGGCCCCCACCTCTACCTCATTTCACACACTACTCAAGCCTTTGGCTCGGAAAACCCCTGCCCATTTACTCTATCCACATCCCTATCCTCATCCTAGAGTATTCCCTTTGGGCAGAATCCTTTCAAAGGAAGCCTTTAGGCTCAAATCAAAAGGAGTTACACTTTTAAAGATAATTCATTCTCTCATGTTCATTTGTTTTATTTTGCTTCTCCAACCCCCTAAACTCTTTTTATTTACTTCTTTTGTAACAACAACAGTATATTCAATATACTAGGATGTTTTTATAAGATTTATTTGAGCTACACTCTCACACAACTACATCAAATGGTTAAATAACATACGGTTTCCGTGGATGGCGAAATTCTGCCTCCCGAAACGATGATTGTTCAATACTCATTTAACACCTTCAAAAGTGGCCATTATGATGTCACTATTTTTATATATGATATATGATATGTTTATGTTTTCCTTAAGCTTCTGTTTTTTTCTTTTTGGGCATACCTTTATGGTTTCCATTATGGGTAAACACGATATCTTCATTTTAGGAAGTGCGGACTACCGCCCCTGAAAGTGATTTGATTCGTTAATACCATATGTGGGATGTGTAAAGGATAAAGTTAATGATATTATATATGTTATTATACTGGAATTATAATATACTCTTATATAATTATAATTCCATTCCAAAATAAAATACGAAATAGAAATGAAAGTAGCGTTCAGGCGTACGTACGGCTTACCGTCTCCGTGAACGGTGCATTTCATTTCTTACCTCTAAATGATTATGTAATATTATAAATGAAAGTATGTATTGGATATATATGACATATATGATATCTACATCATTAATACCATTCTGGATATAATGAAACTTTGACCAAATTAACAACATGTAAGTGTAAGAAGTCTATTTTTGACTTAAGAACCAAATACCGACAAAATGAACATTATTAACATAAATGATTACATGATGTACATAACATGGTATAAAAGGAATAATGAACTTGAAAAAGATTCATAAGAAAGTAGAGATTAACTCAAGTTTATTATTCAGGATATTAAAGAACGATCGGGTCAAGTCGGATACGAGGTATGGGACATCGTCTCAATCTCCTTTCGTTGAGGCATATTTTATTTTATACACAACTTTCTTTTATACGGTGTATAAACCCCTTTGACTTTTACGTTTATTCAAATGGAATCTTTTTTATACGAAGCATTTACTAAACGGCAAAATGGAATGTTTTTGTCGTACGTATGCAGCGACAAGGACTTCTCCGCCGTCGTGACTGTTATTTGAGTTTCGGCTTCCTCTACAAGCCATACCTTCTTTTTAAAAGAAAAATAAATATCATGTTTTACTTTTCTTTTATTTTAGTATTGAAAATGGTTTTCATAATGTTTTTATATCAATGTGTTGTATGGATATCTCGTGATTGAAATGTTGAAATTTTATGTTTCCTTTATGCATGTTTTATGTGATATGATTATATTATGGTTCTTGGGCATTATTATGAAGACGGGTGGTTCCGTGATAAACTAAGGGCGGGTGAGCCCGTTATAGCTCTCCAATGCATTGGGTAACGCGAAGGAGTGAAACGTTAAGGTTTCTCCGAAGAGATTTTAGGGAATATACTGTGATGGGTATTCCAAACGTAACCAAGAGGGTTACTCCCTACGTAAGAATGTTATGAATGCCTCAAGTTACCTTTATGTCTTATGATTTCTATGATTTATTCATGATTTTATGAGGTATGTTAAAGTGCCTATGTTTTATGGGTAAACTATGATTTCATTCTTATGTATATATGAACTCATGTTTCCTTTCCATGTTTTTTTTATAACCCATACTGAGTTTTTATGCTCATCCCAAGTTTTTTAAATGTTTTTCACAGGTCAAGGGAAAGGTACATGATAAGATGATAGAGTCAAGGATGTGTCAAGAAATAATCCATGTTTTATTTTAAATGTGTTTCCATTGATGGGAATGAAGAATACTATCTTTATGTAACCACTTTGTTTATATGTGGAATGTAATGAAAGTTTTATTATCTAATTCTCTAAAACTCTAATCCCGAAAAGATCCTCAATGTGTAATCTTGTAATAACTCAATATTAAGTAAGGTTTAAGGCTGGGGCCTTATAGTTGGTATCAAAGGTCGGTTTAGATAACTTTAGGTGTTAGAATTCTATTAAATGATTATCCAAAAATATATTTTTTTCCGAAATGATATAGCATTTAAAGATTACCATGTTGCTTCATCTAAGACATGTTTGTTCAGAATGGTTTTCCACAGAGGAAACAGGGAAGCAGTGCTAGGAAGGCATACAGAAGGAAATAACCTTCCGAATCAGCATCCAGAAATGGTCGGAATTGGAACTGAACAGTTTGTTGCAGTAATGGCGTAGTTGACTCAAGCGATAAATGGCGGTGGTATCCATGCACGAGAACAGCCAGAACAACCGTAGAGGAACATGTCAGTGGTGGAACATTTCATGAGGCAACATCCACCATCATTCAGAGGATCATCTGACCCTATGCTAGCTGAAGGGTGGATTAAAGCACTGGAGAAGATTTTTGATTTCATGGGGTGTTCAGACAATCAAAAGGTTGGTCTTTCTATTTACCGTTTGGAGGGTGAAGCAGATCAGTGGTGGTCTATGGTTAAAAATATCTGGGACGCCGATGAGATTGATGCTCTTGACTGGGATGAATTCAAAAGTATGTTTCTTGAGAAGTATTTTCCTAAGGCTGTTAGACTTAGGATGGAAAAGCAATTCTTGGAATTGAGGCAAGAGGAAGACTCAGTGGCTGCCTATGAAGAAAGGTTCACTCGATTGGCAAGGTATGCTTTAAATTTTATCCAGGACCTTGATAGTAAAATCAATCGTTTTTACTCAGGATTAAAGCCAAAGTATCGAAGGGCATTAGCTTCTCGTGAGTTTAAAAGTTATGAAAAGCTTGTTCGATGTGCTGAGAAGGTGGAAATGGAGTTTGCTGATGACCAAGTTTTCTATAACAACTAGCAGAAGAAGAGACCGAGGTGGCAGGAGAAAGGTAAGAATTCTTCAAAAAAGTCTGATGGTAAGAGAACTAAGTTTCCAGTTTGTGATAAATGTGTAAAAAGGCATGCTGGGGAATTTCTTCTGTATTCTGGGAAGTGCTACCGATGTTGTAAGATGGGACATAAGGCTCGTGATTGCACTGAAAAGGATAAAGGTGAAGGTAAGAACAAATTTGATTTACAGTTAGTGAAATGTTATAAGTGCAATGATATGGGTCACTATGCAAACGAGTGTCCGACAAAGAGCTTGAGTGATGGCAGAAAGGGGTGGTGAAATCCTTTGCAACTACTTCAGCAGATGTCGGGCCATCAAATGAAGTTGTATCAGGTACTTTGTTTGTTTTTTCAGATTATGCCAGTGTGTTGTTTGATTCGGGGTCTACACATTCTTTCATCTCTGAAACCTTTTCTAGTAAAATGGGAATACCATCTCAAGAAATGACTCCTGAACTTTTGGTAAAAACACCTAGGGGAAATGTTGAGGCAAAAAGAATTTATAAGAATCTTCCTATCCTTATCTGTGGAAAGAACCTACTTGGAAACCTTATTGTTCTACCTCTAGTAGAGTTTGATGTTATCCTAGGTATGGATTGGCTCTCTATTTACCATGCTAAGATTGACTGTAGAGCTAAAGAAGTTTCTTTTCAGAAAGACTTTCAGTTTGTTTACAAGAATGAACCCTTACTTTTGATAACATATCAAGAGGCCGAGAAACTTGTGAAAGATGGAAATGAATGTTACCTTGAACACGTCGTTGAAAATAAAGGAACTGTTCAGATTAATGATGTGCCAGTGGTAAATGAGTATCCTGATGTTTTTCCTGATGAGTTGCCAGGAATAATACCAGATCGGGAAGTTGAGTTTACTGTTGACTTAGTTCCTGATTCTAAGCCAATTTCAAAACCCCCTTATCGAATGGCACAAATTGAACTTTTAGAGTTGAAGGAGCAATTGCAAGATTTATTAGAGAAAGGTTTCATTAGACCTAGCACATCACCATGGGGTTCTCCTGTTTTATTTGTTAAAAAGAAAGATGGTTTTATGAGACTATTCATTGATTATAGAGCCTTGAATAATATCACTGTTAAGAACAAATATCCTTTGCCTCATATCGATGATTTGTTTGATCAGCTCCAGGGAGCTCAGTTTTTTTCAAAGATTGACTTGAGATCGGGGTACCATCAGCTGAAGGTAAAGGAGGCAGATATTCCGGAGACCGCCTTACGTACGAGATATGGCCATTATGAATTTGTAGTAATTCCTTTTGGGCTAACCAATGCACCTACTGTATTCATGGACTTAATGAATAGAATTTTCCATGAGTTCTTGGATAAGTTTGTGTTTGTGTTTTGAGGTTTGGGAAGAGGTTGTGTGTGCCTTGTGATTCACAGTTGAAGAGAGAGTTGTTATGTGAAGCTCATAGTTCTCCGTTTTCAGTTCATCCGGGCAGTACTAAGATGTATAGAGATCTGCGGGATTATTACTGGTGGGATGTAATGAAAAGAGATATTGCTGATTTTACTGTGAAGTGTTTGAAATGTCAACAGGTTAAAGCAGAGCGGCAGTTACCGAAAGGGATGCTTCAGCCTTTACCAGTGCCAGAGTGGAAATGGGAGAATATATCCATGGACTTTTTTGTTGGATTACCGAAGAAATCTCGAGGTAATAATGCAATCTTGGTTATTGTTGATCGCTTGACCAAATCTGCTCATTTCCTTGCTATACGAGAAACTTTCTCTCTTGATCAACTTTCCCCTTTGTATCTTAAAGAGATAGTCAGGTTACATGTAGTTCCTCTCTCCATTGTATCGGATCGTGATCCCAGGTTTACTTCTAACTTTTGGAAAGGCCTTTAGAAGTCGTTGGGTACTGAATTAAATTTTAGTACAGCTTTTCATCCTCAATCAGATGGGCAGTCAGAACGAACAATTCAGACATTGGAGGATATGCTACGATCTTGTTCTATGGATTATCAGGGAAGTTGGGACCAACATCTTTCTTTGGTTGAATTTTCATATAATAACAGTTTCCATTCCAGTATACAGATGGCACCATTTCAGGCATTATATGGGAAGAGGTGTCGAACTCCATCTTTCTGGGATGATGTGGGTGAAAGGAAGTTGATGGGAACAGAATTTGTAGAAGAAATGGCCGAAAAAGATCAGTTGATTCAGAAACACATTAGAACAGCTCAGAGCAGGCAGAAGGGTTATGCGGATAACCGGAGGAAGGATCTATCTTTCGAGGTAGGTGATCATGTTTTTCTCAAGGTTTCTCCTTGGAAAAGTGTGATGAGATTTGGTATGAAAGGAAAGTTGAGTCCAAGGTTCATTGGAACATATGAAATTATGGAGAGAGTTGGATCAGTTGCATACTGAGTGGCTTTACCTCCGATTTTATCTCAGGTACACAATGTTTTTCACGTTTCGATGTTGAGAAAGTATATGCCAGATCCATCTCATGTTTTGAGTCCAGAGCTAGTTCCGCTGGAAGAGAACCTATCTTATGAGGAACAACCGATCCAGATTCTTGACCACAGGGAGCAAGTGTTACGGAATAAGGTGATTCATCAGGTAAAGGTTTTGTGGAAAAACCACATGATTGAAGAGGCAACATGGGAATCTGAAAATGCAATGAGGGATAAGTACCCCCATTTATTCGATAAGTAAATAAATTGCGGGGACGCAATTTTCGAAAGGGGGGAAGGATGTAACATCCCAAGTAAGTAATGAATAATAGATATTTTTATCTATGTCTATTAATGATTAAGATAGTGTTATAGAGGCTTAAAATGAAAATAAATACAATCTTATGCATGGAATACACTAATATTCTTAAAAGATTGTTTTAGTGCCTTTTGATGGAAAACCATTTTTGAATCTATATTTTGACAATTTTATAAACTATGTTTGTCAAAATAAACTTATTATTTATGATTGGGACATCAAAATTTACCTTGTGTGAATTTTTGGTATTTTTCTGACAATGTTCATTTTTTTTAATGAATAGTGAAAAATACTGCATTTTACATCAAAACTGCTTTTTAATCTAATTTATTTATATGATTAGATTATCTTTTGAATTGGTATTAATGTGTAATATGAATATATTTTTACCATTTAATCCAATGGTGGTCATTGGATTCAATTTCACTTTGAAATTAGACTTAAACTAGTATCAATCTTTTGATACTTATTGTTTTGTAAAAACACGCTATTTGCTCTGGCAGCGGGAATTAATTATTAAATTAATTATTGTGACTTATATGATTTGAATTTTGTAAAAAAGACTTCATTTTTGAATTCAGAATATCAAATATAGCTTAGGGTGAATTTTTGGTAATTTTCTGAAAAACTTCAATTTTGATGAATAATGAAACCACTAAGTGGTAATCAAGCAAACTGATTTTTCAGTTAAATGAAAGTTTACCACTAATGTGTATTGAATTTTGAAAATCCGACATACGTGGTTGTCATTAAGAATTAAAATGTGGTTTAATGAGATTAAAATAATTTTTTGGTGAATAGTAACTTATTAAGTTTTTAATCGCGATTAGTGGTAATTAGTGTAGTTTAAGGTATAAATAATGCTTTAATAATATGAAATGACCTAGACACATGTCCCAACCTTATTGGTTGTGTCATGTCCGACCAATACAATCCATGGGTAAACTTGGGGACCCCATGGGGACATTTTGGTTGGGAAATGACATAAATAACTTTTTATTTAATGTAAAGGTAAAAATGACACAAACATAATACGTTTTACGAAAACAATTTTTACATGGGGTTATAAAGATCCGATATTTGATTATAAATAGTAATTGGAAAGCTAAAAAGATTTCCTACATCATAGTATTTTTTGTATGATTTTTAGACATTAAATAAATTAAATTATTTATGACATAATAATGATGCAGCGATGACATCATTATTTGATGATTTAAATAAAATGGAAAGATAATGTAAAATCTATGAACTACACATAGAAAAAACCAATTGGATGAGTGGATTTCGAACCCTTATCACCTTATCCACGAATTATATCAATTTGGGACCTTTTGAAACCGAAACACAGTTTCAAATAAAGTAATATTTCTTTACTTTCCAAAAGTTCCCCTCCTCTCCTCTTATAAAAGGACCCCATCTCTACCTCATTTCACACACTACTCGAGCCTTTGGCTCAGCCAACCCCTGCCCATTTACTCTCTCCACATCCCTCTCCTAATCCTAGAGGATTCCCTTTGGGCAGAATCCTTACAAAGGAAGCCTTTAGGCTCAAATCAAAAGGAGTTACACTTTTAAAGGTAATTCATTCTCTCATGTTCATTTGTTTTATTTTGCTTCTCCAACCCCCTAAACTCTTTTTATTTACTTATTTTGTAACAACACCAGTATCTTAAATATACTAGGATGTTGTTATAAGATTTATTTTAGCTAAACTCTCACACAACTACATCAAATGGTTAAATAACATACGGTTTCCGTGGATGGCGAAATTCTGCCTCCCAAAACGATGATTGTTCAATACTCATTTAACACCTTCAAAGGTGGCCATTATGATGTCACTATTTTTATATATGATATATGATATGTTTATGTTTTCCTTAAGCTTCTGTTTTTTTCTTTTTGGGCATACCTTTATGGTTTCCATTATGGGTAAACACGATATCTTCATTTTAGGAAGTGCGGACTACCGCCCCCTGAAAGTGATTTGATTTGTTAATACCATATGTGGGATGTGTAAAGGATAAAGTTAATGATATTATATATGTTATTATACTGGAATTATAATACAGTCTTATATAATTATGATTCCATTCCAAAATAAAATACGAAATAGAAATGAAAGTAGCGTTCATGCGTACGTACGGCTTACCGTCTCCATGAACGGTGCATTTCATTTCTTACCTCTAAATGATTATGTAATATTATAAATGAAAGTATGTACTGGATATATATGACATATATGATATCTAAATCATGAATACCATTCTGGATATAATGAACCTTTTACCAAATTAACAACATGTAAGTGTAAGAAGTCTATTTTTGACTTAAGAACCAAATACCGACAAAATGAACATTATTAACTTAAATGATTACATGATGTCCATAACATGGTATAAAAAGAATAATGAACTTGAAAAAGATTCATAAGGAAGTAGATATTAATTCAAGTTTTTTATTCAGGATATTAAAGAACGGTCGGGTCAAGTCGGATACGAGGTATGGGACATCGTCTCAATCTCCTTTCGTTGAGGCATATTTTATTTTATACACAACTTTCTTTTATACGGTGTATAAACCCCTTTGACTTTTATGTTTATTCAAAAGGAATCTTTTTTATACGAAGCGTTTACTAAACGGCAAAAGGGAATGTTTTTGTCGTACGTATGCGGTGACAACGACTTCTCCGCCGTCGTGACCGTTATTTGAGTTTCGGCTTCCTCTACAAGCCATACCTTCTTTTTAAAAGAAAAATAAATATCATGTTTTACTTTTCTTTTATTTTGGTATTGAAAATGGTTTTAATAATGTTTTTATATCAATGTGTTGTATGGATATCTCGTGATTGAAATGTGGAAATTTTATGTTTCCTTTATGCATATTTTATGTGATATGATTATGTTATGGTTCTTGGGCATTATTATGAAGACTGGTGGTTCCGTGATAAACTAAGGGCGGGTGAGCCCGTTATAGCTCTCCAATGCATTGGGTAACGCGAAGGAGTGAAACGTTAAGGTTTCTCCAAAGAGATTTTAGGGAATATACTGTGATGGGTATTCCAAACGTAACCAAGAGGGTTACTCCCTACGTAAGAATGTTATGAATGCCTCAAGTTACCTTTATGTCTTATGATTTCTATGATTTATTCATGATTTTATGAGGTATGTTAAAGTGCCTATGTTTTATGGGTAAAGTATGATTTCATTCTTATGTATATATGAACTCATGTTTCCTTTCCATGTTTTTTTTATAACCCATACTGAGTTTTTATGCTCATCCCAAGTTTTTGAAATGTTTTTCACAGGTCAAGGGAAAGGTACATGATAAGATGATAGAGTCAAGGATGTGTCAAGAAATAATCCATGTGTTATTTTAAATGTGTTTCCATTGATGGGAATGAAGAATACTATCTTTATGTAACCACTTTTTTTATATGTGGAATGTAATGCAAGTTTTATGATCTAATTCTCTAAAACTCTAAACCCGAAAAGATCCTCAATGTGTAATATTGTAATAACTCAAGATTAAGTAAGGTTTAAGGCTGGGGCCTTATAATTATTAAAATATCAAATAACATCTTTACCTTTAAAAACCCCATATTATGGTAACACACACACCGAAACAATAAATATACACCCTCTTCCGAGTTTATTTAACAAATTAAAACATTTGCAATTTTCATAAAACAAACTGAAGAGGTATAACCACAGTTTTCACACAAAACCCATTTCAAAACCTTCATTAAAGACAAAAATTATGTCAATAAAAACCCTAAATAGAGTTTTAAGACCTAACAACATTTATTAAACCACCCCTATGTGTTATAAAAATTACTCAAATAATACCACAAAAAACACACATGAAAAACACATGTTTTTCATAAATCACTTCCAAGATGTAAAACATGGTTTGACACCATAAACCCATTAAAGAACCCCCCTTACAAGGACCACATGACACTAATCCATTAGGGAAAAAAATTGATCCCCTTTAAACAACTAATAAATCAATTTCATATTTTTCAAAACTACCAGAAAAGATATCACATGTGTTACATTTGAAAAGTACACAACTTCAAACAAAAATGAAACTATACAATTAAATTATTAACCAAATATATCAATAACGGTTTTTTCACCACACACAGAATAAAGGGAACATGAGAAATTATTAAAACAAAAAAAATAACTCATCAAGAAATGGTACAAAATTAATCACCTACCATTTGAGTTCAAACCCTCAAAACATGGTGTGAAACATCAAGAGCACCACCGCCACACCACACAGAAGTAAAGAGCGAACTAAATCCTAAATATTACCCCAAAAGACAATGAATTAAACCCTATATTTTAACCTTAACTTTTTTACAATTTATAACATCATAAAATAGGGAGGAACCCCGATGTAAATGGAAGAAATCAAGAAAAGAATCACTTAATTGAAGAAATTTTGGAGTTTCCCCTCCAAACACCACATCAAAGATGGGTTCCATAGGATCTTGAGGGAGATTGGAAGAATCCAATGGATAATGGGGTAGAATTGGGGAATATTGTACTGGTTTAGATTTATTTATGGGTGGGAAAATGGTAATTGGAAAAATATTTTTAATGACCAGGACAACCTGACACGGTTTATCTGCACGGTTTAGAACCATGCAGCCAAACTGTACGGCCTGTTTTACCTACTCAAAACAATACATTATCCTCAAATTTAAATAGGGTACAAGGGGTAAAACAATGGGGAAATATAGGCCAAGAATATGGGGAAATAATACCCAAAATAAAACCACCTTTTAACACCATGACTCATCCAACTAATGTGTACAAACCACCTCAACAACATACCCCACAAGTGGTGGCACAAGGAGTGTCACAAAAACAACTCCAAAACACCAAAAACTAATACCTAAAATTTGAAAAAAAAATGAGGCCATGTATCATACAATACCCTCGAGTCCATGGTCATTGATCAAGAAAAAAGGAGATAACACAATTCAAAACCAGGAACACCCATAATCCAAAAGAACGCTAAGAACTGATAGAGGGCATGAACCAAAGAATGGAATTGAAACATAGGGTGTGACAATTCTCCCCACCATAAAGCTTTCCTCCCTCAGAAATCCATAGAAAGGCCAAAGCCACAACCAATGCCAATAGATAAACCAAGATGCACTCCCTTTCCAAGATTCTCCCCCAAATGCCAAAAAAACGTCTACTGATCAATTAAGGAAGGAACACTCTGACAAACCAAAACATACATCACTTTCTAGAAACGATTAAGAGAATTCGTAATTTATCTCAAAATAAAACTCTTCAAACACTATCCAAAAAATATTCCATCAATTTACCTGAACAAAAAACAACAATGAACATGGTTACACTTACTTTACATTAACCAGACAGTTGGGCATTCTGCAATCCCAATGTTTACCCACAGAAGATGTAGGTAGTTAGATAGATCTGAACAAGACTACCTATTTCCAAGACAAGACCAAGGACCAATCTCAGTTATTAGTATGGGGAGAAACAAATGGGTTACCCATCATAATAGATGACTCAAATTTTCCCAAGACAGGATCAGAAAACTAACAGGGGGAGGCCCAAACAGACTCCCTGATACAAGGGGTAGACTCCCATTCGAAATTATTGAAGGATGATACCTTAGAATAATAGTGGGTCTTCCAGCCATAATAACCAACCAACTTAAATAATCAGAATGGACCTCCATAGGAAGAACCCAAATTGAAAGCATTCGGATGACCGTATGGTTAGTCTTCACAGTTTGAGATGTCATTCACTAGGTGGGAAGATCATTTATTCTTCATGTCTTCCAAGAACCCTGTCACTACTAATATTTTACACACTATGTGCTCTACCATGATGAAACCATAGGTTTAAACTATTACCATATTTCATACTGAGGATAGGACTTTGTACAAAGTTTTAAATAACCCTGTGATTTTCCCTGACTACGCACCGACTTCTCTGTGGGACTTATGGAAAGAGCTCAAATACTTGAAGCATCTCCGGCCTTGCATTTAGGCTTTGGAAACCCCCTGAATGAATCTTGTTCTTTTGGTTCCACCTAAAACTACACCACAATCCCCAATGGGTTCACCAAGACATCACACAATCTATAATAACTTTACCATAACCTAACATTTCACTGATACAAGGGATTATAAGATGCACAAACACATCACACCATGTTTCTTCAGCTGAAAAACTAAATAATGAAGGGACACATATAATAACCATCCTCTAAAATAGAGGATTTTGATGTTTTCTCATGAGATACATACTTCTGACATGTCAGATAGTCTCATAAGAATGCATTACCTTCACCTTTACAGTCAATGAGAACACGACATCACAAGGCATCACAGTACGTGACCATTGTGACTGATAGAAAAAAATGCATGGAAGTGGACCTTATGCCTGGTCCCCAAACAACACTCAATTCCAGAAAGTGGCCATAATAACCTCTCATGAACATATTTCCCACACATGTGGTTTAACATAATATCCTACTTATAAGAGACTATGAAGGACCCAGAGGCATTCTTATGAACCATCCATATACTCATCATCACTAAGAAGCCCATAAAACATACATCTTCAATAAATCGGGTAACTTAAGATACTAAGGTATCTTTCAAAATTCCACGGGATCACCCATATTACAAGAGTATCTGAAAAACCAAGAATGGAAATGTTGTAGAATCATTTTAAATTTCTTGAGAAAAGAGTCTTTATTTGGATCAACCAGAGGATTTTTCCAATGGAGAAACACTCCAGGTTGAACCTCAGTAGTGAAATAGCCCTTAATGGGGGGTATACCTTATCCAATGAGAGAACCAAAGGACTTAGCCAATATGGTCCATTGGTAAGAACATTCCACAAACCATATCCAAACACATTATGGGAACCACTGTAACGGCTTCCCAAAAAAATTCTCATGAGAGACTACTAACTGGTCCTTCTACTTAGCTTACCGACCAAACACCAACCCAAAACACAGTTCAAAGATTAGTGCTTCATGGACTCAAAATATCCCACAACTTCAACATTTACAAAAAACAAATAATACACCTCATCCCAATCTATTCATAAAAACATCATGTTTTTAATTAAAAACATTTCTTTGAAAAACAAATGATTCAGTGGTTAGTGTATCCACCAATGGAACCCCATTGGCCACAGACATGTGTGGTTTCATGCCACAATGGGCCCCCTCTTCATATCCATCCCAGAACTCATCCATCCATACCATTAACCATCCATCTCTCAGTTAACTACATTCATGTGTTCTCTAACAGAAATATGAAAGGTTAAATTTTTTTTACCACTTTTCAAAACCAAAACAATCGACCAATACTTCCTTTTTATCAAAACTGTTGACCCCGAAGTCAAACCCTAATTAAATCATACTAAAAAAATTTAGAAAGGATCAATAATTCAAATAATAAATCACTTTAAATCTATTCACATTAATTTTAAAACATATCATCCCATTAAGAACACCTTTTAATAGTTTAGATAAATCTATTGGAAACACTTTTTCAAACCCAACATTAACATAATTTCCTGCTTTCGAAACAAGGGTAAACACACCACTTTCCATTTAAAACAATTTTTAAAATTAATTTAAACCATTTTCAAAATCTAACCATTCACTCATTATTAGAAAATCATTTCACAAAAAACTAACACTTCTTAAATCCATTTCATCTTTTCTTTAAAAGAAAACTTCTTGTATTATGAAACTAAAGGACACAAGATGATGCGAGAAGAAACTAGTTTCTATGGGTGACTTGACCTTATGGTTGGTGGCTATATTCCAATCACTTCACCATCATAGGTAGTGTAATAGGGAAATATCCACGGCTCCACAAGTCCTGTTGGGCCCTCCATGCTCACTTAAATCATTACCCAACTCACATTTCATTTCCCACAATCATCATCAAACCAATAAAACCAAAAGAATTAGATAAATCCTGACTTCCCTAGTGACTCAAATCCTACCATTAGAGGTGGTGACTAGGAACATTACCCATAACCGGAATACCAAGTCTCGAAAATACTAACTTGAGACTATCTTAACAGTTCCCCAAATAACATGAACTAAAGAGTTAACCAGAACCTCCTTTGATACCATTTGTCACAAACCAAATTTTGTTATCATAAAAAACGATTCCAAACCCATCCTGTGACAAGGCCCAAAGGGCCTTTCTAATCCCCATGGGGTTACACAAGTTCCTAGGTATCATAAACTTAAAATTGGGAATGATTTACCCGAGTTTATAAACATAACACAACAAACAAGTCCAATAAAACCAATCTGGACATTTTAAACCATACCATCTTATACAAAATTTTAGAACTGAATTGCATTGTTTAAAACAACACTCAAAGACTATAACAAATAAATAAAACCAAAAATGATATCCTGATAACCTCCACATGGTAAGAGGCATTGCCCTCAATCCATCTCTATAACACCACATCACGAACCACTAGTAATAACTCGAACCGTTGGAACAAAAGTTGTACCCAACTCACGGCATTAATTAACCATGTTTACATACACCCAAAGGTGTAAGTAGAGTGTGAGAAAAATCCCAGTAGGATACCACCACTAATAGATACCATTATATAAACATTCTAAAACAAAAAACCATGTATGTTTTCATAACATGAAGTGCTAGTAACAATTTTATAGAAAATTCATCATAATGAAAACTGTTCAAAGTGGGCTATTTTAAAGAATCAACACATTTAAAAATTATGTCAATGCATCTGAATTTTCTAGCCAACCATACAGTATACTGATATTAAGCACCAAGTAACTAAATATCATAAGAAATAGTAAATAACCTCTAGGTACTAGCTCATTGTGTGTCCCAAATACCTCATATCTTGGTGAACGTAACCATCACAAATATGTGTTCTCATGCATGAGCCACTAGAAGGGAACATACCCATCACCATGTGGTACCCAATAATTATCATCATCATAGTCTATTTAGTGTTTTATGTTTCAATCGTGCAATGTGAAACTGAGGTCAAACCCTACGGCATCACTGGTATACAAGTGCATGTCCTCCCACCTATATACCTAGGTTTCCCTTTTGTGCTAAAACAAGTTCAAAAAGACAAGAAATATAATTTTTACTTTAAAATATCACTTCCACATCAAATATTTACTAAACACCCCACATGTAAATCACAGAAGTCACAAAAATCAACTTATCTATTCAAATTCATTTTGAAATCATACTCACACCAAAATAGAACACAACACATTTCACATTTATTTAACACTTCCAAAAATCCTTTAAACTATTTTATAAAAACAATCAATGATGTCCCAACTCACATAACATCACACACACCAATCACATAATACCCTTCTCACCTTCAAAATTCATTTTTTCAACAAACTCACAGGAAATAGCACACAACCATGTTTCGCACCCACAACACAATTCAGTAAAGCATTCCAGGAATTTATAAAACATTCTAAAAAATATTTGAAATCTCAAATCAATCCTTACATTTAAAATACCATATTAGGTGATAAAACTCACCCAAAAAGTAAATATACACTATTTTCCCACTTTTTTCAACCAAATTAATCATTTACAATTTTTATAAAACAAACCCACGATGTATGACCACAGTTTCAACACAAAACCCATTTCAATACCCTCATTCAAGACCAAAATTATACCAATACCAATCCAAAATAGAATTTCCTTCCCCAAAAACATTTAATAAACCACGACCAAGTGTTATAAAAATACCTCAAATAATACCCCAAAATACACACATGAAAAACAAATGTTTTCATAATTCACATTGAAAAAGTACAACATGGTTCTATACCATAAACCCATTCAAAAACCCCCATACAAGGCCCACATGAAAAAAAAGAAATTATAAAAATAGAATTTTCATCCACTTTAAACAAATAATTAATCAATTTCATATTTTATAAAACTACCACAATAGATATCACATGTGTTACATTTTTAAAGAACGGAAATTCAATTAAAAAAGAAACTGTAAAATTAAATGCTTAACCAAATCCGTCAAAAACAGTATTCACACCACAGACAGCCTAAGAGAAACCTGAAAAATAGAAAAAAAAGCAATCTAACTCATCAAGAAATGGTTACACATGGAATCTCCTAACTTTTTAGGTGAAATCCTCAAAACATGGTGTGGATCATCAAGCGCACCACTACCGCACCACCAGGATGTGAAGAGCAATGTAAAACCTCAATATTACACCATAAAGAGACCAAATGAAAACCTATATTTGAAAGTGGGAGGAAACCCTGTTGAAATGGATGAAATCATGGAAAGAAACACTTGATGAAATCTTGGAGTTTCCCCAACAAAAACCCCATCAATGATCGGTTTCAATGGATCTTGATGAAGATTGGAGGCCACCCATGGATATTGGGGTAGAATGGGGGAATATTGGAGTAGATTATATTTATTTCTGGGAAGGATAAATTAAATTTTCATAAATTTTTTAAATAACATGGATACCCTTTCACGTTTTGTTCGCACGGTTTAGAAGCATGCAGCCTATTCTCACCACTAAAAAACCATCCATTCTCCACCAATTTCAAGTGAGTCATAGGGGAAAGAAAATGGGGAATATATTACCATAATAGGTGGAAATAATACTCAAAAAACCACCTCGTGACCCCAAGTCTCATCCAAATCATGTATACAATACACCTCAACAACATACCCTAGAAGTTGTGCCACTTGGAGTGTCACAAAACCAACTCCAAAACACCAAAAACTAAAACAAATTGAAAATAAGGAGTTCAAGGGAAATAAAATACCCCCAAGACCATAGACATTGATCAAGAACATAATTGATAACCAAATTCAAAACCTGGAACACCCGGAGACCAAGAGAAAGCTACGAACCGAAAGAGGACTTGAACTAAAGTAATGAATTGAATCTATTGGTGTGACACTTATGTTTATACCACATGTCTGATTATTATTGTGGAACATATATGCATGAAAATGTTATGATGGTTTAACCAAGATAAAACTCCAATTATTTGGGTAATGTTCAGTCTTATGATACGTTATGTTGTGATATAGAGTGAACCTGATTCCTTTATAGGACTTTTTCCTCCATGTGCATTAGACAAGGTAGTTAGCTTTAACTAATTATTATTCCATTTCATGCGTTGTTTTAAATTTCCTTTGATTACATGACTATATGTATCCATGGTCTATAGGTTATGTTTTTTATGTTTATTCATGATCCATTCCTTTTGATGTAATCTTGTTATGAATTTTAACCCATTTGTTTTAATTTATTCCAATGTTTATACCCTTACTAGGAATTTGAGCTCATCCCTTTGGTTCATGTTTTCCTTAGGTTATCCTATACTGATGCAGGATCTCAATGTATTATTGGAGATATTATTGGATGAATAAAATAAATATGTGTTACTCTGTTTATTTTTTTTCATTTTTATGCACCTAGTCATCCAAAGACACAATAATTTATGATATATAGATTGTAATTTGATGGTTAAATATTCATAAATAATGTAATTTTATGTGTAAAAATGATAGTGTTGTCAAATATACCTAGACCATTGGCATCAGTTTCAGTTTCTGGGGAGGAATATGTATCAATCTGTGTTTTTCTCACAATTTCCTACATGTCAACAAGTGAATGATTATCACCATATTATAGAAGGTTCATTTCAACCCCATGGGGTTCCATAGTGAAATTAGGAAGGTATATCTATAGAATATATGATAAAAATCCCATTATAATATATATTGCATGATTTTATATGGGTTATCATAAAAATAAAAAACCAAATCATATCACTTTTATCTATTATATAATAGAGTTCAGTAGTGACCATGGGATGCATTCCATGCAGGAGATAGTTCAGATTCATAGAGGTCCCTCAATGATAGATTTAGACTATGATGCTCATTTCACATCATGATTATAGAGAAGATTATAGGTGTCCTTTTGGGATCAATTTCATTTGAGAACGGTGTTTCATCACTAGCCTATTGGTTATTGTGGGAAGACCATTTATGTTTTCGAAG
Source organism: Viscum album (assembly GCA_963277665.1). Classification (NCBI taxonomy): domain Eukaryota; kingdom Viridiplantae; phylum Streptophyta; class Magnoliopsida; order Santalales; family Viscaceae; genus Viscum; species Viscum album. Next base: position 601,982,166 of record OY728136.1, on the reverse strand, counting down.
ACATGATGTGGGAATTCATTTTGGACATTGTCCATAGTTGGGAGGATCACCTACCCTTGGTGGTATTTTTGTTGAATAATACCTACCACTCCACCATCGATAAGGTAGTAATCGAGGTCTTTTATGAGAAAACCAGTAGTTCCCCACTCAGTTGGACTCATCAAGAAGAGTCATCACTCATGGTATAGGTGTTTTTTTAGGAATAATAGAGATCGTGTGGGTTATACAGCACTAGATAATGACTGCTCAGAGTTATTATAATTCCTATAAATAAAAATTATTGAGGAATTTTTGGTTTAAAGAGGGATTCCATGTGTTCTTGAATGAATTTAATTGATGAAAATTATAGTGATTTGAATGGGTTTTAAATTATCACTATGATTCATTTAACCTCTCATTTACTTCATAAGGACAATGAGGTGGTATACAATGTGTTTGTATAGACATTGTTAGACCAATAAAATGATTTCTTCCACATTTCATAACTATAGTGGTATGTCCATGACCCATCATATGTTATCAACTTGGATTATATATACATTGAGCATAAACAAACTTTTAAAGTTACCTTATAGAGATTGAGGATGGATGCGAGAAGATCATTCCTGAAAGAAAAACTCCCTAAGTGTGTTTTTGTTGGTATCATGAGATTATTCATGATATAACTAAGGAATCGGAGAACCATTTTTGATCACAATGCCCTTATTTTTTGGGTAATATTTTTTATTTTCACGAAGAAAATCGGTGAGGTTGGGAGAATTTAATGACCTTTTTTCCTTGTATATCTTTGGACAATATTAAATAATATTTTCTGATCTATGATATTCATTATCATAATATTTGGTGTCATGGAGGGAATAAATGTTCATATAATAAAAATAAAAAAATTATTTTATCACATGCGTGTGTTTTATTAAATAATTTTATATATCTTAAGTAGAGCCTCAGATCAGAAATATGATACCTGCAGTTAATCTATAATTTTATTTTTTCCCTATGCATAAAATAATTTTATTAGTAAAAGAAATTTTATTAATGTGACCTCATGGGTGAAAATAATTAAATAATATTATTTATTTATTTTTTAGTCTATTTATTTATTTATAAAACCTAATCATATCCTATAAAATAATTCATATGGAACATGTATAGGTTTATATACATAACCCTATTGAATGAGATAGTTTCATTTGAGAATAATTCTATGATTATTATAGATTTATCATGTATTAGAAGCTAGTGAGTCCATCCAAGCTTATGGATCTCTCCAATGATTATTATGTGGAGCCATTCTTTGTCAGTGATAAATTCAAATCCATGGATGAATAAAAATTTATTAGTAAAAACGTTGTTACTTTATCTCATGATAAACACAAGTTAATTCCACTAAAAAATTTATTCATAGGTAAATCATGTTTTTTTGTATTGATTTGTCTTCTTATAAATAATAATTGATGATATTTGTTTATTTTTTGTTTATTTGATTCTATTTTTTTCATTTTTATAATTTAAATGGATTGAGTCCAACTTGAGAAATGATAAAGTCTCATTCCTCATGTTGTTTTCTTTAAATCTTCCCACATTCATCAAATATTCACTATTGGTGTTTTCTTTGGCCCATTATTTGATATATAACTAATCTATGATCCCCAAGAAATAATTTTTTGTCACTATTAATATATATAAAAGGATCTATTTTGGGAACAATTGAATATTAGTTGTGCATGAAAGTTAAATCGGAGTTTTGATTGTATTGGTAGACCCTAATTCATTGGTTGGCATGTGGTAATGATGTGGTGCAATGAAGGGTGTTTCTTAAGCAGAGCATGTATCCAGAATGTTTCCATTAGTGGAAAACAAGGTTCAATCATTCATGATCCTTGATTCTTAGTGGGAATCATTATAGAAATGGAATTTTCGAAGGGATGAGATAAAACATGTGAAAAACCATAGGATTCTAGAAAATGTTGTCATTTAATCCATGTACTCCGAATGAACACACACCATGGGGAACCTTGGTTATAGAATCTAGGGTTTTTTAAAATAAAGCATCACACACTATGTAGAATCACCACATTCCATGTGACTTGTGGTCAGTGACCCGTCATGTACCCTAATGGTACATTAGTAAAGACACTACCAAACATATGGGCACTACTAGAGTACATAGGCACAACCAGGTACTCAAACAAGATTAGAGTATGAGGGAATATCCTAGTATATCAATGTTAATGCAGAAACTAAATATTTATATGTACACAGGTACTAATGGAGTATATAAAAGTAACCAAGGTACATGTGATTAGGTTGGGGGACACTATAAGACACAGAGCAGACAAGATTCATATTTTACATTATGCATTTAAGTGTGAGGACCTCATTCTCTTCAGTGTCGACCAATATCTATATAGTGTGTTTCTCCTATTATATTCCAAGAGGGTACCATAAGGCTTAAAATTATGACTATAGGATGTGATCTTGATTGGAGATATTAATATTATATAGAGTATAAGAATACTTCCATGTCACCAGGGTGTGATACTATATAATATATTCTTCTTCTCTATGTGGGGTTTAAATAATAATCATGAAAAAATTTCACATGCTTATGACCTCAAACTTATAATGTTACTATACGTGGGGTCTATTATACTACACAAGACCTAGGTAATATTCCCAATCACTATATCGAAATCTTATAAGTTCCAAAAAGTATATTTTTTGGAATGTTCTGATAGCCACAACCTCATAGATGAGTTCCATCGGTGATTTCATAGCTCATAGAGTGAGGTTTCCCAAAAGATTATCACCTTGATGCCATAAATAGATTAATATGGCTGGAAGAAATTATTGTTTTGACACATAAAGTCTATAATGAGTGTATATTGGAAGTTCATTTTGTTTTTTCTCACAATATTTTTAACATATATTCCTGATGATGAGTTGACTAATCTCTTGATTCTTTTTGTTTAGTGGTATCTAGGTGTCCTACTGGGTATTGTTATACTCACCCCTGTATGGTCTCTTCCCCCAAATTTTGTGTCTTATATAGATGATTTTTCTTTTGATAGATTCTTAGAGGGACCTAAATCAGGTAGAGAAATGTTGACCTTGAAAGACTATGGTTTGTACTAGTTATTTTATTTGAAAGCAGTCCCCACATTTTTTCAAGTTTGTCACTTTTTTTAGTTTTTGGGTGGGATTATTTTTTCTTCCCATTATGGTTTCTATTAATTTTTACATACTATGATAAGGAAAAGATGTTATGAATGAATTATTGTATTAGTTTTATTTTACCTTCGTTTATTGTATGAATATTTGGAGAAGTTTGAATCTGAACATGTACCTTAGGATAAGGACCTCAAAGTGTGTATATTTACTACTGAGCATGGGATTTGGACCCCTTACCTATTAATGGAATGATTGGGGTTTCACAATCTTCATGCTGCTAACTAGGCATGCCTTAGTGGGTCGATTTGTGACAAAAAAAATTAGTAATTTATGGTAATGAATATTTTTAAATATAATTGGATAGGACAAATTAGTAAATTAAATGGAAAATTAATAATAAAAAATGTGTTATAATTAATCATTCTCACTATAAATTTGTTTTAAAATTTTATTTTATAATGAATTTAAATTATAAATTTCAAAATATTAAAATTTTAATTTTACAAAATTGATATTATTTTTTTTTAAATATAATATTTCTTAAAATCAATTTATTTTATTTTTTCAAAATATTAATATTAACATGAATAGTGTAGTATATAATTTATAAAAATACTATCATTTAATGAAATTATTAGTTTTTAAAAATGTATCAGAAATTTTTCAACCATTTATTTGTAAAAAATATATACTTCACACATGAAATTTTATATATAAAAATAAGCATTAACATTTATAATTTATATCCTACATTTTAGGATAAAATTTATATTTCTCTCAAGATATTGGTTTTCAAATATTATATATTATTTTCAAAAAATAATTTTCTTTCTCACTTTTACAAATAGAATAAAATATAAATAATTTTAGATTTGTTATCTATATGTTCGAATTATGTGTCGTGGAGAATATTATTTTAATACATAAACATTAAATCGCATAAGTAAAAATTACTTGCTGGGTTAACCATATATTAGGGATAAAAGGTCTTATTCTTGTTTAAAACGATGAAATATTTAAATTAAAATTGTTCTAATGTTTTTACGAGGAATTTATGAACCTCTTACCTTAAACTATACATTATTTAACAATTTCAGGGACACATTCATAGATTTTTACTTCCCATTATTAAAATGTTATTGGTATTTACAAAAAATTCACCCATCCACACATATAACATGGGCCTCTCACAACCCCATCAATACCACTCTGAAAATTAAATATCCTCCTAAAACTATAATATGTTTTCTTTCCTTTAATTACATTATTATATTATTATTTTCCAATCAAATTAAATTATCATATGCCCTCTATTTGAAAGGAATCTCCCAAATAAATCTCAACGTGTACAATGTGAGTACTCATTTGACAAAAAAATAATTCCTTCATATTTTACCATTAAAATTATTATTATCAAATAACATTATGGTAACATTAATATTGAATATATTCATAGTGTAATTATGTTGTGGTTATAAACATTTACCACAATCTCCATTTCTCTTATGAAAAACAAAAATGTGATTAGGGTGTATGTGAAAACTATTGCCTCCATGAAGTAATATGCCTCATTTTCATTCCCCGCCCCAAAAAATTGTTCCAAAAGGAGAACACATTAATTAATTAGGTTATATATAACATAATTATAATTCTTATATATTAAACAATATTAATTATTTCTTCTATTCTATAGAATATTAAATCATCATACTTGCATATGTGTGGCCTACTTCCTCCTTTGAGTGGTGTAATCTATTATTTTCATTATTTCCTTTTATGGGTGGTCATAATAATATGATTAATAGATAAATATGATGTTTGTGATATTGTTATATTTTTTTTATTATATATTATAGTCCATATTGATTTTATAATAAAAAATGATCATCATTAATTCAATTTTTAAAACCAAACATGCTAAGAGATAAATCATTTCATTCGAATTATGTTATATTTTCCCCTAAATTACCTTTTATAACTTCTGATTCTAATATATAACATCATTGAACACTAAATAAGATCACTACAAATCTTTTATTTTGATGATACAAATAAACCACTACATAATCATCCATTAATCATTACAAGATCATGCTTTTATTTTTTTAACCACCTACTTGAATAATGTTTTGATTATATATAATTGATGAATATAGGATCATAATTAATTTTAAATTATTATATAAATAGTTAAATAATTAATGATTATGTTATGGAATGGTAGCATTATTGTTAATCTCATAAATTTATGAAAACGCCTTTCATTTATTAAGAATCATTTTAATATTATCACCGTTTGATTCATATTCAAGAATTATAATCAAAAATATCGTGGATAAGATAATACCATTAAAACTATCCTATAATATCTAGTCACATAACTTTAATGATCATGATATTATTAACATTTTAAATATAATGAATATCAATGCCATTTTTATCAGACTAGTTCAAAACTGTCAAGGATACTTACAAATGATATTGAAAATAGGTAACAACTAACTAGAATTATTAAAAATAATAAATACAAATGAATTTTATAAATGGTAATAGATATGAAAAATGCACATAAATAGTTTTTTAAGATTGAAAATTTTGTTATATATGAAGTTAGAGTTCATTGCGACGAATAAAAAATTATGATAACAGTTTTTTTGGAACAAATTTTTATTCTTTGAGACATAATATATTTCACGAACCATATTTTCTTGTTATGGTTCATTTACATCCCATTAATTTATTTTCCCCATTATTTATTTTTAATATGATTACTATTCCAATTCATATTCTGTTTTTTTGATTGATTTTTATTCAATTTTTACCAATGTTGTAAATATTTTTTATAACTTATCATTAGTTCATTGTGTTAATGTTTTTCTCTTCTAGTTATATCATATATTATTTTTAAATTCAACCCTTGATTTTATTATATGGTATTATATAATTTTATTTTACATATTTATATCTTTACCAGATAAATCCTTGTTGATTATTTCCTACCTTATTGAGTACATTTCATGTAAGGGGTGTTGTTAACGTAAATCTATTTACATTATGTTATAATGATTTATCATGAAAATTTATCTTGCATGATTGGATTTAAAAACCATAATTTTAATTTTACATGGTATATTATTATACCCATTTGGAAAACTATATTTTATCAAAAAAATTATTACTCTTTTTACAATTTGGGAATATAGAAAATGTATTTTCAATGTATTCAAATGGTTATTTTCCTTTATTTATAAAATATATTATCATTAGATCCACGTTTTTTATGGAAAACATTTCGTAATTTTCAAGGAATAATTATTTTACATTTTGTTTTGAAGTAAATTGTTTCAAAATCAATCACTTCTTTATTTTTAAAGTTTCTTTTTAATGTTCTATGTAAATTTATATTTTATATTTTTGTTTAATATATTCCATAAAATATATGTCAATTTCCCCTAAATTTTCCATTAAATATTCACAATTATTTTCACTCATGGGATATATGTTGCAATATTTATCCCCTAATAAATATATTTTTTTTGTTGGATTGAACTTGAAATATTAAATAATTTGATTCTAGATCTTATCTTGATGTTTACTATTAGAAAAATTCATTTTCTAGGTTGTTATTAGTCTTTTTCCAAATAATTTTTAATTTACTTTATTACATTGAGGATAGGTTCTCTAGTCACCTTCCCCCTTTCTCCTGATATATTATATAACATTATTACCCAAAAATTAAATGATTCATCCCGAACAGTATCTAATCTTACGATCCATTATGAATAGGCATAACTTTTCATCCAATTACATTACATTGTGAATACTTAGTTTTAAATTTAACTGATTGATTTCTATTCACCTAGAGTCCATTTATCAATTGAATTGGGAAATTTATAACATAATAATATACCCCTTAATCATTACGGTGTTAGATTGATAGATTCTTACAAAAAAACAATTTTATTAATCTGTTTTCATACTATTGAAAATTTTAATATTTGGTATTAAAAAAAGATGTTTTTTAATTATTTAAGAATGTTTAATATATATTTTTTTACCATAAAACATTTTATCCTTATATGGTATACCATCATATTAACCCTTTAATTGATGTGGCTAAAATTATTTGTGTTCTGCTTGTTATTATTCCAATTTCTATTATAATTGGAAAACTGTATAATGTATCCTTTACTCATTATATTATATGTTATATGAATAGGAGTTAAACAAGTTTCAGGTGGGGCATGATGTTATATATCCTCTTGATGTATAGGTATGTCTCTTGAGACACAAATATTTGGGTGTTTGGTGCATGCATTCCAAGTTCTTCAATATGTATTTATAGATTTCTTAATGAAAATAATGGTGATATGGTTGTGGTATAAAAGGTAATAATAATGTCTTCATTGAGGACTTGAAGATTCAATCATGATTTCAAGAATTATCAATTCCATAAAAATGAATTTAGTTATTTTTTTGGTCAATTTATTATCATTTAATTCCATGGATATATTATTCTCTAATCTACAGTTGACTATGTAATATTGATTGATCAGGAATATTATGAAATTTAGTCCATCCACATTCTTTCTTTAGGTATCTTTTGAAATGTTCTTTTATATATAAGTAGTTATTCATCAGATCATTTTATATAAATAACCATACACTCTGAGTAAGCACAAAATTTATTCTTATAAAATTATTTAGGAATACCTTTTTTATATTTCATTGAATGAATGGTGTCTAGAAAGATTCCATAAATCGGTTCATTATAGAAATTTTTATCATAAATGTATAGCCACTTTCTATATAATTTAGTTTCAATATACGTTATTATTTTGATTAAATTATATTTACCTAGAATTTCTTTCAATATATTTTGATACACATTTATTTTTTATAGGAATATCATGTTACTATTATTGATGGAATTGTGAATTTTCTAATTATATTATTACACATGAAAATGATATGAAGAATATCTTCTTTTCATGGATAACTTAGGATATGATGAATGATTGATTTCATGTGGCACTCATCACAAAGGATGATGATAGGTGGGGTCCTATATAACTCACTAATACATCAGTTAAGGGTATATATCCCATTAGATAATGATACATGCACATACATGGATTTTCCACAACATAAAATTGTATACAAGCCTGGATTTATTCACCACCAAAAAGGTTGAACATACTAGGATAAGTTCACAATGTTTTACTAAATGTATTTTTGTTTCATTTTATTATACATATTCTTATATCTATATTATTATCTCATGACTCAGGTTCAATTAATCAAGTTTCAAAACACTCTAGATTAATTTTTTTCCATTCCAAAGTCCATGAATCCTATTTCAGGATCATAATTTTCTTGACTGTGAATTCCTTACATACATTAATTATACCAATTTTATCATATTATCCTCCCTTATGATGATTTAATATTGTTCATTATATTTACCCTTATATAAATATTGATCTCACACATTTTTTATGATTCCATTTTATAAAATTATGATTATATTTTCAATTTAAGATATGTCTAGATGGGATTCTATTGTTGTTCATGTATTAGAAAATTATTACAATTATCAAAAATTATATTATTATTCCACTATACCTCAAAAACATGAAACGTTTTTTTCTTAGTATTGTGTGATTAATTTCAAATATGTGTCATTTATATTATAGATATTTTTTGAAATAATGATATATTATTCTCACATTTTATCAATGAAATTGTTTAATGAGTATTTCTCAAAACCAGATTAAGGGGTGTAGGTATCAGTTTCTATATTTCTTATATAATATGGAAATTGATTATGTATCCGGTATCCCATGACTACTAAAATATTTGATACTTTTAAATTTATTCCCTTGAAACTTATGAAATTTTGATTAAAAAAACCACATGTTCTATGTTACAGTTTTTTAGTTTTTACAACCATAACTTAGGACTATTACAAATTTTTTTCATGGGTTGTGTAGTGGATTAGGCTGTAGTTTCTTGAGGAGGATTACAGAATAGGTTTTGGTGAGTCTCACATATGTTATTAAATCCTTAAACTATTTTGATCATATTTTTTTAATTTTATATATGATCATACCAATGGTTGATAAGTGGGATTTTGGTTTAATGAATTCCCATTTAAACGTTTTTTATTATGTGAGCATGTTATTGGTAATAAATGATCTGATTATTTTTTTGGATGATGTTTATATATTAATTTAGTATTGATTATTATGGTATTGAGGGAATATTCTCAAAAACATATAATTTAGTATCCCACTATAGGTCAATATTAGTTTCTATATTTTGAGGAACACTTGAGGCCATGTGCACTCCAATTGGAACATTGTCGAGTTATTTCAGTTTGGGAATTACAAAAATTGTATTATATAATATTTAATTTTTTATTACCATTTCTCATAAAGAATAAATGGAGTAGTTATTTTAATAACCCAAACTTATCATACATAGATATTACATATTTTTAATATAATATTCTTTACATTATATAAATGTGTTCCTGAGGATGGTAAATGTATAGTTCCTTTCGAAACGTTGACACATAAACAACTTTTCCATACGTGAGCTACATAATCTCCCAATATGTTCTTCATAACTATAACCCTTAATATTCTAATAACACATAATATATTTCATTATAACCGGGGAAAAGGAATCATTATAAAGGGTGAGATCAGATTCTCAATAAGGGTAAACATGGGAGATATTAACATATCATGAGCAAAAGGGTATGAGAACATGAGAATAACATTTGAATACTAAATTATAAATACCGTAAATCAAAAAATAGACTTATGAAATAAAACATGATATTTTGTAAAACATGAATCATAATGGAATTACAAATTATGAACCATGAGATAATAACATTGGAATAATACACGGATTTTAGTGTATACATAATTATAATAAATCATTTCCTTAGTAGTTCATGGATAATTTCCAAGACTATCATAGTAGGATGGATTAAATATCAAACCCTATTATTATTAAAGTCCCACACATAATACTATCATATTGTAAAGATTCCCCAATTGAACATGGTTCACTAATAATTCCATTTTTGATTATGTCATGATATATCAATCATTACCCAATTCATTAGAGAGAGGTATATTTCATACCTATCACATATTAAAAATTGTGCATATGTGAACCACAATATCAGAGAGCATTAATCATTTTAGAACCTAGGAAAAAAAGTTTTTATAATAATTTCATAATAACATAACATTTATAAAATAAATAGTCTTTATAATCTTTTTATCATTTTATCATAATCTAACATGTTGAAAAAAGAGTAGGTGTTGTAATCATTTTTTCATTGTGTCATCCATGAATGTGAAATAGGGTTTATAAAAATCTTTTCATAATAGACATTAATCTTTTAAAGAAAAATTATTAATGGTATTTTTGGAATATATACCTCATAAATCAAAAGTATCTTCAGATTATGTCATCTTATAGGGAAACATATTTTGAACAAAAATCACTAAAATGATTCTTTAACGAAATAAAAATTATTTTAAAATATTTTTTCAAGGAACTAAAAATTTAAAATAACTTTAGTAATGTGATTTAATTGAATATAACCTTTAAAAAATATAAAATAATATACAAATAAAATAATGCTCATGACACGAGGTAATTTTCATTCATGTCCTGCACATTATAAATTATACTCCTTTCACATTTTTAGTAAAATCCCAATGGAGTTGTTTTGAAAATGAAATAAAGATTCAATTAAAATAATTTTTAAATAATTCTAAAATGGGTGAAATTTATTTAATAAATCATTATAATTTTTATAAAAACAATTTTTGAAAAAAAACTAGAAAAAAAAGTTTTGGAAAAAATGGGTTCTCTACCAAAGAGGTAAATAAAGATGGTTTTTCATTAAATATTATTTTGAATTCATGAGTATATAAAGGTAAAAAATTGAAGGTAAAACATTTATAATCATGAAACAACTCTATTATAAAAATAACATGAAATTTTGGGTGATAGATCACATGATTTAACTATTATAAGTATAATTCTGATTAATCTTGATATATAATGAGATTGTAACATTAGACCACTAAAACTTTTGTACATTTAAATCATATGAAACATGAAAAAAAAAGAAATAAAAGAATAATATCTATATAATAATTAAATTCATGATATTGAATTTCAAATGGTCTATATATACACCTCATAAAAGAAGATATGTGAATAACATAACATATGTCTCAAACAAGAAAAATTGAGACAAAAATCATTTTCTAATTTGCTAACATTTTAACTGTAATCCTTATAAAATAGATATCCTAAAATGGATATGTAAATACACATAGAATTAGATATAATTATCATAAAATACATTTATTTTTAGTATATATACCATATAAAATAAACACATGTTGAATATGATTTCTGTCTAAGAGAAAAATAAATGTGAGACAGAAATTCCTTACCATAAGTCTCAAATTACATCATACACATTTGAACCTCCTGTATAATAGTTATTTTATTATAATAATGCTTTTGACCATAAATTTATATATCATTACATATATTATTTTAAAATCGCATATTATTACTCGTTTGTATTCAATTCCATTTTAAAATCATGCTTCGGGCAATAACTATTTTGATTTTCATATGTGTTTATCCTTTAATTTTTATTCATCATACTATGATAATAGACTCACCATAAATATAATTTCAACCCTGATATGAGTATCATATATATTATTTGAACATGTATTTATATTGATCCATAAAAGTTATAGATAGAAATTAAATACAACGTTTATGGAGACGGTAGTCCATACACACACATAAATGAAGTTTCCATTTTACTCGATGGAAAGAAAAATAAAGGTACATAATATATTAATAATAAATATTGAAAATTATTTCATATATATATATATATATATAATTTTTTATTCCAACCAAATATTTTTACCTTCCACGTAAAACATGAACGACTCACATTGCTTTATGAGGTGCTAGTCCACTGTAAACACTTGTGATGTTATCATATTCACACAGAACTGAATGTATAGAGGTATATGTTATATAATAATTCCATAAGTGGAACATCATCACAAATATCATATATATAAATTTAATACATCATTATATCTAGCTGAGAGAGGCGGTGATTGAAAATGTATAACATCGGTTCGTGAGAAGGTCGTCCACTATACACACGAACGAATATTTTGTATCCCATTTGATGGAAGTGGATATGGATGTTGAAAAAAAAAATTACATAAAAACCTCTAAATATATTTAAGTTAATGAATTTAATACATCATTATTTTTTAATATTAATAATTTATTAAGGTGTAAGAAGAAATAAAATAAAATGCTTGATTAGGGATGTTACCCCTTCTTTGAACAACTTCTTATTGTATGCATAAAATACTTACTTGGATACCTTTATGACCCAAAAATTAATCTAAGAATATATTAAAGAATTATGAAATATATTGTTTTATATTTTTAGTGAAAAATGGTTTTTTTAATAGGTTTAGAGATGGGGTCCTATTATATGTGAGGTGTGTCATACAACTGTATTGTTTCAAAAGTAATAATTTGTGACAACATTATTTATATGATAAAAGGAACAAACATATACCATTATCATTATGTAGATATGATAAAATTCATATATGTCCGTAAAATGTGTGTTTGGACATTTTTTGGGTTATTTTTAATTCATATTGTTTTAGTTTAACCCCCCTCCAAACCATTTTTTACCTTAACCATGGTAAATAATTTTTACAGTTTCTACTATTAATTATAACAAGAAACCATGATTCAAATATTAGATAATATAAATTAATATAATTTCAATTATTTAATCCATTTTTCAAAATTTATTTCAATTAAGTGGAAACTTTTAATTTAAAATATTACTTTTAGACGCAATGAGAAGTTAATTTTAAAAAGAAAAAATGTTCAATGTTTTATAATATTTTCATATAAAAATTAAATATTAAAATTATTAAAATGACCTAAATTAAATTAATTAATCTATAGTTTAACTATTTTTACATTAAACCCCATTTGATAAAAAAATTTACATTACAAATCCATTAAATAAAAATCAAATTTTCAATAAAAACCAATATATTTCACTATTCCTCAAAATTTTAATCTATTTAGAAAAATCCCAAAAATTAAGAAAACAATAATTTGGACCAAATGATTTCAAAAAATAAACTATTTTATCTAATTAATTATTTAAAATTTATGAAAATTATTTTTATTTCTTTTCTAAAAAAAGAAAAAAAACATGAGTATATAGTATTTTCAAAACATATAAAGAAATCACAAAAAATTGAAAAATTTTATCAATATGTGTTTTTAATATTATACCATTTTCTTTAATATTTAAAATATATTTATTCCTATTAATTATGAAATGTTTAATAAATATAAAATAATAATAATATTTTAAAAATAATATTAAAAATATAGCATTGTATTTTTAAAATCTGTGGAGTATGTAACACAAGTTATCTAAGAAGATAAATTTATTTTTGAAAAAAAATTATTTCACAAAGTATCGGTGCATTACATTCTAACTCCCTTAAAATTAATATATCCCTGAAATTTTAATCCCTATAATTTAAACTATTGAGGATATTTTTCCTTATTATATCCCCAGGTCCCAATGTAGCTTTGTCACGACCCGACCTAATGGTGCTCGAGACGTGAATCCACAAGTGCACCTCCAATAGTCCAGGGGATGGAGACTAGAAACCTGTAGGAAATCATACACATGGGGGCCATAGAATGTTGTAATTGTACAGATTCTCCTACACAAACATCCATGAAAATAGTGTAGATATATATACAAACTAAAACAATATTCCTCCATACATTTATCCCAACAAAAGTACATCAAATTTACAAAAAAGGAAAATATAGGGCCCACCAAAATAAAACTACAGAAGTTTCTAACCTGATATGAAGGTTGCGATCACTATCAAATGATCCCACCAAAAATATCCTTGTGTATGTTCCGGTAGACACCATGTTCGTTCTGGCTCACTATGATCTACCTACTCTAGGTTTTCCTAGGACACCGTTGAATTTCATGTGGTGTGAAAAAGACAGAAAATATGTGTGGAAAAAGCCCGTGTAAAGATGAGTATAAAGAAACTGAGTTGGAACCTAGAAACAAAAAAAGAGATGGAGTAACTAAAACATAAAATTCATCTCATCCTAGATAGAGGTAACCCAAACAAGAGGGCAAATCCATCTCAAGACCATCCAAAGATAAACACAACTAGTTTACTCAATAACATAGTATGAAAATATTGAAGTGAAAACATCGCAAGGAAACATATAAAACACTAGATATACTAGTATCAGGTAGAATTCCTTAGGTGGTTCCAACCTCACTGCCAGTAGTAGATTCTACTTGAGATTCTTTGGAAACACATAACTAGAGTATCACAATAAATGAGCTCTATCATCCCAAACGACACTCATATGAGAGTGTCACTCCATAGGGTCTCACACTACCCCAGATGGCCCATCTAAGATAACATTCTCATCAGATATCACCATTGAGAAAATCATGAAGAAACTCAGTGGAAAGACCAAACACTCCTTTGATAATAGTTCGCTATTAGGGGACTCTATGAGATACTAGATCCCAAACTGATATCTCAATGATATCTCTGATAGGGGAACACTCCTAGGATCTGTTGGGGATTAAATAAACTAATATGATGTTATACAGATGACATAACATATAAAGAAGAACGTCACTCATGTATATGTGGTCACAACGATGCCAAAAGGCCATGATGGTATAACTCGTGAAGTAGGGGATCGTACAGATGATACCACAAACCCAACCAAAACCACATGCTGAGTAGGGGATCATATAACCAATGATACCAGAACCCTATTATCATCACCCACTACGTAGATGATCAAACACCCAATGATTCCAAAAAAACCCTATACGGATGTCCTTCTAGATATGGAATCCCTTCCCATGTTGATTTCGTCACACAGATACCAAGAACACTAATTAATGAAATGATAATTTTGAGGATCTCTCCCCATCCTCACCGGGTGGATGATATAAATCTACATGAGATCTTTGTATTGAGGGGATCAGAAACCTATTCTGAAGATGTAATACCAAAAACCCTCAAAGTATAAGGACCCAGAGGCCACTCAAACCTCTGTTAAAGGTTCCCCTAACCTAAGATACCCTCACAAAATCTCATGTAAATTACGCCTCTTAATGACAAACCATGGAAACTATCCTGTTATATGCGGAAAAACACACAAGATAGCATATTTATTTCCAACATTTGAGAAATTAATGAAAAGGGGGTTTCACCACAACATGATTCAAATGTAATCTATGGAGAACACAACTCTATCCATGAATAAATCAAACTCACCACACTATTGAGATCCTCTCGTAAAGACTCACATGATGGAGTACTCATTTGGCCAAAATGGACACCTGGTTAAAAAGTCAAATTTTACGGCAAATTTCCAAAACGGACCTCATGATACCTACTACACAATTTTCGTGCAAGCACCAATATAAGTCTTCAAACAAACAAAATAAATCCATGATCACAACACCTCTGATGACATGAAAATTGGACATTAGATACAGGAGATACGTCTGATGCAAAAATCTCCAAATAATAATATTATTTTTATTTTTATTATAATCAGAAGTTTTCTGCCACCAAGACTTGAACCCATAATAAAATGTTATAAAACTAGATTGCAATATTATCCTCAAACCAAGGGTGACGTTTCAATATAAGGAAGGTAATTCAGACACACAGTTTGACAGATACAAGAATTTGAAGACTGCCCCAGTCCGAAGGCTCGTTCTGGCAAGACTGGCCCACACTGGCTGGTAGGCTCCACCTAGGCCAGCCCGGCCCACCCTATGGCGCTACGCCTCACCACACCACCTTTATCCACAATAGAAATCCCGTTCTAGACACTACTTACCTCATAATGCTAGCGACCCTAGCTGGAGGACATTTCAAGGACCACCGGGATCACCGATGTGCTCCACAAATTAATCTCAGCCCAGTTTTAAAAACCTCAGGACCATATCATCATAGAATCTCATATGATTTGAAAAAAATGAAGAATAAACAATGTATTGGGATTAAAACTCAAATATACCTACCTCGGGGAGAAATGATGAAGTTTTGGGGTCAGATTCGCGCTCTAAAGCAGTTGTGGCACGATCTGGGAGTGATCGCTATCACGATCGGAGATAGACGATGCTTCGTTTCGTCAATCTGGTTGGTTCGTACGTCACCAAAGGGAGTGGGTTATGGATTCTTCCATCATTCATAGAAAATGGGTAGGGTTGAAAGTTATATTTTTTAAATTTTATTAAAAATAATATCCACTATTCAACCCCCCGCTCCCAACAAACCTCCGACCAATCACCCAAAACTGACATATTTTATGTCGTACCTAGGGAAAATACGATGTTATGTACTCAACCGTGGTTTCATAAATTTGATATGAGACTCAGTTGAATATTTATTCAACATGAAATCCAAAATAAATTTATTTATTTATTACATAAATTCCCTTGAAATTTTTTTATAGAAATACTGCACCCACCAAACATATATTCGACCAACAGTAAACGAAATGCATCGGACACAACCATAGCCTCATGTTTCAGATCTGAGATATCCTTTAAGAGATAACCCATTTACTCTATGTGAATTTTATAAAAATACTTTATATTTTTATAAAAATTTATTTCGGGCACACTGAGCCATTAAATCACATGCCGTCTTCGCACCCAACTCTAGAAATACACGCTGAAATATTCCAAAGTCTAACAAGTAAAAACCCTAGTCTCTAAATCCTATCGACCTAAAGAATATTCATCCATAAAAATTTAATGATTAGGAGTACGGGAAAAACCCTGAGCTCTCCACTAGGACTCCCATTCCAGTGAGATCACCCTGAGGATCCTATGTTATAACAAACACGCATCAAGACGGACCACAACACCGAAAGACCACCCCAAAGGCCACCAAGGGTTCTTTTGTTTCCCAGAGGCATGCAGTTTGGTGAACCACAAAGGCTACCACACCCATGTCCATCTCATAATAGGTCAACATCATGCAACTGGGAACATTTCACCCATGCTTTGACAGGTGAGAAACACCAAACACCTGGTCTCCTACAGTCACAGGGTCTTAAGGTACACCACCACAGTAACTAGATTCATAGACCAACAAACGTACTTGAAACACACAAGCCAAAAGAACTCATCCACCACACCTCTATATTACCCACTTTCTATGGAATTGAATCTCATGCACTATTTTTAATCGTGGCACAAGATATCATCTTAGTGTGGAATCCATTTCTCCTTCTTGTGAGTCTAAACCCACATATTACGGCCTTACAACCTCCTCAAGAGACTCACAAACCAAGCTGATGCTAAACACACAAGGGTATCAATGACCAAATAGGTGTAACACCCCAGGTAAATAAAGAATATGACATTTTCATATTTATCCATATTTGTGAATAAAATATTAATATTACTTTAAAGGGGACACTATGCTCGATGGTGTACCCAATACGCAACAACGAGTTTCTAGGGAATCTTACATTGCACTATAATAATAAAAAAATATTATTTTAAATGGTAGTTAACGACTAGCTATTGTAATGGCGGGAATGAACAGAACTAACTAAAAAATGATTATATATGTTTGTCAAATATTTTTACTTTTTATAATAAATGTTAGAGGATTAAAAATGCGAATGAATCCAATTTTAAGTGTAAACATTCTAATATTCTTTAAAAGGTCGATTAACTACCTTTTGATGGAGAACCTATTTTAAATCCACATTTTGACAATTTTATGTGTTTTATTTGACAAAATAAAATTATTCTTTAGAATTGGGACATCAAAATTTACTTTGTGTAAATTTTTGGTATTTTTTCGATAAAGTTCATTTTTTAATGAATAGTGAAAAATTTTGTATTTTAATTCAAAACCACTTTTTATTATAATTTATTTATATGATTAGATTATCTTTTGAATTGGTTTTAAAGTGAAATTAGAATATATTTTTACCATTTAATCCAATAGTGGTCGTTGGAATTAATTTCATCTTGAAATTGGACTTAAACTAGTGTCAATCTTTTGATACTTATTGTTTCATAAAAACACGCTATTTTCTCTGACAGCGGGAATTAATTATTAAATTAATTAATGTAAATTATATGTTTCGAATTTTTTTAAAAAGACATAATTTTTTAATTTGGAATATCAAATATAGCTTAGGGTGAATTTTTGGTATTTTTCTGGAAAACTTCAATTTTTGATGAATAGTGAAACCACTAAGTTGTACTTAAAAACTGATTTTTTGTTTAAATGAAATTTTAACACCTCGGGGTTTTTAATTTCAAAAATCCGACATAAATTTTTATCATTAAGAAGTAAAATTTTGTTCAATGGGATTAAAACAATTTTTTTGGTGAATAGTAACTTTTAAGTTTTAATCGCGTTTAGAATTAGTGTAGTTTAAGGTAAAAACTATGTTTTAATAATATGAAATTACATAGACACATGTCCTACCCTCATTGGATGAGTCATGTCCGACCAAGACAATCCATGGTTCAACTTGGGAACCCCATGGAGCCACTTTAATTGGAAAATGACATAAATACCTTTTTATTTAAAGTTAAAATTAAATTATCCCAAACATGAGTTGTTTTACTAAAACAATTTTTAAATGGGGTTATACAAGTCATATTTTTTACTATAAATATTCATTAGAAATATTAAAATATTTCATAAATCATGATATTTTTTTATAATTTTTAGACATTAAATAAATTAAATTATTTGTGACATCATGATGATGCAGCAATTACCTCATTAATAAGGGATTTAAATAAAATGAAAAGATAATGTTAAAACTATAACCTACACTTGTCACAAACCTGTTGGATTGGTGGATTTAGAAAACTTATCACATTATCCTCTAAATATATTCTTTTGGGACCTTGTAAATCCGAAAATCATTTTATAATAAAGTAATATTTTATAACTTTCCAAGAGTGCCCCTCCTCTCCTCTTATAAAAGGCCCCCACCTCTACCACCTTACACACACCTATAAAGCCTTTTGCTTGGCCAAAACCTTCCCATTTCATCTCTCCACATCCCTCTCTTCATCATTACAGCCTCACATTGGGCAGAATCCTTTCCAAGGAAGCCTTTGAGCTCAAATTAAAGAGAGTTACCCGATTTAAAGGTAATGTCTTCCCTTGTGTTCTTTTGTTTTATTTTTTTTCTCCAAACCCCTAAACTCTTTTTATTACATTTTCATAACAACACCAGTATATTAAATATACTATAATGTTGTTATAATAAGTATTCAAGCTACACTTTCACACACCTCCGTCTAATGGTTAAATAACATATTGTTTCTGTGGATGGCGAATTACTGCCTCACGAAATGATGATTGTTCAATATTATTTTAACACCTTCAAAGGTGGCCATTAAGATTTCACTATATTAATATATGATATATAATATGTCTATTTTTTCCTTAATCTTCTGTATTTTTCATTTAAAGTATACCTTTATGGTTTCCATTATGGGTAAACGCGATATCTTCATTTTAGGAAGTGCGGACTACCGCCCCTCAAAGTGATTTGATTCGTTAATGCCATATGTGGGACGTATAAAGGACGGAATTGATGGTATTACATATGATATCCTACTGGAATTATAATATAACTTTATATAATTATTATTTAATTTCATTGAATACAAAAGAAAAAGAAATGAAAGTAGCGTTCATGCGTACGTTTGGCTTACCGTCTCCATGAACGGTACATTTCATTTCTTATCTCCAAATGTTATTTACTATTATAAGTACATATATATATAATGTATATATATGTAATATATTACATATAAATTATGGATATCATTTAGGAATTATAATATACATATCTCTCATTTTTTTAATTCTATTAATATGAAAAAAATGAAAGTATCGTTAATGCGTACGTACGGCCTACCGTCTACATGAACGGTGCTTTTAATTTTTTACCTTCAAATGATATGTAATAGTATAAAATGAATATTAACTGGATATATATGATATTTAAAACATCAATAATATTCTGGATATGATGTACCTATAACTACATGGAAAAAAAAATTCCAACAAGTTCGATTTTTACTCATGTACGAACATCGACAAAAACGTCTGATATGAACTCACTTTATTATTATAACCTTATAATATGTGATATTAACTGAATAATAATCTTTAAAGTAGGTACTTAAGAATTTATAAATTGACCAAATTTTATTATTCATGAGATTAAATAACGATCAAGTCATGTCGGACACGAGGTAAGGGATCCTACCCCTCTCTTTCTTTTTAAGTACACTGTTTTATGTCATTACTTTTAAGCTCATATTTATTATGATTGGTATGTTCTTTTATATTACTCCTAGTGTAATTTTTATAATCATATGATGAGAGAACCTATTTTCACTAATCAATCCATTTTTGGAACTTTTGATTGGCGCCGTTAGGCTGCCAAATTTTCATAAGAGATCTAACCTCTCTCTTTCTTTTTAAGTACTCTCCTTTATGTAACTTCTTTTAAGCTCCTCTTTGTTATGATGGGGGATGTTCTTTTATATTCCCATTGCTGTAAATTTTATTGTAATATGATGAGAGACCCTATTTGATCTCATCAATCCATTTTTGGATGTTTTATGTGGCGCTATTAGGCTATCGAGTTTCCATAAGGGATTTTTCACCTCACTTTTAGTCCCGTGAGATTTATGCTACATTTGCCACCATTTCCTTTGAGTGTTTTATGTACATAAAATTATTATACTCTTTTTGTAACATAATTTAATTTATGGGTATTTACATATTCATTGTATGACCCTTCTTCAATGGAGTGTACATTTCCAAAGTTACCCAAGTCTGTAAGGGAACCTTTCACCCTCCTCTTTTTAAAAGACTTATTTTGTTATGTTTTTTAATTCACATACTATTATGTTGGGATATGTTCTTCTATATCCTTATTGATGTAAATTTTATTCCCAAGTGATGAGATACCCTTTTTATCTCTCATCAACTCTTTTTCTGAATTTTGAACTCACGCCGTTAGGATGTTGAATTTTTTCAAGGGAACTTCTTAACCCAATTTTGATTCTTTGGGATAAACTTGTACTCCTTGAATATGTCTTTCTATGAATATTTGTTAATTTACTCTGATTGTTTTATACTTAATATCCACTTATATTTCATGTATTCTTTTGTAACACATAATTATGTAATTGATTTATCCTTAATCCAAGGATACCTTCTTTGTATGGGACTTTATCTCAATCTCCTTTCATTGAGGCATATTTTGTTTTATACACAAACCTTATTTTATACAGTGTATAATCCCCTTTGACTTTTAAATTTATCCAAAAGAATATTTTTTATACGAAGCATTTTATTAAACGAAAAAAGGGAATGTTTTTGTCGTGCGTATGCGGCGACAACGACTTCTCCACCGTCGTGACCATTATTTGAGTTTCGGCTTCCTCTACAATCCATACTTTTTTTAAAATGAAAATTAAATACCATGTTTTACTTTTCTTTTATTTTGGTATTGAAGATGGTTTTCATAATGTTTTTATTATATCAATGTGTTGTATTGATATCTTGTGATTGAAATGTGGAAATGTTATGTTTCCTTTATGCATGTTTTATGTGATACGATTATGTTATGGTTCTTGGGCTTTATTATGAAGATGGGTGGTTCCGTGATAAACTAAGGGTGGGTGAGCCCGATATAGCTCTCCAATGCGTTGGGTAATGCAAAGGGGTTAAACGTTAAGGTTTCTCCGAAGAGATATAGGGAATATACTATGATGGGTATTCCAAACGTAACCAAGAGGGTTAATCCCTACGTAAGAATGTTTTGAATGCCTCAACTTACCTTTATGCCTTATGATTTATATTTTCAATTCATGATTTGATGATGTATATTAAAGTTCTTATGTTTTATTAGTAATATATGATTTCATTGATTCTTATGTATACATGTACTCATGTTTCCTTTCCATATTTTTATATCCCTTACTGAGTTTTTTATACTCATCCCATGTTTCTGAAATGTTTTTCACAGGTCAAGGGAAAGGTGCATGATATGATGATAGTGTCAAGGAAGTGTCAATAAAGAATCCATGTTTTATTTTAAATATGTTTCTGTTTATGGAAAAAAACGAATTCTATCTTTTATATAAACACTTTGTTTAAATGTGGAATATAATTTATGATTTATGATCTAGTTATATAAAACTCTAAACCTGAAAAGATCCTCAATGTGAAATATTCATTTAATTCAATATTAAGTAAGGTTTAAGGCTGGGTCCTTATAGTTGGTATCAGAGGACGGTTTAGATAACTTTAGAGGTTAGGGTATTCTCTAAGCATAAGTGACATTACCATAATGGTTAGGATTTCAGAAAGAGTCCTAGTTTTAGATAAAGTGAATGAGTAAGTATATATTATTGTTTATCTTCCTCATTAGTACATGATGGTTTTATTGATATACTCACACTGAAATTTCTGTTTTTAGTGAATGGATGGATCTAGCAGGCACCAAAGTGACAATAGGTTTGAAGGAAACTGTGGTGGTTCTCTGATTAAGAGACTAGATGAAATGGGGGATTCAATGAGGAAACTCGTGGTTGTTATAAACCAACTATCAAGGAGTCATGATCAACCACTTTTACCTTGGTATGTTCTATAATGAATCATGTATGAGATGACCAATGTGGAAGTTCTGGTAATAATTATAATGGTAACCATTAGGGTTTATATGATCCCTACTTTTGAGGTAATTATGGGTTATTATATATTATGATGGAAAATGAAAGTCATGAGGTAAAATTGAGGTTAAAATATGTTATGATTATTTTGAAGATTTTATCTCATTTTGGGGAATTTTTTAAGAATTACATAGTTTTGGAAAAAGGACAACACGCAGACCGTGTGACAACCCGTCGCATCGGACAAAGCTTCGGGAATCGAACCCACAACCAAAGTGCGACTGGTATTTATCACCTACCACTGGACTACGTGAAGTCCCTGGTTAGTTTCACTAATTATTTTTAGTTAGATGATTTTAGGAATCAAGAGTAAGTTTATTTTGGGTTATCTATGGAAATGATTAACCTATCATGGATGATATGTGATTAGGTTAATTACTTTTCAATATGATAATTTAAGATAAACTTATGTTATTTGGAGATAAAAGTTAATTTGAACTTTGGAAGACTATGTGATTAAATCCTTCAAATATTTTGGTTCCAATTTTAGTTTGGTTTACTTTGAAGAATTTTGTGGACAACTGTTTATCGAATGGTCTTCGTTGAACTTTGGTTTTTTTTGGACAAATTTTGGAGATTAAGAATGGATTTTCTTTTTATAAAGGATTATACTTTTGTGGATTATCTGATCTCATACTAACAATTTTGGTTTTGGATTTTGTCTAAAGACATGGGAAATATATAGTTCTCTTTTGTGGATTAGGTGATTCTCATGAAGATGATTATAGTACTCTTAATGCGAACAAGTCTTCCTAAATACTCATCTTTTGGAGAAAATATGAGTTTGATTAAGGAATCTAGTAAAAGTTGAAAGTCTACGTAACAAGTAAGTATGTTTCATTATGATTTAGTTAAGCTCAAAAATAAATTCCTCAATGAAGAGTAACTTAAATAAAAAATGTTGTCTATTATATTTTCCTACTAGGGAATCAAATACAGTTTAACCCATCACAAGTTTGTGATTTTCTTGTGGTTAACTTTCTCTTAGACATGTTTACTATCACTCTCCATCAGAACATGACCCTTTGTTTTTTCCTCCATATCCATGTTTTCCTACATGGAATCCTAGTATGGGTTAAATCGGGTGACCTTTGTAATTCTCTTTCTTTATTTTAAAGTGATTGTTTTACTAACTCTTGTTCCGATGTTGGATTTTCAATGAAGTTTCCATGCCAAATTTTAAAATTGCGAGGACGCAATTCCCAAAAGGGGGGAAGGATGTAACACCCCAGGTAAATAATGAATATGAAATTTTCACATTTATCCATATTTGAGAATAAAATATTAATATTACTTTAAAGGGGACACTATGCTCGATGGCGTACCCAATACGCAACAACGAGTTTCTTGGGAATCTTACGTTTCACTCTAATAATAAAATAATATTATTTTAAATGGTAGTTAACGCCAAGCTATTGTAATGGCGGGAATGAAAATAACTAAATACAAAATGATTATATATGTTTGTCAAATATTTTTACTTTTTACAACAAATGTTAGAGGATTAAAAATGCGAATGAATCCAATTTTAAGCGTAAACATTCTAATATTCTTTAAAACGTCGATTAACCACCTTTTGATGGTGATCCTCTTTTAAATCCAATTTTTGACAATTTTATGTGATGTATTTGAAAAAATAAAATTATTCTTTAGAATCGGGACATCAAAATTTACTTTGTGTAAATTTTTTGTATTTTTCCGATAAAGTTCATTTTTTTAATGAATAGTGAAAAATTATGTATTTTAATTCAAAAACTCTTTTTAATATTATTTATTTATATGATTATATTATCTTTTGAATTGGTTTTAAAGTGAAATTAGAATATATTTTTACCGTTTAATCCAATAGTGGTCGTTGGAATTAATTTCATCTTGAAATTGGACTTAAACTGGTGTCAATCTTTTGATACTTATTGTTTCATACAAACACGCTATTTGCTCTGAAAATGGGAATTAATTATTAAATTAATTAATGTAAATTATATGTTTTTAATTTTTTAAAATAGACATCATTTTTGAATTCGGAATATCAAAAATATCTTAGGGTTATCTTTTGGTATTTTTCTGGAAAACTTCAATTTTTGATGAATAGTGAAACCACTAAGTGGTACTTATAGAACTGATTTTTCATTTAAATGAAATTTTACCACCTCTGTGTTTTGAATTTCAAAAATCCAACATACATGGTTGTCATTAAGAAGTAAAATGTCATTCAATGGGGTTAAAATAATTTTTTTGGTGAATAGTAACTTTTAAGTTTTAATCGCGATTAGAGGTCATTAATGTAGTTTAAGGTAAAAATATTGTTTTAATTATATGAAATGACCTAGGCACATGTCGTACCCTCATTGGATGAGTCATGGAAGACCAAGAAAATACATGTGTCAACTTGGGGACCCCATGGAGCCACTTTGGTTGGAAAATGACATAAATACCTTTTTATTTAAAGTTAAAATTAAAATGTCACAAACATGAGTTGTTTTACTAAAACAATTTTTAAATGGGGTTATACAAGTCATATTTTTTACTATAAAAATTCATTAGAAATATAAGAAGATATACTAAATCATTATATTTTTTTATAATTTTTAGACATTAAATAAATTAAATTATTTATGACATCATGATGATGTAGTTATTACCTCATTAATAAGGGATTTAAATAAAATGAAATGATAATGTTAAAACTATGACATACACTTGTCAAAAACCTATTGGATGGGTGTATTTGGAATCCTTATCACCTTATCCTCTAAATATATTCTTTTGGGACCTTTTAAATCTGAAAGTCATTTTATAATAAAGTAATATTTTATAACTTTCCAAGAGTGCCCCCTCTCTCCTCTTATAAAAGGCCCCCACCTCTACCACCTTACACACACCTCTCAAGCCTTTGGCTCGAAAAACCCCATCCCATTTCATCTCTCCACATCCCTCTATTCATCATTGAAGCCTCCCTTTTGGCATAATCCTTTCCAAGGAAGCCTTAGAGCTCAAATCAAAGAGAGTTACCCGATTTAAAGGTAATGTCTTCCCTTGTGTTCTTTTGTTCAACTTTTCTTCTCCAAACCCTTAAACTCTTTTTATTACTTTTTTTGTAACAAAACCAGTATCTTAAATATACTAGGATGTTTTTATAAGAAGTATTTGAGCTTGAATTTTACACACCTCCGTCTAATGGTTAAATAACATACTATTTCTGTGGATGGTAAATTACTGCCTCACGAAACGATGATTATTCAATATTATTTTAACACCTTCAAAGGTGGCCATTAACATGTCACTATATTTATATATGATATATAATATGTTTATGTTTTCCTTAATCCTCTGTATTTTTCATTTATGTCATACCTTTATGGTTTCCATTATGGGTAATGCGATATCTTCATTTTAGGAAGTGCGGACTACTGCCCCCTCAAAGTGATTTGATTCGTTAATGCCATATGTGGGATGTATAAAGGATGGAATTAATGGTATTACACATTATATACTACTGTAATTATAATATAACTTTATATAATTATTATTTAATTCCATTTAACACAAAAGAAAAGGAAGTGAATGTAGCCGTCATGCGTACGTACGGCTTACCGTCTCCGTGAACGGTACATTTCATTTCTTATCTCCAAATGTTATGTACTATTATAAGTACATATATATAATGGATATATATGTAATATATTACATCTAAATTATGGATATCATTCCGGAATTATAATATATATATATATCTCATTTTGTTTTAATTCCATTAATATGAAAAAAAAATGAAAGTAGCGTTCATGCGTACGTACGGCCTACCGTCTCCATGAACGGTGATTTTAATTTTTCATCTCCAAATGCTATGGAATAGTATAAAATGAATATATACTGGATATATATGATATTTAAAAAATACATACTATTCTTTATATGATGTACCTATAACTACATGGAAAATTCTTTTCCAACAAGTTCGATTTTTACTCATGTACCGAACATCGACAAAAACGTCTCATATGAACTCAATTTGTTATTATAACCTTATAATATGTGATATTAACTGAATATTAATCTTTAATGTAGGTCCTTCAGAAATTATAAATTGACCAAATTTTATTATTCATGAGATTAAAGAACGATCGAGTCATGTCGGACATGAGATAAGGGATCCTACCCCTCTCTTTCTTTTTAAGTACACTGTTTTATGTTATTCCTTTTAAGCTCATCTTTCATATGATTGTGATATTATTTTATATTACTCATACTTTTCTTTTTATGTTCATATTATTAGAGACCTTATTTTCTCTCATCAATCCAATTTGGAAGTTTTGAGTGGCGCCGTTAGGCTGCCAAATTTTCGTAAGAGATCTAACCTCCCTCTTTATTTTTAAGTACTCTCCTTTATGTCACTTCTTTTAATCTCCTCTTTGTTATTATGGGGGATGTTCTTTTATATTCCTCCTGATATAAATTTTATTTTAATATGATAAGAGACCCTATTTTATCTCATCAATCCATTTTTGGATGTTTTTTGTGGCGTCGTTAGGCTACCGAGTTTCCGTACGGGGTTTTTCATCTCACTTTTAGTCCCGTGAGATTTATGCTACATTTTCCACCATTTCCTTTTATTGGTGTATGTAATTCCCATTATTATACTATTTGGGTAATATAATTTCATTTATGGGTATTTACATATTCATTGTATGACCCTTCTTCAATGGGGTGTACGTTTCGAAAGTTACCCATGTCGGTAAGGGAACCTTTCACCCTCCTCTTTTTAGAAGACTTCTTTAGTTATGTCTTTTAATTCACATACTATTATGTTGGGATATGTTCTTCTATATCCATATTGATGAAAATTTTATGTCCTAGTGATGAGATACCCTTTTTATCTCTCATCAACTCTTTTTCTGAATTTTGAAGTGACGTCGTTAGGTTGTCAAATTTTTGCAAGGAAACTTCTTAACCCAATTTTGATTCATTGAGATAAACTTGTACTCCTTTAATACGTCTCTCTATCAATATGTGTGAATGTCCTCTGATTTTTTTTACACTTAATATCCACTTATATTTCATGTATTTGTTTGTCAGACATAATTATGTAATTGATTTATCCTTAATCTGAGGATACCGTCTTTGTATGGGACTTCGTCTCAATCTCCTTTCATTGAGCCATATTTTGTTTTATACACAAACCTTATTTTATACGGTGTATAAACCCCTTTCACTTTTACATTTATCCAAAAGGAATCTTTTTTATACGAAGCGTTTAACTAAACGACAAAAGGGAATGTTTTTTTCGTCCGTATGCGGCGACAACGACTTATCCAATGTCATGACCATTATTTGAGTTTCGACTTCCTCTATTGGCCATACTTTTTTTAAAATGAAAAATATATACCATGTTTTACTTTTCTTTTATTTTGGTATTGAATATGAGTTTCATAATGTTTTTATTATATCAATGTGTTGTATTGATATCTTTTGATTGAAATGTGTAAATGTTATGTTTCCTTTATGCAAGTTTTATGTGATACGATTAGGTTGTGGTTCTTGGGAATTATTATGAAGACGGGTGGTTTCGTGATAAACTGAGGGCGGGTGAGCCCGATATATCTCTCCAATGCATTGGGTAACGCAAAGGTGTTAAACGTTAAGGTTTCTCCGAAGAGATTTATGGAATATAGTGTGATGGGTATTCCAAACGTAACCAAGAGGGTTACTCCATACATAAGAATGTTATGGATGCCTCAAGTTACCTTTATGCCTTATGATTTCTATGTTTTATTCAAGATTTGATGAGGTATATTAAAGTGCTTATGTTTTGTGAGTAAAGTATGATTTCATTGATTCTTATGTATACATGTACTCATGTTTCCTTTCCATCTTTTTATATCCCTTACTGAGCTTTTTATGCTCATCCCAAGTTTTTGAAGTGTTTTTCGCAGTTCAAGGGAAAGGTGCATGATATGATGATAGTGTCAAGGAAGTGTCAAGAAAGAATCCATGTTTTATTTTAAATATGTTTCTTTTGATGGAAAAAACGAATTCTATCTTTTATGTAACCACTTTGTTTAAATGTGGAATGTAATTAATGATTTATGATCTAATTTTCTAAAACTCTAAACCTAAAATGATCCTCAATGTGAATTATTCATTTAATTCAATATTAAGTAAGTTTTAAGGATAAGGCCTTATAATAGGTCTTCCAAATCACACACCCTGGGTCTTAGTATGACCTTTTCACAAACATCCCAATACACTACCCCACTATAAACAAATAGTTCAGAGAGAACCTTCCACCACACCTCGGCATTGTCTTCTTTGGTTGTCACTGACTCTCCCACACTGTTTAGTCACATCACATTAAAATAATCTTGGTAAGGAAAGATCCATCTTCCTCATGCAATCAAATGTACATAAATCAACACCAAAACATGGTCATAAGGAATATTTGTTTTACTCTAAGAAAATATAATACAAACCACAAAATGAAAATAGTGCCTCTTGAAAGTAATTACGAAACTACTGTAGAAAGTAGAATGTACATATAGCGTAACTCTATCAATCCATGTAGCCTCTGGGTCAATGGATTCTATGGTTTTTAGTTGTCACTGCTGTGTCCTCCAACTCTCTGAGCATTGGATGGAGCACCTAGGGGTATGGGTGAAAACATTTACTATCTTCCACCTCCTTCCACTACACTGGCTCCTCTACTAGGTCCACCACCCAACAGAACTCTGTGCTCAAAACAATACCTCTTCCATGGTGGTTCGTCAACCATCTCCCTCTTAGTGTCATGATGGTTCATACAATATCTAGTAAGAATTATCTGGCAATCCCAACCATTACACATCCTCTCTTTCGACTGACGAAAACTGGCATGTGGTTCTTGGTCCTCAAATCTTCCAACCTGGGGATGCCTCCTAAAACTCTGTGCACATCAAGACCCATGGGATGATCATCGGTTACCAACTACCGAACAAATTTCTGAGGTTTCATATCATGTGTTCCCATAAATAATGGTCTGATTCTACTAATCTCGGAATCTCCTTACTACCAATTCATTCTCTAACACTCCATCGTAGGTGGCAATGCACAGCGGCACCACTGGTGCCCTAATCTCCCGATAGAACCCCGGATCAGAGGTTAGTGCTCAGAAGAGATAATAATGAACCATATACATGGAGTAATGTGATAGGTATATGAACCTCACAGAGTACTCCTACATGGTAATTTATACCAATCAAAGTTGCAGAAGCTCTTGTATATGAACTAACCTCAACATGGCTAGATAAAACTCATCCATTAAGAATAGTTAAATCTATCTTCCATAGAGTGTCTCATCATTTTTGTATGCATTCTAAGACTCCCACAAAACCATCAAGCCCTAAAAACGTCTCTTCACAAGGATCATCATCTGATCGTGAGGTGTCCTCAAAAGGCAGAAAATGTGTGTGACTTCCATGAGCCCGTCATCAGCTACCTGGGGGTACAGGAAACCAAGGAACCTTAGAGGTCACTACATCTAGACCTCATGCAGCACACTCAGCCCATGTGAATCCTCTTCCTACACTACCGGCACAACCTTCTACTCAAAAGGTGATGGGTCAACTAGAGGACCACCTGGAGGTCCTTCCTTCGAAATAGTTTCCTTCTCTAAACCCTCTACTGTGGGTGGGTCATCACTAAAATCCCTCAATAAAACCCCGACTGAATGTGGTCGTAGAGATATACTGAAATAACATCAAGACACACCATTATCAAAGAGTATATCTCATGAAATCAATTAATAGGGGAAAGGAGAACCCAACACCCGGTCCTATATGACTCATTTACCATTATTTCCCTATAACCACTGTCCTAATTTCCCATGTCAAAAGGTAGGTTATCAGAGTCATGGGGAAATGATACTTTGGCCACCACCCCAATAATGGTGTCCTTGTCTTGAAATTAAAACATGAAACATCTTAACACCTTAACTATGAAACCCAAACCAAGCTCATAGTTGATCAACTATTCTCTAAGCTCCCAAATGTGTAACATCCTCTAATACTATTCTGTTAAGACCCAAACTGATGGGGCTCGATCTGTGACACCCTAAGCTCGCTTCAAATAGGCAAGAGTCTAGAAACTAGCACTTAGTTGGCTATCACAAACATAAGAGTCATTAACCTATCATACCTATACAAGCCCACCCACACACACCCCCATGAAACAATATAGATATATATAAAATTGAAAATAAATGAAATCATACATCTATCCAACCCAGAGTGAAAAAATTGTTCAAAAAAGTAAAATACAGAGCCAACCAAACTAAAATTGGAAAAGTTTCCAACCTACTATGAAGGCGGGGATCGCTGTCAAATGATCTCGTAGAGAAGCTCCTCATCTAAGAACTGGTAAACACTCCCTTTGTCCGGCTTAGAACGATCCACTTGCTCTGCATTCTCCTTGGAATTAGTCAAAATTCTTGTGGTCTACACAAGACTCAAAACATGTGTGGTAAATTCCCATGATGGGGTGAGTATAGTGATACTTAGTAGGTTCCCCAAAAACCAAAAAATTAAAGGATCAACATAAAGGCTACTGTCCATTACTCTCAGTAAGAGGGAACCAAAATGAGAGACAAAGTCCTTCTTGAGACCATCCTTGGCTAAAAATGAATAGTAATCTCAACCACATATTGTGTTAACTTAGAAGTGTCAACACCACAAGGAAACAGAAAAAACACAAGATATACTCATATCAAGAACAATGTCTCTAGTGGTTCTGATCTCACTGATAGTAATAGATTCTACTCAAGATTCTAAGGTAACACATAACTAGGATATCACACTCCATGAGATCTCTCATCCCAGAAGAAACTTTCCTAAGAGAAACACTCTATTTTATCTCACTCTTCCATCCCAGATGTCCCATTTGAAAGAACACACTTGTCGCATATAGTTAGTGAGAATGTCATGCTAAAACTCAAAAGAATCACCAAAAAATTCTTGGATATGGGATCTATCCTATGGATTGTTACAGGATTCTAGAACCTGAATAGGTAACTTAATATATATTTGATAGGGTATCACTCCAAGGTTATTCTGTGGAATTCTACAACCCAATTTAACATTCTATAGATCACATAACGTAGTTAGAGGATCATTTACCATGTATAGGTGGTCATGACAATGTTGAAAACCCCCCATCAAGTATAAAACATGATTTAGGGGATCGTATCGATGATACCACAAACCATACTAAAACCACACGATGAATAGGGGATCATATAACCAATGATACTACAACCCAACCACAATATCCCTTTTTTTCAAGGGATCATATACCCCATGATGACACAAAACACTATATAGTAGTCCTTATAAATTGGGGATCATCACCCACATAGAGATGGTCATAGTGATGCCGAGTACCCGATCTATGGAAACAAAATGTTAGAGGATCTCACCCAGCTTCACTGGAGGGATGAAACAACTCTATTTGAGCTCATCTTATTAAGGGAATCGCAAACATGTTCTGAGGATGTAATGAAAAAAAAATCCTCACAGTATAAGGACCAAGGGGTCCCACTCAACCCTACCAGTCATGGCGTTGCTGACACAAGTGACCCACGTAACATTTCCTAAACACTGCACCTCCTAGACCCAAACTGTGGCCACCATCATGTTCTCAATTGAAAATCACTCATGATATGATATTTACTTGCCATAATTGGGAATCTAGTGAAAAAAAGTTTTTTACCACAACACGCCCAAAAGGGATCACATATGACATGCTCCTCGATCTAGTAACACCTAAAATTCATCTCACCATTGAGACCCTATCAGAAAAACCAATGCAATTGACTACTCATTCTTTCAAAATGGACACCCAATAAAAAGTCACATTTTACCACAAACACGGAAACCGTGATTTGTGGGTCTGGCACCCCAATTTCGGTGTATGCACCCTAAATCAGTCTTGAAATTCCTATATTAAATTTGATATCACATCTCTTCTTATTGAATTCCTATCAAACATTGGACGCAAGAGATACATCTAACATAAGATTCTCCAAATAAAAATAATTATATTATTATTATTATTGGGAATTTTCATCCACTGAAGAACTTGAACGAAGCATTAAGTTCTAAAATTTACCTTAAAATTTCTTCCTCGACACAAGGGTAACTTTTATGCAAATGGTCTGTAAATTGGACAAATGTTTTGAATGATTCGAGAATTTCAAGACTGCCCTTGCCGGAAGGCCAGTTCTAGATGGACCAACCTTCTATTGCCGGTCCGCTCTTCCTGGGACAGCCCACTCCATCCAGCCTGGCTCACCTCACCTTCCCATGACTCATTCTATGTCACATCCAACCCTTCAGTGCTCCTCACCTCTGCAGTTCTACAGGTGGACCTTCAGCGGACCAACGTGATCACACTGACGCTCCAAAAATTGATCTCAGACCACTGTGGGAAATAGCAGGACCATATCTTCATAGACTGGCTGATAATTCATAAATATCATAAACAAGGGGATCAAGATTATAAATGAAATATTAATTCCTGGGGTTGAAACACTAAATCTTCAGGATCATATCCACACTCTGTAGCTGCTATTGCATGATCCGGGAGTGATCGTCATCTACATAAGAGATTAACATTGCTTCTTTTCAATAATATGGTTGGTTCTCTCATCTAGAAAGGTAGAGGGAGGGGGTATCTACTATCATGTGCACCAAAGTGCAGGAAGTAAGGGATATTTTTTAAAATTTATTAAAAAACCCTCCATTCAACACCCTACTTCCAACACTCCTCCAACGATGCCGACATATTTTATGTCATGCTTAGTGTAAAAATAATGTTATGGACTTAACCATTGTCTAAGAAATTAAATTTGAGAATCTTTTCATGAGTTATCTGATCTAACAGCCAAAATAAATTAATTTATTTATTTATAGAATCACCCTTGTTATCTTTTTCCATTGAAATATTTCACCCACAAAACATATTCCCTACCTTAGGTAAATGATAGGCTTAAAACTATACTTTGTCACTAGTTTTCCTATTTGATCTACCATTTAAGACATAAAATGTTTCCATCTTGATAATAGTATAAAAATAGTTATTATTTTTATAAATAAATTGGTCACACCGGGCCACAGAATTGCATAACTTCTAAGCACCTAGATCTGAAAATATATGCATAAATATCCGAAAGTCTGACAAGGCCAAACTCAGGTCACTACATCTTACTCAAACTTGTGGTTTCACCAAAAAACTATTAACAGGTTATTGGTCTTGTTTCATAGAAAATTCCTTATGTGATTTAGAATCTCCACTAGTTGTTTGTCATAATAAATATATTGATCATGTGGTATGAACTATGAGTTTATAACATTTTTATTGTCTATTATGTACATCCTTTGGAGAGATACCTGGAACACATCATGAATGTTAAAGAGATTTTGTTGAAGTTTAAATTTATAAAATATTATCCTCGTATGATCAATAATTTCAAAGGGATTTAAATAACTTGATATTTTTTTATCCTTCTATCCAAACCCAATTACCTTCATCAATGGATAAATTCTTATAAACTCTTTATCACAGACATCAAACTTCAAATCACAACAATGATTTTCTGAATAAATATTCAGCCAACTATGAGATTCCATAATGTGTTTCAGATTGGTTCTAACCTTCTATACCATTTCCTTATATATCTCAAGTTTTAATTATATTAATTTTCTAGATTTTTTCTAGATTTTTTTAGCTTTACACATTAGTCGATATAGGTCATCATAAGGATCCATCGAAATAATCATTTGAAATATATTTTTCTATGAATACTGAACTAGAAGAAGCAGTTGATACCAATATAATTTGAAATATAAATATAAATATCAAAAAATATATTATCGTGTTATAATTTTTATCTCATAATGACTATCTTTTTTAGGATGATACATAGTTATGAAACTCAACATTCTATCCCGATCATGCTAAAAATTTTACAAGAATATTTAGGTAATCCTCAGATCTAGATCAAACACAATTAAATGTTTTAATCCATGATACCTTACAAATTCTTTAATTTATATCATGTAAATTTTCTCTAGAGATAAATTTTCTCGGATTGTGATGATGTGCGCTGAATTTTTAAAGAGATTGACTAAAACACATGTCTCATTATTCCCTATAGTAATCTTTGGGAGTTTAACAACAAAATCCATGGGATTTTTTCCCATTTCCATTCTAGTATTGGTAATGGATGTAACATCCCCTTAGAATCTTGTCTGTCATCCTTAAATTTTTGACATACCAGGCACCGAGATATAAGCTATGTCTTATCAATAGTCGCACCCTCCTACCATAAATAAACTTTCAAGTCTCTATACATATTCTTACTTCTAGGATGAATAGAAAATGATGAACTATGAACTTCCTCTAAAAACTCTATCAAAAATAGAATAGAGAGAACACATACATGGTTCTCATGATCAATGTTTAATGCGTGAATATTTATAACCATATTTTTTAGCTCTACATATTCATTTTAGGCCTTTTTAGTCTTCATGTAGATATATTATTGAACATTAAATTTTAAATGACAAGACGTATCCACTTTATACAGTATTTTTAGATCCATCCTAAGAAAAATCTGAAATTTTTTATCTTTTTTATCCTCATCATGTATAAGAAAAAATGATCATTTTGTCTCGAATCACCGACCAACTTGTTCTATTTACTAAGGTGTTAATGTATTGAGAAATTATAATATTTTATTAGATCTGAATATCTTCTTTGAAAAATATTCAACAGATTATATGCAAGTATATGATTTAAATTATTTTGATCAGTATCTATATCACGCTTTTCCCTATAAAGATAATTCATGGATATCATTAATTAAAAAATTAATAAAACTAACTCCAAATCATGTATTGGGTAATTTTTATCAGGAACCTTTTATTGTCATGAACCATAATTAAAAAAAATGTCATCATGTTTGAGAAAACATACCAATAAATCTTTGGATGAACCAAAATAGTTTACAAACCCTTATTTGTTATAGGCTAATGTAATCGCATGTGAGTTCTCTAGTTATCTCCTCAATTCCATTAAATTTTGCACACAATTATATGTCTCAAGAATTTGGGATCCATTATTTGTTATTTTTGTTAGTGGGTGAGATATTTTTGAAAAATTGCCCCAAATCCATCATTCATA
Organism: Viscum album; assembly: GCA_963277665.1. Taxonomy (NCBI): domain Eukaryota; kingdom Viridiplantae; phylum Streptophyta; class Magnoliopsida; order Santalales; family Viscaceae; genus Viscum; species Viscum album. Next base: position 601,945,832 of record OY728136.1, on the reverse strand, counting down.
TCTAGAAAAACCATGAAAACTATGGATCCTAGTCAACACGGTTGTTATGGGACAACATTGATTAGCCTTCACCATTAATGGATCTACTAATATATCCTCTCTTGAGATTATATGACCAAAAAATAAATCATTTTCCATAATGTCAAAATACAATGTTATCCATCCATAGGGTCTTCAATAAAATTATAAAGTAACCTTAATTATCTTCCTTTTCCATTTGAATATATAATAATATCTTTTATAAAGTTATCCATAAACAGGTCAAGGTACTATCTAAACACTATATTCCTTAAATGTGTGAGGATAATGAGGGAATTATTAAAAATGAATGGAATCACTATATATTCATAGTTTCCCTAAGTTGTACGTAATGTTATCTTGGTTATATCCACCTTATTGACCCACAATTGAGGATATCTAGAATGAAGGTCAATCATGGGATGGTATTGATCTCAATGTAGTTTTTCAAATATGTCATCAATACAAGGTAGATGATACTTTTTATTTAACATGATAATTTTCAAATATAGATAAACAAACATAGTCAGGTCAATCCATATTTATTTTTAAAAAAAAATAACAGGTGAAACCCAAGGTGACACACTTGATATAAATAATACCTCATAAAGTTTCTCCTATAGTTGGTTCTTTGATTCATACAACTCAATCAGGGCCACACTTTAGGGATTTATTGAAATTGTTATGGAACCACATTTGATTTCTATTGAAAAACCTAATTCAAAATTTAGTAGAAGACTAGGAAACTCCTATATATAAAAATCAAAAAAAAATTGAAAATAGCAGGCATAACATTGATGTTGGTTTTCTCCCAACCAATCTGAGATAACCACCACTTGTGAATGTGAATCAATTCCCATATAATGGTCATTATCTCCATCAGAATATCTTACTTACCATCTCATTAATAGAATATTATATGTTTTTTTGGAATGTTAAATATAAATCCCATTCATTGAAAAACAATTGGGGTTTATTTAGATAAATCTAGTTCATGCCTAATATTACATGTTATTCAACCAGAAGAAGAAAATCACGATTTCTACAAATTACATTCCCACAAAATTCAATCGAGGAAAAATCATATGTGTGTGATTCAATAATAATACCATCATGGGTTTTCACTAATAATTTTACATCAAATCATTTGGGTGAAATTTTGATTCCATCAAATAATTTATTAAATAATAATGAATTGGTATATCTATAGTCAAAATATAACTTTACGGTTTTAGAGTGGACGATCATTATATTGTTGAACACATTGTTATCACACCCCATGTAGAAAACCATTATCAAATTATATTTTCCCTATTACTAAGCATAAGTGGTTTCTTAAATTGTTCATTATCATTAAAATTTAGATTTGGGAACTAGTTTTCGTAGTTCCCATACTCCTTGCATTTGAAACACTTAGTGTGGGTTGTGTATTATATGCATCTTTCTCTTTATTCACATCAATCATAAACTTATTCCCATCACATTAGAAACCAATTATCACACATATAAAAAATTCACCAGTCCCTTTATCTTAATTTACCCCATGTTCTCTTACACACATCAATAACTAAGGAATATTCATGTTGTTCTCTCCACGGTTCTTAGAGTTTCATTTCAATTCCAACTTCCTTTTCTTTTCAAAAATATGATATTGATGGGTAAATTAAATCTCCATTTCAACCTTGATATATCATTGAATAATTTATTCATAGCTACTTAATTTCAATTTGGGTAATCCCCTTCAAATAATTGGTTTTATGCAAGTAAATAATTGAGAAACCATACATTAAAGATGGATGATAATTCCCGAAGTGTACCACGTAAGTATTGTAAAATTTTTCTTTATAGGAACCAATAGATTCATCGCCAATAAATTATAGATCTATGAATTCTTTACTATTTTTATATTAATGATATAAGGAATGTACTTATTTTCAAATTAGATCGTTAACTCATCCAATTCCATGGTGTTAATTTCTTATGTTCCCATGTACTCTTAATGAGAGTTTGCCATTGATATTCTTACCCTTCGAAATTATAGATATCCAAAATGACATTTTCAGGCTCAAAACACTATAAAAAATATATCTATCTAGTGGAAAGAATATATTGTTTAAAATCTTGCAGATTAGTGGAACCACTAAAAGAAGGAGTAAATTTCCTAAAAAATGTATCAATATAATGTTGTTCCCTTTTTTTCTCGATCATAATTTTTATATGATTCAGATATTAATAATGTTGTGTGATAATATAAATTAGATTTTTCATTTCATCCCCCATATTTTTTAGCTACATGGATGGATAATATTTTAATTTTCCATATCATTCATCAGTAACATGATTAATTTAGGTTCCATACTTTGAATAATTCCAAAAAACATAACTTATGAAATATTAGTCATAATGGGAAACCACATAATTATGTAAAATTACATGTATGATGTATAAATGATGACACCTTGTTTTTAACCTATAACATTATATGCTAAAATGAGGTCATTCATGGTCATTATTTTAATCATTCATGGTGGTCCTTGAAGATTTTTTGATTTTCTAAATAATATCCCACTGAATGATAAATCTTGTTTCCAAAAATTCATATTTTCATGCATTAGGTGATGATTGAGTGGAGCTCAACGCACCATTTTTAGAGTTATTTCCACTAAGTACCTCCATAAAAGAGTAAATTACACTTGTAATATCCATATATTGATGTAACTTCTTGTAAACTACTCACTCAATCCTTTTTCTAAAATTCAATGAAATTTAACAATACATTGACTCATCCTTAAACATGACCTTATATGTGTCCTAAGTGTTCTCACTAATGTTTTTGTATTCTGGTTTTAAATTTTTAACTAAACATATCCTATGATACCAACTATAAATAAAATCTTATCATACGCTGACATTAAATAATTTTAATTGAATATTCATTACATTACACAACCACATTCATAAGCACCATAAATGTATAATTCTTTTGGAATCATGGACACAAAAAAAACTAGGAAATAAGTGAGGTACGTCATTTCCCACTATTTTATTCATAACTATCACCCTTATTATAAATATCATAAATGATGGATTTTATCATAACCTGTACAAATATAAATAATAAAGGGTTATCTCAGATTCTCAGTATGGGTAAATAAGTGTGATATCAAAATATCATATGTATAAGGGTATGAAAATAGGATAATAGAATTTGAAAACCATAATCAGGATATCATATCTCATATACATTAGTCATAAAATAAATATTGGCATTTAATAAGATGTGAATCACAATATAATCAAATCACATGAACTATTAGATAATAATAGTGGCATACAAAATAGATTTGCGATAAACAAAAAAGTATATGAAATCATTTTTTAGTAGTTCAAGGTATATTACCAAAACAATAAAATCGGAAGGGGTTCACTCACCAACCATTGTAGTAGTCTAGATTAAGAACCTAGACTATCATAATGGACATAAAACATTACTCAAATTTGTTTACTCCCCATTATAGTCATTTTTATATATACATCATTACCCAATGCAATGGTGTAAAATATAAGTCCCACCCATCAAATAATGAAAATCATAAATATGTGTACCATAATATCATAAAAAATTAATCATATCCTAACCCATGAAATGAAATGGTTTTCATAAAAGATTCATCATAACATAACTTTATAAGAAGAAATGGGTTTCATACTCATTTCATCATATAATAACCTGTGAAAAAACAAGTAGGATTCAAAATAATTTTATCATGGTATAACATACATAAGAGAAATGGTTTTTATAAAAATATTGACATCTTAAACATAAGAATTAATAGAAACGATAAAAGTCATATCTTTGGATTATATTCCAATTAAATCCTATAAAACATCAGATTTTTCTCATCTTATATAGATATTTATTTTGAAACAAAAAGTAATTTGAATGTTTTATGAGGAAAATATCAATTTTTTTAATTTTTTTTAAAATATAGTGATCCTAAAATATTCTGGGAATTCTTTAAATTTAAAATATCCTGAAAAACAAAATAAGTAATATTTAAATAAAATATTAATCATGACAAATTTAAATTTTCAGTCATGTCATACATGTAAAAACAAATATTCCTTTTACATTTTTTGATAAAATCAACGCAGACCCTATTTAGAAAACGACCTGAACATTCCTCACCAAACATTTTAAAAAAATTATTACATTGTAAAAAAAAATTAATAATTTATTTTTATAATTGAGAATATTTTTCTAAAAAAATTAAGAATACATGGTTTTCTCTGAAACAACGTTTTTTACTAAAGATACAAATAAAGATGATTTTTCATAAACACATTATTTTTTACGTATTCAGTACATTAAGAGAAAAATATAGGTAATAATTTATTTTCCATATATAACTGTAATATAAGAAATGAAATGTGATTCTTGAGAGATAGATTATATGATTTCATCATTTGAATCCTAATTATGAGAAATCCCATTAACAATGATATTATAACCTAAAATCATTACAACTTTGGTAGCATTAAATCATAATCCTCATGAAAGAATAAATTTAAATGAAATATATATTACCATGAGAATAAATAAATTCATGATATTACATATCAAAGGGTTTTTATAGAAACCTCATAATAGAAGATAGGTGTGTGACTTATCATATGTCTCGAAGAAGGAAACTGAGAAATAAATCCCTTACCACATTGGTAACTTTTGAACTATTAAACCCCTAAAATAGTTAACAGAAAATAGATATTCATATCCCCATCGAGTTAAGTTTAATCATAAAAAATAATTTCATGGGTAGTATACAGTCCACAAAAAAGAATCATTTGGTGAATATGGCATGTGTCGTGCATTAAAATAAAAGTGCAAGGAAAATCATATACCTTATGTTTTGATTTCCTTCGTACACATTCAAAAATCATGTATAATAAATATTAGTTTATTTTACATATATTATCGAAACATATATATATATATATCATTCATTATAGGATTGTCTTATAAAAGTTTATTACTTATTCATTAACAATTCCATGTTGAAGCCACATTTTGGGAAATAACATCATTGTTTTTCATATATATTTTTATCTTTTAATAGTTGGTCCTCATAAATTTATTGTGGTTACATCACATAAAAAATGATAAACATGAAATAAATATTATATATATTCAGTATACATGTATTAATAATAATCCATAAATGTTATAGATAGAAAATGAAATAGACAGTTCATGGACATGGTCTGTTGTACTTATGTATTGATTTTCATTCCATTTTCAAAACTGAATGATAGAAAAAAAAGATAAATAATATATATACAATAAATAATCATTTTTTCATATATATATATATATCATATATTTCCATTAAAATCAACCTTATTAATATCTATGTAAACTATGAATGAATCACATCACTTCACAGGGTGATAGTCCTTAATACACACGAGGGATGTTATTGTATACCCATAAAAATAAATGTAAGGAGGTATATATATTTAATTAATTAAATAAGATTATTAATATCATATATTATCATTTAATCCATCATTATATCCATCTGTTACAGGTGGTGATGGAAAATGAATAACATTTGACCTCGAGATGATAGTCTTTTGTATAGATGAATGAAGATTTCATATCCCAGTTAGTGGAATTATAGATGTTTTTATATAACTAAATTAAAATAAATACTTTTAGTATATCTAATATATAAATTTTATTAAATAAGAAATAATTAATAATAATTTAATTGGGTGTAGGATGAAATATAATAAAACACTATTAGGGACATTACAAGTTCTTTAGAAAACAATTTCTGGATTCCACCAAAAATACGTCATAAGGACTAGAGGGTATGAGTATGGAACTGAAGATAATATTTGGGTAGGTATTGGTTGAAAAAATATATCTTTGTGATGAAAAGAGGTTAAGGGGTCTCCTTTTATAAGTTAGGTGAGTGGCATGCGTGAAAGTTTTCAAAAAGATAAATGTGTACCAAAATTTTGTACATTAAAATAAGGGTAAAAATTGAATATTATAGATCCTTATATATGATAATGTCTAAATATGTACATTATAATAGTTTTTAACAATTTTTTGGTCATTTTTAACCATTATATTTTTATCTTAACCCCCATTAAACCCATTTTTACCTTAATCATGGTAAATAATATTTACTATCTTTTCTATTATGTATCATCAATATTAAGATGAAATTAATAGATAATAGAATTTATTAATATTATAAATATTTAATCTAGTATTACAAATTCCATTATCATAAGTAATGAAATTTAATTAAAAATTAAACCAGTAGACACAATGTGAAAGAGATTTTCTAAAGAGATAATGTTCCAAAAAATGAAAAATGATTCATATAAAAATTCAATATGAAATTTATTCTAATGAATTAAATCGGTTTAAATTATATATTATTGGGATAAATTTATATTTAACAAATTTTTGAAATAAAAATTATCTTTATAAATTCTTTAAATGAAATGGACCTTTTCAATAAAAACCCATATTTTTAACTATTCATTGAAAAGGTAATCTTTTTATAAAAATACTATAAATTCATCCATAGATAATTTCAGCATGTATATTTCAAAAATGTATTTATATTCCCTGTTTTTTAATAAAATTGTAAAATTTAATTATATTAGTGATTTCAAAAGAAATATAAATTTCATTGACAAGATATTATTCTCGAATAATATGTTGATATTAGAAAAAAATAAATATGTTTTATCAATATGTTTTAATTATATAAAACCATTATATTTAATATTTAAAATATGGAAATATATATATATTCTTCTATGTTTATCATATACGTAATAATAGTTGTGTTTAAATATAAATAATATATCATTTTTTGGTAAAACATAGTGTTTCACATGATTTAAGATATCAAATGAGATAAATTTATTTGAAAAAATTTATATTTCTTAAAATATCAAGGATTTTTTGATATATTTTATATATTTATATATACCTTGAATTGGTTATTCATGATCTATTTTCTAGTGGGATAGTTGGCTTATTACTCGTACAAAATTGTTATTATTTTCTTTTATAGTTGTGATTGTGTTTTATATTTATATATTATGTGTGTATTTGAAATATATTTATTGTTTTAGATTATGAAGAATTGTTGATTTAGGCCTCTATACCTGATAATAATTTGTTCAACTAGATTTAGATGATGAAAATATTTATATTTTTATTTCACTAATGATATAAGTCTCAATTAATTAATGTTTCAATAAAAACATATATTATATTCTACCTGATAACATATGTGTACATATATATTAAAATGGATTAGGATCCTCTCTTATAATATGTCATTCGGTTCCATATATTTTCTTTTCTTTTAAAATGTATATATATTCCTTCTATGGAAAATTTTATAGTGGTCCTTGGTGGGTTACTCCAAGAATTAGATAAATTATTGGTTATATAAGGATGGGAATAATTTTCAATGAGAAACATGATAGACTTGAGATGGTGGAAGAATGTAATGTGATATTCCTTGAGATTTTTTGATGAAAACCCATTATGTGATTTGGTATCAATTTAGGGTTTGGAAGGAATATTTTATTATACACCAATACTGTAGGATGATGATCCTAGATGGATCGATCTTGTATGAGTAGGGTATCTGATAATGCTTATAATTATTCTATGATTCCCATGTGTTGAGTGATAATGTGTTATGTCATGGAATTATTCAGATTAAAAATTAATATTATAAATGAATCACCAAGCATGTTTCTAGATAGATGATATTGATATATGAGGGAAGCATGATCAAGGTTTAGAACTATGAGGCTAGATTCGATGAGTCATGTCTCATGTTAGTGTGAATCTTGTTGAATAGATAATTAGTTCTATAGTATACACGATATTTATTTGGATAATATTGAGATGAAAAGAGTTTTAAAACAAGATTCTATGTTTTCATAAGATTAATCAACATTGTGAAGTGTATAGTGAGTGTTTTCATGGATTTTTAGGGAAGTGTCTTATTTCCAGAAGGCAAGTGGGTGTTGATTGTGCACAATAGCTACCATTTTTCATACATGACTATTACATCTTTTTAATGATAAAGATAATATTACCATTAAAATATATGATATATTTGTTTAGTATGTTAGAAAAATTATGTCTATACATCACTTAAACATAAAAAAAGTCAAAAAAATATTTATAGACTTCTTCTTTATACTTTTATGATTATATTATCCTTAGTATATTCTCCCACCGGAGGATATACACCAATGAACGAGGTAAGATAAAACCCCATTAAGAGGATATATAAGGACATGAATCAATAAACCTTTAGTGAGACTAATCGTTATTATCTTATCTTATTAATAGGATCATAATAATAATCAAGATAGGAAACATTAAATAAAGTCATGAAATATAGAAATGCAAAAAAAAAATTAAAACAACATGTCATAATGGTAAAATACAACACATAGTTGTGAACAAAGTTAGAATCATGTTCATGAATAACATATATATATAATCATAAAATCATAATTTTTAAAGAATATAGATTCATGTTCCTGAATTTTTCACATTATCTCATGACATACATCACATTACACATTGAATTAGAGGGCTATATAATTCTAGTCCCTCCCACCAGATCATAAAATTTACGTAATCGTTCATTCCAGATAAAACATATAAGAATCATAACCATGAAAGAACTCCAGAAAATTAATGGGTTTCATAATGATTTCCTAAAGAGTACATCCATTAACAAAAATTGCAATTCCAAAATGAAAAATGGATAATCATTTTTGGTATAATAATCATCAATCCAGATTGAATAAGAAATTATTTTAAGAAGAGTCAAGATGTGTTTTGGAATCAAGAGTTCTATTGTAAATTAATTGAATTTTTCATAAACTAATTTGGGATAAAGTATATACCTATAAATAATAGATAATAACCACGAAAATAAATTTATGGAATATTAAAGGATTACCTGGACTGAAATTTGGTATGGAAGATGTATAACCAAAATAAAGGGAGTTGGGATCGAGAGTCCCCTTACGTTATGTCGGAAAGTTTTATTCACTTGTACATTATATCCTGGATAATAAAATTAGATCAATTAATTAATTATTTCAGAACCTGTTATATGTGTATTTTATATTTTATATTTTAATTAAATTCATTTTTCGAAATTTTGATGAGTTGTAAGGATCAATTCCATTATTTGGGGAGTTTTATTTTTCTTGATTTTCATGATTGATTCAATTGCATACAAGTATAAAAGTTCATGTGAAATGAGAATAATTTTCCAAAATTAAAATTATATGTTATGAATGAACTTATATAAGATTAAATAGTATTATATATCATTTTTCTTGTATTAAGAAGATTAATTAGATAAACTGGTAAAGATAAACATTTAGATTATTTTGGTTTTTTTTCATTCGTCACCTACTAGTTCTGATTTAATATTAAGTATTATGTGTATATGTTAGATATAAAACATAAAACAAATTATAATATAAATATTAGTCTTTTTTAATCATTATAATGATTTTATAGCCATCCATTAAGTTAGAAATGATAATTTAGAATGCATCATCCAGAAAGTGGTGAATTGGCACATCCTATATGAATTTTTCATTTTTAGAATAAAATGAGAGGAAGGGATATTAGATGATGAATATTCCACTAAAATAAAAAAATTATAGTTTATTTATGAAATTTATTTATCATGACACTTTGGATAGAGGGAAATGGATGAGATATAAAACAGAAATATATTAAAATAAAAATGTGGGTGATTTTACATCTTGAATACTTTATCCTTGAGAACCTTTTAAAGGCACTTGGGATTTGTATTTTTTTGGACAATAATCACTTGGACATGGGTAAGAGGAATTGGAGATTAATTTTTTTGAATTTAGTCAAGTTACAAGACTTATCATGTGTGATGAGAAGGGGGGTGAGGGGTTGTATTTATAGGAGAGGATAGGGGAGTTTTTTTATTTTATACATTCGTTTAATATTTCATCTCGATACAATAAATTATGTTGACTATCGTGACTAAATCTAGTAAATAGGGAAGGATATGTCCAGATTATGAGTCTTACATCTTTCATGAATCAATAATTACTATTTTTTCTTAAAATGTTAAATTTGTTAAATTACATTATTTCACTATTCAACAAAAAATAAAACTATTTTAAAAATATCCTAAAACAACACCCTAATTTTTCTTAACAAGTAGTTAAAAAATGACACCATTTTATTAAAATAATTTACTAAATATGAGAAATTTAATTTTTCATTATAATCATAGTATATATGAAAAATACAAATTTTAATATAATAAAAGATTTTATGGAACCTTGAAAAATAAGTTGAGTTTTGAAAATATTATCATAAAATTTTAATAAAACAAATTATTAATTTATGACTATGTTTTTTCAGAAGATACTTTCTTTTAAATCATTACATTAATTTAAAATTTTTAAATACCCAATAATAATTCACAAAAATGTTAACACTTCATTTAACAGTTTTAAAACATTTATTTTCATGTGGATAATACAAATATATCCTTTTTTCAATTATATGATAACAAATTTTTTTAATAAATTCATAGGTGAGGTTTCCATTTTTTGGAAAGATTACTATTCCTAAAGATCATAATACTATTCCAACAGTCATGTTACTATTCCATTGTTATAGGTTCCTTAATTTATATAAATACCACTCATTTCATTATACATTTATGAGATTGAAATTTTTATTAAGATCCCATTGTCGTGTATATTTTTTATACCATATTAAATAATTATAAGAAAATAAAATTATTTCATAAAATTATATGTCATTATATGCATGGAGCCTTTTCTATAGTGGATTGGTCAATGGGTTACGTATGGTCCAATGAAAATTGTCTGGGTTTCATGGAAATATGAGTGGTTCAGTGAATTATAGTGTGATGGTGAACAACCCTTACTCCAAATTTCATGTAGTAGAATAATCAGATATAGTGGGATTCAGTTATGTAGTCTTTTATGGATTCAGTAGACTATGGTGGTTGTTGAGATGCATCTGGACATAATGGACCAATTTTTATATGATAATGTTACCTTATTCCTCAATTTAAAGATGTGTAATCATTTATTTATCATTTTATCATGGTATTGTTGTTCTGATTTTGTTATCAATCGGGTTTTTTAGGATTTGGATGAGCATAACCCAATAAGAGAGAATCATGTGTGATGACGGAACAAGTCCGGTATATTATCACGGAGAAGTATAAGTGATTCCATATGGTGGGGTGTAAACCATTTGTTTTTTGAAGCTTATAACTTCATAAAATTTTGATTTTAATAAATGATAAGGATGATATTCTTAATGAGTTAGTAAATGTTGGTGATAGTTGTTTCTTATTGGCTATTAGAATTAAGTGGGTTGGTTGCATCTATTATTTTAATTTGTTAATGGATATGTTGTGGCCCACAAAGACCTAGTTTTTAGGTTCTACAGTGTAATGATAAGTATACTCCTCTAGTTGGGGGAATCATATATATCTCAGATGTATCAACATCATGTATAAGGGGTCATTCATGTTGTGAGACCAGTTGGTGGATGGATGTGATGCCACTAGGATACTGGTGAGAAGGATGATCGAATTTTTTATAATTCCCTGTTTTGATAAAATATTAATATACTATGATGTGATAGAAGGATTATTTTTGAGTTCAGGTTTCATAATGGAATAATGGATATGAACTTTTATTGGAATGTGCTTCAGGTTGGTATGCTTGTGACCTATGAATGTGTATAATAAGTGTAGAGAAAGTGTGATAGATAGTAATTCTAATTGATCATCTAACCGTGGAATTAAAATGACTTTTATGTTTATATTTTTTTGTATATATTGGTGGATTTAGTGATTCCTCTAATAATTAAAGAATCATGATCGAAAGATATGATGATGCATTTGTTAGTGAGGCTAAGGGTTTTTTTTTTTGGGAAATCATATAGTAGATCATGACTAGTTATCATGTGTATAAATGTATATGGTTTGGTGTAAACTAAATCAAGTGAAACATATCGAGTATAGTGAATATATTCCAAGTTTCAAAGAGGTATTTTTAATATAAATATTTTTTATATATCCTTTTTCTGTTTATACTTGAATCAAATATAGCTTATTATTGGATCGAGAACAAGGATAGATATTAGACATTTATATAGGGATTAGAAGTCTAAATATTCTTCTAGGTGCCTCTAGGGATGAGGAACATTATAGTGGTTACATTTTTAATGACACTTAGATTTATGAGTCATTGTTTTATAATTGAATTTGAATATTTAGACTAATACCAAGGTATTTTTTGAGAATTTTGATATTGATTTAAATTATTAGGTTTTTAAATATCTCTAATATCTTTTTTTATTTGTGTGTATAGTCCCTTGAGGTGTTTTGGATACTTGGGTGACCATTGAAGTGGGCTCAGGGTTACATCATTTTAGATTTTTCCTACTACTATGTCATCATTCCAGGACATATGAGGATCACATCGTGATTGTGATTGAACATCATATCACCTCATATCCATGAGTGAAACCAAAACATAAAGGTTGCAGGTCACATTGTGGCCATTGGGGTCACAAAATGCCACATTTTTATGGGATTCCATTAAATTAAAGACCCATATATATGGGATGCATCTTGGATAGGGAGATATGTCACGACCCAAGCAATTATCAATGAAATTTTTCCCTTCTTGTAGTAATTTCATAGAGTGTTAATCACACAAAATAAATAGTAAAAAATAATAAAATCTTTATAAATAAATAATTAATTAAATAAGATGTATTTATAGAAGTTAGGGAAACTATACAGATGAAATAGTAACATGAACATATGAATACTAATATGAAAATGATGAATAGTAAACTAGACACATGAATATTAACATCACCGATGATATTGTAAATAATACTTCGGTATCTTATAAATAAAATAATGGTATAATTATATAATTGTCTACAAAATAAATTATTTGAAAATTATTAATTAAGTGTTGGAATTTTGTCAAGTCATAATTATTTAATTAATATATTCTGATTAATTTAATAATTCGAAAAAAAATTATTTTCGTAAAATGTATCCATAAATTAATATTTTTACTTTTTATAATTTTATTATAGTTGTTTGAAACCTTAAGTAATTTTTTAATGTGTTATAAAATTAGTTATAATTTTAATATCTGTATTTTCCAAGTAAATGATGAGTTTAATTAAAATTTAAATTAATCATATTTAGAAATTTATTTTAATTGAATCAAGTTCCTTTTTTAATTCTAAATTTCAAAATTGTGTATGGTAAATTTTTGGTTTTTTTCTAAAATACCTGAGATCTTTATGAATAGAAAAATACGATAATTTACAATAAAAACTAAATACATGAATTACGGAGTTATAGAAGATGTAAGGTAGATGAAAGACCAAAATCTAGAACACTCAATTATTTTAAAAAATTTATACATTATTCTTAAACTATTCAAATTCCTAACCCAAAATAAAAAACAAATGAATATAATAATGAGAAAACACCACTCTCCTCCACTATAAATACTGCCCCTCACCCCCTCCTCTCCTCACATCTCATGAATTGAGTCTTGCTCAAATTATTCCCAATACACTTCTCATATCCCCTTATCCATTTCCAGGATATCTTTATCTCACTGAAAGACCAAAACCTTTTCCCTAAGGAGGACCTCAAGGAGGATAAATCCAAGATGTACAAACCTTCTCCCTCTTTCATTAAATTACTATTCTATTTCATTTCATTTCATCTCACCTCTCCTTCTGTTATGAAAATGGAATAATAACCATTATATATTTTATATATGGTAATTATATCATGTTAATGAAAGAACTGACATTAAAATCATCTTTCTCTCTCTTTTATTCAGAAAATGAAATTGTCGCCTATGACATGTCAATCTACCGACATCATGGGTGATGCAATTTTATCTTCCTTTAAAACTGTCAAGGATGTTAATAAAACAATTATGATGGTTGAAAAATATTTTTGAATTTTTTTACAACCCTCTTTAAGTTCTTTAACCAACATATATATATTATACTAACTAGTGAAACAAAATGAGTTCATTGTGATAAAAAACTGCCAAAATTTACATAAAATGATCATCATTAACTTTTATATAATGATTCAACCCCATACCATTGATCCAGATTTCATATAATATAATTTAAATTTATAGAATATCATTAATAACATATTTTAACAATTTTTTACATTTTTCCTCATTTTACACGAACATCGTTTCATATATTCATGTGAAGCAATCATGAAAATCATGGAAATCAATGCTCCCAAATGATGAAATTAACCTCTATAACACATAGAAAATACCATAAATGAACATAATAAAAACATTATGAATAAAATTAATATATAAATTTTTTTATTTGTTAATTATTAAATATAATGTGACTCTATAGGATATTAAGGTGATGAAATCATTCATACATAAGGTAAGGGGAAATCTCAATCCCAACTCTATTTCTATGGTCTTTCCCAATTTCAACCAATTTTTAGTATAGATATTCTTTAATATTATTAATTAATCATTATCGTTTTTCAATATACATTTTTTCTACCTGAGTTTGTGACAAACACAATGTTTTCCAAAAGAACTCTTCTTCCAAAAAACACACCTTTTACATCTCAAATTGTTTCATTTTCACTCAAGGATTATGATTATTATATCAAGTATGTTATAACCTATTTAATTTTTGAATATAGATTTTATTAATGTAATTTTTATGAAATTAAACCCATTCCTTTCCATTAGTTTTTTATAACCATTATTCGTATACATTCTATGTTGTATGAATGATAATGTAAATGCTAGGATGTAATGTGTGCACCCATAATTGTATAGCGCAATGTAGATGTTATGATGGGACGGGTGCACCCAAAATAATATAGTTCTAAAATTCATTAATTAATTTTATGTATCTCATGTGTAAATGTAAAATATGTGTAGACAATATTCGACATTTGTTCACAGCCATGTGTGGTAGTTGACCATTAACACATGATGTGTCATTTTTTTTTGAATTTCCACATTTCAGACCATTATCAAATTATTTCTCTCATGATTATGATGATGAGGTTTTGATTATTTTCTTCCCATGTTATATTATTTCATATTGTTATCTATGATCTTACTGGGATTTTAAATCACCTATTTATTTGATGTATATCGTCAGGTTAATACTTGTAATAAGGATAATTCAAGGGCCAATAAGAAGAAAGAGAAGAAGAAATTAAATAAATGTTTATGAATAATTTTTTAAATGTAAAGTATTGTCTTAATCTTACCAAGACACAAAACCATTACATCCTTTTCATGTAATACATTTATGTATTTTATCATTAAAATGATGTAATTCTAATTTTACAAAAAGTATGGTTGATATAGTTGGTATCAAAACATGGTTTAGTTAATTTCAGAATTAGGATTTCAGAACCTTGGTGAAAATGCACGGTATGAGAATATGTATATTCAAACACACAGTAATATTTTATAAATTTATTAATCCCATAAGATATTCCTTTATAAATAATTACATATATTGATAAAATATCCATGACTAGTTAACATAAGAAATTTTTTAACCCTTTCGATTTTAGAATATTTTTGGAACCAACAGAAACACGACCAACAAATTATATGACATACTATGTAGTGATTCCCCGAATGACATCCCCAATTCATTAGGATATGGAGTTAAAAATCTAATTGTTATGTTTACCCAGATGTCTCAAGTTATGAACAATAACCAAAATAATATGTAACATCCGCCTTCATCTAAGGGGGAGGAACTGGATATCGAGTGTTTTATGCAGAAAAGGCCAACAATGCTTAGAGTATATTTAGATCCACTAGTCATGGAATAGTGGGTTAACTCATCGGATAATATATTCTATGTGATTAACTATTCTAAGATGTTGAAGGTGACTCTGGACTTTTTATCATTTATTTAGAGTGCTCGATCAACGGTGGGCTATGATAAGAACACCAACCAAAATGATGAAATTTAATAGATCAAGGTGTAAGCCTTTAAGATAATTTTTCTTACCAATCATTTCCCTCTAACTCATTGTACAATTATTTAGAGAGAATTAATAGATCTAAGGTAAAATGAAGGATAATCAGTCACAACCAAGAAAAAAAATTCACAATGCTTTCAAGGTATTCCTTAAGTTTCTTTATCAACTGTGATTGAAAAATTGATCTATTATTTATACGATTAAAGCCACACCATATATAGTCACTTGAAATTGAAGAATTTGGGAGTCATGAAGAATTTGTTTGATTTTCCCTCATGGTGGATATGGAGATTGGAGAATTGTCCAATGGATATGGTGATAATAAATGAAAGATGTAGGAAAGGAAAATCAACCACCCACTTTTCAAAAATGTGGGATGAAGCATCATTGAAACTACCTAAAAGGGATGAGGAAGTGATTCAAATATGGGGGAGAAGTCCACCAATATAATGAATGAGGGAAATATAGGAGGAAGTATGACAGTATGGTGGAGGAAAGTAGAGAACCACCCATGGTTCCAGGCTACAACTATAGGGAGAAAGGTCCCCATGAAAGGTGGTGCACTAAACCTCAAGTCTTAAGTGGAATTAGCATCATCAAAAACCCAATAAAAATGAGAAATGGAAGTATTATTCCCACACTATTGCGAAATTGGATCAAAAAAATGAATTCGTACAAGGTGCACATCTTATTCACTCATGAATGGAAAATGTATTATTTCATTTTGGTTCTATGCATTACTTTATATATTTAATTTTTTTTATAACTATTGAATTAAATCCATGAAACCATGAAGAAAACTTTTTTGTAAAAACATCATGTGTTTCAATAATTATAACTTAAGTGATGGACTCTTGTCCTATTGTCATATGTGGGAACATTCTCCTAGAAAATATCATAGTACTTTACTTGGTTGAATTTGAATCTATTTTGGGGATGGATTGGATCTCATTATATAGATCGCACATTAAATGTCAAGAAAAAGAAATATCTTTTCATATTTTGAACCATCTCATACTCCTCTAAAATGAATGGCATATCATGAATCTCATTTGTAAAATCCTTCAATGGTGTGGTTTTTGATTCCCTATAAAGAACCATACCTCTCTCAAATGGATGTTTCAAAGGAAAGAGTCTACCTAGTGGAAATTCCCATAATAAGGGAATATATTGATCAATTTCCTAAAGAGTTACCAAGAAATCCCCCAGATAATGATCAAAATATCTCAATAGAACTCATACCTAGATATAATTCTATCTCAATGTGTACCTATAGGATGGCTGCTATCGAACAAAAGGAGTTAAAGAAGTTGCTACAAAATCATTTACACAAATAGTTCATATGCCCAGGCCTATCACTGTGGGACG
Source organism: Viscum album (assembly GCA_963277665.1). Lineage (NCBI taxonomy): Eukaryota > Viridiplantae > Streptophyta > Magnoliopsida > Santalales > Viscaceae > Viscum > Viscum album. The sequence goes on along the minus strand of OY728136.1, from coordinate 601,928,274 downwards.
TGCTAGTGCCCATTATTAAGAAGAAGGCTGGTTCAATGTAGTTTTATATTGATTTTTAGGATCCCAACAAGATCGCTATAATGAAAAAGTATCATCTTCCCTCGATTTATGACTTGGTCACTCAATTATGAAGAGATCAGTACTTATCAAAGGTGGATATTCATTTTTAATATGATCAGCTAAATTTTAAGAAGGGTTATTTTCAGAATACTTCCTTTAATACAAGGTATGGGAACTATGATTTTTTGGTGATGCACTTATAACTTAATAATTCCCCTACAATCTTCATGGATTTTATGAATAGTGTCTTTAGACGTAATCTTGAAAATTTGATGGTAGTGTTTATTTATGATATTAGCTTCTAATATAAGAGTAAGGAGGAACAAAATGAACATCTAAGGCTTGTGTTGATGAAATTAAGGAAGTATAATTTGTATGAAAAAATCATCAAGTGTGACTTTTGAATGCATAAAGTGACATTATTGGGACATGTGATCAGAGATGAGGGAATTTCGATGGGCCATCCTAAAACAAAGGCAATTTTGGAATGTCCCAGGCCTTCAAGTGTTATGAAAATCCAATGTATTCTTGGATTAGCTGGGTACTACCAATGATTTGTGATTAATTTATCATAATTGTCTATCCGACTAACAAAGTTAGAAAGGAATGGGTTAATGTATGTATTTATAGAAAAATGTAAGGAAAGAATCAAGGATCTAAATAAGATGTTGATTAATGCACATATACTCACATTGACAAATAACGGAAAATGTTTGGTGATATACATTGATACTTTAAAAAACATGGGTTGTGTTATCTTTCCAAATGATAATGTGATAGCATATTCCTCGCAGCAGTTTAATATCAATGACCAAAACTACTCGATGAATGATCTGGTGATAGGAACTGTGATTTTTTCCTTGAAAATATAGTGGGACTACCTCTTTGGTGAGAAGTGTGACATATATACCAATCAAAAAAGCCTAAATTATATATTCAAACAAAAATTGATCAATATGCAATATATAATAAGCTTATATCTAATAAAGGAATATGATTTATATATTCACTATCATCCTCACAAGACGAACAAGGTAGATGGTTCTTTTAGATGAAAAGAACATGCTACTAAATCCATGATCCAAATTGAGAAATTCCCTATCTTAATGGATATGTAAAGTATGTATTTGGAAATCATAATGGTAAGGAACACATCCAAACTTTACCAAATGATTTCCCAACCATCAATCTAAGTAATGATTAAGGAGCCACACATTGATTATCTATTGTTAGAAAATAAGGTGAATGATGTAAAATAATGGAAGACTAAAGATTTCCCTATCAATTATGATGGTGTTATTTTTTTCGAACGAGTATTTCTGTTCCTTAATCACATGGAATAAAGAAAGATATATTTGATAATGCACATAACTCCACATTCTCTATCCATATTAAGAGTATCAAGATGTATCATGATCTCCCCGGAGACTTCTATTTGGATAACATGAAGAAGGATATTGTTGAGTATATCCCAGGGTGACTGATACGTCAGAAAGTTAAAGTAGCGAAACCGAATTCCAAATAGAAGATGAAACCATTGCCTATACCCATTTGGAAATTAAAGAATGTCACTATATACTTTGGCATGGGTTTCTCAAAGACATCCAATGGAAATAAAGCGATATGTGTTGTGGTGGACCAACAAACCAAGTCTTCCCACTTTATCCCTTTTCATGAAGATCCATCACATGAAAAATATTCAATTATTTTATGTGAAGGAATTGGTGAGACTGCATGGGGTTCCATTCGAGATTGTCTTTGATCATCATCCAAAGTTCAAATCTAAATTTGGGATGAGTCTTCAAAATGATATGAGTACTACATTAAATTTCATCATGGCCAATCACCCAAAAACTAATGGCCAATATGATTGGACTGTTTAGATACTAGAAAGATATTATAGGATCATAATCTTTAGAATTCAATGGAATATGGGATCAAAATATCCCATTGCTTGAGTTAAAAAAAAATATATTCAACTCGAGTATTCAGATGGAAAAATATAAATCACTATATGGTAGGCGATGTAGAACTTCAAAATCTTGGGATAAAGTTGGCGGAAGAATACTAAATTAACCTAATCAATTGAAAGTGATGACCGAGAATGTTCAATCGATCCAAAAAAATAAAAAATATTCTAAGAGGATGAAAAAGATCTATGCTGACAACCATCGAAGGGGCTTGGGGATTGATGATAGAGATAACATCTTCCTTCGAATATCACCATGGAATAGAGTCACGTGGATTGGAATGAAAGGAAACAAATCCCCAAGGTGCATTGGACACTTTGAGATCCATGATCGAATAAGAGTTATCACATATCATCTTTCACTTCCACTAAATATGGCTCAATTCCATGATGTGTTCAACGTATCACTATTAAGGACATACATACCAAATCCCACACATGTACCGAACTAAAAGTTGGTACAGTTTGAAGATGGTCTCTCTTATAAGGAGCATCCAGTAAATATTTTGGACAGGAGAGATAAGGTTCTACACAATAATACAACCCCCTTTTTCAACATGTTTTGGAGGAACTATAAGTATGAATAAGCTACTTAGCAACAAAAGGTGGAAATTATGTATAAGTACCTTCACCAATTTATGTAAAAAAAAATTTCTAGACAGAAATTTTAAAATACGGGAACAATGTAATGACCCAATATTTTATTAATGGAATTTTTCATTTCTTGTAATAATTTAATTCAATATAAATCACATAAAATCCCTTATATACTATAGTAAAAACATTATAAATGAATAATTAATTAAATAAGAAGTATTTCTTGATGTTAAAGAACATATACTGATGAAATAGTAACATTACCATAGGAATAGTAATGTGAGCCTTATTAATAGTAAACCAGCCAAATGAATAGTAACTTCAGCCATGAAATTAAAATAAAATTTAGGAATCTTATAAATAAAATAATGGCATAATTATATCATAGTCTAGAAAGTAAATGTTCTTAAAATTATTAATTAAGTGTTTTATTTATTGTAAGTTATACAGATTTAGTTACAAATTTATGATTGATTTAATAATTTAAAAGAAAATTTAATTTCATAAAATGTATCAATAAATTAATATTTTTATTTCATATGATTTTAATATAATTTTATAAGACCTTTTGTAATTTTTCAATGTGTTATAAAATCAGTTATATATTACAATATGTATTTCCCAAATAAATGATGAATTTTATTAAAAATTAAATTACTCATATTTAGAAAATTATTTTCATAAAATGGAGTTTATTTATTAGTTCTACAAGTCATAAAAATGGTTAGTATTAATTTTTATGATTTTTCTAAAATACTTGATTTTGTAATGAATAGTAAAATATGATAATTTACAATAAAATCTAAATACATGAATTATGGAGTCATATATTATGTAAGGCTAATGTAAGACCAAAATCTCCAATTTAATTTCATTTTTTTTATATATTTATATATAATTCTTAAACTATTCTTATTATTGAGCCAATATCAGAAACTCGTGAATATAATAATTAGAAAACACCCCTCTTCTCCATTATAAATACCACCCCTCTCCCCCACTTCTCCTCAAAACTCTAGAGCTTTTATCCTTCACGAAATTCTTCCCAATAATCATTCCTATACCATTACCCATGTCTAGGATATCTTGGTCTACCCAAAATCTGTAAACATTTTCTCTAAGGAGGTTCTCAAGCTGGATAAATCCAAGATGTAAAAATCTTCTTCCTTTTCCTCGAAATTTATTTTCAATTTCATTTATTTTAAACTATTATAATCACCGTATATTAAACCAAAGGAATGATGACTTCATTATGTCTTATACACTATAATTATATCATTTTAATATAATATCCATCATTAAAATCCTCCCTCTCTCATTTTTATTAAAAAAAATAAAATTGCCTCTCGTGATGTGTCAATCTGTTGATATCCTTGTCGATGCCATTTCATTTTCTTTTAACTACTTCAAGTATGATAACAAAACCATTATAATGGTTGAAAAATAATTTAAAATCTATTTTAAAACCCTTTTTATGTTTTATAACTAGCATATATGCATAATTGTAAGGGATAACACAAAATGTGTTCGTTGTGATCAAAAAAGCAAAGAAATTAACCTAAAAAAATCATCCTTAGATTTTAAATAAATATTTATCCTCATACCATATAAAAAGATTACATAGAAAATAATTTAAAATTATTTATTATCATTAATAATATATAATAACAATTCTGTGTATTTTTCCTCATTTTACATGAACTTTTATTCATGTATTCAAGTGAACCGATCATGAAAACTATGAAAATGAATGATCATGTATGATGAAATTGAACTATATAACTCCTTTAAAATAATAAAAATGAATTTAATAAAACCATAATGATTAAAATTCATATATAAAAACTTTTAATATATGTTAATTTATGAATATAATGTGATTATAAAGGATATGAAAGTGATTAAATCATTCAGACATAAAGTAAGGGGGATTCTCAAACCCAACTCTCTTTCTTTGGATTTCCTATTTCACCCCATATTCAGTATTTATATTCCTTAAATATAATTTATTCATCGTTATCTTACCATTTCATTGATATACATGTTTTCCAATTTAGTTTAGGAATAACAACAAAATTTCTTAAAGAACACTTTTTACAGAAAAATAAACCCAGTACTTCCCGAGATTATTTCATCCCCACCCAAGGTTAGTTATTATTATATCAACTATGATATTCCATAATTATTTTGGGAAACCAATTTTTATGAATATATTATTTCTGAAATGAATCCAATCCCTTCACATGGGTTATTTTATGTCATATATTGATATATGTTCTATGTGGCATGTATGATAATGTAAATGTTATGATTTGAAGGGTGCACCTAGAAATATATTGCACACCAATGAATTGGGTAATGTGATGTATATCATGATTAAATGTGAAATATGTGTCAACATGAGGATATATTTTTTCACAACAATGTGTGATATTTGACCACTAAGACATGATGTTTCATTTTTATACATTTCCACACTCCATGCCTTTATCTAATACATTCTCTCATGATTATGATCATGATGTTATGATTATGCTCACCCCAAGTTATATTGATTCATATTTTTATCTATCATCTTACTGGTATTTTAGCTCACCCCTTTTTTATGTATATCCTTAGGTGACTACTTTTACTAAAGATGATTCAAGGGCCAATAACATGATATATAAAAATGAATTAAATAAAATTTTATGTTTAATTACTTAAATGTAATGTATATTTTTAATTTTTTCCAAGACACAAAACCATTGGAACATAGTAATTTAAATGATTTATTTTTTTTATCATTTAAATTGTGTAATATTTATGTAATAAAAAGAAGCTTCGTTATAAGATACATCATGGGGATGAACATTGCAAATTGGTTTCCCTAATGTAGCACGATCATCATGCGATGTCCATGGAATTATTTCATGGATATGGCCTTCTCATGTAGGAATTTGGTAAAGTATATAACTCTTATATTTTTAATAAGGGCTTTCACATGTTATTTTTTGAACATCAAAGAAAGGAATCTTTTCATTTCATGACCTATGGGCTATGTTATGAATTTTATATCTTGTGAGGGTGTCATAATATATAGGGATACGGAAACACTACATAATAATATTGAAAATTCATATATGGAGGTGTACATGTCATTAAGTCTTTTTCCATAGGTTTTTTTATAGAAGAAGGAAGTTTGTAACACTATTATCCAATTTTCCAAACTATTACTTGTGTCCAGTTGAAGGATTCAAAATGCGATAACTATGGGTAATTCCATGTTATAAACATATCCCGATTTTTAAAATAGGAATATATGAATCTTTTCTAGGTTATCACCCTTCATTATTTTAGGGTAAAGGGGGAAACAAAAGAGTAATATTTTTTTGACACTCCATATATATTCCTCTTATCAATCCTCATTACCTATAGGTTATTATTTAGTATTTCCTATAGTTATTTAATGTAAAAAATTCATCTTCTTCCCTCTAATATTCACCCCCTTGATAGCTAAAAATTTCAATGTCTCTAGGATATCATTTCATGATTATTCCATTATAACATAGTTGAATATATCAAAGATGATCAGGATTTTTCTAATATATTCAAGAGGGAATCCTAAGATGATGAATGCATAGGGTTTGGTGTTGTTTCAGTTATATAACTTTTCATGGTAGTGTTTTAATGAATTTTACCTCATTATATTATGTTGAAGAATAAATTATAATTTTTTTAATTAATTATTTAGATATTTTGAAATGGAATAGGATCTCATGTATTAGTATGAAAATTGTTTAGGCATGGATTTTCATGGAGGTTATTGAGTAATTCTTATAAATATTAGTAAATCAATGCCTATGGTTTTGGGTCCCTATAAAAACAAACCATATTTTTTATACATGAGTGTTCATTCAAACAATAATGAATCAGAATAGGTAAAATAGTGTGAATCAAGAGTTCCCATTGAAAAGGGATGTCATTGATTTTTCTCTTTTGGAGTGGGATGAAGTGAATCCATCCAGTTTAGTTTTTTTGAGATCCCAAAGAATCTTTGTCACCATGGGTAAAAACAATTAGTTGAAGTGATGAAATCCCCAATATTGGCCTTTGGTCTTTGGTATGAGGAATTAATAGACGAGATAATTTCCTATGGCATAGAAAATGTATTGGTATATTAGTTTCTGTAATGATGGGTGAGATAACTGAGCATATAACTAATAATGGGAATCAAATTATTCATGGTGGATTATATTCAAATATTTCCCCTTGAGTATAATATTTCCTTTGAGACTACATGAAGTATGACTTGAAGGGTTTCCTCTAAAAGACTTGTTTGGGAGATCTCTTATAGAGATGTGAGATAGGACCCATGCATGATTCATTGAAATTTTTTGATGACATATAATTTGTTGGAATTGAGGATTACTGATTGTTATCTTTGGTACATAGTTAGTAGGATTGGGTTATTATATATGAAAAAAAGATAATCTGTTGAAGAGATTCTTTAGTCTAGAGATAGATAGGGTCTACTGGAAGAGAGTACAATGTGCGGTGTGTGGTTTTGATTGGTTCCAATGAGTGCGAATTAATATTGATCTGATGGACCATATTTGATTCCACTATGAGAGGGATTAAAATATTTATCTTTTTAACATGTGTTTTAGTTTGAATTATATAATCTTGGGGATATTAGACAATGATACAAAATAATCAAATAGCTTTTCATGGAGATGTGGGTAAAGGTATAATGTGACTAGAAACAATGTGGTGTATAGATGAGCATATAGAAGGGTTTGTGGTGCATAGTTTCCAAATTCATGTTTGTGATTTATTTATTTTTGATAATAATATATCAATGATGTGGGAGTGAATGAGTTCCCAGTTTATAGACTCACCATAACTGGGAATGATCTAAAAGGACCCAACCCTATGTGAGAATGTATTAATCAATATATAAAATAGTATCTAAAAATGAGTGAGAAGGTTGTTGTCTTGATTTAGATGTGTGAAGCCACAATTAATGAGAAATATATTATAGAAACCTACTGTGAGTGAGAATGCAGTCGTTTCATATTGACAAGATATGTGATATAATTCCTTGATATATAACCTTTTTCTTCAGTGATTTGGTTTTAGAGGGCTCTCGTTGAGTGAGAATATGGTGGAAGGATTGTAATTTGTGACAATGTATGTTTCAGTTAATGGAGTTGTGTGAGACCCACCCTATGCTAGAGGGTATTGGTCAATAAATTTTGGAATGGGACCTAGACAGAAGGCCTAGACTTAATAGATAATGTAGTGGTATGGTCCTACAATTAATTAGAAGATAATGGTTGAGTTTTTTTGTAGTACCATATCATGAGTATATAGTTGAGTTAATGAATAGGTACTAGATGAATGATATTTTACATGGGAACCTACACATAGTGAGATGGAAATGTTCAAAACATGGTAGGAAACCATATGTTGGATCTTTAATTATGTGTTGAGACATGGGGTGAACCATACCCTGGGGATGAGGGTTGAGTTTGAGGAATTCTATAAAAAGTCATGACTTTTCCCAGAAGGGCATGTTCCAGGACTACCCTAAGCCCAACTCTAACAGGATAGGGGGTGGTGAATAGCACTGAGTAGGAATATCCAACAAATGGGACGCATTTTCCTAAGTACTTATACACATGCACACATCTCCAAACCAAAAATTATGAAATGTAAAAACACTATGTAACCAATGCATGCATACACATATATCAAAACCATAGAGTATGACAGTAGAAAACTAAAATTTAAATAGGTCCATAATACAATCCCATAAAAATAAAGTGTTTATAAATATGAATGCAAATTTTTTTGAAACTCATCCATAGAAAACCCTACTTATGGGGAAAATTCCACGATATATGTCTGAAGTCATAGGATCACACCAAGACTATCTAGTTTCTCTAAGAACCATCTAATTCTAGTCCACCTAGGACTCTATCAATGTGACTATCATCTACAAAATACATGACACATACAGGAAAAGACCATGTAGGAGTGAGTAAAACAATACTCAGTAGGACACACCAAAACCACAAAGAAAATATACAACATAAGAAAATAAAATGTAATTCTATGAAGGATGGCCATAATAGAAGACCACAAAATGAAACCATTAAGGAACAACATTACTTAACCCCACTAAATAACATCATAAAGGAACACCTCAAAGGAACACCATGAAAGAACACCACTAAGGACCATTAATGAGGAACACCACTAAGGAACACCTGGAGGGAACACCACTAAGGAACCTCATAAAGGAACATCACAAAAGAAACCACTAAGGAACACAATGAAGGAACAACATGAAGGAACCCCATGAAGAAACATCATGAAGTAACACCACTAAGAAACACCACAAAGGAACAATACTAAGGAACACGATGAAGGAACTCCACTAAGGAACGTAATGATGGAACACTACTAAGGGAAATCCTAAAAGAACTGATAGTCTCTCTACTCGAACTCCAAAGGCATCTATTTCTAGTCGTCATAAGACTTATGATGGATCTGAGTAGTCTACATTTTCTCATGTATGACTTACTCCTTCTCTATACTCATATAAACCAACTCTGGTCCCATGAGTGTTGACCCTCCTACGTCTATATAGAAAAGTGGTGACTTTTAGGGTCACATTTATAGGGTCTAAAATGGTGCCACAATGATGGTGGAATGGTGTTTGATGTTGTATAAAAATTCCATTTGGGGTAGGTGATCCTACCAACTACATCCAAAATATATGATGCAAGCACGTATCATGTCATCTAGAACCAGTATGGTCTGCTTTTTTTTAGCCATCCATCTATTAGTGAAAATTTGTGCTCAAGTTTATATGACTCCTAAATGCCTCCAATAATCACTTCTATAATTAGTATGTAAAGATCAAATCACTGTCTGAGACAATCATTGATGGAATTCCATTAATATATCATCCCAATTCCACTCAGGTACAACAAAAGTTTTATTTTAACCCACTAGAACCTGGTGCTTAGCCTTCACTTACTGACAAGTGAGGCATCTAGTATTGAATTGGTCCATGAATTTTTCCATCCTTGTCCACCATAATTGACATTAGAGGTCATATTACATCTTCCAAATAGTATTATATATTTCCAAAGGGGATTTATAAAAATCCCTCAACACCTCCTCCTATAACACAACTTATACCATTGTGTGTCCTCTGAAATGAATATTGCACTCCCCACATTAGGAAACTTCATCAGGGGAATGTTTTATAGACATTTGAGAATGTAAATTCTCATAGTTGGTATATCTAAGTTGTCCCTCTCGGAATCATTGTAAGAGTGGATGGGTGAAAATCATTGAATAGTGGTATATGGATCCATATCTATCAAAAAGGCAAATATAAAATAAGAGAAACATATTTTATGTCTCTCGCAACAAGAGAAAACTAGATCTACTACTGAGAGAGTTTTACATTATCTTCCTCTTCCAAATAACATATAAAATATCAAATTCATGGTCCTAGAGGAAAATTAGACAATGCTTCTATCTCAACATTTACAGGATCCACTACAAATCTACCACCACTATAGGAAAACTGAGTACTCATAACACCAACTGCATTGAGGGTTAGGATAGCCAATTGATGAGAAATCCAGTGTACCCTCCTTTGTGTGAGTAAATTCTATTCTTCCAAGGATTCCTTTTCACCATTAAGGAAAATATCATTCCACCTCTATGGACACACCAAATTCTTCACCTAAAATAGTATATATGAGCATGGACTGTGGATAACAAGTCCATACCAAGATTGTTGTTCTAAGACTGTGATGATGCTCCAAAGAGATCCCAACTGAAACTATCACCACCAAGTGTACGCTCACACTATTGGCTCCATTGGGTGATAATAAAATCAATACACATAGGAGTATCTAAATGTATGTGTTGAGTCAACAGTTCCACTGGAATATCCGAGTCTCGAACAAGGGTTGTGACTATAAACAAATAACTAGAACCTGTGTCTATAAAAACTATAGCTACGTTGGTAAATACATATATTATATCTCTAAAAAACATTGGAGTATATGGTTCACAAGCCTTCATCATCTGAAGCTGGACCTATTTCTATCCTCTAGCTCCCTAAACCTATTGTGGACCATATGGTGGGGGTGTTGGTAATACATTGAACCTCCACTCACCTCCTCCTTCCTGTCCTGGTCCTCTAACACATATTTCACCCAATGAAGAACCCCTTTCCTACCTTTTCCTATTTCTCAGTGATCCTTAGACTATATTTTGATTGTTAATCTGATGGTTCGAGAAATCTTGAGCAATTTGTACTCAATCACCACAGAAGTAACATAGTTTATCATTCTGCTAACTCGATTTTCCCAAGGATCCTCACACCACTGATCTTGTGTCCTCAGGTCGTCCCCTTAAGTGCCTAAACCTCTTGGGTCCCAACGACTATTGTCGGCTGCCTACTTCAGATGTCTCAAATACCTGGGGCCCGGTGGTATCTCCCACTTCCGATTTTTTCTTCACTATATTGCTCTCCACTAGTAGATCTCACTCTAGTACCCCAACATATGTTGGAATGCTAAGTTATGTCATGGATTCCTTGATCCCTTAGTGTAATCCCTACTCGAAGGTCTGATCCCTAAATAACGGGCCTCATAATATATTCATGGAGTAGCAAGAAATATCTGTTGATCTCGCCAGGTAGTTCGCTACTGTCTGACTTCCCTACTGTAGATATAACAGATAATGAATGTGAACTAGGCATAAAATAATAGGAAATAACTCATATATAAGGAGAAACTCGATGTATACCAAATTGATAGTCACTTCATCATGTTTTTGGGTCACTAAGCCGCACCATCTCCCCAATGATCCCGGAATAAGACTCATGAATATGACGTTCTTCTAGTTGGAAGGTGTCCTCACAAGGTGGAATACATGTGTAACTAACTACAATAATTCCTCATCTACATGGGGGTCTATCTCACCCTGAAACCTAGAATATTACTACCTCTAGAACACTTTTAATTCACTCAACCTACATGCATCATCAACCTGTAGCACTTGGAGTAAATGTTGCTCGAATGGTGGTGGTATCACTGGTAACCACCTGAATGTGCTTTGTCTGATAAATTCCCTTATACTAATGCCTCTTCACTAGGAATATCATCTTATTGATAACACAAATGAGTACTGGATGGATTCCTACATGGAGGCATCCTGAAATAGAAAAATATATACCATAGTTAGTATAGTACACCTGGTAAGATGACTCAATAAAGGAATGAGAACACATCCAAATCCTTTTTTCTTCATGTAGCATTGTTTTCTCTACAACATGTATTTTCTTGTAATGAGTGGAAAATCAGGTGTCCAGGTTCCTAGTGTAGGGATACTTTGTCTGCCACACCCAAACCGGAATCCTAGGCCTAAAATATGTATTGGAAATTGTTATCATTTTTTCACTAAACAAACATCATAGACTCTTGGTCCTTAAGTAGAACTAATATACCTACGATTACACTCACTCACAACTTGTCCCAGAGGGGACCATGCCATGACTACCCCAAGCCTGCCACCAATAGGATATGGGTTGTATAAAAGTACCGAGTATCCATATCCCACAAATGGGATAAATTTTCCTAAGTACATGTACAGACACACACCTCTGAAACCCCAAAATGATGAAATGTAACAACTCTTAATAAAAAATGGATAAATAAACAAATATTTAAACCAAAGAGTAAAAAAGTAGAAAATTGGAAATTAAAATGGTCCAGAATTCTAGCACACAAAAAGAAAGAGTCTGTAAAATTGAATGCACAAGTTCCTAAAACTCATCCATTGAAAATACGACCTGAATGGAAATGTACTAGACTATCATTACCTGGACCCAGAGTGCCACGAAGCTGGTGTGGAGTTAAAATAAAACATGGTTTGTAATTTTTTTTATAAAAAGATAATATGAAATCACACACTACATGTTCCACTAGAGAGGATCTTTTTGTTTCAGTTCATAGAGAATCAGATACAATTATTACAATTTATTCAAAACAGAACAAAAATGTATTCGTAAAGGAGTAACCAAATAGGGGGACTCAAATACACTAAAACTATAAAGGAAAATAGAAATAAAATGATTAGTGATTATATGAATGCGTAGTAAGGGGTTTTAAAATAATATAAGGCTAAAATTGAAACCTCTTGAAAACATTCCATTAAAAATTTTTATAATACATTTTAACAAGGAATGCATAACATAACACTTGATCACAAATTACGACTGAACATTCCAAGGAATATTAACAAGGTTATAATGAAACATATTCCAAACATAACTTTGATCATACAAAATATAGGCTATGCATCGTATAAAGGGGGGGTCATCCCAACATTAACAAACATGGCATGCAAGAGTATAAATAATAAATTTATAACTGAGAGTAATACATTATCAGAGTTGCGCATAAAATAATGACATCATTTTATGTCAATAATAAATATGAGCCATAAATTGGTTGATAAATTCCCTAATTTCTGAATAAACATTATGCCATAACAATTTACTTCTTCTGATACTCATAAGTATTATCTACTAATCATGAATATTCTACTAGTTGAATGTTCACTTGGTTAATTAATTTTCATAAACTTAATGAGGAAATTTATAATTTAGGACAACATAACCATACGTTCAAGGCCTCATTCCAATACTATAAATAATCATTTTATTAATGCCTTGTTCAAAGACCATAGTTTGTCTTGTAAGACATTCTGATGCACCTAGGGGATATAGTAAGCCCCACCCAACAATTTATATGTCCAATAAATTTTTCATATACCAAGTAAGGTTTTATGTTCAATGTTTCCCATACCACATTGAAAATTTATTTTCAAATTTCATATTATTAAAAATTTACCATACCACATTGAATAATTTAGTTCTTAATTCATATTTTGTCATAGCAGTTTATTTACATTCTTTATTATTTACAAATATATATTGATTCAAGTACTTATGTTTAAAAAAAACGAATAGTTGCCTAGAAATTTAATGAATGACAATGATGGTATAATTATTACATAAAATGTGTTGATAAATAATGCACAAAAAGATATACAAGCATTGTCACAAAAAATGTTGAACCGTTAAATTCAAAAACCTCATTACCAAAGTAAAAAAATCGCACAATGGAAACTCATCATGGATGGGATGCATAACTAATTTAATGGTGAACAAAGTAATTTACATGGGATATTAAACACATTACTGGTTAGACACCCATTACTAGAATATTTATGAATACCATACGACAAGGGTATTATCAATTACTTACACACAATGTTAAAATTTGAAAATCATAGAAATCAACCACACCACATAAAAAATATAACTTATATCATTTCATATTTATGAAAATAATTGAAACATAAATATGTGTATAAGAGTAGAAAATCACAGAAAACAATATTCTCATAAATTATAAACACATCAAAAGTATAACATTTTGAGAATCCAAAGATATTTAGCGTTTAGTGTTTTGTATATCTGTTTATACACAAGGGTGTATGTCATGAATTTTGTTTTTAAATAAAAGCATTTCATATTTCAAAAACAACATGTGTTATTCATTATTTTTAATCCTTGAAAATTTCTAAATAAGATTGAGGATCAAAGTTTATATGTATACACATATATTCACATAACTGAAAATACATAATGTTTTAAAGGGTTTACACCAAAAATCCAATGACGCATCTATTACATCGAATATATTGAAAACTGATATTTCTTAATTTCAGAAGTTCCTTGATATATTAAATGGAATATTATAAGAACAAAATTTATATAATTTCAATTCGTAATATAAAACTTGAAAGTTTTATTTATATTTATGTGCATAACCGAATATACATACTATATATAAAGCTCTTACACAGAGATTTACTAAAACTTATATGTATTAAATTATTAGGAATATTAGTAAAAACAAGGGTTCATTAATTTCAAAACGTTCCATTAAATATAAAAGGATTTTTTAATGAAATATATATACATATATATATATATATGTTTATGTATATTTCAACTTATATAGAATCATAAAACATCTCACATCCTTTGAATGATAATGAATTAAGAACATCATGTTGGATTTAAGGACTCTCCATCTTAGAAGGAATCAGTGTTCTTATGTTCAAACGTATGTATATATATATATATATATATATTTGTTTCTGTGTATGTGTTTACATCTATATGTATGTATATAAATATATATATATATATATATATTCAAACCTAGACATGTAAATACAACTTAGAACCTATACCTGGTTCGAAGGAGGAGAAGATGTTCGACGAAGCTCGCAGGAGGCTTGAGAGGGAAGAATGACCGAGTTGTTATGGGTGAAAACGGATTGTATATATTATGAATATTATACCTAAATTATATAAAAATATTTTTAATGAAACTTATTGGAAAACCGAGCCGTATTTGTTTAAAATAAGGCTGACCATGTCGGTCTTGTGGAAAACGAGAGACAATAGGGGCCACCTAAGGTCATGGGTGTGGAAAAGGATGAAAAGAAAGTGGAAGATGCCACTGGTGTAGCGCATGAAGAGGAAGAAGATGCCACAGGAGAATAAAACTGGGAAAATAAATGAATGGTTGGGATCTAACCAAGATAGATCCAGGGGTGGAGGCGTGTCCACTAATTTTAAAAGGAAAGAACGATAGAGATCAGAGGGGGAGTAGATTAGATGGATACGGGTGATTTGGAGTTTTAAAAAATGGATGAATGGTCCAAATTAGATCATATTAGATCGGATGGATCAGAGTGATGTAGTGTATTTAAAAGACTCGGATGGCCGAGATTACATCGGGATGGATCAGACGGCTATTAAAAATGTGGTTGATAAACTACGGCCACTAGGTTCGATAGCAGAACTGATCGAACGACATAGATCGTGCACGACGTGATCGGATGGCCTAGATCCGCTCCAAATTGAGTAATCGTCATCCCTCATCGAAACAAAGGTATTTTCTCGCCTCCCTTATTATCTTGGAGCTCATGTCCTTCATCCAGATTACTCTCTCTCCCCTCCCAATATCTCCCTGTACCAGGTTTGGTGGGCACGCTCTAAGCTAACCCCTACAGATGTGCCACCCAACAGAGTGGTGCACTCTGGATCATTTCATAGTCTCACCCATGGGCCCTTAGGTCTTACTTTTCTTCTTGAGTGTGTGTCTTATCATGCACCATGTGTGCGTACCACCCTGGGTCTTTGCCAAGGGTTGTGGGTGAGAAACCCATCAAGGCCTTGAGTGGCTGCCTAAGGTAGCCCTTGTCTAGGTGGGGTACTCACCTATCTTTTTAGTATTCTGGGGTTATAAATTTATCTTTTTCATAAACACATGATTTTTAAAAAAAATTATAACTCAATGTTTAGAAACAATTATACTAGTATTATATGTCAAAACCCAAATCCTATTTTGAGTTAAGACCTTGTTTTAAACATTTTTGGGTGAAAAAATTTTTAAAACGTTTTAAAAATTTTGAAATATTTAAATATATATAAGTTACTATGTATAGTATAAATATAAAATTCAATATTAGTTATTATTTTCATTTGTCCAATGAAAATTTTCAAAATCAAAAATATATTTCTTTGTATCAAAACTGAGAACATACTTCTCCTAGTATTTGAAACACAAGGGATATGATTCAAATCCATATTAAACATTAAATATTAATCCTTTTTAATGTTTATAAAAAGAGTTCATATGTTTAAAGTTATAATTTTTCTACATACCTTAAATATTTTGGAAAACTAATTATGCCTATATATTTTAAATTAAACCAACAGAATGACCAATGACTATACATATAGCCTTTAGAAACTCAATGGTCACGTAAACGAGGAAACAATCAGATTACTTAAAGACTATATAAAAACATGCATTAGGATGTTCCAAATTCGAGAATATTTTACGAAGATGGTGGTTATCATTCCACTAATGCTATGTACAACTATCATGGTTCTGGTCGTGATGTTTTTCATTTTGACTGACCTGAAGGATCTTCACAATTTACTAGGTCTCATTGTTGTGTTAGGTGGCCTCACAGTGGCTCCAAAAGGGATTTTAATAGGTATTCTTGGTTAGTTGGAGCAATTTGACCATTTCTATATTCATTGAACAAAGGAAGTATTGTGTTCATTATCAAGTGTTGTTCGGTTAGAATGGAAATTAAATGAAGTAAAACCATCCAACATTTTTATTAAATAAGAAATGTGTTCGGGGCGTCATAATATTCTTGTAAAAATAATTGCATCCTCTGAATTTTAAAATATCCGTACACAACCCATTAGAAAAACTAGACTCACATCACCTCACATATCCCATCACAAAGTCGGCCAATGTGGTCAATATTCTAATACCCCCAAGTGGGTCCCTGGATTGGTTTCTAGTCCCTCCACATCCTTGACCCTAACACTCTGAGACCACTGAGAGCTTCTAGGATCATACATATTCATAAAACAATTGTGTTTCTAGAGGAAGGCTTTTGCAGTGTGGAGATCAGACATCTGAGATGGGACTAGATCTCTATAAAATCCTCAAACTAAATCATTATTTAATATTTGGATGTCATGGAGCATCTGATACATAGAAAAACATATGATTTGTTTCATATATTATGGTCTATGGTCACCCTAAAAGAAGCCTCTTGAAATTTCAACAAAACATGACAGTTCTCAGATAGGGTGAAACATAATAAAAGACCTTAATAATAACTTCCTTTGTGTGCATAAAAAGATAGTTGTGCTAGAGACATGATGTAGTAAACGAGACTCGGTCCTCGATAAATTCGAAGGATATTTCGTTTGTTAGACACTTGGTAAAGGCATTTACAGGTTAGTCACTGGTTCAAAAATGGATAGTACGTCTTTGAACATGACTGGACAATTATATGTTCGAGTAACTCGGTGGGGAGAGAAAAAAGACCTATTTTTTCTACCATCTGAAAATTTTAAGAAAACATATACTTAGTGAGATATAACCATGTTTTTGGTATTGTTTTAATTTTACAGATTTTTCTAAACCAATCCTCTAATACCAACTGTCATGTCCCTGCCCTGGACTTCCCTAGTGCCAGTGAATAATTTAAATAGAACATGGTGTGTAATTTTTTTTACAAAAATAAAAGCTAAAATAACACAAAACATATTCCACTAGAGAAGATATTTTAGGTTTAGGTCCAACAGAATCAGATACAATTATTTCAATGTCTTCAAAACAAAAAAAATGGGCTCATTAAGTAGTCACAGAATAGAGGGACTAAAATATACTAAACATATAAATGAAAACAAATTGAAAACATAAGGTGAGCATATGAATGCCCAGTAAGGGGTTTTAAAATAAAATAAGTCTGAAATTGAAACCTCTTGAAAACATTCCTTTAAAATAATTTATAAAACATTTTTAATTGGAAAGCATAACATAAAACATGACCACAAATTCCAAGTGAAAATTTCAAGGAATATTAATAGGGTTATAATGAATCATATTCCAAACATAAGCATGCTCATACAAAATATAGGGTATAGAACATATAATGTGGGAGTCTTTGCGACTTTAATAAATTTGACATGAAAGAGTATAGATACAAAATTTACAGCTGAGAGTAATACATGATCAGAGGTGTGCCAAAAATAATAAATTCAATTTCTTTCATTACTAACTATGATCCATAGATTGGTTGATAAATTTTTTGAGTGTTGAATAAACATTATGCCTTAATAATTTACTTCTTCTGATACACATAAGTACAGGATTGTAATGATGAATATTCTACTACTTGAATACCATTTGGTTAATTAATTATCATAAACATAATGATGGAATGTATAATGTGGGACAACATAACCATACTGTCAATTCCTCATGCCAAGTCCATAAATAATCGTTTTGTCAAGGCCTTATGCCAAGATAGTAGTTTGTCTAATGAGACCTATCGATGCACTGAGGGGATATAGTGGGTCCCACATGATACATTCTATGTCTAATAAATTTCTCATATTCGAAGGACGTTCATATGTTTAACGTGTCCCATACCACTTTGTACATTAAATTTCTCATTTCATATTGTTCAAAGTGTCTCATTCCACTTTAAATAATTTAGTTCATAATTCATATTTGGTCATAGCAGTTTATTTAAATTATTTTGCATTTACATGTATATAATTATTCAAATACTTTAGTTTCAACATCAAAACCAATAATTTCATATCAATTTAAAAAATGGCAAGGATGGTAAGAAGATTACAGAATATGTGATGATTACTAATGCACAAAAGGCAATACAAGTTTGTTACATAAATTGTTGGACCTTTAAATTTGAAAACATTATTACAAAAGTAAACAAATCAAACAATGTAAATTCATCATGGATGGGATGCATAACTAATTTATAGGTGAAAAAAATATTTTATGTGGGTTATTAAACACAAAGATGGTTAGACAGCCATTACATGCATATTTTTGTATAACATACCCCAAGGGTATTACCAATTATTTTCTCATAATGTTAAAATTTGAAAAACATGGAATTCAACCACACCACATACAAAATATAACTAATATCATTTCATATTTATGAAAATAAGTGAATCATACATATGTGTATAAGAGTATAAAATCCCGAAAATTATACTCATGAATTCTAAACACATCAAAAGTATAACATTTAGAGAATCCCAAATTATCTAGGGTTTATTGTTGTGTAAATATATTTATACACAAGGGTTTATGTCACGAATTGTATTTTTAAATAAAAACCTATCATATTTTCAGCAACAACATGTCTTATTCATTCTTTGTAATATTTGAAAAATTCTAAATAAGATTGAGGATCAATTTTTATATGTATACACATATATTCACATAACTGAAAATATATAATGTATTAAAGGGCTTACAACCAAAATCCAATAACATATCTTTTACCTTTAATTTAATTGAAACAAAAGATCCTTAATTTCAGAAGATCAATAATATATTACATGGAATATAATAGAAAAAAAAGTTATTTAATTTCATTCGTAATATATATTTTGAAATGTTTATTTATATTTATGAGTATAACTGGATATACATAGTATATATAAATTTCTTACAACGATATTTATTAACACTTACATGTTTTAAATTATTAGGAATATTAGTAACAAAAAGGGTTAATTAATTTCAAAATGTGCAATTAAATATAAATTGTTATGTTAATGAAATATATATACATCTATATATGTTTATGTATATTTCAACTTATATGGAAACAAAAAACATCACACATACTTTGAATGATAAATAGTTAAGAACATCATGTAGGATTCAAGTACTCACCATCATAGAAGGAATCAGTGGTCTTATGCTCAAGCATAAATATATATATATATATATATATATATATATATCTGTGTGTGTGTGTGTGTGTACATCCATTTGCACACACACACACACACGTATATATATATATATATTCAAACAAAGACATGGAAAGAAAAAAAAGAACCCTTACCGTGTTTGAATGAGGATAGGAGGATCAGAGAAGCTCGCTAGAGGCTTGAGGGGGATTAACAACCGAGTGGGTAGGGGTGAAAAGGATTTTATATATAATCTATATTATACATAAATTCTATAAAAATATTTTTAATGCCACTTTCTAGAAAAATGAGACATACTTGGATTAAAATAAGATTGACCATGTTGGTCTTGTGGAAAATGAGAGACAACAGGGGCCACCTGAAGTCACAGGTGTAGAAAATGGGGAAACGAAAGTGGAAGAATGCACTAGTGCAGCGCATGAGGAGGAAGAATATGTCATGGGGGAGGAAAACCAAGAAAATAAATTAATTACTAGGATCTAACCGAGATATATCCAATGGTGGAGGTGAGTCCATGGATTTTAAAAGGAATGAACTGTTGAGTTCAGAGGGGGGGTAGATCAAATAGCTACAGGTGATTTGGAGTTTTTAAAGGCAGATGAACAATCCAGATTAGATCATATTAGACCAGAAGTATTTGAGCGACACAATTATTTTAAAATACTCGGATGACCGATATTAGATCGCGATGCATCAGACGGCTATTAAAAATGCGGTAAATAAACCATGGATGTTGGGGTTCGATAACCGAACTGATCGAAAGGCGTAGATCACACACGACGTGATCAGATGGCCTGGATCTGCTCCCAGTTGAGTGACCATCATCCCACTTCAAAAGAAAGGGAGTTTCATTCCTCCCTCATACACCCAGATCTCCCAACCTTCATCTAGATTACTCCCTCTCTCTATCGGTACCACCCTGTACTGGGTTCTAGGGGCGCGCTCTATACCCACCCCTACATCTATGCTACCACACATGATGGCGTGCTCTGGATCCTTGCACACACTCACTCGTGCACCCTTATGGACAACTATGATTCCTGAGCAGGTGACTTAGCATGCACCATGCGTGCACACCACCCTGGGCCATTTCTAGGGTTTGTGGGTGAGAAACCAATCATGGCCTTGAGTATGCCTATAGTGGCCCTCGGCTAGGTGGGGTACTCACCTATCTTATTAGTATGGCAGGGTTATAAATTTACCATGTTTATAAACACTTGAGTTTTAAAACATAAAATTATAAATCAATGTTTATAAACACTTATAGTAGTATTATATTTCAAAACCCAAAACATATTTTGAGTTAAGACCATGTTTTAGACATTAGAGGGTGAAAACATTTATAAAATATTTTTAAAAAAATTGAAATATTGAAATATATATAATTCTACTCATATATATAAAATATAAAATTCAATGTTAGTTATTATTTTCATTTGAAAAATGCACAATTTTCAACTTAAAAATATATTTATCTTTACCAAAATAGAGTACATACCATTCTTGGTATTTAAAACACAAGGGTTATGATTCAAACCCATCATAAAAATTAAATCATTATTCTTTTCAAGGTTTATAAAAATATTTTATATGTTTAAATTTATAATATCAATACATATCTTAAACATTTTTGAAAACAAATTATACCTAGATATTTTAAATTAGACCATTAGAATGACCAACAGCTATACCTATAGCCATTAGAAACTCAACGGTCACATA
Organism: Viscum album; assembly: GCA_963277665.1. Lineage (NCBI taxonomy): Eukaryota > Viridiplantae > Streptophyta > Magnoliopsida > Santalales > Viscaceae > Viscum > Viscum album. The sequence continues at coordinate 601,906,468 of OY728136.1, read as the reverse complement.
AAAGAGGCAATGCTTGGAGTGCTTAAGGGCTTTATAAAAGGATGAATTTGGGTGTTCCAAATCCAGGACAATTTGATGAAATGGTGCTTATCATCCCAGTGATGCTCAATACTATTGTTGTGGTTTTGGTTGTGATTTTTTTTCATTTGGGTTGACCCAAAATACATTCACTATTTACTGGGTCCTGTTGTTGTGTTTGGTGGCCTCCCATTGACTCTGATAGGGCTTTTAGTATGTATTTTTGGTAAGTTGAAGCAATTTAACCATTTCAGTGTTCATTTAATAAAGGAAGTATTGTGTTCATTTTCAAGAATTGTTTGGATAGTATGGAAATTAAATGAAGTAAAACCATCCAACATTTTTATTACTTAAGAAATGAGTTCGTGGAATCACATTGACATAAATCTAAATATGTACTGGGAAACCTCAACTATCATGTCTCTCTAAGAACCACCAGGTCATAGTCACCCTAGGACTCCCTCAAACTGTCGATCATCTGCAGATGATATGACACATGAGAAAAAATCCTATATAGGGGTGACTAAATAAATACTTAGTAGGACACCCCAAAACCACCATGTAAATATACTACGTAGGAAATTAAAAAGTAAATCCAAAAATTAATACCAAAAAATATGACCACAAAAGCACACAATGAAATAAAATACTCCTCCATAAGGTAGTGCCGCCACATATTCAATGAAAAGACTTCCACTGCTAACTCATGATCATTGGTCACATAGTTCTACTTGTGTGGTCTCAATAGTAATGAACAATAGAAAATCAAAACATTCACCTGTATTATGAAACAACCAAGCCTTTTATGGATTCATCATCAAACACCACGTACTATACTCCCTCTCTTAGAAATATTATGATGGGACTACTTGTCAAACTCAGCCTCAACTGCTAAAAACTCTCCTGGGAATTCTTTTTCCACCTGAAAGGCTTCCCCATTCATGTCAATGGTTTCCAGGGTGTATCCCTTTTCAAAAATTCCCATATGTAACATGTGTAAGGTATCGTGAACCCTATCTAAATATTTAGGTAGAGATAAGTTGTACGCCACCTCACCAACTCTATGTAATATCCTGAACAGGATAACAAACCTTAGAGAAAGAAAGTACCCTGAAAAAATCAATGTATACTACATCTAAAAGAGACCTCAAATGAAAAAAAATTGTCATAAAATAATTTAACGATTTTTTTTGATGCAGAGATGATTTTCTTTAATATCATACTTATGTAGAAATCCAAGGGTTCGCCTGATAACCCTAGAAACATTGGAAAACCTTTCGGGAGAGCTAGGAGGGTTTTCTATTGGAGAACAAAGACTAGATCATGGATTGACGATAAGTGTGCGAAGAAATAAAAGGATCATTCCAGTGATCATGGAGAAACGTCATTATTCATTGGTGTTTGAACCCAATGAGGTAGGGAATTGTTTTCTTTGGGATTCTTTCCACGCTCATAGAATCATTGATGAACACGGATCAATCAATGAATAGGTTTACCCATAATTCGATCATTCATGTAGGATGGGTAGATTTATGGGATTTAAGGGGAGATAAATATATGTGATTATTTGTTCTTTGGTAATCCTTATAATAAGGAATAATCGATTCCAACACAAACAAAGGCCTAGAAGCATTCTTAAGTTGTTCTTGTGTATCCCCCCCCCATTTTTTACATTCTTCATTCTTCATAGGATATGAATAGAGAATTTTGGTTCCCTCTATTCATGGAACAATGTTCTAAGATCGATGATATGACCACGTGATGATGTGATGATGATGACATTGCATGATTTGGCCGTGATAGTAGTACACAATGGCATGGGCGGTGCTGCATAGTGGCGGTCAGGGAGGTGGTTCCGGTTAGTTCATTCTAGTAGATTTTTGGTATGAGGGGCAGATCTATGCAGATGGACAGCTGCATGTGGGGTGTTTGGCGGAGGTAGAATATAGTTAGGTGGAGGGGATTCATGGGAGCCTATGTAGGAAGTGAGGTCATGGGTAGGCAGAGCGCGTGGGGCACTCAGACATAGTTGTGTCAACTAGGGGATGTGGTAGTGCCATGAGGTGGACGTGGCGAGGAGGTTGTGTACGTAGAGGGGTGGTTGTGTTGAGCATGAGGTGGAAGTGAGGTCGCTGGGTAGGTAGGAATGGCGGGCTAAAAATGTGGGATGTTGTCTGACACTACATGGAGTAGAGGGATACCCGATCAGGGAGGACCATTTGTGGCAGATCAGAACGGCCTACATGTGTGCGGGTTGGACCAGGGGACCTTAGTTGCTCTAGTGGGTCATGGTCTTGTAGGAATAAATGGGCTGGGTTGTATTGTGTTGGACCGGGTTGGTCGGTGGGTTCTGTCAGGTCTTGAAAATCAGATCACACCTGTATATAACCAGTGTCATATCTTTTAATGAAAACTACCATAACTTTCAAACCATGTGTCCATTTGATGATTTTTTTGTGGTGTTGGAACCCCTGAAATGATATTGTTCTTTTTAAGATACACCATGTCAGTTTTTTTGGAAGTTTGAATTAGACCTAATGACTTTATTTGTATGTTATCATGGAACAAGTGCGCTTCGAGTGAAATCTTTTGGTTGGGTGTGAAGTTGAGACTATGTGACTTTCAGAATATACGAATTAGGGACTTTGTGAAATTGAGACTATGTGAATCTGGGACTATATGAATTTGAGAATATGTGACTTTGAGACTTAAGTATTTCTAAGACTATGTGACTTTTGGAGACTATGTGACCTACATAGAATACATGGCTTTCCATGACTACATGTATTACTAAGACTACATGTATTCTCAGGATGGAGGGTTTCATCAAGGCTATATTTCTTATTTATACTAGGTTTTTTGTGGAATATTTCAAATTATCCTATTTTGGGTGCTATTGACTTATACCTGTGTGACCTGACTATGTATCTTTTTTGTGGTATACTTCATGAATCTCCTTTGTGGTATACCTCATTTATTTCTTTGTGGAATAATTAATGTATTTCATTGTGGTATATTTCTTGTATTTATTTGGTGGATGATTCATGAATTTTTATATGGTATACTTCGGGTATTTATTTGTGGTGTTCTTCATGTACTTCCTTTGTGTTTTTTGGGGTGTCCTACTAAGTATTGTTTTACTCATCCCTGCACAGGATTTTCCCACACATGTCGTGTTTTTTGTAGAAGATCGATTCTTTGACAGAGTCCTCGATAGACCATGAATAGGTGGTTCTTAGAGAGACCAGATAGTCAAGCTGTAATCCTATGCCTTGAAACAACTATCCAATACCTTTCTCTTCTAGTAGGGTTTTCTATGAATGAGTTTTAGGTAATTCTACATTCATTTTTACAGAATATTTCATTTGTTGGGCTTGTATTCTCTCCTTTTCTACATTCTAATTTTATTTAGTCTTACTCAATGGATGGTAACTTAGTGAATGAAAGCATTTTTTACTTAGGGTATTTATATTTTAACATTATGTTCTCATAGATTTGTGTGTCTGTGTGTTTGTACTTAAGAGAATGCTTACCATTGGTAGGATATACCAACTCAATGCTAGTAATAAGGCCCTGGCCAATTAGAGGTACGTTTGGGGTAGTCAGGGCATGCACCCCTCTAGGAAGGGTTGTGGATTAACTCCCAACCACAGGGAGACTTATTCTTTAGTAAGGATGACGATGGTATATTCGGGTTTCCGGGTGGAATTATTAGAACATAGTGAAAAAATATGTATATTGTTATTATGGTATGATGTGGATATTCCATGGTATAGTCCAATGAATGTACAGTCTAGTTTCCATATTTCTAAGATAGAACATGAACAAAAAATGTATATTTTTCATCCTAAAATTTACTTTCCCATCACAAATAAATTTATATTATGTAATATATTAGGGAAACAAGATAAGAAACTTGTAAGATTTATTTTTCAAACCTTTCTTGGGAATATTGGTGAATTTGTAGATAATATATATTTTATACAATTAGATTACATGTTGTGTAGAGGATTAGGTTGGGGTAACTTGTTGGAAATTATAGACTTGTTTGAGGTTAGGATTATGGATGGTAGTAAAACCTACTGGTATGTTTTTCTTTTTTAATTTTTTTTATTTTTGATCATCCTAGTGTGTTGTCATTGGGATGTTTATTGTTTATATTCCACATTATCCATTTTTATTGCACTGTAATTTTATATAATATATGTATTTTTATTGTTTTAAATGGATGGTTCTTAGTTATTTATAAGTTAATGATGGTCAGGATATCGAGGTTGTAGTCCCCCCCCCATTGTTTGATTTGTTCTCTTTCCACTGACTGACAGCCTCAAGGGTATGGGGAATTCATGTAAGGCCATGTTGTACGTTAATTAATACAACGATGAGTGGTTGAAATCAGGGAATAAAAATTAGAGTGTTACAAATAATTAATATGGAAACCCAAGAGAGTAATTTGAGGTTGTTTCATAAATTACTTGACATTAAGATTCACCTTTTCATCTCATTCAATATTGGGATCTAGATTTAAATGTGAGGATATCTAATCACTTACCTTGTAATTGTATTTTGAGTAACCATATAGAATTTGGGATTATTTGATGATGGGAAATATGTGAGAGTAGTGTACCATCAATTGGAATGGTTATGTGTAAGGATATAACTTGACGTGGGTGACATAAAGGGGTACATTTTGTTAAAAATGACCAGATAATACATATGGAATAATATTTGACATTCTGATAAAATATATTTAGAATAAAATGGATTTATATATCATTAATATCTTGGGATTTATATGTATTAATTTATCATATATATGATAGGTGATGGACTTATATATGATTAATAATTTTGTTTTTGATTACTAGGAGGAAATGTTTTCCTCTTGAGTGGTTGTTATTTTATAATATTGAGATTTCTATTCCAATTCCTCATAGGTTATGAAGTGAGATGGTAAGACATGACCATGTACTCCTACTCATGGCTAAAGAATGGATTTAAATTCCTATTTATTATAGATATTGATCATATGATGGAATGAAATGTTATTCACTAATTATATTTTTAAAATAATCAGATGACATGCCCTTTCATTTTTTGGCATTGTGTTTTGGTGAAATGACAAAATATAAACATATCATTAATTTAAATCATTACCAAAATTTAAAATTACATCTGAATAAATTATCACACAACTCAAAGATCTTTTCTTCATTATTTTAGTTGAGGAACAATTACATATGATTATTTTATTAGAAACTTGTTAACATTTCTTCACAATTGAGAAATTATATACCCCCTTTCAGACTTTTCATAAGTTATAAATATCATTTTATCCCGTAAAATGGAAAATTAGGGAAGGGGTGGTTTCAAATGGTCAATTAGAGAAGAAAATATAATTTTCACCATGGTTTTGATAAAAATAATATGAAAAATATTTTTAAAGTTAAATTTAATTTTAAAATGTTCATGGAATAATAAAATTTTTCTATAAATAATCATGTACATGTAATATCAATAGAAAAAACATGTACCATGAAATAAGAGAATGAGATAAGAAATAAATCATTATATAAAAAAATTATAACAAAACTTAAAGGATTAGTATATATGTAATGAAACATAAAACATGACATTATAAGAATATGTCAAAGCTCACTTCCAAGAAAATCATATTGGAAAAAAGTCCCATGGTTAATTTGGTTCAGTACTCATTCCCATAAACATAGTGGAAAGAGTCTCATTGGGGTGGGTTCACTCTCCAATCCTATATAAGTATTATATGAAGTCCCATTGTGGATTGGGTTTACTACCCATTCCTTCTAAAATTATATCATGAGATGTAAATCGTTACCCAATTCATTGAAGGGCTGTATAATTTTGATCCCACTCATTACAAAACATTATGTACTATTGTTAACACCCAGTGTACCATGCATGGTAACTCAAGAGATGAAAAATTTACAATTAAATTAGAGGAATATATAATTCTAGCCCAATATAAAACATAATTTTAATAATTATGTGTGCATTCATATGTGTGATTCATGTGGAATATATATCATGTATAAACTATAACAATGAAAAAACCCATTAGAAAGAATCATGTTTTATAATATTTTCCCAAATAAAAACCAATAGATATATCATGGGAATTCCCAAGAGAATAATAATTTAAATAATATTAAATATTAATTATATAATAAAGAAACATAGGTCCTGAAAATTGACATCAAATATAAGAAAAATCATGAGAAGGGTCGAGAAGATGTGAGAATAAAAATTAACTGAATGTATGATGATTTTAAAAATAATTAAAGAATTATATATGGAATGAAATGGATTATTATATTACATTAAACCAAAATTCAACCAGGAGGATTAAATATAAAATAATTATGTTTTTTTAATCAATTAAATGAAAAAAAATTATAGATGTGACACTTGTCATGAAATAAGATATCATAAATATCCCATAGGTGATATTTACTAAAATTTTGAATTTAGAAGGAAATATATAAAATTTATCTTCCACAAATGAAAAATAAAATAGTTTTATTCAATATTTAAGAAAACATATACATAATTTGTAAGAAATAAATTGTATGAAAATTTCTAAGTCATGGGATAATGTAAGTGAATGTGTATAACATTAGTAATGAAGGTGGTTTGGAATATCCCATTTTAAGTTTTAAAATACCAATATTCAAAAAAAACACATAAAAAGGGTAAAAAATGTTTTCATGAAATCATTAGAGGGTATATATGATGGTAAAATGAGTTAAAACATTAGTATTATTCCAAAAATAATGGAGAACATAAACCAGATTGTAAAAATATAGAATCAATGGGAACCCATCATTAACGAGGATATAAGCCATACTCATAAATTATATAAACTTTGAGTAGAAAATTCATAAAGTTAAAATCATGAAATTAAAAATTAATTCTCCCTAGAAATAAATAAAATGAAAAATGAAATAAAATATTAGGTTAGAAGATACAAATATTATAAAAATACATTCAATGATAAACAATTTAGCTCGAAAAAATGGGGTAGAGTTCAAAAAGACCCTTACATAATTTTTATCATACAAATAAAAAAACCCATAACTGTAGTGAAAGATATTTATTTCTAAATCACTTATATTTCACAAAAATTATAGAATAATAACACCCATGTCAAATACATACACCATTGAAAATAATTAAGTGTTGACTATGACTAATATTTCAATGAAACAATTTTGAAAACCAAAAACACTTAAATTAGGTCTTAATTTTCATTTTATGTATGGGTAACATAAAAGATTGTCAAATTAAATCTGTTAAAAAAGATATAAATATTTATATTCATCTATATTTTATATTCTAAACTCCATTTAATATCATTTTTTATATCATTTTATTATAATTTCCTCTTTCATTGATTCCCTGGGGTTGTTTGGTTAATTTATATAAGGATATTTCATTTTTTTGATCTTAGTGAATGGTTTTTTTTATAGGAAAGTACCCAAATAGTCTTTATCTACAAAAACCCCAAGACTTCCTCTATAGTCTAGGTTCTAGGAAAAAGTTACTAAAAGAATAACTAGTATGGGATCCCATTCCCTAAAGTACCTATATGCAGACACCTTACCATCTCAATAGTGAAGTGTCAAAGAATAATAAGAGAAAATAATTCTATAGATATAATATAACATTTGGATGAAAACCCTCTAGGGTGTACAATAGTAAGTCCGTGTAAACATCTAGTAAATGGAAAAAATAATTTCCCAACTAGAAATTCATCTCAACCTGAAAAAATCGGAATGTAAAAATGCTGGTAATGACCAGCTACTAATATATATGTTCTGACTTTCATATGTAGTCTAATCACCCAAATATCTATGATATCCTATGTAATCATCGCTAACTTGTTCATCATCTTCTTAAGACACAACACATACAAGAAAATTGCATGTAGGGTGAGTATATAAATACCTTGTATGATGCCATGAAATCTAAAGGGGGATTGGTAATAGATAAGATAGGAATAGATAGGAAGTATACATCTCAACCAAATAACATATTTTACAAAATCCAATTACAAGAATATATATATCTCTCTGTGTGTGTGTGTGTGTGTTTGTTTGTGTGTGTCTGTGTGAATTCTCATTCCAATGAAACCCGTAAAATAGAAAAAAGCATCTCCATCTCACAGCCTAGCCCATGAAAATAGAGTCAGTAGTTCTAGAAGTCAAACCTGATTCCCATAATATTGCATATATGTCCATAGTAGTAATGGTGTGCATGGATCGTCCCTCCCCACTATTCCATGTAGTTAAGGGGTACTATTTCCAAGCACAGGACCCATTAAATGGTCCTTCTGGGGTTCCACTCTGTGTAACGAGGACTTACTCTATATCTGATAGGGGATAACACTTAGAAGATAGAGTTCCCTCATCCTAATGAAATAGTGGGTACTACTCATAAGATGGATGAATTGTTCCCTAATGAAGCAGGGTGCCACATAGTATATGGAGGACCCATGCCCTAATTCCATAGGGGGCACCAAGAGAAGATGACATACACTCTATCTGATATGGGAACCACTCGGTAGATAAAGTACCCTCACCCTAATGACATAGGGGTATCACTCAGAAGATTGTGGATGCACTCCCTAGTGCATAAGGGGGTACCAATCAGTAAATATGGGACCCAAACCCAAATTCCATAGGGGATAACGCTCAGAGTAAGGAGTACCTACATCCTATCTAATAGGGGGTACCACTGGGTAAATGAATGGTGTGTACCCTGATTCCTTTCGGGAGAATCAATCATTAGATATAGGTCCCACACCCTAATTCCATAGTGGGTACCACTCGGTAGATAGGGGAGTCACACCCTAATTCCATTACGAGGTACAACATAGAGTAAGGAGGACCCACTCTAAATCAGACAGGTTAGAACACTCAATAGAACAATAGGGGACCCTTACCCTAGTTCCTTAGGGAGCTACCATGCTACTGATCCAGTATGATCACTATTTTCACTAAGCAGCACCAAAATAAGTGTCACACTTAGAAAATCTCACAAATTATATCAAAAGAAATTGCAGGGACTTCCATTATGTTCTATGCTAAAAAACTCAAGATAGGCTACTCGAAGGCAAAAGTATGATTCCAAACAATGGATATAGGAGATATATAATGATCTTCAGAAAGGATGAAGGGGTACACGAAATAAAAAGACCCCAAAATCATGTGGTTACTCTTATATTCATGGACATTTCAATTTCAATACATGGATAACTACTCGTATAGAACAACATTTATTGTTGGTAGTCACCACAACATTCCTCAGTCACCTGGGGCCAAGCCCGAGCTCCTTCCTTTGTCCATTTAAGTCTTCATTTTTCCGTTTACATCATTACATGACATGTTCTCTTGCAATGGGACCTTCTTGTATTCTATGTCACACGGTTTTTCTACCTAAGTAGGGTCACCTAGAAGTGACCCAGTGACACAACATGTGATCAATATCTTTCCCAAACCCTACAACCATAGTTGTAGGGGTCCTACCCAGCGTGTGCTCTTTCATGTAAATTTAGTGCAGTTTAGTTTTTTCTAGAATGTTAGACATACAATCAATAATTTTAGATCTTATTTTTATACTTCGGGTCTCACCTCTAGTCTTCCCAAAATTGGTGTATCTCAACATCGTAAATCGTTTCTAGCTTTCTAGTGGCCAGAAATTGATTCTCCTATCCCATGGGGTATATCATATGTCTCGCACAGCTTGGAAACATACTCTATAATTATATAATCTATTTTATATCTTGGGTCTACAAAAAAACAATCTAAATAATCTGATTCATCTTTATACCATTATTTAACTATCAATACCTTCATCACACGTGGTTCCATGACGAATTTGGGGCGTCCAATTATGATCACTCCCACCAGAAAATGTAGAATTTTGATGATGTGGTCTAATAATTACTAACTCTAGAAGTTTCTAGGAGAAAGGAATCAAAACAATTTAACAATCATTTCAAACAATTCATTCCCAATGAACAGATTTAGGGATATCTAGGGATATACAAACAAAATAAACAATTTATATTTGATGCACCAACACTTGAAGAGGTACGAATAGAACATATTATGTGAATATAATTGATCATTGTCTATCAATTTAATCAAATGGTGAAAAATAAAAAATGAATATTCATACCAAGGAATTGGATAATTCATTTTTGAAGAACGTTGTCACCAATGAATAAAAGGGTTCATTTCATTCGTTACACATAGATCAGCCCAAAACTAGTGGTTCAACAACATTTGATTCCGATACCCAAATGAAAGATGGAAGGAAACCCTCTCATCAATCCTAGGTTTATATAGATAATCCTAGAAATCCTCCCATAATAATATATTAATATAAAAATATAATTAGGTAAATTAAATTAAATAAATATATTTTTTAATAAGATTAATCTAATAGAAACTTCCCAAGGCCTCTTTTTTCTGAACATCCACTAATGACATATGTTAGGTATTTCATAGGGTAAACCTCATCTTCTAGACTCAATCATGCTATTTTATTTATAATATGATATTATGTTTTAGAGTAATCTTGATTTATTTAATATATTTTATTCTCATAATTTATAATATATTTAAATAATTTATAAAATTAATTCTAGGAACACCGGACCTTGGAATCACACATTTTCTAAGAGACTTTCTCTAAAAAATATATCTATAAATATTTCAAATTATTAAAAGGGAAACATAGGGTCTTTACATCATTCTCAACTTCAATATTTTCATGCCCACAAAGAAAAACAAAACAAAATGTTTGGGATAATGAGCATGAATCTAGTTCTCCCACTCTAATGTGTTCTATTATATGCTCTCATGCATCCATAAAACATAATCCAAGGGGATGGTCCATCAATGCATGGTCTTTTCCTATTGAACATAAATCTCCATTGGTTCCTTTGTAAATTTGGATCCATCTGCAATGTTTATTTTTTCCCCAATAAATAACATGAATGGTGTTATGAACATGTCTCTTTAGCTATGTCATGTGGAAGACATCATCCACCCGTTCCAACATTTGGGGGTAGGTCGACACAGTTAGAAACCTCACCAACCCTCTGTATGATCTTGAATGTCCTGATAAACCTCTAAGATAGAATGATTCCTTAGATGAATCTATATAATCCTCGTCCTGGGGAGAATATTTGGAAAACATTGTATCCCTTCTCAAACTCCAAGGGACTAAATCAATGATCTTTGTAATATTTATTCCTTATCTAGGCTATCCTCATCCCCTCACAGATGACCTAGACATTCTCTATAGTTACCTGCACAATCTATGGACCCATAAGCATTTTCTGAATGATCTTGGTCTAGAACAAGGGTGACCTATAATGTCTTTTATATAGGGAACCAAAAGGTTTCATTTCGATTGGAGAGTTGTAACTATTTTTTTAAGACAAATCTACTAGTGGGAAGTGATCCTCCCAACATTGGACGAAGCCCAACAAGAAATACCTTTGCATATTCTTCAATACGTGGGTAGTGCACTATGTCTTCCAATCCATATAAAGTTGTAATGTTTAATCATTCTCTTATAGGTCCCAATTTCCACATGTAGGCCTCTCAACAACTGTGATGTAATCAACACATCACAGTCAGAGACAAAAGTCAAGGGAACCCCATGACAGTGAAAAATATCTTGTACATACATAATCTATAAACTCACCAATAAAATATACTACATTATGGAATTGTGTTAATCAAACAACATGAGTTGGTAAAATATTACCTTGATGGAATCATGGAATCTTGTTTTCCATAGAAGCCTGTTCATAATGTATGTTGATATGTCAACCTGTTTCCAATCTCGGAACTAAAAAGTCTGATAAACACCTTCTAAAACCTAGTTCTCTGCCTTCACCTAATAATTGGGGACGAAAAAATAGACAAACTCATCCATTATCCATCTCATGTTAGACCACCAAAATTTCCACTAAATTTCTCGGTAAATCATCTCCATACCACGATGTATATCTATAGGCGATGTTTGAAAATCTCTCATCACCTCCTCCCTTATCTTGACAAAAACCAGTTTCTATCCCTAGAATAGAATGATGTGGTTCCCTCCTTCATAATATCTATCTGTTGAATCTTATGAGGAGATATGGTCATGAAAAACCTCACCATAGATTCCTCCCAACTATGAAACTTGCACACATGGAAGGGGAAGAGGAGTCAACACCATTACTAATGAAACGTTGAACCATCCTACTAAACCATGGTCGGTTGTAAGGAAGCCAACTACTCAAACTTATCCTTCACTAATTGATTCTGGTAATTCCTTCTAAGGTAATGTTTCACCATGTTTCCCTTCTTCGGAGTATATAATATCAAAAATTCATAGTTGTGAAGGAACTCCAACAAAAACCTCTATTACATGTTCATGTCTCTTTATGTGAAGACATACCTAATACTCTCATGGTATGAGTACTCATAAAAATGATATTCTAGAAGATATTTCCTCCACATAATTATATAATAGACTAGAACTACTAGATATAGGTTATTAGTCACATAATTCTACTCAAGGGGTCTCAATTTACACAAACAATATGAAATAACTACCTTCCACTGCATGAACATGCGGCCAAGAACATCTCATGAGAAATAGAAATACACTATGTTCTCAATTCCCCTCATTGGTAGTCTCAAAACAATATCACTTGTCTACCTCATCCTCAATACCTAAAAATATATGTGGCACTACTTTGTCTATGTAATTAGATACCCTTTCCACATCATAGTAGTCAATTGGACTGCAATCCTATAGAAGCCTTTCAGAAGCCTCCTTAGTACCCTAGAAAGCCTTAGAAACTTAACACCTCTGAAATAATATTTGGTGGCTCAAAAAATCATAACATTTATCTTTTCATGGTCCATATATAATCCATGATCATAAATTACATTACCCAGGATGTGAACCTCATGAATCTAGAATTGAAAATTGAATAGATTTCCATAAAGATGATTCTCCCAAAGAAAATATAGGACCATCCTCATGTTCACGATATAATAATCCTTAGACATTGGGTGTACAAGTATTATGTTGATGAAGAAATAAACAGACTGGTCCATGTGTGGATGGAATATTTGGTTCATCAATTCCATCAACACAATGGGGGAATTTTTCACACTAAAGGGAATTAATAGGAACTCATGTTGTTTTTAGTGAAATTAGAATTCAATCATTGGAATATTTTCCTTTAAAACCCACGATTGGTGGTAGTATGACCAGATATAGATCTTCAAAAATCATCTGTAACCTCACAATAGATCAAAAAAGATTACCAATCCTTTTAAAGGGATATTTATTATTTATCTAGTCCGAGTTCAAGTGATTATAATCCACACAAAGCAGTAAGATCTCATCAACCTCTTTCATGAACACCACTACAGCTACACCACGGGACACATTGGGTATGATGAAACCCTTTTCTCAAAAATCTTAAAACTACAACCCCAAAAAATGAAGATTTTCAGGGGATATCAGATATATTTTAGAATATATAAAAGTGATCTCATGGTGCAAGTTGGTAAAAAAATCTGCCTCCATTGAGGTAGTATGAGAATGTCCTTGGGGATGACATCCATAAAAGCCTCCATGATTGAAGGAATATGGATTCCAAAAGATCCTTTTCCACTAAGGGTTTCACATTCTAACAAATGGTTAATGGGATACAATTTCCTTCTCAAAAAACACACTCGCCCATCCATGAGATCTCTCTCACATAATAAAGAGAATCCCATCCCTTTCATGTGAAGATATCTGACTCATCTGTAATCACAGTCTTCTAGGATTAGGCCATGGAAGAAAACCATACCCAACATGATGTCCTAGTGTTATATAATAATCATAAAAGTTTCCCATGGGAACCACTCTCGTCTTACATAGATACTGTACTATTAGCCGTGAAAAGGTATAGAAGATGTGTTCCCTATAGGAACCACAAGTAAATGTTATTGGGATAAAATCTAAACTGGGATATCCAAGAATTTCATCCAAAGTAAAGGTAATAAGAAATGACTATCACATATATCTAATAATAATTAATCAATTTATAAATAACTAATATCATAACTCTAATCATCACACACGCTACTAGGATATAAGAAACCATCACCTATAGTTGTTCATAGCCTGATTCACCAGCTCCCTGATCCTAGTGTGGGAAACCAGGTATTAGTTTTGGAGGAGTCTCATACCATCATCCACCACCCATATATCCTCTTCTTCAAGAACCACATGTTCTTGTACCTTCTCCACCTCCCTGGGTGCCTCCCAATTCTCACCTGGGTGAACCCTAATCATGACATTGCCTCTACCAATTTAATCAATATACTATCGGCCTTCCCTCCTCAAAATTTTGGTTTTGGAAATCATGTTCCATTTTATATAACCCATAAAATTCACAAAAAATCCACTCTTCGGACTTCCCTAGTCATACACAAGCTTTATGTGCCATATGACCACATGCTTGAGTCTTATCATAGGGATGTCTCCTGTGTTGAGATCCAGTCAACTAGGGTCTGCAAGATGATGTAGATGAATCCTCCCTATAAATTCCACTACCATTTTTATCTACCTATAGTACCTATACTATTTATCTCTCCATCATCAGTCCCCCTCCCATTTAGGTGGTAATTCACAAGGGTACTAAACTAGAACAAATATCTCTACAGAGCCTGACTTAAAAATCTCTGACAAGAAGTATCCATCCAGAATCATGTTTAGAGATGACCATGTAAGGAATCTGAACCTCATTTCATACTAAGCTACTGTCATCCCACCATTTTTTCACTTCATAATCTTCTAAATTTGAACTGATCATAAGGAAGAAGGGTAAAACTCTATAAGGAACAACTACTGAAAGTAGGCCCATGAGAGTGTAGATTAATCATGCATCTATGTAAAAAGACTCCACCAGAACCCAACTACTCCCGGGAAGATGATATATTCCATTAAAAACACTTGATCATTTAGTGTTAGGATAATCTTAAAAGCACTGAGCACCAACTATATCCAATCCTCCAATTCCTAGGGATATGGATCGATGAGTAACATCAACAGCCACTGGTGCTAAAACTTGTAAAGTGTGTTTTTCATGTGTGCATCCTCAACATAATTTTTTAGTATGATCATCTGATCAACGTGTGGGGGTGCTACTAGCCATCCACCTAAAAGAAAAATCTTGTGGGTTGGACCTTAAAGTGAGGCCTTCTTACTCAGTTTATCATTATAATTATCCAAAATGGGTAGCTGGGATAGATATCATTGCAGAGGTATCCATAAACTTTAATCAAGTTGTAAAATATTCATATGAGAATATATATAAAATGGGGATCTCACTCAAGAAGGAAATTCAAAACACTCAATAATACATGGTATGTTTTCCATTTATCCATGTAACGAATGTCTTGATATGCTGAGAAAATAAAAAGTTAGTCAAGGTCCTGGTGAATGGATGTATCAGCTACTATTGCCATCACTGGAATCCCTAGCCTTAAAGCTACATTCGACACAGTTTAACATTACATCTCTATGTCCCAAAATATTCCTCACAATGGAACTACTCCGAACACAATCCCAATGAATGAAATACTCTAACCCAACTCTATCATGAACCTACCTAATGGGGCTCAAGCCACAACTACCACAAGACAGCCTCCATATTCTAGGCGTTGGAGAAAAGAATATAAATTCATAACTCGAGTAGGATGCCTTTACCTAAAGCACCTATAGAAAGACCCCACCCAACATTATCTATTCATTAGTACATAAGAATAATAAAATAAAAATATTAAATAGGTAGAATATAAATGATGCATGAAAAATATTTAAAGTTTACAAAAGTATAACATCATAAACTGAAAGTAATCGGGAATAATACAAACCAAACAAGAAATGTTTCCCAACCTCAAAAACTAGAATGTAAAATGTTGAGTGATACCAGCTCTTAATATCCACAGTCCAAATAATGTATGTAGTTTAGTGCACCAAGTATCCATAAGCTCCTATGTAATCATCATAGACCTATACCTTTTCTATAAAAGAAACGTCTCTTGTAGGAAAATCCCATGCAATGAGGAGTATATAAATACCTAGCAAGATGCTCTGAAAGCAGAAGGGGAGTAGTAAGAGACATGATATGAAAATGTAGATAGAATACAGATCATCCAAATGCAAGAAAGTATAAAATTCAATGACATGGATATATATATATATATATAATCAATCCAAAGAAACTAAAATGAGAGAGAAAAGGGGATATCCATATCATAACCTGGCCTATGAAAAGATATCCAAAAACTCTTGAAGTCCATCCATGATTCCCAAAATCTCACATGTAAATCCATAGGAGTAACTATGTGGAGGGGTGGTGCCTATCCATTGTTCTGAATAGTTTAGGGGGTACTTTATCCCAGAGAAGAACCATCTCCCTATTCCATCAAGGTGGTGCCACTTTTTTTAAGGAGGACCAATGCCCAATTCAATAAGGGGTAACACTTAGTAGATAGAGTACCCAAAACCTAAGGACATAGGGGAACCACATAGTTGATAGAGGACCCACGCCCTAGTGTATTATGGAGTACTATTTAGTAAATAGAGGAACTAAACCCTAATTTCATTTGTGGTACCACTTCGAGTAAGGTTAACCTTCACTCTATCTGATATAGTGTACCACTTGGTAGATAGAGGACCCACACACTAAGGGGTACCACTCATCAAATTGAGGCCTCACACCCTAGTACATCAATTGACTATGAATTAATAGATAGTAGACTCGTACCCAAATGACATAGCGGTACCACCCAGAATAAGGAGGACCTACACCCTATCCAATAAAGGGTACCACTCCATAAATAGTGGACTTTCACCCTGATCCATCATGGTGGTACCACTCAGTAGATTGATTCCCACCCCCAAATGTAATAGGGGGGGCACTCAATAGATATAGGACCCGCACTCTATTTACATAGGGGGTACCAATAAAAGTATGCAGCACCTACTTCTGATGCGATAGGGGGTACCGCTCAGTAGATATATATAAGACCCATGACCTAGTCTCTCAAGGGGTAGCACAAATGATTCAGCCATATCACTGTCATCATCTAACACCACCTAAATAATAATCACAGTCATAAATTCTCTCTTCATATCTGAAAATACACTACAGTGTCCATTATCACATTCTACATGAAAAAACACTCCGGAAAGGAAACTCATGATCCAAAAATTAGAGTCCAAATGAATGATATATGAGATGTATAAATTTATTCAGAATAAAAGAAGGGGTATAGGGTGTATAAGGGACACGATGTCTGGTCCTACCCCATGGATTGGATGTGTGCATACCGGTATAAGACTCACTAACTATGTTGCACTTCAGGTAATGTAGGTAGACTACATGGCATGACTCATCCACCTATGGTCATACCCATGCTCCGGGTCATGTTAGTGTAACTCTATTTGTGTCTATGTACTTCAGTACCAGGCGTGTTCACCTACATGGGAACCTTCTCATGTTCCCTATCACATAGATTTTCTACACAATGAGAGTCACCAGGAATGTGACCCAGTCACATGGAATGTGATACATTTATTTTCCAAACCTAAGTGCCACATCCACATGTGTAATAAAAGGGGTGTGGTCGTCTATGTACACATCATGTAGTTAGGATTTTTCCAGAATGCTAGATCTACACCCACATGATCCAAATCTGAGTCTAAGGCTTCATATCTCACCTCCAATCCTCTCAAAATTAGTGGATTCTAACAACGTTTGTGGTTACTATCTATCTAGTGGATGTAAATTGATTATGTTATCATGTGGGTGTTCTCTATATATCTTGTTCTCCTCACATGCTTCATGTGTCATGTCATTATCCTTTTTAGATCTCAGAATTATGAATCTTCTATCAGCGTTATGTGATTCATCCCCACATCCATCCTTGAATGATGATCCCTTCATCACACATGATTCCACCACAAATCTTATGGTCCGATCAGGATTTGTCCCTCCTAGAAATGCTGAATCATGACCTCGTGGTCTAATGATGACTAACATAAAAATTTATTCTAAAAATATAATCAAAAAAAAAATCTTAAAAATATTTTCCTAGAATTATTATCCAAAAAACACAAGAAAATTTATCCATGGATATAACAACAAAATGATAAAAGTAAATTTGTTGCTTAAGCACATGCCGAGGCTCAAATAATGCATATTAAATGAATATAAATTATCATGATCAATCAATTAAATCAAATGGGGATGAATCAACAAATTGAAGATTCCTACCAAGAAATTGGATTACTCATCAAAGAAAATACACTCTCAAATGAAGAAGATGTGTCATTTCAATCATTTTTCATCAAACATCCTAGATCTAGAGGATCCCCATTATCTAATTCTAATACTCCAATGATTGGGGGAAGGGAAATTCTCTCAATGATCCTAGGCTTATGAGGATAACCCTGGAGATCCTTCCATAATAGTGTACTTGAAGAAAATTATAAATAGGTTAATTAAATTAAATAAATAATTTTATCAATTTATTTAACAAAAAATTCTCACTGACGGACTCTTTTTTTTAGAAAATCCTACACTGGCATTTTTTAGGTTATTCCTAGCATAAACATCGCATTCCAAACTCAAACATAGTATCATATTTTTAATTTTCGATTCAATTTAATGGTTATCTAGTTTTCTTTTTGAGAAGTTTTATGTGTAAAATAAAATTGTCTTCATATTTTTATAAAAATAATTTTGGGAACACCAGTCCTTAGAATCAAACATCATCTAATAACCTGGATTTGATGATATATCTAGAAATTTTTCAGGGGAATAAATGAAAAGAGAAGGGTCAATAAATATGTATAATAATATCCAGGTATCTATTATTTTTTATATTTATGGCCATCATTGTTACATTAGAAAAATATTTATACATTCTCAAATGATATCCCAAAATGGAACCAAATTGTGAAATGTTACATTATTAATTAATTTATAGAGATTAAAGTTACTATAATAATTTTTCAAATATTAATTATATATTTTAAAATATTATCATTCTATATTATTAATATTTTCATGAATATAAATTTTATACACTAGATACATTTTAAAATCACTTGTTTCAGGTGGTAATTGAAAAAGAAAATAATTTATTTCGATGAGGTAGTAATAAGCATGTACCCTAAAAATGATATCATTTTCATAGAATTTGATGGGGTATAAAAATAATAATTAAAATTTATGAATATAATTTATGTTATAATTATTATTTTTATTCATTATATAATTTTTTCGTACAAACTATGTAATGAGATTATGGAAAATTGTACCCATCATTCTTGGGTGAGGTAAAACACCCAAACACATGAAAACATTTTTATTTTTCACAATGATTTTGGAAGAAGTAATAAAATTAATATTAAAATATTATAACAACATTTTATAATTTTAAAAAATCTTTATAGTATCATACCATCACTAATAGAGAGTAATTGGGGGCATAGAAGAATATATGAACTATGAAAGATGCATTGAGGGTATTACCTCTTTCTTTGGATGTTCTATATGGGTAACACAATAAGGCTCCTTGTATTGGAGTTTTGTAAATACAATGGATTAATAGGATGTATGGATAGGAGGTAATATATACTAGGAAAATGTATAAGTAGAGAAAAACATTATAGTTTGTGAACAAACATGTTGGTAGCGATCGACTTTTCTAAGTGAGAGAAAATAACTTTTTTGTAAATAATTATTACATTTTAATGTTTTTATGAAGCTATTCTAAATATAAAGGTTTAAAAAATGAAACATAAATTATATGGAACTATAAATTTTCTAAAAACCCTCATTCAAATATATTTTTATTGGTTTTGTTATGTTTTCACTTCTTTAACCCTTGATAATAACTACTGCCAATTAGTTTTTCACAAATGTAAATAAATTGTAATTTAAGTTGTTCTTTTATTCCAATAAATTAAATAAATCTTAATAAATAATTTATACTGAATGGTTTAAAATATAAAATTCCATTTTATTTTATTAAATTTAAAAATAATATAAATTTTTTAAAAATGATACAAGTATTATGAATAAAAAATAGTTTTTCAAATATCAAATTTTATGCTCAAAATTTGATTAGGATAAAATTATGATTATTTCATAAAGTTGAATTATTTATATTATTATTAAATAATGTAATGTCATGGAAATTATGTGTAAAATATGTTTTTTATATGCAATTATTCTGAGACTGTACGCTTTGACGGTAAGTGATTCTAACTCCTGATGTGTCCGGAATAGAATTTTGAAAATTTTTTAAGGTACATTATGTAAAAGTGAAAATGTATTTTTATAAAATTTGAATCAGGTCTTGATTCCAAAATAATATGGAACCATTGAATTCAGAATTCCAAGATTCTCCTTGAAAAGGCCAAACTTCGGATGGAAATGTCCAAACACAAAAGTCCGTTTTCAGAATTTTCAGAAAATAATAAAATTACATAAAAAAGTTATTTTCATTTAATTTCTCATCCGTTGAGTGGAAGATAGTGAATCTATGGTGAAACGATGAGGAACATTGATGAGGATCATGAATAGATCGTTAACTCACAACGTAACAATGCTTCAATGTAACTTAATAGTGACGTGGTTTCATAAATGATATAGGGTAATGACACGACGTCGAAGCATAATAGAAATGATTCGATATGTTTTACATTTATTTTTAATGACTCATTGGTCGAATGAGGAATTAAACTGAAAATATTCTCTGACAAACCTACTAAAAACTAACTCTCCTACGAAGAATAAAAAATGCTGATGAATGTCAAGAATCAACGATGCACCTCAAAAAACCGATTCGGATGCGACGAACGATGTTGAAATCTTGAAACCTTGAGAACATAATGTTTCGGAAACAGACGTCAAATAGGTTTGGGTTTAATTTTTTCATGTTATCCCCCGTTCTTATTCAATAAATGTTGAACATGAACCAACTCACATACAGGTTCGTTAGAAAATTGTGCTTTTATGCGGGAGGGTAACTTTCTTTTCAGATTTTCATTAATAGATAATTAAAATTATATTTTTTGATTTAATTGGAATCCTTGGACCTCCCATGTTTATAAACCTCTAATTAAGAGGGTGGGGCCAAAACAAACAACTCCTGAGAACCTTCTCCAAGTGCATTATTTGAGGTCGCACCCTCAAAGTGGCGACAAAATTATTCAGGGACCTTTGTTGTGGACAGGGTGTTCCCTCGAGAGTGCAAGCACAGGTGGCATGAAGAATAGACCACCAGAGATTGTCCAATGGTATGCCGAAGATATTATATAGCACGAGCTCCAACGTTGGTGGCTTGCGGTGGCAGCCGTGGGTGGAGGTAGGGGCACACTTTTCGGTGCGTCGTGACAGCAGTGGGAGACGTGGTGCCCGCCTAGCACCGCGTGGAGGGACGGCCCGCGTCAAGGTCATCTGGATGGTTCTGAGAGTCGCAGTCTCTCTACTATGGCATGAGGGCCCCACACATTTTTGGGTCCAGTAGAGGCCAAACATGGTATCCAACTGCATCTCATCCAGGTGGCGCAGCACCAGCCCACACTGCGCGGGCCGGGCTTGGAGTGGTGATCTAGGCCCCCGACCAATGGGCCACTCCCATGCCTGGTGGGCTGGACCCACGCTGGTGGTCCATACCCACACCTAGTGGACTAGACCTGAACTGGTAGGCCAAAAATGCACCCTTTGATCTGGGATGGACTAGACAGGGTCACTGGGTGGCCCGACGGGCTGGTCCCTCGACCAAACCGAACTAGGTCCAGGAAGGCCCACAAAGCCGAGCCCACTGGCCAGGCTAGACCAGACTGACCCAGATCCGAACTGGGTCAGGTCAAGTTAGTCAGAACTAAAATGTGTTAAGTGGAACCCCCAGTCTGGGTTGTTTGGGTCGGTCCAATTAGGTTATACTGGACCTAAATGCAATTAGTCTCTATTTAGTAAAAGGCTAATAACATGCAAACCAGTTTTCGGATTGATGAGTTGTTTTCAGTTTTGGGAACCTATCGATGAGGAGGCTCTTTTGGAATTACATGAGTATGATTTAATGTAAATTATTATTTTATTAATGGCTTGATGAGTGGTTCTCCTAGGCATGCTACGTACGGAACTCTTCCGCTGGATGAGACTTGAATATTATTAAATTTCAACTCTGTATGACTCGACTATGGCTCAGTGGGAATAAAATATGTGTGAATATGTAGGCCCATAGTGTGAAGCACTTTTATGTGACTTTTTAGGCCCATGGTACATGATGAGTAAGATTTCCTCAGTTGGCCAAGATTAGTTAGAAGCACTTATGTCTGACTTTAAAGGCCCACGATACACGATGAGAAGGTGTACCAAAGCAGTCCAAGGATATTGGGAAGATCTTATGTGTCACTTGAAATCCCCACTGTACATGATAGAGGAGGAAGTATTTAGAATATATGGTGTTCAATGATGTGGATGATGTTTCTAATATCACTACCCTAATTGTACACCAAGTGTGAGGTATCATGTGCTTCGTGCTTTACTTTATGAATTGTTGTGTAGTCTTCCCCTATTGTTTTGGGGTTCTTACTGAGTAATTTGTTACTCACCCCTACATGGGCTTCTTCCACACATGTTGTGTCTGGTGCAGATGATCGACTTTTCAACATAGACTTTGGTGGACTAGGACATAGAGGTGCTCAGGGAGACAGGACCAACATATGCTACAATGGTGTACTTGGTGGCCTTGGACTAGGTGGGTCCAAGTAGGATTGGTTGGATAGGATGTTCTTCTTTGGAATCCAGTAGCTACACTACTCTAAGGACCAGGTGGGGTTTTTCGCAGATGGCCATCATAGTTTCCCTTTTGTATAGTACAATTTTTAGTTGTTTTTTTGGGTTTTTATTCTGGCCCACTTATATTAGTTTTTCATGTACTCAACCTTGTTTTAGTGATACTTTTTCCCTTTTTAGTGAGTGATAATTGTATGGGTGTGTGTATGTGTACAAGTACTCATTAAAATGCCTCACTTCCAGGACGATGCCTTCGGTTCTAGTTTCCATCCCCTGGCCTTTGGGTGGCGGGTTTGAGGTAGTCACGAACCAGGCCCCAGGGGATGGGTACTGAAAAAGTGGTATCAAAGGGTGGTCGGTCCTTACCCAAATACTGGGAGTTTTTGTTTTTTTGGGGATACAATGTTTAAGTGTTTTGATTCTGACTTCTAGATTCAGGGAATCGATTGTTAGTGCGGTGGCTGATGTATCCATACACCAAGACCTTGAATTCATATTTTCTACTATATACATTAAAACCCTAGTTGCATAAATTTACCCTTATGTTATTTTTATTAAAATCCATCTCAATAGGTATAACCATATAAGAGTGGTATATCATGATATATCTCAGGATTCCACCACATGGATGACCATCCAGGGTCACGATACGAGTACGTGAGGACTGCCCACCGAGTGATGTGGTTTTCGTTCAGAGACCAGTTCTTGAGATGGCCCCACCTGGTGGAACAATAGTGCCACCACCACCTAATGGTAAGAATCTTCTGTTAGTGGTTTCGGCAGAGGAAGTGTGAAAAATCATTGAACATCATGGGTTTCATATATAGAGACCTCCTAGCTTCAGGGGACATACAGATCCTCAGGTCACTGAGGACTGGCTAGAGGTAGTGAGGTGGGTCTTCCGCTTAGTGAGGACACCAAATAACCAAATAGAGATCTTCGTAACAATAATTCTATATGTACCACATGTAGATGCTGGATCTTGACCACCCAGATGCACGATGAGGTGACCCTCACCTATGAATACTTCGAACAACTTTTGCAAGAAGAGTTTTCTCCCACGACCTTGCACTCTATGCACATTCAGGAGTTGCTTCACCTACAATAGGGTTGCATGATGGGGGTTGAGTACTCATTGAGGTTCATTGTGAATTCCCGCTACTCGAAATATATTGTATGATACCCATTTTTTAATGCTCGAGCCTTTATACAGGGTCATAGTAAGGAGACCAAGGTGTCGGTGTTGTCTCTCCACATCCCTACTCAGGCTGGGGTGCTGAAGCAAGCCCTTTTGGTAGATAAATTCTTAGTAGAGTAGGCACATGCAATTAGAGATACCATTAGAACCCAGGTGGAAGAGTCTTCAATATGTAGTAGATATCATACGCGATGGAACATGTAGGATAGGTATTTCAGGGGATGACCCCAGGACTCAAGGTCAGTAGTTTGAGGATCCCTATCTAAAGGGAGTTAGTAAAGAGACAATAAGTGTTTCATGTGCGACATGGAAGGAGACATGAATCGGGACTGCCCGACCCACTATACAGATGACCAATAGACGGTCGAGGGGCCACCAAGGTAGAGGTAGTGGTTTGAGTGAGGAGGTTTGCTGGGCAGAAAACGGGGCAGGGGAGTATGCTGAGTAGAATACAGTGGGAGATGGTTTATGTTGTTGCCACCCCCACCCCCAGGTGGTCCCCCCCCCCTGACCTTAGGTTGCAGGAAAACAAGGGTGAGCACAGATTCAGGCAGTTGAGACTTTAGTCCACGGTTCACCAAAGATGATCTAAGGTACAATCTATTAATTCTCCACCCTATCTTTAGTTTTTATATAGAGAGTTTCTAGTTAGTCTTTCCTTTACACGGCTCTCATTTAGAGCTTGATGATTATGGTGGAGCCTTTGGCTCAATCCTAATGTCTAGATATTTATATGGAATGGGATTTGATGATTACACACTGGTGTCGGCAGTGTTAGCTCACTCTAAGAGGAATGTGCTTAGAGTGGGATCTCCTAGTAGTAGCATCGTGTCCTTACAACGTCATCTTGGGTTTGGGCTGGTTATCCATAGTCTATGCACATATCAAATATTTTCAGCGTACATTGCGGTGTGTAAATAGATATGGGACCGTGTTTTCCATCACCAGTGAGAAGGAAATCCGTGTAGATCAAGACAGAATTTATAGGGGGTTGGTGCAGCCAATCACTCACCAGTTGGCTAGCCTCACCCTGAGTACAGTGGAAGAGAGGAGTCAAATATTTCTTGTAGTGGTGGAAAAGTATGAGGATGTTTTTATTGAGGATGTTCTAAAACTACCTCCTCATAGGGAGGTATAATTTATTATTGACCATTACACCAGGATGACACTGATATCCACATCGGCATATTGGATGGATCATGTGGAGCTTCACGAGGTATGGGTACTGGTAGATGACTTGTCAGAGAAGGGGTTCGTAAGCCCCAAAATTTCACCATGGGTATCCCCAATGCTTTTTTCAGATAATTCATATAAGAGTTTGAGGTTGTCAGTGGAATTATATTGTGTAAATCAGGAGACCATGAAGAAAGCGATTCCACTACTGAGGATCTATGACCTCTTCATCCAGTAGAAGGGAGAGAGGTGGTTCTTGAAGATAGACCTCCGATCGGGATATCACTTTCATTACGTACGAGATGAGGATGTACCATAGACAACCTTCAGGTGCCGATAAGGCCACTAAGAGTTCCTGGTGATGCCTTTCAGCATGACCAGTGCCCCAACAGTGTTCATGGGACTCATGAACAGGATATTCCAGACTTCCCTTGACCGGTTTATTATGGTCTTAATTGATGACTTCTTGGTGTTCTCAACATTAGAGGAGGAGCAAGATACACACCTACAGATAGTCCAGGAGACACTCCAAGAGAACCAAATTTATGGAATTCTCTCGAAGTGTCAGTTTTTTATTCTATAATTACACATTCATAGACACTTTATCTCAATGGTTGGAGTTTCAGTGTATCTAGAGAAGAGATAGGTTGTGCTTTCTTGGGAGCTACCCAAGATTGTGAATGTGGAGTGGAGATTCTTGGGGTTGGCTGGTTAAAATAAAAATATTGTGCCTGACTTTTCCAGAGTAGAAAATACATTATCATCTTTAACACAAAATGGAAATACCTTCTTGTGGATAGAGAAATATTAGAAGTGTTTCCAAGATCTGTGGTGAAGATGGACTATTTCCCCCATCATGAGACTACCAGAGGAGGGATTTGGGTATGTAGTTTACTGTGATGTGTCAGGGACCATACATGGTTGTTTCCTGATAGAGGAGTGACAAGTGCTCTCATACAGCTCATTAACGTTCAGACAACATGATCATAATAATGAAACCCATGACCTAGGGTTATCAGCAGTGGTCGTTTCCCTGAGGATGTGGTGACAGTACTTGATGGGTGAATGGTTTAAGGTTTACTCTAACCACAAGAGTCTGGGGTATATCTTTTATTAGATGGACATGAACATGATACAGTAGCAATTTCAAGAGTTCCTCGATGAAAATGTCTTTGAAATAGTATATACTTCTAGAAAAGGGGATGTAGTGGCAGACATGCTAAGTAGGAGGACCGATTTACAGTTGCTGAGTGAGGCAACGAAGAAGTTGGCCACGATGAAAATACCCTTCATGGATGATGGTGGAGATTATTAACTTCAGTTGATGGATGTTACTACCTCATTCATACATATGAACAGGTAGACACAACTAGTGGATGTTTACTTTGAGGCCCTAAATGCTCATTTATCCGTAGGATGGCCTCCTGGTGGATTTTTTTATTGGTAGGGAGCACATCATCTTTTTCAAAGGGCGTACCATAGTGCATGTGACATTGTGGGAGGAAGTGTTGAGTTAGTTCCGTACATCACCCCAGGTGGTACATCTTGGGGTGATGAAGATGTACCATGACATCTGAAGTCAGTGTAGGTGTCTGGGGATGAAGAAATAAGTGGCCAATTTTGATTCACGATGCCTCACTTGTTAGAAAGTAAATGCCGAGAATCATGTTCTAGCAGGCTTGGCCTAGCCACTTGAGGTATCAGAGTAGAAATGGGATGGTATCACGATGGAATTTGTGACCTAGTTAACATGCACATCTAAAGGCCAAGACTCTATTTGGGTGATAGTTGACTGACTAACCAAGTCATCTCACTTCCTACCCATTCAGGAGTAGGGACCGATAGAGGTCTTGGGATTCCACTACGTCCAAGAGATAGTGCGACTTCATGAGATTCCTTTGAATATCATCTCATATCTTTATTCTCACTTTACATCTATGTTGTGGAAGGGATTATAGGAAGTATTCAGGTCGTAGCTTCACATGAGCCCAGCTCTTCATCCCCAGATGGATGGTCAGACAAAGCAGACGATACAGACCTTGGATGACATGTTACTTTCTTGGGTCCTAGATTTTGGTCATTCTTGGGAGGACCACCTTCCACTGTTAGAGGATGCATACAACAAAATCTATCACTCCACCAATGGCATGGAAACATTTGAGGCCTTGTACGGGTCACCCTCCAGATCAACCCTATGCAAGACAGACAAAGGGGAGTCGGAACTCATGGGTCCAAAGTTTGTATGGGCTACCATCGAGAAGGTGCAGATCATCTAGGAGTAGATGAGGACTAGATAGAGTAGGAATAAGTCTTATGATGATAGGAGACCTCGTCCCTTAGATCATGAGGAGTGTAATCTGGTTTCCCTTCAGGTCTCACCCAGAAGAGGATTAAATAGATTTGGCTGGGGGGGAAACAATATTTGAGATTCATTGAACCTTTTTAGATCCTGAGTAGAGTTGTTGAGGTGGTGTACCTCCTAGATCTTCTCCCACAGATGCACTGGGTGAATGATTGTTTCCACATATCGTAGACGAGGAGGTACATGCAAGATCCATCACATGTCATTGACTGGGGAGATCTAGACATTGAGGATAAGGTGACATTTGTGGAGTTTTCTGTGGAGATAGAGAATCAACAAGAGTGGGTCCTATGAGGGCATCTGATTTCTCTGGTGTGAGTTCGGTGGAAAATGGGAATCTCGAGGAGGGAACATGGGAGTGGGAGGCTCAAATTAATGACTAGTACCCCCATCTATATGATTAGTTTTTTTTGCGATTTTTTGAATGTATTTACCTATAGTGGGGAGAATTTAATGTCTCAAAAATTCCATGTACTTTTTTATGGAATTATTCTGAGACCATATGCTTTGACGACATGTGATTCTGAGGCCCAGGGTTCCAGGAAAATGATTTTGATCTTTTTTTAAAGTACGTTCAGTAAACATGTGAGTGGATTTTTCTGAATTTTGAACTGGTGCTTGGATCAAAAATAAAAGGTCACATTTGAATTTAGAATTCAAGGATTCTCCTATAATTGACTTAACTTTTCCCAGCAAGGGCCAAACGAAAATTTGAGTTTTGGGACTTTTTGGAAAATAATAAAATACCTTTAAAAAGTTATTTTCTTTTCTTTTCCCATCTATTGAGTGGAGTATGGAGATGTTGCGGTGAAGTGATGAGGTGCATTGATGAGGCTCATTAATGGATCATTGACTTGAAGTGTAACGATGTTTTAATGTCATGTAACAGTGATGTTGTTTCAAAAATAAAATAGCGTAATGACGTGACGTCACATCATAACAAAAACAATGTGATGTGTTTTCTTTTAATTTGGATGACGCATTGGGGGAATGAGGAATTTTACTGCAAGGATTCCTTGAAGAACCTCTGACGAACATCCTCTCTAATGAAGAATGAAAAAATCCGACAAACGTCATACATCATGAATTCCCCTCAAGGAATTAGGTCGAAAGCGACGAACGATGTAAACATATTGAATCCTCAAGGATGCAATGTTGCGGTAACGAACATCAAAGAAGTAGGGGTATAATTTTTTCATGTTCTTCCCCATTCTAATTCTAAAAACTAAGAATGTAGACCACTCCATGAATAGTTTGATCCAAGAATCATGTGTTTTTGTTGGAGGGTAACATTCTTTTGGGATTTTCATTATCTGGGAATTTAAATTATCTTTTTTTTATTTAATTCAAATTCTCAGACCTCCCATGTTTATAAACCTCTAACGCGGAGGGCACAGGCTGACACGAATAAGGCTCGAGCACCTCCTCCATGTACATTGTTTGTGGTTAAACCTTCATTGTGCTGGAAAGATGATTCTGGGACCATTATGGTGAAGGGGGAGTTCCCCTGAGAGCGCAGGCATAGGCGAGGTGAATAACAGTCCATCGAATCATGTCTGGTGGTCCGTCGAACAAATGTCAGCACACCAACACTAGTAGAAGCGATAATGGCATAGGGTTGTGGCCGCGGGTCGAGGGGGAATCACACTCATTGGCGCCAGGAGGTCACATCCAATGGGCCATAACCAAGGGGCCGTAGTGACAGGTGGAGATGCGGCACCCGCTTGGCACCACATGGAGGTGCGACCCCCATCTGGTCCATTTAGGTGGTCTAGCGAGTCGCGATCACTCAACCATGGCAGGTGGGCCCCATGAGTCTATGAGACCAGGGGGGCCCAAGGTGGTAGTCAGCCTTGTCCCAGCCTGGTGGTGCACCATCGGCCCACACCGTGTGGGCCAGGCATCGGGCTGGCGGGCTGCGCCCCTGACCAGTGAGCTAGGCATGTCCCACACCCAGCAGGTCTATCCCATTCCAGATGGGCCCGACCCGCACCGTCGGGCTAGACCCACACTCAGAAGGCCAGCCCCATGCCAGTGGGCTAGACCAGCACCCCGCAGGCTAGACCCCTTTCAACGGGTGAATAATGCACCCAGTGGGACAAACCCACACCGGAAGCCCAGATGCTCACTCTTCGGGCTGAGTCATACTAGACAGGGTCGTCGGGTGACCTGAAGGGCTAGACCCTCTGCCAAACCGGGTCGGGTCCAGCAAGGCCCATTCGGCCTGGCCCACTAGCCAGGATGGATCACAACAACCCAGGCCCGAATCGGGTCAAGTCAAGTTAGTCAAACTAAACTGGGGTAAGTCAGACCCCCAGTCCAGGTAGGTAGGGTTGGTCCAACCAGATCGGACTGGACCGAAATGCAGTCGACCACTGTTTAATAAAACACTAATAAATTGAAAATTGGGCATCCGATTGATGTACTGTTTGAGATGTTGGGACCCTCTTTACGAGTCATATATTTATAAATTACTTGAGGAGGGTTTCATGGAAATTTATATGCGATGAATGGCCGGAGTTGAGGTTCTACCATGTGCACTACGTACAGAATCTTGTGGTTGGATGAGACTCGATGACTACAGAATTTGACTCTATATGACTCGACTATGGCCCAGTAAAAATAACTATTGAGTGAATTTGTAGGCCCATGGTGGTAAGAACTTTGGGATGACTTTTCAGGCCCACGGTACGTGATGAGATGGAGTACCTCAGTTGGCCATGATTAATGGGAATCACTTCTGTGTGACATTTCATGCACATAGTATGTGATGATGAGGTGTACCTAAGAAGATTATCGATAGTGGGAAGAACATCTATGTGACTTGGAAATCCCACTGAACTTGATATGGGAGGATTTATATAGTAGTTGAGGTGTTCGATGACGTAACTGATGATTCTACTATCACTACCCTAAATGTATACCTAGTGTGAGATGTCTTGTGCTTTATGCTTTACTTTGAGGATTTCTGCTTGGTCTTATGTTATTATTTTTGGGTCCCATACTGAGTACATTGTTACTCACCCCTGCATGGGCCTCGCACGCATGTGTTATGTCAGGTGTAGATGATCGACTTTTTGATAGAGATTTGATGGACCAGGACCAAGAGGTGCTTAGTGAGATGGGACAAATGGATAATACGATGATGGATTTGGTAGACTTGGACAAAGCAGGGCCCAGTAGGATCAGGTGGATAGGATGTTATACTTTAGCTTCTTTAGCTACACTACTTGCATGATCATGTGGGGTTTTCCGCAAATAGCCATCAGAGTTTTTTTTTGTACTTTTCAGTTTTTATTTCAATTGATGGGTTTGTATTCTGGCCCACTTATATTAGTTTTACATGTACTCAACATTGTTTTAGCAATACATGTTCCCTTTTTAGTGTGTCATACATTGTTTTCCGTTTGTATGAATACAGGTACTCAGGTAAATTCCTCTCACTAGCAGGTTGCGCCATTAGTGCTAGTCATTATCCCCTGGCCTTTGATCGGCTCGCTTGGGGTAGTCACAGAACGAGCCCTGGGGGATGGTGTAATAACCCGAATTATTCTTTTTAGTTTCATTGATGTCTTTTGTTGTACACTACAAAAAAAGTAGTTTGCACTACATGCATCCCTGACTTGACTTTCATTACACGCAATCGCGACCTTCCCCGATAGCGTGTGTAGTACGCAATACCGGGTTTCACTAATCAACGATATATTATTATAATATTATTATCGAATAGACGTTATGAATATTATTAACAAAATTTTTATTTTTATAACAATATTATTAATCTTACATGTTTTCTAGAACCTGGTATGAGAACAAAATAAATTTTTTGTGTAAAATAAGTATTTTTTTAAAAATGCAGTTTTGCTTCCTTTTGATGGAGCACCCATTTTAAATATAATATTAGACAAGTTTATAAGTTAAATTTTACAAAATAAACTTCTTATTTTGAATTAGGATATAAAAATGTACATTGGATAAAGTTTTGATATTTTTCTGACAACTTTCTTATTTTGATGAATAGTAAAAACACACTAAATTTTAATTAAAAACATCATTTTTCATCGCAATAATTTATATGGTTATATTATAATATTTAATGTTTCTAAAGTATAAATAGAATATATTTTACCATTTAATTTAATATATGACTTTACCATTAATTTTACATTGAATTCATAGGTAAAAACATTTCAATCTTTGGCAATGTTTTAACTTTTAAAACCTGTTTTTTTTAAATGAGATTAATTTTAAATTAATTACTGCAACTTCTATGTTTTTAATTTTGAAAAGTGGATTCCATATTTGAATTAAGTGGGTCCAAATTATTTTAATAGGTTAATTTTACTATTTTGATATTATTTATAGTAACTATGGTAATTTTTATTTACTGCAGTTAAAGGTAAATCCGGTAATTAAGGGTAAAAATAAGATTATAAAATTACCCTAACACCTGAAAAAATTCTATTTGATGCCTTAATAGTGACCCATATCACCTAAGGGTCGGGATAGATTCATTATATGAACTTTTTACCATGAAAATAATTTAATTGTTATTCAAACCAAAGAAAATGACAACATGTCACTATCTTAAATCTTATAAGTATAATAATTATAATTTAGTGATAAACATCATGAAACGTTGAAAATGAATAGTATCCAGAAAGATAATAAAATTATCTACATCATGTTAATTTATTTATAATTTTTAGAGATTAATTAATTATCATTAAAGGTGACACAATAGTGATGTTGAAATTATTTTATTGACTGAAATATCAAATAAATGGTTTTAAAAATATTAAAATAAATATTGGACGAACTATTTACTATGCTCCACCAATTTTCTAGATAAATATTACTTGTTAAACATATATTAAATATTTTAGTTCGAACATATCTTCTGTGTCGATATTATTTAAATTAAAATAGTTGAAGAGTGTCAAAATTGACACTATTGTTATTTTATAAAAATAACATAATAGAAAATTATTTAAAATCACAAAAATATTTAAAAATTAAAAATTAAAATTTATATGTGAGAAAATGTCATAAATAATCCAATTATGGAAAATTTACAACAAATAAGTAATTATTTATAATAATTTAAAATTTAGAATCTTATTTCTACAAATAAGATTAAATAAATTAAATAAGGATAAATCAAGTTGATAAGGTTTAAAATAAATTTCCAACAAGTATAAATTTTATTGGTTGATTAAATTACAACCCTTTCTCATCTAATATTTGAATATGAGTCATTTTGGATGGTTTTTAATTGGGTTTTGATTTATTATAAATTAATATTTTTGAGGATTCCAATGTTTCCCATCTCCTCCCTTATAAAAGGTCACCTCCTCCCTCTCCACTTCACAACACCTTGTGACTTCAAGCTCGGCCAACCCATGAAAATTTCTCTTCTCCACATCCCTATAAACAATCTGGAGGTTCTTGCCTTCTCAAAAGACCAACTCTAGTCTTTTAAGAGGAAGCTGAAAGGAGGTGTGTCGAAGAAGAGGTAATCTCTTCTACTGATTCTTTCAAGTTTCTTTCTTCTTCAACTTCCTCTTCTTTAGTATTTTAATTGTAAATTAATACAATAAGTATCACTAATATACTGATATGATATTATAAATATTAAACATCCCCATTTCACCTTCTATCCATCCTACAGAAAATGAAATCACTGCTCGTACGTACGTACAAAATATCGTCTCCACATCGTGGTGTAATTAGTTTTTCCACCACCACCTTACATGGATGGGTATAATGGTGTAATTAATAAATATATATGTTTATTATAATATAATACTAATTCTGAGATATTATATCATCCACTTCAATTCTATTCAATAATTATGGGAACGATGTCATCGCTCGTGCATACGTACGGACTACCGTCTCCATGAACGCGATGAGATTCATTTTCCATGATTTACCATTCAAGTATGATTATATTGTATATATATAATAAATAATCAAGAAATATATTACATAATTTATGTACATATATGTTTCATTTACTTAATTCCATTCAATTCCATAAGGAAACGAAAATAGCGTTCATGCATACGTACGGCCTACCGTCTCCATGAATGGTGTATTTTATTCCATTTATCGATCTATCATATATATTTATATACTGACTATATATTATATAAAATAATTTTTTACATTTTGAAATTTTATAAATCAGGATATGAGTTATAATATCAAGAACAACAAATCGAAACATGTACGATAAATGAAAAGATTTTACCCAAAACGCTGCTTTAACATGGAATTTAAAAAAGAATGGGTAATATAAAGTCATACGTGAACCATATATGATATCATAACAATGAATATTATTCTGTAATAATTCAATGACATTATTTAAATCATTATACAGGAGGTTCGGATACATACGAATCATATCGGACATAAGGTAAGGGATAACTTTTACTGTCTCATTTTTATCCGAGATTGTTTATTCATATGTATTTACTGGGGTTATATTTATCATCCACGTCCCTATTTTCTAAAAATGGTTTCATGTATGTTTAAAGACATTTTTACCCATTTTTTACTTTTACTACATTGTATGTAAGGAATCTTTCTTTTGTTTACCATACGAGCTACTTTTTGACTTTTCTGGAAAAAGTACGAGAAGAATTTTTTTTTTAACTTATATGACATGAATGGATTTTTACGGTTTCATAACGCCTAATTATCATGATGATTCCTCTAAAATATTTCATTATTATTTTCAACAAAATCCTTTTCTTTTAAAATTTCATGGCATTTTTTTGAAAAGAAAATGATTTTGAAGAAGAAAGGACATTTTCCTCAAGAATTCATTTCAAGTGTTTTGTCAAAACTATTTTCCATCTAAGATAACATTATTTAGTATGATTATGTTTGAAGTATAATGTCTCTATTAATTACATGGTTTGATTATTATTATAATGAAATGATATCCATTTTTTATATGGATTACATTATGATGCGATGATGTTTATGAAACCCATTTTATTCTTTGGGTTAGGATGAATGATTTATGTTTAATTTGTGGAACAAGTAAGAATGGTTTCATTATGAGATGGGTGAGACCTATATCTACCTCCAATTCATTGGGTAAAGATTTATATGTCATGAGATAGACATTGCTGGAACGGTAAGTTAATCCGGTTCAGTGACACAGGACTGGAATGAGGGGTGAACTCGATTCAGTAAGGGACATTGTCCACTAAGATGGTCTTGGCAGCAATTCCTTGGCTGCTATGGAAATCATATCAAGTTCTTAATGGTTTTCCACAATTACATGTTTTATTCCAATGCTATTTTATCATGATTAATGCTTCTTTATGATCTATTCCTTATGTACTACCATATTTTATGTCATTGCTCAAGATTTTGAGGTTTAAACATTATGTTCATGTTTTTAAGTTAAAATGTATATGATTTGTTTTATTTTCTCCATGCTTACCCTTATTGAGAAATTGAGCTCACCCTTTATATTTTTTCTTTTCCCTAGGATTTAAATAATGTTTTTAGGTAAGAAAACAAAAGGGGAAGATCTTTATGGGAGATGTGGAAGATCTTTCACCACTTTTAGAAGATTCTGTTTCGAGATTCCAAAGACACTAAACTTTTACGATCCGTGAGTGTTGGTTCTTGTTATGTATAACGTATTCTGCAAAAGTAATGTAATGTACATGTACATCATGTTTGGGGTCTCTACAGTTGGTATCAGAGGAAAGGATTAGTTAACCTTTGAAAACTAGGATGCGAAAAACTTTAGTGAAATCCCTAGATATATTTCTAAGGTATGTCTAGTGATGTCTCTAAGGTTAAGTATATGTATAGGTTATAGTCCTAGAATTATGGTAACGATATTAGAATTAATCCTATGATGTTAGATTTTGAAGGTTCTCCCCCTTTATTATGTTGTTTTCCCTAGCATGATTTTTGCATCTCACACTATTTTTTTTTGGGTTTTAGACGATGGATGGAACCCAAAGGAACCATGTTGATCAATGTAATGTACATGTAAAGACCCAGAAATTTCAAGGAATTTTTTTTTTCTTAATTTTCATTGTAATTTTACAAGAACGCAGTTTCTGACGGCGCCTGATTCTAAGGCCCGGTGTGCCTGGAATCATTTTCCGAAGTTTATGCTCGGGTACGTTCAGTGAACAAACGATCGGGTTTTTATAAATTTTGAACCGGTGCTTGAAATCAAATTCAGAGGGCACCGATGGAATCGCAGCGCTGGTAATTGCTTAGAAACGCCTCTTCCGAAGTTGTGCTTGCTCGGGTGTGGTTTTTAAATTTTTGGGCATTAAGTTAAGAAATAAAATAATGTGGTATGACAAATTTGATTTTATTTTTACTTAAAGCCGCTTAAAGCTGCTTAAGCTGAGTGGAAGCAGATAGGGTGGAACCCAAAATATCCTACCCTCTTGGTAGGATATTTTTTAGGTGGGGCCCGCATGAGCCCCACCGTTTCTTTTCCGCTAAGTAACGCACCCGTGAAAACCCCTATTAAACGAAAGTCAACTGACACATTTTCTAAATTCTTAACTCCCCTATTAATTGGGTGGTTAGTTCGTTACAATTAATTCTATGAATTAATTGTTCGTTACTTATCTTTGTTTTCCAAATTCTTCAGTTGATAACAAAATGAGATGAGGACTTATTTTATTATCGGCTTGTTGTGTTAGACCTTTGGTGAATCTCTAAAGATCTTAACCCTCCTACGCGAAGAACACGAAGAACGCGAAAAACGCGAAGAACGCGAAGAACGCCGGCCTCCGACGAAGGGCGACGAAGAATGCCAGACCCCCGGAGATTGACGCCGACGATCTCCCTCCGCAACACTTCTTCCATGACGATCCAACCCCGCGACAATCTTCTATCGACAACGACAAGATAGGGGATTGCGGTCCTTTTAATTCTTTTTGGATTATAACATCAACATGGATTTAATTGTTATAATTAAATCTGTATGTTCTTGATCCTCGGAGTTTGTCTGCACGATGCCGAGTACCGCGCGACAGTGACGCCCTTTCGTGACGCGACGATCATTTTCTTCTGCGACGGTCAATTCCGTGACGAACTCGAGTCTGATGACGACGTTGAGGTAGGTGTTGTTTTGAAAATGATAATACTCCATGTTTGTTTCCCTTCAAGGAATGAACACGGACCAACTAATTAACAAGTCTGTCCGTGGATTATTATTGCGGTTCAGGGTTTATCAAATTGATGGGAAATATTATGGTGATGTTTCAAACCGCTAACGCGATGGGTGCAAACCAACAAACAAGTCCGAACCACCGCATTCTTTCTCGTTTTAGTGTGCGGAATGGCGGACGACGACAAACGGGGCCGCAAGGGAGATTTGAGGCCCTTGCAGTGAAGGTCGGGTCCCAGGAGGACCACTGGCGAAGACCGCACGTAAAACGGACCACCGGAGCGCGTCCGGTGGTCCGCAGAATCTCACGCCGGCGCGTCACGCCGGCATGGCGGCGCCGGCGAACGGAGGCGGTGGCGGCGCCCGGCGTGCCGCCTGCAAAACCCGCCGCCGCTGAAGCCACGGCGGCGAGGCGGTTCCGCGGCCGCGCGGAACCGGGAGGCGGGACGCGGCCGGCATGCCGCGTCTGGGTGCTGCGGAGCGGCCCCCGCGTGGGGGCTGCGGTTCCTTCGCTTGGCCGCTCGGCCGGGCCATGCCGAGCCGAGCCGACCCTCCGGGTCTGGTCGCATCGAACTGGGTCGGACTCGGGTCGTGTCGACCCAGTTCTGGCTGACCCGGGGGGGGGGGGGGGGGTCGGGCTGGGTCGGTCCGGGCCCAGACCCTCATTTTCGGACCCTCTTTGGTCGTTTGCCCATATCATGGGCTACAGACCTCTGATCGACGCACCGTCAGGTGCGTAGCGATCCTTGGAATGATTTGGTCATTTCGGTATATCTCACTCAAGGTTTCGGAATGCTTTTTGTTCTTCCGGGTTGGTTCGAATACGAAACCAACCGGGCCCTCGGAGCGGAAATGCTTATATCTCAAGCTCCGGACGTCCGATTGATGTGCCGTCGACTTTGATGGATTCCTCTAAGTGAGACAGATCTTTTGGCTTACTTCGATCAAGGTTTGGATGCCGCAGGAGTGCGGTCGGGTTGGTTCGCTCACGAAATCCAACCGGGCCCCTGGAACGAAAAAGCCAACAACTCACAGACCAGGCGTCCGATTGACGCGATGTCTATCTCGTTGATTTCCTCTTGTTGAGACGGAACTTTTGGCATACTTCGCCTATGTTTTGGATGCAGTTGGAGTATGGATGGGTTGGATTATGCCCGAAATCCAACCGGGCCCTTGGAACGGAAAAGCTGATATCTTTCAGACCAGACGTCCGTTTGACGAACCGTTAGCGGCGTTGGTGATCATGTTGAGAAATGGTCCCTTTGAGTATACCATATGAGAGTTCGGGGTACAGTTGAGATACAGCCGGGTTGGTTCGCTCACGAAACCAACCGGGCCCTTGGGACGAAAATGCTAATAACTCACAGACCGGGCGTCCGATTGACGTGTCGTCTATTGCGTTGAGACCCCAATGACAAGGCGGTCTGTTGAGATACTTCTTCATGGGAATTTATTTTACTTGGAGAATCGACCAGTAGCTCGTGGAGTGGACCCTCCCGGAGGCGAGCGTGCGGAGTACGGAGACCGTGTAGCCGGCTGAGACCTGACGACTGCTTGTCCGATTCGTTTCGGAGTGACTTGCATATCCCAATGGGGAGAACTACTTTGTGAGGTGGAAGACCCATGGCGGAGGAGCACTACTGTGTGAGGTGGCAGACCCGTGGTACTCCACAGGAGGAGTACCTCTGTAGGCTATGAGGGGGAGCACTACTGTGTGAGGTGGCAGACCCATGGCGGGAAGCACTACTGTGTGAGGTGGCAGGCCCGCTGTACTCGACAGGAGGAGTACCTTAGCAGTCTTAGGTTGGTTAGAAGTACCTCGGAGTCGTGACAGGACCACTGTACTCTCCATTGACGGAGCTCTTCAGCAGTTACATTTTCGATAATGAAAATCCTGGTTTGAGCTGAGACTTTTGACCTTTGTGTTTACCTCATGATTGAGATGGGTCACTTGATAACTTTTGTATATGTATGGGCATATACCTGGGTAGTGGTTATCAGTTGATTTCATGATCTTGGTGTTTTCATCATGATTGAGATGGGTTACGTGATAACTTAGGTACATGCATGAGCATATACCTAAGTAGAGGCTATCTGTTGAGGTCTTCTTTTTGGTTAACCTTGTTGGTTTTTGTAAGACCATGAGGGTCTCAGGGTCCCTACTGAGTATCGTTATAATCACCCCTGCACGGGCTATGCCCGCACCTCGTTGTGTTGGTTGCAGACGACGGGCAGTGCTGACGGCCGCCGAGTGTTCGAGGACTGGACGGTACCCGGAGGTGGACTACACGACGAGTCAGTACCGGAGGTGGACTTCACGGCGAGACGACACTTGGAGGAGGTTGACGGGCGAGAGCGTTGTGGAAGCTATCTGTACCTACCTTGCAGGTAGGATCCGTGGTAGACGATCTAGGATCTGCGCCATCTGTACCTACCCTTCAGGTAGGATCCGAGGAGGACGACCCAAGAGATGCTTCCTTTCTTCCAGCTGTTTGTCTTTTTCTGTTGTACTTTGTTCAGTTGTAGTTGTACTTTCTTTTGGGTTTGTATTCTGGCCCATTTACTTTTCATCACTTCTCTTTGTACTTAGTGTTTTACTTTCGCTTGTACTCTGTGGTGTTTTGTTTACTTTTATAAAGGCAATGCCTTCCCAGTTTTTCGGGATTTACACCTTTGGTGCTAGTCGCCAGCCCCTGGCTTATGGAAGGCAGGCTTGGGGTAGTCATAGCACGGGCCCTGAGGACAGGTCATGACAAATTGGTATCAGAGGAGAGTCGGTTCTACCGCAGAACTTATAACTCTGATATTCCCTTTCTGTGAAGCAATAGTTTTAAGGGTACCGAGTGTGGTTTTCAGTTCAGGGAGTCCAGTGTTGGTGCGGGCGGCCGACGTATCCATACACCAGGACCCTAACAACTGATTTCCGACTTTGTGCACGAAAACACTGATTGCGTGTGTGATTCCCGAAGTTTTTAAATGTCAGCTCAAACCAGTTCAGCTCACTAGGTATAATCGTTTGACCGTGTCACCTTGTTTCTTTCAGGATGCCTCCCCGTGGACGACTAGCTAGAGCCCCGAGAGTGGTACGTACTGACAGCCCGCCGAGCGACGAGGCCTCAGTACAAGGCCCTATCCCAGTTGAGGCACCAATGGAGACACCAGCGGTACTACTACCTGTTGGTCCACTGATGCCATCATCCCCAGCAGCAGAGGGTGTAAGTCGCTTGAGCGCACTGCACGAGTTCTAGCGCCAGAGGCCACCCAGGTTCCAGGGAGGGACAGACCCGCAGGCGGCTGAGGATTGGCTGGAGGTTGTGGTGAGAGTCTTCAGGCTAGTGGGGACGCCAGTAGACTTCATGGTAATCCTTGCTACCAGCCTTCTTATGGTAGAAGCCGACAGATGGTGGAGCCTGATGCTCCAGATACATGACGAGGCGACACTTCTATGGGCAGACTTCGAGAGCCTGTTCCGGGCAGAGTTTGTACCAGCCACCCTTCGAGCGGTGCGTATACATGAGCTACTTCAGCTGCGTCAGGGCAGCATTACAGTGGAGCAGTATTCAGCGAGGTTCACAGATCTCTCGCACTACTCCACAGATATGGTACGAGACCCGTTCTTCAGGGCCCGAACCTTCGAGCAGGGACTCAGGCGAGAGATTAGAGCTTCTATTGTTTCTCATAGCATCCCGACGCAGACAGGGGTGTTGGAGCGAGCCCTCTTAGTGGAGAGTTCCCTTGCTGAGCAGTCTCTAGCAGCAGGACCCACCACTAGCCGGAATGTAGCAGAGTCTTCAATAGCAGGCAGTAGACAGATGATGCAGAGGTTCAAGAGGACCAGACCTACAGGTGGTCGACCGCATGACTCATGGTCGGTAGTACGAGGCACCAAGGGGAGGGATAGAGCCAGACCTGCCATGTAGTGCTACTCCTGTGGCGGGATTTGTCACATGGCACATGACTGTCCGACCCACCATGCAGATGACCAGAGGATAAATGAAGAACATCCTAGGCAGATACAGAGGTTCGATCGAGACGGACCGCAAGGAGCGGAAGGCCGAGGGAGAGAAGCGGTTCGTGCAGCTGGAGGTGGAAGACGCTACGAGGTGTTGCCACCACCACCACAAGGAGGTCCACCCCGACTGCAGGGGGTTGGTGGACATGGGAGAGCTCAGCTTCAGGTAGCTGAGGCCTACGATCATGGAGCTCCGGAAGCAGATGGACAGGAGCAGAACTAGTGGATACGTCCCTTGTACTTCTAGTTCCATATTACAATTGTATTCGTGTCTTTGTACTATGAGCTGCAATAATAAAAATAAACCTATATTGTGATGTTTTCTTTCCTGTCCTTTTTGTTTGGTTGATACTGAGTGGTCCTAGTTAAGACTGTTGACTTGACCCTCACTTTAGAGATTTCTACTGGAGGAGACCCAGTGACCTCACACTGATGCCGATAGTGTGACTTGACCCTTGGAGGTGAGAGTGACAGTTGGATCTCTTGGTAGTTACGTCGAGGCCTTACGACGTCATCCATGGAATGAATGCATCATTCATGTCGGGATTGACTGTATTAGGAAATGAATGTGGTTCATCTAGGGGATGAGACCAGATTTCTCTTATCAGCAAAGAAGAAATCATAGCAGCTCTTGTGAGACTAAAGAAGGTGCATATCATCTAAGAGTGGATGAAGACTACACAGTGCAGTAAGAAACAGGAAACCGGTGCCAGTGTCATAGACTCGGGCGTGTTAAATGTTTCATGAAAAGGAATCTTTAAAGAGAGATGACTATGTGAAGTAGCAGACATGGAGGCAGAGCTAGGAGAGCATCATGAGGTGGTGTACATCTTAACATGCTACAACCACCTGCCTTAGTTATCCCTGCCAGGCTCAGGGAGTTGGAGGGCGGAGGAAGAGTGAAGCTGCATGCGGTCAAGGAGTGTGACCAATGGCTCTAAAAATGATTCAAGGGATGGTCTATGCCCACTACTAGCTGCTATAGTAATAGGCGTTGATATGAATCATTCATCGCTTTCACAAATCTTGTCCCAGACCTAGAGTTTCCGGTAAGCCGTAGACTTGACCCTCACGTCTGGAGATACCTTGGGAGAAGACTCGATAATCACATTTACGCCGACGGTGTGGTCAGACCCTCGAGGCGAGAGTTTCGGTTGGAATCTCTTGGTGGCAGCATCGAGGCCTTACGACGTTGGTTTGAGTATGGACTGCGCAATCACTGTTCATACACAAATTAACGGTATTAGGCAAAAAGGTTGTGGTTTAACTACGATGTTGGGATGGGTTTTCCTTGGTCGGCGAAAAGGAAACCCCAGGTAGCATAAGATAACTCATGCATAGGAGGGTGCGACCAATCACTCTTAATTCGGTCAACCTTACCCTCGTGGCAGCAGTCATTTCGAGTTTCAGTTCTAACAGGAATTGGAGACCTCTAGAGTTCGAGGATGACGATCACGTCCTTATACGGGTCTCACCTCGACGAGGTTTATGGAGATGTGGAAAAGGCGACAAGTTATCTCTGAGGTTCAGTGGACCTTCTTAGGTCCTTAGCTGGGTAGGAGGGGTGGTTTACCGCTTGACCCATCCACCTCAGTTGCACTAGGTGTGCAACGATTTCCACGTATCTCAGTAGAGGAGATACGTGCTCGACCCTTCACATATCATCGACCATGGGGAGCTAGATGATGGCGATGGGGTGACTTTCACGGAGGTTCCAGTGGGGATCGAGGATCGATAGGGGTTATCCTACTAGGGTGGTCGATTCCTCAGGTTCACTTTCTTTGGCAGTACGGGAACCTCCAGGTGAGCACATGGGAGCGGAAGGCTCAGATGCATGCTCTGTACCGCTTTTGTGACCCTAGTTGGTGTTAAAGCTTTATGAGGACGTAAAGCCCTGAGGTGGGAGTAATGTAAAGTCCCAGAAATATCAAGGAATTTTTTTTCTTCTTAATTTTCTTTGGAATTTTACAATAACGCAGTTTCTGACGGCGCCTGATTTCGAGGCCCGGTGTGCCCGGAATCATTTTCCGAAGTTTACGCTCGGGTATGTTCAGTGAACGAATGAGCAGGTTTTTCTAACTTTTGAACCGGTGCTCGGAATCAAATTCTGAGGGCACCGATGGAATCGCAGCGCCGGTAATTTCTTATAAACATCTCTTTCGAAGTTTCGTTTTCTCGGGTGTGGTTTTTAAATTTTTGGGATTTAAGTTAAGAAATAAAATAATGTGGTACGACAAATTTGATTTTATTTTTACTTAATGCCGCTTAAAGATGCTTAAGCTGAGTTGAAGAGGATAGGGTGGAAACCAAAATATCCTACCCTCTTTGTAGGATATTTGTGAGGTGGGGCCCGCACGAGCCCCACCGTTTCTTTTCCGCTAAGTAACGCACCCGTGAAAACCCCTATTAAACGAAAGTCAACTGACGCATTTTATAAATTCATAACGCCCCTATTAATTGGGTGGTTAGTTCGTTACAATTAATTCTATGAATTAATTGTTCGTTACTTATCTTTGTTTTTCAAATTCTTCAGTTGATAACAAAATTAGATGAGGACTTATTTTATTATTGGCTTGTTGTGTTAGACCTTTGGAGAATCTCTAAAGATCTTCACCCTCCTACGCGAAAAACACGAAGAACGCGAAGAACGCGAAGAACGCGAAGAATGCCGGCCTCCGACGAAGGGCGGCGAAGAACGCCGGACCCCCGGAGATTGACGCCGACGATTCTCCCTCCGCAACGCTTCTTCCACGACGATCCAACCCCACGACAATCTTCGATCGACAATGAAAAGGTAGGGGATTGCGGTCCTTTTAATTCTTTGTGGATTATAACATCAACATGGATTTAATTGTTATAATTAAATCTGTATGTTCTTGATCCTCGGAGTTTGTCTGCGTGATGCCTAGTACCGCGCGACAGCGACACCCTTCCGCGACGTGATGATCCTTTTCTTCTGCGACGGTCAATTCTGCGATGAACTCGAGTCCGATGACGGCGTTCAGGTGGGGGTTGTTTTGAAAATGATAATACTCCATGTTTGTTTCCCTTCAAGGAATGAATGCGGACCAACAAATTAACAAGTTGGTTCGTGGATTATTATTGCGGTTCGGGGTTTATCAAATTGATGGGAAATATTATGGTGTTGTTTCAAACCGCTAACGCGGTGGGTGCGGACCAACAAACAAGTCCGAACCACCACTTTCTTTCTCGTTTTAGTGTGCGAAATGGCGGAAGATGACAAACGGGCCCGCAAGGCCGATTTGAGGGCCTTGCAGTGAAGGTCTGGTCCTGGGAGGACCACTGGCGAAGACCGCATGTAAAACGGAC
Source organism: Viscum album (assembly GCA_963277665.1). Taxonomy (NCBI): domain Eukaryota; kingdom Viridiplantae; phylum Streptophyta; class Magnoliopsida; order Santalales; family Viscaceae; genus Viscum; species Viscum album. The sequence continues at coordinate 601,862,273 of OY728136.1, read as the reverse complement.
CACCGGAGCGCGTCCGGTGGTCCGCGGAATCTCACGCCGGCGCGGCGGCGCCGGAGAAAGGAGGCGGCGGGGGCACCCGGCGTGCCGCCGGCAAAACCCACCGCAGCTTCAACCGCGGCGGCGAGGTGGTTCCGCGGCCGCGCAGAACCGGGAGGCGGGACTCGGCCGGCATGCCGCGTCCGGGTGCTGCGGAGCAGCCCCCGCGCAGGGGCCGCGGTTCCTTTGCTCGGCCGCTCGGTCGGGCCGAGCCGTGCCGAGCCGACCCGCCGGGCCGGGTCGCACTGAACCGGGTCGGACCCAGACCCGGGTCGGGTCGACCCGGTTCGGGCCGACCCAGGGGGTCCGGCCAGGTCGGTCCGGGCCCAGACCCCCGTTTTCCGACCCTCTTTGGTCGTTTGCCCATATCTTGGGCTACGGACCTCCGATCGACGCACCGTCAGTTGCGTAGCGATCCTTGGAACGAGTCAGTAGTTTCGGTATATCACACTCAAGGTTTCGGAATACTTTGTGTTCGGCCGGGTTGGTTCGAATACGAAACCAACCGGGCCCTCGGAGCGGAAACGCTTATATCTCGAGCTCCGGACGTCCGATTGACGTGCCGTCGACTTTGATGGATTCCTCTTAGTGAGACGGATCTTTTGGCTTACTCCACTCGAGGTTTGGATACCGTCGGAGTGCGGTCGGGTTTGTTTGCTCACGAAATCCAACCGGGCCCCTGGAACGAAAAAGCCAATAACTCACAGACCGGGCGTCTGATTGATGCGCTGTTTGTCTTGTTGATTTCCTCTTATTGAGAAGGAACTTTTGGCATACTTCGCCCGAGTTTTGGACGCAGTTGGAGTATGGCCGGGTTGGATTATACCCAAAATCCAATCTGGCCCTTGGAATGGAAAAGCTGATATCTTTCCGACCATACGTCCGTTTGACGAACCGTCAGCGGCGTTGGTGATCACGTTGAGAAACGGTCCCTTTGAGTATACCCTGTGAGAGTTCGGGATACAGTTGAGATACGGCCGGGTTGGTTCGCTCACGAAACCAACCGGGCCCTTGGGACGAAAAGGCTAATAACTCACAGACCGGGCGTCCGATTGACGTGTCGTCTGTTGCGTTGAGACCCCTATGACAAGCCGGTCTGTTGAGATACTTCTTCGTGGGACTTTGTGTTACTTGGAGCATTGACCAGTAGCTCGTGGAGCGGACCCTCCCGGAGGCGAGCGTGCGGAGTACGGAGACCGTGTAGCCGGCTGAGACCTGACGAATGCTTGTCCTATTCATTTCGGAGTGACTTGCATAGCCCAGTGGGGAGCACTACTTTGTGAGGTGACAGACCCACGGCGGAGGAGCACTACTGTGTGAGGTGGCAGACCCGCGGTACTCGACAGGAGGAGTACCTCTGTAGGCTCTGTGGGGGAGCACTACTGTGTGAGGTGGCAGACCCATGGCGGGAAGCACTACTCTGTGAGGTGGCAGGCCCGCTGTACTCGACAGGAGGAGTACCTCAGCAGTCTTAGGTTGGTGAGCAGTACCTCGGTGTTGTGACAGGACCACTGTACTCTCCAGAGATGGAGCTCTTCAGCAGTTACAGTTTCGATAATGAAAATCCTAGTTTGAGATGAGACTTTTGACCTTTGTGTTTACCTCATGATTGAGATGGGTCACTTGATAACTTTTTTATATGTATGGGAATATACCTGGGTAGTGGTTATCCATTGATTTCATGATCTTGGTGTTTTCATCATGATTGAGATGGGTTACGTGATAACTTAGGTATATGCATGAGCATATACCTAAGTAGAGTTTATCTTTTGAGATCTTCTTTTTGGTTAACCTTGTTGGTTTTTGTAAGACCTTGAGGGTCTCAGGGTCCCTACTGAGCATCGTTATACTCACCCCTTCATGGGCTATGCCCGCACCTCGTTGTGTTGGTTGCAGACGACGGGCAGTGCTGACAGAGGCCGAGTGTTCGAGGACTGGACAGTACCCGGAGGTGGACTACACGACGAGTCAGTACCGATGGTGGACTTCACGGTGAGACGACACTTGGAGGAGGTTGACGGGCGAGAGCGTTGTGGAATCTATCTGTACCTACCCTTCAGGTAGGATCCGTGGGGGACGATCTAGGAGCTATGCCATCTGTACCTACCCTTCAGGTAGGATCCGAGGAGGACGACCCAGGAGCTGCTTCCTTTCTTCCAGCTGTTTGTCTTTTTCTGTTGTACTTTGTTCAGTTTCACTTGTACTTTCTTTTGGGTTTGTATTCAGGCCCATTTACTTTTTAGCACTTCTCTTTGTACTTAGTGTTTTACTTTCGCTCGTACTCTGTGGTGTTTTGTTTACTTTTATAAAGGCAATGCCTTCCCAGTTTTTCGGGATTTACGCCTTTGGTGCTAGTCGCCTGCCCCTGCCTATTGAAGGTGGGCTTGGGGTAGTCATGGCACGGGCCCTGAGGACAGGTCATGACAGTACAATGCAATGATTTTCATCCTGAAAAAACCAATGTTATAGGAGATGGAGTGAAAAGTATTATTTTCATACTTACACAAGCTATGAATCATTCTAAACATCCAAATGAGCAGAGATAGGAACAATATTCTATTGAGTCCTTCATGAGGTAACACCCACCTTCTTTCAGTGGATCTTCTGATCGCCTTTTTTCTGAACAATGGATTTGTACCATTGAAAAGATATTTTTGATACTTTGATGTTCAGAGCATGAAAAAATCATTTTGGCTATTTACCGGTTAGAAGGTTAAGAAGACCAGTGGTGGAATCTAGTTAAAAAAACAAGGACTCAAGATGAAATTGAACCCATGGAATGGGACGAGTTCAAGAACTTGTTTTTAAATAAGTACTTCCCTCGTATTCCTCAACCAAAGATGGAAAAGGGGTTCCTTGAGCTTAAGAAAGAGGATGATGAATCTGTTGGTATATAAGAAGAAAATTTTACTAGGATTGCAAGGTATGCATCTGGATTTATCATCCAACCTGAAAGTAAAGTTGATAGATTCTTCATTGTCTTAAAACAAAGTCATCGAAGGGCATTAGATATAAGAGACTTTAGTAGCTATGAAGAAATTGTGCATTGTGCTATCAAGGTAGAACTGGAAGTTTGTGTTACATATCCATCTCATGGTTTTGACAAAAAATGAAAGATGGAGTTCAAGGAAAAGTATCAGAACAATGGTGAAAATAAGATGAATGTTACTTTATGCTCAATGTGTGGAAAGAAGCATTGTGGAGATTGTCTAAAAGGTACTAGAAAATGTTTCAACCTTGTAAAATAAGTCCGTCGAGTAGTTGAGTGCCTAAGTAATGGGAAAAAGGTTTCTAATGTCGTGAAAAGAGAAAAGACTACAGAGAACGCTCCACTAACATATCAATGATTCAAGTGCAAGGAAATGGGGCATTATACTAATCAATGCTCTAATCTAAGGGTTAATGATGATCGACATGAGAAACCTCTTAGGGAAATGGATAAAGGGAAGTCACATGCGATCACTATTTTTGATGTTGAGTATGAAAATGATGTTGTGGAATGATTAAGTGTTTATGTAATGGGATTTCAAAATAGTATCATGGAATCTCATTTATGGTAACGTGGAATTTTGGAATATCTATGTATTGGCTTTCAATAATTATATGGTAATGGTATCCATGAAAAGTGATTGAAATATTCTTGTAATGCAGATGATATGTGCAAAATGAATGAATGAGGAGAAAATAATATGTTTGACAGTATTCATGATATCATGAATGATATAAGGACAAACTTATATCATGGTTTGAGTATATAGAATTTTTGGGTTTTGGTATGTGGAAAGTGTAAACTTTTGACATAATTCATGTTTTCACTAAGGTTCTATGGTAATTTATGTTTCAAGAGAATACATGATTAAGGAATTAACATGATTGGAATGTGACCAACAAGATATATCGTGTGATAAATGATGGTATTCACATGCTCGGTAGACGACATTTCTAGTAGTTTTTTTATACTATGTGCTTTGACATAAGTATTTTGGATAAGCCTAAAGATTGGAATAGACTATGTTGGACATAAGTTAGTATTGTTTAAGGATAGAACTATTTTGATATTATTGATGGGATGTTATAATAATGTAGTTTTAGAAAAAGGACAACCAGGAGGATGGGCGACAACCCATCACGTCGGACAAGGCTGTAGAAATCGAACCCACAACCGAATTGTGACAGGTCATTATCACCCACCACTGGCCTACAAGAAGTCCCTGGTTAGTACCACCTAGTTTTATTTTATTAAGCGGTATCACAGATGAAGTATAAGTCCATTTTTGGAACCATATACGATTAATCTCACCATAGATGGACTTATATATATAACTTTTTCTAACATTATGTTTGAGACAGATGGAATGACCTATCATTCTATCGCATGATCTACTAACACTTAAAGAATTAAAAATTCAACTTCAATTATTTAAGAGATAAAGTGGAAATTGTTCAATCCATGAACAATGGTGAGATTATACTGAAATAAAGTAAGTATTTCTTCTAATTAAAATTCTTCAACTTTAAGGAAATGATCTTGAAAACCAAAAATGTTTTCCTACTATCTTCATATCTGATGAATTAAATGGTACCTTATATCATCAAAAATTTATGTCTTTGTGATTATTTTATTTTTCATAGCCATGTTCTCTACCACTCTCCCTCATAACGTGATGGATTGATTTCTCTTCCATATCCATATTTTCACCTATTTTCTCCTATATGGAAACCCAGTGATGAATTACTTTGGGTAATCATTAAATTTTATACTTTAGTTTTTAAAATTAAGTTTTAGAATTCCTTTTTACGATGTGGTTTTCTATGAAATAAACTTTCAAGTAGTAAACCATTTATAACCCCAACGAACTTCGAAGGAAAAATTCATTTTAAGGGGGGTAGAATGTAACAACTCGAGATTTTATGAGAATTATTATTTTTAATTTCATTGATGTCTTGTGTTGTACTCTACAAAAAATGGAGCTTCCACTATACGCATCCCTGACATGGCTTTCATTACTCGCAATCGTGACCTTCCTCGATAGCGTGTGTAGTACGCAATACCGTGTTTCACTAAACAACGATATATTGTTATAATATTATTATGGACTAGTAGTTATGAATAGTATTAACTATATTTTGAATTTTATAACATTATTATTCATCTTACACGTTTTCTAGAACATGGTATGAGAACAAAATAAATTTTTCGGGTAAAATAATTATTTTTCAAAAAATGCAGTTTTTCCACCTTTTGAGGGAGAACCCATTTTAAATATAATTTTTGACAAGTTTATAAGTTCAATTTTACAAAATAAACTTCTTCTTTTGAATCAGGATATAAAAATTTACATTGGATAAAGTTTTGATATTTTTCTGACAACGTTCTTATTTTTATGAATAGAAAAAACACGCTAAATATTAAATAAAAACAACTTTTTCATTGCAATAATTTATATAGTTAAATTATAAAATTGAATGGTTTTAATGTATAGATATAATAAATTTTTACCATTTAATATAATGTATTTCATTACATTTATTTTACATTAAATTCATAGGTAAAAACATTTCAATCTTTGGTAATGTTTTAACTTTTAAAACTTGTTTTTTAACAACGATATTAATTTTAAATTAATTACTGCAACTTATGTGTTTTGAATTTTGAAAACATGATTCCATATTTGAATTCAGTGGGTCCTAATTATGTTAATATTTTACTTTTATTTTTTTGATTTTATGAATAATAACTATGGTAATTTTTATTTACTGTAGTTAAATGTAAATCTGGTAATTAAGGGTAAAAATAAAATTATAAAATTTCACTAACACCTGAAAAAATTATATTGGATGGATAAAAGAAAACCCATATCAGCTAAGGGTCTGAATTGATTCATTTTATAGACTTTTTACCATGAATATAATTTAATTATTATTAAAACCAAAGAAAGTGACAACATGTCACTCTCTTAAATCGTATAAGAATAATAATTTTAATTTAGTGATAAAATTCATGAAACATAGAACATGAATAGTCTTAAAAAATATAATACAATTATATAAATCATTTAAATTTATTTAGAATTTTTACGGATTAAATAATTATCATTAAAGGTGACACAATAGTGATGTTGAAATTATTTTATTGATTGAAATAACAAATAAATGGTTTTAAAAATATTAAAATAACTATTGTATTAAATATTTATTAAGATCCCCAAATTTTATAGATAAATATGACATGTTAAGAATCATTTAAATATTTTATTTCCTACTTATCTTCTATGTGGATTTTATTTAAATTCTAATAAATGAATCATTTCAAAATTGACAATATTGTTATTTTATAAAAATAACATAATATAAAATCTTTTAAAAATAACAGAAAAATATTTAAAAATTATAAATTAAAATTTATATGGTCTAAAATTTCATAAATTATCTAATTATAGACAATTCACAACACATAAGTAATTATTTATAAGAATTTAAAATTTAGAATCTTATTACCACAAATAATATTAAATAAATTCAATACAGATAAATCAAGTTGATAAGGCTTAAAATAAATTTTCAACATGTCTAAATTTTATTGGATGATGAGAGTAATACCCTATCTCATCTAATATTACAATATGGGTCATTTTTTGTGGTTTTTAATTGGGGTTTGATTTATTATAAATTAATATTTTTTAGGTTTCCAAAGGTTCCCATCTCCTCCCTTATAAAATGGAACCTCCTCCCTCTCCTCTTAACAACACCTTGAGCCTTCAAGATCAGCCAACCCCTACCCATTTCTCTTATCCACTTCCCTAGAAACGTTCTGGAGGTTCTGGCCTTCTCAAAAGACCATCTCTAGTTTTTTAAGAGGAAGCTTAAATGAGGTGCATTAAAGAAGATGTAATCTCTTCTACCGATTCTTTCATGTTTATTTCTTCTTCAACTTCCTCTTCATTAGTTGTTTTATTGTAATGTAATACAATATGTATCACTAATATACTGATATGATATTATAAATTTGAAACAACCCCATTTCACCTTCTATTCATCCAATAGAAAATGAAATCACCGCGTGTGCATACGTACGGAATACCATCTCCACGTCGTGGTGTAATTAGTTTTTCCACCACCATCTTACTTGGATGTGTATAATGGTGTAAAAAATATCTATATTTGGTTATTATAATATCATATTGATTCTGAGATATTATATCATCCACTCCAATTCTATTCAATAAATATGGGAATGATATCATCGCTCGTGCGTACCTATGGACTACCATCCCCACGAATGCGATGAGATTCATTTTCCATGATTAACCATTCATGTATGATTATAAAGTATATACATAATAAATAATAATGAAATATATTACATTATTTATGTACATATATGTTTCATTTACTTAATTTTATTCAATTCAATAAGGAAACGAAAACAACGTTCATGCGTATGTACGGCCTACCGTCTCCATGAATAGTGTATTTCATTCCATTTATCGATCAATCATACATATTTATATACTGACTATATATTATATATATATATATATATATCATGTTTTAAATTTTGGAATTAAGTAAATCAGGATATGATTAATAATATCAAGAATAAAAAATCGAAACACGTTCGGTAAATGAAACGATTTTACCCAAAACGCTACTTTAACATGGAATTTACAAAAGAACGGGTAATAAAAAGTCATAAGTTAACCATATATGATATCATAAAAATGAATATGATTCTTTAATAATTCAATGATATTATTTAAATAATTATATAGGAGGTTCAGATACATATGAATCATATCAGACATAAGGTAATGGATAACTTTTCCAATCTCATTTTTATCTCAGATTGTTTATTCGTAATTATTTACAGGGGTTATATTTATCATCCATGTCCCTATTTTCTAAAAATGGTTTCATGTATTTTTAATGTCCTTTTTACCCATTTTTTACTTTTACTACATGTTATTTAAGGAATCTTTATTTTTTTTACCATATGAGGTACTTTTTGACTTTTCCAGCAAAAGTACGAGAAGAATGTTTTTTAAACTTATACGGCATGAATGGATTTTTACAGTTTCATGACACCTAATTTTCATGAATATTCCTCTTCAATATTTCATTATTACTTTCAAAAAAATCCTTTAATTTTAAAATTCCAAGGAACATTGTGAATAGAAAATGATTTTGAATAAGAAATAATATTTTCCTCAAGAATTCATTTCAGGTGTTTTTTCAAAACTATTTTCCATCTAAGATGAAATTATTTAGTATGATTATGTTTGAAGTATAATGTATCTATTATTTACATGGTTTGATTGTTCTTATGATTAAATGATATCCATTTGTTTTATATGTATTACATTATTATGGGATGATTTTTATGAAACCCATTTTAATCTTTGGTTTATGATGAATGATTTATGTTTAATTTGTGGCACAAGTAAAAATGATTTCATTTTGAGATGGGTGGGACCTATATATCCCTCCAATGCATTGGGTAAAGATTTATATCTCACGAGATAGACATGGATAGAATGGAAAGTTAATCCAGTTCAGTGATACAGGACTGGAATGAGGGGTGAACTCAATTCAGTAAAGCACTTTGTCCACTAAGATGGTCTTGGCAGCAATGCCTTGGAAACTATGGAAATCATATCAAGTACTTAATGGTTTTCCATAATTAAATGTTTTATTCCCATGAAATTTTATCATGATTAATGTTTCTTTATGATATATTCCTTATGTACTTCCATGTTTTATGTCATTGCTCAATATTTTGATGTTTAAACATTGTGTTCATGTTTTTAAGTTCAAATGTATATGATTATTTTTCTCCATGCTTACCCTTACTGATCATTTGAGCTCGCCCTTTATATGTTTTATTTTTCCTAGGATTTAATGAAAGGTTTTAGGTAAGAAAAAAAAGGGGAAGATCTTTATGGGAGATGTTGAAGATCTTTCCCCATGACTAGAAGATTGTGTTCCGAGTTTCCAAAGACACTAAACTATTACGGTCCTTAAGTGTTGGTTCTTGTTATATATAAAGTATTCTGCAAAAGTAATGTAATGTACATGTACATCATGTTTGGGGTCTCTATGGATGGGTTGTGACAAATAATAGAGGATTATGAATCTTTAAAATCAATCCAATAACAAGTTCCATCTTGTGAATAATTATTTATTATAAAATAACAAAAACAGTTTTTTCTTAGTAAAAGATATATTATGTTTTGGAATGAAAAACATGGAATATATAAATTCAAAAAAGTATTTTTAAATGTAAAATAATTACCTATTAAATATAAAAATTTTCTGATAAAGATATTTTACATTTTGTGGTGAATAATTCATGATAATGGTTTAAAATTTAGAGCATTATTAAAATGGAAATTTACAACTCTTCTAAAAAATAATTATTCGTGAGAAATCTAAAAAATTTATCACAAACCAATCTTGATATTTATAATTCATTAATGAAGTTTATTATATAAATATAAATATCTAAAATTATTGAATTTAACTTCTAAAAAATATCCTAAAAAATAATGGCAAAATGTTCTTATTAGAAAATAAATTTTCAATCTATTGACTGATTATATTTTTTATTTTCCATCAAATAATAATAAATTTTTTTTTAATATATTACTGATATTAGAATAAATATTATTCATATAAATAATATGAAATATCTATAACATATTTATTTTCATAATATAAATCCAATATGAAGAAAATTGTTGAAAAAAACACATTTTTATTCATAAGGTGAAGTAATTAGTTATGTGCTGGTTTTAATTTATTATTTTTATTATTAAATTGTTCATTTATTTTTTAAATATATTTTATAATTATCTTACCAATATTTATACACACCAGATTATTTGATATGTTGAAACATTTATCTAATGTATCATGTTTTGTTTTGGTTTTCTATTGTATATGAAGAAAGTGATATAAATAATTATGATTTAAATAAATAGATACATACATATAGTAAAATATTGGTCCATTACATTCTTCCTCCAATAAATCAATTTAATCCATGAAATTTTATTTCCTTTATAATAATGAAAATATATATTGGAGTATCTAAATGATATATGGGAACCAAGATATAATTTTTTGAAAGACATCAATACTTCTATATTTGGATAAATATTTTTCCTTTGAATGGGATTATATGTAATATTTACTTTTTCCCCAACTATTTGATAAAACAAATTATCGTTCTTCTTTATCAAGAACAACATTATCTAATTTCCTTATCATGTATGTTTATAATCAACCATACATTGATAAAAAAATTATCATTTAAATGATATGACATTTCTTTAATAAAACATATTTTTCCCCCTATGAAGATATAATAAATATATTTCCCAAAATAATCTTAAATTTATCTAAAACATGGATAATAGGAAAATCATGTTTCATAATCCCATGAAAATTGAAGAATATTCATATATCCTGGTTAAAATAGTGTTTCCACTAGGTGTTTTTATTTCAATAGTCAATAGATGATGAAAACATACATGACATAATAAACCCAAAAATTTAGAGTGATGTTAAATTTTTCCCAGAACCACTAAACTATAAATATACACATAAATAGTAGTAATTTGATATAATTATTCCTAGTTATCATGGAATGTTTTTTGTTGGTGTTGATTTTTATATTAATCCCTATGATTAGAGCACTATTTTTCATAGTTCCCAAATTCCTCACATTTAGAACATAGAATTTATAATAGATAACTTAGAAGAAAAATATTTTTACCCATTATGTTAGATTAACTATTCCATTTTACTTGTAATTATTTTACATGATTCCCTCCTTTACATAAGTTGAATCATCTTCCTTTTCCATCGAGACATTCCCCTGGAAGCCACTTCCAAAATTGTTTACCTGAAGGTAATTGAATCATCCTTACATCATCATCATTATCACTTGAACTAATATGATACTATTACTATCTAATCATTGGTGTTTCTTGAATTTTAGAAATTTAAATATTATTATCTTAATTCTTTATAGTTGTTTTGTAATAATCGCAAGATTTATCACCCCTCCTATATTGTTTATTTTTTTCAATGTTAAAATCAGCATATTAGCCAATTCATCAATTATTAACAAAGTTAATCTGGGATTAATCAATTACAAAATCAAAAATTGGATAATGTGAGTGATGAATAACATTACCCATAATATAATTATCACAAATGAACTTATGAAAAAAATCTAAATAAATATTTTATACTCTTTAAAACAATCACATTAAATTTTGTTTCAATCCAAATCACCCTTAGTTCAATCGTGGTTTCAACAATATGGGTTATCTCATAATCTTGGAATTAAATCCTAAACATAATAATTCTTTTTATTTTATCATAAACATAATGTGATTGACCAAATAATATGACATGTGGGTGTCAACCATAGTGTGCAGTTAAAACTATTTTTCATGCACTAGGTGATGATTGATTTAATACAAAATACACCCATTTAGGGGTAAATGACCTTATATAAATTTATGGTTAAGGCTGAATTCACATTTTGTATCCTGAAAAGGATGTTATTTCTAGGAAAAAAATAATATATATGTTACCAAATTTTCATGATTTTATCCTTTTATTATAAGTATCCTATTGAAATATTCCTGGTTTTTCCACTATAATTATCTTATCCTAACAACAAAAAAATGGATAAAATGGTACTAAAAAATAATTGAGGACTCATTTGATAACAACATAAGTGATCAAAGATAATAATATCATTAATATGAATCATTAACAATGTTAAACATCATACCTCACAAAAAACTCTCAGAGTTTAGATAACATTTTTGGATTATTTTCTTCGATTTCAAATAAAACAAGAATTGTTTTTACAAACAGAGAGACATTTCACTATAATCTAGCTCATTAATACCCATTTATTGAATTCTAATAAGATATAGTTATCTTAATAACCATAGTAAGAGAAACATATAAATATGTGAGGTAAAACAATCAGTAAATAAAACATTTCAACATGTTTTCAATGGTTATATCCTAAGAATATGACAGAACATGAGTAGTGGTAACATTATTATAAAAAATCATAGAACCAATAGAGTTATCTATTTAGCTTTAAGAAATAACATGTAATCTTAATAGAAAAAACATTTTCCATTATATAAGAGTGTGAGATAATCATGAATACATGGTATATGAAAATGATATCATACATTCATGGAATCATAAATATATATGAGTAACATAAAATTTTACATCTCAATTATAACTCAAGGATTATTACCATGATTATTATAGTGGATAAATTCCCATGGTGGATTGGTTTCGCTCACCAATCCCAAAATTGAAGTAAATTGATCCCTATAGTGGCTTGGGTCCAATTCTCATTCTAATAGATAGAGTGAAAATATTCCCATAGTGTATTGGGTTCAATCTTAATTCCCTTTATTATTATCTCATGGTATTTTAAGCTTTACCCATTTCATTGGTAGGATATATACTTATGGGTGATCCCTCACATAACATAGTGTTCTTAGTCTAATGTCTCATATAACATGCATAGTGTCTTATGATATGAAAACATTACACAATAAATATATAGATATGTAATTTTATAACCACCCATCACATAATTAAAATCATAATATGTGCATCCATATGTATGAAAAATGAGTATAAGAATCAATATATAATGAATAAGCATTATAAAATCAATGAGTAATAATTGGGTTTCATAATCTTGTTTCAATGAATAATTGAATGTTGTATCATAAGTATTCCCAATATAAAAAGGAATTAAATAATTTTTATATTTTTATATTTTACTGAAGATACATAGTCTTTTAACATTGAGTTCCAATGTTGGAAAATTTCTACAAAGTGTCAAAGATGTAAGAATAAATAATTTCCCAATCATTAAAAATCTATAAATGGCCCAAAAGTCAAATAATGAACAAATATACCTATATGTAAATTAACATTTCAATGATTAAACATATTATTAAATACTATGGGAGAAAATTAGTTTCATTCATCACGTCATTGAGAACCCACAGCTAGAAGAAAGGGTTTCACAACATTTCATGATGGTACATTGAAAATTAAATTGTGGAATGTAAATGGTTGATACCCAAAACACAATTACCCCAAAAATCATAAGAAAATTAAAAGATTATTTTTGAAAAAAAAAGTAATTATGTAATTATAGATAATGAGTAAATGTTAAGAAATACATATTATAGTTTTTAGAAATCATTTTTTACTATGTTGTAAAAGAAAATGTTATAATTAAATAAAAAGTAATTTTAGGAAAGATACATTTTAAAGACATTAAAAGATTTATTTTTTAATATATATATATATTTAAAAATAAATCATAATATTTAAGGCATAAAATTAATAAAGGTTTCTAAAAGGTCACCTGAAAATACTTTGAAAATACTATCTTTTCTAAAATATTCTTCAATATATAATCCTTGAAATAGAAATAAAGGTTTAAAAATTTTAAGTGAGTGATATAAAAACACTTTATTTTGGAAAATAAAAAAAATAAAAAAATCATTTTAATTAAATAATGTTTATCTAGTGAAATTTGGAATGGAAGATAAAACAATTTATTATGAATTGGTAGGAAAATATTTTGAAATGACATTATTGAAATCCCACATCATAAAAAAGGTTAATGGTCAATTTTTTTAAAATAGGGGAATGAAAATATGATGGTAACATGATATTAGACATAATTTCATATCTAAAAAAATTGTATACATTGGAGAGATGAGAAAAATATTGTCATGTAGGGGAATGGATCATTTAAGAGGATGAAAATTATTCTAAAAATATGTTATAATGTTAAATCAAGAAATTCATCAATGTAAAATAATTAAATTAGAAAGAAAATTACTATTTATAATATTTTAAGGAAATATGATTTCAAATATTTTTTATTAATTACCCAATCATGGAAAAATGATTTTTTCGAAGGATTATTTTTTAACAAAATGATGTGCGTATAGTTAAAATAGACCCTTGAAAAATTGTTATATTTTGAATAAAAAACCCATATAGGTGGAAGATGAGGTGGATTTCTAAGTCCCATAAATTAAAAAAAATATGAAAAAATAAATCCATGACCCATACAAACCCCAAAGAAATAAAAAAATATTGAATATTATTTTTATGTCACTAAATCAAAAAAAGATATCCAAATACTCGTAGCTTAGGTCCTGGTTTATTTTATGTGTGAATAAATTCCATTATAATATTTAGTTTATTAAAAAGAATTAATATTACCCTTATTCGTCAATATGTCAAATTTTAAGGTTTATTTATTATGGGTCTTGTTTATTTTTAATATAATTTATTCATATGTCTCTTAGCTGGGGTTATTCGGTTAATTTCTCTATAGCTCTCACAGTTTTTAACTACAATCAATGTTCCTAAAAAATAACATTATTGTCTAATTAATTTTGTATTTTTATATAAATTATTATTTATGTAAGTCAATATTTATTTAGTTTCATTGGATATCCCAAAATGGTGAAAAAATTTGAATGGTTCCTCCATTAATTAATTTTTAAAAATTAAATTTAATAAAATTATTTATTATTAATATTACTTATTTATTTTATATTGTTTTCATTAAATCATAGTAATATGGTCTTAAATATCATTTATATACACTTTATAAATTCAAATAATAGTCTATGTTTAGTGGATATTGAAAATCAAAACATGTCACATGGAAGTGGTAATATTCATGTACATAGATGATGGTCTCATTTTTCATATTACAGGAGGGGGTATAAAAAATAATTATAATTTAACAATCCTAATAAATATATAATTTTTATAGTTGTTCATTAAATAAATCTTTTTTACTATTCATGTATAGTGTTTAAGAAAAATAAAAAACATCATTCAAGGAGTTCGTAGTCATCCCATATGCATGGTGACATTTCCATATTTCTCAATGATTTTGAAGGAATATATAAAATGGATATTCAATTATTAGTATAAAATTTAAAAATATTAATTATTATAATTTCATTATAACTTTATTTTTATATATAAATTTAGATGGTTAAAAGAGAAAATAACTAAGGATGTTGGGTTTAGAGAATTACCTTACAACTTGTAAGTTCTCCCATGGGTGACTCATTGGGAATCCATTGCATGTTATTATGGGAATAATGTTATATATAGGAAGTTAGAGGATGGTTGAGTATATATAGAAGAACATTTATGGTGGAGATAATCTTTCTTAGTGGGTGAGGAAATGTACTGGTTGTGACCCCCTTTTATAAGTGGGTCAAAATTTTATTTTTTGTAAATAGTCATCAAATTTAAATGATATCATGAAACAATTCCGATGTAATAATTATTTAAATTAAAAAATAACTTGGGGGTATCCCTTGTCCAGTAACTCTGATTATCATATATACGAAAAAGTTATTTACATGTATAAATTCTTTTTCCCATTATAATTAATTTATCATTTATGTTGTTACAATGGTAATTAGATTTTCACCTTTTTAATTTATTTATATTACTAGAAATTAAATTAACATTGTCACGTAATTTGTTAAAATTGAATAAAAATAAAAATTTCATTTTATTTTATTTATTTTTTAATTGATTTAAAATTCAAAACAATGTACTCTATATCTAAAATATTTTTTTGAAAATATATTCCCTTATATTTAAAAACATTATTAGGATAAAATACTGATTATTTATGACTTTCATGAAATTGATTATTTTATTAATAACTAAATATGGGATATGAAGCTTCAAAATCATTCTAATAAAAATTAATCTTATTAATACATAATTATAATAAAAACTATAAATTGTTTTTCTCAAAATAAATGATTTATAATGTTATAAAATGATAAAAATGGTTTTTGAAAATTAAATGAAGAATTTTTCAAATTTTTATTATTTAACTCATGAATATGTTGATGATATAATAAATAATTTATTTTTAATAATTGATTACATCATTATTAGGTTTTAAATATTACAGTATTAGTAAAAAGAAATTTTAATATTCACATAAAATTATCTTATCTAAGAAAAATCAATAAAATTACTATATAGAATATTTATACATGTGAACTTCAATATAAAGATAAATTTTTAAAATTTATTTTCTACAATTTTACAATTTATCTTGTAAATAATAATATAAAATATAACAAATGTTTATTTTTATTAAAAATTAACATTTTAATTTATTAACTATTATTAGCATAATAAACTATAAATTTATAATAAAAATATTTTCAATCTTTCACCCATATAATTATATGTATTATTCATATCAAAAAAATTCATTATCTATAATATATTTGGTTCTATAAAATAAATATCATAAATATATAATTTAAGAAAATATTTTTAAGCACGAAGTTATCTAAATATTTAACTTTCTATCATAATTGAATTTTATTATTATAAAAATTGATATTTTATTTCTACAAATACATCATAAAGTGGTTACCTTTTTATTCACTCCAACATAATAGCTATATTATATTGGTTATGTATTGTTATGTGGCTTTTTTTGGTTTGGTGTTCCATGTGGAGCAAGCTACTTGACTTGTTATATTCTGAAGAATATATAAATACCTACAGTAAAATTTTGGGGTGCTACAATGTTGTGGATTGTTAATTCATTCCCTTTTTTCATTTATTTTCGATTTGAATGACATACCAAAGAAATATTAATACTGGTTTTTGATTGGGATTACATTATAAATCATTGATGACTTGGTTAGCATAATAGATTCCATTCCCTTTCATTACTTTCATATTATGATATTTTATATCATAATCACATTTTTTATATTAATTAAAGGTCTTGGTCATTAAATATCAACCCATTGTGTCCCATATTAAACATTCATATTAATACTAGGTCTATGTGTAGAAGGTATAGTTTTTCACTTGGTAGAATGTCTAGAACATGAGTATGTCAAAGATATTTTTATATTGTTGTTAATTTCTAATTAATGGGATATCATATAATACATGAACTTATATATTATGTATTTGGTTTCAAAAATCATTGATTCTGGCATAATAAGTATTACTCACACCCTGCATATGCATATTAAAGTGAGTAGGGATCTTATGATTCAGGACACATGTAAGGGAAATGTTACTATCGTTTACGGATGAACTATATATATTCTTGTAGAGAGATACCAGACTGAATGAATACCTAGGCCTAGATTTTGATTTTAAATACATTCTATAATACTTTTTATCCATATTATATCTATTTTTTCCATGAGATGATCTAGTTCTCTCATGGATCGTATTAATTTTTTTCTTCACTTATTATGACATGTGACATATTATTTACATTATGGTTGGATCATACAATTATTTCCCATATTATTTTGTTTATTATGCTCATTATTTTTAAATTTTAAGTATTTTATTTTTTATGGTTTTATTATACATGGGTTATATTCTCTTCAATTTACCTATACACTCTCTTATTATTCATAATCATCTAGTATATGAGGAATTATTGAGGTTATATATTGATACTGATTCAGTAACCTCCTATGTATAATAATCTATGATGTTAAAATGATATATTTTGATACTCTTTATGATTTAATAATACCCTTATTTATATATCTTTGAAAATTTTCTAAAAAATGAATGGGATGGAATTGTGTTATCTAAGTGACATTTGAATGCAACTGAGTTTCCAGGATAATCCATACTTGATATAATCTATTTGGTGATTCTTATATATTGTGTTGTGATGTATTATACCATCATATTAAAAGTTCGTTTCCATTCATCTTGAACGTTAAACTATGTATATATTTTTTTATCATATTTAGTGTGTTGGTGTGAATATTAAATAAGTAAACTACAATGATTATAATAAAAAATTGTTGACCTCACCTATTTTGATAATCTCAATCATGTATTTATTTGTGTTGCAAATCCCAATTATGTTTTCATTCTCTATGATATTGTTAAGTATTGTTGATCTATACTTTAATTCTTTCCAATCTGTGATCAAATCAATAACACTTTTTAAAAATAGTCTTTGGAATATGTTAATCATCATTTATCCATGCTCATACAAGTTATAAATTGATTCTAACACAATCAGATGTGTTCTGCATAAAACAGATAAGTAATCTGTCTATAGCTACTGATAAAGAGCTACCGGTAACCAGTCTACCGATAGACTTAGTCTACCGACAGACAGCTACCGATAGACTTAACACAGAGTTACCGATGTACTTACAGACAGCTACCGATACAAACGTAGAGCTACCGGTGTAAGTATAAATAGCTACCGATGGAAGAAGTCACTGATGGACAAAGCTACCGATAGACTCACAGCCACCGACGCATGGAGCTACCGATGCATGTACCTACCGGTGCATGGAGCTACCGATAAATAGTCATTGATACACGCATGTACCTACCGATGCATGGAGCAACCGATGAAGTCAGAGCAACTAATGACATTGAGCTACCGATGTTCAAGCTACTAATGTTTGAGCTACCGATGTTCAAGCTACTAATGTTCAAGCTACCGATGTTCAAGCTACCGATGCTGATTACCTACCGATCACTCGACTCACTGTTTGAATTTCTTTATTTCCTTTATTTAATCTATCTAACGGTCATATCATACATTTTAATGTTTTGTCAAATATCTGATAAAGGTTGTCGGATGTCAGGAACCCGTACCTCGTACCTGCTGAAAAGAAATCTTTTCTGTCCCCTGATGGGAGATAAATACGAGAAGACTACATACCAGAAATATGCGCGAACGTGTGAAGAAAACAAACAACAAGAAGCGAACCAAAAAGTGTGGTGCATCCAATATACCAAAAAACGACACAAGCACGAGAAGAACATAGAGGAGCCCATAGAAAATCAAGCATACTCGAGGAGTGTTCTGTGCATACAAGAAGAACTTCATCGACTACATTTTCACCACCTGTGAACCTGGAGCATACGACACTCTGTTTCTCAACAGAAATGAGAAGAGGACTCAGACTCACTTCTAATCAAATCTAAAGGAGTCCAGAGCTATACTGAAATCACCAGAACCATCTCTAAACTCTACATCTCTTGTTCTGTGATTTATTACCATTCATTTCGAGCAGTGTGTGTTATCTGCTATATCTAACACATACACTGTCTCCTGTACTCAAACTGAAGGATCTGTAAATCCTTACAAAACTCTTTCATTCTTTCTTTCCCACGAAGAACTGTGGTAGAGGTCGTGTGTGACCTGGACAGCTGGTTGCTGTTGTACTGTTTCCCCCGAAGAACAGTGGTAGAGGTCTTGGACCTGGACAGTTGTAAACTGTTGAACCCCGATCCAGGTTTTTATATAAACTTTTGAGAGGACTAAGTCTCGGCTTGAGACTGAACCTCTTGGTTACATTGTTGTGCCATCTATTTCAAAGTTTTATTCCGCTGCTAATCACTTTAAAACCAATACTATTTTTAAAGTTACTTTGATAATTAAATTAGCAAGTGTTTATGTTAATTGTAGATTAGTAAGTTAGTTTCAAAAGATAATCACGCACTCCTGTGTTGATTAACTGGGAATTAATCAATCCCTTGAGAACCTAACAGAATCTCTACATTAATATAAATTCACTACAGTTTAATCTATTATTTTTTTTGGGGGTCGTTAAGACATTGTTTTTAAATACAGAAATTTTAATTGGTACTCAATTCACCCCCCTCTTGAGTAATCCTCTCCGACCAACACTTGGTATCAGAGGTTGAAAATACTTTCTAAAAGTACTCTGCTTTTGAACTGTGATTTTAGTTGTATTTTAAAGTTCTTAAAATTTCTGTTATTTCTAAATTTTTATCTCTTTAAAATTTTCTCATCATGGACAATAGACTTGAGGGTGCTGCTACTAACCGGCCACCTTTCTTCAATGGAACTAATTATGCTCAGTGGAAGCTGAAAATGAAAATCCATCTAGAAAGCATAGGTTTTGATATTTGGACTGCTATTGAATCAGAATACAAAATTCCTACTACTGCTAGATCTACTTGGGATGAACCTACAAAGACTGCATACAATAACAACTGTAAAGCTATGAATGCCTTGTACTGTGCTCTAGGAGATGAAGAGTTTAATAGAATTTCTGCATGTAAAACTGCATATGAAATTTGGGATACCTTAGCTGTTTCTCATGAAGGAACAACTAATGTTAAAGAAATGAGATTGAACACCTATACTATCAAGTATGATAATTTTAAAATGAAGCCTGACGAACCCATTTCTGACATGTATCTCAGGTTCAACGAAATTTTCAATACAATGATCTCGCTGGGAAAGGATGTCTCATCGAAGGAACAAATTATGAGAATTTTGAGATGTCTACCTGATAGATGGAGAGGCACATCTGTCTCAATCAGAGAATCATGTGACATAGCTGCTCTACCTGTCAAGGAACTAATTGGCAAGCTGATGATGTATGAAGAAGAGCTTAAAGTGAACAAAGAGGAAGAAAATGAACCTGCAAGAAAGTCTGTCGCTTTCAAATCCTTAACTTCAAAGAATAAGGACAAGGAAAAGCTTCAAGCTGTAGTTGAAAGTTCAAGTTGTGAAGACAGTGGAAGTGATTCTGACAGTGATGCTGAGATGGCTCACATTGCTAGAAGATTTAAGAAATTTTATATGAAAAAGAAGTTCTTCAGAAAAACAAATTATAAGGGTAAGTATGATCACCAAGGAAAATGGAAAAAGGACTGGAAGAAGAATGACAAGTCAGATGATGTTGTCTTCTATGAGTGCAAGAGAAAAGGACACATTAAAGCCGACTGTCCAAAGCTGAAGTATAAAAAGAAATATGAATATAAGGACAATAAGTTTAAGAAAGCCATGAAGGCTACTTGGAGTGCTTCAGAAGACAGCACAAGTGAAGCTGAATCTTCAGACTCTGAAAGGAATCGAGCCAACATGTGTTTTATGACAAACACTTCTGAGGTAACTACTGAAACTCCTGCTTCAAATTCATATTATTCTGGAGATAATTTTGAAGGTGATAACATGTCTAAATCTGAACTGTTTGAATACTGTGATATGCTGGAAGAGACATGTAATGAACTTAAGGATAAATACAAGTCATTAAAGAAACAGCATGCTCTCACCACTACAGTTAAAACCGAATTTACTATTGAAAAAGAGAAAAATGCTCAACTGTTAAAAGAAAATACAGAACTGAAACTGTCAAATGAGCAACTTAGAAAAGACTTAGATAAGTTCACCAATGGCAAGAATACTCTAACACAGATGCTAGGAAAGCAAGTAGCACCTAAATATACTACTGGTATAGGATACCAACCTGGACAAAGGAAAATTGCTAAAACTAGATTCATTTCTAAATCTGGACAGAATGAAGGTAATTTTGGAAATTCATATGTTTCAACCAGTTATATACATAGCTATGGATCTAATAAAGTTTATCTTTCAAAGCATGTCAATTCTACAAATTATATGAGACCCATTAGACAAATATGGGTACCTAAAGTGTTATTGGCTAACCTGTCTGGACCCAAGAAAATCTGGGTACCAAAATCATCTCCCATCTAAATCTGTTTTGTAGGGAACTTGCTTAAAGAGCTCCTGTAAAGAGACATGGTATTTGGACAGTGGATGTTCAAGACATATGTCAGGAGACTTCTCTTGTTTCAAGAGTTTAATAAAAGTTGATGGAGGCTTTGTCACCTTTGGTGATAACTCAAAAGGGAAAATCATCGGCCTAGGCCAGATTGGTAACACTGATTCAATTTTGATTTCTAAAGTTTTATTTGTTGATGGCCTTAAATACAATTTATTAAGTATTTCTCAGTTATGTGATGATGGTTTTCATGTTAAATTTGAAAATGATTCTTGCAAAGTTTTTGATTCTAAGAATGTTTTGGTATTTTCTGCCTTAAGAAATGAAAATGTTTATGATGTTAATCTGAATTCTTTAGCTAAGCAGAATATTAATTGTTTGAATGCTTTTCATAAAGAATCTTGGCTATGGCACAGAAGATTAGGACATTGCAACATTCACTCACTTATAAAACTTTCTAGGAAAAACCTAGTTAGAGACCTACCTAAGTTAGAATTCCCAAATGATAGAGTGTGTAACCCCTGTCAAAAGGGAAAACAACACAAAGTTTCTTTTAAATCAAAGAAAGAAGTTTCAACTTCTCAACCACTTGAATTGGTTCACATGGATTTGTTTGGACCATCAAGAGTTTCTAGTTTAAATGGGAAGCACTATGTTTATGTTCTTGTAGATGACTTTTCTAGATATACTTGGGTATATTTTCTAGCTCACAAAAGTGAAGCTTGTTCTTACTTTGTCAAATAATCCAAGACTGTAGAGAACCTTAGCAGACTTAAGATTAAAACCCTGAGAAGTGATCATGGTCGTGAGTTTGAAAATCAAGATTTTGAATCTTATTGCTCACATAATGGCTATACTCATAACTTCTCTGCCCCTAGAACACCCCAACAGAATGGTGTAGTAGAAAGAAGAAACCGAACCCTTCAAGAAATTGCTAGAACCATGCTCAATGAATATGACCTGCCTATTTATTTTTGGGCTGAAGCTGTAAATACAGCTTGTTATGTTATTAATAGAGTCTTGATTAGACCAGTTCTTAAGAAAACCCCTTATGAATTGTGGAACAATAGAAAGCCTAAGGTTAATTACTTTAAAGTTTTTGGTTGCAAAGTATTTATTCTGAATACTAAAGATAATCTGGATAAGTTTGCTTCCAAAAGTGATGAAGGAATTTTTCTGGGTTACTCTATTTCAAGTAAAGCCTATAGAGTATTCAATAAGAAAACCAAATGTGTGGAAGAATCTGTTCACATCAAATTTGATGAAACTGATCCACATGAGCCTAAAACCTCTCTTGAAAATATTGAAGAAGACTTATCTATTCTGGACCTTAATGATAAATCTAAAGAACCTGTTATAAAAGTATCCAGTTCTGGACTTTCTCCAGAATCTGCTTCTGTTGAACCCAAACCTATAGATGAACCTGAAATTTCTAGTCCAACCTTTACTAGATCAACGAGGATTCTAAAGAATCATCCTTTAGAAGCTGTTGTTGGTAATCTTGATAGAGGAACACAAACTAGAGCTTCTCTAAGAAACCAGGTTGAACATCAAGCCTTTCTTTCACAGCTGGAACCCAAAAATATCAATGATGCTATCAATGATGAATTCTGGGTAATAGCTATGCAGGAAGAATTAAATCAGTTTGAAAGAAACAAAGTCTGGGAATTAGTTGACAGACCCAAGGACACTTTGACAATAGGCACAAAATGGGTTTTTAGAAATAAAGTAGATGAATCTGGAAATATAGTTAGAAACAAAGCTAGACTAGTTGCACAAGGATATAGTCAAGAAGAAGGCATAGACTATGAGGAAACTTTTGCACCTGTAGCTAGACTAGAAGCCATTAGGATCTTACTTGCATATGCTGCACATCTGGATTTCAAGTTATATCAAATGGATGTGAAAAGTGCATTTCTAAATGGTTTTATAATTGAAGATGTTTTTGTAGAACAACCACCTGGATTTGCTAACCCTCATTTTCCAAATCAAGTTTTTAAACTTTCTAAAGCTTTGTATGGTTTAAAACAAGCTCCAAGAGCTTGGTATGATAGACTTAGCAATTTCCTTATTTCAAAAGGTTTTACTAAAGGGATTACTGATCCAACTCTTTTCATTAAAAGAATTTCTAAAGATGTTTTAGTTGTACAAATATATGTTGATGATATTATTTTTGGATCTTCTAAACACTCTTTATGTACTGATTTTTCAAAAAGTATGCAAAATGAATTTGAAATGAGCTTAATGGGAGAGCTTAAGTACTTTCTTGGATTTCAAGTATTTCAAAATGAAAATGGTATTATTTTGAATCAAAGTAAATATACAAAAGATCTTTTAAAACGTTTTGGTCTGGATAGTATCAAGGAAAGTGAAACTCCTATGAGTACTACCTGTAAATTGGATGCAGATGAAACTGGGAAACCAGTTGATCAAACAAATTACAGAGGTATGATTGGTAGTTTACTTTATCTTACTGGTAGTCGACCTGATATTATGTTTAGTGTGTGTATGTGTGCTAGATTTCAAGCTAACCCAAAATAATCTCATTTGCTTGCTGTTAAAAGAATTTTTAAATATCTCAAACACACGGTTAACTTAGGTTTGTTTTACCCAAAAGGACAATCCTTTGAGTTAATGAGTTATTCAGATGCTGACTTTGCTGGTTGTATGTTAGATAGAAAAAGCACATCAGGAACATGTCATTTGCTTGGAAAATCCTTTGTTTCTTGGTGTAGTAAGAAACAGAACTCGGTTGCATTATCTACTGCTGAAGCAGAATATATAGCTGCTGGTAGTTGCTGTGCACAAATTCTGTGGATGAAACACACTCTTTTGGACTATGGATACATTTTTAAACATGTTTCAATCAACTGTGATAACACCAGTGCAATAAACATCTCTAAGAATCCTGTATCTCACTCTAGAACCAAACACATAGATGTAAGACACCATTTCCTAAGAGATCACTATCAAAAAGGTGATATTTCTCTTGAATTTATTGGCACTGAACATCAATTGGCTGATATTTTCACTAAACCTTTAAGTTCGGATAGGCTAAGTTTCATAAGACATGAACTGGGAATGTTTAATCACAACCGGTGTGAAAATTCTCACCGATGTGAAATTCTCACCGATGTGAAATTCTCACCGATGTGAAATTCTCACCGATGTGAAATTCTCACCGATGTGAAATTCTCACCGATGTGAAATTCTCACTGATGTGAAATTCTCACTGATGTGAAAATTCTCACCGATGCAAGTTTCTCACCGACGTAGAAATTCTCACCGATGTAAGTTTCTCACTGACGTAGAAATTCTCACCGATTTGTTTTTCTCACCGATGATTAACTCACACCGATGCAAAGTTTAAAACTTCTGTCTGCCGCCAAGAATACGAATCGTTTTATTTTATTTTATTACTCTATTTTAAACGTTTATTTGGAATTCCTAAATGATAAAACTAAGTCTAAGCCACTTCTTACCTCACCGAGCTCAAAATCTCTCACCTTCGAACCTTAGCACCCAAATCGACCAAGAACCCTAAACCCGCGATGGCAAAAACCAAGCTTCCTATCGTCAGAGATGAAAGTGTAGAACCAAATGCTAAGAAGCAGAAGACACAGCATAAAGCCAGTGCTAGTGAAGTCAAAACTAGATCGGGAAGGCGACCAGTGAATCCTCACTTGCAGAATAGAGACATAGTAATCGAGAAGGAACTGTGCGTGGAATGGCTACTGCCTAGCAAATCCTTAGTGCTCGAGATTCTGGAAGACCAAAAATGGGTGGATTTTTCTCGAATAACAATGGCCCATACTACCCGAAATTGGTAAAGCAGTTCTATGAGTTTGTAACCTTTGAGAAGTCTGATAATGAGAATCGGGTAAGCTCTTTTGTAAATGGAAAAGAGATGTCTTTTTCTTCAGTAGAGTGGGCTGAGAGTTTAAAAGTACCACATGAAGGTGTCTCTGGGTATGTATCAAGAGCAATTCCACCTAGTAGTGACATTTTTGATTATGAGACTGCCTTACAAGAGCTGACTGGGAATGGAAATCAAAGGCAAGTGGTAGCTGCTGAAATGGATGGAGAGAATCGACGGCTTTTCAAATTTGTTCAGCATGTGTTGATACCGAGGAGAGGAGATTTTTCAAATCTGAGATATCAAGATATCTATCTTCTTCATTTGCTAAGACATGGTGTAAAAATCAATCTGTGGAGATTGTTGATGCTTCAAATGGAAGACATGATTAGACCAAAGTCAAAGACCAATGCTTTGTTCTTTGCCAAGCTGATTTCAGTGATGATAAAAGTGAAAGAAATAGCTGAGTCTCAGGATGAGACAGTTGTAGTCAAGAACAATTTCTGCATCACCTCGACTGTATGTAAGTATATGAAAATTAACTGGAACCCATGGAAGGGAGAATGGGTCAGTGATGATCAGAAAATCTATGATAGGTTTAATCCTGTGGATTATCCCTCAAGACCAAAGGATATGAGAGATCCGAGTCTAAGACCTGATGAAGAGGAACCTGCTTATAGTGATGAGATAGAAGAAGAAGAAGAAGAAGAAACTCCTATGGATGTTGGAGGAGATCCAGACTTGCCCCCAAGTCCTGTTGCAGAATTGGTTTATTCTAGGAAAGGAAAAGTAGAGGAAGTTTTGCCTACTTATGAGGAAGACCAGTCTGTACCTCACCAAGAAGAAGAGGAAAAGGAGAATGCATTTGAATTGCCTGCTTCTGGTAGGTTAAGTATGAGTCCCTTAATTGGAAACTCAGCTATACCTGCTGCTGAAGAAGAAAGAGATAGAGAAGAAGCTGTACCTGTATCAGAAGATCTTCTAGATGCTGCACCTGTAGAACTTGTGGTAGAAGATTCTGATGAAGAACGGCCAGCAACAAAGTCTGTTGTGATACATGAGAATGCACCCATTGAGGGGGAGCATCAGTCTGTGCTTGGAAATGTTACAGTAGCTGTTGAGCTTGGAGACTGGGTAGAAGACCCAGGGTTTATAGTCTGTGGATTGGATTATCCAGATTCTGACAATGAGATGTCTGTGGATAGACCAAAGACCAATTATGATCTTGCTGCTGAGTTGTTGCCAGACGATGTAGTCAGATTTCATGATTTGAATAAGCTGAAAGAGGACCTCAAATCCAGTTTTGTTGAAGAAATGAAGCTAATGGAAACCTCTCTTGCATCCTCAATTAATTCAATAATGACTACTTCTGTAGTTAATTTGGCCTCAGCAAGGGGATCTGCTGCTGTTGTCTCAAGTGATTTTGTTTCCAAATCAGATCTTGAATCCATGAAGAATGAGATAAAAGAATCATTCAGTGCTTCAGTTGCTGAGATGAAGGAAAGCTTTTATGAAGAAATGAAAATTCTAGAGAGATCCTTCGAGCTATCTCTGGCTTGTAATTTATCTTCCTTTATGTCTGAGCTTATGGAAGAAGTGAAAGAATGCCAGACTCAGTCTTCAAGAATCGAAGCTGATCTGGAAGCTCTCAAGACATCAGTTGTTGCTTTGGATTCCTATATGAGCTCCAAGTCTCAAGCTGACATGGACCTAGCTTATGTGAAGAGTGTAGTCAGCCAGTTTGTCTCAGTGTTTGAAAGTTTCAAAACCTCAGTGAAGGATCATGTTCAATTACAAGACTCTCAAGTTCAAAGCCTAATCAGTGGTTTGTCAAAGAGTTTTAAAGAAACTGTTTCTTTCTCTCTTGGCCCTCTCACATCCAAACCATCAGTTGATATGAACTCAGTTCGAGCAATATTGAAGGAGGAGATTGGTTCTATTTCAACCAGTGGCTCTGGGGACTCATCAGAGTTAAGCCGAGTGGTGCTTTCTACAAGGGATTCTGCCAGAGAAATCATGAAGATAGTTCAAGATTTTATGAGAGAAGCCTCTGCCTCTCAAGAAGCCATAAAAAGCAAAGTGGACTACTACTTCTCCAAAATTTTCACCAAGCATCAACTCGAACACCACTTCAAGCTAATGTTGGAACACATGAAGCTCCCTCCAGTCACCCAAGCTTTCAAAGAACAAGTGAGCAAGCTGAGAGAACTGACTCCTGCCTTAGAGAAATTCATGGAGAACAAAGATGATTTCATCTCTGCTATGGAAAGAGGAGGAGGAATTATTATGGATTTTAGAAATCTGCTGCTGCCCTTCTTGCATGTTGATGCTAGACCAGTCATCATCCCTCCTACTTTGCCTGCTTCTGCCTCAGCTGCTTCCTCAGTCCAGCTGACTCCTGTTCAAGCTATTCAAAGCCTTAAACCAATGATCACCCAGAAATCTTCAACCTACAAGCCTGACTCTGTGTCAGTGGCCCAGCCTCCTTTGATCTTTTCTGGCATTCCCAAACCTTCACCTGAATCCTCACCACCCGAGCATCCTTCTGATCCCAAAGGAAAATCTCACATTGCAGATGCGGATTGAACCAGTGGCCAAGCTTTTTGATAGGAATTCCTTTGTAATCTGTTTTTGTTGTACTTTTTGACTACTATAATACAGAATTTTTTTTACTTCTCTTGTTTTATTTCTCTCCTATATATATATACGTATATATGCTTTCCCACTTTTTGATTATCACAAAGGGGGAGAACAATAAGAGAGGGGGAGAAACTTTTTATGAGAGAATAAGGAGGAGAACAAAATGAGAAATATTTTCAATGGAGAAAAATAAGGCATAAGGGGAGACACATTATCCTTTGTTTTGTTTCCATTTTTATCTCTGATACCTTATGTCTATATAGTACCTTATTATTTTTACCTCTGATAACTTATGTCTATATCATACTATTTCTATTATCTCTGATGTTGTTTTCTCTGAGAAAATTGAATTCAATATTATACTCTTTACTATTATATTCTCACTATGTTAAATGCCCATATTACCATATCATAAATTGTGATTATCAAAAAGGGGGATATTGTTGACCTCACCTATTTTGATAATCTCAATCATGTATTTATTTGTGTTGAAAATCCCAATTATGTTTTCATTCTCTATGATATTGTTAAATATTGTTGATCTATACTTTAATTCTTTCCAATCTGTGATCAAATCAATAACACTTTTTAAAAATAGTCTTTGGAATATGTTAATCATCATTTATCCATGCTCATACAAGTTATAAATTGATTCTAACACAATCAGATGTGTTCTCCATAAAACAGATAAGTAATCTGTCTATAGCTACTGATAAAGAGCTACCGGTAACCAGTCTACCGATAGACTTAGTCTACCGACAGACAGCTACCGATAGACTTAACACAGAGTTACCGATGTACTTACAGACAGCTACCGATACAAACGTAGAGCTACCGGTGTAAGTATAAATAGCTACCGATGGAAGAAGTCACTGATGGACAAAGCTACCGATAGACTCACAGCCACCGACGCATGGAGTTACCGATGCATGTACCTACCGGCGCATGGAGCTACCGATAAACAGTCATTGATACACGCATGTACCTACCGACGCATGGAGCAACCGATGAAGTCAGAGCAACTAATGACATTGAGCTACCGATGTTCAAGCTACTAATGTTTGAGCTACCGATGTTCAAGCTACTAATGTTCAAGCTACCGATGTTCAAGCTACCGATGTTGATTACCTACCGATCACTCGACTCACTGTTTGAATTTCTTTATTTCCTTTATTTAATCTATCTAAAGGTCATATCATACATTTTAATGTTTTGTCAAATATCTGATAAAGGTTGTCGGATGTCAGGAACCCGTACCTCGTACCTGCTGAAAAGAAATCTTTTCTGTCCCCTGATGGGAGATAAATACGAGAAGACTACATACCAGAAATATGCGTGAACGTGTGAAGAAAACAAACAACAAGAAGCGAACCAAAAAGTGCGGTGCATCCAATATACCAAAAAACGACACAAGCACGAGAAGAACATAGAGGAGCCCATAGACAATCAAGCATACTCGAGGAGTGTTCTGTGCATACAAGAAGAACTTCATCGACTACATTTTCACCACCTGTGAACCTGGAGCATACGACACTCTGTTTCTCAACAGAAATGAGAAGAGGACTCAGACTCATTTCTAATCAAATCTAAAGGAGTCCAGAGCTATACTGAAATCACCAGAACCATCTCTAAACTCTACATCTCTTGTTCTGTGATTTATTACCATTCATTTCGAGCAGTGTGTGTTATCTGCTATATCTAACACATACACTGTCTCCTGTACTCAAACTGAAGGATCTGTAAATCCTTACAAAACTCTTTCATTCTTTCTTTCCCACGAAGAACTGTGGTAGAGGTCGTGTGTGACATGGACAGCTGGTTGCTGTTGTACTGTTTCCCACGAAGAACAGTGGTAGAGGTCTTGGACCTGGACAGTTGTAAACTGTTGAACCCCGATCCAGGGTGTGGATCATTTTTATATAAACTTTTGAGAGGACTAAGTCTCGGCTTGAGACTGAACCTCTTGGTTACATTGTTGTGCCATCTATTTCAATGTTTTATTCCGCTGCTAATCACTTTAAAACCAATACTGTTTTTAAAGTTACTTTGATAATTAAATTAGCAAGTGTTTATGTTAAGTGTAGATTAGTAAGTTAGTTTCAAAAGATAATCACACACTCCTGTGTTGATTAACTGGGAATTAATCAATCCCTTGAGAACCTAACAGAATCTCTACATTAATATAAATTCACTACAGTTTAATCTATTATTTTGTTTGGGGGTCGTTAAGACATTGTTTTTAAATACAGAAATTTTAATTGGTACTCAATTCACCCCCCTCTTGAGTAATCCTCTCCGACCAACAAAAAGTTTTATTATTTAAGAAATAAAATAGGTGATAGTTTTTTTATCAACATAATTGGTGATAATGGATGAGTAGTGGAAAAATAATAAAATAGTATTATTCACTAATTAGACCCTAATCAGTGAATAAGAATGTTCTAATATTATGAATCCTTTCATTATATGTATCATATAAATCATTATTAATGGTGATTTAATATTAATCCATAACATTAGTTATATGTTTGAAAATGTTTATCAAGATCCATATAGTAAATGTAGTGGGTCTTCCATTTCTAAAATTTATGTTATACCTTCATAGAAAATGTTATACTGGAATAAAAAAACCAAACATCCCTAATCATCATAAGTGTCACAAAGTATGATTCTCAATGATAACTATTGTATATACATAAATCAATTTTATACTTTGAGAGATCAATTATCATTTCATGTCATGTAATATTTGTTTCCATGATGAAAAAATGATAACGTGGGTAATACATTTAATATAAAATGAAAACATTATTCAATATTAGACTCATTTAAGAGTACTAAAAACTATATGTTTGTTCCAATCTAACCAAATCTCATGTGATAGAACACTTGATATTCTTCATTTTTTCTATACTTCCTTGGTTTTTTGAACACATTATATCTCAATCTAATTCTTATCGCATATCTATTTTATGATCTGATAAATCATCCCCCTAAAATCATTTAATTGGTAACATCTATAAAGATGTCTTAATTAAATAATTATTAATTTTGGATTTTTAATCCTTATGATCTACATTGTGGACATAGTATTCAAACATAATTACATAACAAGAATTTATATTATGATATTTATAATATTTCTCATCTTAAATTCCTAAACCATTTTGAAAGATGATCGTCTTAGAACATTTAAATCATATCATTTTTATTGATATCATTCTGTAATAACAATAAATTTACTAGTTTAAATTAATATTATTCTAAAAAATAAAACAATAAAACTATTATAATATATAGAGATATTCTCTTAGAATTGGATTGGTATAATTATTTAATTATGACACATTAAGATTCTCTAAAAATAAAAAACTCCCATTATTCTCATTGAAATTAAGGATTCTTTGAAATGTATTTCATGTATATAAAGAGTTTTCTAATAAGGAAAAATTAATTTATCTTTATGAATATTTTATAAAAAATAAACTATTAAAAAAATATTTTATATAATATTCTCTTTCATTTGATAATTGCCTGAAATGATGATTTTACTCATTAATATATATAAGTTATATATGGTGATACCTCTTTCCCCCATATTTTATTAATCAACATTGTTAAGTTGTTCTATCCCAGAATGAACTACCCTTAATCATATCTTATTTTCAAACATGTTAAAGAATATATTGAATCATAATTCAGGTTTATACAAAATCATTTTTTTCATAATGAATATTTTTTATGACTAATTTTTCTTACCATATGAAAAAACTATATGAATATAAACATACTTTTTTCTAATCTATATAAGATGATTTTTAATATTTTTTATCCTTTTTAATATATAAACTCTATTCTTCATCACTTAAATATATACTTCAAGATCCACCAATCAAATATTTTTTCTCTTTGAGCTCCTATAAGTATTTAAGATATTTTAATAATCTTTGGTTGGTATCATATAACCAATGAACTTTTTTATTTAAATTATACTCCATAATACCTATGACAAACTCTATACATATATTCTTCTCCACATTAGATTTCATAAAAATTTTGGCCCAAATTTATGATTTTCTAAAGAGGAACCACTACAATTCCTTATAATATCATTTATTCAATTAAAAAAAATTAGTTCAAATTATCAATGGCCTAAGATATTTTCCTTATAAAAAATTATAATATTCACTCTCTATATCCTCATTATGTCACTAATGTCTACACCTCCCATGTGTTACA
Organism: Viscum album; assembly: GCA_963277665.1. Lineage (NCBI taxonomy): Eukaryota > Viridiplantae > Streptophyta > Magnoliopsida > Santalales > Viscaceae > Viscum > Viscum album. Next base: position 601,829,846 of record OY728136.1, on the reverse strand, counting down.
TAACAATCCTCAACATATTGAGGAGATAATGTAAACATTTATTAAACTTATTCATGATATAATCGATAATAACTTATTAGATAAATTCAAAAAAATGATTGAAATGAAATATAAAGAAAGATGAATCCTAAAGGATAAACCCAGGATATCCTATTTATTTTTATGCAAAATATTATTGGGAATATGAGTTGATATTGAAGTACCTTATATCATTCTATAATAAAAGTATTCTTTTAAAACTCCTCATATAAAATGTCTATATTTCTATTTATTGGTTCATTTTGGTTTATCTGTAATCCCAAAATATTTCGTATTTTATTATTTCTTATGAATTTATGATTAATTAAAATAAGATCCAAAAATTTTAATTTCAATATGATCATTAAGATTATTTTTACATGAATACTTTTATTATTAACAAACTATGATAGGAGTAGCTGCATCAAGATTGTGTTTCTATTATGCATTGAATATTTCATCTAGTTTAATAAGAATTCTTAAATGCATAAACCAGAAAAATTAATTTCTTCTATTAAACTTATCCTTTTCTATAAGTGATCACAATTTCAATTTTGATGCAGATTATTCCATTTTATAAGCAATATGAGTTTTTATTATAATTGGATCATTGTTTTGATCATTTAATAAATTATTTAATACACTATTGAACCACTAAATTCATGACGCCCAATTATTCATATATCATTCAATTAGTGGTCCTAAATCCATATTTCACTATATATTTAAATCTTCTTGGGAATGTACTCTATCTCTTTTAAATTTAGGTAGATTATCAAGTCAATCATATCATACATGACCCTTAGATAATTGATTGGACAAATCTTTCAAAATTGACCATATGGATTAATTGTACTCAATTTCACTACTATCCTTACATTTACGGTACCCCAGATATGTTTGATATAAATCATATTTCTGAGATGAGTGCATAGTATTATTACGGTCTATCATAAAAAAAATTCATACACAATATAATCCATTGGAAAACAACTTCCACATAACCTAAATTTTTTGATGATCGGTGTATTCAAAAAAATCACTATTGAAGGAATCTAACACACAACATTTTAATATGTTTTCAATTTTAATATTTTATCTCATTTACTCAATTTATTTGTGAATTCTTCCAGAAATATAAATTTATATCTTATTTTTTTAACCAAATTTAAATGTTCAAAGCATATTAACGTATAACACTTTATGCTCCTATTGATTTGTATTAATTACCCAAAAATAAAATAAAATTGTATTCAAAAATAAAAAAATGCATCCCATTATTAATGTATATGAATCCCATTAATGTATGTTTATAACATTATATGAAACCAAAATCCTCACAAAATATAAAAAATTATGATATATATTTGGCCTCTACTTTTCTAGAAAATGACTACCCTAGTCCGGTGAAACATCCATCCCAAATCCCAACAATCCCAAAGTCACTAGAAAATATAGGCCTCAATTATTATACATTTCTAACAACTAACATGTTTAAATCTCATCCAAAATTTAAATTCATGTTCATAACCATAAAACAAATTTACATTCATAGTTGAATAAATCATAATTTTATTTCATATCTATCATGTAGATATATATATATATATACATGATAAAAATTTTAAATGAAGAATTATAAATCTATATGACAAAATAGAAAAACGTTTATTATATAAAAAATTTATATAAATGAATAATAAATAAAATGATAAACTAAATAAATTTTTAATTCTAAAAATTGACTTGAGATAAACATTTTTAAATATTTAAAACTAAATTATTACTCACATTTTATATTTCTATATATAAACATGGACATTTCAGAAAAAATCAATAAAAAAATTAATATATCATGTACATGTAATTAAATACGACCCTCTTTATATTTCAAATATGTGATATTTAATAGAAATTTTATTATTATAAAAAATTAATAATTTACGAAAAAAATCACATAAACTATAATAATATGGTATATTTTGATAAAATATATTTTTAAACAAATCTATTTTTTTGATATTTTTTAAAAATATTCAAAATATGATCTTTTATATGAATTCATTATGTTATTATTTATCATAATCTCATTATTAACTATGAACTCATTTTTATTTATACAAATTTTGATATTTTTATATAATTTATAATCGTATCTTATATATCAATTTTAAACTTATATCACCTCTATTAGAAAGTATATTGTGAAGTTTAAATGATTCCTCATATTTTCATTATCCCTTTGGACACCAGCTAATGAGTGTTTTTGGATAATTTTAAACATTAATTTTTCTTTAGTATATAAAAACCAAGTACTTTTTCTGATAAGCTATGTTGTGAATTTTAAACCATGAAAACTCTTTCTATGAAGTTACATCTACTTTTCTCTGGCTCAATGAATTTTTGGGAATGTAGATTAAAATTCTTACTTTTGAAACATTGATGTGTTTTTTCATGAATACATTATTTTTTCTGTAGAAATTTTCTTTTTATACTAACTGCAGATGTTTTTAGAAAATACACAGCTTAATTGTATCATTTATCAATGTTATTTTAAGAAACCCTTTCCTTTCTCATTTTTCATAAATCTTGATGTCATTTTACAATTATTATAAAATAATGCCAATTGTTTTTTAAAAACTACAAACCGTTTCTCAAGAACATTATATACCAAGTCTATTTTTTATAAAACAAAATATTTTAATAAAAATTTACCTTTAACATATTGTTCATATGTCAAATAGTTCAATCCAAATAATTTATAACTGGTTATATTTCCAATAATGGGTTTTATATACATATTTTAAGTAATCAAAAAAATATAATTTTGATAAAATTTCCATTTATTTAATTTAGAATGGTAAAAAAACAAAGAACATACCTTCTCTAATAATCTAAAATATCCATGTTTTTTCAAATGATCCTGATAAGGATCACTAAGAAGAATCATATATACTTGTTTCTCATTGGAAATATATAGTTTCTCTGAATCTTATAATCCCTATAATATACATTTATCGAGATAAGGTTTGTTTTAATCTTTGAATACAGGCCTAAAATGTGTTAGATTTGGTTTTATTTATTTCTAAGAGTTTTATATAATCAGTATCCTAAAAAAATTCCACTTTCCTATAGGGGTCAAATTATTTTTATAGGAATGTAATGTTTTTAAAATATTCTTAAATACATGTCCTATTAATAAAACATATCATCAATTTTCAAAGGTTATACCTCTCTGTAACTCATGGTATAATTACATCCATTAATTTTTTAGGAAATTCTTAAGGATCATATCATTAAATTGCCTTTAAATATCATAAAATAATATTATATACTGATCATGATATCAAAGGAATAATATTAATCAAATGATATGAATTGTCATAAAATTAATATAACATCCTTCACAAAACCACAACACAGAAACCTTCACTATATCATGTTCTGCACAAACAAAAACAATATCGTGGTTTCTACCACCACCCTAGAAATGAAACCTAGTTCATTTTTATTTCATTGACTTAGTTTAGGACTAAATAAATTTATTAATTCGATTGTTATGTATATGGTAAAAAATTCAATTTACTTACACTATATTTGGTTTATTATTTTCTAATAAAATCATCTGTATATCATATAAAAAACGGGTAATATATAATAAGTTTAAAATTAAAATTTTGGATAAAAATGTTTTTGGGGTGAGAAATACATATATTGAATGGGTCATAGTAGTGTATTAGATACTATTAAAGTTAATATCTTCATATGATTTACTAGATAACTATATTTATTAACGATTTGTAATTATGGTTGATATTATTTTTATAAATAGTTTTTTATCCCATCATAATTTTGGTTAATGACATATAAAGGGGTATTCAATATAAATATATTGTATTTTATTTTGGATGCCACCAATGATAGTTAGTCATTCTTTATTATTCTTGTTTATTAATAATAGTGACTTATATATCATTTGATTTTGTGCATTGAATCATATGTTTTTATCTTATTAAATACATTTAGGTTCTTATGAAGGATGAAATGCATAATAATTGAGAGTTTATAGCCACCAATATCATTTATGTTATAAAATTAATTTAAAATTAGTTTTGTATTTGATCAACTATATAATTATAATTCACACTATATTATAGGATTTTCTTATGGGGAAAGTAATGTTCTCATATAAATGGTGGAGTTTGAAGATCCTTTATGAATTGAATATACAACTGGGGAATTATCTAGAACGTAATAGAATCTTTGTAATTATAGTACTTATCATTATATAAGGGGTTGGAGAACTCTTAAAAACTTAATTGTTATCCAACGTTTATGTGTTTTTATAACTCTCTCAATAAGTATCATTCTACAATTGGTTTCTTGAGATTTTTCAATCATGAATTTTGTTTATGGATTTATTTTTTATTAATTTTAAACATGTTTGTGGATGTTTTGAAGTTGATTAAAGGTTATTTTTAAAAAAATGTATTGAGTTTTTAATACTTAGTGAATAATCCTATCATAATGTAAACCATTTCCATATGTATCAACCTCTAATGTAAATTGATTTTTAAATAGTCAAACCAGGATCTGTATGATCATTGTGTGGGAGAGGGGTGAATCAATGATCTTCTCTATTTAGTTTTTCTTACAAAAGAAACAAACATTCATTGTAATTAGTGATTAATTTCTATTCTAAAAAGAGACAACCAATAATATTCATAATAATATTAATATCCACAAGATTCCCTAATGAATAAAAGCATTTATTCCATTTCATAGTTTATATATAGTAGAATACCACACAAACCGCTATAAAATAATCCTTTGGAGGTTAAAAAAATATAATATCCTTTAACATTGGTAGCACAACAGTCATTTTATATTTCCTATGTTCGTCTCATGGAATAGAGATATAATAATGTTTTGTATAAAAATAAGAACCTTCGGGAAAATGATTCAATGTTTTCAATATGGTTTTTTTCATCACACTTTATTTCTTAAATATATAAATTATTCCACTTCAATTTATTACACACCATCCAGAATGAACCTTCATATATTTGGTTACAATTCACAATGTATTATTATGTGGTTTTTACGTTTGATATACTATGTCTATTGCTTTCTGTATAATGACACCAATTTCAAAACTAGTTCAACTGATAACCATAGATAAATTTTCATCTAATAATTCTTTATAATGTTTTATCAACCAATTGATTACACCAATTATCTAATAAAAATATATAGGAAAAAATCTATAGTATCCTTCCGAGTGATGCACCATCACTCTATTTTTCTAATCATCTTATCACTTTTCGAGTTCTTCACCAATCATAAAAAAATAAAATAAAATTATTGGAACACAACATTTATTTATTTAGAAATAAAATCTATAAAATATTATGGATATGGGTGAACATTATTTTAAACTACCCTCTTTGAAACATTGAACACCACACCCAGGAAAATAAATCTTATGACCAAATTAAATTCTCCAAAAAATATGACACATTCTTTATGTCACAAACTGAATTTGGTCTCCATTAAAACCAACACATGACCTGGCCCATGGAAAATCCCGAAGGGTGTTACCTATCCCCATGGTCTAGTAAAAGTTCTAGGTTATCATGTATTATGTTTTGGGGACGATTTACCTGAGTTTATAATCATATAACAACCAAATACAATCAATAAACCAAATCTGAAGATTTATGCCAAACATTCCTTTAATAAAATATAGAACTAAAAATATAGTTTTAAAAATTACAAAAGAGGTCCAAAGATACATAAAAGTAGCATAAAAACATCCCAAGGTACACCACATGGCAATGGGTTATCACTCATAAGTTGTCTCCACAACACTACTCCAAGGGAAGAAACTAGAAACTCGAACCACCATCACCCAAGGCCTTGCCTTTACCTGCATCAAACATGATCAAGTATACCTACACCCAAGGGGTCTAAATATTGTGTAAGCCTAATCCCAATAGTATACCACCCAAATTATTCCATATAGATAGAAATATAAGATGAAATGAATGCAATATTTCGATAAACAAGAAATGGTGTCAATAAATTCTATTAAATAAAACTTTTAAAGGTAAAACATTTCGACAAGAAATTTCGAAGAGTAAACAAGTTTAATTAAAACATGTTAGATACTTCATTTTTTCATCCATCCACATCCTATTTAAATGGTAAATACAACAGTGGAAATGCACACTAATGTAGGGAACACCACAAGGCACTAGTTTGTTTCTGGCCACAAATATGACGTATCTTGGTGTAAAGTAACTAATGTAATATCTTTTAACGTGAAAAATACACTTATAAATAAGATACCCATTTCCTAGTGGTCCCATATCATCATAAATATATTTTTTTAGTATTTTTAATGTCAAACTAGCTATGTGAAATAAGGATAAAACCGCTCCGGATCACTAGCGTACTAGTACAAGTCCCCCCACTTAGATACTTGGGTTTTCCCCTTTGTGATAAAACAATTTACACATGTTTCAAAAATCCATTTTCACATAAAACCCCCATTTCTTGTCATACACACTAAAAATAGTAACTACACATGCTTTTCACCACTTACAAAACTCAATAAACAATGAAATGTTTTCATAAAATAGCTTCATGGTATACCACCAAACATTGCACATGGAATCTATTTAGAATCCCTCTATTAAAATCAATTTCACACCAATATTACCCCAAAAATATTTGGAATCACTAAAATATTTTAATAAAACCATTAAATTAGTTATAAGACATCCCAAATGGGTATAACATTGAATGGACTAGTAAAACACAGATTTTCACCCAAAATTGGCACTTAAAAATAAATTTTTAGACAAATGCCACCAAAAATTTTTTTTGAAGCTATAAAAAAGAGGGATTATTATGCTAAAAATTTAAATCAATCAAGGATAAATCATATTGTAGTTCTGACACATGGAACCACCTACTATAAGTGTCAAAACCCTCAAATCCTTGTGAGAAAGTTCAACTGCACCACTATCACACCACAAGGAAGTTAAATCCAGTCTAAAACCGCAATATTGGACCTATAAACCCAATATTAAACCATAGGCTCGAAACCCTACATTCTTGAAATTATGACCTTCATGAAATTTGGAAGAAACCCTAAGAAAATGGGAGGAACATGAAAGGAAACCCACTTAATTGATAAACTTTGAAGAAATATACCCAAATACACTAGTAGTTGAATCTCCAAACAACCAAAAATGAATTTGAGGTTTTAATAAGGCTGGGGGTCATATAGGAATTAAAATGGGATAAAAGAGTGAAAAAAGAATGAGTTATGAAAGAAATAAATTACGTTTTTAAATCTGTACGATTTGGGAAATCTTTTGAGTTTTTTCCCTAATCTGGGATGAAAATGAGCTCCAAAGAGGGTTAAATGGACATGGGGGTGATACTAGGTTCAGTGAGATTAGTTGAGAGGTGTAATCACCAAAAAAGGTTAAAAAATGAAAAAGATATTAAATAATTAAAAAAACTTTTGAAATGTGAAATGGGCTTACAGGTTGGCCCAATTCCTAAAAACATCACACAAATCCAAAATGATAATGAGTTACTAAGGGGTGAAAATGGATATGTTGGATTGAATAGTTCAGGGGAGGCCATGTGGGAAGTGGAATTGGTAAAATGTTGAAGAACTAAAAATTTATTAAAGAAACAATTTTTTTAAATTAGTAAATGAGCTCACGGTTTGGACCAAATCATGAAAACTCACCCTTTCCTCCAAAAATGCAAGGGAAACCCCCACAAAAAAGAAATAATGGAAATAGAATAGAAAAAAACTTTAAAATAAGTCATCTATGTGACAATTCTTCCCCCCATGAAAAACTACCCACCTCGAAAAGTCAACCTAATGCTTGATCAGAAAACCGGAACGGGTACTCTTCCTCAACCCATGAATTCCAGTACCATATATCATATGTATCATTCCCATGCTGCAAAATAATCTGAACCACTATAATTGACATTCCCAGATGCACCTTCTCTTGGGAATCAACTTTTCACACAGGCCACTCAAAAACAGACAAAAGGGGCTCTATCTCTACTTTTACCCAATTCAGAAAATGGGACTCATCTAGGTTGTACATTTTCAACTAGGAGCCATGGAAGATGTCATGAATAGAAGTCAACAAAGAAGGCAAGGCCAACCTATATTCCATCCTACCAATATGCTCGGTGATATCAAAAGTACTGACATACCGTGGCTTCAGCTTCCCTTTATTTCCCAATCTGTGATGGCCCAAATGACAAGCCACTTTCAAGAAAACCATGTCACCCATAGAAAACACAAGGTTTGGACGCCTCTAGTTATAATATGATTTATGAAGAATCTGGTCTATCAACAAGTGCTTCCTGGTCAACTTGACCTTCTCATATGTCTCCTCCACAAGGCTTGACCCCAATAGTGAAGTCTCACCTAACACATCTCAACATAGGGGGACCGACAAGCCCGACCATAGTGGATCTAAAAAGGACCCATTCGAATTGAATATTGGTAACTATTATGATAAACAAACTCAACCTATCACAAATGGCTATCCCATGAACCACAAAAGACCATAACACGTGAATAGAGCATTTCCTCCATGATTTGATTTGACTTTTCAGTCTGACCATCTGTTTTAGGATGGTCAGCCGTTATCATATTAATTTGTGACCCCAAGGCCTTCTGAATGCCTTCCCAAAACTGAGAAGTGAAATGGGGTATCTATCATAGACAACATATGGTGACACACCATGGATCCTTTCCACCTCCTAAAGATATAAACATCCCAACTCATCCACTTTAGCAGTATCTTTGATCAGAATGAAGTGGGATGATTTTTTCAGATGATTAATCACCACCCAAATGGAATTCTTACACCAAGGTGTATGAGGTAATCCATCAATGAAGTCCATGGTGATCTCATCCTACTTTTATGTAGGAATGGGTAATGGCTGGAGAAAACTGGAGGGACTTTAATGATCCACTTTCACCTGATGACATTTGTAACATCTCGACCTGAAGTCATCTACGTCATGTATCATACCTGGACACTAGCATTGTCATCTCACATCATAATACATATTGGTGGAACCCTAATGGATAGCCCATGAAGATTAGTGGAAATCCTTCCTCACCACCTTTCGCAGAGATGAAGGCACTACTGAATGGCCCTTAAAGCACAAGATTCCCTCGGGAGACGATGACCAATCAGAAGAAATATCCCCACCAGGAAGAAACAACCTCGACAATTGAAAAATCTCATCATTGTTCTATTATCGCTATATCAACTCCAAGAGTGATGGATTTAACTGAATGCTCGCCGAGAACACACCTACACTATGATCATTGGTCTCCACATGCATCTGAGTAAAGATGCCCATTATATTTCTCCCATAATTATACTTCCCCAAGGATTGAACATGTTCTTTTATACTCAAATCATACACAGTCACATTTCCCTTTCCTGGGATATAGAAAATGTCAAATTCAATCCTCTGAAAGTACTCGGTCTAGAGGCACTATCTCATATTGAGATAATTCTATGATAATATGTAGGCCATGATTTTGTGATCAGGGTAGACCAAAATCTTCTCACCAAAGAGGAAGTGATACCAAGTCTTCAAAGCATGAATCACATCTTTTATCTCCAAGTCATAGATCGGTAAATTCTTTTCTTGTGGTCGTAGTTGGTAGGATCCATATTCCACCACATGATCATACTGCATAAGAATTCACCTAAGACCCATACCCGAAGCATTAAAATACACCACAAATCCCATTCCAGATTCTGGAAAGATCATCACGGGGTGGGGAGAGTAGTCAACCACCGCTTCGGCTCCTCAAAGGATTCCTGACATTCTGTCCCCCAAACAAATTTCACCCCCTTCCGAGTGAGTGTGGTCATGGGTAAAGCAAGAAAGGAGGAATCTTGAACAAACCGCCTATAGTAACCAGCCAGGCTGAGGAAACTCATGGTCTCGAACAAGTTCTTTGGATGCTCTCATGACATAACTTCACTGATCTTGTCGGGTTTGACTAAAACCCCCTACTCCGGGACCACATTCCCTAAAAACATCACCTCCCTCATCTGGAAAGTGCACTTGTATAGCTTTGCATAGAGGCATTGATCTTACAAAGTGACCAACACAATCCAAAAATGACGATCATGGTCCTCCTTGGATCAAGAGTAAACATGGATTTCGTCCACAAATAGATTGAAAAAAGATTCAAGATACTGGTGGAACACCCTATTCATGAGTACCATAGAGACCGCAAGAGCATTGGTCAATCCCAAGGTCATGAGCTTTTACACAAAGTGGTCGTACCTACCTCAGAAGGATGCCTTTGGGATATCTGCCTCTTTCACCCAGAGTTGGTGGTAACCCAAAAACATGTATTTTTTAGAAAACCACATTTCCCGCCTTCAGCTGATAAAAAAATTCATCTATTTAGGGAAATGTATATTTTTTCATTATGGTAACTTTCTTCAGCATTCAGTAATAAATACACAATCGGAGGGATCTATCATCCTTCCTCGAAAACATAATAGGATTGGTGTAAGGAGAGATTCTCCAGTTAATGAATCATTTGGATTATAAAGCATCCAATAGTATCTTTAATTCCCTTAGCTTAGTGGGGGAATACTATACGAGGGAGAGATATTGGTTATTTCCCTAGTGCTAAATCAATCGATAACTCCACATCCTGCTCTGTATGTAATCCTGAAAAATCATCTGGGAATACATCTGGAAACTCATCCACTATACAAGGTATTCCACCTTCAAGAGCATTACAATCTTCCTCTAGCATGTGTGACGATAACTAGAAGACAAGATTCCCCATCTTTGGGAGTGTAGGTCTTCCACGACCTGACCAAGGATCCCAATCCCCAACGAAAACCTGATGACTATCATCTGGTGCTTTGAAACTAACTTGTTTCCTATAACAGTAGATGTGCGCATGAAAGTGTAATATTAAATCCATGCCAAGTATCACATCAAATAGATCCAAATATAATATCAGGAGGTACCACTCCATCTTATCCTCTAACATGGAAATCACACACAATGGGAACATAACACCATGCTCCTTCTTCATTCCCAACGGCATCACCAACTATGTTGAAAAAGAAAAAATATTGGTCAGAAAATTCACTATGTTCACAAAATGGGAAGATATAAATTTAACAGAGTCACCGGTATTAAAATGAGTAGTATCTATTGAAGATGCAATCAAAATGGTACCTTGAATTTTCAATGTTCCTCCCCTGATCCTGTTGGTTCCTGATACACCGCATGATGATTCCTAGCCTCTTCTTGAGAATGACCACTATTTTTTGGATGTTCGCCGAATAGGCTCTACCCAGAAGATGATCTCGCCCTATCGTCATGGCCACAAAACTATGATTCCATGTCTGCGATGTCTACGACTAAGATGGAACTCCCCTAGAAGCCACAGATCTTGCCCCACTTTGGATTGGATGATATATCTTGCAAAAGAGCTGCATGTGTCCCATACCACCACAATGATAACAAGGCTTCAGAATAAAATTTCATACTAGTTAGATGTTCCCTGGCTTCCCACCCTGGTTCCACATAATGGACCTCACATTATAAGCCACTAAAGAAATCTGCGTGGATGGTTGGCCTGAGCTGCCACCCCCCTTCTTTCCATGATCCTCCCGCTTCCTTTTCTTCTCAGAAGAGCTTCCACTACCGAGACCTAATATCATCCCAGAAAAACCATCCCTCCCCATGAAATTAATCTCTACCTTAAACGCCCAGTCAACCACCTCATCATTGGTTTTCATCTTGAACAGAAAGACATGGGAATAGATCTTTGGCCGCAGACCCCTCTCAACATTCTGGGCCATCATCTACTCATTGGAGACCATTTCTGGATTTTACCAGACCAAATTAGAAAAATAGTTGGCATAATCCACCGTATAATGATCCCCTTTAAAATCCTCCAAAAACATTCAAGATCGAACATATTTCTAAACTTCAGGGCATTATTGGTGGTTGAAGATAACCTTGAAGTCCTTCCAGATCAAATCCTCATAAATAGCTTAAATAATTGATTCCCACCACCTATGTCTAGGACCCTCTAATAGGATAGAGGAACATTTCACCATGACCTCCGAATGTGTGTCTAAGAACTCAAACATGCACTCGATATTTTCGATCCACTCCTATTCTTATTGGGGTTATATGCTACCTCGGAAAGCATGATCCTTGTTTTTCAGATATTCATAGGGAATTTTCTTCCTAGGAACGATCTCATCATACCTAATTGGAGCTGTAATAGGAGTTAGTCCTTGTCCCAGAGCTTGGACAACCAAAACCATATGATCTACTAGACTCTGATCAAGCGATGAGGGAGAACTCTCTCCAAATTACTCTGGTGGGTGCATGGGAACTTTTCTGGGAGGTGTGTTGCAACAAAAGACAATAATTACTAGAAAAAATCAGTATAACAATTCTGAAAAAATCATCAATAAAATCAAATATAAATAATCCAAACACATTGAAATAATAAAATAAATAACTAAGTTACCACCACCGGATGTCCATGTGCAGTCTGTACCCCATACGTCTAACCTAGAAGTCAATCCAAACAAATAATTCCAATGTCCCATGGTGACTAAAGTACTGTCACATGAGGTACAGGGTAGGAACCACAATCATGACCAAAACTCTAATCCCTGAAAAACCTAGATCATATCTCACCTGACTCATCCCAAAATAATAATATATCACAAAAACATTAACCTCCTCTCATACCATTTTTTCACAAACTGAATCTGGTTTCAATTAAAACTAGCTCCCGACCCAGCTGATGGAAAGTCTTGAAGGGCGTTTCTTATCCCCACGAGCTGACACAAGTGCATCGGTATCATGTATTATGGTTTGGGAATGTTTTACCTAAGTTTAAAATCCTTTAACAACCAACAATAATCAATAAACCAAATCTGAAAATTTATGCCAAACATGCCTTAAATAAAATCCATAATTGGACACATGAGTTTAAATATGACACAAGATATCCAAATATACATTAAAATATAATAAAAATATCCCAAGGGACTCCACAAAAAGGGGTTATCACCCACAATGGTGACTTCACAACACCGCACCCTAGAAAGAAACTAGAAACCCAAACCGCCATCACCCAAGACCATGCCATTACCTACATCAAACATGATCAAGTATACTTACACCCAAGAGGTGTAAATAGGGTATGAGACTCTTCCCAATATGATACCACCACAAATATCTTATCTAGTAAGCAATATTAAATGAAATGCATGCAAGTTTTTTTTAAACAAGAAATATTGGAAATAAATTCTAAATAATGAATCTTTTAAAGGTAAAACAATTTCTAATGGAAATTTAAAAGGATGAACAAATTTAATTAAAACATGTAAGATAATTTATTTTTTCTTCTAAACACACCCTAATTCAATGATAAATACAAAATATTCATCGAACACAAATCTCAGGAACACCATTAGGCACATGTTAGTTTTGGGCCCCATGTACCTCATATCGTGGTGTAATGTAACCATAGTAATATTTTTTCCCATGAATGATCCACTAGTAGGGAACATACCCATAACCTAGTGGTCGAAAATCATCATCAATTTTTTTTTAATGTTTTCAATTTCCACCTTTCAATGTGAAACTAAGATGAAATGTTTTCAAAAAATAACTTCAAGGTATACCACCAAATTTTGCACATGGCATCTATTTATAATCCCTATTTGAAAACTAATTTCACACCAATATTACGCAAAAATATAATTTTCATCACTAAAACATTTTAATAAAATAATTACATGATTTATAAAATAGACCCAACTGGTATAACCTTGATTGGACATGTAAAACACCCATTTTCACACAAAATTGGCACCTAAAATCAATTTATTGAAAAATTATACTAAAACCAATATTTGCATCAAGAACAATGAATGATGATTATTCTAAAAATAGAAATCAATCAATTATAACTCATCTAGTAGTTCTTACACATTGAACCACCTACTAAAAGTGTCAAAACCCAAAATCCTTATATAAAAGTTCAACAGCACCACTGACACACCACAAAGAAGTTAAATCTTACCTAGAAACACAATATTAGACCAAGAAACCAAATATCAATCATTATGAACGAAGCCCTAATTTTTGTACATTATTAACTTCAAGAAAATGTGGAAGAAACCCTAAGAAAATGAGAGGAACATGAGAGGAAACTCACTTAATTGAGAACCTTTGAAGAAATATCCCCAAATACACCAGTAGTTGAATCTCGAAACAACCAAAAAAACATTAGGCTTGAATAAAACTGAGGATGACTTTTAGGAACATTTATGGGGGTGGAATAGTGAAAATTTAAGGAGTTGTGAAGGAATCAAATTAACTTTTCAAATCATGATGATTTTAGAAATCATGAGATTTTTTCCCTAATCCTTGATAAAGTTGTTCTATAAAGAGGTATAAACAAACATGGGGTTAGAATAGGTTAAGTGGGATTAGTTTATAGGTGGAATCCCCGAAAAAGATTGAAAATGAATATTCTATGACATAATTAAAAAATATTTTAAAACAGGAAAATGGGCATACGGGATGGACCAATTCATAAATACATCACCCAAATAAAAAATGATAATGTGTTATTAAGGGGTCCAAATGTCATTGGTGGTTTGAATAGGTCAGGGGAGGCCAAGTGGGAAGTGTAATGGGTAAAAATTGTTGAAAAATGAAGGATTTAGTAAAGAAACCAAATTGGTTTTTAAATTTGGAAATGGGATCATAGCTTGTCCCAAATCTCGAAAACTCACCCTTTCCTTAAAAAATGCATGGGAAACCCCCAAAACAAATAAATTATGGAAATAAAATGAAAATTAATTTCAAAATATTTCATAGATGTGACAGTTAATGTGACAACTGGGCCCTGGTGATCACACACACACATCCCCTTCAGATGGTCATCGGGTCCTGAACTGTCAGATACCACCAGTTGCCCCACATACATGTGGTCCCCAACCTGAGGCTCACTCATGTGCCCAAACGGGTCATATGACTAATGACTATCCCCATAGGCCAATAAAATGTCCTTTCAAGAGTGATTTTTCCTCACTCACTTAGACCCTGGGAAACTTTCTAGAAGGTCACCCATCATGATCACTACTTCAGGACAAGAACGCTTAACTATGGAGTTATAATCATGAAAGCTCTACAAAATAAAGGTGAAGGTTGTTATAATGAGTCCTATTATTTTTTCATTTTACCCTTTATCATTTTGGGGGGGTTACATTCACCCCCCCCCCTAGAGCACAAAATATTCATTGTGGCCCCTAAATGATAAACTAGGTAGTACACCACACTTATGGATAGGTTCCACCTCTGATACCCAATGTGACAATTGGGCCCTAGTGATAGCACAAACACCTCAATATTCCATGGTCGTCGGGTCCTGGCCCCCCAGGTAACACCGGTTGCCCTGTAGACATGTGGTCCCCACCCTGGGGCCCTCACACGTGCCAGAATGGGTCATCTGACTAATGATTGTCCCCATAGGCCATCACATGTCTTTTTTAGTGTGCCTTACATCTTGATCACTACTCCAGGAAAAGCATGTTAAACTGTAAAGTTCTAATCAGGAAGGCTCTCGAAAAGGATTTTAGAGCCTATTGACATAAATCGTATCATTTAGTCATTTAACCCTTTATCACTCAGAGCTGTAACAATCACCCCCCTCAAGATCACAACATCCTAGGTGTGGTCTCTAAATGTCAACCCATGCAGTGCACCACACTTAAGGATGAGTTCATCCTCTGATACCAAATGTGAAAACTGGCCCACGGTGAAAGCACAGATACCCTGCATTCCCACGGTGGTCGAGTCCTGGCCCACCAGTTTCCCTGCAAGCATGTGTTCCCCACCCTAGGGCTCACCCACATTCCTAAACAGGTCATATGACTAATGATTGTCCCCACAATCAAACACACGTCCTTTCCAGAGCGCTTTTTCCTCACTCACACACACCCTAGAAATAATCCCAGAAGGTCACCCATCCTGATCACTACATCAGACCAAGCAAGTTTAACTGTGGAGTTCTAATCAAGTAGGATCCCGAAAATGAAGGTGCACCAGGTTGACATTAGTGATATCATTTAGTCATTTAATCCTTTATCATTAGGGGGGTGTAACGCTTTAAGTCTATAATCAACATTAATTACCAAGCTTAATTAAGACTTTTTGAGAGTAACTCTTTCATGATTCTTGTCATTATGATTTCCTAACTCAAAATTTTCCAATTTATGAATTTAAAAAATCATTATAAAATATCTTCGAACCTTCCATAATATACAACTAAATCTGATGATCCTTTATAACATCATAACAACATTTTGAAATATTTCATGATACTCTTCCTTTATCTTACGTCCTTCTTCGAAATATGTCTACCATTTATTTCACAATGATGGCTTTGTATGATGAACACCATTTTAAAACATTTCTTTGATGACTTTATAGTCACCGACTCAATCACCTTTAAGACTAACCTTCCATAACGATTTCTTTATCTAATGAAACTAATATTCTTTATCTAATAACCTTCAAAAAACCTTATATACAATCAAATTATTTATGTTTGGTGAAGTCTACATCATACACTATAAATTCATCACATCATATCATTATATTTGAATAATTATTTCAAGTAGGGGTTATATAAATATTATTTTGATCAAAATCAATTTGTTGAAAATAAAAAACTTCAAACACTCTTCCTCTGATCAGTGTAATTCATACATGTCTAAACAATAATAATTTTTCACATTGAACCTCTATATACTTATAATACTTGAAAAATGTACAGATAATCTTTTGTTTGATAACATCAGTATTGTGAATGTCCCATACAATTATAGCAATATTTTTCTACGTCAAACTCCTCCTTTAGAATTAATCTTGGATTAAAATAACTTTCAATAACCATGATATTTTGAGCTTTATGGTCAATAAAGAATAAGTTTTTTGACCTCATTAAATATTAATCTTGAATCACAAAACTATAGAATTGTAATGTAATTCCATTAAGGAATGCATCACTTTGCATCGACTAATATCAAAAATTCATTGGGAATTAAATTTGATGGAACAAGTAAGAAAACATTGATAAACATTTTTCACTACACTCCATCGATTGAATTAATTCAGTTATTATTAGTCATATGGAATCCATCCATTGTACACACAACATTTCACTCTTTATAATAACTCTTATAACTCAATAGTTTTATATGATTTATATTCTACACAAAAAAGACAACACATTGAGTAATATTTAATCTAGTTTAAACTATATCTTCATAACACATCCATCATCTTCTAATCACAATAAAAACCTTTTAGCCTCAACACTCTCCCCCTTAGTATTATATTGGTAAAAAAATAAAATAAAACCATGAAATAATGTAACTCTAGGAGTGGATCACATATTCAATAATTTTAAGCATGTTTGCGTGAACGTGATGTTGGAAACAATAATCATTAAACTATAATAATATAATTTCCAGATAGAAGTGATTCAAAATATAAAAATTAAATTCTAAGTCTAATTTAAATAATAGTTAAAATAGTTCAAACATTTTGAAATAATGTATCAATCTTTCTATAATGTCCTCTTAAATATATAGACCTCTTTAAAATGTGAATCACATTCACGTGGATAGAATAATGTTACATATTCTGTCCCCTTTTTAAAAATCATTCCAAAGAAAAAAATAAAACGGGGATGGATTTTATAAACCACTTATTTAAAAAACTTAGGTTGTAAACTCATGATCAAACTCGTATTATGAAATGTTTCCTTCAAAAAAAAATTAGTAAAGATGTAAAAAAATAATTTTTTATAAGAAAAAACTGAAGATTTAATTAATTTTATTTCAAATGATATTCGATGAAGGGATATTTAAAAAATGTTCTTGGAATGATAATGTTTCACTACATTATTAGTGATAATTATAGCACTTGTATTGCTACAACCCAATAGAAGGGGAACATCATATCAACTAATAAATCTTCTAGTTTTATCTTAATCAACATAAGTTGTGTTTTTTCATGAGGATAATCAATATACATACCTTGGTTTTTATATAGAGTTAATGAATTCTGGTTCATCATTTTCTAGCTAACATTTCATTCTCCCAATAATGAAATTCCTGCCAATGGGGAACGTATTTGATTTACACAACCATTGGAATTATAATCTATGTAAATATACAAATAAATATTTTAAATGATGTCATATTTTTTTTCAAAAATAAATTTTTCCCTTGATATAATTGAGATTTAGGTTTCAAGATATATGATGAGATTCTTTTAGGTCACATTAGTACCTAAAACATAGATTAATAACATAAAAAGGGCTTTCAATTCGTTTGATATAAAAAGTTAACAACCAACTCTCAAATTCTATACGATCAACATCATTTACATTACCATCATTTGAAAATTGTGTTCCAACTAAAATAGAAGTGTTGATAGGTTTTGAAGATTCCATTCTATATTTACTCAGGAATCTGTTATAATACTTATCTTGGGATAGAGAAACACATATTTTATTTTTTTGAAATTCAATGCCACAAAAATAATTCATTTCAACTAGACAAAAAAATTCGAAAATATATTCCATCTACTTAGAAAAAAATTCACAAATTTATTCATCATTCTATGTATATATAATATTATAAACACAAAAACTCACATTGAAGGAAACCTCTTGATTGTATTTTAAGTGGAGGTTACTATCATCTCTTCCTTCATTATAATCAAACTTCCATATGTATTAATCTGTTTTATAATAACAAGATACCATATCATACATCATCCCATAAAAATCCTTCTTTAACTCACACACATAAAAATCATCATTACCGTGGAAAAATCAACATGGTTATTCACTATAAACATATTCATTGATCTCTATGATAATAAATGTTGTGGAACATAGGGGATTTTTAGTGAGATATGTAATAGGAGAATGGGGTGAATAAAGGTATTAAAATTATTTTTCCCCCACATACCCATGAAACTCTCAATATAATAACTGATCTTGACCTCACTTTTTACTAGGTTCACTCGTGTGTAAACATGTTATGTGATGATTTAATTAATTGGGGACTATATATTATCCTTATTTAGATATGATCAATGATATCTCAATCCACAACATTAATTGATGTCCTATAGAATATATCCCATTCAATCTATTAAGAAAAAATATTTTACTTGGTTCTCCAAGACTAAGATTCTTCTAAGGAGAACACTCTATCTTTCTGTCAACATGCCAAAATCATCTAATATTCACCATTATTTTTCATATAGTGTTTCAGCTAAATTCACTATATTCATGGATCACTACCTCTATAAGATTTATTAATAATCTAATTGAAACCTAAGGTTCACTCCCTATGTCATCTCCCATGGTTCACAGGAAAATGCATGACTACACTTTTTGATTGTTATTGAAATTACTTGTTCACATTGAACTTCACACTTCTATTTTACAAAATACTTGTGAACATAACCGTTACAGCATCTGTACATCCATAGTTGAAATATTCAGCCTATAATATTGACTTCTTTATGCATGGTTTACAATAAATTAAAAACATATCATGTACAATTCACCTTAAGTAAATTCCTAATACACATTTTTATGAAACATTCGAATCCTCCAAAAAAATTCACTTGCCTGATATTTTTTATTCTTTTGAAAAAACATAACATTATTGAAACTAGAAACCATCATTTAATATTAATAAACATTATCCACATGCCAATGATCTGTGTAAACTATGAAATTTATTTATAGAACTAATGTTTTTATGAATGATTTTTGTAAAAAGAACACAACATACAAATCGTTCATGAATGTAGATAATTATAATATTCAATGAGTTAGGATTTTTGAAATGTTGGTTGGGAGTAGCAGCCTATTTATTGATGTTTCCACCCCTGTATATAAATTTCTCAATCGCAACCATAGTTTTAAAAACTAATTATTATATTTTCATAAATCTGTTTCATTATGAAAACAATTCCCACATCACCTTTTCATTTAGCTCCCTTTCTCAGGGAAACATTTGGGAATACCTTCTATTCATATAAACATTGAAAAAACTAGACATCTTTTAATATATTTCCTCCATCACAAAACTAATAACCTTCATGAAACATACATTCATGAATCCCAAATCATTCACAGTATAATAAATGTTTCCATAATTTAATGCATTTCCCATATTTTGTAGAGGAAATCTCAAGAATTCATTTTCATTAAACTTCGTGAAACACATTGTTCATTTCATACAACATTTTCACATGCAAGAAAATAATTAATTCTTCATTTATATTTAGATGGGTTGGAATCACCATGATAACACACCATTAAAATTTATAGTCATCTTATTTTTCACGAATTTACTATTCCAAATTTCTACACACAAAAACACTTCCAGTCATATTCCATATTTAAAATATCAAGGTATTTATTTTCCTTTAACTTCCCCAAAAAATATTCAAAATTCTACCTATTTGGATGATCCTCTATTATTAATATCTTAATACTATCTCTCGTTCTGATCACGATTGGAATTTTTGGTTCACAAAGTTCTTCATGAAATCCTGCAATTACCCTTTAGTGGTAACATTATCTTCTCTTTCAATTATCGCCTTATTCCCTTTACCAAAAAATTCATATTATAATCTACCATGTTCTACTTTTTAGAAACACTATCTTCCTATGCCCTTATTGACATAGTGAATATCAAATCAAACATGATCTATCACACCATATCAATGGAAGAGCTATATCAATCATAATGGCACACCATTTTTTATATTGATTTCATTAGAAACAAATCCAACACAAAACACATGAAAAAAAATCCTTGGTGTCTGACAATATCAAAATTTAGATTTGATAGAAATGACATCATTAATATTATGAAATTATGTTGATTCCAGTTGATAAAACATTATTAAAACAAACATTCCAAGAATAATAATAGAAATTATTAATTTTTGTCAAAAATCGATATCAGCTGTTGCATATTTTGTGGAAAATGAGAGAAACAATTTATTTAACCCCATCATGTAACTAATTAAACCCTACACACTTTTTGTGATTTATCTTCATTGAATAAAAATACGCATCATTGTTATATATTTTTTATTTATTTTTTTTCCAAAATATATCAGTTTTCATGTGTTTTTATGAAATAAAAAATTCATACTTTTATTCTAATAGGTTTACCTAATGTGATTCAAACAATGGTCCTAAGAATTGTATGTTACCATGAAATATTAAATTTTACAAAGAGAATGGTTGAGTTACTTATTACTCAAGACAAATGATTTATTCCTAATGAGAATATGATAAGACACTATACTATGAAAAGGATATTCATGCAATATTATCTTATAAAAGCCATAAGAAGATGAAGAATCATAGTGTTTCATCATAGATAAATATTTATCTTATGCAAAAAATTATATTTTTCCTCTATTAATATAGAGACTTATTTTTTATTATGAAGTCTCTATGAATGTATTATTACGATGAACAATGCATCAAGTAGAATATCTTATGAAGGATTATTTTTATAAAAATGTCATGAAAACATTTTAAATATCTTGATAATTCATTTCATGATATAATAGTGCATCATAAAATGAATTATCCATTTAAAGAAAAAAACTATTTTCATAGTATTCCACTTTTATGTGAATGAAAATATCAAAATAATTAAAATATTTCTCACTTCACTGCTAAAAAAGTCATGTACACATTTAGAATTAATGGATAGATATCCTTAATAGCATGTATTAAAATTTTTATATTGTAATGCTCAATTGACTGCTTGGATTGTAACATGACCAAATTGAAAATGAGATATAAAAGGAACAGTAGGTTGTTTCATTAATAAGAAGATTGATTTTCATATATACAAACACAATAATACATATGAATACTCTTGATGCATGTATATAGAAAAGATCAAACATAAATGATCATGTTATGATTACCTAATTTATTAGACTCTATGACTAACATCATGAGCTATACCAAGAAAGATATCATATTCTTTAGTAGAATATTGGAATACTTTTAGTTATATTATGAAAAATATTTATACAATCATATATTTAAAATTTTAGTCATTATATTTTCATTACAATTTGTGAAATAGTGTGTGTTTAGGATGTGGATTGGTCTTGTGAAGGGGGAGACCTGTAGAATTATCCTAGACCTTTTTATTTTATGAAAGCTTCTTATACTTATCTAGGATCCCCTAGTAAATAGTATGTTTTAGTGAAAATCACCAAACCCATGGAGTAGAGTGATGCTGGACTGGATTTGGGGGTTTATATTCCCCAAACAACAATACGTCTTCTATGTTCCATCAATTTCCATTAAATGTTTATTTCCACTATCTATTTTTATTAAGGATGATTATCTATATGGTTATACCTGATGATGGTGGTTTTCTATAAAGAAAATTTTTTGAACTCAATTCACACCACTCTTGATTATTCAGGTAGCCTTTATGTGAGACAACAATTAGTATTAGAGATTATAACTAAGAAGGTATGTCCGTGGTTAGAGATTAATACTACAATGGTAAAAATTATGGTCTCTATAAATCTCACAAGATCATCAATATAAATAATTTTGGCTTGAAATTTTATCAAAAAATAGTAAAACCTTATGAAATTAATATGATAGAACATGAAACATTGGATTCTATAGATCAAAATAATTATGACATTAACATCAATGATATGAATGCTACAGTCTGAATGTTATGAAAAGATGAGTTCAACAGAGTTTCCCAATGTCAAATATCATATGATTTATGGACCAATATAGTGGTTTTATTTGATGTTACTGGGAATGTGAAATCTCTTAGATAGGATACATACAAACTTAATTTTTATACATTCAATATAAATGAAGGTGAAATCATTAGTCAATTAAATTGAAGGTTCTCTATGATTTTCCACAATATTTCTTTTCTACGGACACATATCACTGATCTTGAACAATCATTGAATATCCTCATAGTATTACAACCCAATTGGAGAGGAATATCATATGCTATCCGAAAATATCTTGAGATCAAAAATCACAAGATAAAAGATCTCAGCAGAACCATCATGATGTATGATAATGAAATTGAAGATTTAGTTGGACATCATAAGTTGATAATGAAATAAAATTCTTCTTGGAAGGTTTATACTTCTAAATATGTCTATACAAACAAAATTTCACAAATCTATAGAACAACAAAAGAAGAATATTCCTCATGTAATTCTGGATCAAATGAAGATCTTTCTTATATTTATCAAAAATTCATGAAATTCTATAACAAGATAATATTTTTTCAGAGACATTACAATAAGAACTATAATAATGGTGCTAGTACTAAAGATCTATGATTCTATAATTATAATAATCTAAGACACATCAAGAATTATTCTCCACGAATTGTGGATGAAGGAAAGATATAAAATATATTATTCATGAATTTTTGTTATAAGAATAAATCTTAGAAAGACATGATATCCAACTAGAGTGGTTCAGAAGATTCTAATGAGTGCACATAATCCAGACCAAAAGCCGAAGATATTAATCAAAAGGAGAATATATCGTCTACATAACATTTGAATGAGGTACATTATTATTACTTTTCTGAGCATGTGCATGAATTAAAAAATTAAAATTTCTCATAAAAATAATTACATTAGTATTGTGACATGTTGTAAATAGAGTATAAAAGCATAAAAATATAAACAATTTCCATAGAAATTCATTCAAAAATATTTTTAATTAAGTATAGAATTTAAAAAATAGAATTTAGAGTAAAAAATAAATTTGAAAAGTCAACAGTCGCAAATACTGAACAATCCAAAAAAATAGAAAGCATAAGAAATAAAGTTCAAAACATTAGTGATATTGCATGTGACTTTACTAAAGGATATGATTACCTGAATGAAATTATTGGTAGAAATCAGCTAATGAAAGAGAAGTTTAGGATAATAAATCCAATTGAAAATCCCATATTATTGAAAAACTATATTTTCCTTAGTTTTAAGAAAAAATGTTCTTCAAAAGTTTCATATTTTCATTTGGGTTATGTCTAAAGGTTTTCCAATATCTATAATTTAAAAAATCTGAATTTTTTTGGAATTAATATATCTTTTCATAAAAAATATTTTCCAAAACAATTGATATGTTATCTTAAATGAAAAAAACAAATCAGGATATCTAGATCTCTTATAGATAGCATTTATGGACCCAAAGGTGTTTTGGTACAAAAAGATATTTTTTTTATTTGTAATTTTAGTGATCAATCTCTTTAAACATCAATGAAAAATGGTTTGTGGACATTTGTTGTTTAAGAAATATGAGTGCTGATTTATAAAATTTTTACTCTATCAAAAATCAATGGAGGCTAGTCACATTTTATTACCATGTAAATGTAAAAATAGTCTGTATTTGATATATTGTAAATCCTTAGTCTATTTACATCTACAAATTTTCTTACATTGATGGCTTGAAGTACAACCTGATAAGTATCTATTAACATTGTTCAAAAGTTTATTCTACTGATTTTTCTAAAAATACATGTTTAAACATCAAATATAAATTTATCATGTTTAATTCAACTTGAAAAGATAATGATTACACTCTATATCTTAATTCATTATGTAGAAATAAAGTAAATTGTTTGAATGCTAAAATTGAAAAATCATGTTTTTGGAATAGAAGGATTGGAAATTACAATGTCCATTCTATGATAAAGCTATCTAAAAGGAATTTTATATCATAAATTCATGGACTTAAACTAGAGAAAAGAATATATGTGATGAATACCCAATGGGAAATCAAAACAATTCATTATTTAAACCAATTATAGAGGTTTCTATATCTCACCATATTGATATTATCCGTATATATCTTTTCATACCTACTTTAAAAATATGTCATGTTGGAAAATAATTTTTTAGGTGTTAGCTGATTATATTTTATAGATTTACAAGGATTTAATTTTTAATAATTAAGAGTGAAGCATGTTGTATTTTTATTAGTTTCTGTAATATTGTTAAAAAATAAAAGGATATTAAAATCAAGACGTTAAGAAGTGATCATGGTTTTAAATTTGAGAATGATGTTGATAGTTATTGTTGATATAATTTAGGAATAAAACCTATACTCTCTATCTCCAAAATAATGCAATAGAATAGTTTTTTTGAAAGGATTGGTAGGAATTTGCAACAAATTTCATGGAGTATGTTATATAAATATAACATGCGAACTCATTTCTTGGTTGAGGCTATCAAAACAACATGGTATGTTATTAGCATAGTTTAAATAAGGCTTATCTAAAAGAAAATACCTTATGAATTATGGATTAATATAAAACCATAGGTAGGATACTTTAAATTATTGGGATTCAATATTTTTATCCTGAACACCAAGGATAATCATGGAAAATTTGATGTAAAGGATGATGAAATTATCTTCCTCAGTTACTCTATTACATCCAAATATTATAGTATTTTACGAAATAGTCCAAGGATTGCTGAAGAATCAACTCATTTTAAGTATACAAATGTGATCCCTTGGATCACAAAATTATTTTAACATATGAACAATCTGATTCCGTCAAGAATATGAGAGACGAACTCCACTTTAACAACAATGATGATTATTATTTGGAACTTCATTACTTTAAATAAAATCCAATGAGGGTAGATACTGGTGAACGGGGAAGTGTTTTTCCTATAATACATAAAAATATTACAGACAATCCTATATAAATTTTTGTATGAAACTGAGATGAAGTATTAAGAACTTGATGAAACATATGAAATCTTGTTTAATTATTTTCCATCATTACCAACTAGAACCCAAATCTGTAGAAGAATATTTACCATATGATAGTTGGTTATTTGAAATGAATAAATAGTTAAATAAAGTAAAAAATTATATATATGTTTGAATTAGTTTAAATTACATCTGACTATCTTTAAATTTCAAAAAAAGTGATTTTTATAAACAAGGAAGATGATCACAGTTTAATAACTACAAATAATGCTAGATTAATTTTCAAAGGATATAATCATGAAGAAGGAATATATTGTGATGAAACCTTTTCTCCATTAGCTTGGTTAGAATCTATTATAATCCTTCTATAATATGAATCTTATATGTAGTTAATATTACATCATTTGGATGTAAAATATTTTTTTCTTAATGAATATTCAATGGATGAAGTTTATATTGAACAACTTCCTAGTTTTTAATACCCTCACATTCAAAATTATATTTTTAAGCACACCAATGCTCTTTATGGACTTAAAAATATTAGAGGTAATGGTGTGAAATATTAATCAATTTTATTTTAAAAAATTTTTTTATGGTAGGACTATAAGAACCTGTATTATTTTAAAAACCTTCATTCATAGATATTTTGTTAGTAAAAATATTTGTAGATAATGTTATTTTTGGAAAAAAAATTATATTCTAAAATTTTAAGGATATGTCTTTACATCATTTATAAGTTGGTTTTTTAGTGGGTTTTCCTGTAGTGCATAGTGGGTGTATGGTTTTCCTAAACCATGTTCCCTACCCCAGCAAACCATAAAACCCTATACAAAGAGGTATTTCATGGTTGGTGTATTTTATACCAATCCATGTTCCTTATTAATAGTAATTGTGAACCACCAATGGAGAGGTGCATTTTTAGGGTGAACGGGTTGGGAAACTATACATTACTTCCCAGGAAACATTGAGTACATGATTTATTTTCCCAAAAATTACTTTTAAATTTTATGAACACCTTGTCATTCACCCTAATTTTATCCAACATGACCCTAACTCATTTATCTAATTTTTTCGAGGATCTGGAATGAATGAAAAAGGATAATAGACTCCATTATTGATAGATATAATACTATATTGATGAATTTCCACCCCTATTAGTAAGAGATTCTTTTCCTGATTAGTTTTCTCCCTCTCCCCATCTTTCTCCCATATTTTGAATGGATGGTTTTCTCCATTGGTGATGCTTTATATCTAGTTTTTCATAGATGTAACTTTTTTGATCTTATATATTGGTTTGGGATCTATATCTCATTCTCTGTTGTTTAACTGAACATTCTACTTCTATTTTTTGATTTCTACTGAGCATCCATTAAAGATCTTGAAGTAGGTAGTCTAAATATAAATTCTCGTAGTCTTGGATAAAAATTATGTGTATTTGTTGTGTAATTTTAGTTGTATTTTTTGAAAATTGAAACATTAATTTAATTTATTAATTTATTAATTAATTAATGAGATCATGGAATTAATTAATTGATTCTTCATGTTAATATTAAATGATTTGAACATGGGAAAATTGAATTTCGTAGCTATGATTATTCAATTAGGGAATAAGGGGACATCAAATTGATTAATTAATTAGGTTATGAAATTAGTTAATTAATGTGATTGTGTAATTTTTCAATTGATGGGATTTTGTAATATATTTTTTAATTGAATAATGAATTTATTAACGGTAAGTAAAGTTTGTTTGTCTTAACCTTAAAGGGTTGATGAATTATTTGATTAAAGGTTAAAAAATAGATTAATAGTGATTTTATTTCTTATTATTTCTTCTGAATTATTGTGTTCTAAAATGATTTATTTGATAAATAAATTGTTATATAATGATTTGGAAATGTTTTTGATAGGGTTAATGATGTTTAACCTTCTTAAATGTGATTTTTGAGGTAAATGTGAATGATTGAGAAATGGGGTGTAGTATATGGATTGATTCTATAAATACCCATTGGGTGATAGCCATGATGTTTTTGTCCCAAATGTTGGAATTTTATTATTATTTTATGGGGTAGTGACTAATAATCCAAATACCCATGGGGTGTGGGACACAGACTAATCCTCCAAATACCCATTGGGTGCTAGAAATGATGTTCTATACCCAAGAGATTGGAATTGGACTATGGATCCAATTATCCCTGATATGAATAGAAATGTAATGATAAATGATAACCATGGTATTGTGACATGTGGTACCCCTTGGGGATAGTTTAGGATGCGTTATAAGATGATGTAGGTATTTATGGTTTGGCTGTCATCATAAAACCAGGGTGATTTTATGTGGTTAATTAAATAGTAATGAAATGTGAAAAATGTTTTCTTTATTATAATTAATTCTTTATATAATTTCATACACTATTATTGGATGGATATTTTTTAGACACCATTGGTGGTGTCCTACTAAGTTGTACACATAACCTACTTAGTCTTTCTGATCGGTACCTGGATAGATTTCTTGTTTTCATTATAAGATAAGTGAAAGATCACTATATTATATGGTTGTATCTGAATAGAGCATGGATAAGAAAACCAGACATGTTGTGGAGACCTTCTTGGGAGTTTTCAATGTCATTATCTATATTCAGATTTTCATATTGAAACATGATACATATTTGGCTTGACATATCTACTATTTGGCTATAATATTGTTTCATTTTTTGGTTCATTATGTGATAATGGTTTGTTATTGATTATAGTATGACTATATTTATTTTTTATTTTAAATTTTGTTTTTTTGTTGTATGTATGCTTTTATACTAATATAATAAAGAATAATTAGACTCCCAAAATTTTATATTATACCCTCGCTGATATAAAGAAGCATCTATCTTTGGGGGAGGCACAATTGAGGTCATTTAACTGACTGGATTATGGAAATAGTGTGTGGAACCCCGATCTGAATTTTACAATGATGTATTCGATCCTAGTATTCTTTTCATTTAATTTGTGTTAGAATTTAGTAATGGTATATAATAGAATAGGAATATTTGGGCCTTGTACATGGGTTCATGAATTATATTAGCTAACCAATGTATTGGGGAAACCCCAAGTACCCATAGTGGTCACATTATTGTTGATGTTTGCAATTATAGTTAGATGTTATTTATCCTTTGGTTATGAACATGTTGTATGCTGTTATTTATGTCTAATATTTTCTAATAATTTTCTTTTTTCTTAGTATTTAATGATATTTTAGTATGAATTCATCTTTATAAGAACTTAATAATTATTTTAGAATTTATCATTTGTATGCATGAATATAAAGGCGGGTTTTTGGTAAGTTTTTTAATTTGAATTTTTTTCCTTTCTTATGAAATTGAACTAAAAATGGTCCCTAATAATGAATATAAAGATGTAAAATGATGAAAAATAGGAATTATTGTGTGTCTAATGATAAATTTTTAAATTAAAATGTGTTTAAACTTGTCCACCATGACCTAGATATAGAATGATTAGGGTAGTGACATTGTCTCATTTTTTACCATGTAGAGAAATATGATTGGTTAATTGATATGGATTTATTTGAAATTTTATAATTTAAACTTGTTAAATTTTTTCAATTTGTCTTATGAAGTGTGTTTGAAATTGAATATATATGCCTCCATGAATATTCTTATTGATAGGGAGAGATGAGGACGTTTCATGTAATATGCCTCCTGTAGTGAAACCTGAGGCATCGACAGTGATGGGTGAGGGAGATGGAGAATAATTCTATGAGAATTTTTTTTCACTTCATGTAGTTTATAAAAAAATAACCATGTTTGTTTTTGATGATTTTTTATGACCTAACAAGTTAGTTTCAGTTACAACAGCCTTTGGATTTCACCAAAGAGGGTGTACATGAGGGAATTGAGTTCTAGATTGAGTTTATCCAAATGATTCTTCACCAATTAGAGACCCTTTCTAAGAAGAGATTGAAAATAGCTATTAATATGTTACATGGTCATTAAAATAATTGGTGAGACTTCCATACATTGGATGGATATCTAGAAAATATTTATTTGAAGGACTTTCATGGGATGATATTCTAGCACAATTATCCTAAGACACTCATCATGAGAGAGGAGCTGAGTTTATGAGGCTGACTCAGGGGACTCTATTCATCATGGAATATTCTATTTTGTTTATATATTTTTAGTTTGGTTCTCCAGTGTTGGAAGAAGATGAGGATATGGTAGAATAACATTTTCAGTATGGTATTTAATATGAAAGTAAGTCTTATGGGAATATCTTTTAGCGAATTGTTTTTCTCAATTGGTGAACTAGGTTTTCATTTCTTAGGGAACCCCCAAAGAAGATTCTCATAGAGGATAAGTTATTTTTATGGGATTATAAAGAGTTATTAATTTCAAGGGTATGAAACTTCACTATGAGAATGTCATTTAGCATAATACTGAGTATAGTGGCTAGGGAGAAAGATCAGTTATTCAGGATCTTAACAAAAGGCCCAAAATATTGTGGGATAAGGTCAGTCACATTCATAATCAACGTCCCCAACCACTGGTAGAGTGATTATATATTAGTAGGATGGGACATTTATAGTAGTTCTACAGGATCCCACAACGGATGGATAATATTGGGATATATAGGAAGAATCGAAGTGTGGGAAGGAGATCTTTTACAATATATCATTTTTTAAGAATGAGTTCTACTAGGTCAAGAAATAGAGGCAGTGCATGTGGTGCTTCTGGGAAATACTTCCTATTTCTGTTGAGTGGTGAAACTTGAGGGGAGTCATGTTAGATCACATCAAAGAGGGGTAGGATAGTTTCATGCATTTCATCTTATACGTATGGATAGTGAGGATGGATTGTCGATATTAAGAGGTCTTACTCTTATATATCCTGTGCTATATAATTCTATATTTGATATATGTTCCTATTATTATTTTATATTTTCATAAGTTTTAAATATGTTTAAATTGATATCATTGTTTGTGAGTTGGGTGATGATGATTGATATACTATTGACAGTACAGTTGAGGAAAATATGTTTATGCAATGGGTGTTGTCTCATGGTTGGGAAGTATTATTTTCTAGGGGATCTCTACATATTGGATATTCTAGGATTCAATTTGATCTTTGTTATGGACTAGTTAGTAGCATATCTATCCCACAAAAATTTTTACCACAGGAGAGTGACCATTACATCTCCTGAGGGGGAAAATTGTGTTCTCCATTGAGAATTGGATTTGAAGGTTGTTCATGCAGGGCTAGTTCAATAGTATATGGGGGATCTCACCACCCAAGATTCAAGTCTGTTGATGGATGATGGAGGTGTGAAATGGGATTAATTTATCTGATAATAAATAGGTTCCAATATGTGTTTCTAAGGAATTATCTAGGATACCACCTGAGAGGGATGCAGAGTTTATTATTGAGATCATTCCTAGAATTAATCTAGCTACCTTTCCAAATTATATAATTGTTTCAATAAAGCATAAAGAGGTCAAGAATAATACGTAATAATTGATGTACACGGTATTTTTCCATCTGAGTACATTCCCTTGGGGTTTGTCAATCTTTTTTGATAAGAAGGACAATGGAACCTTGTGCTTGTGTGATGATTATCGAAAGATTAACTACATAATAGTGAATAACTATTATCCTCTTACGTGTATTAATGATCTATTTCAATAATTAATATGATATTTTTTCTCTATGATCGACTTGAGATCAAGGTATCATTAGTTGATAGTACACCCTTCTAACATACCTTCTGCTTCTTTACGAATAATATACGGTCTTTATGATTTCATTGTGATGGTGTTTTGGTTGAAAAATTCTCCAATAATGTTTATGGACTTGATGAATAAAATTTTCCACCCATACAATGATTTGTTTTTGGTGGTATATGTGTAAGATATATTAGTGTGCTCCAAGACTTGTGACAATTATTCCAACCATCTTTACGCCATCTTGGGTACACTAAGTGAGCATCAGCTAAATTCTATGAAATATAAGTTTCTATTTTTCATGGATCAAGAACATTTATTAGGTCACATCATCTCAAAAGAATTTTTTTAGTGCACCTAGAGACAGTATAGGAAGTTGTTTCATGGGATCATCCCAAGAATGTCTTTGATATCAAAAATTTTCATGTATTAGGAAGATATTATTAGAGGATCATCATAGAATTTTCTTATTTGGTAGCACCTATTTGGGCCTCGACCAAGAATGGAGTTAAATTTGAATGTTATGGATCATGTGAGAATGAATTCTAGGAGTTGAAGAAGTGTTTTACTACCACAGTAATATTGATCCCACATTATACAATGGAGGAGTATACAATGTTTTTTATTCATCGAGAGTGGGTCTTGGTGTAGTTTTTATGCACGGTGATCAAATTGTGGAATATGGGTCATGAAAGGTTAGTAATCATGAATTTTACTACCCTATTCATGACCTGGAGTAAGATATATTTGTTTATTATTTTATATGTTTGTGGAATTTTGTATTGAGAAAAAAATTAGGATTTATACTAACCAAAAGATCATAGAGGATATCTTTTCCCAATGATATATAAATATCAATAAGTCAAGCTGGTTGAATTATATGCAGTCATTTGATTTTGAGATAGAATATAATAATGAAAATGGAAATCCTATTTTTCACACTTTGAGTTGGAAAAATCAGACTTATGAAGTTCAAGAGACTATTTCTCATTGTAAAATAACGACCTTAGAGGTTGAGATATATGTTGTGGTTTATGAGGTCTAGTAGAGGATGTTTCTTGTATTAATTTTAATGGATTATATACTCTTGAAATAGATCAAGGATATATAGCATAAGGATTTAAAATGATCATACTAGAGGTAAATCCTTGAAGGTGGTGTGTCACCATATGATTGGATCTTAGATGAGGATGATAAAATCTATATCAATAATTGGGTTGTTGTTTATAAGAGTATGTGGGAAGAGATAATGTGTGAATTTCATTCCTTGAAGTGGGATTACATCTACATTTCTCCAAAAATTTAATATGAACTACAATGATAGAATTAGTGTCCAGGCATGAAAAAAATAATATTATAAGGTTAATTAAACAATGATACACATGGCAATAGGTGATGTTCAAGAATAAGTGACATGGTGGATTACTAAATCAATTTCACATTCTGTAATGGATATGGGATATTGTTACCACGGACCTTTTGGTTATTCTACCAACTAATCCTCAAATAATGATGAAAATTGTGTGATTGTGGACTATTTGAAAATGTTACCACCTTTTTTTCTTATACAGGAGACTTTTTTTGTGGATCAGTTTGGAGACATGTGCATTTGGGAGATAGTCTGTCTGTACAGGGTTACATAGAGTATTATTTTAGACCATGACTCTTTTTTCTCTTCTTTAAAAGTGAAATTATTTTATATGGAACTTTAAACATTGGTTTTACTGATTAAAATATTCTACCCACAGGTAGATGGGTTGTCTAAAAGTACTATTTAGGTGCTCGAGGATATGCTACGAGTGTGTGCTCTTGAATTTGGTGGATCTTAGAGAAGTCACCTAGCATTGGTGGAGTTTGACTATAACAATAGTTATCAAGAAACTATTAATATGGATTTATATGAGGATCTTTATATTAGTCCATGCAGATCACCTCTTTGATGGATAAAGGTAGGAGAGTCAGAGTGGTTTGGATTGAGTCTCGTGTAGGTGATGTTGAAGCAGGTTTATATGATTCTGAAATATATGTATATGGATTAGGATGGGCATAATTCATATGCTAATAGACATCGAATACCCCTAGATATTATAGTATGTGATTTTGAATTCCTTTGGGGTATCTTAGATTGGGTCACCATAAGATTTGGAGGTAAGGAAAGGTGAAACTCATGCTTTTTGATCCTTTTGAGGTTGAGGAGAGAATCGAGCTGGAGTCATACTAATTGGCTCTTTTATAGAGGTATTATGCTATGAATTATGTTTTTTATGTTTCAATACTATGGTGGTATCACCCTAACCCTTCTAATGTGATATATGTGCATGATGTTGATCTTCAAACTGACGAGTCCTTTGGGGAGCGTCTGATACATGTGTTCGATCACAACGAGAAAGTGTTGTAGGGAATGGCTATTCTGAGAGTTCATTATTTGTAGAAACATGGGAATGTTAATGAGGAAACATGGGATATATAAGAACATATTAGGGATTAGTGGCATATTCTTTTTACCATAGAAACTTATAGATGTTTAGTAGTATTGATCATTGGTAATCTATTATAAGATAGAAATATTATAAGATGGCGACCTTTTCTAGAGATGTATCAAGAAAGTTTATTGATATTCACATTACCTGTATTGGTTATAAATTTGTTAAGGAATGTATTGTGTGTGTTTGAGAGAAATTAAAATGCTTTTGGAGGGATATTTGGAAGTGTTAGTTTGGTGCATGTTTTGGAAAAACTGTGCCCCTTCCCTAGAATATCATACCACCCCAAGCCAAGGGTGATTTAATGGTTAGAGCATGGTTTTTGAATTTTTTTCCCCTCTTAGGATTAACCATTCTCCCTTACTAGAGAGGCACATAGTTAGGGTGCATATTTTGGAAATCCATTCTTTAATACCCAGGAAACCATGTGGGCATGATTCATTTCCCCATAAATTTTTTCAAAATTTCTCGACCCCCCCTGAACATCACTATAATTTGACTTCACTCAAATGTAATAGGTTTCAATTTTTTGAGGTGCACAAATGGATTACATGGGCTGCTGACATCTATTCTTGAAAAAAATAACATTGTATTGATGAATCTTCACCTCTCTTGGTATTAGATTCTCATCCCAATTTCTTTTCTCCCAATCTCTCATATTTTGCTAATTTCTAATGTGTGACTTCTTCCATTGGTTATGTTTTAGATCAAAGTATTCATGGATCAAATGTATTGGACCTTGTATCTAGGTTTAGGATCTAGATCTCATTATTTTTTTGGAAATTACACATTCTACTTCAATATAGAGATTTTTATGTGCGAGTGTCCATCAGTGATCGTCAGGTTGGTGGTATAAATTTCAATTCACATAGTATTGAATTCATAGTGAATGTATGTGTTGGGGAATATCAATTGAAATGTTTAAAAATTGAGACTTTAATTGAATTAATTAATTAATTAATTAATATAATCATGTAATTGATTAATTGATTTTCCATGTGAATATGAAAGGAGTTGAACATGGGAAAATTAAAATTGGTAATTATGAATATACAGTTGATGAATAATGGGACATCTAATTGAATGATTAATGAGGTTATAAAATAATTCAATTAATGGGACTTGGTAATTGGTCAATTTATGGGATTGTGGATTTTGATTTATTAATTGAATGACAAATTTATTGATTATTGGTATGTAAGTGGTGATTGAATTAACCTATAATGGTTGATGAATTATTTGATTAATGGTTTATAAATGGTTTAATAGTGATTTTTTTCATATTATTCTATGTGACATAATGTGATGATTTATGATTCCCTTGATAATTGAAATGGTAAACAATGTTGTGAAATATAGATGAGAGGGTAAATTATGATTAACCTTGTTAAATGTGATATATGAGACATATTTTAATGACTGAGAAATGGGATGTGGGACACAAACTGATGCTCAAAATTCCAATGGGGTGATAGCCATTAAGTTATTGACCCAAATTCATGCATTTGGTTTGTATTTTAAAGGACAGGGACTAGTGATCCAAATACCCATGGGATGTGGGACACAAATTGATGCTCCAAATACCAATTAAGTTCTGGAAACGATGTTGTATGCCCATGAAAATGGGCTTTGAATATGGTTCCCATTTGATGTGATTTGATTTGAAATTAAAGGATGATTGCTGACCATTGTATTTTGATATGTGATATCCCTTAGGTAATGTTTATACTCCAACACAAACTGAAGTAGATACTGATGGTTTGAGTTTCATTGTGAAACCAATGATATATTATGTGGTTAATTAATGACTAATGAAATGTTATAACTATTTACATTATTGTACTTTATTCATTATATAATATCATACACTATTATCGATTGGATATTATTTATGATGATATTGGAGGTGGACTACTGAGTTGTACCCACATGCTACATGAGCTGCCTAATTGGTACAGGAAGAGATTTCATGTTTACAGGAAAGGATATGTGAATGATCCCTTTATTAGATGTCTAATTTGGGATGGATCATAGATGAGGGAACCATACGTGTTGTGGGGATCCGCATGTAAGCTATTAGTGTCACTATTTATTTTGGGTTTTTCATATTGACACTTCAAACATATTTGGAATGAAATATATAGTATTTTGGTTTGGATATTGTTTCCTATTTTGGTATATCATGTGAGAATAGTGTGTTATTTACTATTGAATGATTTTGGTTATCGGTTATTGTCAATTGGTTATTGTTCTTATATTTTCACTATTTTATTACTATAATAAAGATTTTATAGTCTCTCTATGTTTTATATTAGACCCTTGTTGTTAGTCGGTGGACTTTACCTTATAGATAGGTTCAATTATGGTCATGTTACCGACCGGATAAGGGAACCATTGTGTGGAACCGGAGTACGGACATTAAAAAAAATAAAAAATTGTGAAATTATTTTTCAAAACGTATGAAAAAAAAGTTTTAAATGAGTATGATTGGTGAGTTAATCAATTTTCTAGGACATAAAATCTATCAAAAAGTTTTCAAGAATTTTATAAACCATAAAAAATACATACATGATTTAATTAAAAAGTTTAGAATTGAAAAGGGTAAGAATTATTCAACACCCTTGAGATCCAATTTTAATCATGATATGGATGAAATTGGATAAATTTTTTAGAATATGTTTTATCAATGAATTATTGGAATATTTTTATATCCTACAAAAAGTATACCATATAATATATTTATAGTATTTATTTATAAAATATTTCAATATAATCCAAATGAATCGTATTTAAATACTACCAAAAATATTTTAAGATATTTAAAATAAACTTTGATTATTTATCTTACTTTATGAAAAATGTTTTACTTTAATTTATCTTCATATTTGGAAACTGGTTGTGTTGGATGTAGACTAGATTGAATGATCCCCTTAAGAACCATTAATTTTCTTAGTAAATCCTTCGTATCTTGTTCAATTATGAAACAACACTATATAGAATTATCTACATCTGAAGTTGAATATATTATACTAGGAAGTTGTTTTGAACATATTTTGTGGTTGAACATACCTTAATGGATTAAGGATTTAATTGTAATTTTTTACCTATCAAATTTGATAACATAAGTGTTATCATCATTTTAAATAATCTGAAAACACATTCAATAAAAAAGAACATTGATTTTAGGCATAACTTCTTAAGAGATCTGGATAAAAAAGAATGACATCTCTTTAGTATTTGTTTTCATAAAAAAATAAATCACAAAAAAATTACTAAAAAATTTCTTCCAAAAATATTTGATTTCCTTAAATCAAAATTAGTGTTATTTAATTCCATTTAATACTATTTTTTAATATAGAATATTTTTTACTCAATTTTTTTTATTTTCCTTTTTGAACCACGTTTTATGTATTAGTCATACCAAATAGGTCATGACACCATGTTTTACTAAAAATTACTCTGAGCAACACTTTATCGCACCACAATTACTGTAAATGAGAAGAAGTGTGTTTCAATATGTGAAACTCCTTTCAATCATTCGAATCATTGTTCCCACTACCCAAACCATTATTATAATAACCTTAAAAACCTTTGATCCCCTTGATAATAGATATACAAAAGAGATATGAAGGCGCCACATCGTGTAAATCAAAGAGACAAAGGATCTCAATTATGGTTTTTAGAGGCTGAAATTTTTATTTTAACAGGATAAAAAAGATAGATGTGTTATTAAATAATTACATTAATCATCATGGAAGTGAATTAATCAACGATGATATTAGAACGTATTTAGTATTAAAAATGGAATTTCATGAGTTTTATGAATCTTTATTATTTCACTTCAGTGATGATGGATACTTAGTTACCTCAATAGTAAACTAGAAGAACTTTTTTATAAGCTTTTTATAATTGGTAGAATCACTCAATACACTACATGAAGGATATCCATTTTAGAAAACCTCCTAATCTACGTTGGATATTTCCACTCTATCGGAGATAATTAAGTCACTGTTTGGAAGAGTAGATTTCGAAAAGAAACTAGTTTAGTATTTAGATCTTGAAGGAAAAGTACATAACAATTTGATATAGTTTGGAAACATGTAATAAAATACTTAGTTTGAAAAATAGCTTTTTCAATATTGTATGTTTCATTATTTTTTCTAGATTGAAAAAAAATTAATATGGCATGATATATCTTGTTACACGTGTTACATGTATAGAAAATGTAATTAAATATTTATCCCTTTCCGTGGATATTCACCGTAAGTTTTTATAATGATGGAGTTTCCTTGGATGAGAATAATGTTGTATGTTTCCAATGTAGAAAACCCTTTAGTGAATTTGTTTTATGGAAAAAAATTATGTTGTAATTTCTCATCTAAAAAGTTAGTAACCTTAACCTCATATGATTAAGTATAACTCACAAAAACTTTGGGGGAGTCTCCCCACTTGAAAGGGAGACCAGAATTGTCAGAAAGACCAAACCATGGTCTTGAAATAATAGAAATCTCAGATGATAAAGGGACTCTTTTTTAAAGGTGAATAATAGTTATGGTTTCTATGGAATGTAGATATAGATCTAATTAACAAGGGAGTTCACCTGTTATTAATAATTCTATTAGATTCAAGTAAATATATAAATGATAACCTCTTTCATTACATAATTGTTTCATAAATACCCACTCAGTTAGATCAAAAAGTTATCCTCTTGTCATTTATTCACATTCTAAGGAACTAGAAAATTTGACTACAAGAATAATCATATATAAATCCATGAAAAGAAATCATGTAGAATAAATTCCATGTAATGAAAATGTCAAATTTTTAGGCTGTAAGAGTATATAATTCAACTGCGGTATATATTCACATGTTCATGAAAAAGTAATTAATTATGAAATTATTTAAGTTTTAAGAACTATTTTTTAGAAATCTCAAGACAGATATTGAAATTTGGCATTAAAAATAGAGTATTTCAAGACCCAGATTGTTAAACCCATAAAATATATTATAAATAATTGAGGTTGTGTCTTTTATATAAAATAAGTGGTTAAATAAAAGTTATTGGTTTAATAATTTCATGATAAATTTAGTTAGTAACATGTTGGATGAATCTCAAATCAATGTGTTATTTTTTTATTGAAAGAAAATATAATCAA
Source organism: Viscum album (assembly GCA_963277665.1). Lineage (NCBI taxonomy): Eukaryota > Viridiplantae > Streptophyta > Magnoliopsida > Santalales > Viscaceae > Viscum > Viscum album. Next base: position 601,790,510 of record OY728136.1, on the reverse strand, counting down.
GAAATAGAAACTTTAACCTACTCAATTGCATCGATGCAGTGTGATATTCTATCAATTAAAATCTATCATGATCATCAATGGGACATAGTGATGTAAGAAGAATTCAAGTTACTCTATAAGAATATCTTTCATTATTTGAACAGTCTAAGAATGAGATACCCCTTTTATTGAAGGAGAATGTTCTTAATATTTATAATTTTTATTCTATATGAAGAATAATGTATGTTTTTTTATCCCTATGTTACAAATGATGGTTGGTTCTTTATCTAATAATTTCAATGTTATATAGAAAAAGGTTGATGATTTTCTCCTTATGTTTTAAGTAGTTTAAATCATTAATCATTTGATGAAGATGGTGTAATATAAGTTTATATGTTTGTTGAGAAAAAATAATCTCAGATATCTGTAAAGGGTAAGGATATAATTTCCATTATTCATCTAATAAACCTTTCAAATTTCCAATTTGTAGAGCTCAGAAAGTTGGTGGTAGGAATTTTAAAGAAATGTGAAATAATAATTCTCTTAATAAAATTAATTCAAAATGTTTGGAATGGATTATTTAATATCCAAGACTACTAGAAAATGATATGGTGAAAGGATATATGTATAAATTGATGCCATATTTCATATACATGGGATAAATATTCTATGAACTCTTATAGTTTATTAGAATTGTTTTAACTCACATAAATTAAGAGATGTTTTTTACCAAGAAAATTAGTATCCATGGAATATCTCATATAAATATTATTTAGAGAGAGCTCATTAAGTGTCTCTCAATATTCAATCCACACCAGTAAGGATCTCTAAAGGAGATAAAGATGATTTTGGAGCATCTCTATTGACGTTGGGTGATGTTTATGGGGAAACAACTGATGCCCCAATTAATGAATTATCATTATAATCTAAATAGAGTTTATCACTCAAGAATCCACCACCTAAACTTGTTTCTTGATCAGAAGTTGATAGGCTTGATCTCTTCAGTTTGTCAAGTTTGTTTCCCAGTTTATGGGCACCCAAAAAACATATGAATCATCCCTCATTTATTGTATCTTAAAAATATTTGAATCATGCCTCAGTTTATGGAATATTTTTAAGCACACTAATCAGATTTTATAATAACATTTCAATTAATGAATTCATTTAATGTTATTTTTAGGATATTTATTTTTTATATGCTTCTATCAATTTAATAGTTATATAGTATTCTTAATTTATGATTTTTCTATTTTTTTACTCTATACTGTTTTAACTTTTAATCCTTATCATTTATTTGTTTTTGTCTCTATTTACCATTCATGATTGATATTTTATTTTTTTTCTTAATGATCCATTCTTAATACTCCTTAATGAAAAATTTTCAAAATCAGTATCATTTACTATTTAAAATTATTTATGTAAAACATTAATTGTATTCCTTACTCTAATTCTTTTTTGTTTCAAAAAAATATTGAGAGGAAGAAGAAAATAAAAAAAATTATGTTTTTATGTTTTTTTTTTCAGAAAGTGTGATTGATACGTGTTAATTTTACTTGGGATAAGAAAGTGATTTTCAAAGGGATTTTTTTTAAAAAAGTGAGAGAAAAAAAGGAAGCATCTATATTTCTGAATTATTTATCTTTTCATAAAATATTATTTTATAAAAAATATATATCACGGGTTTTGTGATCATCAAAAATGGGGAGATTGTGGGATAGATTATGTTGTTCTAAACTATCATAGTTTTTATATGTTTTGATGATTCACAAAATCCTTTATTTTATTCTAACTATTTTATATTATGTGTTTTATATAATAGTCTTAATAACATTATCTTACCAGATAAGAAATTATCAAATAAAGAGAATGGTTTATTTTTCTTATTACTCAAGCCAAATGCTTTATTCAGAATGGGAATACTAGAAGACATTATCTAATAAAAAGGATTTTATTAAATTATTATCTTATAAAATATAGAAGAAGTTGAAGAATCTATGGGTTATATCAAAGTAACATATTTTTCTTATTATTAACAACATTATTATGCATGTTTTACTTTTGAGACATATTTTATCTTATGAGTTCTCTTAGAAGGTTGTCTTGTGATGAACAATCCTTCCAATTTAATATCATATGATGACTAATTTATATGCATAATTTCATGATTACTTTACTAATACCTTGATAATTCAATTAAAAGTTCTAATGAATATAAAAAATCCATTTAAGAAAACATTTAACTCTATTGTATATCACATTTCCATTAATTTAATGATTTGGAGAACTAGAATACTTCTGACATCACTATCATAAAAGAAATATCTACATTTGGAAGGGATGTATGCATATCCATAATATCATGTCTTATCAAGTATAAAATTTATATCTCTATTAACCATTAATATTGTGTTATGCTTAAGTTAAATATGGGATATAAAATGTTTAGTAATACACTACATGAAGAAGAATATATATAGTCACATATACCGGAACACACGTATATACGAATACATTGGATGCATGTAAATAGAAAAAATAAAATATAAAGTCTCGGGATATTCTAACTAGTTCTATTAGTTCCACTAAATATAATCCAAATATATACCTTCAAGTATATCATATTCTCCAAATAAATTTTCAACTAATGTCAGTTTTAACTTCCCCAAGATAAATATTTGACTAATATCAGTTGCAACCTACAACTATGTGTCGTAATCGTATCTTTAAAATTTTATTCGTTACATTTTTTACACTCGTTATAAGTGTGTGTATTGAGAACGTGGATAGCTCTTGTAAAGGGAGAGCCTGGTTGAATTCTCTTAAACCTTTGTATAATGTTAAAGATATTTGTACTTATTTGGTAGTCCTTAATAAAAGGGTTTTTGTAGGGAAAATCACCAAAATCTGAGAGTAGAGAGTTGGCAGAGTGGACTAGGGGATTTTCATTCCCCAAAACATTATAAATATCCTATATTTTATCTCTTTAATATTATTTATTATTTATACTACCTATTTGCTATAAGGAATATGATTTCACTTTTCTTACCTTAAAGGGTTTTTTTCTGTAATGATGATTTTGGTAACTCAATTCATCCCCTCTTGAGTATTAAGCTATCCAATATCTGGGACAATTGATTTTCATTCTTCACATGATAATACACTTATAAAGAGTTGGGTAGGAACAGACATGGATTCTTGAACCATTCATTACCAAATATTAACTTCACATAGATTCTGGATCCTACTTCATTGAGGGGATTAATGATCCTTATCCACCTTTGACTTCAAATGTTGTATATAATTTATAACATATGTAGTGGATATGTATTCCATGTAAAGCATTACCTTTGAAAACTAAGTTATCACATTTATTTTTTTAGATGATACGTAGAGGACTCTTTATTGAATAAGAAAAAAAGGAGTCCAGGAGAGGAACAAAGACATCAAGAAAATAAAAATGAAAACAGCAGGGAGATTTACCTGTTTTAGAGCGGGTGCTCATACTATGGTAAGGTAGGCGCCCAACTTTGTCGTGAGAGTGATGACCTATCCTTCCATAACTTGCATACATCCATTCTCCACCTTGATCTAATGAAAAAACATCATTCAATTGGTGATTATTTCAAAAAAAAATCATGGGATAACATACCACTTACAAATGATCGGTCAACATGTCCTCTAAGACAACTCAGTCACGACACATTATAGAAAACAATTGATAATTTTAAAAACACCCCCATTTAAAATTTCACACTCTTAATTTGATAAATATAATGGAGTAAAATATTTTCACCTTTTATTTAGAAATTATTATATATTTCTTCTCCATATATAAAAACCAAGAAGAAACATTATTCGAAATTTATACCAACTAATAAAAATACCAACAGGATTGATGATACCATTTACTATATATTTATCAGTACCACATGTTGAAGTACTAAATCATCTATTCAACTTTTTATGTCACATAATAAATTTTTATTGGTAACATATATCTTATCTCATCAACTGGGTGTCTTTCTTTGTTATCTAGGAAAACCATCTTATAAATTGTCATCTCAAAACCCATTGATTTTCATATCAATTTTACTAAATATTAAATTCAAATTCATCATAATATTTATCTATATATAGCATCCTCTGATACACTGAGAACATTTAGATGATATAATATGTTAGATAAGAAAAAACTAAAACACGAGTTATAATTTTTTTATGCTTCCCCATTTTTATAACTTTAATATATGAAGCTATAGATATGAGGTTATATTGACATCAATAATTAATTGATCTCAATATAATATGGGATCAATTGAAATATCATCTTTCATCTTCTAATTCCAATTGTTGCAACTCCTTTCTACTTCTCTAATTCTTCTTCGACGTACATTCATTATGATTCTTAACATAGAAAAATATCCACTTTAATTAATTTGAATTATATTGATATATAGTTTGTCCCAACAACAATATAATTCTTTTTATTTGTATTCCCCATGGACTGTATCTCCCCAAAAACCTTAAAAAATTCAACTGGTCTTAATATCACTTAAACAAGTAGGGACTGTTAAAATTTCACTTCATCAAGTTGAGGAATGGGACTAGTTTTAATAAATAAACCCTTTGGTATCAAACATTCATTTTCCCTTTCTTATATTTTGGGAATTTAATTTCATCACCTCATCAAACTTTTCTTCTTCATGACCATTCTTCATGGTAAACATCTCTAGTTCCTTGGAAGAGGCCACTCCTTTATGAATTACACTTATAAAAAATCATTTTAGATGTTTTATTTATACTCCCACTTTTTTGGATTTGTAAATTCTATATCGTTATATCCCAACTCATAAAATATATTTCCTTGGGTACCCTTACAAAAAAATATATCCTATCATGTTACTGATTGGATCGTTATTCTCCATGACCTATTTCATCTCCTATTATCCTTGTGATATTTATAATTTTCCCTAACAAATGTTTTTTTAGGATGTCTCTTTTTCCTGATTTAATTTCAGACTTAAATTAAACCAATTATTTATCCTTTTCATGGGAATTCCAATATTTCTCTTCATCATTATCATTTTAGTATAATTTTCAATCCCACTGATAATTACCTCATGTTTTCATTTTTGACTGGAAATATAGTAACCTCATAAGTTTTATTATTTTATATCATTTATTATATGATTTTCCTTCATTTTCACATTTGAAAAAACTTCTTTCTTTCTTCTATATAATTTTTTTCATTAATTCCATGATTTAGGTCATGATTAAACAGATGTTGGTTCTTGATGAGCCATTTTATGAGCTCTATTTCATTTCTCCATACTGGTAAATTTGTTCTATATATCAATATAATTTCTTTTTACGAAAATTTTGATCTTATTAGTCATAGTAATGGTGGAATTCATTATGAAATTTTTTGTTATCTTTAGCTACAATTCCAAGACATATGACCTTGGTTAAAACATATACAATATCTACCATAAATACCAAACCATGTATAGTCATGCTTTGATTGAGATGTTACTTCAAAATATTTTATTCTTCCTTTTTACCTTGAGATATAAGAGAGACACTCTTGCTTTGTCCTAGTATTCCACATTATCGGCACATAGTATCTACAATCCTTTCAAATTTATCCCTTTCAGGTTTGGAAATATGCTTTCACGTATATGGGGACTAAAGATTTAAAAAATCATAGACCTCAATTTTTTACCCTCCCATGGGATTCATCATTATGTTCTCATTTGGGGTTGTCATCTTCTCTTCAATCTAATTGATCTTCCCATTCTTTTCCTTTAGTTAGGTAATCATCTTCATCACACATTATCTTGATTATTTCCTTGATTTTAACCTCTATTCTTAGTTATGTTTTTAGTTGGACAATTTTATCTTTCATCTTCTTCTCTATATATATTTTCACATCCACATCATCTCCATTTTCATTAGTTATGTCACTCTGACACTTTATTTTGGAACCCATCTTCATAATATCATTATTCTGGGAAACTTTTTCTTAACTCATCCTTTGGTTCTCCTCAACCAACTCCACCATGTGTAAAACATATTATTCTTCTTTATAACTTGGATTTTGAGCATCCTTTGAGTCAAGGTCATTTTATTAGGAACCAACTGTGCACTCTTTCAATATTTAAGACATTTCCACCAACTCCTATGTCTATGTATTATTTTCTCCCTCATTTTGTAAAGATTTAGGTTTTAATTTCATTGATTTGTTTTAGTTTCTAAACCTCATTTTTCAATACTTCAACATGGTTTCCGAGATATTAATTATTCTTCATCCTCTCCTTGTTTTCTTCCTTCAATCCCTGATTAATATTCTTTGACATGTGAAAATATTTCACCTTTGAATATCCTAATATATCATCATCATCAGTAGTTATGAAATCTCTTAGAATATCAGGATCCTTAAATAATCTTATATCATCACTGTATAATCATGTAAATAAAATATAATATTAATCCATACTATTTATATGTTAGTTGTTGGGTTCCTTTAGATCGATCACACACTTCTAAAAAACCATTCCATTACATGGAATTCAATTGTTTTTATTATTCTTCTTCAAATTATTTCTATTCTCATGATCTAAGGGTGGAGAATATCACACCTCTATAAAATGATAAGATAAATTCATATCAAAAAAAAATCTAATATGGTAAACCTTTACTTTATGAAAAATTTTTGGGCTCATATAGTAGATTAGTGATAGTTTTTCTTATATAGGTGGGAGTGAATCATTCTAGGAAACTCACTTGTGTTTCCCCACAAACTAGTGATACTCTCACCATCTTAACTAATATTGACCACACCTATTAGTAGGTCCACTATTGTGTTCACCTATTACATGATGATCAAATTTACTATTCCACTTATCCTAGACCCATTTTGATAATAATGATGATATATCAATCCACTTACACTGATTTTAGTCCAACAAAATATAAGATAAAAATCACACAAGTCTCATTAACTATAATCGGTTCACACACACAAGACTACTTCCCTAGAGTACACACTGACTTTGTCCCAATATTTTCAAACACATTAATGATAACTAGTCATATGGATATAAAGTTTATACTATGGTCACTTTGTGAAAGAATTAGTTCTATTACATGAAATAGGGTTTTTGCACTAACACCCAATAGTTACTCTCGATATCCTCTCTCATTCCTCTCTACTAAAGGAGAGAAAGTTTTTTAGTTCACATGAAGATTCATGAATTCACTCTTTGATAGTTGTTGCACCGACTAGTTCTCTTTTAAATTTACATTTCTCTTTCACAAACTAGTTGTGAACATCTCCATTGTAGACACTTCATTTTCTATGTGTAACAAGTATTCAAGGAATACTGACATCCTTTTTAATTTCTATAATTAGATCCAATCACTTCTTATAATTTTCACCTTTAGAGAATGACCAAAACAAACTTTCAAATAATATTTCAATACCTTGTGAAACATTTTACTTTCATGAAACAATACAACACTTCATTAAACATTTCAATTTTTCAAAACAGAAACACATTTTAAATATTAATAAAATCTCACAAATATCCCTTTGTAATACTCGCCCATTTCTTTTCATTATAATGAAATGATTTTATGAATGCTTAAATATAGAAAAAACCCCATGCATCCCTTTCCCAAATTTAGATCCTACAGATCATTAACGACTTAATATTTGTCCAAAGAGGGGGTTGAGTCCTATTTATTAGTATTAAAACCAAGTAATAAGACATTATTTCTCACCAACTCCTTGCATAAAATACTTCAAACATTTTGCATATATCCCTTCCTTTAAAAAATCTAGGAATATTCATCATTTATGTTACTAAATTTATTTCAAAGACTTCCGTTTTTATCATCCATTCAGGTATACTTCTAAAAATTTGGAATATTCCTATAAATTTTTTATTTCATGAATCATATAGACTTATCAAAACATACATTCTAAAATATTTAATATTTTATTAAAGAATAAATCATTCATTACTTTCATTCCAAATTAATATTTTAATAAGAATGTTTGGAAAATTCATTTTTATAAAACTTTAAGAAACTCCTTCCATTCACACAAATTTTTATATTTCAAAAAAAATATTCCCTATTTTTATTAAGATTCCATGGAATCACTATATTCAAGAATCCTTTGATTTGTATGAGTCTTCTTCAATTTCCCAAATTTCCTATGTCAAATTTTGACAACCACTGAAACTCATCTAGATTTATTCAATCATGAAAAAATCTTGGTCTTCATGGTTATGGAACATCCCTGTGAACATTAAATGATGTCACACTATCTAGGCAATTCTCTTTCTTTGATAGATTCCAAAAGTCTCTCATTATAATCATGATTAACATTCTAGGTTTACACAATGATTTATTCAATAATCCGCATTCTTTTTATTTGGAATAATATGATCTCTTAAGACTATTTATTCATTCACTTTATTGAAATTTCATCATACAATTCACCACACTCACTTTATTAAGAACACTAACATCTCATACAACTACTGACACAGTGAATAGATAATTCAACACTCAACACCACCCCATTTCAATTGAAATACCATATCTAAAACACCAACACAAAATGGATGTGAGTGATATGTTTGAAATCAAACTCAACATACAACACATGGAAACACCAATTCTTATTAGTGTCCAAAAAAATGTTGGAATGAAATCCATCGAGAAGATATTATATATTCATTTTTTAGTTATTGAAATAAATATTAATATAGTATCAAGACTTACTACTAGGTAAAATGTCACATCTAAAACAATTCCTTAAATTTTTGACAAACTATTAAAAAATAGTCATTCCTTATTTCTATTCACTTAACCTTCTTTATTCAACTTGTTTTAAAAGGTTAATTTTTTCAATGAAATTATTTTTTTTCTTGGTTTGTTACACGTTTAATTGTATCCTGATTATCAATCTAATAAAAATATTCAAATAAGGAACTAATCCCCTCTTGATTTTCTGAGTATTATTGAATGTATTTTTAATAATCCTTTTAATTTAAGAATTTTTTTAATATTAACCTAGATTATCTTCTGTTTGTACCCGGTATCCTTGATCCCTAATTATTTTTTGGAATTAGAATTCTATTCTTATACTAAGATTTGATCAATGATATTATTTCTAATCACTTGATAGAACTGAGTCAGAATATTTATTTTTCCTATATTCAATATTATTAATTTTTTATTGAAATTTTTCATGTTGAATATATGGGACCATATCATCTTACATTTCATTGATATATGCATTTAATTATGAAACATTCTTACCATATTGTTCTATAGCATTCACATCTCTACATTCAACATTCATTTATTTTTCATTGTTATAGAGGATGTTTCCACTATCATTACCATGATATCCATGAAATATTCCATCAATACCTCTATGATCAAACATCCCAGCATTCTCACCCTTAATATTGATAATGAAAGGACTTCCAAAAAAATTGGTCCTATAAACAATTTTTTAATTTATTATTCACATTGTAAGGAGTCATATTAAATTTTTTACTATAGAAACACTTATTTTGTATGTGAGAAAGTGATTTAAAATATTTTCTTCAAATTTAATGAGAAGATTAATGTTCAATCAATTTAGATCATGACATATCAACCAAAATAATATTTTTTTTCATTCAGAAACACCATTATATTGTGGTGTGTTTAGTGAAATATACTCAAAATGAATTCCATAAATTTCAAAATATTCTCTAAAAATCATTTTTTATTAAAAATCATTATTGGAAGGAATTTTCATCACAGAATAGTAACATTATTTCAAAAAATTCTACTAAAATCTTAAAAACCATGAGATCATATAACATGTATTTATAAAACATAATAAATGTAATTGGAGTAAAATCATCAATAACGAAAATAATGTTATTATCTCTACATGTTTATTTCATTCTAATGAGCATGCATATATCGAAATGTATAATATTTAAGGGATGAGTTGAATTTCATTCAACATTTTTGTGTGTATAATTTTATCTTCCTCTTTTGGAATATTGAAAAACAACAATATCTTCTACTTTTCAAATTGAGTATATCATCAAAACATTCTATATTTTCCAAAATTATCATATTTCATTGAAACATATACCTCAATCCATTATTCAATATTCAATTATCTTTTACCAGGATCATAAATAATGATATTTGTGCATCATCAACTTAAAACAAGTTCTCTATAGTTTATTTCCCTTCGAAAAATAATTTTCCTTATTCATGTTTTTTATCAATAAAACGTATTCTTTTGAAAATAACTTAATTTAATTTTTCTAAATGTTGTGAAACACTCTAAAAAGTATGTTTTATCCTATCAATCAACATGGAAATTCTATATATAAATTATCTTGTATAGTGATAATGGATCTAACAACCTTTATTCTTATTGGATTATAATTTCTAAATGACATTTTCCATTTATTATAAACATTCAAATTGCTAAATAAATTAAAATTTTTGGTTATATGTGAAGAACACTAATTATAAATTATCCATGCTATTTCTCATTTAGTATATTTGATATAGTTTCAACAACTAAGGAATTTTTCTTAACTTTATCATCCTTCTCATGTTCATTTTTAGAATATTTATAAAAAAATAATTTTGTTGTAACATAATAATAAATACTATTACAAAATTTAATGGTTGTTAACAACATTAAAAAATATTTTCTAGAGGACGGGTCGATTTTTAATCTCTAATATGACATTCTATGGTTGTATTCCTTATGTTGGTTGAATATTCCACAAACTATGTCCCTTGTTTCTTTTTTATTAATTGTTGTGTTGATGTTTTATAGAGAATTTTACTTTTCTTAAATAGATATTACATATTTTTAGATGAATTTTTAATACATAACATAATTATCCACTCTAGAATAACATATGTCTTCTATATTAAGAAACTCCAATACATAAATAACTTGTTAATAAGTATACTACATCATCTCCATATAAAATATTAATAAATAGAACCCCTAATATAGAAATCAGGCATAATATATTTTTTATCACCATGGTAAAGGAAATACAGTAAAAGGGTGATCTTAGATAATCAATAAGGGTAAACAAGGGATATATCTAAATTCACATGAGTATAACATGAGAAAAATCATATCAGCACATGAGAGAACCACTTGAAAATCATACCCTAAATATCATAGATCAAAATATTGAGTCTTGAAATAAATATTGGGTATAAATAAATAATGAATCATATCATAATCAAATAAATTGTGTCATGAGATCACAACCTTGGAATAATACATGATATTTTGAAATAGAGATAATCATAAAAAATCATTTCCATGGTTGTCAATTCTCACTACCAAGACTATCATAGTGGTTTGGGATCACTCCCGAAACCATCATAGTAATCATGTTTCACTCCAAAATATTTAATTATACATTGGGGACATACTAATCTTAGTTAACTTCCCATTCGAGTTCATTTTATCCCATTCTATTTCAATAATTACACAATGCATTGGAGGTATTTATAATTTCATTCCCACCCATCACATAATGAAAATCATATATATTTGAGCCATAATATCATAAAACATTCATCATTACAAAACCCATTGAAAGAAATAGGTTTTATAAATATTTGATCATATGATAACCCATTGAGAATGAATGGGTTTAATATCAATTTCATCATTTCATCATAGAATATCCTTTGGAAAAGTAACATGATTCATAAACATTATGTAATCATATTCATAAACCATATAGACAATGAAAAAGTATGGTATCATTAGATTATTTCCCCAAAAAAGAATCAGTTAAATCAAGGTTCTTTTTCGTAAACATTTTCAAATTCAATTTCATTAAAAAGTTCCTTATAATCATATAAAATAATATTTATTGTGGTGATAGGTCATGATGGCTAGAACAGTTTTCAAGATGTATAATTTTGAAGAAAACATTCAATTCATGTTTTTTTATAAAAATTAATAAGGTTTGTTATTGAGAAAATTAAAAAAATATTTCATTTAAAAATATTTTAAACAACAAATACGTGAAAAAAATATTTTAAAAAAACATAGGAGAATAGTACAAACAACTCTAAAAATTTTATACAAAAAATTGTTCTAAATGAAATAATGTTTTTTAACTAAAGAGAGAAAAAGTTCATTTTCATTAAAGGGTTATTTTTTTCTCTAAACTACTTAAGTTGAGTAAAATGAAAGAAAAACATGTATTTTAATGAAATAATATTGGGATAATAAATGTAAAGAGTTTCTTGAGAGGTAGATCAAATTATTTCATCGATAGAAACTTAATCTTAATTACTCCTGATAACTGGTAAGAATTTGACATTAAACCCTTACCACTTTCGTATAATTTTTATCACAATACCCATGAAATAAATTAAATTATATGGATATGTAAATATAAAAAAAAATCATAACGGTAAATATAGTGAACATTAATGGGAATTATATATTCCACATAAGTGAAATAATTGGCGAATATGGCATGAGTCTCATAGAAATAAAATTGATTGAAAATACCTAACCTCAAGTATGAATTTATTCATACATTTTTGAACATCATATATATATATTTATTATAAATCTATTCATGAATTATAATCATATATATCATACCATAAATGATTTACTTATAATCCTTTTTGACCCGTTTATTAACAATTCATTAGTTTGATGGTTTTGTTTCTGATACACTGTTCTTCGATACATCATATAAAAAATATTAATATTTATATAAATACAATATATATTCATTATGTATTTTTTATTGTCATACATAAATTTTTAGATAGAATAATTTATTACATCGTTCATGCAGATGGCGTTCCATGTGTATGCATGAACTCAATTTTTTTAACCTTTGAAAATAATGAAATGTATATATTAATTTAATATTAGGAAATAATTATTTTACCATATATATTCACTATTTATATCCTTATTACCATCCAGTTAAAGTATAAATGAAAAACAAATCACACTGCTATGGGGATGCAATATTCCACACATACACACAAACAACGTTTTACTTTTCCAGTGGACTAGAATGTAAAAAGGTAGATTTGATATTATAATTTTAAAGTTATAATTATATTATAATTATAATATATAAATATTATATCAACCATAACAACTATACATGAATCATGATAGTGGAAAATGAATTGTATCGATATGTGGAGATGGTAAGTCCTACATAAACACATGTGATACTTTCACTTCCCATTTGATCATAAACAGGGTAGATAATAGTGATTTAAAAATCTTAATAAAATTTAATTATAATTAATATAATAATTTTATTATTTTCCATTAAATACCATATATTTAGATTACGTAAAGAATATGTAAAAAACAATGTCATTCGTTAAGGCGTTAACCTATTATATGAAAGAAATGTTTTGATCTCAACTTTTGGATCATAGGACTGGTCTTATGGTAATAAAAACCCTCTATAATGTGCCGTACACATTATATAAGGTACTATTTTAGGTTATTATTAAGATATTTGGAACAAAAAGTGTGAATAATTAAGGTAGGAGGTTCTCTTTTATAATTCATGGGAGGGGAAATTTTGGAATTTCATAAAATAATAAATTATAATAAATGAATTATCAAGAAAAATACATCCAAATGATAATATATATGTATATATGGTAGTATCTGGTTGTAATACTACCAACTAGTATAAATTTATCTGGTTTAAGTTGTGTTTTAAACCTTATATTTTGTTTTAATCGATTAGTTATCTTATTTAATCATTAACCGTGATAGCTTTTTCATTCATAATTCTTTATAATTTTACATATAAGGAAAACTATAAGGCCCCAGCCTTAAACCTTACTTAATCTTGAGTTATTAAAATATTAAACATTGAGGATCTTTTCAGGTTTAGATTTTTAGAGATTTAGATCATAAAACTTGCATTACATTCCACATTTAAACAAAGTGGTTACATAAAGATAGTATTCATTTATCCCACCAACGGAAACATATTTAAAATAAAACATGGATTCTTTCTTGACACTTCCTTGTCACTATCATCCTATCATGTACCTTTCCCTTGACCTGTGAAAAAACATTTAAAAAAAACTTGGGATGAGCATAAAAAGATCAGTAAGGATTATAAAAATATGGAAAGGAAACATGAGTTCATATATACATAAGAATGAAATCATAATTTACCCATAAAACACAGGCACTTTAACATACCTCATCAAATTATGAATAAGTCATAGAAATCGTAAGACATAAAAGGTAACTTGAGTCAATCATAACATTCTTACGTAGGGAGTAACCCTCTTGGTTATGTTTGGAATACCCACCACAGTATATTCCCTAAATCTCTTCGAAGAAACCTTAATGTTTCACTCCTTCGTGTTACCCAATGCATTGGAGAGCTATATCGGGCTCACCCTCCCTTAGTTTATCACGGAACCACCCGTTTTTATAACAATGCCCAAGAACCATAACATAAACATATCACATAAAACATGCATAAAGGAAACATAACATTTCCACAAGATAACATTTTAGTATATTGAAATAATGAATCCATTCAAAAAGAAACCATTTCCAAAACCATTTAAAACATTTAATAAAGAGATTTTTGAATCAAAGTGTCCTATACCACCTTGAAGATTTTAAAATTTTAAACCATTAATATCCATATAAATAAATCCTTAAAACCATTTTGAAAAAATGGATATTAATAATAACAAATAATTAAAACATTTAAAGCGATATTTTGGTTAAAGGGGTTTTGCCAAAATTAGAGACACTTGAATACAATAATTGAGAAATAACATTTAGTCAGAACTTTATAATATCATGAGAATAAATGGATTCATGATATAATATTCCAAAGGACATTATATACACCATATAAGAGTGAATTGGTGCATAACAACAATGAAGCCTCAATAGAAAAGTCAAATGTGATGAAATCCCTTATAAAGAAGGTATCCTTAAATTAAGGATAAATCAATCTCAAAATTATGTGTGAAAAATATAAATAAACCCAATATAAGTGGATATTAAGTGTAAAACAATAAAATTTCATTCACACATATTCAAAGGATGACATATTCAATAACTACATGTTGATCCCAAAGAAATCGAAATTGGGTTAAAAAGTTCCCTTGGTAAAATTTGACAGCCTAACGGCATCACTTCAAAATTCAGAAAATGAGTTGATGAGAGATAAAAAGGGAATCTCATCACTTGGACATAAAATTTACATCAATAAGGATATAAAAGAACATATCCCAACATAATAGTATGTGAATTAAAAGACATAACAAAAGAAGTCTTTTAAAAAGTGGAGGGTGAAAGGTCCTCTTACCAAGTTGGGTAACTTTAGAAACATACACCCCATGGAAGAAGGGTCATACAATGAATATGTGAACACCCATAAATGAAATTATACAACACAAAGTGTATAATAATGGGCAGTACATACACCAATCAAATGAAATTGTGGCAAATGTTGCATAAATCTCACGGGAATAAAAGTGAGATGAAAAATCCCATACGAAAACTCAGCAGCCTAACGACGCCACTTAAAACATCAAAATGGATTGATGAGAGGGAATAGGGTCTCTCATCATATGAACATAAAAATTACATTAATAATAATATAAAATAATATCCCAATAACAAGAAAGATGAGATTTAAAAGGAATGACATAAAAGAGTGTACTTTAAAAGAAAGAGAGGAGTTGGATCCCTTACCTCAAGTCCAACTTGTCTTGTTCGTTTCTTTATATTCCTGAATAATAAACTTTGGTCAATTTATAATTTATTAAGGACCTCCTATAAATATTATTATTCAGTTCATATCACATATATTAATGTTATAATAATTGGTTAATAATATGAGTTCTTATCAGACGTTTTTGTCGATGTTTGGTACATGAGTCAAAAATTGAACTTGTTGGAAAATAATTTTCCATGTAGTTATAGGTACATCATATCCAAAATAGTATTGATGTTTTAAATATCATATATATCCAGTATATATTCATTTTATACTATTCCATATCATTTGGAGAAAAAAATTAAAAGCACCGTTCATGGAGACGGTAGGCCGTACGTACGCATTAACGCTACTTTCATTTTTTGTCATATTAATGGAATTAAAACAAAATGATAGAGATATATATATGTTATAATTCCATAATGATATCCATAATTTAAATTTAATATATTACATATATATCCATTATATATATGTACTTATAATAGTACATAACATTTTCAGATAAGAAATGAAATATACCGTTCATGGAGACGGTAAGCCGTACGTACGCATGAACGCTACTTCCATTTCTGTTTCATATTTAATGGAATTAAAACATAATGATACATAAGAGTATTTTAATTCCAGTATGGTATCCACTACTGGAAAAACGGCCTATACCCACGGTTCAAAACCGTGGGTATAGCCCCCAAAACCGTGGGTATAGCCTATACCCACGGTTTTGGGAATCGTGGGCTGGAATGCCGTCGGTATAGGTCCCCAGCCTATACCCACGGTTTTCCAAAACCGTGGGTATAGGTGTCCTGCCACCGTGTCACCGAAACTTAGACAATTTCCACAGTTTCAACGACCTATACCCACGATTTCAAAACCGTGGGTATAGGTCCTAAAAAAAATGCAGGCGCCGAGTTTCGATCCCGTAACCTCTTTGCTGTAAACACCGTGTCTAACCACTACCCTAACTTCACATATATGTATATATATATATATTTAGTTAAATATAGTTATAAAAACCGTGGGTATAGAGGGAAGAACCGTGGGTATAGGGTTCCCGCCAAAAAAAAATTCCTTCCCGCGGAAAAAAAAATTTCCCGTGCACACAAAATTGACCTATACCCACGGTTTTTCATAACCGTGGGTATAGGTATTTTATCCCAGACCTATCCCGACGGTTTTCCCCAAAACCGTGGGGATAGACCCCCCCTATACCCACGGTTTTGGGAAACCGTGGGTATAGGTGACTTTTCAGGACCTATCCCCACAGTTTCCCAAAACCGTGGGGATAGAGCCCCCTATACCCACGGTTTTGGCAAACCGTGGGTATAGGTCATGAAAATTCACCTATACCCACGGTTTTCCAAAACCGTGGGTATAGGGGGGGTCTATCCCCACGGTTTTGGTGAAAACCGTGGGGATAGGTACATTTTCCAGTACTGATCATATATAATATCATTAAATATATCCTTTATACGTACCACATATGGTATTAACGAATCAAATCACTTTGAGGGGGTGGTAGTTCCCACTTCCTTAAATGAAGATATCGTGTTTACCAATAATGGAAACCATAAAGGTATGTAATAAATGAAAAATATAGAAGCTTAAGTAAAACATAAACATATTATATATCATATATAAATATAGTTTCATCTTAATGGCCACCTTTTAAGGTGTTAGAAGAATGTTGAACAATCATCGTTTCGTGAGGCAGAAATTCAGCATCCACTGAAACAATATGTTCTTTAACCATTAGATGTAGGTGTGTGTAAGTGTATCTCTAATACTTCTTATAAAAAATCCTAGTATATTTAAGATACTGGATTTGTTACAAAATAAATATATAAAAAGAGTTTAGGGGGTTGGAGAAGCAAAATAAAAGAAAAGGACACAAGTGAAGACATTACCTTAAAATCAGGTAACTCCATTTGGTTTGAGCTCAAAGGCTTACTTGGGAAGACTTCCTCCCAAAGTGAGGCTTCAAGGAGTTATATAGGGATGTGGAGAGAAACAATGGGCAGGGGTTGGCCGAGACAAAGGCTTTGGAAGTGTGGGTAAGGAGGTAGATGTGGGGGCCTTTTATAAGAGGGGAGGAGGGGCACTCTTGGAAAGTAAGGAAATGTTACATTATTTTAGAATGAGTTTTGGATATTAATGATCCCACATTGATGTGTTTCGAGGATAAGTTTATAATAGTTCTAAATCCACCCATACAATAGGTTTTTTACATGTTTAGGTCTTATATTTGACATTATCTTTTCATTTTATTTAAATCTTTAAATAATGAGGTCATCGTTGCATCATCATGATGTCATAAATAATTTAATTTATTTAATGTCTAAAAATTATAAAAAATACTATGATGTAGGAAATCTTTTTAGATTTCCATTTATTATTTATATTCAAAAATATTACTTTTATAACCTCATGTAAAAATTGTTTTAGTAAAACATCTCATGTTTGTGTCATTTTTTACTTTAACATTAAATAAAAAGATGTTTATGTCATTTTCCAACCAAAGTGTCTCCATGGGGTCCCCAAGTTTACCCATGGATTGTCTTGGTCGGCCATGACACATCCAATGAGGGTAGGATATGTGTCTAGGTCATTTCATTTTTTTTAAACATTATTCATACCTTAAACTACACTAATAACCTCTAATCGCGATTAAAAACATAATAAGTTACTATTCACCAAAAAATTATTTTAATCCCATTGAACCACATTTTACTTATTAATGACAACCATGTATGTCGGATTTTTGAAATTAAAAACACAAAGATGGCAAAATTTCATTTAAACGGAAAATCAGTTTTTATAAGTACCACTTAGTGGTTTCACTATTCATCAAAAATTGAAGTTTTTCAGAAAATTACCAAAAGTTCACCATAAGGTATATTTGATATTTTGAATTCAAAAATGATGTCTATTTTACAAAATTAAAAACATATAAGTTGCATTAATTAATTGAATAATTAATTCCCGCTCTCAAAACAAATAGCGCGTTTTTATGAAACAAAATGTATCAAAAGATTAACACTAGTTTAAGTCCGATTTCAAAGTGAAATTAATTCCAACGACCACTATTGGCTTAAATGGTAAAAATATATTATAATTTCACTTTAAAACCAATTAAAAAGATAATCTAATCATATAAATAAATTATATTAAAAGAGGTTTTGAATTAAAATACAACATTTTTCTCTATTCATTAAAAAGTGAACTTTTTCGGAAAAATACCAAAAATTTACACAAAGTAAATTTTGATGTCCCGATTCTAAAGAAGAATTTTATTTTGTCAAATATAACACATAAAATTGTCAAAAAGTGTATTTAAAATAGGTTCTCCATTAAAAGGCGGTTAATCGACCTTTTAAAGAATATTAGACTATTTACACTTAAAATTGGATTCATTCACATTTATAATCCTCTAATATTTATTGTAAAAAGTAAAAATATTTGACAAACATATATAATCATTTTGTAGTTAGTTCTGTTCATTACCTCCATTACAATGGCTAAGCATTAACTACCATTTAAAATAATATTATTTTATTGTTATAGTGCAACTTAACATTTCAAAGGAACTCATTGTTGCGTATTGGGTAAGCCATCAAGCATAGCGTTCCCTTTAAATTAATATTAACATTTTATTAAAAAATAGGGAAAAATATAAAGATGTAATATTTTTTATTTACCTGGGGTGTTACATCCTTCCCCCCTTTTGGGAATTGCGTCCTCATAATTTTAAAATTGGGCTCGGAAACATCCTTGAAAGTCCCACATCGGAACAAAAGTCGGTAAAACAATCACATTAAAATAAAGAAAGATAAGTACAGAGGTCACCCGAGTTAACCCATACTAGGATTACAAGTATGAAAATATGGGCATGGAGGAAAAAACAAAGGGTCATGTTCTGATGGAGAGTGATAGTAAACATGTCTAGAAGAATGTTAACCATAATAAAATCACAAACTTGTGATGGGTTAAACGGTATTCGATTCCCCAGTAGGAAAAATTAACAGACAAAATTTTTGTTTTAAGTTAATTTTTATTGAGGAATTTATTCATAAGGAAACATAATTACTTATCATGTTGACTTTCAACTTTTATTAGATTTCTTACACAAACTCATACTTTCCCCAAAAGACGAGTATTTAGGAAGACTTGTTCACATTAAGAGTACTATAATCATCTTCTAGAGGATCACCTAATCCACAAAAGAGAACTATATACTTACCATATCTCTAGACCTTAACCAAAACCAAAACCAAAAAGGTTAGTACAAGATCAGATAATACCCAAAAAGGATAATCCTTTAAAAAACAAATCTATTCTTAATCTCCAAAATTTATCAAACAAAACGCAAAGTTCAACGAGGACCATTCGATAAACAATTTTTCCATATAATTCTTCAAAGTAAACCAAAATAAGATTGAAACCCAAATATTTGAAGGATTTAGTCACATATTCTTCCATGTAAAATCGTAACATTTATCTCCAAACAACACCAGTTGCTCTTAAAGTCTCGTATTGAAAAGTAATTAACCTAATCACATATCCTCCATGATAGGTTAATAAATTTCCATAGATAACCCAAAATCAACTTACTCTTAATTCATAAAATCATTTAACTAAAAAGAATCAGTCAAACTAACCAGGGGCTTCACGTAGTCCAGTGGTAGGTGATAAATACCAGTCACACTTTGGTTGTGGGTTTGATTCCCGCAGCTTTGTCTGACGCGACGGGTTGTCACACAGTCTGTGTGTTTTCCTTTTTCCAAAACTATATAATTTTAAAACATTCCCCAAAATGAGATAAAATCTTCAAAAATGATCATAACATATTTTAACCTCAATTTTATCTCATGCCTTTCATTTTCCATCATATCATATAATAACCCATAATTACCTCAAAATTAAGGATCATATACACTCTAATGGTTACCTTTATAATTATTACCTGAACTTCCACATCGATTGGTCATCTCGTACATGATGCATTATAGAACATAACAAGGTTCAAGTGGTTGATCATGACTCCTTGATAGTTGGTTTAGAACAAACACGAGTTTCCTCATTGAATACCCCATTTCATCCAGTCTCTTAATCAGAGAACCACCACAGTTTCCTTCAAACCTATTGTCACTTTGGTGCCTGATAGATCCATCCATTCACTAAAAATAGAAATGCCAGTGTGAGTATATCAACAAAACCAACATGTACTAATGAGGGAGATAACCACTAATATATACTTACTCATTCACTTTATCTAAAACTAGGACTCTTTCTGAAATCCTATCCATTATGGTACTGTCACTTATGCTTAGAGAATACCCTAACCTCTAAAGTTATCTAAACTGACCTCTGATACCAACTATAAGGCCCCAGCCTTAAACCTTACTTAATCTTGAGTTATTACAAGATTACACATTGAGGATCTTCTCAGGTTTAGAGTTTTAGAGATTTAGATCATAAAACATTCATTACATTCCACATTTAATCAAATTGGTTACAAAAATATAGTATTCATTTATCCCATCAACGAAAAAAAATATTTAAAATAAAACATGGATTCTTTCTTGACAATTCCTCGTCACTATCATCCTATCATGTACCTTTCCCTTGACCTGTGAAAAAACATTTCAAAAAAACATGGGATGAGCATAAAAAGCTCAGTAAGGGTTATAAAAATATGGGAAGGAAACATGAGTTCATATATGCATAATAATGAAATCATAATTTACCCATAAAACACAGGCACTTTAACATACCTCATCAAATCATGAATAAATCATATAAATCATAAGACATAAAAGGTAACCTGAGGCATTCATAACATTCTTAAGTAGGGAGTAACCCTCTTGGTTACGTTTGGAATACCCACCATAGTATACTCCCTAAATCTCTTCGTAGAAACCTTAACGTTTCACTCCTTCGCGTTACCCAATGCATTGAAGAGCTATATCGGGCTCACCCGCCCTTAGTTTATAACGGAACCACCCATTTTCATAACAATGCCCAAGAACCATAACATAAACGTATCACATAAAACATGAATAAAGGAAACATAACATTTCCACAATATAACATTTTAGTATATTGAAATAATGAATCCATTCAAAAATAAACCATTTCCAAAACCATTTAAAACATTTAATAAAGAGATTTTTGAATCAAAGTGTCCCATACCACCTTGAAGATTTTAAAGTTTTAAACCATTAATATCCATATAAATAAATCCTTAAAACCATTTTGAAAACATGGATATTAATAATAACAAATAATTAAAACATTTAAAGCAATATTTTGGTTAAAGGGGTTTTACAAAAATTACATACACTTGAATACAATAATTGAGTAATAACATTTAGTCAAAACTTTATAATATCATGAGAATAAATGGATTCATGATATAATATTCCAAAGGACAGTATATACACCATATAACAGTGAATTGGTGCATAACAACAATGAAGTCTCAGTAGAAAAGTAAAATGTGATGAAATCCCTTATAAAGAAGGTATCATTAAATTAAGGATAAATCATTCTCAGAATTATGTGTGAAAAATATAAATACACCCAATATAAGTAGATATTAAGTGTAAAACAATAAAAGGTCATTCACACATATTCAAAGGATAACATATTCAATAACTACATGTTGAACCCAAAGAAATCGAAATTGGGTTAAAAAGTTCCCTTGGTAAAATTCGACAGCCTAATGGCATCACTTCAAAATTCAGAAAATGAGTTGATGAGAGATAAAAAGGGAATCTCATCACATGGACATAAAATTTACATCAATAAGGATATAAAAGAACATATCCCAACATAATAGTATGTGAATTAAAAGACATAACAAAATAAGTCTTTTAAAAAGTGGAGGGTGAAAGGTCCCCTTACCGAGTTGGGTAACTTTCGAAACGTACACCCCATGGAAGAAGGGTCATACAATGAAGATGTGAACACCCATAAATGAAATTATACTACACAAAGTGTATAATAATGGGAATTACATACACCACTCAAAGGAAATTATGGCAAATTTAGCATCAATCTCACGGGAATAAAAATGAGATGAAAAATCCCTTACGAAAACTCGGCAACCTAACGGCGCCACTTAAAACTTCAAAATGGATTGATGAGAGGGAATAGGGTCTCTCATCATATGAAAATACAAAATACAGTAATATTAATATAAAATAATATCCCAATAATAAGAAATATGTGCTTTAAAAGGAATGGCATAAAAGAGTGTACTTTAAAAGAAAGAGAGGAGTCAGATCCCTTACCTCAAGTCCAACTTGTCTTGTTCATTTCTTTATATTCCTGAATAATAAACTTTGGTTAATTTATAATTTCTTAAGGACCTCCAATAAATATTATTAGTCAGTTCATATCACATATTTTAAGGTTATAATAATTGGTTAATAATATGAGTTCATATCAGACGTTTTTGTCGATGTTTGGTACATAAGTCAAAAATTGAACTTGTTGGAAAAAAAATTTCCATGTAGTTATAGGTACATCATATCCCGAATAGTATTGATGTTTTAAATATCATATATATCCAGTATATATTCATTTTATACTATTTCATAGAATTTGGAGATAAAAATAAGAAGCACCGTTCATGGAGACGGTAGGCCGTACGTACGCATGAACGCTACTATCATTTTTTGTCATATTAATGGAATTAAAAAAAATTGAGAGATATATATATGTTATAATTCCAGAATGATATCCATAATTTAGATGTAATATATTACATATATATCCATTATATATATTTACTTATAATAGTACATAACATTTTCAGATAAGAAATGAAATGTATCGTTCATGGAGACGGTAAGTCGTACGTACGCATGAACGCTACTTCCAATTCTATTTCATATTTAATGGAATTAAAACATAATGATACATAATAGTATTTTAATTCCAGTATGGTATCATATATAATATCATTAAATATATCATTTATACGTACCACATATGGTATTAACGAATCAAATCACTTTGAGGGGGTGGTAGTCCGCACTTCCTTAAATGAAGATATCGTGTTTACCCATAATGGAAACCATAATGGTATGTAATAAATAAAAAATACAGAATCATAAGTAAAACATAAACATAATATATATCATATATAAATATAGTGTCATCTTAATGGCCACCATTGAAGGTGTTAGAAGAATGTTGAACAATCATCGTTTCGTGAGGCAGAAATTCGCCATCCACCAAAACAGTATGTTCTTTAACCATTAGATGTAGGAGTGTGAAAGTTTATCTCTAATCCTTCTTATAAAAAAATCCTAGTATATTTAAGATACTGGATTTGTTACAAAATAAATGAATAAAAAGAGTTTAGGGGGTTGGAGAAGAAAAATAAAACAAAAGGACACAAGTGAAGACATTACCTTAAAATCGGGTAACTCCCTTTGGTTTGAGCTCAAAGGCTTCCTTGGAAAGACTTCATCCCAATGTGAGGCTTCAAGGAGTTAGAGAGGTATGTGGAGAGACAAAATGGGCAGGGTTTGGCCGAGCCAAAGGCTTTGGAAGTGTGGGTAAGGAGGTAGTGGTGGGGGCCTTTTATAAGAGGAGAGGAGGGGCACTCTTGGCAAGTAAAGAAATGTTACATTATTTCAGAATGCGTTTCGGATATTAATGATCCCACATTGATGTGTTTCAAGGATAAGATGATAAGAGTTCGAAATCCACCAATCCAATAGGTTTTGTACATGTTTAAGTCTTAGATTTGGCATTATCTTTCCATTTTATTTAAATCGTTAAATAATGAGGTCATCGCTGCATCATCATGATGTCATAAATAATTTAATTTATTTAATGTCTAAAAATTATAAAACAAATACAATGATGTAGGAACTCTTTTTATCTTTCCGTTTATTATTTATATTCAAAAATATGACTTGTATAACCCCATGTAAAAATTGTTTTAGTAAAATATCTCATGTTTGTGTCTTTTTTACTTTAACATTAAATAAAATGATATTTATGTCATTTTCCAACCAAAGTTTCTCCATGGGGTCCCCAAGTTGACCCATGGATTTTCTTGGTCGGACATGACACATCCAATGAGTGTAGGACATATGTCTAGGTCATTTCATTTTATTAAAACATTATTCTTACCTTAAACTACACTAATTACCTCTAATCACGATTAAAAACATAATACGTTACTATTCACCAAAAAAATTATTTTAATCCCATTGAACCACATTTTACTTATTAATGAAAACCATGTATGTCGGATTTTTGAAATTAAAAACACAAAGATGGCAAAATTTAATTTAAACAAAAAATCAGTTTTTATAAGTACCACTTAGTGGTTTCACTATTCATCAAAAATTGAAGTTTTTCAGAAAATTACCAAAATATTACCCTAAGCTATATTTGATATTCCGAATTCAAAAATGATGTCTATTTTACAAAATTAAAAACATATAAGTTTCATTGATTAATTTATAATTAATTCCCGCTGTCAAAATAAATAGCGTGTTTTTCTGAAACAAAATGTATCAAAAGATTGACACTAGTTTAAGTCCAATTTCAAAGTGAAATTAATTCCAACGACCACTATTGGATTAAATGGTAAAAATATATTCTAATTTAACTTTAAAACAAACTCAAAAGATAATCTAATAATATAAATAAATTAGATTAAAATAGGTTTTGAATTAAAATACAACATTTTTCTCTATTCATTAAAAATTGAACTTTTTCGGAAAAATACCAAAAATTTACACAAAGTAAATTTTGATGTCCCGATTCTAAAGAAGAATTTTATTTTGTCAAATATAACACATAAAATTGTCAAAAAGTGGATTTAAAAGAGGTTCGCCATCAAAAGGAGGTTAATCGACCTTTTAAAGAATATTAGAATGTTTACGCTTAAAATTGGATTCATTCACATTTCTAATCCTCTAATATTTATTGTAAAAAGTAAAAATATTTGACAAACATATATAATCATTTTGTAGTTAGTTCTGTTCATTCCCTCCATTACAATGGCTAGGCGTTAACTACCATTTAATATAATATTATTTTATTGTTATAGTGCAACGTAAGATTTCAAAAGAACTCATTGTTGCATATTGGGTAAGCCATCAAGCATAGCGTTCCCTTTAAATTAATATTAACATTTTATTCAAAATAGGGATAAATATAAAGATGTATTATTCTTTATTTACCTGGGGTGTTACAAAAACATTCTTTCAAAAATATCCATTTGATTATAGTTTCAACATTAAATTGTTAACCTTATCCATTTTTTATATTTTTAAGATTTTTAAATAATGTAATAAAATAGTACTTTTATAAGATATCATTAATGTTAATATTGACACTATTAATTTAATTTGACTTAAAAGACATAAATAAAATTTTAAAATCTTAATATATTCCCCTAAAATATAAATAATTTGTTATATACATCTATTAAATTTTGTAATGTCATTACTCACCCAAACTATATTACTTTTACTATTTTTAAATTCATTTATGTTATTTTCCAATTAATTTATAAAATATTACTTCAACGCTCCATGGGGATTTAAGGTAAGTATATAATTAAAAATAAATAAATAAATTACCATAATTAAATTGATTTAATTATTATCAAAATATTTTTTACAATTCATTCATAACACTATTTTTTCCCTATGTCAAAACATAAGATATATTTAAAACTCGGAGTGGGACACTGTATAAATTTATTTTTGTTAAATATTTTTTTGTTAGTTTTTATTAAGAAGTATTCATTAAACAAATTATTTTCATCCTTAATTTTATCATGGTAGAATTAAATTCATTTAATAAAAATTATGATGAAAAATTATGGATTTACCAGAAATTTTTAACCAGGATTAACATGATTTACCCATTATTTAAGTGAAAGATTTTACCACGATTACTAATCATATTGACCAAAAATAAAAGGTTCATATTTACCAAATTTTAACCTTATGATTAGAAATATATATTCCAATTTATAAAATTCAGTTATTATAAGTTCTATAAATTATTTTCAAAATTAGCATGCAAAATGCAATGAAATATTCTTTCTTAAAAATAGATATTTAATCAAATAACTTACTTTAATCTTATCCCATGGATAGAAAATATAATAAATCACGGATAAAACATTTTCATTAATTTATAATATATAGAACTCATTTTAATCATTAACCAATAGTGATTAATTTAATTTATTATGGAAAAAATACATTACATGCGTAAAAAATGTTTTCTAAGAAAACATATTTTTTATATTGAAATGATATTTTTATTTATAATTAATTCATAATAAATGAATTAATTTTATTTATATGTAAACCATAATTTTTTCATAATTTATTTATAACTATTCATACCCACCAATCCAGTGGGTTGGTGATAATTGAAACAATAGTTAATAATATGTTATTTGTATATTATGGTTTGTTTAAACGTGATGTCCCATGTAACATAATCTATCAAGGAAATAAAATTATTTAAAGAGGAAAATATTCTAAAATATTAGGGTGTTACATTCTACCCCATTAGGATGAATTGGTCCCACAAAATTCATCACTCCAAAATAGTAAATTGATGATATCTCAATTTCATCGCATCTTATGTTTCCCATATAGCTTCTTTGAATTTATAATTTCTCCATAGACCTTTAAAAAATTTATTTTTCCTGTTCCATATCACATTATCTAGATGATGAAATATGTAATATGTTAGTTCTTCATAAAAAATATCACCTTCCAATTTTATAACCTCATTTTTTAGTATATGTGATGGATTAGCTTTATTTACTTCCTTAAGAGAGATACATAGAACATGTCATGAGATTTAGAGAGGTTTGGTGGAAGCACCAAGGGATAAGCTACCATACCTTACCAATAAAGATCCATGAAAGGGCCAACATACCTAGGGATTATATTTTCCCTCTTTTTTAATCTCAAAAATTTATTCCACATAGATTTTTATAGAATAACCTTCTCACAATCTATGTGTTCTTGATCACGCAGACAATTATCAGCATAACTTTTTTATAGAATCTGGTATTGAAAAATATTTTATTGACTATATCATACATTCTCTTCAAATTACATATTTTATAAAGTAATAATATTATTATTTATCCAAATATATTATAGAACATTATATTTTTTCTTTTTTAACCCATATGGATTCATAAGGACCCATCTAAATGCTTGAGTGAGATATGTTGTTGTAAGAAAACTCATTTATATGAAAGTATTGATCCCAAACATAGTTGAAATTAATATAATAAGATATCATCATGTCCACTTGGTATTAAATGGTTATATCCTATTGATCATATTTCTATGTATGGAATTCAGTGTGTAACCCCAGAAATCTATCCAGAACCTGTTGTAGAATTCACTAGAACATTTAGGTAAACCTTAGATCTTATTCTGATGAAATAGAATGTGATCCACCATCAAACCTTAGAAAATAAATATTAAATATCATGTAAATATACTCTAGAGTTAAATGTTATCTGATAGAGATTATGTGCGATAAAATCGTAAGTTGATCAACTAAAAGACATATATAATTTTGCTTGTTATATGTTTTGGTTTTTTTGATGATAAAATTCATAGTGATGTTTTCTAATAACAATTCTGGTGTTGCTAATGGTTGTACCACCCCCTTAGAATTTTTCACCACGGGATTAATATTTTAACATATGATGCACTAAGATACATAAATATAAGTATCTCTGTTCATATTGTCCTTCTATAAATAATGTTTTATATTTCAAGACATCTAGGTATTTATAATAAAAATAGAAAATGATTAACCATGAGCCTCATATAAAATATCCTTCTTCCAAAATGGTATTTATGGGAACCATCAAAAATTCATGATCCTTACAATTTACTAAAAAACATTATTGATCATGGGAATATTTTTGACCTTCTTCTGTAGTTACACATCTTCCTTCTACACCTATTTAATCCTCACAGGGACAGATAGTTACACACTTATTTGAATATGATAATATTTATAAACATATTTCTATATTTATATATCTATCCATTCTAAATATATAAATATTGGATCTTATTTCATCCCCTTACAAATAATCAAGCACGATCCTTTGGACTCAGAGCACCAACCACCTAGTTCTATTTCCCAAGGGGGTATTGTATTTTGAAATCATAATAACTAATCAACTCCAACCATCATCTCTGGAATATATCAATATCTTCCTATGTGAACATATATATTAATATTTTTTATCAGTATATATGTATCACACATTATCCATAAAGTTAATTCCTCCATATCTTTAATGAAAAAATTCCATATCTAGTTCTAATTCATGAGTTGGGTAATTTTTTTCATAAACATTACATTGGAATGAGATAGAAGTTATAACCATATTGTTATACATCAAAAAAATCCAAATCACTTCATTGATGCATCATTATAGATAAAAAACCCTTCTATAATACGTGAAAAAGTACATCAATGTGGACTAACTAACCTTATCTTCAGTTCCTTGATATTTTATTCACATTCATTAGTCTAGAATAAATTGACTCTATTTTTAGTTAATGTAGTGAGAGAATTAGACATCAAATATAATGTTTCTGCAAATATTTGAAAATTTTTCAATAAACTAGTAAAACTATGGAACTCGGTCCTAGTGGTTGATCTAGGACAATGATCAATGTAATAATCCATTGATGATTAATTGATATACCCTCACTTTAGATTATATGTCTTAATAAAGGAACATTACAAATCCAAAATCCAAAAAATGGTGAATTTTTTGTTAATCTTATCCACCATTGGGATCATTAGCACAATTATTAAATTATATTCATGATATTCTTCTATAATTGAATATATAATAATATCATCTATAAAAAGTATCACAAACTGATGAATATATTCTCTAAAGTCATTATTCATTAAATATATGAATATAGTGAAGGAATTTTTACGACCAAATGGACTCACTATAAATTCATAGTAACAATACCTTGTATGAAATGTATTTTTGGGTATATCCACCTTATAGATCCTAAATTTATGATTTCCATAATTAGATTCAATCTTAGAAATGTTGATCTCCAAATATTTGCTCAAACTATTCATTAATATTATGTAGGCTTACATTTTATTTATTGTGACATTATTAAGTTTTTAATAATCAATATAGAGTCGCATTGATCTTTCATCCTTTATAATGGAATGAACAGGTTAACCCCAAGCCCATGTTTTCAAATGAATACCTTTTCTATATTATCCTAAATTTTATTTTTAAATTCTTATAACTAAATTAGGGCCATTCTATTTTTATCCTTTGAAATATTTTTAGAAATATTCTTGATTTCTAATGAGAAATAAACATCATGATTCAGTGGTAGACTAGGAAACTCTTATGCAATGACATCAAAAAATTCCAATAAAATATTTATACATCAGATTTAAATTTTCTCCCTAATCGTATAAAAAATAACTTTTTAAAATATGTGTCAGGACATATGCAATGGACTGATTTCATATCAAAAGTTCACATTTATGATCACAATGATACATGATCACAGGTTGGTTTATAATTTCAAATTTGAATTGCCTTCTACGGAAATTAATTTGACATTTATGTAAATAATGAAAATATATTACTAAGATAACATCAAATTAAGAAATATGGGGAATAAAAATATTACCAACAAGCATATTGTATCACCCCACCATTTTAGAAGAACACTGGCTTCGATAGATTACAGAATACTGAGATTAAAAAAACTATTAAATTTTTTTTAATTGTAATAGTTATCAACTAGCTGTTGGAATTTCATGAATTAATGATATTAATTAAATTATGAAAATATTGTTAAATAATTTTTATACAATTATTTCATTGGTTTTTAATTAATAATAAATTAAAATTAAAACCAATCGAACATAATGTTTTTATACAAAAACTATTTGTATGCTAATAATGGAATTTTACATAACCAATTAAAATAATCAATATTAATGAAAACACTTGTTGAAATTTATATTTTATATGTTAAATGAAATGTATTTAAACTAATCCAATAAGTTTTATCTGATTAAGATAATAATAAATAAAATTTTAAACATAAAAGAAATACTTTTCTAAAAGGAAATTTTTCGACCATTTAATGGAGAACCTATTTTAAAACTATATTCAAAAACATTTATAAATCTTATTTGAAATATATAAAATTAATGTTTAAATTAAGGATATAAAAATTATATTAGGGTGATTTTTTGGTATTTTTCGAATAAGTTTCATTATATTTATGAAATCTAAAAAATACTACATTTTAATTGAAAATTTATTTTTCATATAAATAATCTATAATATTAAATTATATTTAAAATTGGATTAATATAATTATTATTTCATTTATACCTAAATAAATCCATTTTCAATATATTAAATCAACTCTTCATTGAAATTAGATATAAAAACATTTCACACTTTTGAACATTTTCACTTTAAAACCTAGTTATCCTATTGTGTTTGTAGGGTTAATTCTAATTCTAATTTCTTAAATTACATAAATATAATATGGTAAAATAGATACATATTTTGAATCATAATTTCAAACTATTATTTATGTACATTTTGTTTTTTATACGTAAAAAATGTTACCATGGTGAAATAATTATGTACTACAGTGTAGCTAAACTAATGAAAAGTGTTAATGTTAAATGGTAAAGGCTTTAAATACCTAAAAACAATAAAATTATATGAGTTCATGAGTTATTTATCAATCCTAACAATCATTTATGGTATTAATTATCAAAAAAAATCATTTAAATTAATTTCACCTCAATGGGGTTGGCTTTAAACATAAAATAATCATCATTTAATCACTTATACCCACCTCTCCTAAAGTATAAATAAAACCACTCACCACCCGATTTTGACTCAAAAGATATAAATATAATAAAATATCTATTGAATCCTCTCCTACACAGTCTAACCATGACCATTTTCTGAAGGTCTCACCAAAATAAAAAATATAAGGTCCAGAAGGGGTCCTCCAATCAGGTGATATTCAAGATGTAATTTTTTCAAACCACCTCTCTTAATTTATTTTCATTTTCTACTTTCTCCTCACCTCATTCTTAAAAAAATTAATGATAAATCCATAATAATATATATACTATATTGTTATTTTTTTAATATAATATATTTTATACATCTCTTTTTTTAACTCCTATTATTCAATGAAATTAAATCACGGTCCAGGTTATGGTTAATAATTATCTCTCAGAATAATGATTTTCTTAGTTTTCAATTACCTCAATCATGGTGGGTCATAAAAATATTTTTTTTGTGATATATGACTTTAATCGGTATATTATGATCTATTAAAATTTTATATAACAAATATATACACATAATAGTAAATAAAATAATACTAGTTTATAGTGTTTAGAAAGCCCGCCAAAATTAACTAAACAGTCGTCGTTAATATTTAATTGAATGAATCAACATCAAAAAATAAAGTAAAATGAAATACGGAAACATTTAAAATTTTTTAATTTCATTTATACAAATTCATTCATCTTTTGGATTTGTAATAGCATTTTACAAGAACAACCATAATCATACAAAAATGAACCGATCTTAAAACCATGAAACGAACACACCTAAAACAAATAAAATAATGAAATAAAATTTGTGAATTTGTCATAATATGTTAAAAATTGATCACATAATGTATTATAAATATTAATATATTTTATTAATGAGTAAATAGAATCATTTAAACTATTATATGTGAGGCTAAAGTATTTACCTCTAAAAAGAAGTGTGATGTAAGGTTTTTCTTGTCTCAATTTTACTATTGTTAGATGTATTCCTTATTCCCCAGTTTCTTTTGGTTTATATACTGAAATATGAGATATTAAATCATGAATCTCATTATCCTCAGTGTATTTAATGTTTTATTTGATAATTATTACTTTTATGGGGCATATGATTCAACTAATTACAAGTGATAAGGGAATTATTAAATTTATTTTCATTCATTGGGTTAAGCTTATATTTCATTGTTACTTCATAATAATGTTATGTGTGAAATGAATTTAAATTATCATATTTTTTATTTATACTTGTTTTAGTCAATTTACAATGAATACACCTACCATGTTAATTTGATAAATGATATGATCTTTGTTTGTAAATTCATCTCAAATTCACTTCATTGTGAACCTAATTTCAAATATTTAGTATATATACTTCCACATTGTCTTATTTATAATCATATTTCATTGAAATTTAAATTTTTATTATATATCAATATTTATTTTATCTTGGATACGATTATTTCATAAGTCGTATAACATTTTATATATGGTGTTTACATTCAATGTTATTTCATTAACTATTGAAATAATGTTAAATATGTATATTTTACTTAATATGAATTTTTGTTTATAATTAATATTTACTCATAAATTAAATAGATTATTTAATATATGGAGAATGATTTGGACATGCATTGATGGGTTGGGTCTAAAGTTATAAAGAAAATTATACATCAATAGGTATCATGAGACAAAACAATTGTCCAAATTAAAAATATTTTTACCTATCTATTAAACCATCTAATGAATGGTCTTGATGATTGTGGTTCATGTGCGAGTTACACGATGTATAATAATTAAGAATTTACTTCTTTCCGAATTTAATAATTATTATACAGAGTATTTTAACTGTGAAAATATATGTGGATTCATTTCATTGTCATTTTATTTATTAGATGGAATATGTGCAGAGTTATTTTACATTTCCATGCTATTTATTCTCATTATTTCATTATTTATTCTATTATACTTAACTTTTAATGAGCATTTGAGATCACCCTTTTTTTATTTCCCCAGGAAATAAAGAAGACATCGTTGAATGTGTTTCCAGGATTCGATTTATTATCTTTTTTACCTATTATGTTTTATTTTCTATTCCCAAAGTAAAATGGGTATGATTTATATAATCTAGTTTTTTAAAACAGCTAAACTATCCATTCCTTTAGGATTTGAATCATGTATCTATACCAATGTAATAATTTAAGGAATAATCTCAGGGATACAAGAGTATTGGTTATTACAGTTGGTATCTGAGTATGTTTAAAAGAAATATTGGGAACTATATTTTAGAAACCATATATTAGTGAACATAACCCTAAGATAGGCATTGTGTATCTAAATATTAGAACATACCAAATAATTTGTGTTAATGATTATGAGATCAATTATGAATGGATTTTTCAATTTATGTTAAGTATGTCTCCATTTTTTTTAATATACATTATTTTTCATAAATATATGATCTAATATTGTGTATGTCATAATTTAGAAATTGTTCCTAGAAGAAATAATGTGAACCTCACCGATACACGTGATCTAAATAGTATGAATGGCAACATATTTTATGTGTATAAGCTATCATTTCAAAGGGAAGTAGTATCTCAAATATTCTCATCATATGAGGACATAATATAATGTTCTATTGAGAAAGACAGAGCGATAACAAAGTCTTATAGATTTAAAGGGAAGAAAGAGAATAAAAGTATAGTTCAAAATAATTTGGATAATGGGAATAAAAGAAATAATTATTTTACCACATGTAATAAATGTTGAAATAAACACCATGGGAAGTACTTGAAGGGATTAGAAGTTTTTTATTGGTGTATAAGTAAGGTTCACAAAGAAAAATAATGTAAAGGGGTGGATAAAAGGTCATAATTAAATGATAAAACTATAAGTCGATGGGGCACTATGTAAATGAAATGCCTTTAGTGTCAACAGAATATAACTCAGAAGAAGATAAGGGGTCAAGGAAAAGTTTATGTTATTGATATAGCATATATATAATGATTAACATTATATAGTATTTGGATCCTTGGATTATGTTGAAAGATATTGTTATCAATGATATATTGGTTACGGAATTTTATGGTATTCTATTTTCATTTCGTATTTAAAAGTGTATGTTGAGTGGTACCGATGATCAATGATTCAGTTCAAAGTTGAATTTCATGGAAAATGAATAGTTGACATAAGGATAACCCTAAATATGATCCTGATGTTGAGATAATGATGTAGAGATAAAAAGATGGTTGATATGGATACACTAAATTTGATAGTACCAAATACCTTGGAACTGATTAATGATTTTTTGTTTATTCTATCATTGATAGAGTTTAAAACACTTTTATGTTTAAGAAATACATCAAATAATATGTGTTTTATTCTTTGAATAAGTAATAATTAATGTTTTAAATAATTTCATATGGTAATTCAAGTTATTACCATGTTATAGAAGAATACATGAGGATGGTATTCACTTGTTCGGTATGTGATGATTTAGATACAGTTTATCTTGTTTGAGAGATTGTTGATAAGTTGATTTTGGAAATTTAGGGACCATATTTTGAATGTTTTTGATTTTAATCAATAGGATGGTTCATAAGGGAATCCCTTAATTAAAAATATGAAGTTGAACTTTGGATGAGGTTTAAATATTAGTGTGTTTATGCATATTGGATAAATTTTTCCATCCATAATTTTTTTGGAAAATAATTGAGATAGAAAGAATGAATCTTCTCTCTTTATAGATCTTATGATCAGTTAAAAATTATTTTTAGTATGTCAGGCATAAAATATTATTTTTGGGTATTCATTTATTATATTATGGTATAACATTAATATGAAATTTTTCACTGATTCGTAAAAGACCATAAGAAAGAATGATACATTATAAGAATGAAAATTGAAACGTCTGAGATAACCTCAGAAGATAGAAGACTTCTTTAATATTGAATATAATATGATTATTTATGGATGTTTTTAAATATTAAATTAATATAGTTTTAGAAAAAGGGAAACCATTAGGTAGGATGAAAACTCATTGTATTCAGAATGGTTGAACACATGAACCCACACCCGAAGGTAGAAAAGGGTGTATTTCCTACCACTTGCCTACATGATATCTCAGTTAGTATAACACAACCTTTTTTAGTTAAGTGTAGTTATAGATAAATTATTATATAATTTTTGGAAAAAATATATGATTAAGATAGATATATTATTTTGGAATTTTATCGAGCAATATACATTAAAATATCGTTTGGAGAAAAATATGTGTTTTGGTGGAGATTGTTTAAAAGATAAAACAATACCTATAAAGTATGTATTTATATTTATTTTCTTACTTTAATAACTAAAATGATTCCTTAACACTATATAAACGGTTACTTGGAAAATAAATGTTGTCCTATTATCATCATTTTTTATGATATCAATAATGTTTTTTCACACCTATGGTTTATGGATTTGTGGTCATTAAAATTATGATGAAAAATTTATCAATCTCCCTCCTTTAAAACGTTATAGTTATATTTCAATTCCATGTCCATTTTTTCACTTCCCACTAATGTTATACAATTCTAAAGACTAATTTGTCAGTGAACTTTGTATTTCCATTTCCCTTTTATTATGATTATTTTTTAGTTACCTAATTTAAATTGTGGATTTCCCAAAAAGGAATTTTAAAGTTTATGCTGTTTATTTTTCAATTCAAATTTAAATTTTAGAGGCTAATTTTTTTTCAAGATGGGTTATTCTATCACCCAAATTTTTTAAAAGAACACTATGGTTGATAGATTACAAAACACCAAGCTTAAAAAAATTCTTAGATAAAATTTAATTATGATATACATAACCTAGCCTTTGGAATGGTGGGAATGAATGAAATTAACTAAATTATGGAAATAAATTTAACATATGTGTATAAAATTAATTCATTTGTTACCAACTAATTATAAATAAAAATTAAAACCAATTCAACATATTGGATGTGTTATTTTATAAAAAAACATTTATTCCCACAAAATAATTTTATTTAAATAAATTAAATTAATCTATATTATGGAAATATATTAATGATATTTTTTATCTACATATTCAATAAATAAATTTAAACTAATATATTATGTTATATAGGCTTTATAAAAATAAATCAAATTTTAAGCTTAAAAAGCTATATTTTTCTAAAAGGCAATTTTTCCGCCTTTTAATAGTAGACCAGTTTTAAAACTAAATTTTGAAACATTCTTAATTTTTAACTAAAAAATTAAAATTCATTTTTATAATTGTATTATCAAAATATTCTTATGGTAA
Source organism: Viscum album (assembly GCA_963277665.1). Taxonomy (NCBI): domain Eukaryota; kingdom Viridiplantae; phylum Streptophyta; class Magnoliopsida; order Santalales; family Viscaceae; genus Viscum; species Viscum album. The sequence goes on along the minus strand of OY728136.1, from coordinate 601,753,476 downwards.
TTTTTTTTATTTTTGGGATAAGTTTTCTTTTTTGATGAAATGTGAAAAATACTACATTTTATTTGAAAACTAGCTTTTTATATAAAAATATATAATGATAGGTTATATTTTAAATTATTTTTGTGGAATAATATTTTTAATTAAATGTCAAAAAATTTAATTTAGGTCATTATAATCAATTTCACATTGAAACTAGATACAAAAACATTTGAAATTTTTTGAACATTCTCACATTAAAAACTTGTTTTCCAATTGTGTCTGTTGGATTAATTGTAAATCTAATTTTAACAATTTTTTGAATTTAATTTGGAAATTTTTATTCCATATTTGTAAATATAAGGTTAAAAATATTTTTTATTCCATTTTTTTATACATGAAAATTTTACCATGGTAAAAAAAAATCATTTTCCACTGTATAGGTATAACAATGAAAGGGGTTAAAGATAAAAGGAAATGGATTTAAATACCGAAAAACTAAAAAAATAAATGGGTTTTTGAGTTATTCATAAATGATAAAAAGTCATTAAAACATTAATTATCATAAAAATTCTAGGAAATTAATTCCACCTCAATCTGGTTATCTTAAAAATAAAATTATCATTATTTAATCACTTATACCCACCTCTCCTCTAATATAAATACGCCCATTTCCACCTCATTTTGACACAAAGCCTTGAAGATACTAAAATATATTAAAAATCATCACATAATCACTCTTCCCTTTCCAATGTTATTTTAGTCTAAGAAAATGTAAAAATCTAAAATACTTAAGTGGTCCTCCAAGGAGGTGATATCAATGATGTAATTTTCTCAAAACACCTCTCTTAATTTATTTTCATTTTCTATTTTCTCCTAACCTCATTCATCCATAAATTCATGATAAATATAGAATAATATATATATAGTATTTTTATTTTTGTAATTAAATATCTTATATCCATCCCTTTTATTACCTTCTCTTATTCATAGAAATGAAACCATTTTCCAAATTAAGGGGATTAACCATCTTCATGAATATTGATTTTGTTTTTTTTTTCATTGTCACCTTCATGGATGGTCATAAAACTATGGTTATGTATAAATAATATTTTAATAGGTATATTATAACTTATTTTATTTTATGTAACTTATATATACTTTTAATAATAAATAAAACTAAACTAGTCAATGTTGTTTGGAGAAACTCCCATAATTTACCAAACAATTAACATTAACATGTTAAAAAATGATTCATCCTCAAAAAAGAATGAAAAATGATATATGGGTAAATTTAAAATCACGGAAGTGAATTAATAATATTTCTCTCCACTTCTTTAGTTTTAATCCCATTTTAGAAGAACAGTCAGAATTTAACTCAAATGAACCGTCCCTGATACCAAGAATCAATCACACATGAAATGATAAAATTAATGAAATATTATATATTAATGGGTCATAATATGTTGTAAAATATTCACATAAGTTATTATAAATTTTAATATATTTATATAATTGTTAATAACGTTATTTAGACCATTATACAAGATGTTAAAGTATGCACCACTAAAAGGAAATGTGAGCTAAGGGGTTTCTCATCTCAGTTTTACCTTTGTGAGATATATGACTTATTATCCACTTATTTTCTTGTATAGTGTGTATACATACCTTTAATATAGAGTATCATGAATCTCACTATCCTTATTGTATTAAAATCTTAATTTGATAACTGTTAATTTTATGGGGAATACAATTCAAATGATTACAATTGATAAGGGAATTCTTAACATAATTTTCATTCATTGGGTTAAACTTATATTTAATTGTTATGTCATTCTAAGGTTATGTGTGAAATTAATTTTGGGTATATTATGTTATATTTCAACTTTTTTAAATTTTTTTATATTCAATACACAAATCTGTTTTATTTTATTAATGATATAATCTTTGTAAGGGACTTCGACTCAGTTTCACTTCATTATGCACGTAATTTATTTTGTTTGGTTTATATACTTCCCTTTGTTTTATTTAAGATCATAATTAATTTTAAATTTTATTTATCTAAAATATACATATTTATTGTATCATGGATATTATTATTTCCTAATACATATACCATTTTATATAAAAAATATTTACTTTGAAAGTGATTTTATTAACTAGGAAAATAATTCTGAAGTCGCATATTTTATTAAATACAGATATTTAATGATAACGAGTATTGATTCATAAGTTAAGTTTATTATTTGATATATGATTAGTTCATTTGGAATGTAATGATGGGTGGGGTCTAGCATTATACATCCCATCGATGCATCGACAAGTATCATGACACAAAATAGTTGTCCAAATTAAATGGGTTTCTACAAATGGATTAAACTATATTATAAATGTTCTTGACAATATTAATTCATTTGATACATACATGATCTCTAATAATTATTCATTTACTTATTTTAAATTTTGATTATAATTATCCAGAGGATATTCAATATGAAAAAATCTATAGATGCACTTTATTCTCGTTTTATTGATTAAATAGCATGTGTTCTAAATTATATTACCTTCCCATGTTAATTATTCTAATTGATTAATTATTTATTCTATTGTACTTATTCCCTAATGATCATTTTTTCTCACCCTTATTTTTTTCCCATTCCCTAGTTAATGAAGAATATTTCATTGAATGAGTTTCAAGGATGCGATTTATTAGATTTTTTATGTATTATCTTTTATTTTATATTTAAAATGTAAAATGGGTATCAAGTATATAATATAGTTTTTCAAAACTAATAATCTTTTTGTATTTATAGATTTTAATCTTGTATTTATTCCAATTTAATAATTTAATGCACCAGCATTGGGATATTGGAGTCTGGGTCTTTGCACACATTCCCAGAACATAAACTTAAAAAGAATTACATATATGATATGTGATAATCAAATCATTAGTCATTATCACTACTAACTAAACATCTAATCTTTGGTGTGGAATTCATAAACCATTAAAATAAAAAATAGTAGGTAGTACTAGAGTCAATTAATATATTATCACTTCTTGAGGGGATGATAAGTGAACCTTTCACCATGTCATTATTATACCCATCATCTGAAAAAGTTACAACATTATTTATCCCTTTTTGGTTGTCTTAATAGGTTTCTAACATCGATCATCATCATTAACCATTAGATTTGAGAACTAGCTAGTATAATTAAATTAATATATGCATTTAAAAAACAAGGGTTTATGTTTTATTTTCTTTGGAGCTTCCTATTTAATCTTATCATTAGTAAACATCTTCACAACACTTCTGCATTACATTTTCCATTGACTATCCTTTCCACACATGAAAAGTTTACTAGCCCCATTATGATAATTTCCACTATTTTCTTATCCACACATTGATAATATAGAAAATCAAATCTTTTTATCTCTATGATTATTATAATTTCCTTTCAATTCCATCTATCATTTCTTATCCAAACTATAATATGGATGGGTAACCCCAATATCCATTTCTGATTGATATCACATCGAACCATTTATTCATATCTACTTAGGTACCTTATTTATAATACCTTTTAGAGACATGGATTTATGTCAAAAAAGAACCTATCAACCTTAAATTCAGGTAGGATGACGATACCATATAATAATGCATCACAATTTCCATAAAATTTTCCTAATATATACTAAGGGATCCATCATTCCTTTTCTTTAGCTCAATGAATTGTTCTCTTTTTTGTATGAATAATACGATTAATTTACTTATTAAAAATAATCCCAAAAAATAATCCCACTCCATGGAGTCCTTTTCTTTATATTTTACAATATTATTTATGATATTACACTATTATCTACTTCTCTAGTTAAACAATTGTATTTAAAAACGGATTTATAATTCCTAAAACAATGGAGAATAAAAAATATCTTTTTGTTGGTACTAATTCACTGGTAAAAATATACTGGATCTACAAAAAAACTAATAGAAGGTGGATGTTTCTACATTAAGTAATCAACAAAATATTTTTCCATCCTTATATTATTTGTAAGTTCAAAAATAGTTTTATCTTGAGAACATTGTGTGAGAATAGAAATGATATTTTTGATCTAATATCCCATAACAATAGGTTTCTCAAGATGATAATCATTTCCATATTTATCACATTTATCATTAATGTGATTTCATCAGGTTCCATCCATTCACAATAATTCAAAAGCATGCTCTGAGAAACAATATAAATAGTGAAAAGAAACATATTCATGATAAACAATTTATTGGATTTATAAATGAAGAAATATTCTTTTCAATCATTGAAGCCATAGTTGTAACCTATTTAATTCATTATTATTACATAAAATTTACAATATTATCAAATAATTTTACTAATACCCATGTTTTTCACCAAATTTTTCTCATCTTAGTTTCAAAAGGTTAACTATACTTTTCTCTAATAACATGAAAATTACTCATACCTTTCATACATAGATATTACATCTTTTAGATTAATATTGATGGAATAATATAATAAACCATGTCATAATCATATAGTAAAAGTATAATCTAAAATTTCAAACTTGTTCATAAGTGTACTATGTCTTCTCCCACTAAAATATTTATTACTGGAATGCTTATTAAATATATCGTGATTCATTCCTTCCTTTATAACCTAGGGAAAAGAAACATAAGAAAAGGGTGAGATGAGATGACCAGTAATGATAAATAAGGGAGATATCAATGATTACATAATCATTAAATGAGAATATGAGTTTAACGACATGGGAATAACATTTGAAAATATTTACCTAGATTCTGTAGATCATAATCTTTATTAATGATATAAATTCTAGTAGTTCATAAGACACAAATCATATAGCAATAAATGAATATTAATCTTGAGGGAATATCCATGGCATTAGACATGGTTCTTTTCATACACATTAGCGTAGTAAATCATTTCTATAGTAGTAATCCCTCACTTACAACACCATAATAGTGGATTTGGTACAATCCCCAAACCATTATAGAATTCAATGTTTAGTTACAAGACTGTCATAGTGGATATAGTCCCATACTGAAATAGTCTCAGTCCCCATTCGATTCTTTTTTATCACATGAGATATAATTATATACCCAATGAATAGTAGGCTTATATAATTATAGTACAACTAGTAACATAATAAAATTAGGTATATGTGCGAAAAAAGATCAATAATATTCCTCATATCAAAACCCTTGAAAAGAAATGGTGTTAATAAACATTATATCAAAACACAACCCATGGAAAATGAACGGGTTTCATAAAATATTTTTTATTTCATTATACTATAATAACCCATAAAAAATAAATGGTTTCCATAAACAATATTTCATCATAATCATATACCATATACATAAAGAATAAGGATGGAATTACTTGATCGTCATTATAGATATCAATGAATCTATCTATATGGTATAACTTATGCTAACCATTTTGGTTTTTGTTAATATCTAAAGGCAGGAGGAGTATCATATTAACCTTAATTTTGTTATGTGATCTATTAGATGTCAATCTTTGTGCATGAGGTCATAAATATTAATTATACTCATCGTTGGGATAAAAATATGAGACTATTGTGGAAATTTGTTATAGGATGATATTTTACATGTCAAGAAAATATATTTAAATATATTCATATTCTATATTGTAGATAAACCCATAAACCATAGAAAATGTATCAAAAAACTGAAATTTTACCCTATAGCATTCAATTTCGATATATTTATGCTCTTTTCAACATATTTTGTTTATGGTTCTGTGATTGTTAACTTTCTCATGAACTGTCACTTTCTCGTGATCAATGATATCAAGAAATTAATTTTCATACTTGTACATATCTTCACTTCCCACAAATATTCACCAATTAGGAATACTATTTTTATGGTTACCTTCACACATTCCTTTCCCAATTTTGATATTAATTTTTATTAAAAAAAATTATGATGTGGGTTTTCTACAAAGGTATTTTCAAATTTCAAACCCTTGATTGCCAATCATAAGATCAAATTGTGAGGAATAAATTTGTGGAAAGAGGGGATAATGTAACACCCTATGATTTTATGACACATTGAGTTTTAAATAATTTAATTGATTTTATAGATTTCATTGCACACAACCCTATTATTTTAAAAGATCACTATGTTTAATAGCATATAAAACATGCAACATCTAGTTCCAATGAACCATTAAATATTATTTAAATATGAACATTATAATCTAGATGAAAAATTGGAGGGGATTAATAATGTTAACATCATTAAGAAATATATAATTTTCTGATAAAATATTATGGTTATAATTAATTATTTGTGAATAAAAACATTATTTTTAATAAAGTCATTTTATATTTTAAAAAGAATGTTTTTTAAATATTTTTTTTTCTTTGAGGGAATATTAAAAAAAATCATGAAATTCAAAAATAAAGATTTTATAAAAATACTATTAATTTTGTTAATAAACACATTAAAATTATCCTAGGTTGTATTTTTCGGATTTTTTGGAAATGATTCATTTCCCATGAATTAGAAAAAATATTAATTTTTAAAAAATTATCATTTTCATTATATTGAAAACTCCCTTTATGATTTTGATTTATTCAAAAATTAAATAATTTAGTATTTAGTTATATATAATCTAATTATTTTAATTTTAATCATACTTATAACATATTTTGGTGAAAGTGTAGTTTTTTGTCTTAATAGGCATTTCCCCCCAAAAAAATTATTTGTTATTGAATTTTTCAGTTAATTTCTAAATTAAATACTGTAAATTAAACATTTTGAATTTTGAAAATTTGATTCGATATTTATATTTATTATGTACAAATTTAATAAATTTGTCCGTTGTATTTTAAGAAAATATGAATAGTAAGCTTAAAATTTTTGTTACCATGATATAGGGTAAATTGGTAGTTTACAATAGAAATTAAATGATAAGAACCATTATTTGACAAAAACACTTAACTAAAACTTATTGGATGAGTATATATCAAAAAAATCATCCAAGTGTCGAATTTATTGCCTTTTAGTGCCACTTTGATTTGATTATCACCTTTATGATATTTTATTTAATGAAATGACAAATATATCGCACTCTTATTTTTAATAAGTGTAATATTTTTAATATGGCTCCATCTAGAGGATATTTTTGAATATAAACATTATTTTGAAAAATAAAATATTTATCTAAATCAAGATAAATTATTTTTAATTTTTAGCGAAAAAATAAATACCTTAAATGATTACAGAATTTTGAGGCTGTAATTATTCATTTAATATAAAAATCAAATAAATGATATTTACAATATTAAAACCTATATAATTTTAATTAACTAATGTGATAGAATAATTTTAGAGAGTAATATTACATATTAGAGATATATTGAAATATTATTTACAAATTCAAATTATATTATTTATTTTATTAAATTAATTGTAATGAATAATATAAAAATTGACATTATTGAAATTTAATGGGATTAATATATTTTTAAATAAAATAAAATTAATAAAAATTTGAAATATAAAAAAATTGAATAATATATTGTTTAAAATGGAATCCAATATAAATTTTTAGGGAAATTTGAAGAATTTGAATTGAGAATATTCTTATTATAATTTTATATTTTTGAGAAATTCTAAAATTTCCCCTCAACAAAATTATAAATGGGCACCCATTCCCTCACTTATTAACACTACATTGGGCATTTTAGATAGATCATGTAATGAAAATTTCTTTTTCATAATTTCTTTTATAGGTTCTAGATTTGTTATTCTCCCAAAATTACTAACCTTATGTCCCTTAAAAATTTGTCTAAGAAGGTCTTTTGAAGAAGAGGAGGTTCAAACACGTAAAAAGAAAATAAAACATGAGGTAAGGGTTTATCATCTCACTTTTAAATAACTAGGATATATAAAATATTCACCAATTATTTCTATTGTGTGGTTTATATACTAACCCTTTGATATATTATATCATGAATCTATTTTTCATCATGGTATTTAATGTTTTATTTAATTTTATTTCAATCATGGGGCTTAAAATACAAAAGAAACCCAAGTTGTAAGGTTTTATTTTACAATAGAAAAATTATTTGGAATTTTTTTAAGTCTTGGATGATAAATGTCTCTCTTCTATTTCCATTTTTTCTAAAAATTGCTTTCATAAATTATTTTTTATTCTCAAATTATTGTTAAAATTAATTTTTACCCCTTTTTGATTTTTCAAAAATATTTTTAAGATGGAATAATCATGTAATTATCCAAATAATTTAGTTTATGAATTTTAATAAAAAAGTGTTAAATGAATGTTTTATTTTCATATATTGAATAAATGGAATTTATCTCCATCCTAAAACCTTAATCCATTGATTCTTGCTTTAATTATTTAAGAGGATCTTCTAAAAGAAAATTATTTCTTTATTACATGAAGATTTTTTAGATTTTAGATATTATTTTTAATATAATAAAGGGTATTTTCCTCATGATATATTACACTAATATATTTAATGTATATCCATCTATGTGGACATTCTTTATTAAATTTTATGTTGAGGATTCACTATGATGATACCATTCATCATATTTATTTGGATGTATATGATCAGTTTTTTATAGGGGTATGTATTGATATTCCATATGATTAGTTTATTAAATATGAATAATTATTGATTTTTTAAGGAATGTTGAGTAAATTGTATAAACTATTTATATTAGGAATGTAATGGACTTAGAAAGTAATGTTTGGGGTCCTCTATATCTCCTTGAAGCATTGGTTTGTCTCATTAGACAAAAACATATGGTTTTGGATAGGTCCTTACCCTTTTATATTTGTCTTGGTATGAATCCTCAATGATATTAGATTTCATGGAACAAAGCCCCAATAGTATTAGTTTTCATGGAACGAATCTGCGATGGTATGTTTTAGATGATTGGTATTTTGAATTCATTCATTATGAATTCATTTGTTGATATTTCATATAATTATTATATTAGTTAGAATATATAAGGTTATGTTTCTTGATCAGGTGATTATTTATATGGAATTATTTGATCATAAATTATTCTTATCATGTTATGATCATGTTGTTTAATAAATGGAAAATTTTTCTGTTATTTACCGTGACATATTGATTATGCCTCAAATATTCAAAACATCTGATTTATTCTTACCCTTATTGATTAAATGGAAATATACAAACTATGGAGACCCATACTTTTTGTACCCATATATTACTTTTTTTAAGGCGAATATCTGATATGTAACATAACAAACCATGTTAGAATCATATTGGACTTGTATTTTTAGAAATATGGATATATATAAAAAATTGATTCATAAGTATACTGCGTAATCTCCCATTATAATAGACATAAATATAATCCTTCATATACATATCATACATAGTATATTTATTAATGACCATGTTAAAAGAAAAATTGGAAAAAACATGTGTTCAGATGGTTAGTAATGGTAAAAATGGAGATATCAATGATTACTTGAGCATAACATGAGCATAAGGGTATAAAACATGAAAATATAATTTTTAAATCATACACTATATATCATGGATCATAATAATGAGTAATGATATAAATGATTGAAGTTAATAAGATAGGAATATTATAGTAATCATAAAATTTGATTCATGAGATCATCTCATTGGTGTACTACATGAGACAATGCAATACACATAAGAATTTAAAATAATTTTCATATTACTAAAGGGTTACTTATAGTATTATCATAGGGTATTCAGTTGACTTCCCATACCATTATCATTTCCATGGATCCCACCCCAGACTATCATAGTTGATAGATCCATTTACTGAACTAGGTTCACTCCCAATTCTTATCCTATTTGTATCCTAAAAAAACTATCAGTAGTCAATGCATTAAAGGGATATATAATTATGGGTCCACCATTCACATTATGATAATCATATAGATGTGTACTATAAGAACATAAAACAATATTTATAACAGAACCCAAAAAAATTGTAACATCCCAGGTAAGTAATGAATAATTGATATTTTTATCTTTGACTATTTATAATTTAGAGAGTGTTTTAGAGGCTTAAAATGAGAATAAATCCAATCTTAATCATGGAATACAATAATATTCTTAAAAATTGTTTTACTGCCTTTTGATGGAAAAACATTTTTTAAATCAATCTTTTGAAAATTTTATAAGCTCTATTTGTCAAAATAAACTTATTATTTATTATTGGGACATTGAAATTTACTTTGGATAAATTTTTGGTATTTTTCTAACAATGTTCATTTTTTAATGAATAGTGAAAAATATTGCATTTTACATCAAAACTGCTTTTTCATATAATTTAATTATATGGTTAGATTATCTTTTTAATTGGTTTTAAAGTGTAAATATAATATATGTTTTACCATTTAATCCAATAGTGGTCATTATAATTAATTTCACTTTTTAATTGGGCATAATCTAATGCCAAACTTTTCATAGATATTGTTTCAAAAAACCCCGCTATTTGTTTTGACAACGGGAATTATTTTTAAATTAATTATTGCAATTTATGTATTTGTAATTTGGTAAAATGGATTCCATATTTGGAATCATAAGGTCCAAATTATGTAATTATGACTCTTCTGTAATTGGACATTGTGAATAGTAAAGACGGTAATTATCGTTAATTATCTTGATTAATTAGTAATCGGGTAGTTAAGGATAATAAAATAAAGTCATAATAATAAAAAATGACACCAAAATATGTCCTAATACTACTGTTTGTTTCATGGCCGACCATGGGTGCCTTTTTAAAAAACATGGGGACCCCATGGAATCACTTTTGTGTGATAATGACTTTTTACCTTTTTATTTTTTAAATAAAGTAAATATATCAAAGAATGTATCACCTGAGTAAAACATTTTTAATTTTGTATACATAAATTATATTTTAGACTATAAATATTAATTGGAAAGCTATAATTATTTCCTACATTATAGTATTTTTTCATAATATTTAGACATTAAATAAATTAAATTATTTATGACATCATGATGATGCAGCTATTACCTCATTATTTAACGATTTAAATAAAATAAAAAGATAGTGTAAAATCTAACACCTACACTTGAAAAAGACCTATTAGATGAGTATATTTCTAACCCTTATCAACTTATTCTCTAAATACAACAATGTGGGACCTTTAAAATTTGAAATTCATTTGAAAATAAAGTAACATTTTGTAACTTTCCAAGAGTGCCCCTCCTCTCCTCTTATAAAAGGCCCCCGCCTCTTCCTCCTTACCCACACCTCTCAAGCCTTTGGCTTGGCCAAACCCTGCTCATTTTGTCTCTCCAAATCTCTCTCTTACTCCTAGAAGCCTCACTTTGGGCAGAAGTCTTCCCAAGGAAGCCTTTGAGCTCAAATCAAAGAGAGTTACCCGATTTTAAGGTAATGTCTTCACTTGTGTTCTTTTGTTTTATTTTTCTTCTCCAACCCCATAAACTCTTTTTATTAATTTCTTTTGTAACAACTCCAGTATCTAAAATATAATCGGATGTTTTTATAAGAAGCATTAAAGCTACACTTAAACACACCTACATATAATTCTTAAAGAACATACTGTTTCTGTGGATGGCGAATTTCCGCCTCACAAAATGATGATTGTTCAACACTCATATAACACCTTCAAAGGTGGACATTAATATGTCACTATATTTATATATAATATATAATATGTTTATGTTATACTTAATCTTCTGTATTTTTTATTTATGGCATACCTTTATGGTTTCCATTATGGGTAAACGTGATATCTTCATTTTAGGAAGTGCGGACTACCGCCCCATCAAAGTGATTTGATTCGTTAATACCATATGTGGTATGTATAAAGGATAGATTTAATGATATTATATATGATATTATACTGGAATTATAATATACCTTTATATAATTATTATTTCTTTCCATTAAAGTCTGTGATAGAAATGAAAGTAGAGTTCATGTGCACGTACGGCTTACCGTCTCCATGAACGGTGCATTTCATTTCTTATCCCCAAATGTAAAGTACTATTATAAGTACATATACATAATTGATATATATGATTTATGTTACATCTGAATGATGAATATAATTCTGGAATTAAATTATACATATCTATCATTTATTTTTAATTTCATTAATATGACATAGAAATGAAAGTAGCGTTCATGCGTACGTACGGCTTACCATCTCAATGAACGGTGCATTTCATTTCGTACCTCTAAATGATTATTTAATATTCTAAATGAATATATATACTTGATATATATGATATATATGTCATCTAAATCATGAATATCATTCTTGAGATAATGGATATTTGACTACGTGAACAACTTGTAAATATAAGAAGTTCACTTTTGACTCAAGTACCAAATATCGACAAAAAGACCGTTATTAACATAAATGATTACATAATATTCATAACATGGTAATAAGTGATATAAAAGGAATAATTAACTTCAAAAATGTTCTTAAGCAAGTATAAATTAACTCAAGTTTATTATTTAGGACATTAAAGATTGATCGAGTCAAGTCAGACCCGAGGTATGGTACTTCGTCCTAATCTCCTTTCATTGATGCATATTTTGTTTTATACACAACCTTCTTTTATATGGTGTATAAACCTCTTTGACGTTTCCATTTATCCAAAAGGAATATTTTTTATACGAATCCTTTTACTAAACGACAAAAGGAAATGTTTCTGTCGTACATATGTGGCGACAATGACTTCTCCTCCGTTGTGACCATTATTTGAGTTTCGGCTTCCTCTACAAGCCATACCTTTTTTTTAAATGAAAAATAAATACCATGTTTTACTTCACTTTTATTTTGGTATTGAAAATGGTTTTCATAATGTTTTTATAATATCAATTTGTTGTATTGATATCTTGTGATTGAAATGTGGAAATGTTATGTTTTATTTACGCATGTTTTATGTGATACGATTATGTTATGGTTCTTGGGAATCGTTATGAAGATGGGTGGTTCCATGATAAACTAAGGGCGGGTGAGCCCGATATAGCTCTCTAATGCATTGGGTAATGCGAAGGGGTTAAACATTAAGGTTTCTCCGAAGAGATTTAGGGAATATACTATGATGGGTATTCCAAACGTAACCAAGAGGCTTACTCCCTATGTAAGAATGTTATGAATGCCTCAAGTTACCTTTATGTCTATTGATTTCTATGATTTATTCATGATTTGATGAGGTATGTTAAAGTGATTATGTTTTATGAGTAAAGTATGATTTCATTGATTCTTATGTATACATGTACTCTTGTTTCCTTTCTATATTTTTATATCCCTTACTGAGATTTTTATGCTCATCCCAAGTTTTTGAAATGTTTTTCACAGGTCAAGGGAATGGTACATGATATGATGATAGTGTCAAGGAAGTGTCAAAAAATAATCCATGTTTTATTTTAAATATGTTTCCGTTGATGGGAAAAATGAATACTATTTTTTATGTAACCACTTTGTTTAAATCTGGAATCTAGTGCAAGTTTTATGATCTAATTATCTAAATCTCTAAACCTGAAAAGATCCTCAACGTGTATTCTTGAAGTAACTCATGATTAAGTAATATTTATGGTTGGGGGCATATAGTTGGTATCAGAGGTCGGTTTCGATATCTTTAGGAGTTAGAAAATTGTTAAATTATAAATTAATTTATGGTATGATTGAAATGATATAGCATTTGAAGATTACCATGTTGCTTCTCCTAAGATATTTCTGTATTAAGAATGGTTTTTCATAGAGGAAACAGAACAGATTTTCTGGGAAGGCATACAGAGGGAAATGACCTTTCAAATCAGTATCCTGAGATGGTCAGAATCAGAACTAAACAGTTTGTTACAGTGATGGATTAGTTGACTCAGGTGAAAAATGTTGGTTGTTTTTATTGATGATATTTTAGTGTTTTCTAAAATTAAAGAGGAGCATGAAATTCATTTAAGGGTTATCTTTCAAACCCTAAAAGAAAAGAAACTGTATGGAAAATTCAGCAAGTGTGAGTTTTGGTTACAACTAATTTCTTTCCTTGGTTATATTGTTTCTAAATATGGAATAACTATGGATCCTGCAAAAACAAATGTTGTTGAAGAATGGACAAGACCCAAAAATGTAACCGAGATCTGTAGTTTTCTTGGATTGGCAGGTTACTACCGAAGGATTGTGAAAACGTTTTCATGGTTATCTAGTCCAATGACTAAGCTAACTCGGAACGGTTTTAAGTTTATCTAGACAAAAGAATGTGATGATTGTTTTCAGGAGTTAAAAAGAAGATTGGTGAATGCTCCAGTTCTGGCACTTCCTTCCAGGAATGGTGAGTTTGTTATATACAGTGATGCTTCGTTGAAGGGACATGGTTGTTTCCTTATGCAGAATGATCAGGTAATTGCATATGCTTCACGTCAGTTGAAAACTCATGAGGTAAATTACCCTACACATTATTTGGAATTAGCTGTTGTTGTTTTTCCTTTAAAAATTTGGAGGCATCATTTGTATGGATTAAAGTGTGAAATATATAATGATCACAAAAGTTTAAAGTATATATTCACTCAGAAATAATTGAACATGAGACAGAGGAGATGGTTAGAATTAATCAAGGATTATGATTGTACAATTCATTACTATCTGGGAAAAGCAAATAAAGTTGCTGATGCTTTGAGTCGAAAAGGTAATGCTTCATTAACAATGTCGCTTTTGGAATGTGATCCTTTGGTTAAGGATTTGTTGAAATTTGGCATAGAAGTTGTTGGTGTAGGATGTCCTTCTGTTTTGTTTCAGGTATCAGTGAAATCTTCTCTATCAGACATAATTAAGCAAGCACAAGAGCAAGACAGTGAGTTACAGAAAAGGGTAAAGCTGGTTCAGAAGGGTATGTTGCCTGAATTCAACTTTGATAATGATTTTGTTTTGAGATTTGGGAAGAGATTGTGTGTGCCTTGAAATTCACAGTTTAAGAGAGAGTTGCTATGTGAGGATCATAGTTCCCCGTTTTCAGTTCATCCTGGTAGTACTAAGATGTACAGAGATCTGTGGGAGTATTACTAGTGGGATGGAATGAAAAGAGATATTACTGATTTTACTGTGAAGTGTTTGACTTGTCAGCAGGTTAAAGCAGAGCGGCAGTTACCAAAAGGGATGCTTCAGCCTTTACCAGTGCCAGAGTGGAAATGGGAAAACATATCCATGGACTTTGTTGTGGGATTACCGAAAACATCTCGAGGTAATAATGCAATATTGGTTATTGTTGATCGCTTGACTAAATCTGCTCATTTCCTTCCTATTCGAGATACTTTTTCACTAGATCAACTTTATCATTTGTATCTTAAAGAGATATTCAGGTTACATGGAGTTCCTCTCTCTATTGTATATGATCATGATCACAGGTTTACTTTTAACTTTTGGAAAGGCCTTCAGAAGTCATTGGGTACTGAATTAAATTTTAGTACAGCTTTTCATCCAAAATCAGATGGATAGTCAGAACAAACAATTCAGACTTTGGAGGATACGCTACATGCTTGTTCGATGGATTATCAGGGATGTTGGGACCAACATCTTTCTTTGGTTGAGTTTTCTTATAATAACAGTTTTCATTCCAGTATACATATGAAACCGTTTGAGGCATTATATGGGAAGCAGTGTCGAACTCCATATTTGTGGGGTGATGTGGGTGAAAGGAAGTTGATGGGACCGGAATTGGTTGAAGAGATGGAAGAAAAAGTTCAGTTGATTCAGAAACACATGAGAACAGCTCAGAGCAGACAGAAAAGTTATGCAGACAATAGGAGAAAGGATCTATCTTTTGAGGTAGGTGATCATTTTTTTCTCAAAGTTTCACCGTGGAAAAGTGTGATGTGATTAGTTAAGAAAGGAAAGCTGATCACAAGGTTCATTAAACCATATGAAATTCTGGAGAGAGTTGGATCAGTTGCATACCGAGTGGCTTTACCTCCGAGTTTATCTCAGGTACACAATGTTTTTCATGTTTCGATGTTGAGAAATTATATGCCAGATCCATCTCATGTTTTGAGTCCAGATGTAGTTCAGTTGGAAGAGAATCTATCTTATGAGGAACAACCGGTCCAGATTCTTGACCACATGGAGCAAGTGTTACGGAATAAGGTGATTCATCAAGTAAGGGTTTTTTTAAGAACCACATGAATGAAGAGGCAACATGGGAATCTGAAAATGCAATGAGGGATAAATACCCCCACTTATTCGATAAGTAAATAAATTACAGGGATGTAATTTTCTAAAGGGGGAAGGATGTAACATCCCATGTAAGTAATGAATAATAGATATTTTATCTATGTCTATTTATGATTTATATAGTGTTTTAGAGGCTTAAAATGAGAATAAATCCAATCTTAAGCATGGAATACACTAATATTCTTAAAAAAACATTTACTGCCTTTTAATGGAAAACCATTTTTTAAATCAAACTTTTGAAAATTTTATAAGCTATATTTGTCAAAATAAATTTATTATTTATGATTGGGACATTGAAATTTACTTTGTATAAATTCTTGGTATTTTTCTGACAATGTTCATTTTTTAATGAATAGTGAAAAATACTGCATTTTACATCAAAACTGCTTTTTCATCTAATTTAATTATATGGTTAGATTATCTTTTTAATTGGTATTAAAGTGTAAATAGAATATATTTTTTATCATTTAATACAATATTGGTCATTATAATTAAATTCACTTTGTAATTGGGCATAAACTAATGCCAACCTTTTCATAGATATTGTTTCAAAAAAACCAGCTATTTTTTTTAACAATGGGAATTATTTTTAAATTAATTATTGAAATTTATTTGTTTTGAATTTGGTATAATGGATTCCATATTTGGAATCACAAGGTCCAAATTATGTAATTAATACTCTTTTGTTTTTTGACTTTGTGAATAGTAATGACGGTAATTATCGTTAATTATCTTGATTAATTAGTAATCGGGTAGTTAAAGATAATAAAATAAAGTCATAATAATACAAAATTACACCAAAATGTGTACTAATACTACTTTTTGTATCATGGACGACCATGGGGAGCCTTGTGCCAAACTTGGGGACCCCATGGAATCACTTTTGTGTGATAATAACTTTTTATCTTTTTATTTTTTAAAGAAAGTAAATATAACAAAGAATGTATCACCTGAGTATAACATTTTTAATTTTGCCTACATAAATTTTATTTTGGTCTATAAATATTCATTGGAAATCTAAAAATATTTCGTACATCATAGTATTTTTTTCATAATTTTTAGACATTAAATAAATTAAATTATTTATGACATCATGATGATGCAGTGATTACCTCATTATTTAACGATTTAAATAAAATAAAAAGATAATGTAAAATCTAAGACCTACACTTGTAAAAGACCTATTGGATGAGTATATTTCGAACCCTTATCACCTTATCCTCGAAATACATCAATTTAGGACCTTTAAAATCCGAAAATCATTTGAAAATAAAGTAACATTTTGTAACTTTCCAAGAGTTCCCCTCCTCTCCTCTTATAAAAGGCCCCCACCTCTACCTCCTTACCCACACCTCTCAAGCCTTTTTCTCGGACAAACCCTACACATTCTGTCTCTCCACATCCCTCTATTACTCCTAGAAACCTCACTTTGGGAAGAAGTATTCTCAAGGAATCCTTTGAGCTCAAATCAAAGAGAGTTACCTGGTTTTAAGGTAATGTCTTCACTTGTGTTCTTTTGTTTTATTTTGATTTTCCAACCCCCTAAAATCTTTTTATTCATTTCTTTTGTAACCAATCCAGTATCTTAAATATAATAAGATGTTGTTATAATATTAATTTGAGAAACACTTACACACACCTACATCTAATGGTTAAAGAACATACTGTTTCTGTGGATGGAGAATTTATGCCTCACGAAACGATGATTGTTCAACACCCATGTAACACTTTCAAAGGTGGAAATTAAGATGTCACTATATTTATATATGATATATAATATGTTTATGTTTTACTTAAGTTTCTGAATTTTTAATTTATGTCATACCTTTATGTTTTCCATTATGGGTAAACGCGATATCTTCATTTTAGGAAGTGCGGACTACCGCCCCCTCAAAGTGATTTGATTCATTAATAAAATATGTGGTATGTATAAAGGATAGATTTAATGATATTATATATGATATTATACTGGAATTATAATATAAATTTATATAATTATTATTTCTTTCCATTAAAGTATGAGATAGAAATGAAAGTAGTGTTCATGCGTACGTACGGCTTACCGTCTCCATGAACGGTGCATTTCATTTCTTATCCCCAAATGTAATGTACTATTATATGTAAATATATATAATGGATATATAATATGTATGTTACATCTTAATTATGAATATAATTCTCGAATTAAATTATAAATATCTCTCATTTATTTTTAATTCCATTAATGTGACATAGAAATGAATGTAGCGTTCATGCGTACGTACGGCTTACCGTCTCCAGGAACGGTGCATTTCATTTCTTACCTCTAAATGATTATGTAATATTATAAATGCATATATATACTAGATATATATGATATATATGGCATCTACATTATTAATATCATTCTTGAGATAATGGATATTTGACTATGTGAACAACTTGTAAATATAAGAAGTTCACTTTTGACTCAAGTACCAAATATCGACAAAACAACCATTATTTACTTAAATGATTACATAATCTTTATAACATGGTAATAAGTGATATAAAAGTAATAATTAACTTCAAAAATGTTCTTAAGCAAGTAGAAATTAACTCAAGTTTATTATTCAGGACATTAAAGAACGATCGAGTGAAGTCAGACTTGAGGTATGGGACTTCGTCTCAATCTCCTTTCATTGAGGCATATTTTGTTTTATACACAACCTTATTTTATACGATGTATAAACCTCTTTTACTTTTACATTTATCCAAATGGAATATTTTTTATATGAAGCGTTTTACTAAACGACAAAAGGGAATTTTTTGTCGTACGTGTGTAGCGGAAACGACTTCTCTACCACTATGACCATTATTTGAGTTTCAGCTTCCCCTACAAGCCATACCTTTTTTTAAATGAAAAATAAATACCATGTTTTACTTATCTTTTATTTTGGTATTGAAAATGGTTTTCATAATGTTTTTATTATATCAATGTGGTTTATTGATATATTGTGATTGAAATGTGGAAATTTTATGTTTCCTTTATGCATGTTTTATTTGATATGATTATGTTATGGTTCTTGGTCATTGTTATGAAGACGGGTGGTTCCGTGATAAACTAAAGGCAGGTGAGCCCGATATAGCTCTTCAATGCATTGGGTAACGCGAAGGGGTTCAACTTTAAGGTTTCTCCGAAGAGATTTAGGGAATATACTGGGATGGTTATTCCAAACGTAACCAAGATGGTTACTCCCTACGTAAGAATGTTATGAATGCCTCAAGTTACCTTTATGTCTTATGATTTCTATGATTTATTCATGATTTGATGAGGTATGTTAAAGTGCTTATGTTTTATGAGTAAAGTATGATTTCATTGATTGTTATGTATACATGTACTCATGTTTCCTTTCAATATTTTTATATCCCTTATTGAGCTTTTTATGCTCATCCCATGTTTTTGAAATGTTTTTGATAGGTCCAGGGAAAGGTACATGATATTATGATAGTTTCAAGGAAGTGTCAATAAAGAATCCATGTTTTATTTTAAATATTTTTCCGTTGATGGTAAAAATTAATACTATCTTTTATATAACCACTTTGTTTAAATGTGGAATGTAATGAAAGTTTTATGATCTAATTCTCTAAAACTCAAAACCTAAAAAGATCCTCAACGTGTATTCTTGAAGTAACTCAAGATTAAGTAATGTTTAAGGATGGGGCCTTATAGTTGGTATCATAGGTTGGTTTAGATAACTTTAGAAGTTAGAAAATTGTTAAATTATAAATTAATTTATGGTATGATTGAAATGATATAGCATTTAAAGATTACCATGTTGTTTCTCCTAAGATATTTCTGTGTTAAGAATGGTTTTTCATAGAGGAAACAGAACTGATTTTCTGGGAAGGCATACAGAGGGAAATGACCTTTCAAATCATTATCCTGAGATATTTAGAATCAGAACTAAACAGTTTGTTGCAGTGATGGCTCAGTTGACTTTGGTGAAAAATGTTGGTTGTTTTTATTGACGATATTTTGGTGTTTTCTAAAAGTAAAGAGGAGCATGAAATTCATTTAAGGCTTATCTTTCAAACCTTAAAAGAAAAGAAACTGTATGTAAAATTTAGCAAGTGTGGGTTTTGGTTACAACAAATTTCTTTCCTTGGTCATATTGTTTCTAAAGATGGAATAATTGTGGATCCTGCGAAAACAATAGTTGTTGAAGAATGGCCAAGACCCACAAATGTAACCAAGATCCGTAGTTTTTTTGGTTTTTCAGGTTACTACCAAAGGTTTGTTGAAAATTTTTCATGGTTATCTAGTCCAATGACTAAGCTAAATCGGAAGGGTGTTAAGTTTATCTGGAGAAAAGAATGTGATGATTGTTTTCAGGAGTTGAAAAGAAGATTGGTGAATGCTCCAGTTATAGCACTTCCTTCAAGGAATGGGGATTTTGTTATATACAGTGATGCTTCGTTGAAGAGACTTAGCTATGTCCTTATACATAATGATCAGGTAATTTGATATGCTTCACGTCAGTTGAAAACTCATGAGGTAAATTACCCAACACAAGATTTGGAATTAGCTGTTGTTGTTTTTTCGTTAAAAATTTAGAGGCATCATTTGTATGGACTAAAGTGTGAAATATATACCGATCAAAAAAGTTTAAAGTATATATTCACTCAGAAATAATTGAACATGAGACAGAGGAGATGGTTATAATTAATCAAGTATTATGATTGTACAATTCATTACCATTCGGGAAAAGAAAATAAAGTGGATGATTCTTTGAGTCGAAAAAGTAATGCTTCATTAACAATGTTGTGTTTGGACGTGATCCTTTGTTTAAGGATTTGATGAACTTTGGCGTAGAAGTTGTTGGTGCGGGATGTCCTTCTGTTTTGTTTCATTTATTAGTGAAATATTCTCTATTAGACAGAATTAACCAAGCCCAGAAGCAAGACAGTGAGTTATAGAAAAGGGTAGAGCTGGTTTATAAGGGTAAGTTGCCTGAATTCAACATTGATAATGATTTTGTATTGAGATTTGGGAAGATATTGTGTGTTCCTTGAGATTCACATTTGAATAGAGAGTTGTTATATTAGGCTCATAGTTCCACGTTTTCAGTTCATCCTGGTAAAACAAAGATGTACAGAGATCTGCGGGAGTATTACTAGTGGGATGGAATGAAAAGAGATATTGCTGATTTTACTATGAAGTGTTTGACTTGTTAGCAGGTTAAAGAAGAGAGGCAGTTACTGAAAGGGATACTTCAGCCTTTACCAGTTCCATAGTGGAAATGGGAAAACATATCCATGGACTTTGTTGTGGGATTACCGAAGACATCTCGAGGTAATAATGCAATCTGGGTTATTATTGATCGCTTGACTAAATCTTCTGATTTCCTTCCTATTTGAGATAATTTTTAGCTAGATCAACTTTCTAGTTTGTATCATAAAGAGATAGTCAGATTACATGGAGTTCCTATCTCCATTGTATCTGATTGTGATCCCATGTTTACTTCTATCTTTTGGAAAGTCCTTTAGAAGTCGTTGGGTGCTGAATTAAATTTTAGTACAGCTTTTCATCCGCAATAAGATGGGCAGTCAGAACAAACAATTCAGACTTTGGAGGATACGCTACGTACTTTTTTGATGGATTATCAGGGTAGTTGGGACCAACATCTTTCTTTGGTTGAGTTTTCTTATAATAACAGTTTTCATTCCAGTATACAGATGGCACCGTTTGAGTCATTATGTGGGAAGTGGTGTCGATCTCCATCTTTCTGGGATGAAGTGGGTGAAAGGAAGTTGATGGGACCGAAATTGGTATAAGAGATGGCAGAAAAAGTTCAGTTGATTAAGAAACACATGAGAACAGCTCAGAGTAGACAGAAAAGTTATGCAGAAAATAGGAGGAAGGATCTATCTTTCGAGGTAGGTGATCATGTTTTTCTCAAAGTTTCACCATGGAAAAGTGTGATGCAATTTGGTAAGAAAGGAAAGCTGAGTCCAAGGTTCATTGGAACATATTAAATTCTGTAGAGAGTTGGATCAGTTTAATACCAAGTGGATTTACCTCCAATTTTATCTCAGGTACACAATGTTTTTCATGTTTCGATGTTGAGAAAGTATATGCCAGATCCATCTCATGTTTTGAGTCCAGAGGTAGTTCAGTTGGAAGAGAATCTATCTTATAAGGAATAACCGGTCCAGATTCTTGACCACAGGGAGCAAGTGTTACAGAATAAGGTGATTCATCAAGTAAATGTTTTGTAGAAGAACCACATGAGTGAAGAGGCATCATGGGAATCTGAAAATGCAGTGAGGGATAAATACCCCCACTTATTTGATAAGTAAATAAATTATGGGGACACAATTTTCTAAAGGGGGGAAAGATGTAACATCCCATGTAAGTAATGAATAATTGATATTTTTATCTATGTCTATTTATGAATTAGATAGTGTTTTAGAGGCTTAAAATGAGAATAAATTCAATCTTAAGCATGGAATACACTAATATTCTTAAAGGATTGTTTTACTACCTTTTGATGGAAAACCATTTTTTAAATAAAACTTTTGAAACTTTTATAAGCTCTATCTGTCAAAATAAACTTATTATTTATGATTGGGACATTGAAATTTACTTTTCATAAATTTTTGGTATTTTTCTGACAATGTTCATTTTTTTAATGAATAGTGAAAAATACTGCATTTTACATCAAAATTGTTTTTTCATATAATTTAATTATAAGGTTAGATTATATTTTTAATTTGTTTTAAAGTTTAAATAGAATATTTTTTTTACCATTTAATCCAATTGTGGTCATTATAATTAATTTCACTTTGGAATTGGGCATAAACTGATGCCAAACTTTTCATAGATATTGTTTCAAAAAAACCCGCTATTTGTTTTGACAACGGGAATTATTTTTAAATTAATTATTGCAATTTATGTGTTTGGAATTTGGTAAAATGGATTCCATATTTGTAATCATATGGTCCAAATTATGTAATTAAGACTTTTGTTTTTTGACTTTGTGAATAGTAATGATGGTAATTATCATTAATTATCTTGATTAATTAGTAATCAGGTAGTTGAGGATAAAAAAATAAAGTCATAATAATAAAAAATGACACCCAAATGTGTCCTAATACTACTATTTTGTGTCATTTCCGACCATGGGGTGCCTTGTTCCAAACTTGGGGACCCTATGGAATCACTTTTGTGTGATAATGACTTTTTATCTTTTTATTTTTTTAATGAAAGTAAATATAACAAAGAATGTATCACCTGGGTAAAACATTTTTCATTTTATCTAAATTAATGATATTTTAGTCTATAATTATTAATTGGAAAGATAAAAATATTTCCTACATCATAGTATTTTTTTCATAATTTTTAGACATTAAATAAATTAAACTATTTATGACATCTCAATGATGCAGTGATTACCTCATTATTTAACGATTTAAATAAAATAAAACGATAATGTAAAATATAAGACCTCCACTTGTCAAAGACCTTTTGGATGAGTATATTTAGAACCCCAATCACCTTATCCTAGAAATACATCAATGTAGGACCTTTAAAATCCGAAACTCATTTGAAAATAAAGTAACATTTTGTAACTTTCCAAGAGTGCCCCTCCTCTACTCTTATAAAAGGACCCCACATCTACCTCCTTACCCACACCTATCAAGCCTTTGGATCAGACAAACCCTGATCATTTTGTCTCTCTACATCCCTCTATTATACTTAGAAACCTCACTTTGGGCATAAGTCTTCCCAAGGAATCCTTTGAGCTCAAATCAATGAGAGTTACCTGATTTTAAGGTAATGTCTTCACTTTTGTTCTTTTGTTTTATTTTTCTTCTCCAACCCCCTAAACTCTTTTTATTAATTTATTTTGTAACAAATCCAGTATCTTCAATATAATAGGGTGTTTTTATAAGAATAATTCGAGCAACACTTACACACACCTACATCTAATGGTTAAAGAACATACTGTTTCTGTGGACGGTGAATTTTTGCCTCACGAAACGATGATTGGTCAACACTCATATAACACCTTCAATGGTGGCCATTAAGATGTCACTATATTTATATATGATATATAATATGTTTATTTTTTAATTAAACTTCTGTATTTTTAATTTATGGTATGCCTTTATGGTTTCCATTATGGGTAAATGCGATATCTTCATTTTAGGAGTGCGGACTACCGCCCCCTCAAAGTGATTTGATTCGTTAATACCATATGTGATACATATAAAGGATATATTTAATTATATTATATATGATATTATACTGGAATTATAATATAACTTTATATAATTATTATTTCTTTCCATTAAAGTATGAGATAGAAATGAAAGTAGCGTTCATGCGTACGTACGGCTTACCGTCTCCATGAACGATGCATTTCATTTCTTATCCCCAAATGTAATATACTATTATAAGTACATATATATAATGGATATATATGATGTATGTTACATCTGAATGATGAATATAATTCTGGAATTAAATTATAAATATCTCTTATTTAGTTTTAATTCCATTAATATGACATAGAAATAAAAGTAGCGTTCATGCGTACGTACGGCTTACCATCTCCATGAACGGTGCATTTCATTTCTTACCTCTAAATTATTTTGTAATATTATAAATGCATGTATATACTGGATATATATGATATATATGGCATCTGCATCATGAATATCATTCATGAGATAATGGATATTTGACTACGTGAACAACTTGTAAATATAAGAAGTTCGTGTTTGACTCAAGTACCAAATATTGACAAAATGATCATTATTAACTTAAATGATTATATAATATTCATAACATGGAAATAACTGATATAAAAGGAATAATTGACTTAAAAAAGGGTCTTAAGAAAGTAGAAATTAACTCAAGTTTATTGTTCAGGACATTAAAGAACGATCGAGTCAAGTCAAACCTGAGGTATGGGACTTCGTCTCAATCTCCTTTCGTTGAGGCATATTTTGTTTTATACACAACCTTATTTTATACGGTGTATAATCCCCTTTGACTTTTACGTTTATCCAAAAGGAATCTTTTTTATAAAAGGCATTTTAATAAATGATAAAAGGGAATGTTTTTGTCGTACGTATGCGGCGACAACGAATTCTCTGACGCTATAACCATTATTTGAGTTTCGGATTCCTCTACAAGCCATACCTTTTTTAAAATGAAAAATAAATACCATGTTTTACTTCTCTTTTATTTTGGTATTGGAAATGGTTTTCATAATGTTTTTATTATATAAATGTGTTGTATTGATATCTTGTGATTGAAATGTACAAATGTTATGTTTCCTTTATGCATGTTTTATGTGATACAATTATGTTATGGTTCATAGGCATTGTTATGAAGACGGGTGGTTCCGTGATAAACTAAGGGAGGTTGAGCCCGATATAGCTCTCCAATGCATTGGGTAACGCAAAGGGGTTAAACGTTAAGGTTTCTCCAAAGAGATTTAGGGAATATACTGTGATGGGTATTCCAAACGTAACTAAGAGGGTTACTCCCTATGTAAGAATGTTATGAATGCCTCAAGTTACCTTTATGTCTTATTATTTCTATGATTTATTCATGATTTGATGAGGTATGTTAAAGTGCTTATGTTTTATGAGTAAAGTATGATTTCATTGATTCTTATGTATACATGTACTCATGTTTCCTTTTAATATTTTTATATCCCTTACTGAGCTTTTTATGCTCATCCCAAGTTTATGAAATGTTTTTCACAGCTCAAGGGAAAGGTACATGATATGATGATAGTGTCAAGGAAGTCTCAAGAAAGAATCCATGTTTTATTATAAATATGTTTCTGTTGATGGGAAAAATGAAGACTATCTTTTATGTAACCACTTTGTTTAAATGTGGAATGTAATGCAAGTTTTATGATCTAATTCTCTAAAACTCTAGACCTGAAAAGATCCTCAACGTGTATTCTTGAAGTAACTCAAGATTAAGTAATGTTTAAGGCTGGGGCCTTATAAAAATTGTTTTCAAAACATTTCTTAATAGAGTAACTTTTTGGAATGGATCGAGTTTCCTGAACATTTCATCAACTCATCATAGAAAAAGCCCGTTAAAAGGGAAATTGTTTAAAATAAATTCATCATAATTATAAACCATCTATATAAAGATCATGGATATTATCCTAATATAATATTACTAATAAAATATAATTGAAATTATGGGTTTTTTTCTTTGATAAATAGAAAAACCATTACAATATCATTAAAACATTTGAAATTAAAATACCCTATCCACATTGAAAATATCTTATAAAAAACAAAATATTCCCAAAATATCTATGAAAATATATTTCAATTATTACATCCTTCAAAAAAACTATTTATAATATTGTTCTACAATTATGGTATGAAATTCTATTCATGCCATGTAAGATAAAATAAAATATTTCTTCAACATTTTTGTTAAAAGTAAAAAAGTACCTCATTTGTAAAATTAAAAGAAGGGTAATTTTTAAAAATCCATAAACATTAAAACATGGGTACAAAACATTTTATAAAATCATAGTATAATAATAAAAAATTTATATATAACATTTTTAGAAAACATTGATATTAATGAAAATGTTTTTTTGACTGGATAGAGATATGAAGTCAATTTTCCATTAAAACATATTTTTAGTATCATTGGTAATTAAGTTGAATAAAATTAAATGAAAACCTTTATTTTTATGATTTAAATTTATTATAAGGAATTTAATAAATATTTTGTAGATTTATATCATAAAATTTCATTATCAAAAACTTGGTCTTGAACAATCCCGATAAACAATGTGATTATGACATAAAACCCCCACCATGATGGTAGAATTTGAATAATAAGACACATAAAAGAAAGATATTGAGATGGATATGTAAATAAAAATATATTTCAGAATAATAATCATTGATGAAATTCATGGGAAATATATACACCAAATAAACTAGTGGGGAATATGGCATATCATTTAATTAAATCAATGTGATATGAAACCCCCTTACCGCATGCCAACATCTTTCATAAATGTTGAAACCCTTTTTTAATAAATATATATTTGTTATAATTCTATTTCAGAATCATAGTAATATATATCATACCATATATAATTTACTTATTCACTTTTATAACCTATTTACAAACCATTATTTACTAAATCGCTATTTTGAGTAATATTTTCTTCATTTTTCATTAATTTTTTGTCTTTGTAATTATGATCCTTGTACTTTTATTATGGTTAAATAATCTCTATAACATTATTCATTATATAAATAACATATATATTCATTATATACTTATTTATTTTTGTCCATAAAATTAGCGATAAAAAAATAAATTACCCCATTCATGGAAATGATAGGTCGTACGTACGCATAAACGTTGATTTAATTTTTCAAAGGATTGAGTAAATAAAAGGAAAAAATATATTAACCTTATTATAAAAATTAATATGATATAAAAATTCTTTATATTGATCCACATTATTATCCATGTAATATGTAAATGTAAAATGAATCACATTGCTTTCTAGATTTGGCAGTCCACACATAAACACGAGCGACGTTATTATTTTCTAATTGATTGGATGGTTGGAAGTCACATTTTATATAATAATTTTAAAATTATAATGATATCATTATTATCATATATAATCACTAAACCAATCATAATAATAATCCATGAATTATGGGTGATGAAAAATAATTGTATTTATATATAGAGATGGTAAGTTGTATGTACATAGGAGCGATAGTTTCACTTCTCATTTGATGGAAAAGGCAATGGATAATAGTGATTTAATAATCATTAAAAAATTAATTATATTTAGGATACATAATTTATTATTTTATTATAAATAACATAACAATATATGGGGTAAATAATAATTATATAAATAAAGTTACCAGTTAAGGTGATCACCTATTCTCTAAATGATCTACATTAGATATTTTATTAACGATTTTATGGTAGTTATTTTAGGAATAAAAAAACCTTATAATTTGTTTATAAAAGGTTTAAAGGGATTTTGGTATGATATCATGATCTATATGACTAAAACTTAGTGTATATGTAAGGTGATGAGGTGCCCTTTTATAATTGATGTCAAGGGAACTTTTATAATTTCAAAAAATATTAATTTATATTAAACTGATTCTCTATAAAAATGATTCAAAATGCCTATAAATTCAAAGATAATGATGGATTTTTTTTAATATCATAAAAATATAGAATTATTATGGGGTTTTATGGTGTTTTAAACTTTATTGATTTACCTAATCCCTTAGTAAACATATTATATCATTAATCATTGTAATGTCTTTTTCAATATTAATGATTTATAATTTTACCTATTATTTTACATTTAGTTCATTAATTTCCAAGGGGTAAATATTTTAACCATGTAGTGTCCATATTGTCCTCTTTAATGTTTTTTATTATCTTAAAACGTTTTCATAATATATTATTTTGATAAAATATAATTAATGTCAATTTTGAAACAATTAAATTAATTTTACATAAAAGACATAAATAAAAAAGATAAAATTAAAATATAATCTTTTAATACAACAATTATATTTCAAATTATTCTATAAAATTCTTTAAACACAATACATATATAAAATTATATTACTATTAATATTTTTTAAATAATTTGGGTTATTTTTAAATTAATTGAATAAATATTGTGTCATCATTTCAAAAAATTTAGGAAATTATAAAATTAATTAAAATTAGAAATAACTTGTCATCATAAAAAATAATTCATTATGCTCAAAAAAAGACATTTATATTCAATTATAACATTCCTTTTCCCTATTTGAACACATTAGAGATATTTAAAACTACGATTGCGACCGTTTGTAACATTCCTTCATATAAATATACTATAAGTCATTTCCATGGAGAAATGATCCTTAGAAAAATTATTTTTTTCCCTCAGGTTATAAGGGTCAAACCCACCTTATCCAATATGAATTAGGTTGAACAATTATGGGCATATAAATAATTTTTAACCAAGATTAACATCATTTTCCCATTATGGAGGTGACAAATTTTACAATGGTTAGTATTCATGTTGACCAAAAATAAATGGAATCTATTTACAAAATTTAAGAATCATTTTTACAAATATGAATCCATATTATCAAAATTATTAACTATAAGTGGCAAGAATTAATATTAAAATAATTTCACAAAAGGTGACGTGAAATTTTTTTAAAAAAATAACATTTTTAAACATAAAAAATGGTGTATTCTTATCCCTTTTATAGAAAAAAATATTAAAGAAATGTTAAACAATTTCATTGAATATAAAATTTGTAAATTTGACTAAAATTGTTTACCAACATTAATTAATTTAGTTTATTATGATTATAAAACCTTACGTACATAAAAATGCTTTTTTAGAAAAAACAACATCTTTATTTTTAAATGTTTTTTATTTTTTTTAAAATTAATACATAACTAATAAATTAATTTTATACTTACATAAAAGATATTATTTTTAATATCCAGTCATTCCTATTCATATCCACTAATCCAAAGAGAATGAAATAACTCTCACATTACATATAAAATATTTTATTAGTATATCATAGTTAGTTTAAAATCGGTGTTGTTTTTTATGCGATATATCAATTAAAAACATTATATAAAGGGAAATATATTCTAAAACTTATATAGTTACATGTGTGACACCACAATGTCACTTTTATGTGAATGATTGGGTTTTATGTCTTGGTCCCCCTAGTTCGAGGTGTTTCTGGGTAGAAATTGTTTTTTGAATGTTTTCAAAGCTACATGGTTTTGTGAAACATTTAAAAATCATGAAACATAATTTTTAATAATCCTAAAAATTTTAATAGTTTCAATTTTCATGTTTTATATATGATTTAATAAATTGTGTGGGTAAATCAGGTGAAATAATCAAAAGGTGTATTTTTGTTCTTTTTTTTATATTTTAATTCGGGTTTCATCCCTTTGGTCCCACATATTGAACCAGTAGACTTGGATGCCTTTCCAACCTCCTTCCTTATATTCCATATCCTACAAGGGGGGTTTTTAATGGTTTCTTAGACATTATTCTCCTATATTGAAAGAATATAGTTCCCATATTCTTCCTCTTTGGGTTTCTTCAAATTTCTTCCATTATCTCTAACCCTTTTGTCCATGGTAGGTCAAATTTCATACCTAGGGTTGTTTTAATTTTTTTTATTTCTAGGGGTCGTGAGGTATGTTTTATATATTATTTTCAGGGGGTTTTATCAAATTTTTTTATTTCAACACATGATGTATGTGTTTCCAATTCAATTTAATTTCTGTAAGAATTCCAAAGATTCTCAACATTCGAAATTGAATATAAATGAAGATAATTATGGAATATGTTATCTAGTCTTGGATTATCAAAGTCTTCTAAAACATAATATATATTATATATGGCTTAATTGGTGGAATTTTAGGATGTGGAGGAACCTTTATGGTAATCTGTATTTTATACTTTCCACATTACTGATAAAATTATGAATATTGTATTGTCTAGGGGAAATTTTGTTCATTTATTATTATTCCAAATTTTATTTTCAAATTGGGTTTTTCATTCAAGTTTAGTGGTTTTATAAGTTATGGTTTTGTCTGATGAAATAAAATGGATATTCATTTGAGTTTTTGTTTTTTAGTGTTGATTGTGATTTTCTTCAGATTTTATTGTTTACTATTATATTTCTAAATGTATTTACAAATGTATATACAATAATTGATAAATGAAAGACCAAATTATAAAATATTCATGTGATGATTCATTTCTGGGTTGGTTGTGACCTTGTTGAGCCCCACAATATTTTTTTATTGTTAAGTATAACCTTGTGATTAATGGTTTAATTTTGATTCATGATGTTCTTTTGGGTTGGGATATTTCTATCGGAAATTTGGGATGTGGGAAGTATTTGGTTGTGATGTTATCCTTTGGGATTTGTTTTTATATTTGGATGAATTTTTTTGAAGGTGTCCCATCTCCTTTAGTAATTCTATGAAAGATCCTAGGATACAATCTGGTGTGTGTTTGTCTGTTTGAATGTAATTATACCCCCCCCCCCAATAACCAATATATTAACATAACAAAGATAATTGATATTATGTACATACTACTAGACCCTAGTAATATGTAACAAATGTCAATTAAGAATAACTAAACAGACTAGTTTAGTGTGATTCAGTTGATAGGAACCTACTAGATTTTGGTCAGAATTTTTATATCTTATACTTTCTTCATTATCCGCTAAGATTATTCCTTATTATATTTATGTATTTTTATAATATTAATTATTTATTTTCATGAATTTTAATTATTTCTCATATTGATATGATTTGATGTATTGATCCTCTTATGATTTAGTATTGATATTGAATAGTTTTTTTAATCTGTTTATTTAATTTCTTTATCAATTTATAAGTCTATACATCTATTATATTTTACCCTAATTATATACCATCATTATATTTGGGTGTGTTAAATATTTTAATGGAAAAGGGGGTTATTTTTTCAATGTTCTTCTCTTGATCATAAATTCCTTAGAATATTTATAAACCATCGGAGGGTATGTTTTCAAAATTAGAGTATTGAATGGAATGGAATGAAATAGGATAACCATATTCATTAAAATAGTCATTTTTTAAATATAGGAAAATGGAATATAAATTGTAATTTCTATACCTAACAAAATTTATTCCATGTTTTCTTAATGGGGTGCTTTAAGAAAGTGCAGGTTTTATATTTTGATTATTATTATATCATGAAAATAAAATGAAACCGCCTTTATTTATATTATTTTAATACTAGAATTTTTTGGTTTTTTATAAAATTATTTAAATTGAGTCATGGTGGTATCCTACTATCCTTTTTTATAGCCATGTATAATCACATTGGTTGGTATATATTCTTCATTTCATTTGTCGGATTCTTTATCTCTCTAATTTTTATTTTTATTTGATACTATTTTACATGGGAAATAGAAGGTTGAAGGGATTTAAGTTGTCATATAAGATTCATATAGAGATAGTGTTCAGTCATTTTCTTTCATCATACCGGTTGGATCAAGTTGTATTTCAGACTCTTTGGCCTCATGTTTTGTATTATTCGGTATCATTTCTAGTTTTGAAATACTTTAATTATATAAATATTTCTTATAAATATATTTTCAGAATTAATTTTTTTTCTCTTCTATTATTTAATATTTGTTTGTCTATGTTTATTTTTTCTACTTATTACTTCTCAAATGATTTCCAACACTTGAATTCCTCATGTCAGGTTTTTGGTTGGGACACTCTGTTTTTATAGAGTTCTTTAGGGTGAAATCATACCCAATGGTTATTATTTATACCCTATATTCTTTTTTTTTCTAAAGGGGTGCGGGGGTTAACTCCCCTCATGTCAATGGAGGATTGGTTTAGGTTCCATTTTTTAGTTGAGGTATGGTCTGGTTTTCAATAAATGGTATCAGATCCCTAGTTTTCATAAAATTTCCCATGTTTATTTAGATTCAGTATCTTGTTATATATAGGGTGATGGTATAAATGATCTAGGACCCCCAAATCTTGAGAGTTATGTTCATGGAAGTTCTTTTCCAGGTCTTCCTTGTGTCTAATCTTGATTTTTCATGGTTGTTAGTGAATTTTAATTTGAGATTGTGTTTTTTAGTTTGTTATTTTTTGGATATTTTTGTGTGGTTTTATTTTACACTGAGTTATAGAGATATTTATGAAGAAATATATAGACATTCCACATTTTGGAGTGAAATTGTATGGAATTAAAATGGTTCATGGTTAAGGAACGTGGTATTTCAAACCATGTGTTGGTCAAATGGACTATTTTGAAAACTTCTAATGGCACCAACAAGGTTGGGGCATGCTATGAAAATATGTGAAGAAAAAAATTTCATAGTGAAGAATTTTTGGATTCTTTTCTCTCAATTTATTATTTTAGACTCCTATGTTATTGATAGTGTATTTTATGGGTATTTTAATGGAATTTCATGGAAATTTTATTTTTATAATAATTTTATAATGTATTGTTTGATGATTTAGTAGTTTGTCTTTTTTGAATAAAAAATTGTATTGGGTAAAGTGAGATGTTTTTATTAAAAAATTTAAACCATACTACATGATTCCTGAGTAATGGATGTTATTTTATGTGTGAGGAATGAAATTATTTTAATTATTTAAAAAACATTAAAATTATGTTTGTGACCATGATTTGTTTTCTTTAATATATTTTTATGGAATATTATCTGTGGATTTTTAATTTTGATTTGTTTAGTCTGTGGTTATTCTATTTATGTTGAAATTTAGCATGGTTTTTTTGAGTGTTGTTTTTTTGAGATGATTCGAATTAATACATTAAGGAACGATCCATCTAGATAATAAGGTAAATCACCAGGTAGTTTCCTATGGATATAAGAGATATCTTTATAGTCTCGGACTCTTTACAGGCTCACCATAATGATGCATTTCCACGTTCTCTTAGCTCATGGATCATGCATGAGTGATTTTTAATAGTTTCTCTCAATTATTATATATTAATTGAGAATCCCATGGGATTATTAAGTGGATAAATATGGTTTAATAAACTATAAACATGATAAAATATTCAAAACCCTATAGGGTGAGGATAAATATAACATTGTTTGAATTATTGGGAATAGAGTGATAGGAAGATATCTTCACATCCTATCATTCTTATTTCTGTAAACCTGAGGCCATTAGTGTATTTTCAATGTGGTATGTTTTAGAAATTAATCTCTCAAATCTATCATCTATGAAACCCTATTTTCTATGTGGATAACTTAGATTGATTAAAAGGTTTTATAAGAAAGTAATTCATCAGAATAAAAAGTCCCAAACCTAGATTGAATATGAGTTACGGTTTTTTTATTGTTTCTTTAAATGGATTTTTGGAAGCTAATAATTTTTTTGGGAACATCAACCTTTGTAATTTATATTTATTTTGTAGTACTTGTAACATTTCTTTTTTACCTATTTATGTTATATATATATATATTAGATTAAATGAATTTTAGACTTACTTTAATGTCTTTTGAGATTTTCATATCCTGTTAATTCTTGATATTAATTGTCTTCTATGTATATTGTACACCATGTGTTTATAATGACATGGGGATTCCTTGGAGAAGTACACTAGTAATAGGGATAATATTTTTTTTTTATGTTTAGACTATGATAGCTAATGAGTTAATATTTTCTTTAGGATCACCATAATTGTGTGTTATATTAGTATATCCTTGAGTTACCATCTGTTTACTTTTATGGTCTGAGTATTAAATCATTTCATTCCATGTTGAGGAATGTTCATGGTGTGGTGTCCCTCTTGTTTCCCGGAGTCTTTTTTATAGTTCCTGATTATAGAATCATTTTGGTTATTATTGAGTATGTTCTCCCTTATGGGGTTTATTTATGCTTATTAGGGTTAGTGTAATCATGAATCATTGGTGACAACCATCCATTTGGGTGTGATAATCTGACCTGTCACAATTATAGAGAAATTATAAATGATGTGTTGACTTGTTCCAAGAATATGTGTATTTTTCTCATACTTATTGAGTGATCCTTTATTAAACATTTGTTTGGGATGTTCTATACTTTAGATTTAATAATCTAGGATGCTCCAATGGTGTCATTTATGGTATTTTCCCTATAATCTAGTTTGGTATTTAGGAGACTCTTAGGATTAAGGGTGTATATTGGGATATTCCCAGTTTCAAAGTAGATCATAGGAGTTTTTAACCTACTATCACCTATTATCATCCCATCGAATTTTTTCTATGATGATTCTTCTTCTTAGGAATAATAATGGGTTTTTAGTGGGTTAATTTTAAATTATTTAGTAGTTTTTATCTAGAGGAATTGATTTTTTATTTCCCTAGTCCTTTTTTTGAGGTTTTGGATGTTTGTTAGTAATTAATTTCTAATTAGATGGAAGGTATTCTTGGAATTCCAAATATTTTTATGTTTTTTGAAGACTTTATGGGGGTATAAGGATGAACTGTATAGAGAATTTTGATGCCCCAATTTAGATTTTTTAAATATAGTTTTTTTTGGATTGGCCCTTTAATTTTATTGTATTTTTGATAAAAAAAAATATGAGAATTTAAAACTTTTCCCATAGTGCATTGCTTGGTCACATAGTTAGAAACTATATTTCATAAGTGTGTAGTATCCCTCACTTTTTAACAGTAGAAATATATATTATTACCACATTTTTTTTATAATATGTGGGTAAACCAAGTGACACGCTAGGAAAAAGGGGTATTTCATTCCTTTTGGATCCTTTTTAATTTTGGTTCCCTCCCTTTAGTCCCCCACATTGAACTAGCCATCCAAGAAAACATTCCCAGCATTATCCCTTCTTTTCCATGCACTCTAAGTTGGGTTTTTGATGGTTTTATAGTGATTCATCACTTGTATTAATATGTTAGGGTTATATTCTACTTCTCCTTGGGTTTTTATCATTACTTATCTATTCTATAGAAACATAGTGTCCATGTATTGATTATTTCCATACCTTGTGTTGTTAAAAAATTAGGTTCTTTACTTTATAGGTGTTGTGACCCATCTTTTGAGAGCAATTCTTGTGGTTTTCATTGAATTTGATATGATCCCAACACAAGATATTTTTGTTTCCATTTAATTTTAATTTATTTACGAGTTATAAATATTCTTTAATTTTTAAATTCATTTTTAATATAGATAATTGTGATTGGATTTATATAAGGTTTTATTACCAATTTCGTCCATAACATCACTTGGTTTTCATGTGTCCTAATTGGTGTATTTTCATGATTAAAGGTAACATTGATCTAAATTTTTATTTCCTTATTTTAACATATCAGATACACTAATGAAAATGGTTTTATCTAAGAAAATCAATTATTTATTTATTTTTATGAAAAAAAATTATTCTCAAAGGTGGGTTCCCTTTCTAGATTATGGGGTTTTCATTTATCAAAAGGGGTGGTGTTTTCCTGTGGAATTAAATATAGAATCATTTGCCTTTTTTTGGTTGATTTTTAATGCTATTTTTTATTTCCATTGGACTTATTTATAGCTTTAAATAGATTTAAAATTATATTCTCAGATGTATATACTATAAGTGATATGTGATATCCTCAATTGGAACTTTCTGAAGTGATGTTTTATTGGTAAGTTTTGTTGTTCCTTTATTGAGACTCAACATATTTTTTTAATGTATATTAATATCCATGTGGTGTGAATTCTAATTGTGATTCTTTTTTATGGGCCTATTAATAACGAAAATGGGGGTGGAAGGAAGTATTTGATTATGATTTTACAATTTCTTCTTTGTGGTTTTAATGGGATGATTTTTTTGAATGTTTACCACCTCCTATAGTAATTCCATGAGGGACCTTATAATACAACGTAGTAATTAATTGTAATTATATAATCTAGTTTATATTTCACACAATCTAGTAGCCCCTAGTTATTTAAAATACCTATCTCGGTGGTGTCTCCTTTGATACTAATTTAGTGTGATTTAGTTGATAGGATATGATACTATTAACTTTTCTCATGTAGGTCCACATTTTCACAACTTTTATTTTTTGAATTTATAATTATGGTGTTTTCTCATGATATGTATCATATTTTATAAATTTCATTTTGTATTGGTATGTGTCTTTATTATTTATTGGATGGACATTCTTCAATGTAATTATCTTATTGTGATTTATTATTGATATTGGATAGTATGGTTCCATTTTTTGTTAGAATTACTTATGAATTTATATGGAACTATTTTTATTATAGATTATTCTACTTACTTTCCTACAATTATATTGTGTGTGTAAAAAATTTTAAGTGGGGAAATTTTTTTCAATGTAATATTGTTTATAAAATAATTTCTTTGAAATTTTTTGAACCATGTGAGGGTTCTATTTATAATGTTTAGTTTTCGTTAAAAAAATAATGGATAACCTGATTCTTTAAATGTTTTACATTTTTATGATTTTTGAATGATATTGGAAAAGGTTTTTTAAGACATATTTTTCAAATTTTTTAAATGACGTTCTATGAGAAAGAAGGGGATATATATTTTTTATTCATATATCAATAAAATGAAATAGAAAGATTATTTTTTATATCATTTTAAATCTATCAATTTAATTTTTCTTTATAAATGGAATGAAATTAAATCATGGGGGTATATAACTAGCCCTTGGATCACACCCTAAAAATTTGAATTTTGGTATTTATTCTTCTGGTCTTGTACATGATTATACTAGAATTTGGTTTCAAGATTGATTCAGTGTTTTTCAAACGGAATTGGATGGTTTTTATGATTTTTGTGGTGAAATTGGAATCATACATAGATACTAATTGGTCCATATATTTCATGGAACTATTTGGAAAGGTTTTGTATCAGCCTCTTTGGTTACCTGTTCTATCAATTTTTATTTCAATTATTAGTTTTGTAATCATGTATTATATAGTTATTTATAGAAATAGAATTTGTTATAATTTATTATTATTTCTTTATTGTTATTTCATTTTTGGATTTATATTTTTATTATTTATTTTAATTTATTTTGGAATGACATCAAACACATGGATACCTTGTTTTGGGTTTCCAGTAGGTAATGGCTATTTATGATTAGATTTTTGAAGGTGAAATAGACCCCAATGATTTTTAATGATACCCTCAATGATTTTTGTCTACCAAAAGTTATTATGGATGCATTATAGGTATACTGTGGATCATTTCTTGTTTTTGTTAGAGTATTTTCAATGACATCCTATACCCTGAGTATCACTTAGTGGTTTCCTGAGCCCGAATGGCCACATGGCCTCTTGCATACCTCCTCATGCATCAAAGGCTTATAACTCATAGTAAGGTCCTAGTGTGTGTATTAGGGGAGAATATTCCTTCATTATAATTGTGCAGCATAGATGAGAAGTAATAACATATAAATATCAGAAAATATATAAACATAGGGAACAATAAAAATAGACATTATAATGAGAGGGACATTAACCCGTCGTAATGGAAGAAGCCATAACTCACCAAGAAATTTATAGGAATAAAAAATAGTAAACTGATTCATAGATAATGAATGATAATTACATTTTTCTAAAAAAAATGGAAACAAGTATACATGGTAGTTGGTAGTCAATGCACCACATGATATACAAAAATTACAAGAAGGTCAAAAATACAATCAAAGAAACCTAATCTCTAGCCTGGTCATATTATACCAATCTCCCATCCTAAGACATCTAATATAACACACATCTATAAGAGGATGATTCCATTTATCTACACCTATGAGTATATACTCTTCCTGTGTTCCAACAGCATCCCAAATATAGTGTGAGAAAAACTAAGTAAGACACCACTAACGACCTATATAGAGGCCCAGAATCTATGTTTAACATGGTGTTTTTTTGTTATAATAATTTAAATAGGTAATAAAAATTGTTAATAGGTCAAATATAGTTTCTAGAAGAATCCATGCTAACAATACCTGCTCCGGACCATGCCATAATATCACTTAACAAGTAACAAGGTATGAAAATCTCAGTAACCCAAGAGTATAGGATATCATGCCTAGTATCACAAGAGTAGGGGTGTCATTCCTAGTATCAAAATAGTAGGTGATCCCATGCCTAGTATCACAGAGTAGGGACATCATGTCTAGTATCATAGTATTAATGGATACTCCCTGCCAATTGTCAGATTGATAAGGTACTCCATCAATTATATCATAGAATAGGGAGTCCATGCTCAGTGTTATATTTTTAAGGGATTTCACTCCTAGTATCACAGAATATGGTTTTCATGCCCATATCACTTATATATAAATGGTCATCATGATCGTTGTAACTTATATATAATGTTCCATCATGCCTAGAATCACATTTATATAAAGGGACTCCATTCTCGCATTGATATAATAAACACAAGGGTTGTCATTCCTATTTAGGTATAACAAGGCTTGTCTTTCCTGTTTAATATAAATAAGAAATCAAACCATTCCCATTTATATATAACATGAATAAGTACCATCATTCTCATTCATATATTTAAAGGGGTGTCATTCCCATGCATCAATGGTGATAAAATTCATTGGCTTTAGCATGATCCAGTGGATGGTCCATACATCATTGAAATTTAATTATAATAAGTTTGTAACCATTGTTTCATTTAATTCATTTTATGTGGTTCTATAACTCACATTTAATTAAATTTAATATATTTTATATATTTTTTGTCCATTCTATTCCACTACATTCATACACTATTAATATGGTATTATCATTTAATAGTACAACCAAAAACACCAAAGATGTTTGTGTATAAAATCATGAATCCCAATTAGGAATATGGAGGGAACATCCAGTGTTATGAATCAATCTATGGTTTAAAATATAAAAAAATATTTGGGTTTTAACCAGTCCTTATGTTTCAAGAAAGAAAACCAATTTGAGGAAAATACCATTTAGGGGAAACGCACAGTGAAACCAGCATGCATCCCATGTCATATATTATAAAACATAAAGACATGAATGGTTTATTATTATACTATCTATATTATTGTCATAAAACTCTACTTTTCCAGTATCGACCCTTGATTTGATATAGATTGAGTGAGAATGGAAGAACATATCAACGCCCTGAAAAATATGGATTATGAGCCAGGACCTCAATAACTTTTTCAAGAGAAAGACAAATAGAGAAAGGTGAAATATGAATAAAGATCATACAAGGAGTATTGAAATGATACCAATGATGTTGGATAGGTATTTTTAGGAATATTTTTTTAAGAACTTAGTAGGTGATAATATGGTATCCCAATGGGAGTAATAACCCACTACATGCTGGAGAATATGGGAAATAAGGAAGAGGGTGAGTTAATAAGAATTTAAGGAAAATTTGGTAATTTCCCAAAAATATTTCAGTTTTATGATTTTGTTTCATGATTTTACAATATTTATTATAACCATGAGCCTCCAAATACTTAAGGAGGGAACCCACAAAGTTAGGCCACACTATTAACGAAATAGTCCACCAACCGTGTAAAACACTTATTCTTCATTTTGATGTGATATCCACACATTTGTTCATCCCCTAGAAGATGGTCAGGGAAAACCAATCACTCTTCTTGGTCATATGTTCATACCATCATTGTATGTAGATATCTTTCATGTTGGGTC
The DNA here is from genome assembly GCA_963277665.1 of Viscum album. NCBI lineage: Eukaryota > Viridiplantae > Streptophyta > Magnoliopsida > Santalales > Viscaceae > Viscum > Viscum album. Next base: position 601,712,960 of record OY728136.1, on the reverse strand, counting down.
ACACGGTTTGTACTAACTATGAATGCAAATGTTTCTCTCCACCGTTCAGGGTTCTATGCACCAAATAAGCCCCAAACACCCTTGTTACCTTTCTAAACTCAATGTAAATCCATAATTGATAAAATAATAATGATACCTAGTTTAAAAGGATTTTTACCTATGATAAAAAAATGTTTCTTACATTCCTCCCCCTCAAAGTAACTATTCCCCGAGTTCACTTTTCAATGGTGGAAAAACCTAATTTGAGAATAAATCCAACTATAAAGAAAATATGTTATCCCCTCACTCCCAAGTCTTTTCCTATATCCGGTTATTCATCCATAGCGCATGAAATAAATAGATTCAACATTATTCGAGACCCTTCATCCCCTAATCAATGATGTTTATAGGATACTCTTGAAAAGAAACTTCAACATCTAACTCAACATTCTCATGATAAAAAGTATGATATGTTTTGTTATGATATATTCAAATATGTAAAACATGTAAGAGTTAATCATAGCACCATACCTCTATGGTAAATGAAATAAATAGAATACTATACCAACTCTCTATAGAATATATAACTTCCTAAAAAAGTAATGTTACATCTTCCCATTCTTCTGTATCCATCGATACCCATGTCTTTGTGATACCTGTAATAATACACGATCCCCAACCTCTAACTCCAAAGGTCATTGATTCTGAGTGACATAATATTTATTTCTAGAATAAATAGAATACATACACTTCTTTATCATATAAACCTTCTATGAACACTCTGAAATGAGATTAGGACCAAATAGCACTACCGCTCCAATCTCTAACTGGCATTGGGGTGAACGAAATGGATAACCATATAAGGACTTATGGGGAACCATCAGAATCAACACCTGAAATATATTATTAAAGGAAAACTCAATTATGATAATAGGAAACTCCCATGAACAACCAAAATCAAGGATACATTCTTGATTCATTTCCTCTAGAACCCATAAACTCTATTTTGACTGACCGTTGGTCTGAGCATGAAATTTTGTTCTTAGAAACACCTGTGTACCCATAGCCTTCTACAAACATTTAAAAAAACTAAATGTAAAATGTGTTTCCCTATTAGAAATTATAGTATGAGGGACCCCATGTATCTATATAATATTGTGGACAAAAAATATTCTCTACTAAAAAACTAATAAATTCTACAAGATAGGAATGAAGTGGGATACATTCCTCATTCAATCGATGATTAACCAAAAAACATCTCTACCTCAAGGTGAACTTGGTAAGCTGACTACAAAATCTATCAAAACATCCTACCTTTTTTATTTTTGAATTCATGATGACTAGAAAAACAAAATAGGCCATTGGTGCTCTTCCATCACCTTTTGATAGGTGGAATACCTAGTGGTAAAATTTGTATCTAATGTTTCACCCATGACCACCAATATTGTCAGTGCATATAATGATACATATTATAGATAGTAAGGTGATCAATCGACCTAGAATCATGTGAATTATACACAAAATCATCTCTCATATCAGTAGATACACAGATACACCCATGTATATGTATGATGTCATCATTATCGATAAACCAATCAATAGGAGGTTCATCGCCAGCTATACCATCTCATAGGGCCAAGCCTTCAAGATATGAAAACTACCTCACATTCATCTTCCCCGAAATTGAAGAGGTCACTGATATGGATTCAAGTATATACTACCCATGATGATCCTAAATTTCAATAATCATCTTATAAAATGGATCGATAATATTCCATTCTCTACTGTCCTCCTAAACTTCTTACGTCGGAGTTATTCTACCCAGATCATCCACCACATCAATTCCCTTCCTAGGCATGTCAGCTAGATTGAAGTCAACTGACTATAGATATTAAACACATATTTATTAAAAAAAGGATCAAGTCATTATGTGTAAATATATAACTGGGAATTTTGTGTTCCGTGAACACAACAAAATTATCTCCCAATAGGTAATTCCACCAACAACACAAGGCATGTACAATAGCTACAAACTCAAGATCATGTGTTCGGTAATTCCACCCCTGAAACCTCAATTTTCATGACCTGTATTAAACCAATTGATCTTCCTACATTAGAAATTATCCTAGATTAATACTTAATGCATAAAAATAGAGTGCACATATTCTTATGAACTTTAGAGAAATTGGGATCGATAATCAAGTTAATATCCCTTTCGGCTCCTGAAAGGTCGTCCTTTGGGATTCATACCATATAAACATCACTACCATATTATTCAAGATAGTAAGAGGTCCTACAATGAATGAAAATCCCTATATTAAATTCCTTTAGTAACCAACTGTCCCCAAGAAACTCTGTATATTAAAGATATTCTTGGGCTACTCCTAGGTGACCCCAATTCTCACCTTATATAGGTCAATTGAAACTCATGCCTCTAGGATAATATGACCTATGAAGTGTACCTTGTTGATTCATAAGTGGAATTTAATTATTGTATCATAATGAATGTTGTCTATAAAAATATTCAAAACAATATCAAGATGAGTTTAATGGTCCATTAAAGTATGACAATACACTAATATGTCTTCTACTAATACCACAAAAAAGGAATAAAAATTAGGATAGAAAACCCTATTCATAAAATCCATATAGATGGTAGGTGTGTTTTTAATATGGAATAGAATAATGAGATACTCATATAATTTGTACCTACTACAAAAAAACATATCTATAATACCAGAAGGTCTGACTTGAACTGGATGACAGCCTGATCTAAAATCGATCTTTGAGAATACCCTCGCTCTTCTAATATGGGTGAAAATATCATATATGTGAGGTAATGGGTATTATTTCTTCATTGTAAGAAGATTTTATTTTTTTTAAACCATGAATGGCCTGAGGGTTCCACCAAAATTTTAGTTTAAAGGACCAGTGAATGCCATAGAGAAGCATTGAGCTGTATAATTCAGTTGGACTCTAAATCCTCTATCTACTTCTTAAGTTCCTAAAACTGAACAATAGCTATCCAAAAATGAATAATGGATACAAGTGTTCTTCCAGGAACTATCTTGATAGTAAAAACTAACACACACACACTCTCTCTCTCTTGAGGTATTCCTAAAAATTCAATGGGGAAGATATCCCTAAATGGATATTCTATATGAGGGGACTCGGTCTCATGTAATCCATGGTCTTCTATGTAAAGGCAACCAATATGGGTGGTTACTCTACGTAAAACCAATATATTTTGTCCTATCTCTACTATCCTGGACATCCCACATTCCCTTTTCAAGATAAGTACTTCCCTCTGGTGATTTAAACAATACCCTCCCGTGATAACATTCCTCAGAGTCATGATAGGGAATGAACTAGTCCATTCTGAGATGACATCAAATCACATCTTCTCAAGAATGAAAAGGTCCCATGAAAAAATATCCCTTCCTACCTCAATATAATTTTGATTTAAATGTCTTGTACTCTTAAATCGTATACCCAAATGTGTATCAATCCACCTAATGCCACTACAAAACTGAACATCAAGCAAAAGGATCTTTATTATAGGCATAGATATAAATTAATTTCATGCACCTGTATCAAATAACTCAAAAATGATAGAAGAGGACAATATAACAGTACCTCAAATAGTAGATTTCCTAGAACCATGCTCAACCGATGTAGGGTGAACTAAATAAATATGGGTTGATCCACATCCATATGCTACAACCTAACTACCTGAAGTGGGCCAGATCTATAAGAGATGTATTTCAAAATCCTGGTAACCATATAAATGAACTCCTCCTCCACCTTTATGCCCATTAGTAATCTAGATACATGCCTGGTGAGGTGCTACTGAACCTGATCATTAATGTGAAGTTTGCTCTGATCCCCCCCCCCACTCAACACACATGGGAAGTTCTTACAAAAATGTCGTATATTTCCTAATCTATTTAATTGTTTTAGATTTCATCTGGATTCCACTAATCAATAATGAGGTTTCAATTCATCAATTCTAATCACTAGTTGAACCACTAACCTTCTTGGTTTCTGAACCGCTCTGGCTCACACTATCAGCTTCCCACATGTTCCACTTAGTTTAAAGGGGTTGTTTAACTATGTTAAATATTTTTTTTAACCAGAAAACATTTACTTGAGAATTTATAGGATCCCTCAAACCATCCACAAATCATCTCACTTTCCTCGGTTCATCATCAGTACAGATTGGGGAAAAGTACTGAAGCTCTATTAAATGAGTTGAATATTCCATTTTTTTCTTCAATCCCTACTTTATGTTCATGAATTTCTTAGAATGACCATCCCCCGCGGTCTTATGGAAATAATATTTGAATATTGTCAGCTATAAATCCCTCTATAGCACTTCATGATACTGAACTAGATAGATCAGAATATCCCCCTACTGTTTGGTGGAAAATATTAGCTTGTATAGTATGAGTCTCACACTCCTCTCTGAAGGTTTACCTATATTAACGGATATTGAAATGAGCTTATAGATCCATAAAATTTTATAATTTGGTCTTCCCGACCCAAAATAATGTCGGTGGATGCTGCTACAGGAACCCTTGAGGCAACTCCCACATATAAGGGGTTGAGTGTTGAACTCCATGAAAACTATGAAAAAACACATAAAAATATCCTCAAAACTGGGAATCATCACCTACATAAAGAATAGAAATTGGTACCAATGAAGGAACTAATTTTAGTATCACTATCATATCAGTGGCCATCTCCTCTGATGGATGTATAATACCACCCTCCTGGCTTAAAATCATAGGACATCATGGTGGGATTTTCCTACAATTTTCAAACACATGCCTCAGATAAAGTTTGGTAACAACATAATCCGTATATATTAAGATATAATAGTTAAAAATAAATTCTAAATAATTATAACACCCCTATTACTTATCAATTATTTAGTTCTAGGTGATAAAAATACTTATATTGAACCCAAGAGGTACTACCTCCTGCCCAGTACTAAGGTAAAGACTTGTTCAAGCTCTATGTTTTGAAATTCCAATTTCATTTAATTTATATTTGTAAATATTTCAATTTTATTTAGATAGATAAATCAAATGGTTCACCACTTCCAATCCATAAGATACCATAAACATTATGAACTGATGTGTGGCATAAATTTAATCCTTACTATAACACATTACATTCCATGCAGCCAATGATCAATGACTCAACATTCTATAGTTGACTACTTAGGGTGTCTTCTATAGCCTCTGAAATAAAACAATGTTAGGATATGGAAAGCACTCTAAGTACCAAGTATGATTTCTCAATTCCCTACCAGAATTTGTTTGAAAATAAAAAATTATATTTATATCAGTCAAAGAACTCATGGATATTATAGGAAATCCAATAAACACAATACTCCTATATGGAAAGGGATATTCTTGGCATGTGAATTTTCTACAAGGTATCAAATATGATGCATTCTGAATTCTTCCTTATCCTAATCTCATCTATCCAAGGATATAAGATATTTCTCAATTACATAAATATTAATATCTCCATTTGAGTACATTACCCAATTGTGGAATTAAATCAACTAAAATAAGAAAAAAGTAAAAAATAGAAATTACTATTTGAGGAAATTAAGATTTTATCTGTAAAAGGGTTAGAAAATCCTTCGTAATACCCACTACCAAGTCCCATATCTTATATGACTTTTTTTCTATTATATAAACATACTAAATAATGAGAATAAATATCTAATACCAATTTGTTGAGTCCCAGAAATAGGTTCCACTCAGAGGTTACTAGAGCCTAGAATGCTACAAGGCCTCAAACACGCCTCCCCGTACAGCAGAGGCTTCCGATAACCAGTGATGGATTAGGGTGTTCTTGTAGAAGATTGTTCCCTCGTAAACATATTGGATCATAGAAGGTATATAATAAAGGAAAAATAGTGGACGCATATATAAATATATGGCACAGTGGAAACAAACACTATACAGATTGGATGAGTAACCCATTGTAGATGAAGGAGACATAAATAACCAAAAGCATAACAATAATAAAAATTATTAAACTTAAAGATATACAATGTATGATAATTTCATCAATCTAAAAATTTGGTAATATATATATATAGTATCTAGAAGTCAATATACAACATTATTTACAAAAATGATAAAAATTCTATCCAAGAACCCTAATCACTAAACTGGTCATCTGCTACCAAGATCCCATCCTAATATGTGAAAAAATTCATCATTATAGAAGAGTAAGCATCCCTTATCTACACATTCTGGAATATAGTCTACCAGAGTTCTATCAGCAGCTCGGATATGGTGTGAGATAAACTCAGTAGGACACTACCAATGGTGTCTATAAATACTCAATATTTGTGTATAACATGGAAGTGTGTAGATATAATACTTTAAATTATTAATAAAAACAATAAATGAGTTGGCTATAGTTATTGAAGGAATGAAGAAAAAAACTACCAAATCCATTACATGCTATAATATCTTTGAACGAGTAACAAAAGACTATGTTCCCTATATCACATGAGTAGGGGAGGCCATTCCCAGTATCACAAAAGTAGGGTATGTCGTGCCTAGTATCATAGAATTGGTACTCCATGCCCATTATCATAGTAGTAAAGGGGCCACATTCCCAATATCCCATTTATAATGGATTCAATGCCTAGTATCATAAAATAGGGGTTTCATTCCCATTATCATATTCATAAGGCACACCCTGCACAGTTTTATAGAATATGTTCATCATTCTCGTACCACTTATATATAAAGGTTCATCATTCATGGTATTACATATATACCAAGGAGCATCATTCCCGGTATCACATTTATATAAAGTTACTCCATGCCTATATTGATATAACAATCACAGTGGTCAGCATGCTCATTTAGGTATAAGAAGGTTCATCTTCTCCATTTAGTATAAATTTGAAGGGATTCTAGGACTATTTATATATAACATGCATAAGGTCCATCAATACCATTCACATATATAATGGGACACAATTTCAACACATCTACAGTTATAAGAATCATTGTCTTCAATACAATCCAATGGATGGTCCATACGCCATTGACATTTAATTATAATAAGGTTTTAACCATTTTTTCATTTCGTTCTCATGATTTATCCATACCACTCACAAGAAAATCTATTTACAATAATTGCTAAGTGTTTGTTCCATGTCATTCCACTAAATTAATCCATTATCAATATTTTATTATCATTTAATATTGGAAATAAACACACCAAAAGTGTTTTGGTATAATAGCTTGAAGATAAATTAGGAATATAGAGGGAAATCCTAAAGGGGTGGTTCACTCAAAGGTTGACAATACCTTCTTGTATTTTGGTTCTAACAAGTATTTATCTTCTAAATAAGGTAGTAAATTTGTGGTAAAATAGTATAGGGGAAACATACGTTGAAACAGGTGTGCAACACATATCACATTCAATAAAACATCAATATATGAATGGATAATTTGTAAACCACCTTCCTCGTAATCATAAAAATATCTTAATGAATTATAGACCCTTGATTTGGTTGAGATTAGTAAAAAATAGAATAATGGATAAACACCCAAAAATAGGGCATTTGATCCTCCACTTTAATGACCTTTTTGATAGAAAGGAAAATAGTTAAAGGGTCATGTTTAATGAATATATTTCCCAGAGGAATCCAATGTGGCCGATGGAAGCTAGATCAATCTTTGGATGAAGAAGTTATTGAGAAATCTAGGTGAATCAAATGTGAGAGATCAATGGGAGATTAAACCCACTACATTCAAGAGAATAGTGGAAATAAGGAAGATGGGTGAAATTATAATAATTTTAGTGAAATTTTGTAATTTTTCGCAAAAATAAGACTGGGTCTCACGGTTTGGATACGTGCTTGGCCAAGTCATGTGCCAACTGTGCACCTCCCACTACTTAAGGAGGTTACTTTCATGGTTAGGATGCAAGGTTAGGGAAACCATGCTCCAACCATGTGTAACACTTGTATCAAATAAGGCAGTAAGGATAGTGTAGGATTGTATAATAGTAACTCAAACAAAAGATGGAATAGCTCCCCACTCCTTTGGTACTGGATGAACTAAAAATATATGGCCTAATCCCATGGCCCTATGCTACAACCTGACTACAGAGAGTGGTTCTGATCTATTGGTGATGTATATTAAAAGCTCAGAAACATCATCCATGAACTCCTCCTCTACATCTATGGATAGTATTACTCTAGATACATTCTAGGTTAGGTATTATTGAACCTGGTCCTGAATGTGGATCTTTCATATATCCTCTCCCACTCAAAACTCATGGGAAGGTCTTGTCAAAATATTTTATATTTCCCAATATTCCACATTCTCAGTACTTGACAGGGTCTCTTAGAGAATATGGAATTTTAGGGCCAATATTCCCACATTAGTGACATAACATATAATTGTATTTGGATTTCATTTGGATAGAACTACTTAGGAATGAATCCTTAAAGCATTGCTTCTGACCACAAGTTGAACCACTACCCTTCATGGGTAATAAATCACTCTGGATCACATCGCCAGCTTCCCCAAGGTTCTACTCTATGATAAGGTTCTGGTTCACTATATTATACATGGTATTAAACCATAAAACATTTACCTAATAATGAATAGGATGCCTCAAAGCATCCTCATATCATATCAATTTCACTGGTTCATTAGTTGTAAAGATGGATGAAAATCACTTAAGTTGTATAAAATGAGATTAATAGTCCATCATTGTCATCAAACAATATTATAGGTTCTTGGTTTCCGAATAAAAATCATCCCTCATGGCCTCATAGATGAAATATTTGAAGAATCCTGACTGTAGATCCATCGACATCACTTCTTGATACTGAACTAGATGGATCAGAATAGCCCCTAGTGTTATGTGGATTCTCTCAGCATGTATGTAGATAGTTTCACACTCTTATCCATAGGTTTCTCATGATTATTGAATATAGATAGGACTATGTCGATTCATAACTCTACAGCACGTAGCCTGTCATCCCACAAATATGTAGGTAGATGAATCTGTTAGAACCCCCAAGTCATTTTTCCCAAATAAGGGGCTAATAGTAGAGGTCCCTGTAAAGTATGCATAACCACGTAAAATCTCCTCGAAACTGAGCATCATCACCCCATCTATAATAGGAATTTTTTCCAATGGAGTCACTACTAGAGGTGTCACTGGAAGCTCAATGGTCTCCACCACCATAGGATGGTCCTCACCACCCTCCTAGAAAAACATCTGAGGACACCATGGTAGAATTTTTTTACAAAATCTAATCACATTCCTTAGATAAATTTTTATAATGAAATAATCTATATAAATTAAGATAGAATAGTTACAAATCCTTTCAATGTAATTATTTCACCCCACTTCTTGCTCAAAGATTATGGTTTGGTTGATAAAAACACTTATATAGAATACAAGAGGTGCTACCTACTAACCATTATTAAGGTTGGGTTTGTGTGAAGCTCTATGTTTTGAAATTAAAATTTCATTTAATTTACATTTTTATTACATTTCAATATTCTTTAGATGGTGGAACAAAATGTTTCACAACTTCGATTCCATAATGGTTTATACACATTATGAACCGAATTGTGGCATCAATTTAATCCATACTATAACAAATTCCAATACAGGGGACCAATGGTCCATGAATCAATGTTCTATATATTATTACATAGTGGGTATCCTATATCCCTTCTAAGAAAACACGGTTAGGTTATGATAGGATCTATAAGTACCAACTATGTTTTCTCAATTCCCTATAAGATTTTTTATCCAATAACAACTCTATTTATATCATTTAATGTACTCATGGCAGTCATAGGAAATCCAATAAACACAATGCTTCTATATGGAATTGAATATGAATTTCTTTTGAATTTCATACACGGTTCCTAAAATGATGGATTCTAAATTCTTCCTTTTCCCAAATATCACATGTCCAAGGATATAAGATAAACCTCAATTATATCAATTGTCATATCCCAATTTGTGGGAATCACATAATGGAGGAACAAATAAACTCTAACAAGAAAATAAGAAAATTGTAATTTCCATTCTAGGAAATTTGGATTTTATCTATACATGGGTTAGGTACTCCTAAGAACTGCTCATTACCATGTCCCATAGTATACCTTATAACACCACACCTTATTATGGACGTTTTTGAAATAGAGTAAATGATAACTTAGGTCTTTCAAGGAATTAATTCAAACATTACTTTCACACGGAATAGCATCTATGTACATTACATGAAACACTAAGTTGCTTTACGTTACACACAACACTGACATGGCATACGATACATGAAACCCTGATTCAGCGTACATCACACACAACATAGAGTTTCTACAAAACATCCTTTTAGTGAAATTATTTAAATAAGATAATTAAAACATAACCATAAAACATTGTAATTGGAAAAAGTAATAACTACTTTTAAAATATTGTTTATAATTATTTTTTTATAAATAAAACTAATTGATAATGAAAGATATGATTTTTTGCGAAGTCATTTTATGTTTTAAATATAGTTTTCTCAAATGAATTAGATTTAATAATAAAATTAATTTTAGACACATTTAGAAATTTAATTTGATAATATAAAATTCAATTTTGAATTTATAAGATCATAATTAACTTAGGGAGAAATTTTGGTATTTTTATGATAAACATCATTTTTTGATGAATACTGAAAAATACCATTTTTTTAGTTAAAAACATCCTTCTTTTCAAATTAATTATTAATTTTTAATGATATTATAAATTTTTTTAAGGCCACATAAGATAATTATTACATAAAATTAATAAAATTTCATTAACTATAATCAATATCAATATGAAATTGAATATAAAACATTAAAAAACTTATGAACATTTTTCTACATAAAAAAAATTAATTTCAACCCATCTATAGGATTAGAATTAGTCATAATTTCTTCAATTCTGTGATTAGAATTTAGAAAAACCAAAATACATAGTTGTATTTGATATCATATTTATAGTATAATAAGTCTATGTTAATATTTGACCAACATGACTAGTAAATGTGATTAACATTAATAATAGAGATTAAGGTCAAATTAAGCTTAATTATGGACTAAACCTTAAAATTAAAGACACAAATAAACTTAACACTTATCCAAAACCAATTCTATACCCATATTTAGAACATAAACCTTCCATTTTTTAGTTTTTTTGGTTTTTTATAACCTGTTTTAGGTAATAACATGTGTACACCTAACTTGTTTCTAAAAATTCCATTTGAGTCCTTTTCCATTGATATAAAAAACCACAACCTCTCTGACTTCCTTACATTTATCAAACCTATTAGTTTCTTCCAATACATTCCCAATACAACTCCAAACATAAATATCTTCCTCCAATAATAATTTCCTTATCCAAAAGGTAATCCAAGGAAGCCTTTAAGCACAAACAAAAAGGAGTTACCTGATCAAGAGGTAATGTCTTCTCTCAAGTCCTTTGGTTTATTTTATTCTCCACCCCTCCACTTTTTTCCATGATTTTATAATAACACAACATTCATAAATATATTATTATTTATTTCTTCTACGTATTTAACCTACACATACACCCACCTCCATCTAATGGATAACGAATATACTGTTTATGTTTATGGTGAACTACCGCCTCACTAAATGATGATGGTTCAATTTTCCTTACTTCCTATCATAGAGGCCATTATGATGGACAATCTATTTATATATGTTACATATGATATTTAGTATTTCTTTGATCATCTTTATTTTGTTTTCAACACATACCTTTTACTTTCTATTTGGTGTTAATACAAGAATATTGTTTGAGGAAGTGTTGACTACCTCCCCCTCAAAGTGATGTGATTCGTTCACACGCCACACTGAATTTATTAAGGATGTGTTTACTGAAAATATATGATATATAAGATATAATAATTACACTATAAAAATTAAATATATATACAGATTTTATTTATATACTTTCTTTTAATATGGAAATAGAAACAGAAACAGTGTTCTTGTGTACATACGTCTTATCCTCTCCATTAATGTTTTATTCCATTTTGTACAAAAAAATTCTATATAATATTATAATATAAATATAATGGATTTACATGATTTTTATATAATTTATCACATTCTTTAATCATGATATATTTATAAGGACAATGGACATGACAAATTAAGACATATGTGAAAACAAAAGTGAACATTACCCGAAGCGAAACCTTAACATAGTATCATTAACATGAAGGTAATATAAGGTCATAATTAGACCATATATAGTATACTAAATAATTATATGGTTAAATAAAATATTTATAATAAATTTATATTTAATATACATGTGTTTTGAACAAGTAAGTTGAGATTCATGATATAAGGTAAGTCCATTTCTTCTCACTTTTTATTTTTGTGGATTTGTGCTATATTCATCACTCTTTCCTTTTGTGTGGTGTATGAAATGACCACGATTTTATTATAAGTATTATTGTACTTAAATATATTCTTATTAAAATATCCATTTTATAATATTACTTTCATGTGGTTTAAGTTTAAATAGTTTCCACATTGGCAAAAATGTTTTGTCTCAAATTTCCTTCTTTGAGACTAATGTATTGTTATTCACCTAAACTCTTTTTCCAGGTGTATATACATCTAGGTTATATCATGAATCAAATTATTATAATTATATTATATGATTCATGTAAATTTATTTTACTACATGAGTATTATGGCCCTAATTAATTAAGTGGTAAGTGATTATTGAAACAATATAACTTTTGATATTGTTAATTATTATGTGTCTTTGATGAAATATTATGATCCACATATCAAGAATAATAATGAGTTTATATATCCAATATTTATTCTAGATATCCTCATATTTTAGTATGATTTTTCCATTCTTTGTAAGTTAAGATAATATTTTTAATTAAAATATTATTATCTCTCTCTTCGGTCGGAAATCTATTACATTCAAAAGCCATGTTTTCGAAATCATTTTAAAAAATATTTTCAAAGGATATTTGAATATCATTTTCAATGAAAAAAGATTTTTAAAATGCTTTATTGGTTTTAAATAATCACTTATAAGTTTTAAAAACTATTTTCTAATAATAGGTTTTTCAAAAAAAAAATATGTTATAAAAATAAAATTTTCAAAGAATAAAGGATAGTTTCTTTATGAAATTTGTGAAAGAGATCACTAAAAATTATTTCCCATCTAAGAAAACATTAATTATTGATACTCATGACTTTATGGGGAATTTATTCTATTTTTTCATTCATATTCTTTCTATGAATGTATTTTTTTTATGGCATGATGTTTACGGAACCCATTTCACATCCATATATGGGTTATATGCTTTAGAAACCTAATTATTTTCACGGGTTATGTTTATAATTAAACAATTATGAAGCTTCTATCATTCCATAAGTTATTATATTATTACTTCTTTACAAAACCCATTTAATTTCATTAGTTATGAAAATATTATATAATATCCTGTGGAACATGTATGTATGATTTCATTATGATATGGGTTAGACTTATATCTCCCTTCAATGCATTGGGTAAATATTTATATCTCATGAGATAGATTAATATGGTCTTGGGAATGAACCTTGACTACAATGATGGCCATGATAGTGAACCATGTCTACCAATATGGTATGATGAGTGACCTTATTCTACCAAGATGGTTGTGGGAGTGAAACATGATTGCCAAGATGGTATGGGAAGTGAACCTATACTACCAACATGGCCATTGAAGTGATGGATTTGCTACAATGGAAATCATATTATATGATTATGTGTCTTCAACAATTCCATGTTTAATTTATAAGATATAATTTCATGTCTTATGTTCTTTATTTCTTTATTATTCATGTCTTAAAAACTACCTAGCATTATGCCATGATTCGTGTATATTATCTTTTATATGCAGGTTATGATCTTATCTTTTCATGATCATGTTCACATACCCTTATACTCATAATTTTGTTTACTTGTCTCCCTTGATAACTCTTATTGAGCATTTAAGAACACCCATTTTTATGTTTCCTTCCCAAGGTTATAAAGATATATATTATGTTTTATGATTCCAAGAAGGATTCTAGTCAAGTAGAACCTAGTGGGAGATAATGTAGCTCATTTTTTACCTATTTTTATTCTTCCATGTTTCCAAAAGCACTAGAATAGTATGCTCTTCAAGGATTTGTTTGTGTAATATTTTTTGTATTTACAAAAAAATTATGTAATGTTAATGTATGTCAAGACTAGGTCATTATATTTTGTGTTAGAGGAAATTTTTAGTTACCCTTTGGAAACCATGGTGACAAAACCTTAGTGAGACCCTTAGGGATATATTTAAGGATAAGTATAAGTATGAGTTAGTTTTTACGAAAATGCCTTGGAATTTTTGTAAAAGATATAGTGAGTGGTTTCCTAGAAATAAATCCTTGTATAGATACTAAAAGATTATGTGTTTTTGGGACATATGTACATAGGTGTTACAACTCCAGCCAGATGTTTCAGGCCAAACATGCGGTAATCTGGTGCACAACAATGGGCCTTACTGTACACCTGGTTTGACACTCCTAGGGGTATGATTTGGAAATTCACAGACACTTCACGAACCATCATGAATGATTTAAATATATGTTGTTTATGAATAACCTAGGACCTATGATGTCATAGATTAAGGAAGTTGTTATAAGTAATAAATCCAATAAGTAATGTTTCATGATTATGTGGTTCTTGATTATGATAACTATTTCTTTCTTTATTATTTTGATTTTAGTCAATGTTTGGAACCTAAAGTAACCACATTAATGTTGACTTCAATAGAGAATGAAAAAAATTTCATCATGAGAAAACAAATTCTGTGGGAGATACAATGAAAATATTTTTGATATACAAATTTCTCAAGCTATGAATCATAGTGGACATACAAATGATAAATGGAGGGAACAAAATTCAATTGAGTCTTTCATAAGGTAACGTCTAACTTATTTCAGAGGGTATTATAATCCACATATTTATAAACAATTTATTAGTACCACTAAAAATATAATCTCTATCTTTCTGTGATTAGATCATAACAAATTTATTTAAGATGTTTATTTGTTAGAATGCGAAGCAGATAAACAGCGGACTCTAATAAATAATGAGTAGAGGAAATATGAGATTGAATCCACGGTTTGGAATGAGTAAAAGAACTTAATTTTAAATAATTACTTTCCCTATATTTTTCGTACAAATATGGATAAAGAGTTTCTTGGGTAGAAGCGAAGGGATGATGAATCCATTGGTACCTATGAGAAAAATTGTACAAGACATGTGAGGTACACTTCATGAATTATCATCCAACCTAAAAGTAAATTTTATTGGTTATTTATTCATATAACTCCAAGTATCATAAGGGTGTTTTCCATAAAAGAAATTAGTATCTATGAATAAATTGTGCATTGTGAAATAAGGGTTGAAAAAGAGGTTGGTGTCACATATCAATCTCATGGTTTTGACAAGAAGTGGAAGATGGTTTTTGATAGAAAATCTAAAAACCATGAATAAAAGAAGATGAACTTTTATTTTATGCTCTAATTATGGGAAGAATCATGGATTAAATTTCCTTATAGGTTATAATAAATGTTTTATGTTTGTAAGGGATGTTCATCAAGCATTTGATTTCCAAAGCGAAGTGAAGAAGTTAGCTAACATTGTGAATGGGGGAAAGTGGTATAGAATGAACCTCCCACGATTCAGTGCAATAATTGTAAGGAGAATGGGAATTATGATATCCACTACCCAAACCTAAGGGTTTTTTATGATGATCAACATCCAAAAACTCTTAAGCTGAGGAATATGGTGATATCTCATGAAATCACTATTTATGATGAGGGGTACGATAACGACATGACGATAGGTACACATACCATCTTCTCTAGAACTAATAATGTCATTTTTGATTTGGTGTCTACCCACTATTTCATATATAAATAATTTTATAAGATTTTTAAGATTACACCAAAACAATTAGAAGTGTAATTAGTAGTGAAAACCCCTAATGGTATGTTGATTGCATCTCATGTCTATGATTTCTCTCAAGTTGATATTTGTGGGAATATTATTCCTACAAATATTTTTATTCTCCCTTTTGTTGAATTTCACATCATATTAGGCATGGATTGTATTTCTCTTCATAAATTCAACATTACTTGTCAAGGAAGGGAAGTTACATTTTATATTTTAAACCCTCCAATGTTCATCCATCCATGTGACGATAAGTATGAACTTCCTATGGTTATTACCTCCAATGTATGGGTATTAATTCCCATTCAAAAGGGTTGTTTATCTCAAATGGATGGGGAGAAAATCGACTTTGATGATATGCCTATTGTTTGGGATATCGTGGATGTCTTTCCAGAAGAGTTTCCAAGTCTTCCAAAAAAATTGAAGTTGAGTTCTCAATAGAATGAAAACCTTGTTCAAAACCAATTTCAAAAACTCCTTATAGAATGGCCTCGATTGAGTCATGTGAATTAATGAATAAAGGTTTAGAAAACCTAGATAAGGGATTTATTCAGCCATGTGTGTCACCTTGGGGTGAACCTATTCTTTTTTTGAAAATTAAATATGCATCAATGTGACTCTGCATTGATTATCGGGAGTTGGAAAAGATAAAAACAAAGAAAAAAATATCATATTCCTCATATTTTTGACTTGTTTGAACAACTTCTCGAAGCTCAATAATTTTCTAAGATAGACCTTCATTCTAGAAATCATAAATTGGGGGTTAAGAAAAAGCATATACAGAATACAACATTCTGTACATTTTATGGACACTATTAATATATAGTTATTCATTTTTTTCTTACTAATTCCCCTACTATGGTCATGTATTTAATGCATAGTGTCATTAGAGATTTTCTCGATAGGTTTTGGGTAGTATTTATAGATGATATTCTTATCTATTCAAATAGAAATTAAAAGCATGAATATCACTAACGAATCGTACTAAATACCCTAAGGAAGGAGAAAATATATGAAAAATTTGTAAAGTGTGAATTCTGGATGGTAAAGGATTCATTTTTTGGATTAAATGATCTCAATAGATTGTATAGTAATAGATCCATCAAAGACCGAGGCTATTAAGTGTTGTCCTAGACCAACCATGGTGACTGAGATCCATATATTTCATGGTTTAGTTATATATATTATTGATGGTTTGTGTAGAATTTATCATGACTATCTAATCCTCTAGATAAGTTAAATCAGAAGGGTGTCAAGTTCCTTTGGATTGATGAATATAAGGAACATTTCAAGGAACTGAAGAGAAGGTTGGTCAGTGCACCTATAATTACATTACCCTATAGTAGAGAATGATTTTTAATATATAGTGATTCATCCAAGAATGGGTTGGGATGTGTTCTTAGGTAGAACAACATGGTTATATTCTGTGACACATAAAGGTTTAAGATTCATGATCAAAATTACCCAACTCGTGATTTTGAGTCAGCAGGGGTAATTTTTTATATTAAATATATGAGGGAATTATCTTTATGGATAAAAGTGTGATATATATATTGATCACAAAATTCTGAAATATATATTCACAATGAAGGATTTATACATTATCTATAGAATATGGTTAGTGTTATTAAAAGATTATGACTGCTCAATACATTACCACCCATGGAAAGAAAATAAGGTGGCTGATGCTTTGAGTCAAAAGGATCATGCTAGCTTATCCCTGATGAAGATAAAGACATATTCAATATTTCGGGATTTTTAAAGCATGGATATATAAATCCTAAATTTAGGGGAAAATTGTATATTTGTCAAATAAATTTTCAACCCTCTATCCATGTGAAAGTTAAAGAGGTGTAGAAGGAAAATGAAGAGCTATAAAAGAATGTAAGAAATGTTCATGACTTTAACCTTGATCATGATGGAATGATAATATTTAGAATATGTGTATGTCTTCCATATAGATTAGAATTTAAGAATGATCTATTAAATTAAACTCATAGTTCTTCATTCTCTAATCATTCTGGAAGTATGAATAAGTATACGGATTTGAAATAATACTTTTTGTGGGATGGAATGAGGAGAGATATCGCAGAGTTCATAACTTAGTGCTTTGCATACCAACAATTTATGGATAAAAGAAAAAAAGATAAAGGGTTTGTTGCATACAATACCCATACCAGAATAGAAATGGGATAATTTCACTATGGATTTTGTTTTTGGACAACCTAAAACCTCTAAAGGGTTTAATTCTATATAGGTGGTAGTCAATCACCTTTCTAAGAAAACACACTTCATTTATAATAGGGAATACTTACCTTTGTATTAGATTTCTAGGATATTCATTAAGGGAGTGGTAAGGTTTCATGGTGTACCACATTACATTGTATAAAATCAGGATCTGAGGTCTACCTCAAAGTTCTAGGGAAGACATTGGCATTAACTTGATACCAAGTTTAGTTTTAGAAATTCTTATCGTCCTCATATAGATGTTCATTCTGAAATAATGATTCAAACTCTAGAGAATGTGTTGAGATCTTATTCTCTAGATTTCAACGGTGGTATGGATCAAAACCTTCTTCAAGTATAGTTTTCATTTAAAAAAGGATTTTTATCAATTATTTAAAAAGAATCATATGAATCCCTTTATGGTTAAAAGGTTATATCTCCCACGTGTTGTGATGATGTTTGAGATAGAAATCTATTGGGGCCTGAGATCACTGAAGAAATGGTTGAGAAGGTTAGAACTATTCAGTATCATATCAAGGAATCTCAAAGTTAGTAGAAACTTTATGCTAATAACTGTCAGTATGATCTAGAATTTTAAGTTGGTGAAAATGTGTTTTTACGAATCTCACCCTAGAAGAAACTTATCAGATTTAGGAAGAAATTGAAACTATGCCCTAAGAATATAATTCCCTTTCAGATTCATGATCATATCAGGATGGTATCATATTGATAGAAAATTCATCCACATATATCTAAAGTCCATGATCTGTTAAAGGTATCTATTTTGAGGAAGTACATATCTGACCCTTCACATGTATTGAACTCAAAAGTAAAACCGCAAGAGCAGGATCATTCATACAAAGAACAACAAGTTGAAATTCTAGACTGATCAGAGAATGTTATATGAAAGAAATACTAAGAAGTAGTTTTATAATTTTTGAAGAAATCACATGTTATAAGAAGCTATGTGGGAACTTG
Source organism: Viscum album (assembly GCA_963277665.1). NCBI lineage: Eukaryota > Viridiplantae > Streptophyta > Magnoliopsida > Santalales > Viscaceae > Viscum > Viscum album. Next base: position 601,693,691 of record OY728136.1, on the reverse strand, counting down.
AGGATATGATAAAGTGGAATTATCATCTTTTTTTTACTCAAGGGTTGAATTTCATGGGATAAATTCATTTTAAGGGGGTAGAATGTAACACCCCTTGGTTTTATGGAAATGTTTTCAAAACAAAATAAATATTAATGTATTTCTTGTAATACATTAATTTAAAAATTCCATCCACATGGCCCCAAATCAAAAAAAAATTACATGAAACACAGACTTGTCATATGTTACATGCAACACTAACTTGGAATATGATACACACAATAATGACTTAGTATACATCACATGCAATATATAGTTTCTACAAAACATAATTGTAATGATATAATTATATAAATGATATAATTATTAAAAATACATTAAAATAGTAATATGTAAAATAATAATTACTTTTAAAATATTTTTTATAATTTTTTTATATAAATAAAACATATTGATAATAAAAGATATGATTTTTGTTAATGTCCTATTATATTTAAAAATATTATTTTCTCTAATGAAATGATTTTGATTATTAAAATAATTTTAGAAACATTTAGATATTAAATTTTATAAAATATAATTTATTTTTTGATTAATAATGTTGATATTAGCTTATTTTTAATTTTTTGTATTTTTCAAAGACACTTTATTTTTTGATGAATAATGAAAAATATTCCTTTTTATTTATAAATGACCTTCTTTTCTAATTAATTATTAATGTTAAATGATCCTATAAAATTTTTTAAGGTCTAATATGATAAATATTACATATATAAATACAATTTAATTCATAGTAATCAATTTTACATTTATATTTAATATAAAATCTTATCAATATTTTGAACATTTTTTTACTTTAAAGACCCAATATTTCATCACGTCTGCAGGATTTTCATTAATATTAATTTTTCTGATTATATGATTTGAATTTTGAAAAGGTAGAATAAAACGTTTTATTTAGTATAATATTTATATTCTAATAAGACCAAGTTAATTTTTGACCTAAATGATTAGCAAAAGTTATTAAAATTTATCACAGCTATTAAGACCAAATTAAGATTTATTAAGGACTAAACCTTAAAATTAATAGCCCATATAAACTATACACTTTTCCAACACCCGTTTTTATCCATAAATCGGACTAAATCATTCCACTCTTTAATTTTATGGTTTTTCATGAATTATGTTAGGAAATAACATGTTTACATCTAACTTGTTTCTAAAAATTCCAAGTGAGTTCTTTTCCTTCCCAATAAAAAATCCACCATGTCTCCCACTTCCTCACACCTCTCAAACATATAATTTTCATCCAATACCTGAAAAATTAACTTAAAAACAACCTTATATTCCTAATATAACCCTTCCCTTGGATAGATTCAATCCAAGGAATCCTTTTGGCACAAACCAAAAAGATGTTTCCCGATTAAGAGGTAACCTCTTCTCTCAAGTCCTTTATTTTATTTTCTTTCTCCACCCCTTCCACTTTTTCAATGATTGAACAAGAAAACCAGTATCATAAATAATATACTATGATTTTATTCTATCTATTAAACCTAAAAGTACACAAACCTATATCTAATGGATAACAAACATACTATTTATGTGCATGCTAAACTACATCCTCACTAAACGATGATTGTTCAATTTTACTTACCTCCTACCATAGTGCCCATTATGATGAAAATAAAATTTTTATGTGTTATATATGATATTTTTAATGTATTTAATCTTTTATATTAATTTTTACATCACAAACCTTTAGATTCCATTTTCTTTTAATACGATAATCTTGTTTGAGGAAGTGTGGACTACCGCCAGCTCAGAACAATGTGATTCGTTCACAAACCACATGTAATGTATTAAGGATCAATTTAATGAACTTATATGATATATACAATATAATAATGCTAATGGAATAATTATATATATAAATATATATATATATATATATAAACATATTTCATTTACATATTTTCTCTTGATACGATAGTAAAAACAGCAACAACGTTCATGTGTACGTACAGTTTACAGTCTCCATGAACGGTGTATTCAAATTTTTACTTCAACATTATGTAGATTATTATAATATTAATATAATTATTATAAATGATATTTATATCATTTCTCAGATTATAGAATTATTATATAAGTATAAGGACCAGTGATATAACTAATTAATACATATGTGAAGAAAAAAGTAAATATTAGCCAAAGTGAATCCTTCACATAGGATCGTTTACAAGAGGGTAATATAAAGTCATAACAAGAACATATAAATTATTAGGTATAACCATATTTTCTATAAAATATGTTTAATATTTTTATATGTATTATACATTTGGTTTGATTGAGTATGACAAGAGTCAAGATACAAGGTAAGGGGATTTCTTCTCACTTTTTTTTTCTTGAGATACACACTATATTCACCACTCTTTACTTTTGTTTGGCGTATATATAGAACATGATTTTATTCTATGTATATTGAACTTAAATATATGGTTATTAACATATCAATTTTATGAACATTCTTTCATGGGGTTTGTGTCTCCAAATTTTCCAAATCGTTAAAAACATATTGTCTGAAATTTCCTTCTTTGAAACTCATGTATAGTTATGAAACTAAACTATTTTTTAGGAGTATATTATTCTATGTTTTATAATTAATCTCCTTATTTTCATGATATTTTTAGCTTTATGTAATTTAAATTTACTACATGAAAATTATGGTCCCAATTAACCTAGTGGTAAGAGTATATTGAGAAAATATCATAACTTTTCAAGATTGTTAATGACTATGTGTATTTGATGAAATCTTATGGTCCTTATCTTAAGAACATTAACTAATTTAATTATACTATGTTTATTATAGATATAATCAAGATTTATTACCATAATTTACATCATTTGGTACTTAATATTATATATTAAAGTAAAATCAGACTATCTCTCTCCTCAGTGGGAAATCTGTTGTATTCAAAAACCTTGTTTTTTAAAATGTTTTCAAAAGATATTTGAAGATAATTTTCAAGGAAACAGGATTTTGAAAATGTTTTATTGTTTTCAAATATTCATTTATATGTTTTCAAATATATTTTCAAATAAAAATGTTTCAAAAGTTTTTATGTTATAAAAATCGTTCTTTCAAGAAGAATGGATATTTACATTATGAAATGTTTTTAAAATAACTTTTAAAACAATTTACCTTATAAGATAACATCCATCGGTGTTACTCATGCCATTATGGGTAATGTATTCAATTTTTCCATTCATATTCATTCTAGGAATGGATTTTGTTTTTATGTAATGATGTTTATAGAATACATTTCATATTCACAGGTTATGTACTTTTGAAACCTGTTTCTTTTCATAGGTTATGTTTGTGATGAAATGATTATGAAATCTATCTCTTTACACTTGTTATGATATGAGTACATTTTTATAATACCCATTTCATTTCATGGGTTATGATATAATTATTTATGATATTGTGGAATATTTATGTATTTTTGTATTATGATATTAGTCGGACATATATCTCTCTCTAATGCATTGGGTAATGATTTATATCTCATTAGATAGACTAAGATGATCTTGGTAATGAACCTTAACTACTAATATGGCTTCAAGAGTGAACCATGACTACAATGATGGTATGAGGAGAGAAATCATGCTACCAAGATGACCATGGGAGTGAACCATGACTACCAATATGGTATTGGAGTGAACCTATACTACTAAGATGGTCTTAGCAGTGATGTGTTGGATACAATAGAAATCATATTATATGCTTATGTGTCTTCCACAATTCACTTTTCCATTCCTAAGTTATGCTTTCATTCTTTATGTTATTTATTTGATTATTATTCATGTCTTTTTAACTATAAATATTTTTTCCATGATTCATGTATATGATCTTTGATATTTAGGGTATGATCTTATACTTTCATGATCATGTTATCATACCATTAAACTCATGATTATGCTTACAAGTATCCCTTTTCTACCCTTACTGAGCTTTTGATCTCAACGCTTTTTATGTTTCCTTCCCTAGGTTATAAAGATATATATTATGTTTGATATGTATAATATTTTTTCATGTCAAGAAGAACCTATTTGGAGATAACGTAGCTCATTTATATATTGTTGTTTATGATTCCATGTTTTTAGAGGCACTAGACTAGTATGGTCTTCAAGAATCTATTTGTGTAATGTTTTATGTATTCCACAAATGTTATGTAATGTTAGTGTATTTCAATACTCGGACTCTAAATACCTAATGTTTTATCTATTGTCTCAGCATAGTAAGGTGTGAAATGAAAAAAATGGTACCATTTTGTGGCTTCATGGACCCAGGATCCACTCAAAGATTCCCTGAGCCCAGTTGGCCATGAGGCCTCCAATGTGTCTCCCTATACATTATAGGATTTTGACTTGTAATGAGCGATTAGAGTTTGTATCTGGGTGTCCTATTCACTCATTACCATAGTACATAATAGATGGTAGGTAATAATAGATAAATTGTGGAAGTGTATACAATCAGATGGAACCGTGGAAAAAAGAAACTATACTAGCTAGACTAGTAACCCTCTATAGTGGAAGAAGAAATAAATAACCAATAAATTAATAATAATCAAAAGAAGTAAATTGAGTCCGATAAAAAGGATGATAATTTTAGGTGACTACAAAATGGGAAAAACATATATAAATGGTAGTAGGTAGTCAGTACACCACATGATCTATATAGAAATACAAAAATTCCCAAAAAAAGTCTATCCGTGAATCTTGCACTCTAGCATGGTCATCTGCTACCGAGATCTCATCCTAATACAATAAATAAATCATGCATCAATAAGTGGAAGCATCCCATTATCTACACATGCAAGTATATAGTCTACCCATGATCCATCGGTGGTCTGGATAGTGTGTGAGATAAACTCCATAGGTCACCACCAATGGTGTATATAAATACATAGTCTGTGTTTATAACATGGAAGTTCTTAGATATTATAATGTAATGTAGTGATAACAATTGTAAAGGGGGGGGCTCTGGTTCTTGAAGGAAACCGTGATGACAAAACCTACATCAGCCCATGTTGGAATATCTTTTAATGAGTAAAAAGGGACTCATTTCCCTGTATCATAAGATTATGGGAGGACATTCCCAACATCAAAAGGGTATGTGATTCCATGCACAATATCATAGAATAGGGATACAATGCCCTGTATTTCAAAATAGGTACTCCATTCCCAGTATAAAATTTATAAGGGATCCTATGCCCAGTATCATAGTATAGGATCATCATTTATGTATCACTTATATATAAAGTTTCATCATTCCCCCTATCACTTATATGTAAAGGATCTCCATTTCTAGTATCACATTTATATAAAGGGATGTCGTGCCTATATAGATATAACAAACACAATGGTCATCAGGCCCATTTAGGTTTAATAAGGGTCATATTTACCATTTGGTATAAATTAGAAGGATTTTCATGCATATTTAAATATAACATGCATAAGGGTTATCAATACCATTCACTTATATAATGGTTTTTGATGTCTAATAATCAATATTGATATGAATAATTGTATTTAACACAAACCAATGGATGGTCCATACACTATTGAAATTTAATTATAATAAGGGTTCAACCACTATTCCATTTAATTCACATGATATTTTCACACCACTCACATTAAATTCAAGTTACTATAATTGAAAAATGCGTTTCCCATTCCACAATACAAAATTCATCTATTATCAATATGGTATTATCATTTAAGTGTAGAACCAAACACACCAATAGTGTTTTAGTATAAGAGACAGAAGGAAAAGTAGGCATATGGAGGGAAAAGACAAATTTATTTCTCACTCTAAGGATGATAATTTAACAAGTATTTAGTTTCTAATAAGTATTTATGTTCCAAGCAACAAAAACAATTTTAGTTCAAAATAATATAGGGGGATTCATGGTGAAACTGATGTGCGGAACATATCACATATTATAAAACATAAGGACTTGAAGTGATTATTATTAAACCACCATCATCCTACTCATAACATATCTATGTCTATTATTAACCATTGAATTGGTCTAGATTGAAAGAAAATGGATGAATGGATAAACTCACTAAAAGTAGAGCATATGAGCCAGAACCTTGACAAAATTAACAAGATAAAGTCAAATAGAAAAAGGATTAAGATGAATGAAGATCTTACATAGAGGAATCCAATGATACTAATGGAAGCTAGATCAGAATTTAAATAAATAAGTTATTGAGGATCCTAGGAGGATCCTTGTTGAGAGTTCAATGGGAGATAAAACCCACCACATGGTGGAGAATAGTGTAAATATGGAGAATGGGTGAAATAATAATAGTATAATGGAAATATGGAAATTTTACCCAGAATATATGGGTCACATGGTTTGGATGCACGGTTGGAAAAACTTTGTGCTAATTGTTCACCGCCCACTACTTAAGTAGGCAATTTGCATGGTTAGGATGAATGGTTAGGGAAACTTTGCAATAACCATGCATAACACCTCAACTACATTTTTTGTGTTATCTACATAGGTGTCAGGCCCCTAGTGCATGGTTAGGAAAACTTTTCTTCCCAAATTGTTCTATTTTCCATCCACGAACTGCTAGGAGAGACCATGTGGCCTTGGCCACATGGTTTGTACAAATTGTTTGGACGAGTTCATATCTCTACCGATTGGGGTTTTGGGCTCCGAACAAGACCTAGACAACCACGTAACCTTTGTAAACTGACTGGGAATCCATAATATATCCAAAAAATAATTATACAAGTTTTAAAAAGATTCATACCTGAGATGAAAATCATGTTTGTATAGATTCAAAGGAAATTTTTCTATATAAATATTTTTCCCATACATATCTATTGTATGTATGAAATATCCACAGCATCATAAGTTAACATAAAAAAATTTCATTTATAGTAAACATTTTTTTCATAAAATTGAACCATTTTTCTGTCAGCTTTCTTACCATATTCCATAGCACATATTCTGTATAAATTTTTTGTAAACCTCTCAAAAAAATATTCTTCTAGTATGATCTACACTCTATATTAAAAATATATCTAGTAGTAACATCTTTCATTTATGATTTAAAACCTCTTAAATTTCATGAATTTTATCTCTTCTTTTTTTGGGTACATACATGGTCTTCATAACATTCGTTTCTCTTCTGATCAACTTTGATATTCTGGTTAACCCTTAAGGAAACATTTTTTGAATCCTTATGTGGTTTAACTTTATTAAGAACTCTCCTCAACTTCTGAATTATAGTTTTATATTTATTTTATTCCTCACTTATAATCAACAATTTTATATTGAATAATATCATACTCATTCTACATCACCATCATGTTTTCTTCAAGGATGATGTTGAGGATTTTTCTATAACTCATGTAACTTATTCAGATCAACAATATATTTTAGAAAGTTTTATTTTCTATTAAAAATGATTCTATATTTATTTATGATATATATTATTTCATCGACATATTTTTCACCTTATCAATTTGAAAAACCTTTTTCGTACATTACTTCAACACACTTTTAGTAATAAACTCTATCTAATTATCTTCATCTTCTTCATCCTAGCTATTTATTCCATCACTTATATACCTATAGTCATTCACTTTTTCAATAAGTAATTTTTCATATACATAATCAATATTTTTTATATTACACTTCATTTTCATCAACCTTTTACTCATTAATTAATAAAAATTTCTCTTTTGAATTTAGTGAAATTTTTAACTTTTAGTTTTGAATAAGACCCTGATTTTTCTGGGATATTTTTCAAAGGTCCTAGTTCTATTATATAATCCTCATCACTATCATTATATTCATTAAATGTTGTATAAAATTTATAAAATTTTTCAATGGCTTCCAAGCCATAACACTTCACTAGTGACTTTCATTTGTATTTCCTTATGCCGCTTTTTAACTTTCAATAAAATTAAGATAAGAATTCATAAAATATATTAAAATATTTATCATAAAATTCAGATCCACAAACATATTCTTTTAGAAAAATCTTATACTTTCCTTTCCTTTCACCATTATAAGAGATTCCCCGATCAAACTTGTCTTTATTCATGACACCATCTTCTTATTTCAATTTATAAGTGATGAGATTGTTATGAAGATCATCTAGAGAAATAGTATCTAAATATCTATTTCTTATCTGTGATACCATATGGTCATATTTATCCAGAATGAATATTGAATTGATATCAAAATAATTTTAATCATCCAACTTCATGCCAAAATATATTACATTTCTTATAATTTCATTAACTCATGTAAAGAAGCCAGCAAAAGATTCAACTTCACATATTTTATTATCTTCATTATTCAATAAATTGATCTGTATCTTTTCATCCTTCAATTTTGTATATAATTCATTGAATTTATTTAACATATCTCTTATTCCTTTGGTAATTTCAATACATGTGACCCTTATAAATTCACATTCAGAGTGGAAGAAGTGTATAGAATTTTTAGATCACCCATAATTATATAGATTCTTCTAATCATCAGTTGTTAAGGGATCACATCTATTATATGAGGGAAAAAATATGTATAAAATTCAATAAATTCATAAAAAATATAAATATGCTGAGGAAACATTATATAAATCATGGTATAATAATTATTCCCATCAAAGACAATAATTACCTAATTGTTTACAATGATCATAACATCACTGGAAGCATTCCTTTTATTAAAACAATAGAAAATTTTCATTGAAGGGATCCTTTTCACTAATACCAATTAAAAAGGACAGTTAATATATTTTTAATTGATAGGTGGGAGGGGGTAAATTATTGATCTTATATTTTTATTTTTTATTACATAGGAAAAAACCTTCACCCCTAGTTGTTAAAAATAATTCACCTATTGGAAATAAATATCTAATAACATCCTTTGGAAAACAGGTATATACATGGTTCACTTTTCAATAAAAGTATCTATTATATGTAATGGTATGGAAGTAATCAGAAAAGACATAAACTAATATAAAATAATCCTTTTTTTGTTTACTATAATTATGGAATATCCTTTAGATTGTGTATAACTAAAGTTAATCGATATTGTGTGTTCTCCATGCACTTATAAGTGATATAATAATGTTTTGTAAATATAATAAAAAACCTAAAAAATATTATTCAATTTTTTCATTATGTTTCTTGAATTATTTGAACATTATTTATTAAAATTTTCTCTTCACTCTATTGTGTAGAAATGATAATGAACATAATTAGTTTTATTAGTGGTTTTTCAGGTAACATCATTTAGTGCATCCATTTGTTACACTTCATCCAGTGAATTATTTAGAATAATAGAAATCTCACACCCTACTCGTCTGACCACCTAAGTACACTGTCTAAATGATGCTTCTTTAACTTGTTTGACTTATCTCCTGCTTACCCAATTCATCGAATACCTACTAAAAGGAAAATCATTTTGTTTAACTTCTAACTGATACCCCTTCACCCAATTTGTCTGATCATTTATTCACTTTTGAAGTTATCCACACAATTGTAATGAAATTAAACAGAACTTTTCATCACAATGATTCCCTTTATATAGTAATTTAGTCTCTAAAATTATAAGTATAATGGTGAACTTGATTTCAATATTCCTACTCATAAACATTGAATTCCCCACTCAGAATCCACCATCCTTTGACCACATTCAATCCTCTAAAAAATTATGAGCTTTCTTTAGGAACCGACGTCAATATTAATATTTATAAATTTTTAAGACATGGTTAAAATCAAACATCAATGATTATTATAATGTTGATTGTCCATCTCAATATCAAATAATTTATATATTTATGAAAATATAATAAAACATTTTTACCTTATATCTTTTCTAATTTAATATTGTGTTCCTTTATAAATTCATGAGAACATCTAAAAATATTAGACAAGAATCATTTTCCATATAGTGACCTTATTCAGAAACTTTGAATTATTTCCATCACTGGGAGTTATCTTTGAGATGAACTTCATTCGGAAACATTTTTTTGATGACTTCATAGAGCTCCATCGAACTACCTTTCATCTTAATCCTCGAAAACCATTCCTCTATTTGATGACATTCTGATTCCCCGTCCAATAAACCTACACACAACCTCAGATTTAATGAGACGATACGTGTTTTATTAGATTAACTTCATATACTCAAACTTCATTACCGCATAACGTGGTCATTTTTTAAGTTAATCTAGTAGACTTAATTAAAATATTTGTCTAATACTATTCTATTAGTATTATCAACCTAAAAAACATCAAGCACTCATTCTAAAATTGTTACACATTATAAAATACTTATACATATAACTTTATACCTGAAAGACAATATATCATGATAATACTTGAACTTTTCATAGTTTATTCATTATCCAATAACATCAGTCTGGTAAGAATAACATAAATTCATTTCAATAACATTGAATACAAAAATAAAAATTTCTAATTTTACTTATTCTTGGATAATGAAAACATTCAGAAACCCTGAAATTTTGAACATTAGGTTTAGTAAACCATCGCCTATTTTTCTTTAAACTATACCAAGAATTATCTTGAATAAAACCCATGAGGAATTGTGATGTAACATAATAATTTAATAAAAATTACTATGTGTCAAATAATTTAAAAAATCATTAATCGTTCTATCTTCTCAAACTTGTATGATTACATGAATAAATATTTAGCACCACTATCTAATTGTTGACTTCAAACTGACAAACTCAGTCTGATCGACTTCATCTATTATCCTCAAACCATTGGATTCTATCCAATCACTTTTGTAACTGAAAAATGTTATGTGATTTATTTTAAACTAGAAATAACGACATCATAAGATAAATTTCTTAAATCCTAACCAATTTCTTCATAACACCTCCAAATTCATCGAAACACATAAAAAACCACACAGTCTAATCAATTTTAATCATATGAACATACCATGTTTAAATATTCGGTCATAATTTTTGTAGCCTAATGGATTTGAGTAATTGTGCATCACTTTCCATTTCAATAATTTTTTATACTTTAAATTACAATGATATTCCATAACAATGGTTTTCACACCCCAAATATATTTTCCTTATATTTTTTAGGTTCCTACTAGTATTTATAAAATGGGATCATGTAATAATATTATTAGACACTATATAAACTTCTTTATAGATATTTTAGTGTGAATTATAGATCAATTAAAATATATTGTTATTTTTTTATCACATAGTAATGAAGCCAAATCATGTTAAGATTTTATATACCTATTTGAGAACATGAAGGAGCCTTATATTATATATGATTTATATTCATTGTATTTATGGCTGAACCATTAATTATGATTCATTTAATTGATTGACAATATTATTTTAAAATGGTCTCTAAAAAGTATTGATTTTATTAGAAAAGTTAGTAAAAACAATGTAATAGATAAAAAACATTATAGAGATATTTTTTTCCATGTTTGAGGAGAATAATGATGGTTTACATTTTATCAAACCATGAAAGAGCCTTAGAGGCTCTACTAAAGATTAATTTACTTATAGTATCTTTTTTAGATCCTTACTATACTTGTAATTCATGGAAATATTCCTTCTTCGTTCCCTAATTACATTTTTGGTAATGGGATAATGATATGGGTGGTGGGATCATAGTCACTCAACCATATGATGCTCTAACCTAGATTTCCTAAATAGGTTGTCAGGGGAGATAATAAAAAACCTCATTCACACATCCCCATATGAAAGAGGTTTCTCATTAGTGGCATGGGTATATTATAATATGTGGATACTATACCCTTAGTAATATTTACAATCATTGGTCAGAAAATTATTACCATGAGTCAAACAAATAGCATAAGATATGAATAAAAAATGTTATAATATATTTCAGGACATGTCATTCAATAGTATTCAACAGACCCCCAATGTGTTAGGTTAGACAAATAATAAATAAATGTAAATTTTCGTAACATTTGAAGAAATAGTCTATAATATGTCCTGGTATCACCCCTAAATACAAGACTTCTTCTCCTAACCACTTTATCATTGGTCTCGAGCCCTTCAATGGATATCTAGTCATGAAATATTCAGGCACAATGTGATTCAAGTGTGGGGTATGAGTATAAACTCAATAGGACACAACTAATTCACCTTTAACACTTGTTAATATTTATAAGAGTTTATGCCTTCATAAATAACAAATATTCACATAATAAAAAAACCCATAGTAAGCATATATACACTAACCAAGCTACCACAAACCTTGGGAATACCCTATAAAGATCCATGCTATAAAAATATTTGAATAGTCATAGGAATGATAAATATAGGGGTTCCAGTTACATGTCTACTCAGGGATCCATCCCAATGGATAAAAAATATAAGTAAATTACCTATGACTATATGTTAGACCACATAATTCCAATATTATCCATTTATATCTCTAATGTTAGATCATATATGTTAGGTATTCCCTGTTTTCTCCTTTTTGATCAGACCACATGATACAATCATTCCCCCAGATCATTCCAAACAAGTCCATAATGCACTTTCTTACAACATGGTCATGTAACCATGTCACATGAAACATCTAAACATGATATGCCTTTAGGTCAACTTATCCACAATTATCCCACATATCACTCAACTATCGTGAATAGTTCAACAACAATATTACATATACCAAATACACTACACTAAAATAGTTTCATCATATCAAAGGAAACAAATATCATACCAATAGTGAGAATCAGTAGCCACAAACTCACGCATTATATCAAACTCAAACACGACCTCAGAGATATTATTACACACAAATGGGATCAAATGAAACACATGGTTAAACAATTTAAACATGTAAACATATTAGATAAAACTTAATAATGGTCTAAAGACACATAATTTCATTTCATTCTAAAAATATATACAAGACCTGTAGTTAGTAAATAACATACTACATTAGACAAGTCGACATCAGCATCGTGATTATCAAGAAGATTCATCACCCAATGACATTTACACACTAATCGGAACAATATTATATTCTAAAAGTTCTTCTTGAGATCTATCAATGATCTAATCACAATAAAACAACTCTCAATTAGATAGTATTGGAATCTATAGATATAGTAATTACATACCATATCTATAATTTTTATTAAGTAAGGTACATATAAAATAAAAAATGGTGAAGATATACCTCACACCTTGATTTCCCATGATCCGAGTTTAGCACAATAGTAATGGATCTACTAGGGTAAGATAATACAATAATCCCATACTTGGAGATTTATGGAGAATGAATTACTAATGGTTGTATCTTCCACAATGTATTTATTCTGAATAAATACTATGAAACTCCCAGAAAAACATTTTTAATTCATCCCATTATAATGTATCATAATAGAGTGGGGAAACATTTGATTAATAGAGGAAAAAAATTATTTTTAACCACCATTGATAAGCCTTATTTGAGATGCATGTGTTTCTATTTTGAAATAGATCATATAACTGGATTAAGGAAGTAAATAAATCCATTTCAAAACCCTTCTAACTAGAACCTCCACAAACTCTAAGGTCATGGGGTCATTGAGCTCACTAAGAAAAATATCCACCCCCTACATGAATTTTCCCTGATTCGGGCCATTTTCCCTTCCCACGACCTCCATAATGAGTCTAGTGATGTCACCCAATATGCGGGCTATAGGATCCCTCCTCGAGAACCATCGATATATTCAGGAATTTCCCTGAGAATTTACCTATTTCTATTTCAAATATTAATTCACTAAGGCCACCATGGCTTGCACCACAGTCATTGTGTAGCTAGATTCAAAATAAAAATGTCCTCATGCTAAATAAATTCTATTAAAATCTCATCAAACATTACCCAAACAGGGATCAACCTAAAAACTCAATGAATAATTTGGAAAATAGTAATAAAATATTAGGAAAAATATATAGGCCTTGTTGTATCCCCCTATAAGGAAATCTCACACTCTGTAGGCTTCTCTAGAGGTCCTTCTCAAACAAATCAGACAACTTCTCTTGAAAATTGGATTTATACTCCCACAATTCCTCAAAGATCCATCTATAATAGAATTATACATGAACAGGTGACACTATATTCCCCTGAAACACCTTCTCTCTCCAATCACTATTATACACTAATCTCTCCATAAAATATACATCTAGTTGTAAGTCAACATCCTCATAGTCAATCACATGTGTTGGATCATCCATGTACCTCCAAAGATGAAAATTGTGGAACACATGATGAATTCACGATAATATTGAAGAAGATACAATTGGTAATCTAGTAATATAATATGAAAATGATAAAAAATAGTCCAACAGACTATAACACCACCTTCCCTTTCTTATACAAATTAAAATCCCAAATTGGGTTGAAACTATTATGAAAACCTAATCACCAATATTAAACCCCATAGGTCATATCCTATAGTGATAATATGATCACAGTATTATCTATGGTTTATCCAATCACTTATTTATCAACTAAAAACTTTATGTGGTTTCTTGTATAATACTCATGCCAACAATTGTTGTCTCACCTTCCTTGTGGAAATATAGCAGCAAGCATCATAACCATCCATAGAGAGATTAAAAAAATTTCACCTGAAAAAGTCTTAGAAAATGTTCTTATATGTAAAAAATACCATGTATGGGTGATCATTGCATGCTCTACTAAATTCATGGATGCATTCCAAAACCATATCCTCAAGGATTTGAATCTTTATCTCCAATGGTCCCTTAGTTTATGGACGATATGTCGTACTCAACTTCAGGTGAGTCCCCAAAGACTTCTAAAATCATTACCCAAATTGCTAGGCCAAATTTGAATATCTATATGGTACAATATTGAAAAATAATTCATGTAGTAATACAATATTTTTGGAATAAAAATATCCCAAATCACTTATACATTGAGTATCTCAAACAACAAATAAGTATTTTACTTTCATCAACTAATGGACTATCACCCAAACAAAATCTTCAATACCCAAGGTTCTAGGTAAGAATATAGAAAATTCCCTCATCCCAATTCCACATAGGAACTATAAATTGATAAATCAAACACCTATGATTCTTATCTTTTTCATTTCAGTTTAGTGGATTAGGAATTGTGAAATAAAACTGGTGATGTCATATTTCATGTTAGGCTAAAAACATTCGACATTCGATGTCATTTAATATCTTTTTAAATCCTATATTAACATCCTTCATTGAATATTGACAAGATTCAGTCAAAAATTATCACATGTAAGTTATCAAAACTAACCTCCCATGGACATATATCATATCATCAATTTCTATACATCTTCTTAGAATAGAATTATTTCCTTCCAAGAAATCGTGCATTACTATGCACTCAGGGTCTGACTATTGGCTAGAATTCACCCATTAATATAATATAAATATGATAACCTAAGGTTATCATTCCATCACAACATAATAATCCATTACATTAAATATAAACTCAAATATAAAACATATTAGGCATTATTCATCCTATTAAGGTCACTCTCCAAACTCATGCATCTCTAGCATCTTCTTTCTATGAGCATCTGCAATGAAATTACCATTTCCAATAATATTATCCATATCATTGTCAAATTTCAATAGATAATACACCAAAAAACTCTTTCTCAAATTGATATTGTACTACTTGAATAGCCCAAAGTCGTTCGTTTTTTATTATTTTTTGATAATCCACTTTCAAGGGGTGAGGTGGGACCCTAACATGGCCTAGAGGCTTAAGAGACCATTACATGACCCATAGGTCTTTAAGGAAATCACCTAGACAAGAAAACATGTTACTAATCCTTCACAGAATAATTCATGATATCATCACTCCACCTTTTAAAATCTGGTCATCTAGTTGTCCTATACAAAGCTACATAGTCCTGGTACCAATGGTAATACCATACCCTCTCAATCTCCTAATTCTGGTTAGCTCTGCTCTGGTGAATGCGCCTACTCTAAATCCTCATCTAGTGCCTTTTCCCTTATAATCTATGTGGATGTAAAACCAATCATCGATGAGGTAAAACCACCAAAACTTCATAGAATTGGCCACATAAACCAAATATATGCTATGATTTTGTTTGTTATTCTCATTGGGATATGGCATATGGGACACATAAAGAACCAAAAATTCTTTTGGCATCAAAACTACTCCCAACCCAACTTATTTGTCATTATAATACACTGAATATACATTTTAAAGCTCTTGAAGTTTTGGAATAAGGGTTTTCATCAATATTATCTTCAACTATAAGAAAAAATCTTCACACTTATGAAACCAACAAAAAATATTATCTATTTTTATCAAACCTTTCATTAGAACATCCATTAAATATAAATTCGAAATGAATTTTTGATAGTATCCATGCAAACTATAGAAAATAATGATCTCCAAAACATTTTGAGGGTGAACCCAATATATCAAAAATTATACTATCACTTGTTCTTCAGAGATATCAGCCTCAAAAATCACATGGGAAAAGAAAAAACATATTAAATAAATAAGTGACACATATAAAATTTCATATAAAAAAAATTCAATAAAAGTGTACAAAATACAATATCTAGGTACCTAGAATGAATATCTGGAATCTCAGAGTATATTAGGATACCATCCATTAGAACAATGACAAACGAGTTAAAATATGGATTAAAAATTATTACATGAGGACATGTAATAATGATAAAGCATTTTTTTACCCAAAATTCATGAAAATATACCCAAAAACATCATACCTAATCCTAAAAATTGTCTTGTGAATATCATATTCTTTGAACCATTGTTGATGGTAGTTTAAATGAAGATCAACCTTAGAGATCCACCAGGCTCCTTACTATTTAACAAAGTAATGCTTAATCCTAGGTAAATGATACCTATATTTCAGTATTACCAAATTAAAATTTAAATAGTGCATACATAGTCATAGTATATTTTCTACAATCTATGAAAACAATATGGGATCAAACTGAGTTGATATTTGTGGTTTGATAAATAATTGTTTCCCTAAATCCACGATATGAACAATCATTTATTTTAAATTAATGCTTTCCATTAGACAAGGAGGGATGGATATTTATTTCTCTCCAGACACAAAATCAATCTCAAAATCAATTATTATATCTATAGGATGACCTAAGAATTTCCCAAGGATAACATCCTGATAAGAATCAACTACTATAATGTTTAAATAGGGATATACTATTAACTATGTTTCAAGAGTTATGAATTCCATATACACTATGATAGCTCTAGTCTAATTCAGATTTGGTCTCACTCTTCTTTCATCAATATCCCTCTCACAGATCTTTATGAACATATCTCCCTTAGGTTAAATATTTGACACCTTCCTCTGGTAACATTAGATATGAACATGAAAGATTATTAGCAAGTCCACCCCAATGATCTCTTCAAAGTTATAAATCTAAAGGATTGTGAATTCCCATAAATTTACATGGGAATAAAATACTATATAATAATTAATACATCTATGAAGACTATCCACATACTTTCCTATAAGCATATTGAGAGAGATAAAAATAAAATTTAACTTGACAAGTAAATAATATACATCAATTACGTGAGTTGATATAAAAGAATTGGATTCACTCATATCAAAAGGAGTGGTAAAAATATTATAGGTGATCATGGATGTTCCTTGAATGATTGATGGTCCCTCCCAAAATCTATTCAAAACCTAGTCCACTACATACACTCGGAATACCTCATCTCCATAGACAATTACACAATATTCATTACTCATCTATGTCATAATCATATAAAGGGTATGAACCTATAGAAGAGGACCCCATCCAGTCCCATGGATCGATTACTCTCTCTGACGCAAAATTCTACATAACCTCATCAGTAAATCCTTTATGTAGAAACACTATGTGTTCCTAATTATTATGTATTGGGGGAACTTCCTTTGGAGTTTAGGTAAATCCAAGTTGTAATTCCCAATATTACCAAAGATGTAAAAATTGGAAACATCACCTTCCTAGAGGAAACTAAAGAATATATATTATGCACCATTTACATATCATTTTCATGTTTTAGGTCCTCAACCCTTGTTTTCATACTTCAATAAGAATTACTCAAAAAATCAATATGCATTAAACCGTTAGATCTATTAGGAACTTTAAGAATTCCATTTTTTGAGGCCTCCTCTAACCCCTTCCAAAAATTTAGAGCTTTTTACAAAACATCAGGGCTATTTTTCAGGTCAAATTTCATAACCTAGTGTATGACCACTAGATGAATAACATTCTTTATCATTATATCCTTTTTCACTTTGTTCCCATTCAAGAGATGTGGTAAATGATGAATAATTATGAGACATTATTAATAGATAGATACTAACATAATCCTATATTAAATCTCTATAAACTCATGATATCAACCATGCATCATTATGTTGAGAAATCACTCCCCATATAATGAATATTTAATATCCCATATGCCATACCCTTGCATCTCATGGTTGGGTTCATGATACTTCCTTATATCCTAGTGATTACCTAAAACATAAAGGGAATTAACATAACCTTATGGAAAACCAATTTATTTAAATATTTAAAGGTTCCATCAATAAGGAAAATACATTCCTCAACATAATAGGTCCTTTAGTTCCCTAAATGATGGACAGTATCAGATCTAGAAGTCCATAGAATAATATACCATGGTTGTCTATGTTCTTCCTCCTTAAATAGAAATAATTTGAATAAATATTAGTAAGAGATTCTATGTATCTAGAATCATAATTTTTGGTGAATAAAAAAGATAATTTTATCCTTCATATAAATTTAGTGTTGGTACTAGGTTGTTATCCCATGGGGAAGCATTCTGGTTCACTACTACAAGTTGTCCAATCAATCATATCTGAGTCTAAGATTTTTTCTGAATTCCAAATTTATTTTTTGACTTCCTATAATAGGTTTCTTTAGATATCATATTATCTATCATTAAGGCACCCAAAGGGGATTCATTTAGAATAAATAACCTAATAGGTAATTATACTCAAGGTATAAACCTCCTAGTTCTGCCAAAGACTCTATCCTATAATTGGGTAGCTACACATTAGTCACAATCATATATATACATAATATAATAACATCATCTAGTTAAACTAAATAATTCTAAAAAATATATCATAGAAATAGTAAATATAAATATAATAGTCAACAAATAGCATAATCGGAGAATTAAATTAAATAACTTCTATGTATTGCTCAATAGTTATATATATGACATGTGATCCAACATGCTTAATCATGATGAATGAATGCACCAAATTACAATGAAAACGTATCAATAATCATGTCACTATTTTAGAGGACAATTACACATTGGATGGACAGAAATAGGTCAACTATCCTCCCTAAGTTCAATATATCCTACCTCCATTAAATCATTACCCCCAATGAAATAAAGGATTCTCAAGATTTGATACTATTTAGTGACTCTCAAACCTAGATATCCCTAACTAAACCAAAGTAGAGACACTACAAGTCCCCATGTTTACCTTCAATTATGAAAGATAATGTTGACTAGTGGAGAGGTTCTAAGGTAATATAGGGATATTATACACTTGGTAATCATGACCATCATATGTTAGAACAATATAATCATACACCTAACAAATAGAAAAAAATAAGTATAACATAAACAAAATCTATTTTAGAAGTCTTTACATGTCATAAAAGAGTAATCTATAGACCCAAAATGTCCTAGGTAAAACCATGTATCAAGAAATATAAAAGTTAATGGATTTGCTAGTAATAGTATAAAAATTTTCCAGACATTTCCTCTAACTCTAAGAATGATTCTACTCCACTCCCTATCCCAAGGCCCTTTCCCTTAGTTGGATCCCTGATCATGAGTTTTACATGAATAAAAAAATCCAGAAGTGTGTTTCTAAAAACTCCATAGGGAACCAAAAATGTTTCACTAACACAATTAAACATGTATAAGAGTATATACCATGAAAAAAATTAAATTCACAGACTAGTAAACAATTCCATACTAAGAATTTGTGGTGTATCTATGCTTTCACTATCCCCAGCTATATCCAGTTCATCACCATGCCAGAAAAATAGTTGGATGGTAATGGAAAAGATCAAATTAGATGATCCATGCACAATTATTCTTAGAGAGAAAAGAATAAGGATTATCAGTGTTATTATAAGACCTAGTAATCATGGTCAAACCATAATTGGACATCATGACCTATGGATATCTCTCATGTCAGATTACATAAGACCATCATGCCCCACTCTAACCTCTCAATTAAGAACTCATAATTTTATTATTCCCATAATGTCATGCCACACAAGTCTATCATTCCTTTTCATTAAAATTGATCATTCTATCATGTTCCATTCAACATCAAAACAATTTACCCCTCTATGTCAATGGTTTCATTACAGGTCCACTTGTAACTATGGTACCATGCATATAATAACTACCACTTTCCATATACTAAATGAATATAATGGAAAAAATACATCAAATTAGAAGAAAATATAGTATAAAAAGGGTGATAAATATTATCCAATAAAAATATTTGATCAAACAGAAACATAGTCTCATAGTGACACATTCACAAACACATGTGATCGAACATAAAACAAGGTCTCATAGGTTGCACATGACCCCACATGTGATCAAAATTATTCATCATCTTAATCATATAATAACAAAAATTAATATCATGATGATATACATATACATGTCCTCTACATAGTAAGTAACTACCTACCTAAACCATATTGATGTCAACATCATGATTTCCCAAGACCGTCGCCACTTGAATAAAGTTTATATGCCAACTATAATAAGCATGGATGAAAAGTGTTCTAACTAAGATCAATCAAATATATGATCATGACTGAAGAAAACTTAATTAGTTGGTTTCTAAATATATAGATCTAGAAATGAAATTTCATATCTATGATTTGTTTCATGGGAAAAATTTTGATCAAGAAGGAATAAAAAAATCAAACATAGATATCACACATTGATTTCCCATGATCCTAGTTCAACATAGTAGTAATGTATCTTTTAACAACCCGTATATTTTTTAACTGAAATTTGGAGAAAAAAATATTTTTTTCTCTAAGATTCTAATAATTATTAAAATGGTCATTTTATCCAAGAAAGGTTTCTTGGATAATTATTCAATAATCTTTTTTGGCCCTAGAATAGGGTTTTACCATAGTATAAGAGTTTGGTTGAATTACGAGCTTTTCAAATTTTAGTGGAATAATTAATATTTAATATTTAATATATTAAATATTAATTTATTCACATAGTTTTGTTCAGACATAACATTTTAATAGAGCATTGATTTTTGATTTGGTCTCCTCCAATGAGTATGTTGTAGGTATTTTTTCCATGGTAGCGAATAAACTTAGGTCGGCATCGGGACCTGCCCGAGCCCCCATTTTCTTTTAAATTTATTTTCTTCATTTTATTTTTTTATTTTATTAGTTATCACCTAGCTTCTATCAAACACCCCTCCATGGGTTCATTCACCATTAGAGAGTATGGATATGAAGAGAGATTTAGGGAAAGAGTGAAAATGTAAAAGAGGTTCTCCTATGAAACTCAAGGGGATCCAGATCATTGTTTGATAACCATGGATTATAGAAATGGGAAAACCTTATTCAGGTTCCTATAGAAAGTAGGTCATTTTATGGTTCTTACAATGATTCCCATATATTTTCTATAAGGAAACAAAGTTTTATCTATAGAAATCTTCTTATTCTAATTATGTCACATGGAATAAAAACATATATAACACAATACATGGTTTATAAATGATGAATAAATGAAATAATAAGTGTTTCTAGAATTTAAGGATTTGATATCTCTTAAATAGTAACTTGACCTTTGAAATAGTAATGTGATCCTTATAAGTGAATGTATGATATAATTATATCGTATTATAAGTAAATAAATATTTAAATATTATTAATTATGTGTTGATATTTTTTCTAAGTCATAAATATTTAATTACACTTTTATAAAAATTTTAATAATTTAATAGAAAATTTATTTTAATTTAATTTATTCCTTAATTATTATTTTTATTTCATATGATTATAAGAAAATTTTATGAGACCTTAATAAATTTTTGAACGTTTTACAAAAGAGGTTTTAATTTTAAAATATTTATTTTCCAAGTAAATAATGATTTTTAACTTAAAACATAATTTATCATATTAATAAAATTATTTTCATAAAATAGATTTTTGTTTTTAATTCTATGCATCAAAAAATGTTTTGTGTGATTTTTTTGTGATTTTCTAAAATACATGATTTTTGTGAATAGTGAAATACTGTAATTTACAAAATATGTAAGTAAATGAATTTTTGAGTCATGCATGAGTTGTGGATGATGTAAGTGACCATTATTTATAATTAGCATGAAAATAAAACTATATAAAGTCTCAATAAACATCATTATTTCTTTTCTTAATAAAAATAATGAAATATTGAATAAAATAATGAGAAAACACCCCCCCCCCCCACTATAAATACCACCCCTTGCCACCTTTTCTACTCAAACCTCTCAAACCTTGATCCATGTCTATATTCTACACAATAATCATACTAAACATCTAACCCACTTCTAGGTGCTTTTTTTCTTAGCAAAATACTAAAACCAGTCCCCTAAAGTGTTTCTTAAGAAGTAGGAATCAAAAGGTAAACCCCCCTTCTGTTTTCTTTAAATTTCATTTTCA
This sequence comes from Viscum album, assembly GCA_963277665.1. NCBI lineage: Eukaryota > Viridiplantae > Streptophyta > Magnoliopsida > Santalales > Viscaceae > Viscum > Viscum album. The sequence goes on along the minus strand of OY728136.1, from coordinate 601,670,852 downwards.
ATATCCTTTCTTTTCTTCTCTTATCATGACTTACCCATGTCCATGTTGCATGAGAAATCAATTATATCATATATAATGTAATTTTATCATGTTTGTGGAATAATTCCTAATAAAATAACTTCACCTCTCTCTTTTATTTTAATAATGAAAACATCAACTGTGAGGTATCGATCTACAACCCTCATGGATGACATGCTTTAATCATTCAATTTCACCTGCAATGTATTTAATAAATCCATTTTTATGGTAGAAGAAGAATATAATATATGTATTATATCTTATTTAATGTTATAGAATAATTTTGTACCCATGATATTAATTCATAAGACAAAATGAGTTTGTTGTGATTAATAATGCTAAATTAATTTAAACTGATATCATTACTGATTTATCTAATTAATCATCCTAAATTATGAAAAAAATGGTATTAGAATCGTTTATAAGTTCATTAGAACCATATAATTTCATTTTTGTACAACTATACTTATTTTATATGTTTTACCATACACATATACAAGTAAACTGATCATGGAAACTAAGGAAACTCACGCTTTCGAGTGATGAAATTGAATTCCATAACCCACCAAAATGGGAATAAATGAACATAATAAAATTTTAAAAAATAAAATTAACTTATAAATTGTTCTTTAATTTTTAATTAATGGGTCTAATTTTATTATTCAGAACATTAATATCAAGTGCATAATTTTTTCGAACATAAGGTAATGGATTCTACCTGATCCACCATTATTCCTTCAGGTTACTTTTTATCTCTTTTTATCCAAATGATATTCTGTGTTATTTTTATGTATATATTCTAGATTATATTTATATTTTTAAAAATCATGTATTAATATCCATTATTCCTTATTTTTTGGAGATAAACTTGTTTTTATTCCCTACTTAATTATTCCTAATAATGTAGGCCCGATTTTAGGGAACTTCCTGAATTCTTACCCTTTTTAAAGTGTAACACATAATCTATTTTAAGTGACCATTATTTGTATAAAATAAATCCATTTGTCATAAAAATTAACTTGGTTAATGTTTTTTATACAAAAAATTATTTATATTCCATTTTAAAGAATCTTGAATGGTTTCCCTTAACTATACTAAAATGTTTTATTTCTAAAGTTTCTAAAAAACTCATTTCACATTAGTTTGACGTATCTTATCATGATATATGACTATATTAATTTATCAATTTCCATGTATTATTTAATTCCTTTCTTTCATGGTCACTTTTATGATATACCCGTTTATTATTATATCAACATGATTATGATACCCAATTCTTTCCATGGGTAAGCCTTATATTTATGTTTGATTTATTATGTATGATTATTTATGTGGAAAGAATATTCATTAACAAGTAATGATGGGTTTTGCCATATATATCCTAAATTAATTGATTAAATTTTAGTCTTATGAGACATTATATGAAAATTTCTTGGCATTGTCCTTGACTTGTGTTCCTCTCTGTGCAATGATCCTCGACTGATGATAAAGTCATTTTTTATGTTACTACCAAATTACTATGAATCTATGATATTTTTATCCTATTTAATGATAACTTATGTTTAATCATGTTTCATATCTATTTATAACATTCTGTTATACCTCCTAACCAATGACATATTATTTATTTTAATGTTTATTCCCTTAATGTGATTTTAGACCATCCTTTGGTTTATTTCATCCCCAGGTTATCCTATGAAGATATAACAGACCAAAGAAAGTTAGGAGATAATAATGGATGATAAATAAAGAAATGTTTTATTTATCCCTTTGTTTTCATTTTTATGTACCTAGTCTTCCAAGACACTAGAAATTATGATCCATGGATTGTAAATTTATGTTTAATTATTCTTATAATCATGTAATTATTTGTGTAAAATGATAGGGTATCTATAGTTGGTATCGGAGGTAGGTCTAGTTATTTTTGGATATTAATACTATAGAACTTTAGTATGATCCTTTAGGATAAGGATAATTTTTAGAAAACATCTCTAAATTTTTGTAAGTATAAAGTAGTTCGTTTATCAAGAAAATACATCCATGTCTTGATACAATAATTGGAAGTGGTTCTATAATAGATGTTCCAAGGAGTAATAAATCTGAAATGGTGTTGTAGGCCTAACTGAGGGTAACCTTGTAAATGTCAATGGGCCTTACTTCACATCGGGATTGACATTCCTAGGGGATATTCTTTGGTAAATTTATAAACACATTATGAACTATTATTAGGGGAACAAAAAATACCATAAGTAAATATGTTAAGAAACAAATCACGGACAACCTATATTGAAACCTAGGAAATCAAAAGATATGATATAATATTCCTTTAAGATTTTTTCCTTATATGTTTAAATTTTACTTTTTATAATTATTAGCTATGTATTAGATCCCAATAATTGCACTTTATTTTTCTTATTTAATGAAGGGTAATTGAAGAACATGTTCCAACCACAATGTTATAGGAATTATGATGATCTCTTTAATGATATTCCAAATATGATGGAAAATGTGTGCTCAAAACTTCATGACAGTACTTGCTCAACTTGATCAAGTTATGAATAAAAAATTAAATCATGTAGAACTACCTATTTATCCTAATAAAGAGAAAGTTGTTATCAAATCATTTATGAATAAAATGACTCTAATTTTAGTGGATCTTCTGATCCCCTCCTCGCAGAATAATGGATTAACTCCATTGATAAGATATTATTTGTAACACCCCAGGTAAATAAAGAATATGACATTTTCATATTTAGCCATATTTGTGAATAAAATATTAATATTACTTTAAATGGTACGCTATGCTCGATGGCGTACCCAATACATAACAACGAGTTTCTTTGGAATCTTACGTTGCACTCTAATAATAAAATAATATTATTTTAAATGGTAGTTAACTCCTAGCTGTTGTAATGACAGGAATGAACAGAACTAACTACAAAATGATTATATATGTTTGTAAAATATTTTTACTTTTTACAATAAATGTTAGAGGATTAAAAATGCGAATGAATCCAATTTTAAGCGTAAACATTCTAATATTTTTTAAAAGGTCGATTGACCGCATTTTGATAGAAAACCTATTTTAAATACACTTTTTGAAAATTTTATGTGTTATATTTGAAAAAATAGAATTCTTCTTTAGAATCGGGACATCAAAATTTACTTTGTGTAAATTTTTGGTATTTTTCTGATAAAGTTCATTTTTTAATGAATAATGAAAAATGTTGTATTTTAATTCAAAACCTCTTTTTAATAAAATTTATTTATATGATTAGATTATCTTTTGAATTGTTTTTAGAGTTAAATTAGAATATATTTTTACCATTTAATCCAATAGTGGTCATTGGAATTAATTTCACTTTGAAATTGGACTTAAACTAGTGTCAATCTTTTGATACTTATTGTTTCATAAAAACACGTTATTTTCTCTGACAGTGAGAATTAATTATTAAATTAATTATTGTAAAATATATGTTATGAATTTTTTAAAACAGACGTCATTTTTGAATTTGGAATATCGAATATAGATTAGGGTGAATTTTTGGTATTTTTCTGAAAAACTTCAATTTTTGATGAATAGTGAAACCACTAAGTGGTACTTAAAAAACTGATTTTTCGTTTAAATGAAATTTTACCACCTCTGTGTTTTGAATTTCAAAAATCCGACATACATGGTTGTCATTAGGATGTAAAATTTTGTTCAATGGGATTAAAATAATTTTTTGGCGAATAGTAACTCTTAAGTTTTTAATCGCGATTAGAGGTAATTAGTGTAGTTTAAGGTAAAAATAATGTTTTAATAATATGAAATGACCTATACACATGTCCTACCCTGCGTTTATGAGTCATTTCCGACCCATAAAATCCATGGGTCAACTTGGGGACTCCATGGAGCCACTTTGGTTGGAAAATGACATAAATACCTTTTTATTTAAAGTTAAAATTAAAATGTCACAAACATGAGTTGTTTTACTAAAACAATTTTTAAATGGGGTTATACAAGTCATATTTTTTACTATAAATATTCATTAGAAATCAAAAAATATTTCATACATCATGATATTTTTTTTATAATTTTTAGACACTAAATAAATTAAATTATTTATGACACCATGATGATGCAGTGATTACCTCATTATTTAACGATTTAAATAAAATGAAAAGATAAAGTAAACTCTAAGCTCTACACTTGTCAAAACCCTATTGGATGGGTTTATTTCAAAACCTTATCACCTTATCCTTGAAAGATATCCTTTTGGGACCTTTAAAATCCTAAAATCATTATAAAATAAAGTAATATTTTATAACTTTCCAAGAGTGCCCCACCTCTCCTCTTATAAAAGGCTCCCACCTCTACCACCTTACACACACCTCTCAAGCCTTTGGCTCGGCCAACCTCTGTCCATTTAATCTCTCCACATCCCTATATTCATCATTTAATCCTCACTTTGGGAAGAATTTTTTCCAAGGAAGTCTTTGAGCTCAAATCAAAGAGAGTTACCAGATTTAAAGGTAATGTCTTCCCTTGTGTTCTTTTGTTTTATTTTTCATCTCCAAACCCCTAAACTATTTTTATTACTTTTTTTGTAACAACACCAGTATCTTAAATATAATATGATGTTGTTATAAGAATTATTCGAGCTACACTTTCACACACCTCCGTCTAATGGTTAAAGAATATACTGTTTCTGTGGATGGCGAATTACTGCCTCACGAAACGATGATTGTTCAATATTATTTTAAAACCTTAAAAGGTGGCCATTAAGATTTCAGTATATTTATATGTGATATATAATATGTTTATGTTTTCATTAATCTTATTTATTGTTCATTTATGACATACCTTTATGGTTTCCATTATGGGTAAATGTGATATCTTCATTTTAGGAAGTGCGGACTACCGCCCCCTCAAAGTGATTAGATTCGTTAATGCCATATATGGGATGTATAGAGGATTGAATTAATTGTATTACATGTGATATCCTACTATAATTATAATATACATTTATATCATTATTATTTAATTCCATTGAATACAAAAGAAAAATAAATTAAAGTAGTGTTCATGCGTACGTACGGCTTACCGTCTCCATGAACGGTACATTTCATTTCTTATCTCCAAATGTTATGTACTATTATAAGTACATATATATAATGGATATATATGTAATATATTACATCTAAATTATGGATATCATTCTGGAATTATAATATATATATATATCTCTCATTTTGTTTTAATTCAATTAATATGACAAAAAAATGAAAGCAGCGTTCATGCGTACGTATGGACTACCGTCTCCATGAACGGTGCTTTTAATTTTTTTATCTCCAAATGCTATGGAATAGTATAAAATTAATATATACTGGATATATATGATATTTAAAACATCAATACTATTCTGGATATGATGTACCTATAACTACATGGAAAATTCTTTTCCAACAAGTTCGATTTTTACTCATGTACCAAACATCGACAAAAACGTCTGATATGAATGCACTTTATTAACCAATTATTATAACCTTATAATATGTGATATTAACTGAATAATAATCTTTAAAGTAGGTCCTTATGAAATTATAAATTGACCAAATTTTATTATTCGGTAGATTAAAGAACGATCGAGTCATGTCGGACACGAGGTAAGGGATCCTACCCCTCTCTTTCTTTTTAAGTACACTGTTTTATGTCATTCCTTTTAAGCTCATATTTCTTATGATTAGGATGTTCTTTTATATTAATCTTATTTTACTTTTTATGTTAATATTATAAGAGACCATATTTTCTCTCATCAATCCATTTTGGAAGTTTTGAGTGGCGCCGTTAGGCTGCCGAATTTTCGTAAGAGATCCAACCTCCCTCTTTCTTTTTAAGTACTCTCCTTTATGTCACTTCTTTTAAGCTCCTCTTTGTTATGTTGGGGGATTTCCTTTTATATTACTATTGCTTTAAATTTTATTTTAATATGATGAGAGACTCTATTTGATCTCATCAATCCATTTTTGTATGTTTTAAGTGGCATTGTTAGGCTACTGAGTTTTCGTAAGAAATTTTTCATCTCACTTTTATTCCCGTGATATTTATGCTACATTTTCCACCAATTCCTTTGAGTGGTGTATGTACTGCCCATAATTATACTCTTTGTGTAATATAATTTTATTTATGGGTATTTAAATATTCATTGTAAAACCCATCTTCAATGGGGTGTACGTTTCGAAAGTTACCCAAGTCGGTAAGGGAACCTTTCACCCTCCTCTTTTTAAAAGACTTCTTTTGTTATGTCCTTTAATTCACATACTATTATGTTGGGATATGTTCTTATATATACTTATTGATGTAAATTTTATTTCCATGGGATGAGATACCCTTTTTATCTCTCATCAACTCATTTTCTGAATTTTGAAGTGACGTCGTTAGGCTGTCGAATTTTTGCAAGGAACTTCTTAACCCAATTTTGATTCTTTGGGATAAACTTGTACTACTTGAATATGTAGTTCAATGAATATGTGTGAATAACCTCTGATTGTTTTAAACTTAATATCCACTTATATTTGGTCTATTCTTTTGTCCCACATAATTATGTAATTTATTTATCCTTAATCCAAGGATACCGTCTTTGTAAGGGACTTTGTCTCAATCTCCTTTAATTGAGGCATATTTCATTTTATACACAACTTTCTTTTATATGGTTTATAAACCCCCTTTGACTTTTACTTTTATACAAAAGTAATCTTTTTCTACGACGTGTTTTACAAAACGACAAAAAGGTATGTTTCTTTTAATGTACGCGGTGATAACGGCCTTTTCCGTCGCCGCAAGTATTATTTGGTCTTTGGCTTCCGCAACAAGCCGTAAGGTTTTTTTTTAAATGAAATAAATACCATATACTTTTTTATGTATTTTGGTATTTAAAATGGTTTTTTATAATGGATTTGTTATGTCAATATATTTAAGTGATATATTGTGATCAAAGTGTGGAAATGTTTTCTTTCCATTATATTTGTTTTGTGTCTTATGATTTTATAATGGTACTTGGACAATTGACGGGTGGATACGTGATAAACCATATGACGGGTGGTACCATGAATACAAAGACAGGTGGTTACGTTATAACCTCCAATTCATTGGGTATGGAAGTCAGCCGTATGGCTATTCCATTAAGTATGTGTGGAAGTCGACCGTATGGTTATTACATTTAAGTATGTTTATATCCCAAGTTACCTTTATATGTTACATGTTCCTTATATGGGTTCTATGGTAATCTTTTGGTTAAAAAAGGTTAAGTAATTATCTTTTATTCAAATTAAGTGTATTTTCTTCTTCATAATGGTGAAAAGTATTACTTTGATAAAGTATTATTGGTTTACTGGTTGTTTTGAAAAAACTAACAGTTTTCATTCTTTGTGTATCCTTTACTGGGATTTTTATGCTCATCCAAAGTTTTTGAAATTTTTTTCACATGTCAAGGGAAAGGTTCATGATATGATGATAGTGTCAAGGAACTGTCAAGATAGAATCCATGTTTTATTTTAAATATGTTTCCGTTGATGGGAAAAAATGAATACTATCTTTTATGTAACCACTTTGTTTAAATGTGGAATGTAATTCATGATTTATGATATAATTATCTAAAACTCTAAACCTGAAAAGATCCTCAATGTGAATTATTCATTTATTTCAATATTAAGTAAGGTTTACGGCCAGGGCCTTATAGTTGGTATCAAAGGTCGGTTTAGATAACTTTAGAGGTTAGGGTATTCTCTAAGCATAAGTGACATTATCATAATGGTTATGATTTCAGAAAGAGTCCTAGTTTTAGATAAATTGAATGAGTAAGTATATCTTAGTGTTTATCTTCCTCATTAGTAAATGATGGTTTAGTTGATATACTCACACTGACATTTCTGTTTTTAGTTAATGGATGGATCTAGTAGGCAGCAAAGTGACAATAGGTTTGAAGGAAACTGTGGTGGTTCTCTGATTAAGAGACTGGATGAAATGGGGGATTCAATGAGGAAACTCATGGTTGTTATAAACCAACTATCAAGGAGTCATGATCAACCACTTGTACCTTGGTATGTTCTGTAATGCATCGTGTACGAGATGACCAATCAATGTGGAAGTTCAGGTAATAATTATAAAGGTAACCATTAGGGTTTATATGATCCTTACTTTTGAGGTAATTATGGGTTATTATATATTATGATGGAAAAATGAAAGGAATTAGATAAAATTGAGGTTAAAATATGTTATGATTATTTTTTAAGATTTTATCTCGTTTTGGGGAATGTTTTACGAATTATATAGTTTTGGAAAAAGGGACAACACGCAGACCGTGTGACAACTCGTTGCGTCGGACAAAGCTGCGGGAATCGAACCCACAACCAAAGTGTGACTGGTATTTATCACCTACCACTGGACTACGTGAAGCCCCTGGTTATTTTGACTAATTATTTTTAGTTATATAATTTTAGGAATCAAGAGTAAGTTTATTTTGGGTTATCTATGGAAATGATTAACCTATCATGGAGGATATGTGAATAGGTTAATTACTTCTCAATATGAGAATTTAAGGGCAACTGATGTTATTTGGAGATAAAATTTAAGTTGTACCTTGGAAGACTATGTGATTAAATCCTTAAAATATTTGGGTTTCAATCTTAGTTTGGTTTACTTTGAAGACTTTTATGGACAATTGTTTATCGAATGGTCTTCGTTGAACTTTGGGTTTTGTTGGACCAATTTTGGAGATTAAGAATAGATTTTCTTTTTATAAAGGATTATCCTTTTGTGGATTATCTGATATCATACTAACCTTTTTGGTTTTTGGATTTGGTTTTTGTCTAAAGACATGGGAAATATATAGTTCTCTTTTGTGGATTAGGTGATTCTCAATAAGTTGATTATAGCTCTCTTAATGTAAACAAGTCTTCCTAAATACTCATCATTTGGGGAAAGTATGAGTTTGTGTAAGAAATCTAGTAAAAGTTGAAAGTCAACATGAAAAGTAAGTATGTTTCCTTAAGATCAAAAATAAATTCCTCAATGAAAAGTAACTTAAAACAAAAATGTTGTCTATTAACTTTTCCTACTGGGGAATCGAATACTGTTTAACCCACCACAAGTTTGTGATTTTCTTGTGGTTAACTTTCTCCTAAACATGTTTACTATCACTCTCCTTCAGGAAATAACCCTTTTTTCTCCTACATATCCATATTTTCATACTTGGAATCCTAGTATGGGTTAACTCAGGTGACCTTTGTACTTCTCTTTCTTTATTTTAAAGTGATAGTTTTACTGACTCTTGTTCCGATGTGGGATTTCCAATAAAGTTTCCAAGCCAAATTTTAAAATTGCGAGGACGCAATTCCCAAAAGGGGGGAAGGATGTAAACCCCTGGTAAATAAAGAATATGAAATTTTCATATTTATCCACATTTTTGAATAAAATATTAATATTACTTTAAATGGGACAATATGCTCGATGGCGTACCCAATACTTAACAACGAGTTTCTTGGGAATCTTACGTTTCACTCTAATAATAAAATAATATTACATTAAATGGTAGTTAACTCCTAGCTGTTGTAATGGCGAAAATGAACAGAACTTACTAAAAAATGATTATATATGTTGGTCAAATATTTTTACTTTTTACAATAAATGTTAGAGGATTAAAAATGTGAATGAATCCAATTTTAAGCGTAAACATTCTAATGTTCTTTAAAAGGTCGATTGACCGCCTTTTGATGGAAAACCTCTTTTAAATCCACTTTTTGACAATTTTATCTGTTATATTTGACAAAATAAAATTCTTCTTTAGAATCGGGACATCAAAATTTACGTTGTGTAAATTTTTGGTATTTTTCCGACAAAGTTCATTTTTTAATGAATAGTGAAAAATGTTGTATTTTAATTCAAACCCTCTTTTTAATATAATTTATTTATATGATTAGATTATCTATTGAATTGTTTTTAGAGTTAAATTTGAATATATTTTTACCATTTAATCCAATAGTGGTCATTGGAATTAATTTCACTTTGAAATTGGACTTAAACTAGTGTCAATCTTTTGATACTTATTGTTTCATAAAAACACGCTATTTGCTCTGACGGCGGAAATTAATTATTAAATTAATTAATTTATCATATATGTTATTAATTTTTTAAAACAGACATAATTTTTGAATTCGGAATATCAAATATAACTTAGGGTGAATTTTTGGTATTTTTCTGAAAAACTTCAATTTTTGATGAATAGTGAAACCACTAAGTGGTACTTAAAAAACTGATTTTTCGTTTAAATGTAATTTTATCACCTTTGTGTTTTGAATTTCAAAAATCCGACATACATGGTTTTCATTAGAATGTAAAATGTGGTTCAATGGGATTACAATAATTTTTTGGTGAATAGTAACTCTTATGTTTTTAATCGCTATTAGAGGTAATTAGTGTAGTTTAAGGTAAAAATAATGTTTTAATAATATAAAATGTCCTAGAAACATTTCCTACCCTCATTGGATGAGTAATGGCAGACCAAGAAAATCCATTGGTCAACTTGGGGACCTCATGGAGCCATATTGGTTGGAAAATGACATAAATACCTTTTTATTTAAAGTTAAAATTAAAATGTCACAAACATGAGTTGTTTTACTAAAACAATTTTTAAATGGGGTTATACAAGTCATATTTTTTACTACAAATATTAATTATAAAGATACAAAGATTTCCTAAATCATGATAATTTTTTTATAATTTTTAGACACTAAATAATTTAAATTATTTATGACACCATGATGATGCAGCGATTACCTCATTATTTAATGATTTAAATAAAATGAAAAGATAATGTAAAATATAAGACCTACACTTGTCACAAACCTATTGTATGGGTGTATTTCAAAACCTTATCACCTTATCCTCTAAATATATCCTTTTGGGACCTTTAAAATCCGAAAAGCATTATATAATAAATTAATATTTTATAACTTTCCAAGAGTGCCCCTCCTCTCCTCTTATAAAAGGCCCCCACCTCTACCACCTTACACACACCTCTCAAGCCTTTGTATCAGCCAACCCCTACCCATTTCATCTCTCCACATCTCTCTATTAATAATTGAAGCCTCAATTTGGGTATAATCCTTTTAAAGGAAGCCTTTGAGCTCAAATCAAAGAGAGTTACCCGATTTAAAGGTAATGTCTTCCCTTGTGTTCTTTTGTTTTATTTTTCTTCTCCAAACCCCTAAACTCTTATTATTACTTTTTTTGTAACAACACCAGTATCTTAGATATACTAGTATGTTATTATAAGAATTATTCTAGCTAAACTTTCACTCACCTCCGTCTAATGGTTAAAGAACATACTGTTTCTGTGGATGGGGAATTACTGCCTCACGAAACGATGATTGTTCAATATTATTTTAACACCTTCAAAGGTGGCCATTAAGATGCCAATATATTTATATATGATATATAATATGTTTATCTTTTCCTTAATCCTCTGTATTTTTCATTTATGGCATACCTTGATGGTTTCCATTGTGGGTAAACGTGATATCTTCATTTTAGGAAGTGCGGACTACCGCCCCCTCAAAGTGATTTGATTCGTTAATGCCATATATGGGACGTATAAAGGATGGAATTAATTGTATTCCATATGATATCCTACTGTAATTATAATATACCTTTATATCATTATTATTTAATTCCATTTAATAAAAAAGATAATGAAATGAAAGTAGCGTTCATGTGTACGTACGGCTTACCGTCTCTATGAACGGTACATTTCATTTCTTATCTCCAAATGTTATGTACTATTATAAGTACATATATATGATGGATATATATGTAATATATTACATCTAAATGATGGATATAATTCTGGAATTATAATATATATATATATCTCATTTTGTTTTAATTCCATTAATATGACAAAAAAATTAAAGTAGCGTTCATGCGTACGTACGGCCTACCGTCTCCATGAACGGTGCTTTTAATTTTTTTATCTCCAAATGATATGGAATAGTATAAAATGAATATATACAGTATATATATGATATTTAAAACATAAATACTATTATGGATATGATGTACCTATAACTACATGGAAAATTCATTTCCAACAAGTTTGATTTTTACTCATGTACCAAACATCGACAAAAAAGTATGATATGAAATAACTTTATTAACCAATTATTATAACCTTATAAGATGTGATATTAACTGAATAATAATCTTTAAAGTAGGTCCTTAAGAAATTATAAATTGACCAAATTTTATTATTCAGGATATTAAAGAACGATCAAGTCATGTCGGACACGAGGTAAGGGATCCTACTCCTCTCTTTCTTTTTAAGTACACTGTTTTATGTCATTCCTTTTAAGCTCATATTTCTTATGATTGGGATGTTATTTTATATTACTCCTACTGTAATTTTTATGTTAATATTATGAGAGACCCTATTTTCTCTCATCAATCCATTTTGGATGTTTTGAGTGGCGCTGTTAGGCTTCCGAATTTTCGTAAGAGATCCAACCTCCCTCTTTCTTTTTAAGTACTCTCCTTTATTTCACTTATTTTAATCTCCTCTTTGTTATGTTGGGGGATGTACTTTTATATTCCTCTTTCTGTAAATTTTATTTTAATGTGATGAGAGACCCTATTTGATCTCATCAATCAATTTTTGGAAGTTTTAAGTGGCACTGTTAGGCTGTCGAGTTTTCGTAAGGGATTTTTCATCTCACTTTTATTCCCATGAGATTTATGCTACATTTGCCACCAGCTCCTTTGAGTGGAGTATGTACATACCATTATTATACTATTTGTGTAATATAATTTCATTTATGGGTATTTACATATTAATTGTACAACCCTTCTTCAATGGGGTGTACGTTTCGAAAGTTACCCAAGTCGGTAAGGGAACCTTTCACCCTCCTCTTTTTAAAAGACTTCTTTTGTTATATATTTTAATTCACATACTATTATGTTGGGATATGTTATTTTATATCCTTATTGATGTAAATTTTATTTCCAAGTGATGAGATTCCCTTTTATCTCTCATCAACTCATTTTATGAATTTTGAAGTGACGCCGTTAGGCTGTCGAATTTTTGCAAGGGAACTGCTTAACCCAATTTTGATTCATTGGGATAAACTTGTACTCCATGAATATGTCATTATATGAATATGTGTTAATAACCTCTGATTGTTTTAAACTTAATATCCACTTATATTTGGTGTATTCGTTTGTCACACATAATTATGTAATTGATTTAACGTTAATCCAAGGATACCGTCTTTGTAAGGGACTTCGTCTCAATATCCTTTCATTGAGGCATATTTCATTTTATACACAACTTTATTTTATACGGTGTATAAACCCCCCTTTGACTTTTACTTTTATACAAAAGTAATCTCTTTCTATGACGCGTTTTACAAAATGACAAAAAGGAATGTTTCTTTTAACGTACGCGGTGACGACGACCTTTTCTGCCGCCACGAGTATTATTTAGTATTTGGCTTCCTCAACAAGTTGTATTGTTTTTTTTTTGAAATGAAATAAATAACATATACTGTTTTATGTATTTTGGTTTTGAAAAGGGTTTTTTATAATGGATTGGTTATGTCAATATATTTAAGTGATATATTGTGATCAAAGTGTGGAAATGTTTTCTTTCCATTATATTTGTTTTATGTCTTATGATTTTATAATGGTACTTGGACATTTGATGAGTGGTTACGTGATAAACCATATGACGGGTGGTTCCGTGAATACCAGGATAGGTGGTTACATTATAACCTCCAATGCATTGGGTATGGAAGTTGTCTGTATGGCTATTCCATTAAGTATGTGTGGAAGTCGACCGTATGGTTATTCCATTTAAGTATGTTTATGTCCCAAGTTACCTTTATATGTTACGTGTTCTTTATATGGGTTTTATGGTAATATTTTGGTTACAAAAGGTTAAGTAATGATCTTTTATTCAAATGAAGAGTATTTTCTCCTTCATAAAGTTGAAAAGTATTACTTTGATAAAGTATTCTTGGTTTACTGGTTGTTTTGAAAAAACCAACAGTTTTCCTTCTTTGTGTATCCTTTACTGGGCTTTTTATGCTCATCCCAAGTTTTTGAAATGTTTTTCACAGGTCAAGGGAAAGGTGCATGATATGATTATAGTTTCAAGGAAGTGTCAAGATAGAATCCATGTTTTATTTTAAATATGTTTCTGTTGATTGGAAAAAACGAATACTATATTTTATGTAACCACTTTGTTTAAATGTGGAATGTAATTCATGATTTATGATCTAATTCTCTAAAACTCTAAACCTAAAAAGATCCTCAATGTGAATTATTCATTTAATTAAATATTAAGTAAGGTTTAAGGCCGGGGCCTTATATTATTGGTTCTCTAGTGCTTATAAGAAGAGAAAGTTGTGGTGTTGAATTATCATTTTTATAGGTAAGTTGATCAGTGGTGGACACTAATCAATAATAGAATGTCCAATTAGAAAATTCATTCCATGAAATGGGAAGATTTTGAGAGAATATTTTTCAATAAATATTTTCCCAAACCCTTCATTTCAATATGAAAATATTCTTCGTTGGACTTAAGCAGAAGGAAAATGAGTCTATCCGGGCATATGAAGAAAACATTTCAAGGCTTGAAAGATACACCTACGGAATTATCATGAACACCGAAATAAAGGTGGATCCCTTATTTGGAGGAATAAATCTGATTCTACGAAAATCGTTGGTCATTTGACACTTTTACTCTTATGAGAAGATTGTATGTTGTTCCCTCAAGGTTGAAATGGAGATCAGAGACTCTCAACTGTCTCGTGGGCCAAATAATAAAAAAGTGGAAAATTAATTCTAATATGGTTGGATGATAAAATAAATCCCATGATGGAAAGAGACAAAAAAAACTTATGTGTCAAAATTTTGGGAAGAAGCATCCTCAGAACTCTGTAAAGGGAACCAGGTAATGCTTCAAATGTGGCAGAATGGGGAATCTAGCTATGAATTGCCTAAGGGATATGAATAATTCCACTAATGTGTTTTAATAAAAAATGGATGACATCAAAATTCATTCTATAGGTTAGTGTTTCAACTGCATAGAAAATGGTAATTTTTCAGACCAATGGCCTAAGAAAAGTTTTTTCGAAGGTAATCAACAACATTAAAGGAAATAAGGAATGGCTTATGATATCACAACTACTGATGTGGGATTGATAATAATGTGGTGAAAGGTGTGTTGGTTATTCATTCAATAATAGGAATACACAATTTGATTTTTGTTCAATGCATTCCTTCATATCATTCATGTTTTGTATAACTATTCCAACACCACCTCAAAATATTTTGGTTTAGTTATCTATGAGAATAATAAATGGAGTAATTATTATAGCAAAATTACATAACTCTTCCCCAGTTAATTTTTGTGGACTAAACCTCTAAAAAAATCATATCATACTCTATTTGGTAGACTTTGATTCTATTTTGGGCTTGGATTGGAAATCATTATACGAACCAAACATCATCTTTCGGGAAAGGGAGATCACTCTTCACATCCGAAAGAATCCAACAATTATTTAAAAGTGTAGGGTCGAAGATGCATCTCCTTTAGAATCATCTTCTCATATGTGGATATTATTGCCTTATGAGAAAGCATATCATGCTCAAATTATTGATACAAAGGATATGATCGAGCTCAAAGAAATTCCCATCGCGAGGGATTACACTGATGTATTCCCTAAAGAATTTCATGATCTTCATCCTAATCGAGAGGATTAGTTCTCAATTGAATGTATTCTTGGATCTATTTCTACATAAAAAACCATATATAATTTCCACTATTGACCTACAAGAACAAAAGAAGTAGTTACAGTAGAATCTTGATAAGGATTTTATACACCCAAGTTCTTCACCATGGGGTGTTCCAGTCCTCTTCATCAAGAAGATGGATGGATCAATTCACAACTGCATTGAATATCATGAACTCAATAAAATCATGATAAAGAATAATTATCCCCGACCATGGATATATGAATTGTTTGATTTGTTGTGTGGGGATTTTTATTTCTCTAAGGTTGACCTTTGGTTGGGATATGTTGAATTAATGGTGAGGAAGGAATATATTCCTAATACTGCCATTAAAATGGGGTATGGAAACTATGAGTTCATAGTGATGCCCTTTGGACAAACTAATGCTCTAGAAATATTCATGTATTTAATTAATATAGTCTTTAGAGAATACCTCAGCAAGTTCATGGTAGTTTTTAATGATGATATTATGATATACTCTAAGAGCAAGGAGGAACATGAGGATCATTTTAATACTGTGTTGCAGACCTTGTGAAGGGAGAAACAATATTCAATGTATAGTAAATATGTTTTCTAAATGGAGGAAGTATCATTCATGGGGCATGTTATCACCAGAAAAAGAATATCTATGTACCCTTCCATCATAAAGGCAATCAAAGAGTGGCCTAGACCAACATCTATAACTGATATCCGTAGATTTCATGGTCTAGCTAGGTATTACCGACAATTTGTTGAGAATTTCTCACAATTTTCAAACCGAATAACCAAGATGATACAGAAGGGATTGAATTTTTTATGGACTGAAGAATATGAGAAAAGCTTTAAGGATATCAAAAAGAGGCTTATCACCACACTAGTACTCACACTCATGATGAGTGGGGAACTCATTGGGGGGTAAATAGATGCCTCAAAAATGGATTAGTCTGTATACTAATGAAAAATTATAAATTGATAGCCCAAATCTCAAAGTATTTAAAAATACATGAGCTAAACTATCCTATGCATGATCTGGAGGTGGATGATGTGATATTCATATTGAAAATATAGTGTCATTATCTCTATGGAAAGATGTTTGAGATATATATTGATCACTAGAGTCTCAAATATATATTCACATAGAGGTAGATTAACATATTCTAGAGAATATGTTTATAGTTCATCAAGAATCATGAATACTAAATCCTCTACCATCTTGGTAAAGAAAATAAGTTGGTAGATGCTCTGAGTAGAAAAGATCTTGTGTCTTTATCAATGATGAGAATTGAGAAGGATCCAATTTTCAGAGACATAAAAAGTATGGTCATGGTAATCATTATGTTAGGGAAATCATAAATCATTTCTCAAATTATTGGTAAAACATACCTTGTGTAGAAAATAAAGGTTGATCAAATAAATTATTTCAAAATTCAGAAAAGTTTGGAAGCTATATGAAATGAAAAATCCTATTAGATCAAGATCGGTGAGAATGGAGTCGAAATATTTGGGTCACGAATATGTGTATTATCCAGTCATGATATAAATAATTATCTTATGAATGAAACACATATCTCAACCATATTTACTCACCCAAGGAGCACAAATATGTATCGAGATCTTTTGGAGAACGTTTTGTGGGACAATATGATAAAGGAGATCACGAAATGTATATGAATGTGACTGGTATGTCCAAAAATTGAAGGAGGAAAAGAAAATATCTAAAGGGTTGATGTAACCATTACCCATACTAATATTTAAATGGGAAGACATCATAATAGAAATTTTTATTGGACTTCCAAAGACATCCAGAGTAAAAAATTCTATAGTGTTTATTGTGGATCGTCTTACAAATAAATCTCACTTAATCACAATTTGAGAGGACTTCTCAGAGGATCAACATGCAAGGTTATACATCAAAGAAGTGGTAAGGATGCATGAAGTAACACTATCTATTCTATCTAAACAAGATATGATATTCACCTAAATGTTATGGAAAGGTCTCCAACATGATCTAAGAACTGAGTAGAACTTTTTTATGGCCTATCATCCTCAAACTTATGGCCAATATGAGAAAAATAATATAACATTGGAATACACATTGATACCATGTTCAATAGACTTAAAAAAGTGATGGTACCAACATCTTCCACTGGTCGAATTGTTCTAAAACAATAATTTTTAGTCGAGCATCCAAATGGATCCATATGAGTCCCTTTATGGTAAAAGATCTAGATAATCGTCATGATTGTATGAATTTGGTGAACGTAAACCTCTAAGGCCTGAAATGAATGATAAAATGGGGGAGAAGGTAAAAACCATTCAAAAGAATGTGAAGGAAACCCAATGTCAAAAAAAAGAGTTATTCAGACAATCAGCGATGAGACCTGGAGTTCAATATTGGAGACATGGTATTCCTCAGCTTATTTTCATGGAAGAAGCTCATCGGATTTGGGATGACAGGAAAGCTAATCCATAGATACATCATCCCCTTATAAATACTAGATTATGATGGAGATATGGCCTATCAACTAGCACTTACACCTACCATGTCTAATGTGCACGATGTATTCCATGTATCACCCTATTAAGTAATTATATACAGGATCCGTCACATGTACTAACTTCAGAAGTGGTATAGTTGGAGAATGATCTTTCTTAATAAGAGCAGTCGGTGAAGATCTTGGATCATAGAGAAAATGTTCTATGCAACTGAACCACTCACTTGGCCAAAGTACTTTGGCGGAACCATAAGTACAAAGAGGCAACATGGGAACCATATCAAGAAACAAAAGAGAAGTACCCACAACTATTTTCAACTTATAATGTAAAATGAAATTTTGAGGGTGAAATTTCATAAGGGAGGAAGAATGTAATGACCTAAATTTGTATCTATAGAAATTCCCTTTTTATGATTATTTCATACGGTATAAAATCATAGAAAATTCTATAAAAACTTTATAACTAATGAATAAATGAAATAAGATGTGTTTATAGAAGATAAGAAACCTATACTGAGGAAATAGTAACATGTCCCTTGGAATAGTTATGTGCCCCTTATGAATAGAAAACTCAGTAATTGAATAGTAACAACAATGATGAAAGTATAAATAATATTTATCCATATTATAAGTGACCATAATTTTAATTATATCATAGTATAAGTAAATAAATATTTTAAAAATTATTAATTAAGTGTTGGGATTTTTTATAAGTCCTTAATATTTAATTACAATTTTATGACTAATTTAATAATTTAAAAGAAACTTTATTTTCAAAAAAATTATTCATGAATTTTTTTTTTGGATTTCTTATGATTATATGATAATTTAAGATACCTTAATAAATTTTTGAAAGTGTTGGAAAAGAGGTTTTAATTTTGAAATTTTTATTTCCCAAGAAAATAATGATATTAGTAAAAAATAAAATTTATCATATTTAGAAAATTATTTTCATAAAATGGAGTTCATTTAATAATTATATACATTTATCATTTTTTAGGGTTAATTTTTGGGATTTTTTTAAAATACATGAATTTTTTAGAATAGTGAAATAAACTAATTTATTGTATATGTAAGTAAATGAATTTTTGAGTCATGATTGAGTCATGGATTATGAAACAGACCATTTTTTTATAATTCACAAGAAAAAAATAATTTATTTCATCTAAAGAATCATAACTATTTATTGTCTTCAGAAAAATAATAAAATATTGAAAAAATTAATGCGAAAATACCCCCTCCCCCTCTTCTACTATAAATACCACCCATCACCACCTCTTGTAATCTCACCTCTCAAGCCTTGAGCCTTGTCTATATTGTGAACAATACTATTTCCAAACATCTCCCCCACATCCATGAGATTTTGGTCTTAATAAAATGAGAAAACCAATCCCCTAGGAGGTTCTCAAGAAGAAGGAGTCAATAGGTAAAACCCTCTCCCATTTTCTTTAAATTTCTTTTTCTAGTTACATTGTTTTCTTCTATTCTACACAATTACCCTTTTCTTAGTGGCATGAAACCTCCATAATATAATATATACTGAAATTTTATCAGGTTTATGGAATAATTATTTTCAAATCACTTATCTTTTCTCTTGTATTTTAAGAATGAAAACATTGTTCTTGAGGTGCCAGTATACCACCTTCATGGATGACGTTATTTCATCTATTAATATCACCTTCTAGGTTGGTCATGATACCATTTTTATTGTTGAACCATATTATAATCTATTTATTATATCTTATTTAATTTTTTGGAATCTTTTTGTATACATGATATTAATTTAAGAAACAAAATGTGTTTGTTGTGATTAAAAAACATGAAATTAATCCAAACAATTGTCATTAATGATTTATATAATGAATAATCATCATTTATGGAAGCAAAATGGTATTTAAATATTATACAAGTTCATTAATAACATATATGTTCAGTTATATACAACAATCCTCTTTTTACATTTTTACTCATTCGTATATAAAAGTAAATTGATCATGAAAACCATGGAAACTCTTGCTTCCAAGCGATGAAATTGAATTTCGTAACCCACTAAAAGAAAAATAAATAAAATTAATAAAATTATAAAAAAAATAACAATATAAATTGTTCTGTAATTATTAATTAATGAATCTAATTTTATTATTCAAGACATTAAGATCAAGTTCACAATTGTTTCAGACATAATGTAAGGGATTCTTACTGAACCCCCATTATTCATTCAAGTTACTCTTTCTCACCTTTTACCCCCAATGAAATTCTATGTTTTTTATGTAAACATCCTTATTTTTTCTATATTTTCTAAAATAATGTATTAATATCCATTCAACCTTAATGTTTGGGTATATATATGTTTTTAAAAGGTTCCCTACTCAATTCTTCCCGATTAGCAAACTCGATTTAAGATAACATCCTAAATTCCTAATAATTTTCAAGTGTGATAAATAATCTATTGTAATCCATGGTTATTTTAATAAAAGCACTAATTTTATCATAAAAACTATCATGGATCAATTTTCATTTTATACAAACTATTATGTCTTTTTCATTTTAATGAATCTTAAAAGTTATCCCTTAAACTGTACTAAATTTTTTTATTTCTAATGTTTCATAAAAACATGTTTCACTTAAGTTTTTCATATCTTATCATTATATATTCCCATGTTCCTTTATTTATGTCCATGTATTATTTAATTCCTTTCTTTCATGGACACTTTTTTGATTAACCCATATATTATTCTTTTAACATGATTATGATACCCAAATCTTTCTATGGGCAACCCTTATGTTCATGTTTGATTAATTATGTATGATTATTTATGTTGGAATAATGTTCACGAACATGTTATGATGGGGGAAACCAGATATTGCTCTAATAAGTTGGGTATAGTTTGGTATCCTGAGATGTTACGTGCAACGGTCTTGGTGGTAGCCTTGACCTGTGCTTCTTTATGTGCAACGAGATTTGACTCGTGCTCTTCTACGTACATTGAGCCTTGACTTGTGCTAATGTCATGTTTTATGTTTCTTATAAATTTCAAAAAATACATGATTAAATAATCCCATTTTATTATTTATTATGTTTAATCATGTTCCATGCCTGTTTTTATCATTATATTATGCCTCTTAACCCATGTTCTAATCTTTATTTTAATGTATATTCCCTTACTGGGATTTTTAGCTCATACCGTTTTATGTTATCCGAAGTTTATCCTATGAAGATGTAATGGTTCATAGGAAGTTAGAAGCACACGATGGATGATAAATAAATAAATTTTCTATTTATCCCCATGTTTCTAGTTTTATGTACATGGTCTTCCAAGACACTATAATTCATGATCCATATCTTGTAAATTGATGTTTAATTATTCTTAAAATCATGTAATGGTTTTTGTAAAAGGATGGGGTTAATATAGTTGGTATCTATAGAATTTCTAGTGATTTATTTAGATTCCTACTAGAGAAGTTTAGTTTGATCCATATGTATATGACTATGTATAATAAAACATTACTAATTTTGGTAAGTATAGATTGTGGGTATTATCAAGAAAATACACCCATTTCTATATACTAAAGGTGGACATGGTTTTGGTACAGAAGTACCTAGGAGTAACAAGTCCAAAAAAGTGTTACAGGCCTGAATCGGGGAACCTAGTATACGATAATGGGCCTTACCACACAACAGTTTTGACACTCCTGGGGGATATTCTTTGGAAAATTCATAATCTCATTATGAACGATTATTAAGGGAACACAAAAATGTCGATAAGGAAATATGTTAGGAATCAAATCATGGATAACCTAGATTGAAACCTAGGGAATCACAATATAGGATATACCATTCCTTTTAGAGTTTATTATTTTATGTTTAATGTTTCATATATATAATTATTATCTAAGTATTCATTCCCCAAAATTTCACATTATTTTTCTTACTTAATTGAAGGAATGGAAAAAACATGTGCCAATAATCTATGTGATAGTCAATGTAATGATTCCCTGATGATATGAAAAATATGATTGAAACGAGTGATCAAAACTTCATGATAGTAATTATTAAACTAGATCATGTTATGAATAGTAACATGAATCAGTTTGAATTCCCTCATTATCCTAATAAATATCATTTTTTCATCGAATCCTTCTTGAAGAAAACTTCTCCCATGCTTGGTGTATCTTCTAATACCCTCATTATTGAACAATGCATTGCCTCCATTGAGAAGATGTTATCTATCCTCCATTTCTCAAAAGAAGAGATAGTTTTTCTAGAAGTTTATTGTTTTATTGGGGAATATAATTAGTGGTGTCCACTGATCATGAACACAACGTCTAATGAGGAAATTGATTCCACGGATTAGGAAGATTTTGGGGAAATTATTTTTAATAAATATTTTCCTTGAACCCTCCATCTCAATACTGAAAGAGAGTTCCTCGGATTTATGAAGAAGGAGAAAGAGTCTATTGGGGAAAATGAATTAAACTTTATAAGGCTTGTAAGACACACCTACATATTTATCATGAACACTGAAAGCAAGTTCGATCACTTCTTTAGTAGACTAAATCCATGTCTATGAAAAGTCGAGACTTCAAATTTTATGAGGAGACTTTTTGTTGTGCGTACATAGTTAAAATGAATATCGGAGACCTTCAATGGTCTCATGCACCTGATGAAAAAAGTTTAAAATGGATTCTAATATGGGTGGACCAGTAATTAAATCCCATGATGGAAAAAAGACCAAATATCCCACCTTTCAAAATTGGGGGAAGAATCATCTATGAAACTGTCTAAAGGGAACCAAGAAATGCTTAAAATGTTAAGTAATGGGGCATCTAGATAAGAAATATCGAAGGGATATGAAGAATTACACTAATGTGGAAGAATAAAGGAAGGATCAGATCAATACACGGCCTGTAGTGAAGTGTTTCAACTTCAAGGAACATGGGAATTTTGAAAACCAATTCCCCAATACTATGTTTTTCCAAGGCAATCAAAAACAACCTACAAGGAAATAAGCGTTTAATCTATCACTACTACTGATGTGGATTTGGAAAATGATGTGGTGACATGTATGATGGTTATTCATTCAATATTAGAGAATGTATAATTTGATTCATGTTCTATGAATTCTTTCATTTCCTTTATGTTTAGTAGAAATATTCATAACCCACCTCAAAATTTAGAGGTTGAGTTATCTACGAGAGCATCAAATGGAGAATTTTTTGCATCCTAAGTACATAACTCCTCCTCGGTTATTTTGTGTGGACTAAACCTCCCAGAAAATAATTTCATACACTCTTTGGTAGAGTTTGATATTATATGGTTAGGTATTGGATTTCTTTATACAAATCCAACATCAACTATTAGGAATGGTAGATCACTCTTCACATCCTGAAACATCCCCCAATTATTTAAAAATGTAAGGAGGAAGATGAATTTCATTAAGAATCATCATCTCAAGTGTGTATATTAATACCTTTTGAGAAAGCATATCCCGCTCAAATGATTGAGGAAAATGATATAATCATTCATGAAGACATGCCCATCGTGACAGATTACACTAATGTATTCTCTGAAGAATTTCCTAGACTTCCTCAAGATCGAGAGTCTGATTTCTCAATTGAACTTATTATTGGATCTCTTGTTATATCAAAAACACCTTATATAAAGTCCATAGTTTACCTAGAATAACAAATGAAGCAGTTACATGGGAATTTGAAAAAAGGTTTTATACACTTGAGTGCTTCACCATGGGGTGTGTCAGTTCTCTTCGTCAAGAAGAAGGATGGATCAATACACCTCTACTTTTATTATCGTGAACTAAAAAAATCACAAAAAAAAAAAGAAAAAGAATCCACAACAATTGATAGATGACTTTTTAGATCAGCTACATGGGGCTAGTTATTTCTATAAGATGGACCTCCAGTCAGGATTTCACCAATTAAAGGTGAGTAAGGAATATATAAATAAAAGTACCTTTCGAATGAGGTATGGACATAATAAGTTCATAGTGATTCTATTTTGACCCACTAATTCTACATCAATTTTCATGGAATTAATGAATATACACTTTAGAGAGTACTTTTACAAATTTGGGGTAATTCTTTTTGATGATGTTATGATATACACTAATAGCAAGGAGGAATATGAGGTGAATTTGAATAATGTGTTTCAGACTTTATGAAGGGAGAAAATATATGAAAATTGTAGTAAATGTGAGTTCTGTATGGAGGAAGTATCAATATTGGGTCATGTTATCACCAATAATAGAATATTTGTGGACCCATGTTAGACAAAGGAAATCGAAGAGTGGCCCAGGAAAATATATTTAATGGACATCCACATTTTTCTTGGTCAAACAGGGTATTACGGTTGACTTTTGAATAAAATCTCATCATTTTAAAACCCAATAACCAAGATAACATTAAAGGGAGTAATGTTTTTCTAGGATTAGGAATGTGAGGATAGATTTAAAAGAGAACAAAAAGTATCTTATCACCGCATCAATACTCACACTCTTGAAAAGTGGGGAACTTTTTGTGGTGTACAGCGATGCATCAAAAAAGTTTACTGTATATTTAATTATTTAAAATGAACAATTGATAGCCTACACCACAAGGCATTTGAAAATCCATGAGAAAAACTATCCCATGAATGATCTGGAGTTAGAAGTTGTGATCTTTGCATTGAAAATATGATATCGTTATCTCTATTGGGAGAAGTGTGAGATATATACTAACCACAAGAGTCTGAGATATATATTCACATAGAATAATATTAATATGTACTAACAAATATGGTTATATCTCATCATGTATTATGACTACTCAATCTGATACCATCCTAGTAAAGAAAATAAGGTAGCAGATGATATTTGTTGAATGGATCATGTATCTTTATTAATGATAAAAATTGAGAAGTATGAAATTTTATTAGACATAAAAAAGTATAAAAATTGGAATCATTAAGGTAAGAACATCATAAATCCTTTATCAAATGATTTCTCAACCATCTCTTATGGTGAAAATAAAGGATCCTCAAAGAAATGATGTGGAAATTAAAAAATTGGTGGAAGCTATCCAAAATGGAAAATCCTCTGAGTTCATGATAAGTGAGGATGGATTCGTATTATTTGGATCGCGTCTATGTTTATTAGCCAATCTATATATAAATAATGATATTCTGAATGATGCATGAAGATCAAACTTCTCTATTCACCAAGGGATCATAAAGATATTTTGAGATCTCCAAGAGATCTTTTTTTATAACAATATGAAAAAAGAGACCACTAAATATAAATAAAATTGTCTGGAATGTTAGAAAGTGATGGATGGCAGGAAAAAGTAAAAAGGGGTAATACAACCATTAACTGTACTATCATGGAAATTAGAAAAAATCACCATGGACTTTGTCACTAAGCTTCTAAATATATCCAGAAGAAACAATGCAATATGGGTTATTATGGATCATCTTATAATGATACCTCACTTTATCACAATTCAAGAGTACTTCTCCCTAGATCAACTTGCATGGATATACATCAATGAAGTGGTAAGGCTGCATGGATTACCACTATCTATTATATCCGACCATGATCTGAGATTGACCTCCATGTTCTTGAAAAGTTTATAATATTATCTAAGCACTGTGTTGAACTTCAGTAAAACCTATCATCCTAAAACTGTTGGAAAATTTGAGAGGGCTAGTTAAAAATTGGAATACATGTTGAAAAAGTTTTCAATGTACATAAAAGGAGGATAGGACCAACACCTTCCAATAGAAAATGCTCCTACAATAATAGTTTCAACTTGAGAATCCAAATGGCTCCAAATGAATCCCTTTATTGTAAAATATGTAGAACACTATTATACTAGGATGAGGTCAGTTAATTTGAGCTGCTAGGACATAAAATGGTCAAAGAAATGGTGGAGTATGTGAAATCCATTAAGTAGCACATCATTGCATCCCAAAGTCGACAAAATATTTATTCAGAATATCCCTAATGAGACCTTGAGTTCAAAGTTGGGGACATGGTATTCCTATGCATATCTCCATTGTAGAAGGTCATGAGATTTGGAAGGAAATGAAAGCTAAGTCCCAGGTGTAGTAGCCCCTTCTAGATTCTCGATCGTGTTAGAGCTATAGCCAATCAACTTGAAATTTCACCTACCATGTCTATAGTACATGATGTATTCCATATATCCATCTTAAGGAATTACATACTAGATCCTTCATATGTACTGACTTAATAGGTGGTATAGTTGGAGAATGATCTTTCTTATGAGAAGCAACTCATGAAGATCTTGGATCATAGAGATAAAGTTATATGCAACAAGACCACTCACCAAGTCAACGCAATTTGGTAAAACCAAAAGTACAAAGATGCGACATGGGAACCAGGGCAAGTGATGAAATAGAAGTACTCACACATGGTTTCAACTTATAATGTAAAATGAAATTTTTGTGTAGAAATTTCATAAGGGAAAAGAATTTAATAACCCAAAGATTAATCTATAGAAATTACCTTCTTATAATTATTTCATATGGAATAAAACCATAGATAACCCAATATATAATTTATAAATGAGGAATTAATTAAATAATAAGTGTTTATATAAGTTAGGGAACCTATAATGATGAAATAGTAACATGACCTTTGGAATAGTAATGTGACCCTTATGAATAGTAAACCAGTCATTTGAATAGTAACCACACAAATGAAAGTATAAATAAAAATTATACATCTTATAAGTGACACTATGGTATAATTATATAATAGTATAAGAAAATAAATATTCAATAAAATTATTAATTAAGTGTTGGTATTTTTTATAATCCATAAATATATAATTAAAATTTTCTCAATAATTTAATAATTTAAAAGAAAATTATTTTTCATAAAATATATTCATATATTATTGTTTTGATGTTCTAGGATTGTTATATAATTTTATGAGACCTTAATAATTTTTTCATAGTGTTAGAATAATAGTTTTAATTTTTAAATATGTATTTTCCAAAAAATTTAAAGATTTTATTTAAAAATTAAATTTATCATATTCAGAAAATTATTTTAATAAAATGGATTTTATTTTTTAATTCTACACATTGATAAATGGTTAGGGTTAATTTTTGGTATTTTTCTAAAATAATTGAATTTTTGTGAATAGTGAAATATGGTAACGTAGAGTATATGTAAGTAAATATATTTTTGAGTCATTATTGAGTCAAGGATGATGTAAGTGGACATTTTTTCTAATTCACATGCACAAAATATTGTATTTAGTACCAAGAATCATCAATATTTCTTTTCTTGAGTAAAATAATAAAATATTGAATAAAATAATGAGAAAACACCCTCTCCTCCAATATAAGTACCACCCATTACCACCTATTCTCCTCAAACCTATAAATCCTTGGTATTTTACTATATTATTCCCAACAATATTCCCAAAACTCTAACCCACTTTCAATATCTTTTTTCTTAACAAAAGAAAAAAACCAATCCCCTATGAAGGTTTCCAAGAATAGTGAATCAAGAGGTAAAACACTCTTCTGTTTTCTTTCAATTTCTTTTTCAAGTTCATTTATTTTATTATCTTCTACTCACATACCCATGTACAAGTGTAATGAAACCTCTAGTATCTCATATATACTATAAATTTATAATTATTATGGAATAATTCTTTATCAAATCACTTCTCCTCTCAAATTTATTTTAAGAATGAAAACATCATTTGTGGTTTGTCGATCTACAACCTTCATGGACGTTGTTCTTTCATCCTTCAATTTCACCTTCAAGGTTTGTCATCAAACAATTTTTATGGTTAACACATATTATAATATATGTATTATATATTATTTAATTTTTTGGAATCATTTTTTACACATGGTATTAATTTATAAAACAAAATGAGTTCCTTAGGATTAAAAATTTCTTAATTAATATAAATGATCATCATTAATGTTTTATCTATTGAATAATCCTAAATTATGGAAAAATGGTATTTTAATATTATATATGTTCATTAGAAACATATATGTTCATTTTTGGGAAACTATCCTCATTAAACATGTTTTTTCATACTTCTATAGAAGTAAATTGATCATGAAAACTAAGAAAACTCATGCTTTAGGGTGATGAAATTGAATTTCACAACCATAAAAAGCGACATAAAGGAACGTAATAAAATTATAAAAATTAAATAAAATAATAAAGTTTTCTGAACTTATAAATTAATGAATCTAATTTTCTTATTCAGGATATTAAGATCAAGTGCTGAATCGTTTCGGACATAAGGTAAGGTATTCTACCCCAACCACCATTATACCATCGACTTACACTTTCCCTCTTTTTACCGAAATGAAATTCTATTTTATATTTAATTACATAATATAAATGATATTTATTTTTTAAACACACTTTTATGATGTTTTATGCATCCTTCATTTTCTGTGATATGCATGTTTTTAAAAGGGTCCTTACTCAATTCTTTTTGATAAGCAAGCCTAGTTTAAGGGAACATCCAGAATTCTTTCCCATTTTCAAGTGTGCTCCATAATATTTCTTAAGCCATCATTATTTTTATAAAATTAATCATTTTATCATAAAAACTATCATGGTTCAATTCTAGATTTATACAAACAATTATTCATTTTCTATTTCAAAGAATCTTGGAAGTTTTCCCTTAAATCGTACTAAAATGTTTTATTTTAAAGTTTCTTAAACACTCGTTTCACTTTAGTTTGACATATTTTATCATGATATATGACTATATTAAATTATTAATATCCATGTCTAATTTCGTTCCTTTATTTCATTGATCATTTTATGATATACTCATTTATTATTCTTTTAACATTATTATGATATCCAATTCTTTCCCTGGGTAACCCTTATGTATATGTTTGATTACATATGTATGATTATTTATGTGGAAAGAATATTCATGAAAATGTTATGAGGGGTGAACATAGTTAGAAAATTAATTAATTGTCTAAATTTTATTCTCATGAGAAATTATGTTCCATGGTCTCGGTGGTATCATTGACTCGTGATCCTCTATGTGCAAAAAACAACGAATTGTGCTCTTATATGTTCAACGATCCTTGACTCATGCTAAACCCATGTTTTATGATGATTAAAAATTACTATGAATACAATATTATATGATACCATGATATGATTCATTATGTTTAATTGTGTCTCATGCTTATTTATATCATTATGTAATGCCTCATAACCCATGTTCTAAGATTTATTTTACGGTTTCTTCCAATACTGGGATTTTTAGCTCATCACTTTGTTTTTTTTATACCCAGGTTATCATATATAGATGTAAGGGATTAAAGGAAGGTAGGATCTTGTAATGGATAATAAATAATTATATTTATATGTTTCCCCGTGTTTTTAGTTTTATGTACCCAATCTTCTAAGAAACTAGACTTTATGATCCGGGGCATGTAAATTGATGTTTAGATATACATAAAAACATGAAATGATTTGTGTAAAAGTATAGGGTTTCTATATTTTCTATTTTATAGTTTTAAAACCCTATTATAAATTATTAGGACCCATTTTGGTTTGATCTATTACTTTTGTGGGAAACCTATGTTTTCAAATGATTTGAGGGGGTTCTCATTCATAAATCTCAATCACGTGGTGTGTAGATTTAGGAACACATATCAAGTGTTATTCTTGTTCAGGAAAGATGATAATTTAGAGTTACATGTTTTGAATGGGGTACACAAGCCTTGTACTGGGACTTGAACTTGTATTCAGGTACCCATCTTGATAGCCGAAGTACACGGCTAGACCCCATATGGGTTGTACTCCATGTAGAGGTGCACGGTCAGGAAACATATATGGTCAGACAATTTTAGGAAAATAAATAGGCACCCTATGTAGGGTACATGAAATTTACCAAATTCATATGCTGCATACTTGTTCTTTTATGTGACATGTTTTTCTAGACTACATGACTGGGTGGGGATTTGGGGTTACACTCTATGTACTAGGAATACACACCATGTACAACCTGCTTGCAACACTTTTTAGATTTTTTGTAACAGTATGTCCAATAGTCGGAATTAGAACGATGACCATTCTATTTTGAGTATCTTTTTACATATATTGATATTATGAAACCATTGGGTTGATTTTTTTGACACTTATGTTTCTTTTCAATATTTTTCCTAATTAGATAGTTTCTTTATATAGTAACTGAATATAGTTATCTCCATATAGTGAGATGTTGATCTAATATGAGCAATGAGATATCTCTTATGACTGATGGTTTTGTAGCACTTTATTTTAATATGTCCCCTGATGAGATTTTACCTTTTTTCAGGGGATTCAATGTGATTAGTTGTTTTGAGGATCCCCTATAGGATTCCTCTACATACGTTTCGACCTAAAGGATATCGTGTAGGATGAATCTCTCTTATTATTATTACTTAGGGCCCCTTATGAAATACATTAACTTACTTGAAAACCTAGGAAATCCATTGTTAGATCCCTTTACTTGTACTCTATTCCATGGATCCTATTTGGGATACCTCAGTTTATATACCGTCAAGGATCCCATGTAGTATTCCCCCTTTTAGCTTCACTATTGAGGATCCCATGTTGGATTCATTTTCTTATGTATATAATCTAACAATATCATGAAGGATGACTCTCCTATTTTTTTATATGAGGGAACTAGTGGGGCCTATATGTTTGACTAACCTTGAGCTAGTATGTCTATAGTGGGTTGAGATGGTAGTGGGTTTCATCACAGAACTCGTACTGAACATGAAATCTCAATAGGTTTAGATGGTAGTGTTTGGTTTAGGAATTCATCCACCCTCACTATTTAGTTTATATGTTCACATTTTTATAATTAATGCAACAATGATTACAAGAGGTTATTCTGAGATGGTGGATGATGAGCCTAACAAGATGCTTCTTTCTTTATCTTTGGGATACTCGTAGGTGTTTCATGGGATTTGTCATTGAGTGTTTCTATGGTTTTTATTTTGTTATGGCACCTATATATTCTTAATAGGATATGTCTTTCAGTATGTATGTATTTGGATGTTCTTCACATGTTTTTTGATGTTATTGAAGATGATTCCTCTCCCCAAAATTTTTTGTATAATGAGGAGGATTCCACTCTCCT
The DNA here is from genome assembly GCA_963277665.1 of Viscum album. Lineage (NCBI taxonomy): Eukaryota > Viridiplantae > Streptophyta > Magnoliopsida > Santalales > Viscaceae > Viscum > Viscum album. The sequence goes on along the minus strand of OY728136.1, from coordinate 601,639,373 downwards.
CGAATTCTGTTTTTTAAGGAGGATGATTATAGTCTCCTAGATTCGGGAATGGATTCCCAACTAGTTATACTCATGGATGATTATGCATTCTCGAGTCCTAAGAATTATTACACTCTCCTAAGTTATGGGGATTATTTCTCTCTCCTAGGTAAATTACTTGACCTTGATTTTGGGAATGTATTTATACAATATTGGATAATTAGGGGTTATTATGATCATCTACGTGATGGGGATGATTACACTCTACTTGATCAGAGACATCAGGGGGTGGAAATGTCATCCCACTAGTGATCTCTCCTTGCACATCACCTAAGTTTTGGACCCTTATGTATCATCTAAGTATCATTTTCATAATCTCTTTTAGAATGGGACCTAGGTTTTATACATCAAACTAGTTTCACATAATTTTAGTTGTATAGAATCCATCTCAGTGACCTTTTATAGGAGTTTCCGATGGTATATGGACTCCTTCATTATAGAGAATCGAGGTGAGTACAGGTGAACCCAAGGCTAAGACATGTACCCCCACATGGTGATGTTTCTTGCATAGATACATTATTGACACTACTTGAAGCAAGAATTGTCGATAGGGATTAAAGAACTAGATATTGACTTAATTATACACAACATCGGTTGTATAAAATCTATCACAATTATTGTTTCACAATATGTAAAGGCGATCATGATTACAAACCCAAGGATAAACTTCTATTGATTTATTATATTTATTTCACCTTACTCATGTATATACATACATATATATAAATATATGGTAAATATAAATATATACCTATATAAATATAGATATACATGATGAAACCTTTCCCAATTGACCAGGTCATGAACCCATGGATCAACGGTGGGTTTATATTATTTTTTTATTTCTTTTCTCCAATTTTGACCCGTCTAAGATTAGAATATTACATGTGAATTCACTTGTGAAAAAATATTTATTGGTTCATCACTGTGGTGGCCTAATGTGATTATTTCTCACACCTATACATGCACCTCGATGTGCATGTAGAACTTAATAATACTTTTCATCTTGTTCAAAAATTCATTGTAGATAGGGATGATGTAACATCCCTAGTTTTAAAAAAGAACCACTATGTTCAATAGTGCACAGGATACGCTACATCGAGCTTAAAAGAATAACTAAATATTATTTTTTAAATGTTACCATTATAATCTAGCCTTGGAATGGCGGGAATGAATATTATAAACTGAATTATAAAAATATGGTTTACACAAGATTAAATAATGGTTCATTGGTTACTGAATTTATTAGAAATGTAAATAAAACACAATTTCATATAAATGATTTGTTTTACTAATAACCTATTTAAAATAGAATAATTGTGTTCATAAAATCATTTCACTGTTTATGGATTTTTATATGTTATACATTAAATGTAATGATTAAATTAATTACTTAAACTACTATTTTTTTAATTTGTAAAAATTAATTCTATATGTTGTATTAGAAGGTCCAAATTATGTAAATAGGTCCCTTTTATTTTTGGATATTATATTTAGGAACTTCATTAATTGTTTTTATTTATAATGGTTAAAGGATAAATCATGTAAATTAGGGTAAAAAATAATATTATAATAATATAAAACTACATTATCATGTGTCTTAATCATATTGGATGAGAAATTTCTAACCCTGAGCATTATTGGGTGTAATTTAAGACCCCATGGATCAAAATGGGTTTGATACTGACATGTTATAATTAATAATTTAAAGTAAAGAGAAATTTAACATAAACATGTGTCTTTTTACTGATAAAATTTTAATATATTGCTATATAACTGATATATTTGACTATAAATATTCATTATAAAGATAAAAATATTATCTACATCATGGTATTTTATTTATAACTTTTATCCATTAAATAAATGAATTTATTTATGACACAATTATGATGTAGTGATTACATTATTAGTTATAGATTCAAATAAATGATATTATAAATATTAAAAGAAATGTAAATTGTACATTTTGATGACATAAATGAGTTTTTTTGGATTATTATGACATGTTATTTTTTATTTAATGTATTTTTTTGAATGAATCATGTTTTTATTACTTGAAAAAACTCAATTACTAAATAGTTTCCAAATTGACATAAATGAGTTTTTTTAAAACAATACTATTTTACTAAATGATATAATAGTCATAAAAATCTAATATTTATTAAAATGATTTATATAATGTTAAAAATTTCATTATTTATCCACTTTATGTTATCTTGACATTTTATAGTAAATATATAAACCATATAGTGTAAAAATACAAGATAACATGGTAAGAGTTAATTTATTTAACTAAGGGTTAAAGCCAAAAGATAAGGTTAAATATGTGATCTAAACATGTATAAAACCTACTGGTTGAGGTTATTTCAACCCATAATCTTATTATAATCTAAATATATCACTTTTTAGATATTATAATTGTAAAATAAATTTATAATAAATTAATATTTCAAGACATTCCTAAAGTGCCCCTCCTCCCTCTTATAAAAGGCACCCACCTCTATCCACTTACTCACACCTCTTAAGCCCTTTGTCTTGACCAAATTCTGATACAATAAGCTCCCAAAATCCATCAATAATTCCTATATTCCATTCCTTGGTTATAACTAAATTCAGTAAATCCTTTTGGCTCAAAGAAAAAGGAGTTACCTAATTTAGAGGTAACGTTTTCTCTCAAACTCCTTTCATTCATTTTCCTTCTACAACCCCCTAAACTCTATTTATTAAAATATTTTGAAAAAAACCAGTATCAAAAATATATTAGGATGTTTTTATTCTATGTTTTAAATCTACATTTACACACACCTCCATCTAATGGATAAATAACATATTGTTTCGGTGTACGGTGAACTAGTGCCTCATGAAATGAGGATTGTTCAATTTTCTCCTACCACCCCACATAGTGGTCATTATGATTGAAATATATTTATATATATGATATATATTATATTTATATTGTATCTATTATTATTTAATTTTTATTTTCAACATACCATTAAGCTTTCCATAATATGTAAATATGGTAATTTCACTTTAGGAAGTGTGGACTACCGCCCCCTCAAAGTGATATGACTCGTTAATTCCATACATGAAATGTATAAAGGTTTTAATTAATAAACTTCTATAACATATATAAAAAATATATTATACTAGAATTATAATGTATGTTTTTATCATTTAGTTTTCATTCCTTTAATATGACAAAGAAATAAAAGTAGTGTTCATGTGTATCTACGGCCTACCGTCTCCTTGAACGGTGAATTTCATTTCTTATCTTCAAATGTTATTTACCATAATAAATATTTATATACTAGATATATATGATATTTAAATCATTAATAATATTATAGATATGATGTAATTTTTACCATAGGTACAATTTACATCAAAATAAGTTCATTTTCAACTCAAGTCCCAAATAGTGACAAAACAACCGATATGAACTTAAGTAATTATGTAATTTTTAAAACATGGTAACAAGTGATATAAAAAGAATAATAAACATGAAAAATTATATAAGGAAATTATAAATTAACCAAGTTTTATTATTCAGGAACATAACTATTGTACGTGAGGAGTTGGACTCAAGGTAATGGAATTTCTAAACTCAATTCCCACTCATTGTGTTTTACCTATTATTTTTTGATTATATTATGCCTATATTATGTATAGAATAATTGTTTATTTATTTATGTTTTATTTTCAACTTACATTTGAGTGGATATACTATTTCTACACATAATCACCACATTTATAAATTCTTACATCAATTATTCGGACTTTTTAAGATAAATCATAACTCAATCTCCATTCATTGAGTTAAATATCAATGTCATTAGTTTTGTTTTTCCAAGAATATGTATTTATGAAGTCTTATTGTTTTAAACATAATATACACTTATATATGGTGTATTTATATTTTTCAAAAATAATTATGTCTTTGATTTATCCTTAATCTATTGATACGATATTTCTTACAGGACTACGTCTCAATATCCTTTCATTGAGGAAAATAATGATATTTTTCAAATTTATTATCCTATAAGGTGTCTATAAAAACCTTTTGAAATTTTATATCTTCAATTTATATATTTTCAGTATATTTATAGTTTCTTTTGATGTTATTATTTTATGATTTGTATTCAAGTGTTTCTCAAGTGTTACAAGACTCTTTAACTACACATCATTTTAAATGTTTTAAAGAATACTTATTCTCAATGTTTCTCATTGATTTACATGTTATAAAAAGGGGTTTATGGATTTATTTATATGGAAATTAATTTTTTAAAATTTTTAATTCCTTTAATAAGTTTCGAAGTTGTATGGAACACCTTAATTCAAAAATCTTCTTTTTTAATGTTTTAATTGTGTTTTCAAAATGGATTGATTAATTCAATAAATTTTAATATATTTTTTATATATACATAATGAATGTAATTTCTCACTTTTTTCACTATTATTTATTGATGTTTAAATCACATGTTTACCATTTTATTTTAAAATAATGTGTTTTCATTTAAGAGTGTGAGACCTGTAAAGATAAAATGTGATTTCAAAATGGAAAGGTCCTTTTTTTCTTTAAGCTTGGATTATGTGTAATGATTATGTAATTGTTCTTGGGAGTTGATTAATTATACAGGTTGTTTTAGGATAATCCAAGGGTGTGTGATCCTGTGATAACTCACCAATGCATTGGGTACTGTGATGGAGGTAAACATTAAGGTTTCTCATAAGATAATTAGGGAATATATTGTGATGGTTATTTCAAACATAACCCTTAAGGTTACTCCCAATGTAGTTGTGAAAAATAAAATGTAAGTATGATATATATTCCACAAGTTAACATTATGTTTTAATTTTTATTTGAATATTATTAGGAATCTTATTACTACATTATGTAATCTAAATATTTTATGTTTTATGGGTGAGAATTTTGGTTTTGTGAAACTTATTTAATGCACTTTAAATATTCATTGACTAAAAGTTTTATTCGTTATTTTATATTCCTTACAGATATTTTTATACTCATCCCAAGATTTTGAAATTTTTTCCACAGGGTATAAGGATGGGTAATAGAAAATAATAATTCAATAATACTTTTATTAATAAAGACGAAATCATGTTTTGTTTAAAGTGTTTCCTTTGGTGAAAAGAGTGGATAGTGAGTGTCACTGTCCACGTGTAATGTTCGTGTCTACTATTTAATAGTTATGTCTTGATTATATAAAACTATTAAACTAAAAATATCCTTAATTTGAATTCATGACTTAACTCAATATTTTCTAACGTTTATGTTTTGGGCCTTATAGCTAGTATAAGAGGATGGTTTAGATAACATTGGAGATTAGTATGTTTTCTTAAGGGTTAGGGATATCATCATGTGTTTATAATTTTATGGTAGATCATAAGTCCAATGTCTTAGAAACATGTTTTTCGGATTTATGATTTTAAATATTAAGGTGACTAATGGTATTTTTGGAAACATTCACCATTTAGGAAATGATGGGTTATTAATTTTTTGGATGCAAAAGGTGAGGTATGAGATAAATTTTGATGTTAAAATATGTTATGGTTATTTTTTCTAATTTTATCTCATTTTTGGTAATGTTATAAAATTATATGGTTTTTGAAAAGGGACAACCCACATACTGTGTTATAACTCATTATATCAAAAAAATCTATGGGAATCCAAACCACAACCGAAGTACGACTAGGACTTATCACCTACCACTAGACTACATGAAGTCTCTAGTAAGTATGACTTATTGTTTTTAGTTAAATGATTTTATGGATTAAGAATAAGTTTATTTTTGGAACTTATGTTTTATCAAATGGATATCTTTAGTATAGGAAAATTATTTGGTGATTAAGTTATAAATGTTATTTTGGTAGACATTCACTATTTTGGGAACACATTATGCCTAAGGAAAATATAATAATCTACGATTTCATTTTGCAATTAGTAGTTGAATTTTATTTTAGAAGAATCTATGTTTTTATTTTGTACATATAGATATTTTATATATTTATGGAAATGATTAACAAATCATGGAGAATATGTGATTAGGTTAATTACTTTTAAGAAATATACATTAGTAATAGGTGATGTTTTTTGAAGATTAATGTTAATATTTAACGTGGAGGACTATGTGATCAAATTATTTTGAATTTTTGGTTTCAATCATAGTTTGGAATATTCTAAGGAATTTTAAGGGAATTTTTTTGTTGAATGTTATATGTCGTACTTGGGTATTACTTGTTGAACTTTGGTGATTAAAAGTATTTCTTGTAAATGATTATTCTCTTTGTGGGATTATCTGATCTTGTAATAGACATTTTGGTTTTGGTTAATATTTAAAGGTAGTGGAAATAAATATCTAACCATTTTTGGATGATATTATTTTTTATAATTTTAGTATAGTGCTCCATGCATGAAAAAATCATCATAAGTATTCATCGTTTGGAGAAAAGGATGAGTTTTTTGAAGAAATTGATTAAGGGAAGAAACTCTACATGTCATGTAAGTATATTTCCTTATGTTATTTTTCTATTTAGTTTATAAATTCCACAACATTATGAAGTGGATATTAAATCAAAGAAGAAAATCCTTTTACATTTTCTTACTATGAAAATCAAATACCACTTAACCCATCGCAATTTTCTGGTTTTGTGGAACTTAACGTTCTCCGGATCATTATTTCATTCACTATTCATCAAAACAATATGGTTAGTTTTTCTTAAATATCCATGTTTTCTTATTTGGAACCCTGCTATGTGTTAACCCAGGTGACCTTTGTAAGTCACTTTTTATCTTTTAAAGTGGAAGTTTTATTAACCCATTTTCTGATGTGGGTTTGCAATAAAGATATTTTGAAAATTCATACCCTAGTTACTAACTAAAAATTCAAATTCTGAGGATGCAATTTATTAAATAGTGAGGGTTGTAAAATTATATTTTTAGACAGAAACACTATGTTCAATACCACCCATGATACGCTACATCGTGATTAAATAAACAACTAAATATTATTATATAAATGTTACCGTTATAACCTAGAAATTAGAAAGGCAGGAATAAATAGTCTAAAATGAATTATAATATTATAGTTTACACATGTTTAAATAAGGATTCATTGTTTAAAAAATTTATTAGAAATAGAAATAAAAAGAAATTGAAAATAAAGTATGTATTTTAATGAAAAAAACTTTTCCAAAGAGAATAATTGTTTTTATAAAATCATATCACCCTTTATGTAATTTTATATGTTATATATTTAATATAATGTTTAAAATTCATCTTATATGTTTTCTAGATATGATATAATAACTTATCCAATTTTTTTATAAAAGAAGTATTTTTCAAAAAAAACAAATTACCACATTTTGATAGAGAACCATTTTTAATTTGTGTTTTTTCAATTTAATGTATTATATTTAAACAAATAAACTTTTTATTTAGAATCCGGAAATAAAAATTTACTTTGGTTGAGTTTTTGTATTTTTTTGATAAATTTTTTTTAATGAACGGTGAAAAATACTGTATTTTAATTCAAAACGGCCTTTTCATCTCATTTTTATAATAGTTAGATTTTCATTTTAATTGGTTTTAAAGTTTAATTATATATTTTTTATCATTTAATCCAATTTTTATCATTTTATATAATTTCACATTGAAATTAGATATAAACTCATGTTAATTTTTTTATGTTTAATACTTTTTAAAAACATGTTGTATTATTTTGGCAATGGAAATTAATTTTAAATTAATTACTAAAAAAAAAATTTAATATGAAAAAATGGATTATATATTTGGAATCATAGGGAAAAAATTATGTAAATAGGTACCTTTTATTTTTTGATATTATGAATAGTAACTTTAGTAATTATTTTTATTTACCATGGTTAAAGGGTAAATCAAGTGAATAAGGGAAACTATTAATATTATAATAATATAAAACAACCCTAATAGGAAGTACTAAACATAATGTATGATATATGGCCTACTATGAGAATTATTTGGTCTAATTTAGGTCCCCATGGATCCACTTTGATGTGATAATGACATGTTATAATAATTAATTTAAAGTAAAGAGAAATATAACATAAACATGTATCTTTTTTTTAAAATAAATTTTAATATAGGGTTATATAATAAGTATATTTGACTATAATTATACATTATAAATATAAAAATACTTCCTACATCATGGTATTTTATTTATAATTTTTATACATTAAAGAAATAAATTTATTGGTGACACGATGATGAGGCAGTGATTACCTAATTAATGAAAGATTCAAATAAATGATATTATAAATATTAAAATAAATGTAATTTGAACATTTTGATGCCATAAAATAATTTTATGGATTATTAGGTCATTTTATATTTGAGTTAATGTATTTTTTTATAAGTAATAATGTTTTTATGACTTTATCAAAAATCAATTACTAAATAGTATCAAAATTGACATTAATGTGTTTTTAAAACAAATATTATTTTATTAAATGATATAATGGTAATAAAACTTTAATATTAGTCTAAATGACTTTTATGATTTTAAAATTTTCTTTAATGATCCACTTTGGGTTCTCTGGGCATTTTTTAGTAACTATATTAACCATATATTGTAAAAATACAGGAAGATGTGGTAAGAGTTAATTTATTTAACTAAGGGTTAAAGCCAAAATATATTGTTAAATTGGTGAAATAAAATTGTCTAAAACCTATTGTTTGAGTGGATTTAAACACATACTCATCTTATCCTCAAAACAGTTCACAATGAATATATTATAATTTGAAAACAAATAATAATAATATAATATTTGAAGACTTTTCTAAAGTTCTCATCCTCCCTCTTATAAAAGGCCACTAATTCTACCCACTTACTGACACATATCAAGCCCCTTGGATCACCCAAATTAGACACAAATAAACTCTCAACATCCCTCAATTACTCTTATAATCCTTTCCTTGGACACAAGGCAATTCAAGAAAGCCTTTTGGCTCAAATCAAAATGACTTACCCGGTTTAGAGGTAACGTCTTCTCTCAAGATTCTTTCCTTTATTTTCTTTCTCCAACCCCCCAATATATCATTTATCCATTATTTTAAAACAAAAACAGTATCCTAAATATAATATAATTTTTTTATGCTATTGTTTAAACCTAAACTTACACACAACTCCATCTAACGGATATAGAGCATATTGTCTCTTTATATGGTGAACTACTGCCTCACGAAACAATGATTGTTCAATTTTTTCCTACCACCTCTCATGGTGGACATTATGATGGAATCGTATTTATATATGATATATATTATATTTATATTTTCTATATTCTTATGTATTTTTTTATTTACAATATTATTTTAAGATTTCAATAATGTGTAAATATGATAATTTAAATTGAGGATGTGTGGACTACTACCCACTCAATCTGATATGACTCATTCATTCTATACATGGAATGTATAAAGGATAGAGGTAATGAACATATGAAATATATATAACATAGATAATATACAATAATTATAATATAATTATGTATCATTTAGATTTCATTCCGTTAATATGACAGTGAAATTAAAGTAGTGTTCAAACGTACGTACGACCTACCGTCTCCAAGAACGGTACATTTTATTTATTATCTCCAAATTTTATGGAATATTATAAATACATATATAATGGATATATATTATATTTAAATCATTAATAATATTCTGTAATTGATGACTTTTGACCATATGGACAATTTACATCAAAACATGTTCATTTTCGACTGAAGTGTTGAATAGAGACAAAACAATCGATATGAACTTAAATAATTATGTAATTATTATAATATGGTAAAAGTGATATAAAAGAAATAATAAAACTAAAAAATGGTCTCTATAAATTTTAAATTAACCTAAGATTATTATTTAGGAACATAACGATTGTACGTGATGAGTCAGACAAAAGGTAACAGAATTTTTAAACTCAATTTCATATCATTGGGTTTTAGGCATACATCGTTAATTCTATTATGCCAAGATTATGTATGGAATCAATATTTACTTATTTATGTTTTATTTTCTGCTTCCCTTTTTTTGGATATACTAAATCTTCACAAAATCACCCCATTGATAAATTCTTACATCATTTATACGAACTTTGTATGGGAAATCATAACTCAATACCCATTCATTGAGATAAATATCTATGTCATTGTTTTTGTTTTTTAAAGAGTATTTTTGAATGACCTATTATATTTTTACAGTTAATATCCACTTATATTTGGTGTATTTATATTTTTCACACATAATTATGTCATTTATTTATCTATAATCTAATGATATGATCATTTTAAAGGACTACGTCTCAATCTCTTTTCATTGAGAAAAATATTGATATTGTGAACCTTTATTATCCTATAATGTGTATATAAAAACCATTTGAAATTTTATTTCATGAATTTTTATCTTTTCATGAAATTTAATGTTTTGTTTGATTTTATTCTTCAATTATTTTATTCAAGTGTTTTTCAATGGTTATGAGACTCTTTAACTAAAACATAATTTTAAATGTTTTAAAGAATTATTATTCTAAATATTTATCATTGATTTCCATGTTTTAAAAATGGTTTTATGGATTTATTTATAAGGAAATTAAGGTTTTAAATTTTTAATTACTTTCAAATGTTTCAACATGTTATGGGAGACATTGATTCAAAAATCTTTTTTTCTAATTTTTTAATTGTGTTTTCGAAATGGAATGATTAATTCAATAAATTTGAATATTTTTTTATATATATGTCATGGATAGAATTTATATCTATTATTTCTCTATAATTTATTTATTTTTACTTTACAGTTTTACCATTTTATTTTAAAATAATTTTTTTTCATTTATGAGTGTGTATATTGTAAAGATGAAATGTAATTTCAACATGGAAATGTCATTTTTCCTTTATGCTTGGATTATGGGTTATGATTAGGTTATGGTTCTTGTGAATTTATTTCATATACGGGTGGTTCCATGATAAACCAAGGGAGGGTAATCCCATGATAGCTCTCTAATGAATTGGGTAACATCATGGTGGTAAATTATAATGTTTCTCCTAATAGTTTTAGGGAATATACTATGATGGGTATTCCAAACATAATCATGAATGTTACACCCAATGTATTTGTGAAAGCTATAGTGTAAATATGATATGGATTCCATAGGTTACATATATGTTATTTGATTTCTATTATGTTTTGAAGGAATCATATTATTGCATGATGTAAGCTAAATAGTTTATGTTTTATGGGTGAGAAGTATGATTTTCTGAAAATGTTTTCATGGGTTTTAAATTTTCATTGACTAATAGTTTTATTTATTATTTTATATTTCTTACTAATATTATTATGGTCATCCTAATATTTTGAAATATTTTTTAAAAGTTATAAGGATTTATAAGAGAAAGGATAATTCAAGAAAAAATTTATCAAGAAAAGGAAAATCATGTTTTGTTTAAAGTGTTTCCTTTTGGGGAAAAGTGGATACAAAGTGTAATTGTCCAAATGTAATGTCTGGGTCTTTTATGTAATAGTTATGGAATAATTCTATAAAACTATAAACCTAAAATGATCCTAATTGTGAATTGTTGACTTTAACTCATCATTATGTAATGTTTAAAGATAGTGCCTTATAGATGAGGAGCATGGTTTTATAATTGAGTGGGTTCGCTCATGTGGATTCCTTTAATCAAGATGGAGTAACTCAATGGTGTCTTGGAGATCGGGTTTATGGTATATATTTTTGTTAGTAGTAGATACATGATAGTTTAGTTTAGTTTCTTTTATATACTTCTATATCTATGTTCATTATGATTGGTGACTAGCGTTGTATATAGGACTTGGTTATTCATGATTTTATTGAATTCGATTTATTATTTCAACATGTTCAATTTTAGTTTATTTACAACTTCCACACTCTATTTATTACTTCTATTGATTTTATCTGGTTATTTATATTATGTAACTATAATATTAGATTATAGTCTTCCCAGTCTAACACTTTTATACTCTCTCTATCATTCTGTAGCCTCTAGTGTATGGGGAGCTGTGCTTGGGGCCTTGTGTTGAACTAGCTCCAGACACTAGTTCTATGTCTTCCTAGCTGGGATGCTAAAAAGTGGTTTCAAAGTTATTTCTTTTTATATTGTATAACTATTTGATATATGTTAGATATATGTATTAGTAATGTGTCATCACCTATGATGAATATTGGGATGGTTTGTTGAGAACACTAGTTCTCATAAGAATTCCATGTTTCAAGGGTTATGGGATTATTGTTCTTGATTTGTGATGTTACAGTTTTATATGAATTTATCATTCATCAATGCATATGTTTTGTGGATTTTATTATTTATTATATATTTTTTCTCTTATCCATTGGAAGGATAATAGTGATTTATTTTAACTCTTTTTCGTAAAAGTTCAGAGGTGTCTCATGCATCATATTTGGCACATAGAAGTCACATGTTATCGGCCTTCTATTATGTGATTATTATTGAAGACATGGACCAATTGTGGACAGTGTCAAAAAAATCATAAATGGGTTTTCCCTCATAGTTTTTTGGTATAATTATAATCAATTTGGCTAACATTCACATATATTTCATTCTAATGGTAGGTGATATTGATCTACGTTGGGATATTTGATGGTGATGTTGATGACTCATTCCATATGAATAGGAGGTACAATGACCCAAGTAGGAGAATGGGTCATATGATTCCCATATATTAAACCCATATTACAGTGTTATTATAATGGTTTGGTTATTTAAATTTCCAATAACAATCTATACAATGTTTTTATGTGTAGCATCAAATGGAATTATACTTAACCAAAACAAGTGATTGTGATGTTGACCTATGTAGGAAAACATTGGCAGATTATTCTTTTATATAATACCCTTTATAAGTGTGACCTTTCATTTCAGTTGTTCTATTTGGGTCCCTTTATACAATGATGATAGACACCTAACATTTTCCACGAACTGGACCTCAAGGTGTTATTACCATATACAGATTCTTAGGGAGTTTTAGTTCAATATATCTTCTACATTTATATAATGACCTCCAAGGATTAGTTTCTTATGAGACATATCCAAGAGAATTGGGCCATTATAGGATGATATTTATAGTTTTTACTCAGGTAGATCATTTTTATCAATACCACCCTTGGATATGTTAGATCACTTGGGAAAGGTTATTAGAACTAGTGACCTTATTGTGAGTATTTATCTATAGGGCTAGGTGGTAGACCTATATGCACTAAGTTTTGTATCAAAATCATGTTTTTCAATGTTCATATTTTTGACGTAATCCTTCTTGAGAGAGGATTTACCATGTTTGTGTATTCCTTTCTTGGTAGTGAGCTAGGTTTTACACGTTATTTGATACACTTCATTGTTTTTTCTTGGGTTTTATGATGTAGGAATGTTGATTCCTTTAAATATTGTAAAATAATCTATGGTAATTCGGTATTAACACTAGCTTAGATAAGTGGGACTGTCTGAGTATCTATAATATTGACTAGTTTTCCCCTATTTATAATGTAGTTAGAGGGTGTCTATATGCTCATGATTGGAATCCCACAAGCTGGTGGGAGGTCACGGAATAAATCATAGCACAATTGAGGTGCTCGATTTTGAATAGGAGTTACAAAGGTGATTCTTGGTTATTAGACTAACATATATTATAGAATGATCAACATAGCATTGTGATGGATGGATCAGAGGAGCATGGGATTGGTAATGAAAGTGCACACTGGATTCATGTGATGTTTTTTAAATTGTAAATCAATGAGTGGACTAATGGGAGCCATGGACCGATGTTTTCAAGACTTTTCTTTGGCCTGGTTTCCCTAGAGTTTTCATTAAATGACTAATTTCCCTCCATGGTAGATGAGACACCGAGAATAATTTGGGTTCTAAAATATGGTTGAACCAAGGAAGGACCTAGACATGAACTTTCAAGAGAAGTGGTGTCAAGAGTTGGTTAAAGACAAGTTATCCTATTATATGTGAACATGGATCAAAGATATATATACACACCTATCAATAAAATATTATGGTACACATATTTAGTGATGATAATGACTTATATTGATATGTTATTGAGTACATTAGGATATAATCAACCCCATTTTGAGCTTATTTTCTTTAAAAATAACTTTTCTAGCTTGATGAGGGAACATATTGAAGTTACGCTCGAGGAGTGGTTTAAGATAAGACATGTGGTGGAGACTTCACCATTAGGAATTTGAGGGTGATGACCCTAATTTTTAGTTGAATTTGGACTTTTTCATGAGATGTTGAGCTTGATTTTTGTTTATGAGATGTTGAAAATTGTATTCCTATAATGGGAAGTAACTCATCGGTCATAGATGAACATCTCACAGGTAGAAGATAGTTATTCATGTTGTGAGGATGGTTGTTGGATAGTCAAGAGAGAAATGTTGTTTAGTTTCTTAGGATGAGATAATGGATATTAATTTTACCACTGAGACACCTTAGGTATGATAATGGTTGTGTTTGGGAGGTTTTAATGGACCATATTTTTTTGGACAAGAATTTTGAGATGATATTTGAATTTCTTCTTCTGAATTCTTATAAGGAGTGAAAGGGTTATTTTACCTAGAAGATGATATTGGATAATTATTCTAACCACTCAATTAGTCCCATAATAGGGTTTTTACCCTATGATATAATTTTGGTGGAATTATAAGTCATTATAATTTAATAAAATAATTAAAATTTTAAATAATTAATTAATTTAATATTAATATATTAATGTAGGTTTATCCCAACATATATTTTTAATATAGTTTTGAATTTATATTTTTTATTTTCTATTGACTCCATAATGGGAAAAAATTAGTCATGGTATAAACTCTTGTCGGGAACTGGGGCCAGCTAGGGACCCCATTTTCTTTTTCTTTTTTTTTCTTTTTTTTCTTTTTTCCTATCCATTTTATTATTTACCCCTAGATTGACACACATGTTCCTATAAGGGTTCCTTCATCATGATAGAGATAGGAGAGAGTGTGTTAGAGAGATAAAGGTGAATAGGGTATGAGAGGTGTTGCAATGAAGCTCAGGATGATTGAGAACATCATGTGGAAGATATGAGTCATGGAAATTGGAGAAGCATTAGTGGATTCCACCCAGTGGTAGGCCGTTTTAACTTTTTTAAAATAGATCCCCATATATTTTCTATTTTCTTGTTTTAAACCCCTTATATGACTACATATGACCTCTTGTGGGTCGATCTATTTCTTTTGGTGGAAAACCCAGCTTTTGGGTGATTTGAGGGGTTTCTCATTAGGAAATCTTCACAAAAAAATGTGTATATTCAGAAAAACATGTCATGGGATCTTCATATTAGAAGAAGATAATATTTTTGAGGTATATTCCATATATGGGGTATAAACAATGTGTACTATGACTCAACCATGTAGGGGTGTACCTGGATAGAGAGCCCATGTAGGGAATAATGGTCATGTAGAGTACATGGACAGACCCCATGTGGGTTGCACACCGTGTAAATGTACATGTCCATGCTATATTTAGGTCCAGGACATGTGAGTAACACAGATAGATACCTTGTGTAGGGTACACATCATGTACATGATTAAATGTTGTGTACTTGGTATTTTTACACCATGTAGGGCTGGAGTACAAGCCTTGGTGGAGATTTGGCGTACACTCTTGGTACTGGGTATATATATCATTTACTACCCCCGTGTAGCCTTTTTATCATTTTTCATATCATTGCACTTGAGATCCATAATTGGACCCATGAGTAGTTCATTTTGAGTATATCTCCATATAGATAATAATAGTGAAACCATTAGGATTATTTGAGGGATCTTAAGTAGTTTTTTGAGATTTTCCATAAACATAAAGGCAATAACTTGGGTAACTTAAACTACTTGTCTCCTAAGATTGAGAAGCTAATAGAAGATGATCAATGAGTTATCACTCTTGACCAATGATTTTTTATCTCTTTCATTGAGGACATATCCAGGGTGATATGTTCCCTTCTTTCATTTGATGTCATGTGATTTTTTGTTTTTATGATCCCATGTAGGATGCCTCTACTTAATTTTCAACCTACAGGATCCTGTGTAAGATGGATATCTCTTCAGATAGTTACTGAGGTTCCCCCATGGGATAACATTTCTTACATAATGACCTAGTTAATCCCTTATAGGATCCCTTTACTGGTATATGATTATGAGGATCCCATGTAGGATGCCTATTTTTACATAATATTAAGGATCCCATGTGTTATTACTCCTTTTACCTTCACTATTGTGGATCCTATGTAGGATGCATTTTCTTATCTATAATCTTATAGGATCCAAAGTATGATGTAACACTTGGGTTTTTATGTAAGGGTCCCAGTCGGTGGACTAATGTTTGACCAACCCTGAGATAGTACGTCATGCATGGGTGGAGATAGTAGTGGGTGTCACCATAAAACTCATGAAAAAAAATTTATCCTAAGATGCTGAGATTGTAGCAGTGGTTTTGGAATTTTTTCCACACTCACAAATTGTTTTTATATTTTCTCATGTTTATAAATGATGAAATAATGATTACAAGAGTTTTTCCCAATTTTTTGACTGATGATCCTGGAATGATGAATATTTATTTATCTTTTAGATATCCAAAGGTATTTCATCAGATCTGTCTTTGAGCCTTGTTATTATTGTCATTTTATTGGTACACCTAGTTGTACATTCTATAATCTGTATTTTGAGTTGTATATATTTGGATGTTCTTCAAATATATGTTGACATTGTTAAGGATTATTCTAATCTCTTCAATTTATTTTATAATGAGTATGAATCCACACACCTAAAATATTAGTTTAAGGATGATGATTATTCTCTCCTCAGTTTGGGTCTGGCATCCCTACTAGTTATACTTGTGAAAAATTACACTCTCTCGAGTGATAGAGACTTTTATGCTCTGATGTGTGTTGGGGATAATAATGCTCTCCATGATCGATTACTTCACTATGGTGTGGGAGATGGTGTTCTACATCATTGAATAATCATGGATTATTATGTTATACTGAGTGATGGGGATGATTACACTCTCCCAGATCAAAGACCTCAAGGGTGTGGAATGAATCCTCATTGGTGAGCACTAATTATACATTTTTGGGCACAAAATTCTACTTGAGGCCATGGATGCGTTTATTTGAGGAACCTAAAACCATATTTTGAGTCAGTGGATGATCCTTAGAAATCAACGGTTGTTCGGCTGGAAATTTGGTTTGGGTGTGCAAGGTAGAAAGTTGTGAACAAGCCTCTTGTGCACCCAATACGATGTAAAATAGTTTTCTTTTACTCAGACCTTCGAATGGAAAAATTAGATGCGTAGAAGAAACCTAGTCGTCGCGCAATAGAGTTGACCCATGCATAGGGTCTTATACACCCAATGTGACATCAAATAACTACTTATGCACCATCCTCCCTTTTCAAAACCACTAATATTTTCACATATAAATAGAGGGGTACCCCCCACCCTTAAGGGGAACACTCCGGAAGTCGGACCATCACTCATGTTCCCGTAAGATGATCACATTCGCAACCGCATGAAAGTCATGATTTCATGGTACCAGATCTCACGTAACAGGTCTCCAATGGGTAACCATTTGGTTGGTACAACTAGATATTTACTCCCTCCCATTTCCATTTTTCCCAAGTCAAGTTCACACAAAAGATTCCACATTTCCTGAAAGACTCACCATTGTGTTGTACTTCATGCACTCGAGCCCTCTTCCCTTTTCGAATTAGACTCCAATCTTGTGTGAAAGTCTTCAATATTTTGGGAACCACTTCCATTTTACTCCATGAATTTTCCATATTCTAATTCATCATGTTTGATATCCTCTTGGACATAGAATCCTTATCCCGCATGCACCTCCTCTATGCGGTCTTCTAGGCTTGTGCGCAGTTATTTTCTTGTCCCTAGAGTGGTGCTCCATGTTATGCTTCCCTGCCTCATGCTTCTTCTCACAGGCATGATAAATGCTATTACATCTTCGTATAGCCACCTTAATATGGACCCCTCAATTGACCACTCCCCCACCCCATTTTTTCTAGAAATTTATTGTTCCTTCCTTCCCCCAACTGTGGGTTGTTAAGATTTATGTACATTTTGGGGGTGAGGATTGAGTCCTACTTGTTTGAGCTGTAGGAAATTAAACTTCCAAGCACCCTCATCCCCAACACATGATGTTAAACTATCAGTTTCTGCATGCATGGAAATCCTGGGTGGGATCAAAGGACAATGAGCACCAGTGCTCTCATGCTTCTCTCCCCTTTGTGTTTTGTTTCCATGTGTGCCTCGGGAAGTCTTCACATAAGCCTCGACACACTTTTATAGGGTGTTCCCTATATGAAGTTCAAATCCTCCACATACATCTAAACACCATCCCCGTGCATACCTACTAAAGTATGTCCCAATATTCATCTCCCTATGTCGCTAACCATGCGTAATCTCCACACCAACCTTTGTGGTTGCACCTTCCGTGACATGCCCATCTGGTATACTTCCATCTCTTGTTTCTCACACCAATCATGACTCACATGGGCATAGATTTTATCAATGACAACGACATCCTCTCTTCATGATGCTAAACATTCATAGCTCCCATTCTCCCATCCTATATGATGTTAATATGTATGTCTTATTGAACTGTGAGGATTTTGATTCCCAGCCATTGAGACATGTAAGAAGCCTCCATGAGGTTCAATCCACTCACTCCCTAGAATCCATTTGTTTCGGCTACTCCATGTTGGTTCTATCATCCCAGGTGACATTAAACTGCATGAACCTCCAAACTATGTGGGTTTTGTTCCCAGCCACTTGGATACATAGAAATCCTCTTTTTGGTCAATCCCCAACCAATGGTAAACTTTGTTACCCCCTCCAAGGGATGTACCCACTGATGTGATAATTTCTCTTTTGGGATGTATCTCCTTGATCTACCTCCGTGATGTGTTCTAATCCACTCGATATGATGATCATTCATAATCCCAACACATCATATCAATCCAACCAAGATTTCCCCTCTTGTGATGGGATGCTAACCATGTGTACGTCCCAGCACGTCTTAAGGTTACTTTCCTTTGTGTACACTATAATTCATCGAACCATATTCCTTAACTATATGTACTTTGAATCTCAACCACTTGGATATATAAGAAGCCTCCCTGAGGTTCAATCCCATCACCCATTTCCCATGCCGATCCCTAATTTAAGCCATTCTTTCTCAGTAGTATCATGCCCTAACCCGGATGTTTTGTTTCTTCCAAGTCCACATCCCTGTGAATATTCTCACGAGCTCCCTCCTCATGTGACTCATCGCCCCATCCTAAAACTAAGTGGACTTTGATCCCTACCTCATATGCTGGGTATATAGGAATCCACTCTGAGTTACAAGTGCGACACTATCATATTCAAGCCAGTTCCATTCCCACTAATAGAAAACAAAGATATAGTCACGGTTTATAACCATGACCATAGACCCCAAAACTATGGTTATAGGTAATAACCACAGTTTCATGGGAAATGAATACAATTGGCTTGGCTATAGGAAAACATTTGTATCCATAGTTCCAAATCATGTCTATAATCCAATATCCACATTTTGAATCATGGATATAGGGCTGTAGAAACAGTTTAGATCACTGGTTATAAAATAAAATATGAAATCCAATAAACCTAATTGTAACTGTGGAAAAAAACCTATATCCACGGTTAGAGACTGTCGAAATAGGTTATAGATTCCCTAAAAAATGGAATATAGATTCCTCTAATCCTCCTACATTATATGCATAAAAAGAAAACAAATAAATTCCTAGATAAGTGGACCCAAAATAATCTTATATAACATAAGCTATCCCAGGCATCCTCCATCCAACAAATGAATCTCTATATAAAAATATACACAATGAATTTCCCCTCATATTTTGAACGCAACTCAAAGAGGTGTTTGTGGTGAATGAGAACCCAGATATGTGATATGGGTGAACTAGCGCTTAGGTGGTTGGAACCCTGAGGGTTGATACCTTGCTAATTGACTACTCAGGTGGGTCACATGTGTGAATGAGATCCCTATAATGAGGACTATGAGAAGTTTAAAAATGATGATTGATTCCAAATTGGTTAAATATTTCATGGTTGGGAACCCATGCGATGAGGTTTCATGGTTATCAATACCCTTGGATTTCCTCCGAATAAAGAGTTACCTGATGGGAATATAAATTGATGTATATAAGAGTGACTAGGCCAGAATCTGAATTAATATATATTGGGTGATTATTTCTTCACTGATATCATCCCATTAGTGATGTTAATGGTTCCAAGATGGTTTTTGTTCAAAAATATCCATTGTTTTAAGCCAATAATTTATGTAAAACATTCCCATTGGTTTTTATTTTGATAAAACCTATATAAATCAGTAGATGATTTGATAATGTAAGCTAGAGCACTATCTTCTAAGGATCTCTTGGACCAACTCTCTATCTCATAGCTCTTGAAAATGGGTAACCATGGTCTTTTGATTGGAAAAAAACATCCTGAGCATGCACCATTACAAGTAACGACTCTTGACAACTATAAACACCCAGTAATGGGTTTGTTCATTTGTGGATATGTGAAGGAAATTTAGAGGTTCATATCTGGGAATAGTAGTAGGCTATGTAGGATGTCATCTTGGTACATTTCAAGGGCTATATAGAATGGTTTGACACAGTAGGTGTTCAAATTAAGGGAATGGGTGTTGGGGAATTTGAGGTTAATCTCATAAACTAGGTGGAAGGGAATACTTCTATGAATGAACAAATCGGGATTTAGTAAAAAATTCAACACCAAATGATAATAAATTTTTACATATATGTGAATTGTGAATCTACTACTTATTGAATCATATGTTATGAAATTAAATTTTCAAAATATTTTTTGAGGGTTCTATATTGAACTCATTATGGGAGAAACATTTTCTCCATAAATGAATGAAATTCATAGTCTAATCCTAGTGGGAGTTTCTCACCAATGCATCAATAGATTTGGAAACAATTTTTAAGGGTCTCTACCCCTTGATTTAAGAGAAATTTTATAGCACATATTTAGTGTGAACCACCATAAAATTTAACTCATTTCATGTCATCTAAGTGATGCTCATATTTTGATCATCTTAGAAAGATTCATGGCATGCTATTTTTGACTTCCAATAATTTCCCCAAACATAAAATTAGATTTATTCAGAATGAATAGAATATGATATCAATATAATATATTTTTTTATTACTTGATTATTCATGTCATTTATTGGGGTTGTTTAAGGTTGTTTTACTGAGAGGTGGATCTCACTTCATAGATTATCGATACCAAGAAGATAATCTCTGCTCAAAGTGTTTATATTTAAAAGAGGGATAATAAAATCAATGTTTTTATCACCAAATGATGAATGATGACTCCATACGCTAGCATCCCTAAGATGAATATTTGACATAAGGTATTTTCTTTTTCCAAGAATAATTTTGGACTAACTTCTTTTGACATCATAGCACTTAGATAATAAGGTAGAACCCGTCCTTATGAGTTAGGCCAGAATTTTTAGATGGTATTTGGATTTTAATTAATGTTTTATTCATAGTAGGAGTATAGTATTTAGATCTAGATATAATTTTTTATCTTGTGAGAACATGAATCAATCTATTTTCCCCTTATATTAGTGTCTTTTCTACACATTAGGATACATAGGAGATAATATAATGGTTCTTTCGTAGTTTAAGACTATAGGAGAGGAAATTACACAACCTAGTAATCTCATACACTTGGAAATCATAAATATACATATCTATTAAATATAGTAATTAGGTAACATATAATAAACCACACTATATACTTTAAGTCCTTGTATAATATTCCATTGAATTGGATAATAAGGTTATAAAACAAGTACCAAAAACCCAATGTTAATTTTCTTGGTGGAGATTCTCAAATCAAGATTTTATGGTTTCCAAAAAAAGTATCTTATCTTATGGAATTTTGGATTCCAAGATATATATCATAGTGTAATGCTTTTTGGACTTCCAGAAAGTATACCTTAACCTATTGAGTTTTAGGCTACCAAGAAGAGTATCGTGACTCTAAAAAATTTGAGTTTCCAAGGGGAATATCCCAATAATTTTCATTTAGGTCACTAAGAGGAGTATCTTGACTCATGTTGTTTTTATATTTTTATAAGAATTAACACTTTAGTTTTTCTCAAAATTAGGATACTATTATCTCTAATGTGATGGGAATTTCATTTCCTACTATCGAGTTGGATAAAATTTTCTATTGACCACATCTAGTGAGATTCATTTTTATTCTTAAGAAAGATAATAATGAGTTTTTTATTCCATTGGATGAAATATTAAATTCATTTTAATCCCATAAAATCATGAAGATTATTGTAAAGGACGTAGAACTAGAATAAGAAGGTCCTTGTTATGTTAATTTTGGAAGGTATTTCTAAAAGGTTAAGATATTTTAAAATGTCTTTTTTCATGAAAAGTATTTTTTTTTATTTTCTAATAAAAAGGAGAATGTAACCTGAATAGGATATATGTTGAGATACATGTATCATTTATCACATAGATCAGTAAAAATAAATTTATATCCTTATGGTTGGGGTTTAATCCTTCTATATTACAAAGAATATTTAGATTCAAATAATCTAATAAAATGTCATCATAGTTTCATTTCATTATACAATAAACAAAAAATCTTTATATTCTTCTTAAATACTTCCTTGAAAAATCCAGTGTTTATTGTAAAACCAGTTTTTAAAATAATGAACCCATTGTAGAAACAAATTTTTTAAAACAATCATGCAATTATAGAATTCATATTAAAGGGTTCGGTAGAGGTAACCTACCTTAATCTCAAGTAGCTCTACTTTTGAAAAAAACAACTCGAATATTCTTTTTTCCACTTGCATGCATATGCAACATCACATATATATATATAAGGACACATATCTCCAATGTACATATTTTCAAGGCCAAATATGCACAAGGGGGTCCTTTGATATATGTTTATACATGAATATACCCCTTTACACTTACACATTTATTCATTTTTCATATCTATATATAAGCACAACTTGCATCGATATATATATATATATATATATATTCAATACTTATGTGACTGAATATATATAAAGGAGAACTTATATATGCATATACCAACCTATTCATACACATTTAATCCTTCACCAATGAAGACTCGAATCCACCTCAACAAAATCCAAAATACACTACAAAATATCAGGAACCCAAAAATTCGATGTTGAACTCAATATCTTTGGTGGTGGTGGATAGAACTGACCTTGTCATATGAAACCAACTATAATGAAACAATGGGAAATTATATGAGATATATTGAATTATTATATACATGTGATCAGTGTGTCAACTATACATGATAAATGATACATGAATCCATATTCAAAAATGAACAAATAACATTCAAATTGATATGTACATCCCAATGCCCCCCACCCCAACTGCCCCTGCCCCAACTACACACCCCCAATTTCCCATGCCACCCCCTTCACCCCCAATCCACCCAACCCCCCCCCCCCCCCCCCGTCCCCCACCAACACCCACACTTCCCCATGCACCCCACCACCCACCCTTCACCCCACAACCCCTTTTCCATCCACCTTCACCCCCATTTCCCATTAACCCCCCCCCCCCCCCACTTCCCCCCACCTCCACACCCAATACCCCATGCACCCCCCCCCCCCACTGCCCCCTTCACCCCACCCATAAAACCTACTTCCCCCACTCTTCACCCTAACTGCCCCGCCCTAACCTGCACCCCTCCCCCCACACCCTTCATCCCTAGGGACCACCTGTCCTTAACCCTTAACCCCTTACACGCAGTCCCACTGCACCCCCCCCCCCCCCGCTACCACCTGCACTCCCCCCCACCATTCATCCCTACTCCCCCCCCCCCACTTCACCTTTAACCCCATGTACCCCCCCCCCCACACACACACACACACCTGTATCCCAACTACCTCCCCCCCCCCCTAGTGTTCACCTCCATTCCCCCCCCCCCTTCACTACTATAATCCAATACTTTTCTCAGAGAACCAATTTGGAAAGAATACAATCCAAAATTCTCCCTACAACCACTAAAATCCATTTTTATGTGGGTTTTCCCATTATTTCTATATAATAAATCACTTTACATTGAGCTACCCCTACTTTTACTCCCCATTAAATTTTCATTTTGATGTTTTTTTATAAGTAGTGTTACACACTATTTTTTACATGTTATGCATGATTCAAGTCAATTACTATTAATGAAGATACATTACTATTAATTCAATTAATTTCATCATTCAATATCAGGTCATGAACATCAATAAACTTCAAGTCACCCTTTCCACTAGATTTCCCATAGTTGTCTCCATCACATTCTGTGATTTAGGGATATATGGGAGTAAAAACTCTCTCACTTTGGATCTCCAAAGATCACATTCACAAACCAAAACTATGTAGCGATCATGAAAGTTTTTTACCTGATCCATCATAGGAATATCTTCGGGTATAATTCCTTAAAAAGAAAACCATTTTCATTGAATTTGTTTTTTTTCCATACGTGTCAATTAAAATTTTCATGAGTTCCAATACAGTCTTCAGTTTCTAAATATTGTACACCACACGTCAACTGAGTGACATAAAAATTACACTTTTCTATTTCTTATCAAGTATCTTTAATTCTTCATTTGACATTGATTTTTGTTTAACAGTAATAAATAGAACATTGAGATCCTTATATATTAGAAGATCCTCCACCTATATTTTCTAGAATCCAGGAATCCATCCCATAAAACTTTTCCTCCCGGATATTTCCCTTATACAATAACATTCCTTCAAAATACATGAAATTCCACTAACTTACAAAAACGATAATGGAAAAAAGGTTAATGAATTTTTATCAAGGTGCTCCTATAAGGTAAAGGGAAAATTAATACTACTAATAAAATCAATAAAACAACTTCATTTGGTCCTAATTATCCAAAAACACTCTAAACATGATATATGATACCACTCATTGGGTTCATGGTCAACATATAATAAAAACACCCGAAATTTAATCACCAAAACATAAAATGAAGAAACAATTTTAAATATTTAACCCTTTCTAAACTATTTGGATCTTGGAAGATAGACCCACACCAATTCTACCATGTTCCAACACTATTTTTTGGTCAAACTTAGACCAAAGTCCTCACGAAACAATGACATAAAAAATATAAATTTAATAAAAACACAATGTTTTACATGGTTTAGAACTATATCTTAATCAATAAGGGAACACTGTATTATTTTTATTACAGTGAATCATTTGATGATTACCATTCTCAAAGGTACAATCATATGTAATTTCCCCCACTAAGATAGAAGAGTCTAGTTAGTGATTCCATTCATCGATGAAATATGATCTTTGTGGGTTGAGTTCCACATAATCTAATCTATAAAAATTATCATTTATTTTGTCGAGTAACTATACCACTTAAAATTTCCCTCCTGATGAGAAGTGTTAGATTTTTAGAGATCTTATGATTTTTTAGTGTGTTTTACATTTAGACTAGTAAGAATCACTTTAGAGTTTTACTATAGTTGAAACCTTTTGTCATCATTATATGGTGGATTTACTAGACTCTTCATCTACTCTGTATAACCTATTTTTATATAGATATATTTCTCTTTCACTTTTTCTATCATCATCAAGTCATTAGTAAATTAGGCAATCAAAACATTACATTCCACCGGATCTAAATTTTTGGATGGAAAATTCTTTCCCTGCCCAAAACCCGACAACAAAAACCCTGAGTACACATTGAGGTATATAATAATAACTTAACACACAAATAAATGTAAATCCAATTTAACACTATATTACTTTATATTAACTTAAAGCACACACAATATAAAATAATAACTTATAACACACATAATAGTAACTCCAAGATAACACTAAGTTACTTAAGATTAACTCAAATCACACACAATAGTAACCTTCAGTTAAATATAGAATTCAATAATAACTAAGATCATATCTAAGAATAATATAGTATTACATAAGATTATATATGAAGATTTACAATTTACATAGTATTTAATTTAATGATACATAAAAGTAACCTATGGTTTTTAGTGGGAATTAAATATACTTAAAGTGGTCATGTAATATTAAAATTTATATTCCATAGTGAAAAATAAGATAAAAGTTATTACATCATGATATGGAGTTTTACACCATAATTGTTCTTTGTATGATAACACGACAATGTGGAAAAGAAGCTACATGATTTTTTGAATCTATAATAAAAGGGGATGCTAAAATTTACAGAGATAGAAAATATAATATCTTGAATGATATTAAATAAATATATCATTAAATTGAGTGAATGATAATTCAATATTTAAGGTTATATTTTTTATTTAGGATCATTTTATAATAAATATAGTGTTTCAAATATTATATATCCCGCAAATATTTTCATAAAATTTCTAAATTTCAATTAGTAAATATTATTCCACATGATATGGATGAGTTTATAAGGATAATTCAAGGTAAAGGGAGTGTCAGTGGGAGGATAAATATTAATATACTGAACTACTAGTTTTTAATGTCTAATGATTCAAAGGAAATTATTAGAGGGAAGTTATTGATGTTATTTTAATTAAATATCTCATGTTTTTATGTCCTTGAAAATGAATTAGTGAGGCATCCATGAGAATTGTTTGTCAAATGAGGAAGATAATAAAATCTAATTAGTCTAGTAGAGACCTGTTATAAACCTTGTTGATTGTTCTTCAAGAAGAAAATGTGATAAGACCAAACAACTAAACCCTATCCCAGACAAATTTGACAATTAAAAAGTCCTAAAATTGAAACAAATAAATCTTACCCAATGCAAGGATCTAAAATCTAATAAACCCTTCTCGGTGGAAGAAATTAGACAGCATGTGAGAAAATTGAACCATCTTGGTTCATATGTTTACAACTTCAACAAGATTATGTGGCCATGTAATGTAGAAAATTAGAGTTAATCGAAACCATAGAAAAGAAATCAAATAGATATTTTATGAAATTAAACATTGGTCATTCAGAAAAATCCTAAGGAAGAAATTTTGAGATGTAGAGGAACACATAAAATTGGGGTATAGAATAGAGACATTATAATGTTAGTTGAGTATTAAGGTAGCCCAAAGTCAAAGGTGGAGTATGATTTGGAGTTGGAGACACGTCAGAGTCATGTTGGATGGGGGAACATGTGGAGGGGGTGTCTGTGTAGGAGGAACTCCAGAAGAGGAGGTGGTGAGGCCACCTCGGGGTAGCATTGGTAGAGAGGTGAGGTGACCGCATTTTTGGAGTAGGATCTTCTCAATGTGGGTGGCCGCATCGAAGGATTAGAATGGTTGGAGGTTGGGTGGCAGTGTCAGGCCAGGAGGGTCATGGGGAGTATGGAAGAAATGGAGGGGTTCATGAGTGAGTAGGGCAGAAAGGGGGTGGGGATTGTGAGTGAAAGGGGGTAATTACATGATTATTTTATGACTCGTGGACATATCTTAACCTATTTTCACAAATTTTTTAAAAACTGGCTATATAAGGGTGCATATACCCTCAATTTCTTGTAGTCTCATAAGGGATGGGTAATCCAAATAGGAAAACCTATGGAGATGAATCACTCTGATGTGTGTGTTCTTATAAATATGAATTAAATAAGTGTAGAAATATATTTGAACACATTATAATATTATTTCTCATTAATGAAATGCATCATATTGAAGTCATGAAATCCATAGGACTTGTAAAGATTTAAAAGAATCTGAAGACTGATTAGGAAGAAAATGATGAAATTAAAGAGATGGAGTTCCTACAATGGAAGTGAACAAGATAACATTTTCTTCATTGAATATATAAATAATAATGGAGTTACACATGAATTCAATATTATATACAATTCTTAATAAAATGGAGTGGTGAGAAGAAGAATATGAAACTATTTGATATGGCTTGTGACATTTTGATAGAGCATGATACCATAAGATACTATTGGTTGTAAGAAATCACAATGGATGGAATAATTTAGAATCAATGCCTCTTATAATAAAACTCATATTTAACTCCATGTGAATTTTTTTTAAGAAAAAGTTGAATTTTAAAAATGTATATGGAAATAAAGTGATAAGACATGAATATTGAGATATTTTTTAAATAATATAACAGAATAATATCAACTTATATCCTACTAAGTAATAGGAATTTAAATATTGAGATAGTTTTTAAAGGGAAAAAATTTATTTATTATATAATTTTGTCAAACAAGTCATCTTTATTCACCCCCCAGGTGTCAGCACATAAACCTATGTATCATAATTATTATTCGATAAAACAATGTTACTACTAGATGGATATATATTTTTTCATTTTATTTTATCAGAATTATATAAAGTTTATATTTTAAGGGATTTCAGAAGTGTCTTAGCTGTAAGTTCATTTTTCATACATATCAAAGGAAAAACTAAGGTTTTGAAAAAAAATGAAAAAAATGAGAAAAGAAAGGAAAATAATCTAAAAAAATTAAATTGAAACAGGATACACCACTAAATGAAGGTAATCAAATTAGTAGTTCATATATTAAATCTATTAAAAATAATCCTGTTGAAAAATCAAAATCAATTGAATTCCTCTAACCTAAAGTAATTTAGTATTTAAAAAAAGGTTCTATTTATGTCTCCAAAAAAATTATTGGGCATGTCAATGGATTATATATGGAACAAGAACTACTGAAATTAGAATCTGATGACAAGACGAAATATTTGGATAAAAAGTTGTAAATGTAAAAACTCTCACACAAGTTATTGAAGTTAAGGAATAATATGTATTCCTTTGTGAAGAAAACTCTTCCATGGATAAATAATCATTTTATAAAATGAGTTCTATGAAAGCAGAGATAAAGAGGATCTCAATAATGAATATCCATGAAATAGAGTAATGATGTTAAACCACTATAAATTCCCAATATGGTAGATTGGAAATCAAAGAAAATAAAACTAAGGATATTGATAATTTTCAATAAGATGAAAGTAGGATGCATGGGGTTCAGATTTAGATTATCGAACATAATTTGGAATGATTATTAAATTTGGTTTATAATGATAAAAATAATCTCACCTTGATAGGTCATGGATAGGATGTCATGTTTATAAATTTGTGATAAACATAAACTCAATGAATAAATCATAAATAAATGATAATTTAATCAACTAATAATGAAATATAATAATTGGTTTTTCAAAATGAATCATAGATAAAGATTATATAATTCATAAGAGGTTAGCTAAAAGTGGTAAATTAGATTCTATTAAAATGTTGGGTGAAATATGAAAAACATTTAACACACTCCCAACATATAGATGACATTACTTCCTAGAAAATATTTATTGATTTAAAAAGATAAATCACCATTGAATTCATGTTTCAAGACACCTAACACAAAAATAGAGCCTCCAAACAAGAAGAATCATAAGAATGTCCTTAAGGAATTCCTGAAAATATGGCTAACTTTGTTGGAATTGTCTAAGAAAATTGATCCAGCACAATAGATAGAATTTTAAGTTCTTAAAAGAGCTAAAAACCCAATTTCAAGTCAAATGAAAGGTGAATAAAGAAATAAATAAAAACCTTTTGTAGTCATAGAAGCATTGAAAGCCAAAAAGAGAACTAGTATGAAGGTGGGTTGGCTGCATATGAGCCTTTTCAAAGCTGTTTCAAAGAAGGAGGATCACAATGAAGTTGGGTGGCCACATCAGAGGCATATCGTAGGACGAGGTGGTGAGTTATCATCAGAGTAGCATTGGATCCACGTTTGAAGAGGAGTTGGGGAGTCTGTTCTGGAGAAGTATTACCGAAAAGGTTGGGGCAGACACATCATTGGAGGGTCATGAGGAGGATAAAAATCATAAGTAGGAAGAGGAGGATCGCTAAAACCATGGGGTAGGAGGGTTGTGTGGAGGGGTGTGAGGGTTAGGGTGAATTTTTTAGTTTGTGCGGGCTATGGCCACATCCAACGAAATGGACGTGGTACTAAATTACCTATAGGCATTGTCTTTATTTCACATAGATATAGGTCCATAGAAATAGCCTCAAATTATAGTAGTGTCCATTCATCTCATACACTTCATCAAATCATCCATTATTCATTCTGATCTTACCCAAGATGCCACATCCCAATGGGATATTTCCATTTATACGATCTTCTCACCTTGCGTATGCCCCAAAAAATTCAACCTCATCCAACCAAGAGTGTCCCTCTTGCGATGGGTCACTAACCATACGTAAGCCCTAACATGTCTTCAGGTTGTTTTCTTTTATGTACACCTCGATTCTATGTCACACCCTTCAAACTATGTGGGATTTTATTCCAATCCACTAGGATACATATGAAGCCTCCTTGAGGTTCAATACCATCCAATGGTAAACCTTAGTATCCCCTTTGTTGGGACCCACTATCCTCTAATAATTCTTTTGTGGTTCCAGATCAGCCTTTATAGTGTGAAGCCTTTACCTGTGTGGGACACGCCTTCCAGGGTCCGTCCTCATAGACGTTTTGACCCATCCATCGGGTAAATATTCCATGTTCTATCTCCTAGGGATGTACTCATTTGATCCACTCTCATCAGTGTTCAGATATGTCTGATCCATCTTTGTTAGATGTTAAACTCAAGGCATATCCTATGTCAAACATGGGTCACCAAGGAAAACCTTTGATTCATTCCTCAGACATAGGATTCCCTACATTAGATTTTGGATACCTTGGGATTATGTTCCCTAGATAATCCCTCTCATATGATAGAATTCAAGTGTACTAAGGTTCCAGCATCGAGACATTCATGTGATGCCCAACATTACTAAATCTTTAACAGAAGTTTTCTACCCTAACAATATCCTTTGGAATTTCCTGTTAGATGGAGTGTAATTAACTGGTTTCCATAAAAATATTGAACTGAGAATATTTTCATGAACCAAATCATACTCTACAAGGAATACTTAGACTAGGTGATGAGTTTCGAGGAGGAATCCACATAATGAGAAACTGAAATCTCATTATCCTGTTTTGATCAAGGATAGATGAATACCACCCGCCTTTGGAAAGAGATAATGTGGATTACAATGCACAGCCAAGAGAACATCAAATGTTCTTGGGTGGTGTGCCCCAATGGAAGTGTTGAAAATAGAAATGGTGAACCAGATATGAATATTTTCTCATTCAACCATGGGGATTAGTGTAATTTGAGACATTAGTAGATAAGAATGTCACCGGATCTAGAAATATGGTGCCAGGTCCCACCAAAAAAATAGTGGGTCTAGAGTGAAACTCACTTGAATTTTGGGTAGTTAATCATTAGACATTCTTATATGTGATATTGTTATTGTAGATCTATTTATACATCCATGGAAGACTGAACGACATTGGTGTAATAGGAAATAAATTCCTATTATTAATTCCAATATATTAGTCTTATTTATTTATAGGACACAAGATATAGGAACCAAGTCACCTCCTGCCTATAGACATAGGGGTAGGGGAAATTCCAATGCGGAAATCATACACAGCTCCACTACTGCCACGATGCCATCCACAATTGTGGATACAAGGTGATCATGCCCCATCTCACTATCAGAGTTTTTCTAGATAATGGAAATTGATACTCTTATTTGAAAATATCAATAGGAATGGGTCATTCAGATAAGGGATATGGACCACCAAGATCTAGAGGATTTTTTGCCTCATCATCCCCACTTCCACCAAGGGCTACTCAGGGAGTAGCTACTCCCCACTCACACATTAAACCATTTTGGGAGCCTCTCCATAAAAATATCCCATAATTCACTCCCCTATTACAACTAGGTAAGGGACATTTGAGTCTTCTTGGATTTTACTATCACCTTAGATCTTCTGAGGAGGGCTCTCACAAGGCCATGCCAATGCCACCATGCGGTCCCTTAGGCCGAGGAATAGGTGGTCTCTACCCCTGCATCGCCGACCCCCACTCGGATGACCCAATATCAATGTTAGGCACATTCTTAGGAAGATTCCCATAAAGGGGGGTCCTTCTCTATATATTTCGTGTCCCATTCCACCACTGAATCATACTATTGTCTTCTGATTATCACATATCATGGGCATCTCGATGCCGATTCTGGATTCTGACCCAAGCCTCCCGGCGGGCAGGTTGGGATGACTCTTCTAATTGCCAGAATGAGTAGTAGACATCACAAGGAAACCTGTGACATTGAGATCCAGTACAAAGGTCTTCCTCAAACCATTTCCATTCCAAATAGAGGTCCTCCTCATTCCCATGATCCCAGTTGTAAATATTTTCCCCCTATTTTTGGTTATCATTAAGAAGGTCCTCATCGTACCACCACTTATAAGCATCCAAAAGATCCTTCTCATTCCACATGTGGCTAACTTTGAGTTCCTCCCCATGTCCTTACCAGCTCCTATGGAGGGCCACCCCACTCTAGCACTAACAAATGTATATTTCTTCCCCATGTGTCCAGAACATAGCATGAAGGTCCTCCCATTGTTCGGTTTACATCTGCCCAGGTGGTCCTCAAACCCTAATGCAACCAATAGGAGGTCCTCCCCACTCTTTTACAAAACATAGAGGCCCTCCCATGTCTATATCAGCACTCATGATGGGCATCCTTCCCACTCTGATGAAATCAAAAAAGTTGGTCCCCCTAATGTTCCAACAAGATCAGGCGGAGGCCCTCTGTGCTCCAGCATCATCATTCACTGAGGTCATCATCATGTTGAAGATTTACACTACCATGGGAACCATCCTAGGGATAAAGGGTGAAACATCACAGCCTAAAGAAGAATCCTACATAGTGCATGATTTTTGTCTATCTGATCCACATTTCAAACTCCGAATTAGAGTGTGATTCAAAAATGCATCCTTCACCCCAATCATCAACATTACAGTTTGGGGAAATAACAAGGCATATCAACTTCATACTTCCAGAAATTTAAATGCACCAAATCGCTGAGGTCCAACATAGGTATATATATGAGGAGGAATATTTGGATTCTTTTTTGGTCTTGTCATACAGTTCTATATTTCATCTCCATGATAATTCTCTACCTCGATCCAATATTATGAAGATTTGTTCTGAAGGACGTTAGACAATGAGAACCGTCCAGATTCATCACCACCAGTCACCGCCTTCATACCTGAAGCAATTTTTTAGAACTTTGTCCCAAAGGGATGTGATGATGTAGTCAGTGCCACCCTTGGGGGGTCAAACAGTATGTGGAGGCTTGTCGGCACATTCACTATTCTCTCCACCGATCATTCCACCACCACAGTGGTCCATCTCAGTACTGTTACTGGTTCATCAGCCACCCCAAGTTAATGAAAGGGGTAATAAAGGTCTAGATCTCGATTCCTAACAAAGAATTTTGTGGGACGTTATCATAGGGGACCACATTCCTGGTATGTTTTGTCCGATCTATACTTCAAAATTCGACATTTTGAAGCCACTCACCCTGGATGAAGTCTTGTTTTTTTTTCGAGCCATTGGAACAATACACTTTTGTCTCTATAATAAAAAATTTTCTTATCCAAAAATCTTGGAACATTATGATGACATTATCCAGCAATGACACCTAGTTGAGTTACCTGTGATTCCAATTGATCAGCACCCTGTATCTCTTGATTATCATTGCACTCTTTAGCAATGATGTGTTCAGATATTCACTGTGATCCACAGAATTATGGAAGATATTTCACCACACATCCAGACCTGTGGATGGTGAAAATATGTTTTTCTTCACTTTACTCCCATCCTATGTCAACCTAATATGCTGGGGTGATATCAAGGATATAACCCAAGGCACAGACATAAAAAACAATTTTAACCATATAGAGGACACTGAGACAAGACTCATTGAGGAGAATCCTACCTTGGGGAAGTTCTGCTACTATTTGATCACTAAGTCATTTTTAATCTCCATAAAAGATACTTACTAGGCCTTTTAGTTCCCACTGATTCGTTTCCCCTCAGATGGGACCCCAATAAGGGTAAAGGACACACTAGGACTAGTAGGCCCCCGACATGTCTGATTTAGTAAAAAATATTGAAGATGATGCCAAAAAGGACCCATTTCTCCAATAGCTTACTGAACATAAGAAACTTATTGAAAAGCACCATATTGATCACGTAGTGGAATGCCTTCTAGATTATGGTGATCCCTGATATGATTTCATCCATCCTATACCCGGGAAGATGAGGTAGATGGGGAAAGTCCATGTTCCTCCTAGAGAGCTTCCCCTCATTGATCTCGACAACCCTTTGTATCCTAACATGATAGAGGTCAAATCATATGGTAAGCGGTCGCAGTATGCACCACCAAATCCACCTGATCAGCATGAGAATCTTATATGGGACCTATCTCCATAGGTCTTTCCTTCAACAACCACTAAATATTCATTGTAGGTCATCCCTCCAGTAGTTCCTCGGTTCATTCCACTAGCCACTCCACAAACCGTTGTGCCCGTCTATCATGTTAAAGAACCCTACAATTCACTGATGGTCCGAGATCCTCTCCAAGATTGGTACTCATACCAAGATGACCCGATGTCTCATCTCATCACTCACCTCAAGTCCCTTGAAACCCAACATGTGGGGATCTCACTTGATGGAAATCCATATCCAACACGGGTGGATGATATTCTAGAACCCACTTGCTACTATAATCCTACTTTCTCCCCCTTCAATGGGATGGGTGACCCTATATAGTATCTTTCCCACTTTATCTCATGGTGTGGACCCATGATATGAACTCGAGCACAACACAAGGCTGCAAAACTCTAGTGATTTTTATAGACACTGGAACAACCAATGTTCTTCTAGTACATCCATATACCAATTTGGGTTTGGAGTCGGTTGGGAGGATCTTCACAGGAAGTTTTTGTATTTTTTTATCTCCATTTGGTGGATAAATAGTTTTGATTACATCTTTATGTGAATTAAAATCCTATATGAGAACATTGTAGAACTTTTCACCAAGTGGAATGGCCTCATGTATACACTAGAAATGTCGGTGACTCAAGATCAGCTATTGAAAATGTGAATGGTGAACATAAAGACTGAACTGGTCCACTCTCATATCACCCAGAACATTCTAGGTAGGTTATGATATTTTTTTACAAGGAACATTTCTTAGAGGAAGCCTTCCAAAAATATAATCAAGAACTCTCATTTCCTACCAAAGGTCCTGAAAAAAAGAGAATACAAGGACAATACCATTACTATTGCATTGGTAGAGGGCCCCGGGCTACTAAAGTTTTTTCTAGTATTGCCTCATCCATAGATTCACTAAGCACCTCATCCACAGGCCTTGTCTCATGTTCATGATATCCCTTCTCAGAATTGGCATGCCCCGCCACATAATGCACCCCAACTACCTAGGCGAGATAATCAGGTTCCACCTCCACGTCAGCCTCCAGCACCTCATTAGGGCCAGACTCCTAGAGTCCCTTTTCTAGACAGGTGAAACTGGGTCTACTCATTTGAAGAGTCATTGGTTCCCAGTTATTTCCAGAGTGCCTTGGATTAGAGAATCTTCTAGTTTCCACAATGTAGGAGACCTTAAGGGGATGATCCCATTCATAGCCATAATTACTACTCCAACCACTGGTTCCTTGGAGATATTATCAAGACGTTCGGGGAATTTTAGGATTGGATACAATACCAGGTTGACAATAAAATAGTTAGGCTGGACATTGACCTAGCTCAGGTGGCATGTGTTTTTGTGAGGCCGGAATGCGACAGTGAGGGGAAGATAAATAGGTCTTCATCTATGAGTCTCATATGTATGACAACTCGATGGATCACAATGTAGTTTCTCATAACCATGGTATCATATGTGCTTTAATGAGTCAGCTATAGGCTTGTAAAGTCTCCAAAACTCTTCCAGAAGCCGCTGATATATCCATATCTCATCCTTCTACCTTTTGGAAGGTCAGGTGCCAATGGTGTAAGGGAAAAAGAGTCCCCCACAAGTGAATAATTTTTCTTGTATTCTAAGAGACTTCATGCCCGCAGAGATGGGAATCACCCCTAGGATCTTCATAATATTGAAGGATTATTCAAGTGATTATTAGAAGCATGCCTCAGTAAATACCATCAAGCTGGTGGACCCTTACTTGGTTCCCAATAATGAGGAGCACCAGGAATAACCTCCTGATGTCACCAGTAGACGCCATCATCAACGAACTCATGGACACATGAATTATTGGAATGCATTGTCCAGTACCTCTATCCAAGATGTTCATGCTACCAAGACCATATAGTAGGTTCAGTGTAGTGCTTAGCACATAAAATATTCCTATCATGACTCCTAAAATTCATGATCACTAGTGTTTATAGACCATGATCAAGAAGATATGTCATGACTGAATTATGATCAGCCACGTCCAGCTGTGGCCACACCTAAACCATCTAGTAATCATCTGGTGTTCTTTTTTGTGGTTCAAATAGTGACCAATGGGATATTACCAACACCATCCGGAATCCACTGATTCAACCAGTAGCATCCATCATACCACGAATTTTACATCAACTTTCTAGCGGCAGGAATT
This sequence comes from Viscum album, assembly GCA_963277665.1. Lineage (NCBI taxonomy): Eukaryota > Viridiplantae > Streptophyta > Magnoliopsida > Santalales > Viscaceae > Viscum > Viscum album. The sequence goes on along the minus strand of OY728136.1, from coordinate 601,602,534 downwards.
GACACCGTGTGCGGAAGTATGATGTGCTTAAGCTCCTTATCTGAATTCCTATGAATCTCTCAATACTCAAGGATCTTCGCCTATCTAAAGATATGTGTGAATCCCACATATTTTCTTTGAGAATCCCCCTATAGTTTAAAATAAAGGTAGATAATAGATATTCCTTCCATGCTGAAGAAGCCGAACATGCAGAATTTCGGGTCATCATCTCATTCTCAGTTGAAGATGAAGGTTCTCCCATATAGAGGAATATTTACCCACTACACATCACTAGCCAATTTAATGGAGTGGTGGTCCACTGTTATCTTATTGACATAGTTTCTAGGTTTAATCTCATCCCAACATAGATGCTCTGCATGTTGGGGTTGTTTGAAGCCTATTTGGATCCCTCAAACTTAAAGATCCAGGGTAATGCCAGAATCGACAAGAGGCCACGTGGAAAGATCCATATGAAGACCATTTTCAGTGGCCTAATTTCCAGCACAGAATTCAGTATTTTCTTACAGGACATTGTCTAACATATGATTATGGGTAGGCCTTGGATCCATCTACATGAATTAGTTCTTTCCTTGTATCATCAGTGCCTCATGTACTCCCTCAATGGTTGAGTGGGCGTGCTCCATGTTGATGTGTCTCCCTTTTCCTCTTGTGAAGACTACTACCTAAATGAAAACTACTACAAGAGAAATGATAAAAAATTTCACATCAATGAGGTTGTGTGCACTGTCGTTGTCCCCAACCCATGGACAGATCTGAATGATGCCTTCGTCCCCCTAATTCACTGGTTAGAGGACACAACCCTAGACTTGGGAAACTGCTTTGTTTTCTCAAGGAGTGAGAAGAATGTTCCTAGCTATAGGGGACATCAAAATATCACTATGTACTCCTACAAAAATCAGTCTCAAGTCTTACTAGAGCCCCTTGCCCTTGAAGGTATTAGGATTTTTCCGCATAACAATTGTAATAAAACATACTTTCATATTTCTATGGGATGAGATGAACCAAATAAAGACAACACACCACTAATGTTTTGATATTATCACGTGTGACCCCTGGGTCAAAGGCCCTATGGAATCAGATCAACATCTTTATTTTCCATGGCATCTGGAATACAGGAGTCTCCCAATGAAGATTCTGCAGTTTGTCAGGCTGGCACCAGGATTTTGTCAGGATTAGCTAATTTAGAATAGTTTCCTCCTGCTAAAGATCATTTCCTCATGGATGATGAAGAGGATCTGTATGATTCTCATCCTACATTTGAAGAAGGTGTCTCCACCACAATCGATGAGTTAGTATCGGTGAATCTCGGTACCAAAGTAGATCTGAGACCAACACTGATCAGTACAGTTGTGCCAGCGGATGAGCAACAACAATATGTTCATTTCCTGAAGTAGTATCAAGATGTATTTTCATGGAGCTATGATGAAATACCAAGATTATATCCTTAGGTCCCCATCACTATCTCGGTATCCTAAAAATTCATCTTAGGTTAAAACAACCTCCTAGAAAGATACACCACTCTCACGATGTCATGGTCAAGGCCGAAGTTGGTAATCGCTTCAAATCCAATATCATCAATGAAATCGATTACCCTAGATGTTTAGCTAACATTGTTATCATAAGAAAGATTAATAGACATATCAGAGTCTAGATCCAATTTCGGGATCTCAACCACCACTGTCTGAAAGATGATTTTCCCCTTCTCATGATAGAGCTGTTGATTGACGCCATAAGATTCCAATCCCTCTCCATCATGGATGGGTATTCTGCATATAATCATATCAAAATGGACACTGAGGATGAAGAATCCACCACCATATAAGAACCTCAAGATACCTTTTATTAATAGGTAATTCATTTTAGTTTAAAGAATGAAAGATCTACCTAGTAGTGTTCAATGCACCGCATATTGAAACCGATCATCGAAATGTTGGTTGAATGAAACATGGACGATTTAGTGGTCTAATACCTCCAGCATCAGGACCATCTCAGACATCTTGATAAATTTTGCATCTTCCTCCACTCCCTCCATCTAAATATGAACCCCTTCATGTGTGTCATTTGTGTTACCTCTGGTAAGTTCCCTATCTTTATCGTTAGATATAGAGACATTGAGATTGATCCAAAGAAGCTCAAGGACATTAGTCAGATGCCTCCACCAAGAAAACATTGAGAGATTTAAGGATTTTACGGAAACATAGCCTATATACACCAATTCATTGTGAATCTGGATGGAATGTGTAAGCTATTCTCCTAGCTCATGAAGAAAGTTTTCATATACCAATGGGATGAAAAATGTCAAACAACTTTTGAGAAATTCATGAAGTACTTGCTATAGCATCTGGTTATGATGCCTCCTATATCCAGAAATCTATTGGTCCTCTATGTGACTTCCCTGGAATGACCCCTCATTGACCTTCTCACCCATAAGAATAAAGAATGGATAGAGAATTGTTTATATTATCTCAATTGCATACTCCTTGAGATGGAGCCCAAATAATCCTCTATCGAGAAGAGTTGTCTCGTGCTGTTTTTTGCAGTGCAAAAGTTGTGACACTATATATAGAACCATGAAATACATATGGTATTCCATTTGGATTATCTAAATTATACTCTAAACTATCCTATGTTGATAGGATTCCTAGCTCAGTGGGTAGTGATCCTTTAGTATTTTTATATCAGGTTTGTTCTGCAGAAGGCTGTTAGGGGTCAGACATTGGTGGACTTCCTTTATTCCCATCTTTCTCCAAAAGAGCATTCAATGGATCTCAACATTCCAGATGAGGACATTATATTAGTATGCCAGGCCATTCCATGTTAGATTATATACTTAAATGGTGCTTCTTGAAGTCCCACTAAAAGAAGGCTCACTGATCCAAGACCCAATAGAGTAGTCCTGGGAATCATCTTCATCACACCTGTATAGGATGTTTTTTCTACTCGTTCTTGTTGTCAAAAGGTTGCACCAAAAATGAGGTTGAGTATCAGTCTCTCATAACTGGTCTCACGTTCTCCCTTGATATTTATGTTCCCCACTTACATTCTTAGGGAGGTTTTCAAGATAGTAATCAAATAGATCAACGGTGACTACATCTTCAAGAAAGAAGACCTAGTGCCCCTGTTAGAGAACATTTTCCAGGTGTTTTCCTACTTTATTTCTCAGAGAGAGGTCAGTCATGCTCCCCAGTTACAAAATCATCAAGATGGTGCCTTTTCCATCATTTCCATGTCTCTCACGGAGCCTAACTAGGATGATTTCATTATCCACATGGGGCATCGAAGGTTCACCGCTTCTGTCAGTTCAGATGATGATGATACCCATAAGGTATGTAACCTTACCATCGAGGCCTCCGCACTAGTACCTCCATGTCCCGCTATTGTAGTAAAAGATACCCCTAGTTGGAAAACGTCCTTTTTTTATTACCTCCAACAAGGAAATATACCGATATAAATAGTAGAACGTGAATAAATCGATCGATGTTAAACATAGTTTACCCTCCAAAATGGTCCCATCAATGATAATATCCTCTATAAAAATGGGTTATATGGATTTATCCTCCATTTCATTCAAGGAAAAGAGATAACCAATTTCATGTAGGAGTTCTATGCCAGTTCCTACAGATCTCATCCGGTATGGTTGTAACTCTCCCATGACATTTTAAGATTGTGCTACTTCTATCCCACAATGGTCTAGGACTATATTGAGTTCCCCAAGAGGTGTCACGTGTTCCAAATCCATTCCATATTTTTTCATTGGACACTAGAACTAGTCCAAACTACCAATTAATCCTTGACCATTGTGATTTGAGGACTCGATGTCATGGGACCATATCCACCAGTAACATCTCTCCAGTGCAGGTTTATTCTAAATTCTGTGGATTTCTTTTCCAAGTAGGTAGAAGAGATACCCATCAACAAAGTCAAGGCTCTTTCTATCTTTTATTTCATGAGATCCAGCATCATACACCAATTCAGAATCACTCGAGCCATTCTAACTGATAATAGCACCAATATTCGAATGTCTGATCTGAAGAAAATGTATATTAAGTACAACATTCAGTCCTACCACACTTCTCGCTATCATGTGGAAGAAAATTGACAGATTGAGGAATTCAACAACACCCTATCAAAAATTTTGTAGAAGATGGTTGGTCAGAACAAAAAAGAGATGGTCAGAAATGATACCCAACTCTTTCTGGGCTTAGAGGATGATGACTTTAAATCCCACCTAGGTAACCCCATATTCCATATTTTATGGGACAGAAGCAGTATTTCCCATAGAAATTTAGTTATCATCTCTCTACATATTTTTTTTTGATCCACATACATCATACAAGATTATTGAAGTCCGTATGGCTAAGTTTGAAGCCCTCGATGAGAATGAGCTCTAGGTCTTGCACAATTTGAAGAAGCACCATAACAAGAGAGCCAGATCATTTAACAAAAATGTTTTCCTCTTTTCCTTCTTACATGGTGACACGGTATTGGACTTGAAGATTCTAATGAAACCCACCAAGAACCTGCCTATGTTGGAACCCAAAATGGAGGGACTTATATCATCCCCAAGGTTCACCCCAAGGGCACATTCTCTTTGGTCACCATGGATGGTGAGTAAATTAATCCTCCCACCAAAGAAAAATTCATCAAGAATTACTTTGCATTAGGTTATATCTTCTTCATCTGAGCTAAAAGATATGAAACTACCCAGCATAACCATCTAACATGATGTTAAATTGTACCCTCATCCTCACAGCATTTCATTAAGTAGTATGGAATTCAAGAACTACATGTTTCTTTATTCCTACCCAAATAGGTTACGTAGGAACACCCATACATTTTGTCTTCAGGACCATCCCTAGGTTCATTAACCTCTCTCTTCTTCACCTAGGCTATGATATGTAAAACTACCTAGCATCACCATCCCACGTGACATTAAACTCTACCATTATCCCCACTGAATTACTTTAAACAAAATGGAATTCATGAAAAACATGTGGATTTATTTTAATCCTAAAAGGATATGAGGGAAAGCCCAGACATTTTGTCTTCAGGTCTAGACCCAGGTCAATTGACCTCTCTCTTCTTTGTCCAGGCTACAAGATGTAAAATTTCCCAGTATCACTATCCCACATTACATTAAACTATACCCTCATCCTCACTACATGATTTTGAACTAAAATTCATTAATTAACTACATGTGTCTTCATTTCTTTCCTCACAAGATACGTAGGAATAGTTATACATTTTGTCTTTGGGTCCATCCCCAGTTCTATTGACCTCTTTCTTCTTCATCCGGGCTACAATACCTGAAACTGCCCAGCATCACCATCCTACATGACATTAAATTGTACCATTATCCTCACCACATGATTTTAAAATAAAAGGAATTCAGGAACTATGTGTGTTTTGATTCCTACCCTCACTGGATATATAGGAATGTCCAGACATTTTTTCTTTGGGTCTAGCCCTAGATTTCCAAAATTTCTATCGCTTTTATTTTTCCCATAGACTTAATTCTCTTTGGGTATTTCATGTAGTTTTATTTTGGACTTCTTTTATTCTTCATTCACGTTTGGTTTTCAACATCTATACGATGTTCTCACCCCTTAGGGACGACCCCTTCATATGCATTTTTACCACATTATGTTAAACAACATTACATTTAAGAACTACATGTGGAATGATTAATACCCATTCAGGATACATTGGAATTCCCAGACCTTTTTTATTCTAGTCGATCCCTATGTCCATTGACCTCTCTCTTTTTTATCTAAACTGTAAGATGTAAAACTGCCCAGAATCACCGTTCCACATGATGTTAAATCATACCCTCATCCTTAACACATGGTGTTAAACTACACGACATTAAAGAACCGGGTAGGGCTTGATTCCTTCCCTTGTTGGATACATTGGAACACCCAAAAAAATCTCTTTGGGCCCGTACAAGGATCAATATCCCCATTCTATTGGAGGATAGATAGTGTGGTATGATACCTCTTTGGTCCCCATTAAAATCGGTTTCATTACCTCACCATGCTATATATACCCATTAGAAAAGCATCACTTTCCTTTTCTTACATCATGAAGGATGTTCAAACTGTGAGCCCCTTGTCCTGCAAGAAATTATACAGCTACCCTCATACTTACCAAATGACGTTAAACTACATGACATTGAATAACTACGTATGTCTTGATTCCCATCTTTATGGGTTATGTAGGAATGCATGGACATTTCATCCTTGGGTCCAGACCTAGGAATTGTAAATCACATTTTCTCTCTAGAATCTTGGACTAAGTATAATACTTTAGGACCACATGATTTGGTGTGGACATCATTGGTCCCCACTCACGTTAGTTTAGCAATTTCCACATCATGTATCCCCTTATGGTTCCCCCCAATTCACCCTCATACTTACCACATATTATTAAATTGCACGACATTGAAGAACTACATTTGGCTTGATTCTCATCCTTATGGGATATGTAGGAATTCCCGAGAATTTTACCTCAGTTGTTTGTTCCCACTCCAGGTCACACGATATGGGTATTATGTTTTGAATATATTAAAAAAGTATCCACTATCATTACACCACCTCTATTGAGTCCCATGTATTGGTTATAGTGATTCATATTTTCCATTCCCTTTGTTCTCCAACACCCCTGATGGCATCCCTCCAAAAATCCGCATATGTCGAGTAGGAATGCTGACCTGGTCAGAATTATCCCACCTAAAATTTCTCTTTCCTTATTATGAAGTATGATGTGATGGGGAAATCCTAACATCACCCCCCTTTTCCCACACTAATCATACCTCACATTGGCTTAGATGTTTTGGTAGGGTTATACCCACATATAAGACTATTCTACCCTATGGTTTGAGCTCAATGACCTTAAAATTGGATCTCTGTCATCCTAGCCATATGATGTCAAACTATGATGACTTATACCGCTTGACATTAAACTATAACATCCTTACCATATGTCATTAAAATGCATGTAACGGTCCTGTCAAATGACCTTAAACTACAACACCATCATCCTAGCCACATGACAACAATGGCACCGCATTGTGATGTTCTCACTTAAGAGGGAATAACCTTGGGCATAGGTTATCCACCATGTAATTTTTCAAAGCCTGTATATTTCGTAATTTCTATAGAAACACCTATACTTTTCATCCTGGGATGGTCATTCAAAAAAATTATTCCAACAAGAGAACAAAAAAGATATATCAAATTACTTTTTTCTCTGTGCATGGGTCAAACCTACACAGAGGAATTTCTTTGACAACTATGTGTAGCTTGATTTCTGTCCTAGTAGGATATGTAGAGAAACCAGACAATCTTACCCCTGGGTCCAACTGTAGAGTTTTAAACTCCACGTTTTGGTCCCTTTGGACCTAGGTTCCTCTTTGAGAATGTGTGATGTGGTGAGGACTCCTTTTTTCCTCATTCACGTCGAGATATGTTCTGCACCCCACATTTCTCCTTTGGGGTGTGCATTTCCTAGTTGTATGATAATAAACTACATCGCTAATTTTGTCCTGCTAGATGTTAAACTATAAGAACCCTCAAGAACTATGTCTGGCTTGATTACTATCCCTATAGGATATGTAGTGATGCCTAGACATTTTGTCTTTGGGTCTAGCCACAGGTTCAATAACCCTACTAGCCATGTGGTCTTAATTAGGGTACAAACTCTATGACCATAAACTAGTAGCCTCGCAGAAATATGTGTTGTGGAAGTAGGTCTCCTTGTCCTTCATTCATGTTGGGTTTTGTTTAAACTGCATCACAAATTCCTCTTTTCTTTTTATTCCTCAGAATTATTATGGTGCAAAGATTCCATTTGGCTCTTTCATGTTCGGTGTATTCCCTCTATGTGATGAAATCATTCCCATCATTGACATCAAAGTCCTTATGAAAAGACATTAAACTACTAGCTAATCTCCATGAGGTATGACCTTGAACTATGTGAAAACATACTTGTAATATGAAATTTAACTATATAACTATCATCCTCCTTTTTGTGATGTAAAACTATAAGGAATTATAGGTACTCACCAGAGAGGTTCTCCATAGAAGATTGTGTGATCTTGATTCGGACTGATACGCTCACCTAGTGTGCTTTAGTCATGGTTGTGTAATTTTGAAAGTGTTGGGATCCTTTAAAACAACCCATCAATCCATCACATGCTTTGTGTGCCCTATTATTTGGATCCTCGTCCTTTTTTAGGTCTAAAAGAATCCCTTAAAAATATAGAAGCTCAGCCTTATGGATCGCCTACCATCTTGGGCCAATATTTCAGGGGGCATCAGATGAAATTTTGAGTTAGGGCCTATGTTTTTGAACTCGGTCAGTGGTTGGCCCTCATTTTTTACCATTTCAAGATAACATGATATGGATGATACATTTTGAATTCAGTCAATAGTTATCCTCCATTGTCATTCCTCCCTCACTTTGTTTTGAATTTTGGGTATCGTGATTCACACATCTCATTCCCATTTGTTAGGATTGATTCCAACACCCATGGAATTATCTTTCACGTGCACTACTACACACTAGGAGAGGAAAGTTGGCTTCTATGAGATCCATTTTCTCTAATCATGGCCCTTCTATCAGCTTGAATACTCTAGGTAGTCATTATGTTATGGTAGCCCCTGAGTATTCAACATTTAGCCAGAGGTATCATATACAAAGTGGATAATTATGTGGTCATCCCTTATTTCTCACACCGGGTATGACCCACGTGAGATTATGGAATGATCATTATTTGTTTCACAGTTACGATCAAGATATAGTGAGGTAAGAAAAAATTATATCCATGCACACAGTTCAGGATTAGAAAATAAGAGGGAAGATATGTCTCATGAGTTTGGCCAAAACTTGGCCCTTATGGATCATCCCCTTAGATGCACTACTTCAATTTTTTCACCTTTTAGTGCGTTGTTTCAAGTATTTCATCTCACTCCCTAAGCTATATTTCCTTATCAACAACCATAGAGCAAATTTCATTAGCATTGGTTTTCATTTTTCCACACTCTGCTCAGATTTAATCCATTTTATGGTTTACCTGTACTAGCTACTCCTAGGCTTCTGCAAGTTGGGATATCATTTTTTCAATGAGTCTAGACTGATTCGTAAAAAATGTGGAATTTTATCTTGTCTAATCATAAAAATGTGGGATTTACATCTCATTCACTAGGAATTTATGAATATTCTTAGATTTCATCCTGCACCAGGTCACATTTAAGTGTTGGTTTCTCTCCCACATATTCTCAGCAACATAGTCACAAATATTCAAATTGAGATGGTGAGCATCCACCCCTCCACCATAGAGGAAATGCATCTAAGTTCATATTAACCCCATATGACTCAACCATTCATCCTATGGGTGACCAAGGAAGCATTTCATGCACTTCCATGCCTTGCACTATGTCATGAAGATCTCCTCTGTGATGCCAGAATCAGAATCATCCGTCTCTTCCCGATTTGTGGGTCTGTATTCATGAATATGGCCTGAAGTTCTATGGAGATGTCTTCCACTAGAATTTTTTCCAAGGTATTGGGATCTATTATATGTGTGAATCCATCTTTACTCATCTCTTCTTCATCAGATTCATTTTCACCAGCTTTAGGAGCTTCCCTGGAAGTGTCGTCACCTATGATCTCAACTTCTTTCCCACCGAGTTCTAAGGCCAAATCACATTGTGTGGCTAGTTCCTCAAAGATAGATACAATCGCCAGTGGTTCTTCTATAGATGTATCATACTTGTTATTTTTTTGAGATTTTAGTCTAGTGATCACATCATGGGGTATTGGTACCTTGTTTATCCATGTTTTTAGATAAAATATGTGAGTCTATAAAGGTAGAGACTTAGAAGAGCTAAGCACTAGTAGATCGTGTGCCTGAATCACCATAGGAGCTTCTACCAAAGGATACTCCTTAGAGTTATTAAATTTTATAATTGGTTCTAGTCCCTTCTAAGAATTGGTAATGGCTCCTGCTTCTGAGGCTATCACTTTGGACCCATTTTCTACTCCATCCATGAAAGTTCATACACCTTTATCATTCCCAAATGTGGGTCCAGGTAGATGTTATTTCATGACCAGATGTGCATTTTCACACCTTAAAGAGGGAGATCCCTGGTCATCATCACCAATTCGTTCCTAGATAAGACAAAGTGTGGTCATTGGATTCTTGTTAAGGAGAGATACGGGACCCGTAGAAATATGAGTTGAATCTTACCTCGAGATGCTTAGATAGTTCCTCATCAGAGCCTTTGATTCTACCACTCCCATGTGGGATAATCTATTGGATCACTGTCACCTAAGGCCCCTCATCTATTTCATTCACTTATGACTCTTACAATTCATCTTCTTCTTCTTTTCTTCTTCTTCTTATTCTTCTTCTTCTTCTTCTTGTCCATCGTCGTCATCCTCCTCGGGTTTCATTTCTATAGGGTTGTGCTCTTGAATGAGAATTACATTAACCAAGATATACAGTTCTTCATACCACTCTCTATATAATTCATAGGAATCCATGGATATCAGGTAAATGTTTCAATGATGAAAGTGCTCCATGTCCACAACCTGGATATTCCCTATATCTCGCAGATCACACCTAGTGTGCCCTAGTCTTCACCACAGTTCTTCATTTTTCATCGATTATCGCAAAATTCTCTAATTGGACCATATATATGGAAAAATGGAATCAATGTTCAACTATATGAGATATTTCAGTTGCTTCATATGGTCCTCCCTATCTTTCCCATGAGTTCTCTTATAGGACCACCCCTCTATAGAAGGAAGAGGTACGGCCGCACCTTGTGATGCTCATGTCTCCAATGTTTCTGTTTTTTCCTCCCAAGAAACCTTTTTTTCGTCTGGTCTTGCATCCCGCACACCTCACCAACTCTCTCATTTTGAAGAATCTACACTCACCACCTTGACCTTTCAAATTCGTTTCCACAGAATTGCCTCTGGATACACCACCACCTAGATGTGAGTATACTCTATTGATAGGCCAACATCGTCATCGACGGTGGGGAGAGTAATGAATTCAAAAAAGTCATAATTTTTTATCATGATCCACAATTAGTGAAGGATTTAGGTATGACACTCATCTTGAAACTATATATACAACTTTTTCATCATCTGTTGCACACACCCAAACATTCTGGTAAACTGTGATGGCATGTAGAGTTCCCAAATGATTTTCCCATCGATCCAAGACACTGGTAAATTACCCCTAATACTCTAAAAACACTCCCTCTTCTCTAGAAAGCATCATTGTTTATCCACCATTTAACTGACCACGGTTTGAAATGGGTTAAATTTTTGGTTTTCAAGATTTCTGATCCTAAGCTTAATCCTCTCCTCATTAAGTGTCAGTGGAAGAACCCTAGTAATGTTCATCAGATATGGTTGTAGGTTATCTCTTGGAGGACATATGGATTTTGGGAAATCATACATAATATAGTGAGATGTGACCCCTCCATGAATAATTTGAAAATGTCCACAGATTATTCTGAGTGTACCCTTTCTAGATATGATCTCTATAATTATGTACTGCCTCGCTAACACAAGAATCCCAGGTTGACCCAGTGATGGGATTCCATGATCCTGGTCATCAAAAATGTCCTAGGACGGACCCCCATTCTCATATCTCTTAGTGGAAACAACCACCAGCTCAGGAAGGTGGCAAGGAAACCAGTGAACCATACATGTGGGTCCCAACTATTGTTCACACTAAATCCCCATAATTGGTATGCGCCAACTACCAGGTCCACCTAGTATGATCCTTAGTTTCCCCTCTACAATGTGGTGGGACACTGCTTCCCTTTCCCAAGTATCCCCATGTTCCAACCCCCCCTGAAAAATAGTTTAAACCATGTCAGATGGGATATGTCCCTCTTTATGTACATGATATTCAGCCTCTCCTTCACCAACTCTAACAGAAGCTATGTTAGAAGGGGGGTTCATACCCTCTTTCACTATACATTATTCTTTAGTAAGAATTCATCATATTATAACCCTTAAAGATGGATTTATCCAATGCATTGGATGTACCAAAGGCTAATTTCTATCTCCCCGTGGTGGATATGGACTGTATTAGTGTCAAGAGACCACTATATGAACAGATCTAGTGCCATGTCTTACTGGAAATAGAAGTGGAATTCTGAAGTCCACAAAAACTCAAATTGCCTTATCTGTTGAAGATCTTCCTTGAATTCCTCATAGGTCTTGTCTATCCAGTACACCCAGTCCCACTCACTTGTGAATTTTCCTCCGAACCTCAAGCCCTAATCTTTGTACCATCCCTTAGTCACATAAGTGAAACTTCTCTTAAAATTGATGGAATAGTGGAAAAGAAATCCATCAACAATAGGTTCTCTCTCCACGACTGTCCTGGTCTCTAGGTACAAGACATAAACATCTATATCCTTAGCTTCCCTAGAGGAGTGATTGTTGTTCGTAATGTTGAACTGTGAAATCCAATCCTTGTGCATCACCCACAATCATGGAAAGTCGGTATCAAAGCCTGGAATCAGCACCACCTCCATAATTCCAAACATCTATAGTGGATGGCTATCTATTAGAACATAATACTTTTGAGTGTGTGTTAGCATGTCCAGAAGCATCTGATTCTCAGATACCACCCTTCTCGCATGAAGAATCTGAGGGTTCGCAACTATCTGGGACCTTTTTTCAGCATAGGTAGCCTCCCTCTCTACATCATTCTACCCACTAGCCATCCCATTCAGGCCTCAATTGCACAAATGGACTGGTGTGAATGATGGAGGTTCGACACATAAAGTAGATAGTGGTGTTCATGATTGACGACAATCGCACAATGAAAATGCGACTAAGTCAGAAGTTTGCAAGATCCAATGGTGACGTTTAATGCACCAACTAAATTTAAATTCTTTCACACAAAGTGAAAGAAACTTTCAAATGAGAGCAGATATCCTATCATATGGAAAGTCATGTTACAGGTTATTGGGACCATCGTGTATTTATAGGCATGGACATGGACTTTCTTGTGCATATAGGGTCCCTTATGCATCAGATCTTCCCTTTTTCATGCATGAATGGAAATGTATGCTTCTCCTAACAATTTCCTTTAGAACCTGGCCTTATGGATCGATTTTAGATTACATTCTGATAGGGTAAATCTTTTGGCTCCATATTCTTCTTAAGGTTGAATATTGGCATATTTGAGTGACCTGAAGGAATATTTTGAGTTACTGGATAATCCTGATAAACCAAAGGTTGTTGCATGCAAGATTTGGTTTGGCGCGCATGGTCGAAAGCTGCACGCAAGCATCTTGCACACCCAATGTGACTTAAAATGGTTTTATTGTGGTTAGACCTCCAAAATATAAATGTCAAATGTGTGAAAGAAACCAGGTCAGTGCGCAGGAGAGTTGACCCATGCGGAAAGGTCTTTTGCGCCCAATGTGATGTCAAACAACTTATTCTGCATTGGCCTCCTTCTATACTACCACCATTATTTTTTTCTATAAATAGATGGGTATCCCCACCCTTAAGATGAATGATATGAAAATCAAACCATTGCTCCCATGTTCATAAGATTACCCCTTCCACATCCATGTAAAATTCAGGATGTCGAGGTACTGGTTATTTCACGACATGTCTCCCATTGGTCCCCCTTTTCCAAGGCCCACTAGGTATTGACCCTCACCCATTTCCATTTTTCCAAAGTCAAGTGCACACAAAATATCCCCATTTCATTCAAGAATTACCCCTGTGCAATACATATTTCACTCAGGCCCCCTTCCCTTTGTTCATTAGACTCCAATATTTATCAAAAGTCTTCAATTTCTTACACACATCTTCCTATGTACTTTATCCGTTATCCATATTCAAAGGAATCATGTTCAACCTTCTCTTGGTTTTAGAATCCTTATATTATGTGTTCCTCCTCTGTGTGGTCCACCATGATTTTTTATAGTGATTATATAGACCCCCGAGCGGTGCTCCTTGTTATGTTTCCTGACCTCATACCTCTTCACATAGGAACACTAATGGATATTTCTTCTTCACATAGCCATGTTATTATAGACCCCTTAATTGGACACTCCTCGACCCAATTTTTTACTGGCATTTATTGTTCCCTCCATCCCCAAAGTGTGGGTTGGTTTGAGTTATATAATTATAAGGGATGAGGATTGATTCCTCTTCATCCGAGTTATAGGATGTTAAACTACCAAGAACCCTCATCCCCAACACAAGATGTTAAACTATGAGTTTCTTCATGAGTGGAAATCCTGGGTGGTATCAAAGAAGAATGATCACCATCACTCCCCCACTTCTCTTTCCCTTTGCGCTTTTCCAATATGTGCACCTCAAGTATTCTTTACGTAAGCCCCGACACACATTTACAGGGTGTTCCCAGTATGAAGGCCTTGTCCTCCTTGTACATATGGAAACCCTCCTCAGGAATCCCTATGAGAGTAAGTCCCAATAACAATGTCCCTAGACTATTAACCATACATAATCCCCACACCGTCTTTCATGGATAGACCTTTCACGACACACATACCCAATCTACTACCATCTCTTGTTTCTCACACTGATCATGCCTCACTTGGGTTTAGAATTTAATAGTTACAACGACATCTTATCTTTGTGAAGCTAACTAGTGTAAGTCCCATGCTCCCCATATCGCATTATGTTAAACTATATGCCTTATAAATATATGTGGACTTTGATTTCCGGTCACTGGGATATGTAGAAAGCCTCCCTGTGGTTCAAGCCCCTCACTCCCCACAATAAATTTTTCCAACTACTTCACATCAGTTCAATTTTTGTGCATGACATTTAACTCTCTGACCGTTGATCTATGCTAGTTTTGATTCCTAGACACTAGGATCCCAAGGAAACCTCTTTGAAGTATAACCCTAACCAATCGTAAACTCTAGTACTCTCTTCTAGGGATGTACCCTCCTAAGGAAGTAATTAACTTTTTTGGGACTCATATTCAGGATCCACCTCCCTAAGGCGTCTTGATACTCTCATAAATCTAACCATGAAAAATCCCCGCACATCATATCCATCCAACCAAGATTTACCCTCTTGATATGGTCCACTAACCATGTGTACATCCCTGCATGCCTTCATGTTGTTGTCCTTTCCTTACACCCTGATTCATTACCCCATCTTCTTAAACTATATGGAATTTGATTTCTAGCCACTGGGATATGTAGGAATCCTCCCCGAGGTTAAATACCATCATCCATTTTCCATCGTGATCCCTCATTCGATCCTTTCCATCCTGTTAAGATCATTCCTAAACCTGAAGGTTCTATTTCCTTTAGGTTCCCATCATTGTGACCATTCTCATGAGCTTCCTCCTTAGGTGACTCATCGCCCCAACCCAGAACTACGTGGACATTGATCCTAACCTCTAATTCAGGGTAAATAGAAAACCTCTTTGAGGTAAAATCTTGAAAACATCATATTCACATCGGTTCAATTCCATTTATTTCATCCACTTCATAAAATCATCCATCATCCATACAAATCTTACATAGGCAGCCACATCCTAGTGGGATCATGTAATTCATATGGGAAGCTCACCATGTGTAATCCCCACACAATTCACCCTCATCTAACTAAGAGTGTCCCTATTGTGAGGAGTTTATAACCATGTATAATCCCAAACGTGTGTTTGGGTTTTTGTACTTTTTTTACACCACAATTCCATGCCCCACCCTTTAAACTATATGGGAATTGATTATCATACACTAGGATACGTAGGAAGCCTCCTGGAGGTTCAATCCCAGTCAATGGTAAACCTTGATGTCCCATTTTTTGGGATCCATTATACTCTAATATTCCCTTTGTGGAGTTTAGATCATCCTTTAGAATGTAAAACCTTCCAATTTGTGGAAAATTCCATCCAGGGACCGTCCTCAAGGTTGTTTTGACCCACCCATCCAGTAATACTTCCAGGTGCTCCCTCCTAGGGATGTACCCATCTGGTCCACTCTCATTAGTGTTCTGATTGGTTTGATCCATCTCCTCTATATGTTAAAATCATGGCATACCCTGTGTCAAACATGGGAATGCAAAGAAAACCTCAAAGAAATACCTCTGGAATTGGATTCCCCACATTCTATGTGGGATTACATGGGCTTCCACACCGTCAAGAACCCCTACCATAAAGGATAATTTATGTGTATTGTGTTTTCAACATCCAAGCATGCCAGTGATGCCTGACATGACTACTTCTATGAATAAAGGATCCTACCGTGACTTGGCCCTTTGGAATGTCCTGACAAAAGCAGTGTAATTTACCGGCGTCCACTAGGGTATTACACTGGGAAGGGTTTCATGAGAAATGTATTAATATATAAAGGAGACAAGACTAGCAGATAAGTTCAGAGGAGGAATCCAAGGAAGGAGGAATCAACATCACATCATCATGTTCTAATCAAGGACTAGACATCACCGAAGAGGTTAGGAATTTTAACCTCCTTAGGAAAGAGGGAATGTAGTGTACAATACGCAACCAAGAGAACCTCAAACAAGCTTGGTTAGTGTACCCTTTTGGATGAGTTTAAAACAAAATTACCTAAGGGTCATATAGTTATCATTTTTCGGATTCATAGTGTCATAGAGTTTTATAGACTGGGGATGAGGGTTTAGACATCATACTAGATTCAATTTTCTTCAGTGGTATTTCATCCATCTAAGTATCCTTTTACAGGAGTGTTTGAAAATACACAGAATCCCTTATTATAGTGATTGAGGGTTAGTATGGGTGAACCCTTGGATAAGAAATGTATCACCCTATGGTTATGTAGCTTGAGAAAATACCTTTTCGACACTAACTAAACCATGTGTGTTTTTTTGGGATTATAGACCTAAATATTAACTTCATTATACACAACATAAGTGGTATATTGTCCAAATCAATGCCCTTTCATAGGATGTCCATGTGATCAGGATAATGAACCCAGGGATCAACTACAATGGATTTATCATATATCTTTCACCTAACTCATGTATATAAATATTTATGTATATATATATATATAGGGAATAAATATATATACATGACGTCACCTTTCCTAGTTGACCGGGATCACAGAACTAGGCATCACTTTTTATTTAATGTTAATTTTGTTATTTCTCTTTTCATGTTGTTTCTTGGATAAGATGGGCATGTTTCATGAGAATTCTCTTCTAATAGAAAATTTATAGGCCATCGTTGGGGTGGCCTAATAAGATTATTTCACACCCCTATTTGTGCACCCCAATATGCTAATAGAACTTATGTATACAATTTAGGTTGAGCACAGATACATGTTGAATAGAATTGTGGTCTAAGATTTTATGAAAGTGTGGGGATTCTCATGTGTTTTTTTATTGGTATGGAAGAACTCAGCAGTGTCTTAGAGACTAGGTTTATGGTATGGATCATTATTAGTATTATATCCCTATATTTTTTTTCAGATTCTGTTATATACTCTTGAATATATGGTCATCCCAATCAGTGACCAGTGTAAAATTTATAATATATATGTTTTGGGTTTTATATCATTTTATTTATTATTACATCATATTCTATTTCAGTTTATTTACAACTTTTGTGCAATATTTATTACGGCTACTAAGGATATCTGGCTATTTCTATTATGAGGATATGATATGAGAGTATAATATCCCCATTATACCACCTTCAGACCATCACTACTATTTGATATCCTCTAGAATATTAGGATAAACACATGAGTCCTTATGGTGAACTGGACTAGGTATTGGTTTAGTGGTAGCCTTTTCAGGACGTTACAGATCTCCCATGGTCTAATCATCCAACGAGTTCAATCAATGAGAGTCAACTAGCATGAATTTCTCAATTCCATATCTTTAGAAAGTATGTTAATCTGGAAACCTACTTTAAAGACTCAGAAAAATATATAAAATTAATCTTTTTATATAGAATCATCATGTTGAGGAGTGTTAATCAATTAATATAGGGGATATAATTACTTAAAACCATATTCAACACCCCTCCTTTAATATTATCTCATTAACCTTTTGAAATGGATGAGATATGAGGAGTGAGTGTTAATTTTTCTATTTATTGACCCCATAATGACATCCATGGACTCCACCACAGTATACATCATATTTTTGTTTTCATTTAACTCACTGAGAAGAATTTTTATCCCCGGTGACATTTTTCCAAGAACTATTAAATTTACCCTTGAAACAAGAAATATGATGTCACCCAAGACATTACCTATGGGATCCCACCTAAATAACCATGGATATAGACATTTTATATCCCATTAATTTCTTCCTTTCCCATTTTACATACTAAATTTCTAGGGCCACCATTTCTTCCACAATGTCTGTGGTGTAGCCTCTTTTGGAATAAGAAACTCTCCAAACCACATAGAAACTATTCAAGGATCATTAAACATTACATAATAATGTCTCACCCAAAGAATTTAAAGGTGTATTTTGAAACATGTCCTAACATATTAGGAATAAAAAATTTATGGGCTTTAAAAACCCAAGGATTATCAATTTGACCAAAGAACTATATAAACCTTGTAGAAACTCTCTTATATCATGTAAATTATTTTTTACTCTTTTATACTCATTATCAACACTTGGATTAAATTAATGATCCTATATATTAATTAGTGTTGTAATAATCAATTATCTTTTTTTATTTCTAATTTACCCATATTGGTCATTCATATTTCATTTAGCCCTATGAATTTATATCAAAAAAATTTATAATTTTTCACCATATTCTATTACAATTTCATAACATTATTTGGTATCAAAGAAAGGATTCCGTAGTGATTTATTCATAATGTTCATTATAGATAATATTTTAGGTTATTTCAAATAATTTTAGTGATTTCATTTTTATTACACTAATTGATTTCAATTTTCTATAGAAATTATGAATTCAATAAACAAAAAATGTGTTTCAATGATCAATGTAAAATAATTCTATCTATGGAAATAGATAATGGTTCTATATATTATATATATATTAATATTTTCTTGATGTAATCAATACTAATTTATATAACTATTATTTTTTTATATCCTTTACATTAAAATACATAATGATAGTTGGATCTAATGGGAATATATATAATATATTGGTGTCCCCCCTCTCCAACAACTATTTTACATGAATCAATGGTTATAAAGTATAGAATATAATTTTAATAAATATTTATAACATTCATAGACGTGATATGATATTTCATTATTGTGATTAAAAACCTATTGAGTTCAATTTTATGTTACATGGGTAGAGAAATAGTAATTATTTAATGAGTTTTTTATTGAAAAAATAACTTACTTGATTTGATGATATGGATAAGTTCATAAAGATACTATCATGGTAAATAAATTGATAATAATTATAAAAGAAAAATTATATTAATTTTTTCTATTTTAATTATTAGTAACATTGATGAGATTACCATTGATATGATCAATAGAAAGTTGATACCCAATGATATTATTATGGGGAATACATGATGAAGAAACATAAATATTGGAAGGAGATATATTTCAAATCATTTAAATAATTCACTAATTTTATTTAAAGAATATATATTTATTAGGAAATTAAATTAAAGGATGATTTCAACAATTTCAATGACTTCATAGCATTTTTTTATAATGTAATGTGGTGAGGAAATGGAATATTCAATGGAAAACTAGCTTTCAAATATTTTAATTATGCAATGATGTAATTTTATTTAACTAGTATCCTCATAAAGGATCTAGAATAATAACTACATGATAAACCTAAAATATCATCAAGGATAAATAGTGTGAAAAGATATCGAAGTGATGAAAAATTCTCTAATGGATAAAGAATGTCCAAATATTCAATAAAATAAAATTTTCTTTCAAAAAATGATATTCCACTTTTATATGAGTACTGTGAAAGATAATAAGAGGCCATAAATGTAAAATATAATTTATATTTCATTGAAAAAAAATATACATTATAAATAATCCTGTAGAAATGAAGAAATATGTGGAAAAGGGGATTGTGGTGGTGAGAATACAATGAATGATATTAACTGTTTTATATCTCTTAGCCTCATTAAAGTAAAATATAATTCATCAATCATAAAAAATAGACATGAAAAATGAAATTTATCCATTGAAAAAATCCATTCAAATTTAAATAATTAAATATATTACTAAAATGGAAGTTGAGTTCATAAAAAATATAGATTATATAAATTAAATTCTTTAAGGGAAGTGAATGGTTATTCAAATTAGAAAATTATATAGTTAATTATGAGGAGGTAAAGTAAATTTATTAAATGTTGGTAGAAGTAAAAAATTGCATGAACAAATTTCAATTATAGTATTAATATTTTTCAAGGATATTGGAGATTTCAATAATTTAGCCATGATTATGTTGATATTACAAGGAAAATTTCACATTATCCTACAATTCCACAAAAAATCATGTTGGAAAAAAATTATTTTAATCTAATAAAATACTTTTTTATCAATAAGGGAAAGGATGTGATTTCCCACTGTGAAAAAATGTTTCATCTACAGTTTCTTCATGTTCTGATAGAAAAAATCTGAAAAATGGTGTCAAGTTAAAGAAAAATGAAGCTGAAAATATGAAGAAAAAAAATTTAAGGATAATTTGGATATTCATAAGTATGAGGATGATGTTTTAAATTACTATGAATAAAATTTTAGGAAAAAATAGACAATCATATATTAAGTAAAATCACTCTCGACCTAGGATATTATTGTTTAAAATATGAGGTTAATACTATTGTGGTTTTAAAATAAACAAATTTTTTATAGTTATGAAACCTCACTCCATTAGTCAAATAGAGTTTATTAATTTAGGTGGGAAAAATATAATGAATAGAGAATTCAGATAATAAAATATAAAAAATGAAAACTGAAATTGTAAATTCTTTTAATTATCTAGAGGAGACTTGTGGTCGGTGATATCAACCTCGACCAAAAAATACTAAGTATCATAAATTAATAAATCATATACTATAGAAAGATTAAAAATTTAAATCTATCTATATGATAATATATTATAAGAATTATATGTGGTTGTGGTGCCACATAAATAATGGAAATGTGAAAAACCATAAATTAAGGATAATAAAAACTAATCATAAGAGGAATTACATAAACTTATCTTGATTGATATATATATATATATATACATGATAAATTCTCTATATCTTTTGAAAACAATAGATAATTAAGATTAAATGGTGTTATAAGCACAAAAATTAGTTACAAACTGTTTAAATTATATTATTTTCACTTTATCGATGACATTACTCTTTTTAGAAATTTTGATAATGGTAATGAGGCTATTTTATAGAAGAATGGATTTATTCATTGGATGATGATGGATATAATAGTCATCATAATTTTAATATGAACTAAAATAAAAATCTTTCATAATTATAATAATTAAAACACTTTTAACATGATTGTGGATAAAGAAAATAAACATTGGTATATAAGACATGTTCTTTTCAGTTAAATGAACATAGTTAATCTATTTAGTTATAAAATTTAAATATTTATTCCCAAGATTAATCATTATAATAACCACACTTTTCATGTTTCAGATAATGGTAATATGTTGAACATGTGTAACAATATTTTCTAAAGGAAAACTGTGAATCCACTTAAACTAATAAACTCATTTTTATTGGTCAGATAAGATTGGTATTGGCCAATAGAGATAACTAGATTGTTAATTTATATTATTATTCTAATTATATAACTTTTTTATATTTTGATATTAAAATTAAAATCTCTTGATATGTTTAATTATTTTGGATGATATTCTAAAAATAAAATTGGATGTCTTATTAATGGGTTTAAATGTGATAATATCTCTGAATACAATAATAAATAATGTCAGGTACATCTTGAGTTGAATATGATAAAGCCAAAATATATCACAACATAATACACTAACATAATATATTTATACAAAGAAATAACTATTATTAAATGGATATAGTGATACCTGTATTATTTTATCATGGAACTTTAAAATATTTTAACAAATATTCTACAATATTAGTTTTTGACATTCTCAACTAGTGATGTTTATGATCAAATTGAAAAAATATTTCATATGAGATATTTTTTTTGAATGAAAATTCACATAATTACTATAAATTTATTTCAAAATAATTATTGCATCAAAATTAATTTGTGAAATTTAAAAAATTCTGGTTTATGTGGTGATGATGAGATATTTCTTAGATATACACCCAATGTAAGTATTTATTGGTATTATAGTAGGAATTTAAATTGGTTTGTTGAGAAATTTTATATAATATTACTAGATTATTATATTACATCAATAATCTAGTTTTTTATTACTGATAATTTTCAAGAACCTTAATGTGATCATTATAAATAATGTGGGATATATTTTGTTAAAATATCTTTCATTTAAAACTCACATGGTGATTATAATGTTTCTAGTTATGATAAAGGCTTTAACAAGGGAGTAATTAAGTTTTAAGGACAAGGAAAACATATAGATATGAACACCATTATTTGATATAACAACATGTGTGTCTAAAAATTAAAAATATGTAGGAACTCCAATCATAAAAGTTTACTTTATTAGGTTATATATGAATATTTTCTACGAAATTTATGGTAAAATTATTAAATTATATTTATATTGTGAGAACTAAATAAAAGAGGAAACCATGTAATTAGGTTCTTATCTAGAATATAATGATATTATTGGAATAAAATTGATCTTTTTTAAATAGTCTCAATGAGAAGGGAGGAGAAACCCATAAAAAATAGTCTCTATTTAATTATGGTTACTCTTTAATTGAGGGTATAGGTTTTTATGGTAAATTCTTTATAGTCCCAAGGATTGATTTTTTTAGTGATATTATATTAAAGTAATTAATTTTTTTTAAACTTTTCATAAATTCAGAATTTGTAAGTGGATAACTTCAGTAAGAGTTTTACATTGACCAACCAACATGTTTTTTATAAAATAGTGATAATTACTATGTTTATAAACTAATGAAATCATTTTATTGGTCCAAATAAATTCTCAAATAATGTTATTATAGATTTTATATTATCTTTAAGGATATAAATTTCAATAAAATAAAGGTTCATATAAATCATTATGTTAAGGGAGATAATAAAAAATAACTCATTATGATTATATATAATAATTAATTTTTTTTCTAGAAATAAATTTACAACATACGAGGACTTCACTAGAAAAATTTAAAATATTTTTCAAATTTATTTATTATTTAAATGATAGTCATTTTTTAATATTATAAACATAGTATGTAAATCATTATAAAAATATAAACATTCTTATTGATATTTATTAAAGAGGTTTTGAATATAAAAATTTAGATATGTATCAAATCTTATAACACATTAGTCAAAATTTTAATTAAGTAAAAAAGGATAGAGTTTGGATCAAAGGATTTTAAAAGGATTATCATAAGAATCAATTACATTCTAATTTCAAGATATGATATTGTCTTTTCCATTACTCTATATAATATATTCCAATATAATACTAGGGATATTCACCTTATGGTAGTGACATGAATAATGAGTTTTATCAAAGGAAATCTTAAATATGGATTTAGTTGTGAAAAATATAAATCATAAAATAATTTTGAGTATTTGGATATTGATTTTCTAGGTGATGATAAATATTTTAAACCAACTTATAGGGGATCATTATTTGTCAAATGGAGGTTTGTTTCTTATCAATACATAATTAAAATTAAAATTTATTTAATAATATAAAAATAGATTATACTTTTGTATCACTAGACACAACCCAAATGATGTGTATGAAATCTGAACTTGAAGAAATAATATTAGTTGTTTCATAACCAATGTTTTTGGTGATTGATAATCAATGTGATTAATTTGACAAGGGATCTTGTCAAACATTTGAGGATAAAGAATATTGAAAAAAGTACAAATTAATTAAAGATATAGTGAAACATTGAGATATTACTATGGAATATGTTTAAGGAATGGAGTAAATATAAGATATTTTGACTAAGAATCCAATAAAGGATTCTATATAGTACCTCAGAGTATTATTGGGTGTATATAATCTTTGAAAACTCTTATGTGCATATTTATTAATATGCACTCTTTCATTTGTTTTCATTTATAGAAAAATGAGGAGATTATGTTTGGAGTTATTGCAAAGGAAGAGTGACTATTACAACATAGAGATTTTGTTAAAGGGTTAAAGAGAATATAAATTTTATTATAAGAGGAGGAATGATATTTTTGTTTCAAAATAATGTAAATTAGATGAAATTATTTTTAGAATGTTTTCAACAAACACAATGGGGTCACTGATGAGCCGTTATAGATTATGGATTTCTAAAATCCCTCATGAAAAGAATTGGTGAAGACAGATCAAATAACACATCAATTTTGTCATGGTAAATATAGTATTATCTTTACATTGAGGGTGGGAAAACTCTAAAATATTATTCTATCTAATGATGTGTTCTTTAAACAACAATCATATTTGGGGTCTTAACAGAACTAGTTTCCTGATATGATTCAATTATGATATTTTAGAAATCTAGACATTATATACATGAATATTATATCATTTTATATGAATATTCACAATATATCAATATAGTCCATAACATAATGGTAAAGGATTAATTTATTTTGTTACCTGGATACATAAACAATTTATACATAAAATATATGCATTATATGTCTCTTACATCTTCAAAACATAATTCAAACATGTTTTCATATCCTTGGGAAAAAATAAACATAAGAAAGAGTGATCTCGAATTCCCAGTAAGATCAAATAATGGAGATATCAAATTATAAGCACATTTAATAATATCACAAGCATAAGTGAATGGGAGAGTGAACATAAAATTTTAATTTCAAACCCAAAAATTTGTATAATCATGAGTCATGTCATAATTATTAATAGTTAATAATAAATAAATCAAAAAATATTCAAATAATGATATCCATTATATCAATACATTGGTATAAGATCATTTCATAAAATAGTGTTTTAATGTGTAATATAATAATAATAATAGAAATATTATTTGAAGGATATCCACTAAGAAATTAATCACATATTAATCTTTGGATAACCACATTTTTACCTACTTTGGGCTTGGGATGACCATCTATATACCCTCTTTTGGGCCTAGGATAACCTCTTGTTTACAATATATTAGGATTTAGATAACCTCCTATGTACCATTTTATCTAATAAAACTTTAATAATTAAAAAAATTATTTTTGGGGATATAATAGGCCCACCTATGTCATAATAATAATTTATTTAAATATACTACACTAGATTATAAAAATATTTATCATTTCATCAAATAATTACCCAGGGAATCGAAAACCTCTTTCATTAATATTTAATCATCATGAACATAAAAATTCTACAGAAATAATAATGATGGTAATGATTAATCATATCCCTTTTAATAAAAAATAAATATCAAAGGATGTTGTTATAGATTAAAATACCTTTAAAATTTCACTGGATCATTTCTTGTGGAAAATACCCTTTCATTTTGAAATAATTTATTGAAAAACAAAAATATTTAAAAAATATTAAGTAATATGTTTTAATTTAAATGAACCATGTAAACATATAACTAGAGCATCAAAACATTTAACAGTCATAATGGTGGAAAATTCTATTCATATTGTGTATATTAAAACAAATATTCTTATCACATTTTTGAAAAAATTCAAATGTACCACAATTAAAAAATAACAAGAATGTTTTTTTAAAATATTTTTTATAGAAAGTAAAAAATTTGTAAAAATGAGTATATAAAATAATTATGGAATTGTTAAAACAATATCTATAAGATTCTAAATAAATCATCTATATAGAATAAAAAGACTCCCGATCGAAGAGAGGAATAAAATCAATTTTCTTTAAAAACAGTACTTTAGTCTCATAGTACATAAAGAGATAAAAATGGAAGAAAAAATGTATCCTATAGAATAAATTGATAATAATAAAAAAGATAATATTTATATCATATAGATAATATAATTTCAACATCATAAATTTAATCATAATCAATCCCGATACAAATTAGATTTCAATATTAAACCCTTACCTCAAGCTTGTATTTATTTATAAGAGCTCTAAGGTTAGGTATAAAAAAATTAAATTTATAATTAATAAATAAAAAAACCATATTCATACCAATAATATGAAAAAAAATTACTTATAACATCTTATCACCCATTTATTTTCAATCTTTCATTATCATCATTTTTTGGGTGTTAACTGCTTCTTTTCCCATGTTTGATTTAGTTTGGTTGTTATAGTCCAAGATATTTGACCATGATTTATCCACATAAAAAGTTTTAATCTCAATATAAATAACATATATATTCACATATATATATAACCTTTCATAATAATCATTGAGGAAAATTAAATTCCATCATCGCATGAAGTTGTTAATCTGTACCTATGCATGAGTGATGCTTTCATTTTTCGATGGATGAACTAAAATAAAGTAAAAAAATAAAAAAAATTAAATATTTAAATATTATATAACAAATATAATATAAAAACATTAAATATATCATAAAAATTAACTATTAATTATGGTGATAGAAAACGAATCGAATCGCTATGTGTAGGTAATAGTCCACACATATGCACAAGTGATCCTTTCATCTTTCAGGTGATAGAGAAGATGTAAGAAGTTATTTTTACATCCTTATAGTAACATCTCATAATTTTTAGGATGATGGATTCATTATGTTATATTTGGTAAAATAGTTTTAGGGTTAATATATGAAAAAAAAATTGAAAGGGTTTAGTTCATATTTGTACCTCTTCTTTGATTAACCTCTTTTGGATTACACATTAATCTGGGTATATTTAGTCTTAGGTGATGAAAAGAATATCTAGGTGAATGTAAATAATATAGTATCTCATTAGGTATTTTCTGAGCTATATGACTCAAATGGTATGAATAATGGAGAAGAAAAGTTTCCCTTTTATATGTGAGGGGAGGGACACACATTGAATTTCTTAAAAGATCTCAATGATATAAGGTTTCATACATGTGAAAGTGGATCCAAATTCCTAATAAATATAAGGAATAATAATATATGGTTGAAATAACTTCTAAAATGGGAATTAGGTAATTTATTGTGGCCTTCCTACCATTCCCTCTTGGTTTAACCCCTAGAAAACTCATTTTAACCTTCACCATGGAAACAGATGTTCACTATTTTTACTATTCAATACAATAAAAGATTATATTAATCCTATTAAATTATATAAATAATTCATATTAAAAATATTTAATCCATTTCAATTTATTAAATTTCTACAATTTTTAGGATTTAATTTCAAATAATCTTGCAAATCATAACAGAAATCTGTCTTAGATTAATGCATTTTTAAGCATCGAGCTAAATGTACTACAATTAAAAGACTTGTAAAACACATAAAATTTTTGTAAAAATATTTAATTGATTACATAATCCAAAAATTTCATTAAAACCATTAATAAAAATATACAAATTTAATTATTTAAGGTAAAAACACATTCTTCACATGAAAACATTTTTTTAGATAATGCGTTTTTTAGCCCAAAATGAACTTATAATTATATCAAGTTTAATGATTTTCAATTTATAATTAACAATATTATTTATAATTAAATGATACCTATTTTAATTAAATATAAATTTAAAAACATAATGGTACATATACTTGAAATTAAATGATATCTTCTACAAAATTAAATATTTTCATCATTCATTAAAAAATAAATATTTTCGGTAAATACTAAAAATTCATCATACAATAATATTGAAATGTTTATTTAAAAATGATATTAATTTCCTAAAATAAAATTTAAAAATGCTATAAATTCATTATAATTTATGTGCATAAATAATAATAAAATCCTTTTTTAATGAAAATATATTTTGGAAACTAAAATGTTGTTACTAAAAATTGACTGCTAATTTATTATGAATTTACCAATAAATTTAAATAATTCAACACCTTTATAAACATTTTTTATAATTTATGTACTAAAATTCATACCTTCCAATTTAGAATATATGTTATTAGTTATTTTTGATGTCACATTTTATTTATACTTGGGGTTTCATGTAAAGTATGTTATCGAATGCATCGTATATATTTCAAAGGGAATACATAAAAAATCCTTGTATGTTACGTTGTACCCCCTTAAAAATAAGTACAGTCCTAAAATTAAATCTCACTAATATAAAAAATAATAATAATCTCTCAACTTCATCACATCCTCTACTTCCCATGTATCTTCCTCTAATTTATGATTCCTCAGAAGAATATTGACCATGTGTGTAGTGTTGTTCCATAGAAATTTATCCCTATGATCCAGGATTTCTACTGATGGATTTTCATAGAAATTGTCATTCCCCTATGTTACAACCTATATGTTTTTTAAATGTGATGGATCAATTCTATACTTCCTCCAGAGAGATATATGGAACACATCAAGAATTTTAGATAGGTTTGGTTGGTGTGCTAACAAATAAGAAAACATCCTAATATGATCAAAAAACTCAAATATTACCAATATACCAAGGGCTCTATATTCACTTATTTAAAAATATCATAACATTATTCCATGATAAAATTAATAAGGAGTACCATATCAAAAAATTTAAATTCCATATTTCTCTGATGATTTCTATCAAAAATGTTTTTTTGAATATGAGAACCCTAGATGTGTTTCTGGATGGATATGAAATTATCTTATATTTCCTCAGAAATCTCAGATCCCAATTTCATTATTTCTCTAACTTTACCCCATTACATTACAGTTATACACTGCCTTCTATAGAAGTATTCCTAAGGATCTAATTGAAATCTCAAGTGATATAAGTTGTTATAAAATAATTTGACTAGATAAAGGCGTTAATCCCAACCAAATTTCAAACCTATAGAAAATAATTTCAATACATCCTATAAGGTTGTAATGGTTCAATTATACTAAACATCTATCTCGGGATGATATGAAGTAATGAAACATAACTCTTAATCCAGATCTTGAAGAAGACATTTCTAAAACATATTTGTAAACCTCATATCTATGTCAAATATTATTGAATTTTTTACTCCGTAGAACCATACCAAAACCTTTATGCATAACAAGGAAAGCTTATAAGGAGATAAATATTCTCTAATAGGAATAAATTTTGTGGACGTTTTATGTTTATCAATGACAACCCAAGTATAATTGTGGAATTTATATTTTTTGGGGAGTCCTGCGATGAGACACATGATGATGTATTTTCAATTTCATCAGGGTATGGGAAATGGATTCAATATCCCCTTATACTTTTATATCCTAGATTTAACAAACTTAATTACCATGAACTAGGATACATGTACTTTAATATCGCTCTTCATGTTTTCCACTAATAAATTCATTAATATCCTTATACAACTTCATACTTCCTAGTTGAATTGGTAATGATGAGATATAAGCTTCTTCAAATAGATCCTTCCTCAAGTTAGGTAGTTATCAGATGAAAATATGATTCCTAAAAAATATCATTTCATCAAAATTAGGTCTAACCATAGGAACATTTCTTGATTTTCATTTACAGCACCAGATCAACATTTTTTTTCTATTTTAATCTTCTCAATGGTATATTTTTGAGATCTCATTTGAGTAAGATAATATTTCATCCCATCATTAAATATTTCAAGGTTTGTACTTTGAACATCCATAAATATTGGATATTTTGTGATCCTAATAATATAAAGGGTATCATGGTCCTATTGACTCAATGTATTATGAAACTTTTTAGCTTTCCCAGGGTTGTAATGTATTAGGAATTCATAATCTTTAAGAAACTCTAACCATATTGTCTAGAGCATATTCGACTCTTTATGGGTGAATATAAAGTTAATATTTTTTATCAGTATATATTTCATAACATTATATATAGAGATAATTCCTCTATATTATTAATATAAAGATAACTATTGTTAAATCTAAATCAATATTCAATTAATTATTCTCATTAAAAAAATCACCAATAATACATTTTTAAGATATTATTCTTCATAAGAACGCATCCCAAAAACATCTTTGATGCATCAGTTTAAATTAAAATCCCTTATAAACTACAGGGTAGTATGAGAACATGTGCACTGACTAACCTTATCTTCAGTCCATGAAATTTTCTTTACATTCATTATTCCAAATAAAATAAACTCTCATCCATGTGAACTTAGTGAGGGGATTAGTAATCCATGATAAATCATTCAGAATTCATCAATAATATCAATTCTCTCCAAGACAACTATAGATCATAGTTACCCTACTTTCCCAAATCCACTATTCGATAACTATTTTCTCCAATTGATACACCAATATGCCTTATCCTGATATTAATTTCTCCAAAATATAATGTCTTTATACCCAAAATACATACATGCTCATTTTTTCTTAATGTTTCTCCATAATTAGGGACTTTATTAAAATAATCAACTAGCCTTTAGGAAAATTCTTACTCTTGGAATATATAATAATATCAATAATAAATACTCCCATAAACTAATGAAGGTAATATATAATGACTCTATTCAAAAAATCCATGATAGTATAGGGGGATTAGTAAGATAAAATAAAATATCTATAAATTTATAGTGTCTATACCTCAAATAGAAGGTTTCCTTGGGTATGTCTTCAATTTTGACCCTTAATGGATAATATCCAGCTCAAAGACCTATCATGGAAAAATATTTACCTCCTAATAATTGATCAAAGATATAATCGGTATGGGGTAGAGTTTTCTTATTCTTGATTATGATCTTATTAATTTCCTTGGTTCCCTGCATAGAAGTCATTGAAATATAAATGGTACCTTAGGATGCACTTTTTTCCCTCAATTAAATTCTTTAATTTTACTTTTAATTTACTGTCTTGTTTCACTTAATGTCTATATATAAAACATATCCTCATTAAATTGAGTCATTTAACTATAATATCTTTCCCATATTATAGAAATATAGGGATCTTAATCTTCTTTAATCCATGGTCTTCGTCAGCTGAACTCCCATAAAACATTTTAATTCTCTCATTAAATGTGTAGGTAAAAACACTCATGTTGAGGTAGTTAATTATACATCAAAATAAATATTTATCCATAATCCCAAGGTTTTTTATTCAATGTTTCATAATATTTATTTTCTCTTGATGATTATAATTTAATTATCAATAACATTCTATATTAACATGGTCCCTTATAGTTCTAACCATTTACTAAAGCCAAAAATTATCATACGACAAAAAATTATCATAGTGGGAATTCATATAATAATGAAATTCATTCATAAAATGTCTAAAATTTTACACCTTAATTTCAATATATGAAACCATATATTTAAAAAATTCATAAATGGTAATTATCTATTTGAATCCTTCAAAATAGAAAATAAAGAAACTTTGTATCTTCCCAAGTATAAATCTAAAGTGTCAAACTTGGTGTACAGTAAGGATTCATTAAACATAAACTAAAATTTTGTTTGAGATATACTTGAACAATTATTTTTAGGGTTACTAAACCTATATGAATCTAGGACAAAACATGTTCACATGTAGTATAGATACACTAATGTACTTTTTGGAAAACAACATAATCTATACCTTACCAAAGAATTAGAATTTTATCCTATGAAAAGGATTATCCTAAATGTTCATAATAAATTTTCCACTTCCTATTTTCCAAAAAAACTAATATTTTTTTCTAATATAAACTATAAAAATATATTTATTGAATACATAAATATTATATCATTTTTTATGAATATTCACTAGATCTCAATATGATCCATGCTAGAACCTCAAATATTTAGCTTCATTAGAAACATGGAGAATAAACAAATAGAACATAAAAAATATACATCATCTTCCCCATATTAATTCATTAATAAAACCCTTAATATTCATATCCTACTCCAAATAATTCTTCATATCATAGGGAAAATGAAACACAATAAAGGGTGAGATCAGATGCTCAGTATGAGGGAAATGAGATATTAATCAATGATCACATGTTAGAATATCATGGGAATAAGTGAATGAGAACATGAGGGTAAAATTTGAAATTAATATCCAATAATTCATATATTCATGAGTTATAGAATAAATATTGAGGTCTCATAATATAAGATTCATAAAGGTATCAAGGAACATAAGCAATGAGAGAATAACATTATCAGAATATCATGTCATAAAAGTTTAGAAAATGTATAATAATAATAATAATAATAATAATATAATTATTTGGATAAGGATACCCACCAGGACATTCACCATGTCACACCCCTAACTTTATTTTGAGGTATTTTTCTATTTATTTTTGTTCTAGCATTTTCCCCTTTGGTATCCTTTTTGTTTTTTTGTGAAAAAATGGTACTTTTGGGTTAACAATAGGTGGCATGAAGTTGGCCCGTGGTTTGGAAAATCATGCACCCTTGCCCATGAATCCATGTGTCCATGTTTAATTTATGGAAAGAGGATACCACACGGTCGGTGCGTGGTTTCTAGGCTATGCGGGAAAACCATGTGGCATGTCCTTCTTGGACTGTGAGTGTAGGATAGTTGTCACACTGTTTGGAAAACCTTGTGGGAAAATTGTGCTCTATGTACAGGTCATTAACAAATTTGAAATTATGGTTGTGTCTTATTGGGATTTAACCCCAAATCCCCCATTTTCGTCCCAACTTGGTACTTCCAGACCTAGGTTCCTCAAACCCTCCTCCTTGTTCCCTTATACCACCATTTGTATGGTTTATTTGATGGGAAATATCCAAGAAACTCCATGTAAGTCGCATATTTCATGATTTCTTCCACTTTTCAAGGGTTTATCTTTTTCTTTATTGGGTTTTCATATCTCCAGTGGGTTGGGAGTCCTATTTAGGGTTGGATCTTGTTCTTGAGGGTTCAATATTGATTTTTATGGTATGAAATTTCTTTTATAGTGTTCTCTTGAGGTGTGGTTGCAGTTTTATACAGATTTCTGAAATTTTATACACTTGAGGTAGGTGGTTCCATGCTAAAAAATTATTTAGTGATTTTAATGTTATTTATTTTCATCTTTTCTATGTTATATATATTTTAAATGAGGTGAAAAGTGTTTTATAAAGTATTCCAGATGGACATGGGTTGATAAATGGGTTTTAAAAGGAAATGGGTTATGTTACAGGTGTAAATCAGGTGTGCCTCATTTTTTTGCTTCTTAAAGGTGTTTGATAAGATATATGAATGACGAAAATCATATTTTGAAATGGTTTTAGTGTGAATTTGGACTTAAAAGTGGTTTTGGTTATGGAAATGTTGATTTATCAAGTGTTTTCGTATTGATTGGATTATGAATGGTTCAAAGTGATATATTATGGGATATGTAGAATAGAAATTGAGCACAAATGGAATACTAGGAGACTAAGTGTGTGGACTTGGACTAATATTCTAGTTGGATTGGTGGGGTTGAGGTCCAGTTCTTCCTAGTGGGATTGATGTTAAAATTTTAACAAATCTAATGATGATTGGGGACCCCTAGAACTTTGT
This sequence comes from Viscum album, assembly GCA_963277665.1. Lineage (NCBI taxonomy): Eukaryota > Viridiplantae > Streptophyta > Magnoliopsida > Santalales > Viscaceae > Viscum > Viscum album. The sequence goes on along the minus strand of OY728136.1, from coordinate 601,568,848 downwards.
ATGGATTCCCCTCTAGTGGCTCATGAATGGTGATGAGGATTAGTATGGTTGTTATATCACATTTTATTGAGATACGATGTACCTATTGACCTACTATTGATAATGCATATAGGGATTTCCTGTGACTTAGATCTCTTTTGTGATAATTTCCTTACTGTACGCATAAGTTTCACTTGGTTGGTCCCATCAAATGAAAATAATGTTTTTCCTTTAAAATATTTTTCTCTAAAAATGTTTTTAGTATTTTTATAAAACATGCATGTTGATATTGGTTATATTTTTTTCAAGATGCCTTTTTTATTGTGTGTCATCCTACTGTGCTTTATCTCACACCCTTCATACACATTTGTTTGTTTTCTGAATTGGTTATGCTTGAATCAGGAAAAGGAATTAATGTATTGTGTTGGTGAATAGGGTTTCTATTGGTGATCTCTTATAGGTGTTTATGGTGGAGTCTTTAGGATGATTTTTCTCTTATTATATTAAGGTTTTTGGGATAGTTTTTTCCCTTTTATTGAAGAACTTATGTTTTATTGACTATAGATGTAAACCATGAATCTAAAAATTATTGTTCCTTATTTGGATTTGGTTATTTTTTATTGGTATTTTTATTTATGTTGGTCATACATTATTACAAAAATGGGTGAAATCATTCCCAAATCATATTTTTGATACCCAGGCATTGGTTTCTAGATTATGGGGTTCTGAAACACCCTTCGTTCCATGCCACGGACCAGGTCAGGTTTCATGTTGAATGGAACATCAGATTAGTTCATGAATAATTGTTATCTAGAGAAGGTTATGCTCTATAAGGTCATGTTATTTTGGGATGAGTCTTGATATAATGGAGAAAGGAATTTTGTGGATTGAGGTTCTAATTATTAGTAGGGTGCATCGCTTGTACACCTCGTGACATATCTTTATTTACCATGGGATATTTATATTTTGTTTAACATCTCTTATAGGTGTGACGTACATGATGCAGACTATATATGGACACTAGGTGGATGTGGAGTGGTTTGGTTTTCATGTTATTGTTATGGGTTTGATTTTTTTGGATTTATGTAATGTTGGTATTTATTGTTACTACTAGAAATTTTCAAAATGTATGTTTTCAATGTATTGAGGCTCTTCCTTGTTGTCATTGGTATTTGTATAAAAATTCATTCCTATAGAATATATGTGAAACCATGGGAAGAGGATAAAGAGTGTTATCCCTCACTAATTTATCAATGACCAGTGGAATCTTTGGTCCAAGATATCTATGATTTAGGTCAGGGAGAGGGTTCTGGTCCTACTCTGGTTGGATAAGTTGAACCAAGTCATGAAAAGGACAAAGAATAGAAGTTTCTAAAGATAAATCCTCCTTATTTTCAGTGATATATGGAATCTTATGAAGCATATGAGTGGTTTGAGAATATCGAGGGGATTTTTGAATATTTGATAATCCTGAGTTTGTAAAAATGAAATGTGTTTCATTATTGTTGGAAGGTCTCTCTCAGATGTGGTGGGACTTAGTGGTTAAAAATGGGAAGAACAATAAGATGAGTTGGAAGGATTTTAAGATCATTTTCAACAAGTAGTAATGTCTTAAGGTTTTAGACTTTTCCAAGTCTCAAGTTTTCATGGATATTACCTAGGGATATAGGTCAGTGATTGATTATTTCAATCACTTCATAGAGCTAGTATGGTACACACCCAAGATCTTTTCTAATGAATAGATGGAGTCTTAGAGGATTGAAATGATTTTATGGATAGATATGTATTCCCATGTATTTTTCTAAGCTAAGGACCTATTCTAAGGTAGTTGATCATTTAGTTATTGTAAAAAATGATCACCAGGAAAATCGTGGATTCCCTAGATTAGTGTCATATGGGGGCAGTGGTAGTTCATCGGAGAAGAAGAATAATTGGGATGAGGAGTAGAGGAAGAGAGGTGTTAGTGTGAGTCATTCTTCTCAACTATCATTGTTAGTAGTTTCATATGTTGGATCTATTATGTTCCATCAGTGTGGGAATTCAGGACATGTGTGGAAAAAATTTCCTACCCCAAATAGATCTTTATATCAATGAAGATATATGGGGAACTGGTAGTAGTTTTTAGTGCCAAACATTTCTATCAGAGTGGTATAGGATCTGTAATTTCTAGAAAAATTTTATCCTAATTAGAGCCATCCATTATGGTAGGATCTCATTTGGGAGGTTTTTGCGGTAGGACTGGATCCTCTAATAGTCAGAGTCAGTTTAGGGTAGAGCTTCAGGATAGTATTTATTCCAAAAATAAGGTAGATATGAAAAATCTACAATTCGTGGATCAAGAACAAGCAAGAATAGTGGAAATACCTACAATAGTTCAAGGTACTGTTTTTATTGCATCATCTTCAGATGTCTTTTTTTAAACCATTTATTCATTTTCGTTTATTTCTTCTCGCCTTGTTTATGTGTTAATCTTACAAACATAAATTATGTCATATGCAATGGAATTAGTGACTTCACTTGGTAATAAGTGAGAGAAGGGTCTCAGGTTTCCATCTTGTGCACTCACAGTGTTCAGGGTTGAGTTGGAATGGGATTTTTTTGATTTTAGATATGGACCTCTTCAATGTAATCCTCTATATGGATTGGGTGATGCATTTTCAAGTTCATTTCGATTGTTATAGATGGAAGGTGAGTTTTATAGAACCAGATGGTAGGACCTGGTTTTTTCATGGTGAATGGGATCCTCGGTCAGGTCATGTAGGACCTCTACTTCAATAATTGGGAAATCTCATTTTCAATTATCCACGGTCATTTCATGTAGGTCATGTAGGACCTCTACTTCTAGAATTGGGAAATATCTTCAATTTAATCCTCTATTTTTTTATTGTGATTACTCAAGTATGTTTCTTGGGTGTGTGCTAATCCAGAATGACCATGTAGTGTCTTATGGTTCTCATGAGCTTAGATCACATGAAACAAACTACCCGGCCCATGACCTAGAGTTAGAAACAGTGACACATGCTCTGAATTCATGGTTCCATTATCATTTTGGGGAGAAGTTTCTGTTTTATTCTGATCATAAGATCTTAGCCTACATTTTCTACCAAATGGATATGAATTTGAGGCAGTTTCATTAGGTTGAGTATCTCCAAGGGTTTGATTTTGAAATCTTTTATACCATAAGAAAATGAAATGTTGAGGAAGATGCTCTCAAAAGAAAATTTTCAGTATAGGCATTTAAATAATCTAATGATGGGTGGATTTTTATGGATATATTTTATCATATGCACTTGGATATTAAGGAGCATTGTGGAGGTTTCTTCTTGGAAAGTATTCAATTAAATCATTCCCTTTTGAAGTTTTTTTGGTAGGAGAATCCTAATAATGAGTTGTACATGCATTCTATGTAGTTTCTTATCATGTGGAAACACCTTTTGATTGGTTGTTGACACTCTAAGGAGTTTTTTTCCCTTAAGGGTCGATTTGTGCTACCATTGTCTATGAGGAAGGTGGTGATGTAGGTTAACCACTAGTCTTAGTGGTTTATTTATCCTGGTTCTACCATGATGTATTGTGAGGCTGGTCACTAGTTTTTGTGGCTTGATATGAGGTGGGATATGGCTGACTTTGTATCAAGGTGCTATACATGTCATAAGGTTAAAGCAGAGAACCAAACACCCCATGGTTTTCTCCAATGACTACCTATTCCTACATGTATGTGGGAGGATATTTCTATGGAATTTATTTTTGGATTTCCTCATACAAAATGGGGGAGGAATTCCAATTGGGTGGTGATTGATCATTTTACCAAATAAGATTATTTCATCCCAATCAGATATTCAACTAAAGTGGATGATTTGTGCTGGTTTTGTGTTCAAAAGTTTATGATACTTCATGGTATGTCATAGGCAATTGCCTCTGATATGTACCCATGTTTCACTTTGCTATTTTGGGAAGGCATTAAGAATGTATTGGGGTCACAAGTCAAGCTAAACATGGCATACCATCCTCAAAAGGATGGTAAGACGTAGCAGGTGAATCATATTTTGGAAGACATGCTTTGGGCAGGTGTGTAGAATTTTGGAGCTTCATGGGATAGCCATATGGTATTGGTTGAGATTTCATATTACAATAGTTACCCATATTCAATATGAAGGGCTCCATTTGTAGAGCTTTAAAGTCACTTTTTTCAGTCTCCTTTATGAATGGATGAGGTGGGAGAGACCTTATTCATTAGGATGAGCCTTGTTCAAGAGACTTATAATAAAGTAAAATTGATTAGAAAGTGTTTTTGGACAGTTCAGAATTTTTATAAGTTTTATGATTATCATAGGTGATAGTCTTTGGATTTTTCTATCGGTGATAGGGTATTCCTAAAAGTGGCACATCATTTGGGTCATCATCTCTTAGGTAAGAAAAAAACCCAAACCTTGAGGTGTGTCAGACCATTTGATAATACCAAGTGGGTTTTAAGGGAGAATATAGGTTAGCTTTTCCATCATAGTTGATTCGGATTCATGACTTGTTTCATGTATCTCAGCTAAAAAAGTATAACCTGGATCCATATCATTTTCTGAATTAGAAATAGTAGTATTTGAATATATATTTTTTATCTTTGAGTAACCAGTGATGATTATAGATTCCCTAGAGAAATTAATTCATGAGAAGTTTATTCCACTAGTCTGGGTAATTCAGAAACATGTTATTTATGAGAATGGGACATGGGAGTGGAATTCATGAGTTGAGAAAGGGTATCCATTTTTATTCATTGTTCAATCTTTGAGTTCACTTTCCGAGGGTGGAAATTTTTCATGGTGTAGAAAATTGTAACACCTGTGATTTTATTTTGAGGTATTTTTCGATTTATTTTTGGTCTATTATTTTCCCCTTGGGGTTCCATTGTGTTTTTAGTGAAAATAGGAGTTTTGGGTTAATAGTATGTGGTTCTAGGTTAGTTCACAGTGTGTAAAACCATGCAGCCAAGTCTCATTTTTTGAAAAAGGTGAACCACATAGTTGGTTCACAGTTTGTAGGCCATGTGGGAAAACTATGAAACATATCCCTCTTAAACAGTGGGCGGTAAATGGTCTTCACACGTTTTATAAAACTGTGCGCCCGACCCTGGTCATTAATAATTTTAAAATGATGGTTGTTTCCTCTCTTGATTTAACCCCAAATCTTTGATCTTCTTCTAAAATCAGTATCTATAGACATAGGATACTCTAACCTTTATCCTTGTTCCCTTGGACATCCATTTTTATGGTGGAATTGGTAGGAAATCTCCTTGAAACTCCAAGTCACTCATTTCTTGATTTCTTCCATCTATCTATGGTTTATCTTCTTCTTTCTCGGGGTTTCATATCTCTAGTAGGTTGGTTGTTCTATTTAGGGTTATATATTATTCTTTAGGGTTCAATCATGATGTTTATGGTTCAATATTTCTCTTATAGGGTTATCTTTAGGTGTGGTAATTATTTATCAATGATTTTTGAATGTTTTTACACTTGAGGTAGGTGGTTCCATGATAAAACATTATTGTGTAATTTTGATGTTATTTTCTGTTTATTAATTATGTTCTATGTATTTTTGATGTGGTGAAAATGTGTTTTAGAAAGGATTTAAGATGACAAATGGTTGAAAATGGTTTTCCAAAGGAAATGGGTTATGTTTCATGTGCATTTCACATGTTTATCCTTGTTTTGATTCTTAATTGTGTTTTATAAGATGTGTGAATGATGTGAATACTATTTTTGAAATGGTTTTGGTATATGTTTGGATATGAAAGTGGTTTTTGTTATGTAAATGGTGATTTATAAAGTGTGTTTTTGTTATGTGGCTTATGCGTGGGTGAAATTGATATCTTATGTGATTCGTGGAATTGAAATTGAGCACAAAAGGAATCCTAGGTGACTAGGTGGGTGGAATAGGAATATTATTCTAGTTGAATCAGTGGGTCCTAGCCTAGGTTCTTCCTAGTGGGATTGATGTTAAAACACTAACTAAGCTAATAATTATTGGATACCACAAGAACATTGGATGGATTCCTCTCTACTTGCTCATGAACAAGGATTATTATTATTGTGGTTATTATACCACATTTTACCAAGATAAGATGTACCTAGTTTCCTACTATAAGGATTTCCCATTACATAGTGTTATTTAGTGATATTGTACCTACCTTTGACATGTGATGCCCTTGGTTAGTCACTTAAAACGCAAAGAATGTTTTCCCTTTAAATTGTTTTTATCCAAATATGTTTCTAGAATTTTTATAAAACATTATTTTTAATTTTTATTATAATTTTTTGGTATGAAATGTCTTTTATTGGGTTCAATGCTACTAGTATTTGTCTCACACACTAAATACACCTTTGAGTTTATGTAGAATTGGTTATGGTTGACTCAGGTAAATAAAATAATGTATTGTGATGATGGTTCAGGTTGATAGTGGTATTCTCTAATAATTATTGGTGGTAGTGGCTTGAGGATGATGTTCCTCATGTTTCATAGAGGTTTTGGGATAGTTATTATTTCCTTATATTGTAGAATTTTTAGTTTATTCTCTAAAGTAGTAAACCTTGTATATGAACATTATTGTTCCTTGTTTCTATTTGGTAATTTTTTATTGTGATATTTTTTTTGGTTGATAATTCTTATACAAATGGGTGAAATCTCTCCAAAATCATATTATTGATATCCAAACATAGGTTTCTAGACCATGGGTATCTAGAACGTTGTTTGGGCCATGCCACAGATTGGGTTGGGTGTTGGGTTAAATTGTACTTCAGCTCAGTTCATGACACACCACATTTTAGGATTGAGATAACTACACGTGTACCTTTTTTTTAGATTATGATATCCTCCTATGTACCCTCTTTTGAGCTTGGGATAACCTCCTGTATACCCAATATTTAGCATATGATGACTTCCTATATACTATTTTATCTCATAAGAGATTAATAATTAACAAATTCATTGAAGGGATATAATGAGCCTAGTAATTTCATAATCATAGTTCATTCATATGTATTCTACAAGATAATTATAACATTTTTCATTATATTAAATGATAATACATGGAAAATAAAGTAGGTTTAATAAATAATTCATAATCATAATCGTAAAGCATCTAGAGAAAGAATAAATAAAGTAACATTTCCTAATATCCTTATTAATATAGAGTAAACATTAAAATATTTTATTATATATGGAAATACCACTAAAATATCACTAAAACATTTCTTGAGAAAAATAAACATTTTATTTTGAAATAATTTATTCAAAATCTAAAAATTTCCCAAATTGTTAAGTGAGAAAAATTATTTTTAAATAAGAATGTAAATATTTAATGGAATCTTAAAATTTTGAGTGGTAAGGATCATGGAAAATTCCATTTATTCCATGTGTGTTATATAAGATATTACTTTCACATTTTTTATTAAAAATACAAAAGTATCTCATTCGGAAAAGGATAAGAATATTCCATTTAAAAACATTTATTGAAAAAAAACATATGTAAAAATGAATTTAAAAATTCCTTTAGGACTATTAAAAATATTATTGAAATATCTTTAATAAAATATGGGTTTGAATGAAATACATTCCAGACCAAAGTGAATAATAAAATATATTTTCCCTAAAAATATTCTATTGGTATTTGGTGTACATAACGCTATAAAAAGAAATTAAAACATGTAACCACCAAAAATTACTATATTACAAGAATATATATATTACTTTGGAGAGATGGATCAGATAATTTCATAATTATAAAATTAATCATAAGCAATCTAGGTAAAAATTGGAATATAACGTACAACCCTTACCTCAAGTCTATCTTACTTCATCAAAACTATAACCTCCTAGTAAATAAATTTGAATTTATTATAATTATATTAAAGAACCATATTTATTCATATAATAATATAAAAACGTTACTAATAACATCTTATTAAATTTTCATTGATAATCATTCAATATCCTCATTATTTTGGGTGTCAACTACTTTTCTTTTATTCATGTATGTTTTATTTTTGTAGTTATTGTCCATGCACACTAATCATGGTTAATTGATCTCATAAATGTTAAACATGATTGAAATATCATATATATTCATTATATTTATATTTCTAATAGTTTATAGTATTCAGTAATGAAAAATGAATTACATCACTACGAAGAGAAGGTAGTATGTACATGTGCATGAGTGATGTTTCCTTTTTTCAATGTGTGGAACAAAAATAAAGATAAAAAATAATTAACCTTTCAAGAATCATTATTATATTATAAATATCATATATCTGTGTATATATATATATATATTACTTTTATCATAACAATATCCAATAATTATTTGTTAGAGATGATTTGGTAGAAAATGAATGATGTTTTGTTAAGGATTTAAAAATCATGTCATAATGTAAAATGGTTTCATATAGCATGAAGTCAAATGTATTACATATTTAGTTATATATAGTTTTCATTCTATTATACTTGATCATGATTTATAAAAGATAATTTACTTGAGAAACTGTATATAATAGTCTATTAGGAGTTGTTTTTCATAATGAAATGTAGAGGTATTGGTTGTAAGAATTGATTGTATTCCATAGTCTACAAGCCAACGAATTTTGATTACACTAATTTAAATTCAAAATAATATGATCATGCAACAATATCTCTCTAAGAATTGTAAAGTTTTTTATTGAGGAAAATTTAAGGGTTGATAATATTGTGTCATGATGTTTATTATCACACTATAATATAGTCAATCAATGTTAAGAATTATTAAATATATATTAATATTTGAGAAATTATTAAATTGTATTTGATTTTTAATTTCTAGAACTTATTTTAAAAAATCATTATAATGCAGGGAATCATAATAATATTTTTAAGTTACATTAAAAATTATACATTTTCATAGTACATTATGATGAAACTTGATCATAAATGAATAAATATTTGCGAGAGATATCCCTAAGGATTTAACTTAGGTTTCAAGAGAAGAATAAAATTAATCCCTTGATCCATTATTATCGTTACTTCTGGAGGACTATAAGAAGGTTAGTAGACTTGTTTTTTCCTATTTATATCACTCATAAACCAAGAACTTTATACCATATTCTTTCTCTAATACACTATTCTTTGATAAAAATATGATATGAATATGGGTATTGGGACTAAAACCAACAAATGAAAAGGATTAGGAATATACTAAAAAAATGAGTGAGACTTATAAAAAATTGCTTCTATCATGTGATTCTTTCCATTATATCTATTATTTTTCATCACCAATTGGTTTTGATCATTGATCATATGATTTAATTAATATGAAAATAAATTGTTTTGAAATATTTTTTTCTTATAACCATTAATTCACTATCCGCTATAATTACTAAATCATATTTCACATGGACATCTCAATTAGTTTCAAAGTGTTATGATATTGTGATTTTATTATCTAATTATCTGATTCTAAAAAATAAGAATAAAATTTGTTTGACTTTTAGAAAAGTATTGAATATATTTTGGTCAGGTACTCGGTACATTTTGGTTTTTAGGAGTGTGAACAAGGTGAATAACACCCCTAAAAAGTATTTAATGACATAGTACCAAGAACATAGAGGTTATAATCTAGAATGAGGTCCCCTTTAGGTACATAATAGAATGTAAAAATATTTTTAAACAAATTATGGGTAAATTTATGATTTTTTAATAATTTTTCATATATTATAGTGATACATTAAGATTTCATAGATACTGACACACGAATCCTCTTTTATCATTATTCTTTTTCTTTCCATGAAAACTAAATTTTCTAATTGGATCATGATCAAAGATTGAAGAGAAGATAATATAGTATACATTATAATTTAGGTGGAATTGATTTTCTATATTTCAACTACTTTTTATGCTTAAATACAATTCATAATCTCTATCATAATTTGGGTTTGTTCATTTTTATTCATATTTGTATTGATCCTTCCCAATAATATTTCGAGACGAAATTTATATTATTACTTTTTTACTCATCACCATTAGGATATTTTAAATTTTTGTAAATGATAAATTCATGGGATGGCATGGGATAAAATTATAAATTGAAATTAATTATTCATAAATTTATTTCTGTCTGTCCCTTATGATATTTTGAGGTTGATTAGTATTTAAATCATATCCTAGATCAAGAAACATTAATTTTTTTTATCTAAATTGGTTTATATAGTATAGTATTATTGATTATAACTATAGTAGGGATCAAAAAACTCTTGATATGTAAGTATATGTGTAGTTCCCTTTGTAAATTTTTTATTTTTGTTCCATACAAGCTTGATCTAATTCAAACCATTATATGTTGTGATTTATTTTGAATATCAGTTTGAATTGTCATGTTTTTAGTTTTATGGTTACCCTAGTTATTTTTCCTCTTATAAAGGATATCAATATTTTTCATTTACCTCTTAATAAAGATGGTTAAATTTTTTTCCTTACATATAGTGGATTTATAGTTCAAGATTATATGAATTTCATGATAGAGGTGTATTTGGTTTCTGTAGTTGCTTGGATAGTATATATAAACCAATATGAATGATAAATTTTTATTCATTTTTTCTTATAAAGAAGACATTTTTTATTTGATATACACATTATAAATATTTCAATTTCCTCTGATTTTGAGCATAAATTCATATTTTTCCTTTACTTTAATCAAGTAACACATAAAATTTACAATATATTTAAAGACCATGTTTTAAAATTTATTCACACTAAATATATTATATTAATTTCCATCCCAAAACTGTACATTCATATCAAAAAATCATGCAAACATTATTTTCTATCTTCTTTTATCATTAAAGATTTATTATTTCTAAAATAAAATGTGTTATCCACATGACTCTTAAATTTATTTAAAAAAATGCATTATTCATCATAGGAAACCAATATTAATATGCATTTATCCATGTCTATATTTCCAATTTTTTTACTTCTAATGGATTTTATTAAAGTAACTCATTAAAAGGTGATGGGGTTATCAGTGTATCATAGTGTCTATGGGCATTAATATTACTAGATAAATAGTTTCTAACTATGGTGAATCCATATTGTATTTAATAACTTACAATAAAATAAGCCCTTAAACTCTTCCCTCAATGTAATTACTCTTACAAATTATATTTTCACCCATGGATACCCTTTTAAAACATCTCACAAAATGAAACCCATAGGCACGACATGATTTATTCCAATAAATCATATTCTACTATATGTGGGTGTTATAAAAGCTTTGGTGTAGTTTAATCCAATTTTTTGGTTGAATGACCATATGTTCCAGTTACAAACTCAAGGTATGAATACAATATTTGGATGATCGACCCTACATTTTCAACCATACATTTGGAGTTACCCTACATTTGATGTGGTCAATGATGGAGTTCAAATTTACTTTTTTTTTTGTTTTCTATAATTTCATCATAGAAATTAAATATCTATTTAATTTTTCTTTATAATCTATTAAAAATATTCTTTACAAATGGATCAAATCTATCCTATTTCTAATGTAATTCAAGAATTTATGTGAAAATTTGAAATTCAAACACATACAATTTATCAAGTGATATTCTTGGATCTATTCAATTGAATTAAATTGAAATTTATTTTTCAAAATAAAAATATTTATATTTTTTATAGATGTAGTACATTCTTTTAATACAAAGATTGTTTTATTTGGACAATCTACACTATGGAGACATACATGTTTTGATTTTTGATGTGTGACTTTTAATTTGTTGTTGCTATTATGGTTGTTCTGTTGTTATATTTATTAAAGGTAATTTTTAACCAAGATTACTTAAAACAAATTATTTCTTAAAGAAACTTATCTATAAATAAGATGATCTTTTTCAATGATTTGTTTCTAAAACTATGATCCAAATATATTTTTAAAATAAATAAATAAATCTTGATTTCAAATAGTATTGGATGCTTTTGGTCAGTCATGGGGAAGTTTCAACTTCTCAGACTAAGCTGTGGATATTTTTAGTTCCAAATAAATGAACTATAATGACTTATAAAATAGTTATTTTAAATATTTTAGCATCCTTTACTCAATTGTGAATGTTTTATGAAAAGGGTAAATGTCTAGTGAAAATCACCAATCTCATTGAGAGAGAATTGGTGGAGTGTACAAGGGTCTATTTGTGCCCTTAAAAACTATAAAATCTATTGTTTTCTTCTTCTATAATTTTTTACTACACGTGTTGGATTAAAGAAGATAACATCACATATGATTATATTATGGGAATACGGATACAATTTGAATCATTCCTGATATGTAAACAAATATAATTTAACCACCTTTGGTGTATATTTTAATTATTCTGACCTAATTATATGTATTAAAGGCTTGGTTTTTGAATAATTCAAATAATCTATAGTGATGTCATGGAAGAGGTATATACAAATACATATGTCAATGATAGAACTAATGTAATGAATTTCTAGTATCTATGATCCTTATTTTAATAATAATAATTATGGTTTCTGGAAAGCTCGTATGATTAATTATTTGAGAAATATTGGATTCAAAGTTTATATAAAGATCGTCAATTCTTATGAAATCCATGAAAAACCAGAAACATGGGATGCTGCTAAAGAAACTGAGTAAGATGTTAATTCAAGATCCATGAATTATTTTTTATGTGTACTTAATCTAGATGAATTTAATAATGTATCTCAATGTACTATTTCCAAAGAGATGTGGGAAACTATCAACGTTTCTTATAAGGAAACTTATAATGATAACAAATTGGGATAAAACACTATAAAGAAAAAATTTGACACTTTCATTATATTTAGTAGTGAGAGAATCACCTAGGTGAATGGAATATTGACCAAAATAGTTAATGGTGGTGTTGTATAGGGATATATAATTAAAAAAGTAGTTAAATCATCAAAAGTTATGATAGTCTTACTCTCTAAATGGAATGGGATATCAGCTACAATCAGACAATCAATTCTATTCCCACAAGTAACAATGAAATAATTGATAGGAATAATAATGGTGTTTGAAGAAGAAAAGAAATTTGACGATGAAGATCATAGGATAGTAAAATGAGAGAATTTTTCTCTTCATGTTACTACTCAAAAAAATATGAAAAGAAATCAAAATTGGATGAAATATTCTCAAATGATTGAGAATGATCAGATTTTGAAATAGAATTATCTCATGTAGCTAAAATATTTAGTAAATTTTATAAGAAGAATAAAGGAGTCAATAATTCCTACAAGGTTGAAAGTCAAGGATATAGAGATGTAAGATGTTTTGAATTCATGAAAATGGGACAGATCAGACCTGATTATCCATAACTAAAACAATAGAAAAGAAAAATAAAAAATATTTAAATAAAGTATCATATTAGAACTGATTATGAGAATAAAGATAAAATGACTATGAAAGATACATTTAGTTTCCATAAGGACTCCAATAGTTCTTCTCAAATTGATTCAAAAAAATACCCAACAAATTTGAAAGAAAATATGTGATTTGTGGCTAAAGTAGAAGAAGATGTACAATTTTAATATTATTATGATTCTGAATCTAATGGTTATTATAATATTAAATTATCTACATAATTATTAATGTTTTTATAAATGAAGGAATATTTATAAAAAAAGTAAAAAATCACTAAAAAATATTTAAAATTATGTTTTAGATGAAAAATATTCCATGTTAAAACAACACATGGATTTAAAATAAAAACAATTTAACAAATCTAACTCAAATTGTATTATGAATGAAGAAAAAAATTAATTTATTACAAGTGTATATAGATTCATTCAAAAAAAAATTGTATATTAATTAATGGGGAATAATCCATTAATAAAATTATTGGTAAAAATGTTTTTAAAAAAGGAAACCATGGAATAGAAAGAAATAGAGATAAATCAAAATTGTATGAAAATTATTCTGTACCTAGTTCTAAAAATATCAAATATTTTTATTATGGAATTAAAGGCCATTACTCTAATAACTATTACTTGAGAAATCCCATATCAAAAGAATAAAAATCATTTCTTTTCTATCAATATGAATGTAGAATTTTCAATAAAATTTGATAAAATTTGGAAAATATTGTTACCTAGATCTTCGCTAGATAACACAGTTGGACCCAAGAGAATTAGGGTACCAAAACAATGTTTTTTTATAATATTTTATAGGAAAAAAGTTCTCAAAAAAATATTATGGTATATTTATTGTGGTATCTCAAGAAACATGATTTTTGACTCTTTAAAATTTAATAATTTTGAAAAATTAGATACATGGATCATTACCTTTAGTGATAATGTAAAAGTAAAAAAAGTTGGAGTTGGATAATTTGGGAATCCAAAATCAGTTTTGATCAAAGAAGTACTATATGTTCAATGGTTTAAGAATAATCTGATAAGAATGTCTCAACATTGGGATGATGGTTTTTATATTTATTTCTATAAAAATTACTTCTCTTTTATAAAAGATAAACTCCATAAATTTAGAGAACCCAAAACGGATAATGATTTTACTTTGGATCTCAATTCCTTGTGTGAAAAAAAAGTAAATTTTTTAAGTTCTAAGATAAATGAATCTTGTATTTTGAATATGATACTTAGACACTATAATGTATTTAATTTATATAATTTACCTAAGAGACATTTAGTTTCTGATTTTACATATCATAAATTTGATAAAGTTAGTTTTTTGAAGCATAACAAATTGGCATGAAACACAAATAATCATTCAAATATATAAGTAAGGTTGTTATATACAAACCACTAGAACATATCCACATGGATTTTTTTGTACAATCAATAATAGATATCTTATATTTAAGATCTTATATTTTTTCATTGATGATTTTTTAATATTTAATTGGGTTTATTTTCTAAAACATAAAAGTTAAATTTTCTCTATTTTAAAAGCTTTTGTAAAAAAAATGTAAAAGATTTTAAATAAAATTAATTTGGAATTTATCATGGTAGAGAGTTTCATAATCAAGAAATTAATTCCATTTTATATGTCTTAGGTGTTCAATACACCTTATAATCTTCAAGAACACCTTAAAAATGTAATTACATAAATAAGAAATAGAAAAAATCAATAAATTGAAATAACTATGTTGAATGAATAAGTTTTCCTACCTATGTTTGGGAATAATATATTAAAAACACTTTTCATATCATCAATAGTTTTCTAATAAGACCCTTTCATGAAAAAAACATGCTATGAAGTATGGAATAATATAAAACCTAATGTTAGATATCGTGAAGATTTTGGATGAAAGGTGTATATCTTTATCATGAAGGAAAATTGATAGAAATTTTATCTAATGTTTGATGAAGAAATCTTTCTAGGATATTTTCTACTTTTAATGAATATAGAGTCAATAATAAAAATATAATGATAGTTAAAGAATTTGTTTATGTGAAGTTTTATGAAAGTGATCCTTTTGATTAAAACATATATATATATATAGTTATAAGTTATTTGGAAAATTTGGGACTTTAATCTCATAAATATGAATTTGAAAAGAAAAAATATTATAAAATTTAGTCAAATCCAGAAGAACATGAAACTGTTAGACTGATAAGTGTTGTACCAGGAAAATCAATAACCTCAAAAGATCATCCTTTGGAAATTATAATATGAAATATAGATACTTATAGGCACAATGTATAATTTTTTCTCAATTATATGTTAATATGTTTTTGGTAATATAGTGATGGGATGTTTTGATCCCGGGATAATTGTTATGGATTCATACCATTGGATTTCATGCTTGAGCGATTCACTATATTGGTAAATCAGATGATTGTTGAACTGATATTCAATTATCAAACACGTGTGATAAGAATTTTTCACATTGGTAACATCAAGTGAAGTCAATGAAAAATGCATTTTCATAAAGATGAATTAATAGTGTATATGAAAAAATAAAAGTTAATATTTATGTTTCATAAATAATAAATGATGAAGAAGAAGATAAGAAGAGAATGTTAGATTGTAATGGATTTATATTTATATACATGATATTTTTCTATGTATTTTAATGGGGTTTCTTTAATGATATACCCAACCTTAGGAACATCTCTATCCAGGATCATCCATGGAACCAGTGGGACCCAGATGGGTCACCACGCCCATGGGTATAACGACCCATACTTTACATACATTTTTATTACTTCAAAATTGAAGCACACTTATTAAAACATATAACAAAACCATGAAAGGACCATATATGTATAGTGTCTTTAGAAACTGGGAAACATAAACAACTGGTTCATAAATCATTTACATTGTCTTCCTTTTATTTTATCTTATCTAGAGTCCCTTTTGTCATATCTTACTTAATACCCTTCTTCCTAACCTGGGGAAAAGAAAACATAAAAAAGGGTGAGCTAAAATGCTCATTAAGGGTAAACAAAAGAAATATCAATCACATCATATTCATAATAACATAACATTTTGGAAATCATAACCAGCAAAAGAGATCATAATTTCATAACATGGGATAAATAATAGTAGTGAAATGTAATTACAATAATCATAACATGAAACTTTGTGTCATACACACATAATCATAGAGAATCATTTCTTAGTAGTCAGACTCATTGCTAAGACTATCTTAGTAGACAAAATCCATTTCTGAACTGAGTTCACGCCTCGTTTCAGTACTGTTTCTCTGAACCGGATTAACTTGTCGATCCAGCCATGTCTATCTCATGAGATATAAATATTTACCCAATGAATTGGAGGTAGATATAGGTCCCACCCATCTCATAATGAAACCAATCTTATGTGTGCCAAAAAATCATAATTCATATCATAACCCATGTAATAAAAATGGGATTCTTAAATATCATGCCATCATAACATAATCCATATAAGATAAAAGGACATAATAAAATCAATTCCATAATAACATAATCAAATCAATGTAAAAATAGGGATAGAAACAGAACCCTGTATTATCTTAGATGGAAAATAATTTTGATAAAACACTTGAACTCCATTCTTGAGGAAAATATCCTTTCTACTTCAATTTTTTTTCCTTTCTTAACATGTCACACAATTTTAAAAGAAGTTAATTAAAAATAAAATTGAAAACTTCTAAATGAAGCTTCATGGAAATAATTTTCTAAAAGTCCATTCAGGCCATATAAGTTAAAAAAACATTCTTCTCATACTTTGGCCGGAAAAGTCAAAAAGTACTCGTACTAAAAATGACAAAATATTTCATTCATATCTTTTACTAAAAACTCACCGAAGAGGAAAATTGTATTTAAACAATTGTAGGAGGATAGAAATAATATTACATATTGAGGAAACATGGATGTGGATGATAAATACACCCTAGTAAATATCAAAGTATAAAAAATCTAGAATAAAAATGAGATTGTGAGATTTTCCCTTACCTTAGGTCTGATTTGATTCGTACGTGTCTAAATCTCATGTATAATGATGTAAATAATGTTATTGACTTATTCCAGATTCGTACTCATTTTTATGATATCAAATATGGTCATATTCTTAGCTTTTTATTAGTAATATTTCATTGCTACTTGGTATTCGGGTGTTTATTGCTTTTTGTTCTTATGCGTGTTTTGTCGAATAAATTCTTATTCTTCATTTTAGGTTATAGATACCTCATTTCCAGAATGTTATTAGTGTAATATATATCATATTTATTCATTCAACTCATTTATATAATCATTAATCATTGAAGATCATGTAGAACGAGTCGCATCACATCGTGGAGATGGTAGGCCATACGTACGCACGAGCGATGATATCGTTCCCATGATCATGGTATTGTATTGAATTGTATGTATAATATTTCAGAATCAATATCACTTTACAATAATCATATATAGTTTTTCTTTACACCATTATACCCATCCAAGTAAGGTGGTAGTGGAAAACAGATTACACCACGGCGTGGAGACGATATTTCGTACGTACAGACGCGCGGTGATTTCATTTTCTGTAGGATGGATAGAAGGTGAAATAGGGTTGTTTCATATTTATAATAACATATAATTATATGAGTGATACTGATGTTATTACTTCATAATGAAAAAACTAAATAAGAAGAAGTATAAGAAGAAATAAAGTTGAAATAATTGGTAACGGACATTACCTCTTCTTTGAAGCGCCTCTTCTTAATCTTCTATTAGGGAACTAAAGATGGTCTTTGAAGAAGACCAATACCTCTAAAATGTTTCTAGGGAAGTGGAGAAGATAAATTTTCAGGGTTTGGCTGAGCTTGAAGTCTCAAAGTGGTGTGAGGAGGAGAGGGAGGAGGTTCCCTTTTATAAGGGAGGAGAGGGGCACCTTAGAAAAAACTTAAAATATTATTTTATAATAAATTCATATTCAGTTTTTAATAGCTCAAAATTGATTTATTTCTAATCTAAGGTGGGTATGGGTCGAAATACTCTCAACCAATATATTTCATATAAGTTTAGGTTACTATTTTAACCTTACCATTTCGATTTAACCTTAAGTTAAATAATTTTACTTTTACCGTGTCTTCTTGTTTTCTTACACTGTATGGTTAATAAACTTACTATAACAAGCCAAAAGAACCCCAAGTGGTTCATTATTAATATATATAACCTTATCTAAGTCATTTGTATGAACCTTAGATTTTTAAGAATAAAATAACAATTAATAATATAATATTTTTTTTTAAAAACTATTTTATGTCAATTTTGACACTATTTGGTACTTGATTTTTGTGAAAATTATAACAGCATGATTAGTTCAAAAAAAGTAAATTAAATCAATAATAACATGTAGTATTAACCTATAAAATTAGTGTAATTAATAAAAAGACTAAAATTACATTTATTTGGGTATTTATAACATCAATTATGTTAATATTTCATTAATAACGTAATTACTGCATCATCATTGTGTCATACATAAATTAACTTATTTAATGTCTAAAAATTATAAATAAAATAAAATTATGTAGGAAATATTTTTATATTTCTAAGTAATATTTATAGTAGAATTTATCTTATTTATAACCCTATATTGAAAATGTTTTAGTTATTAAACTTTGATTTTAACTATTTAAACTCTTCTTTAAATAAAATAATGTTAAATGTCCTAATCTACCCCAAGTGGACCTAAATTTTTATATTTTATTCCTAAGGTTGTTTTTGGTCGAATTAAACTTATCCAATAGAATTAGGACATGTGTTAGGGTAATAATAATACCATTTTTACCCTTAATTACCCTATTTACTTTTAATCATGGTAAATAAAAGTAAAAAGTTACTATTCATAAAAAATTATTTTTATCTTATTGAAGCACATTTTACTCCTTCATATTAACCGTGTCTCTCGGATTTTCGAAATTCCACTCACAGAAGTAGTAAAATTATGTTTTATGTAAATTTTAAAATCTCCTAGGAGGTGGGTAAAAGACGGTGAAAAGTTCAATAAAATTTTTACATATCGAAAATTATTATAAAATGAATTTAATGAATTACTTTGAACTTATATATGTATTATGTATCAATTTTGACATAAAAGAAATTTAAATAAAATATATTATTATTTAAATAAAAAGTCGGTTTTTAAATAGTAACCTAGTGTTTTCACTATTCATCAAAAATTGAATATTTTCAGAAAAATACAAAAAATTTACCCTAGACTAGTTTCGATATTCTGAATCCAAAAATGAAGTCCATTTAGAAAGATAAAAATAATAAAATTTCAAAAAGTGGGTATTACAATTTATATCACCTAGTTTTAATAATATTTTAATAGCATATCATTGTTTAGTGAAACTCGGTATTGCATACAACGCAAGTTATCGAGGAAGGTCGTGATTGAGTGTAAGGAAAGCCAAGATAGTGTTGTGTGTAGTAAAATATTACTTTGATGATGTATATAACATAAAAACAAAATATTTCTCACAAAAATATCGGGTGTTACATTCTACCCCCCTTAAAATGAATTTCTCCCTCAAAATTCGTCACTTTGTAACAAAAAGATGAGGATACCTCTCCCTCATCATATCCTCAAGCTCCCATTTAGCTTCTTCTAATTGGTGGTTCCTCCATAAAACTTTCACCAAGAGAGTGGTCTTGTTTCGTAGGAATTTTTCACTACGATCCAGAATATCTATCAGTTGTTCTTCATAAGAAAGATCTTGCTCCAGCGGTACAACTTCTGATGTGAGTACATCTGAAGGATCGGGTATTTACTTTCTCTGGAGAGATACATGGAACACATCGTGAACTTGAGAGAGATTTAGTGGAACCTCCAATCAGTAAGCTACCTTCCCAACATGATCCAATATTTCGAAAGGACTGATATACCTAGGGCTCAGCTTTCCCTTCTTTCCAAATATCATTACTCTCTTCCAAGGAGATATTCGTAAGAACACTTTATCACCCACTTAAAACTCTATGTATTTTCTTCGATTGTCGGCATAACTTTTTTGTCGACTCTGAGATACCCTTATGTGTTGTTGAATAGATCCAACCTTTTCTAACATCTCATTAACAAGATCAGGTGCTAATAGCTTTCTTTCCCCAACTTCATCCCAGCAAGTTGGAGTTCTGCATTTCTTTCCATAGAGAGCTTCATAAGGAGACATCCGAATACTGGAGTGAAAGATATTATTATAAGAAAATTCCACCAAAGGTAGGTGCTGATCCCAACCTCCTTTGAAATTCATAGAGAAATCTCTCAACATATCTTCTAGATTTTGAATTTTCCTCTCAGCCTGAACATCTTTCTAAGGATGATAAGCAGTTCTGAAACTCAACTCTGTATCCAGAGTATGATGAAGAGTTCACCAAAACATTGAGGTAAACCTTGGATCCCGATCAGATATAATGGAAATTGGTACTCTATGAAATCTTACCACTTCCTTTACATATATCCTAGCAAGCTAATCAAGAGGGAAATCTTCTCAAATAGCAATGAAGTGTGACAACTTAGTAAGATGATCAACTATAACCCGGATAGAATTAATGCCTTTGGTTGTTTTAGGAATTCCGGTGACAAAGTCCATTGTGATGTTTTTTCATTTCCATTTAGGTATGGGTAATGGTTGTAACATCCCCTTAGACTTCTGTCTCTCAACTTTAACTTGATGACAAAACAAGCATTGAGAGACATATTAAGAAACATCTCTTTTCATGCCATCCCACCAGAAGTACTCTTTTAGGTCCCTATACATCTTCTTGCTTCCAGGTTGAATAGATAATGAAGAACTATGAGCCTCATCCAGTAGCTCCTTCTTTAATTCTGGGATGGGAGGAACACAAACCCATTTCCTGAACCATATTATCCCATCGCAATCAAGGTTGAATTCAGGAACATTTCTCACATTCTTTTGTAACCTTGCATCTTATTTCTGTGCCTATTTAATCTTCAATTGTATAGATGGTTGAATATTCATTTGAGAAAGATAATATTTCTCCCCTTCCATTACAATTCCAATATCCATCCTTTTTAAATCCATAAATATTGGATCTTTTGTGATCCTCATCATGGATAAGCTTGCATGGTCTTGTCGACTTAATGCATCTTCCACCTTCTTTGTTTTCCCAGTGTGATAATGAATTGATAATTCGTAATCCTTAATCAGCTCCAACCATCTTCTTTGGCGCATATTCATCTCCTTTTGTCTGAAAATATACTTTAAACATTTATGATCAGTATAAATATCACACCTTTCACCATAAAGATAATACCTCAATATTTTTAATGCAAACATTACCGCAGCTAACTCAAAATCAAGAGTTGGGTAATTTTTCTCATGGAATTTCAACTGTCGCGAGGCATAAGCTATCACCATATCGTTTTTCATGAGAACACATCTCAATCCCTTCTTGAATTCATCATTGTAGATCACAAACCTTTCTCCACTACAAGGTAGTGTGAGCACAGGTGCACTGGATAACCTTCTTTTCAACTCCTTGAAATTCTCTTCACATTCCTCCGTCCACACGAACTTAACTCCTTTTCGAGTCAACCTGGTGAGTGGATTAGACAATCGTGAAAAATATTTCACAAAACGTCGATAATATCCATCCAAACCAAGAAAACTTTGGATCTCAGTTACTGTTGTTGGTCTCGACCATCTTTCAATAACCTCTATTTTGTTGGGTCCATTGATATCCCCTCTTTTGAGAATATGTGACCCAAAAATGAAACTTTTTGAAGCCAAAATTCACACTTGGTAAATTTGGCATAAAGCTTATCCTTTCTCAGGGTCTTAAATACAATTCTCAAGTGATCTTGATATTTTTCCTTTCTCTTTGAATAGACAAGAATATCGTCTATAAAGACTACCACAAACTGAAAAAGATAGTCTCTAAAGACTATATTCTTTAGATCCATAAAGATTTCAGGGGAATTAGTAAGACCAAATGGCATCACTATAAATTCATAGTGTCCATACCTTGTACGGAAATCCGTCTTTGGTATATCCTCCCTTTTGACCCTTAATTGATGATACCCTGAACGAAGATCAATCTTGGAAAAGTACTGAGCTCCGCATAGTTGGTCAAATAATTCATCAATGTGTGGGAGAGGATATTGGTTCTTGATAGTCATCTTGTTAAGTTCTAGATAATAAATGCAGAGTCTAATTGATCCATCTTTCTTCTTAACAAACAGAACAAGTGCTCCCCAAGATGATGCACTAGGGTGTATGAATCCCTTATCAAGATTCTCTTGGAGTTGCTTCTTAAATTCCTGTAACTCAATTGGGGTCATTCTATATGGTGTCTTTGAAATATCCAAAGCACCCAGTATGAGTTCTATTGAATACTCAACTTCACGATTTGGTGGAAGACCCAGAAATTCCTCCGGAAAGACATCATCAAACTCCCGTAAACTGGGCATATTATTAATCGTGAGTTTCTCTCCAACTATTTGAGATAAATAACCTTCATTTAGTGGAATCAATACCCATAAGATGGAAGAAATTTCCACTGGAAGGTTATGTTCATCCTTGCATCGATAGACGATCATAGATTGATCTGGAATATGAAATGTGACTTCCCTTCATTGGAAATTGATATGATCTCTATATAAATAAAGTCAATCCATGCCAAGAATCACATAAAATTCCACTATAGGAAGGATCACAAGATTTTTAGGAATAACTTTCCCACAAACTTCAATCAGAGAAGAATTATAAACTTTTGATACGACTGTTGTGCCATTAGGGGTTGTCACAGCTAACTCAACATCTAATTGTTGAGGTAATACGGCGATACCCTTAGAAAATTCTTCAGAAATAAAGGAGTGGGTGGATCCAGAATCAAATAAAACATTTTCTACTTTAGAGTGGATGGTAAGTGTACCTTTTACCACTTCATTATTATACTCCACTTTGCTGAAGAAATTGCATGTGACTTTCCTTTGTCTTTGGCCTTACGAGTTTGTTGACGTTAATCATCATCAACAACCCTTGGATTAGGGCATTGATTAGCATAATGCCCCATTTCCTTGCACTTGTAACATTGAAGTGTAGGAGGTGCACTCTGTGTATCCTTTTCTTTGTTCGCATCACTATACATCTTCTTCCCATCATTGCGGCATTAAGATTCCCAATGACCTTCCTTTCCACATTTGAAACATTTACTTGTCCCTTTAAGACAGCTCCCTCTATGTTTCTTTCCACACTTTGGTCATAAGGGAAAACTCATCTTCTTTTCAGTGTGGTCTTTAGATTTCCCTTTGAATTCCATTTTCCTCTTCTTATCAAATGCATATGACTGATGGGTTACTCTAGTCTCCATCTCAACCTTGAGAGCACATCGAACGATTTCCTCATAGCTATTGAAGTCGGTTATGGCTAACGCCCTTCGAAGAATTGGTTTTAAGCCACTAAAGATTCGATCGATCTTACCCTCAGGTTGGATAATAATCCCAGAAGTGTACCTTGAAAGTCTTGTAAAATTTTCTTCATAGGTACCAAAAAATTCATCATCCTTTTTCTTTAGTTCCAGAAACTCCTTCTCCATCTTTTTTCGAAGAATGTGAGGGAGGTACTTATTGAAAAATAAGTTCTTGAACTCATCTCATTCCATGGACTCAATTTCATCTCTTGGCCTCGTATTCTTGATAAGATTACACTATTGATCATCTTCACCTTCCAAAATATATACTTCTAAGATGACTTTATCATGTTTAGAACATTGAAGAATTGAAAATATCTTTTCAGTGTTACTGATTCATTGTTCAGCCACTAATGGATCAGTAGACCCACTGAATGAAGGTGGACGCTGCCTCAGAAAGGATTCAACAGAATGTTGCTCCTTCCTTTGCTCATTTGGAAGTCCTGAATGATTCATAGCTTGAGAACGTTGTGTGAGCATGGCTACAAGATTTTGCATTCCATATCCCATAACATTTGGTTTCTCAGGGGGAAAATCATTTCATTGCCCATCGCATTCCGCATTAACACGGTTCCTTCAGGTTCCATCCATTCACTAAAACCAAGAAGAATAGTGTGAAAAACACTAATTATAATAGTAAAACCACATAATCAAGAATAAAATTTCACACTTAAGGTCTTATCATAGGTTATTCACATCCATTTCTAAAACACTAATATTGTGTTATATGCTTAGGTATATCCTTAGGGTCCTTACTAAGGCTTTCACATCCTAGTTTCCAAAGGTTTACTATACCCTTCCTCTGATACCAACTATAATGGTCTGGAATTACTTCCAGTGGACTATAATTGATACCTATCAGGGCACTCCATGGGAGGCTACACCCCCTGGGTGGGACACACCACCATCCTCAGTGGCATCCATTTTCTTATGAAGCCCTTTGGCGGAGAGCCATGCTTCGTCCAACGCTCACATGTGAGAGTTCCCAAGGATCAGATTCATTCCTACCTCCTTTGACTCTAATACCAACTATAACAACCCATACTTTACATACAATGTTATTACTTCAAAATTGAAGCACACTTATTACAACATATAACAAAACCATGAAAGGACTGTATAGGTATATTGTCTTTAGAAATAGGGAAACATAAACAACTGGTTCATAAATCATATACATTGTCTCCATTTTAATTTATCATATCTAGAGTCCCTTTTCGCATATCTTACTTAATACCCTTCTTCCTAGCCTGGGGAAAATAAAACATACAAAAGGGTGAGCTCAAATTCTCATCAAAGGTAAACAAAAGCAATATCAATCACATCATATTCATAAGAACATAACATTTTGGAAATCTTAACCGGCAAAAGAGATCATAATTTCATAACATGGGATAAATCATAGAATTGAAATGTAATTCCAATAATCATAACATGAAACTTAGTGGCATACACACGTAATCATAGAGAATCATTTCTTAGTAGTCAAGACTCATTTTCAAGACTATCTTAGCGGACAAAGTCCATTTCTGAACCGAGTTTACTCCTCGTTTCAGTCCGGTTTCACTGAACCATATTAACCTTCCATTCCATCCATGTCTATCTCATGAGATATAAATCTTTACCCAATTCATTGGAGGTATATATAGGTCACACCCATCTCATAATGAAACCATTCTTATGTGTTCCACAAAATCAAAATTCACACCATAACCCATGTAATAAAAATGGGATTCTTAAATATCATTCCATCATAACATAATCCATATAAGATAAAAGGACATCATAAAATAAATTCCATCATAAAATAATCAAATCAATGTTAAAATAGGGATAGAAACAAAACCCTATATTATCTTAGATGGAAAATAATTTTGATAAAACACTTGAACTCCATTCTTGAAGAAAATATCCTTTCTACTTCAAAAACATTTTTCCTTTCTTAACATGTCATACAATTTTAAAAGAATTTAATTAAAAATAAACTTGAAAACTTGTAAAGGGAGCTTCATGGAAATAATTTTCTAAAATTTCATTCAGGTCGTATAAGTTAAAAAAACATTCTTCTCATATTTTGGCCGAAAAAGTCAAAAGTACCTCATACTAAAAATGACAAAAGATTCCTTTCATATATTTTACTAAAAACTCACTGAAGGGTAAAATTGTATTTAAACAGTTGTATGATGATAGAAATAATATTAAATATTGAGGAAACATGGATTTGGATGATAAATACACCCCATTAAATATCAATGTATAAACAATCTCGGATAAAAATGAGATTGTGAGATTTTCCCTTACCTTAAGTCTGATTTGCTTCGTACATGTCCGAATCTCCTGTATAATGATTTAAATAATGTTATTTACTTCTTCCAGATTCATACTCATTGTTATGATATCATATATGGTCATATTCTTAGCTTCTTATTAGTAATATTTCCTTGATACTTGGTATTCGGGTGTTTATTTCTTTTTGTTCTTATGCGTGTTTTGACGAATAAATTCTTATTCTTTTTTTTAGGTTATAGATACCGCATTTACAGAATTGTATTAGTGTAATATATATCATATTTATTAATTCAATTCATTTATATAATCATTAAGCATTGAAGATCATGTAGAACGAGTCGCATCACATCGTGGAGACGGTAGGCCGTATGTACGCACGAGCGATGATATCGTTCCCATGATAATGGAATTGTATTTAAGTGTATGTATACTATTTCAGAATCAATATCACATTAAAATAATCATATATAGTTATTCTTTACACCATTATACCCATCCAAGTAAGGTGGTGGTGGAAAACAGATTACACCATGACGTGGAGACGGTATTCCGTACGTACGCACGCGCGGTGATTTCGTTTTCCATTAGATGGATAGAAGGTGAAATAGGGTTGTTTCATATTTATAATAACATATCATAATATTATTGATACTGATGTTATTACATTATAATGAAACAACTAAATAATAATAATTATAAGAAGAAATAAAGTTGAAAGAATCGGTAACCGACATTACCTCTTCTTTGAAGCGCCTCTTCTTAATCTTCTCTTAGGGAACTAAAGATGGTCTTTGAAGAAGACCAGAACCTCTAGGATGTTTCTAGGGAAGTGGAGAAGAGAAATTTTAAGGGTTTTTCCGAGCTTGAAGGCTCAAAATGGTGTGAGGAGGAGAGGGAGGAGGTGCCATTTTATAAGGGAGGAGAGGGGCACCTTAGGAAAAACTTAAAATATTATTTTATAATAAAGTCATATTTGGTTTTTAATAGCTCCAAATAGATTTATTTTTAATCTAAGGTGGGAATGGGTAGAAATAATCTCAAAAAATAGATTTTAGAAAAGTTTACGTTACTATTTTAACCTTATCATTTAGATTTAACCTTAAGTTAAATAATTTTACTTTTACCGTGTCTTCTTGTTTTCTTACACTATATGGTTAATAAACTTACTATAACAAGCCAAAAGAACCCCAATTGGTTAATTATTAATATATATAACCTTATCTAAGTCATTTTTCCGAACCTTATATTTTTAGGAATAAAATAACAATTAATAATATAATATTTTTTTTAAAACTATTTTATGTCAATTTTGACACTATTTGGTACATGATTTTTGTGAAAATTATAACAGCATTATTAGTTTGAAAAAAGTTAATTAAATCAATAATATAATGTAATATTAACCTATAAAATTAGTTTAATTCATAAAAAGTCTAAAATGACATTTATTTTGGTATTTATAACATCAATTATGTTAATATTTCATTAATAAGGTAATTACTGCATCATCATTGTGTCATACATAAATTAACTTATTTAATGTCTAAAAATTATAAATAAAATACCATTATGTAGGAAATATTTTTATCTTTTTAATGAATTTTAATAGTCTAATTTATCCTATTTATAACCTTATGTTAAAAATGTTTTAGTTATTAAACTTTGATATTAACTATTTTAACTCTTCTTTAAATAAAATAATATTAAATGTCTAATCTAATCCAAGTAAACCTAAATTGTCATATTTTATTCCTAAGGTTGTTTTTGGTAGAATTAAACTTATCCAATAGAATTATGACATGTGTTAGGGTAATAATAATATCATTTTTACCCTTAATTACCCTATTTTCTTTTAACCGTGGTAAATAAAAGTTAAAAGTTACTATTCACCATAAATTATTTTTATCTTATTGAACCACATTTTACTCATTGATATTAACCGTTTCTCTTGGATTTTAGAAATTACACTCACAGAAGTGGTAAAATTAAATTTTATGTAAATTTTCAAACTCTCCTAGGAGGTGGGTAAAAGACGGTGAAAAGTTCAATAAAATTTTTACATATCTAAAATTATTATAAAATGACTCCAATGAATTACATTGAACTTATATAGGTATTATGTATCAATTTTGACCTAAAATAAATTTAAATAAAATAAATTATTATTTAAATAAAAATTCGGTTTTTAAATAGTAACCTAGTGTTTTCACTATTCATCAAAAATTGAAAGTTTTTAGAAATATACCAAAAATTCACCCTAAGATAATTTCAATATTTTGAATCCAAAAATGAATTACATTTTGAAAGATAAAATTTATAAAATTTCAAAAAGTGGGTATTACTATTCATAACTACTAGTTTGAATAATATTTTAATAACATATCGTTGTTTAGTGAAACTCGGTATTGCGTACAACGCAAGCTATCGAGGAAGGTCGCGATTGTGTGTAAAGTAAGCCAATATAGTGTTGTGTGTAGTGAATGATTCCTTTGATGATGTATATAACATGAAAACAAAATATTTCTCACAAAAATATCGGGTGTTACAATGGGACCTCTTCCAAATCTGACTCGAAGGTGAAGGAGAATTCATGTCATGTATAAGCCCAACAATGTATGTGTATAAGGTGAAGGAGGGGAGGCACCGCTATGTGGGTTGTCATGGAGGAAGAATAATAGATATGGGTTGGTACCGATAGGGGGAGATTTATGGATGGTTTATTGCAGTAGTTGAATGATATACCTTGACCCTGACCATAAGAGGCATCGATGTGGGATGAAAAATGTGTGCACTATTGTTCTCACTTCTTAAAAATGTAGACATAAGTGTAGCAACCTGATGTCCCAAATCTGATCCATATGATCACTCGTGTAAAATATCCCCTACCTCTTTCCACCAAAGTAACTTTGGTATGCCATAGCTTAATCCAAACGCACCTTTCATCAAACGGAGACAACCATGACCACCCAATGATAGTTTTCATGAGTGGATGATGATTCAAATCATCATGCACGCATGTTACACTTTTCATTCATATGGTTAACATAGATAACATTCATCATCTGAATTAAAATGATAGATGCAAATGGAATTTGAGTTTCAGATATAGATTTTGAGCTTAATAGGTGAAGGGAATGTGTTCCTCATCGCATACATGTGTGGTTTACATCATAAAGGTTCATTGAAATATCATGAAGTAAATGTGACTTGAGTTTTAGTAATCTTTTGAGAAAAACCATAATGATTTTAAAATTTTGAAGAATTCATTTATAAGGCTTAAATCTTGAGGTATTGGTGGATTCCCGGATGTGGTATTTTTTAAAATTCTTAGGTCGTGATACTTAACAATAAAATGGGGATCCCTCAACCGATATTGAGGTGTTAAGTTATCAAGGAGATATTTCATCTTTATAGAAAATATATCATCTAAGAATCCACTAGTTTCACAAAGGGAGACCCTCTTCATGATATTATTTCCTGAAGGAGAACGGGGAAGGTTGTGAGCATTCAAGTTGTGCACAGCACTCTTGAAAAGCATTGCGAAGAAATTTTGTTTCACGAAGCCATCTTTGAAAAGTTCAATTATAAAGCCCCAGCCTTAAACATTACTTAATCTTGAGTTATTTCAAGAATACACGTTGAGAATATTTTCAGGTTTAGAGTTGTAGATAATTAGATCATAAATCAAGCATTACATTCCACATTTAAACAGAGTGGTTACATAAAAGATAGTACCCATTTTTCCCATCAACGTAAACATATTTAAAATAAAACATGGATTCTTTCTTGACACTTCCTTGGCACTATCATCACATCATTTACCTTTCCCTTTACCTGTGAAAAACATTTCAAAAACTTGGGATGAACATAAAAAGATCAGTAAGGGATCTAAAAGTACGAAATGAAAACATTAGTCCATGTATGAAATTATACTTTACTCATAAAACATAATCATTTTAACTTACCTCATCAAATCATGAATAAAACATAGAAATCATAAGACATAAAAGGTAACTTGAGGCATTCATAACATTCTTACAAAGGGAGTAACCCTCATGGTTACGTTTGGAATACCCATCACAGTATATTCGCTAAATCTCTTTGTATAAACCTTAAAATTTAACCCCTTCGTGTTATCCAATGAATTGGAGAGATATATCGGTCTCACCCACCCTCAGTTTATCACGGAACCATCCGTCTTCATAATAATGCCCAAGAACCATAACATAATCGTATCATATAAAACATGCATAAAGGAAACATAACATTTCCACATTTCAATCACAAGATATCAATACAACGCATTGATATAATAAAAACATTATGAAAACCATTTTCAATACCAAAATAAAATAAAAGTAAAACATGGTATTTATTTTTTTCATTTTAAACAAAAGTTATGGCTCGTAGAGGAAGCCAAAACTCAAATAATGGTCACGACGATGGAGAAGTCGTTGTCGCTGTATACGTACGACAAAAAAACATTCCTTTTGTCGTTTAGTAAAATGCTTTGTGTAAAATAATATTCCTTTTGAATAGACTTAAAATTCAAAGGGGTTTATACACCGTATAAAAGAAAGTTGTGTATAAAACAAAATATGCCTCAATGAAAGGAGATTGAGACGAAGTCCCTTACCTTAGGTCCGACTTGGATCGATAGTTCTTTAATCTCCTGAATAATAAACTTGAGTTAATTTCTACTTGCTTAAGAACCTTTTTCAAGTTCCTTATTTCTTTTATATCACTTATTTCCATGTTATGAACACTATGTAATTATTTATGTTAATAATGGTCGTTTTGTCGATCTTTGTTACTTAAGTCAAAAATAAACTCTTTATAATTACAAGTTTTTCATGTATCCATTATATCCAGAATTATATTCATGATATAGATATCATATATATCATATATATACAGTATATACATGCATTTATAACAATACATAACATTTATAGGTAAGAAATGAAATGCACCATTCATGGAGACGGTAAGTCGTACGTACACATGAACGCTACTTTCATTTCTATTTCATATTTTATGGAATGGAATCATAATTATATAAAGGTATATTATAATTCCAGTATAATATAATATATAATATCATTAACTCCAACCTTTATATGTCCCACATATGGCATTAACGAATCAAATCACTTTGAGGGGCGGTAGTCCGCACTTCCTAAAAAGAAGATATCACGTTTACCCATAATGGAAACCATAAAGGTATTCCATAAATGAAAAATACAGAAGCTTAAGGAAAACATAGACATATTATATATCATATATAAATATAGTGAAATATTAATGTCCAACTTTTATGTTGTTAGAATAATATTGAACAATCATCGTTTCGTGAGGCAGAAATTCACCATCCACGGAAACAGTATGCTCTTTTACCATTAGATGTAGGTGTGTATAATTGTAGCTAGAATACTTCTTATAAAAGAATCCTAGTATATTGAAGATGCTGTTTTTGTTATAAAATAAATGAATAAAAAGATTTTAGGGGTTTGGAGAAGTAAAATAAAACAAAATAACATTAGAGAAGACTTTACCTTTAAATCGGGTAACTCCTCTTCGTTTGAACCAAAAGGGTTTCATGAAGAGCTTTCTGCCTAAGGTAAGGATTCTAGGATAAAGAGAGGGATGTGGAGATATAAAATGATCAGAGTTTGGCTGATCCAAAAGCTTGAGAATTGTGAGTAAGGAGGTAGAGGTGGGGTCCTTTTATAAGAGGGGGGAGGGGCACTCTTGGAAATCCAAGAAATGTTACTTTATTTTCAAATGAGTTTTGGATTTAAAAGGTCCCACATTGATATATTTCCAGGATAAGGTGATAAGGGTTCGAAATATACTCATACAATAGGTTTTTGAAAAGTAAAAGTTTTATATTTTACATTATCTTTTCATTTTATTTAAATCGTTCATTAATGAGATAATCGCTGCATCATCATGATGTCATAAATTAATTTATTTATTTAATGTCTAAAAAGTGTAAAAAAAAATACTATGATATAGGAAATATTTTTATCTTTCCAATTAATATTTATAGTCTAATATATAATTTACACAAACAAAACTAAAATTTTTTTATTCGGGTGATACATTCTTTAGTGATATTCTCCTTTCTTTAAAAATAAAATGATAAACTGTCACTTTCACCCAAAAGTGATTCCATGGGGTCCCAAAGTTTGGTACAAGGCATCCCATGGCCGTCCATGTCACAACCAGTAGAATTAGGACACATTTTGGGGTCATTTTTTGTTATTATGATATTATTTTATTATCCTTAACTACCCGATTACTAATTAATCACGATAATTAAAGATAATTACCGTCATTAATATACATAATGTCCAAAAAAATGAGCCTTAATTACATAATTTGGACCTTATAATTCCAAATATGGAATCCATTTTACCAAATTCTAAACATAGAAATTGCAATAATTAATTTAAAAAATAATTCCCGTTGTCAAAACAAATAGCAGGTTTATTTGAAACAATTTCTATCAAAAGTTTGACAATTGTTTGTGTCCAATTTCAAAGTGAAATTCATCCAAATTACCACCATTGGATTAAATGGTAAAAATATATTTTAATTAAAATTTAAAACCAATTTAAAAAAAATCGTACTATATAATTAAATTAGATGAAAAAGAAGTTTTGATGTAAAATGCAGTATTTTTCACTATTCATTAAAAAATGAGCATTGTCAGAAAAATACCAAAAATTATTCCAAAGTAAATTTCAATGTACCAATCATAAATAATAAGTTTATTTTGACAAATAGAGATTATAAAATTGTCAAAATTTTGATTTAAAAATGGTTTTCCATCAAAAGGCAGTAAAACAATCTTTTAAAAATATTAGTGTATTCCATTCTTAAGATTGAATTTATTCTCATTTTAAGCCTCTAAAACACTATCTAATCTATAAATAGACATAGATAAGAATATCTATTATTCATTACTTACTTGGTATGTTACATCCTTCCACCCTTTAGAAAATTGTTTCCCCGCAATTTATTTACTTATCAAATAAGTGGGGGTATTTATCCCTCATTGCCTTTTCAGATTCCCATGTTTCCTCTTCAATCATGTGCTTTTTCCACAAAAAAATTACTTGATGAATCACCTTATTCCGTAACACTTGATCCCTATGGTCAAAAATCTGGATCGGTTGTTCCTCATAAGATAGATTCTCTTCCAGCTGAACTACCTCTGGACTCAAAACATGAGATGGATCTGGAATGTACTTCCTTAACATTGAAACATGAAAAACATTGTGTACCTGAGATAAACTCAGAGGTAAAGCTACTTGGTATGCAACTGATCCAACTTTCTCCAAAATTTCATATGGTCCAATGAACCTTGGACTCAGATTTCCTTTCTTACCAAAACGCATCACACCTTTCCATGGTGATACTTTGAGAAAAACATGATTGCCTACCTCAAAAGAGAGATCCGTCCTCCTGTTGTCTGCATAACTTTTCTGCCTGCTCTGAGCTATTCTCATGTGATTCTGTATTAGATGAACTTTTTCTGCCAACTCTTCTACCAATTCTGGTCCCATCAACTTCCTTTCACCTACTTCATCCCAAAAAGCTGGAGTTCGACATCGCTTCCCATATAATGCCTCAAATAGTGCCATTTGTATACTGGAATGAAAACTGTTATTATAAGAAAACTCAACCAAAGAAAGATGTTGGTCCCAACTTCCCTGATAATGCATCGAAAAAGCACGTAGCATATCCTCCAAAGTCTGAATCGTTCATTCTAACTGCCCATCTGATTGAGGATAAAAATTTGTACTAAAATTTAATCCAGTACCCAACGACTTCTGAAGGCTTTTCCAAAAGTTAGAAGTGAACATGGGATCACGATTAGATACAATGGAGAGAGGAACTCCATGTAACCTGACTATCTCTTTAAGATACAAATGGAAAAGTTGATATAGGGAAAAATTATCTTGTATAGAAAGGAAATGAGAAAATTTAGTCAAGCGATCAACAATAACCGAGATTGCATTATTACCTCAAGGTGTCTTCGGCAATCCCACAACAAAGTCCATGGATATATTCTCCCATTTCCACACTGGAACTGGTAAAGGCTGAAGCATCCCTTTTGGTAATTTCTGCTCTTCTTTAACCTGTTGACAAGTCAAACACTTCAAAGTAAAATCAGAAATATCTCTTTTCATTCCATCCCACCAGTAATACTCCTGAAGATCTCTATACATCTTAGTACTGCCTGGATGAACTGAAAACGGAGAACTATGAGCTTCACATAACAACTCTATCTTCAACTATGAATCACAAGGCACACAAAATCTCTTCCCAAATCTCAAAACACAATCATTATCAATGTTGAATTCAGAAAACTTACCCTTCTGAACCAGCTCTACCTTTTTCTGCAACTCACTGTCTTGCTTCTGTGCTTTCTTAATTCTGTCTGATAGAGAATATTTCACTGATACCTGAAACAAAACAGAATAACATCCTGCATCAACAACTTCTATGCCAAATTTCATCAAATCCTTAACCAAAGGATCACATTCCAAATGCAACATTGTTAATTAAGCATTACTTTTTCGACTCAAAGCATCTTCCACTTTATTTGCTTTTCCCGGATGGTAATGAATTGTAAAATCATAATCCTTGATTAATTCTAGACATCTCCTATGTCTCATGTTCAATTATTTTTGAGTGAATATATACTTTAAACTTTTTTGACTGGTATATATTTCACACTTTACTCCATACAAATGATGCCTCCAAATTTTTAAAGCGAAAACAACAACAGCTAATTCCAAATCATGTGTAAGGTAATTTACCTCATGAGTTTTCAACTAACGTGAAGCATAAGAAATTACCTGATCATTCTGCATTAGGACGCAACCAAGTCCTTTCAATGAAGTATCACTATAGATAACAAACTCCCCATTCCTGGAAGGTAGTGCCAAAACTGAAGCATTCACCAATCTTCTTTTCAATTCTTGAAAACAATCATCACATTCTTCTATCTAGATAAACTTAACACCCTTCCGAGTTAGCATAGCCATTGTAATAGATAATCGTGAATTTTTTTTAACAAACCTTCGGTAATAGCCTACCAAACCAAGAAAACTATGAATCTCGGTTACATTTGTGGGTCTTGGCCATTATTCCACAACCTTTGTTTTTGTAGGATCAATAGTTATCCCATCTTTAGAAACAATGTGACCAAGGGAAGAAATTTATTGCAACCAAAACTCACACTTGCTAAATTTTCCATACCATTTCTTTTCTTTTAAGGTTTGCAAAATAACCCTTCATGCTCCTCTTTACTTTTAGAAAACACCAAAATATCATCAATGAAAACAACCAAAAACTTATCCATGAACTCATGGAAAATTCTATTCATAAGGTCCATGAATACAGCAGGTGCATTGGTTAGCCCAAAAGGCATAACTACAAATTCAGAATGGCCATATCTTATACAAAACGTAGTCTTCGAAATATCTGCTTCCTTTACCTTCAACCGATGGTACCCCGATCTCAGGTCAATCTTTGAAAAAAATGGAGCTCCCTGGAGCTGATGAAACAAATCATCGATATGAGGCAAAGGATCTTTTTTCTTAATAGTGATGTTATTCAAGGCTCTATAATCAATGCAAAGTCTCATTGAACCATCTTTCTTTTTAACAAATAAGACAGGAGCACCCTATGGTGATGTTCTAGGTCAAATGAAACCATTCTCTAATAAATCTTGCAATTGCTTCTTCAAATCTAAAAGTTCATTTTGAGCCATTCGATAAGGGGGTTTTGAAATTGGCTTAGCATCAAGAACTAAGTCAACAGTAAATTTAACTTCCCAATCTGGTATTATTCTAAGAAACTCATCAGGAATAACATCAGGATACTCCTTTACCACTGGCACATCATTAATCTGAATGGTTCCTTTGTTTCCAACAATATGTGCAAGGTAACATTCATTTCCATCTTTTACAAGTTTCTCAGCCTCTTGATATGTTATCAACAGTAATGGTTCATTCTTGTACACAAACCGAAAGTATTTATGAAAAGAAACTTCTTTAGCTCTATAATCAATATTAGCATGGTAAACAGAGAGCCAATCCATACTCAGGATAACATCAAACTCTACTAGAGGTAAAAAAATAAGGTTTGAAAGTAGGTTCTTTCCACAGATAAGGATAGTAATATTCTTATAAATTATTTTTCCCTAAACATTTCCCCCAGGTGTTTTAACCACAAGTTCAGGAGTCATTTAATGAGATGGTATTCCAAATTTGCTAGAAAATTTTTCAGAGATGAAGGAATGTGTAGACCCTGAATCAAAAAACACACTGGAATAATCTGAAAAAACAAAAAAATTACCTGATACCACTTCATTTGATGGCCCAACATCTTCTTAAGTAGTTTGAAAGGATTTCACCACCCCTTTCTTCTTGTATTCTAACTACTTCACATCACTAGAGCTCTTTGTCGGACACTTGTTTGCATAGTGACTCGTCTCATTACACTTAAAATATTTCACTAACTGTAAATCAAATTTGGTCTTACCATCACCCTGATCTTTTTCAGTGCAATCACGAGCCTTATATCCCATATTACCACATTGTTAGCACTTTCTAGAATTCAGAAGACATTCCCCAGCATGCCTTTTACTACATTTATCACAAACTGGAAACTTAGTTTTCTTACCATCAGACCTTTTTGAATGATTCTTCCCTTTCTACTACCACCTCATTCTCTTATTCTATTGGTTGTTATAGAACAATTGATCATCGACAAACTCCATTTACACCTTCTCAGCACATCAAACAAGCTTTTCATAACTCTTGAACTCACGAGAAGCTAAATCCCTTCGATATTTTGGCTTTAATCCTGAGTAAAAATGATTGATTTTACTATCATGGTCTCGGATAAAATTTGGAGCATACCTTGCCAATCAAGTGAACCTTTCTTTGTAAGCATCCACTGAGTTTTCCTCTGGCCTAAATTCCAAGAATTGTTTTTACATACTAAGTAGAACATCGTTAGGAAAATACTTCTCAAGAAACATACCTTTGAATTCATCCCAGTCGAGAGCATCAATCTCATCAGCATCTCTGATATTTTTAATCATCGACCACCACTGATCTGCTTCACCCTCCAAATGGTAAATTGCAAGACTAACCATTTGATTGTATGAACACCCCATGACATCGAAAATCTTCTCCAGTGCTTTAACCCACCCTTTAGCTAGCATAGGTTCAGATGATCCTCTGAATGATGGGGGATGTAGCCTCATGAAATGTTCTACCACTAACATGTTCCTCTGCGGTTGATCTGGCTGATCTTGTGCATGGATACCAACACCATTTATCGCTTGAGTCAACTACACCATTACTGCAACAAACTGTTCAGTTACAATTCAGACCATCTCAGGATGCTGATTCGGAAGGTCATTTCCTTCTGTATTCCTCCCTAGTACTGCTTCCCTATTTCCTCTACGGAAGACCATTCTGAACAAACATGTCTTAGATGAAGCAACATGGTAATCTTCAAATGCTATATCATTTCAATTTGACCATAAATA
Organism: Viscum album; assembly: GCA_963277665.1. Taxonomy (NCBI): domain Eukaryota; kingdom Viridiplantae; phylum Streptophyta; class Magnoliopsida; order Santalales; family Viscaceae; genus Viscum; species Viscum album. Next base: position 601,531,080 of record OY728136.1, on the reverse strand, counting down.
AAATATTTTTGGATAAACATTTAATAGATTTCCAACTCCTAAAGTTATCTAAACCAACCTCAGATACCAACTATAAGGCCCTAGCCTTCAACATTACTTAATCCTGAGTTATTTCAAGAATACACGTTGAGGATCTTTTCAGGTTTAGAGTTTTATAGAATTAGATCATTAATCATGCATTACATTCCACATTTAAACAACGTGGTTACATAAAAGATAGTACTCATTTTCCCCATCAACAGAAACATATTTAAAATAAAACATGGATTCTTTCTGGACACTTCCTTGACACTATCATCACATCATATACCTTTCCCTTGACCTGTGAAAAACATTTCAAAAACTTGGGATGAGCATAAAATGCTCAGTTAGGGATATAAAAGTACGAAATGAAAACATTAGTCCATGTATGAAATCATACTTTACTCATAAATCATAATCATTTTAACATACCTCATAAAATCATGAATAAATCATAGAAATCATATGACATAAAGGTAACTTGAGGCATTCATAAGATTCTTACATAGGGAGTAACCCTCATGGTTACATTTGGAGTACCCATCACAGTATATTACCTAAATTTTTTCGGAGAAACCTTAAAGTTTAACCCCTTCGCGTTACCCAATGCATTGGAGATCTATATCGGGCTCACCCGCCCTTAGTTTATCGTGGAACCACCTGTCTTCATAACAATTCCCAAGATCCATAACATAATCGTATCACATAAAACATGCATAAAGGAAACATAACATTTCCACATTTCAATCACAAGATATCAATACAACACATTGATATAATAAAAACATTATGAAAACCATTTTCAATACCAAAATAAAAGAAAATTAAAACATGGTATTTATTTTTTTCATTTTAAACAAAAGTTATGGCTTGTAGAGGAAGCCAAAACTCAAATAATGGTCACGACGGCGGAGAAGTCGTTGTTGCTGCATACGTACGACAAAAAAACATTCCTCTTGTTGTTTAGTAAAATGCTTCATATAAAAGATAATTCCTTTTTAATAGACGTAAAATTCAAAGGGGTTTATGCACCGTATAAAAGAAATTTGTGTATAAAACAAAATATGCCTCAATGAATGGAGATTGAGACGAAGTCCCTTAACTTAGGTCCGACTTGGCTCGATCGTTCTTTAATCTCCTGAATAATAAACTTGATTTAATTTCTACTTGATTAATAACCTTTTTCAAATTCATTCTTTCTTTTATATCACTTATTACCATGTTATGAACACTATGTAATTATTTAAGTTAATAATGGTCGTTTTTTCGATCATTAGTACTTGAGTCAAAAATAAACTCTTTATAATTACAAGTTGTTCATGTATCCATTATATCCATAATTATATTCATGATGTAGATATCATATATATAATATATATCCAGTATATACATGCATTTATAATATTACATAACATTTAGAGGTAAGAAATGAAATTCACCGTTTATGGAGATGGTAAGTCGTACGTACGCATGAACGATACTTTCATTTTTATTTCATATTTTATGGAATGGAATCATAATGATATAAAGGTATATTATAATTCTAGTATAATATCATATATAATATAATTAACTCCATCCTTTATACATCCCATATATGTCATTAACGAATCAAATCACTTTGAGGGGGCGGTAGTCCGCACTTCCTAAAATAAAGATATTGCGTTTACCCATAATGGAAACCATAAAGGTATGACATAAATGAAAAATACAGAAGCTTAAGGAAAACATAGACATATTATATATAATATATATATATATATATTGGCATCTTAATGGACCCCTTTGAAGGTGTTAGAATAATATTGACCAATCATCATTTCGTGAGGCAAAAATTCACCATCCACGGAAACAGTATGCTTTTTAACCATTATATGTAGGTGTGTGTAAGTGTAGCTCAAATACTTCTTATAAAAACATCCTAGTATATTTAGTATACTTGTGTTGTTACAAAATAAATGAATAAAAAGAGTTTAGGGGTTGGATAAGCAAAATAAAACAAAAGAACATTTGATAAGACTTTACCTTTAAATCGGGTAACTCCTCTTGGTTTGAACCAGAAGGGTTTCTTGAAGAGCTTTCTGCCTAAGGTAAAGCTTCTAGGATTAAAAGAGGGATGTGGAGAGATAAAATGAGCTGGGTTTTCCTGAGCCAATGGCTTGAGAAGTGTGGGTAAGGAGGTAGAGGTGGGGGCCTTTTATAAGAGGGAGGAGGGACACTCTTGGAAAGCCATGAAATGTTACTTTATTTTAAAATGATTTTCGGATTTAAAAGGTAGAAAATTGTTATATTTCAAGGATAAGGTGATAAGGGTTCTAAATATACTCATCCAACAGGTTTTTGACAAGTTTATGTTTTATATTTTACATTATCCTTTCATTTTATTTAAATCATTCATTAATGAGATAATTGTTGCATCATCATGATGTCACATATACATTAATTTATTTATTGTCTAAAAATTAAAAAAAAATATGATGTAGGAAATAATTTTATATTTCCAATTAATATTTATAGTCTAAGAGATCATTTACACAAACAAAACTAAAAATGTTTTACTCGGGTGATACATTCTTTAGTGATATTCTCCTTTCTTTAAAAATAAAATGATAAAGTGTCACTTTCACCCAAAAGTGATTCCATGGGGTCCCAAAGTTTGGAACAAGGAATCCCATGGTCGTAAATGACACAAACAGTAGAATTAGAACACATTTTGGGGTCATTTTTTGTTATTGTGATATTATTTTATTATCCTTACCTACCCGATTACTAATTAATCACAATAATTAAAGATAATTATCGTCGTTACTATACATAATTTCCAAAAACAAGAGTCTTAATTACATAATTTGGAACTTATAATTCCAAATATGGAATCCATTTTACCAAATTCCAAACATAGAAATTTCAATAATTAATTTAAAAAATAATTCTCGTTGTCAAAAAAATAGCGGATTTTTTTGAAACAATTTCTATCAAAAGTTTGACAATTGTTTATGTCCAATTTAAAAGTGAAATTAATCTCAATGACCACCATTGGATTAAATGGTAAAAATATAATTTAATTAAACTTTAAAACCAATTAAAAATATAATCTAACCATATAATTAAATTAGATGAAAAATCAGTTTTGGTGTAAAATGCAGTATTTTTCATTATTCATTAAAAAATGAACATTGTCAGAAAAATACCAAAAATTAATCCAAATTAAATTTAAATGTCCCAATTATAAAGGATAAGTTTATTTTGAAAAATAGAGCATATAAAATTGTCAAAAGTTTTATTTAAAAATGGTTTTCCATCAAAAGGCTGTAAAACAATCTTTTAAAAATATTAGTGTATTTCATGCTTAAGATTGGATTTATTCTCATTTTAAGCCTCTAAAACACTATCTAATTCATAAATAGACATAGATAAGAATATATATTATTAATTACTTACTTGGTATGTTACATCAATACACTTCTCCTAATCCTTCATGAAGATATAAGATATTTGAATTCTTACTGGTTCATGTGAATTGGTTGAACATCCAAATGTATCAGAGGATCTATGTATGCATAAGTTCATGCTCATGAAAATATGGAAGGATCTACGCATAAAATTGTGTTGAGTAAAGAAGGTAGGGTGTCCACAACCATTACTGTGTCAGGTATATGCATTATACAAATTCATGACATGCAATAATGAATAAAAAACTAATTAAACAATGTACAATGTTTGTATTAAGATAGTCAGGGTGTATACATGGTGTGTATGAAGAAACAGATAGAAAAATTGATATAAAGGTTGTGTGTTCACATGTGAATTACTTAAGAAGATCATGAATTTTATAACACTTTCAAGAGTATTGATAAATCAAGAATAGATACCCAAACCTTATTTACTAACAAGGAAGAGTGTAACATAAAATAAAATAGTGAATAATACCACATAAAATAATAAAGAAATAAATAATTGGATCTTTGTTTTTAATTATATGAAATTGATGAATGATGTTTATTTTAATTGAGCTTAATAAAGTCTTGTTATTGAATAAGATAGTTAGTAATATTTTATACACAATTTTCAGACCTTAATGTGAGGTAGGGACATCATTCATAAGGAAGCATTTTCTGAGCATAGTTTCACATTAAAAACTAATATTGAAAAGGTGATTAGAAATTAATGTGCAAGACCAACAAATATGCAAAGGTACTTTCATTGGTAAAAAGAAAAATTGAATTTAGAAATCTTTTTGAGGAATATAAATTGGTCATCCTAAAGTATATCAACCTTAATGAAAGGTGGAAGTCTTCAGTTGGAGTGGGAGAAAGAAGTCTCTTATGTGATTTGAGAGAAGAAGACTTCATCGTGGATTCTAGAGTAGGTAAGTGCGGATTCTGGTAAAACTGTGATATGAAGTATAGTGAACCTCCTATGATTTATTCATTAAATATATAGTGTGATTTCATATCCAACATTATAATAAATGAGATAATAATATAGTATATAATCTATGTTGGGTTAAATAAACAGCACGGTAAGGAGTATGTCTGTATACTGAACTTTTAAATCCTTGTGTTATATGACTTGGTATTTAATACATTATCAAAGTTAAGGTAGAGGGACACTAGAAGAGTGGATCAAGGATTTAATTATACATATATGTTTAATTGAAATAAAAAAAATTAAAAAGAAAAAGAAACCATTGATTCACCCCTCCTCTCTTAGTTATCAGTTCGGATTGGGGAGTTTCAAGTGGTATCAAATCCAAGATAACCTTAGAAATATCAAAATTAATTTTGTGGATAAAGAACATGAATTCAGTAAATATCATGTTTATTCAAGTTTTCAAATGTGATAAATATCATGTTTAAAAAAATATGATCATACCTTGTCTTATATCACATGGGATTAATGTGAGAGATGTTGTTACAGTGGGATATCCACTATATGTTGAGAATAATCCTATAACTATTAAAGAAAAGAAGAAATTGGAGATATATAGTATCACATAAAATTAATTCTTCATGGAAATATTTGAAAAGGTATACACTAAACTTAAGGGTCTCCAAACTAACAAGGAAATTTGGGATAAAAAAAGAAATAGTTATGAATGTAATCTTAAATTCAACTAAGCTAAGCTATACATATGAAGAAAAATATTTGATGATATTAATATGGGTGATTAATAAAGTTTTAATGAGTAATTTATAACATTAAATAAGATTTTTAGTTTCATTAATTTTTTTTGTGAGGAGTTGGATGATTCAACCATAGGGAAAATCTGCGGAGAAATATTCAAGATAGATTTTATTGAAAAGGTTCATCAATAGAAGAACAAGAATTTCTATCACTGGATAAACTTCATAATATTTTCATTACATATGAGATGATAAAAATATAAGATTTTAAGAATAAATAAAAGGATTATATTTCCTTTAAATCCATTATAAAATGTTAAACTAGAGTTTAAGAAGATCTATAATCAAGTGATTCTAAGAATGAAGAAGTTGAAGAGGTAGGAAATCAAATTAGTGCCTTGATAAAAAAAATAAGTATAACAGAGACAGAATATGTAAAGAGAATAAGACATTAAAATTATTCAACTATAATGGTTTTGTACATTTTTTATATTATTGTACAAATAATAAATCCAATGTCATAGAATCTGATGAAGAAGAATAATAATTTAAGAATAAGACTCAAAAAATTTAAAAGGTTGATTACGGGAACAAAAAAAGTACAAAAAGAAAAATAGAATAAATATGATGAGAAGATAAATTAATGAATATTAATAATAAACCAATGAGGTAGAAGATTAATGACTTTATATAAATCATTTATAGATAATTAGAAAATTTAGAACCACTAATGAAACATTTGAAGGAGTAGAAGTTTAAAATCGAGATGAGCCAGAATGTTACGTAAACAATAATCTTGAAGCTATAAATGAGAATAACATGAAGCTAAATAAATAAAAAAGAAAAATAATAACGGAAAATAAAAAAAATCAAGATATAGGAAACAAATATCTATGAGATAAGGGTCTATCTTAAGAAAGTATTTAACAAATAAAGGAAACTAAAAGATTCTAAAAAATTAACAAAGAAGATAAAAATTCAATGACAATGAAACAAAACTCATTAATGAGAACAAAAAGAATCAGGTTTAAAATTTAATAACATGAAAATAAGGTGAATGATATTGAAGGATGACTTTCTAAGAAAGAGTTAGAGTTATCTATTACAGATTATGTGTTCCTTTTAACTCAGAGTGAGTCGAAGAATAAGAAAGAATATTACAACAAATATGTTGAGCATAAGGTTGAATCTTATAAAGTTGCTAAGAATAAGGGTCCATAGAAAAGGCTAGTCACTATACCTAATGTATCTCAATTTACATTTGTTACTTATAAAAATACAGGCCTCGATGTCAAGAATAATTAAACCAGAAATATTCCTTCTAATCTGAAACATCAACACTCAATGGAAGGAAAAAAACAAAAAAAAAATATAGTATATATATTATCATTATAGAAGATCAAGGATTTAAAGGCTATTGTTGGTGTTGTGGAGTGTTTTTTCATAAAGAATATTCTTTATGGTACAAAATTTCAAAACTAGGAATGATCTTTGAATCAAGGGGGAGAAATAGTGAACAAATGAGATCAGATTATTAGAAAGAGATGTTTGTGGCCAAGACGTCATCAAAACTATCAACAAATATAAAATTTCATTGCTTGAAAATATTTTGTGGAAGATGTTGTAAATAAGGTCACAAAGATGAGAAATTATTTACAATACTTCCAACAGACATTTCCTATACTCATACTGGGGAAAATATTTAATAGAAAAATATTGGAAATCATGTAGAGATTTTTAGAAGATAGATAATGTTAAGAAATAGTGCATAGTTGTTAGGAAAAACCAACTGATTTCAGATAAGCTATTACAAGAATATAAAAAACATTCTTAAATTAAAATAAAATCAAGTTATTATAGAATATGTGGTGGAAGAATTTATTCTACACAAATTTGATAAAAATTCATCCACATGTGTTGAATTGAAAATCATTAAGTGTGAATGGTGTCAACAAATTGGGCATGATAGAAGATATTTAATGACAATTATACTATAATAAAAAGAGGGAATTAATAAGATATGGAAATAAAAAACAATGCATCAAATACTGAAATAGATAATACATCCACGTAATAAGTATCAGTTTATGAGGAAAAATCAGTCACACCTTCGAATAAATCAAAGAATAAGTCCATATTGAGGGGAAGATCTTAGTCTAAACATTATTTTTGATAAACCAATAGTTCACCCATTATTCTATATTATTTTATGTGTTCTGAACTAATAATTTATAGAATTGAAGGAGATTTTAGGGTTTTCACTTTTGGACAGTATGATGATATTGTATTTCATGGATTCTGCTAAATTCTATGAAATGGAATAAGAATGTACATCCCTTAAGGGGGAGAAACCTTGAGAATGAATCTTCAAATAATGAGACACATTCAATGCTTAATATCATTTTGTTCCAATCATACTTCAATCCCTTATTCTTAATTGTATAATCTTATCAATTAAGGGGGTTTATTTATTTATTTCAAGATTAGAGAAAGGGGAATATTTATTTTTTCACTTGAACATTCTGATGGGTTTTTTGAATTATTTGTGGTGTTTAGAAATTTAATTGATAAATATTACTATTTTTAAATCTTTGAATGAGAATTAATAATTTCTATTATTTATTTCATGTCTATAGTTATTTATGGATAGAAATGATAAATTTGGTTGTATATCTCTTGTTTTCTACACCAGGTTAGACTAAGTAAGAATAGAGTTTATTAACCAAAGGCTCTTTACTAAGAGAACAATGTGATATCATCCCACTCTTATAGGTATTTAGGAAACAATATTCAAAGGAATGAGAACATTTTTTGAAAAAAATCCCAATTTTTATCTTCATTTATTACCAATAAGTTGGATAAAATGGTTATCATGCATATTGACTCCCAAAAAGTGTGCCAAAGAGGTATTGAAAAAAAAAATTTGGAGGGGGTGTTTTTGGGCTCAGTGTTGGATTTAGTTTTCAATGATATGTCAATATGTGTTTGGTACATTTATGATGATAATTGGTGATGCATAGAGAATTGTTATGGATTCATAGCATTGGATTTCACGCTTGAGAGATTAAACATATTGATAAATCAAATTATTGTTAAACTGGTAATTAATGATCAAACCCATGTGTAAAGGAGATTTTACATTAGTTAAATCAAGTGAAGTACATGAAAAAAATCATGAATAAGAATTAATATTGATCATGAAAGAATAGATGTTCATATTTATTTTTCATGGGGAATAAAAGAGAAAGAAAAAGAGAAAAAAATAAGGTTGTCTTGGCATGGATTTATATTTATATACTTGATATTTTTCAAAGTATTTTAATAGGGATTACATAAAATATATATCCAACCTAAGGACTAGTCCAAGGTAGGCTCTATCAAGGAATATATGGTACATATAGGGGTTACCATGCCTAAAGGATCCCATCCAGAACATTCCCAAAGGTGGAATAGAAGTTGGGCAGTTTATAATCCCAACAGTCCCTTTTTCTAAGGTGTAGGAGCGGTTACGCCACCGTGCAAGGTGTCACAGTAGCATTAGAAGTTGTATGATGTGGTACTGAGTAGGGGAAGGGATTTCTAGCTATATTATTATCGCATTTGAATGATACACCATGGACCAACCCATTTTAGGCTTTAATGTGGGATGAAAAATGCATGGGTTGCTATTCCCACATCATAAAAAGACAGACATAATCATAGATTCATGATACAACTCATATGAGTAGTATGATCTCTTAGGGACATCTTCCCATACCTAAATATATCTAAGGAACTCTAGTATACTAAATTTCAGGATTAATTCACCTGTCATCAATCTAATACTACCTTGATCACTGTGTAATTGAGCTGATGAGTGGATGAGGCTTCAAACCATCATGCATGGATGCTACTCTTTTCAGGCATACTGATAAACTGAAGAAATCTTGATGGATGAAAAAAAATTATTTTTGTATATATGATTCAAGTGGAAGGGATGGAGTTTAATATTAATAGGTTAAGGGAATACAATCCTTAATGAATTCGTGTGAGGTTTCCACCATAAATGATCAGCGTCATCTTGCAAAGTAAATATGAAATGATTTATACCATCCTTTTGATATTAAAATCGAATGATTCTAGTATTTTGAATATGTTTTCTACATTGAAAAAATCTTAGGGTTTTGATGGAATCCATGATGTGGCATATTATTATATTAAAGGTAGTAATTATTACCTATAAAAGGAGGATCCATCGATCGAGGGTGAGTTACTGAGATATCAAAGAAATATTTCTTTTTTAGTTGAAAATAAGGTATCCACAAATCCACTTCTTTTATAAATGGAATGCATCCTCAAAATTGTCTTTCATGATCGAGAATCCGGATGGTTGTGATAATTCAACTTGTTCATAGCACTCTTGAATTTCTTCATGAAGAAACTTGATTTTGTGAAGCCATCTTCAAATACGGTGTTACATATCTCCCCAGATTTCATGATGATCTGAGATCTATGAAGACATCCTAGTTCGCATGACTTGGTTGAACAAACATTGTGTTTTGAACAATGAAGGTGTGGTTTCCACACTTATTCATCTTTCGAGGACAATCATGAAATAATTTCATGACACACATGAATGTATACAAAACTAAAAAAACATTGTAATGTGTGTGGATGAAGTAATTGAGGATGGATACAAGATGTGTTCAAAGAATGAAAGAGAAAAAGTGATACAAAGGTAGTTCATGCACATGTAAAGCACTTGAGAAGATCAATAATTGTATAACACATGAATGGTTGTAGATAATTAAATAAGTGACACTAAAACGTTATTCAACAACAAGGAATATTGTAACATGAAATAAAATAGATAATAATAGAATATAAAATAATAAGGAAATAAAAAATTGGTGTTGGAGTTTTGGATGCCATGAAAACCATGCACAGAGTGGATTTGAATTGAGCTTGAGAAAGTATAATTATTACATAAGATAGTAAGGAAAACTATGTGTACTATTCTTACACATCAAAGTGAGTCAAAAACTTTATTCATAATGATGCATGGGTCTATAATAGTTTCACTAATACAACTAATCCAGAACCAATGATCATATATTCATGAGAAAGACCAGAAGTGTTGTGAAGGTACTTGAACAAGTAGATAAGAAAGTGTTATTCAGAAATATTGTGGACAAATATCAGAAAATCATTATAAATAAGATCAATCATGATTAAAGTTGGAAGTATTTAGTAGGAGATAGATTAAAATTTCTATTGTGTAATTCAGGAGTAGAAGTCTTTAATGTAGATTCTAGAGTAGGCCAGAATGGATTTTGGTAACATTGTGTGACGTAGTATAAAGAACCTCCTAATAGGATTTAAGAGAGATACAATGTGATTTTTTATCTACCATTATAATAACTGAGATAAGATTATAGTGGAGAATCAATGTTTGTTGAAATAACCAACACGACAAGGAGTGGGTCTTTGTACCAAACCTTTTAAATCCTTGTGTTCAAAACCATGGTATCTACTAAATTATTTGAGGTAAGTTTGAGAGACACAGGAAGAGTGTATTTTTGGATTTAACTAGCCATAGATGTTTGATTTAAAGAAATAATTTCAAAAAAGAAATCACAGATTCACCTCTCCCCTCTTAGTTGTGAATCCATCCTAGGGCATTTCATATATAAGAATTTGTGATAGGAGGAGTATAGGAAAACTAGCTAAATAATTTTTCTTTATATCTCAATTAGAACCTAAATCTATATAATAATCATTATAATATGAAAGTTAGATAATATATATACAATAAGAACATAACTAGTTTAGAAGAAACAATTTTTGGGAATTGGTTAAAAGGGAAGCTAATTATCTAGAAATGGGAACCAAGTAGTGTTTTTTGAAATAAACAGTATGACCAAGGAATAATTACTAAAAATAAATCTAGACTGGTAGCTAAAAGATATAATCAAAAATATGAAATATATTATGATGAATCCTTTTCACATGTTTCCAGATTAAATACTATTAGTATCCTTTTGTCTTTTACATCATATATGAATTTTAAATTATATTATATAGATGTAAGATATAATTTCTTAAATAGATATTTAATGGAGAAAGTTTATATTGAATAGCCACTAGGTTTTTAAAATACTAATCTACCAATTTTGGTCTTTAAACTTAATAAAGCTCTTTATAGACATAAACATGCACCAAGAGCTTGGTATTAAAGATTATGATCTTTTCTAATAGAAAATGGATTTTTTTGTAGAATTGGAAAATCCTGCTTCCTTTATGAAAACGATTTTCTATGATATTTTATTAATAAATATTTATCTAAAAGATGTTATTTTTTGTTCAACAAATAAAGTGAATTGTAATTAATTTTCAAAAAATATGAAATATTTTTAAAATGAGTATTATTGGATAATTAAATTTATTTCTGGGTTTTAAAAAATATCAAAAATATTATAGTAATGTTTTAAATAAAGTTAATATATTATTGATTTATTGAAAAATTTTGGATTATAAAATAGTAAAACTTATATAACTCCTATGTGTGCCAATGTACAACTTCATTTGGATGAATCTGAAAAACCAGTTGAAATCAAATTATATAGAGTTATTCATGGTATTTTTTCATATATTACTACTAGTAGGAAAGAAATTATGTACTCTATCTATTTGTGTGCAACATTTAAAAAATACAAAAGAATATCATCTTCTTATTGATAAAATAATTTTTATATATTTAAAAGGAACTACTTTTTTAATAATTACATTACCCAATATCATCTAATTTTAATTTAATATCATATTCATATTCTAATTTTAGATTATGTTGGTTATGTAGAAAGATTACATCAAGAACTATTCACTTTTTTGGGAATTAAATAAATCCAGTGACAAGTAAGAAACAACATTCAATTTCATTTTCAATAGCTGAGGTAGAATATATCTCGGCTGGAATTTTTTTTACACAAGTGTTATGGATGAAATGCACACTAATGGACATTGGACTCGATGTCAAATATATTCCTTTTTTATGTGACAATACCAGCATAATTAGTATTTCAAAAAATTAAAAATTTCACTCAAGAATGAAGTAAATTAATAAATGGAATCATTTTCTAATAGATGATTTTATAAACAAGGATATATTTTTATAATTTTTTAATATAGAATATCAACATGCTGATATTTTCACTAAACCACTTACAACTAGAAGCACTGAATTTATTAAGGAGGATTTGTGAATATTTGATTTTTGATCAAATTTGATATTAATTATTTTCTTTAAAATGGTTTAAATCATTTTTATTAATTCAATTCATTAATATTTATTTAGTTAATGTAGATTAAATTTTATATTTATTACATTTTTTTGAAAACATTTCTTTTCAAAATTAAAATCTATAAAGATTACTCTAAGTATATGGAAGAAGAAATAGAACTGATGTCACCAAATATATCAACCCCCACTCTCCCAATTACCCTAAATAACTATCCCTATGGACTAAAAGTGATCTCATTTTTCCTTTAAAATCCTAAAATATGAACATCAACCCCTTAGATTTTCTAAAATGGAGAAGAAAGGAAGATTATAATAAGGTGGTCCGAATGATACTAAGCATCAATGCACTTCAGGAAATGAAACATGATTACTTTATGGGATGGTATTTGAATTTGTGGTCTGGAATTTATATTCAATGGAAAAAATACAATGTATATTTTTAACAAGCTAAAAATTAATAAAAATGTTCAGTTTAGTTCTGGTGACATAGAGGATGTTTTTATTTCAAAGGTAAATGATATTGAGTTTTTTTCCTGTGTAGAAATATATAAAATCCTTTATTTTTTTGTAAATGGGTTTTTCATTTAAATTTTTAGAATATTGGATATGTTAATCATAAATATAAGTATATTATGTATTTTCTTTTCAAATCTACTTTAGCATGAAATATGTTTGTCAAGGATCTTAAGGTTGACTATAAAGTGAGGATTAAATTTATTCAGTCTGTGATTATTCTAAGGTTTGTTGAGTTATAAAAAATTATCTTTCCCGATATGTATATAATGTTTTGGATGTTAAGTTATATAATGTTCATCTTCAGTAGATATATTCTAAGGTATATGCATCATTTGTTTTCAAAAAGAGTCAAGAATGTTGCTTTGTCCTTATTAAAGGCTTCTTTCTCTAGTTTTTTATATCAAAATTTTTTTTTTATATTTATAGATACATTATATATCATCATAGAATAATTATTTATACTAAATCCATAAGAAAATTTGGTATATTTTGGATCCCCGCAAAATTAAATCTGATACCGGTTGGTGTTGATGACCAATGATAATCTGGTGTTAATGCTCTAGGAGATAAATGTTCTTAGAAATACACATGGTCAATTTGATTTCATGGTGAAGAAGTTGGATAATAAAATATATAGAATGTTATTGGGAAAAAAAGAGGACACTCTAGAAATATTTCAGTGTTACACCTACTATAGGATATGTTCATCATTATTTTAAAGAATAATTAGAATAAGTAGACAATGATGCCTTTGTCACGAGGCCTGGACATAGAGAATAATATGAAGATCAGTCTTTAAAAGGGTATGTTTCTAAAATATAAGAAGTTATAAACATAGTTTTTTAGGTTTTATAACTACTACTATAGAAATCCCAACTAAGACTAAATATGATAATGAAGCTCAGGCAGAGCTTAGGTTGAGGATAATGCTCAAGGTGATGAGAAGTTGCAACCATATATAGTATAGACTACTGAAATAAAAGAGAATAAATTAGTTTCTATTGTAGAATAATTATTGGACAAGGATAATTTTTAATATAATAAAATGAAAGATGTTATTGGTCCATTACCATCATCTTCCAATGAGAAGGATGAAGGTCAATCTCTAGATGCTGTTGAAATTGGAAAACCATATCATATTCTAGAAGAAGAATATTTGGATTCACTTATTGATCATATTAGAGGATTTACAAAGCTCGACTATTCCAATAGGAGAATTGAAATCAATTTCAGGTCATTTGAAATGTCTCAAAGAAATTTCTATTCCAATGATAGATTTTGATGCATTTCAAATAGAAATGTTTGATTAGATTTTTAATCCCAAGGAATAATATTTTTTAATTTCAAAAAATGGTGATTTAATGAAATGCTCAGGAATTCAATTTGAATCTTTAAGATGTAGTAAAAGTCAGTCAAGGGGTTTTACTTCCAGTCATCACACTTATCCAGATCTGGTATGAATGTATGAATCTATTACTATAGTTTTTTCGGCCATAAAAGATCGCATAAATATTATTCATTGTGATAGTGCTCCACTTCAGGTATTTTTGGATAATATAAATATTTTTTTGAGGAATTAACTTTTAATGAGCTACGTATAAGAAGTCCTCCCAGTCATTTGAGTGATATGGTGAAAAAGTTTTTCTAGACTGAAGAAAATCTCCATGAGTTTTTCTATGTAAATATTGTTGAAAATTATAAAATTTGATATAATACAAGTATCCTATAAAGATGAGGTATAATATATTCAATCATAATTTCAATGGAATGATGGTTGAGCTAAAAGATGTTCATAAGGGTATTCGAGTATCTTCTACTCTAAAAACTCATCTGAACTTGAACTTTCTCCTCAATATCATCATGTATCTTAGATCTTATAGTAACATATTATTTTTAATAATTGATAAATTTTTAATGAAATTCTCTTCATCAATATATTTTTTTTATTTCTTACTTATCCTTCCTTCTCTAGTGCTTTAATAGGAAAAAATCAGAGAGTAGAAAAACATTTACTGCATATTTTGTGCTATATTAAACGTGTTATAAACCATTTTCAAAACTAAGTGTTTCATATAAAAATGGAGGACAAAATTTTTGTAAGAAAAATAATTCTTTTCCGTATTTAATATTAAAAAATGAGAATAAAAGAAATTTATTTCAGAAAGTTAAATATGTATTCTTTAATTCATTGTTTATTCTTTAATTATTTGTTTATTCGTGGTTTATAAAATTTTATATAAAACTAAAAATAATTAACTATATTTTATTTGGAGTTTAAATTTATTATATTTTGTATAATTATTTGATTTAATGGATTTTTTATCATCAAAAAAGTGGGATATTGTACTGTATGTATTGTTTAAACAATACTTTGTGAATCTTATTGATTTTGATGATCACAAATATCTTTTCTTATTTTACTAATAAAATTAAGTTAATTGTTTTTTATGAATATATATATTGAGAAATGTATCTTATTTAAGGGTTAAATTTAGTATCTGATGTTTTGTAGATATGTTTTAATGTAATCTAAAAACATTTTTCATACCCTACATTTGTAACCGGAACGTATGGTTCTTAAATCCAATGTTTGGAAAAATAATGTGTTGTAACACCCTGACATTTTGTGTTTTTTTGAATTAATTTAATCTTGTTGATATTTTTCATTTCCAGAAACATAAAATATAGCTTCTTTTATATGAAATCAATATGTTTGGATTTCATTATATACAACACCAAGTTAAACGTACACTATGTGCAGCATTGAGAATAGCTTGTTTGACATGAAACACCTACCATAGAAAGGAATATAACATATCAATACATTATGATATATTTAACATTTTACATAAATTTAATCTTGTAATTCACACAACACTGAGTTATCTTTTTTCTCACGCAACAATGACTTCCTTTGACTACTTGCGTTACACATAAGACAAAGTTTTACTGAACTACAATATATTAATTAAAAAATTATTATTAATTATAATAAGAAATAACCTTATATTAAAATTAGTGGTTATGAATATTATTAACTAACATTTGAAAATACATGTTCTATAAAAATATATTATTAATTTATTGGTTACCAATTAATTAAAAACAAAAATACAAACTTATTGAGTATAAAAGAAATATTTTTATTCTCTCAATGGAATGTTGTCTTAATAAATTAAATTAATTACAATTAGTGAATGATATTAAAGAAATATATATTTTATATATTGAATCAAAAAAATTCACATTCATCTAATAGATATGATATGTATAAGACTAGAACAAAACCAATTTTACACATAAAAACCCATTTCTCTAAAGATGGATTTACTTCCTTTTAATGGATAACCTATTTTAAATCCAATTTTTTGAAATTTAAAAAAAAATACCCCAAATTAAACTTATGTTTTTAAATAAAAACATCATAATTATTGTTGTGTGAATTTTTTAATTTTTTTGAGAAGTTTCATTTCTTGATGAATAATGAAAAATACGGAATTTTAATTCAAAATAGCTTTCTCTTCTAATTTATTAATAGGGATATATTATATTTAAAAAAAATTAAAAGTAAAATTAAATCCATTTTACATAAATAAATCCTATTTAATCTATCAAAATAAATTTCACATTTAAATTGAATATAAAAACTAAGAATTTTTTTAATAATTTTACATTAAAAACCCTGCTTTGTCATCCCATCTGTTGGATTAAAATTCAATTAATATATACCAATTATGTGATTTGAATTTGGAAAAATGGATTCCATTTTTGTAATAATAATAATTTATAATATGTTCAGCTTATTTTTTACCAAAAATACTATTGAATGTAACTAAAATTAATTACAGCAGGTAAGAGAAAACATAGCTTTCTAAATGACTAAACTTTAAACTTAAGGCACAAAATGACCTAGAAACATGTAAAAAAGATATTTTATGTAAATATTTAGACCATATACTCCATTTTATATTATTTTTATTATTATAGGTTCCCCTATTAATAGTAAAAAATTGGTTGGAATTCCCTTTTCAAAAATTTACAAGAATATCACTCCTCTCCTATAAAAAGGCACTCACCCATCCCACTTATTCACACCTATAAAGACTTTTTCTCACCAAAACTAAATTAAATAATATTCCAAAATACTTCCTTTAATCCTTGAATCCTACCTTTTGAATTATATCCACCCAAGGGATCCCTCTGGTCAAAACCAAGAAGAGTTAGCAAAAGAAAAGGTAACATCCTTCCTCAAACACCTTTGTTTTATTTTCATTCTTCACCCCATAAAATTTTATTATTAAATGATTATATAATAAAATAACTATCTTAAATATAATTATATTTTTTATTTCTGTGTTTTAGAGCTTCACAAACCCACACTTCCGTCTAATGGGTAACCAACTTACATTTCCTGTGGGTGGAGAACTACCACCTCACGGAACAATAATTTTTTCTTTTTCCTTTACCACCTATGATGGTTGGTAATTATGATGGAAATGATTTTTTATATGATATATATGATATATATTTATTATTTATTCTTCTTTAATTATAATATATAACATATCTTCATGATTTAATTTTTTTAAATATGATAACTTCGTTGTAAATGTGTGGACTACCGCCTCTTCAAAGCGATGTGATTCATTCACAATATATATGGAATGTATTGAGGATGGGTTTAGTGGAATTATATGATATATATGAAATAATAATTCTAATTTAATAATATTATATATATACTTATATTTCACCTACATTTCGTTCAATACGATAAGAAAACGGAAACATCGTTCATTTGTAAGGAAGGCATACCGTCTCCATGGACAGTGTATTTCAATTCATATATCAATATTTTTTATATTTTTATAAATATTTAGACACTGAATATATATTATATATAAATAATGTTTTAATTTCATGAAATAATTAAATCATGATCAACGTAGGAGTGTTAAGAATAACAAGCATGTATGATATGTAAAGTTGTTATTACCCAAAATGTTTCTTTAACATAGAATTGTTAATAAATTTGTAATATATAGTCATAAGTGAATATATTATAGTATTAATTATAGTAATATGTTTTTTTGTTAGATGTATAAAAAATTTATATTTTTAAAATAGGTGGTTTGATTGTGTACAAATAAAGTCAACAATTAAGGTAAGGATTTTCTCAACTCAATTTTTAAATCCATGAAATACTTTCCATGTTCACCACTCGTTTAATTTTTGTGGTGAATATACTACCCATTATACTTATACTTAAATTCATGGGTATTTAAAAATCCATTTTATGATATTTCTTTCATGGGTATTATTTTTCAAAATTTACCAAATCAGTAGAGTAATTTTGTCTCAATTTTCTTTCTTTGATAATCCTGGCACGTTGTGCACCTATATTCTTCTACATTGTGTATACACATCAATTTGACATGTTATATCCATAATATCCTTCATTAAATTATATTTTAATATTCATTCATTTCCATTCACTTACATGGTGAGTATGATTCAATGTTACCAAGTCGTAATAGTTTATTGCAACAATATCACTATTTATCGGGATTGTTTATTATAATTCTTTAATTGATGAAACCATATAATACATATTTCAAGGAAACAAATGATTATTATTATCCTATGGTTATTAGTAATATATTCATGTATTATTATAAATTTTTTCACTCTTTTCTACTTAAAATTATTAAATATATATATTTTAATAAAATTTGAAATTAACTCCCATTTGGTACTGAAATCTATGTTATTTCAAAACAATGCTTTCCAAAAAAATAAATATTATTTTCTATGTTTTCAATGAAGAAAGTTTTCCAAAAAATTTCATTCTTATTTTATAATTTTTCAAGGAAAACAGTTTTCAAAACATTCTCAAACTTATTTTATAAGTTTTTAATGAAAAAGGTTTTAAAAATGTTTTCAAATCTTCCTTTATCAGTTGTAAAAGATATTTTAAAATAAAACGTTTTGATACATGATTTCATGATTCCTCAATATGTTTACAAATAAAAAGGTTTTCAAAAGAATTTATTTTTAAAAAGTATTTTTCAAAGAAGAAATGATATTTTCCTCCTAAATTTCTTTTAAATGATATTTCAAAATTATTTTCCATCCAATATGATATTTATTGGTTTTTATCATGAATTTTATGGAGATATTATCTAAATTTTCCATTCATATTATTTATATTAATGGTTTTTATTATTATGTTCATGAGACTCATTTATCTTTCAAAGGTTATGTGTTTATGAACCCCATTTCTCTTCCATTGGTTATATTCTTATGAAACCCACTTCTTTTCATGGGTTATGATTTGATGAAATTAATATGAAAAATGAATATATTTTTACATGATATGATATGATTACATATTTATGATACTCATTTCATTTCTTAGGTTATGATATGATTGTTTTTTATCTTTTAGAATTTGTATATATGATTTCATAATGAGATGGTTGGGACCTATACCTCCCTCTAATTCATTGGATAATGATTATATCTCATGAGATAGACATTGAAAGAATTGGGAGTGAACTCCATTTAGTAATGGACTTTTTCTGCTAAGATTGTATTGGTAGTGAACCTTAATTACTAAGATGGTCATGGGAGTGAACCATGACTACCAATATGGTATAGGGAGTGAACACATACTACTATGATGGACTTTGTAGCAATGCCTTGACTACTATAGAAATTATTTCATATTCATATGTTTCTAAAAAAATTCTCTGTCTTATTCTTGTGTTATTATTTTATGGGTTATGCTCATGTTTCACTTATTATTCAGTTCTTATAATCTCTCAATATTTACACCATGACTCATTTATATGATCTTTGATATACGGGGTATGATCTTTAAATATTATTATCATGTTCTCAAACCTTTATACTCATATTATAATTATGTATATCTTTTTTTTAACCTTACTAATAATTTAAGATCACCCCTTTATTTTTGTTTCCTTTCCCTATGTTATGAAGAGATGTTTTAAGTAGAAGTACTAATAGTGAATATATTTTTGGAAAAAATTTAAGATCTTTCACCAAGTTAGAATATTTTGTTCCAATTATTCAAATTCACTAAAATATTATAGTCCTTAGGCATGTGTTTCTTTAATGTGATGAATATTCATCAAAAATGATTTAATATCCTTGTATGTAAATACCGGGTTTCTACAGTTGGTATCAAAGTAAAGGTTTATTCATCCTTTAGAAACTAGGATGTGAAAACATTAGTTATATCCCTAGTGATATTTATAAGGATATGTCTATGGATGTCACTAAGGATAAGTCTAAGGATAATGAAAAGTACAGTAAAATTTCCTAGAATTTTCATAAAGGACAGAGCGAGTAGTTTCCTAGATATAAATCAATATATAGATACTACAGGTGGTTGTGGATGAGGCAAAAATTTACTCATGGGTAATAGTTCGTAAAAGTCACATCAGGACTGACCCAAGCATGACCTAGTACATAAAAATAGGCCTTGCTTCACACCAAGTTTGACACTCCCAGGAGATATGCATTGTTAATTCACAAACCCTTTACAAACCATCATGAATTATTTATGTGGAAGATGACTATGAAGAACCTAGGATTAACCTAAGGTGTAAAAAATTAAATAAGTTTGATCCATTTTTTAGGAATCCAATAATTTAATTTTTTTATTATGTAGTTTTCTGTTTTGATAATTTATTCTGACACTATGATTTCTGGTTTTATTCCATTGATGAACCTAGAAGGAACTAGGTTGACATTGAATGTGATGGAAAAATGATCATCATTCAAATAGTATGATCACTGGAGTTAAGTATGTTGTGATCATACCTAATCAGTTTTCATAGATCATGATTAATAATGTGTAGCTTAACCAACTCTTACACTCACCATAGAAGATAAGAAAAGAGTTCGGTGGGAGTTCAGGTAATAGAGACCTTAGAGAAATGAATATTCGGTTTCACTTGTGTTAAGAATGTGGAATGTATCACCTATATGAATGTCTTTGGGGAATAATAAGATGTTTTTAATATAGAAAATAAGTTCACAAGTCAAGCAACTGCAAAGGTAAAATGAATAGATTGGTTAACGCAATATATAGGAATATTAGCCTTCCTATGACATCATCAATGGTTAAATTCTTGAAGTGTGGAATGAATTTTTATTATGAAAATCAATGTCCTAATTGGAAATATCTCAAAGATAATTAAAATGGTGGTAATTGTAATGGTTATATTGTTGATGATGATGATACTACAGATTAAATGTTATAGGAAAGAGGTAATAAGTTATAGGATGAGTTAGCTTTCCTATGGCTTAAGGATAAAGTGGAACACTAATATTTATAAAGTATCTTTATTCAATAATTATGTAATATTAATGGTGGAATATATAAGTTTTTTTATTTGTTTATAAGGATTTAAAAGAATACATTTAATGGTTTCAATAGACTGGAAAAGTGATTTAATGTCAACATGATTTCCATGGAAAACACATGATTAAAGGAAATATAACTCTTAATATGTTCCTTGTATTAGGATAAATTTTTTTGGATAAAGATATGTTTGATGTGAAAAAGTAAATTAGACCGAACCAATAATCTTGGAATAATTAAGGACTTGTTGAAAAGTAGTTTATGCTATCATTGATGAAGTTTTCAACATTATTAGATTTAATAAATATATCCAATAAACTTTTGAATAAGGAAATATGCATGTTTTCAATATGTATTTGTGGTAATTTAGGTTATTACTAGGTTTCAAGGGAAAATATGATGGTGGAATCAAAATGTTTGGTATGAGACAACCAATAACTACTTTATGATATATGGGGGATCAATGAAAATCTTTTTTTGGGGAAATCGGTGATATTATTTATAATTTTTTTTACATACATATTTCGGAAGGGTTATAAGGTAACCCATTCATGGAATGGTTTATGTTAAATTATTATCTCACAATATAAGGATTTATGAATATTTGATAGCTTGTGATAACCTTTTTATTGTGATAAAGACGGATTGAATAACCTATCATTCTATTTTTGGATCTCAAGATCTGTTAATTGTTCAATAATTAAAAAATAACCTTCATTTTGAGGAATAATATATGAAGTGGAAATTAATAAAGACACAAAAAAGGGTTAGGTTTTCCAAATGTCGTGTAAGTATATTTTTCATGAAAATTATTTAATATTAGGAAAAAGGATCTTGAAACCAAAATTCTTATCCAAGTACCTTCATTTCCAATAAAGGAAATGTCCCCTTATATTATCACATATTTATGGCATTGTGATTTTTAACTTTCTCTTAACCATGTTTTTATCACTCTCCATCATAAATTGATAAATATATTTATCATCTTTGTCCATGTAATAAATTCTCATATATGTTCTACTATGTGGAAACCTAGTTATGTGTTACATTGGAAAACCTATATGTTTCCTAAATAATTTTTCAAATGATGTTTTAGATTTTATTTTTATAATGTGGGTTTCTATGAAAGGAACTTTCAATTATTAATCCTTTAATAACCAAGGTTAATTTCAAGGGTGAAATTCATTTTAAGGGAGGTAAAAATATAACACCTCGAGATATTGTGATTTTCTTGAATTAATTTAATATTTTTTAAATTTTCCATTTCATGCAACACTAAATATATATTTTTTATATTAAATCACTATGTTTAGATTGCATTGTACGCAACAACAAGCTAAACTTAGGCTAAACAAAATATTTAGAATAGCTTGTTTAGCACAAAACACCTAGCGTATAAAGGAATATAACATCCGGATAATTTAAGATAAATTAAATATTTTAAATAAATATACTCTTTTAACTCATGAAACACTAAGTTATCTTATGTATCAAGCATCAATGACTTTCTTTGATGACTTTTGTTACACACAAGACTGAGTTTTACTAAAAAACAATTATTTTTAATAATATATAACCTAGTCATTAAATTAGTAGTTATGAATAGTATTAACTTATGAAAATATATGGTTAATAAAATATAATATTAATTCATTGGTTACCAATTAATTAGAATTGAAAATACAAGCCGATTGAATATAAAAGAAATATTTTTAGGCTCCCAAAGGCTTTTTGTCATAATAAATTAAATTAATTACAATTACTGAATAATAGTAATGAAATTTATATTTTATATATTCAATCAAATATTTTTGACATTTATCCAATATATTTGATATGTATTAGATAATAAAAAACCTGATTTTATTCATAACCCCTATATTTCTCTAAATATAGTCTTACCACCTTTTAATGGTGAACCTATTTTAAATACAATTTTTTTAATTTAATAAATTAATATTTTAAACATAAAATTAATTTTGTAAATTGAAACATTAATATTAGGTTAGTTTTAATTTTTTGTATTAGTCTGTGGAGTTTTAGTTTTTTGATGAACAGGGAAAAATACTGAATTTTAATTCAAAACTGCTTTTTTGACTAATTAATTTATTGTGTTAAATTATATTTTAAATTGGTTTTAAATTTAAATTAGATCAATTTTAAATAAATTACTCCAATTTAGTTTATTGCAATAAATTTCACTTTGAAGTTGGATATAAAAACTTAAAAAACTTTAACATTTTTACTTTAAAAAACATTCATTGTCTTCATGTCTGTGGGATTAAAATTAAAATAATTTATTCCACTTATATTATTTGAATTTATAAAAATAAACTAAATATTTTAATCATAATAATTTATAATTTAAAATATCTTCACCTTAGTGTTTTACCAAAAATATTAGTAACATAATTAAAATTATTTATGGTCATTAAGAGAAAAATTAGCTTAACAAATGATTCAACCTTAAACTTAAGGCCCAAAATAATCTAGAAACGTGTTCAAAATATATATTCTATAAATATTTAGACCCTATACTCAATTTTTTCGGATATTTACCATTATTTGATACACGTTTCATAACAAAATGTGGGTGGAATTCCCTTTTAAAAAATTTACAAGATTGCCACTCCTCCTCCTCTATAACAAAACACACCCCTACCACTAATTCACACATCTAAATACCATTTTATCACAAAAAATATCATAAATTAGTTTCCAAAAATTCCTTCATTCCACTTTTAATCACCCCTTTGAGTATAAATCCAACCAAGGAATCCCTTTGGTGAAAACCAAAATGATTACCCAAAGAAGACGTAACATATTTCCTCATGCTCCTTTTTTCATTCTCTACCACTCAAATATTCATATTACACGATTATATAATATTATAAGTATCCTAAATATACTTATATGTTTTTATTATAATTTTTAAACCTAAAATTATTCACACTTTCATCTAATGGGTAACAAACTTATTATTCTTGTGTATGGAAAACAACTGTCTCACGAAACAATGTTGTTAGTTTTTCCATTAACAACACTCATGGATGGAAATTATGATGAACACTCTATTTCTAAATAATATATATGATATTTAGAATTACTTTATTCTTATTTAATTTTTATATAAAACATACTTCCATGGATTCCATTTTGTGTAAATATGATAACTTCGTTTGTGGACGTGTGGACTACCACCTCCTAAAAATGATGTGATTCTTTAACAATTTACATAGAATGTATTAAAGATTAATTTAGTGAAACTATATGATATATATGACATAATAATTTGACAAGAAATATATATGTGTGTTTGTGTGTGTGTGTGCGCATATATTTTTCATTCATTTCATTCAATACGATAAGAAAATGGAATGATCGTTCATGTGTACGTACGACCTACCGTCTACATGAATAGTTTATTCTATTTAATATATATTTTTTTTATATATTATTATAAATATTTATATAATTAATATATAATACACGTAAATCTTGTAATAAATTATGTAAATAAGTAAATATTGATCTATGTAATAGAATCTAGAATAACAAAGACGTACGATAAACAAAGCCGTTATTATCTAAAATGTTTCTTTAACCTGGAACTATTAATAAATGGTTAATATATAGTCATAAGTGAATCATATATGGTATAATATATAATAATAAGATTTTTTTAGATGTCTAATTAACTCATATTTATTATACAAGAGATTTTAATTTTTACAAATAAAGTCATGACTTAAGGTAAGAGTTTTCTCATCTCACTGTTTATATTTGTGGGATAAATGTCATGTTCACCACTAGATTATTTTATTTATTGTATATAATATCCATGGATTAATTCTATAGTACTTTTAATTAAATTTATGGGTACTTAAATATCCATTTTATTATCTTTATTTTAATGGGATTATGTTTCAAAAGTTACAAAATCAGTAAAGTAAATTTTGTCTCAATTTTCCTTCTTTGAGACAAATGTCATGTTATGTTCATATATTCATATACACGAAGTATAAACATCCATTATATATGTTATATCATGAATATCATTCTTTAAATTATATTTTATCCTTTCATGGACTATTCTTTCATATATTATTCTTTTGTTTTAATTATGATTCACGTATTACTAAGCATTTGAGATCACCCTTATTATGATTACTTTGCCCAGGTTATGAACAAAGGTTTTTAGTAGAACTGAAAAAGGGGAATATCTTTGTAGGAAACATTGAAGACCTTTCACCAAGTTAGAAAAATGTGTTCCATGTTTCCAAAAACACTAAACTATTGTGGTTCATAGGAATGTATTTCTATAATTTGTTAAATATTCATCTAAAATTAGGTAATATCCATGTATAATAAGACTGGGTCTCTATATATGTGGATTAGAAACCTTACATTGTTGTAAAAGTATGGATTATGAACCACACTTTTTAGAAGAATCCCTACATTTGATTAACTAATGTATGGTTAAACCCCCCAAAAATTATAAGATCAATCATATGTTTTCAACCATAATTTTTGAGTTACCCTAGGTTTTACATGGTCAGTAATATATTTTAAATTTAAGATATTTTTAATATGGTACTATGTAACTGTTAATCTATTATTGTGGTTATTGTTTTTCAGTTGCTATATTTCTTGAAGATCATTTGAAACCTACATCACTTGAAAGTTTTTTTATTAAAGACACATATATATATATAATAATATATGTTTTTTGACATTTTATACTTCAATTGGAGATAAATATGTTCCTCAATCAAATCAATTTATCTTGATTACAAATAGTATCGGCTACTTGCCCTCATTCACATTGGAGTTTCAAATTATCAGTCTAATATGTAGATATTTTAGGTTTCTTATAAAAGAAACAGATGGGCCTGTAAAATCATTATTGTAAATGTGTCAAATGCTTATACTCGGTTTTGAAGGGCTTATGATAAGAGGATAGGTCTAGTGAAATTCACCAAGCTCATTGAGAGAGAGTTAGTGGAATTTACTAGGGGATCATTATGCCTCGAACTACTATTAAATTCTATGTGTTCTTATTTTTTATTTTTCCAATGTAAAACTTTTATTAAATAATATAACCCTTAATATCATCATATTACACAAACTAGGATAAAATTTTAGTATTTCAATATTTTTAAAAGAAAACAATTCACCCCCCTGTGTATCTTCATATTATTCTATCTTGAAACTGTTGTGATCTCTTGGCTGAAGAAGACCACTTTTTTCACTTCACTAAAAAATATTTATTTCTTCTTTTTTTTAAAATTCTTTCAATGTAAATCGAAATTGAGTACATATATTACTTTCTATTAAAATAAATAAGAAAACTAATTATAAAATAATATCATATTTTTTAATCAAAAATGATTATATATATATTCTAAAGAAAATATAGACAATAAATCAATATATCAACTTGTAAAAACCATGATTTTGGTAGGTATAATAATATAATAATATATCTTACTATCAATTATAATAGTCTCTAATAGATTAAATCCACACTTTTAAATCTATAGAAAATATAATATAGATTCATTTATATTTCTTAATCACTTAATAGGGTGGAATCATATGATAAAATGGATTAACTGATACATATGAATATAAAAGAGAAACTATATGGAATTAAATCATCATCTATTAATATTTCATTGTGTCTTATACTTATCAAATGTGGAATCATGATTACACTATATTTTAAATCTATATCGTAAGGTGGTATAGGGTTTGATGTCATATAGGAAGTTAAATGGATAGTGAAAATTTTGTGTTCTATCTATGAATATGATGGGTTTATGTTGATTTTTTCTTACATATTGGAAAGTAATGGGTTATATTAGTTCATTAAATTGTCTAATAAAATGAAAATGTTTATGTGGATATTTTCAACATCAAGGATTGTGAAAGGTTTCCATTGTATTTTTACACCATCTAGGAAGAAAATTGTTTTATTTAGGAGTTATTTATCATCCAATATGGATAAAGGATTATACTATCATTTTGTACCATCTTTGATGGTGAGGAGTTTAAATATTAGATATAAGTGACAAGGTGTTTTCAATAATCCTTTATAGTTATTACTATATATCCCTAGTTGGGGTAAGTAAAACCCACATGCATTGAATTACAGTCCAAATATATATCTTAAGATGTTACACACATTCTGAAAATAATGTGTCTTTTAAATTTGTGTAGATAAATAAGGCATGACAAGTAGAGTAATCCTACTTGAGTAAGTCATTAAACATGTCCTTTGTAAAGAGTCTTAAAATATAAATCCATTATAGATGGTATTCCATTAAGTATAATGTTATCTAAAAAGGTTAATATTATTTAAAAAAAATCATGTGTTTAGGATTACTATTTTTAGTTTAATTCCATGATATATGGATCATTGTCTCTCTATTAATGGTAATGAAATTATCATAATTATGTTTCCTTTCAATTTTATGTGAAAAATAATTATGAAATATATTTAATAATAATATGAAAACACATGATTCCTTACAATTTAATATTATAAGAAAACAACCACTAAGATAAGTATGCCTAGTGATGTTATGAGTATAGGATTTAAGATCAAAAAATATTTATAATGGAAAACATGTTGGTAGATTAACCAAAACATTTGGTTCTCCAATAATATATTTTAATAATGTGAAAATGTTAATTATTTATAAGGATTTTATAAAGGATCCAATATATGATTCGGGAGAATTTTTAGTTCTTTGGATGAGATAAAAACTTATAAATAATACTGTATATGATCTAGGTGAATGGATGTGGATTTCATAAAAAAGATAGAACAAGAGTGAAATAGGTTATTATGGTATCATTGCATGAATACTAGGTAGGTAGGTATATCATGGTCTCCAAAAGAAGAAGTATTCTTATTATAATAGGGGTATATTATTGAATATGAATTCATCACCCATGACAGAATGAATAATTCCATGGGGGAAATCTTCTATTATATGTAAAATATACCATATGAAATGTAAATACAATAATAAAAGTCTTACGTTGTCCTAGGAAGGAAACCACATGAAACATTATTTTTGGTAAAGGAAGTTTCATATATTTTTAAATATGAAACCACTGAGAGTGTTTGAGTTTTATAAGATAATGTCACAAATATCTTGACTGAGTATTCAAAATGTATCATTTTTTAATATATATAATTTTATTGAAATATTTATACTCCCATTAATAGATTTAGGTGGTAATTTTATAGTTTTAATCATGGTTTAGTTTTTTTATCAAAATGGACACCATGTATATATCACATTCTGTATTATATGGTGTGACATTATCATAGATCAATGAATTAGGGGTCTTAAAAATATCTTAAAAAATAATAAATTTTTGTTATATGGATTTAACAATAAAATAAAGGGTTTATCTTCTAATAGGTTAATTAGGTTATGTTTCATATAATTTTGTGTTGTTTTTACTTCCTCTCTAAATTTAAAAAAAACCTAAAAAGGGGAACTGAATTTGGGTATTTATAAGGAAATTCTTTACGTAGTCCATGAGCAGGGTTTTGTGCTTGTAAAATAAATTCCAAATTTCATAGAACTAACAATGTTACATGATTTTCATACGATAATACTTCTAAAAAATTTATCCATATGATTAAAAAACATCAAACTTATTCTTATAATCAATGAAAATTTCATATCAATTGTTAAGGAGCATAAAACCACACCCATAGAATTTGAACTATTTGGGATGAAAAGGGTCAAATTTTCCTAATAATCAAACAGATTTAAAGTTTTTGATAGAACATCAGTTTTTATAAAATTATTAAATAATATTTTCTATCATTTTAATATGTTTATAAAATTTTAGGAGGGGATATAATTTTTGGATGTCCCTATGGTTTTAGATCAATTAAATAAGCCTTTAAAATAAATATTTATTGCACCATAGGACCACAAAAACCTGTGTATTTATTGAGCGGGAAAGACTAAATGTTATCTTGAGGTTGGGGTAAAAAAAATTCATCATCCATATAAAATATTCTAATGAGTCAGTCATTCATGGTTTTATATGTAAATTTAGCCGAATGGATAGAAAAAATAAACATGGAAAACACAAAAGGTAACTAAACTCATTATAACATTAAAATAAATGAATTTTTATTCTTAATATGAAATGTTTGATCCAATGATGGAGGGGGAAGAACTTTTGATATTCCTTTAGATATATTAAATTAGATAGGTATAGGTGGACCACATAGGAGTATATATACCCTCAATATATGTTAAGGTTATATTTTTATGAAACATGTAATGGTCACAATTCCTCCCAAAATGATTACACATATAGGTGTTAGAATGTCATGTGTGTTAAACCTACACTACGAATCAAAGTTAATATATTTAGAAGAGGAATAGAAATGGATGGTTTTTATGGGATGTGTTTAATGGGGGTGTATAGAAATGTCACATTGGGTAAATGTGAAATCATTATAAGAAAAAAATGATTTTTTGGATATAAAATGACATTTCAACTCATGGAAATTTAAATCGTGGAGAAATATTGATGAAGATATTGACTTTCTAAAGAGGATTTCATGAAAAATGGGTTACATCATTTTGACTCTAGCTTGCAATTGGGGTAAATTATCATCAATAAAAAATTTACTCAATTATTATTTTCCCAAGAACTATATAAGAAAGATACATATCTTTAGTCTTTCTAAGTATTATTACAAGTCCTTCACTCTATGAGAAACTTTTCATCTTTATACACTTACTATTGATCATTCCCTTGAATTTTTTAAAACATAGAAAAGTTAAATCAACTTTTAATCAAGACTCCTTTTTTATTTTTCACTCTAACAGGTATTTTAGGTTTTTTATTTAGTTTATTTTCTTGAAACATTGGGAAAATTAATTAGTTTTTATTTTACGGATTATATCTTGGAGAAATAATATTTTGTATAAATTTTAATTTCATACCACTTAAACCCAATATTATTGAATATTAAGTTCATAAAACCTTGAAAATGTATTTGATTTTTAAAATAATTCATGTAAGTATAAAATAGTGACTATGAATTTTTTATTTTGGTTCTTGGGCCTAAATGATGAAAAAAGTTTAAGGTTTTATAACTTAGACCAATGTGTCACATCAATTATGATCATGAAAAAAAATTAAGGTGTTAATCCACATTAAATGAGTGAAATAAACTTCACATGAATGTATAAATTAATCCAAAAATTTTGTGAATAATCATACATGATTGAAAGAGGTGAATTTAGAGTGATCCCCTAGTAAGAGGTAGATGGGGAAAATTGAGTCTAATCTTGAATGGGGTTCCAAATTATTTAAATGGCATAAAAAACATATGATATAAATAGTTTTAAAGGTGTTTTGATAATATTTGAACATCTATAGATTGAAAATATTAATTCATGATTCTGAATATTTGAATCGAGAATTATGAGGTGAGATTATATTGTCTAGTGTAGTCATTGACCGTCTCTAAGTGATGGGAATGTCACTATATCACTAGAAACTAATACTCAATATGGGTATTAATCATGTTCAAAATGAATATTCCATTATAATTATATTGAATCTATATAGAATTGGTGGTTATATTAATTCAATATGAGTATTTATATTTGGATGAGTATTGGTTGGTCATATTATCATACCCATTAATCTTGTCAAAGGGGCCATTATAAATTAGATTCAATATTTACCAATATCCAAGGAGGATTTATTATTTTTCCAACATTAATATTTCGAAAAATAATGGATAAAATTTGTATAAAATAAGTTTTGAATATTATAGAGTAATAACCTTTGTGTTGGGTAGACTATAGTAGAAAGAATTTCATAATTTGAAAAGAATTTATTAAATTAAAAATAACCTGAAAGAGTAAATGATACCCAACATGGAATATAATGGGACCTTATAGAGTAACAAGGGTCTATTATTGTAGGGAAATAAATAAATTTGTGTGAATAAAAAATATACCCCTCTGCAAGTAAGGTAAGACTTGAAATGAATTAATGAAATTTCTAAACAAACTTCAATGAATGTGAGTGAACAAATAGAGTTGAATATGGGATGAAATAGAGAACAATTATGAATAATAATAATATAATATATCCTCAAATAACTAAAAATACTTTTTTAAAAGGAATCAATCCATTTTTATTCTAATAAGGGGGGAAATTTTTATCCTGGTCTAGTTAAACCTTAACATTAGTTTAAAATTATGTAAGAAAAGAATTACTTCATGTTTTTTATATTCTTATGATGAGAATCTCTCCATTTATTTTTATATCTTGTGGGAAAGATCTTATACCATTAATTTTATGGCCTTAATAAATGAAATAATTCATGAATTTTAACATCACAAGAGAATTATGTTTTTTCATTTAATTTATGGTCTTTTGATGAAGACCAATCCATGTAGATTAACTTGATGGTTTCAAAATAGTATGTCATATATGCTATTATAATGAAATGAATAATATTTCGTGATTTTTTACAAAATTTTAGAAGGGTGGTATTTCATTTAGTTTATGACCTT
This sequence comes from Viscum album, assembly GCA_963277665.1. Taxonomy (NCBI): domain Eukaryota; kingdom Viridiplantae; phylum Streptophyta; class Magnoliopsida; order Santalales; family Viscaceae; genus Viscum; species Viscum album. The sequence goes on along the minus strand of OY728136.1, from coordinate 601,499,160 downwards.
GTGTCATGGAAAATTCCATGTTTTTTAAGGTCACGTGAGAAGTGTATTGTGTTGTTAAATTTTTAGCCTTACAAGAAGGATAACTCCATAAAGTTTAAAATTAAGTGTAAATATTTTATTGTCTTGTTAAGAGGAATAATCCATGCAATTTAAATTGTTTTGGGTAGGATGGTATATAATATATTCTATTGTATTCTTATAAGGACCGTTGATTCTAACATTTCCATGGCATCTCCAATTTTTTGGAAATGTAATAAATTTATTGAATATAAGAGGGTGAGAGGTTAAAACATATTAAAATTGGTATTTTTTTACACCAGGTGTGAAACCACCATACCAAAGTGTTATAACATGTAATATTTTTTATTAATTTTTTAATTTTTATAGTTTTTAAATTTAAAATTTATATTTTTTTAAGTGCATAATTCATAAAAAGTTTAATGAATTTTTTTAGTTTCACTGAAAATTGTGAAGATAAAGTATATATGTGAAGATTCTTTTACATTGAGTGATAACAGTTTAGAAGACTATTCTTAGACAATTTGTATAATTTTGTAACAAAATTATACTGAAGGATATATAGTTAATGAATGGTTTGGAAAACCATTAATCTAAACTATGTGAGAACATAGTTTTATTATATTATGAGTAGTATTGTTGGTATCCAATTTGGTAAACTATTCAGCCATACCATACAATCTACATGAATTATCTAAAAATTGATTTTATACTTTTTCCCTTCTCATTTAATATAACTATTGTCCCACTCTACTTATTCATTCATATTTATTAATCCAAAGTAGATCTCTGGGATCTTCTCCCCCTTCCTATCTTTCAAAAATAATATTCATTGATTCTAAGTGGATTTGGACGGTATATATTCTTTTCTTCTTCACTACATATTCCTTCTTCTATTTCCTATGATTTATTCCCCCATGAAACCCTAATAGTCACGGTGGTTCAATATAGGGGTTAGGTTGGTTTTTATTTATCTATTTAGTCATCTAGTTCTTATAGAGTTCATTTTATTATGAGGTTTTTCGTCCTCTATCGATGGTGTGTGGTTTTCTCATGGATTTAGGTTTGTGTTTCAATTAAATTATATTTATTTTTTAATAAAATTGGTTGTTCAATTTCAAAAATTATTTTATTATCATGATACATATATATAAGATGACCCAGATGGGTCTATAAAATTTGTTCAATATTTTCAAGACATGAAATAAAATGATTCCAATGGATTCCTAGTTCTTGGTTTCTACACCTCATTCCTATTGATTCCAGGTTTTTATATAAATTACTTAGAGAAAATTATGAAATGAAAATTATTATAATTATTTATTCATAAATATTTTATTTTATAAAGTGGAAAATAATATTTTCATGTTTTTTTTTCAATTACAATGTTTTTTCATATTTAATTTGTTTTCAAGTATGGACAATCATGATTTCAAAAAAATCTGTTGAGTTTTATGTAAAGCTAAATTTGGTTTTCCTATGACTTCTAAAGGATGTTTTTAATGATATGTTTTTAAATCATAATAAATAACTTAGCACTCCATGTTTTATTCAAAATCTCAATTTTAATTTTATATAATAGTTTTACTTGAGGATTGGTGATACCCCAACTTGAGAACCTCATTTTATATTATGTAGTGTATAGAATTCTTCCATTTTTAAGAATAATTTAATTCCTATGTGATATTTGGGTGACTGTGAAAATAGTTCGCATCATTTGAGGATTTTAAGGTGATTTGAGGTTTATTTTTCATTCTTTATTAAAACTTGTGTTGGTAACATGGAATATTGTTTTCTCTCTTCTACTTTGACATGTCATGGGGACCTGGTGTAATATAGTGAGTTATCAAACATAATATTTCACAAGTAGAGATTAATACACTAGTTATCCTTCCCTAGTATAGGTTAATTACTTTCTAGGTGAGTTCCTTGATAAGAATAGGAGTGTGAATCATGTTATTATATGTTCGGTAATGTAACATAGTTCAGACCTTGATCCATCTTGTGATTTGTCTAGTCAGCAGCCTCTTGCGTATGGGGAGGTCTACATGAGGTCATGTGGCATTTCAACACGGACTTATTGGTTCAGGTTGGGATCTTACAAAATTGTATCAGAGAACATTCAAGTCCCACTAATTCTTTTTCTCTTGTCTTGGTTTCAGATAGGTTTGAATGGATATCGGACATTGGGATGTGGATAGGGGAACTATGTTAATGCATGTCCAGCACTACATAGTGGACCTCTGAGTTTCCGAATTGGGAGAATTTATGTTCTACTGTTACTATTCATTAAATTCACCTTGGGTGATCCATATGATGTTATATGTGATATATGAGACTTCATGTATGTTCGTGCATCATGAATAGGCATATAGGTTGACATTCCATATATATACCTATTGATGTGCAGCATAGTAGTTCATTAATTTAATGCCTTTATTTGTGTTATATATTCTAGATAGTTTCTCTTGCATGATATATCTATGTTTCCATACTATGTGATATATCTTTATTGGAATTAATTAGTTTAATAGAGCATGTTGTTATGTTAGTATATATATGAAGAATATGACTAATGTATAGGTATAGAGACAAATGTTAGTGTTTTCAGGGTTATTACTTGGGTTAATGGTAGACTCCTAGGAGAACCTCGTGTGATCCCATATATTGGTTAGTAAAACCTTTTGTGATAAAATAGATTGATTATGGTTTATCCTAATGACTTTGTTTTTTTCTTATTCTCCAGTGTTTTCCTTCAAGTTATAGAAGATATCACCTTAACATAGTTTATGGAACTAGCAGGGAAAAATATTGAAATACTTCTGTAAGGAAGGATATTTCAACATTACCACTAGACATGTAGGAGACTTTTATTGGTATTTCTCCAGCACCTTTTCTATGGTATAGGTAATAGGTCAGCTAAAATCGGATGTCTCTCACTTCATGTTTATCCTAGAAATAAGAGTTAACTATGGTTGAGTAATATTGGATTTTCCATTATTTCACTCTTTATCTTCTAGAAAACTGATGGTTATCACGATATTGATTAATGGGTTGATATATATTTTTGGGAATCCAAGACTAAGCTGATACTTTGAAGGATTAACACGTTAATCTTTGATTGAGCTCATGCTAAGTGTGTATCTCATTTATGTACCTCTTTATCGTATAGTTCCAACCTTGTTGAAGGATTTCAAGTTAAAACTAGATGAATTGAAGATAAAGTGATTCATAAATACAAGTAAATTACCATGGGTTTCACCTATGTTCTTTATCAAGAAGATAGATAGTATTCATAGACAATGCATTGGTTATCAGAAGCTGAACTAGGTGACGGGTAAGAACCGATATCATTTGCCTAGGATCGGTGATTTTTTTGATCGGTTATAGGGATCTTAATGCCTCTCCAAAATTTATCTTTGATCAGGCTACCAAAAATTAATGTTATAGTGGTAGACTTTCCTAATTCAGTGTTTTAGAGAAGATATGCATTTTTTGATTTTTTTGTGATGTTGATGGAGTTGATGAATGCATTAGTAGGGTTCATGGAACTGATGAACATGATATTTCATCCATACTTGGACTCTTTTGTCATAGAGTTCATCTATGGTATCCTCGTTACTCATCAAAACCATGGAAATATGCTAGGAACCTTTAGATAGTCCTAAGTATGCTTTGAAGACATAGAGTTTCAGTAAGTTGTCAAAATGTGACTTCGGGATTAAATAGGTGAAGTTACTAGGACATGTGGTGTCTGAGGCCAGAATATTAGTAATCCCCGAGAAGTTTTATGCCATCATGTCTTGGAAATTTCCATGGAACATGTTTTAGATTAGTAGTTTTTAGGGTTTAGCAAGATATTACCCATAGTTTATTCATGAATTCTTCCAATTAGGAGAACACTTGATAGCGCTGAGAAATATGGGGTGGAAATTCCAGTAGTCCGATGAGTGTTAATATGTGTTCCTTGAAATAAAGTGAAGGTTGAAAATAGCTCTAGTACTGACACATTCTTTGTTTGGGGTTGATTTTGCAGTGTACTATGCTGTATTAGGCATTATATTGAGAGTGATACTTATGCAAAGAGAGTAGGTGTTAGCTTATGGGTATCTTCAGCTATGATCCCCTTAGTAGAACTACCCTACACGTGACATGGATATGGAATCCATGGTTCTTTCTCAAAAAAATTAGTGATTCTATCTCTTTAGTAGGATATTATTTATTTATATAGAGATACTTTCCTATATATTCACTCAAGGGGACATAACCTTGACCCAAAGGCTCTGGGTTGAGACACATGTTTGACGTCGTGTTTTTGGTATGTCTTATATAAATACAAAAGTACTCATACAAGATTGAGCATAGCATAATATCCACAAACAAAAGGACTACCTGAGTAGACTACACGCATATTTTATGATATGATTCAAGGTTATGTGCTAGAATTTGATAGAGCATGGAATTTTCACCAACCCTTGAATTATTTCACTCTAAATTACACTTACCCATATTCAATTCACATTTCACCTTACAAGGATTTTTATGGGAGACCACGTCAATCACCGTTGGTTGGAATGAGGTAGGTGAGGCAACATTTTTAGGTCTGGTTTGGTTCAGGAGGCCTCCAAGAGAGCGCATATGATTATGAATAGGTTTATCAACACTCATAGTAGATAGCTATCTTATTCCAACCATAGGAGGAGAGTCTGGGATTTCACTATGGATGGTAATGTTATTTATGATTGAATCCCCAGTTAGGGTATAGATGTTTAACAAAATGAAACAAGTTAGCCCTTTATTTTGTTGGACCCTATGATATCACTGAACTAATAGGGATATTGGTGTATTGTCTAGACCCACCTTTTCACTATCTAGGTATGAACAATGTGTTACATGTGTCACAACTTTGAAGGTAAAAACCAACTATGTGCATATTATTGATTGTGAGGAAATTTTGATCAATACTAGAATTTGGTGTTTTCCCAACGATAATATACCAACGGTTTCTTTAAACTGTTGCTATAGTGTAAAAGAAGGAAACATTTTCCAATGGTTTGAAGAAACCGTTGGCAATACCTAAGATTTCACAAATATTTTCCATAACATTTGGGAAATAAATAGTTTCTCTAGGATAAACCAATGTTTTATCAAAATCGTTGGTAAAGAGAGGCTTTCCCATTGGTTTTTAAAAACCGTTGGAAATGTTTCCCCCCAAATAATCAGCACCCCAACTCTCACTCGGCCCAATTTCAGACCTAATCCAGAGCTCCTCTCGAAGTCTTCTTGGCCGTGAAACTACTTCCAGCCATAGATACATCTTCAATGAAACAAATTTTTATTTCTACACATCAAATTAGTAAGTGTTACTGTAGTTTTAGTGTTCTTCCTCTATTTTTTCTGTTTGCTATTATGATTTTGGCTAAATTAGAGTTCATTCTATCTTTGGTTTGTTTTATGTTTTTTTATTCTACACTTAAAACATGGTAAAGGGTTTGTTTAGTGGCGTTTTTTTCATATAGGGGGGTAAAGGGTTTGTTTTATGTTTATTGAACTTTAGTTTTTTTGAAATTTGGATTTGGATTTTGGCGTTGGTTGGATGATGGATTGGAATTGTGAAAACATCCACCCTCACCCCCCTGGACACCCCCCACCCCTGATAGAACCCCCTCCCCCCCACCCTCTGGACATCCTCTATTGGACAGGCACTCACCCCCCTGCACCCCCACCCCCCTTGACACCCCCACCCCTTGGAAAGCTCTCTCCCCCTACCCCCTAGACACCCCCACCCCACCCTCCCTGGACACCCCTCACCTTCAATGGACACCCCCCCACCCCCTTAGACACGCCCACACTTTGGACAGACCCCTTCCCCCCACCCCCTGGACACCCCCACCCTTTGGACACCCCCACCCTTTGGACATCCCTCCCCAACCCCCCCCCCCCCCCCCCCCACCCCCCGAAAAGCCCCACCCCCACCCTCCCTGGACACCCCTCACCCCCCATGGACACCCTCCCTCCCCACACTTTGGACAGACCCACACTTTGGACAGACCCCTTCCCCCCACCCCCTGGACACCCCCACCCTTTGGACATCCCCCCCCAACCCCCCCCCCCCCCCCCCACCCCCCGAAAATCCCCACCCCCACCCTCCCTGGACACCCCTCACCCCCCATGGACACCCTCCCTCCCCACCACCACCACCACCACAACCTCCACCACCCCTAGACACTATCACCCACCTGGACACCCTCCACCCCCTTAGACAACCACCATGGACGCCACCACACCTCCTAGACCCCACCGCACCTCCTAAGTTGTTGACCCAATTTTTAAATTGGAATTAACCATGTAGTTGATTTCCCATTTCCCCAATGACATTTTCTAAGTGACCCACTGAACCTTATAAATTGAATTTTTCATGTTTTAATAAATTTAATTTGTCATGTTTTGATAAATTGAATGCATTGTTTGGAATGAAATGTCTAATGCATGATAGATTGGATTTCTTAATGAATAATATGATTTTAAATAAAATTACCCTAAGGGGGACATAGGAGGGGTAGGGGGTTGTCCAAATGTGGGGGGTTGTCCAGGTGGGGTGGGTTTTCCAGGGTTAGGGGGGATACAGGGGGTAGGGGCTATATGGGTGGGGGAGGGGGGTATGGGATCTACCAAGGAGGGGTGTGGGCTGTCCAGGGGAGTCAGGGTGGGGTGTCCAGGTGGGGGTGTGGGGAGTCTAGGGAGGGGGTGGGATGTCCAGGTGGGGGCTGTCTAGGTGGGAGTGGGGGATGTCCAGGTGGGGGATGTCTAGTTGGGGTGGGATGTCCAGGAGGAGGGTGGGGGTGGACTGTCGAGGTGGGGGGGTTGTCCAGGTGGTGGGACGCAGGGGAGGGGGTGTGGGTTGTCTAGGGAGAGGGTAAGCAGTCCTGGGGGTGCTATCCAGGTGGGGTAGGGGTATGGGATTCTCCAAATAGGGGTGTGGTCTATCCAGGGAGGTCAGGGTGGGGTGTCCAGGTGGGCGAGGGGGTGTGGGGTGTCCAGGAAGGGGGTGGGCTATCCAGGTTTGGGGGGGTTGTACAGGTGGGGGTGTCAAGGTGGGGGGTCGTTGTCCAGGTGGGAGGGATGTCCAGGTGGGGTGTAGGGGTGGGATGTCCAGGTGGGGGGGCTGTCCAGGTGGGGGCTGTAGGGGAGAGGTGTGGGCTATCCAGGGAGGGGGTGGGAAGTCCTAGGGGGGTTTATCCATGTGGGGGAGGGGGTATGGCATGTCTAAGGAGGGGTGGGGTTGTCTAGTGGGGGTGGGGGTGTGGGTTGTCTATGTGGGGGGGAGGGGGGTTGTCCAGTAGAGTTGTAGGGGGGTAGGGGCTACAGGGGAGGGGTGTGGGTTATCTACGGATGGGGTGGGTTGTCCAGGGGTGGTGGTGGGTGGGTTATCCAGGTGGGGGAGGGGGTGGAGTGGGATTTCCAGGTGTAAAGGGGGTGTTGGTTGTCTAGGGAGGAGGGTGTGGGATATCCAAGTGTGGTGGGGGTTTACAGGTGGGGTGGGGGAGCTATCCGGGTGGGGGTGTAGGGGGGGGTAGCAAGCTGCAGGGGTGTGGGCTGTCCAGGTATGGGGTGGGTTGTCCAATCTGATGCTCTACAAAAAAAATAGGAATCAAATATAACCAATGTACAGTTGCTTTCACAAGTTAAGACTTTTATTTAATTTCCATACCAACACTCACTCTTACCCTTCTAAGAAGAAGTGATCTCTGCAAAGAAATATCACTCAGGTTCTTATCCACTATTCATATTGACCTCATACAAATTTAACATTCGTACAAATTCATATCACCTAATGATATAATAAGGATCATACTCCTATGAGTAGCATCCCGTCGAAACATTGCTCATAAAATCCGACCCACGTATGATATTTGGTGGTGTGATTACAATTTGGTGTGTTGTGATTTATATGTATGATATTCAAGGTTTACACCAACAGTCTTCTTGGTCATCAATAATAGGCTTTAAATCATGGTACAATTGGATAAATATTGGATTTTATGACCCTTGTTTGGGGGTGGATACCCCCCCCCCTTAGACAGCCCCCCCCCAAGACTCCCCCGCCCCCTGGACAGCCTTGCCACCCCCATGGATAGCCCTACCACCCCCATGGACAGCCCGCCCACCCACCCCCCCCCCCCCCCCCCCCCCGTGGATAGCCCGCCCAACCACCCCACACCCCCTAGACAGCCCTGCCACCCCCTGGACAGCCCACCCATCAGCTGGACACCTTGTTCCCCCTAGACAGCCCCCCCCCCCAACCTTGAAATCCCCCCACTTCACCCCTAGACCCCCCGACCCCTCAAGAGAGCCCTGCCACCCCCATGGATAGCATGCCCACCCCCCTGGACACCCCGTACCCCCTGGACATCCCTGCCACCCCCCGTGGGCAGCCTTCCCACCCCCTAGAAAACCCCACCCCCATGGACAGACCCCCACCCCCATGGATAGCCCTCCCACCCCCTGGACACCCGCCCACCACCCCCCATACATTCCCATCCCCCCGGACACCCCAACCCCCTAGAAATCCCCCCACCCCCCAAGACACCCCTAGCCCTACTAGGCAGCCCTGCCACCCCCATGGACAGCCCGACCACCCCCCTGTGCATAGCCCGCCCACCCCCCTAGACTTCCCATACCACCTGGATAGCCCTGCCACCCCCTCCACCCCCTGGATCTCTTGCCCATCTCTTGGGACACCTCATACCCCTTGGATAGCTCCTCGCCCCTGTAAATCCTCACCCAACACCCTCTGAACACCCCCAACCCCCCTGGACAGCTCCGCCACCCCCATGGACAGCCCGCCCACCCCCACATGGACACCCTCCCACCACCCCTCGGACACCCCCCATCCGCCCGGATGCCCACACCCCCTAGAAATCCCCCCCCCCCAACCTGCATGACACCCCGACCCCACTGGATAGCCTTGACACCCCCGTGGATAGCCCGAACCCCCCCCCCCCCTCGTGGGTAGCCTGCCCACCCCCTTGGACACCCTATACTCCCTAGATAGACCCTTCACCCCCATGGAAAACCCATCCACCCCCTTTAACACCTCGTACCACCCTGGACAGCCTCGCCCACCCCTTGGGCACCACGCTCATCCCCCTGAAATCCTCGTACACCATGGACTTCCCCCACCCCCACCCCTGAAAATCCCCCCCCCCCCCCACCCCCCGGGACACCCCCGACCCCCTTGGACAGCCTCTCCACCCCCATGGACAGCCCGCCCACCCCCCCTGGACACCTCGTACCCCCTTAGAAAGCCCCCACCCTCATGGATAGCCCGCCCTCCTGGACACCCTAACCCCCCTAGACAGCCCCCCACCACTGGACACCTCCAACCCCCTGGACATCCCCGCCACCCCCTAGACACCCCGAACCCCCTGGACACCCCCACCCCCTTGGGTAATGTATGTGATCACTCAAATTATCTACAGAGATATAAAATTTCTTTTATCTAAAATTTAGTCTACTCCTGAATAATTATCCCCCACAAGTGTACATGATCTTGTAAACTCATGTATAGTTCTTCAAAGAAATTTTGTTATAAATATAGTATTTTATTGTCTTTATATTATGATTCTCATATAGAGTAGTGTGTCAATTATGGTTTCATATAAAGTGAAAAAGTTCTCATTTAATTAAATATATTTTCAATGAAACTTCAATATTATTGTATTCCTTTTGATGAAATTACTTATAACAATTTTTTTACATAATGAATAGAAGTTGGATGTATGAAACTGATCAGATATCAAGCAGTTTTCAAAATAATTTGGAGATATTTTTAGATTTTTCATTTCACAATGCTTCAAATAGTTGTCACATACACTGCCCCTGTTACTATTGTGTTGGAAGACCTTGGTTGAGTCATGAAGAAGTCAGCTACCACATAACAAAATATGGTTTTCAAGCAAACTACACTATGTGGTATCACAACGGGGAGAAAATGATATCTCAAATTGTTGATGATCCAAATGAGAGGCCTGGGTTGGATAATTTGTTATATGAAAGGTTTCCGTTTATTCATCATCATTAAAAAGAAAGGATTCTGACCCAAGAATATTTCAATTTGAGAACACATGATGTGTCAAATGAAAATGATGATGTTGTTAGGGTGAAAAAATTGAATGACGCTGCCACGACTCCAGTAAATCGAAAATGTGGTAAAATAAGAAATCTTGAATTTTTAATCTGATTGTTTCATGGGAAAACTATGTATGGTATTTCAATTACTTCCATCAATTACATTATTACCTTCTTGAAGGACTTACTTCTAGATTATGCATATATTCCCTCAAACCACTATATGGCATGGATGTCAGTTGAGGAACTTGGATTTTCAAGAAACAAAATCCATGCTTGTCTGAAAGATTACAGATTATTCTGGGAGGAAAATTTTGAATTGAGTGATTGTATAAAATGTGGCACATACCACTGGAAGCCAAGAACTGATGGAACATCGTCCCGTGTTCCACATAAAGTAATGTGGTACTTTCCATTGATCCCCAGACTTCAGAATCATTTTATATCTGATGAAATATCAATAAAAATTTGATAGCATGATACTGAGAGAAAGAAAAATAATTATGAGTTGGTTCACCCTACAGATGGATTTGCATGGTAGATATTTGATGCTCGATATCCTGATTTTGTAGCTGACGTGCGTAATGTGAGGTTGGGTCTTTTATTTGACAGTTTTAATCCTTTTGGGCAGATTCTTATGTCGTATAGCACATGACCTATTTTTATACACGTTTATAATCTTCCCCCATGGTTGCGTATGAAAAACAAACATTCACTTTCATGAGTATACTCATATCTAGCCTTTCTAATCCCTGCAATGATATAGATGTATACATGAAACCATTAATAAAATATTTGAGACTTCTTTTGGATGTGGGTGTGAACACATATGATGCATGTTCAAAAAACTTATTTCATATGTGTGTTGCACTTATGTGAATGATCAATGATTTTCCTATTTATGCAATGATGTCTGGATGGATCATGAAGGGAAAATTATCATGTACTGTTTATATGAATAATAAACGATCCATAAGATTGAAACATCATTATAGTTTCAGTTTTATAGGACATCGACGATTCTTTACAATGGACAACCCATATAGAAATAATCGTCAAAGATTTGACAATACCATGGAGACCGATGATCCACCTCAACATATGTATAGAACTGATGTTCTTAATGAATTGAAATATTTCATTTTTTCATTCGATAAGGGTCAAATGAAATTTGGAAAGAGAAAGAATGTTTCCACTGAAACCTGTTACAATTCAATGAAGAGAAGTATCTTCTTTTATTTGACTTATTGGTCATCCAATTTATTATGTAATTGATTAGACTTAATGCACATTGAAAAAAATATATGTGAAATGTTACTTTTTATTATTCTAAATTTTAAGGGAAAGACAAAAGATGATTTACGGTCTCGGCATGGCTTGGTGGATTGGGGCGTCAGACCGGAATTGCATCCTGTTCGTATTAGTGAAAATAAATGGGAAATTCCATGTGCTTCTTATGTGATGACACCTACAGAAAAAAAAGAAATTTTTGGAAGTAATAGAGACTATTAAAGTTCCTGATGGCTACTCAAGAAACATATCAAAATGGGTCAACAAAAGATAGTTGAAGCTAAAATCTTTGAAGACTCGTGATTATCGCATCCTTCTGCATGAGTTGATTCCAATAGAAATTCGTCAACTTTCTTCCAATAATGTAAGTGTGACTGTTATTTGATTTTTCCATTTGTTTAGAGATCTTTATGCTAAGAAGTTTTCCAAGTCTTTCTTGTAAAAACATTTGTCATATTCCCCATTAATTTTGTGTGAGTTTGAGAAAATATTTCCTCCATCATTTTTCACATGCATGCTGCATCTAACTGTCCATATTCCAAATGAAATATTTCTCGGAGGACCTATTTCTTTTAATTGGATGTATCCAACTGAGAATAAATATCTACACATTAAATTCTTATGTCCATAATAGGAATCATCCCGAAGGTTCTATTGTGAACAGTTACTTGGCTCAAGAATGTATAGATTTATGCTCTATGTATTTGTATGATCTTATTACAAGAATGAATAGACCAATGAGAAATAAAAAAGAATAATATGAGAAAATAGAACCCAGATTTCCATCACTACCTCAAACAGGAGGAATTACTAGATCATATTCACTGATGACATTAAGCATTGAAGAGTGGGAGATGGCATATCGCACAGTTTTGGTCAACTATGATATTTTTGATGACTATATCTTGTATGTAAATTGTATATTTATATCTTTTATATATATATATATATATATTAAACTATTATTATTTTTATCTATAGGGAACATAAAGTGATGATAAATAGAAAGAATCATTGTTTGTCTTTGAGAATGAGGGAGACTTTACATAGTAATGATTTTTCTGCTTGATTAAAATTGATTGTAATAATATTACTGTATAAAATAATTTAAACAATAATTAATTAAGTTTAATATTGATTTATATTTTAGGTATTGAGTTTTCCTGCTAACTCTTTCTCTAAGGAAATAAGATCTTTCGATTTTGGTCCTATTACTGTGGTTCGTGACTGTAAATCAATTTTTATCAATGGGTACAGATTTATTATCACTGAACAAGAAAAGAACATGAGAACACCAAAATAAGGTTTTATGGTTACTACCACAATAGACTGTTGTGCTAGTGCATCAGATAGTAGACCGTGATTTGAAAATGTAGGTTATTATGGAGTTATTGAAAAATAATAATATTGGATTATTATTCTCATGGATGTGTCACGTTGATGAAATGTAAGTGGTTTTATTTGATGACGAGGCAGGGAACATTTGTTGATGATTGTGGATTTCTATTAAATGATATGATTCGAACTCTTGCTACCATTGAACCATATGTATTGACATCAATGGAGAAACAAATTTTTTATGTCAAAGACCATCTTCAACCAGAATTTTGTGTCATTATTGAAGTAATTCCAAGACATATTTTTGATGATGGTGATGATTGAATTGACACCATCCTTACTACCATTGAAAACGATCCATTTATTATTTTTTATGAATCCAATAGCTCAATTGTCAGATTTTACTGTGAACCTGAAGTTGTCATGGGAAATATATAAAATCATTTATTCATGTTCTCAATTTTTTTGGTTTACCTCGACTAGGGATGTTAAGGTTTGTACAATTCAAATTTATTTAATATTGGTTGGAAATATGTTGTATCCGACTTGACCATTATGTGAATTTTTAATGTTTATTGGTTATAATTTTACCCAGCAAGTCCATCCAGAAGCTATGCTTCTGATCATTTATTAAAATAAAAGAAAAAAGTACACAAAGAGAAGGGTGGGGTCAAACAAAGTGATTTTGTTTGCCCTCATTCGTCAAAAAAGTTAAAGATCATAATAAGACATGTCATTACCATAATAAGAGTCATCATCAGTTTCCCATTCAGATTGAGACTTACCCTAATTGAGGAACTTAAGAATACCATAATTGAACTTGCCTGGTAGCTTTGAAGAACGGGTAGACACAGTGCGAGGTGTGTTAGAATAGTCCTTCCTCGGCCTTCTCTTTGAGGGAGCAGGGGTGAGCTCCATATAATCATTTATCTTCCCTTTTCTTGAAAGTAGGGAATCTTTGAAAGATATAGTATCGCCGATGTTCACTTCCACCCCTTCGGCCTCAGATATGTCACCCCACTTTTCAGATACCTTAGATGAATTAAAAAGATTCTGGATTTCTTTATGACAATCAACATGTTCTGGAGTCCTCATATGATCCAACCCATGATTCAACTCAACAGTCCCATCACAGAGCAATCCTGTACCAGGACTAACATTCATGTTTTGAGATGGAGGGTCGTAATGATTAGGAGACACATCAGTAGAGAGTCTAGCATCTTTTCCAATCTCAACCAATTTAGCAGGATCATTGGATGTGATATCCTTAGCAAAAGAAGAGGGACCACTAGCAGTTCACATCGGGGACTTATCCACCACGAGACCTTTTCCTTTCAAACTCGACACCTGAGGGTTAGACTTTCTCACCATATCAGCCTTAGTGGAAACTGCTTTGTAAAGAACCTCATCATCATGAACAAGAGACTTTGACAAAGCCACACGCTTTCTCTCGAGATTCCTTCTACAGAGAGTAGTTGAATGACCCTTCATACCACATCTCTCACATGATATCTTCTTCCGACATAACTCCAAAGAATGTCCAACAGCCATATATTCAATACAGAAAAGAGGCTTCCTTTCATATTCAACATCAATATGAATATTATCAGTGGGAGTGGAGAGCGTTACCTTATCAATCAAGGTGGATCTTAGATCAATCTCCATAAGAATTCTAGCAAAATGTCCAAAACGAACCACTTTAGTTTCTTTGTCAAGACGAATAGGAGTTCCAATCACCATACCAATGTCATGAAGAATCTTTGGATGCCAAAGGACCCAATTAATTCCATGCAAACGAACCCAAACCTGAGAAAAGGCATTTCTTGCACACGAGGCATTGAATTCGAGAGACCATTCATGAAGGTGAATCCATCCAGGCTTCAGATCCAATGACCCAATGCTTCATGCATGTATTTTGAAAGCATTCAAAGGAAAAATACAATGAAAGAATCCACGACCAAGATAAACACACCGCCAATCATTGGAGCCCCATAAACACAACATTCGCTTGATGAGATAATCAAATCTCCAAGGCTTCTCACCCTTTAGTAGAACAAGACATACAATCAGGGAGTTCTTCCCAATTGCAATCCTCTTAGAAAACACATTAGGATTAACATCAACATGATAAGCTAATACCTTTTGAAAGATCCTACTAGAGGAGTCAGTGAGCGAGGAAAATGGAGGTGCCAATGCAGGACTATCCATTGAAAATCTACCATTCATATCCTTTACAGAACCACCACAATTCAGGACCTTCAAGACATCCTATGATGTCTTCAACTGGGAACCAAAAATCACAGCAGCAGAAGAAGAATTCAGAAACACCCTCCTTGGCACAGATTGCACCTGGACCGCTTCATTCACGCGATGAGAAGCATTAGCCCGAGCAACCAGATTGGATCTAGAATCATGGACTACCAAAACATTCAACACATTTGTTTTGGTTACACATTAGTTATCCTTTTATATTTACTTACATATTTGTTTTCAAATTCAAGAAATTAAACCAATTGAAGAGAGGCGATGAAAATAGATTATGGACAGTAATCGTCGTATGACTGAGCTAGGCATTCCACCACTAGTTCCTGTAGTGGGTATTTTATTTCAGTATATTATTTAAATAATATATTATATCATGTGATTAATTTTTTTAAAACATTTTTTCAGGATCCATACATTAGGAGAAAGTTATTTGATGAGAAGCCTAGTAGTGGTCCCAGTACTCAGGGTGTTCGTACGAGGGGGCGGTACAGGAGCTAGACAATCTGGTCGGCGTACCCGATTAGACCCTGCCCCTCCCATTGACGAACCATCCATCCCACATTCTGATCCCGGTGTGCCATTAGGGACAAACATGATATTTTGGCCTCCCATGTTTTCCCCACCCTTTACATCTAATCCTCCTCACCCGTCTTTACCATATCCGATGATGATTCCCACTCCCCTTCCAGCATTTGGCCATCCATCGCTATCATCTTCTTTTACTTCTTATTCCTTCTCTCCTAGCTTTTATATTCCATCTTATTCGACTCTTTCTCCACCAGAGTCTATCCATATAGAGCATACATTGGGACCCACACCATATGTACAGGGTGTTCTTTCAGTTTCGGCAGATCCAACGATGCCCATTGATCATACTACTGCAGGTATACTTATACAACCCTAAAAAATTACACTATTAATTATTTTCATTATAACATGTATTGAAAAAATATTTTTTTTATTTCATAACAGATACATATACAGATAGGAGGCAGGGGTGGGGGCGGGGGCATACATGCATGCGTGCGGTGTAGAACTGTCGTACAAAGTTGATGGTGGACTACAATAAAGATAGTCGGATGATTGAAAAATCAGGGAAGCAATGTCGGTGTTTTTTGACGGTGCTTTCCAAATACTCTGACATCATTCTTGTCAGCCCACTCTCATGGAGAAGGCTGCCAAATGAATTCAAGGATAATGTCTAAGCAGAGATATGGGTAAAAACAACTTGGTGTATTTAATGAAATATACTAAATTTTATATTTGTATGAATTAATATTTTCATGTCAGCTACATTTTAATTTCCCCAATGGTGAGGTTGCACGGCCAGCACATCTAAAGGATTTATGTGAGCTTTGGAGAGCTTATAAGCATGAGTTTTGTATTGGTTGGCATGCTAGAGTGGGAATAGAGTTAGAGGCGGTCCCTTTCATGGATGATTGTCCATTAAAACATTACCGATAGATGATTACTTATTGTATGACTAGACAATATACTTTATAAATCAAATTAGAGGTATTTAAATTAATTTTTTTATGATTTTCATTAATATTAATTATTAAATTTTATTCATCATTCATCTGAAAGAAATAAAAAAAATTGATGCTAAGAAATACGTCCACACATTGGGATGTACTACGATGCTAGATCATTAGAGTCAGTAGGTATGACAATTTATAATCATTCTTTATGACTTGAACTTTCTATTGTTTCTTCCATAATTTATTCGATTTCTAAAGTTGTTATATAATTGTAGTTATGAAATTACTGCTTTTTTATCCTATTTTTAATTATGGTTTCCTACATTATTTTTCATTGTAGAGGCATAAATTTAATATAGAAGTACGTGTGCCTTGATCAAAACTATTTTGATCGAGTAGAAAGAAGAAATATGGAAGTGAGGTTAATGAACCGACTCAGCAGCAGATTGTATGTTTTACATTGTAGATTGAAAATTTTTAACTCAATTTTGAAACTTAATAATCTATTTATATATGTAATAGGTTGCTTTAGTGGCCCTTGATGCCCAGGAACATGAAAATTTTGGTCCAAACGATCACTTACATCATGTGTTGGGAGATGGGCACCCTGGTAGAGTACACTGCCGACATGGGAAGTGTATAGTTCTGATCAGGTATTATCCCTCCTCAGGTATGAGTTGTTGTGTCACTAAGTTGTAGTAGTTTAAGACACAGGCATAAAAGGATGAAAAAAGGGCCACAAAGATGACAAAATAGTCTTCTAGGTCAAACACTGCATTTATGAAACTGATGGATTTTTTAAGTCCAATACTTCCACCAGATTCCATCACTGCTTGTGATGAATATATGTCATCGATGCGTTATATATATGGTGAAACATGTGTCAGTTATAGTGGTGGTTGAGATGATATTGAGGAGGAGGCTGAGGTGAAAGAGGAGGAGGGCGAGGCGGAGGCCGAGGCGGAGGAGGAGGCCGAGGAGGAGGCCGAGGCGGAGGAGGAGGGTGAGGAGGAGGCCGAGGCGGAGGAGGAGGCTGAGGAGGAGGTAGAGGTAGAGAAGGAGGGTGATGAATAGTTCGAGGCTGAGTACGAGCGTGAGGAGGATGGTGGGGATGATGATGGGGATGACGATGAGGACAAGGGTGAGGGTGATGATGATGGTGATGATAGGGATGGTGATAAGCGACAGATTGATCTGTTACATTTTTCACTGATATTACTAAACTTTTATGTTAATTGATTTGTTGTGATTGAATATATGTGTGATTAGGTTGGTCACATTATCTTCATTTTTTTATATAAATAAAAAAACTTTACTTGATGATTTTTTGTGACTAATTCACCCCTCCTCTAGACATTCCCCCACCCCTTGGAGAACCCATACCCCCTGGACAGCCCCGCCACCCTCATGGATAGTCTACCCACCCCTGGACATCCCCCCCCCCACCCTCTATTTATGGGTTGTCTAGTTGTGGGTGTTGATTTGAACATTTATAAAATAGTGGTGGTTCCATAATATTTTCCCCATAAATAAAACCTCAAATTTAATGATTGACATAAAATGAGATTCTAAATGATTTAAATGTTTATTTATATATTATGAATGTTTTATTTTTAAAAAGCATGGATGTTGTGAAATATCTTTATTTTAATGAAATTGTAATTTTTGAGTGAAATTTAGAAAATTGGTGGTCTGATTAAAAGTAGATATAATGAAATTATTTTTTATCCTTAAAAGAATTTTTTTAGAAAATATTAAATATTATCCCATGAAAATATGTAAATACCATCCCATGAAAATATGTTAATAGGAATGCAACACATAGAGGTGGTGGATGTTCCTTGTCTATGGGAACTAAAGTGATGGTGGTTTCCACTAGATATGTGATAAAACCGTTACATGGGATATGTCTAAGCTTTAATCTTATTGGATGTTGTGTCACTTGATGATGTGTAATTATGGGTATTATTTTACCCATCAATTTCATGTACCTTCTACATGAAGAGTTTTGACATATATACTTTGATTATTTATCTTTCTCTATTTTGTAGGAAAAAAATTCATCATTATTCTGGTATTATTCATGGTTCTGATCACCAATCAATGGGGTTCAAGAATTCCCATCAGGCTATGTCGGAGCTAACTCATGTAGCAGTGTACCTTGAAATCTGAACTGGTTCATGGTGGATTATTATCATAGATGAGGATATGTGTCTCTCCTTGATGTTGTAATCCATTCTATGTTGTCCGGGTAGACATGATATAGGATTTTAGGGACATGAGAGGTTTTTATGGGTGATTTATTTGGCCATCCCTCATTTTCACAAGCTATAAGTCACCTTGGGAATTTAGAAAAAGTATCATTGGGGAATATTTTTAACTGATTCTATTGAAAATAGTTGATTATGTTTTCATGAAATTAATATTCATATATCTCTTATTTGAGTTATTTATCTATGTATTCTTAATGATTCATTTAGTGTGACTTATAGATATTGGGTAGAATCATGCCTCTTAGATGAAATTTTAACAGACCATATGATGAAGTTATTGGTTAACCATATTAAGAGAGTCCCTATGTGGACAAAAGTGTGGTTGAGATAGTTGTGTGTGCTATCTAAGATTGGGGACATGAACATGAACCCATTCATGTTATTTCTCTTGTTGTGGAAACAAAAAATGATGAATCGAGAGATCAAGGTCAAGAATTTATTCTTGAAAAACCACTAGTGTTCTAAGGAAAAATAATAATCATTGCACTTTTTATTAGTTGAAAAAGATATATAAATTATTAATTTTCTTATAAATACCTATTTCTATTAATGTAAATTGTGGTAACATCATGATGGAATAACTTGGAAGGATATAGTGGTACTCTACCCCCTGGACATCCCCCACCCCTGTGGACAGCCCACCCACCCCTTGGATAGCCCCTCCCCCTGTGGATAGCCCCTCCACCTCCTGGACACCCCATACCCCCTGGATAGCCCGGCCACCACCGTGGACAGCCCGCCCACCCCCTGGACACCCTTCCCCCTATGGACATCCCCCCACCCCACCCCATGGACACCTCTTACCCCCTTGGACAGCCCCGCCCACCCCCGTGGACAGCCCGCCCACCCCCCTAGATAGCCCCCCCCTGTGGACAGCCCCCCACCCCTTGGACACCATGTACCCCCTGGACAGCCCCACCCACCCCCATGGACAGCCTTCCCCCCCCCACCCTAGAAATCCCACCCACCACCCCTGAACACCCCCAACCACCCTGGATAGCCCAGTCACCCCCATGGACAGCCCGCCCACCCCCCCTGGACACCGTGTACCCTCTGTACATCCCCTCCCACCCCTTTGGACAGCATTCCCAACCCCCCTGGACACCCCCTACCCCCTGGAAAACTCGGCCACCCTCGTGGACAGCTCGTCCACCCCCTGGACACCCGCACCCCTGGACATCCCCCACCCTATGGACACCCCCACCACCTAGAAAGCCCCCCAACCCCCTGGACACCACCCCACCCCCTGAAAACCACCCCACCTCGGACACCACCCCACACCATGGACCCCCCCCCCCCCCCCGGACACCACCCCACCCCCTAGATACCCCCATGGACAACCCCCCCCCCCACCCACCCACACACACTCAGACACCACCCCACCCCCTCGTGACACCCCGATGGACCCCCCCACCCACCCTTGACAGCCCCCCCCCCCCCCCCACAACCCCCACCACCCTGATGGACACCCCCCACCCCCACCCCACCACCATAAACAGCCCCCCCCCCCCACACACACACAAACAAACATCCCCCCTCGACAGCCCTTCCACCCTCGTGGGCAGCCCTCCCACCCCCTTGGACATCCCCTCCCCCTGTGGAAAGCCCACCCACCCCTGGACACCCCGTACCCCCCTGTAAAGCCCCGACCACCCCATGGACACCCCATACCCCCCAGATAGCCCTACCCACCCCCATGGATAGCCCCACCCACCCCCTGGATAGCCCCCCAAGATATCCCCTCCCCCCTGGATAGCCCCCCCACCCCCATGGATGGCCCACCCACACCCCCCCCCCCAGACACCCCACCCCCTCGTGGACAACCCGTCCACCCCTTGGATACCCCATACCTTCTGAACAGCCCCGTCCACCCCCGTGGACACCCCTTATCCCCCTTGGAACCCCCCCCCCCACCCCACCCCACCCCTGTGGACAGCCCCGCCCACCCCCTGGATACCCCCGACCCCCTAGACAGCCCTGCCACCCCCCGTGGACCCCCCACCCCATGGATAGCCCCCACCCCCTGGACAGACCCCACCCCCATGGATGCCACCCCCCCCCCTTGTACAGCCCCCAACCCCTGGACCGCCCCCCACCCCCTGGACACTACCCCACCCCACCCCCTGGAAAGCCCACCAACCCCATGGACACCCCCCCCCTTCGGACACCACCCACCCCCCTGGTCACCACCCTTGACAGCCCCCCACCCCCTGGACATCCCCCCCCCCCTCAGACACCCCCATCCCCCCGGACACCCCCACCCCCTTGGACAACCACCCCAGACCCCTGAACAGCCCCCCAACCCCCTGAATTCTAAATTGAATTCTTTATGTATTTAGTTGACTTCTAAATTATGTGTTAATGGTTTATTGGTATATTTTTTGTATGTATACACTTTTTGTAATTACCTTATGAATTATGTGTTAATTAGGTATGTGTGTAGAGGGTAATTAAATACAGAATTGAAGGTATTCTGATTCATGTTTGAATTATGTGTTTGATGAATTTTGTATGAATTGATATAGAATTATGTATGTATTATACAGGTATACTTGTTAACATTGTATTGTGTTACTTATTGTATAATATTCACAAATTCTTTTGTGTATGAATTTTGTAGGCTTTCTGAAGGAATTGATGCAGCTGCACAGGGGGAGGCCACCAAGTCGGCTTACTGCTGCAGGTATTAAAAAGATATACCAACGGTCCAAAACCGTTGGAATATGTGTAAAACCAAAACTTATACCAATGATTTTATGAAAAACATTGGTATAAGTATAGACCATTGATTTTTAAACCATTAGAATTTATAATTTTACTTGATATTTACAAATGTTTTGTGGAAAACCATTGGTAAAGAAATCCTTTATTCTATTAAGCACGGTTTAAAACCATTGGAAAAAATTTATACCAAAAGTTTACTGAAACTTTTGGTATATACTGAATTTTCTAGACATATCCCAATGTTTCTCATAGAACCGTTAGGATATGTCTATCCCTACGGCTTCAGACTCAACGGTTGTCCAGCCTTTACCAATGGTTTTAGACCGTTGGTAAAGCTAAAATTTATAGTACTGGATGGATATTGATGCATCTTTTGAGAAGAATCTAGTGCAGATCCTAGTTTGAAGTGATAAGGTGTTGGGAGAAAAGATGGTACTGAATGTTTGGAATCATTGGTCGCATGGGAGGATCTAGTAAGAGATGTGGGAATGTGATTCTGATATTCTATCTCGACGGTCAGTGTAGTTCAATCTAGACTAATAGAGATACTTCTCAAGGATGAGAGGTTGATAGAGGGGAATAATTCTAATATCCTGAATTTTTAAAATACAATAAAAACTCTCTTGTTGAAAAATTATAAGTGTATTATGTGGAAAAAAATATTTATCAATGAAATAAATTAATAACATGTTTTAAAGACTTTGTGTAAGGGTAAAAACATATCTAATACTTTAGAATATTAAATTGAATATTTTTGAAGTTAAACACTAAGTTGGTGTGATATTCTGAGCCCTATAAATCCTTGGCGAAGACGAGATAAAAATATTAATTATATTATATTACAAACATGTATTTCATTAAAAATAATTGAATAAGTCCAAAATGGTGCATTTAATGATAAATTTGAGACCACCATTAGGTATAGGATGTGGTGTTTACCCTAGGTGGGGTATAATATTTGTAATATTCATACATTTGGATGGATCTCTTATGAGAATAAATTATTTAATAATTTTTTATTATATTATTTTTTGAAAATAATTTAATATATCTCAAATGGCGCATCACATGAAAAATATGAGACCACTGTTAGGTCTGAAATGGGGGGTTGTCGCTATATAGGTTGTATATTTTATACTAGTCAAGTGTTTGATAACATCACACACAATAAAACTATTTTTATATTTAATTAATGTTTAATCCAATTTTAATTATTAAATAATTAATATATTTAAAACATTTCATTGTATAAGAATTACTAGACCACCATTAGGTCCGAAATGGGGGGTTTACTCTATAAATGGTATAAAGTTTATGTGCAATGAGTGTTTGGTATCTATTAATTTTTGGGGTAAATAATTAGATTTATTAATAATATAAAAAAAGGGAAATATATCATCCTCTTTCCACATCCCAAACACCATTAACATGCTGGTGGTTTTTCAAATATTCAATTAACTGCATTTTTTTACTAATTAAAAACTAGAAACACATTATATAGGATAAATAAATGAATCGGTATTGATTGGTTTTGGTGTTTACAATATTAAAATGAAATATTTAATTTATCAATTAAAAACATAAACATGTTTCGGATACCTATAAATCCCCTGGTACTCCTCATTAAAATTTCACCAATGAGTCTAGGACACTCCTTACATGATCGGTGAATCATTCAATCTTCCTTTTCTTCCAAGAACAGCATTTGTGGATGGATCTTCTTCTTGGTGCGTAGTGTTGTAGATTCTTCCAATTTTTTTATTTTATTTTATTTTTCAAAATTCTCCCTTTGATAACTTCCTCTTTAGTGATCAGATCAATGTGTCATCGGTTTCTTTGGATTCATCTCGATGAGAGTAAGCTAAATCCAATTTTTTTGAAAGTAGAAATGTCCACTCAATCTAATTTTTCTCATCTTTTTAAGGTATAATTTAAATCAATCAAAATATAATTTTTAAATAAATTTTCAAAATAAGTTTACTGTGAATTTTTTCAAAATACTTTTCTATAATTATCGAAGTATGATTTCTTAAAACTATCAAATGTTAATTATTTCATATTATCAGGAAATAATTTAAAAAAATTGTTAACGGAAAATTGTAGAGAATAATTAATCGATAGTCGCTAGATTATCAAAGGATA
This sequence comes from Viscum album, assembly GCA_963277665.1. Classification (NCBI taxonomy): domain Eukaryota; kingdom Viridiplantae; phylum Streptophyta; class Magnoliopsida; order Santalales; family Viscaceae; genus Viscum; species Viscum album. The sequence goes on along the minus strand of OY728136.1, from coordinate 601,475,498 downwards.
ATATATTACAATATAATTATCAGTGGATAATTGATTATCTGATATAATTAAGAAATATAATTATCAATAGATAAATTGTAATAAAATTATCATTATATAATTATAAAGGATATTTTTGGATAAAATTATCTAAAATAATTATAAAGGTTAATTTAGGATAAAATTTAAAAAAGAATTATAAAAAGATAATTTGTAAGGAATTATAAAAATATATTTATAAAAGTATAATTTAAGAAAAATTATCAAAAATATAATTATGAGAGAATAATTTTTGAGAAACTATCAAAATATTATCATAAGAGGATAATTAAAGATAAAGTATAAAAATATAATTATAAAAGGATAATTTATGAGAAATTTTCAATATATAACTATAAAATGATAATTTAGAAATTATCTAGGAGAGAGAGTGTATCATTGCATATGATGATTTTTTGAAATAAAATAACTAGTATTGGTTATAGGAACTCTTAACGAATGTCAAGAATTGACGTGTCGATGAATGCGATGATTAGGCTATGAGGAGGTGTATCGAACAACATGGGTTAGTCTATCCTTACCACTGCTGATGATGACTTTGATATAGTAAATTTCTTAAATTTTGGGCTCATTTGTATATGTTTCCATTAATATTATTATGTGTTGATCTATTTTTATGATCTTACTAAATTATGATCACATGAGGGTGTGTGTGTTATCCCTGAGAACAATATGTGACAATTGTTTCAATGAGTACCTTGAAGCTTATTATTCATGTTCGATATTGACCATGTGTATTATTGTGCTACCTTACTTATGATGTTGTGTTATATGTGTGTATACATTGATATAGTATGATTTGATTCCATGAGATTGATGTGATTATTTGATTCCATGATGTTGTTTGATTCACATGTTGATGTATTTTATGATGCTATCTTTCTCATGATGTGTGTTATGGTCGTTATCCTACAATGACTTGTCATGTTTTCCTTTGCAGGATTGGTATGTCTATATTTGACATGTTTTCATCCTGGTATGATTAATCTTTATGGGGTGAATACATGATGTGTGGTGATGACAATGGCGTAGCATGATAACCTTATAACCTAGAATCTACTTGATTTCTTACAGATTCCGAGTAGATGGTCAACACTTGATGCCATATGGATTTTGATTATTACCTGATGCCTTGGGGATTCCTGGTAGGTTACAGATGCTCGATGCTTTATGGATTCTAAGTATTATCCATTTCCTTGTGGATTATAGGTAAGATATTTTCACTTGATGCCATGTGGATTATGAGAGACGAGCCAATAACCTTGTGGCTAGTTTTGGAAACCTATCGACATATAGTACATTTTTTCAGCATGGATCTAAATTAGGAAAATTCAGGGTTTTGTGGAGGTTTGGTTATCACATGACTGCTCGGTTTTGAATTTTTTGTTACTATGCTTATTCCACATTTATTATTAGTATAGAATATACTTGTATACTTGATAAAATCAAGTTAAGGATTAATTGGTGTGGTTATACTAACACTTGTAATCACACCCTACTGAGGCATTTCAATGCACTTATAGATTTTATGAGGGATTCAGTGGGAGGAAAGGGCCCTATGGTGGACTATTTATCTGAGGAGTATATAGATGATAATGGTTAGGACGGACATCGGTGGGACCTATAGTTTATCATTTGTTGTTTATCTTCTTTATTTACATGAGTTACTCTTTCCACTTTAGAATCTACATAATTATTTTTACATGTATTCTATATTTACCTTTCCATATTTTTACTCGGATTATTTATTATATTGGTTATTGTTTTTATCGATCTATTACATGATATTGAGGGTATAGTCTCCCCACTGACAGACTCATAATCTCGCTACTATTAGAAATCCTTCTGTCTACCGGGAGGCATGTATGAGTTCATGTAGCATTCCAACTAAGACACGATGTTTTGATTCAGGATGTAACATTAATGATCACCTTTTAGTATGAGACTTGAGGTACCATAGGTAGTTCTAATTTAATAATTTAATTGAATTATGGATTATATTATTTAATTGTATTTTAATATAAGATAACAATTTTTTGATAACCATTTAAAATATATGATGTTTAATTTGTTTCATGAGTTTTGGGGAGAAAATAAAGGAAGATTCAATATTGTTCGGTAAGCTCTAATAGTTTTTAAAACCATGCGGAGATCATGAATAGGGATCTAAAATTATTGTAAGTGTTACTAAATGAGTGGTTAATGGTTATCAAAACTATATAGAAAATAATTTTAACAACTCTACGTCATTTTAGGCTTTTTTGACCTCCTCTAACTCCTCAATTACAAATAATTATTTTTTCCCTTTTTTCATATGAATTCAAGCGATATTTAGTGATGCATTCAAATTATTTAGTTTTATAATTCTTGATATTTAGTGGATTATGTTGTTTGCTTTTTTGTTATGAAGTTTAGTTTTTTAACAAAGGTTTTTTTTTTGAAATGTATTGGTTTTATAATTAATATTTATTGGTTTTTTATAAAACAATTATTCTAGATTAGTGTTTTTAAAAGTGGTTGGTTGTATAAGGAAGTTTGGATGATGTTATAAAAATGAATGTTTATTTTATAGGATCCTTATAATTAAAATATAGTGTTTTCAAAGGTTGTAGATTCCATTTTAAAATTTAAAAATGATATCATTTATAGTGATTACTTTATGATGTTATGGGAATATTTTATTTTAAAAATTGGTTGATGGTTTTCAAATTCAACGTAATGCTTTGAATTACCTAATAATTAATTGAGATTTATAGTTGTGTTAATGTTTAGAAAAATAATTTTACATTGTTTTATAAGGAAAATGGTGCATTTTCAAAGATGTATTGTTTTTAAATGATGTAGGTTTCGAAAAAAAGGTTCATGACCCTATTTGAATGTTTCGGTTTAAAAGATAATATTTTAGATAATAATTTTTTAATTATATTATTATTTATAATTAATCCTTTGGTTTATACTGGGATTGTATGATTTCAATTTTTAAGTGTGAATTAATTAAGTTTATGTTTTGTATTATTTAGATTATTCCTACTTTAAAGGTATCAAAGAATACCATAATTTTTTCCACTAGAGATAATCCTCTGCGTGATTTCCCTCATTCCTTGGGAATGACTCTTCTAGTTGTCAAATATTCCTAGACTCAGGACCATTGGATGGATATAGGATTCCCTTTGTTATTCATTTTTTATGAATTATTCAATCAATTCCCACCTTATTTTCATTGCAATTAAAATATTCTTGTGGTAATGGAGGGGTTTGAGAGTGTTAGTGGAACCTTCAACTTCCTAAGAACACGTCAATACTAGAAAGTGGTATTGTTAGAGGGACCTAATCTTGATTGGTGGAATTTATAAATCCCATATAAGTTTCATGATGGTATGTCTTGGGTATTCATATAATTTTCATTTATCCAATGGAAATATTCACATGATATAATAGAGGAATATCCCTTAAGTCCGCGGTCCTTTTTGTTTATAGAGGTAATACGAGATATAGTGTCTAATATCATATAGGATATTCTAGATATTTGATCCCCTTTTGATAATAATGTGTAAAGACCTATCTTTATTGTGTATATTTAGGAAAAATTTATAGGTTATATAAATTGAATTATTCTAGGAATAAGTCTCAGGTTTAATCTAGGTTTGGGTGTCTATTTTAATAAGGGATTAATGTATGATGAATTTTTAATAGTTAATGTTTTTTAGGTAGTTTTTGTTAGATTTATTTATATACATCTCCATTTATGGCATCATAGTTAGTAGTGGTAATTATTTTTTATGTTTAAGCCTCATTGATTTTTAAGATCATTGTGGTTTATTTATATAATTATATCCATTTGAGAGTTTTAATTATTGATGAGTTATGCATGAGAAAATCCTTGTATAGGTTTTTATATCACTAGGATGAGTTCTATGCTATAATTAATTATTTATTATCTAGTACCATATTAGTTGTTCAAGGTTCACCATGGGTTGGTCTTTAATGAGTCAGGTCTCAGGTTAATTTCTATTTCAACCATTTAACATTGAGATTTGACCCATGTTTTACCTTTTTGGGGTATGAATTTAGATTTACTTGTCTCTACCTATATTTTCATATATCTATTAATTTTGTATGAAAAAATCTTATGGGAATTGGTAATTTTTAGGATTTTATATCTTATTTTGAAATTTTATATGGGCTCCTTGATAGTGGGTTATTATCTCATATGATATTTTATAAAAATATGTCGATTTTTGTGAAACTCTATTTATAAGAGTGGATATCATTTATTTTCCAAATTCGTATAGATTCTAAATAGTGGGGAGACATATAATATGTAACCATATTCCTAGATCATTATTTCTCTTGATTCTAATTTGGATTTTTTTTATTTTTAATGATATTAGGGAATTAGTAAAGATGATCATTGGGATTCTTATAATATTATTATGATTATGGTTTATGTTTCAGAATTTTCTTTTCGTAAGGCCATCCTAAATGTTCGTTCACCCCGGAAAATTTTATGTTTACTGTTGAGATTTTAATTTTATTTTCATTTACTTTAATAAGTAGTCTTTTGGAGTATAAAGTGGAATATAAGGAAGAATTGTGACATCCCCATGTCTCTATGGTATAATATGTTTTAAAATTTCAGATTTTTGAATTTGAAGAGTTTTTCTATTTGAAATTTAGATTTTATTAATTCATATAGTTAGCACACATTTTGAATATATAGTAGGAGTCTTAGTGAAAATTACTTAGATGAATTATATATATGAAGTGTCTTTTATATTTCTTGGAAATCCATTCAAGGAAACCATCATGAGTGTTACAGTTCAATAAATAAGTGGGATTTACATATGGAATATGGTTTGGAAAATTATTCAACCAAACCATGTGAGGTTGAATATCTATTCTAGAATGATTTTCACAATTTTTATACGGTTGAGTAAATAATTTTCCCAAACCATGGGAGATACCATGATTCTATAAAAAGTGATTTTACAATTTTTCCCAACCTAATATTTTTACCTATTGTCCATCCCTTCTCTGTTATAAACATCATCCAATCCATAGGGTTACCCAAGGATATTCTCACTCCTTTCATACTTTGATTCCCCATTCTTCAATGATTTTATGTGAATTTGGAAGGTAGCCCATATTTTCTTCTTATATTCCTCTTATTTATTCTATTTACCTAATTTTATATTTCTCCCATTATACTGAATGACCATGGAGGTAAATTGTATTTTTTTGGATTGGTTCTAATTTTTAGAATTGTAAATCTATGGATTATAAGGGTTGTTTCTCTATAAATTTTTGCTTCTGTAATTATATATGATTAGTTTAATCATGGATTGAGGTATTTTTTTAAGAAAAACATTTATTATGAATTTAATTAGATTATTGAATTTCATAAATTATTTGATATTCAATATATATCTTTATATAATACCCCATATGGGTTTTTAAAATTATTTAGATGTTTTCTAAAATTGGAATAAAATGAATTTAGTGGGATCCTTGTTTTTGGTTTTATAATATCATTATTATGTATTTTATATGATTTTTTATATATTATAGAGGATATTTTGAAATGAAAATGATGCAGTATAAGTGGTTTAAACAATTTTTTTTTGAAAGATGAAAATTAGGGTTGTAAAAAGTATTTTCAACTAAAAAGGTGTTTTATAGCATCCTATAAACAGGGTAGTGTCATCCATATAAAAGATGAAAATATTTTATTATAGTACATTCCCATGACAATTTATGTTTATATGTTTAGATAATTAGGGGAAAAATAAAATTACAAAACCAATTTCCATTAAATAAATTGTTCTTTTTTCCATTATATATGAAACTACTCAATCTGTAATGATGTTTTAACATCTAAACAAAATTCTCCACATAAGAAACTCCTCTATACATTTCATACTTTTCTTGTATTAATTACCTGTGGAAATAGAAAAATAAAAAGGGGGGTTTCTCTGATACTCAATAAGGTTAAACATAAGTAATAAGAATCAATTATCATTAATGAGTATAATATGAGCATAAAAACTTATACCCATAAAATCACAGAACATAAATCATAACACAATCCTTGGAATAACATAAAAAATTAATTAGTTATTAATAATTATATATGATTTCATAACATATTAATGATATTTCAAATAAAATCATGAAATTTTTCAAGTATAGAATAAAAATTAGTATAGGGAAACATTGATTTAATTGTCCACATATTAGTTCCCACACATACAAGAAACTAATATATACTCATGAATAAATGTATCATGAGATATAAACTTTAAGCCAATGAATTTAATCGTGATATAAGAACTCATCCATCACTTATCCATACTTATGTATACCACTAAAAAATAATTCAATTATCACATCAAAAAGAACCCTTGGAAATAAAGTGGGATTTATAAAATATTCAAATGAAAATCATTCACTTTTTATTACATAAATAATCCATGAGTGAAATTTGGTTTCTTTCAATGATAAGTGGTCTATGGTTAAGATAGTAATTTCCCAAATTAATAAATGTATTACATTTTTGGGAACACCCATCACTTATAAAAGATAATAATATTGGTCTCACAGAGTAAATTCATTGGTTGAAATGTTTCTATTATACACCAAGAGAGATTGGGCAAGAAAAAAGAAGTGATGGATCGTTTTTCTAAATGATATAGATATTACATTTTAAATCTTGATAAATAAGGTGGATTGTTTCATTGGAAGAATATTATTAATCTAGGATAAGATATTTTAAAGGACAATGATTTATATGGAAAATAATTTTTCGGTATTATAGAATAATAACATTCCAAATAAAAAATATTATTAATATTTTCAAATCACTTTAAAATAGATGTTTTATAAATATTGAGGAAAAATAATTTCTTTTTGAAACCATAAAATTATATATATATATATATAAACATTTATATAAAATTAAAAACATATCGTAATGATTTTTTAACACATAAATGAGAAAAATTGATGCATTTAACAATTTGAAGAAAATGACCCATATTAAAAATATTAAAGGTTCATTAGAACATTTAAATAAATTTAAGGTAGTATAAAAGTAAATTAATAAACTATTATAAAACAATTAATGAAATTTATAAGATAATTCACTAAATTCAGTCATTTAAATAGGGATGTTCTTGATCAAGGTGAAAGGATGTAGTTAGTTTCAACTATAAGAATCACTTTTGGTAAAAAATGAGTTAAGGGGATAATAAATTTTAAGGGGACTTATAAAACCACGTGAATATCTAATGAAAAAAAATATTTTTAAAAAATAATTAAAATTCTATAGATGGATTTTTTTAAAACATATTTATTTTGAAAATAATATTTCCAATTAAAACCTTTATGGTATTAGTGATATTTTGATCAAAACCCATTTCAATATTGGTATCTTTTGAATAAAAGGATATTTAAAGTGATTAAATGATAAAAATATTAAAACATAATGAATAAATTAAAATACATTAATTAAGAAGAAAATGATTCAAATTAAAGGAATCATAGTTCACATTAAGAAAGAAGTCTCAAGAAATTACATTTGAGACAAAGAACCCCCTTACCTCAATTCATGTGAAGTGAAAGTGCAATTTAACCTCATGTGTAATAAAATTAACTATATTAATTACCTATTTCTGAATAATTTTCATACATATCACCTTTTTTAATCATCATTTATAATTAGTATCTACATCCATGTAAGATAGTTATGATATATTTTCTATATAGTTTGTGAGTAATGTTGATCGTTTTGAACTTATTTGTAATAGAGGTTCTTTTTTTCATTATTCTTTAAATTTTAACAATACCTATATCATAATATTTTGTATTATTGATGGTTTATTAATATTTATAATGTTATAATTTCATTATATGGGTGTTTTCTATGGTCCTTGAATATTGATTTGGTGATGAACATGTTTTAATGATTCTTAACAAATGAAGGGTGTTTTATCAAATAATAATTTAATTTTTTATATTACCATTAAAAACCAAAAAAAAAATTATTTAACTATTATTATCATGTATTACAGGAATTTAAATTCCAATAGTTAACCATGATATAATTTTATATCATTGTTTGTGTATGGGTTAAATTAACCTAAAAAAGAATATACCATAATTAATTGACCATTATGAAGTGATTTAGTTGAAATAAAAATATATCATAAGAATAAATATCATATTTAATGTTTATTATCAACATATATCATAATTGGAAATAATTATGTGAAAAATAAAATTTATATGATGTTACATCATTGTATTATGACATCATTTTTTTCTATTATAAATCTCTTTTGGATGACATAATTTATCATGGTTTTTTATTGCTCATATAGATGATAGGTTTTCCAGTTTGTTTTTATAGATCCCTAATAATTTATATAAAAATATATTTTTACATTAAACCAATTCTTATGACTATTTTTTTTTTTTGGTAAAAGGACCAAAGCATATTTATTAGCAAAAAGGAAACAAAGATTACAAGAGTCTAAAAGACGGGATCAAATTACAATCTTTACGATGCAAAGGCATCAAGTTATTTGGGAGCTCCTCCAGCCAAGTTAGATTCTGAGCAATCTCTTTATTCGCGAGAGAATCTGCAACCATGTTAGCTTCGCGGTAAGTATGAGTTGCAATGAAACTGACGTCATGAAGAGATTGAAGACAATTCATCCAGCGCGTAGTAATTGACCAAGCAAGATGAATCTCTCCCTTCCAAATGGCTTGAACAACAGTGGTAGAATCACTTTCAATCCATAAGTTGTTCCACCCACGTTGAAGAGAAAAAGAAGTGGCGTGAATAACACTTAGCATCTCTGCTTCCAGAGAGGTTGCAGTACCGCAGCCTCCAAAAAAGCATCCCATAACATTACCATGATGATTTCTGAAGACAGCACCACAACCCGCAGGACCTGGATTTCCTTTAGAAGCTCCATCCACATTAATTTTAATCCAACCTGGAAAGGGAGGTCTCCAAAAAACCTCTAGAGTGCGGAGCGGTTTCGAGAATTTGGCCTCAACTCGAAGCCGCCGAAGGATCATAAAATCATCCACCAAATTGTTGCAGGAACCATTCTGAATCAGCGCAGCTTCCCGAATAGCAATAAGAATACGCGTTTTACCTGCATTAATGTTGTGTGAGCAATTATTGTGAAGAATCGAGTTTCTATCATACCATATCACATGTATCAGCTCTTAGATCCCAGCAAGAAGCAAGTTTCTGATTTGTTGAGAGTTATCCTTGGCCACACATCTCTTAAGCTGCTCATCAATAGAGTTCTGAGCCAGCCATCTGCAATCAAAAGTGTCAAAAATATAGTTCCAAAGGGCGGTGGCAGTAGCACAAGATATAAATAAGTGGTTAGTATCTTCTCTATGCTGGTTGCAAAGACGACATTTTGAACAAAGTTGGATACCAAAACTTTGAAGACAAACATCAGTGGGAATTCTATTGTGGGCGAGACGCCAAATAAGAGTGAATCTAGAAGGTTTGATCCAAGGTTTGTCAAAAAGTTTTATCCAATTCATATCAATCTCAGTGTTGTGTAAGGAGTGATTATAAAAATTTTTGGCATTAAGGATCCCATTATGAGAAGGCTCCCAAATCAAGAAATCACTCGAGGTAGAAAAAATGGTAGGAATCAATAATTTGAGTGATGCTGTCAGGGAGGGAATCAAAGTGAGAATTAATCACATCATTGACAGTGGAGTTGATATCAACAGGGTGATGGTCGAGGGGAGTCACAGAGATAAGAGGGTCACCAGTCCAATTGTCTAACCAGAATCTCATGGAAGAGTTTCTCGAAACCATCCATCTAGCATTGTGCATAATATTATCATAAGTGTCTCTAACAGAGGGCCAAATAGAAGAGGTCATGAAACTTCTATTAGCTCTTTTCAATCTATCAATGAACCTGTTTTTGATAAACGCAACGGGAGGGGTGTCATTGTGAATCAGGTTCCAAGTTAGTCTGGCTTGAAGAGCTTCATTGAAGTACTTAATGTTTTTAATACCAAGACCACCCATAGCTATAGGCTTACAGCACTTAGCCCAAGGAATAGTCACCAGTTTTCTGTCCAAAGTGCTGCCAGACCAGACAAAGTTTTTAATGTGAACATTTAGCTTTTTAATGAGACTAATAGGCCATTTATAAACCATCATCGAGTAAACAAGTTTGGAAACAATCACAGACTTTACAAGGCAAACTCTCCCCGCCATGGAGAGGGATTTTCCTTTCCAAGAGGAAAGTTGATGAAGAACCTGGTCAACAATGCTTGAAAAGTAGCAGGCTTTGGGACTACCCCAGAAGATGGGAACTCCCAGGTACTTGAAAGGGATAGTACCTTCTTTGATACTAAGCTCATTGATAATATTATTTTCTCTAGCAGAAGGGAAGTTTTTTCCAAAGTAAATGAAAGATTTATTCCAACCAATGACTTGACCCGAGACCTCCTCGTAGTGGTTGATGGCAGCTTTAAGAGTTCTGATGTTTTTAAGATCACCCTTTAGGAAAAGAATGATGTCATCAGCATAAAGGAGGTGGGTGGGGGCATTCACATTTCTGTAAGCCTGAATGGGTTTGAGCTTGTTATGGTCAACCATATGGGTGAGCAGACGACTAAAATAGTCTTCTGCAATGGAAAAAAGAATAGCAGATATGGGATCTCCTTGTCTGACACCTTTAGAACATTTGAAAAACCCTCTAGGCAATCCATTTACTAAAATGGAAACATGAGTAGAATGAAAGAGGATTTTAAGTCTAGATATGAAGTTATCATTGAAGCCAAATCCATGAAGAACTTTGAAAATGAAATTCCAGTTCATCGTGTCAAAAGCTTTACGAATGTCAAGTTGAATGGCAATGTTTCCGCCTCTATTTTTATTGTTTAGCATGTTAATGCATTCCGAAGCAAGACAAATGCAGTCTTGGATTGATCGCCCCTTGATAAAACCAAATTGGTTGCAGGAGATAATTTTATCAGTAATAGTGTTGAGTCTGTTAGCTATAAGCTTGGTGATAATTTTATAGAGAGTGTTGATCAGAGCTATAGGGCGAAAAAGATGGATCTCAGCAGTATTATCAACTTTGGGGATCAAGGCAAGGAATTGGGAATTTAAACCATGAGGTAAGAAACCAGTAGCAAAGAAAGATTTAACGAGCTTGCAAACATCAGCATGGATGATATCCCAATATTTTTGATAGAAACCATTAGTGAACCCATCAGGTCCTGGGGCACTGTCAGGATTCAATCCAAAGACAGTGTCCCTAATTTCATGATCAAGAGGAACACCCAAGAGAAAACTATTATCAACATCAGTGACAAGAGTTGGAATGACATCATTAATGAGTTCCTTGTTTAAACAAGGCCCATTGAATAAAGATTCAAAGTAAGAGACAACATGCTGAGCAATGTCATCTTCATTGTCCAAAAGATTATTATCATCTTTAAGGGAGGCAAGAGGCCTACTGGCTTTCCGAATTCTTTGAAGAGAGTTGTAGAATTTGGTGTTACGATCACCATCCGTTAGCCATTTAATTCTAAAAGTATGCTTGCAGATGTTGTCTTTGAAGGCAAGAAGCATATTTAGATTCATAGTAATTTGGGTTTCTTGATTGTGATCAGAGGCGAAGTCTAAGTGAGTGTTGTTGTTTTGGATTTGATGCAACTCATTCTCAAGAGAGAGGATATCATTGTCAATTTGAATAGCTTTAGTGCTGCACCAAGATTTGAGCTTACGTTTGAGATATTTTAATTTAAGAGGACAAGAAAAATCCTCATCAGAATGGCTCAGAGAAGACCAAAAATGATTAATGAGATTAGAACAGTCAGGGTCAGAGAACCAAGCATTGTTGAATCTAAAGGGGAAAGAAGGTTTGCGAATGTTGAGGGAGATGGTGACCAAAATAGGATGATGGTCAGAATGAAGCTTTGGAAGGGTGGTACTAGAGATGGTATCCCAAGTATCTAAAGCATGATCATTAGAAAAGGCTCTGTCCAATTTGCTCGCAACCACTCTATTGTAATGTTTCCTGTACCACATGTATTTGGCACCGCTTAGAGTGATCTCAGTGAGATTGGAGTTTTCAATAGCAGCTTTAAAATCCCTCATAGAAATATTTGAGTGAAGAGGACCAATTTTTTCATCAGCAGAAAGAATAGCATTAAAATCTCCCGCTACGATCCAGGGGGAATGAATTTTTGAATTAAGAGAGGAGAGGTCCCTCCAGAGAGACCTCCTATCTTGATATTTATTCATGGCATAGATAAAGGAACAAAAGATATGAGTATTATCAATGATAAAGTCACAAGTGAAATTTTGATCCGAAATATGAAAAACATTGACTTTAGATAGGGAGGGATGGGCAAAGGTCCAAAGAGTATTAAAGCTATTGTTGTTTTGACAAGCACCAATGAAGTTGTATCCAAAACGACAAAAGCGAACTAAGTCAGTGGAAAACATAATTTTAGGTTCAGCAATGGCAAAAATTAAAGGCTTCTGGGTGTTAACCATTCTTTTTAAAATATTAAAGGTGTCAAGGTTCGCAATACCTTGGTATGTTATAGAAATAAAAATACATGTTGTGTTGGGGAGGAGGTAGGGCTCACAATATAGGAATATCTATTTGGTTTTTCTAAATAGAAAAGTTTAAGGAGGTTAATGCTTGAACTATCATTATAATAACATTTAAATATAATAATAATATAAATTTTATTGTTCATAGTTTTTATAATGGAATTATAGTAAGAAGAATTGCACATTAATATATAGAAATGGGAAAAAAGTGGATAGAAATATATACCTAACTTCTTTGATCATCTACTTAGAAAAGGGGGTTAAGTCTTTGAGGGATGGTATTTTGAAAATAATAGAACCTCCTTAAATATTATTAGATTTTTATGATAAGGTTTATTGTATTTAGTTTCATATAAGGTGTTGGTGTGAAGTGAAATTTGGAGAGGGTTCCCCTTTTATAAGTGAAACTGGGTGGTCCTGTTTTAAATACCTAAACCTTTTTAATAATGGGAAGTCTCACTCTTGTAATGTAGCTAAAAATTTGGGAATTAATGGAGCAGGTTAGAGAAAAGATATATAATCTTCTTAAACACCAATTATCACACTCGCATTATAATTGTTTGTGTTATATCCCTCTTGGTTAAACCCTTTTTACACATTTTGATTCTCACAATGTTAACAAGTTTTTTTCCAAAAAAAAATAAATCCTTTATGGTAGAAAATAAAACACTCCTCATTAAATAATTTGGACCTGATGATTAAAAAATTTAAAAATATATATTAATTTTCTAATATTTATAATAAAATAATTTAAAATACTAAATGCAAAATATATTATAAACAATTATTTTTTTAAAGTATAAATTAATTTCTAAAATGTATAACATGGGTTTGTAAATAAAAATTATTTTGAAAAAAAATTATAATATCATATATAAAACAGAAATATGGTCTTGGGAAAAGGTTTCTTGAATTTATATTTCATAACTATAGACTAATTATTCCATAATATTCATGTTATTTTTTAAAATAAATTTTTTCACTATTCAATGAAAAATTGATCATTTCAAAAAAATACCAAAAAATAACCTTAAACTAATATTGAAATTATAAATCCAAAAATGAAGTTATTTTTTTCAAATTATATTTCTTTAAATTTTTGTTTTAATTATTAAGTGAAATCATTAGATATTATGAGAAATTTTCGTTATTGGAAAATAATGTTCTGTAGTAATAACCATTCATATTATTATTACCTATCAATTAATTATAAAATATTTTTTATTTATATATATATATATATTTCAAATAGAAATTATATAATATTTTAATATTTTTGAAATAATGCACATAAGTTTTTTAAAAAAAAATATTATTATTATTATCTTGTTAATGTTATCAATGTATTGGTAAATAAACCACTTTTTAATTTAAAATGAAAAATGAAAAATGTGAAAAATATATGTGAAAAATAACTTATTAAATTAATAAATAAGTTATTATATCATCCTAATTTATATTTACCTATATCCTTAAAATCACAGTGTAAGGTATAATCATAATGTATACTCTGGTGGTAGTTGAGGGTGGTTACTCTACTAATATAGATCTAATAAGAACTTTCCATGATCATGAATTTCTATCGCATTTTATTTTACACATATCATTTTTTAAGTTTTTTCTTTTCTTGGACTAAAAAAACCCTAATGAAGATGCCACCTTCCAAATCTAGGATAAAATAAATTTTTATTAGGGACTTATGTTATTAAATTCCATTTCATTCCTACATATATTTCTTAATGTGGATACTTTATATTAAACTTACTAATTCAACAGCTATATTATTATAATGAAATGTTATTTTAATATCTCATAGGTTCATTTTATTTTAATGTTGAATATATAACAATCTTTAATCATATTATTTATTAAAGTAAAATGCATGCTCAAATTTAGGGCCATTATATTCTCTACCTAATTAAATTACATCCTATCAATTTTAATTATTACTCAATTAAAATATAAATATTACAAGACTCTTCATTTAATTTATAATTTTTTTTCATCCTCAATATCACGGTTTTGGCTAGTGAACTCATATTTTCATCATAATAGGAATATAACTATTGTTAAGGTTTTCTTTAACCATTTATGGTAAATACCCCCAAAAATTTTCAAATAGAGTTTATATTATTCATTGTATTAAGAAATAATAATTTGTATAATTTTATAGACGATTTTATAATAATGGAATTTATCATTATCACGATATCTAATCCATTCCTAATATGACAAAAAAATTATTGAAGTAAATATAATATGAATTTATAGAAAACACATTCCTATTAACATCTATTAAATAATAGTTATATACTTGGAAAATAATTTTTTTAATGATAACTCAATATATAGACATCAAGGTGTCAATTTGTTATCCTTATAAAACATTCTAGTCATATAAAGTAGATTGAATTAGATACAAATACAACACCTGACATATCTTTAGTGGATGGTCAGTTTTATTTAGTCCATATTATCTTTATAACTCACTTACATGTTTGTAGTTATATCAACATTACCCTGACTTGGAACTTTCTAGTTTCTATCATCCTTTTTATCTATAAAATTAGGTAAATCCCTTGGATTATGTTCAAGTTATCCAAGTTTAACATAGTGAAATGTCATTGGTACATTAGGATAAAATATTTTTCCTTTTATTACATCCACTAATTTATTCATTTTATACAAAAAAATAATAGCTCTATGGCATCCACTTCCACTCATAAAACATATCATGGTGCCTTTAACACATTCTCATTGGTGATTCATACCAAATTTTTGACATGGAGGAATTTTACCATTCATTCCTTCACAATATCTGTCACTCAAACCTCCATAAGACTGTATCTTTCAGTTAATTAGTATGGTTAGATGCTATAATAAGTTTATGTTGAAATTCATAATTATTGATGTCTAGTTTCTCATAATCACAAGATTAATCACTCCAAATATTACCATATAAGGTTCTATTTTGGTAAAAACTATGAACTATTCATGGCATAAAGTGTTAACTTGATTCCATTGGGAATCATGCATTAATAACATCAAAAAAAGTTAATACTGAGTTTTTAATGATTAACACCACACAAAAATTTATATAATATAATTACAAGAAAAATTAAACATCAAAATATATTTATTTTCAAAATTATTACAACATCGTTCACGTCAACTGGAATAACGCTAGCTTCAATATATGTTTCCTTAGGTTGGTTTCTCTCATACTTATTATCCTAATTCCTTAACATAATATATCATTAACAAATAATTTTAATGTTAATGTGATTGTCTAAAAAATATTTCCCATGGATGTACGTCCAGATATATAGTTATGAATCCATTTCATACACTAGGAAATGATTTATTAAATAACCAATAAACCCATTTCAGCATTATTACCCACATTTACATATATTCAATAACATGAATCCACTATTAGTATCTAGAGAGAAAATTTATTTTCAAGAAAACAAATCAATCTCTACTTTGCCAAAATTTTATGATGTTTTCCTATTAAAAATTTTCTTTTATCTTAATCCCCAAAATATCAACTCAGATAAACTAAACAGTTTTATAAACAATTGAAATTACATTCATCATTAACTTATCAAACATTGACAAAATTTAAATCTCACACTATATCATCAACTAGTATCATCCTAATCTCTAGATTTATATAAAACCATCTCTGATACCAACTATAGAAACCTAAAGACATAACTTCCAAATCAACATAAATTATAAAAAATATTTCATCATAATAAATTCCCAATAAATTTTATGTTAAAAGTTTAAGAGAACTATGAAAAACATTAACATTAAAACCCCATGTCATTTGTATCAATTGAACATTTTTACCCTTATATATTATACAATTTAATCCATAACGAGTCTTTAACATCTCCCAAAAATTCTCTATAAAATAATATTCTATATATTTAATAATTTTATATCTTCACAACCATAGGAAATTGAAACATAAGGAATGGGTGACCTCAGATGCTCAATAAGGGTAAAAATTAATAACAATAAAATATCATAAGTGATAATAATATAATCACATGAAGTTGAAATAAATATGAAACATATACCAAATTAAGTGTAAATAATAAACCACCGTATAATTATTGGAATAAAATAATACATAAATGAGTAAATAAAAATAATCCCTGAGTAAATAAAATAAGAATTAGAATAAGGATAAAAATTTGTCCTATTTTGAATATGAAATAGACACTAGTATTGGGAAATGTTTCATTAATGATCCATGCTATATCTACCCGCACTTATGAGAAATTATAATGTACTCTTGAAATTTTATCTCATCATATATAAACTTTTAACCAATGTTTTGGTTATAAATATTGGACTCCACCCATCATTCAACCATAATTTATTATGCCACATAAAAATAATTCACATATCACATCACAACTAACCCGTGTAAATAAAGTGTATTTTATAAAACATTCAAATTAAAATTGTTTAATTTTTATACTAAAAATAACCCATGTAATGAAATTAGGTTTTATTCAACATATCATAAAGAAATCATTGATGGAAAATGGTTTTTTAATCCATTTCAAATGAATTCAAATAAGGAAATAATTTATAATTCCTTGTATAATCATAACATGATAAAACCATGGAAAATAAATTGTTATCCAATTACTTAAAGTAATATTTTAGGTAAATACTATTAAATCAAGATAATAAGACCATATTATTTCAACCATATAGATAAATAGAATTTGATTATATCAATAAAATTCCCAATCAATCAATGTATGAAATCTATGTGAACACCCTTTAATAAACCAAAAAATATAGGGTCTTCACTATTGAATGGAATTGGAAAAAAATTAGGATTATTCTAATGTCTTGAACACATATACCACTGAACAGTGTCCTGATCCTGATTATCCACATAGAAAAAAGTGCATCTCCCTAAATGATAGATGTTACCGACTAGAAGTGTGGTCCTAAGGTGTTTCTATGTAGAGACTATGTCCTCTTATCAGAGAGTAACACAGGATTAAGATTCATGCAAATCAAATATATAAAGTTGAATAACATTCTTAAAATATTTAAACAGAAAGAATAGATAATAATTTAAAAAGGAATTTCTTATACAATGATGATCATGTCATGTATCTGCAAAAAAGTCAAATTATTTATACTTGGTATCAATACAATACAAATATCAAAATACCAAAGAGACTAAAAATCATTATATCTCGATATCATAACGGACCTCTACATGGTTATATGCTCCGCTATTTCTAGTCACAGAACAAAATCAAGAATATAACTATGAGTTCTTTCCCCTTTCCCTTATTTCATCCAAATAGTCTATCCAGGTACACTATAGTGGCCTGAATAGGGTTTGAGATACAATCCCAGTAGGTATCCACCCAAAGTGTCTACAATAAATATTGGTTTTTCAATATAATTTATTTAGTGTTCAATATATATCATAGTTAATAAGTAAATAAGTTTATAGATCATATGGAATGAATAATTTGAAATAAGTGATATTGTATATCCCAAAAAGGCTTCCTACAAAACATGTTCAATGATCCTATAACAAGTAAGTAGTATATTAAACAGAATTAATCACTAGGACCTCATTGTATAAAT
Source organism: Viscum album (assembly GCA_963277665.1). NCBI lineage: Eukaryota > Viridiplantae > Streptophyta > Magnoliopsida > Santalales > Viscaceae > Viscum > Viscum album. Next base: position 601,457,200 of record OY728136.1, on the reverse strand, counting down.
TGTATCTCATATCATCCATGGCCTTTCAATATAATCTATAAATCAAAACAACCATGCTCATGACATACGATCAAAATTGTCACATTTACTACAGTCATTCTATAATACCAGCCATGTCACATTTACCATGGTCATGCTATATATCATAAGTTTCATACCCCTTGGGTCTAGATCCAAGGTGTAGTCAACCACATAATCCTCATCAAGTCCCAAGAGCATCTCAATGGAAACTCGGTTATGTTTGAATTTGGGTCCATGGAGCATGCCAACAGACCATGTCCACCGTGATTCCAAACAAACCAGCTCCAAGGGGTAGTACAGCCCATGTAATCTTACATAGTCAGAATCCAAGGATTATACAAGTTCATGTAATTCTCTACCTCTATCATGACCCATGGAATAACACACCGATATAGTCCTATTAAGTTATTCAGCATTCAACACATTTTTAATTACAAAAATACACATTTATTGAGTTTACCCACCCATATCATAATTCACATTTAGTTTAACTCCATGATTTTTTCCACTAATATAATAATTCCATATATACTATTTAGTGAAAATAAAAATTCAATGGAGGAAAACTGTATCATAATTAACCAGTTTAGTTTAATTCATTTATAAATAGGCTTCCACTAACTTGGAAATAAATAAATCACCCCATAGGTGGTTTACAAACTTCATAAACAAAGCCAATTGACATGGAACACCTCATGGTGTCCTTGGTTGGGTAAAAAACCTATAAGACTTCTCAAATAAACTAAAAGTAATTACTAACATTTCCTATTTCATTTAATTCAATTATTAAATTAACTTTCATGGTCGAACTAGAAATTCCAGTGGGCAGCACAATGAAAAATAGCTCTATAAATCACTAAACCTCAATGGAAAAGTATAAACCACATAATATAGGTCCATAGTATAGTTATCTTCTAGTATCATCTTTTGATTTCACTAAATTCAGAAGAAAAATGAAGAACATATGAAAACCTTAAAAATGTGTAAAATTATATTTCACCTAAATAGCATAGATAATACCAAGAAAAATGAGGAACATAAAAAAGGAATGGTGTGATCTTCAATGTTGATCCAATGAGACCAGTGGTTCTTGATTCCAAGTTCATATGAAGAAACAAAATCAAATCATATCTTTTTTCTCAATAAGGACTTCTCATGTAAGTGTTTTATTATATAAACAAAATCATGAAAAAAGGGTTCAAAATATAAAATCATTAAGGTTGAAAGATTAATTTTCTCAAAAATTCTTGGGTCTCATGGTTTGGCCACATGGTTTTCCAAACCATGTTCCAAACGTTCTCCCTTAACTATTAAAAGGGGTACCTACTATGGTTAGTGCACACAATTTTTTAAACTGTGTAAAAATCATGTGATTTGGATCTACTAAAAATTGTAGCTTCCCTGCCTGGGCATAAACCTCCATCCAATTTGTTTCCCAAAATTCTGAAACCTGTTGCTCCACTCTATCCAGAATCACATAGTTAGTATTAACCTTGCATCTTGTCCCACACGATATCTACTAACCATGTTTCTAGAAATATATTTCTAAAAAGGTGTGTTTTGGGCTTCCAACATGCCTCAAACACCCCTGAAACACCCATGATAAAGTTGAGTACTCACAACAGGTTGTAAAAAACATTTATATAGAAAAATGGTTCCATACCTCATGTGAAATACTAGTATCTTACAATATTCACACCTTAATGAATTTTTTCCTAGGGTGGTCATGATTCTTCTAATAATAACTCCAACCACTAAGCATGTACTTCATCCTCCTACTCCTAAGTCTCATCCTGTAAATTTTTATGATTCTATAGCACTCATACTAGAGGAACTTACCAACCTCAGAGTGCCATTTTTCTCATTTAAATTATACAAATAGTATGCTTCTCAAAGGATTCATCAACTTGTAACTCCACCTCCTCAGGCAACAAAACATGATATGTGTTTGAGTGATAACGAAGAATCTAAGATATATGGAAGACATCATGCATATCTTGATTCCTATGAGGTAACTACAACTGATAGGACACTATTTTGACTCTTTCTAGAATCTCGAACATCCCAAAAATATCACAGTGAAATCTTACACTATCTCCTGATCTATCTATATCCCATCATTAGTTTGATATGAAAAAAGACATGATCCCTAACCACAGACTATAGTTATTTTCGGTGTTGGGGTAATATTTATATCAATATTATGAATTATCCATCCAATTACTTAATAATTGGACCTTATCATAAGTCTCTAATAAGATATGTGGTGCCAGTAATGTTGTCTCATGTAACTCTAACCAGCACAGGGGTGATCGGAATGGCCTACCATACAATTCCTCATAAATTTCCATCTGTATGACCTACTGATATCAATTGTTGTAGGTTAACTCAACTAGGGTTATATGACTTTACAATGAGCCCCCAATATCTAGGATGTATTCTTACAGCATGTCCTCAAGTACTGGAATTGTATGCTCTAATTTTCCATCAGTCTAAAGGTGGTATGTTGTGCTCCGAAGCACCTATGTTCCCAGTTCCCTCTGAACTCTCTGGCAGAAACAATACATAAACTAGGTATCCCTATTTGAAATGATAGTGAGAGGGACCCCGTGAAGTCTTACTATCTCATGGATATACAACCACCCAATATCATCTACCTTAAAGGACTCCTTGATCAACAGGAAATGTGAAACCTTTATGAGCCTTTCAACAACAATCCAAACAAAATCACTGCCTCGAAGAGACCTCAAAAAATCAGTCACAAAATCCATCAAAATATTATCCCATTTACACTTAGTAGTATGTAAATATTTTAAAAGTATGGATGGTCACTAATGTTCCACCTTAACCAGCTGATAGGTGGAACATCACATAATAAAACTCGATGCCTTACTTTTTATACCCGGCCACCAATACGGATGGCGTAAGTCATGGTACATCTTGGAGATGATGGAGTTTACTGCCCAAACTGATGTATGAAACTCATGCATCATCTACTTTCATATTTCCACTGAAACCCAAAAGTTACCATGGGTATGTATAATTTCATCCCAATATATATTCCAACCAGGAGGTGGGTCTTCACCTGCCACACTCTTTTGTTGGACTAGGCCCTCAAAATTTGCTAGTTGTCTCATCCTCACTCTATCCTAAGGGTTAAATATCATAGATAAGGATGAAAAAAATTTCTACCTTAGTCTTTATGACACATCCAATTGAATCATATATAACAAATCCAAAAGATTCCACTCACTTTTTTCCTACTGAACTTCCTATATCTGAGTCCTCAAGCTCAGTGCATCAGCAACTGAAATGCCTTTCCCAAGAGTAAAGGTAAGATCAATGTCAAAATATTATAGGTACTCAACCCATATTCACTTCCTAAAAATTAAAACCATACTAAGTATATATATACTTAAATTTTTTGTGTTATGTGTATTCCACAAAACACTCTCCCAATAAATAGTGTCTCCAACAGGACAAAGCATGTACAACTGCAACTAACTCGAGATCATGCGTTAGGTAATTCTTCTCATGTGGCCTGGTATTTTGATACTTATATTCTTTTAATAGATCCCCCTGCATTATAAATTTTCCAAGCCTCATAACTGATGCATTGTAATACATATTTTTTCTTTTACCCTACTCTAGAAGAATAAATACTGGTGTTGAGGTTAGTCTCCCTATCATCTCTTGAAAGTCTATCTCACATATATCATTCCACAAAAATTGTATTCCCTTATTACTCAAATAAATAAACAGATCTACTGGGAATGATAATTCTTTTATGAAATTCATTTAATATTCAGATATCCCTATGAAAATCTCTATTTCAAATAAGTTCTTGGCTGCTCCTTGGAAACTATAGATCTCACATTCTCTGGGTAACTGATACTCCTGTCTCTAAGATAAAATGAACCGGGAAGTGAAAATTATCCATCTAGAAGTGTAACATTGTGATCCTAGCATATAACTGATGCTCTATTAGTTTATCCAAAATGATCTCAAGATTTTTTTCAAGGTCATGTCGACTATTTGAATAGACAAATATATCATCCATGAAAACTACCACAAATGAATCTGGATAAGGATGGAAAACTCGATTCATAATCACTCGGAAAACCTCTAGAAAGTTAGTGAGATAGAATAGAATAACCAGATACTCATTTATATCATAAAATCTATGAAAATGAATACATGTTATGTCTGTAAAACTAACGCATACCTGGTGATAACCAAAACTCATGTCTGTTTTTTAGAATACCCCAGCTCCTCGAAGCTGGTAAAAAAGATCATCTATCCATGGGAAAGGATATCATTTCATAACCTTATTCTTGTTCAATTTATGATAATCCATTCATATACTGATGGAATCATCTTTATTTTCATACAAAAAGGATTGGAGAACCCCATGGATAAGTACTAGGTCGAATAAACCCCTTTATCTCCAAGTCCTCAAGCTACCTCTTGAGCTCCTGTAACTCTATCATAGTCATCCTATAATAAGGAATGGATATAGGTGAAGATCCTGGTACTATCTCGATAGAGAAATCATCCTCGATCTCCATTGGTAAACCAAAAAACATCTTGGAAGACATCCCTAAAACAATCTACTACTCGAGGAAAGTCCTCCTAACATGCTCCCTGATCACCAAGATATAAACTAGAAAAACATTATGTCATCCTACCAAACCCCCAATGTTGTGGTCTATCTCAGCTTGCCTGAACATCTCATTCACCCTTATGTATAAATTCTATACCCTCTAGTGATGTGAAAGTCACCCATTAATTATAGCAATAAACGTAGGATTGACAATATACTAGCCAATCTATCCCAAGTATGACATCAAACCCGATCATCTTATGGAAGAAAAGATTCAATGTGATGTGAAACCCACCAATCTCAAGGGATCACTCCTTGATCTGATGTATATCCTCTGATTTTATCCCCAACAGACTTCCAAGTGTTATAACACCCTCATAAAACTAAATCATGAGCCCAAGATTATCCATAATAGGTAGAGATATAAAACTATGTGATGCACCTATGTCAAAATTTATAGATACAAGATTTGAGGATACTATTATCATACCTCTCACTATAGATATTATGGAACCCTACACCTTGGGGGTAGGCTTTAAATAATAGATTATTTTTGAATTGTATCCCTATGACACAACTTCACTTCCCGAAGTAGGGCCAATATGTTTTCTTGTTGTAATTAGAGTTTTCCTATCTCAGACACGAAAATCACATCCTCGACCAAATAAATCGGTACTACTCTAGATCCTTGCCTAATGTGGAACTTTGAAACCCTCTCTTGATCTTGATGCCAGAGATGGCTCCCTACCACTCACTGCTAGAGGAAAGTTCCAAAATAAACATTACACATGTCCCATCCTTCTATAAGATCAGCACTCGACTAGGTCACGATCACAATGATTTCTTTTGTGTCCTTATCTTCCACAATGATGATAGAAAACTACACTTCTATAACTTCAGGCCTAGATGGTGCTCATCTCATTGAAAGTATCAAAATTTCACTTTCTTCCACTCAAATTTGAACTAATGGGTTCAGAGACTGCACTGCTCTTCTCTGCACCCACATCTTCCCTCAGGTTTCACTCTATAATCAGTTTCTGATTTACAATTTAAATAATATAGGACAATTTGAACATGTTAACCTATGATTTAACAACATATCAAAGACCTTACTCAATGTATGTCTCCCTCAATAACTCATTAGTAAGGTACGTCGATGAAAAACTCTATAAATCTATAAATCGTGTCAAGTACTACATAATTATCATGGAAATCTACTCCAGACACAAGAACTCTATATCATTATCAACCATCAGAGTCATGGGGTTAAATTATTCAAGAACCTGGTTTAAAAAATAACCCAAACCATAGATGATTCACTCTCCTCAAATTATATAAGTCGTGAGCTTCACCCTCCAATCAGGCAGTTTTTTCATATACTTGAAGATCGATAACATAGTCTAAAGCCACATCTCAGCAACCTATGGACCACCATCCCCCAAAAATTTGGTAGGATGATACTACTGGAAAATGTGTCAACTAATCCATAGATGTGGTAGGAAGTAGTTCACCTTGAAAAGTCTTCATAAAAAACCATCATGGAAATGTCCTTTCACACCTATGTCTAGAATAATAGGTGGTTCCTTAGTTGTCATTATATGAGGATTCACTAGTAGCCCGTGGACCACTACCTCTAAATCATGGTTTTCACTACCCTCCTAGAACACCACTAGAGGTCGTCATGGTTTCATGCCTCTACAATTCTAAATGCACACCTCATAAAATAAGGATTCTAATGTTCATAGATAAAACTATAAGACATGTCAAAACCTTCTTATAAATAGGTCATACCATATAGCCTACTCCATAAACTAGGACTATATAAAAACATCCACAAACATCACTAGAGACACTATACTAATCCCACTAAAAAGTTAAATCATGGTCAAGTATTTGTTTCAAATCTTTTAACTTCCATTAATTTTAAAATTCATTTTAAATGGTTGAACCAAATGGTTCACCACTTTCAATCCATAAGGTCTCATACTCTTTACAAAGAGAAATATTTCTCCACTAAATTCACACCATAACATGTTTCAGTATATCCAAATCATGGTCCTTAACCCAAAATTACACAATTGGCTGCTTAGTGTGTAAGTTGTAACCTAATCAATAAAACACTACTTAGGATATGGTAGGAACTCTATGTTAAAACCATGTTTTCCACTTCCCTTCAAAAAAAATCTATCACAGAAATAGTTATATCTATCATGAAACCTATCACAACATCAAGAAAATAATAAATGTATCTTATATGGCATGATATAATGCATTTCATGTGATTCCTATAAAATTACAAAAATTATGAATAAGATTGAATACCCTCATCTCATTAGATTACAAAGAAATAAATCCCACAATTATATAAATAATAATATTAAAATTCCAGTGAATCACCCAAAAGTGGAATCAAATCAACTGTAATATCCAAAATATAAAAACTAGTAATTTCCATCAGACGTAATTTTCCTTTTTCTTGTACGTGGGTCAGCTTCTCTCATATATATATCATTAATAAATTCCAGTTCTTCATAATCCACTTTCTATTATCTTAAAATAATAAATCAAAAAATAAAATATTTGCTGATAACACTTTTTAACATCTCAGACCCTTATGCCACTAAACGGTGCTTTGAGCCCAGTTGGCCACATAGCCACAAGCACATATCCCCAAATTCTAGGGGTTGTTGACTAGAAGTAAGGTCCTAGGGTGTGTCTATGGGGAGACTACTCCCTATTATCAGAGTGTAATGTGGTAGTAGAAATCATAAAAATTAAATATAGGAAGAAATATAATATTCAGGAAATAGATAAATATTTTTAATAAATAATAATTCGAAAAGGAATCTCATATACAATAATGATCATGTCATGTGTCTACAAAATAGTCAAAATAGGTATACAAGGTATCAGTATAATACAATTATGAAAATAAAAAAAGTATAAAAACCCTATATCCTGATAGAATCATGAGACATATATCGATCATATGCTCCCATGCTCCTAATAAATATTAGGCATAGAACTGTAGGCTCTTTCCCCTATTCCTACCTTCACCCAAATAGGTTATTTGGGTACCCATAGGAGGCCTGAATAGGGTGTGTTATATAATCCCAGTAGGTATTCACCCAAAGTATATATAAGAAATCTTGGTTGTGTAATATAAGCTAAGAATTGTGCAATATATATCAATTTCAAGCTATAAATAAATGTAAAGATCTCATGGAATGAATATTATGAAACAATTGATATTTTATAGCCCAATAAGTCTTCCAAAAAAATAAGTTTCATACTCTTACAACAAGACAATATTAAATTAAACTGATGTAAGCACCATGACCATGTTGTATACACTCCATCTAATATCATCCATGACCATACCGTATAATCTTTAAATCAAAGCGACGTTGTACATGTCTAAAAACCATAAGTGTCAAATTTTCCATGGTTATGACATACAACCAATCATGTCACATTTTCCATAGTCACATCGTATATCAGAAGTTTCAAACCCCTCAGGACTGGAAACTAGGTGTAGAGGACCAAGGCATCCTCATCAAGTCACAGGATCATCTCGATAGAAACTCTATTAGGCTTGAATTGGGGTCCAAGGAATATGTCAACAAACTATGTCCAATGTGAGCCTAAAAAAATCAGTTTCAAGGGGTATCAAGGCCCAAGGAATACCATGTATTCATAATCCAAGTCGCATACATGTCCAATGTATTCTCTACTACTATCATGAACCATGGTGTAGCACACCCATGCTGTCTTATGAAATCATTCATCATTCACCACATTTATCATTTCAACAATACATATTTAATTATTTTAACCACTCATATCACAATTCATATTAAATTTCATTACATGACTTTACCCACTCTTATAGTAATTTCATGTAAACCATATAATCAAAATAATCAAGATTAAAAGGATAAAAACCATCTCTTATTTAACTAATTCAGTTCAATTAATTTATTAATATGATTCCTATAATTAGGAAATAACTAAATCACCCCATGTGTAGTTTAATAAAGAAATAGAAAAAAGAAATTCACATGGCACACCCCATGGGTGGCCTTGGTTGGGGAAAAACCTCCAACATGTCTAAAAAAATGAAGGGCATCCCCCATGTAACAGCCCAAGATTTTATAAAAAAATATTCTTTTTAATTTTATTAAAGTCTTGTGTTGTACGCTACACCAAAAGGAGCTTGCACAACACGCATCCTTGACTTGCCTTGCATTACACGCAATCACGACCTTCCTCGATAGCGTGTGTAATACGCAATACCGAGTTTCACTAAACAACGATATGCTATTAAAATATTATTAAAACTAGCCGTTATGAATAGTAATAACCACTTTTTAAAACTCTGTAAATCTTATTTTTCAAAATGAACTTCATTTTTTGATTCGGAGTATCGAATTTAGCCTAAGGTGAAATTTTGGTACATTTTGGATAACTTTCATATTCTGATGAATAGTGAAAATTACTAAATTATAATTAAAAAAAACTTTTTTAATCGAAATAATTAATAGTGATAAATTATTAATTTGAGTGGTTTTAAAGTATATTTAGAATATATTTTTACAATTTAATACAATGTTGGTCATTGGATGTAATTTCACATTTAAACCAGACATAATCAAGTGTCAATCTTTTGATAGATATTGTTTCTTAAAAACACGCTATTTGTTTTAACAGCGGGATTTAATTATAAAATTAATTAATGCAACTTCTATGTTATGAATTTGGTAAAATAGACTTCATTTTTGAATTCAGAATATGAAATATTGCTTAGGATGAAATTTTGGCATTTTTCTGAAAACCTTCATTTTTTGATGAATAGTGAAACTACTAAGTGGTAGTTAAAAAACTGAATTTTTCATAAAACTTAATTTTACCGCTTCTGTGAATGGAATTTCAAAAATCCGAGAGACACGGTTGATGTCAGTAAGTAAAATGTGGTTCAATGAGATGAAAATAATTTTTGGTGAATAGTAACTTTTTACTTTTATTTACCACGGTTAAAAGTAAATAGGGTAATTAAGGGTAAGAATGATATTAATATTACCCTAACACATGTCCTAATTCTATTGGACAAGTGTATCTCGACCAAAAACAACCTTAAGTTTAAAATATTATCATTTCGGCCCACTTGGATTAGATTATGACATTTAATATTATATTATTTAATGAATAGTTAAAATAGTTAAAATCAAAGTTTAATAACTAAAACATTTTTAATATGGGGTTATACATAAGATAAATTCGACTATAAATATTCATTAGAAAGATAAAAAGATTTCCTACATAATGATATTTTATTTATAATTTTTAGACTTTAAATAAATTAATTTATTTATGACACAACGATGATGCAGTAATTACCCTTTTAAGGAAATATTAACATAATTGATGTTATAAATGCTCAAATGAATGTAATTTGAGACTTTTTATGAATTCCACTAATTTTCTAGGTAACTGTGATATATTAATGTTGATTTAATCAACTTGGTTCGAACATATAATTCTGTTATGACTTTCACAAAAATCATATATCAAATAGTGTCAAAATTGACACAAAATAGTTTTTAAATCAAATATTATATTATTAATTGTTATTGTATTCCTAAAAATCTAAGGTTCGGCCAAATGACTTAGATAAGGATATATATATTAATAATAAACAATTTGGGGTTCGTTTGGCATGTTATAGTAAGTGTATTAACCATATAGTGAAAGAAAACAAAAAGACACGGTAAAAGTTAAATTAATTAACTTAGAGTTAAATCTAATTGATAAGGTTAAAATAATACCCTAAACTTGTCTAAATCCTATTGGTTGATAGTATTTCGACCCATCCCCACTTTAGCTTCGAAATAAGACCCTTTGGAACCATTATAAACCGATTTTGACTTTAATATAAAATAATATTTTGAGATATTCCTAAGGTGCCCCTCTCCTCCCTTATAAAAGGGCACCTCCTCCCCCTCCTCCTCACACCAATTTGAGCACTCAAGCTCGGCCAACCCCTGCCATTTTCTCCTCTCCACTTCCCTAGAATAATCCTAGAGGTCCTGGTCTTCTCAAAAGACCAATCTTAGTTCCTTAAGTAGAGGATTCAAAGAGGTGTTCCAAAGAAGAGGAGCTTCGGACACGAACAAAGCAAATCGGACCTAAGGTAAGGGAAATATCACAATCTCATTTTTATTCGAGATTGTTTATTCGTAAGTATTTACTGGGGTGTATTTTATCATCCACATCCATGTTTCATCAATATGTAATATTATTTCCATCCAACTACAATTGTTTAAATCCATTTTTACCCTTCGGTGAGTTTTTAGTAATATCTATGAAAGGAATCTTTTGTCATACGAGGTACTTTTTGACTTTTCCGACAAAAGTACGAAGAATGTTTTTTTAACTTATACGGCATGAATGTATTTCTAAAACATTATTTCCAAGAAGATTCCTTTACAAGTTTTCAAGTTTATTTTTAATCAACTTCTTTTATTTTAAAGTTGTATGACATGTTATGAAAGGAAAAATGTTTTTGAAGAAGAAAGGATATTTTCCTCAAGAATGGAGTTCAAGTGTTTTATCAAAATTATTTTCCATCTAAGATAACAAAGGGTTCTGTTTTTATCCCTATTATTACATTGATTTGATCATGTTGTGATGGAATTATTTTTATGAATTCCTTTATCTTATATGAATTGATTTATGATGTCATGATGTTTCAAGAATCCCATTTTTATTACATGTGTTATGCGATGATGTATGTTTTATGATTATGTGGCACACATAAGAAAGGATTCATTATAAGATGGGTGGGACCTATATCTCCCCCCAATGCATTGGGTAATGATTTTATATCTCATGAGATAGACATGGCTGGAATGGTAGGTTATACCGGTTCAGTGAAACAGGACTGAAACGAGGGTTACTCGATTCAGAAAGGGACTTTGTCCACTAAGATAGTCTTGGAAATGAGTCTTGACTAACAAGAAATGATTCTCTATGATTATGTGTGAATGCCACAAAGTTTCATGTTTTATGTTATTATTATTGTGATTACATTTCACTGCCATGATTTACCCCATGTTATGAAATTATGATCTCTTTTGCAGGTTAAGATTTCCAAAAGTTATGTGCTTATGTATATGATGTGATTGATATTTCTTTTGTTTACCCTTACTGAGCATTTGAGCTCACCCTTTTATGTTTTCTTTTCCCCAGGATATAAAGAAAGGTTTTAGGTATAAAAAAAAAGAAGATCTTTATGGGAGATGTTGAAGATCTTTCACCACGATTAGAAGATTATATTCCGAGTTTCCAAAGACACTAAACTATTACGGTCCTTGTGTGTGTGTTTTTTTTATGTACTAAGTATTCCGCAAATGTAATGTCCATGTACGTCAAGATACGGGTCTCTACAGTTGGTATCAGAGGAAAGGTTTAGTCAACCTTTGGAAACTAGGATGCGAAAACGTTAGTGAGATCCCTAGAGATATTTCTAAGGTATGTCTAGGGATGTCTCTAAGGTTAAGTATACGTATAGGTTATAGTCCTAGAATTTCTCTAAAGATCTTAGAATTTAACCTAAGATGTTAGATATTGAGGGTACTACCCCTTTATTATGTTGTTTTCCCTAGCATGATTTTTGCCTCTCACACTATTCTTTTGGGGTTTTAGACGATGGCTGGAACCCGAAGGAACCGTGTTGATCAATGCAATGGACAATGCAATGATTGTCCCCCTGAGCAACCAAACGATATGGGAGCTGGAATGCAAAATCTTGTAGCCATGCTCACACAACTTTCTCAAGCTATGAATCATGCAGGACTTCCAAACGAGCAAAGGAAGGAGCAACATTCTGTTGAATCCTTCATGAGGCAGCGTCCGCCTTCTTTCAGTGGGTCTACTGATCCATTAGTTGCTGAACAATGGATTAGTACTACTGAAAAGATATTTTCAGTTCTTCAATGTTCTGAACATGATAAAGTCATCTTAGCAGTATATCCTTTGGAAGGTGAAGCTGATCAATGGTGGAATCTTATCAAGAATATGAGGCAAAGAGATGAAATTGATTCCATGGAATGGGACGAGTTCAAGAACTTGTTTTTCAGTAAGTACTTCCCTCGTATTCTTCGAACGAAGATGGAGAAGGAGTTTCTTGAACTAAAGCAAAAGGATGATGAATCTGTTGGTATATACGAAGCGAATTTTACAAGACTTGCAAGGTACGCTTCTGGTATTATCATCCAACCTGAAAGTAAAGTTGATCGATTTTTCAGTGGCTTAAAACCAAGTCTTCGAAGGGCATTAGCTATAAGAGACTTCAGTAGCTATGAAGAAATTGTGCGTTGTGCTATCAAGGTAGAAATGGAAGTTGGTGTTACATATCCATCTCATGGGTTTGACAAGAAACGAAAGATGGAGTTCAAGGAGAAAACTCAGAATAATGGTGAAAAGAAGATGAATGTTTCCTTATGCACAAAGTGTGGAAAGAAGCATGATGGAGATTGTCTTAAAGGGACTAGAAAATGTTTTAAGTGTGGAAAAGAAGGTCATCGAGCAGCTGAGTGTCGAAGTAATGGAAAATGGGATTCTAATGAAGTGAATAAAGCAAACACTGCAGAGAACGTACAACCAACACTTCAATGCTTCAAGTGCAAGGAAATGGGGCATTATGCTAATAAATGCCCTAATCCAAGGGTTAGTGATGATCGACATGAGCAACCGCTTAAGGCAAAGGACAAAGGGAAGTCACATGCGATCACTATTGGCAATGTTGAATATGACAACGATGTGGTGGAATGATTAAGTGTTTATGTAATGGGATTCCAAAATAATGTTGTATCTTGGAATATTGGAATATTTATGTATTGGTCTAATGTGGTATTCAAAGTGATTGAGATATTATGTGCATAATGAAGGGAAAACGAGAAAATGAAATGTTTAACAGTATTCGTGAGCTCATGATTGATATAAGGACTAAGTGATATCATGGTTTGAGTATATAGAATTTTGAGGATTTTGGTATGTGGAAAGTGTTAACTTTAAACTGCATTCATGTTTTCACTAAGGTATTCAAGAGAATACATGATTAAGGCCTTTGAATGTTTGGAATGTGACCAACAAGACATATATATGGGGATTAACGATAGTATTAAATCTCTGGTAATCGTTTTCACTATATTATGAGAGTCGACTGCAGTATTATGGATAAGCCTAAAAGATTGGAATGGATTATGTTGGACATAAGTTAGTATTGTTTGTTTTTTCGATATTATTGATGGAATGTTATATAGTTTTGGAAAAAGGACAACCTACAGGACGGGCGACAGCCCATCGCGTCGGACAAGGTCGTAGGAATCGAACCCACAACCGAAGTGCGACTGGCCTTTATCGCCTACCACTGGCCTACAGGAAGTCCCTGTTCAGTAGAAACTAGTTTTATTATATTAAGCAGTATGATATATGAAGTATAAGTCCATTTTAGGAACTATATATGATTAATCTCACTATAGATCGACTTATGTATATAATTTTTGCTAACCTTTTGTTTGAGACAGATGGAATGACCTGTCATTCTATCACATGATCTGCTAACACTTCACGAATAACAAATTCAACTTCATTTATTTAAGATATGAAGTGGAAATTGTTCTAGGCATGAACAATAGTGAGATTGTACCAAAATAAAGAAAGTATTTATTCCAATTCAAATTTTCAACTTTAGGGAAATGATCTTGAAAACCAAAAATGTTGTCCTAGTGATCTTATACCTGATGAATCGGATGGTACCTTAGATCGTCACAAATTTATGGATTTGTGATTACTGGCTTTTCCATAGCCATGTTCTCTACCACTCTCCATCAGAACATGATGGTTAGATTTCTCTTCCATATCCATATTTTCACCTATGTGGAAACCCAATGATTAGTTTATTTGGGTAACCGTTACGTTTCATACTTTTGTTTTTAAAGATTGGTTTTGATATTCCTTTTTACGATGTGGGTTTCTATTAAAGAAACTTTCGAATAGTAAACCATTTATAACCCCGACGAATTTCGAGGGCGAAATTCATTTTAAGGGGGGTAGAATGTAACAGCCCAAGATTTTATAAAAAAATATTCTTTTTAATTTTATTAAAGTCTTGTGTTGTACGCTACACCAAAAGGAGCTTGCACAACACGCATCCTTGACTTGCCTTGCATTACACGCAATCACGACCTTCCTCGATAGCGTGTGTAATACGCAATACCGAGTTTCACTAAACAACGATATGCTATTAAAATATTATTAAAACTAGCCGTTATGAATAGTAATAACCACTTTTTAAAACTCTGTAAATCTTATTTTTCAAAATGAACTTCATTTTTTGATTCGGAGTATCGAATTTAGCCTAAGGTGAAATTTTGGTACATTTCGGATAACTTTCATATTCTGATGAATAGTGAAAATTACTAAATTATAATTAAAAACAACTTTTTTAATCGAAATAATTAATAGTGATAAATTATTAATTTGAGTGGTTTTAAAGTATATTTAGAATATATTTTTACAATTTAATACAATTTTGGTCATTGTATGTAATTTCACATTTAAACCAGACATAATCAAGTGTCAATCTTTTGATAGATATTGTTTCTTAAAAACACGCTATTTGTTTTAACAGCGGGATTTAATTATAAAATTAATTAATGCAACTTCTATGTTATGAATTTGGTAAAATAGACTTCATTTTTTGAATTCGTAATATGAAATATAGCTTAGGATAAAATTTTGGCATTTTTCTAAAAACCTTCATTTTTTGATGAATAGTGAAACTACTAAGTGGTAGTTAAAAAACTGAATTTTTCATAAAACTTAATTTTACCGCTTCTGTGAATGGAATTTCAAAAATCCGAGAGACACGGTTGATGTCAGTAAGTAAAATGTGGTTCAATGAGATTAAAATAATTTTTGGTGAATAGTACCTTTTTACTTTTATTTACCACGGTTAAAAGTAAATAGGGTAATTAAGGGTAAGAATGATATTAATATTACCCTAACACATGTCCTAATTCTATTGGACAAGTGTATCTCGACCAAAAACAACCTTAAGTGTAAAATATTATCATTTAGGCCCACTTGGATTAGATTATGACATTTAATATTATATTATTTAATGAATAGTTAAAATAGTTAAAATCAAAGTTTAATAACTAAAACATTTTTAATATGGGGTTATACATAAGATAAATTCGACTATAAATATTCATTAGAAAGCTAAAAAGATTTCCTACATAATGATATTTTATTTATAATTTTTAGACTTTAAATAAATTAATTTATTTATGACACAATGATGATGCAGTAATTACCCTTTTAAGGAAATATTAACATAATTGATGTTATAAATGCTCAAATGAATGTAATTTGAGACTTTTTATGAATTAAACTAATTTTCTAGGTTACTATGATATATTAATGTTGATTTAATCAACTTGTTTCGAACATATAATTCTGTTATGACTTTCACAAAAATCATATATCAAATAGTGTCAAAATTGACACAAAATAGTTTTTAAATCAAATATTATATTATTAATTGTTATTGTATTCCTAAAAATCTAAGGTTCGGCCAAATGACTTAGATAAGGATATATATATTAATAATAAACAATTTGGGGTTCTTTTGGCATGTTATAGTAAGTGTATTAACCATATAGTTAAAGAAAACAAAAAGACACCGTAAAAGTTAAATTAATTAACTTAGAGTTAAATCTAATTGATAAGGTTAAAATAATACCCTAAACTTGTCTAAATCCTATTGGTTGATAGGATTTCGACCCATCCCCACTTTAGCTTCAAAATAAGACCCTTTGGAACCATTATAAACCGATTTTGACTTTAATATAAAATAATATTTTGAGATATTCCTAAGGTGCCCCTCTCCTCCCTTATAAAAGGGCACCTCCTCCCCCTCCTCCTCACACCAATTTGAGCACTCAATCTCAGCCAACCCCTGCCATTTCTCCTCTCCACTTCCCTAGAATAATCCTAGAGGTCCTGGTCTTCTCCAAAGACCAATCTTAGTTCCTTAAGTGGAGGATTCAAAGAGGCGTTCCAAAGAAGAGGAGCTTCGGACACGAACAAAGCAAATCGGACCTAAGGTAAGGGAAATATCACAATCTCATTTTTATCCGAGATTGTTTATTCGTAAGTATTTACTGGGGTGTATTTTATCATCCACATCCATGTTTCATCAATATGTAATATTATTTCCATCCAACTACAATTGTTTAAATCCATTTTTACCCTTCGGTGAGTTTTTAGTAATATCTATGAAAGAAATCTTTTGTCATACGAGGTACTTTTTGACTTTTCCGACAAAAGTACGAAGAATGTTTTTTTAACTTATACGGCATGAATGGATTTCTAAAACATTATTTCCAAGAAGATTCCTTTACAAGTTTTCAAGTTTATTTTTAATCAACTTCTTTTATTTTAAAGTTGTATGACATGTTATGAAAGGAAAAATGTTTTTGAAGAAGAAAGGATATTTTCCTCAAGAATGGAGTTCAAGTGTTTTATCAAAATTATTTTCCATCTAAGATAACAAAGGGTTCTGTTTTTATCCCTATTATTACATTGATTTGATCATGTTGTGATGGAATTATTTTTATGAATTCCTTTATCTTATATGAATTGATTTATGATGTCATGATGTTTCAAGAATCCCATTTTTGTTACATGTGTTATGCGATGATGTATGTTTTATGATTATGTGGCACACATAAGAAAGGATTCATTATAAGATGGGTGGGACCTATATCTCCCTCCAATGCATTGGGTAATGATTTTATATCTCATGAGATAGACATGGCTGGAATGGTAGGTTATACCGGTTCAGTGAAACAGGACTGAAACGAGGGTTACTCGATTCAGAAAGGGACTTTGTCCACTAAGATAGTCTTGGAAATGAGTCTTGACTAACAAGAAATGATTCTCTATGATTATGTGTGAATGCCACAAAGTTTCATGTTTTATGTTATGATTATTGTGATTACATTTCACTGCCATGATTTACCCCATGTTATGAAATTATGATCTCTTTTGCAGGTTAAGATTTCCAAAAGTTATGTGCTTATGTATATGATGTGATTGATATTTCTTTTGTTTACCCTTACTGAGCATTTGAGCTCACCCTTTTATGTTTTCTTTTCCCCAGGATATAAAAAAAGGTTTTAGGTATAAAAAAAAGAAGATCTTTATGGGAGATGTTGAAGATCTTTCACCACGATTAGAAGATTATATTCCAAGTTTCCAAAGACACTAAACTATTACGGTCCTTGTGTGTGTGTTTTTGTTATGTACTAAGTATTCCGCAAATTTAATGTCCATGTACGTCAAGATACGGGTCTCTACACCCCATATGTTCCATTTCGTATAATTAAATTATTCAATTAATTTTTGGGGTCACATTGGAAATTATAGTGGGAATAAAAATAGATAATAGCACTAGAAACACAAAACCTCAAGGTAATAGTATAGACCTCCTACCATAGGTTTGTGGTAGATTTCTCATCTAGTATCATCTTCTGATTTGACTAGGATCAGAAGAAAAATGAAGAATGGATGAAAACCATGAAAATAGGGAAACATATATTGAACCTAAATAGAATATCTGATATGAAGAAAACATAAGAATGATATAAAAGGAATTGATTACTCACTTGCGTGGATCCAATGAGACAAACAATGATCGATTCTGAGTTAATATAATGAAATGGCATCGAAACCCATATTTTGGATCATTGAGGAGCTCTCCCATAGGTGTTGTCTTATGGAAACAAAAAGGGGCAGGAAGGGTTAAATATAAACTCATTAAGGTGGAAATGGAAATTTTTCTACAAATTCCTAGGCTACATAGTTTGAAAAAAGGGTGGGAGAAACCTTGCACCAACCACATGCCCTTCACTTTAAAGAGGGTCACCTCTCTTGGTTAGTGCACATGATTTTCCACACCATGTGAAAACCATGTCATTAAGATATTTTAAAATTTGAAGGTTCCTTATATGGGTGTCCACCTACATATTAATGGTTTTATCAAATTGTGTGGCCTATATCTCCCATGTGTCTATCCTAGCATGGTTAGTTGTAACTGTGCAGCCTTTACCACATGATTCCTACTACCCGTGCGACCTACCTTATTTTTTTAAAAAAGGTGTTTTATTGGATCTGATGAAGCCCTAGAAACCCCCAAAAACACATATGATCAATTTGGGTACTGAAAACAGGTCATAAAGAATAATTTAAATAGAAACCAAAAGGATCTTTACCTCATACGAAATTATAGGATCTTACAATTATACACCCAAAACGATTTGGAAGGATAAAGGAAATGATAGATAGTTTTTCCGATAGATAAGTAAAATACAAAAACCATCTAAATAAATCAATTGGATTATTATATTTTTAAAATATCCCCAATCATGAATTGGATATGAAAAATGAAAACTATTTTGAGTAAAAAAACTTTTTTAGAGTTTTAGGAAAATCACATTAGAAATAAAAAATATCCCAGATCTTTAGAAATCATTTTAAAATTTATATTTTATAAATATTCGATCAAAAAAAAATTGAAACATTGAAAATTTAGAGATCATTATTCATATAAAATGATAAAGGTGGTGGAATAACATCTTCACATGTAAATATTAAAATGTTAATATTTTCCCAATTTTAATGAAAATGATTGATACAAAACATGTTTAAATTTATTAAAAATTTATAAAATAAGATAAAGTAGTAGAAAATTACCTTAATAAATTATTAAATAATATTAAGGACATTTATATGATAAAAAAATAAAAATGTGCATTGAATTAAAGATATTACTAGATGATAATGAGAGATGGGGTCTGTTACACTTACAAGAAACACTTCTTATAAAAATAGATGTCAAGGGGAAACTAAATTTTGATGGGATGTAAAACCACAAGAATATAAAATTAAAATGTTTAAGATTTTTATATAGAATAATAATTCACTAGATAGATCATATTTTTGAAACAATCATGATTTTGAAAATAAGCATAGAGATCAAAACTCTTATTGTTTGAGTAACATTTTTATCAAACCCCCTTTCAATTTTTGTATCTTTTGAATCAAATTAAATTTAAATAAATTCAATGATATGTATATAGAAACACTATGAATATGGTAAAATAAATTCATTATGTATTATTCTTCCATGTTATCTTATCATGGTTCACAATAACAAATAAGTCTCAATAAATTAAATTTGACACAATAAACTCCCTTTCCACAATTTCTGCTTAGTCAAAATGCACTATATGATCCTTTACAACAAGATCTTCAATATTAATAACCAATTTTACAAAAAAAATCCTATGTACTACATTTAAAAAAATTAATTTATATTTATTATTTATATGTATATTATTTAGTTACTATCTATTTTCGATATATAGTGTTAGTAATTTTGATCATTATGAAGTAGTTTGTAATAGTTGTGTTTCTTTCATTCTTCACACAAATTTTTTCATTCTAAGATCATAAAAGGTACTATATTTATTTAATAATAATTATTTATTGAATTATATTTTCATTCTATGGTATTTTTTATTATGATCCTAAAATATGAATTTGGTGATGAGGATGTTTCTATGATTCTTATTAAATGAAAAGTGATTTCTTTAGAAAGGGTTAATTTTTTATATGACCATTTTAGAACCTTGAAAACTAATTATTTCATTACTTATAAAATATATTACCAAAAATTACATTCCCATATTCGTCCGTGAAATAAATTTATTTCACTATTTAATTGGGTAGTTAAACCATCCCAAATAAGAAAATATCGTAATTAATGGATGATAAAGAATTGATTTAGTTGTAATATTATAATTTTGAAAAGTAATTATATTATTAGTGTTTATTAGTTTGAAATGTGAAAATTTATAAATATTTAGAAGAATAATATAACTTATATAAAGTTATTTCATAGTACTAAAAAATCACTTTTTTCTCTATGAATTCTTTTTTGGATGGTTGAATTTACCATAGCTATTTATTTCTTATATTGTATATATGTTATCAAATATATCTTTACAAAACCCTAATAATTTCATAAAAATGATATTTATCCATTTCACCCATTATCATTACCATCCATGTATAGATAAGGTGAATTTGAAAATAGAAATAAACAATTCCATGGAGGCGGCATTATATAAGTTGGCATTGATATTGATATCAATTTCAATATAATGGAAGAAATGGGTAATGTGGTTTGTATTTTCATAATTTATAATATATCATAAATATTAAAATTATATATTAAATTCCTTATTATTATCATCCTTTTAATGAGATGAAAGAAAAAGAAACATGTTGCATTGTGGTGGAAGTTGTCCACAAAGTGCATGAATGATAGATTACTTTTTCTTAATAAAAAAGGGAAAAGTGGTTAGTGCTTCTACAATAATTATAAAAACCTAAAAGTATAATATTTATAATTATTTTATCATTTTAATATGGTAAAATTTATTTTGAGTAAGAAAAAGTTAACATAAAGAATAAGAAGTATGAAAGGAGTGATTATAAATTTATACATCACTTCTTGGATTATCTCCCTTGAAAAGAGGGTTATGTTACTGAGGGATTGTATTCTAAGAAGACCATAACCACTTGAAGGTAGCTAGTCATTTTCTAGGATATGGGTGTGATAATTTTTTTCAGATTAACTATTTTTTTGTATGGCGTGAAGTAAGGATAGGAGGGCTTCTTTTATAAGTTAAAAGTAATTGCATTTTTGTAAATACCCAAAAAATAATAATAATAGGAAGTTTAACTTAAGTAAAATAGACTAATAATTGGGAAATAATGGAGAGGGTAAGGTATAAGAATAATAAAGTATTCAAATACCCCTTAACATACAATTTTTAAACATTTTTTGTGTCTTTCCCTATTGTTTTATCTATTTTTACACCTTTTGATTCTTACTCATGTCAATAGGTTTTACAAAACTGATTTATCCTTTATGAATGAAAATAATATGTTCCTTATTTCATAATTTGGAACTAATGATTTTAAATTTTAAATAAATTTTATTATAATAATTTTAAAAAAGTGCTAAAAGTAATTTTAAATTACTAAATTTATAGTTAATATAAAAAATTGTTTTAAAAAACACAACATAAGTTCTAAATTTAAAAATATTAGTTTATAAATTTAAACATGTATTTTAAAAAAATTATAAATTCAAATATAAAATAAAAAAAATTATTATGAAAAAATTTCCAAAATATTTATTTTATATACTAATAATATCCTAAAATTCAGGTTACTAAAAAATAATATTTTTACTTCTCACCGAACAAATAAATATTTTTATAAAATTTCAAAAAAAAATATTAAACAAATATTTTAATTTTAAATCCAATAAATAATTTCATTTTTACAATTCATTTTTTATCAATTTCTATTTTAACTTTTATATTAAATCATAAAATATAATGAGAAACTACCTTATATGAAAATAAATTTTTAAAGTATTATCCATCTTAATCTTACATCCTATCAATTAGTAATCAAATTAGTAAAATTATTTTATATATATTGTTAATATAAATATATATAACATATTTTTTATTAAATAATCAAAATTAATTTTATTTTTTTGAAACAATATTATTAAAATGATAATGATAATGATATTAATGCATTAGTACATATACATCCTTTTCCATTAGAAATAAAAAATAAAAAATTTAAAAAATACATGTGATAAATTAATTTTTACATTAATATTTACCTAATCATATCATCTTAATTTCTAGTCGCATATCCCCTTAATATATATAGGTGTGATTTAAGCATAAGTTAATCATTTTCAGTAGTCGAGGGTGAATTTGATTGTATATATATCATATTAATTTTGATGTGGTTGAATTTATCTTGCATAATATTTCACACATACCATTTTTTTCAAGTTTTCAATGGTCTTTATCAAGGGAAAACCCTAAAAAAATATACCTCCTTCCCAAACATGGATAAATGAGCTTCATAAGGAATAATTTAGATAGATTATTCCATTTCTTTCCTTCATGGATTTCCTAATATTGTAACTTCGTTTTATACTTGATCATTTATTCAAAATATTTTAATGGTCAAATTTTATTTTAACATGTCATTGTTTCATTTTATTTCAGTGTGGGGTATAGAATAATATATTAACATAATATTTATACGAGTAAAATACATTAATAAATCACATATTACTGTAGTTTTTAATTTTTATTGGTTTTCATGGGAAAACATTCTTAATTTTGAATGAATGTTTTTGAGTTTTATTTTGGGTAATATGTGTTTCCCCAGTGATTTTGAAAGCTTTATTTTCTATGTTGATGTTTCAAATAAATAGTAAATAACTTAGTATCCCAAGTTTGTTTCAGATATTATAGTTAGTATCCTAATTTTATTTTCACAATTCTCATTGACAGTCAGAAAATTTTATTTGATAGAATTTATTTTTCTAATTATCCGAAAAAATATATTTTCACAGGTTCATTTTCTAGTTCTTTCAATATTCGGGACATTCATAAGCTACAAGTAGTGAATACACCCCAAGATCAATGTAAATATTTTCTTTAGTGCAAGGATATCCCCCACCAAATTATATTTTCTCACATGGAAAGTCTAGAATAATGAATTCCCTATAGAGGACTGCATTCAACAGAGGGGGGTTAGTCTCACCTCAAAGTTTTGGTTCTACAAGGAGTCAGGTACTAAATATTTAGCGCATTTGTTTTTCAACAGTAATTGGGATAATGTGTTCTGGGTGGAGTTTAGATAGTTGGTGGGATGGTCCAATCAGGCAGTGTTTATAGATCATTTTCTTCACTAATGGTTTTGAGGATTGGAAAAGACTAGGGCTGAATGAAAGCCTGGGAAATGATTTTCTCTTTAAAATGTTGGATGATCTGGTCAGCCAAAAATGACATAAGTCATCTTCCTACATCAGTGATTGTCACATGTATTATTCTTAGGACCAGAACATTAATAATGTATTGTTCATATTATGGAAATATTTGGGAAATTCTCCCTCTATTATGGAATTGGACCTTCAAACTGTTTTTATCTCTAATGCCCCTGCTCAAGGGAACTTGGATAAATTGGTTCCTTCCTCGATGGGGATCAAGCTGAAATTTTATGGATCCTACTATTCGAGGTCCATATATGGTGGTGGGGTGGTTAAAGACAATAAAGGCTCAGTTGTGGGAGATTTATCATCCTTCTTTGGGAATGGTGACTCATTACAGGTGGAAGATCGTACTAATCTCATAGGTCATCCGGTGTGCCACCAGAGAGCCATACCTATCAAAGAGGTAGAGATGGATTCATTATTTTTTTAAAAATCTATGTCATGTATGGGTCATGTACCTTTTTCTATTGAATATTCTATTAGATAGAAAAACCATCTATTGAATAATCACATGAGCAGACTTCACACCTGGCGCGAGGGAAATACTTGTGGAAGACTTCCTTGCTTCTAAAGCATATATTAATTAAGGAGTTTGTTTCTTTTCCGTATTTTGTTCTTTTTTTATCAAGTACATGGATTCTTTTCAGTCTGATTATTTGGGGTTACACTTTTTTAAGGCCTCATATTTTTTCTTGTACGTATTTCATATTTTCATCATTTTCTCCTACTAATAAAATAAATAATTGTTTGTAGTGATCTACAACTATCAATTGATGAAAATGGAAGTGACTATAAAGACCAAACAAATCCTAAAAAATAATTTGATATTAATATACATATCGATCTCCAACATGCTCCTACTAACCTGAAAACATTTTATAGATATGTCGGGTTAGTTGGATCCAGCTCAAAGGCTCTTGTGTAAAAGATAAAGAAAGTATACTAAAACCCATTTAACAATAATTAAAACTAAAACATCACCTAAATTGGTATAATATGATCCTATCCTTACTATGGATATCTCTCACCAAGTATCAAATACAATAGATCGTATCTTATAATAATAAATCAACAATGGGTTCCCTGATACAACTTCCCCACCTTTTTTTCTCCTCTACCCCAACATCTTATGTCCTAATACTTATATCTCCAAAATTAATCCAACCTAAAAACTCATGGTCTAAGTATTACAACAAGCATCTCAGGCATAAAATCATATCATCAACCCATATCATTTCACCACATAGTAACCATATAGTTTTCGAAAGCCACTATATCCTTTAGGACATGTATTATACTTTTGGAATTATAGCAAAAACCATTATAGCCCATACACCAAGTAAGGTACCTCAATCCATCACAACCAATACATATCATTCCTATAATAAATATTTTGATAACATACCTAGAGATACATGTGTATTGAATAAAAAAAATTTATTACACCTCTCTACACACATATATGGGAAACGAACCACCATGAATACCAAAACCTAATATCACTAAAAGAAGAGAGTGGGGTTAATGGAGTTAGTTATCCATCAATCCTTACCACTATAATATTAGGGAAACACCCTCCTAGAGTCCACTAGGTGTTATATTACCTACCAACATTAGTGGGGTATAGTATAAAATCCAAAAAAAGATATAATATAGTACATAAACACATTATGGGAATTACCAAGTACTAAGCCCAACTAAAGCTCTCATCACTCGAACACCCAGTTTCTACTAAAAAAGACTAAATATCCTATTACACATAATAATTTGAACAATTTACATTAAATTAATTATTTTATTTTTTTCAATGAACATTTCATTTATTAAATCTTTATCCATTAATTAACATTACTTTAAGTTACATTTCATTAACCAATAAAGTGAAGTTCAAGCCTTATACAAACAATCTAAATAAATTCCATTGTTTCTCAATATTATATCATTTTAAATAAAAAAACACAAAACCCATGAGTTAAGAAATTTTATTTACCATTATCATTACCAAATCATAATTCTATGTACTCTAGGAAAACATCCTAAGATACCACGAAAGGGATGAAACCAAGAATATCGAGATGCCTCAATCTATGGGTAATGTAAATTAGTTAAATAAAAAACCTATCCATTTATCATTTTTTCATATTCACAAGAAATAATAAATACATAACCACAAAAATTGGTAATCATATTTTCAACCAGTTTAATCATATAGATACGAACCTCAACACCATCATGGATATCCCCTTGTATTTATCTGTCATAAGCATCAACTATAACCACAACATCATACATTCCCACCCATATCTCATTATCCATTCTATCCTAAAATAATATCTCAAGTATCATATCAAGATGACATATAATAAATCAATAAAATAATAATAATCAATAGGAAAATCTAGTCCCTAAAAAGGCATTTAGCCTTCATATGAAAATGGGATCTCAGGATTCCTAACACAAGGTATCCATCCTTTATAAAGAATTGGGAATTATTGGCCCCAAATATTTATCTTTATCATAAAAACTAGTTTTGGGTCCCTCTTGAATTAACTTATTCATTATTCACATGTTCCAATAACAAAAAAAACTCAAGTCATCATTTATAATAAGAAATCAAATTTTTTAAACATACCCACTAGCATAAATTAAGTTTCATTAAACTATAATAAGTTCAATTATTGATTAACCAGACTTTTCATTCATTTCATCATTTACAATAAATCTATCTTCAATATATTCTTCAATTAAATTAACACATAGAATAGAAACATTAAAAATCATGCATTTAGCATATATTTTATTACTATAAAATTATATGAATCCATGGAATCAATAAACATCTGGCCTAAAATTTTATCCAACCAAATTAATTCCACATTTAAATTATTTACCATTTTACAGTGAAATAAACTAAACCAAGAATAAATATATATGATAAAAATAATATAATAGATTACACACTATCTAAAAATTCAAGACGCAGCCCAATATCATGTGCGAAAGGAACAACATGTAATTGCTACAACTATAAAATAGTTTTATTCATTTAACTAGTTTAATATTTATTATGTTATTTCCACCACCATAAAAAGTGATAAATCCAGGAAAAATTATGATTTAATATAAAATAATGGATAATAAATGATTACCCTAACTCAAACATATGACATTCAAAAATTGGGAACGAAACGCCAATGTGGATTCCCGATCACCTCTCCCATGAGGAAACTACGATCTCCCAAGAACATCGTGTCGTGAACACTCTGGTAAAAGAAAAATAAGACTCCATTATAAATATAGAGATAAAATATAAAATTATATGAGGAATAATTGGAGGAAAAAGAGATATAATAGAGGATGAATCAAAATAAAAGTATCCATAACCTATATCGTATCCCTACATAATTTTCTATAGAAGTCAGTTCTTGAATCCAATTATAATAGGTTTAAAAATAATTCAAAAAGCTCTATGTAGTGCATATGGTGTGAGATAAGTAAGTGAGACAAAGTGGGTGTTGATTTGATTTGGTTGAATTTATAGGTAATATATTATTTTAAAGACTATGGAATAACCACTTGGAACATGCTATAGTCTATTGAAAAACAAGAGGATAACTGTGTAGTAGAAGAATTCTACATTGCACCCCCCCCCCATCAAACCATGTGCATGAGATCCATGATGATGATCTAGCTGAGATCCTATTTCTAGATTATGGGAATATGGTGCATCCAAAGACACCATTCACCAACATCCTACTTTTAGAAGAACACCCTCAAACTGCTACACTATAGTTGTTTATTCCATGTCACAACATCATGACCACCATAAAGGTCATATATTGTAGCCAACCTTAACAGTATACTCACCACTAAAAATAATATACCAACATTTTATCCTCCTGAGATCCCTTACACTATAGTACCCAAACCACATAACATAGGCATATACTATGGTGCATCCTAATGATTTTCACCGTAGTCTATCCCATTTTATCCCTAACTTCTATACCGTCTTTTAAACACCAAGAAACTCAAAGGAATCTTCTGCACGTGCATCCAACTCCCTAAAAATATAAAATAAATGGATTATAAGATTTGGGACCTTTAATTCAGAATATATCAATCCATTCATTTCTTAGATAATTGAAAACCAACACAGATATAAAAGAATGGAATGTGGTCATTCGAATAGACACACCATGAAATACCACTAAAGAATCTCTCTATCACATGATCTCAACCACCTCAATTTGAGGTATAAACCAAAAACCCTTGAAACAAAAATATCCAAACCTAAAAAACCACTAGGGGTATACCTTTCAAACATGTGTAATGTTTCCAAAAAAGACAACAAGAGGAATCCATCTCATAAAACAGAAAAAAAAAATATTCTACAACCAAAAATAAAAACTGTTACAAGAGAATTTTTCATAAACAAACTGATCGGGGTACTAATCCCATATATGTGACTCATGTTCCCTTTTACTCTCCTTCATGAATTTTTACTTCCAAATGAAATGAACCAATGGAATTGCATTCCTATGCAACACCTTATCCTACTAGTCCTAGATCTCTATAGGCCTCCCCTCAAAGGTCACATCATCATCAATACTAATCTCACCCAAATCAATGATGTGAGGGTTATCAAGTAGATAACAGAAGATATATAAAACATGAAAGACCTATTGTATCTATATCCTCTTCTGGGGGAAATTATATCTAATATATCATGTCTCTAACACAATTCAATAGCTCAAAAGCCCCCAAAAAATGATAAATCTTACTCCCATGAACAAATTTTTGGTTCCCATGATGAGGAATCACCTTGAAGAATTAATGACATATAATATCAACCTCTAGATGACTCCAATTATGATTTTCATAGGATTTATAACAATCTTGAAATTAATTAATCATATCATGAATCTATTAAATCATTCCTCTATTTCTCTATACTAGTTATAGATTTCAAATTGATGACTCTCTGATCTAAGTCCATCATATTAGATAATATCATGGTAATCCATAAAAAGTGTAAATATGTTACCATACCAATGATGGAGTGAAAACTATTATTGTTAGAAAACTAGATAAAAATTTGGTGCCTCGTCCATGAACCACCAAAATCCAGGACATAAGAACGAATCATGCCTTCAAGATTATTAATGATATGCTCAGTCTAACCATCTATATATGGAATAAAAGTAGTTATAATTAATAAATAAGAGATAAAGTCTTGCTTGATGCCTCTATAAACTTGGTTGTTAAATCATGGATTGAGATTGCATATAATAATCTTCTGGACTCTGTGGACCCTGACCACATTTTCTAGATACTACCTTGATAAAACTACCACTATGTTTGACTCACTAGTCTCTATAAAATCGATTGATTTATTTAAATGTTCCACTATCAACCATATATAGTCATAGACACCCTTATATGAAGGTATAATGGTCATTAAGTGCATTGAAATGTCCTATTATATCCATTTAGAATCATCTAACAGCTGGAGTATTCCACCAGGAGCATGGTGCTCTGTCTTCACCTTATGGATGACCAAACATCGAGACCAATATCTATAACTACATCCTTAATTTGAAGCCACTAAAACTACACTCTTAGATATCAATACATATTTTTCATTCTAGGATGTACTACTAAGGGTGGTTTTTGGATCTCATAGAGAACCGGACCATTCATTTCCAAAGGGACAAAAAGACTCCCTGGGAACAATAGTCGGCGTTGTTTATCTTAAGCCTAATCATCAGGGTAATCGCCAAAGACAACTTGGTCACTCCAGTCCTCCACCTCAGAATCCTATAAATAAGTATCCTATACCTACATCACAAATATGAATACACTATCATCTAGAAATGACAACCACTATTTACAAGCTGTCACATATTTAGATTCATTATTTAGAGTTCTTCTATCACTCTACTGAAATCCTCATATTCACACATAGTATCACTATGTGAGTTTCTTATTAGCGTATCAGCTAAAAAATTTCCATTTCATGGGGTATAGAAAATCTCTAAGTCATATTCATATAAGAAATATATCCACTATCTAGATCTGAGGGTCATGTCATGCTTGGGGAAGACATGCCTTATGATATTATGATCGATAAAAACCAAAAAATGCTCATTTATAAGGTAAAGTCACAATAAATTCTAGAAAAAACAATTTTATCTAACTCAAGATCATGGGAGAAATATTTATTCTCATGGGGATGTAACATAAAATACCTATAATAAACAACTAATCTCTAATGCATAATATCACAACCCAACCCCAGATGTGATGTGTCATCAAAAAATAACTCACTCTGCTAAAAAAGGATTATAGAACTGAAAAATTTCTTCATCATGTACTCAAAATATTCCTAGAACTATAAAATCTACAATAATTACAAATAATTTCTTTTCAAGGCTATGATAGGATTCACAACCTGAGAGAAATCAGATAAAATCCTCTATTAATAGCCTACTAGACTAAGGAAACTCAACACATCTTCAATAATCTTGGGGGATTCTATATAAATGACTACATCAATATTTTATGGATCTAAAACTAATCCTTGTTGAGACATGATATACCCCTAGAAATAGACATCAAAAGTCTGAACACAATCATCGAAAACTTAAAAAATTGTTGTTGAAAGTGAAGAACTCCCAAAATGAAATGAAGATTCTCTTCTTACTCCTCATCAAATATAGATTACACAAAGTTTTTGTCTATGAAAACCACCAAAAACCAATCCTAGAGATACCTTAATTCTATTTTCATTAAAAATATTAATCTTAATAGATCATTATTCATACCAAATAGAATTATAATGAACTCATAATGCCCATAACATAATTTTAATGTAGTCTTTGAAATACCATCATCTTTCACCTTAATCTCATGATATCCTAAACATAAATTGATATTCAAGAACCAAATAACTCTTTTTAGAGGATCAAATAAATCATCAATCCATGTAAGATGAAATAGGTTCTTCACTGTAACTTGTTTCATGTAATGTTAATTGATACAAAGATACAAACTTTCATCAGCCTTGTTCAGAAATAGGAATGGTGCACCCCATGGTAACACACTTAGCTGATCAAAACCACAATATAACAAATCATTAAGTTGAACATAGAGCTCTTGAAACATATAAGGAACCATATTATAAAGAGACATTGAGATAGTATAAACTCCCATCATTATCGTTATCCCGAACTCAATCTACCATTGACTGGGTAACACCACAACCTCTTTAGGAAAGACATCAAGATACTCTTCTATAACCCTGATAAACATCATAGGATGAAATTTCAATGAACTCAACATCATCTCATCCATCCAATATGAAAACTATGAAACATGCCTCTAACCTATATAGGGATCTCACTTGGAAATTAACACTATGGTTTGTCCATCAGCATCATTTAAAACAACCTATCTTTTGAAGAAAACCATGATATCCTTCACTAAATATATCCAATACACATTGAGTTTCATGTCATATGGATATTTTCAAAAACATAGGAAGTCTCCAAATGACTGGAAATTCCCTAGAACATGATCACTGTATAAAAATAGTTAAAAAATATGCTTAAGAACTAACTAGAGTAGTTAACACCAAGGGAACTAAAAACATCTCCAAATCAAGTCAAAAATAATACACTAAGTCATGTGATATTAAGGATTTTATATCAATTTATTCAAAAAAATCATGAATCCTTGTATAAAACAAGAAAATGGTACCTGGAATGACATTTTCCTCACCTGACGATGGAAATACTAGAGCCTAAAATTGACCGTGACATTTTCCATGACCATTATGACCCTGATGAAGGCCACCTCAATGGTCGAACTGTTTTCTCTAATGATAATAATATTATATATTTTTTCATATACCTTCCCCATATCCTCTCTTTTGATACCATTCAAGACCATCTTGATGCTTCTGCCTCACCTAAAACTACCACAATGGAGGAACCTAAAGTAGAATATCAGGCACCCACTAATTGCTCAGAATGTTTAGTCACTCTCACCCTTGATGACATAGACCTCCACATGAATATAATGAATATAATCCCATGGTGTAGCCTAGATATCCACCAACCCTATAGAAAATAAATGTTGAGGGTAGGAACCTACCCTCGCCTAACTGAAAGCTCTTCCGACTAGAAAATGGAGAACCCCATACAATATATCTACTTCATGAAGAATCTTTAATAATCCCCTCTCATGGAAATTAGGTTCTATAAAAAACATATCAATGACATATTCTCTCACCATCACATCTTTATATGTAAACAAAAACAATAGTGTACCATGTAATTGGATATTTGGATGTAAATATCCCACAAAATTTCTCTCCCCAAACTCTTCATTTGGAAATAGTTCTAAAGCCTATTGGAGAAGGGTCCTAAAATGGATCCCGAACTCCCACATTGTAGAACTTCCATGTTGAAGGTAAGTATATTCTAGTGACTATCCACCTTAATTGTTGAAGAAATAATCTTTGTTTAGAACTAGTCTCAAAAAATTTCCCACAAGACTGGCAACTCCTTATGTTCCCAAATGAATAAGAACCACTACCGCCACACTACTCCACACTGAATCATAACATCCGATGAAAATCAATACCTCTTCAGAGAATTATTCGAACTGAAAATACCTAAACCTTCTCCAACTAGTACACTATGAATGATTCTCAAATGGATCCCTCATACTTCTATATACTCTAAATCTAAAACTCTTATAATTTCCTCCTAAAACCTTCATCATTGTTGACCTCTACTCTACAGTGATCTACTTGCACAACCTGGTAAATATATTCGGTGTGAATTTGATGATGAAACCCACATGGAGTGATACCTATAAGAATAATAAATGGTTAGATAATCATAAATATATAATATGGAATAAATAACAATAATTATTTATTTTGTTATCTTTTTTAAGGTTTTAACCTATCCGAAAGTATATCCATTTAAAACACATGTGCAAAGAAGAATGATGCATGATCCTTTCTTAAGTATCTACCCCACAACCAGTATCACATCATTTAGTAGTCATGGTAAAATTAATTATTTGTGCATCATATCATAGGGGGGGCCTAAATACCCATGTCTCATCTGATCTCTCTTGTTTACATTTCTTACTAAACATAGCTAACACCATTGTCATACCAACCCATGAAGTCTCACATATGACTTACTCCAAAATCCATATTATCTCTATACATGACCCTCTAATACCTCTATTTCATAACCCCTACCCATTAATAGTACCCCTCATAAGATAGAAATAAGAGAAGGTATATAATGACAATATGACTTCTTCCCCTTATCAACCTCAAGTTGGAAACTAGCACCAAGTGTATATCATGCATACAAATGCGAGGGATTTTCATCTAAGAGAACATATGAAAGAGATAGATATGATATATTATCTAATAATATCCTTATCATAAATATAAAAGAGATACCAAGTGGGAACATAAAATATTATATATAACTGAACAACTACAATGGTATCTTTAAGTACCAAAAGATAAAAATGGAAGTTACCATGAAGCCCAAACATATTTTGTAAAACCATGATTTAGTAATATCATGCTTGGTCTTCAAAAAGATCTTACTAATCTAAAAAACTATTTATATATACATGGTATGATCATAATAGTATACTTAGTAGGATTATCCCTATATCCTCTCTTACAAGAGATAAATAAAACATACTAATGACCAGTTAATAGTATGTGAAACTAACTCTCCACCAAAAAACGTATACTACATTCCAGCCTCACTGTGGATAACTCCCACCATATTATCACATATGAGAGATCATATATTATAATAATAAATCAAAAAGGGTACCTTACTACCACTTCCCCACTAGTTTTTCAAATTTTCCCAAATGTTATACATCCTATGTCATCTCTCTCTGAATGTAAGCCATCCCATAAACACAAGGGAAAATAATCTCAACATATACATTCTGAATCACATAATGTAATAACACCATATCACATGAACATATAGTAACCAAGTAGTTTTCAAGATCCACAACATCATGTATGATGTGTATCATACATTAGGTATTAAACCTCAAACCATCACTTCCCATACACTGAGTAAGGTGCCTCAAGCCATCACAACCATTATACATCATACCAATAATAATATTTTGGATACTACAGCTGGAGATACATGTTTGTGAAATAACCACAATCCATTCCCTCTATCCTAATATATGAGAAACTATCCATGGTGTATACCAATAAATAATACTTACAAGAGAAGTGTGCAAGGCTAGAGGGGGTAGTTTTCCATCCATCCCCACCACTAGGATATTAGGGAAACACCCTCCTAGAGTCCATTGGGGGTTTGTCTACCTCCTAACATGGGTGGGGAAGTGTATGAAATCAAAAAACATACATGATATAATATATCTCGTAACCACACTATGGTAATAACCTAGTCTTAATATCAATAGTAGTTATTGTCACTCTAACACCCATATTCCATTGTTATGCACTTGATATCCTACAACACAAAAAACATTTAAATTAGTTTCATTAAATTACTTATTTAATTTTTTATCATGTAAACATTCATTCATTAATTCTTTAGTGATTAATTAAAATTATTCCAAGATATATTTCATTATCTAAAAATTAAAGATCATTCCCTCCAGGATTAATCTAAACTAACTTCACAACTTCTTAATATCATCTTATTTTCATTCTTGCAACACCAACATCATCAGTTGGGAAATTTAATTAACCATTTTTATTACCATTAAGTAATTGAAGTTACTCAAGGAAAATATCCTAAGAAACCATCCAATAGATTAAACCAGGAACATCCAGATACCTCAAGATGTAGGGAAAAGGAAATTATATAAAAACGTTATCTAGCCATCCATTATTTAAATAGATTAATTAGAAATAATCCAATATTAAGTATAATAATTGGTAAGCCCATATTCAACTTATCCCATCATCCTGGCTCAATCTCTTATACCATCATACACATCTTCATGCATCTCTTTATCAAAGTCATCAACTTCTTCCATAGCCTCGAGCCTCCCCACCCATATCTCATCATCTATCCCAAGCTCGCATCACAATGCAAGGCCAATATCTCAAGTACACATAAGGAAGAAGACAGTAAATAATTTTTAATAGGGAAATGTAGGCCCTAAAAACAAGTAATTCAGTCTTTATATAAAAACAGTCTCTCACATACCCCAATACCATCCATCTAGACTTTATAAACAAATAAGAACTCTCAGCCCAAAAAATTTATTTTTATGAAAACAATTGATTTGTATTCCAAATTAAATTATCAAATTCATTATTCATAGGATTCAACTATGAGAATCTTAAGGAATAAGCTATAAAAAGATATAAAATTCTTTAAACATAGTCTCTTGAATAATAATAGTTTCATCAAACTATGAGAAACAAAATTCTCAATTAACATTCATTTTTATTATTTCAATCATTTTAAACCGTTTTATATTTATTTTCATTATCAATTCCATTAACACGTGAAATAAAATTATTATAAAAACATGAATTTAGTATCAATTTGCTTAATGTCAGATTTTAAGAATCAAAGGATTCTTTATACATTTCTTTTAAAATAATTATCCAGAAAAATTAATTCTATATTTACATTACATACCATTTTCAAACTAATTATACATGATAAACCAATAATAAAAAATGATAACAATATTTTTGATAGATAGAACATTGTATATAAAATCAATAGGTAACCCATTATCATTGTAGAAGGCAACAACATGTGATCGTAACAACCATAAATCAATTAAACTCTCTAAAACTGTTTAATATTTATTAGTTTATTTCCACCACCATACAAATATTTATACCATGTTCAAATTATTATTTCACATAAAATAAAAGAGAAGGAATGAATCTACTAACTCAAACTTTCAAAATTATTGAACAAGAAATGGAATTCGAATGTGAGTATATAATCACCTCTCCCATGAGAAATCTATGATCAACCAAGGGAATAGTTCCTCAAAAAAATAAAAAAAATAAAACACCCTTAAAATGATGGATATAAAATTATACAACATTGTATGAGGAATGTGAC
Source organism: Viscum album (assembly GCA_963277665.1). NCBI lineage: Eukaryota > Viridiplantae > Streptophyta > Magnoliopsida > Santalales > Viscaceae > Viscum > Viscum album. Next base: position 601,421,424 of record OY728136.1, on the reverse strand, counting down.
GAGAACTATATCTAATATAAGAGATACCACATCAAAAAGAGTTGGAATATACTTTGAATCACCATGATTTAATATCTACAAGCGGAGGATTCAATTAAACAGAAATTGGATTCAAATGAATTTTAAAAGACCTCTAGGGAACCTCGGTTTTGAGAGGAAGATATAATGGACCTGATTTTTATTACATGACTATTACATTATTTTTAAGGTAAACAACAGAATAGTTTTACCAATCCAAGATCCAAAATTTTAGTGTATTTGGTAAATTGGGATCATAAATCACTTGTTCATAAAAAAATAGATACATTTATTTAATTATTTTTACTTTAGCCTTCTAAAATCTCATGTTCTCATTAGTTCATTTAATCACTATAGGATATACATCAAAAAAGTGGTGATCTAAAAGAACAATAAAATTATGAATAAGGGAAATTAATAAATATAACATGGGTGACCATAATCAACATAATCATATCAAAAGAATATAATAATAATAATGAGGGAGAAATTAGATAAATTTAAGGAATTTGGGATATGGATAAAAATGAAACATCATGTCATGGTGGTCAAATTCCACACATTGTTGTGAACAGAGCTAGAATCATGTTCATGAAAAACATATGTGAATAAATCATAATATCATCATTGTGAAAAATTTTATTTTCATGTAAAATAATAGTGAACATAATCTCATGAGATATATCACCTTAACCAATGCATTTGAAGGATAAAAAATTCAGGGCCCACCTGTCACATCATAATATTTACATAATCAAGCATGCCATATAGAATGTATAACAATGGTTATTATGAAATAACCCATGGAAAAGAATAGGAATCATAAATATTTCATAAATCATGATTTCATGAATAATCATAGAGTTCCCAAATGAAAAAGGTAAAACATATTTTGTATAAACATAATCATTCTTGAGTGGAGAAGAAATGTCTCAAGTGGAGTAAAAGATGTGTTTTAGAATGAAATGTTTATAGGGAAAATATTTTTATTTGGATTAAAAATTAAGGTTTAAAATGTATATATATAAAATAAAATGGAAGAATAGTGAATGGATTTTTAAAGAACTTTATAAGAATATCCATACAAAAAATGACATGAAAGAGGGATAACCCAAATAATGTGAGTTGGGTTTGATAATCCTCTTAACTTAAATCTTGTTTAGTTTCATCACTTTTCCACCACCTGAATAATAAAAATAGTTTTATTTAAATAGTGAACCATGATTTAATTATGTTAATTTATGTGGATATTTATTAATTAGAACATTTTTACTATATTTCTTAACTTCCATTTTTTATGCTGAGGAGTTTTAATATCATTCTTTCATTAAAGATTTCTTATTTTTCTTCGATTTCATTATTGTGTTCAAGGTAATTTATATATAAGTATAATTAATCACATATTCTTAAAATATATATATTTATACATTTATATTTCAAAAATATTTTACTATAATCATTCATAGGGTTGGTGATAAGAATCGAATTGGTAATTTCCTCATTTGTAGTTAATTGGTCATTAATGGGACATTGTCAAATGAGAGGGAATGAGAATTATAAAAATTTAATATATCATAAATATAATACATAAAGTAGGTAAAAATTATTAATATATTGTTAACATAAAATTTAATTATCCTTAAATGATTTGGATTTGAATTTTGTGGAAGAAAACAAAAGGAGGACAAGAGAGTGAGAGGGATAATTGATGAGAACACACCCTCCTCTCAGTGTTTCTTCTTCTCTACAGCATTAAAAAAACATTGATTCTTGGAGTTGAATGGATCTAGAACATCCCTAGGTATTGTAAGAGTCTAAATAGAGAATATTCTGGTAGATGATTTTTATTGTAATGTGTGGGAGGAGTGGTTTTACAAGGGGAGGGAGAGGGGTTATTTATACTCGAGGAGACATTTAATTTTAGAATAAAACATTTAAAAAATACTATATCAAAGGTAAAAAATGTAATAGTAAATTTATTACAATATCAATCGTATATAAATATTATATAATGATTTTAAGACTTTAAACCCCTTTATTATTCTAATTCACTTTGTTTATTTAAAAGGAATGTTGAAAAAAGTAAAATTTGTTATTTTAAGAGAACACTTTAGACTTTAGGCTATGGAAATTAAGATTATTATATTTTATTGATTAATTTATAAAATAAAATATTTTATTCTTGTGCCTCATGTTCTAGAAATTATTAGTTCATTATTATATGATGAATTATTTAATTTAAGATGCACCATTTATGAGAAAACTGTATTTTTACTATTCACCTACAGTTTTAAGTTTTTCAGAAAATTATAAAAAAATACCTAGGTTAATTTAAAAATTATTATTTAAAAGATTAAAATAATTTTATCAAAATAATTTTATAAAATATGTTATTTTAATTTTCAATATAAAAATTAGGATTTTTATAAAATCCTTTAAAATGCACTTTATTAAAAATCTACTTATATTTTCATTGATTTTTTAATCCTGATATTTTTTATGAAATTATAATATGTATATTTATTAAATTATTTTTGATAAATATTATTTATAATAAATTTTATAATTTGAGTTTAAATTACTTTTACAATGGTCAGGTTACTATTCTCAATGGTCAAGTTATTATTCTCAATGGTCAGGTTAATTTTCACAATAGTCAGCCTATTCTTTCAAATTACTATTACAATGGTAAAATTAGATAATATAAATTATAATTCATCCCTTCATTCATTATTCACCACAATTCCTATCAATGTTTAACAATTCAATTTTCTATAATGTTGATTTATTTACTGATATTTTATTTCTTTTCAATATTTTTGTTTGTGGGAGGGATGATTCTAGCCTATTGGGGTGATCTAAATTTTCCCATTATAGTATTTTTATTTTCTATTTTTTCTCCCCTTTTAATATTTTGAATTTTAATGGGTTATATTTCTGACAAATTTTACAATTTTCATTAATGAAAAAATGATCTTATTGATTTCTTAAAGGTTTTATGGGTAAAATACTATATAATATAATATAATGCATATTTATTTCAAGAAAAAAATATCATTTATATACTTTGGGTTCTTTCATTCTTCCCCCATTTATAAATTTATTCCCCAAAATTTTAACTCAAATTCTTAGATAAGAATAGGTGAGGGTACGTCTATTTTATTGTTTCCTCTCATTCCCATCTCACCAATTCATACATAAAATTCATCCAAAACACTTCGAAAAGGTGAGTTGTATTGTTTCATTGAACATTGTCTATATGGCCAATATTTTCACCAGATTATCCTCATCTAAGAGGTCATTCTTCAGTTCTACCCCCTCAAAATTCAGAACATGTGAGGGGCTAAGTATGTACTTCCTCATGAGTGGTATGTGGAACACATCATGAACATGAGCTATATTTGGTGGAAGTGAGATTCAATAGGCCACTACTTCTATACGATAGAGGATATCAAAGGATATAATATACCTAGTTCTAAGCTTACCTTTCTTTCCAAATCACATGACTCTCTTCCATGGTGATATTTGATGGAAAACTTTATCTCCAACATCAGACTCCAACTCCCTTCAAGGGTTTTCAGTATATATCTTCTGAATACTCTGAGAATATTTTATATTTTTTGTATAGAATAAACCTTCTTTGTCTTATCTTTCACATGATCATGTCCATATATCTTTTTGTTATCAACTTCATCCCAAAAAGTTACAGTTCTATATCATTTCCCATACAGATCTTCATATAGATCCATTTGAATTAATGAATGGAATCTATTGTTATATAAGAACTAAAATAATGGTAGATGTCTATCCCATCCTCTTTATAATTCAATTGAGCATTCTCTCAGTATTTCCTCGAGCATCTAAATATTCCTTTTAGATTGGTCATCAATTTTTGGATGATATACCATACTAAAATTCAATTTAGTATTCAAATCATGTTGAATACAACTCCATAATTAAATGTTGACCTTGGATCTTGATCAGAGGTGATCGAAATTGTTACCCCATACATCCTCAACACATATTATTCATATATCCTTGAACATTTTTCTCTTATTTCCATATGGGTATAGGAAATGGTTTCATAATCCCCTTGGAATTAAATCTATCTTCTTTAACATTATAACATACCACGAATATTGAAATATACTTAGAAATATAATTCTTCATGTTTTCCCACCAGAAGTGTTCTCAATGATCAAATTGCATCTTGGTACTTCTAGGATGGATGGATAAATATGAGTTATACTCATTATCCAATAGCTCTTTATTTATATCAGGTGATGAATACACAAAACATTTATCTTCAAATTGAATGAAACCATCCACATAAATCTAAAACTTATGTACATTCACTTCCTTTACTTATTTCACCTTATTTTGAATCTCTAGATCATACCTTTTTTATCCTTGGTATTTTATTGGATAAATGGTGGGTAATAATTTGTAAAATTTTTGACGTATTCCACACTAATATTATTTCCAGTTATATCCTTTTCATATCTATGAAAATAAGTTCTTTCTCAATCTGTATGATGGATAGAGTAGCAGGTTATTTTCTACTAAGAGCATTAGTTGCATTGATTTCCATTCTTGGATGTTAGTGAATAGGGATATCATAGTCATTTATTATATCTAAAAATACTATTTGATGCATTTTTATCTCCTTATATTTGAATATATACTTTAGGCCCTTATAATTTATATATATTTCACACTTCTCACCAAAGTGGTAGTGCACAAAATTTTATAGTGAATATCACATTTTCTCACTCTAGATCATGTGTTAGATAGTTTTTCTCATGGATATTCTGTTTTTGTATGTCATAGTTTGTCACTTTTTCATTATTCATCATAACACAACCAAATAATTTCTTTTAAACCTCATTATATATCTAAAAATCATCTCCTCTTTTTGTTAGTTTGCATAAAGGTGTAGTGATTAGCCTCTTATTTAGCTCCTTAAATATTTCCTCACAATATTCTATCCATAAATACTTTACCCCTTTCATGTTAACTTAGTTATCAATCTTGAAAATCATATATCTTTATCAAAAAGCATAGGTAGTAACCAACATTCCTAAGAAAAATATAGATTTTCACAACACATTATGGTCTATTCCTTTATTAAATTGACATTTTCTTTGAAGGTTCCAAATACGTTCTCTCACTTATGATCATGCACCCCAAGAATGTGGCTTGCTGGAACCAAAATTCACACTTGATGAACCTATCATACATTTTCTCTTTCCTTAATGTCACTTGAAAAAACCTTAGTTTCTCTTGATATTCATCCCTGATCTTAGAGTAAATGTGAATATAATTGATAAATACCACCAAAAATTTGATGATTTAGTCTCTAAATACTGATTTCATTATATCCATGAGGATTGTAGAGGAATTAGTATGTATGTGCAGAATTACAAGGAACTCATAGTGGCCATACCATGTATGGAATTCCATCTTCTAAATATCTTCCTTCTTCACCTTATATTGATGATATCTAAAATTAGGATCCATCATTGAGAAATATAGATCTCCTTATAGTTGATTAAACAAGTCAATAATCCTTGGCAGGGGATACATGTTCTATATAGAGATCTTTATATGCTCATGTCAATCGATGCACAACCTCATTGATCCATACTATTTCATTACAAAGAGAACTAGTACACCCTAAGGTGATTCACTAGGGAATATGTAACCTCTACCAAATGTTTTTGAAGATACTTATTTAACTCCTCCACTTCAATAGGGGCCATTCTATTGGATAATTTGGAGATAGGACTGGATCTACGTATAAATTCAATTGATAACTCAACCTCAAGATCTGTGGAAATCCTGGATAACTATTAATGAAATTCAATTGGGTATTCCCTAAAAATTGTTATTTCCTCAAGTATTATGAATTCCTTTGACGTTCCAATATGATCTTGGTATGATTCATCATAGGGTATCATCACCAAAACCATTGAGGGGTTTTTCAATAGAGATTAGTGATCATAGTTTCATTTACAGAGAAGTATTGGATTGTTTAGAATATAGAAATAGATTTAATTTTCTTGAAATTTGATGTTTTTTCTACATAATGAGAGAGAATTATTGGACTTTATAGTGTAAAATTATAATAGGGGAAGGATTACAATATTTTCTGGAAGAATTTTCCCACAGACTATTATAGAATAAGAGTCTAACATTTGGGTTGAAATGATCGCTCCACTAGGAACTTTTAAAGATATCTATACTTAAAGGTATCAAGGATGTGATTCAACAATTCTAAAAACAAATTGAATATAAAGGAAAATATAGAACCATAATCAAATAAAAAAATTTCCATTATTCATTTAATAGTATGTTTACCATTAATGACTTCATTTTTATGCTCCACTTTAGTAGTTGTGATGGTATAAGTTATCCCTTTTTCTTTTGGATTTGGTGGTTTTGGATATTGACTACCCTTAATGAATTATTATTTAGTGAACTAGAATTCATAGTTCCCATGATCACTATAGTTGAGGCATTGAACTGTGGGTTGTATATTAGGAAGTTCCTTCATTTATTATATCATGTTGGCTGGGTTATTTATGACTCTTCAACATTTAAGATCTTTCTGTCCTTCTCTCCATGCACTTGAATAATTTCCCAATCCCTTTATGTTAATACCCATGGTTCTATTCTCGTATTTTTCAAACATGGGTGTTTAGATCCCATTTCCACATTTGAAATTTGAACCACTATCTATAAATTCCATTCCGATTTTCTTATCACGATTTCCAATGGAACAGTCTCCAAACTTCTTTTCTACTTTATGAGCACATCAAACCAATTCTTCATAACTCTAGATGTCTTAAAAAGAAATATACTTTTAAAGGTGTTGTTTTAATCCACTAAAGAATCTATTTATTTTTATATCATTATCGACAATAAATATCAAGTCATATATTGAAATCCATGTGAATTTTTCTTTGTAAATTGTGACATATTCAACGTCCATTTTATTTATATCTATTAATTCTCTCTCTATATTTTTTCAAATACATCAAGGGAAATACTTGTTAAGAAATATTTTCTTAATGTCTTTTCACTCTATCACTTCCACTTCATACTTTTTCTTTATTTTCTTTATCAATGACCACAATTGATTAGCTTCTCCACATAAATGATACATGTCCGGAGTCACCTTCGCCTTCTCAAAATAGTGGAGAACATAAATGATCTTCTCAATTGAGTTAATCCATTATTCCATGATAAGTGGATCGAAAGAGAATCAAAATGTAGGTGGCCATTGATCCATAAAATAATTTATAGTCAATTTCTTCTTATTGGGTGAAGGTGGACGTTCCACAAGCTTTATGATATTATTCAAAGCCTAAAAAAATTGGGTAATCATCACCATGAATTTTTTAACTCTACCTCCTTTGTCATTGGATATATAATTAGAGTAATCCTTGCATTTTACCTCACATGGGTTTTTATCTTGGACTCTCCAAGTTCCCACAATTTTCTAAAATAGAAAAAGATTTGAAAGAAACCCAATTCAACAAATCTGGAATAAATAATTCATTATTTTTCATAATTAACTCTAAAGTAATATCTTATGGGATCTCTATGTTTAGGATTTTTCTAAAATTATTCTTATAGGATGTTTTAAATTTTCATGGACTTATATATTTGGTTTTCACTAATTTTTTCTAATACTAATTTTAAAATTAACATAACTGTCACTTTGATACAATCAATAATGACCCAAATTTTTCTTACAAGTCTATTACATCATTTTTGAGATAAAAAATCATAATAGTGTTACAAATCTAGGATCCAACGGTTTAGTTTCATGGAAAAGTTAGACTCATACATCACTTGTACATAAAAAATTAACATTTATTTAAATTATTCATCTTTAACCATATAGAAGTTCAAATTGTCCTTAGTACATGTAATCACTGGGGGATATACATGAAAGAATAGGGTGATCTAAAATCCTAGTAAGAGGAATAATGGGGGACCTGAATCAATATGACATGGGTGAGCATAATAATAATCAACATATCATATTCAAAGTATCTTGATAATTATTATGAGGGGAATATTAGATAAAGTCGTGGAATATTGAATTTTAATAAAAATGAAACATCATGTCATAGTGGTTTAATTCCACAGATATTTTTGAACAAATATAACATCATGTTCATGCATATCATATGTGCATAAATCATAACATCATAATTTTAAAAGAATCTAAAATCATTTTCATGCATAGTGTATATAATATCATGAGATAAATCATGTTACTTAGTATGTTGGAGGGATATATAATTTCATTACCACCCATCCCATCATAATATTTACATAATCATGCATGCCATATAGAACGTATAACAATCATAGTCATGAAATAACATGTGGAATGGAATGAATTTCATAAGGATATCATATAGAATTATTTCATGAATAAACATGGGGTTCCCAAATATAAAAGGGAAAACATATTTAGAAAAAACATCATCATTATGGAGTTAAGAAGAAACAACTGAAGTGGAGTAAATGTGTTATATAAAGAGAAGTATTTTTAGATAATATTTGTATTTGGTTTATAAATTAAGGTGGAAACAAGTATATCCTCGAATGAAAATTAAATAATAGTTATAGCATGTTTCAGTAACATTAAAGGAATATTTATACTAAAAGTGACATCAAATAGGGATAAACCAAATAATGGGAGTTGGGTTCAAGAATCCCCATACCTTAAATCCCGTTTATTTCAACTCTTTTCCACCTCCTGAATAATAATAAAAATTTATTAAAACCATTTAACCAAAGTAAATTATGTCGATTTATAAGAATATTTATTAATTATAACTATTGGATTATATATCTTAATTTTCATTTTTTGATGGTTAAGTGTTTTGATATAATTATTTCCTTATAAATTTATTGTTTTTCTTTGATTTAGATATCATATTCCATGGTTATTTATGAATAAATATAATTAATTATATAAGATTAAAATAAATATATATATATATGCATTTATATATCATAAATAATTTATTATAACTATCCATATGGATGGTGATATAAATATAATTGTAAATGTCCTCATTGGTGGTTAACCAACCATTAACTAGACGTTGTCAAAAGATTCGGAATGGGAAGTTTGAAAATACAATATATCATAAATATAATAATTAAATTAAGTTAACATAATAAAAAAATTTAACATAATACTTGATTATACTTATAAAATTTGGGTTTTAAATTTGTGGAGGAAATGATAAAGAGGAGAGTAGAATGGGTGGGAGAATTGATGAGAACATACACGCTTCTCGATGTTGTTTGTTCTCTAGTACACTAATATCCTTTTATTATTGGATTAGTATGGATTGAAAATGCCTATAGGTATAATAAGAGTCTAAAGTGATTTTATTTGGCTATATATTTGGAATTTTAAAGTTTGGGAGGATTTTTTTTCAAGTGGAGGGAGAGGGGTTATTTGTACATGAGGATAGGGTTATTTTTAGAATAAAATAATGAATAAAATAATATATCAAAGGTAAAATTTTTATAGTGTTTTATAGAATATAAATAATATATTAATAAAATATAATTTTTTATTAAATTAAAACCATTTATAATTTGAATTCATATAGTTTACTAAAAGAAAATTGGGAGAAAATAAAGAATATTATTTTCAGGGAAAACTTTTGACTTTTGGATTTTTTAAAATTATTTTTAGGTTCAAGAATTAAGTTTATTTTATTTTAATGTATTATTTTTGATATTAAATATGTTTTGGTTGAGTCTAAATTTATATAAATTTCCAGGTCATTATTAAATCATGAATTATTTAATTTAAGATATACTCATTATGGGAAAACTATATTTTTAGTCTTCACTTGAAAATGGAATAATTTCATAAAATTTCTAAAAACATAACCCCTAGATAATTATGATGTTATGATTTAAAAAATAAAATTAAATATATTAGATAAAAAATTATAAATTAGGTGATTTTAATTTTTAATATTAAAGTTATGATTTTTATGAAATACTTTATAATATGATTCATTAAAAATATTATTATATTTATATGAGTTTTTAATAATGATATTTATTTTGTTGAATTATAATATTCAAATTTACATAAATTATTAATGATAAATATTATTTATATTAAATTTTATTATTTTGAGGACAAATTACTATTCCAACGTTCAGGTTTCTATTTCCATTGCCTAGGTTACTATTCCCAATGGTTAGCTTAATATTCTAACGGTCACATTAATATTCTAATGGTCACATTACCTAGTATACATACTAATTAATTCCTTAATTATATATTCACATAAATTACTATCGAGGTTATACATTTCCTTTTTCTACAATATCAATTGGTTTACTAATATTTTATTTATTTTCTATAGTATTCTTGGGAGGAAGGATTATAACTAATTGGGGTGATCCAAATTTTTCCAATGTAGTTTTTCTATTTTTTAGTTTTTTCCCTTATAATATTTTTAATTATAATTGGTTTAATTTATGAAATAGGTAATGATTTTAATTAATGATAAAAATAATCTTTTGGTTTCTCTATATCTTGTATATTTATAATACTAAATAATATAATATAATACACATTTGTTTTGGGAAAGAAATATAATTAATAAACTCTTTTTTGTTACAAAAGAAGTGGGAGAAAGTGGTTTTAAAATGGATATCGGAGAATTTATAGGAAATATATTCTTTTGGAAAACTAGTATAACCCTTTGGACCACAACGTGTCCAATTGAAAAACTTGAGGACTACGGCACTATGGAAGGAGATCATGCCACAGCCCCCCCCCCCCCCCCCCGGGTCAAATTATGATACCAAGATTTACAACATAGATATATCTAAGATCTTGATTTTCTAAGGAGGTACTATAGAATAGCCTAAGGCACCATGTTGTAGCCAGTTTGGTTTTAGTCAAACACCCTCGAACAGATATGTCATGGTTTCTCATACTATGTTTTAGCCTCACAGCCCCCTATAAGGGCCCATTCCATAGACAACCTCCATGGTGTAGTCACCCCTAAAGAAAAGTATCCTCATTTTATTAATCTAATATTTCTTATGCCAATGTGAACAATCCATATTATAAATACCTACACAATGGAAAAGCCAAAGGATCTGTGCCATAGGCTAACCCATTTTTTATACATCTTATACCCCATCCTAAAGACCTCAACACTCCATGGAACCTTCTTCATGTTCCTACAACACCCAAAACACTCAATGGAAAGGGATAATAGGATCATACCCCTTAAGTTTGTTATTTTTTGGTGATTTCCTCAATTATTAAATCTTAGTTTATATTTTGTATTGTATATAATTTTTACATTTTGAGGATAAATTGAATTATTATGTTTTTTAAGCAAAGAAAAGACCTCTTTTAATAGGGTATAGGGGCACCCATTATATATCCTGATGGCCCAGTGGGTATTTAGCCCATTATATGGCCTGTAGGCCAAAATTTTGGGCCCAAAGCCTATTCTATGAATAGTACTATTACAGTACCCGTCGTTGCTACAGTACCGCAAAGTACCTACCGTTTCTACAGTGCCTTGCCACCACTATAGGGACTTACTACCGCTATAGTTCTTGTTGTTGCTACAATGTCGCCACTGCTATAGTACACTACAGCGCTGCTACAGTACCTGTGCCCAATGGGTTTTGAACCACCAATTTTCATGTAGTATTATGGGGTGTTTACAACTAAGCCAAACCCTAACTACATTATCATGTTATTCTTATATTAATATAAATGTTGGTTGTTTTCTAAAAGGGTGTTAGAAGAGATATGGGGTTTATTTATTATGCTTTATTAATTCATGTGATATTTACAGGGGCTATTTATTTCTCACACCTATGTTGACATCTCATGGGAACCCAAGGTAACAATGTGAGATATCTAGGTTTATACTATACTCGTTGAGATTAATAGACTAGACTATGTCCTATTATGTATATTGTTCCCTTGCTAAGGTAGTTCCCTGATAATAATATGAGATCTCATCGGGCACTTAGTTTTTTAGGAATTAAATATAGGATAGTATTTAATTATGCACAAGATTTTTCTTGGATTATATCAGGTATTGACATAGTTATTTTCATATAATTTTTAGTTTAGTATTAATTATTCTATTTGGGGGAGTCCCACCAATACCTTATTTCACCCCTGGTTATCATCATGATTTGTGGAACCTTTAATACTATATTTGTTTCCTCTTATTAGGATTCATTAATATTACATTTCCTTCTTGAGTTTATATTTTTATTCATTCATAGTTTTTATTCCTTTTTAAATTGTTTTCAAAGGCGGATTCGGAATAATTATTTCAATATAAATAATGTAATTTTTTGTTTTATATTTGGGATTTTGAGAAAGGTGTTCAAATGTGAATAATGTATTTGGTTTCTTTTATAATATAAAAAAATCCTAATTTCAAGGTTCAATGAGTTTTCATTTATTAAGTAGTGATTCCACTTGTTTTATTTGAAAATAAACAATGATTAATTTATGGATAAAAGAATGATATTTTGTCTTTTTTACTATTTATTCTATGGAAAATCAATTTTCAAAAATAATAAAAAAAACTATCCATTATGAAATTCTTTTTATATATAATTTCATAGACTCTGTAGTGAAATACTACTGGGTGTATTTTTATCAATTCTTATATATAATAAATTATGTGTGTGTGTGTTTTAAATGATTTTATTTAAGTGTTTAGGACATTATCTTAGTTTTAATGACTTTCTTAGTCTATTGGTGGACCTTATAGTTACAGTGTGTGAAAATGGGAAACATAGATATGTTTGAGTAGTGGCTTGGGTTATTTACATATTTTTAGGATTTTTATATATAGACTATTTTAGCATGTTCTCTTTATTATTTTAGATATTGTTACATATTTATATCTCATCTTATATAAAATGGTTTCCATTATGTAAAAAACTTATGTTTTATATGTGAAAGAGAATTTTATTGGGTTAATTATTATATTTATTCCATGTTTTATTTATTATTTATTTTTACTTGTTTATTTTATATGTATTGAGTCTAATGAATAAAGACCCTATGTTGAATTCATGATACAATTTTCTCTTCATGTATATTGCTATTTAGAGATGATATTTCTCACCTATTTGTTTCATTCAACCCTTCAACACAAATTTACAGAACATGGTGTTTAGGAATGTGCTTTAAGCCTTGTGATGGAGTGTTTTGGGTAGCATGTTTTTTTATTTGAGCTAGTTTGTTACATGAAGACACAATTATAAATTTAATAATATCTTTAAATCCTTAAAAATAACAATAAATGTTACCCTTGATTAAATAAAATAACAAACACTTCTGCATTTAATATATTTTACTCCAACATGGATTTTTAGTGAGATACTCCCTAATAGGGGGTGAATCATATGATGAAAAACATTCTAAGATAATAAATTATCCTCAAAATCTATCTAACCTATATGATCTTGAACTCATAGTTAGTTGGGTGATACTTTAGTCCTATAAATTATAATGATCTGATAGTTATCATCTATTTCATTAACATTTAGTCAAATTTATGAATAATTAAATCACTGACCCTCATCAATTTATGTTGTATATAATAAAAATAAATCATACCCATAGGAAAAAACTATTTTACTTGGTTCATCATCACTATGCTAATCCAAATATATTGCAATAACCAATGATCCAATACATCATAATGTACTAAACACACTATTTAGTTGTGGGGTTTGATTAGTAAACTACAAGGCCTTAGTCTTCTCACCATACGAGGTTTTTGGATGGCTCACTACCACCTAAGTAACCCCCCTTAACTCCTCACTCTTTCTCATGGCCTAAAGAAAGTATTTCTAAAATTATATGCAATCCAAGACAAAAAAAATGCACTGTTGTTGTTATATATTGTGGGGATGGTTTCCTTTGATCTCTATGTTTCTATTTTTCATACCTATTATGAATATCTCCTTAACCAACTTTATCACCTTTCCATGATTTAAAATATATCATTATTCACTTTATTCTCTTAAATAAGAATTGTAGTGGAGTCCCTTCATTTTTAGTGTAATGTCTATAGTGCAGTTCTCCTTCACGCCACCAAGATGGGTCATCATGACACATAAAGTGAACCTTCTCATACTATGGAGGCTTAAAACTAGTATTTGGGGTCTTATAAATATAGTGGATAGATTATAACCTATGGTGTTAATTATTAATCACAATGGAAATAGGATAAAGAAATATTTATAGTTCAAGTCCAGTAGATAAATAAGAAGAATCCGAATCAATTTAATATTATCAAACCATGAAATATCATAATAAATGTAGTAATAAATTCCATATAACCCACCATCTAAAATAAATACTCAAAAAAATAATCCCAAACCCCATACTCATACCCATTTCCAAGCTCTTTCCCCTACTACAAAATCAAAAAACCTTGCGAAGGGCCCCTTTAATTTACCTATACATACATTTGTGAAGTCCTTCAATGTACCAAATGGTTTCCTAAAAAGGTTGTGAGTAAAACTCAATAGGGATCCACCAATGGTGTATAAAAATTCAAATATGAGTAATAGTGAAAAAAATGTATGATATAAAATTTAATCAATTGAAATTTAAATATAAAAAAACTAAATAACCAGCTAACCCTCAACATCCAAGTTGACACCTGGGGTTATCTATGCATTCTATGAGACAATTTAGGGTGTCTCTATCCATAACCATAAATGTACATAGTTCTAGTAACCATATATGATATAATAATTAAAATTATATACAATGTGAATTCCAATTCACATGGTTAATTACATATTCATTTCACATTAAACTAAGTATAATTCCCATGTCAAAGTCCTTAATTGCGTATTTAGTTTATAATAGGTCCAAGGTGGATTTATATACCATGGGTTAATTACACAATCAATTTACAATAGATTCAAGGATAATTCTTATTCCAATTCCAATTATATATTCTATATATCAGGTAAAATAAAGAACCAATGCATGCCATATTACCAAAAAATCCAAAATTTTAACTATTAGAAATTTTTGTTAATTAATGAAATATTATATTTATCATTCCCATTAAAATTACATTAAGATGTTACATTATGACATGTTATATTTACATTAAAATTTATCATTTCACATATCAATTTCAAAAATTAAAATGCACATACCAATTATGCCAAATTTCTATTTCACATCTCAATTATATCCAATTACAATTAACAAGTTAATTTATTCCTTAGAAAAATATTCTCATTTATTTAAAAATTAATAGGTTTGTATATTTCTAGATCTGACCAATATTCCTATATAGAAACACCTCTCGATTATCCGAAAGACCAAGGTCTTATTCACCAATGGACCAATGAGGTCCGTGGAAGGTTATAATGGGATTTAGAAAATATCAGTGGATTCATATTAAAATTGGTCACGTTAATGGTCTTTCATCATTATTTCATATTTCTCACATAATAAAAAACAAAATCATCCCTAAGGGGGGGGATTTAGACCAACTACCATAACAAAGGATAAGACGAATCCCAATGATCGAGCATCTAGATAAACACACACCACAATTGATCCCTAAGTATAGTGATTGATCCACCACAACAAGGACAAAAGAATAAAATTCTTGATAAAAATAGAGTAATTCATCAATTCCAGGAAGGACCTACCCATTCTAGTTTTTTGGATCAATGCACAGATGATGGGATCAAATGAAGATGTTAGAGAGGTTGGAGAAGCCTAGTAGAACATATCAAGATCATTAATCTCAACTTAGGGTTAATATAGGGGTTTAAAGATATAAATGGGTATTTTAGTGGAGAAAATATTATATTTCCCTTGATTTTCCCTACCCAAATTAGTTCAACTAGATAGCCAAAGGCTTCCACCAGGTAGTCGATGGTGCTAGCTAGAATGGTTATACCATTAGAAACCCCAATGGATTTTTAGTGGGTCTCCATCAGCTACCCAATGGTTCACAAATAGTTTTACAGTGGTATTTTTATTACAATATCATTTTGTATGAGAACCAATAGCTAGTTGGTGGGATTTCTTTTTCTTTACTGGGATACTTCCATATCCACTAGCTAGCTGGTGGCACTATATCATTCCCCTTATTTCATTCCACTATTATCTCTTACTAGTTAATCTACTTCAAGACCTTAAGAAACTCTGAAACATAATTTCATATTTGTTACAGGCTTATATATATATTAAAAGGAGTTAACTGAAAATTAAAAGGGAAAGGTACCATGATAGAGGGTGGGATATTACATTCAGATATTGAAATATGAATAATTATATAACATAAATTTCACTAATTCTTGATAAATTTGTCACATTTCTCAATTAATGATATAAAATTATATATTGGTATATGAAAAAATATTAACAACATTCTCCTTTAAATCAAAGTTAATTTTTTATATTGAATCACCTTATTTTTTCCCTTAAAAATAAGAAATGTGAATACGAAATCTTGATGAGTTTACATATTTATAGAGTTAACAAAACTATCATGGCATCCCCTTTATCTCCCTATGAAAACTTGAATATGAGCCCCTATATCCATGTGTACCTTCATGGTATGTTTTCTTCCTTCATGATATGAAATCAATATCATTTTCTTCATAGATCACAACTATAAAACTTGTCATGGAGGAATACTTTGGCGTACTTATTTGACTAGTGAACCATTCCTTGACTCTATTCATCATGGAATAAACCAATAAAAAATATCAAAATCCCATGACATAATATTCATTTTCTCCCTTTCATAGTGTGATATCATTTATTTGTATGCTTGGAAACCAGTGCACAGTGCGTCTTTCATTCCATAACATAAAAAACTATTTCCAAATATAACCACAGTGAGGATTTTCTTTCTAATTAATATACCACTCTTCTAATCCCATTAAATTTTAAGAATATATTTGTATCTCGTAAAATATTAAAAATTTCATAGGTTCATTCAAGATTACTTTTATTTATCATGTTAATGACCCTTATGTATCATAGAGATGATATTTTTTTATACCTCTGCCTTTTATCCTGGTTATTATTGTGGGTTTGTTAAGATTAACTTTAGTCATACAAGGACATGTTTCTATAGATATTTATTCAATTAATTTTTCAAAAATATAGTGACTCTTATATAACATGGTGTGGGAAATAATTTTCTAAATTCCACCATTTGAGCTTGTATAAATACTATATATAGGCAATGTTGCCTTAATATACACACTTCCTCTTCTATTTCATTTATATGGAGTGACCTATGTAACTTTAATTATTCCATTAGTAAACTTTTCATACACCATTTTGTTCTCTAATAAATTTCCATTTTCCAATATTATTCTCAATATATTTTTACATATAGTGAATAATTACCCTTATTACTTGACTCCTGTACTCACATCATTGTATCTTCCTCTTCTAATATTATAATTCTATAACTTTTACACCACATAAAGATTTTCAGAATATATCTCATGAACTTGAGAATAACTTATGGACTTATAATTTTTATATAAAAAACCACAACTTCCTCATCTATATAACTTATGGTCCTTCTCCACTTCTACTTTTTCTTAAATTCTAAAATATTCACAGCTTACATTATTAAAACATTGAACTTATAGAAAAATTCAACTTCAATATCCAAAATAATTTCTATAATGGATTTGGCACTAAAAATATAACCTAGACTCATTAATTTGGTTTCCAATAAATCTATCACATCAACTTCCCCATTAAAATTCCAAAAAAAATCCCCTTTGGAATCATTTGATTCAATTTAATAAATATAAATAATTAACATCTGATTAGGATGCTTCCCACTTCCCCTTTAATGTATGGGAATACACATGGATTCCTAATGTTTCCTTCTCTTTATTTGATGTAAAATAAAAAATCATACCACTTTATTTGAGTACATAATTATTATTATCATGTCCCCATTACTATTTTATGTCAAAAAACATTAACTGTAAATACAGTTTAAGTCGAATTCGTATTTAGGGAAGTCATGTGATTTAATATTCTATGATACCACTTTTAAAGATGTTACACAAGCCTGATTATTAGTAGATATTCTCCCCTTATGTCATGTTTTTTCATTTCATTGGATTATGATAAACTCATATCCCACTCTTGAACTAAACATCAAGGATTATATAATTTCTCTATTTATTATTCACTTATTAATCATAATTTTATATTTTATATTTAAGCTCAAGAAACTCCTTCAATAGTTGTTACATAAAAATATAATTAAATAATTTTAGCATCTATAAATCATAAATCAAAAAATTATCTATGCCAGCTTAGTGAGAACCTGGTGTAGGAAACAAGATATTAATATAATAGTTTAATTATTATCCACTTCACTCATATACTCTAATAAGATATATACAGTCCCATAGTTCTGTTTCAACCAAATGACTCTTCCAATGAACTCATAAACACTTAACCAAATAAATAGTTAAAAAATATGAATTACATAGTATGTGAATCATAAAATATTTCATCTTAACATGTAAACTCTATATTCTAATCCAGATACCAAATTTTAAAATTCATTCTACATTTTTTTATTCAATTTTTTCTTGCATTCACTAAGTGTCTTTCTATAGTTTATGGGGATACCACATTTAGATATGCATCCCCAAACTCTACAAGACATTATTAGTTTCATAATTTAACATATAAATAATATTCATCAAGACAGTGATACACCCCTATTATCATTTGATATCCTAGAAACATTCATATAACATCATATGTTAGCATAAAACAAATAAATTATATATATTTTTATTGTTGTTTCTTCTCTGTTAAGGTATTATCATATATCTTAAATGTATAATTCCATTTTATAATTTATTCTCTTGAAACTAACACATAAATTACACCTTTATATCACTTCTGATGCCAATTTTAATTTCTGTAATTCTTCTTGTTTTCCTTATTTAATCACATATATATCTTCAACAAGATACCACTCATGGTTTTTTGTACTATCATAATAATTAGAACATAAAATCATGACTCAATACCATATTAATATTTTCATAAAACATCCCCATGGATTATACAACTCCAAAAACAAAAAACAATAACAAAAAATTTAGCATCTAAATAATTTTGTACATAGGAACTTTTATTTTTAACCAATTGAAAATGATGGCGAGTCACTATAGACTGCCAATTTTCCATTATCCTTCAATTTAGTATCTATAATCAGATATAAAATGGTATTTATAGAATAAAAATTCTATTAAACATTCTTAGGTTTGTTATTTTCTTCACAACCCGAGTTAATAATTATCTTTCTTGGGTACTCTTACTAATAAGGATCTTTTGGAACATCGATGTTTGAAATTATCTTTTCCAAATATTATTACTAAATATTTTATCCGTGAAAATTTAATTAAGGTTTTTAACACCCATCTTGAATTATTATACTTCATTCACGTGTTAATTTTATGTTTCAGAAACATTTTAACTCCATTTTTGTTCCAAAATCATCTTCGTGTCTTTTTATGATAGTTTTTTTCCAATAGAATATTTTTAACTCCCATTAAAACATCATTTAGTATATTTACCTTCTTCAATAAAACCATGAAATCTATTTATCTAATGAATAATATTATCACCATAAGTATGATAATTTTCTCCTTTGAATCTAACTAAATATCTCTTTATATTTATATTAAATGTATGGATATCATGGTAAGAATTATTAAAATTGAATATATTCATTCTTTATTGTTTCTAACAAATTCATTTTGAAAACTTTCCATCAAATTTACAGCAAGATATATATTATTATTCTTTATCGCAAAAGTTAAAAACATTTCCATGTATCCCAAAGTAAAATCGCATACCTTTATGCCTTATTCGTGAACTCGTTTTTTGTCCATTCTACTTTTAAGGATCTTATTGAATGTGTTTCCATCACATTTATTATATTAAATTTTTCATAAGAACTCCCAATATTCTCTTTATCTCATGCCTTAGAGGGGTCCCATCATAGAAAAGGTAGGGTTTCCCCATGTAAAATGGCCATTGTGACATACATAATATTTCAGGATTATCTATTGTTATAGTATACTTTCTCTTCATCTCACAATCACCGGTGAATCTATAATCAAAAAAATAATGAAATAAAATATTTTATAATAATATTTATCTTTGAATTTGATAATTCAACATGCTTCTTGGTTGAGAATTACTCTTATTAATATTTCTATATATTTTTTCTTTTTCCCTCAAGATGATCATTTTTATCTTTTTAGAGTACCTTTTTAATTTACATCTCATCCTCTAAAGCATGGGAATGTTTATCCATTATGTTACTTTTTAATTTATTTTCATTATCATATAAGAAATTTAATATTTATGTCTAATCATTTATTTCTTTATCCTTTTAATATCATTGAAAAATTCTTACATGTGTGAACCAATATCATCTTTCTTTGTACTCGTGTTTTTAACATCTTTTTATTAAAGTGTATCACAAATCTAACTCTAGTAACTCATAGCAGGTGGTGTCTTTAATAAATTTATACAAGATTCAATGGATCACGTCACAAGGGATAGAATAGTTTATTATTCATGGGGGTATATTTGTAAACATTTTTTCCATATTATGTTTGGAACATTAAAATACACTATCAAAAGCTTCTTGAAAACTATGGTATTATATTTAGTACGTGCATGAATTAATTAAATAATATATTCTTTCTACCATGGGGGAAGGAATCAAAATAAAAGTGTGATCACAAATTCTCAATAAGGGGTTATATACAGTGATATCTATCATGAATATAAAAGGTATAAACAATATAGTTGAGTGACAATTGATAATTTTTTCATAAAATAAATAAATTGATCTTGAAATATATACCTAGGTAACATAGACATGTAAGTATTTACAAGTATAACAATAACAGATTTCATATAGATTAAATAAATAATTTCAAACATCTTAAAATTATCATTAATTCCACAACCATGGCATCATTCGTACTATTAAGGACTCAAACAAGACATTATAACTACCATCAATTCCACGTCCAAGACATCATTCTTATCATCTAGGTCGTAGTGTCGACATTATTAATAAATGGGTTGGAATAATCCAAATACCCAAATCATTTTTCTCATGAGAACTACAAATTTATGGAGGGTATATATAATTATGGGATTGATATATCTCTTAATAAAGACTAATTCCAACACAATAAAAGATATGAACAAAAATAAAATTTATTTTCAACTTTACATAGTAATCAATAAACATTTAAATTAGAATAATAAACATATAGGATTTCACTACTTTCCTTAGTCAATAAATGGAATAACATGGTCATAATACATATATAGAAATAATAAGGATGGTATCATTAGAGAATATCCCATTTAATTATAAGAAACTGGTAATGATGTTATCATTCATGAAAAACACCATTGCAAGTGAAATAAAAAATTAATTTGAGTATGATGAATAAACAACATTTATATTTTTTATAATTTTTTTGAAAATATTTTAAAAATAAATGGTAATAGAAATTACTTTTAAAAATATTGAAATAATTTATGGGATATTTCTTAATGAAACCCAATGAAGGTAGTGGGAAAATTCATTAGTAACAAAATGGTTTAAATTAAGATTCCTTTCATATTTTCTAAAAAAAGGTTAATCTTAATTGAAAATGAGGTCACAAGTAACTTTTAAATATCATTTTCAAGAATTTGACTAAAAGAGTTTTTAAAATTTTATTTCATAAATTAAATCTCAAAAAACTATTTTTTTAATAGAAATTATTTCTAAGTTATAAAATGTTGAATAGAAGATAAAGGCTACCAACATGTATAATATTTCAAAATATTTTTTCTAAACCCACATCATTAAATGCGAAATACAGATTATTTTTGAAAAGTGGTAAAGATAATTATGAATATATAAAAATAATAAATATTTTTATTTTAATATAATAATACTATTCATTATTGGTAAGACAAATATAGATATAGAGTAGAAATACTCTTAACCCAAAAGAAGAGAGATTGGAAAAAGAAACCCTTATGGATTTAGTAACATTTCAATCATAATAATGTGTAAGAGAAAATGTTAAAGGAATATCTAAAAACCATTAATTATGATATTAATTTTAAAATATGTAAAATACTAATTATATATACCATATAAATTAATGTAGGTTCATAATAAAAAACTTTTCATTGAGAAATAAATTTTAGATGAAGAACCCTTAATTATTTGGTAAAATTTAAATTAGAATCCATTTAATTAAATAACATGATATCACATTGTAAAACACATCAATTATCGGGATCATATGTGTAAATACTATCATGGAGTAGTATATAAACCACATAAATAAATAATGTGGTGAGTATAGAATATATCTCAATGAATGATAATTTAAAATAGAAAACATTTACCATTTACTCTCATTTCTATGAAATAAATTTAAAATCATTTACAATAAACATAAATATATCATAATCACCTTTTTAAGAAAAATTTTTATGTAAATAATTTCATAATATTCATCTATAATCATTATTTACATGCTTATTAATTGGTAATAATTTATTTTTATGATCATATGCTAATAATATCATTTGTTTCATTAATGAATCTTAATTGAAGTGTTGGTTATTGTTTTTTAATATAAATTTCATGATTTCAATATTATTAATGATGTAATAATATTATTTTTTCTATGATTTATGAATTCTTATTTTCATTCCACTAAAGTAATGGGTGAGGTTTTTGAAAATACAACCCCTGATGATATTGTTTTAGGAAATATACCAATATCAATGGGTTATATTATAATGATAATTTATTCAATTTTTTCATTATAAACTCTTATTAAATAAATATATAATTACTTCATATCATATATATTCATAAATTACATTTTTATTATTATTCATGTATGGGGGTGTGATGAAGAAAAGGTAGAAAATGATTTATATTTAAACAATTTGTCATAAATATCATATTTAATCATTATACATGTTCTTATAACCATCCATTTTTTAGTTTATTAAAAACAAAACACATCTACCATGGAGGCGTCATTTCTCAAACACACATGGGTGGGGTTTGGAATTTTGGAATGGTTTAGAGGAAGGTTAAAAATGACTATTCCAAAAATATAATTAAATATTAGTATAATAATTAAACTAATGTATTTATGTTAGTATGGTTAGAACATACTTGGTGGGGTATAAGAATAATGAAATAAATATGAATGGAAATGGAGTGATTATGAGTTTTTACCTAACTCATTGGGATAACTCCTTGATCTTTATTATATTGTTCTTTATTTGAGATTGAAAACTATAGAACATGGGAATGATATTTTTTAATAGGTTTTATAATAATACTTTATAACCAAGTGGATTTATATGTTTAGATAAGTGGGGTGGTGAAGGGACCCTTTTAATAGTGAGCGGGGTGGCGCTTTTTTAAGTACCTATAATATTATGTTAAAGACGCACCATAATCAAAGGAAAGTGGCTCCAAAATTGGATCATAATAGAGACCAGAGGATTATGTTTATATATATAACTCATAAATAAAAAATGAATAACAACTTTAGATATTTTGGCATTATCCATTTAATCTGACTTTTTATCCTAATTTTCATTCTCTATAGTAACTATTTTTCTAACCTCAGTAACTTATATTTATGGGAAAAGAGTAACCCTTCAAAAATAATTTAGATGTTATTATTAAAAATATTAAAAAATATATATTACATTAATGTTTGAAAATGCATTAAAATTAATTTCTAATTAATATGTTTAAAATACATTGAGAAAATTTAGAAAACAAATTATTTATGTCACAAATGGTTAATCATATATCTGTTAATTAAAATATATATTTTAAATGTATTGTTTTTCTTATTATATAAATATTTTTTTATGATAATGGATTTATAAATTCTTAATTTATTCTTATACCCTAATGATCTCATAAAATTCACTATATTTATATAAATTGTATTTTTACTATTCACCTAAAAACAACTATTTTAAAAAAAAATCCAAAAACAACATCCTAAGTTAATTTGGATGTATTAAGGTCAAAATAGAGTTAATTTAATCATATTGAAATTATAATAATCATAAATTTATCTTTTAAATGAACATCTAAAATATAAATAAGAAGAACATTTATAGAAAAACGCACTTTAAATTTTTTATATATTCTGAATGTTATTTAGAATCAATTAACAGTTAAACTAATGTAATATATTAGTTAATATATTGAAATATTGCTTGTTATCATAATTATATATTAAATTATTTAATTTAAGTTACTATGATAAAATACACAAAAAAAATTAAAAGGGGTTCCTTGAAAAATAATCATTTTGATATTAAATCATATTAATTATGTATCCTCTAAATGTAAGAAAATATTAATTGATTGATTTATTTTAGTTTATAGTGGTTTTATTATTCTTATAATTTTATAAAAAAAAGTGGATAATATATTATGGATCTTTTTATTTTGGTGGTTCATGTGAATCAAGAAATTCAACGTAGTATTTATTTAAAGTGTTATTGCTTTTTGAAATCACATATTGTCACATTCTCAACCCCATAAACAAATTGAATCCTATATATTTAAAATATTTCATTCTAAAAAAATTCTTTACATAGATATACTCTCAATTATAGATATATTCTGATATGTAATTTCTAAGTTATTACAAGTAAACATTGTATTTCTTAATTAAATATTTCTAAAACCATTTTGGTACCATTATAAGACTCATAATGGGTTTTAAAATCATACCCTGGTATCTAAGAAATATTTTTCCTATAAAAATAAATAGATTTAAATTATTATTTCTTCAATTTGAGGAATCGAGAAAGAAAATATGATAAAATAGAATATTTTTATTTTCTTCCACTGTTTAAGAATAATTTCATCCTTTGGTTGTGTTTAAATCAGGTTTCTACTTAAAATTCATCATATATTCTAAATAATAAATAATAAAGATTAATTATACATGATTGAAGAATGAATATCATCTTCTAATGGATCATAAGACCCATAAAATAATGACAATTTATATCTCATATCCTTATCCATTTACTAAAACCAAAATTGAAATCTCAAGTGAAGATAATATTCAATGTGAATAAACCCTAATATGAAAATGTAATTCATTAATCAATAAAACCTCAATAATAAATTAAAAATTTTAACATAAATCATTATATAAATAAATTGAACCTAAAACTCTTCAAAATATGGTAGTCCAAATTCAAAATAAAAAAGTATTAGTATTAATTCAAAGTCAAACAAATAAATAAAAATCATTTTTTCAACTATGTAATGTCTTTATATCTTAATAGACGTCACTCTATTATTTTAATGACCTATAATTTTATCAATGAAATTTCCATTTTGGTTATTTAATACATTCATTTTTAGTGATATTTTTAGAGTCTCATGTTTTTTCTTATAATAGTTTGAAATATTTCTATATAGGTTTCTAGAGTTGTTGAGATGGCGTAAAATTTTGAGGCCCAGTGTGCCCATAATTAATTTTTATAAATATATTAAGTATATTTTATACTTTACACATGATGTAAATGGGATATCTCTAAAAACTTTTCTCGTATTAGAAATCTAAGTCCATGTTTGTGTCTGAAGTGTGGCATTTATCCCAGGTGAGACATAAATATTGTCATTGTGGGTCTTATATAGAAAAATATATGGATGGTGTTTTCATAAATAAAATAATTAAAATTAGTTATTTTATCTCCCACACTGAATCAAATAAATTTTTAAGGGGGATTGGATTGAAAATTAGAGACCTCCATTGAGTTTTGAATGGGGTGTTTTATCCAAGCATGAAATAAAATGAGAGGGTGCGGGAGTTTCAAATTTCTCCGCTACTGGTGGTTTCTTATAAATAGAAGCTTAAGAGTTCATGATTAGGGTTATCCCTAATTCTCCCTCTCTCCATATCTTATCATATCTCTCACTCTCCCTCTCTGTGTCATCCTTAGTTCTTATAATGATCAAGGAGGAATCTCCAATGAAGCATTAGTGGATCGAAGTTGGAGTATTTCGAACGCATCGGTATTGATAAATGGATCAATCGAGGTAGGATTTATTCCACTTTTGTTTTTTTATTTATGTTTTTCTTGTAAATTAATTTTTTCTCATTTTCATCATTGCTTCCTTTATCAATCATCGATGGCAGCACTAACGGGGCCATTAATCCATGTTCGAATCCTATAAATTTATCTGAAATCCATATGTTATTTTTGGTTATTGGTCTCCCACTTTTGGACGCATCAACACATTGATGGATCATCGAGAAAAGGTTGGTACTGTGAATCTCTCATCGGGAGGATCACCAATATGGTTTTGGATTCAAGTTTGGGCTATTGGAGGAGGTCTAGTTGTCTACAAAATGGACCACTGGAGAGCTGGTGCACGACGGTGCCGTAGTGGTCGTGGGTTCAGGCGGTGGTGGTCAGGCGTGAAAGAGGAATTTAGGCTAGAGTGCGGTGGCAAAGGGAACGTTGTGTGAAGAGGTGTCCAGTGCAGTAGGGTGTAGCTGGAATACGAAAGGTTGAAGGTGGAGTGGTCAAGGCGGTAGGCCAGTGCAGGTTGGTGGTGACAGGCGGCAGTTTAAGGTTGCAGAGGCTTGAAACCCGTAGGGAGGAAAAAGATTATTGAGGGAAAGAAAAAATAATAATAATAATAAAATAATGTTAAAATGAAAAGGGTTCATAATTGGATGGTGGGTCACTTTTTTTAGCATGAAAGGATAGGGAAGGACTTCAGCATGTCCTCTCCTTGGAATGAGGGTTGATTTAGAAATATAAAAATAATAAAAAAAATTATTATTATTATTATTATTATTAAAATTTATTTTGGGTTATAACTTTAAACTGAGACGTCTGGTTGATGTGTCGTCAGTGGCCTTAGAACCTGACTTCAATGCAGAATTTTTAAGGCCAATGTTAAGTACCTTTCACTGACTCGTGGAGCGGGTCAACAAAACATCTAAAAAATATTACTATAATTATTATTATTTTCTAATGTTGATTCAAATGTAACACCTACATGGAGCGTCCAATTAACATGAAAACTTCGGAAACATGACCCTTACTTTGAGGCGGACCTTTTGAGGCAAGTTCGAGAACTTATGTTTCAGTCTCAAGGCTCAGTACCATCAAATGTTCAATTAAAATAACAAAAATATTATTATTATTATTATTATTTGATTCTTTTATTATATGTATCTCCTACATATAATGTCATATTGATGTGAATTTAATGGATTTATGCCCCTATAATTGTGGTGGTCATTCTAAGACTGATTTCGAGTGCTTAAACCTAAATCAAGGCATTGGCTCTAGAAGGCCTGGTTTGTGTGTTTGTAATGAAAATTCTCCTTTTCACTGGGTATCCATTTTGGAATAATGAATAGCTGATCCTATGTGTTTTTTCATGAGGATCACAATAGTGTGATCCATTTGAAGTATTCCATGATCGAGTCATTGACCCCATGAAGCATCATTCGTTTACGATGCTGAGAGATAAAACTTCTTCACCGGGAGTCCGTTTCGGGTGAATGAATAATATATCTTGTGAGTTCTTCTGAAAAGATCATGATGGTGTGATTTTTTGTATTTCTGTATCTGTTTGAGGAGGCATGTCAATGAAATGATGTTTTAGCCCTTAGAAGTTGCGATGAGAATCATTCGCTCGTTAGCCTTTTGTTCGAGAGGTTCCATATACTCTAGGAGTACATTCTCGTGCCTAGGGGTACTCGTACGTAGTTTTGGACTCAATTTTGGATACATATATGGCTATACGATTAGGTGGGGTCACATGTTGTGGGGGCCTCACATGATTTGTGTACCACACTATGAATCTTCTACCTCTCATATCTCATTCTTTTGGAACTGAATTTTGGTCTGGGAGTAGCCTATCCATAGTGTTTTCCACATAGAATGTGAAGATGACCTTCATAGTGGATTTCGAGGTATGATGTGAGACATTCCAAGTGTGATGCCTATCTGAGGTGACACTCTATGGTGACGATGATCAGAGTGGAATCCCCCATCATCATGGGTGTGGTTCCTCTACAGTTACTGCCGAGTGGATCCCTCTAATGCACTAGGGTGTGGATCATTTATGATCTAGAGTGTAGTCCCCCATCGACATGGTAATGGTTCCTCTATAGTTACTTCCAAGTGGAATACCCCTGACTCATTAGGGTGTGGATCCTCGATGATCTAGAGTGGAATCCTCATCGACATGGACATGGGTCCTCTACAGTTAATTATGAGTGGGATCCCCCTAATTTACTTGGATATAGATCCTAGACTTTGATTTTACACTATCTGGTTATTTGGATCAATGGTGAGACACGCTTTGAGGTTACTTTGGAATGATGGGCAAGAGGGGCACTTTCCCCACCAAGATGCATCCTTGTGACGTGACCTAAAACCATCCGGGCAAGACAGACCCTCCCAAAGTGGATAAAACATTAAATACAACATATTTTCAATATAATATTAATTACATATTAATGAGATCAATGTTATAACATTAAAGATTTGTTTTATTTGGAAACATTGATTCATAACCATTTTTTACAAAAAATATCTACATTATTTCCCACTTATTTCTTTACAACTAGAAACATTATTAAACATATCATTCATAAAACTTTATTTATAACATGGGTAAGGGAAACATATGGACGGGTGATCTAATAAAACCGGTAAGGGTAAATAGAATAAATATCAATAAATTATCATAAGATAATTATAAGGGGTTGATAACATGATCTTAAGAACAGAAAATCAGACCCATCAATTCATAAATCATGATCACGAAATATTACATAATGTTTTATAAATCAAAATTCATAATACATAAAAGTGTGGAATCATTAATAATCATTCATGATCTATGAGAACATATCATATAAATAATACATAAGTCTATGGAATACACATAATAATAGAAATTAATTTTATTAGGTAGGTCTCACTATAAAGATTATCTTAGTGGATTTGGTTCACTCTGCATTCCATTATTTTTATATTGTCAAGGTTTACTCCCAGGACTATCTTATTAGATAAAGTATATTATTGAACTGATTTCACTCCCCATTCCATTCATTATTTTCTCATAAGTTATAAATCTTTACCCAATTCATTAGAGAGACATATAATTAATGGTTTACCCATCACATAATGAAAACAATACACATGTTTACCACAACATGATAATACATTCCTCATATCATCAAATCATAACCCATAGAAAGGATAGGGGTTCGATGAAAATGTCATAATTATAATCATAAGCCATCCAGAGAAAGAATACATTTGGTAACATTAGACCATATACCTTGTAAATCCTAATAAACCTCCAAAGATGTTATTATAGATAACAATATCTTTAAAAGATCACTAAAAAATTAAATGAAGTAAATACACTTTTCATTTGAAATCGCTTTTTCAAAATCTTAAAATTTCAAAAAAAATTAGGGCAAATTGTTTATTTAAAAATAAAAAAGTATACGTATAAATAAATATTTATTAAAAACAATATTCATGAGTTTTTAGAAATTTTTTAATGCATTGTTTGTTAAAACATTAATTCCTTTCACATTTTCAATAAAAAGTAAAAAAGTTACAAATATAGAAAAGTATAAGAAGGATCATTTTAAACCATGGAAGGGGAAATAAAATATGGTCAAAAACTAATTTAAACAAACTTTGAAAAATTATAAAAATATTCTTAAAAACATTTTAGAGAAAAGGTGGATATAAAAGAAAAAAATTCTGACCGAAGGAAAAAAATGTTGGTTTTCCATAAAAATATCATGTGAGTCTCTTGAGTACATTAATAGAGGAAAATTTAAAAAACATGAAATATCCAAAAATAAATATACTATAAGTAAAAATGTAAGATATGGGAGGTAACGATCATATATTTTCATCATAGAAAATTTTAAGTTTAAACAATCCTGATAAAAATGAGATTGTAACCAAAAGACCTTACTACATTGGTAACATTTTCTACATAGCACCCAAGAAAGAAATAACATCAAATCAAAACATTTAATACCATGAACATAAATATATTAATTATAGAAAAAATAAAATAGAAATTATATAGACCGCAAAAAAAATATGAGTATAACATAACATATTCCAGAAAGTGGATAATTTGAGAAGATAAACCCTTACCAATTTAGTAAGATTTCAACAAAATCCCCTTGAAGGAAATAATTTTAATACTAACTTCATATACAATGAATTAATAATTATCCATGGTATAACTTTTCAAAGGATTTTTATATACACCTCATAAAGATAAATAGGTTCTTAACATCGAACATGTTTTAACAAAATAAAATTGAGATGAATAACCCTTACGACTATAGTAATTTTTTAATAGAAAGGCATTGGAAGTTCTGAGAATAATTTTGTTCTATAAATAAAATAAATTCAATAATTAAAAATTCAATAATATTTTATTGGTTTGAATAAAGTATATATAAATAATAAATTGGTCCATAACATTAAAGCAAATCTCAATGAAGAAAAATTAGAATGAAACCCTTACCTCAAGAATTTATCAATTCGTAAAAGATCTAACTTATCATATAAAAAATTTAATTTTATAATAATTATAACCATAACTATATTAATACATTTAGTCTTGTATATGATCCACTTATATCATTTTATCACCTGTTTACTAACAATTATCTATTAAATCTATCATTTCAAGTGTTAACTGCTTCATTTTTCATGTGTTTTTTAGTTCATAAGTTATAGACCTTTCTCATTAGTCATAGTTTATAAATTTAAGAATTTTATTCATTATATAAATATAATATATATTAATTTAATACTTATTTATATCCATCCATATTAATTGGTGATGAAATGTTTATTACATCACTTTGTGGAGATGGTAATCTGTACACACACATGAGTGATGTTTCCACATTTTGATGGATGAAATGAAATAAATGTATATGTTAATTAGCCTTTATATAATCATTATTATACCATTAATTTAATTTATATTATTTAAACATATACTTTTTACCATCAAATTACAAGGGAAATGATAAACAAATCACATCACATCATCAAGGTTGTAGTCCCTACGTACGGACAAGCAACATTATCATTTACCAATAGATCAGAAGGTAAGAAGGAAGATAGAATATTATTATTTCAGAATCATAATTATGTCATTAATATTAAATAAAATCATTTAAACTATAATAATTTCAATCCATTAAATATGGTAATGGAAAATGAATCGTATCACTATGTAGAGGTGGTAGTCCACACCTATGCACGACTAATGCATTCATCTCTCATTTGATTAAAAAAATAGAAGGAAATTGGTGTTTCATCATCATAATAACATCTAAGTATATTTATTATACTATATTAATAATTTATTTAAAAAAATAATCCTATTTAAGGTGTATGAAGAAATAAAATTTATTGACCCTGGTTATGATTTATACCTTTTCTTTGAGTTACCTTCTTTTCCTTACACCTTAAGCCTTGGAGTATTGATCTTAGAATAGTATAAAAAGAACTAGGATGAATTTAAGTATTATAGTATGAATTTTTATTATCTATTTTTAGATCTATAAGAAAAAATATTTTGAATAATGGGGTAGGATAGGTTCCCTTTTATAAGTGAGGGTAGGATCACACGTTGAATTTCATAAAAGGTTCCAATTATATAAGATCACATTTCTGATAAAGTGACTCTAAATGAACATGGATTCATTGTTATGATAATATAAGTTATAAATATACTTAAAAGAATAATATTTATATATTTTAGGGTGAAAATATTACCCATGTCTCTTGTTTTACCCCCTCTCACAATGATAACCTCATTTTATCTTTAACTATGGTAACAAAATTTTGTTGTTTTTACTATTAACTGAAAATAAAAATTATGTTTACTCTATTATATTATATTGATTAATATGATTAAAAATATTTAATCCACTTAACCACATTAAATTTCTACAAGTAATGTAATTTAATAATAAATGAGTGTGCAACTGGTAATGAAACCTCGTTTTATAAAAATGAATTTTTAATCATAAAACATAATTTACTTCCATTAAATTCCATGTAAATATTATAAAATTAATGTTAAAATATTATATTTAAAATATAATATATAAATTTTATTTAAAAAATTTATAATTTATTATTAATATAATTTATTAACATAAAAACACATTATTCTCATAAAAAAAATTTAGATAAACTTATTTTTAATCCCAAAAATAAACATAAGATAAAATAAATTATTATGATAATTCTGATATTATTAATAGTATTATTTAAAATTAAATGATACTTATGTTACATTAATATAATTCTTAAAACATAGTGCGGATTTTACTTGAAAATAACTGAAAATTTTTATAAAATTCAGTTTTTTCACTATCCATTAAAAAATAAATATTTTTAGAAAAATAATAAAAAATCACCCAAATATATTAATAACACTATGATTTCTAAAATTAAATTAATTTACTCCAATAATTTTCTAAAAATTATATAATTTATTTACAATTTGTGTGGATGTAAAATACAACAAATACTATTTTTGAAGAAGACGCATTTTTTGAAGCATAAAATGATTTTACTAAAAATGAGTAGTTATTTATTAAACATTAATAAATAAAATTGTATCATTAAAAAATATTATAAATTTTTTTTATAATGGGTTTATTATTATTCATTCCTTTCAATTTAATGGCTAACATATAATGGTTTACTATATCATGGCTTATATAGACTTGAGGTTGCGTGTAAAGTATGTTATCAAACATATATATTTTATATAAAGATAAGTATACTCTAAAATATCTAGGTTTTATAGACAATATCTCTTATCATATCTCCCCCTTGTCCCTATAATCATTTTTCTTATCAAAAGAACAATCCAAGGATCCTTTTGTGGAGTCCCAAGAAGAGACATCCAAAAGAGTAGTTAATACCCTGAACCAAGTTTTAATTTTTTTTCTTTTTCACCATCCTCAAAACCAATTCCATAAAACATGGAATAATAATTAAAATATCATATATATTTCTTAATTTTATTGTGTCAATGGAATATCTATCAACTATCCTCTCCTCTTCTCCTCTTATTCTAAAAATAAAAACATCATCTATATTATGCCGGTTCACAGCCTCCGTGGATGATGAGTTTTTATTTCCATTACCACCTTAATTCTAGATTTAAACTCACATAAAATGGTTTAATATGAACTAAATATGTATATTATATATTTTTTAACTTTTTGTAACTAATAAATATTCCAAATATTAAAACAAAACTAGTTCATGATGGTTGATAAAATCATCTCATTGAAATAACTATATAACATTATTTTTTTTACTATATTAATCATCCCTATATAGATAAACATATGGATATTTGGTAGTATTAAAATTTATAGAGTGGATGTTCCATTTTTCAATGATATCAATAATTTTCCATAAATGATATGACCTTGGAACCATGAAATAAATGCCCTCAATATGGTAAAATTAAACATTATATCTCATTAAAATAGTTGTAAATGAAAATAATTATATTATATTATATAAAATATATATTTAAAAGGTTCTAAATTAACTAATTAATTAATCTACTTTGATTATACATGATGTTAACTAAATGTGAAGATCAAATCTGGACATATAGTTGGTGATCCCTCTAAACCACCCCATTTTCTTTTAGTTAATATTTTTATCCATTTTTTCCAATTTATTGCTATATTATTATTATGTACTTCTTATAAATTCCTTATATATTTCATTAACATATATACCTAGTTAAATAAAAACTTTAGTGATGGGGATATGCATGTTTTAAAGGTTCCCTTCTCCACTTTATTCGACAAGAGAACCCGGTTAAAAGTAATATCGTTATTTCTTACCCCATTTCATGTATAACACCAAAAAAATGTTTTAAACCATCCTTGGTTTCAAAAATTTCTCATTATATTTTAGAATTTTTTTTATCATTTATATTTTTTTGTAAATTAATGTACTTTTTAATGATTCTTTACCCTTTTCCCTAAAACCCATCTTAAGTGGTATATTTATAAAGTTACTTATCAAAACTTTTTCAAATATTCACTTTAGTTTGACATCATTATTCATGATATATAAATTTTGTACCTATAAATTTAGAATAATGTTTTAATACCTTCATTCATGGAATCCTTTATGATACATCATACAGTTATGCTATAATAAATGACTATGCAACCAATTTCTTTCCATGAGTAATTCTTATGTTTATTCATTAAGTGTGATTTCCATTTTTATCACACATAATAATTTACATGTTATGATGGGTATTTATCCAATTCATTGGGTAATATTTAAGTCTCATTAGATGATATGTATGGGATTGGGGATTAAACCTAATCCATGATGGAACTATGTCCACCATGTGATGTTTTCTTCATAGTAATCCTGAACTTATTCTTATTTCATGTTTCATGTTGTTTCCACATTCATAATTTTCCATGATATTATTATTCTGTGTTATTTATGTTATGATCCCATATTATTATTTATGATCCTTGTATTTTATATTATAATCTTATTACTTTTAACTCAAGTGTTATGGTTTGATATCATGTTTTTTCATTATTGGGATTTTTTCCTAACCACTTATGTTTATTTATTTTCTTAGTTATCCAATAAAATTCTAGGAGGTGAAAGGTATTTAGTATCTCATTATAGATATGGAAATAAGGATGTTTTATTTTTTCTTAATCTTTTTTTTATGTAACTAGTCTTCCAAATACAATAGGCCCCTCAATATTTAGTTTGTGTTTATTGGATATTTATATTAAAAATCATATAATGATATGTGAACAAGACTTGGTTATCTATAATTAATTTCCCTTAAAACAACATCCCCATAAGTTTTATTGATTTAAAACTCCTTCTATGGAGTGTAATGGGAAGATTAAATATTCAAAGTGGATAGGAAAGATATAAAAGGGTTTCAATAGATGTGATCAAATAAAAAATGTCATTAATTTTATATGGAAATCAATGTACATACTATTATATCTTTAGTAACTTCAATATCAGTTTTGTTATAAGAATAAGATTTTCCTTTCTCCATAGGACCTTTCTAATTTAAATTTCCTTAACACAAAGGGAATTGGTTCCAAATTTCCCAATTCTGAATTTTATATTTTTTTTTGTATCAATATGTGTTTAGTGGATTTAATGATGATGATTTTTGGATTGTAATATATTGAATCATAGATAATATTATTGGAAATTATAGAGAGATTATTAATGCATAATAACATGAACTAATAGATCATGAATAATTCACATTGTTTTCAATATGAATCATAAGTTAATATTTGATTGATGTATTTTTTAAAAATTACATGAAAATATATATATTTTTACATGTAGATTATTATATGATAATTACATAAAAAACTTATTGTTAAGAATTCCATAAAATATTTAATTTCATGAGGAAGTTTTATAATAAGGCTTTATATTTTATTGTGGAATTGAATGTGAATATGGATAACTCTTTCTGTAATAGTTTAAAAAAATTGTTCCAAACAAGACCTCAAAGATAATCCACACAACAATCCTTGTAAATTGAATATTTAAGTCTTTTCGATGTCATATTTAAGGCATGTCTAGCATAGTAAGTGTATCCTATGGTTAACATTCCTTGGGGTGAATGGATAAAACTAATGGTTCATTGAATCATAAATAGGGCATGAAAAATATGAAATGGGTATGTGTGAAGCTTTGGAACACATGAGAGGAATGTGTACGTGTATCTAGGAGACAACATGGGTGTTAGGACTCAATGTATGAGGTGAGTTTGAGGGACATTAAGAAGTATGAGTTTGAAAAATCTTTTTATGTGTGATCATTCCACATGGGGGTACGATTTAAATTTTAAAAAAATAAAAAAAATATTGATGTTTATTTGATCAAATATATCTCCACAATATAATCAAATATTATAACCATCTTCAACCTACCGCGCATCTAAGTTACAAACAGTTCTATCATTAGTCAATGATCCCACCACACTAGGAAAATAATGCATAAGTAATTACTAACTTATCAAGAGTTATATGGTTTTTCATGAGTATCTACTAAATGTTTTATATTCAAAAAATATATTTACCTATTGTGTGTGAATAAATATACTTTATGACTAATTCATAGTTTACTTAAGGTAAAATCAACTGACTGTAGGAATGAGATCAAACATGTATTGTATTATTATATTATTGACCATGTTTCATATTTTTAAATTACCTCATGAGTTACTCAGGATACTTTGGGTTTATGATAGACTGTATGAAGTGTTTTCAAGCTACCACAAGAGTAACTGGTCTATTCTGGTCACATATCCTGTCAAATACTAAGTGAGTGGATGAGAAATATAGGCATATCATCAGTGACCCCAAGAAACCATAAGTTGGGAGGATCAACCATGCATCTTCAATCTATCATCAGTATTAGTTCAGTGGGTTTATTTTCATTGTGTTTCTATTTAGAACCAACTAAGTTCATACCAAGATCAATGTTGGTATTCTACACATGGGATGTTTTTCAACCCCTATATAAATATTTATCCAAGACTAAATATATATGAAGAAAACCTTGAAAACATTCATGCATATTTTTCTATGACGATGAATGTAGCACCCCCGATTTTAATTATATCACCCTTTATTTATGTAATTTGAGATTATAAAGGACTTAAGTTCTATTTGGGGTGTTTTCAAGAGGTTTAGAAATGTTTGGAAGTATTTATTAAGGTTTAAAGTTTGTGCATTGTTATTAGAAATTGTTCACCCCCTCGAGGAAATTGTGCAACATGTTTTGGGAGTAACTGGGAAAATGAGTGATTAGCATATGGGTACACCGAACAATTTGATTTCCCATGGTAAACATTTCAACTTAAATAATTTTTAAAATCATGTTTGGTTCATGGTTTTTCTAAATGTGTGATCCATTCATGTGAGGTGTGGCTATAATATAGTAGCACCTTACAATTGGTGTATAGTTTTCCAAACCCTATGGATTAACCATGAGGTATATAGTTGGAACTCCAAAAATCATTGATATAATCTAAATTAATCCATCTATGCCTAGTTAGTTTAAAATTTTTCCATGATCTCAAATTCCACTCCCTCAAAAGGCTTGAGAGACTATTCCCATCAATTCAGAATCAACTTTTAAGTGATTCAATGTGATTTTGAGATCTAGATTGGATCATAAGTACTTGATAATCCTTATTCCTCTTGAATATATTTTCATCATCTCTATCATAACCATATATCTAGTCCTTTATGAATATATCTATGTTTTTTTATGGTAATCTTGATGAGATATTATTGAATTTATTAAAGGGAAGAATATCTAAGCTCGGATATACATTTTTCTAGTGTCATTATTCATTTCCTTCAACCATTGAGAGGTAGGGGGATTATCTCTCATCTATACATAAATTAGAATATGAAAGATTATTTTTTATTAAATTATTTTCTTGAAATTTCTGTGAAAACGTTTTCAAATTTTTTATGGAAATTTTGTTTTGGTTAGGGCTTGGAAATTGGGTGATTTAAAACAATTTGGTAAAACCGAAATTGTTAATAATTTTAAAATGTTTATATTAAAATGATGGAATAATTTTGATAAACACAAGTGGTATGATGAAATGTTTCTAAGAAAGAGTTGGTTTTATGTGAAATGGTTTAGAATGGGATTTAGAATACCTAGTTGGTGTGAGTTCATATATTTAATGTGACCATAAATAATGGGTGTGCACAATTGGAGTACAATGATGTGACCCAGGATATGGGGTGTGTGCCATTGGGACATAAGAAGATTGTATACTTAGTGATGACTTTGTGGATGGACAAGAGACTGTTCATGGGTGTGTAATTTTCATTTATCATACATGTGTGTGTATGGATACATGGGAATCAATATTCCAAATAACATAAAATAGTTTTAGTCCTTGATAAAAAATTCCCTTGAAAATTGATTGTGGTTTTGATGTAAATCATTTAATATTATTTTATATTATATTATATAAATTATGTTATTGATTTTTTCCAAGTTATGTGAGTTGGGAATTAATTGGGGATATCCTAATGATTTTATACTCACCACATTCTTGGGAACATCGGTGAATTTTTATATGTAATCTATCGGGGAACAGGTAAATGGAAGATATCATATTTATCTAGTGATTCATCTTGACTCCATGGAATATAAGGTGGGGTTAGATCTAAGAGCTTGGTTGGCTATTTCTTGGGATTATGTCTTTGGGACTTATTTGAGTCTTATAGTATCTTGGTCTTTTCTGGTTATCAAATTTTTTATCAATTAGTAATCTGAAATGGTTTTTTATTACTAATTATACATATATTTGTATTTTCTTCATGCATCATATAAAGGATTGGATGTTTGTTTATTTCTAGTTTGTTTGTTTTGTATTTAAAATGGAAAATGATCACACAATATTCTTTTAATACCTTAGAATTTATTACAATCCTTTTATGTCTTGTGGATGTCACCTAAGTCCAGTATCGCCTCTGCCTATTCTAAATCTAAAGAGTGGGGTGGGATATTATAATTGGTTTCAATTTTGTTCATTCCTTGAGAAATATATGGTATCATTCTTTTCCAATACATATATCTCTTGGGATGGTAACAATGAGATAAGATAATTGGAACTTGAAACATAAATACAAAAAGATACATGGATAACCTTATTATGGTTATAATCAATTTACCAAGGTGCTTTAGTTACACAAGTGTTTCAAGACACTTCTTGGTGTATTTTCACCTCATCGTCATGGGTTTAACCAATAAGAGTTTCATAGCATGAACTGTAAGTAATAATTCTCATTAGGATTGAATTATTCATTATGCATTTTATTATTTATGATAAATGTTGAAAATTGTTTATAGTTATTATATTTTTAAAATAAGGGTTATGGTAATTTTTTATATGGTAATTTGGAATTGTTAAGACTTCAGTTTTTAGTGAGTGAGACTAAATAGAGTTTTGTTTGAGTTACAGAGAATCCCACCTAGAAGGCATCATAGAAATCAATCAAAAGAGGATATAGAAAATGTTTTAACACATGAGCCACAGGTGAACAAAAATCTAGTCCAATTCATTTTCCATGAATTTCAGTCTATGGATAGGATTAATCATAATAATGATCCTCAATAAGTAAATTGTTCATCTCTATTCCAATAATAGATCTCTCCCAACTTTTGTGGGATTCTAAACCATAAAAAAGTATAATTCTAGTTTTTTTATGATTAATTAAAGATCTAATTTCTTTGGTAAACTAGTAGAGTTGGAAAAAAATGTTGGTATAATATATTCTAGAAGATATAGCACAATAGTGGTGGGATTTAGATGTTTATGTTAAAGTCAAACAGGGCATGACATGGGAGGATTTTGAGGAAATATTTAACAAGAAATGTTATCCTCATTCCATTCAGATTTCTAGAATAATAGATTTTTTTAGCCTGAATCTATAGAAAATCTCTGTAACAGAGTATAAGGATACATTTATGAATTTATTCTGATTCTCTTGTATAGTTACTACAAGTTAATACTTAAAGGATGAATTTTTAGTGAATCTAAATATTGAAAATCCATTAAAATATTGTAATTATTTTTCTTAAGTTCTGTATAGAATTGGTAAATAAATAAATATTGGAAGAGATAGATATCATGGTAAATACGGTTGGAGGGATCATGTTTATTCCTTTGTAAATAGGTGGGAACTTCAATAATGGGAATAATAGAAAGAGGGACACCTACCTCTAAATTATTGGGACACCTCATAATCATACCATGGGAGTAGTAAAAATTATTCCTTAACAAAGAATTATGATGGGATGTTTTCAATGTTTTTCTTACAAGCATATGAAATTAGATTATGCAGTTCCTCCTAGATCGTCTAACAATTGTAATTAGATTGAAAATCTTAAACATTATTTTCATAGTGCTCTAAAGTCTGGCTCTAGATATATATGTCATGTTTCTCAAAGATCGTATTCTTCAATGAGATGAGCTTAATATAATAACTCTCGCAATCAAAACTGAGAAATCAAAGGTGCCTCTGGAAACACCATGACTCATCAACCTATAAAATATCAACATTGTAAGAAAGGGAATATCATAGAGAGTAAGAATTTTTATTGATCTAAGAAAGTGATCATGGATGATAAATAGGGTCTTTTGATGGTGAGAGGTATTATTATTTTTAATTCTACCCTTATAAAAGATTTGTGGGATACAATTATATCCCACTAGTTTATTTTTTCATATTTTTTTCATCAAATCGTTTTTCATTTTGAAATAACTCTTATTTTGAAACATCAAAATCCTTTTTAACATAGAGAGTGTTGATCCTAGATGTGTAATGATTGTTCTTAAAATTTTGATAGGGTTGACTTACATTTTAATTTCTCTATTATTAAAATGGATGTAACTGACATGATTTTGTATATGGATTGGTCATCATCATTTAAGGATCACATCGATTGTAATGCATGAAAGGTTAGTTTCCCATCTATTGATGGAATCGGGAATCTATTTTGAGGAGAATGGAAATTAAAGTAAATTAGATAAGGAATATTGTCACCAATGGTTAAAAATATCTATTATCAGTTTTCATCAATTACTTTGGAATTTATGGATGGGATCAGAAATAGATATTTTCCAACTATCATTGACCAATTCCCTAATGTGTTTCCAAACAATTTCTTAGGGTTTACACAAAAAATATAGGTGTATTTTATGATTGATCTCCTAATTGGGAACAATACTATTTCACTCATGTCTTATAGAATGGAACTGATATAATTGAGGGAGTTAAAATTTCATTTGGATGAGTTTTAAAGTAATGGGTTTATTCAAATGAGAATGTCTTTTTGGGAAGAAAAAATTCATTTTATAGATAATGTAGATGGAACTCCTGGGATTGGTGTGTATTATTGATGCACACCTGTCATAGGGCATGGCAAAAGAAAATTTATTCTTTTAATGCAGCACAGAGGCTGATCAGGGTCCTCTCACTTGAGGAGCTTCCTTAGTTGTTCATTTACTTAATCTATATCACCTAGAATAATTATTTTTATTGTTTTTAATTAATCTAAAAATTAAATGAAATTTAAAGGTAAAATTAAATGTTAAAACTTATACTAACACGCAATTACAAAATGAAATTATTGAAGAAAGAACTTGGTCCTAGGGTTGGATGACACGGGTTCATTAACTATTTATTTATTGATTAAATTCAATTTGATAATTCATTTATTGAAACATCATTAATGAATTAATTTCCCTTGGTTTATTTAGTGTGTGATTTTAGTATGTGTCTGGCACACCAAACTACACCTCCTTTGATAGTCAAATAGGACAACACCTCAACCGAGAATGTTATTCCTAAAGGACTCGGCTCCATTGTATGTCGTTTCATCCCTTATGGCAACCCCAACTCCACCGTATGAATGGTTTGACTAAGATAAGGGAGGGAAAATTAATTAATAAAGGAAAATAAATGGATTTGGGAATAGTGTCATGGTGGACGATCGTCGTACCCATGCAATATTCCCACCTCCACCACAAATAGAATAAAAACATTTTGAATTGAATCACAATAATAAAGCACATCGTGAGACCTCCCCCAGGGCCAAGCCTTGAGTTATTCACTTTCCATGGAGAAGTGAATAGAGATCAAAATGGAAATATGGAAGAGAAAGAATGATATTGTGATTGGAAGAGAAAATTGGTGTAAGAAGAAAAAGGGGGAACACTTTAATATAAAAATGAATGTGTTACATGTAAAAGAAAACGAAAATAAAATAAATGAAAAGAAAAATCCTAAGTTAGCATCATGTCCCTAGGCCTCCAATACAATTTCGGTGTCGAACTTCTCTCCTCAGCATGGGTGAACTCCTCCTTATATAGGCCAAGAGGGTGTCATCCTCTGGTCTTCAAATTCAAGATCTTCATAATTCCTCTTTAAGATTTCCAGCATATTATGCCCACCAAAAATTTGACCATGTTCAGCGAATTTAATAGATAGAATTTGGGATGGTTTCTTCTTGAAATATCTTCCAAAATATATTTTACGTTTCATCACAAAATTTCAGATTTATCCTTCATGTTTGGTACGAGATATGGGAAATTTAATTGGAGCATTTATTCGGGATGAATGTTTCCTTTTTCCTTCTCCACAAGTTCAGCATCCATGGATTGCCTTAATGGTAGAAAATCTTCAAGTCCTTCAATAGCCGAACGCCCCATTTAATATTATTTCAAATACAATTGGAATCACCCAAATTTTAGGTTTGTGGACCGAGTTATGAGTTATTAATTGAGGTGTGGTCCACGTGGTCTTCCATAATAATTGTCCACATTGATTGAATTTTTCAGACCCTTTAATGGCTGAATTAAATCCTGGTCCAAAAACAAATTATAAAGAAAATAAATATATTAACCGAATAAAATAATAATTACATAAGTTGGATTTATATTTTTTAAGATATTCATGAATTAAAAAAGTGATTAAAATATGTCAATATTTCCAAATTAAGCAGTTTTCTAATTTTAGCCCAAAACGCAACATAAATCCAAAATTGATGAAATTAACTCAACTTGTTCAATTTCTGGGGATTAAATCATTGAATTAAATATAAAAAATGATATAAATATTATCTCTATCAATTACCCCACACTTAAACTATGCTTATCTTCAAGCATAAAATCTCAACAAGGAATTCAAAGGGCACCAATGTTACCAATATTTAAATTTCAATGAAATAAAATCAAATAATTATCAATGTCCAATCATATTTTCCAGTTACACAAAAATATCAATTTAATTTCCCATTTTTCAAAGAAATAATAAATTCATGCATTTTACTTTTCCCCTTTGAAAAATGATGGAGCTTATTCTTTCATTCATTCAAGCTTCTCAATTTATTATTATTAAACATGCCAAATCATGATCTACCTCTCCTTTGAATCTTTTCTCTCATCACTCATGATACAATTAATAGGGGAGTTATGATCATATCATGAGAACATGCTCCTTATCCATAGTCTTGTAAAGGAACTACTTTCTCCACCTTGTAAATACAAAACACACATAAAATCAGGAGGAATTGCAATAAAGGTTCAAATGACTCTATGGCTTAGGGTTGGTGGGTAAATGATTGAAATAATTTAAGGCCATAAGTAGAAGGTTTGACTCTTAAGTACAATTCATGATTAATCAAGTGAAAACACATGATGAACCTCACTCAAATCCCTTTTGAGAATGTGAATCACAACATCACCCCCCCCCCCCTTTAATGACATGGGTCATGAGCCAAAAAATGATTACAAAGAATGATATCATCCAAGTTCTCCTTATTTTTTGTAAAGCTCTAGGAAGGAACAGCTTTATTTTTCTCTTTTTTTTTAAATCTCCAGAAAGGCACAGCTTTATTTTGAATTTTTATTCACTTTTTTTATGGAGAACCGGATGAAATGAAAGAAGCATAATGAAATTGTGACTCATTTCCAATTTTCTAATAATACAATTC
Source organism: Viscum album (assembly GCA_963277665.1). Taxonomy (NCBI): domain Eukaryota; kingdom Viridiplantae; phylum Streptophyta; class Magnoliopsida; order Santalales; family Viscaceae; genus Viscum; species Viscum album. The sequence continues at coordinate 601,377,575 of OY728136.1, read as the reverse complement.
CCAATATGATGATGCACACCTTACGCCACCAAAATATGATACATTTCCCAATAAACGCATACAAAAAGCCCTTCCCCCACACTCAAACTTGAAATATTCATGAAAAAATACTAAAAGTGTAGGTAGGTAAGGAAATATCAACTTGTAATGTGGCTTAAACCTATAAGGAAATTCATGGATTTTATGGGCTAACGAAGGATAAATGTAAGGGTGGGTCTTAGATAAATATGTGGCTAGCCAATATAGCGCCTCAATCATTTTAAATGTGTTTTTTTATAGTCATAGCTTTGAAAAGTTGCAATACAGGTTCTGGTAGGTGGCATGTCCCAATATGACTCAAGAAATATGCTCAAGATAAAATAAGAAATATTTGGTCTAGAAATCCTCTCGGGAATGGGAATATAACATTGCAAAATCACTCATGGTGTGACTAATAATAACAAATTAATTCACATGAATTTCAAAATTTCAATGCATGAAAAATTGTAGGGAAATTTCATTTACATGAATCAATAAATTCCCTCAAATCATGAGTCCTTATTTCAATATCCATGATTCACTTTAATCATCCAATTATCCATTTTACTCATTAAATATAATTAACATTAAAATTTAAAACATATCATCACTAGAATCCTAAGAAACTCATGTCTCTTAGATAATTCAAGTAAAACATAATTCAAGTGTGGGAATTCAATTCCATTTTAAAGCCAAAAAAATGCAAGGAGTTGCAAAGTTAAACATTATAAGTGAACTCCCTTTTGAAATTAAGCTTGGTTTTTTTTCTGTTTGGGGGTTCCTTTCTGCCGTCATGAACCTAAAAAACAAAATTACTCAATTAAGTGAAAGGATCATGTCATTAAATCTCAAAAATATAGAAGGGATTGGGATGCATGCTAACCTACTTCTATGAAAATAAATTGGAATCTAAATTCCTAGAAAACAAGTGAAGATAAGCCTCGGTATGATCCCCCAAGTGGTCCCTGGATTCTTTTATTGCCTCCAGAGGGCAGTACCAGCTGTTATCCATAATCCGATGGTGGGTGGATCTTCTTGGAAATGAACCACCACATGTTGCTTTTCCTAGCTTGCAGTTATTTGTTATTGTTGAGGAGAATTCCATGTATAGAGTACACTAGATCCACCCCTTCGCAATGTGGTATAGATTGCATGGTGGGGGTAGGATGAAGTACGGATCCTCCTCCTCTTCAGTTGATACTTTTGCAAAGTGTTCTTCCAAATCCAGTGGTTTCTCCAGATATTCTTCATGAAAAGAATAATCAAAGGGATATTCAAAATTTAAATTTAAAGCATTAAGTTCAAAATCATCCCTTTTAAGGTAGGAAGCTTATAGATTTGGTTCTTTAGGCAGATCCACTTGTATCTCTTCATGGGATTCCTCAAGTAGATGATCAGTATCCTCAGGGAGCTCCAAGTGTTCCTCAATAGGTGCAATTTCTCCTTCTTTATCATCCTCCAATGTGATACAAGGATTGACTGAATCTGAAAATTCAAAGTTATAAGGAGTGATACTCAAATCAGATTGAATGAAATAAGAAAAGTTAGAGTTTAAGAAAGGATGATCTCCCTGTGCTACTTCTGATGCAATCACTTTTTCTGTGATAAGTTCCTCTTGGATTCGATCTTCACTTGATAGAGGTAGGTAGTTAGGCTCCTCCATTATTTCTTCGAATTCTCCCACTTGGGTGGTTTCATAATCTTCCAATGCTATAAAGAGGTATAAAGGTGGTTTTTCTTCTACTTTGTATAGTATTAGGAGATCATTTTACATTTCAATTTTTTCCCATGAACTCCAAAATTTCTCCAAATTCACATGATCGCCCTCTTGTAAATCAGTAGAAAATGATCTTTCATCTATCTCCTCTAGAAATGGTTGAGAGAGGTGGAATTGATCTTCAAGAACATCCTCTTTTACCTCCTCAAGTTCTTCAACATCAAAAACTAGTGGGGCAATTTCTTCCACAGCTTACTCAGGCTCTTGCTCTGGTTCAGGCACGAATTGCTCACTTTGTGCTTGCACAGAGTCAAACGCGATTTGAATTTTTCTCCCCAAGTCATCCAGTGCATTGCTAATCCTATCCACTCGGGCATTTAGGTCTCTATAATCCACTTCGGGTTCTTGATATTGCACCTGCGAGTAATCATCCCATGCATAATAATTTGAATTTGAATACATCATGGAAAAGTAATTTTTTTTTGTTTTTTTTATAATGAAAACTATATAAAATTTGAAAATAGAAAACGTAAAGTAAACAACCGATTAGCTCCCCTGGCAACGACGCCATTTTTGGTGCATGCCTGTTATAGGGCGTGGTAAAAGCAAATTTATTCTCCTAATGCAGCACTGAGGCTGACCAGGGTCTTTTCACTTGAGGAGCTTCCTCAATTATTCATTTACTTAATCTATATCACCTAGAATAATTATTTTTTACAGTTTTTAATTAATCTAAAATTGCAATGAAATTTAAAGGTCAAATTAAATGTTAAAACTTATACTAACATGAAATTACAAAATGAAATTATTGAAGAAAGAACTTGGTCCTAGGGTTGGATGACACTGGTTCATTCATTATTTATTTATTGATTAAATTCAATTTGATAATTCATTTATTGAAAACTTATTAATGAATTAATTTCCCTTGATTTATTTAGTGTGTGATTTTAGTATGTGTCTGGCATACCAAACCACACCTCCTACAATAGTCAAATAGGATAACACCTCAACCAAGAATGTTATTCTTAAAGGACCCAGCTCCATAATATGCCATTTCATCCCTTATGGAAACCCCAACTCCACCGTATGAAGGGTTTTCCTAAGATAAGGGAGAGAAAATTAATTAATAAAGGAAAAGAAATGGATTAGGGAATAGTGTCATGGTGGATGACCTCCGCACCCATGCAATATTCCCGCCTCTACCACAAATAGAATAAAAACATTTTAAATTGAAGCACAGTAATAAAGAACACTGTGAAACCTCCCCCAGGGCCAAGCCTCGAGTTATTCAATTTCTATGGAGAAGTGCATAGAGATCACAATGGAAATATGGAAGAGATAGAATGATATTTTGATTGGAAGAGAAAAGTGGTGTAAGAAGAAAAAGGGGGAACACTTTAATATAAAAATGAATGTTTTACGTGTAAAAGAAAACTAAAATAAAAGAAAAGAAAAGAAAAATCATAAGTTAGCAGCATGTCCCTAGGCCTCCAATCCAATGTCAGTGTCTAACTCCTCTCCTCAGAATGGGTGAACTCCTCCTTATATAGGCCAAGGGGGTTCCATCTTCCAGTCTTCAAATTCAAGATCTTCATAATTCCTCTTTAAGATTTCCAACATATTCTATCCCCCGAAAGATTGACCATTTTCGGCCAATTTAATGGCCGAAATTTTGGATGGTTTCTTATTGAAAGATCTTCCAAAATATATTTGAAATTTCATCACAAAATTTAAGATTTATCCACCATGTGTGGTACGAGATATGGGATCTTTAATTGGAGAATCTATTATGGGTGAATGTTTCCTTTTTCCTTCCCCACAAGTTCAATATCCATGGGTCGCCTTAATGGTAGAAAATATTCAATCCCTTAAATATAAATACTCCCCATTTAATATTATTTTAAATCCAATTGGAATCACCCAAATTTTAGGTGTGTAGACCGAGTTATGAGTTATTTATTGAGGTGGGGTCCACGTGGTCTTCCATAATAATTGTCCACATTGATTGAATTTTTCAGACCCTTTAATGGCTGAATTAAATCCTGGTCCAAAAACAAACTATAAAGAAAATACAAATATGAACCGAATAAAAAAATAATAACATCAATTGGATTTATATTTTAAAATATATTTGTAAATTACAAAAGTGATTAAAATCTGTCAATATTTCCAAATTAAACAGTTTTCCAATTTTATCCCTAAACACATCATAAATCAAAAATTGATGAAATTAACTAAACTTGTTCAATTTTTGGGGATTAAATCATTGAATAAATATAAAAATTGATGAAAATATTATCTCTATAAATTATTATAATCTTAACAACATTATGATAATCAATTTGTATCATCAACCAAATATTGATGAACTTTAGTGATGAACTTTAGTTTATTTTGGTTATATGTTATGATTATGAATTTTTAGATAAAACATTAGTGATTAATGTTAGTTTATTTTTGGTGAATTTTGATCATTATGAACCACTTTTGTTTTATTAATTAATATTATGTATAAACACAGGTCCCAGAACATAATATAACAAATATTATATATAATAAAATATTATTTAACCTTATTAATGGTTTCATGACCACATTTTAAGTAATTAATAGTAATTGAAAACCCATTGTCCAAGATGTCGACAAATCGACACATCATAGATGATGTTTTTATTTTTAGAATAAAAGGGAGAGGAGAAAACGTATTATGAAGAATTTTTCAACAAACATGATAACATTACAGTATATATAATATAATGGATTTTTAATGACTCTTGGATAATGTTAGGTTAAGATATCTTAAGAAAAGAAAAATAATTGAAAATAAATTAAAGGAAAATGAAAGAGGATTATTACATCTTGATTTCTCTTAATTCAGAACCTTCTTATGACCCTTGTTTTGGCCTTTTTATGAGTCCAAAAGCTCATGGATATTAAAAAATAGGCTTAGTAAGGTACTTGGGTAGAAATTAAGAAAGCTACAAGTCTTTGTGGTGTGGGGGCTGGGGGAAGAGGTGGTGAGGGGGGTATTTATAGTTAAGGAGAGGGGTGTTTTCTCATTATTATACTCGTTAATTTATTAATTTGGCTCAAGACTTTGAATAGTTTGAGAATTATAATCAAATAAATTAAAATAATGTAGGGGAGTTATATTTTTTTCCTTTCATCGGCCTTACATCATTTATGACTCAAAAAATATTTATTTAGCTTGTATGGTAAATTACCATATTTTACTATTCACCAAAAAAATAAAGTATTTCATAAAAATCCCAAAAAAATCACCTCAACCATTTTTCGACATATAGAATTAAAAAATAAACTCTATTTTGTTTAAATAATTTTCTAAATATGAGAAATATAATTTTTAATTGAAATCATAATTTATTTAGAAAATACCAATTTTAAAATTATATCTAATTTTATAACCCTTTGAAAATTAATTAAAGTCTCATAAAATTATCATATAATCATAAGACAAAGAAATAATAATTTATGAATATATTTTTTGAAAATATATTTTCTTTTAAATCATTATATTAATTATTAAATTTTAAGAAAATATTTATGACTTACAGAAATACTAACACTTAATTTATCATTTACAAAACATTTATTTACTTATTCCATGATATATATATATATAATGATTACACTAATAAGATAAATAACTTTTATTTATACTATCTTAGGTGTGGTCACTATTCTATTGGATAGATTAATATTCCTAATTTTCGTGTTACTATTCCTAAGGTCATGTTATTATTCCATCAGTATAAATCCCTTAATTTATATAAATAACACTTATTTCATTATAAATTTATAAAGAATTTGAATATTTAATTCCAGAATGTAAAGAAATTATTTTATAAGTACCCAGATTGTTAAATTCTCCCCACCTTCTGTAAAAGGAATCCTCGTGATTTTTATTTACTTATTAGACAGGTGATGTTACCTTTCACTAATAGCATTTTCATATTCCCATGTTGTTTCTTCAAACATGTGGTTTCTCCAAAAAACCTTATCCTGATGAATTATCTTTTTCTACAATATCTTCTCTCTGTGATCAAGAATCTGAATAGGTTCTTCCTTATAAGAAAGGTTATCTTCCGAATGAACTACTTCTAGGATCAAAACATGAGATGAATCTAGCACATACTTTATCAACATCGATACATGAAAAAAATTATATACCTGAGATAAACCTGGAGGAAAAGATACTTGATGGGAAACTAGTCTCAATTTCTCTAGGATTTCATAAGGTCCAATGAACTGTGGAACTATCTTTCCTTTCACGCCAAAATGTATAAAACTTTTCCATTGTGAGATTCTAAGAAAAACATGATCACCTACCTTTGAGGAAATGTCTTTCCTCTTATTATCTATTTAAATTTTCTATCTACTCTGAGTTGTACTCATGTGTTGTTGAATCATCTTCACTTTCCCAACCAATTCCTCTACTAATTCTGGTCCCATCAACTTCCTTTCACCGACTTCATCCCAAAATGCTAGAGTTAGACACCACATCTCATATAATTCCTAAAAATGTATCATCTGTATACTATAAAAAAATGATAATTATAAGAAAACTCAACTAAAGGGAGATGTTGATCCCAACTTCCCTAGTAGTCCATTAAATAAAATCAAAGCATATCTTCCAAAATCTAAATTTTTCTATCATTATATCCATCATATTGAGGATGATAATTAGTGATGAAACTTAATTTTATGCCTAATAAATTATGAAGGACTTTCCAAAAGTTAGAAGTGAACCTGGGGTCTCAATCAGATAAAATGGAAAGAGGGACTCCATGTAACCTAATAACCTCATTGAGGTATAGTTCAGAAATCTCATCCAAATTCATAGTATCTCAAATATAAAGGAAATGTGCGGATTTAGTTAGTTGATAAGAAATAACTGAAATTGCATCGTTACCTCAATAATTATTTGGTAGACCCACCACAAAGTCCATGGATATATTTTCCCATTTCCACTTTGGCATCGGAAAAGGATAATGAATCCCCTTTGGTATTTTTCACTCTACTTTAACTAGTTTACATGTCAAACATTTCACAGTAAAATTGGAAATATCTCTTTTTGTTCCATCCCATCAGTAATACTCATGAAGGTCTCTTTATATCTTAGTACTACCAAGATGAACTAAAAATAGAGAACTATGAGATTCACTTAACAACTCTTTCTTAAACTTTGAATCACAAGGCACACATACTCTATTTCCAAATCTTAAAACACAATCTTTATTAATGTTAAATTCTGGAAACTTACCCCTTTAAAAAATTAAACCTTTTTTTGTAACTAACGGTCTTCCTTTTGTGATTTCTTAATTCTATCTGACAAAGACGACTACACTAACACCTAAAACCAAACAGAGTAATTTTCTACACTAACAAATTCAAATCCAAAATTTATCAAACCATTAATAAAGGGTTCTTGTTACAAATGTAACATGGTTAATGATGTATAATTTTTTAACTCAAGGAATCAAAAACTTTGTTTGATTTTCTAGGATGGTAATTTATCATGAAATCATAAAACTTTATCATTTCAGGCCATCTTATTTTCCTCATGATTAATTACTTCCTATTTAATATATACAATATAATTTTATGGTCAGTATATATTTCACATTTGGATATATATATATATAAATTATGCCTCCAAATTTTCAAATTAATAACCACAACAGCTAATCACAAATCTTTTTTTGGATAATTTAACTCATGAGGTTTCATTTTTCTTGAAGCATAAGCAATAACCTAGTCATTATACATCAGAACACAACAAAGTCTCTTCAATGAAACATCATTATAGATGAAAAATTCCAAATTTTTTTAGGGAAGGGCCAATACTAGAGAATTCACCAATATCTTATTTTGTTACTGAAAAAAATCATATTCTTCTGTCCAAATAAATTTAATCTATTTACGTGTTAACTTAGTTTTTGGACTAGATAACTGTGCAATTTTTTTAACAAACCATTAGTAATAACATTATAATCCAAGAAAAATACAAATCTCTATAACATTTGTAGGTCTTGTAAAGTCATCAACCACTTTTGTTTTGGTAGTATCACCTGTTATTCCATTCTTATTTACAATGTTCTCGTGAAAAGAAATCTTTTCCAACCAAACATCACATTTTCTAGATTTTCTATATAACATATTTTATTTGAGAGTTTAAAATATAATTCTTAAATGTTTTTCATGATCCTCATAAATTTTTGAAAAGACCAAAATATCATCAGTAAAAACAACAAAAAATATATCCAAATATTTGTAAAATATTCTATTCATAAGATCCATGAATATAGCAGAGGTATTTTTCAAACCAAATGACATAAAAACAAACTCAAAATGCCCATATCTAGTATGAAAAGTTTTTTTTAGGATGTCATCCTCTTTCATATTCAGCTGATGGTACCCAAATCTCAAGTCAATATTGAAAAAATATAGAGCTCCCTGGAGCTGATTGAAAAAGTCATAGATATGAGGCAAAGGATACTTATTCTTAACATTAATTTTATTCAATGCTCTATAATAAATTCAAAGTCTCATAGAACCATATTTATTTTGAACAAACAAAATAGGGGAACACCATGGTGAAGTGCTAGGATAAATGAAGCCTTTATCAACTAACTACTACAAATAATTTTTCAATTCAATAAGTTTCTCTTGAACTATTAGATAAGGGGCATTCAAATTGTCTTGACATTAGGTATTAAGACAATAGTAAATTCGACTTTTTGATTAGGTATAACATCTGGCAACTCATTAGGAAAAACATTCAGGTATTCATTTACCACTACCACATCATTAATCTGAATAGTTCCCTTTTTTAAAAAATATGAACAAGATAAATTTCATTTACATATTTTAATATTTTCTTGGCTTCTTGGTATGTTATAAATTGTATGAGTTAATTAATTTATATAAAAAAATTATTTTTAAAAACAACTTATTTGTCTCTATAATCAATCTTAGTATGATAAATAGAAATCCAATCCATACCCATAATGAAATAAAACTCTACTAAGGGTAAAGGAATAAGGTTTATAGTTAATGTCTTTTTATAGACAATAATGAAAATATTCATATAATGTATTTTGTAGTAATATTTTTCTCTAGTGTTTTAACTAGAAGTTTGGATTTCATTTCTTGAGGTGAAGTTTCTAATTTACCAGAAAATTTTTCAGAAATAAAGGAGAGTGTAGACCCTGTATCAAACAATACATTAGAAAAATCTAAGTAAAAAAAAATTACCTCATACAACTTCATTGGGTGGCCCTACATATACTTACATAGTTACAAAGGATCTCACTTCACCTTTCTTCTTATAATCTAGATGCTTTCCATCATTCATATTTTTCTTTGGAAAATTATTTTCATAGTAACACATCTCACCACATTTAAAACACTTTATATTTTTCTTGTCAAAATTAATCTTAAGATATTTTTCATTACAATATCAAGCCATATGTCCAAACTTACTACATCAAAAATACTTCCCTGTTTTATTAAGGAATTCCCCAGGGTTCTTTTTACCACACTTTTCACAAACGGGAAACTGGACTCTCTTACCTTCATATTTCTTTAATTGATTGTTACCCCCATCTTTTTCCATCTATACATCTTATTCTACTTGTTTTCAAAGTACACGTGATCATCACTAAACTCTATTTCTACCCTCTCAACACATCGGACAAGTTTCTCATAAATTTTTCATTCATAAGAGACCAATTCTCTTCGATGTATTTTCTTCAATCCTGAGTAAAAAATTATTTATTTTTCTATCAAGATCCCAAATAATATTTAGATCATACCTTCCCAATCGGGTGAAGTTGTATTCATACATGATTTGAACATGAGCCTCAGCCCAGTTTGTGAGGTATTCTTAAGTGCATCCACAAGACCCAGGTTCAAAACCAAGGAGAGGCATATTTTTCGGGTACTGTAATAGTACTGTAGCAGGTATTGTAGCAGTACTGAGGTAGACTGTACACTATGTGGGTACTGTAGTAGACTGTACACTGTACAGGTAGTGTAGCAGAACTGTACATTGTGTGGTACTGTAGCAGCCACTGTCGCAGTTACTGTAGCAGGCACTATTTGGTACTGTAGCAGCTAGAACTATTCACCTTAGGCCGCCGGTTAGGGCTTGGAGTCCTAAGGCTTTCGGGCCACCTGGGCCTTCAGGTCATTAGGGATTTCGGGCCATCTTTAAGGCCCTCAGGCCACCTCAAGGCCTTCAGGCCACATGTAGTTGCCCCAGACACACTACAAAAAAAGGAGCAGCCCCAGAAAAGGAGATGCAGATGCTGGGGAGGGGTAGTTTTTTGTAGAATGTATGGTTGAATTCCCTAAGACCTTCGGGTCATGTAATCTTCTAATCCTATGGGTGTTGTAATCTCTGAGCCTACGGGCCTTGTAAGGGTTCCCCCTCATCCCTTGAAAGGGGGGGTTATCAAAAAATCAATAAAAATGAAGGCCTTCATGACATTCTGGTTATTCATACATGGCCAATAAATCCTCTTCCTTTTGTTTCAATTCAAGGAATTTATTTTCCATCCTAAGTCTAACCACCTTAGGAAACAATATTTCAAGGAAAATATTTTTAAATTCATCCCATTCCAAGGAATAAATCTCATCACTATCTCTAATATTATTGTCCATTGACCCCCATTGGTCATATTCACCATCAAAATGATAAATGCTAAGACTAAACTTTTGATTATCCGAACACCCCATGTTATCAAATATCTTTCGAAGATATTTAATCCATACTTATATCTCCACTGGGTCAGAATATCCACTGAAAGTGTAACGCCCCGACCCCAGCTACCTAGAGTCGGTGCATTATTACATAACATTGGCATGATCACAAGAAAGATCAAATCCCGAAAGACCGATTGGTTTAGTAGCCTTGGAAACACTAGATATAATCATAAAGTTTTACATTACATTTCAAAGTGAAAAACTACTACAAAAACAAAGTCTTCATATCCACACTATTAACCCCTCATAATATCCCTGCAAGTCATTCATAATTTACTTCTTCACTACCTGGGAAAAAAAACATAGAAAAGGGGTGAGCTCAAATGCCCAGTAAGGATAACAATATAGCGGAACATTCAAAATAATCATAAACATTTAAGGAAATGAATTACTAAAACAAAAGCCTTTTAAAATTGAACTTCAACATAGTATGGAAAAAGTAAAATGAAATAATGCCATTTACTTATTCACATGGATATTCTACTAATCGAATAATCACATGCAATATCAATAACCACTTTCATAATGTTGGAATGCATAATGCCAGACTATCATAACCACATAGTCAAGGCCTCGTGCCAAGACTACAAATAAGATTTTGCCAAGGCCTTGTGCCAAGACACTAGTTTGTCTCATGAGACCTACCGATGCATCGAGGAGCTATAGCGGGCTCCACCCGTCACTTATTAAGTCCAATGCATTCCCATATGAAAAGGTTTAAACATAACATAAACATTCGTATTAAAACTAGCATACGAAATGTCAATAATTTCACCATAAACTATGAATGGTATAAAAATAGCACATCCACAGTCAAACATATCACAAAACCTTCAATACAATATAGAAGTTTTGTATCACAATAGATCAAATTCAAATAAGCGTAAAATCCATCAAAGGATGTTGACATAGATGAAATCAAAATTCTTTTTAAAGAAATATCTCTTTTTATTTTGAAATCATTTAAGATCCATATAAAATAGAACATTTTCTTTGAAAATATTCTTATAATCTTGTAAGGGAAGTTTTGAAGATTTTATAACGGCGGAAATTAGCCGCACCCACCGTATAAGTTAAAAAAACATTCTTACCTTAATTCTGTCGAAAAGGTTAAAAATGACCTTGTTTTGAAAACGACGGAAAGATTCCTTTATAAACCTCTTATAAAAAGTCAAACAAGGGTATAAATGACTTTAACCCATATTCTCGTAAATAATAAATATGTTTTGAAATACATTTCGAAGAAACATGGATGTGGATGATAAAGAAATCCCAGTAGATTATTACGTATAAACAACCTCGGATAATGAAGAGATTGTGAAATAACCCTTACCTTGTACTTTTCCTTGGTTGGGGTAGGTTAACCTCCTGTATAATGGTGAAATAATTGTTATTAAATTATACAAGAATCATATACATTAATATGATATCATATATGATCTTTTAATATTGATTTGATAATAATATCTTAGTATTATCATTATATCGGGTGTTAACTTACTTGTTTTCTTTTATATGTTTTGTTACGTAAGACATGTTTGTAAAGGATAGGTTGTATATTATTCATATCCAGAATGATATCAAGTCCTTAAACATCATTTTTAAATCATAAAATGATAATTATACTTGAATGGATACGATGGAGAATGAATCTCATCGCATTCGTGGAGACGGTAGTCCGTACGTACGCACGAGCGACAATATCATTCTTTTGATATTAAAATAATATATAAATGGATGGTATATCATATATACAGAATCATTAACATGTTATATTTATTATTTACATGAGTTACACATCATTATTATACCCATCCAAATAATATTATATTGAATAACAATTACACCACGACATGGAGACGGTAAGTCGTACGTACGCACGTATGGTGACATGTTATTAAAAGGGTGGATAGAATACTGAATATGGTTGTACCATATTTATAATAACATCACAGTATATGTAAGATACTGGAGTTATTATTTTAGAATGGTAAGAACAAAGAAAGAGGAAGTGGAAGAAGAAAGGAACTTAGAAAAGGGTGGTGAAATCATTACCTCTTCTTCGGGTTCTTCCTTTTGATTTGATCAAAAGGGCTCCTTAGGTTGGCTTTCTGATCAAACTAAGGCCTATAGGTTGTAGTGAGGGATGTTGGGAGAGTATTTGGGCAGAGTTTGTCCGAACCAAAAGGCTTTGAAGGTGTGAAGAAATGAGAAGGAGGAGTGCCCTTTTATAAGAGGGGTGAGGGGCACCTTTGGAAAAGTTAGAAATATTATTTTATAATAAATTCATATTCGGTTTCTAAAGGCTCCAAAGTTGATTATTCAAAGGTTAAGGTGGGGATAGGTCGAAAAACACTCAACCAATAGAATTTAGACAGGTTTGGGCACTTATATTAACCTTATCTTTAAGTATTAACTCTAAGTTAATTAGTTTCACTTTTACAATGTCTCTTTGTATTTTTATATAATATGGTTAATAAACTTACTATATACATCCAAGAGACCCCCAAGTGGTACATTAATGATTAATATATCATGATATAAGTCTCTTGGCCGAACCTTAGATTTTTAAGAATTTAATATCAATTAATAATATAATATTTGTTTTAAGAACTCTTTTATGTCAATTTTGACACTATTCAATAGTTGATTTTTGTGAAACTCATAACAGATTGATTACTTCAAACAAAGTCAATTAAATCAATCCTAATATATCATATTATACTAAAAAATTAGTTTAATTCATTAAAAGTTTCATATTATATTTATTTGGGTATTTATAATATCAATTATTTTAATTTTTCACTATTATAGTAATTACTGCATCATCACTGTGTCATAAATAAAATAAACTATTTAATGTCTAAAAATTATAAATAAAATATCATTATGTAGGAAATCTTTTTATATTTCTAATGAATATTTATAATCTAAAATCCAACTTATATAACCCTATGTAACAATTGTTTTTCTAAAAGATATATGCTTGTGTCATTTTTGTATTCATTTTGACTTAATTAAAATAAAGTGTCATTATCACTTACAAGTGGATCCATGGGGTCCCAAAATTGACACAAAGATTCCCATGGTCGACCATGTATCAACCAATAGGGTTAAGACACGTTTTAGGGTAATTTATTATTATTATAATATTATTTTTTAACCCTTATTTACCGGATTTACCCTTAACCATGGTAAATAAAATATTTACCGCAGTAATTATTCAAAATGTCTAAAAATAAAAGTTACCTATTTACACAATTTGAACATCCTGATTCCAAATATGGAATCCATTTTCCTAAATTCTAAACACATAAGTGGCAGAAATTAATTTAAAATTAATTCCCGCTGTCAAAACAAAAAGCGTGTTTTTAAGAGATAATAACTATCAAAAGATTGACACTTGTTTATGTTCGGTTTAATTGTAAAATTATGTCCAATGACCAACATTATATTAAATAGTAAAAATATATTCTAAATATACTTTAAAACCACTAAAATTCATAATTTATTACTATTAATTATTTTGATTAAAAAAGTTGTTTTTAATTAAAATTTAGTAATTTTCACTATTCATCAAAATATGAAAGTTATCCGAAAAGTACCAAAATTTCACCTTAGGCTAAATTTGATATTCCGAATCCAAAAATGAAGTCCATTTTAAAATATAAAATATATATAAATTCAAAAAGTAGGTATTACTATTCATAACAGCTAGTTTGATTGGTTACGGTGTGTTAGAACTCGAAGTTGCGTACAACACACGCTACTGTTTTATTCAAAGGAAAGCGTACCGTGGAAGCTTGGGATGTTTCATTTTAAATTTTTTGATGTCTCCATTTAGTCAAAAAGTTTAAAATATTGTATTTAAAAAGGTTTCACTATCAAAAGTTGATAAAAGTGCAATACTGAAAATGAATCTGTTCTTGCATTATGACTAAGAAACTCATAATATGGATTCTAAAATTATAAGGATTATATAAAGTTTAAAATTTAGTTAATACTATTCATGACCTCTTTTAATGGCTTTTTTTTGGTAAGTAATGGTGCAATTGAACTCAGTGTTGCGTGTAGTGCAAGTTATTGAATTATTTTGAAGAAATAACACACTATGAAATCTTGGGGTGTTACAGAAAGTATGAGGGTGTTGCCTCATAAAATGTTACACAATTATCATGCTTCATTGTGGTAGCTCTGGTTTTTATCGTGCATGGATTCTACCACGGTTTATATCCTACATCAACTGAGACATTACTATCACAAACTCTTCAATTTCAATTCCAACCATTCTAGGTTACATATTCTGAAAAATATCATCCTTTTGATACCTTCCTACTTCAGCATCCATATTTCTTATTTAGAAAACAATTCTAAATAGTCATATATTTGATTAAGCAACATGGTAATATTCAAATGATATATAATTTAAACATAAAAATGGGGTAAAATTAATTTATGTTATTCTATAAGCATCATAATAACCCCTAAATTTATCTATACCATTCACTGATACCAACTATATGGACCCAGCCTTAAACATTACATAATCTAGTAAATTCATTTATAATTCACTTCTTTACATTCATAAAGAAATTTTCGGTTTATAGTTATAGAAAATTAATAAATAATTCACAAAAATCAACCCAAAAGCATACAAATTGGGAGAAGGTAAAAGAATATCCATTTTTCATAATAGAATTTTTTTTAATAAAAACCTGAAATATTTTCATGAAAAGTCTACACAACATTCATATTGGCTTCTCTTTTTCTCTTAAACATAATTAAACCCTATGAAAAACATTTTAAAATTTGGGATAAGCACAAAAAAGCTCAGTAAATGATAAAAAAATAAGGATAGAAACTATTAGTACATGAATACTTATAAACATATGAAATCATTTTCCAAAGACATACTTCTCACTCAATAAGTATCATGCAGTTACTCTGTGAAAACATGATATTTCCATAAAACATAGAAAATATAAAAAAATAACATAAAGGTAACTTGTTTAATTACTTAATTAATATTATAACCCGCATGGCTACCTTCGGATTTGTAACTCTCACAGATACCATACAATGTTACCCTCATGGCTACCTTATAGTGTAACCATCACAATAACACTTGGAGTAACCATACGGTTGACCTCCAAAATAAGTGTACCCAATGAATTAGAGGGAGGTATAGGTCACACCCTTCATCATAAATAATTCTGAAGAACCATAACATATACATAAAATAATAATACTTTCACTAAAACATCCTTTTTGAATTTTATAAAAATAGAATCCTAAAATAAGATTTTAAAAGAAAATTCCCTTACAAATGTCATATAATTGAAGTGAGAATTAATTGAATGAAATGAATATGAGTATACACAATAAATAAACATAATAAAACATAATATAAACAAAATTAATTACACAAATAATATTAGTACCATATAATTAATGAAGTAGAAGGTTAATCCAAAGAATGAGAATTGGGTTAAGAATTCTCTTACCCCAGGTTCATCATACATAAAATGTTTTCAAACCTCATATATAATGTTTTAAATAGTGTTACTAATATATTAAAGAACCATATTAATATTTATAGTTAATTATAATATTCTCATAACATCCTTCCACTCATTTATTGATAATATTTATTTATTTTCATTGTTTTGGGTGCATTTATTTCATCATTTCCAAGGTTTGTTTATTATGGATTTTCTTTTAAGGGAGAAAAATAGAAGAATTAAATTAAATGATATTAAAGAACATTAAGAATATTAAATGGTGTTATATATAATTTTGGTTATATGGTATGAGTATGAATAGTTAGATAAAATATTAGTGATGAATGTTAGTTTATTTTTTTGAATTTTGATTATTACGAACCACTTTTGTTTTATTAATTAATATTATGTATAAAAACTGGTTCCAAAACATAATATAACATATAATATATATAATAAAATATTATTTAATCATATTAATGATTTTATTACAATATTTTAAGGAAGTAATAGAAATTGAAAACACATCTCCCGTGATGTCGGTAAATTGACACATCACGGACGATGTTTTTATTTTTGGAATAAAAGGGAGAGGAGAAGAATTATGGTGATGAATTTTTCCATAAACATGATAAAATTATAGTATATATAAGATACTATATTTTCAATGCCTTTTATATAAGGGAATATTAAGATATTATAATAAAAGAAAAAGAATTCAAAATAAAGTAAAATAAAATGAAAGAGGATTTTTACCTCTTGAATTTTCTTCCTTGAGAACCTCCATAAGGCCCTTGGTTTTGGCCTTTTGATGAGACCAAAAGGTCTTTTTCATAGGAAAGAGTCTTGTAAAGGTATTTGGGAAGAAAATAATCAATATAAAAGGCTTTTAGGTGTGGGGGAAAAGAGGTGTTGAGGGAAGTTATTTGTAGTGGATGAGAGGGTTGTTTTTTCATTATTATATTCATTAGTTTATTAATTTGGCTGAAGACTATAAATAGTTTGATAATTACTATAAAATATATTAAAATAATTAATGATAGTTTGATATTTTTTACTTAAATCATCCTTACATCATCTATGGCTCAAAAAATCATGTATTTAGCTTATATTATAAATTACCGTATTTTACTATTCACTAGAAATTCAAGTATTTCAGAAAAATCAAAAAATTTACCCCAATAATTTTTTAATGTACAGAATTAAAAAATGAACTCTATTTTTTGAAAAAAAAATTCTAAATATGATAAATCTAATTTTTAATTAAAATCATAATTTAGTCAAAAAATATAAATTTTAAAATTATAGCAAATTTTATAGCACTTTAAAAAATTAATTAAAGTTACATAAAATTAAATTATAATAATGAGAAAAATAATTATAATTTATGAATCCATTTTATGAAAATATTTTTTATTTTAAATCATTATATTAATTATAAATTTGTAATAAAATTTGTGACTTACAAAAAATACCTACACTTAATTCATCACTTCCAAAAAATATATTTACTTATTCCATGATATAAATATATCATGATTACACTTATAAGATAAAAAAATTATTTATACTCTCATTGGTTAGGCTACTATTCTATTGGCCATATTACTATTCCTAATGTGCATGTTACTATTCCAAAGGCCAAGTTACTATTCCATTAGTATAAATGCATTAATTTCTATAAATACCACTTATTTCATTATACATTTATAAAGAATTTGATTATTTAATTAAAAAATGAAAAGAATTTATTTTATAAGTACTTGGGTTGTTACAATTTATTTTCTATCATGCATAAGTAAAGACCTAGAAAATATGTTCCTAGTTGAAAGTAAAATAGTATTATATTTCAATTGTTAGTTTTTGTGGAATTAAAAAAAATTCATAGAATTTATGTCTATAATATCAGATTCATGGTATGTGGATTTAATAATAATTATTCTTAAATGGATATCTTGGTTATTATAGATATATAATTTCAAAATAATCCCCACACCTGAAAAGATTCCCAAAATCTGATAATCACATGTGGGGATTACAATCCTGATTACATACTTTATTATTGTGTGATCCATTTTAAAATTTGAAAATAGACTTCATGTATCTTTAATCTTCACTCATTGACCCTACTACTCATTGGTTTATGCTAAAAAACCTTGATGATCAACCGAAATCCATAAGAATATATGTGTTATCACATTCTCATTTTCATAATATTTTTATCATTGTTTTTATTTTCATATTGTGTGGTGAATAAATTTACTCATTATTTCTTGACACTGATCTTTCATTATAGAGTTAAATACTCATATAATTATTCATGATTCTTTTTACACTTTTTATAAAATATGAATTTTTGAATAAATATTTTTGAATCCTAGATATCATCTTGATCTATTATTTTGAAAAAAAAATGATATAGTTTTTGGATTTGTTTATTATATTTCATAATCATTCTTAACAGTGGGTTTTCTGTCAAGTAGAGAAGAATACGTTCTATCATGGAAGTAAACCACTTGAATATTTAATATTCTTTTGTGTGTTATTGAAATTTTTTATACTCAATTTTTTTTAACTATTTTACATTTAAAATTATATATATTTCAAATATACTTTTTGTAAGTATTTACAAATCACATTATAAAAATAAGACTCTACTAGTTATCTTTAATGAGTGGTATTTTTTTTGTGCGAGTATATTTGTTTCAAAAGTTAATGCAATTTTGAAGTTATTGTAACTAGGTTGTGATCAAGCTATTGGAAAACCTCTAAAAAATTAAAATTATATATATATATATATATATATATTATTTCATTTAATTGGAAGGTTTCCTAAATTGTGGGATTTTTTTAGGATTTATTTTATAATAAATTTTTATTGGATTCTCAATTCATTCATTATTAAGCTATCCACTAGGACATATATTTTGTATTGGTGTTATATTTCTATGCTCTTATTTATTTAACATTGATCAAGTTATGAGAAAAATATCTCTATTTATGCTATATTTTTAGCATTTTGTACTTATGAATTCATATAGACTTAAAGTTCATGAAACAAATAGACCACCCTATTTTAATTCCCAAAACGTTTATCACTGGAAAACAAAAAATAAAAATACATATCAAGATCATGGGTTTTGAAATTTAGAATATTATTGAAGATAAATATGAAAAGAAAAAATATCCTACACATTAATGGAGTTATGTTACTAATGATACACATGATTTTAATTAAAAAAGAAATTAATGATTAATATAATGTATATTAGGAGAGGATGAGTTAAATAAAATATATGTCTATGATACTTCTTTTGAAATATAAGATACTCTTTTTATATCTCATTTGGGAATAATTAATGTTAAATAAATGAGATTAATTACATATAAAATTATATATAATACATTTAAAATTAATAATGATGCATCTATTTTTGACATGTATCTTCAGTACAATAAAATCATAAATACCATGATATCATTTTTCCAGTAGTGGGATGATAAAGTTCAAGTACTGAGGATCATGAGATGTCTACCTGATCATTGAAGATGAACTTATTTCTGCATTATATTTTCATGTGAAAACAGAAAACTTTCAATCAAGTAACTACTTAGAAAACTCATTATATGTGATGAAAAAAATTAAACAATAATGAGGATGTTGAGCCTAAAAAGCATATTGAATTTAATGAAACTTGATAAAAATCAAAGGAAGTTGTTAATGCAGACAAAAATACTGGAAGTGAAGCTAATTTATATGGTTATGAAGATTTGTATAATCTATATATATTAATTAATGGATTTTATAGGAACAAAAATTTATTTTGGAAATCCAATTATAAAGGAAATTATGATAGAAAGGTAAATTACAAAAAGGATGACCAGTTTTGGTGATATAACATATTTTAAGTGAAAAATAAAAGGAAAAATTAAAGTAGATTGTAAAAATAATAAATACAAAAATAAGTATAATTATAAAGGAATTAAATTCAATAAAAAAATAAAATCTATCTACATTTCATCAGAAGACTTCTCTATTGATCAGACTTGTCTAAGGATGTGGTTATAGAAAATCCAATTTCTTTTTCATGGTTATAACACCTAAGGCATAAAATAATTCATCAATCCATTCTGAAAATTAGTTTCATGATGACTATAATATTTTTAATGAAGTTTGATTTGAATATTTATCCATGTTGGAAGACACAATGATTTAACATAAAGATAAATACCAAAATCTAAAAAGGTTTCTTGTTTCTTTGTTAATCGTAAAACTCCACTTACTGTTAAAATGGAAAAATAATTATTTATTATTAAAGAAAAACAATGAACATAAATTATCAAATGATAATATTAAGAAGGACCTTGAATAGTTTACCCTTTGGAAGAGATACATTGACTATGGTTCTAGGTAAATAGACTACACATAGATATAAAATGTGAATTAGATGCCATCCTAGTTGAAGTAAAATAGGAAAAAATAACATTGGGTCTTCTTCAAGATAATATAATTCCATAAAAAACTCATTTAATTTTAGACTAATAAAAATAAATTTCTCTATAACTCTTAATTATGTTTTTAATATATTATTTAATCATTTTTTATTCTTAATTATTTTTGTGCTAACATTTCCAAACCCAGTAGAATTGGGGTACCAAAATTTTTTCTCAATAAATTATGTGTGGGTGAAATGGTTGAAGAGTACCATTAATAACTTATAGTATCTTGAAAGGGTATGTAACAGAAATATAAATAAAGAAAAAACATGTTTTAAAAATCTTATGAAAGTTGATGGTGGACTTTTCAATTTTGGTGACAATGATAAATAGAAAATAATTAGGAATGGTAAAACTATAAACTCTAAATAAATTATATTTTATAGATTTTTGAATGTTGATAGTTTAAAAAATAATTTTTATAAAATTTATAAACTATGTGATTATGGTTTTCATGTTATGTTGGAAAATAATTCCTTTATTATTTAGGATTCCAATCATGATTTTGTGTTTACTTATTTAAGGAATGATAATGTGTATTTTTTTAATATATATAATTTCATTTTCTAAAAAAAATCTTAAGTACCATTCATAAAGAATCTCGATTATTGAATAGTAGAATATGAAACTGTAATATACACTCACTTATATATCATAGTAAGAAAGTTTTAGTCAAGGATCTTACTAAAGTATAATTCCCTAAATACAAATTAGGAAATCCCTATAAAAAATGGTAGTATAAAATTTATTTTAAGCAAAAGAAATGGGTTTCAATATATCAACCACTAATGTTGGTTCACATGGATAAATTTGAACCAACTAGAGTTTCTTGTTTAGTTGGTAATTATTATTATTATGTGATTATTGATGATTATTTAAGATTCACGTGGGTTAATTTTTTAGATCACAGAAATGATGCATGTAAATTATTTTCAAAATATTCTAAGTATGTAGAGAACCATAATTTAATCACCCTTAAGACCTTGATAAGTGATCATGGACATGATTCAGAAATCTAAAATTTTGAGACCTTATACTCACAATAAGGTTATAATCACAATTTCTCTTCTCATAGAACTCCCCAAAAATGTAGTGGTTGAATGAAGAAATATAAATCTTTAAGATATTACTAAAACTATGCTTAATTAGTATGACTTAACTTTTTTACTTTTCAGATAAATATACCAATACGACCTTTAATGTCATTAATAGGGATTTTATCGGACCACTTTTATAGAAGACCTCCTATGAATTATGGAATGGTATAAAATATAAGGTTAATTAATTTATATTCATTGGATGTAAAATCGTTATCCTTAACATAAAAAAAATGTTGAAAAACTTTATCCAAAGTGTAATGGATGTATTTTTATAGGCCATTCAAAATCCAAAAAATCATATATAGTCTTCAATAAAAGAACCAAATTTGAGGAAGAATATCTACACATCAACTTTGATCAAATAGATCCACATAAGCCTAAAACCTATTAGATGTTCTTGAGGATGGTATTTCTAATTAGAGTATCAATAATGTATCAAAATGTAGTTACTACACTGAATATTTACCTAAAAATCACCTAGTGTGCCCTTAATAGATGAACAATACCTTATAGAAGACTTGTAAGAACTAGATACTTCTATTACATAACCATTAAAACTCATAGAGAACATCATTTAGATACATTTTTTGAAATATTAGTAATGGTACTCATAATATAGATTTTATCAAAAACTAGGAAGAATATAAATATTTCTTATCATATCTTGAAACTAAAAACATTACCAAATCTTTCAATGGGGAATTTTTTGTCATAGATATGTAAGAAGAGGTAAATCAGTTTTAAAAGAATAATGTATGGGAACTAAAAAAGTGGAATAAAGACTACCAGAATATAAATGATAAATCGATGATTAGAAGCATGATTAATGAATATGGCACTATAGATATAAATAGATATAGTTTGGGTGTACTAGTTATAGTTAAGATGAAGGAATTGATTATGAAGTGACCTTTGTGATTGTTGCATGAAATGAATCCATTTTAATATTTCTTTATTATGGATATCAATTAAATTTCAAACTATATAAAATGGATATCAATTTTACATTCTTTAATGGTTATATAGTTGAGGATGTTTTTGTTGAAACCCACTATATTTAAAAATCCTCATTTTACAAATATTTTTTTTAATTATTATAAATCACTTTATGGTTTAATACAAGATCCTAAATCTTGTTATGAAAAATAGGATCATTTTTTATTCATAAGTTTTTTCAAAAGTAATAACTTGTCCAACCATATTTATAAGAAATATTTCAAAAAATAGTGGTTTAAAACTAGGTTTATGATATTGTTTTTGGTTTATCCAAAAACTCCTTGTGTAAATAATTTATATAAATGATGAAAAATTAATTTGAAATGAGTTTTATGGGTGAGTTAAAGTTCTTACTTGGTTTTCAAATTTTAAAAAATAAGTAAGGAATTATTTTAAATGAAATAAAATATTAAAATTATGTTTTAAATAATTTTGGTATGGATATCACTAAAGAAATTGATTCCCTAATGAGTACCACAAATAAACTTGATTTGTATGGATCTAGAAAACCAGTTGTCCAAACTACTTATTGAGGTATTATTAGAAGTTTTATATACTAAACTTCGAGATAAAATGATATTATGTATAGTGTTTTTTAGTATGATCATTCTCAATAAAATATTAGGTAATCTCATCTAATTGTATTTAAATAAAGTACCTAAAGAATAATACTAATTTAAGACCATTTTTATATAGAGTTCATTCTATTGAATTATTTAGTCATTTTATTTCTGATATTGGAGGGTATAAATTATATATGAAGATAAAATATTGAACATATCACATTTAGGAAAATTCTATAGTATATTGGTATAGTAAAAAAGAATAATTTTTATTCATTTTATACTATTGATAGTGAATACATTGCTCTAGAAAGTTTTTGTGAATAAAATTTATGGATGAATCTCATATTTCTAGTTTATGTGTATCGATTTAGTTTTATTAAAGTTCCCTTGACCAAAAGGCCAAGTAAATTATTAATAAAAGTTAAAAAAGTTAAATTGTTGAAAATGTGGGATCTTACTACAATCAGCCTTATAAAGTGAGAGCAGAGATGTAGGAAGGGTATCTGACCAGGTAATAGGCTCAACAACTCCCATGTTTGCAATACCATATGCAACCATGTTCACCTCCTGATAAACATGTGTAATGATGAATTCAAGGCTTCATGAATTCCATCCAATTTTCTACAAGCCTCCAAGAGATATGCAGTTCACCATTTTTAATGGCCTACACAATGGTAGAAGAGTCACTTTCCAACCAGATATTAGTCCAAAATTTCATTTTATTTAATGATATAGTGTGAATGATCCCAAGAATATCTGCCTCGAGGGAACTAGTCACGCCACAAGATCCATAGAAACATCACATAACAGAATCATCATGGTCCCTAAAGACCGCTCTACACCCTAAAGGCCCGGGGTTTCCTTTAGAAGCACTATTTTTATTCACCTTTATCTAATGAGAGAAAGGAGGCATCCAAATCCCCTCAATAGTACTCGAAGTAGGTCTGAAATTACCATGTACACACAGATTTTTCAGAACCATAAATTTATGTATACTATTATCACACTCCCCCATACTAGCATCGCGCATATCTCTAATAGCAGCAAAAATATTATTTGTGACCAGCTTGAAAACATAGCCTTTCCCTAAGTGAAGATCTGAATTGTTGTGCCACCAAATGGTATGCAGACTCTCGGATATAGCCACACAAAGGAGAGCACGCACTTGAGGTGAAAGTTGGATGACTGAGCAACAGTGGAGAAGGGCCTGCAGCCCCAAAACTCGAAGTCTATCCATATTAAACACAACCAAAACTTCCTTCCAAATGGCTGAGTCAATTACATATCTGGGGAATAGGTGATCTGTAACCTCCCTGTGCTGATGGCACATAACACACCTGGAACAAATATGTAGACCATACATTTGGAAAACCTCATTGGTGGGTAACCTGTTGTAAGATAGCTTCTATATAAGAGTTGGTCATGAAGTCTTGATCCATTTTTTATTGAAAACAGATAACTAGTTATAGTCATCATGATGGACCTTGGTGACATTTAGATAATAGATTTTATTATAAATAACTACATTTCTAGCCATATCCCAAACCAAAAAATCTGGTCAGGAAAAAAAATCTTAGTGATCATCCATAGCTTGAAGTTCACCTGGTAGAGTTGATGGAGGAGAATCAAAACATTATTTAATAGTAACCTGCTCACCTGATCCTAGAATAGCCAGCTGGAAACCTTAAGAGATAATATTATTAGTCCAATTATCAATCCATATCATAATATTAGAGTTCAGGTTCACAATCCATCTAGAGCAGGTCATGATATTCTGAAATGAAGATTTAAATGCTAGACAGAGATAAGATTCAATGTAAACATTACTTCCCTACCTTAATTTATCAGAAAAATGAGATTTAAGGAAGCCCATTGATTCTGAATTACTATGAAGGATATTCCAGATAAGAAAATCTTGGAGAGAATCATTAAAAATAGAAATATTATTTATACCAATTCCATTTTTATGTAAAATGTTACAAAAAACCTTCCAAGAAATAGTGACCATTTTCCTCTCATGGATTTTACCACTCTAAATAAAATTCTTAATGGACATATTTAGTCATTTGAGAAGCCATCTCGATCATTTATAGACCATAAATGAGTATACCAATGTAAAAACAATAAAATACTTCACCAAACTAATTCTACCAGCCATAGAGATACTCTTCCCTTTCCAGGTTGAGAGCTTCCCATTGAACCTGACCACAATTTCAGAGAAGAAAGAAGCTCTAGGTTTCACCCAAAATAATTGAACACTTATATAATGAAATGGAGATAACCCTTACCTGATTACCAACTCTGAAAGAATCCAATTCTTCATAGAAATAGAGACATCTTCCTAAAATTTATGGAATATTTATCCAAAGTGATACATTGGCCAGAAACACTTTCATAATGATGAAGAATTTTCTTCAAGACACAAACATTATTCTTGCCACCCTATAGGAAGATAATTATATCATTAGTATAGAAGGGATGATAGGGTAAATGAGGGACTTGGATGCTTGTATCGTCTTGAGTTGACCCTAAGATACCATGTGAGTAATGAGTCTACTAACGCAATCTTTAGTGATATAAAAAATTAGGGCTGAGAGGGGATCACCCTAACAGACACCTCTAGAGAAAGTAAAGTATCCTTTAGGGGAGCCATATAAAAGTAATGATGCATGAATATATCCAAAAATGGAATCAATCCATCTAATATATGTGTCATTGAATCTTGTATACTATTCAAGAAAAAATCACATTTATATAAGACATCACTTTTTTAGAGATCATTTTAAAAATAGTGATTTGAATATTGAATTCATTGGTGCTAAATATCAACTAGATAATATTTTTATAATGCCTTTTTTTATTGAGATATTAAACAATATAAAACATGAACTTGGAATAATTAATTATTATTGAATTTTAATTATTTCCATGAATCTTGTATATCATTCAAGAAAAAAATATCATTTATATAAGACATCACTTTTTCAGAGATAATTTTCAAAATACTGATTTGAATCTTGAATTCATTGGTGATAAACATCAACTAGCTATTATTTTCATAATTTATTTGATTATTGATAGATTAAACTACATAAAACATAAACTATGAATGATTAATTATTCTTGAATATTAATTATTTTAAATTTTTTATTATTGTAATATAATACAATGTTTGAGAACATTATTTAAATTAAAATTTGATCAATATTCAATGAATATCTTATTTTATTTAAAAATTTATTTTATTTTATGATTAAAACTAGTTAAATTATTTCAAAAGTCATATATCGTCTTATTGATATCCTATAATGAATAAATGTTATCATGGACATTCCTTTATTAATGCACTACCATGGACATGTTACCATGAAAAAACAATAGTGGTCATGAAATTGTGGACATGTTATCATGGACATGCTACAATATATGTGTTATCATGGACTTGCTATTATGAACATGCTACTATGGGAAAGCTACAGTAGGCATTCTACCATGGATATGCTACTATGGACATGAGTTTCCATGATTTTCTTTACTTTTATATCTAATTTTAATGTTTTATTAATACCTTATTCCTATAAATCATGTCAAATTAAATTATTTATTATCTATATTTATTTTACACCCTAAATGACATAAATCACTGAATTTGAATTTGAATCCCACCTTATAAAACCCAAATTCCATGAAATTATCATCCAAATATTCTCTTCCCCAATCATTAGACCAAACATCATCCTCCAAATTATTTAATCTTTATCAAAATGGATCAAATGATGTGACCCCATGTTTTTTATTATCCTGATGATTCGTGACCTCGTGTGAAATTGAGAGTAAGTCCAAGTGGTTTTGTTAGACCTCATAATCCATGTATGTCAACTCATGGAGTTTATTCTACTAAAAAATGGTTTTTGAATGGTTTTGGACAAGAAAATATCAAGTGTGGAAGGTTTTACATGATCAAGTATGGGATGAATGTTTTATGATAAATGATTATCCTTTTAATCCCAAGTTGGTTTGAGATTTATATTTGCATATTGAGTATAGTTTTGGTGATAGGAAATATTCTATAAGGACTCTTGCGAATGAAAAAGAACTTTTTTATCCAATGAAAAGGTATTTTATTATTATGAGACACTAGGTTTTCTTTTTCCTCTATATCTTAAAGAATTGAGTTAATAAAATTTTGAACATATGTTTGATAGTAAATATGTGAGTGTTTTGAAAACTAACTTTCAAATACTTATCTTATTCAATGCTTATATATTCACTTCATGAGTTTGTAAATATCTTCCTTAAAGGATATGAGTTTTTTATCTTATATGGTGGTTTAGGATTATGATATTATAAGTGTATAATAATTATGGTTAATTGGAACCCATGATTAATTTTATGGGTTGTATACCATGACAAGAGTTATGATATATTCAACCTAGTTAAGAAATATTCTAGGAAACATGAATTTTTTTACAGCAGTTTGGAACTAAATACGGTTCTTATATATTCTTATGAGGATTAAATATATGATAACATTATTGGGAATGAATTTCATATAGTATAGTTGTTTTAAGAAGATGGGAGTTCACTTAAAAAGGAATTAAATTCAAAATCAGAGTAAGTGGAGGTTCACAATGTATCTTTTGGATGTTAAGAGTCTCCACTCTATTTACCTTATGATGAAAAAGGATTAATTGATGATGGGTTATATGATATTTATCTTTCCATAATTAATCCCTATGAGGTATCATATTCTAAATCTTGTGATGATGAGGAAGAGGAGGAATATAAACAAATTTCTTTAGTCTTTTAATTAGTTGAAGCTTCCAGTTTAAGGGATATATGTCAAAATAAAGGTTAGTATCTATGAACTAATATTAGATGCTATTCCAACCCAAATAATATAGTAACATTATCTATAGTAGGTAAATCCATAGACTCTTCTATGATTGGACTTGTTTACTCAGATTAAGAATCAATTAGTGATAATAATAATGGGGGAATTCCACATAAACAAGGTAGACATGTCGTCTCATCTATTCCCATACATTTTGAGAGATATTTTGTTTCCAAAAAATTTAAGGACTAAATGTTTAATCTTTTTTTTTTCTAGTGAGATTCCAAAAGATGAATCCTCTCTTAGAGATATGGTAGTTCCTGATTCTAAAGATTCTTTTAAGACAGAATGATTTAAGTTATATAAATATAAATATGTTGAAAAACTAGTGGAGTATGTGGATAAAGAGATTGAGGAATATGGAATAGGATCACCGCCTAGTTTGAAAAATTCACTACCTAGATAGAAAAAGTCTTCAACTCCTCCTAATATTCCTCATTATTCCTATCTTACCAAAAGTTATTTGGTTAACTACAATGGTGATTTTATAATTTGTAATAATAGTGATTTCCCATATATCTCCTTTTATAGATTTTTATTCCCAATAGTAAAAAATATATTTCTTTTTTTATTTTGTTGTTTCATATCTACATTGTATGTTTTTTTAAGATTTGAAATTTATAAGAGGAAAATATGAGGCTAGTTCGACATAATGGAGTTGTTCACTAATACCCAGAGGAAAAGAGACTTAATTTTACTAAGAAGTATTGAAACATAATTGGTTAATTGGGTTCTATCACATCTAGAAATATTTCCTCATCCTCACGGGCCCCTCCTTCTCTAGCATGTATTGTTCCAGCACTCCTCCTCAATTCCTAATTAATTATGATCATATTATAAGAATAATGAGGGAGGAATTTTGAAATTTAATGGTAGAATATTGATATTTTCAGGAATATTTTCAAAAGTAAATAAAAAATCATTGAGATAATATTTATAATTTTGTTATATATTATATCCAGGAAATTAAACAAGATACGAAAGTGAACTCAAAGGAAATAAAGTCTTACTTTTCCAATATATTCATCCAATATAATATCAACTATCATTTCAAATACATGGTTGGGAATATAAATGTTTCTCCTATAAATAAATATCTAAAGGAGTAATTGAAAATTTTAAAGGATATGTCACCACTATTTAAATAATTTATAGAAGAGAAGAGATTATTATTTCATGTGATTGAACAAGGAAGAAGAGTCGACAGTCAATTTGTTGAGTTGATAGATCCATATCTCTACTCTAACTGAACAGGTGTCATTTCTCCTATAATTATACTAATGGATGACTCATTTTTAATGCCCCTATATTCAATTCCAATTTTCAAAACTACTATAGAACTTAGTCCTTTTGACCTACTCCTACTCAGGTTGTGTGGTATCTTAGGCCAGTGACCTTAGGAATTAATGTTAGGCCTCCTACACCTGTACCTATACCCTTCCCTTTTCTTGAACAATCTCCCTCTAAGGTTAATTCCACTATTAACCAACCTATTCCTAATTAGGATTCATATTAAGGATTTTATAGGGATTTTACTTTGTCTTTTAATACATTTTCACTATATTTACTTCATTATTATTGGACTTTATTTATTATTCTCTTTTATTTAGAAAATTTGTTCTAGTTTTACTTTTCTATATTAAATTATGATAATCATACATATGGTATTGTAGGTGGGGAACATTAACTATAATCGATACAAAAAAGAAACATTACCCATTCAATCTTATTTATTGGAAATTTTCTATTGTGATTTTTTAACCGTGATTTGTGATCATAAAAAAGAGGAGATTGTTGGCTCAGTCTTGTATTTCATTTTTTTAATAGTCTAAAGTAATGATTAATTTATTATTAATGGTTTATATTTTTAATGATATAAAAAATATTTATTGAATTTTCAATATATTCTTTTCATTTTGGTTTATTCCTGTAAGAATAATTCTAAGACTGTAATAAGGAATGTTGTAATGTGTGAAGAGATATTCAACCATGTGAATAATCCTATGAAACCACTCCTCTGATTGTGAGGAGGATGTGAAACCATGATAAGGGTGTACATGTGACCATGTATAGGAAATTATATGATCTATAGGAATTGTGAACATGTATAAGAAGGGTGACCTTTTATAGGAAGTGTGATCTGGAATAGGAATTGTAACTATGAGAATGTTTTTTGACTATGCTATAAGTTTTACACTATGAGTTATCTTCTGTCAGGACTATATGAATACCCAATGAATCCATAACTAACTTAAAATAAAATAATATTGTAATAAAAAAATATTTTTTGGAATTAAATAAATTTTAGTGCATTTAATTCTATGAGATTGGTTTCTTGGTATGAGGATTTAAGAATAACTATTTTAAAATGGATATTTTTCTCAAAAATAGTCTATATATTAAAAAGTATCCCTACTTGTGAATGAAATGAAATAAATAGAGAATAAAATTTTATTCTTATAGTATTTATTGAATAATATATTTATTTATGCTCTATTTTCATATTTGAATAGAAATCTTGTATAAGTTTGATCTACATTCATTGAGCCTACTACCCATTTATTTATACTAAGGAACCTTCTAATCAAATGAAATCCATATGATGCTAAGAATCATAAAATTATCACTTTATTACTCTTTTTATATTGATTTTATTTACATATTGAGTTTTTATTTTATTTATTTCTAATCACTTATAACTTCTCATATATTATAAAGATTAGTACATTGATACTTCCCCACTCTTTTTACACTTATTAACCCATGTGCAACTGTAGAATAGGATTCGTAAATCTTGGATACACTTGGGAAATATTTTTATAATACTTGATCTAGGTTGTAGATATTTTTATTAATTTTAATACACTTGTTTGGTAGTGGTTTTGATATCAAGTGGAAAGGACTAGGTTCCAATTAGGAACTGAACCTCTTCATTTCTTAAAATTAAACTATGTGTTGTTAAAGTTTTTCAAAAACTATTTTAAAAATATTTTATATTTAAAATTATATATTTTGTAAATACAATTATTTTAAGAATTTAAAAATATAATTAGTAAAAAAATACTCTCCTGGTTGGATTTATTCAGTGATATATATATATATATATATATATATGTGTGTGTGTGTTTGGGTTTGTTTTGATTGAGTAGATTTGTTTCAAAAATAAAGTTAATTAAAAATTATTTTAATTGGGTTTCGATTGATCCCATGAGAAACATCTCAAAAATTTAAAATTATATATATCTACTACTCTAATCAAATAAGTTGTTTTCTAAATTAGGGGATTTTATTTAATTATTTTTTTCTAATAGAAATTTATGTTGGATGCTCAATTCACCCCCTCTTGAGATTTCCACAATGACTAATAACTATACTTCATAATCTTAATTTCACATAAAATACAAATAATGACAATTTCTATGAATAAATACCACTTATTATCATGATCCCCTATATTATTATTGTAAAAATAGTAATAAATCCAAATCTAATTTCAATTTAAATCATCATTGGGGTCATCACTTGATTCAACATTATAAGATGCTAATTTTCATGATGTTGCACTAACCTGATTCACAACATAACTTCTTACCTTATATAAATGTTATCCATGTATTGGATTAAATGGGACTCAGATCTAAATCTCTCAATAATGTTTAAGGATCCTATAATTTCTAGATGTATTATTAACTTTTCAACCAAAATTCAATATTTTACCATTAATCTAAATAAACAACATCAATTTTTATTTTATTTTGAGATATTTTCTATGTGTGATTTTTTCAAACAATAATGGTGTATCAAAAAATACTCCATGTATATTAAGTCAAAACCTAGTGTAGGAAACACAAGATCATTCTAAAAAGATCACCATTTCCTATTGCACTCACCTACTTCCAAAAGATACATATAGTTACACTTTTTAGTGTCTACAAAGAAACTCTTCTAGAAACCTCAGCCACACATTTATAACACAATTATTGAAAAAAGATGAACTACATAGAGTGTGATTCATATCAGATATTATCATTACATGTCTAATCCAACCCCCAATAAATATTTTAATTTTTTAAATTGATATAACTTTTTTGAAATTAATTTTTAATTTCGTACATTGGGTGTCTTACCTTGATTGATAAGGGCACCAATTTTAGATCTATATTTCAAAACTCCAACTAACATTATCAGCTTCATCCCTAAATATTAAAATAATATTCCACTTGACAGTCATCTAATTCTAGTGGGTTTTTTATATTATAAAATTATTTAGATGTTATCATGGGTTATAATAATATAGATAAATTATGAAAATTATTATTTTTTATTTATTATCTATCAGTGTATAAACTTTGGTCTTAATGGTATGATTCCATAGACTAATTTATGCTATTGAAACATACACATTATTTAGACCTTGATTCCACTTACGATACCAATTTTAATTTCTTGAATACTTATATTTTTCTTCATGTACACCACATCAATCATTACTAAGATATCACTAATGTATATTTTTATTACTCCATTAATTATAACTTTGAAACATGCCCCACTAACACTTTTAGATTTCCATGTAATTTCCAAATGTATCATATCTCTACTCAACATAAAACACATTAAACATTGTTTTATCAATTAAATACATTAGTAGAGGTGAATATAAACATTCCACAACCGGAGTAAGATAGTGAGTCACTATATACCACCTCCTTTCCTTTATCATTTAATTTTAAATCTATCATCACATCTAGTATGGATTTTATGAAATCAAACACACTTAAACTTCCTTAGGCCTTTTCTTTTATTTATGTCCCAAATAACATGATTTTATTCCCATTATAGTCTTACTAACAATGTTCTCTTAGCAAATAATTTTATGTACTTTTATTTTTCCAACATTTTTATAACCATGTTTATCCCTGAAAGAATCATTAGTATTTTTAACACATAACTTTCCATGAGATACTAATTTCATAAGATAATTTTTATTTTCAGTAAAATCTATGCTCATTTATTATTTCCAAATAATAATTATTCTACTCTTGGAATTTTTTTCAAATAATTGATTTCAAAATGCACTTGAAACATCTTTTTTTATAATGCTCTTACTTAACCAACCCATGAAATATATTTATCAAAATAATGTTTTTTATAACTAAAATCACTCTATATTTATCCTTTTACACCAATTAAAATTCTCTTGAGAGTTCAACTAAATACTTGTTCAGAACATTAATAATGATTATATTTAAATCTATACTTTCTCCTTTAGGGTTGGTGAATCCATTTTTTTAATGTTCCATCAATTTCAGAACAAGTTATATATTTAAATGATTCATTAAAATAAATATAAATATGTACTTACATTCCATAGTAAAAGCACATGACTCTTTATCTTTTTTTTATAATTCATTCCTTTGTACTTACTTTTTGTATGGACCATTTTAAAAAAAATTACCACATCCACATTTTATCCATTTCTATTGAACTCCCAAATCTCACTTTGTCACATGCCTTAGAGGGGTTCCATCATGGAAATGTCATTGTTTTCCCATGGAACATGGCTTTTCAGATAATTATTATTTTATAATCATCCAATTGTATATAATTATTTCTCTTCATCTCGCTATTACCTTCCAAAGGATAATAAAAAACAATGCAATGCATATTTTTATGTAATATTCCCATTTGAATTTCACAATTCAACTTGATTATTGACTATTATTAAATCATCTTCCAATTTTTGGATCATCTCATGATGATAATTGATACAGATAATATTTTCATCGTTTTTCATATGTTTTTAAATGATTTAATACAAAAAAAATTATAATTTGAACTTATTTTTATCGTTTATTTATTTTTCATGAATTTTGTGCTAAAATGTGAAAATTTATTAATTATAAAATTTTAATAGTTTTCTATCAATTATGTATTTAAATAATAGAAATTTCAATATTGATCCAAAGAGAGTTATTTTTTTAGGATTTATTTTTTATGCGATGAATTTTATTATTTTTGGCCTATAGCTCATTCAAACATCAAAAGGTCCAAAAAATTCTATCAAGTTTAATAATATTTCTACCCTATAGAATGAACACCTCTTCATTGAATGAGGAATATATTGGGATACTGACCTTCAAATGAGGTTATTATAGTTTATAATTAAACAGTACTTGAATTTTCATTCATAAATTAAATTTCATGGAGAAATTTGTTCATTAATGTAGCCATTGAACGCGCTAAAGTGGAGGAAGATGAAGCATCTCTTTAGCCAGAAAAATAATGATTTAGTAATTCGGGAACAAAATTTATTACAAATGTCAAAATTAATGAAAATTTTTAGTGTCATAATAAATATCAATTGTAAACAACATTTAAGAAGAAACCTTATAGATTTTTGGCCTTTTGGGGAAAGAAATAGTGAAAAAATTTGGTGGAGAAATTCTAGAGATGAAATTTTATGCTTTTATTTTTTCCTATTTGTTTCTTCTGACATATTTTAATTCCTTATTAATCCACCTTATTCTAATTACCCTTAATATAAAGGGGTAAAATTAAAATAAATTGTAGAATTGTAGGTTTCCTTTTTATAATGATTGAGTTCCTGCACTTAATGTAATAAAAATATTTTGTCTCTTCTGTAAAGTTGATATCAATTTCTAATAGAATTTTTTATTATACAGTACCATAATATTATATTTTAGATTATTTTGTTGTTATTTATTTATTCAATACTCATTATCTCCATCTGTTAGGTTCTGGTTTTTATAATATGTAATATACTAGGAATTAGTGGCGACGTAATCCTCGTTGATCATTACGTGTGGGAGGGGTAGTGGATGTTCTTGATTGTTTGCGATAAAAAAGACCCAATCGGGTATTACATAAGTAAATTAAGGGTATTCTCTACAAATATCTCTCATGTGGAAATGATAGTAGACTAAGCTATGATCTTAGAACAATTTACTTTCATCATCACCATTTGACTAAGGGATTGAGAGGAATAAATTATGGATTCTCACTTTAATCAGATTAATAGAAGAGGATTGGATAAATTGGAACTTAGATAGCATTGAAATTAGAAAATTAAACCTAAACTCATCACCCTTATCATATAATTTCTTTCAACCTCATTCTTAATTTCTTTATTTTGTTTCATTATATTCATTTTTTTAAATCAAAAAATTTTAAAAACACCCCCTTTACTACAATTATAGGTGAAAATATTATTGTAGTGCACTCTACTCTAGAGAAAACCTTGGTTAACCACTATAATAAATTTTTAACTTAGGGAATAATTATTTTTACCACAACACCTGACAATCACATGTAAAACACGGATTCGTTTCTAGGGATATATTCCCAACAATCTAATTCTAACATTTTATAAATATTATCTATTTTCATTTAATAAATCTAAAAAATATATCTTTATCAATGATGTATTAAAATTATAATTATTATAAATGGATTGATTAATCACTAGTGAAACACCAATAAGAATGATCTCATAAGGATCTTGAAGCCCTGTTAGAAAGGATTAGTTAATTAATACCAAAACTAGATAGAGAAATAGAGTGCATAACTAAATATATACATGCATCCCAAGAGCACCAGGTGGTGCTAAAACAAGAACCAGAACTAGAACTAGTGGTGGAAGAAGTATCCATACTCTTTATTGAAGTTGAAAAACCTAATATTTCTTTTATGGAATTAATAGGAGATCCATTTTGGTCAACTAAATCAATGTTTGAGGAGATTGATGAAGAATATTTTCTTTCTGAATTATGAATAGGAGACAAACAAGATCTGGATGACCTTTGGAATGAATATGAGGTGCAATATGATCTCCCTGTGAATAAAATCATAGAATATAAAGAACATTTGTATCTCTCCATATATTTTGAATAATAAGGAACCACTAAAGTTGTGGAAGGTGAAGAAAATATATAAGAGCCTGAATACCTACCTCTATCCAGTGACATTCAACTCTAAAAATCACATATCACTGAGGAAATAACTGACATTGAGCCAATTGAGAGAGATAATTTTTTTATAAACTCTTTTAATTATAATTTAATTTATTCTAAAATGATTATTACCACCCCTTGTTTTAAATATTCATTTTATACCAACACATGTATTGAATTTGAGGATAATGAAGAATAAAACAATGATGAACATGAAGAGGAACACCAAGATCTATAACACCACATGATTTTTATGAGATAGATTTTTTTTAATTTCATTGATGTATTTTTTTGTATGATACACCAAGGTAATATTTTTCAATATTCAACATTGGCATATATTTCAGTGTACGCAACATTATGCTAGTCTTGTGTTACACAGAATTTCTAGTTATTTTGATAGAACTCATTTCATGTAAGACTGAGTTTAATAAGTTTATATTATAATAAAATCACTATTGATATATTTTAGTAATTAAATATATATTTAAGATATTAAATATAATTATTTAAATTAATTTTATATTTTTTATAGACATGATATAATAAAAAATCAATTTTTTGAATAAAAGATTTATTTTTCAAAAAAAATGCAGTTTTTCCACCTTTTGATGGAGCACCCATTTTAAATATATTTTTTGAAACTTTTTATATTTTATTTTTAAAAAATAAAATTATTTTATGGAATTGGGACATCAAAATTTATTTTTGATAAATTTTTGGTATTTTTCTGATTAATTTCATATTTTAATGAATAGTGAAAATACTATATTTTAATTCAAAAATTCTTTTTCATATAATTTATTTATATTGTAATATTATCCTTTTAATTGGTTTTAAAGTATAATTATATTAATTTTTTTATCATTTAATCTTATTTTTTTCATTGGAAGTAATTTCAAATTGAAATTTTATATAACGATATGTTAATTTTTTTTACAGTTTTTACTTTAAAAAACCATTTTTCATTCCCTCAACTAGATTTACTTTAATTTAATTATTTAAAGTTATATGTCTCAAATTTTGAAAAATGGATTCCATATTTGGAATCAGTGGGTCCAAATTATTTTATTAGGTTACTTTTATTTTTTGGATTTTATGAATAGTAACTATTATAATTTTTATTTAACATAGTTAAAGGTAAATCATGTAATGTGGGTAATTAATTAATATGATAAGGATAATAAAACTACCCTAACACCTGAAAAATCTTATTGGATGAGTAACCATATACCCTTAGCACCTAAGGATCAGAATTGACTCATTTAATGGACTTTTTCTATGGAAATGATATAAATATTGTCAAAATAAAAGAAAGTGACATGAAAGTGACATGAAAGTGACAAAATGTCACCTTCTTATTTATTATAAGTATAATAATTTTAATATAGTGATAAATATGATAAAACTTTGATATTAAATATTATCCATAAATCTAATAAAATTATCTACATCATGGTAATTTATTTATAATTTTTAGACGTTAAATAATTACCTTAATGGGTTATACAATGATGATGAAGAAATTATTTAATAGATGAAAAAAATCAATAAAATAATTTTAATTAAGATGATAATAATCAATTAAAAGACCAAAACACTTGACCAAATCTTATTGGTAGAGTATTTCTCGACCATAATCATCAAAGGGTCGAGTTATTGACCATTTTAATCCATATGAAAATGATTATGACACTTATAATATTTTATTTAAAGTGATGTAAAAGTTTTCACATTCATGTTCTAATAAATATAACATTTTTAATGTTTGATTTTCCTGAATATATATTCGACTATAAGTATAATTATTAAATATAGTGGATTTATATTCATAATAGTATTTATTTTAATTTTTTCCCTACAAATATGTATATTAAATAATTACACAAAACTGATGTAGTAATTATTTTATTAATGGAAATATCAAATTAATGTTATTCAAAATACTAAAATAAATATAATTTTGGATAATTAATATATCCAAAAAAATCTAGATTACCTTTACCTATTATTGATATAATAAAATAATTGGTTCAAGGTTAACATCTTATCTTGATATATTTATAAATCCATTAAATGAATATTGTCAAAATTGATACTATTCATATTTTGTCAAAATAATGTTTTATTAAATTATTTCAAAATTATAAAATATTTTTAAAAATATAAATATTTATAGTTTACTCTAAAATGTTCTATTTTGTACATTTATGATCTTATTGAGATCAAATTATTAAAATTTTCACTCTTTTAATATTGATCAATTTGTTACCTTAGTTAAAATTAAACGAGGATAATTAAGGGTAGAACGAAATGATAAGGTTTAAAATGAAATCAAAACATGTCTAGAAATTATCAGTTGATTATATTACAAAGTTATAGCATCTAATATTTTAAATAAGGAATTTTTTTTGTTTTTGTATGTGGTTTAGTTTTATTATAAACTAATATTTTTGGAGTATCCAAAATTACCCCTCACCTAAATTATAAAAGGGCACATCCTTCCTCACCTCTTCACTTCACTTTGATACATAAAGATCATCCATCCCATGACCATTTCTCTTCTCAACTTTCCTAGTTACATTCTAAAGGTAATGGTCTTCTCAAAACCCATCTATAGTGCTTTATGAGGTGATCGTGGGGGAGATTATTGAAGAAGAGGTGGTTTGGACATGTATGAAGGAACCCAGACCTAAGGTAAGGTATAATTTCAAAATCTCATTATTATTAAATATTTTTTATACATAATTATATATTAGTGTATATTTATCATCCATGTGCATGTTTACTAAATATGTATTCCAAAATATTCTTTTATTCCTTCTACAATTGTTTAAAATAAATTTTACCCAATTGGTGAGTTTTTATTAAATTGTATGAAAGTAATATTTTGTCATTTTTTGATACGAGATACTTTTTGAATTATCCAAAAAAAATCGAGATGAAATTTTTCTTTTAACTTATATGGAATGATGGGTTTTTACATTTTCATCACATAATATTTCCATGAATATTCATTTACAAGATTTTATGTTTATTTTTAAGGAAATTATTTTTTAAAAAAATTGTGAGTAATTTTGGGTAAATAAAATGTTTTTGAAGAAGAGAATATATATTCCTCAATAATTAATTTCAATTTTTCAGTCAAAGGTATTTTCTATCTAATATTTCATTATCTAACAGGATTATGTTTCAAGTATACTATCCCTATTATTCTTATAGTTTTATTGTGTTTATCGATGGAATGATATTTATGAAACCCATTTTATTCCTAGGGTTATGCTATGATGAATGATTTTTTTTGGAACACATAAGAATGATTTCATTTTTAGATGGGTGGGACTTATATATCCCTCCAATTCATTGGGTAAAGATTTATATCTCATGAGATAGACATGACTAGAATAGTAAGTAAATTTGGTTCAGTAATACATGGTTGGAATGGTAAGTAAATAAATTTCAATAATATAGGGCTAGAAAGATGAGTGAACTTGGTTCAGTATAAGACTTTTTACACTATGATGGTCTTCAAAATGATTCTTATCTAATATGGAAATAATTTCTTATTCTTACGTGTTTATCACAATTCCATGTTTTATGCCAAAGATATTTTCTCATGGCTCATATTCTTTTATGATTTATATCTTATGAAATTCCATGATTTATTTCATGACTCGAATGTCTTGAAATTTCCATGTAATTTTTCTTAATTATGTGTAATTATTTCGAGACCGCATGCTTTGACGGCACGTGATTCTCATGCCCGATGAGCCTAGAATGGATTTTTGAATTTTTTTAATAAATGTTTAGTAAACATGTGAGTGGGATTTTATATCTTTTGGACAGGTGCTCAGATTTGAAATCTGAGGGCACCGTTGAACTTGCAGCACGGGGATTCACTTAGGTGAAGCTTATGTTCAACCGAAAATGGTCGGGTGGAAAATTTAATTTTCTAACTTTTTATAGAAAATAATAATATAACTTTTCCAAAGTTATTTTATTTTTCACAGCATTGAGTGGTGGATGGAGATGCAGCGGTGTAATGATGAGGATCATTAATGGAAGGTTATTAATGGCTCTTTTTTAACCACAAAGATGTTATATTAAAGGTTCATTAATGGATCATTAAATATGGGTCATTAATGAGCATCATTAATGAGAGTAACGTTTCTATGAAGGTTTCTTTTATTATTAAAATGTGTTAGATTTTGGGGATTAACAAATGAGGGGAATCTTTGATGAACCATTGGAGGAATCCATCTCTAGTGAAGAATGAAGAACAAAGTGATGAAAATTGGAGGATCGGATCTGGAGGATGACGAGCAGCAATGAAATCCAATGGTCACGAATCGACGATGATGTAGAACTCTTCCTTCATCCTTAGTGAATCCAACATATCCAGGTAAGGTTTATTTGTTTTTAATTTTTCCCCATTCCAATTACAAACGAAGAACGTAGATTAACACATGAACAGGTTAATCCATGTAATGTTCATTCTTTTTGGAGGGTGAATTCTTTTGGAATTTCAATATCTATGAATATATTATCACTAGTGTTGATTGAATAAAAAATCCTCAAACCTCCTATGATTATAAACCTCAAATGCGGAGGGTGAGGGCCGACATGAATAAGGCTCGAGCACCTATGTCATGTGTGTTCTTTGTTTCCCCAACATAAAAGTGGAAACAAGATTATTCTAAGACCTTTTATGTGAATAGGACATTCCTCGGAGAGTGCAAGCATTGGCGGCACGAAGAATGGACCACTGGAGCATGTCCAGTGGTCCGTCGAACATCTTCCAGTGCGCCGGCAGCAGCAGTCGTGGGAAAATGGAGGAGGCACGCCACAGTGGTAGAGAGTGGTGGCTAGTCGTTTGTGGTTTCATGGAAAGGGTGGCTCATGTCATGGCCTCCTAGGCGAATAGTGGAGGTCGCGGTCGCTTGACTGTGATAGTTGATGAACCGGATGTGGCTTACAGCCGCATCCTAGCTAGGCCGAAGTCTGGTCCACCTCTGGAGAACCGGGCATACCCACAGGCCAGACTCATGCTAACAGGCTGGACCCACCCACTCAGGCCAGGCCCAGGCTGTACCAGGTCATCTCAGCCCGATCGGGTCAGGCCAGAATTGGACCCAACTAGCCTAAGCTTCACTAAAATGCATGTATCTATCAAACTGAGCATCTGATTGATGTGTTGTCAGTGGCGTTAGGATCATTGTTAAAGTATGGTTCTTTTGAGATACACTATGTGAGTTTTGGAAGATTTTTGTGTATGGTTGGGTTGGATTGGACTCAAATCCAAGAGGTACCTTTTTACAAAAAAAATCTCACATCTTACAGACTGGGTGTCCATTCGACACGCCGTATATTAATTTGGGACCCTTACGAGGAGACATTCCTTTGGGGTTACTCTATGAGGTAATTCATGGTGGTTGAGATACTACTTATGGATTTAGGAGAGGATCCTCCCAGAATCAAGTGTGCTAAGTGCGAGAATCCAGTGGTTGGTTGTGACGTTAAGAATAAATAGTGATCATGTGTGGGTCAACACCTAGTGATCCTATGTGGGTTAGCACCTAGTGATCATGTGTGGGTCAGCACCTAGGGATCCTATGTGGGTCATCTCCTAGAAATGTTATGTGGGTTATCGCCTAGAGATCTTGTGTGGTTCAGCACCTATCCACCCTGTGTGGATCAGAAGAAAATCCTCTCAACTGAATAAGTTGATATAGATTTATGATTAATCATATTTACTTTTGTATTTAAGTTACACCTGGTGTGAGATGTGTCTTTTACTTTGTTCTATATTTTTGAAATATTTCTTGGTGGTATTACCTCTGTGGTATTTTCTTTGTGGTGTTTTCCTTCTTGGATTACTGAGAGACCGTCGGGGGGTCTCGAGGTCCCTACTGAGTATTGTTATACTCACCCCTGCATGGGCTTCGCCCACACCTATTTTGTCCAGTTCAGATGATGGACATCTTTGACTAGGAATTTAGGGGTCCAAGACAAGATGGTTCTCAAAGGTGGATCGATATATGTTGTGTGATGTAGTGACATCTGATAGGGAGTTGTACCAACCATTTAAGTAGGATTCTTGTCAGATGAACACCAAATCTTGTACTTTTTTATCTACTTTCCTTTCGGTTGGTATTGTATTCTAGCCCCTTTAATTTTTGTTTACACACTTTACTCTCAATAGTGGTACTTTGTGGTGGTTTTACAACTTCCATTCCTTGGTGGTTTGCTTTATGCAGTATGCCCTATCTGTGTGTGTACAGATTTAATGAAAATGACTTCTATTTTTGGGATATGCCTTTCTGGTGCTAGCCACCTACCCCTGGACTATGGATCGTGGGCTTGGGGTAGTCACATCATGAGCCCCGTGGGACGGGTCATGATAAAGTGGTATCATAGGGACATTCGATTCTACCAGAAAAACTAAGAGTTCGTACTTTCAATGGGGGAAATAGTGTTAAGTGTCTTGTGTTCAACTTTCAGTCCAGGGATACCAGTGTTGGTGTGGCGGCCAACATATCCATACACAAGGACCTTGAATTCTGTTTTCCAACTCGGTACATGAATACATTGATTGCAAGTGCTTTGGGATTGTTTTTCTCTAGATCTCTTTTGAGTCATCTCACCCAACTGTAACTTATTGATTGTAGCACATATGCTTCTCTACAGTATGCATCCACAAAGACACCCATCCAAGATTCTAGTGAGAGATCACATCGATGGTCCACCAAGCGATGAGGAATCGTTGCAGGGACCACTTACAGCAATAGAACCTTCAGGTGGTGTACCAGAAGCACCACCACTCAGAGAGCAGCAGTTGCAACAAGACCCACTATCAGACAGTGCACACCAACTGATTGCACTGCATGAGTTCCAGAGATAGAGGAATCTGAGGTTTCGAGGCGAGACAAATCTCCGGGTAGCTAAGGATTGGATGGAGGTAGTTACATGGGTTTTTAACCTAGTAAAGACACCTATAGATCAGATGGTATTTCTAGACTCTATCCTTTTTCAGGGCATGGTAGGGAGGTGTAGAAGATTGCTGTCGTAGACACACAAAGAGGCAATGCTTTTCTGGTCAGACATCGAGAGACGCTTCAGGTAGGAGTTTGTACTAGTGACACTATGCTCAGTAAGTATTCAAAAGTTACTGCATCTATAGAAGGGCATTCTAACTATGTCCCAGTACTCCGTGAAGTTTACCGACCTCTCACAATACTCAACTAAAATGGTATGATACCCTTCCTTTAGGGCCCGAACCTTTGATTAGGGACTCCAACGAGAGATTATGGCATCAATAATTTCTTCCAACATCCTGACGTAGGTTGGAGTGCTAGAGAGAGCCCTGCTAGTAGAGAGATTCCTAGCCGAGTAGGCACCGATGATGGCATCCACCACCAGATGATAGGTGGTCGAGTCATCTATAGTAGGCAGTAGGCAGATGATGCAGAGGACTAAACGGGCTAGACCTTCTAGAGGGCAGCCCTAGAACGCAGGGTCAGAGGTGCGAAGCTCATGAGGTAGAGAAGGTCATCTGAACGCTAGAGATTGTTACTCTTATGGCTTACAGGGGCACATGGATTGTGACTATATGAATCCCTGCACAGATGACCAGTAAGCAGTCGAGGGGTTTCCAAGAAAACGATATAGGTTCAAGAGAGGAGGTCCAAAAAGCAGCGTACATGGAATGGGATTTTTCCAAGATGCAGGAGGTCGATGATGGTTTGAGGTACTACCACCACCACCCCCAGGAGGTCCACCACGAGCTCTGGGAGCAGGTGGACAAGGGTGGGGCCAACTTTAGGTGATGGAGGCCTGCAACCACGGTGCTCCAGAGATTATTAGAGGTAGGATTAGTGTCTACTCCCCCTTAGATATATTT
The DNA here is from genome assembly GCA_963277665.1 of Viscum album. NCBI lineage: Eukaryota > Viridiplantae > Streptophyta > Magnoliopsida > Santalales > Viscaceae > Viscum > Viscum album. The sequence continues at coordinate 601,333,622 of OY728136.1, read as the reverse complement.
CTTATAGAAACTGTTTGAAGTCATTCTTTCCTTATCACAGACCTCGTTTGGGTCTCGGAGATTCTGATGGAATTGTTGGCTCGATCTTTATGATTAGAGACTCCTATGGGAGGGGATTGGATGATTAAAAACTAGTGTCAGCATTGTGATATTACTCTAGGATGTGAGAGATTCTACTGGGATCTCCTAGTATCAGCTTTGATGCCTTACGACATCATCTTTGGTATCGAATGCTTATCCACAGTCCATGCTCAGATCGACTATTTTAGGCACAAAGTACGGTGTGTCTACGATGATGGGACCAGATTTTTTATCAATAAAGAGAATGAAACATTTCCCATATAGAATGGAATTTCTTGGAGGAGGGTTAATCCAATCATTCACAAGTTGGCTAGCCTCGCCCTCAGTATGGTGGACAAGGGGAGTCTGAGCTTTTCTGTAGTGGTGGACAAGTATGAAGATGTCTTTCCAGAAGATGTCTCAGGACTACCTCCATGTAGAGAGGTAGACTTTTGCATTGAATTTCACTCATGGATGGCACTGATATCTACACCTGCATATTGGATAGCTTTTATGGAGCTTTGTGAGTTGAGGGTACAGTTGGAGGACTTGCAGAGGAAGGGGTTTGTAAGGCCCAGTGTTTCTCCATGGGCAACCCTGGTGTTGTTTTCCAAGAAGGAATATGAGAGCATGAGGCTATGTGTGGACATCTAGAGCCTAAACCAGGTTACCGTGATGAACAAGTATCCTCTGCAGAGGATTTATTACCTCTTCAATTATCTAAAGGGAGCGAGGTGGTTATCAAATATCGATCTCATATCAGGCTATCATCATCTTTGTGTGTGGGATGAAGACGTACCGAAGACATCCTTTATATGAATGTATAGACACTATGAGTTTTTAGTGATTCCTTTCAGCTTGACTAATGCCACAGAAGTGTTAATGGGACTCATGAATAAGATTTTTCATCCTTACCTCAATCATTTCATGGTGGTCTTCATTGATGACATCTTGGTGTACTCGGCGTCAAAGGAGGAGCATGCTACACACCTGCGGATAATCCTAGACGCACTCTAAGAACACCAGATTTATGGTAAGCTCTCAATGTTCCAGTTTTGGATTAAGGAGATCTATGTTCTGGGACACGAAATCTTAGAGGCTAGAGTTGCAGTGGTTCTGGAAAACATAGAGGCAGTTATTTCTTGGGAGCCACCCAGGAGCGTGACCAAGGTGCGGAGTTTCTTGGGTTTGTCTAGGAACTACTGGAGGTCCGTACATGAGTTTTCCAAAGTTGCATCATCCTTTTCATCTTTGATAAAGAAGATATAAACCTTTTTGTGGATAGAGAGGTTCCATCATCGTTTCTAGGATCTAAGAAGGACATTGACGAGTGCCCCCATCTTGAAACTACCATAAGAGGGCATTTAGTATATAGTCTATTTTGATGCATTAGGGACTGGACTGGGTTGTATCCTGATGCAAGAGTGAGCAGTGTTCACCTACGGATCAGGGAAGTTGAGGAATCATGAGAAGAACTACGTGACCTAGGACCTAGAGTTAGTAGCAGTGGTCTTTTACTTGAATATGTGGCAGTACTACTTAATGGGTGAATAGTTTACCATCTACTCTGACCACAAGAGTCACAGTTATATCTTCTCACAGAAGGAATTGATCTTGAAATAGAAGTGATGGATGGAGTTTCTCCAATACTATGACTTTGAGATAGTCTATAATCCTAATAAGGGAAACGTGGTGGCAAACTCACTCAGCAGGAGGTCTGGTTTGCAACTACTGAGTGAGAAGACAGAGCAGCTAGTCACAATGCAGATATCCTTTGTGAATAGTGAGGGAGTAGCTTACCTCCATTATATGACTGCCACTCCCCCACTCTTACAGTGAATTAGGAAGGAATGACTTTTAGATGTTGACTGTGAGGCTCAACATGCTCTAATATCCTCAGGAAACACTTCTGTTGAATTTTCAATAGTTGGGGTGTAACACCCCGAGATTTTATGAAAAATATTCTCTTTAATTTCATTAATGTCTTGTATTGTACGCTACACCAAAAGGAGCTTTCACAACACGCATCCTTGACTTGCTTGGCTTACTTTACACGCAATCGCGACCTCCCTCGATAGCTTGCGTCGTACGCAATACCGAGTTTCACTAAACAATGATATGCTATTAAAATATTATTAAAACTAGCCATTATGAATAGTAATAGCCACTTTTTTAAATTTTATAAATTGTATTTTTCAAAATGGACTTCATTTTTGGATTCGGAATACCGAAATTAGCCTAGGGTGAAATTTTGGTATTTTTCTGAAAACTTTCAATTTTTGATGAATAGTGAAACCACTAAGTGGTAGGTTAAAAACTGAATTTTGCATAAAACTTAATTTTACCGCTTCTGTGAATGGAATTTCGAAAATCCGACAGACACGGTTGATATCAGTAAGTAAAATGTGGTTCAATGAGATAAAAATAATTTTTTGGTGAATAGTAACTTTTTACTTTTTTTACCGCGGTTAATAGTAAATAGGGTAACTAAGGGTAAATATGGTATTAATATTACCCTAACACATGTCCTAATTCTATTGGACAAGTGTAATTCGACCAAAAACAAACTTAGGAATAAAATATGACCATTTAGGCCCACTTGGATTAGATTAGGACATTTATTATTAATTTATTTAAAGAAGGGTTAAAATAGTTAAAATCAAAGTTTAATAAGTAGATCATTTTTAATATGGGGTTATACATAAGATAAATTCGATTGTAAATATTAATTAGAAATCTAAAAAGATTTCCTACATGATGGTATTTTATTTGTAATTTTTAGACATCAAATAATTTAATTTATTTATGACACAAAGATGATGCAGTAATTATCTTATTAATGAAATATTGACAAAATTGATAATATAAATACCAAAATAAATGTAATTTGAGACTTTTTATGAATTCCACTAATTTTCTAGGTTACTATGATATATTAGTATTGATTTAATCAACTTTCTTCGAACATATAATTCTGTTATGACTTTCACAAAAATCATATATCAAATAGTGTCAAAATTGACACAAAATAGTTTTTAAATCAAATATTATATTATTAATTGTTATTTTATTCCTAAAAATCTAAGGTTCGGCCAAATGACTTAGATAAGGATATATATATTAATAATAAACAATTTGGGGTTCGTTTGGCATGTTATAGTAAGTGTATTAACCATATAGTGAAAGAAAACAAAAAGACACGGTAAAAGTTAAATTAATTAACTTAGAGTTAAATCTAATTGATAAGGTTAAAATAATACCCTAAACTTGTCTAAATCCTATTGGTTGATAGGATTTCGACCCATACCCACTTTAGCTTCGAAATAAGACCCTTTGGAACCATTATAAACCGATTTTGACTTTAATATAAAATAATATTTTGAGATATTCCTAAGGTGCCCCTCTCCTCCCTTATAAAAGGGCACCTCCTCCCCCTCCTCCTCACACCAATTTGAGCACTCAAGCTCGGCCAACCCCTGCCAAAATCCCTTCTCCACTTCCCTAGAATAATCTTAGAGGTCCTGGTCTTCTTCAAAGACCAATCTTAGTTTCCTAAGTGGAGGATTCAAAGAGGCGTTCCAAAGAAGAGGAGGTTCGGACACTTACGAAGAAAATCGGACCTAAGGTAAGGGAAATATCACAATCTCACTTTTATCCGAGATTGTTTTTACTTTAGTAATTACTGGGGTGTATTTTATCATCCACATCCATGTTCCCTCAATATGTAACATTATTTCCACCCTTCTACAATAGTTTATATCCAATTTTACCCTTCAGTGAGTTTTTTGTAAAAGATATGAAAGGAATCTTTTGTCGTTTTTCGTACGAGGTACTTTTTGACTTTTTCGACAAAAGTACAAAGAATGTTTTTTAACTTATACGGCAGGAACGGATTTTTACTGTTTTATAAAGCCTTATTTTCATGAAGCTTACTCTAAAAGATTTCATGACTATTTTCAATAAAATCTCTTTCTTTTAAAATTGCATGATGTTTTGTGAAAAGAAATTGATTTTGAAGAAGAAAGGATATTTTCCTCAAGATTTCAATTCAAGTGTATTATCAAAATTATTTTCCATCTAAGATAATAAAGGGTTCTGTTTTTATCCCTATTTTTACATTGATTTGACTATGTTGTGATGGAATTATTTTTATGAATTCATTTATCTTATATGAATGGTTTTATGATGTCATGTTGTTTAAGAATCCCATTTTTATTACATGGGTTATGCAATGATGTATGATTTATAATTTTGTGGCACACATAAGAATGGTATCATTATGAGATGGGTGGGACCTATATCTCCCTCCAATGAATTGGGTAATGATTTTATATCTCATGAGATAGACATGGCTGGAATGGTAGGTTATACCGGTTCAGTGAAACAGGACTGAAACGAGGGTGACTCGATTCAGAAAGGGACTTTGTCCACTAAGATAGTCTTGGCAATGAGTCATGACTAACAAGAAATGATTCTCTATGATTATGTGTGTATGCCACAAAGTTTCATGTTTTAAGTTATTCTTATTGGGATTTCATTTCACTACTATGATTTATCCCATGTTATGAAATTATGCTCTCTTTTGCAGGTTAAGATTTCCAAAAGTTATGTTCTTATGAATATGATGTGATTGATTTTTCTTTTGTATACCCTTACTGAGCATTTGAGCTCACCCTTTTATGTTTTCTTTTCCCCAGGATATAAATAAAGGTTTTAGGTAAAAAAAAGGGGAAGGTCTTTATGGGAGATATTGAAGATCTTTCACTACGATTAAAAGATTACGTTCCGAGTTTCCAAAGACACTAAACTATTACGATCCTTGTGTGTGTGTTTTTGTTGTGTACTAAGTATTCCGCAAATGTAATGTAATGTCCATGTACGTCAAGATACGGGTCTCTACAGTTGGTATCAGAGGAAAGGTTTAGTCAACCTTTGGAAACTAGGATGCGAGAACTTTAGTGATATCCCTAGAGATATTTATAAGGTATGTCTAGGGATGTCCCTAAGGATAAGTATACGTATAGGATACAGTCCTAGAACTACGGTAACGATCATAGAATTTAACCTAAGATGTTAGATATTGAGGATACTCCCCCTTTATTATGTTGTTTTCCCTAGCATGATTTTTGCCTCTCGCACTATTCTTCTGGGTTTTAGAAAATGGCTGGAAACAAGGTGATTCACGATAATGAAGGATATAATGGACAATGGAATGATATTTTTCATGAGCAACAAAATGAAATGGGATTTAGAAGTCCAAACATCATTATTATGCCGAATCAGAAATCTCATAATATGATTAATAAAGTAAAATTTGGTAAGTTTCTTGACTCGGCTAATAAGAGGAAGATGGAGTTTCATGATGATCATAGAGGAAAGAAAGTTCAATTTCCCCTGTGTAAATCATGTGGGAAGAGGCATCAAGGAGAATGTTTCAAAGGAACTGGAAGATGCTTTGGGTGTGGAAAAGAAGGACACAAAGCCAGTAAGTGCAAAGGAAAAGGTTCAATTAACACCAAGGATGAGGATAATGGTATTGTTATGACATCAGCAATGGTTAAATGTTTTAAATGTGGAATGTATGGGCATTATGCAAACCAATGCCATAAGGGAAAGTCTCATGAAGAGAATCAGTATGGTCGTATGGGTAGTATTTAAGTGGATGATGATGAAGAGACTACAAATGATATGTGAGATGAAAGAATTGTTAAAGCTCGGTCAATGGTTTAAGAATGTAGTGGGATGATTACATGTTTATCATGTGTAATGTTGTATAAGTAATATCATGCTACTATGGAATAAAGAGACATCTATGGATTGTTACACTGTTTTCTTTCCTTGAGTTTTGAAAGTGCATGATTAATGTTACCCATATCCATGAAAGGATATTCAGATATTTTTGGAATGTAGATGATATGCGCATAATGAAGGGATAAGTAGAAAATGAAATGTTTGACAGTATTCATGAGCTCATGATTGATATAAGGACTAAGTGATATCATGGTTTGATTATATAGAATTTTGAGTATTTTGGTATGTGGAAAGTGTTAACTTTTAACAACACTCATGTTTTCAATAAGGTTCAATGGGTATTCAAGAGAGTACAAGATTAAGGCCTTTGAATGTTTGGAATGTGACCAACAAGATATATCTTATGATATATGGGGATCAATGATGGTATTAAATCTCTGAGAGTGGACGGCAGTATTATGGATAAGCCTAAAGATTGGAATGGATTATGTTGGACATAATTTAGTATTATTGATGGGATGTTATAGTAATATAGTTTTAGAAAAAGGACAACCTGCAGAACGAGCGACAGCCCATCGCGTCGGACAAGGCCGTGGGAATCGAACCCACAACCAAAGTGCGATTGGCCTTTATCGCCTACCACTGGCCTACAGAAAGTCCCTGTTTAGTAGAAAATAGTTTTATTATATTAAGCAGTATGATATATGAAGTATAACTCCATTTTAGGAACTATATATGATTAATCTCACTATAGATGGACTTATGTATTTTTTGATAACTTTTCTAACCTTTTGTTTGAGACAGATGGAATGACCCATCATTCTATCACATGATCTGTTAACACATCACAAATGAAAAATTCAACTTAATTTCTTCAAGATATGAAGTGGAAATTGTTCAAAGCATGAACAACAGTGAGATTGTACCAAAATCAAGTAAGTATTTCTTCTAATTCAAAATTTTCAACTTTAGGGAAATGATATTGAAAAACAAAAAATGTTGTCCTAGTGATCTTATATCTGATGAATTAGATGGTACCCTAGATCATCACAAATTTATGGCTTTGCGATTGTTGTCTTTTTCATAGCCATATTCTCTACCACTCTCCATCAGAACATGATGGTTAGATTTCTCTTCCATATCCATATTTTCACCTATGTGGAAACCCAGTGATTAGTTTATTTGGGTAACCGTTAAGTTTCATACTTTTGTTTTTAAAGATTAGTTTTGGTATTCCTTTTTACGATGTGGGTTTCTATCAAAGAAATTTTCGAATAGTAAACCATTCATAACCCCGACGAATTTCGAGGGCGAAATTCATTTTAAGGGGGGTAGAATGTAACACCCCGAGATTTTATGAAAAATATTCTCTTTAATTTCATTAATGTCTTGTATTGTACGCTACACCAAAAGGAGCTTTCACAACACGCATCCTTGACTTGCTTGGCTTACTTTACACGCAATCGCGACCTCCCTCGATAGCTTGCGTCGTACGCAATACCGAGTTTCACTAAACAATGATATGCTATTAAAATATTATTAAAACTAGCCGTTATGAATAGTAATAACCACTTTTTTAAATTTTATAAATTGTATTTTTCAAAATGGACTTCATTTTTGGATTCGGAATACCGAAATTAGCCTAGGGTGAAATTTTGGTATTTTTCTGAAAACTTTCAATTTTTGATGAATAGTGAAACCACTAAGTGGTAGGTTAAAAACTGAATTTTGCATAAAACTTAATTTTACCGCTTCTGTGAATGGAATTTCGAAAATCCGACAGACACGGATGATATCAGTAAGTAAAATGTGGTTCAATGAGATAAAAATAATTTTTTGGTGAATAGTAACTTTTTACTTTTTTTACCGCGGTTAATAGTAAATAGGGTAACTAAGGGTAAATATGATATTACTATTACCCTAACACATGTCCTAATTCTATTGGATAAGTGTAATTCGACCAAAAACAACCTTATGAATAAAATATGACCATTTAGTCCCACTTGAGTTAGATTAGGACATTTATTATTAATTTATTTAAAGAAGGGTTAAAATAGTTAAAATCAAAGTTTAATAAGTAAATAATTTTTAATATGGGGTTATACATAAGATAAATTCAACTATAAATATTAATTAGAAATATAAAAAGATTTCCTACATAATGGTATTTTATTTGTAATTTTTAGACCTTAGATAATTTAATTTATTTATGACACAATGATGATGAAATAATTATCTTATTAATGAAATATTGACATAATTGATGTTATAAACACCCAAATAAATTTAATTTGAGAGTTTTTATGAGTCCCACTAATTTTCTAGGTTAATATGATATATTAGTGTTGATTTAATCAACTTGGTTCGAACATATAATTCTGTTATGACTTTCACAAAAATCATATATCAAATAGTGTCAAAATTGACACAAAATAGTTTTTAAATCAAATATTATATTGTTAATTGTTATTTTAGTCCTAAAAATCTAAGGTTCGGCCAAATGACTTAGATAAGGATATATATATTAATATTAAACAATTTGGGGTTCGTTTGGCATGTTATAGTAAGTGTATTAACCTTATAGTGAAAGAAAACAAAAAGACATGGTAAAAGTTAAATTATTTAACTTAGAGTTAAATCTAATTGATAAGGTTAAAATAAAACCCTAAACTTGTCTAAATCCTATTGGTTGATAGGATTTCGACCCATCCCCACTTTAGCTTCGAAATAAGACCCTTTTGAACCATTATAAACCGATTTTGACTTTAATATAAAATAATATTTTGAGATATTCCTAAGGTGCCCCTCTCCTCCCTTATAAAAGGGCACCTCCTTCCCCTCCTCCTCACACCAATTTGAGCACTCAAGCTCGGCCAACCCCTGCCAAAATCCCTTCTCCACTTCCCTAGAATAATCTTAGAGGTCCTGGTCTTCTTCAAAGACCAATCTTAGTTTCCTAAGTGGAGGATTCAAAGAGGCGTTCCAAAGAAGAGGAGGTTCGGACACTTACGAAGAAAATCGGACCTAAGGTAAGGGAAATATCACAATCTCACTTTTATCCGAGATTGTTTTTACTTTAGTAATTACTGGGGTGTATTTTATCATCCACATCCATGTTCCCTCAATATGTAACATTATTTCCATCCTTCTACAATAGTTTATATCCAATTTTACCCTTCAGTGAGTTTTTTGTAAAAGATATGAAAGGAATCTTTTGTCGTTTTTCGTACGAGGTACTTTTTGACTTTTTCGACAAAAGTACAAAGAATGTTTTTTTAACTTATACGGCACGAACGGATTTTTACTGTTTTATAAATCCTTATTTTCATGAATCTTCCTCTAAAATATTTCATGACTATTTTCAATAAAATCTATTTCTTTTAAAATTGCATGATGTTTTGTGAAAAGAAATTGATTTTGAATAAGAAAGGATATTTTCCTCAAGAATTCAATTCAAGTGTATTATCAAAATTATTTTCCATCTAAGATAATAAAGGGTTCTGTTTTTATCCCTATTTTTACATTGATTTGACTATGTTGTGATGGAATTATGTTTATGAATTCATTTATCTTATATGAATGGTTTTATGATGTCATGTTGTTTAAGAATCCCATTTTTATTACATGGGTTATGCAATGATGTATGATTTATAATTTTGTGGCACACATAAGAATGGTATCATTATGAGATGGGTGGGACCTATACCTCCCTCCAATGCATTGGGTAATGATTTTATATCTCATGAGATAGACATGGCTGGAATGGTAGGTTATACCGGTTCAGTGAAACAGGACTGAAACGAGGGTGACTCGATTTAGAAAGGGACTTTGTCCACTAAGATAGTCTTGGCAATGAGTCATGACTAACAAGAAATGATTCTTTATGATTATGTGTGTATGCCACAAAGTTTCATGTTTTAAGTTATGCTTATTGGGATTTCATTTCACTACTATGATTTATCCCATGTTATGAAATTATGCTCTCTTTTGCAGGTTAAGATTTCCAAAAGTTATGTTCTTATGAATATGATGTGATTTATTTTTCTTTTGTATACCCTTACTGAGCATTTGAGCTCACCCTTTTATGTTTTCTTTTCCCCAGGATATAAATAAAGGTTTTAGGTAAAAAAAAAGGGGAAGATCTTTATGGGAGATATTGAAGATCTTTTACTACGATTAGAAGATTACGTTCCGAGTTTCCAAAGACACTAAACTATTACGATCCTTGTGTGTGTGTTTTTGTTGTGTACTAAGTATTCCGAAAATGTAATGTAATGTCCATGTACTTCAAGATACGGGTCTCTACATGGGGAGCACATCAACCTTTTCATAGGATTCACCTTAGTAACAGTGACGTTGCGAGAGGAGGTATTGATGGAGTCCCATACATTCCCTTTGGTAGTACATCCTAGTGTGGAAAAGATGTTTCGAGATCTCTGATGTCAGTACTGGTGGCCAAAGATAAAGAAAGCAGTGGGAGAGTTCGTTTCTTGATGCCTCGCTTATTAGCAAGTGAAGGTCGAGCATCAGGTCCTGGAAGGCTTGACACAGCCACTTAAGGTACTAGAGTGTAAGTGGGATGGTATCCCCATGGACTTCATGACGGGGTTACCATGCATGTCTATATGCCACTATTATACATGGGTGATCGTTGACTGACTCACCAAGTCAGCTCACTTCCTACCCATCTGGGAGCAGGGAACGGTAGAGGGATTGGGATTCCTCTATGTACAAGAGATAGTGTAGCTTCACAGGGTGCCTTTGACAATCGTCTCAGACCACGATGCATGATTTACATCCTAGTTGTGGAAGGGTTTGTAGGAGGTGTTTGAGACTCAGCTGTGCTTGAGCACAGCTTTTCACCCCTAGACGGATGGTCAGCCAGAGCGAAGCATACAGGCCTTGGAGGACACGCTCCATGCTTGTGTCTAGGATTTCAGTAGCATTTGGGAGGACCAACTACCACTATTGGAGTTTTCATACAGGAACAGCTATCACTCCACCATTAGAGTGGCACTTTTTGAGGCCTTCTACGAGCAGCCTTATAGATCACCCCTATGTTGGACAGACCTAGGGGAGTTGGCACTAATGGGTCTAGAGATGGTATGGGATACCACCAAGAAGGTGCAGATCATCCAGGAGGGTATGAGGAATACATAGAGTAGGCATAAGTCTTATGCCGATATGAGATAGAGACCCTTGTAGTTTGAGGGGGGTGATCATGTATTTCTTCGAGTCTCACCCCGATGAGTGTTACAGGTATTTAGTCAGGGTGGAGACCTATCTTTGAGGTTCATCGGACCTTTTTAGATATTGAACAGAGTTGTAAAGGTGGCGTACCACCTAGCTCTTCTCCCACATATGCATCGGGTGCATTATGTCTTCCATGTGTCACAGTTAAGTAAGTATGTGCATGATCAGTCGCATGTCATCGATTGGGGAGAGATAGACATTAATGATGGGGAGATGTTTGTAGAGTTCCTGAGGGAGATAGAGGATCAACAGGAGCGGGTCTTTCATAAACGGTTGATTGCTCTAGTGCATGTTCGATGATAGCATGGGAACCTCCAGGAGAGCACATAGGAGTGGGAGGCTCATATTCATCTTCAGTACCCCCACTTGTTTGATTAGACCATGTTTTGGATTTCAAGGACATAAATCCCTAATGTTGGGAGAGTGTATTTCCTTGTAATTTTTGTTTAATGTTTTTAATTATATAAAATTATTTTAAGATCGCACGCTTCAACATCATGAGATTCTGAGGCCCAGTGAGCCCGAAACAAATTTGTTTATTTTTTTAAGGTACATTCAATAAATGTGTGATTGGTTTTTTCCTATGTTTTGAACTGGTGCTCAGAATAGAAATTCAAAGGCACCATTGAACTCGCAGTGCTGGGATTTTCTTAGGATAAGCTTAAGTTTGATAAAAAAAGTCAGATAGAAAAGTTAATTTTCTGAATTTTTAAAGAATATAATAAAATAACTTTTCCAAAGTTATTACATTTTTCACACCATTGAGCGGTAGATGGGAACGCAGTAGTGCAATAATGAGGATCATTAATGGAGGGTCATTAATGGAACATTTGTAACCGCGACACTTTTTTCTTAATGGCACGTTAATGGCGCATTAAATGTTGGTCATTAATGAGAATAATTAATGATCACAACCTCATTATGCATGTTTCTTTTATTATTAAAATGTGTTGGTGTTTGGGGATAAACAAACGCGGGGAATCTCTGATGAACCATTGGTGGAATCCCTCTCCAATTAAGAATGAAGAATGAAGTGATGAATATTGGAGGATCGGATCTGAAGGTCGACGAGCGGTGATGAATTCCAAAAATCATGGATCAACGACAATGTATAACTCTTTATTCATCCTCAGTAGATCCAACATATCCAGTTAGGGGGTTATTTTATTTTAATGTTTCCATGTTCTCATTCCAAATAATGAATATAGATTAACCCACAAACAGGTTAATTCGCGGACCGTGCAGTCTTGTGGTAGGGTGACTTCTTTTGGGATTTCTCTATCTAGGATTATATTATCACATGTGTTGATTGAATAAAAAATCCATGAACCTTCCATAATTATAAACCTCTAATGTAGAGGGTGCGGGCTGACACAAACAAGGCCCGAGCACCTCCGTCCTGTGCATTCTTTGTGGCCGCACCATCAATGTGGTGGTAAAGTGATTCTAGGACCTTTACAGTGAAGATGACATTCCCTGGAGAGTGGAGGAATAGGAGGCGTGAAGAAAGGACCACTGGAGTGCATCCAGTGGTCCTTCGAACATCTTCCGACTGGAAGGCCCTAGTGGCCACGGGTGGAGGGAGGTGACGTGCCCATCGACGATCTGCGGTGGCAGAGGACCACAGCCAGCCATCTGTGGCGTCATGGAGATGGAGGCCTATATCCGGGCCTCCCGATAGAATGGTGGAGGCTATGGTCACTCTACCGTGCATTGTAGATATGTGGCACCACGTTAGCGTCATGTAGACCGAGTCAACCAACGGACTCAGACTGTGGGTGACGTCGAGGATGTGGCCGCTCAACCATGTCGGAGCCACATTCGGCACAACAAAAGGAAAGTTAGTGTTGCTCTACTATGGTAGTAGAGGAACCGAATGTGGCTCCCAGTTGTGTCCCGGCCAAGCTGAAGGCCGGTCCCCCTCTGGTGGACCAAGTGAACCCGCAGGCCGTACCCACGCTACTTGGTCAGACTTGTGCTACTGGGTTGGACCCGTGCTACTAGGCCGAACCCACAGCCCAAAAGTACAGACCCATGACCCAATAGGTAGAACCTTTGGCCTAATGGGCTAGGCACAGACTAGACCGGTTTGGGTCGGTCTGACTGGGTTGGACTGGACCTGAACCCAACCGGCCCCTGTATCACTAAAACACTTGTATCTCTCAAACCGAGTGTCTGATTGATGCACCATTAGAGGAATTTGGACCCTTGTGATGGGGAAGTCCTTATGATATACTCTATGTGAGTTTTGGCCAAATTTGGAATACATCCGGGTTGGATCAAACTCGAATATAACTGGGGCCTTTTTACAAAAAATGCCCATATCTTACAAATCGGGTGTCGGTTCAACACATCGTCTATTGTGTTGGGACCCTTACAAAGATATGGTCCTTTGGGGTTACTCTATGTGGGAATTCATGGCAGTTTAGGTACGAATAATGGATTGAGGAGAGGATCCTACCTGATCAAGTGTGCTAAGTGTGGGAATCCAGTGTCTTTAGTGACATGAAAAATGAATAGAGATCTTATGTGGATCAACACCTAGTTACCTGTGTGGGTCAGCACCTAGTGATTCTGTGCGGGTCAGCACCTAGCGATTCTGTGTGGGTCATCACCTAGAGATCCTATATGTGTCATTACCTAGCGACCCTACGCAGATCAGCAGAAGATCCTCTCGACAGAATAAGATGATATAGCTTTACAACTAATCATATTTACTTCTGCCTTTAAGTTACACCGGGTGTGAGATTCATCTTTTACTTTGTGCTATCTTATTTATATATTTCATGGTGGTATTACCAGTGTGGTATTTCTTTTGTTTTGTTTTCATTCATGGAATATTGAGAGACCTTTAGGGGTCTCAGGGTCCCTACTGAGTATTTTTATACTCACCCCTACATGGGTTTCGCCCGCACCTATTGTGTATTGTGCAGACGACATACAGATTTGATAGGGAATTTGGGGATCTAGTACTAGATGGGGCTCAGAGGTGGATCGATTGATGTGGTGTATTGCAGTCACATCTGACAGAGATTTGTATCTACCCTTCAGTTAGGATCCTTGGTGGATGAACTCAAGAGCGTGTACTTATATTCATGTAATTTCATTTCATTTGGTCTTGTATCATGGCCCCTTTACTTTTAGTTTACACACATTAATCTCAGTAGTGATACTCTGTGGTGGTTGAACTACTTTCTTTCCTTTGTGGTTTGATTTGTGCGGTATGCCCTATCTGTGTGTGTACATGTTTAAAGGCAATGTGTTCCCTTTTTGTGATATGACTTTCTGGTTCCAGTCACCAACCCCTGTCCTATGGAAGGTGGGCTTGGGGTAGTCATGAAACAGGCCCCAGGGATAGGTGAGGAAAATTTTGATATATGTATACATGGTATTATTTTCAAAAAGTTGTGTTCATGTTTTTACGTTATTATGTTCATGTTTTGTTGGATATTTTCCTTGTTTAACCTTACCGAGCATCTGATCTCACCCCATTTTATGTTTCTTTTCCCTAGGATAAGAAGAATGGTATTAAGTAAAATGTGTTAAAACAGAATTCTAGTTTTGATAGAAAAATCAGGAGATGATTTAGATGTTTTATGAACCATTTTTTTCTAGTTTCCAAAGACACTAAACTAATATGCTCTTTGGGAATATTTTTGTATAATGTATTAAGTATTCCCCAAAAGTAATGTAATTTCCATGTACATAAAACTTGGGTCTTTACAGTTGGTATCATAGTAATTTTTTAGTTAACCTTTGGAATCTAGCATGTGAAAACTTTAGTGAGATTCATATAGAAGTTTCTAAGGATATGTCTAGGGATGTCCCTAATGATAAGTATAACTACAGTTTACAATCCTATGATTTGGATAACAATCATGAATAAACTAGGATTAAACCTAAGGTGTCATATATTGAAATATTATAAGTAATTTCCCTTATTTATGTGATTTTCATCTATGATAATTGTTTCTCACACTTTTTTTATAGTCTTAGTCAATAGAAAAAACTAGATAGAACATGAAAAGGTATGGTTAACATTGAATGTTTCATATGCGGAATGTATGGGTATTATGGAAATTGATTTCCTAAGTGTAAATCTCAGGTAGAGAATAATGAAGGTGGCACAAGTATTAGTTATACTATTGAGGATAAATAGATTGTAAATGACATGTGAAAGGTATGGGATGTTCAATCATTATTTTTTAAATTAAACCTAAGAATCCTAATTAGATTAAGGTTGAGTGACCTTAATATATGATTCATGTTTTAGGAAAGACTAGGATGATGGATCCTAAGTAATGGTTTAAGAATAAAGTTGGATGATTATGGTATATATGTTTTGGAATTCAAATATTATGTTATATGAATCATGAAATATATATATATATATATATATATATATATATGTTTTTCATTAAGTATTGGAAAGGATATGTTGAATAGTTCTAAGGACCTCGAAAATTGATTTAAGGGTAAGGTGATGTATTTAGAGAACACATGATTAAGGAAAAGATAACCCTCAATATGTCCCTTATGTTAATATAATGATGTTTGTATAATGATATGTCGGTTTTTAATAAGTAAATAGGATGATACTAGTTTCTTGGGAACTAATAATGAATTTTTTTTTTCAAGAGGGTTATGCTATCATGAATGAAGTATACAACTTTATGGTACTTAAGCAATATATCCAATAAGTTTTGGAATAATTAAACAAGCATGTTTTCAATAAGGATATATGGCAATTAATGTTATTACCATGACTCGATAAAATACATGATGAAGGTGTTCACGTGTTTGGAATGTGAACAACAAGAGATACCTTATGATATATACGGGATAAATGTTAAGTTGAGTTAGTGTACCTCTTTCTAAAGTTTAGATTTTCATATTTCATAAGGATTATATGGTTATAAATTTATGTATAGTAAAAGATAAAATTCGGATGAATTTTTTTAGATTAAAGTATCATCACACTATAGGATGACTTATGCATATTTGATAACATGTGAAACTTTTTATTCTAATAAAGACGTATGGAATGACCTATCATTCTATTTATGGATTGCGTGATCTGTTAATGCTTTAGGAATGAAAAATTCAACTTCATTTCTTTGAATAAGTGATGAATTGTAAAATTGTTCATGGCATGACCAATGATGATATTGTACTAAAATCAAGTAAGTATATCTTCTCATGATAATTATTCAACTTTAGGAAAAGGGATCGTGATGTAAAAGGGTGTCTTATTTTCATCATTTTTTATGATATCAAGGGCCTCTTTCATGATTCTTTAGTTTATGATTTTTTATTGTTAAATTTCAATGGATCACTAACTTTCTTATGATCAGTGATCGCTATGAAAATTTATGCTTTTTGTCCATGCCCAATCTTTACCTATGTTCTCTAACGTAGAGAACTTGTTAGGATTTACTTTGGGTAACTTTTATTTTCCATCTACTACTTTTTAAAAGGATGTTTTAGTATTTTTTTATGATGTGGGTTTCTATCCTTTTATAACCCCGATGAAGTTCAAGGGTGAAATTAATTTTAAGTGGGGTATAATGTAACACCTAGAGATTTTTATGAGATAGATTTTTTTAAATTTCATTGTTGTCTTGTGATATATATTACACCAAGGTAAAATTGTTCTTTTGATGGTGTACCCATTTTAAATATAGTTTTTTGACACTTTTTATATTATATTTGACAAAATAAAATTATTATTTGGAATTGGGACATCAAAAAAAATTGGATAAATTTTTGGTATTTTTCTGATAACTTTCACTTTTTAATGAATAGTGAAAAATACTGCTTTTTTATTTAATTCATTTATATTGTTAGGTTATTTTTTTAATTGATTTAAAGAATAATTAGATTAAGGTTTCATCATTTAATCCAATTTTATTCATTGGTAATAATTTCATATTGAAATCTGATATAAACACGTGTCAATATTTTGATAGTTTTTGCTTTTTAAAAACTCGTTTTCTCATTCCCTCAACAATATTAATTTTAATTTAATTACTGAAACTTATGTGTTTAAAATTTTTAAAATTTATTTAATATTTAGAATTAGTGGGTCCAAATTATTTTAATAGGTTACTTTTATTCTTTGGCTAATATTAATAGTAATTATGGTAATTTTTATTTAATACAGTTAAAGGTAAATTGGGTAATTTAGGTAAAACATTAATATGATAAGGTTAATACAATACCCTAACACCTAAAAAATATTGTTGTATGAGTAACCATAGACCCTTAACACCTAAGGATCGTAATTGAATCATTTAATAGAATTATTTTTATGAAAATGATAAAAAAAATTATTAAAATAAAAGAAAGTGACATGAAAGTGACAAATATCACCCCCTTATTTCTTATAAGTATAATAATTTTAATATAGTGATAAACATGATAAAACATCAATAATAAATAGTCTCCAAAAATATAATTAAATTATCTACATCATTGTAATTTATTTATAATTTTTAGAAATTAAATAATAACCTTAAAGGCTTATACAATGATGATGTCGAAATTATTAAATTGATGAAAAAAATCAATAAAATAAATTTAATTATAATTATAATAACCATTAAAATACCAAAACACTTGAGAAAACATTATTGGTAGAGTATATATCAATATTAATCATCCAAGGGTCGAGTTATAGACCATTTGGATCCATATGGAAATTATTATGACACTTATAATATTTTATATAAAGAGATGTTAATGTTTTCACATTCATGTTTTAATAAATATTACATTTTTAATATTTGATTTTACAAAATATATATTATTGTATAATTATTATTCTTAAATATATAGGACTTATACTCATCTAAGTATTTTATTTTTAATTTTTACCCAAAAAATAAGAATGTTAAATAATTACACCAAACATAAGTAGTATTTAATTTATTAGTGGAAATATCAAATTAATGTTATGAAAAATAATAAAATAAATATAATTCAGAATAATTAATATATCAAAGAAAAATCTAGATTAAAATTACCCCTTATAGATATAATAAAATATTTTTTCATGGTTAACATCTTATCTTGATATTTTTAAAAGTTCATTAAATTTATAGTATCAAAATTGACACTATTGATATTTTGTCAAAATAATGCTTTATAAAATTATTTAAAAAATACTCTAAAATGTTCTATATTTTTTATTTATGTCCTTATTGAAATAAAATATGTAAAAATTATACTATTTTAATATTGGACAATTTATTAGCTTAGTTAAAATAAAAAGAGAATAATTAAGGGTAAACCGAAATTATATAGTTTAAAATGAAATCAAAACATGCCTAAAAATTATTGATTGATGATATTATAACCTTATATAATCACATATTCTAAATGATTAAATTTTTTAGTTTTTTTATATTTGTTTCAATTTTATTATAAAATAATATTTTTGGAGTTTCAGAAAGTGCCCCTCACCTCAATTATAAAAGGGAACCTCCTCCCTCACCTCCTCACTTCACTTTGAGAATTAAAGCTTAGCCATTCCCTTCCCATTTCCCATCAAAAAGTCCCTATTTACAGTATATAAGTGATAGTATTCTCAAAATACCATCTATTGTTCTTTATGAGGTGATCTAGAGGGAGATCATCAAATAAGAGGAGGTTCAGACATGTACGAAGGAACATAGATGTAAGGTAAGGGGTAATTTCTAAATCCCATTATTTTACAAGATTTTTTATAAATAATTATATACTAAGGTATATTTATCATCCATTTCTAAGTTTCTTAAATATGTATTCAAAAATATTCTTTTTATCCTTCTACAATTGTTTAAAGTCCTTTTTACCTAACTGGTGAATTTTTATTAAACAGTGTGAAAGAAATATTTTATCTTTTTTCGATACGAGATACTTTTTGAATTATCCAAAAAAATTATGAAAATAATGATTCCTTTTAAATTATATGGAATGATAGGTTTTTATGTTTTCATAACATCATATTTTCATGAATAATCCTTTACTATATTTCAAGGTTATTTTCAAATAACTTTTTTTCCTTTAAAATTGTGATACATTTTGAGAAAAGAAAAAAAAATTGAAAAAGAAAGGATATTTTAATAAAGAACAAAATTCAATTATTCAATAAAAATTATTTTCCACCTAAATGGAATTCTTTAATGGGTTTATGTTTTTAGTATATTATCCCTATTATTCTAATGGTTTTAATTGTATTTATTGATGGAATGGTAATTATGAAATACATTTTTTTACATGGATTATCTTATGATGGAATGATGTTTAAGAAAAACATTTTATTATGTGGGTGTTTCTATGATGAATGGTTTATGTTTTTGAGGCACATGTAAGAATGATTTCATTATGATATGGGTGGGACCTATATCTCCCACTAATGCATTGGGTAAAGATTTATATCTTATGATATAGACAACAATGGAACAGAATGTAAATATAGTTTAGTAATACAAGGATGGAATGGAAAGTAAATCTGGTTTAGTAAAATAGGTCTTGAATGAAGAGTGAACTTGGTTTAGTATAGGACTTTGTCCACTTTTATGGTCTTGGAAATGAGCCTTGGATAATATGGAAATGATTTCCTATGATTATGTGTTTTCCACAATTCCATGTTTTTTTACAAAGTTATTTTATCATGACTCATGATCCTTTATGATTTATGTCTTATAAACTACCAAGATTTATTTCATGACTCAAGATTTTGATATATGTTAAACATGGTAATATTTTCAAAAGTTATGCTCATGTTTTGTTGGATATTTTCCTTTTTTAACTTTTCTCAGTATCTGAGCTCACACCTTTTATGTTTATTTTTTCTAGGATATGAAGAATGGTATTAAGTAAGATGTGTCAAAATGGGGTTCTAGTTTTGATAGAAAAAGTAGGAGATGATGTAGATGTTTTACTAACCATTTGTTTATGTTTCCCAGTTTCCAAAGACACTAAACTAATGTGGTATTTGGGAATTTGTTTGTATAATGTATTAATTATTCCTCAAAAGTGATGTAATTTCTATGGAAATCAATCTTGGGTCTTCTCAAGATCTCCCTAAACTTATTGAATATTTATTAGAGGGTGTTCATGAGGTGATCAAAGTGTATTTGACCAATTAAACCAAGAAACAGGATGCTTATTTTAAAGGGGGATAATTTTATATTGAATATTCATATTTTAATTTTATTCAAATAAATTTAAACTCTAAATTTCCCTTTGAATATTTTTTTTGAAGCATTAATTGAGAAATCACTGGAGAATGAAGAGGAGGTTGTGCAAGGGGAAACCGAGAAATAGGAGGAATCATTAGTTTTCCTACCCCCAGAATTTAAGTTTTATCTCATTAAAATGGGGGTAGATTTTCTATACTCTATAAATGGAATCCTCATAAAAATGAATACTTTTAAGTGGGAAATAAGAACTGATGGTGGTTCATCTCAATGAAACTCAAACCACTATTATATTGGGCATAACCCACTAGAAATACCCATCTAGAAGTAGTCAAAACCCAGGGCCCACTTAGGGGTAAAAACATATCTATATTTCAATTTTTTACTTTTATAATTTTTTTTATTTTATTTTATTTCAATAAATTCATTCGGTATTTCTTTATGATTTTTCTTGTAGGTTTTCATTGAGCAGCACTTAAGAGATTAGCCCAGCATTTCACTATCAATATGTCAGTTTGTACATCTCCTTTACACTTAAATTCTTTTTGTGAGTAAAATAAAAGATTTCTTATATTTTAAATCTACTTGAATGTATTAAGGAAACAACATAATTTAATTTTTGGGTAGGTAACCTCTGTATTTCATGAATTTTAATTTTCTATTTTTCTTTTATTTAATGTCTTTTTTAAAATTTTAAGTGTTTATTTTTTAATTTTTGGGTGTTTTAGAAACCTTTTTTACCAAATTATTATCTTTTACATTTTTCAAACCCATTTCAAGGATTGAAAAAATTTGTACCATGAAACTGAACATAAATGAATGCTGAAAATGACATTGTTTCAAGTTCAAATATTTAAGAATGTTATGAATAATACTCTAATTTTTGAATATCATGCCGTATCTCACTATGTTTATCATTAAGATTCCTTTACCATGATGCTTTTCAAACCCTTTTGTCATATTCTACTATATATTCACCTCATATATTTAGAGAATCAAACCATACATTCTTTAACCAAAATTTTATTTATTCCTGTCAAAACCTGAGGGTTTAATGTACATGTGTTTTAAATGAATGAGGTAGTTATTTGGTTCTAAAGACACCTTTTAAAGATAATGCATTTTATTATGTCCTTACTTATACATTTAACCCTTTTATCCCTTATAATACATGATCATCCTATTATGTTAGACAAATTATAAGCCAATTTCCCCTATCCAACATTATCTTGAGGTGAAATATCCTGATCTAGTTGAACTTAAGTATGGGGGAAGATATTTTGTGGTGTGATACATCATTTGGTGATACTTTTGGTGGAAATTAAACTATAGCAGTACTATAGCAGTACTGTAGCATCCAAAGTAGCAGTACTGTAGCAGTCACTGAAGCAGTACTGTAGTAGGTACTATTCGGTTCTGTAGCAGTCGGAACAATTCACCCAATTTGGGATTTCGGGCTACTGGTTTGGGCCTACGGGTCTCAAGGGCCTTCGATCAATCAAAGGACTTTGGTCCAAAGGGCCTTCAGGACATTTAAGACCACAAAGTAGTCCAGTTCACATAGAGAAGGCCCTAGAATGATCATAGCACCATTAGCAGTCACCAGAAGTAGAGTTAACTGGATTGGAAGAATGAGAGGGTATGGTAACCACCATTGGGACCAGGCACTGTGTATCTTTGTACGGAGAAATTCTAGCTGATCAGAAATGCAGTTGGGGAGCTAAATGTGATCAATGAAGAAGAAGTTTGGGAGGGTCAATTCTAGTGGGTTGGGCCTTCGGGTCATGTTATGGGCATGGTTTGCCTCTACGCCTTCGGTTCATGTATTACGTGTCATGTCAGGCCTTGTGCCTTGGGCCTACGGGTCATGTACGGGTTCCTCTTCAACCTTTAAAAGGGGGATCATTTATAATAAAATAAAAAAGAAGTCCTTTGGGCCATTCGGAGTGAAATATTTTCCCTTCTATTGATTTCATGATAAAATAATTTGTGCCATTATGGAGCTTCCAAATGAGAAAGAAAATTGTGCCAATCTAGATATTTCAAAAAAGGAGAAGAGAAATGTTATTTTTTCTATTGAAATGTTCATGGTGAGATTTTCAAATATTCTTGTAGATTATTTTCTTCTAAGGGGGTGAGGAGGAGACCATACTTGGGTGACAATTAGAATCAAGTAATTTTTCTTCAAAAAGAACCAATCCCTCCTTATTCGGACTCAGATTTTTTGACATATAAATCCTACCAACCTAAATCCACTAAAAAACCCTAAAAATTACTCATGATAAACACATATCCTTGACTCAAATTATAAGGATATGTGGGAATTTATCAAGCCTATGGTGACACATTCATGGGTTTTCATGAGAAAACCCTTACTGCAAATTGACATTTGTAAGATGAGGGAAAATTAATGTGAGGTATGTTTTATGTGTGAATGGTAGGAGAAATGATGAAGAAAAAAATTTAATAATCTGAAAGAATAACTTGAAATAATTATTTCTGAGAAGACGTGATATTTTTTTCTTATTGTCAAATTAGTCGATCTCATGGGCATGTGTTTTGAATTTTATTTGATTTGATTTGTATGCTTACTTGTCCATGATTATAAGTGTTATGTGTGGTAGAATTTATAGATATAATATTTTAATCATTTTTCATATGTTTTTGATGATTTTACACCAACCAATCTAAAAATGTGTGCTAATTTGTATCATTTTTGGATTTTTAGTGAATTTTGGGCTAAAATGTAAAAATTGCATAATTCTGTAATTTTAACATTTTTCTAACACCTATGTATTTGGATCATAAATTTTTCAATATTAATCTAATTGGATTAATTTTCTAAGGCTTCATATATTATTTTTCATCAACTTATTTTTCTTAACCTAGATCTCATTCATTCTTGAACAGGACCAAACAAATCAATTACTTTTAACAATACTTCTGAGCGAAGGAATTGAACCTTCTTCATTAAATGATCAATATATAGGGATAAATACCTCCAAATTATGTGATTCCATATGTAAATGAAATAGTACTTTATATATCATGATCAAATTTCATTACATGGATACATTCTCTTAGTAATACATCCACTGAACATAACCAATTGGAGGAAGATGCAGGGTCTCTTTAGCCAAAAAATTTAATTGAGTAATTATACACTAGGTTTTATTACACATTTAAAAATTTATTAAAAATTATGGTTGATAGAAAATTCAATTTATAAAAACTTTTAATAAGATGTATTGGTTATATTTGGCCGTCAAGGGTTAGAAACGGATAAAACAAATTGTGGAAATATTATATTGGAGAAATATTTTGGTTTCATTTTCCCACTTTTTTTCTTATTAAGTTTTTTTATTCCTTATAATTCCTCCTTATTGTTGGATAAACTTCAAATTAAGGGGTAAAATTATTATTGATTGGTTAAATGTAGATTTTATTTTTTTAATACTTTAGTTCTTACATATCCTATAACAAAAAAAAATTATGTCTTATGAAAAGTTGCTTTCAATTTTTAATAGTGGTTTTTATTATCATGTATGATCGTATTTGGTTTTAGATTATATTTTTGTAATTAATTTCTACAATAATTACTATCTCCCTATTCTAGGTTATAATTTATATATGATGGAATAGACTAGGACAAAGTGTTGAATTACTCAGTAATAGTCAGTACGTGTGGGAGGGGTAGTGGATATTCTTTATCATTTAGATTAAACAAGACCCAATCAGGTATTACCTAAGTCAATTGAGGGTATTAGATGAAAATATCTCCCACATATAATAGAGAGTATAATAAGCTTGGATATTTTAAAGTTTTACTCTCACCATCACCATTTGAACAGTGGAGTGAGAGGAAGCGATCGTGGAATCACACTTTAATCTCTTAGTAGAAGATGATTGGATAAATTGGAATTAGGATAACATTTAAATATAAAAACTAAACCTAAATTGGTCACTCTTATAATATAATATTTTTCAGTCTATTTCTTAATAACATTATTTTCTCAATGTCTTTCTTTTGTTTTCAAAATCATACAATTAAAAAAAACACCCTTTTCCTCTAATTTATGGTGACAGTTTGATTTTTGTTCACTCCTCTCTAGAGAAAACCTAGTTTAACAACGATAATTAATTTTTAACTTTAGAAATAATTGTTTTTACACACCCCATGAAAGGAAGGTTTCAATAATTCATATCTTTATTAATTCACTTACCACTAGACATATCATCCTCTAATACATGAGAAATTATATCAAACATGTCAATTTTAAATTTTTTTATTTGAGTTCATATATGCAATAGTATCTTTAAGTATTTCCTTTTCTTACTTTATACTTTGAGTATTCTTGAAAATTTTAGAAATTTATTTAGTAATATCATATTTCATATCCCTCATTATTTTAACACTTACTGATTTAGGGACCTTCTCCTTGGAACCATAATCTCGATTGTTTACTCTTGGAGAAATATCATAAAATTTATTAGAATTGGAATAATTACTTTCCCTTATATTAGTATCCACTTAATATTAACCCTTTTAGGATTTTAAAATATTCAAATACAATTTTTAGTTAGTTTACATTGATCTATTGTGACTTATTCTCCTCTTTCAACTTCTTTTTTTTTCTTAAAGCCTTTAATATATATCTTCTAATATGTGGGTAGCTTCTTCATTTGTAACTCTTATTGTATATTCATTATAAGTATATCCATTATAACTTGGGATGTTAGGATACATTTACAATCCTAAATAATCATTAAATAAATTATTAGACTCACAATCATAATCATTTATACCTTCTATTCCAAATCTACCAGATTCATCCAAATAAGTAATGAGTTTTCTAAAAATCATTCCATTATGTGGAATTCTATTACAGTTATTCTTATTCCTGAAATTATTTCAAATTGTTATAGCACAATGAAAATCTCAATTTATAATTGAAATAGACTCAGAAAACCAATCAAATCAATTCAAATAAAAATAAAACCAATAAAAGAATCATACACTTTGATACTAATTATTCATAACATTTACACACGTTATCCTTAAAAATATTTCTTCTACATTGAAAAGATATTAACTAAGTTCCAATTTTCCTTAGTTTTCCTCTCTCATCTATGATATCAAATAGATAAATATTAACCCCATTATCCATACCATCACATTGAAGTGGAAACACTTCATTTATAGTGATATATTTCTCTATATTTTTAAAGAATACATTACTATATTCCTAGTAAAATTATCCTTGTTTCCATCATTAAATATCTCTAATACTACACAATTAATTAGTTATGTATTTGCAATGTTCTTCACCAAATCCTATCCACACTCCTAGGTTGAATCCTCTTATTACCTTATTAAATATTTGATATATATAAATATAGAAGCTTATTGAGTCAAAATATTCATGGTATTCACACAACTTTATGGAATAACCTTCATATCCCTTTAAAACCTTTAACTTATACTTTGACCTTCATGTGCACCTAGATGGATTTTTAACTTCCTTTAGGGAATGTAATCAATATCTTCTAGTTTTCACATCTCTCACCCAAAAAAAACCTTGTGATAAAATACTCATGGATCATTCTAGGTTAGGGCACCATGGTGTATCTCTCTTAAATATGGAATGATCCAATCAACTATCTCTTAATATCCTATACCCTAGTATACATGGATTACCATTAATTTCATGATAACTTTTCATTAAATTCATAGAATCCTTATATCAGTTCGGATTCCCTTACATTTCATGAATTATTCTTATTTAATCCCATCATTGCATAGATTTTCAACACACAATTTGTCTAACTATTAATCTCCAGGTTACTTTTATGGATACAAGTACAGCTTCAACACTCTAATATATTTCTTATTTGAGGCCTACATTAATTTATGTATTTGGTTGATAACTATTATTTATCAAATTGAGGTTTCTTTTCATTTTCTGAATTTATCTTCCTTTTTTCCTAGTAACTCATACACATTTGACTAGATAACCATTACATATATAGGGTGATAGTTATCTAAACATTTATATATTCAATTTTTCTAAAATCTTGTGACACATATATAATAGAGAGACTCTACAACTTTTCTATATTCCACCATTTGTTTCTAAATGAATATTATTTATAGGTATATTTACCTTTAAGTATTCATTTTCATTTCCATTTCTTAAATTTGTACATACTTGGTTACGATTATGTATGTCATTAGTGACCTTACATACCAAGGGTGCTTCTCCAAGATTTTTCCATTTTCAACTATTATTCAAGATAAAAGTTTATTCATAGATCACAATAAATATTATGTCATGAATCATGTACCCATCCCTTTTTATCTTCCCTTTCCAAAATATTATATTCAGAACTCATAAACCTCTTCTAGATCATTGAAATATATATCATGAATTCTAGAATAAATTTTTAACCTAAAATATTCCTTCAAAAAATCTTTAGGTTCACCATTTATATAACATATAGACCTTATTCATTTCCACAATTAGATAAAATTTATAATATCCATTTATTCTCATTTTTAAACAATAAAAAATTTTGGTAACATCAAATTATCCTTCAAGAATAATTTCTAGAATGACATCTTCACGGGTTAATCTAACCCTTCTTCATTACTTCTGTTTCAAATAAATCCAACACTTCAGCTTTGCTATTGGGACTTCAAAAACATAACATAGTACAAAATTAATTTATCAAATGAACAAGGTCATGGTTAATGATAGTGAAACTATAGTATAAAACCATTTGATATGTAACATTAGATTTTAATATCATTTTGTAAATCATGGGGTGAGGGTTGTTATAATGATGTTGGTATTAATGTATCAAATGGATTCTAACATAATAAAAAATCCATGTAGTTGTATGTAAGGGTTTAATTTCATGAGACATAGTGTGTCACTTATACTAGGTAAATGAAGCATGAAATTTTTTATTAGTAAAAATGCATAACATTTACTTTAATGATATATGATAAGGGTTTGAAACTTATCATTGATAATGAGTTGTATATTTTAAATCTATGTAAGTGGGAATATCATGAACTTTTTTATCATTTGATAAAGATATTAATCATATGTTTTATGAATATATGAGAAGTTTTATTATGTCATTTCATTAAAATTTATGTGGAAAGAATTATTATTTCATGTAGTTTGAGTTCATATAACTAGGACCACAAAGTGACATGTGCCTAAAAACATTCCTAGTGTGGGTCTTATACATGAATATATCTTGATCAAAAAATTAGAGATAAGATACTGAAAGTGTTGGTCATTCCATGAATAAAAAAAAGTTTTTATGTATGATAATGAAACATATACACAGTAACCTTGTGAGACCCAGGTATAGCTAAGTGATGGTGTGGGTATTACACTAAGAAGTAATTATAGGAATATAAAAAATTAATTCAATAGCCACACTAGAATATTGGGTGAGGTTTCATGTCATGGGATCTTCAACATAAATGGAACTTATATTATATGGGGTATATGTTTGACCATTCCATGAGTACCCATGGTATAAATAGGAACATCATGGGGGAATATTATATAGGATTTTAAATATCTTTTATCAAGGGGATACATGATCGTATATGCCATGGAAATGTGAAAAATGGAATAATAGCGAGAGTAAAATTTTAAGAGAAGTAAGAATTGGTAAGGATTCCTTCAAGGTTCTAAGACCTTGAGAAAATTATTATATTAAGGTAATCAGGACCACCTATGATAAGTAGAAAGACAACAATAAATTAAGTCTCCTCAGTTGAGGATGGTGTCTTGTAAATGGGGACATGGTAAATCATGACAGCTAGTTGCTACATTAGAGCTAGGTAAAATCTACTTTAATAGATGAGGTAATTTTGATAATATCCTTTTCCAAACCTACATAAGAATGTTACTTAAATTAATACCTTCATCACAGTTTAAATTCAAGACCCTAATAAAGTGTCCCTTTTCAATGGTATTAATAATGAAACCCTTGGATAACTATAATTTATCCATCTTATCCCTTCTCCATTAGGTTTTGATTCTTAAAACAGTAATCGGAGTTCCTGTGGGGCCTATACAAGATGTTTCATACTAATACAAGGATTTTTTTTATCTCCTTTTTCATCCCTATTTTAGGGTATTTTTTCATGTATTAGAAATTATTGTCAAATATTCTATTTATAATAAATGGAACTATAATTTCCAAGCCTATATGTTGGTGTGTGATGAGACCTGATCATAGTGTGAACTATGATTCACCTTTTGTATTCTAAGACTTAGGCTTGTCACATACTATGAATTATTTTTTGGTATATTGATCCTTCATAATATAGGGCGTTATACCTCTAAAATTTTATGAATTTATTTTTAAGAAAATGACTACAACTTTTGATATGGGAATTTTTTTTAGCTCTATGAGATTTAAAATTGAATCTAACAAAATATTGAATCCCATAGATATGAGGAATAATCATATAAAGTATATTTAATTACCAAAATAAGTTTGTAAATATTTTAAAAAATGAATCTTTTATATAAAATATGTGGATAATATTTGCTTCAAGGATAGATGGAATCCATGAACTACTCCTAACAAAAGGTTTTAAACACAACATCACCAGATAAGAAAATATTTTATAAAAAACCTATATTTCCCATTTGTTTAAGAAATTAGAATTTAAATATATATATATATATATATATCAATATCATCTTATTAATGGAATGAGGTACTAAAATAGTGTAACATCACTTAGGTAATCTATGTGGGTATATTTTCATTGTCTTTATAGAAAATTATATGTTATAATTTTTGGTGCCTATAAATCCCCCCCCCCAGAATGGGATCCATTGAAATAAAAGAATTTAATTTTTAAAGATATTAGAGGACTTTTTTTTGTTTCTTACACACACAAAAAAGTCAAGAGATTCTTCTAGACCCTATCTTTAACCACTAGTGGTATGAGACATTATTACTGAATCTCATTATTCTTAGTTTTGAATCTCATTTCACTATGTTATTAGAGTTGAATTTGTGAAAATATTCTCTCTATGGGGAGTATCTTAAATCAAGTTTTTTTATTATTGCTAATGAATAACCATGTATGAGGAGGAATAAGAGTGATTAAATAAGTTTTTTCTTTTATATGGGAATAATTCATGAGTGTTTAATAAAGGGGTATTTAAATTCACATTAAAGAATGATTTAGTAAATTTTTAAATAATGGTTCAAAAAGTGTGATTTATTGATGGAAAATATTTAAATATTAATTATATTTTAGACATATACCTTAGGTGGGTACATCCTCGGATGATAATGTCTAAATATTCTAATATCATAAACTAAGGTTAGTCAAAAATATAAAATACACTGATTTTATTTCCTCTAGAACATTCCTAATTGGATGGATTAGTTCAACCAGATTTTGGGTGTAGGTGTCATCATCATGAATAATATAATGATGAAATATGTAATTTATTAACATATCCTCCCTGTTGATACTTTTAAGTCTTGCATATTTTTTTAGTGTCATTTTTAGTTATTAAAATAATTAACAATATTTTGTAATGTGGTTTTATATTGAATATATTTTGATGGTTTTGTGAAATATGAGTAATTAAGAATTTGGATTCATTTTTAGGAAATTAAAGACATTTCATTACAAAATATTTTTGTTCCCCAAATGACCAGGGTGAGGATGAAATATTGGATCAAGAATATTAAAGTCACAGTTCCAACCTCAAGCTACACACCATGAAAGGGCCTAAGCATATGAACATAATAAAAATAATGAGATATTTGTGCCAAAATACTGAAACAATGTTGTAACCTAAGAATTTTTAAAAGCATAAAATGGGATAACCACTAGCCATACAGCTAGGTCAAGGCTCCCAAAAGTTATAAACAACCTCAAAAGGTGGTCTAGGCTGAGATACTAAGACAATAATCAAGCTTTGTGCGGGGAGGATTGAGGGAATTCATAGGTTATTTGTGGTGGTTTTACATATAATAAAGGCCACAATATAAGGTATCACTATGAGTATACAATTAATGTAATTAATATCCTGCACTTATTTAGAGGTTTACAAAAAATTAGATTTTTGAAATGGGATATGTGATACAGTCACTAGTCCAGAGGAGTGTTTTGAGGTGTGACAATTAAGTCATGGTGAAAATACAAAAAAATAGAAAATAAAAAAAATATTAAATACTCCATAAGGTTCATTGAAGTATTTTATAGGTTTCATTAAATAATACCGTAAGGTTCATTTTTATTGTGATTCATTCAAGTGGGTTGTTAATAATGAATTAATGTGTTTCAAATAAGTATTTATTCAATGGGAGCCTAGTCGTAAGGTTTATCAAGAATGTTTGTATGGTTCATCAAGGAAGATAATAAGGTTTTTTACTTAACCACCAAATATTTTAATAGATATAATTCCAAACATGGTGTCACACTATGATATGTTTTTGAGAAATACACCTAGAATGAGCTATAAAATAATGCACAGTGGCCAATGGTGATTTCGCTTCACACTAGAGAATTTTATTGCATTAGGGAACACCACGGGTATAAAATCACACTAGAGCCATTATTTCTAATTTAGTACTAAAACATTGTATAATTTTTCTTAATAAATAATTTATCAATAATGAAAAATATATTTTCCTTAATTTTCCAAGAATATTTTAGTTCTAGAGCACTGAAGTAATAGGAGAAAATTTAAAAATCTCTCTCACTCAAATATAAATTTTTTAGAATTTAAATACCTCTGGGAAAACTCTACCTCTACTCTGTCTAAATCAATTTACTTAATACTATTCACTAGAATAAATCATACTCATATAAAATCCCAATGGAAAACATTTTAAAACTTGGGGTGATAAAAAGGATTATTAATGGGCTTTAAAAACATTTTTCTGAAACTCACTATACATTCAAATACATAAAAACACCTTTAAAATAATTTCATTGAGATAAAAAGAGACATTGATTTCAATAAAATATCATTTAAGAAATAAATACATTCAGATACTTTTGAAAAACATGACTCATAATAATATCAGTGGTTTTTAAAAAATACAATGTATACATGGAAAACTAAATCATTATATGGCTTGGAGAATTACAGGATATATAGGGCCTACATGCCACATAGTGGAAACTTTCCATTAGGGATTGGGTTCACTTCCCATTTCTCATATATTTACAAAGTTTGAGTGCCAGTTTTATAAAAATATATATATATTTCCCATTTATTTCAATTAGGTTTTCCATCAAATCCTTTTTTATAAATCATTATCCATTTACATATTTATAGAAAAATAGATATATACAGATATATAAACATACTTCAAATAAATATAGGAAACTAAAATAAATTTTAGACAAGGGAAATGATTTCCAAAATATACAAGGAACATTGATAAAACAAAGAAATAATTCATGGTAATACAATAATTCATACATTAATATCATCCATGGAGAGAGCTAATTTTTGAAAAAAAATTACTTTAAAAAGAAAATATGTTTTAATACAGCTATTTTTCTAAATAAAATGATAAATATGAAAAAATATTTATCGAAAATTTTTGATTTTAAAATCTATAAAACAAACATTGAAATTAAAAAATATTAAAATAATCCTCTTTAGAGTTATTTTTAGTTTAAAAATAGAAATAATTAAAAAAATAACATAAAATGATCAATTTTGATATTATAGTTTCCTTTTTTATATAAAAACGTTTTTCATATAAAATAATTACTTTGAAAGAGTATTCTCCTTAAATAGAGGGTTTTAAAATAGTGATTTTTTTAAAATAATGTCACCTAAAAAGATAATTTCAAAAAACTAACTTTTCCTTTTAAAAAATAACCCCATTAAAAATTTATAAAATATACATTTTTATACAAAAAAAATATTAACACACGATTATAAAAATTGCATAAAAATATCAAGGCGTGATTATAACTAACTTTTCTTTCCCCTATGAGGATGTCTTACTTTATGATGCTTGAAGGGCGATGATGACGTCATTTTTTACATGTTTTATATGTTTATATATATATATATATATATATTCTAGTTTTAAATATATTTTCTATTTCAAATTCAATATTGTTTCATATTACTATATTTATGAATCCATCATATCTAAATCATTGGTAATTATTTATTTTTATAATTATCATTTAATTTTTATATTTTTTTCAAATTGATGAACGATTATAACTATTATGTTATTATTAATAACTAAGTATATGATCTTAAAATTAGCATTACATTTTATTGTTTATATATGTCTCCTTAAACATTTTATTACATCTTAAAATCTTTATTAATCACATGCAATTATATTTTATCAAATAATTATCAATTTTAATCATTAGTAATAATTTTGTTACCAATAATATCATGAATGATTAACTACATAAGATCTAATTAAATAAATATGATAATATTTAAATTATAAATTTCCAAATGCAATCACATTTTTACTAATAATTTAGGGTTATCATTATAAATGTTTTAAATTTTATATGGAAATATCACTAATACAATTCACCTATGAACATTATTTATTTCATATTAATACCTTTTATACTATAACATCTATATTCCAGAAATTATATTTGAATCACATTTAAATATATATTACGTCATAAATTTTCAATATAAATATTACATAAACTATAAATATTGTAATAAGACATTGAAAAACATATTTTTATGCATAATTATTTTATTATTTCTTCAATGTAACATGTTAAATTTTGTATTTAATTACATATTAAAAACATGTATCATTATATACTCCCCCATAAAAAATTGCATCCCCAAAATTTTAATTATCTATGATAAATTTTACATTCTAGTTAGGTGCATAAAAATTATGTATTTTATTAATTAAGAATATTTATCATTTTCAACATAATAATAATAATAATAATAATAATTTTCTTATAATAATTATAATAAATTAATATAGAAACATGTTACCTTTTATAAAAATACTCAATTGATTCTTAAATATGAAATGGTGTCACCTAAGAAAATCTATATGATTTTTTTCTATATCACAATGTCTATTATTTTATAGATTTCCTAAAAATATATTCACCTTAAACCTAAAAATAATATTCCTAAATAATAAATTATCTTTAATATCCTAATCTCCAAAGTTATCGAAACATTTTCTTTGATATTAACAGAAATTCCCCAAACTCAAACTCCTGAGTCTAGTGAAAAAAACAAAATATATTTTTTTATAAATAAAATATTTAACGATCATTGAAAAATATACAACCCTTATATTTTTTAGGATATTTTAGTTTAAGAGCATTGGGGGATTATGAAGCATTTACATAAAAATTGTTTCACTAAAATATATATTTTTTAAAATATAAATACTTCTAGGGAAACTCTGGATAGAATCCAACTAATTTAGTTTATTCAATAACAATCACTAGAATAAATACTACTTATCTAAAATTATTGTAATTTTGTTGCTCAGTCCATTTGGATAAATTTGGGCTAAATTATAGCAGCCCGGATATCCCCATAGGGTACACTACCACAGAGCACACATTACCCAACAACGGCTTTTACTGGTAATTAACATAAAGCATTAATACAAGGGTAACATTTATCAGTGCTGGCTAAAGGTGTTGATAAATGTAACTTTTATCAGTGCAAAAAAACACTAATAAAAGTGAACCCTTTATTAGTGTTTTTTTAGAGCTGGTAAAGATAGATCATTATGAGCGTTATTCTTAAGGTTGATAAAAACTTTTAATAAAAAATACTATTAATATATATAAAATTATCATATTTATATTTAGAGAATAATGTTTATTTCTATACATTAATTAAAAAATGCATATATATAATTAATATAAATATTCTATATTAATATATTTTTTTAATAAATCAAATATATATATATATATTGTATTAAAAAAGTTATTTAAAATATTATAAATATATATATAATTATAAAAGTATAATAAATATATTTATTATATATATATATATTAATAAATACATTTATTATATATATATATATATTAATAAATATATATATTATTATATAAATATATTTATAATTATATACAAATATTTATATATATTTTTATTTAATTTTCCCAAAATTCATTTTAGGGGGTGGATGTGGGGTGACTTTTAATTATGCCAACATGTTTATTTGCCCCATGCAAGGTGTGCATGCGGTACAGATGGACCCCGCTCAATAGTGGGGGTAGCTCTTCATCATCCAACGATGCCTATTGTAGGCCATGGCCACAGCATTCTCTGGTTGTAGAAGGTGGAATTGTTTTGGTTCATGCATGGCAACTGATGGTGGAAGAGGGGAACCATGGGCTCAGCGTTCGATTGGTTGGTGACTGCCAACAATGGTTGTGTGTGATGGTATGTGGCATGGAGACCCTGACTACAGTGATGTGGCAATTCGCATGCCTATAACAGTAATGGTTGGTTAGCAGTGCCCTTGCCCGATGGTGGGGGGTGTGATGAGGTCTGATGTCATTTGAAATAAGGGTTTGTGTACGTGATCGGCTAATGAATAGTACCCCATGGATAGATGATGGTTACTGATGCCGGTGTGTGGTGGAACCCCCGTCCAAAAGTGGGGAAGTGACTTGAGGGGATAGCTAATGCTACCCCATATATATGATATATATATATATAAAGGACCAAGACTTCATCTGGTCTATCCCTAGGGGGCTATGGACTAGGCTATGACATTGGTGTGTGGGTGTGTGTGAGTGTGTTTGACTGTAATTGTACCCACAAACACCTAATATGTGTAATTATAATTATAAATACACACACACACACACACATATTAAATAGTTCTAAAATTATAATAAATATATTTTAAATATAAATATATTTAATATATTTATAATTATATATATTTGTATATTAATAAATATATATATATATATAATTATAAAAATATATGTAATTGTACCCCCAAGCACCTAATATATATATAATTATATACGTATATATGATTATATAATTATATATGATGATATAAATATATTTATATTTATATAAAAATGTTTTAAAAAATATTTATTTATAATTATACTTATAAATATATATATATATATATTAATAATTATAAAATTATAATAAATATATTTAAATATTAAATATATTTATTATATTTATAATGATATATACTTATATTATATACCTAATAGATATTTTTATTTATAATTATAATTATAAACAAATAAATCTATATTTATATATTTTTTAAAAATATTTCTATTACAATAAGTATATATATGTCTCATTTTTAAAGTAATATATAATTATGATTTATAAAACTTTTTATATAAAATGAATCATATTTTCATATTTTTATATATAAAAAATTTTCAAATTTATGTTAGTTAAAATGATTAATAGTTTATTTATTTAAATTGATTACAAAATGTGTATATAATTAAAATAAATATAATATATTAATATTTTATATAAACAATTATAAAATATATAAATGAATATATTTATTTAGATATAACATTATATTGATATTAAATAATTTGAAATATATGTACGTGTATAACTTCATGTATGTATATGTATGTGTGTATATACATGTGTGTATGTATATGTATGTGTACATTTGTATGTTTTTAACTCACGTAGATGTTGAGAATTCATTTTTCAATATTTTTGTAATTTATTTAATTTAATTTATTCATTTTTTATTATATATTTAGTAATAACATAAAATATATATTTAATCATTTTTTAATATTTATTTAAACATATATTTATTTTATATACATCTAATATTTTCAATATATTTGTAAATGTTTATTCGTTTTTATTTATCAAGTTTTAGCCTTTAAAATATGTTTGAAATTTAAATAATTAATATATTTAAATGATTTTTTTAATAATTTCGTAATTTGGATATTTAATTATAAAATTATAAATATATATAATTTTTAAAAACTATTTATGAAACTATAAAATAAAAATAATATTTATTTAAATATTTATAAAATTAAAATAAATATATTTATTATATTTATATTTATATATTAATAAATATATATTTATAATTATATATAAATACTTTTTAAATATATTAATTTATAATTATATAAATATGTAACGACCCAAAATTTCATTAATGGAAAATCCCTCTTGATCCAGTTAAATGTTTCTTTATGAAAAAAAAAATGTTTTTATAAGATGTCAACTTCTTTAGTTTAACGTTAAGATTTGTGACCATTACTTTTATAGCCGTTGAATAGTGATCATCTGGGTAGTTTAAATATAAGGCTTTAACGAACCAATTTTCTACTCAGACAAAGGAAGCGATGGCCTCATCCAGTAGAATTGCCCCTTACGAAGCCCATTTGTCGGAGCTCGGAAAGGAGGTGGCGTCTTTGGGCTTTGCCCTTTACCAAGCCCAAGCTGAGCTTCATCAAGTCAAGCTCGAACGTGATCGTCTACGGGAAAAATGGAAGTTGATAGAGATTACCACTCGAGCAATGTTATCCGAGCAACCCCAAGAGTTTGTCACCATCGCACACCTTACCCTTAGGTCTTATGCGGCTATTTTAAGGGGTTATGTAACAAATAAGTAGCACCATGTTCATGTACATTATTTTTGTATATAATAATGAATATAATTTCTAGTCATTTTTGATACATTGTAATTAGTTTTTAAAGTACAAACGGTGTTTTTAGTTATTATTTAATTAAGAATTATATTTTATTAAATTAAAGGATTTTTGAATTAAATAATATTTTAATAAAATATTATTATTAATATTAAATTAATTTTTATTAAATATAAATGATCTTATAATTTTATGAATGCAATTAAAATTTTTATTAAGGTTTGAAATCCATTTCTGTCAAAACCCGTGAATTTTTTATAAATGTCGGTTTTTGTTTTAAAAGTGAAAATTCACATATTAAGAAAATTATTTAGATAAAATAAATATTATTTTTGGAATCAGGACGTCGAAATTATCCAACGGTGAATTTTTCATAATTTTCTGAGACAGTCAAATTTTTGGGTAAAAATTAAATACCATTTAAATATATAATGTGTTTTATGACATCATAATGACCCAATGGTGATGTAATAAAATACCATAATCCTTATGTTCGGCCAATATGTGTTTTATCATTAAAATAATGATTTTTTGGGTTTGTTTGACTCACTTTTCAAAGCATTAATGGAGCCCTCAAGACTTATTCAACACTTTGCCTTTTTAAATTAATTTCCATGGGAGTGTGACTCACATCCACATAAGCAACCCTAATTTTTTAATAAGTTCGGACCTTGTCCTTGTAAAATATTGTTTTCCTCTTTCCTTTTCCAGAAACCATGGGCAAATACCATGGGATGGTTTGTGGTTTGGATTATTTTAATATAAGGGGTCCCAAACCTAAATAATAAAGAATTCTCTCACCTTTCCTATATAAACCCACCCAAGCTCCCACTTCCTCCTCACCCAAAGCCCTTGAAGTTCGTCCAACCTCTTCCCTACTCTCTCTAGAATCCTCTCAAGGTGCCCCAATCTCCCAAGAATCCTCTCACAAGCCTCTCTCTAGCCTTTGGAAGCACACTTCCAAGTAAGGGGTTTTCTTCCTTTCTCATTTTTTTTTCAATTTTCTTTAAGTTGTATTTCCCTTTTTATTTCAATTATTAATGTTGGGGTATGGTTTAGCACCTCCCCCATACTGCCCTATTATTGTTTGAATGATGGGATAACCCTTTCTCTCTCATTAAATGCCTCCCATGTACACCCGTTACTATGCTGAAATTCCGAAAGGAACTTCTCTCTCTTCTTTTACATTCAAGCAATACTTTTGTATCATGAATCTAAATTCCATTTCTATTGTTGGGACATGTATATATATGATCTCCTTACTGTCCATTACATGTAAATATGATGAGGAACCCCTTTCTCTCTCATCAACCTTTTTATGAATTCTTATGTCACGCCGTTACGCTGCCGAAATCGCACCGATTTTCTAAGCCAATGTCTTTGTGTAGTGAATATCATGCTCATTTCTCCATCAAGGGTATTCACCTTTATGCACATATACATATTGATTGTAAAGTTTCATGTATTAATTCCACATTCCTTTATCGTGGAATAAATGATTATGTTTTATGAATCCATGTTTTATGATCCATGTGGCACACTTATGCATGAAATGAAATGTTTAAGAAGGGTGCGCCCTTTATAGCGCTCCAATGCATTGGGTAAAGTATAGTATCATGATACGTCATGTGAAATGAGTGTTGACTCATGCTAATTCAAGTGCAACGAGGGTTTACTCGTGCTTCAAGTGCAATGAGGGTTTACTCATGCTCCATGTGCAATGAGCCTTGGTTCATGCTAATTCAATGTTAAGTGTTGTTGCCACATTTCCATGTTATGATTATCATGCTTTATCATGCCTTTATGTTCATGTCTCTCTTATGCTCTATTGATATGACTATTGCCTAACATGTATTGTACTCCTCATGTTATTCATTGTGTACTCCCTTACTGGGCTTTATAGCTCACCCTTTTCTTATGCATGTCCTCAGGTTATCCCATGCAATACTAAGTACGAAGGAATGTAGTGGTCATGTAAAGGAAGTTTTCAATAAGGATGTTGTATTTCAAGTTTAAAGTTTTTATGTAATGATCCTAAGCCCCAAAGACACTAAACCTCTCTATCTTCTTTGTTGTATCAAGTGAAGTTTTATGTAATAAAGCATGTTTAAGTTGTAATAAAAAAGCAGGGTTGTCATAGTTGGTATCAGAGGATAGGTTTAGTTATTTTTTGGATTAGGAAACCCTAGTAAAGCCTTAGATACAAGACTAATCATAATAAAAACATCCCTAAGTTTTGGTAAATACTAAGTAAGTGGTTTATCAAACAAATACATCCCTGTCTGGATACGAGCAGGTAGAGGTGGCTCTGGCACAGATGTATCCTAGGGGTAAAACCCAAAAACACCGCTTTGAGCTAGACTCGAACGGGAACTGGTGCACGACAAAGGGCCTTGCTGCACTCTTGGTTTCGACACACCCGGGGGATATGTTTTGATAAATTCACAATCTTAGTATGAACCCTTATTAAGGGAAAAATGCCCCTAAGGATATATGTTAGAAGGAAGATCATGAAAATCCTGGATTGAATCCTATAGACTCATGAGTTAAAGAGATTAAAGTTTATTTATAAGTCATCAACTTTTGTCTTTGGATTACCCTTTATGTGTTACCCCTAACTTTCCTTTTATTCCAGCCAATGGCCGGTAATAGGAGAACTCGGGCTAACAACCGTTGTGAAGATCAGTGTGATGATTGTACTTATGAGATGCCCAATCCAATGGGAGCGGGAATCGCGAACTTTGTCACGCTTCTCTCTCAGCTAACTCAAGTTTTGAATAGAAACACTGGTCAAGAGGAACGTTCAACCCCCCCTAAGAAAGAACAAGTCGCTATTGAAAGCTTCATGAGACAAAGGCCTCCTACTTTTAGTGGATCATCCGATCCCACGATTTCTGAACAATGGATCAACTCCATTGAAAAGATATTCTCCATCCTCCAATGCTCTGAAAAAGAGAAGGTTCTCCTGGCGGCTTATCGTATGGAGGGTGAAGCTGATCAATGGTGGACGTTGATCAAAAATACGAAGCCTGAGGAGGAGATCGAGGCTTTGGAATGGAAGGTATTCCGGAAGATGTTTTTCGATAAATATTTTCCACGCACCCTCCGTCTTAAGATGGAAAGGGACTTCCTTTCCCTCAAGCAGAAAGATGAGGAATCTGTGGGAGCGTACGAGGCAAACTTCACAAGGCTTGCACGATACGCTTCCGGCTTTGTCGTTACCCCCGAATGCAAGGTTGACCGCTTCTTTGGTGGGCTGAAGCCTAGCTTGCGGAAATCATTAGCGATCCGTGACTTCGACAGCTATGAGGAAATTGTCTGATGTGCCCTCAAGGTTGAAATGGAGATCGTAGAATCACAGGGGTATCATGGGGACAAGAAGCGGAAGGTGGACTTCAATGATGGTGGTCTGATGGATAAATCCAACGGTGCTAAGAAATTCCAGCACCCCACTTGCCAAAAGTGTGGAAAGAAGCACCCTGGAAATTGCCTTAGGGGGACAAGAAAATGCTTCAAGTGTGGAAGAGAAGGGCACCTAGCTGTTAACTGTCAGCAAGAAGGACCCGTGGCTGCGACGGAGGGGAGGAACACTCCGTTCGAACCTCAACGCGTTGTTCAATGCTTCAAATGCAAAGAACCGGGTCATTTTGCGAATCAGTGCCCTAATCCAAGGGTTATCGGAGGCAATCAACAACCTCCAAGACAGCAAGGAAGAGCTTTTGCCATCACTTCTGCCGAAGTGAACCCCGACAACGAAGTGGTGACAGGTACGCTAGTTATTCATTCAAGAATAGCGAACGTACTTTTTGATTCAAGTTCTACGCATTCTTTTATATCTCAAAAGTTTAGTAGAACAATCCCTGCACCACCACAAATCATGGAAGTAAAGATGTCGGTGAGTACGGCAAATGGGGAAATCATTGCATCCCATGAGTATAAGTCCTCCCCTGTTATAATCTGTGGATTGAATTTCCCGGCGAACCTCGTCATACTCCCTTTGGTGGAATTTGATGCAATTCTTGGCATGGATTGGCTTTCCTTATATAGAGCCAACATAAATTGTCGGGAGAGGGAAATCACACTCCATATGGAGAATCGACCCCCGATTCTTTACAAGTGTCAGGAGGAAGATGAATCTCCTTTAGCTCCATCATCTCAAGCATGGATATTACTGCCTTATGAGCACGCATATCTGGCTCAGATGATTGAGTCCAAGGAAGAAACCACCCTTGAAGAAATGCCTATTGTGAGGGAATTCGCTGAAGTATTTCCCGAGGAACTTCCTGGTCTTCCTCCAAGAAGAGATGTTGAGTTCTCAATTGAACTTATACCTGGGGCGCTACCAATATCCAAGACTCCATATAGGATGGATGTGGTTGAGCTTGAAGAACTGAAGAAACAACTACAGGAGAATCTGGATAAAGGGTTTATACGCCCAAGTGCATCACCATGGGGTGCACCAGTCCTCTTCGTCAAGAAGAAGGATGGGTCAATGCGGCTTTGCATCGATTATCGTTAACTTAACAAAATCACGATAAAGAACAAGTATCCTCTCCCAAGAATTGATGACTTGTTTGATCAGCTGCGTGGAGCACAATACTTCTCCAAGGTCGACTTGCGGTCGGGATATTATCAAGTAAGGGTGAAGAAGGAAGATATCCCCAAGACTGCTTTTCGTACAAGGTACGGGCACTATGAATTCATAGTAATGCCTTTTGGACTCACCAATGCTCCAGCAATATTCATGGACTTGATGAATAGAGTCTTTAGAGATTACCTAGATAAATTTGTGGTAGTCTTTATAGATGATATTCTAATATACTCCAAAACCAAGGAGGACCATGAGGAGCATTTAAGAACTGTACTAGAGACTTTGCGCAAGGAGAAGCTCTATGCCAAGTACAGCAAGTGTGAGTTCTGGTTGAAGGAGGTCTCATTCTTGGGCCATATCATCACAATCAATGGGATATCTGTTGACCCCTCCAAAACAGATGCAATTGAGGGATGGCCGAGGCCAACATCGGTAACTGATATCCGTAGCTTCTTGGGGTTATCTGGATATTATCGACGATTTGTGAGAAACTTCTCACGATTTTCCAACCCTCTTACCAAGCTAACTCGAAAGGGAGTAAAGTTTGCTTGGAGTGATGAATGCGAAGAAAGCTTCAAGGAGTTGAAAAGGAGGCTTATCACTGCACCTGTGCTCACTTTACCCACAAGTGGGGAGCTTTTTGTGGTATTCAGTGATGCTTCGACGAAGGGCTTAGGATGTGTGCTGATGCAGAATGATAAAGTGATATCCTATGCCTCAAGGCAGTTGAAAATCCATGAGCGAAACTATCCAACGCATGATC
Organism: Viscum album; assembly: GCA_963277665.1. Classification (NCBI taxonomy): domain Eukaryota; kingdom Viridiplantae; phylum Streptophyta; class Magnoliopsida; order Santalales; family Viscaceae; genus Viscum; species Viscum album. The sequence goes on along the minus strand of OY728136.1, from coordinate 601,291,317 downwards.
TGGAGTTGGCGGCGGTAATCTTTGCCTTGAAAATCTGGCGGCATTATCTCTATGGAGAGAAATGTGAGATATATACTGACCACAAGAGTCTTAAATATATATTCACACAGAAAGAGCTTAATATGCACCAGAGAAGATGGATAGAGCTCATAAAGGATTATGACTGTTCAATACATTACCACCCTGGGAAGGCGAACAAGGTGGCGGATGCCCTAAGTAGAAAGGATCCAGCAATTCTATCAATGATGAGAATTAAGAAGGATCCAATCTTCTTAGACTTGATGAAGATGGACGTGGGAATCATAAAGAAGGGAACATCATCAATCCTTTCACAAATGATTGCTCAACCATCTCTTTTGGAAAGGTTAAAGGATGCTCAAAAGGATGATGCGAGAATCCAAGAAAAAGTGGAAGCTATCAAAAAGGGAAAATCCTCAGAGTTTAATGTTAATGAAGAAGGAATTGTGCGGTTTGGGAAAAGACTGTGTGTCCCATCAAGTTCGGAGCTGAAGAAGGAACTTTTGGATGATGCACATAGTTCAAATTTCTCTATTCACCCAGGGAGCACAAAGATGTATCGAGATCTCCGAGAAAACTTTTGGTGGGATAATATGAAGAAGGAGATCGCCGAATATACATCAAAGTGCCTGGTGTGTCAGCAAGTGAAGGCAGAGAGGCAGAAGTCTAAGGGGATGATGCAACCATTGCCCATACCAGAATGGAAATGGGAGAACATCACCATGGACTTCGTCACTGGACTTCCAAGGACATCCAAAAGCAACAATGCAATCTGAGTTATTGTGGATCGTCTTACAAAGACTGCACACTTCATTGCTATTCGAGAGGATTTCTCTTTGGATCAACTGGCACGGATATATATCAGGGAAGTGGTACGGTTGCATGGAGTACCACTATCTATTGTGTCGGACCGAGATCCAAGATTTACCTCTAAGTTTTGGAAGAGTCTTCAAAATGCTCTGAATACTGAACTGAACTTCAGTACGGCCTATCATCCTCAAACTGATGGCCAATCCGAGCGGCCTATCCAAACACTTGAGGATATGTTGAGAGCGTGCTCAATGGACTTTAAAGGAGTATGGGATCAACATCTTCCTCTAGTTGAGTTCTCTTATAATAATAGTTTCCACCCGAGCATCCAAATGGCACCATATGAAGCCCTATATGGGAAAAGGTGCAGAACACCGGCATGTTGGGATGAGTTCGGTGAACGTAAGCTGCTTGGACCAGAAATGGTCAAAGAAATGGTGGAGAAGGTGAAAACCATTCAGCAGCATATCAAGGCAGCCCAAAGTCGACAGAAGAGTTATGCAGATAATCGTCAATGAGACCTTGAGTTTAAAGTCGGAGACATGGTGTTTTTACGCATATCTCCGTGGAAGAAGGTCATGAGGTTTGGAAAGAAAGGGAAGTTAAGTCCAAGGTACATCGGCCCCTTCGAGATTATTGATCATGTTGGGGCTGTGGCCTATCGACTAGCACTTCCACCTACTATGGCCAAGGTGCATGATGTCTTCCATGTATCCCTCTTAAGGAAGTACATACCAGACCCTTCACATGTACTCTCTTCTGAGGTGGTACAATTAGAAGACGATCTTTCTTATGAGGAGCAACCAGTGAAGATCTTGGATCGTAGAGAAAAAGTTCTATGAAATAAGACAATGCCCCTCGTCAAGGTGTTGTGGAGAAACCACAAGTTTGAAGAAGCAACTTGGGAGTTGGAGGATATGATGAAGCTAAGTTACCCACATTTGTTTTAGTGTGGGAAAAGGAAAATTTCGAGGGCGAAATTTCTTAAGGGGGGAATGTTGTAACGACCCAAAATTTCATTAATGGAAAATCCCTCTTGATCCAGTTAAATGTTTCTTTATGAAAAAAAAAATGTTTTTATAAGATGTCAACTTCTTTAGTTTAACGTTAAGATTTGTGACCATTACTTTTATATCCGTTGAACAGTGATCATCTGGGTAGTTTAAATATAAGGCTTTAAAGAACCAATTTTCTACTCAGACAAAGGAAGTGATGGCTTCATCCAGTAGAATTGCCCCTTACGAAGCCCATTTTTCGGAGCTCGGAAAGGAGGTGGCGTCTTTGGGCTTTGCCCTTGACCAAGCCCAAGCTGAGCTTCATCAAGTCAAGCTCGAACGTGATCGTCTACGGGAAAAATGGAAGTTCATAGAGATTACCACTCGAGCAATGTTATCCGAGCAACCCCAAGAGTCTGTCACCATCGCACACCTTACCCTTAGGTCTTATGTGGCTATTTTAAGGGGTTATGTAACAAATAAGTAGCACCATGTTCATGTACATTATTTTTGTATATAATAATGAATATAATTTCTAGTCATTTTTGATACATTGTAATTAGTTTTTAAAGTACAAACGGTGTTTTTAGTTATTATTTAATTAAGAATTATATTTTATTAATCTAAATGATTTTTGAATTAAATAATATTTTAATAAAATATTATTATTAATATTAAATTAATTTTTATTAAATATAAATGATCTTATAATTTTATGAATGCAATTAAAATTTTTATTAAGGTTTGAAAGCCATTTCTGTCAAAACCCGTGAATTTTTTATAAATGTCGGTTTTTGTTTTAAAAGTGAAAATTCACATATTAAGAAAATTATTTAGATAAAATAAATATTATTTTTGGAATCAGGACGTCGAAATTATCCAACGGTGAATTTTTCATAATTTTCTGAGACAGTCAAATTTTTGGGTAAAAATTAAATACCATTTAAATATATAATGTGTTTTATGACATCATAATGACCCAATGGTGATGTAATAAAATACCATAATCCTTATGTTCGGCCAATATGTGTTTTATAATTAAAATAATGAGGTTTTGGGTTTGTTTGACTCACTTTTCAAAGCATTAATGGAGCCCTCAAGACTTATTCAACACTTTGCCTTTTAAAATTAATTTCCATGGGAGTGTGACTCACATCCACATAAGCAACCCTAATTTTTTAATAAGTTCGGACCTTGGCCTTGTAAAATATTGTTTTCCTCTTTCCTTTTCCAGAAACCATGGGCAAATACCATGGGATGGTTTGTGGTTTGGATTATTTTAATATAAGGGGTCCCAAACCTAAATAATAAAGAATTCTCTCACCTTTCCTATATAAACCCACCCAAGCTCCCACTTCATCCTCACCCAAAGCCCTTGAAGTTCGTCCAACCTCTGCCCTACTCTCTCTAGAATCCTCTCAAGGTGCCCCAAGCTCCAAAGAAGCCTCTCACAAGCCTCTCTCTAGCCTTTGGAAGCACACTTCCAAGTAAGGGGTTTTCTTCCTTTCTCATTTTTTTGTCAATATTCTTTAAGTTGTATTTCCCTTTTTATTTCAATTATTAATGTTGGGGTATGGTTTCGCACCTCCCCCATACTTCCCTCTTATTGTTTGAATGATGGGAGAACCCTTTCTCTCTCATTAAATGCCTCCCATGTACACCCGTTACTATGCCGAAATTCCGAAAGGAACTTCTCTCTCTTCTTTTACATTCAAGCAATACTTTTGTATCATGAATCTAAATTCCATTTCTATTGTTGGGACATGTATATATATGATCTCCTTACTATCCATTACATGTAAATATGATGAGGAACCCCTTTCTCTCTCATCAACCTTTTTATGAATTCTTATGTCACGCCGTTACGCTGCCGAAATCGCACCGATTTTCTAAGCCAATGTCTTTGTGTAGTGAATACCATGCCCATTTCTCCATCAAGGGTATTCACCTTTATGCACATATACATATTGATTGTAAAGTTTCATGTATTAATTCCACATTCCTTTATCGTGGAATAAATGATTATGTTTTATGAATCCATGTTTTATGATCCATGTGGCACACTTATGCATGAAATGAAATGTTTAAGAAGGGTGCGCCCTTTATAGCGCTCCAATGCATTGGGTAAAGTATAGTATCATGATACGTCATGTGCAATGAGTGTTGACTCATGCTAATTCAAGTGCAACGAGGGTTTACTCGTGCTTCAAGTGCAATGAGGGTTTACTCATGCTCCATGTGCAATGAGCCTTGGCTCATGCTAATTCAATGTTAAGTGTTGTTGCCACATTTCCATGTTATGATTATCATGCTTTATCATGCCTTTATGTTCATGTCTCTCTTATGCTCTATTGATATGACTATTTCCTAACATGTATTGTACTCCTCATGTTATTCATTGTGTACTCCCTTACTGGGCTTTATAGCTCACCCTTTTCTTATGCATGTCCTCAGGTTATCCCATGCAATACTAAGTACGAAGGAATGTAGTGGTCATGTAAAGGAAGTTTTCAATAAGGATGTTGTATTTCAAGTTTAAAGTTTTTATGTAATGATCCTAAGCCCCAAAGACACTAAACCTCTCGATCTTCTTTGTTGTATCAAGTGAAGTTTTATGTAATAAAGCATGTTTAAGTTGTAATAAAAAAGCAGGGTTGTCATAAAATACATGATGTTATCTCAATTCCTACTAGTCGTTCCAAGGTTTCATGGGCTGAGATGGCCACTAATGAAAAGGAGATTCTGAATGTTGATGTGGTGATTGTTGTTCTAGTGGAACACTCCTATGATTTTAATGTTTTAGATCATCTTGAAAATGATATCCAAACTGAAGTGGACAGGGAATTGATCCAAGAACAAACTTTGAGTGCACCTAATAATAAGGGTAAGGATAATTTGTCCCCTCTTACTGCTTAGAATATTGTGGTGAATAACACCACCCCAAATCTTGGATAGTTCCCTTTACAAATCTAAGGTATAGTGCAGGTTACTACCTTAAATACTTTTGATGTGTTTGATCCGGTGCCGGTAGTAACTATTTTTGAAAGATGAAATGAATTTGATGTCCCATCTATGGACATTGAGACTCTTAATGTTAAAGAGCAGACTCTCTTAGTGAAATGTATTTCTGAGTTAGGGAGGGAAGAGCCGGAAGGGGCTTGGCAACAACCTAAGACTTAGAGGGAAGGTCATCATACAAAAAATCATGGTCAGGGATGTGGGCGGTAGGACTGGTTTGCAGAACGAGGGTGTAGCTGAATTTTGTCTTCCAGGACTCAGCTCACCCTAGAGTAAGAGAATATTAAGGAGAAATATATTACACTCTTTAATCAAAGGAACACCAAGTCAGAGTGGGAGTCTATTGATGATTTTGGTGATCCTGGTCATGATTCTGATTCTGATTATGTTGATTTTTGACATTATGTTTCTTTAAATGGATTAGGAATCGTCCCTGTGTTTGACCCCTTCCTTCATTTCTTATGCTTGATTTATATTTCTTTATATTTTAGTAAATGGTCTGGAGCTTCGGCTTCTGGTTAGACCTCTTTCGTATAAATACTTTTTAAATATATTTATTTACATTTATAATTAAAATTATATATACATAATTTTAAAATATATTTATTTATAATTATAATTATAAATATATATCTATAAAATTGTAAAATTATAATCAATATATTTGATTAACAAATATAGTTATCATATTTATAATTATATATATTTATATATTTATATAAATATATATAATTATATAAATATTTCCATTATGGAAATCTTGGCTCAATCGGCTACCCATAGATGAGAGACTTAAACATTTTGGTATGTAGATGGTTTCTATTTTCTCCCTCTATTACAATAATTCAGAGGACCACTTCCATCTCCTCTTTCACTACACATTTTTTCTTAAAATCTGTAAGTTTTTTTAGGACATCTTTGGCTGCCAACATTAAACCAACAACAACATGGACAACATTATGGATGTTGTTACTGAGCAGATTGGGAACCTCCACTGTTTGTGGTGGCCTCTTGTATCGATAATATTTGGGCTTCTAGAAATAAACTATGATTTGATGGAAAGAACTCCATGCTGATGATTCTTATCATTGATATTTTGAGAGATGTTAGAAGAGCCTCCACTTTCAAGACAGGCCCCATGATCAACACCATAGAGGAGCTTATTATAACTATAACACTTATAGTTTTCGATGTTCCAAGGGCATGAATATGGCTGAAATATATTAGATGTGTCCCTCCACTCTAATCTTGGATCAAGATAAACAATGATGGTGTGGACTTTGGAGAGCCTCACTTTCATGTTTACGGTGGTGTATTCTGAACATATAGAGGGTTTGTTAAAGGATTTTTTTCATTTTCTTGTCTGTTTCAGGGCCTTTTAAGTTGAGATTCTTGCTGTTATTCATGAGTTGGATTATGCCAAACATATCAATTGGAGAAAACTCCGCATTGAAATAAACTCAATGTGGATAGTTGCTCTCATTCAAAACAAATCATCACTAGTTCCTTGGAATTTGTATAGGGAATGGTGTGATTTGATATCATGTGTGGAGAAGATTCGGAAAATAGTCTCACATATATATAGGGAGGCCAGAATGATTGTGAATTATCTCTCAATGAAGGTGGTGGAATATCAATCATCTCTTTAGTCATTTAGAATCTCAAATTCTTTTTTTCACTATTCATGTAGCTGATGTACGTTGTGTTTATTTCATGTGGCCTTAGCCACTCTTGATCCCTCTCATCATCTTCCTTTTTTAGTAAAATTAATGTGAATGGAACCTTTGATACAACCCATACCTTCTTGGATAATTATATAAATATATTTATAATTATATAGAAATGTTTTTAAATTTTATTTATTTATAATTATAATTAGAAATAAATAATTATAAAATAAAAAATTTAAATAATAAATATATTTATTATAATTTTATAAATATATATATAATAATATATTAACTATTGAAACAACGGAAAGAACCGCTTTTTATTTGGTTAGAGGAGACCCATTACAGGCTTGTAGGCCCAACGAACATTAAAGCCCATTGCATGGCCCTGAAGCCCTATATTTTTTCCCAAAGGCCCATTGATGAATAGTAATACTACTATATTTGGTCTACTATAGTACTTCTACCACTACGATGTAGTCGATGTTACAGTCTTGTTGATACTACAGTTTTGCTACAGTTCTTGATACAGTGCTTCTAAGGCCCCGACTATAGTTATCGAGAGTCGGTGCATTATTTCATAACATTAGCATGATCACAAGAGATCAAGTCTCAAAAGACTGATTAGTTTAGTATCCTTGTAAGTTCTAGATACATACATAAGTTTTTAATTACATCAAGAAATGAAAAAAAACATTATGTCCCCTTTGAACACACTCGTATCCCTTTGCCTATTTCTATAGGTTAATCATAATATACTTATTTGCATCCAGGGAAAAATAAAACATAGAAAGGGGTGGGCTCAGATGCTCAATAAGGATCACAATATAGTGGAAACTATCATAAAAACATCAACATTTAAGGTAACGTATAAGACTAAAACACAAGCATTTTAAACATAAAATTCAGCTTAATATTGCAAAGATAAATCAAATAATTCTATTTATTATTCAAATAGATATTCTACTAGTCGAATAATCACATGTAATATCAATATCTAATTTCATAATGATGGAATGTATAATACCAGACATCATAACCACATAGTCAAGGCCTCGTGCCAAGACTACAAATAAGATTTTGTCAAGTCCTTGTGTGAAGACACTAGTTTGTCTCATGAGACCTACCGATGCATCGAGGAGCTATAGCGGGCTCCACCAATCACTTACTAAGTCCAATGCATTCCTCATATCAAAAGGTTGAAACATAACATAAAAATTTGTATTAAAACTAGCATACGAAATGTTAATAATTTAACCATAAACCATGAAAGGTATAAAAATAGCATATCTAAAGTCAAACATATCACAAAACCTTCAATACAATAAATCAACTTCAAACAAATGTAATATCCAACAAAGTATGTTGACATAGATGAAATCAAATCTATTTGAGAGAAATATGTCATTGTATTTGGAAATCATTTTAAAGTCACATAATTATAAAATAAAAAAATTATTTCCAAAATATTTTTATAAGCTTGTAAGGGAAGATTCGAAAGTGTTATAAAGGTAGAAAATTACTGCACCTGCCTTATATGTTAAAAAACCTTCTTTCCTTAATTTGTTGAAAATGTCATAAAGTTCCTTGTTTTAAAAGTGATGGAAATATTCCTTTAAAACCATTTTATAAAAAACTAAACAAGGGTATAAATTAATTTAACCCATAGTCTAGTAAATAGTAAAAAAATTGAAATACATTTTTAATAAACACAGATGTGGATGATAAAAAGGTTTCAGTAGATACTTATATATAAACAACCTCGAATAATAAAGACACTATAAAATTAACCTTTACCTTGTAATTTTCCTTGTTAAAGGGTACGTTAACCTCTTTTATAATCATTAAATCATTGTTATTAAATTATACAAGAACCACAAACATAAATATGATATCATATATGATCTTCTAATATTTCCTTGTTAATAATATGTCATTGGTATCATTATTTCGGGTGTTAACTAATTTTTTTTCCTTTATATGTTTTATTATATAATTATTGTTTTTTAAGAATAGGATGTATTTGATTCATATATATAATGATATTAAGTTCCTAAAAATTATTTTTAATCATAAAATTAAAATTATTCTTGAATGATTACAATGGGGAATGAATCTCATCGCATTTGGGGATACAGTAATTTGTGTGTACGCACGAGCGACAATATCATTATATTGTTGGTGAAATCATATGTAATTGGATCATATATCATATAAACAGAATCATTGACATGTTATATTTATTATTTACATCAATTATACTCATTATTATACCCATCCAAATAATTAAGTGTTGAATAACAAACAACACCATGACGTGGAGATGGTAAGTCGTACGTACGCATGTATGGTGACCTTGTCATTCATAGGATTGATAGAATAATGAATATGGTTGTAACATATTTATAATAAAATCACATTAAGTATAAGGTATTTTACTTATTATTTTGGTATGAAAACAACAAAGAAAGAGGACGTGGAATAATTAAAGAACTTTGAAAGAGGTGATGAAATTATTACCTCTTCTCTCGATGCTTTCTTTTGATTTGATCAAAATGGCTCCTTAGGTTGGATTATGATTAAATTAATGCCTCTAGGTTAAATTGAGGGTAGTTGGGAGGATATTTTATCAGGTTTTGTCCTATCCAAATGGCTTTTGAGGTGTGATTTTGATAGAAGGAGAAATACCCATTTATGAGAGAGGCAAGGGTCACTTTAGGAAAATAATGAAATACAAATTTATTATAAAATCATTTTCGATTTCTAATGTATCCAAAAGGATTTATTTAGAGGATAAGGTGATGTGGCTCGAAAACCTCTCAACCAATAGGATTTATATAGGTTTAGGTCACCATATTAACCTTATCTTTTAGATTTAATTCTTAGTTAAATAATTTAATTTTTACCATGTATTCTTGTATTATTATAATAAATGGTTAATAAACATACTATAAAAAACTAAGAGAACCCCTAGTGGTTAATTATTGACATATATAACCTTATACAAGTCCTTTGGCCAAACCTTAGATTTTTAGGAATATTATATCATTTTATAATATAGTATTTGTTTTAAAAACTTATTTATGTCAATTTTGACACTATTTGTTATTTTGTTTTTTGTGAAAGTAATAAAAATTTTATCACTTTGAACAAAATTTATTTAATAAACCTTAACATGTCATATTAAACTATAAAATTAGTGTAATGCATCCAAAGTCTCAATTTATAATTATTTAGATATTTATAATATCATTTATTTTAATCTTTCATTAATAAGATAATTATTGCATCATCATTATGTCATAAATAAATTTAATTATTTAATGTCTAAAAATTATAAATAAAAAAACATTATGTAGGAAATATTTTTATATTTATAATGAATATTTATAGTCAAATTTATCTAATTTATAACCCTTTATTAAAAAAGTTTTAGTTATTAAAATTTGTATTTAACACTTTTAACTCTTCCTTAAATAAAATAATAAAAAATGTCATTATCTAATTAAAGTGAATAAAAGAGGATCATATTTTATTCATAAGTTTTATTTTGGTCTAAATAAACTTATCCAATATAATTAAGACATGTGTTAGGGTAATTATAATATCATTTTTACCTTTAATTACCCTATTTACGTTTAACCATGGTAAATAAAATTAAAAAGTTACTATTTACCAAAAAAATATTTTCATATTATTGAACCACATTTTACTTACTGATATCAACCATGTCTTTTGGATTTTTTAAATTAAATTAACATATGTGTTAAAATTTTGTTTTATGGAAATTTTCAAATGTGCCTAGAAGGTGGGTAAAAGACGTTAAAATGTTCAATAAAATTTTATAAATGTAATTTTTTTATAAAATGACTCCAATTAATTACATTGAACTTATAGAGGTATTATGTAACTATTTTGACCTAAAATAAATTTAAATAAAATAAATAATTATTTAAATAAAAATTAGGTTTTAAACAATAACGTAGTGTTTTTCACTATTCATTAAAAATTAAAAGTTTTCAGAAAAATTCCAAAAATTCACCCTAAGTTAATTTTTATATTATAAATCTTAAAATGAAGTCCATTTTAAAAAATAAAATCTATAACATTTCAAAAAGTGGGTATTACTATTCATAATGGCTAGTTTGATTGGTCATGGTGTGCTATAACTTGAAGTTGTGTACAGTGTAGGCTATTGTATTATTCAAAGAGAAACGTACCATGGATGCTTGGGGTGTAACATTCTCCCCTACTTAAAATAATTTATTCCTTGAAATTTCTAGAATACTACTGCATAAAAAGATTTGAGTGGTTCTTCATCATAAGTTCCTCCGGTTCCCATGTTGTCTCTTCCATCTTATGGTTTCTCTATAGAACTTTTACCAGATGAGTCTTCCAGTTTCTCAATACTTGTTCTCTGGTATCAAGAATCCTGACAGTCTCTTCCCAATAAGACAGATAAGGTTCCAGTTCTATTTATTCATAGGTGAGTACATGCGTTGAGTCAAGCATGCATTTTATCAATAGTGATACGTTGAACACATCATTAACTTTGGAGAGACTTGGAGGCATTTAGAAATGGTAAGTTACAACTCCAATTTGTTCTAGAATTTCAAAAGGTATGGTGTACCTGGAACATAATTTACCCTTATTACCGAATCATACAACACCCTTCAAAGGAGATACCTTCAAGAAAACATGATATCCTACTTGAAATTCCAAATTCTTCCTTCAGTTATCAGTATAGCTATTTTTCCTACTTTGAGCTACTTTGATGTGGGTTTGGATAATATTCACCTTTACCATTGTTTCCTCAATACGTTCTGGGCCTACGAGTTTTCTTTCACCAACATAATCCCAACAAGTTGGTGTGCGACATCTATTTCCATATAATGCTTCATATGGTTCCATCTGAATACTTGAATGGAAGCTATTGTTATAGGAAAATTCTACCAGAGGTAAATATTGATCCCACATACCTTGAATGTAAGGTGAGAAACATCTCAACATGTCTTTTAAGGATTGAATAGTCTATTCTGATTTTCCATCAGTTTGAGGGTGGTAGGAAGTTCTCAAACGAAGTTCAGCATCTAGGGCCTTCTGAATACATTTCTAGAATCTTGATGTAAAATAGGGATCACTATTAGAAACAATTGATAGGGGTACTCCATGAAGTCTTACAAATACATTAATATATAGTCTTTCTAAACGTTCATGTGGTAAATCTTCTCTTATAGAAAGAAAACGTGCTGACTTGGTAAGACGATCAACAATGACCCATATTTCATCATTCCTTCTAGGAGTTTTTGGTTTCCCCATGACAAAGTCCATCATAATATCATCCCATTTCTACTCAGGTATGGGAAAAGGTTGCATGAATCCTCTAAGATGTTTTCTTCCAGCCTTAAACTATTGAAAAACCATACATCTTGACACATAATCATAAATTTCCCTCTTCATGTTGTCCCAAAAAAATGGTCCTTCAAATATCTATACATCTTAGTGCTATGAGGGTGTATAGAGAAATTGGAGCTATGAGCATCATCCAATAATTCCCTTTTTAGATCTAGTATATCGGGAACACAAATCCTCCTCCCAAATTTCAAAATTTCATCTTCATATACGAAGTCAATCAATCTCAAATCATTCACAGGTTTAATTTTCTTTTGAAACTCCTCATCACCAGTCTGAGAAATTTTTAACCTTTGTAGTATAGATGGTTTTGCAAACATTTTAAAAAGTATTGATTTTTTACTTCCATGATTATTCCCATATCAATATTTACTAGATCGATGAACATAGGATCCCTTCAAACTCTCATCTTGTTCAAAACTCCAAGATCCTTTATTCTCAAAGCATATGCCACCTTATTTTCCTTCCCTATGTGATAGTGTATAGTGAAATCATAATCCTTGAGTAGTTCAATCCATCATCTTTGAATCATGTTGAGTTCTTTCTGTGAGAAAATATACTTCAAACTCTTATGATCAGTATATATCTCACATTTTCACCATAGAGATAGTGTCCCCATATCTTCTAATCCAAGACTGCAGCTGCTAACTCAATATCATGAGTGGGATAGTTTTTTTCATGAATTTTTAGCTATCGTGATGAATAGTCAATAACTCTATTATTATGTATATGGACACAACCAATTCCTTTCTTTGAAGCATCACTATAAATAACAAACCCATCATTCCCAATTGGTAGAGTCACGATAGGAGCATTGACTAATCTTCTCTTCAGTTCTTCAAAACATTCTTCACAATCTTTTGTCCAAAAAAATTAATCTTCTTTATGTGTGATCTTGGTTAATGGGTTATCCAATAATAAAAAATCTTAGAAGAAACACTGATAATAACCTGCTAAACCAATAAAACTGTGTACCTCAGTTATACTCATTGGTGCCGGACATTATAGTATTTCTCTTGTCTTAGAATAATCAACAGAGATTCCATCCTTAGAGACAATATGGTCAAGAAAATAAATCTCCTAAAGCCAAAATTCACACTTTCTAAACTTCCCATATAATTCAATTCTTCTAAGAGTCTTGTTAGGACCAAAAGGGGCCTATATACCCTGGGAGGGGGGGTAAATCAGGGTATGGATATTCTTTATTTCTAAATTCTTCCTGCCCCACTATATATTGACCTCATTATTACAAGGGTCACTTCGTTTGCTCTTGTGTGTTAATTATGACCACTTCTTTTATTATTTATATGATGATTATGCTTTGTATGCAATGCAGGGAAGCAACCAAGTAAACACAGAGATTTTTACTTGGTTCACCCTCACTGGGCTACGTCTAAGGAGCATACAACGATGATGTGTCGTTGTACCAAATTCACTAAAGCTCACTGTCAATAATGTTCGGGCTAGATCACTTCTATGCCCAGGCTCACTACCTTTACAATGTTTAGGGTTAGCTTACTGCTTCCCAAGGATCACTCCCTATTCCTCTCTCTTTGGCTCACTGCTGGTAGAAAGGATAACCTCCTTCCTCTTCCTTGGCTTTCTGCACTTGGAAGGGATCCACTCACAGTTTATAGACCTGTAGGTCTCTTCCTTTGCATGAATGAACGCATCCTCAACTGATGATAGATGCTCTGTTAAAGTCCAAATTTCATCCATTGATGAATACCCCTTTGCCTCTGAAATACTGGGCAACTACTTTTGGAAACACCTTCATAAAGCACCCTACTTCGCGAGGATCCCAATTTCACAAAGCTCAAACAAGCCTTCACGAAGCTCCTGCCTTTTCACAAAGCACTCTCACAAAGCTCAAGCCTTCGCAATGCTTAGGTCGTCGCGGAGCTCCTACCTCTTCGCAAAGCACACTCCTTAGAGCATGAAGCCTTGGGAAGCGCACTGCCTTTCGCGGAGCTAGATTAGACACCGCGAATTACCTCTCTTTCGCGAAGAACACTTTCTTCACAAACCACCTTCGTGAAATGAGAGAAAGGGATTTTCTTTGTAAGCTCTCTCTAATTCTCTTGAGGGGGTCAGCCTCTATTTATAGGCAATTCCACCAACCATCGACCCTTCCGCGCAAATTTCGTGCCACGTCATCATCAATCACGAAGCACCAAAATTTCCACTGGAATTCTCTCAAAATCTTGAAGCACCATGGAAATTTTCCGATCGCGGAGCTCGTCGTAATCGTGAAGCATCACTGTCAACATTCCTTCGTGCCTTCTCTGCGAAGCTCCCTCGCAAAGCCTTTCACCGCCATGATGTGCTTCAACTCTGCCATTCGTGAAGCTTTGATGTAATCGTGAAGAATCACCTCCATCATTCTTCTGGTCTTCGCTAATTCCAAAACATGAAGCCTATCTTCACAAAATTCATGCCTTTGTCATATTAAAATATGATCTTCATGGAAATCCACTTTTAGCGATGCTCACCAACCTCCAAATTTTGGACCCCAAAAATTTTTCAAACACTGGAAAACGGCGCCACCTTTTACTACTCTTTTGTACCGCCTCCAGATTGTCCTTTCCTTTGTCATTGTTCTTTTGTCAACATTGATTGTCAACAAATTCTTTGGAACTCGACAATTTTTTTATGGAAACTTGCTTTTTCAACAAACACAATCAACCCAAAAATACTGCAATGTTATCTTGAGGGGTTTTTTCCCAACATGTATTTATAATAGTGAGCAAGTGATTTTTATGATCTTCATATATTTTGCAATAAACCAATATATCATCAATAAATACCACTAAAAATTCATCAATATATTCTTTGAAAACAATATTCATTAGATCCATGAAGATAGAGGGTTCATTAGTCAGTCCAAAAGGCATTATTGTAAACGCTTAATGCCCATACCTAGTATGAAATGTTGTCTTTGGACTGTCTTCCTTCTTCACACACAACTGATGATATCCAGATCGAAGGTCAATCTTTGAAAAATATTGATCTCTATGAAGTTGATCGAATAAATCATCAATGAGAGGTTGGGGATACTTGTTCTTTATTGTTATAGCATTGATCTACATGTATTCAATACACAACCTCATAGATCCATCTTTCTTCTAAACAAAAAGAACAGGGGATCCCCATGGATAAACACTATGGAGAATAAATACTTTATTACTCAATTTCTCTAGTTTTTTATTTAGTTCCACTAATTACACAATGTACGTTCTATAAGGGGTCTTTGATATGGACATTGAACTAGGAATTAAATCAATGGAAAACTCAATTTCTCATTCTGGAGGATGTCCACGTAAATCCTTTGGAAACACAACAACATAATCTTTCACAACAGGTACATCCTATATTTGAACATTCCTTTTCTCATCCATAGTTATTTCATTCTCTTTCTCCCCAATTATTTAATTTAGTAGAGCTACTGGTGGTCGATCTAGATAAGAATAATATGGTGATGTTTCTGCTCTAAAGATGAGGTACGCCTTATCATCATCGAAAATTGTAGCCTCCTTCTTCTTAAATTAAATATTCACATCATGGTCTGAAAACCAATCCATACTGAGGATTATATCAAATCAATCATGGATATGATAATGAGATCAGAAGATAAAGCATGTTTATATTCCCTAATGGGAACTGATTCACAAAACTTTGTTGCAATGATACTTCCCTTAGGAGTTTTGACTGACTAATCCCTTGTTAAATCAAATTAGAAATATCTAATTTTCTTAGCAAACTAGGAAGATATGAAACAATAAAATGATCCAAAATCAAATAAAGCATTGGATAAAGTTGATAAGACCATTAAATTACCTTCCACCATGTCATTCAGAGCTTTCAACCTCAGTAGTAGTGATCACATAAGTTTGGCCATGCTTCCTTGGCCTTTTTTGAGGTAAGTTTGTTTAGTTCTTAGGACATTCATTGGAATAATTCCCCATTTCTCAACAATTTTATAATTCAACCTTGACAGCCTCTTTATTTCCCTTGCAATCACAAGCCTGGTTTCCTTTTTCACTACACTTGTAACAGACTCTCATTCTATTCAGGAAAGTACCGGGGTGTTTCTTCCCACATTTATTGCAGGATGAAAATTTGGCTTTTCCCTTCTTCCCCTTATTTCCATTTCCAAAGTGTTCATTATATCTCTTATTCTCTTTCTTTTCTTTAAAGTCTTAATACTTAGAGAATTTCTTTTCTATATGGATAGCACATGAGACAATATCTTCGTAAGATGAGAAGTATTATGAGACTAATGATCGATGGATAAATGGATTTAACCCATCAAAGTAATGATCAATCTTACTCTGTTGGTTATGTGTATAATATGTTGTATGTCTTGTTAACCTTGTAAAGTTAGCCTCATACTTTGCGACATTCTCATCATCCTTTTTCCTCAAACTCAGAATTTGCCTTTCTATATCTACTCGATAGTCACGAGGAAAGTATTTTTTTAATAAAAACACTTTAAACTCCCTCAATTCCATATTTGATACTTATTCATCCTTCTTTGTGTTTTGAATTAATTACCACCATTGATATGTATCTCCCATGAGGTGATAAACTTTCATGACAACGTTTTCCCTTTCACTACTCCCCAAAGCATGAAATATTTTCTCTAAGGAACTTATCAATTGCTTAGATTCAAATGGATTTGTATTACCATTTAATTTTGGTGGTTTTTGTCTCATGAAGTAGTCTAACATTGATCCTCTACGTTGTGAATCATGTTCTCCATACATGTAAGGTTATTATTCATAACCTGAGTGAGTTGTCCCAGTATTGTTATAAGTTGTTCAGCACCGGTTTCATCACCATCTCCACTATAATTATCTTGAGTAGGAGGGAAATCCCTACATGGATTACATGCATTGATACAGTTTCCATTCCTTCCACTAGGCACCATTTCTAAACAATGGAATACACTGGATTAGTTTATGAATTGCAATACATAATTCCAAACTAGTAAAATACCTAACATAAATTGATCAGTTTAGGCATATAATCCATAATTATAAAAAAATGTTTTCTTTAAGGAGGTATTTACACTTAAATTTTTCATAATGGTTTGTAATAAAAATGTGAATTATCTTAGGCATGTCTCTCGTGATTTTCATAAACAAGAGTGCAGCAGGGCCCGTTGTTGTGTACCAGAATACCCTGGGTTAAGCCTGATACTCCTTATCAAAGTTTTGACTCCTAGGTACATTTATGATAGAGCCACATCTACCTACTCATATCCAGATAGGGATGTTTTGCTGAAAAATTCAAAAAATCTCTACATTACCAAAATTCTAGGAAGTTTCTATATACTAATCCTCAAAGTCTATATTAGGGTAATGTTCTCTAATCATAGTTTTTCTAAATCTAGTTTCCAAGGTTTTTACTAAACTTCCTCTGATACCAACTATAAGGCCCTAAACCTAGTTACCCAGAGTCAGTGAATTATTATATAATATTGGCATGATCACAAGAGATCAAGTCTCGAAATACTGATTAGTTTAGTAGCCTTGGAAGTACTATATACATACATAAGTTTTACATTACATCATGAAATGAAAAAAACAACATTGTGTCCCCTTTTAACACACTCATATACCTTATCCTATTTCTGCAGGTTAATCATAATATACTTCTTCACATCCTGGGAAAAATAAAACATATAAAGGGGTGAGATTATATGCTTAGTAAGGATAACAATATATCAGAAAATATCATAAATAAGAATAAACATTTAATAAAATGTATAAGACTAAAACACAAGCCTTTAAAACATAAAATTCAGCATAATATGGAAATGATAAATCAAATAATTCCATTTACTTATTCATGTGGATATTATACTAGTTGAATAATCACATGTAATATTAATAGCTACTTTCATAATGATGTAATGCATAATAGTGGACATCATAACCACATATTCAAGGCCTCGTTCCAAGACTAAAAATAATATTTTTTCAAAGCCTTGTGCCGAGAAACTAGTTTTTCTCATGAGACCTACCAATGCATTGAGGAGCTATAGCGGGCTCCACCCGTCACTTACTAAGTCCAATGCATTCCTCATATGAAAAAATTGAAACATAACATAAACATTCTAATTAAAACTATCATAAAAAATGTTAATACTTTAACCATAAACCATGAATGGCATTAAAATAGCACATCCACATTCAATCATATCAAAAAAAACTTCAATACAATAAATCAACTTCAAAAAAATGTAAAATCAAACAAAAGATGTTGACATAGATGAAATTAAAACTATTTGAGAGAAATATATCTTTCTATTTTGAAATCATTTAAAAGTCGGGTAATTATAAAAGAAAAAATTTATTTTCAAAATATTCTTATAAGATTTTAAGAGAAGCTTAAAAGGTGTAAAAATGGTGGAAAGTAGCTGTACCCTCCGTATAGGTTAAAAAACATTCTTTCCTTAATTTGTTGAAAAGGTCATAGAGTGCCTTGTTTGGAAAGCAATAAAAATATTCCTTTCAAATCATTTTATAAAAAGTCAAATGAGGGTATAAATGACTTTAAACCATAGTCTAGTAAATAGTAAAACTGTTTTAAAATACTTTATTAAGAAACATAGATGTGGATGATAAAGAGGTCCCAATATATACTTACATATAAACAACCTTAGATAATAAAGAGATTGTACAATTAACCCTTACCTTGTACTTTTACTTGGTCGATGGTATGTTAACCTCCTATATAATATTTAAATCGTGGTTATTAAATTATACAAGAACAAAATACATAAATATGATATCATATATGATATTCTAATATTTCTTACTTAATAACATTTCAGTAGTATCATGGTTTCAGGTGTTAACTGATTCATTTTCCTTTATATGTTTTGTTACGTAAGTCACATTTTTTTTGGATAGGATGTATTTGATTCATATATATAATTATATTTAGTTCTTAAACATTATTTTTAATCATAAAATGAAAATTATTATTGAATGATTATGATGGAGAATGAATCTCATCGTGTTCTAGGATAAGGTAATTTGTACGTATGCATGAGCGACAATATAATTTTATTGATGGTGAAATCGTATGTAATTGGATATCATATCATATATAAAGAATCTTTAACATGTAATATTTATTATTTATATAAATTATACTCATTATTATACCCATCCAAAAAAATGAAGTGTTGAATAACAAACTACACCATGACGTGGAGATGGTAAGTCGTACATACACACGTATGGTGACTTTCTCATTCATATGATTGATATAGAAATTAATATGGTTGTACCATATTAATAATAACATCACATTAATTATAAGTTACTGGACTTATTATTTTTTTATGGAAACAACCAATAAAGAGGAAGTGGAAGAAGAAAAGAAATTTGAAATAGGTGATAAATTATTACCACTCCTTCAGGTGCTTCCTTTTGATTTGATCAAAAGAGCTCCTTAGGTTGGCTTCTGGTCAATGTAAGGCCTCTAGGTTGAAGTGAGGGTAGTTGGTAGGATAGTTGATCAGGTTTTGGCATAGCCAAATGTATTTGGAGGTGTGATTTTGAGATAAGGGGAAGTACCCTTTTATAAGAGAGGTGACAGTCACTTTAGGAAAAGCTTGAAATATTATTTTATTATAAAATAATTTTTAGTTTATAATGGAACCAAAAGAATTTATTTCAAGGATAATGTGGGTATGGGTCAAAAAACCTCTCAACCAATAGTTTTTAGACAGGTTTGGGTTTCCATATTAACCTTATCTTTTATATTTAACTCTTAGTTAAATAGTTTAACTTTTACCATGTATTCTTGTATTATTATAATAAATGGTTAATAAACGTACTATGAAAAGCCAAGCGAACCCAAAGTGGTTAATTATTGAAATATATAACCTTATCTAATTATTTTTGTCGACCCTTACATTTTTAATAATATTATATCATTTAATAATATAGTATTTGTTTTAAAAACTCATTTATGTCAATTTTGTCACTATTTTGTATTTTGTTTTTTGTGAAAGTCATAAAAAAATTCACTTCGAAAAAAAATTATTTAATCAACCCTAACATATCATATTAATCTATAAAAATATATGTAATTTTACCCCCAAGCACATAATATATATATAATTATATATGTATATATCATTATATAATTATATATAATGATATAAATATATTTAAATTTATATAAAAATATTTTTAAAAAAATATTTATTTATAATTATACTTGTAAATATATATATATATATATGAATAATTAAAAATTATAATAAATATATTTAAATATTAAATATATTTATTATATTTAAAATGATATATACTTATATTATATAACTAATATATATATTTATTTATAATTATAATTATAAACAAATAAATCTGTATTTATATATTTTGTAAAAAGATTTATATTAAAATAAGTATATATATACATATATATCTTTTTTAAAGTAATATATAATTATGATTTATATAACTTTTTATATAAAATGAATCATATTTTCATATTTTTATATATAAAAAATTGTCAAATATATATTAGTTAAAATTTTTACTAGTTTATTTATTTAAATTGATTACAAAATGTGTATATATTTAAAATAAATATAATATATTAATATTTTATATAAACAATTATAAAATATATAAATGAATATATTTATTTAGATATAACATTATATTGATATTAAATAATTTCAAATATATGTACATGTATAACTTCATGTATGTATATGTATGTGTGTATATACATGTGTATGTATATGTATGTGTACATTTGTATGTTTTCAATTCACGTAGATGTTAAGAATTCATTTATCAATTTTTTTGTAATTTATTTAATTTAATTTATTCATTATTTATTATATATTTAGTACTAATGTAAAATATATATTTAATAATTTTTTAATATTTATTTTAACATATATTTATTTTAAATACATCTAATATTTTCAATATATTTGTAAATGTTTATTCACTTTTATTTATCTAGTTTTAGCCTTTAAAATATGTTGGAAATTTAAATAATTAATCTATTTAAATGATTTTTTTAATAATTTCATAATTTGAATATTTAATTATAAAATTATAAATATATATAATTTTTAAAAGTATTTATGAAACTATAAAATAAAAATAATATTTATTTAAATATTTATAAAATTAAAATAAATATATTTATTATATTTATATTTATATATTAATAAATATATATATTTATAATTATATATAAATACTTTTTAAATATATTTATTTATAATTATATAAATACATGATGTTATCTCAAGTCCTACTGGTTGTTCCAAGGTTTCATGGGCTGAGATGTCCACTAATGAAAAGGAGATTCAAAATGTTGATGTGGCTATTGTTGTTCTAGTGGAACACTCTTATGATTTCGATGTTTTAGAGAATCTTGAAAATGATATCCAAACTGAAGTGGACAGGGAATTGATCCAAGAACAAACTTTGAGTGCGCCAAATAAGAAGGGTAAGGATAAGTTGTCCCCTCTTACTTCATATATATTGTGGTGAATAACACCACCTTTGATCGTGGATAGTCCCCTTTACAGATCAGAGGTATAGTGCAGGTTACTGCCTTAAATACTTTTGATGTGCTTGATCTGGTGCCGGTAGTAACTATTTTTGAAAGATGAAATGAATTTGATGTCCCCTCTGTGGACTTTGAGACTCTTAATGTTAAATAGAATACTCTCTTAGTGAAATTTATTTCTTAGTTAGGGAGGGAAGAGATGGAAGGGGTTGGCAACAACCTAAGACTTAGAGGCAAGGTCATCATCCAAAAAATCATGGTTAGGGATGTGGGAGGACTGGTTTGTGGCACGAGGGTGTGGCTAAAGTTTGTCTTCCAGGACTCAGCTCACCCTAGATTAAGAGAATATTAAGGAGAAATATATTACACTCTTCAATCAAAGGAACACCAAGTCAGAGTGGGAGTCTATTGATGATTTTGGTGATCCTGGTCATGATTTTGATTCTGATTATGTTGATTTTTGACATTATGTTTCTTTAAATGGATGAGGAATCTTCCCTGTGATTGACCCCATCCTTCTTTTCTTATGATTTCTTTCTTTTTCTTTATATTTTAATAAATGTTCAGGAGCTTCGGCTTCTGGTTAGACCCATTTCGTATAAATACTTTTTAAATATATTTATTTATATTTATTATTATAATTATATATACATACTTTTAAAATATATTTATTTATAATTATAATTATAAATATATATTTATATAATTGTAAAATTATAATCAATATATTTGATTAACAAATATAGTTATCATATTTATAATTATATATATTTATATATTAAGATAAATATATATAATTATATAAATATTTCTACTGTGCAAATCTTGGCTCAATCGGCTACCCATAGATGAGAGACTTATACATTTTGGTATGCAGATGGTTTCTATTTTCTCCCTATATTACAATAATTCAGAGGACCACTTCCATCTCCTCATTCACTACACATTTTTTCTTAAAATCTGAAAGTTTGTTAAGGACATCTTTGGATACCAACATTAAACCAACAGCAACATAGACATCATTATGGATGTTGTTACTGAGCAGATTGAAAACCTCCATTGTTTGTGGTGGACTCTTGTATCGATAATATTTGGTCTGCTAGAAATAAACTATGATTTGATGGAAAGAACTCCATGCTGATGATTCTTATCATTGATATTGTGAGAGATATTAGAAGAGCATCCACTTTCAATATGGTCCCCATGAACAACACCATAGAGGAGCTTATTATAACTATAACACTTTTAGTTTTCGATGTTCCAAGGGCATAAATGTGGCTGAAATATATTAAATGTGTCCCTCCACTCCAATCTTGGATCAAGATAAACAATGATGGTTTGGCCTTCAGAGATCCTTGCTTTCATGGTTACGGTGGTGTATTATGAACATATAGAGGGTTTATTAAAGGATATTTTTTCATTTTATTGTCTATTTCAAGGCCTTTTAAGTGGAGAGTTTTTTTGTTATTCATGAGTTAGATTATGCCAAACATCACAATTAGAGAAAACTCTATATTGAAAGAAACTCAATGTGGATAGTTTCTCTCATTAGAAACAAATCATCACTAGTTCCTTGGAATTTTTATAGGGAATGGTGTGATTTGATATCATGTGTGGAGAAGATTTAGAAAATAGTCTCACATATATATAGGGAGGCCAGCATGGTTGTGAATTATCTCTCAATGAAGGTGGTGGAATATCGATCATCTCTTTAGTCATTTAGACTCTCAAATTCCTTTATTCACTATTCATGTAGCTGATGTACGTGGTGTTTATTTCATGTGACCTTAGACACTCTTGATCCCTCTCATCCTATTCCTTTTTTAGTAAAATTAATGGGAAGGGAACCTTTGATCCAACCCATACCTTCTTGGATAATTATATAAATATATTTTTAATTATATATAAATATTTTTTAATTTTATTTATTTATAAATATAATTAGAAATAAATAATTATAAAATAAAAAAAGTAAATAATAAATATATTTATTATAATTTTATAAATATATATATAATAATATATAAACTATTAAAACAAAGGAAAGAACCTCTTTTTATTTGGGTAGAGGAGACACATTACAGGCTTGTAGGCCCAACGAACATTAAAGCCCATTACATGGCCCTGAAGCCCTATATTTTTGCCCAAAGGCCCATTGATGAATAGTAATACTACAATTTTCGGTCTACTATAGTACTTATACCACTACGGTGTAGTCGATGCTATAGTCTTGTTGATACTACAATTCTGTTACAGTTCTTGATACAGTGCTTCTAAGACCCCGACCATAGTTATCTAGAGTCAGTGCATTATTACATAACATTGGCATGATCTCAAGAGATCAAGTCTCGAAATACTGATTAGTTTAGTAACCTTGTAAGTGCTAGATACATACATAAGTTTTTCATTGCATCAAGAAATGAAAAAAACAACAACATTTTGTCCCCTTTGAACACACTCATATCCCTTTGCCTATTTCTGTAGGTTAATCGTAATATACTTCTTTGAATCCTGGAAAAAATAGAACATAGAAAGGGGTGGGCTCAGATGCTCAATAAGGATAAAAATATATCGGAAACTATCATAAAAAATCATAAACATTTAAGGCAATGTATAAGACTAAAACACAGGAATTTTAAACATAAAAGTCAGCATAATATGGAAAAGATAAATCAAATAATTCCATTTAATATTCAAATAGATATTCTACTAGTCGAATAATCACATGTAATATCAATAGATAATTTCATAATGATGGAATGTATAATACCAGACATCATAACCACATATTTAAGGCCTCATGCCAAGACTAAAAATAAGATTTTGTCAATGCCTTGTGTCAAGACACTAGTTTGTCTAATGAGACCTACCGATGCATCAAGGAGATATAGCAGGCTCCACTCATCACTTACTAAGTCCAATGCATTCCTTATATGAAAAGGTTAAAACATAACATAAAAAAATTTATTAAAACTAGCATAAGAAATATTAATACTTTAACCATAAACAATTAATGGTTTAAAAATAGCACATCTATAGTCAAACATATCACAAAACCTTCAATACAATAAATCAACTTCAAATAAACGTAATATCCAACAAAGGATGTTGACATAGATGAAATCAAAACTATTTGAGAGAAATATCTCTTTCTATTTTGAAATCATTTTAAAGTCACGTAATTATAAAAGAAAACATTTATTTTCAAAATATTCTTACAAATTTTTAAGGGAAGCTTCAAATATGTTATAACTGTAGAAAATTACTGCACCCGCCTTATAAGTTAAAAAAACCTTCTTTCCTTAATTTGTCAAAAAGGTCATAAAGTTCCTTGTTTCAAAAGTGATGGAAAGATTCCTTTAAAAAAAATTTATAAAAAACCAAACATGGGTATAAATGAATTTAACCCATAGACTAGTAAATAGTAAAAAAAATTGAAATACATTTTTAATAAACACAGATGTGGATGATAAAAAGGTTCCAGTAGATACTTACATATAAACAACCTCGAATAATAAAGACACTGTAAAATTAACCTTTACCTTGTACTTTTCTATGGTAAAGGGTACGTTAACCTCTTTCATAATAATTAAATCATTGTTATTAAATTATACAAGAACCACATACATAAATATGATATCATATATGATCTTATAATATTGCCTTGTTAATAATATTTCAGTAGTATCATTGTTTTGTGTGTTAACTAATTTGTTTTCCTTTATATGTTTTATTATGTAATTCATGTTTTTTACAAATAGGATGTATTTTATTCATATATATATTGATATTAAGTTCTTAATCATTATTTTTAATTATAAAATAAAAATTATTCTTGAATTATTACAATGGGGAATGAATCTCATCGCGTTTGGGGATACGGTAATCTGTGGGTACGCACGAGCGACAATATCATTCTATTGATGGTGAAATAATATTTAATTGGATCATATATCATATATACAGAATAATTAACATGTTATATTTATTTTTTACATCAATTATACTCATTAATATACACATACAAATAATGAAGTGTTGAATAACAAACAACACCATGACGTGGAGACGGTAAGTCGTACGTACGCATGTATGGTGACTTTGTCATTGATAGGATTGATATAATAATGAATATGGTTGTACCATATTTATAATAACATCACATTAAGTATAAGGTATTGTAGTTATTAGTTTTTTATGCAAACAACAAAGAAATAGGATGTGGAAGAATTAAAGTACTTTGAAAGAGGTGATGAAATTATTACCTCTTCTCTGGGTGCTTCCTTTTGATTAGATCAAAATGGATCCTTAGGTTGTATTATGATTAAATTAATGCCTCTAGGTTAAATTTAGGGTAGTTGGGAGGATATTTGATCAGGTTTTGTCCTATTCAAATGGATTTTGAGGTGTTATTTTTATATAAGTAGAAGTACCTTTTTATAAGAGAGGCGAGGTTCACTTTAGGAAAATAATGAAATATAATTTTATTATAAAATCATTTTTGATTTATAAAGGCTCGAAAAAGATTTATTTAGAGGATAAGGTGGGGTGGATCGAAAACCTCTCAACCAATAGGATTTAGATAGGTTTAGGTCACCATATTAACCTTATCTTTTAGATTTAATTCTTAGTTAAATAGTTTAATTTTTACCATGTATTCTTGAATTATTATAATAAATGGTTCATAAACATACTATAAAAAACTAAGAGAACCCCAAGTGGTTAATTATTGACATATATAACCTTATATAAGTCTTTTGGCCGATCCTTAGATTTTTAAGAATATTATATCTTTTAATAATATAGTATTTGTTTTAAAAACTTATTTATGTCAATTTTGACACTATTTCTTATTTTGTTTTTTGTGAAAGTAATAAAAATATTCTCACTTCGAACGAAATTTATTTAATAAACCTTAACATGTCATATTAAACTATAAAATTAGTGTAATGCATCCAAAGTCTCTATTTAAATTTATTTTGATATTTATAATATCAATTCTTTTAATCTTTTATTAATAAGATAACTATAGCATCATCATTGTGTCATGAATAAATTTAATTATTTATTGTCTAAAAATTATAAATAAAAAAAATTATGTAGGAAATATTTTTAGATTTATAATGAATATTTATAGTCAAATTTATCTTATGTATAACCCTATATTAAAAAAGTTTTAGTTATTAAAATTTGAATTTAACACTTTTAACTCTTCTTTAAATAAAATCATAAAAAATGTCATTATCTAATTAAAGTGAATAAAATAGGATCATATTTTATTCATAAGGTTGATTTTGGTCGAAATACACTTATCCAATAGAATTAAGACATGTGTTAGGGTAATTATAATATTATTTTTACCTTTAATTACCCTATTTACTTTTAACCATGGTAAATAAAATTCAAAAGTTACTATTCACCAAAAAATATTTTCATCTTATTGAACCAAATTTTACTTACTGATGTCAACCATGTCTTCTGGATTTTTTAAATTCAATTCACAGAAGTTCTAAAATTACGTTTTATGGAAATTTGCAAATGTGCCTAGAAGGTGGGTAAAAGACGTTAAAATGTTCAATAAAATTTTATACATCTAATTTTTTTATAAAATGACTCCAATGAATTACATTGAACTTATAGAGGTATTATGTATCTATTTTGAAATAAAAAAAATTTAAATAAAATAAATAATTACTTAAATAAAAATTAGGTTTAAAACAATAACGTAGTGTTTTTCACTATTCATCAAAAATTGAAAGTTTTCAGAAAAATGCCAAAAATTCACCCTAAGCTAATTTTTATATTCTAAATCCAAAAATGAAGTATATTTTGAAAAATAAAATCTATAACATTTCAAAAAGTGGGTATTACTATTCATAATGTCTAGTTTGATTGGTCATGGTGTGCTAGAACTTGAAGTTGCGTACAGTGTAAGCTATTGTATTATTCAAAGAGAAACGTATCGTGGAAGCTTGGGGTGTTACATTATCTCCTCCTTAAAATAATTTCTTCCTTGAAATTTCTATAATACTACTGCATAAAAATATTTGGGTGGTTCTTCATCATAAGTTCCTTAGGATACCATGTTGCCTCTTCCATCTTATGGTTTCTCTATAGAACTTTTACCAGATGAGTCATCCAGTTTCTCAATACTTGTTCTCTGGTATCAAGAATCCTGACAGTCTCTTCACAATAAGACAAATTGGGTTACAGTTCTATTTATTCATAGGTGAGTACATGTGTTGAGTCAGGCATGTATTTTCTCAATAGTGATACGTGGAACACATCATGAACTTTGGAGAGACTTGGAGGTATTTACAAACAGTAAGTTACAACTTCAATTCGTTCTAGAATTTCAAAAGGTATGATGTACCTAGGACTTAATTTACCCTTCTTACCGAATCATACAACACCCTCCAAAGGAGATAGCTTCAATAAAACATGATCTCCTACTTGAAATCCCAAATCCTTCCTTCAGTTATCAGTATATCTCTTTTTCCTACTTTCAACTGCTTTGATGTGGGTTTGGATAATCTTCACATTTACCATTATTTCCTCAATACGTTCTGGGCCTACGAGTTTTCTTTCACCAACATACTCTCAACAAGTTGGTGTGCGACATCTCTTTCCATATAACACTTCATATGGTTCCATCTGAATACTTGAATGGAAGCTATTATTATATGAAAATTCTTCCAGAGGTAAATATTGATCCCACATACCTTGAATGTCAAGTGAGAAAGATCTTAACATGTCTTCTAAGGATTGAATAGTCTGTTCTGATTGTCCATCAGTTTGAGGGTGGTAGGCAATGCTCAAACGAAGTTCAGCATCTAGGGCCTTCTGAAGACATTTCTAGAATCTTGATGTAAAATAGGGATCACGATCAGAAACAATTGATAGGGGTACTCCATGAAGTCTTAAAATTACATCAATATATAGTCTTTATAAACATTTAAGTGGTAAATCTTCTCTTATATCAAGAAAATGTGCTGACTTGGTAAGACGATAAACAATGACCCATATTTCATTATTCCTTATAGGAGTCTTTGGTAGCCCCATGACAAAGTCCATTGTAATATCATTCTATTTCCACTCAAGTATGGTAAGAGGTTGCATGAATCCTCTAGGATGTTTTCTTCTAGACTTAACCTATTGAAAAACCATACATCTTGACACATAATCAGAAATTTCCCTCTTCATGTTGTCCCACAAATAATGGTCCTTCAAATATATATACATCTTAGTGCTACTAGGGTTTATAGAGAAATTGGAGCTATGAGCATCATCCAATAATTCCCTTTTTAGATCTGGTATATCGGGAACACAAAGCCTCCTCCCAGATTTCAAGATTCCATCTTCATATATGAATTCAATCAATCGCAAATCATTCACAGGTTTAATTTTCTTTTGAAACTCCTCATCATCAGTCTGAGAAATTTTTAACCTTTCTAGTAAATATGGTTTTGCAACCATTTGAAAAAGTATTGATTTTTTACATTCCATGATTATTACCATATCTATATTTACTAGATCGATGAACATACGATCCCTTTCAAGTCTCATCTCGTTCGAAACTCCAAGATCCTTTCTGCTCAATGAATATGCCACCATATTTTCCTTCCCTAGGTGATAGTGTATATTGGAATCTTAATCCTTGAGTAGTTCAATCCATCATCTTTGAATCATGTTGAGTTCTTTCTATGATAAAATATACTTCAAACTCTTATGATCAGTATATACCTCACATTATTTCACCATAGAGATAGTTTCCTCATATCTTCAAAGCGAAGATTGCAACTGCTAACTCAAGATCATGAGTGGGATAGTTTTTTCATGTATTTTTAGCTGTCGTGATGCATAGTTAATAACTCTATCATTATGTATAAGGACACAATCAAGTCCTTTCTTTGAAGAATCACTATAAATAACAAACCCATCATTCCCCGATGGTAGATTCGTGATAGAAGCATTGACTAATCTTCCCTTCAGTTCTTCAAAACATTCTTCACAATATTTTTTCCAAAAAAAATTAACCCCTTTATGTGTGAGCTTGGTTAATGGGTTATCCAATAAAGAAAATTCTTAAATAACTACTGATAATAACCTTATAAACCAATAAAACTGTGTACCTCAGTTATACTCATTGGTGTCGGACATTCTTGTATTGCTCTTGTCTTAGAAGGATAAAGATAGATTCTATCATTAGAGACAATATAGTCAAGAAAATAAATCTCCTAAATCCAAACTTCACACTTTCTAAACTTCTCATATAATTCAATTCTTCTAAGAGTCTTTAGAATATTGAGCAATTGATTTTCATGATCTTCATAGATTTTGGAATAAACCAAGATATCATCAATAAATACCACTACAAATTCATCAAGATATTCTTTGAAAACAATATTCATTAGATCCATGAAGATAGAGGGTTCATTAGTCAGTCCAAAAGGCATTGTTGTAAACTCATAATACCCATACCTGTTATGAAATGTTGTCTTTGGAGTATCTTCCTTCTTCACACACAACTGATGATATCCAGATCGAAGGTCAATCTTTGAAAAATATTGAGATCTATGAATTTGAACGAATAAATAATCAATGATAGGTAGGGGATACTTGTTATTTATTGTTATAGCATTGATCTCCCTATAGTCAATGCACAACCTCATAGATCTATCTTTCTTCTAAACAAAAAGAACAGGGGATCTCCATGGAGAAACACTTGGGAGAATAAATACATTATTACTCAATTCCTCTAGTTTCTGATTTATTCCACTAATTACGCAATGTCCATTCTATAAGGGGTCTTCGATATGGACCTTGAACTAGGAATTAAATTAATGGAAAACTCAATTTCTCATTCTGGAGGATGTCCACGTAAATCCTCTGGAAACACAACAACATATTCTTGCACAACAGGTAGATCCTCTATTTGAACATTCCTTTTCTCATCCATAGTTATTTCATTCTCCTTCTCCCCAATTATTTAATTTAGTAGAGTTACTGGTGGTGGATCTAGATAAGAATCTGATGGTGATGTTTCTGCTCTAAAGATGAGGTACGTATTATCATCATCGAAAATTGTAACCTCCTTCTTCTTACATTAAATATTCACATCATGGTCTGAAAACCAATACATACCAAGGATTATATCAAATCAATAATGGGTATAACGATGAGATCAGAAGATAAAGCATGTTTATATTCCCTAATAGGAACTAATTCACAAAACATTGTTGCAATGATACTTCCCTTAGGAGTTTTGACTGATGACTTCCTTGTTAAATCAAATTGGAAATATATAATTTTCTTAGCAAACTAGGAAGATATGAAATAATACAATGATCTAGAATAAAATAAAGAATTGGATAAAGTTGAGAAAAACATTAAATTACCTTCCACCATGTCATTCGGAGCTTTAACCTCAGCAGCAATGATCACATAAGTTTGGACCTTCTTCCTTGGTCTTTTCTAAGGTAATTTTCCTTGGTTATTAGGACCTTCATTGGAATAATTCCCCATTTCTCAACAATTTTAGAATTCAACCTTGACAACCTATTTATTTCCCTTGCAGTCACGATCTTTGTAGAGACCCGAAGCTTGACGTACATGGACATTACATTACATTTGCGGAATACTTAGTACATAACAAAAACACACACTAAAGGATCGTAATAGTTTAGTGTCTTTGGAAACTCGGAACGTAATCTTCTAATCGTGGTGAAAGTTCTTCAATATCTCCCATAAAGGTCATCCCTTTTTTTTACCTAAAACCTTTCTTTATATCCTGGGGAAAAGAAAACATAAAAGGGTGAGCTCAAATGCTCAGTAAGGGTAAAAAAAAGAAATATCAATCACATCATATACATAAGAACATAGCTTTTGGAAATCTTAACCTGCAAAAGAGATCATAATTTCATAACATGGGATAAATCATAGAAGTGAAATGTAATCCCAATAATCATAACTTAAAACATGAAACTTTGTGGCATACACACATAATCATAGAGAATCATTTCTTGTTAGTCAAGACTCATTGCCAAGACTATCTTAGTGGACAAAGTCCCTTTCTGAATCGAGTAATCCTCGTTTCAGTCCTGTTTCACTGAACCGGTATAACCTACCATTCCAGCCATGTCCATCTCATGAGATATAAAATCTTTACCCAATGCATTGGAGGGAGATATAGGTCCCACCCATCTTATAATGAATCCTTTCTTATGTGTGCCACAAAATCATAAATCATACATCATTGCATAACCCATGTAATAAAAATGGGATTCTTAAACAACATGACATCATAAAACCATTCATATAAGATAAAGGAATTCATAAATATAATTCCATCACAACATAGTCAAATAAATGTAAAAATATGGATAGAAACAGAACCCTTTATTATCTTAGATGGAAAATAATTTTGATAAAACACTTGAAATGAATTCTTGAGGAAAATATCCTTTTTTCTTCAAAATCAATTTCTTTTCACAAAACATCATGGAATTTTAAAAGAAAGAGATTTTATTAAAAATAGTCATGAAATCTTTTGGAGGAAGCTTCATAAAAATAAGGCTTTATAAAACCGTAAAAATCCATTCGTGCCGTTTAAGTTAAAAAAAACATTCTTCGTACTTTTGTCGGAAAAGTCAAAAAGTACCTCGTATGAAAAACGACAAAAGATTCCTTTAATATCTTTTACTAAAAACTTACCGAAGGGTAAAATTGGATATAAACTATTGTAGAAGGATGGAAATAATATTACATATTGAAGGAACATGGATGTGGATGATAAAATACACCCCAGTAATTACCAAAGTAAAAACAATCTCGGATAAAAGTGAGATTGTGATATTTCCCTTACCTTAGGTCCAATTTGCTTCGTATGTGTCCGAACCTCCTGTATAATGATTTAAATAATGTCATTGACTTATTACAGAATCATATTCATTGTTATGATATCATATATGGTTCACTTATGACATTATATTACCCGTTCTTTTGTAAATTCCATGTTAAAGAAGCGTTTTGGGTAAAATCGTTTCATTTATCGTAGGTGTTTTGACTTGTTGTTCTTGACATCATTATTACTTATATCATGATTTACTTACTTACAGAATATAAAATATGATTTATATATCATATATATTCAGTATATATATATATATATAATAGATAGATAAATAAAATGAAAAACACAGTTCATGGAGACGGTAGTCCGTACGTACGCATGAACGCTGTTTTTCTTTCCTTATTGTCTTGAAATGGAAGTAAGTAGATGACATACATATGTATATATATACATAAATCCAGTAGCTTTATAATGTCATATATTTCATTATTATTTCTTATATATACATTATAATCATTCTTAAATGGTTAACATGGAGAATGAATCTCATCGCGTCGTGGAGACAGTATTCCGTACGTACGCACGAGCGATGATATCATTTCTATAAATATTGAATTGAATTGGAGTGTATTATACAATATATCAGAATCAATATGATGTTGTAATAACTATGTATAGTTATTCTTTACACCATTATACCCATCCATGTAAGGTGGTGGTGGAAAATAGATTACACCACGGCGTGGAGACGGTATTCCGTACGTACGCACGCGCGGTGATTTCTTTTTCCGTAGGATGGATAGATGGTGAAATAGGGTTGTTTCATACTTATAATAACATATCAGTATATGAGTGATACTGATGTTATTACTTCATAATGAAACAACCTAAGAAGAAGAAGTGGAAGAAGAAATAAAGATGAAAGAATTGGTAACGGTAATTACCTCTTCTTTGAAGTGCCTCTTTGAGACCTCATCTTAGGGCACTAAAATTGGTCTTTGAGTAAGACCAGAACCTCTAGGATGTTGCTAGGGAAGTGGAGAAGAGATTTTGACAGGGGTTGGCCGAGCTTGAGTGCTCAAATTGGTGTGAGGAGGAGGGGGAGGAGGTGTCCTTTTATAAGGGAGGAGAGGGGCACCTTAGGAATATCTCAAAATATTATTTTATATTAAAGTCAAAATCGGTTTATAATGGTTCCAAAGGGTCTTATTTCGAAGCTAAAGTGGGTATGGGTCGAAATCCTATCAACCAATAGAATTTAGACAAGTTTAGGATATTATTTTAACCTTATCAATTAGATTTAACTCTAAGATAAATAATTTAACTTTTACCGTGTCTTTTTGTTTTCTTTCACTATATGGTTAATAAACTTACTATAACATGACAAACGAACCCAAAATTGTATATTATTAATAAATATATCCTTATCTAAGTCATTTGGCCGAACCTTAGATTTTTAGGAATAAAATAACAATTAGTAATATAATATTTGATTTAAAAACTATTTTGTGTCAATTTTGACACTATTTGATATATGATTTTTGTGAAAGTCATAACAGAATTAAATGTTCGAAAAAAGTTGATTAAATCAACATTAATATATCATAGTAACCTATAAAATTAGTGGAATTCATAAAAAATCTCAAATTACATTTATTTTGGTGCTTATAACATCAATTATGTCAATATTTCATTAAAAAGATAATTACTGCATCATCGTTGTGTCATAAATAAATTAAATTATTTGATGTCTAAAAATTACAAATAAAATACCATCATGTAGGAAATCCTTTTAGCTTTCTAATTAATATTTACAATCGAATTTATCTTATGTATAACCCCATATTAAAAATGATTTACTTATTAAACATTGATTTTAACTATTTTAACCCTTCTTTAAATAAATTAATAATAAATGTCCTAATCTAATCCAAGTGGGCCTAAATGGTCATATTTTATTCCTAAGTTTGTTTTTTGTCGAATTACACTTGTCCAATAGAATTAGGACATGTGTTAGGGTAATATTAATATCATATTTACCCTTAGTTACCCTATTTACTATTAACCGCGGTAAAAAAAGTAAAAAGTTACTATTCACCAAAAAATTATTTTCATTTCATTGAACCACATTTTAGTCCTTGATATTAACCGTGTCTCTCGGATTTTCGAAATTCCATTCATAGAAGCGGTAAAATTAAGTTTTATGCAAAATTCAGTTTTTAACCTACCACTTAGTGGTTTCTTTATTCATCAAAAATTGAAAGTTTTCAGAAAGATGCCAAAATTTCATCCTAAGCTATATTTCATATTCCGAATTCAAAAATGAAGTCTATTTTACCAAATTCATAACATAGAAATTTCATTAACTAATTTTATAATTAAATCCCGCTGTTAAAACAAATAATGTGTTTTTAAGAAACAATATCTATCAAAAGATTGACACTTGTTTATGTCTAGTTTAAATGTGAAATTACATCCAATGACCAACATTGTATTAAATTGTAAAAATATATTCTAAATATACTTTAAAACCACTCAAATTAATGATTTATCACTATTAATTATTTCGATTAAAAAAGTTGTTTTTAATTATAATTTAGTAATTTTCACTATTCATCAGAATATGAAAGTTATCCGAAAAGTACCAAAATTTCACCTTAGGCTAAATTCGATACTCCGAATCCAAAAATGAAATCCATTTTGAAAAATAAAATTTACAAAATTTCAAAAAGTGGTTATTACTATTCATAACGGCTAGTTTTAATAACATTTTAATAGCATATCGTTGTTTAGTGAAACTCGGTATTGCGTATTACACACGCTATCGAGGAAGGTCGCGATTGCGTGTAATGCAAGGCAAGTCAAGGATGTGTGTTGTGCAAGCTCCTTTTGGTGTAGCGTACAACACAAGACATTAATAAAATAAAAAGAATATTTTTCATAAAATCTCGGGCTGTTACAATCTTGGTGGCCTTTTTCAATACACTTGTAACAGACTCTCATTCTCTTCAGGAAAGTATCAGGGTGTTTCTTCCCACGTTTACTACAGGATGGAAATTAGAATTTTTTCTTTATTCCCCTTATTTCCATTTCCAAAGTATTCAGTAGATCTCTTCTTCTCTTTCTTTGCTTTAAAGTCTTAATACTTAGAGAATTTATTTTCTCTCTAGATAGCACATGAGACAATATCTTCGTACAATGAGAAGGATTGTGAGACTAATGATAGATAGAGAAATGGTTTTAACCCATCAAAGAAATGATCAATCTTACTCTGTTGGTTATGTATATAATATGTTGTATGCCTTGTTAACCTTGTAAAGTTAGCCTCATACTTTGCGACATTCTCATCATCCTTTTTCCTCAGACTCAGAAATTGTCTTTCCATGTCTGCTCAATGGTCACGAGGAAATTATTTTTCTAATAAAAACACTTTAAACTTCTTCAATTCCATATTTGATACTTCTTTTTCCCTTTAATTACTCCCCAAAGCATGAAATATTTTCTTTAAGGAACTTATCAATTTCTTAGATTCAAATGGATTTATATTCCCATTGAATTTTGGTGGTTTTTGTATCATTAAGTAGTCTAACATTGATCATCTGCATTGTGGATCAGGGTGCTCCATAAAGGTAAGGTTATTATTCATAACCTGAGTGAGATGTCCAAGTATTGTTATAATTGGTTATACACTAGTTTCATCACCATATCCACTATAATTATCTTGAGTAGGGGGGAAATCCCTACATGGATTACATGGGTTGATATAGTTTCCATTCCTTCCACTATGAACCATGTCTAAACAATGTCATACAATATATTAGTTTATGAATTGAAATACATAATTCCAAACTAGTAAAATACCTAACATAAATTGAGCAGTTTAGGCATATAATCCATAATCATAAAAAAAATGTTTTCTTTGAGGAGTTATTTACTCAAAAAAATTTCATAATGATTTTTATTGAAAATTTTAATTATCTTAGGCATGTCCCTCAAGAGTGTCATAACCAAGAGTGCAATAGGTACCATTGTTGTGTACCAGAATACCCTAGGTCAAGCCCAAAACTCCTTTTCAGAGTGTTCACTCCTAGGTACATCTATGATAGACCGCCTCTACCTACTAAAATCCAGATAGAGATGTTTTGCTGAAAAATTCAAATAATCTCTACATTACCAAAATTCTAGGAAGTTCCTCTATACTAATCCTTAAAGTTTATCTTAGGGTAATGTTCTCTAATCATAGTTTTTCTAAATCTAGTTTCCAAGGTTTGTAATAAACTTCTTTTATACCAACTATAAGGCCCTAAAACTAGTTACCTAGAGTCAGTGAATTATTATATAATATTGGCATGATCACAAAAGATCAAGTCTCAAAAGACTGATTAGTTTAATAGCCTTGGAAGTACTAGTTACATACATAAGTTTTACATTACATCATGAAATGAAAAAAAACAACATTGTTTCCCCTTTGAACACACTCATATACCTTAGCCTATTTCTACAGGTTAATCATAATATACTTCTTCACATCCTAGGAAAAATAAAACATATAAAGGGGTAAGCTCATATGCTTAGTAAGGATAACAATATAGAAGAAACTATCATAAATAATAATAATAATAATATAAGAAAATGTATAAGACTAAAACACAAGACTTTTAAACATAAAATTCAGCATAATATGGCAATGATAAATCAAATAATTCCATTTACTTATTCATATGGATATTCTACTAGTTGAATAATCACATGTAATATTAATAGTTACTTTCATAATGATGTAATGAATAATATCGGACATCATAAACACATAGTCAAGGCCTCGTTCCATGACTAAAAATAATATTTTTTCATAGCCTTGTACCGAGAAACTAGTTTTTCTCATGAGACCTACCGATACATCGAGGAGATATAACGGGCTCCACTCGTCACTTACTAAGTCCAATGCATTCCTCATATAAAAAAACTGAAACATAACATAAACATTCGTATTAAAACTATCATAAAAAATATTAATACTTTAACTATAAACCATTAATGGCATAAAAATAGCACATCCACAGTCAATCATATTAAAAAACCTTCAATACAATAAATCAACTTCAAACAAATGTAATATCCAACAAAAGATGTTGACATAGATGAAATTAAAACTATTTGAGAGAAATATCTATTTCTATTTTGAAATCATTTAAAAGTCACGTAATTACAAAAGAAAACATTTATATTCAAAATATTCTTATAATATTTTAAGATAATCTTAAAAGGTGTTAAAATGGTGGAAAATAGTCGCACCCGCCGTTTAAGTTAAAAAACATTCTTTCCTTAATTTGTCGAAAAGGTCATAAAGTGCTTTGTTTGGAAAGCAATGGAAAGATTCCTTTCAAACCATTTTATAAAAAGTAAAATGAGGGTATAAATTACTTTAAACCATAGTCTAGTAAATTGTAAAACTATTTTAAAATACTTTTTTAAGAAACATGGATGTGTATGATAAAGAGTTCCCAATAGATACTTACATATAAACAACCTCAGATAATAAAGAGATTGTACAATTAACCCTTACCTTGTAATTTTCCTTGTTTGAGGGTATGTTAACCTCCTGTATAATATTTAAATCATTGTTATTAGATTATACAAGAACAAAATAGATAAAAATGATATCATATATGCTCTTCTAATATTTCTTACTTAATAATATTTCAGTAGTATCATTGTTTCGGGTGTTAACTGATTCATTTTCCTTTATATGTTTTGTTACGTAAGTCAAGTTTATTTTGGATAAGATGTATTTCATTCATATACAGAATGATATTTAGTTCTTAAACATTATTTTTAATCATAAAATGAAAATTATTCTTGAATTATTATGATGGATAATGAATCTCATCGCGTTCTAGGAGAAGGTAATCTGTATGTATGCATGAGCAACAATATCATTCTATTGATGGTGAAATAGTATGTAATTGGATATTATATTATGTATAAAGAATCATTAAAATGTTATATTTATTATTTACATAAATTATACTCATTATTATACCCATCCAAAAAAATGAAGTGTTGAATAACAAACTACACCATGACGTGGAGACAGTAAGCCGTACATAAGCACGTATGGTGACTTTGTCATTCATAGGATTGATATAGCAATTAATATGGTTATATCATATTTATAATAACATCACATTAAGTATAAGTTATT
The DNA here is from genome assembly GCA_963277665.1 of Viscum album. Classification (NCBI taxonomy): domain Eukaryota; kingdom Viridiplantae; phylum Streptophyta; class Magnoliopsida; order Santalales; family Viscaceae; genus Viscum; species Viscum album. The sequence goes on along the minus strand of OY728136.1, from coordinate 601,252,773 downwards.
GGAATTATTATTTTTTTATGGAAACAACTAAGAAAGAGGAAGTGGAAGAAGAAGAAAAATTTGAAAGAGGTGATGAAATTATTACCACTTCTTTGGGTGCTTCCTTTTGATTTGATCAAAAGAGCTCCTTAGGTTGGATTCTGATCAATGTAAGGCCTCTAGGTTTAAGTGAGGGTAGTTGGGAGGATATATGATCAGGTTTTTTCATAGACAAATGGATTTGGAGGTGTTATTTTTAGAGAAGTAAAAGTACCCTTTTATAAGAGAGGTGACAGTCACTTTAGGAAAATCTTGAAATATTATTTTATTATAAAATCATTTTCGGTTTATAATAGCTCCAAAAAAAATTATTTCGAGGATAATGTGGGTATGGGTCGAAAAATTCTCAACAAATAGGTTTTAGACAGGTTTAGGTTTCCATATTAACCTTATCTTTTAGATTTAACTCTTAGTTAAACAGTTTAACTTTTACCATGTATTCTTGTATTATTATAATAAATGGTTAATAAACTTACTATAAAAAGCCAAGCGAACCCCAAGTGGTTAATTATTGACATATATAACCTTATTTAAGTCTGTTGTCCGGCCCATACATTTTTAATAATATTATATCATTTAATAATATAGTATTTGTTTTAAAAACTCATCTATGTCAATTTTGACACTATTTTGTATTTTTTTTTTTGTGAAAGTCATAAAAAATTCACTTTGAAAAAAATTTATTTAATCAACCCTAACATATCATATCAATATATAAAATTAGTGGATTGCATTAAAAGTCTCAACTTACATTTATTTGGATATTTATATTATCAATTATTTTAATCTTTCATTAATAAGATAATTACTACATCATCATTGTGTAATAAATAAATTTAATTATATAATGTCTAAAAATTATAAATAAAATAAAATTATTTAGGAAATATTTTTATCTTTTTAATGAATATTTACAGTCAAATTTATCTTATATATAACCCTATATTAAAAAAAATTAGTTATTAAATATGAATTTAACACTTTTAACTATTCTTTAAATAAAATAGTAATAAATGTCCTAATCTAATCCAAGTGGATCAAATAGGATCATATTTTATTCTTAAGGTTGATTTTCATAGAAATACACTTATCCAATAGAATTAGGATATGTGTTAGGGTAATTATAATATCATTTTTACCTTTAATTTCCCTATTTACTTTTAATCGTGGTAAATAAAATTCAAAAAGTTACTATTCACCAAAAATTATTTTGATCTTATTGAACCACATTTTACTTACTGATATCAACCGTGTATCTCGAATTTTTGAAATTCAATTCACAGAATCGGTAAAATTACATTTTATGCAAATTTGCAAATGTGCCTAGATGGTGGGTAAAAGACATTAAATTGTTCAATAAAATTTTATACATCTATTTTTATTATAAAATTACTCCAATGAGTTACATTAAACTTATATAGGTATTATGTATCTATTTTGACCTAAAATAAATTTAAATAAAATAAATAATTATTGAAATAAAAAGTAGGTTTTAAACAATAACACAGTGGTTTTCACTATTCATCAAAAATTGAAAGGTTTCAGAAAAATAAAAAAAATCACCCAAAGCTTATTTTGATATTTAAAATCCAAAAATGATGTCCATTTTGAAAAATGAAATTTATAAAATTTTAAAAAGTGGGTATTACTATACATAACGACTAGTTTGATTGGTCGTGGTGTGCTAGAACTCGAAGTTGCATACAGCGAAAGTTATTTTATTATTCAAAGAGATCGTACCATGGAAGTTTGGGGTGTTACAATGCTGCTACATTAAACTGTTCCCAATGGGTTTTATAAATATATTTATTTATAATGATAATTATAAATATATATATATATTTAAAAAATTGTAAAATTAAAATAAATATATTTAAATAATTAATATATTTATTATATTTGTAATTTTTTAAATATATATAATAATATACATATATATATTTAAATAAATATATTTATAAATGTATAAAAATATTTATAAATATATAGAAATTTTTTTTAATATATTTATTTATAATTATAAATATATAAATATATTATTAAAATTGGTTCTTTATTATTGGTTTAACGCTGATAAAACTACTCTTTATCAGTACTATAATTTTAACACGGATATATAATCACTTTATCATTTCTTCTTTAGTGCAGATAAAAAGTAGTTATATCAATGATTACTATTTTAGAAATTATAAAACTAGTCTTTTATCAGCGTTTTTTTTAAACCACTAATGAAAGACTTTCTAGATTTATAAAAATAACCCTAAAAGAGTCTCCTCTCCTGCACCTTCAAGCTCTCGTAGAAACCTACTATTGTTTCCCCTCTTGTTGAACCCTAAAATCGTCACTTCTCTAACTCTTCATCTAATTTCTCAACAAATCAATCCAATTCAAATATAAGGTATGTGCTAGTAAATTTTGTTAGCACCTTCAGTTATGTTACCTGACTACTCTCAATTCTTTAGTTGTTTTTCCTATTCTTCATGTATTTTTTAATATCAGAGTCTTGATTTGGTTCTCCTTGTTTTTTGGGGTAAGTGACTTTAGGATTCACCTCAACCTTCGTTGATTCTCTTCTTGTTTGAACCAACCACCCCTATGTGGTGTAGTGGAATTCATGTGGGAGTTTCATCCCCGCCACATCATCCAGCAGATTCATCATGGAATTCCACCATCATCACAAAGTCCCTATCAACCATGATCACTCAAACAATAGTAATTTTCAATGTTTTTTAAAGCATCTTCGTCATCTTTCCTTCTATGCAGATGAGTTGAACTCCCTTAATCTCTTATGGTGTGAATTGATTTGTACCAATGGAGTTTCCTTGTGTTTTTATACATCGTGTAGCCACATATTGCATTTCTGCACCCCATCGTGCCACCTATCACATCTTCTACAACCCTCGATTAAAATTTATTACATTCTTCTTGCCTCACAAGTCTAACTACCACTTAACTACTCAATTACCACCTCATGATTTAATGTTCTAGTTACCTATTTGATTTTTTGTATATATTTTCATCCATGAATGATAATAAAAATGATATAATATGGTCATGGTTTATGTTTCGTCTATAATACATTAACATAAGAATAGAAACTGGGAGATAAATTTCAAGTGCATAGAGAAACCCATTTCTATGTGTTTTCTATTTAATTAATTCTTCTATGTTTCAATCTATAATTTTTTTATAGTAGAAACCAGTTATAATTCTTCCCAATATACATAGATAAAGTTTTTTTAAACCCCGTAAATCTTCATTTTCCCTCCTTCATTATTTATTGGTTTATCAGCCTCATGTGTTCGATGATCACTTTTTTTATTATTGATGTATATCTTAGACTTTAGTTTTTTCAAAAAAATTGAATCAAAAAAAAATTCCTTACGCTATATTTGAACAAAAATGTTGTATTGTTTATTATTCCATACTATTTTGATACTCAACATATTTTAAAAAGAGTTCTAATATTGAATAACATATATCAAAATTTAGTTTGAATGATTCTATAAGGTTAGAAATGAAAATTTATTAGATTTTAATTTATAATTCAATTATTTAGAACATTCATTTTCATTATTATCTTTTCTAGTGTTGAATAATTTACAATAATTTTACTTGGTGACATTACCACTTCTTTTTGTTTTCATTCATGGTGCTCATTTTATTGTTAATTTCTATTTGAACCATTAATCTAATTTTTTTCATTATATTTGTTTTCAGTGTATAAAATATTTTAAAACATATAATAATTTCATTTTTTTTATTTGTGAAACCATAATTATAGTCTGTAGTTATATTTTCTATTATGAAAATGGTTTTAAAATATTAATTCTTTTTTTCATGTAAATATATATATGTAAATTTTTATACATGTTATATTGTATTATAGGTGAGATAATCTTCTCAAAGGGGGTTCTCTACCATTAAAAGTTTGATATCATGGTTCAAAATTGAAAGGTATTGGTTTTGAAAATAGTGAGTGAATTTTATAAGGAATTTTCAAAATGAATTTGGTTTTTGATTTTATAAAAAAAAATTAATGAGTAAAAATTCTGTTATAAATTGATTTTAAATATAGTGTATCATTATTTTTTGTGGTGAAAATCATTTTTAAAAACTAATAAAAGTTTCGTAATGATTTATTAGGAAAATATTAGTCATTTTTTTATAATTTAAATGTAATTTTCTGGATAAATGATTGGTTTTATAGTTAATAAATTGGATTTCTATTTTTTTCAGAATGAGGTTGTTATTTTGGATTTAAAAGATCATATCAATAAAGGATATTTTTAATTTCATGTTGAAATTAAAAAGGATTTTTGTGCTTAGAAATTAGAGTGAATAGATTCATCGGTTTTTTATAATTTAGTATGATTATCAGCAATGTTTGAGCCATCTCAAATAAAATTTTATTCTTATGTTCAAAAAAACATTTTATTATACAGTATATGGTACACTATGTTCATGGTGAATAGAATGCTTCCCAAAATAATCATCAATTGTTCCCCTTATAAATCACATAAAATTATCTGTTTAGATTGTCTATAAGGAGAAATTTAAATCCTTATCTACTTTTCTTAAAAAACATTTAAACATATTTAGATCCTATCATTTATGTCTCACAATGAAAATAGATTTAATTCTGGTAAATTTATCAATAACAGAAATAATATAATTCTCTTCATTTTTTGAATAATTCCTCATAGTCCCACAATAATATAAATAAATGATCTAATATTATTTGGTATATTGTGTATCTAAATTATTATGTGAATAGTTGACAATATTTTCCTTTAGGCGGGTTGAGAACATTATATTCCTTTCTATTTTTAGTATTAGAAGGTCATAAACATTTTCTCCTTAAGTGATCCTACTCAAGTTTTATTGGCTAAGATGATTAATCTTTCAATTCCATAATTAGCTTCCTATGTCAAGACATGGGATGAATAAATTTCCTTCATCACCTAATTAAATTATATTTCCACTTTATTTGTTAACCACTTATCAAAATACATCCATAAAATTATGGATTGGTTGGTTTTTTATTTGAAGTATGAAACTAGAAAAGGGAAATAATGTAGTACCTTGGTATCATCCAAGAAAACCATCCACTCCAACCAAACCTATGGAATATTTAAGGGTCAAAAAATATTCAATGACCTAATTCCATATTGGGATACATGGTCATACTATAAAAAATAAAAGGTTGAAGAAGAATATTATAGGAGAGCATATAGGATTAACTTTATGAGGAATATCTCATATTGAAGATTCTATGGAATTTGTAATATATCACTAATAATAGGTGATAAATAAGTGATACACTTATTATTTTACAATTACTATTTATAAATTAACCTTGGTTATTGATTAAAGTCTTGATTCACCCACTTACTAATTTCCTTTTCCTTTTGAAACACAACTTAAAATAGGTTTCAAAAAGTTGAGTGGATAATATATTTATAAATAAAATAGGATGAGTGGTATCTATATTTATAAATCTATAAAAGTGTAAGGAAAAAGGGTGGTATATATATTTATATGATCATATTAACTTTCAGAAACCTCCTAGATACAGAGAGCATCACCTTCTATATAATATAGATTGATAATAATACCATGGAAATAGAATTTAAATAACTCCATCCAATCTATAAGATATCCATCATGACCCCACTCCCAAAAACTTTTCCTCACAATAAGCTAAGTGCTATAGAAATTCAGTCCATAGACCAAAATTATTTTCCTTTTCATGGAGTAATTGAAGGCTTGCTTTGAATGTTGAAACAAAAATGATTTCCTCGGTATGAGTGTGTGTAATACCATCCAACTAATACTTCTCACTATCACACCAATCAAGTATCCTCATAAAGATATCATGCTATTATTGTTATTTTTTAGAATGTTAAATGAAAAACTAAGAAATGTAGTCTGTTTCTTTTCCAACTCCCCAGTTCAGAAACATTTAGATTTAAGGAGACTACCATCATCCCCATCAGCTTCATTTCCTAAACAGTTATTATTTCATTTTGTTTCCTAATAATCTTCTCCCATCTCTTTTATACATACACCTATATTTCTTGAACTACCCTAAGAAGTAATCCTCCCATACCAGTTATTGGTGATCATTGTGGATGAATTCAAAGGATAACAGTTAACACTAGTGGAGTAATTATTTCCTTAAATTCAATTACCCATTTCTTTAAAATCATGTTGAAATTATTTAAATCATTATAATTTTGGTTTCCCCTTATTTTAACGGACGTTTTTTTTATTTATTTATTTTTTAAAATATTATTATTACCAAATCAAATAGGGTGGATATGAAATGAAAATGGATGGATTCTAATTATATGACTAAATAGTATAAATATGGGGTGAAATAGGTCATAAATATTGTAAAAGATCATGCATATGAACCTTATAAAGTCCTTTTTCTATGTTTATGATGTTTTTATTAAATAATAATTAGTCTATAAAAGTTGGATGGAAACATAATATTTCACAGAATAGATCGAAGTTATAAATGTTATATTAAACATGGGGAAAAGTGAATGTAGCTATTGAATGGTACAACACTGTATTTTATGGATAATCTAATATGATTATAATTTTGTAAAATGAAGAATACTATATCAAGGATGTGATTACATGTGTGAATGATGATGAAGATTTCATTGATAAAATGAAAATGATAGCTGGAGATGAACTTCGTGGCTATCCAAAAAATTTGAGAAAATAAAAGTTTTATAAATATGTCATTTTATGTTGTTTGTACTAAATATATAACATTTTCAGCCATACTAAAGCTATATAATTTAAAATATGTAAATAGATGAAGTGAAGTCTATTTTATAGAACTACTTTCTCTCTTGAATGACATGATCCCATAAGATAATGAGCTTCCTATCCAAACATATTATTCTAAACTAATGCTACATTCAATGGTTGTGATGTATGAATGAATACATGCCTATAAAAATGGATTTATAATATTTATCAAAGACCACAAATCACTTATGTATTTCCCAAAGTTTGGTTTTTCTTGATACAAGAAATATGAATTGAGTCCAATGAATGTTTTATGATACTTTTCAATCATTCCAAGGTTTAGGAACCTATGTAGAAGTCAGGATACTGCAATGAAATTAATGTGTCATGCAGATACAAGAAATAAATATGGGAAACTTATTCACCCTAAAGACTCACCTTAATGGAATAGAATTGATCATGATTTTCCTGAATTTTGAAACGAACCAAGAAACCTTTGTCTTATGTTATTTATAGATGGAGTGAATCTGTTTGGATTTTAATGTATCACTCATAATACATGGTCAGTTAGGTTGGTAGATTATAATTTCTTCCATGCTTATGAATAAAATGAAAATACATTACTTTATCTATGCTTATATTAGGGCCAAAACAATTGGGTAATTATATTTATGTTTATTTGGATCCATTGATCGAAGATTTGGAATTATTATGGAATTATGGTTTTACGATATATGATTCTTACAAAAATGAAAATTTCACATTGAGATTCATGTTGTACAGGGTGATATATGAATTTTCAACTTATTGAAAATTTTCAGGATATATAATTTGAGGAACACAAGATTGTATAATGTATATGAATATGTCATACTTTAGAATCATTAATGAAATATGGGAATTGGATTATACAACATTTAAAGTACCTATTTTTCAATACAAGTTGGTTGATAATAGGAATGTTGTTAAAATAGATTAGTTGAGATTCATGAAATTTGATTTCAATAAAAAAAAATGGTATAAACAAGAAGCATTTATAAGGACATCATAGGTAATATAAGTCTTTTATGTTCCAAATCCTAAAAATCAAAAGTGGCCACTTGTTTTTTTATCTAATAAAACCACTAAAGGGTTAGATTAATATTCAATTGAGGATGACCCTTTCATTAGGATGTCATAATCATTATATAGTGGTCCTATTGTTGATTGGGTATTGTATGTAAGATGAACCCATAATAAAGATATTTGGATACTTGATAGAGGGGTCAAATCCCTTCAACCTTTAAAAAGAAAGTTTATTAATCAAGTTATATTTTTTGTAATATACATTATGTAACCACATATTATTATTTATTCACTAATGTATTTACATAATATAAATTAACTATTGAACCTATTATATATATATAGACTAATACATTTTTTGATGCTCCCAATCCAAAATAACAACAAGTTTCTCGACCTTTTGGTGCTCCCAATGCAGATGAACAACAACCATCTACACAAGTCAATGCTAACAATCCATAAGAACAACATATTGACAATATTTAACACAATGTAATGGTATATGATGAACAACCTATGTACTAGAAAAACTAGATAATTGTAGTGTTATAGTGTTAGAAAAAACTATTAAGGTGAGAACATGTATGCCAATTGATATAGATTTGTGGTACAATGATGTGCATGTTCTTAAGAAACTAATTTGGGATGATATTAGGGTAATATTATGATGTGATTTATTTATTTTAGTAAATAACTAAATAATGAAACAATGAATTAATATTCCTTATACCTTATAGAGTGAATTTATAGTAGATGACTCCCATATGAAATTTGTACTAAATCTTGATAGAAAGGATCATAGAGTCTTTCACATAATCCTAGAAAACTTTCATCTCAAAGATGTAGAAGGGAAAATAAACTCTCACCCATCGTATAAGTCTACACACCTGATAAGACAATAAGCATGGGATACCTTTACTGGCTATCATGAGGAGACATATTTTTAGGTACATTATGACTGGTAATATATTGTTTTAAAATACATGTATTAATAACTTTGATTAAGAATTTTTAATTTATGGAACAACAACTAAGGGTTGAAAATAAGAAACGGGTTTAAAAACCATTGTTCCACTAAGGTAAAGAAAGGATGGGGTATGCTTTACTTAAAAAAATTGGTATGTATTTTAAATATTCCATAATACTTTTATATGACATAAAACAACAACATAATTATGTTTCTCTATTTATATGAAATTTTATGAATGAAAATACAACTACAATTATATGACACATAATTTTCTATGGAAGGAGGAAATTGTAAATAAATATCGGATACTAATAGATGAAAAAACACAAAAAGTGTGAGAAACAAGTATATGTATGACATAATAATAAAAAATTCTTTAAATCAGTATTACATAACAATGATTACTTATTTTCTTATATCTTTTATCTGACTTATACACAGGAATAATCATCATCTATACTGAATGAATATCTAATATTAGTGGACTTAAAGTATCTAGAATAGTATGATCGCATCATAGGTGAGGGATTTGGGGTATAACCCAGAACATATTTTGAGAAAAGAAATGAACCTGTGGATAATGATAAAAATGGAATAGTTATAGGAATGATTGTAAGATCATGAAGAAAAATTTAATTAGAAGTTATATTTGTTGGAAATTTTTATTGGATATAAGGAAAGATAATAGACAACTCAAGAAAAACCACTAGATAAATATTTCTCACCCCACCCCCCACCCCCACCCACCCCCCCCCCCCACCAACTTTTAGGCGAGCCATTCCCCTCAAAGAGTTTTCTTATATGTGGTAATAAATATTCTCATTAATTGTTTATATGAAATTGGAATTAGAAAAAAACTATTACCTTTCATGTAATGATCTTGTATTGGGTGAAAATCATTGGGATTTATATTTATCAATGCCCACCCATCACCTTGTTATGAGTCCTACCGTGTTCAATATCTAGTAAGATAGTCTAAACAATGGAAAACATCCAATTGATCATGTGAGAGTACAAATTAACATAGTTCATGAGCTGAGCAGTGACATACCTATTTTACTAGATGACACATATATTCACATGGTCGACCAAGATATTGAAAAATTCATAGAATGGTCATTAGTTCTTGTAAAACACATATTGACAAGACTGTATTAATTTTAAATTTATTTTTCAGAAAAACCTATAATAGTTATTATAAAATAGTCTAAACTGATGAAAGTTATTACAGGAAGACAGAGGGAAGGAGGTGAGACAAATGGTTTAATCAAAATTATATAAAGGATTAACCAACAAATTAAAAATATGTTCACAAAGAACCATTACTCTACTCGTTCTACATGTGCATTTACTAACATTTAAGGTTTATATGGATTCAAGATTAGAAAGTTATAGTTATAACATAGTTAATTTTGAAGAAAAAATGTACAAAGAGGCTATTGAAGAATAAATTTATCTTGAGAATGTAAATGAAATTCTCAAGTATGACTAGCTAGGAATATTAGTTGTAATTATATACATGATTTTTTCTTTCATTATTTGTTTCTACAATAGTTGAAAAAATATGTTAATTGTTACTAAATACAATTCATATTTTTTACAGGCATATATATAAATACTATTCGAATTAAAAACCCTATGAACATGAATATGGACTCATTATTCCTCATATCACTTATACACAAAAAACCTCATTAGATTCAGATAAAATTTATGCAATATTGGAAAAATTGTCCATAGTTTTTTATAGAATAATTGAGTTTGAAAGACTCTTCTTATTACCAATGATATAGGGGTCAATATCTATAATTTATTCATATCAAATGTTGTTTCATTCCTTTCATTACTTATTCATTTTAGTTTTTTAGGAAATATTAGTTACTTATTGTTGTAAATTTGTATGCTCTAATGTTTTATTTTTTTGGATTCACTGGATGGATACCCAACAAACTGACCATGTATGATGATGTTTATCGATTTTTAATACACTAAATGCAATGTTTTATAAATAACTTGAAGTTATATATTTTATATTTTGTTTTAATCAAAAAAAATTAATGATAGGGTGGTGTTTAAATAGTATCATAATCATGGAATGAGGATTTTCCTTGCGTACAAGGAGTCTATCGACAACTAAAAGTGGATAAGTATTAGGGTATATATAAAAATATTTTGTTATCAAACATATAATGAAAAAAATTATTTATTTTTTCCAATGTTTTTTTAGTTTCCAAAACAATCCAAAGGTAAATATAGTGCTTATTATGTTTTCAAATTTATGAAAGATATCATATACCAATACTAGCATCCCTAAAGATGTATTTTCAAAGATAATTACCTTTTCATTTAAAATATTTGTTAACCCTTTGTGTATTTATATTTTTCCAATACTACCAAGACTATCAAAAGTCCTCATATTCACAAGAAAAAATATATATCTTTTATAAAAGATTGAGAATCATACTTGGAATGATAATGTACACTTACATCATGAATTTGTGACTTCATAGTACATATTTAATTGATTTTCTCATCATTGTATCTACTTTTTTGATAATTTCCTTATCATTTTTATCTGATACTTATTTTTTTAATTTTCATAGAGATCAAGTAGAAATTAATTTTTCAATGAGGATAATACACTCATCTACTATGATCATGCACTCGACATGGATGATACATTAATGTTGAGGCAATTTTCTTTTTATTCTCCAATGTATTCAACATTCAAGGATATTAAATAGAAGTATAATTAGATAACCTATAATTGTGAATGAACCATAGGATAAAAAATGGTGGAATCAATTATACCTTAATCTGATACAATATGTACATAGTATAACACAAATTGTGTGGTTTCTGTTTAAAATTTACATTTTATTGATTAATTTTTTCCAATTTATGTTTAATTTATTTATTTATAGTATTTCTAACATAAGAATTGTTTTCTTATATGGGTTGATTCCTTTCCTAGATTTTGGGTGATTTTTTCAAATCTTATCATGATCATGAGAGATTATACTTTGAGGAAACAAATTATATAAGAGAAACAGTGAAATGGTTCAATCAGCTACACCTCAATCTGATACACAGTTTTTTGGTATGACTCAAATTGTATGATATCAGTTTATAATTTACATTTTAGTTCAAAACACACATCACATACTCAAAATCAAGAAAACAAATTCATATGGTTTTGATAATTTATAAAAATGATCCATAATTCATTTTTGATGTGTAAGAATCAAAAAACCTCAATCTGACACACAATGTGACTAGTATGACTCCAGATGTGTCCTTATATTAAAAATTGACATTTTAGTAAAAAAGATAAGTGACAAACTAAAGATAGAGAAAATAAATTCAAATTATTTTTATACATTTGGAAAAATATCCATAAGACATTTTGGTCATATAGAAATAAGATACACCTCAATCTAATACATGGTGTTCCCGGTGTCACTAAAAGTGTATGTTATCGGTCTAAAAATTACATTTTAGTTCAAAATGTCTTTTATTCACTGAAAACTAATAAAACTCACTCATATTGTCTTTATAATATATTAAAACTATTCATAAGACATTTTTATCATTTAGGGATCAATCTTTGTTCAAACAATCGCATGATGTGACCGATATGACTCAAAGTGTGTGATGTCAGTTTAAAATGACATAATAGTAAAAAAAAAGAAAAGTGACATACTCAAAACCAATAAAACACATTTTTCTTGTGTTGATACTTTATTAAAATTATTCATTTATCATTTTTATGTGTAGGATTCATCATCAACTCAATATGACACATAGTGTCACTGGGATGACTCCATGTCTGTCTTTTTATTTAAAATTGAAATTAATTTTAGTAAAAAAGACAAGTGACACTCAAAACTGAGAAAACTCATTAGAATTGTTTTTATCCCTTATTAAAACAATACATAATTCATTTTTGACATATCTAAATTATACCCACCCTAATCCATGACATGGTGTTCCCAGTATGACTCAAAGTGTTCGTTATTGGTTTAGAATTGATATTTTAGTTGTTAGGACCAATAGGGGCCTATATACCCTGAGAGGGGGGTGAATCAGGGTATAGATATTCTTTTTTAAATTATTCTTTCCCCACTGGATCCTGACCTCTTTATTAAAAGGGTCACTTTTTTTGCACTTGTGTGTTAATTATAATCACTTCTTTTCTTCTCTCTCTAATGATAATGCTTTGAATGCAATGCAGGGAAGCAAGCAGGCAGACACAGAGATTTTTACTTGGTTCACTCTCACTGGGCTACATCCAAGGAGCATACAACGGCGATGGGAAGCTGTACCAAATCCACTAAATCTCACTGCCAATAATGTTTGGGCCAGATCACTTCTATGCCCAGGCTCACTGCCTTATAATTTTTAGGGTCAGCTTACTACTTTCCCAAGGGTAACTCCCTATTTATCTCTCTCTGGATCACTGCCGGTAGAAAGGATAAAATTCTTCCTCTTACTTTGTTCACTGCAATTGGAAGGGATCCACTCATAGTTTATAGACCTGTAGGTCTCTTCATTTTCATGAATACTTTCATCCTCAACTATTGATAGATGCTTTGTTAACATTCAAATTTCATCCACTGATGAATACTCCTTTGCCCCTAAACATTGGGAATTCCTTTTGAAAAACCTTTGCAAAGCACCCTACTTTGCGAGGTTCCCAATTTTTCCAAGCTCAAACAAGCCTTCGTGAAGCTCCTTCCTTTTCACGAAGCACTCTCGCGAAGCTCAAGACTTCGCAATGCTTAGGAAATAGTAGATCTCAAGCTGTCATAGAGTGAGTTCCCTCATAAAGCTCACAGAGCCAATGCGTAGCCCACAACTTTTGCGGAGCTAGAATAGCCGCTGCAAAGCTCTTCATTCGCGAAGCACACTGCCTTCGCGAACCACCTTCACGGACCGAGAGAAAAATATTTTCTCTGAAAACTCTCTCTACTTATCTCGATGGGGTTGAGGTCTATTTATAGGTGATTCCACCAACCCTAGAACATTCCACACAAAGTCAACGCCACATCATCTCAAATCGCGAAGCTCTGAAGTTCCCGCCAAAATTCTCTCCAAATCGTGAAGCACCATGGAAAATTTCTGATCGCGGAGCTCATCGTAATCATGGAGTGTTCCGTCATTTCCTTTGCGCCTTTGTCGTGAAGCTCCCTCGCAAAGCCCTTCACTATCGCGATGCGCTTCAACCTCTGTCGTTCGCGAAGATTATCTTAATTGTGAAGCATCACCATCGATATTTTCATGGTCTTCAGGAAATCCAATCCATGAAGCCTATATTCACAAAACTCATTCCTTTTCCATATTTAAATTAGATATTCAAGGATATCCACTTTTCACGATACTCACCAAACTCCAAATATTGGACCCCAAGAATTTGGCAAACACTGGAAAACGGCACCACCTTATACTGTTCTTTTTGTACCGCATCCAGATCGTCCATTCCTTTGTCATGGTTCTTTGTCAACATGGATTGTCAACAAAATCTCTGGAACTTGAAAATTATCTATGTAAAACTGTTTTTTCAACAAACACAATCAACCCAAAAATGATGCAATGTTACCTTGAGGGATTTTTCCCAACATTAGTTCAAAATGTGTGTTACTATCTGAAAACTAAGAAAACATGCTCTAATTGTTTTAATAATTTAGTAAAATGATTCATATATAATTTTTGATGTTTAGGATTTAGTCTCACATAAAATCGACACACGATTTGACCGATAGAACACAAAGTGTATGTTTTCAGTTTAGAATGACATTTTAGTAAAAAAATGAAATTGGAAAACTCAAAACTAAGAAAACACATTAGAATTGTTTTGATACTTTAGGAAAATAATTCATAACTCATTTTTGACATGTAGGAATTAGCCTCACCTCAATACGATGCATGGTGTGAGTGGTATGAATTAAATTGTTTCTTCTTATTAAAAATTAACATTTTAGTAAAAAATACAAGTGATATACTCAAAACCAAGAAAAATAATTCATATAGTTTTTATACTTTAAGAAAGTGATCTGTAGGTTATTTTTTGATGTATTGGATTCATCCAAACCTTAATATGATACATGGTGTTCTCGGTATGAGTAAAAGTGTCTATTATAATTTTAGAATTAATATTTTAATTCAAAACATGTGTCACTCACTAAAAAATGTGAAAAGGTGCTCTGATTGTCTTGATAATTTAGGAAAATAATTCTTTAGTCATTTTTAGTATCATTTCAAACTAGAACATGATGTGATCAGTGTCACTCTATGTGTGTGTTTCCATTTTAAAATGAAAATTTAGTAAAAACACAAGTGACATGCTCAAAACTATTGAAATTCATTCAAAATGTTTTTATACTTTAAGAAAAGGATAAAAAAATTCATTTTTTATGTGTAGTAATTACGCACACATAAATATAACAAAAAGTGTGATCAGTGTGACTCTAAGTGTGTCTTTTTATTTAAAATCTACATTAATTTTAGTAAAAAGGACAATTGACACACTCAAAACTAATAAAATGAATTGGGATTGTTTTGAAACTTAAAAAATATTACTATACATATTTTATGACATATAGGAATCATACACACCTCAATATGATACACTATGTACCATGTTTAACTCAAAGTGTCTGTTATTAGTTTAAAATTGATATTTTAGTTCAAAATGTGTGTCACTCACTGAAAATAAAGAAAACACGAAAAGATTGTCTTTAAAATCTGGGAAAAAGATTCATAAGTCATTTTTGATGATTAGTAATCTGACTCACATAAAATTAAGACACAATGTCATTGTTATGACTCAAAGTGGTGTTTTCTGTTTAAAATGAAATTTTAGTAATAAAACAAATGACATACTCCATACTAATAAAATGCATTTAAATTGTTTTGATACTTTTATAAAATGATACATAATTTACTTGTGATGTTTAGGAATCAACTTCACTTCAATATGATATATGGTGTGACCAGTATGACTCCATGTGTGTCATTTTATTTAAAATTAAAACTGTAGTAAAAAATACCCATGTGACATACTCAAAACCGATAAAACACATTCGGATTGTTTAGATAATTTAAAAAAATGATCCAAAACAATTTGAGAAGTGTACAAATAAATTGTAACTAAATATAATACATAGTGTGCTTGATATTACTCAAAGTGTCTGTTATCAAACTAAAATATAAATTTTAGTTCAAAACATGTTCCACTTATTGAAAACTGAGAAAATGCACTTGTATTGTCTTGATACTTCATGAAAACACTTCATAAGTCATTTTTTATGTGTATTAATCAGTATCACATTAAACTCACACATGATGTGACTGTAATGAATCAAAGTGCATGCTTTTAATTTAAAATTACATTTTAGTAAAAAATACTAGTGACATACTCAAAACCAAGAAATCATATTTGGATTGTTTTTATACTTTTTTACAATGATCCATATTTCATATTTCGTATGTAGGAATCAACCTCACTTCAATATGATGTGTGATGTGACTGGTATGACTCCATGTATGTCCTTTTATCTAAAATTTATATTTTATTAATGTATTGTATCATATTTATGTTTAATTTATTTATTTATAGTATTATTAACATAATAATTGTTTTCTTATATAGGTGGAATCTTTTTATAGTGTTGGGGTGGTTTGTTCATAAACTGATACCATGATTGGGATTTTTTGATACGGGGTTGTGGGTGCTAGATAAAATGAAACATTGATGTTTTTAAATGTTTGTGATAGTAATTTCAAATATATTTATACAAAACATTGTTTGAAATGTATATAGTATATTTTTTTTTATGTATGTTGGAAATTTTATTTAAATTAAACTATGAATTTAAATACAATTTTATTTTCATATAGGTTTATTTGTTATAGTGTGTAGTAACTTCAACAACACACTACTGTAATAGGACCTTTATTAGTGATATTTATAGTTCTGATAAAGGACACCATTCATTAAAACTAAAAAAATTAATGATAAAGGATTCCCTTTATCAGTTATAGAAATAGTGTTGATAAATGGGTACCCCTTTTCATGTATCTTAGGACAAAAACACTTTTTTAGATCTATTAAATCCCATTCTCCATGTTGTTAAAGGGCTTATCTATGGAAGTTGTACAATAGAAAGTTTTTTCATACTATAGTAGTAAATGATAGGGGACTTTAGAAACATGGAATTATCATAGTCACAGTAGAAAGGTTAACTTTTGACAAAGACATAGCACTATAGTTCCATGGAATTTTAGTTACAAGTACTATGGTATACCTGACTTACTATATGGTTGGTCTCATTTTTGCACCATATTATTTATGATCTCATTTGAGTTACTTTTTTGTTTTATGAAAATTGTATTTTCCATAAAATTATTCTCCAAAAAATATTTATATTTATACCTCTCTGTGGATGTAGGGATCATTTTCCAAAATTCATAAATCCCTATGTTGTGTGATCTTATTTTCATTATTTGGTTATTACCTTTTAATCTTGTTTTGTGAATAATTTAATATTTATTTTTATACAAATTTACATAACAAGAATCATTATGAAAAACATTTTAAAACATTAAGTGGGAAAAATAAATCATAATTTGATTTTTAAACATTTGAGGAAACCCATTAGTTTTTAAAATATATGAAAATTCCTTCTAAATACACTCATTGAGAAAAAAAGAAACTTTGATTTCAATATAATTTTTTTTAAAAATAGTTTTGAAAACAATCCTCAAAATAAATACAATTGTTTTCAGAAAACACTTCACAAGATTATAAAACAAAATCATTAGTAGACTTGTTACATTGAATAATACATAGGGAATTTCTGTCAAATAGTGGAAAATCCCTTTAAGGATTGTTTATAATCCCCATTCATTATCTTTTTATAAAGTCTGGGGGCCAATATTTTTAAAATAATTTTATAGGTTTATCATTTTTTCTATTGGGGTTTTCCTTCATATCCATATTTTTTATATCATTTCCCATTGACATATTTACAAAAAACACTTATGTATATATATATATATAAATATATTCATTATTTAAAAAAATAGATAACAAAAATATATTTTATACATCAGTAATTTTTTTTGAAAACATAAATAGAACATTGATCTGAATAAAATATTTCATGTTCATACAATACTTCATACATAAATAGTATCCATGGAAAAAAAATATAATTTATGAAGAAAGTTTTTTTCAGAAGAAAACATGTTTTAATATAAATATTTTTTACACAAAATTATTAATAATATAAGGGATTTATAAATAAAATAATTATAATAAACTCTGTAAAAAAATATTGAAATTATAATATCTTAAAAACCCTTTATGATATATTTTCTTTAAATTAAAATAATTGAAAAATAATTCACATAAAATGATAAATTATGAAATGAGGGTTCAGTTTTTCAAATTAAAACATTTTCCACATAAAATAATATCATCAAAAGAGTATTCCTCTAATGATGATTTTTTTTAAAAATAGTGATTTTATAATAATAAGTTCTCTTAAAGAGAAAATTTTTAAAAAATAGCATTTCATTTCAAAACATGATCCCATGGAAAAAAATTTAAAACTGATATTTTTAAAATAAAATCTAATTTAAAATGTACTTTACCTTACCTGGTATTACAAAAAAAATATAGATTGAATTATATATAGAACATTCTATTCTTGAAGGTATTTTCTAAAACTATACCTCTCTCCATGATACCTCTCTTTCTCTCTCCCTCTCTCTCCCTCTCCCACCCTATCTCTCTCTAAATTTTGTAGTAATGGGAATGCATATTCTTTTAATAGTCCTTCATTGTGTGAGTGAGTTATTTTATTTAAAAAACACTCTATGAAAGAAATTTATTTTTATCCATTGAATTATATTTTTTTAATATAATGTTTTCGCGTACATTTTTACAACACCCACCATATAGTGCAATCTACGCATCTCCATTTATGAGTGGTTCTCATAATGAAAACCTATAAATATTTATATAATCTATCATTAACCTGTAAACAGTTACAGTCTAGATAAAAATGATGAGCTATCCTCAGTCCATAACATTTCATCTTATCCCATATTTTCACACCGCCTTAACATACATATATGATTAACATTTTATCCATCCCTCTTTCAAATTTTCCTTTCATGACTTTGAGAAGGTATAATATTTGGATACATCACAAACATATATATAAATACATACTTACTTATATATATAATGTATAATTTTACCTTAATTTAGTTCTTGATAGGGTTGAAGATGATAATCCCCTATAATAGGTTGAATTGACACAAATTACTACCCAAAAAATAACCCACTAAATGTCATCCACTATAGTTATCACTATCATTTTTTCATGGTGTTGATGCCCCTATGAGTCTACACCTTTTCTTACATCAATTCTACTCATGAAATCCCTATCTGCTTAGTGTTTCCACTCTCCCTTTCTTGATGTGCATGTCATCATCAACATCCTGTAAGTACAGTGTTTCCAGTGTATATCATCATTATTGTGAGGGTCAACCACCAGTTAGGATGAATACAACCCTTATGAAATCCTTAGGTTCAAGTCATACTACATGACGGTGGGAAGACGATGACGATGTCATTTTTTATTTGTTATATATATATATATATATATTCTTGTATTCTAGTTTTAAATATAAATTTCATTCCAAATTTATAATTTTATCTTATTATTATATTTTTATAGTCATCATAGATAAATCATTGGTAATTTTTTATTCTTATAATTATCATTTACATTGTATTTTTTCATATTAATAAATGATGATAATTGTTATGTTATTATTAATAACCAAATATATTCACTTAAAATTAGCATTGCATTTTATAATTTCTATATTTCTCTAAAAACATTGTATAACATATTAAAATATCACATTGAATTCTATTTCAACAAAAAAAAATTAATAATTAATAATAATTTTTTTACCCATAAGTCCAAAAACAATACACAAGATAACATCTTATAAAATAAGTACTAATATTTTTTTTTAATTTCCTTAACCAAAGTGGTCAAGGAAATTTTATTAAAATAAAAAATTTAAAGGATTATGAAGTACAGGATTATAAAGCAATCTCTCTCATAAATAGAGTCATCCAGCCAAGTCAAATTCAAACCAATTCCATTATTAGAGATACTATCTGCCACATGATTCTCCTCTTGATAGGAATGTTTGATAATGTAGTTGAGATTGTAGAACAAGATCATACATTCCATCCATCAAGTTTTGAGACTCCATGAAGGATGAAACACACTATTTATTATATACTAACCTATGGTAGTGGAGTCACTCTCTAGCCATAGATAATTCTAATCCTTGAATTTTCCAAAGGATACTACATGAATGATTCTAATAATTTCAGCTTTAAGTGATGACTCCAATATACATGAGCCATAAAATTATACAATACCTTTATATCTATGATCATGGTATATGGAAACACATCTTGAGGGGTTAGGGATACCTTTCAAAGCACCATCAGAATTTATTTGGATCCAATTTTTCAAGGGATGCTACCAAAAAATATCCAAGGTACCAACCAGCATCTTGAAATTCCCTACAATTTCTTATCTCTACAAAATAGAGAAATAATTTATACTATTGTAACAATAATTATTTTGAAGTACATTGGAATCCCTAATGAATAATATTAAATTATAAATTGTCTATTGAATGTTAAAAAGCGTGTTATAGTGAATCAAGGAATTACATAAATGGAAAATGAGATGAAACACCTCCTTCGTTGACACACAAAGAAGATTAGTGAGATATGGAGATAATGATCCATTACTGAACTAAAATAGTAAACTAGGTGACATCATGATAGGAATTAGTAGTTTTAAAAAACTAAATTCCATAAAGTTAAAGTAGTTCCATAACTAAGAAATGGTGATTGGATTCTTCTCTATGTTGGAAACATAACAAACACCTATAGTATAGAGATACAATAAACATTTTTAGGTATGAATCTATTGTAATATGAATATGTGTTTATCTCTAGATCAAGTTAAATCGAAAAGTCATGATCCAGGCCTTGTGGAAATTTTTAATCCAATCAAAATCATGATTTTATTTCTCAGGAGAAAATGATAATTTAGAGGACTATTGGGCATTTCATTCTTAGACAGTTCTCAGATAAGAACTTCTTCCCTTGGGGTAAAATTGTAATTCCTGATGATTTCACTAATTTCTTACTATATTATCAAAGTATTAGCATCAATTAAATCTTCAATAGAAGTCATAAGGTCTGAAGAAGAGTCCAGTGGATTAAAATCAGTGAGAATATGAGTTATTTCCCAATTATATAGATAATATATGAGAATTGAATTCTTGCTAATAGTATATATAGATCAATCCCTAATATTAAAATAAGATTTTTTGATTTAGGGTTAAAGATATAAATCTATATAGATAACTTTTCCCAACTTCAATATTTCCATAAATCTATATCTGAGGAATTAAAAGGAAATATAATTTATATTAATAATATTCCAAGTTAATTGATCTTTATGTGTTTAATTATTATTATTTTATTCCCTTAATACGAATTCCACTACTGGTGAGGGAATTATAGAATTTTTCTAAGTAAAAGTGACCATTTTTTAATAATAATTATACCACTAAAGACAAAAATTTCATATATCCATTTATGTTTTTTACTATCTCCATGAGAAGTTTATATATTATAAATGATTGAACTATCTTGGATACAATTTTAGATTTGGAAAGATAAATTCATCCAGCCATTGAGAGTTCCTTTCCCTTCTAAGTTGAGAGATGATTTCTAATCTAATTATCAATATTAAAGAATCATATCACTTTTGGCCTCCCCTAGAATATAGGGACCCCATGATATGTGATGGTAATAGACCCCTCTCTAATAACCATCTCTTCCTAAATTCAAAACTTTATGCTAGAAGGGAACCCATTTCCAATATAAATGAACGATTTTTTTCGGCTGATGATTTGCCTTGAGATTCTTTCATAATGACTGATTAGGTACTTCAGGTTCAAAATATTCCTCTTGGTACCTTGTATGAAGACAATAATTTCATCATCATAAAGAAAAATGAGAAGGGCAAGAAATACCTCTAGAATAATGTATAGGTTTTAGCTTTCCTTGAACCACCAAATGAGTAGTTGTATCAGTGATTACTATTTTAGAAATGATAAAACTAGTCTTTTATCAGAATTTTTTTGAAACCACTAATGAAAGACTTACCAGATCTTATAAAAAGAACCCTAAAAGAGTCTCCTCTCATGCACCTTCATGCTCTCGTAGAAACCTACTATTGTTTCCCCTCTTGTAGAACCCTAAAATCATCACTGCTCTAACTCTTCATCTAATTTCTCAACAAATCAATCCAATCCAAATATAAGGTATGTACCAGTAAATTTTGTTAGCACCACCGGTTATGTTCCCTGACTGCTCTCAATTCTTTAGTTGTTTCACCTATTCTTCATGTCTTTTTTAATATTAAAGTCTCGATTTGGTCCTCCTTGTTTTTTTGGGTAAGTGACTTTAGGATTCACCTCATCCTTGGTTGATTCTCTTCTTGTTTGAACCAACCATCCCTATGTAGTGTAGTGGAATTTATGTGGGAGTTTCATCCATGCCACATCTTCCACCACATTCAGCATGGAATTCCACCATCATCAAAAAGTCCCTATCAACAATGATCACTCAAACAATAGGAATTTTCAATTTTTTTAAAGCATCTTCCTCATCTTTCCTTCTATGTGGATGAACTAAACTCCATTAATCTTATATGGTGTGAATTCATTTATACCAATGGAGTTTCCTTGTGTTTTTATACATCGTGTAGCCACATATTAAATTTTTTCACCACATCATGCCACCCATCACATCTTCCACAACACTTGGTTAAATGGATTACATTCTTCTTGCCTCACAAGTCTAACTACCACTTAACTACTCAATTACCACCTTTGGATTTAATTTTTTAGTTATCTATTCGATTTTTTGTATATATTTTCATCCATGAATGATAGTAGAAATGATATAATATGGTCACGGTTTATGTTTTATCTATAATACATTAAAATAAGAATAGAAACTGGGATATAAAGTTCAAGTGCATAGAGAAACCCATTTCTATGTGTTTTCTATTTAATTAATTCTTCTATGTTTCAATCTATAATTTTTTTATAGTAGAAACTAGTTATGATTCTTCCAAATATACATAGATAAAGTTTTTTTAAACCCCGTAAATCTTTATTTTTCCTCCCTCATTATTTATTGGTTTATCAACCTCATGTGTTTGATGATCACTTTTTTTATTCTTGATGTATATCTTAGACTTTATTTTTTTCAAAAACTGTGAATCAAAAAAATTACTTATGCTATGTTTGAACAAAAATGTTGTATTGCTTATTATTCCATACTATTTTGATACTCATAATATTTTAAAACAAGTTCTAATATTGAATAACATATATCAAAATTTAGTTTGAATGATTTTATAAGGTTAGAAATGAAAATTGATTATATTTTAATTTATAATTCAATTATTTAGAACATTCATTTTCATTATTATCTTTTATAGTGTTGAATAATTTACAATAATTTTACTTGGTGACATTACCACTTCTTTTTGTTTTCATTCATGGTGCTCATTTTATTGTTCATTTCTATTGGAACCATTAATCTAATTTTTTCATTATATTTGTTTTCAGTGTATAAAATATTTTAAAAAATATAATAATTTCATTTTTTTTATTTTTGAAACCATCATTATAGTCAGTAGTTGTATTTTCTATTATGAAAATGGTTTTAAAATATTAATTCTTTTTTCCATGTAAATATATATGTGTAAATTTTTATACATGTTATATTGTATTATAGGTGAGATAATCTTATAAAAGGGGGTTCTCTACCATTAAAAGTTTGATATCATGGTTCAAAATTGAAAGGGATTGATTTTGAAAATAGTGAGTGAGTTTTATAAGGAATTTTGAAAATTAATTTGGTTTTTGATTTTATAAAAAAAATTAATGAGTAAAAATTTTGTTAGAATTGATTTTAAATATAGTGTACCATTATTTTTTGTGGTGAAAATCATTTTTAAAAACTAATAAAAAGTTTCACAATGATTTATTAGGACAATATTAATCATTTTTTTGTAATTTAAATGTGATTTTATGGATAAATGATTGGTTTTATAGTTAATAAATTGGATTTCTATGATTTTTCTGATTGAGGTTATTATTTTGGATTTAAAATATTATATCAATAAAGGATCTTTTTAATTTCATATTGACATTAAAAGGGATTTTTGTTCTTAGAAATTAGAGTGAATAGATTCATCAGTTTTTTATAATTAAGTATGATTATCATCAATGTTTGAGCCATCTCAAATAAAATTTTCTTCTTGTGTTCAAAAAAACATTTTATTATACAGTATGTGGTACACTATGTTCATGGTGAATAGAATGCTTCCCAAAATAATCAACAATTGTTTCCCTTATAAATCACATACCATTATCTGTTTAGATTATCTATAAGGAGAAATTTAAATCCTTCTCTACTTTTATTACAAAACATTTAAACATATTTAGATCCTATCATTTATGTCTCACAATGAAAATAGATTTAATTCTGGTAAATTTATCAATAACAGAAATAATATAATTTTCTCCATTTTTTGAATACTTCCTCATTGTCCCACAATTATATAAATAAATGATCTTATATTATTTGGTATATTGTGTCTCTAAATTTTTATATGAATAGTTTACAATATTTCCCTTTAGGCAGGTTGAGAACATTATATTCCTTTCTCATTTTAGTATTGGAAGGTCATAAACATTTTCTCCTTAAGTGATACTACTCAAGTTTTATTGGCTAAGATGATCAATATTTCAATTCCATAATTATCTTCATATTTCAAGACAAGGGATGAATAAATTTCCTTCATCACCTACATAAATTAGATTTTCACTTTAGTCGTTGACCAGTTATCAAAATACATCAATAAAATTATGGATTGCTTGGTTTTTTATTTTAAGTATGAAACTAGAAAAGGGAAACAATGTAGTACCTTGGTATCATCCAAGAAAACCATCCACTCCAACCAAACCTATGGAACATTGAAGGGTCAAAAAATATTCAATGACCTAATTCCATATTGGAATACATGGGCATACTATAAAAAATAAAAGGTTGAAGAAGAATACTATAGGAGATCATATAAGATTACCTTTATGAGGAATATCTCATATTGAAGATTCTATGGAAGTTGTAATATATCACTAAGAAGAGGTGATAAATAAGTGATACACTTATTATTTTACAATTACTATTTAGAAATTAACCTTGGTTATTAATTAAAGTATTGATTCACCCACTTACTAATTTCCTTTTCCTTTTGAAACACAACTTAAAATATGTTTCAAAAAGTTGAGTAGAAAATATATTTATAAATAAAATAGGATGAGTGGTATCTATATTTATAAATCAATACAAGTGTATGGAAAATGGGTGGTATCTATATTTATATGATCATATTAACTTTTAGAAACCTCCTAGATATAGAGAACCTCACCTCCTATATAATATAGATTAATAATAACACCATGGAAATAAAATTTCAATAACTCCATCCAATCCAAAAGATATCCATCATGACCCCACTCAAACAAACTTGTCCTAAAAATAAACTAAGTGCTATAGAAATTCCGTCCTTAGAACAAAATCATTTTCCTTTTCATGGAGTAATTGAAGGCTTGCATTGAATGTTGAAATAGAAATGATTACCTCGGTATGAGTGTGTATAAGACCATCCAACTAAGCCTTCTCACTATCACACCAATCAATTATCCCCATGTAGATAACATTCTATTACTGTTATTTTTTAG
The DNA here is from genome assembly GCA_963277665.1 of Viscum album. NCBI lineage: Eukaryota > Viridiplantae > Streptophyta > Magnoliopsida > Santalales > Viscaceae > Viscum > Viscum album. Next base: position 601,226,984 of record OY728136.1, on the reverse strand, counting down.
AAAATTAAATTAAAAACTAAGAAATTAAGTCTGGTGCTTCGCCAACTCCCCAGTTCAGAAACATATTGATTTAAGGAGACTACCGTCATCCTCATCGGCTTCATTTCCTAAACAGTTATTATTTCACTCTGTTTCCTAATAGTCTTCTCCCATATCTTTTAGACATACAACTATATTTCTTGAACTACCCTAAGAAGTAATCCTCCCATACCAGGTACCGGTGATCATTATGGATGAATTCAAAGGATAACACTTACCACAAGTGGAGTAATTATTTCCTTAAATTCAATTACCCATTTCTTTAAAATCATGCAGAAATTATTTAAAACATTATAATGTTGGTTTCACCTTATTTGAACGGAAATTTTTTTTATTTAATTATTTTTTAAAATATTAGTATTACCAAATCAAATAGGATGGATATGAATTTAAAATGGATAAATTCTAATTATATGACAAAAGAGTATAAATATGGGGTGAAATAGGTCATAAAGAATGTAAAATATCATGCATATGAACCTTCTCAAGTCCTTTGCCTATGTTTATGATGTTTTTATTAAATAATAATTATTCTAGAAAAGTTGGATGGAAACTTGATCTTTCACAGAATAGATCGAATTTATAAATGTTGTAATAAACATTGGGAAAAGTTAATGTAGCTATTGATTGGTACAACACTATATTTTATGGATAATATAATATGATTACAAGTTTGTAAAATGAATAATACCATATCAAGGATGTGATTACATGTGTGAATGATGATAAATATTTCATTGAGAAAATGAAAATGATAGCTGGAGATGAACTTCGTGAATATCCAAAAAAAATTGAGAAGATAAAAGTTTTATAAAGATGTCATTTTATGCTGTTTGTACTAAATATATAACATTTTCAGCCATACTAAAGCTTTATAATTTAAAATATGTAAACAGATGGAGTGAAGTCTATTTTATAGAACTACTTTCTATCTTGAATGACATGATCCCATAAAATAATGAGCTTCCTATCCGATCATATTATTTTAAACTAATGCTACATTCAATGGGTGTGATGTATGAATGAATACCTTCCATTAAAAATGGCTTTATAATATTTATCAAAGACCACAAATCCCTTATGTATTTTCCAAAGTTTTGTTCTTCTTAATACAAGAAATATGAATTGATTCCAATGAAAGTTGTATGGTACTTTCCAATCATTCCAAGGTTTAGGAACCTATATATAAGTGAGGAGACTGCAAGTAAATTAATGTGTCGTGCAGATACAAGAAATAAATATGGGAAACTTCTTCACCCTAAAGACTCACCTTAATGGAATAGAATTGATCATGAGTTTCTTGAATTTGGAAATGATCCAAGAAACCTTTGTCTTATGCTATCTATAGATGGAGTGAATCTGTTTGGATTTTAATGTATCACTCATAATACATGGTCAGTTATGTGGGTAGATTATAATTTCTTCTATTCTTATGAATTAAATGAAAATACATTACTTTATCTATGCTTATATTAGGGCCAAAACAATTGGGTAATTATATTGATGTTTATTTGTCTCCATTGATCGATGATTTGGAATTATTATGGAATTATGGTTTTACGATATATGATTCTTACAAAAATGAAAATTTCACATTGAGATTCATGTTGTACGGGGTGATAAATGACTTTCCAACTTATTGAAAATTTTCAATATGTATAATTTGAGGAACTCAATAGTGTCTAATGTATGTGAATATGTTATACTTTATAATCATTAAAAAAATATGGGAATTAGATTATACAACATTTAAAGTACCTATTTTTCAATAAAAGTTGGATGATAATTGGAATGTTGTTAAAATAGATAAATTGAGATTCATGAAAGTTGATTTCAATAAAAAAAAATGGTATAAACAAGAAGTATTTATAAGGACATCATAGGTAATATAAGTATTTTATGTTCCAAATCCTTAAAATCGAAAGTGGACCCTTGTTTTTTTATCAACTAAAACCACTAAAGGGTTAGATTAATATTCAATTGAGGATGACCCTTTCATTAGGATGTCATAATCATTTCGTAGTGGTCTCAATTTTGATTTGTTATTGTATTTAAGAGGAACCCATAATGAAGATATTTGGATACTTAATAGAGGGGTCAAATCCCTTCAACCTTTAAAAATCAAGTTTATTAATCTGGTTATATTTTTTGTAATATACATTATTTAACCTCATATTATTATTTATTCACTAATGTATTTTCATAATCTAAATTAACTATTGAACCTATTATATATATATATAGACAAATACATTTTTTGATACTCTCAATCTGAAGGAACAACAAGTTTCTCAACCTTTTGGTGATCCCAATGCAGATGAACAACAACCATCTACACATGTCAATGCTAACAATCCATAGGAACAACATATTTACAATAGTGAACCCAATGTAATGGTATATGATGAACAACCTATGTACTAGAAAAACTATAAAATTATAGTGTTATGGCATTAGAAAAAATTATTAAGGTGAGAACATGTATGCCGATTGATATAGATTTGTGGTACAATGTTGTCCATGTTCTTAAGACACTGATTTGGGATGATATTAGGGTAACATTATGATTTGATTTATTTATTTTAGTAAATAACTAAATAATGAAACAATGAATTAATATTCATTATACCTTATAGATTGAATTTATAGTATATGACTCCCATATGAAATATGTACTAATTCTTGATAGAAAGGATCATAGAGGCTTTCACATAATCCTTAAAAAGTTTCATCTCAAAGATGCATAAGGGAAAATAAACTCTCACCCATCTTAGAAGACTGCACACCTGATGAGCCAATAAGCATGGGATATCTTTACAGGATATCATGAGGAGACATCTTTTTAGGTACACTATGACTGGTAATATATTGTTTGAAAATACATATATTAATAACTTTGATTAATAATTTTTAATTTATGGAACAACAATTAAGAGTTGAAAATAATAAAAGGGTGTAAAAACCAATGTTCCACTACTGTAAAGAAAGGATGAGTACGCTTTACTTTAAAAAATTGGTATGTATTTTAAATATTCCACAATACTTTTATATTACATGAAACAAAAACATAATTATGTTTCTCTATTTATATGAAATTTTATGAATGAAAATACAACTACACTTCTATCCCACATAATTTTATATGGAAGGAGGAAATTGTAAATAAATACGGGATACTAATAGATGAAAAAACACAAAAAAGTGTGGGAAACAAGTGTAAGTATGACATAATAAAAAATAATTTTCTTTAAATCGGTATTACATAATAATGATTACTTATTTTCTTATATCTTTTATCTTACTTAGACATAGGAATAATCATCATCTATACTGATTGAATATCTAATATTAGTGGACTTAAAGTATCCAGAATAGTATTATCACATCATATGTGAGGGCTTTGGGGTGGCACCCAGAACATATTTTGAGAAAATAAATGAACTTGTGGATAAAGATAAAAATGTAATAGGTATAGGAATTATTGGATACTTGTGAATAAAAATTTAATTAGAAGTTATATTTGTTGGAAAATGTTATTGGATATAAGTAAATATAATAAAAAAATCATGAAAAACCACTAGATGAATATTCCCCACCCCACCCCCACCCCCCCCCCACCAACTTTTAGGCGATCCATTCCCCTCAAAGAGTTTTCTTATATTTGGTAATAAATATACTCATTAATTGTTTATATGAAATGGGAATTAGAAAAAAAACCATTACCTTTCATGTACTGATATTGTATAGGGTTAAAATCATTGGGATTTATATTTATCAATGCCCACCCATAACCTTGTTGTGAGGCCTACAGTGTTCAATATCCAACAAGATAGTCTAGACAACGGAAAACATCCAATTGACCATGTGAGAGTGAAAATTAATTTAGTACATAAGCCGATCAGTGACATACCTATTTTACTAGATGAAACATATATTCATATGGTCGACCAAGACATTGAAAAATTCATAAAATGGTCATTAGTTCTTGTAAAACACATATTGACAAGACTGTATTAATTTCTAATTTATTTTTTAGAAAAAACCACAATAGTTATTATAAAATAGTCTAAACTGATGAAAGTTATTACAGGAAGATAGAGGGAAGGAGGTGAGAAAAATGGTTGAATCAAAATGATCTAAAGGATTAACCAACCAATTAAAAATATATTCACAAAGAACCATTACCCTACTTGTTCAACATTCGCATTTAATAACATTTAAGGTTCATGCAAATTCAAGGTTATAAATTTATAGTTATAACATAGTTAATTTTGAAGAAAAAATGTAGGTAGAGGCTATTGGAGAATAAATTTCTCTTCAGAATGTAAATTAGATCCTCAAGTATGACTATCTAGGAATCTTAGTTGTAATTATATACATGAGTTGTTCTTTCATTATTTTATTCTACAATAGTTGAACTAATATGTTAATTGTGACTAAATACAATTCATATTTTTTACAGGAATCTATATAAATATTATTCGAATTGAAAACCCTATGAACATTAATATAGACTCATTATTCCTCACATCACTTATACACAACAAGCCTCATTGTATTCAGATAAAATTTATGCAATATTCAAAAAAATGTCCATATTTTTTTATAGAAGAATTGAGTTTGAAAGACTCTTCTTATTACCAATGATATAGGGGTCAAGATCTATAATTTATTCATATCAAATTTAGTTTAATTCCTTTCATTACTTATTCCTTTTAGTTTTTTAGGAAATATTTGTTACTTATTGCAGTAAATTTGTATTCTCTAATGTTTTATTTTTTGGATTCACTGGATGGATACCCAACAAACCGACCATGTATGATGATTTTTGTCGATTTTTAATACACTAAATGAAATGTTATATAACTAAACTTGAAGTTATATATTTTATATTTTCTTTTAATTGAAATTTTTTGATGATAGGGTGGTGTTTAAAGAACATCATAATCATGGAATGAGGACTGTCCTTGAGTACAAGGAGTCTATCGACAACTAAAAGTGGATAAGTATTAGGGTATATATAAAAATATTTTTTTATCAAACATATAATGAAAAAAATTATTTAATTTTTCGAATGTTTTTTTAGTTTCCAAAACAATCCAAAGGTAAAGATAGTGGTTATTATGTTTTCAAATTTATGAAAGATATCATATACAAATACTAGCATCCCTAAAATTGTATTTTCAAATATAATTACCTTTTCATTTAAAATATTTTTTAACCCTTTGTGTATTTATATTTTTAAAATACTACCAAGACTATTAAAATTCCTCATATTCACAAGAAAAAATATATATCTTTTAAAAAATATTGGGAATCATACTTGGGATGAGAATGTACACTTATATCATGAATTTGTGACTTCCTAGTACATATTTAATTAATTTTCTCATCATTGTATTTACTTTTTTTGATAATTTCTTTATCATTTTTATCTGATACTTATTTTTTTAATTTTCATAAAGGTCACGTAGAAATTAATTTTTCAATGACGATAATACAATCATGTACTACAATCATGCACTCAACATGGATGATACATTCATGTTAAAGCAATTTTCTTTTTATTCTCCAATGTATTCAACATTCAAGGCAATTAAATAGCAATATTATTAGATAACCAAGAATTGTGAAGGAACCGTAGGATAAAAAATGGTGGAATAAATTATACCTTAATCTGATACAATATGTACGTAGTATAACACAAATTGTGTGGTTTCAGTTTAAAATTTACATTTTATTAATTTATTTTTTCAAATTTATGTTTAATTTATTTATTTATAGTATTACTAACATAAGAATTTTTTTTCCTATATTGGATGATTCCTTTCCTAGATTTGGGGTGATTTTTTCAAAGCTTATCATGCTCATGAGAGATTAGACTTTGAGGAAACAAATTATATAAGATAAACAATGAAATGGTTCAATCAACTACACCTCAATCAGATACACAGTGTTTCTGTATGACTCAAATTGTATGATATCAGTTTATAATTTACATTTTAGTTCAAAACACACATCACATACTCAAAATCAATAAAACACATTAATATGATTTTGATAATTTAGAAAAATTATCCATAATTCATTTTTTATGTGTAGGAATTGAATAAACCTCAATCTGACACACAATGGGACTAGTATGACTTCAGATGTGTCCTTCTATTAAAAATTGACATTTTAGTAAAAAAAATAAGTGACAAACTAAAAATAGAGAAAATAAATTCAAATTATTTTGATACATTTGGAAAAATATCCATAAGACATTTTGGTCATGTAGAAATAAGATACACCTCAATCTAAAACATGGTGTTCCCGGTGTCACTAAAAGTGTACGTTATCAGTTTAAAAATTACATTTTAGTTCAAAATTACTTTCATTCACTGAAAAATAATAAAACTTACTCATATTGTATTTATAATATATTAAAAATATTCATAAGACATTTTTAGCATTTAGGAATCAATCTCTGTTCAAACAAACACATGATGTGACCGATATGACTCAAAGTGTGTGATGTCAGTTTAAAATGACATTATAGAAAAAAAAAGAAAAATGACATACTCAAAACCAATAAAAAACATTTTGATTGTGTTGATACTTTATTAAAATTATTAATTTATCATTTTTATGTATAGGATTCATCATCAACTCAATCTGACACATGGTGCCATCGGTATGACTCCATGTCTGTCTTTTTTTTTAAATTGAAATTAATTATAGTAAAAAAGACAAGTGACACACTCAAAACTGAGAAAAATCATTCTAATTGTTTTTATCCCTTATTTAAACAATACATAATTCATTTTTGACATATATAAATTAGACCCACCCCAATCCATGATATGGTGTTCCGAGTATGACTCAAAGTGTCCGTTATTGGTTTAGAATTGACAATTTAGTTGTTATGGCCAATAGGGGCCTATATACCCTGAGAGGGGGGTGAATCAGGGTATGGATATTCTTTTCTAAATTCTTCATGCCCCACTGGATCATGACCTCTTTATTAAAAGGGTCACTTTGTTTGCACTTGTGTGATAATTATGATCACTTCTTTTCTTCTCTATCTGATGATAATTCTTTGAATGCAATGCAGGGAAGCAAGCAGGCAGACACAAAGATTTTTACTTGGTTCACTCTCACTAGGCTACGTCCAAGAAGAATTCAACGATGATGTGTTGTTGTACTGAATCCACTAAAGATAACTACCAATAATGTCCGGGCTAGATCACTTCTATGCCCAGGCTCACTGCCTTTACAATGTTTAGGGTCAGATTAATGATTTCCCAAGGGTCACTCCCTATTTCTCTCTCTCTGGATCACTGCTGGTAGAAAGGATAATCTTCTTCCTCTTCCTTTGTTCACTGCACTTGGAAGGGATCCACTCACAGTTTATAGACCTGTAGGTCTCTTCATTTTCATGAATACATGCATCCTCAACTATTGATAGATACTCTGTTAACCTTCAAATTTCATCCAGTGATGAATACTCTTTTTCCCCTGAACATTGGGAATTCCTTTTGAAAAACCTTCGCAAAGCACCCTACTTCGCAAGGCTCCCAATTTCTCAAAGCTCAAACAAGCCTTTGTGAAGCTCCTGAATTTTCGTGAAGCAATCTCGCGAAGCAATCTCGTGAAGCGCAATCCTTAGCAATGCTTAGGTCGTCGCGGATCTCAAGCTGTCACAGAGTGACTTCCCTCGCAAAGTTCACTGATCCAACGCAAAGTCCGCAACATTCACAGAGCTAGATTAGCCACCGCAAAGCTCTTCTTTCACGAATCACACTGCCTTCACGAACCACCTTCACAAACCGAGAGAAAAATATTTTCTCTGAAAACTCTCTCTACTTCTCCCGAGGGGGTCGAGGTCTATTTATAGGTGATTCCACCGACCCTTGAACATTCCACAAAAATTCAAATCCACGTCATCTCAAATCATGAAGCTCTGAAGTTCCCACTAAAATTCTCTCCAAATCGCGAAGCACCATGGAAAATTTCCAATCGCAGAGCTCATTCCTTTGCCATATTTAAATTAGATATTCAAGGATATCCTATTTTCGCGAGGCTCCCAGTTTCGCAAAGCTCAAACAAGCCTTCGCGAAGCTCCTGCCTTTTCACAAAGCACTCTCAAGAAGCTCAAGCCTTCGCAATTCTTAGGTCATCGCGGATCTCAAGCCGTCACAGAGCGACTTCCCTCACGAAGTTCACTGAGCCAACGCGGAGCCCGAAACTTTCATGGAGCAAGATTAGCCGCCATAAAGCTCTTCTTTTATGAAGTACACTGCCTTCGCGAACCACCTTCGCAAACTGAGAGAAAAATATTTTCTCTGAAAATTCTCTCTACTTCTTCCGAGGGGGTCAAGGTCTATTTATAGGTGATTCCACCAACCCTAAAACATTCCACACAAAGTCAATGCCACTTCATCTCAAATTTAGAAGCTCTGAAGTTCCCGCCGAAATTCTATCCATATCACGAAGCACCATGAGAAATTTCTGATTGCGGAGCTCATTGTAATCGTAGAGAATTCTGTCATTTCCTTTGAGCCTTCGTTGTGAAGCTCCCTCGCAAATCCCTTCACTGTTGCGATGCACTTCAACCTCTTCCGTTCGCGAAGCTTATCGTAATCGTGAAGCATCACCGTCAACATTTTTCTGGTCTTCGAGAATTCTAATCCATGAATCCTATCTTTGCAAAACTCATTCCTTTTCCATATTTAAATTATATATTCAAGGATATCCACTTTTCAGGATGCTCACCAAACTCCAAATATTGGACCCCAAGAATTTAGCAAACACTGGAAAACGGCACCACCTTGTACTTCTCTTTTTGTACTGCCTCCAGATCGTCAATTCCTTTGTCATGGTTCTTTGTCAACATGGATTGTCAACAATATCTATGAAACTTGACAATTCACCATGGAAGCCTGTTTTTTCATCAAACACAATCAACCAAAAAATGATGCAATGTTACCTTGAGGGATTTTTTCCCAACATTAGTTCAAAATGTGTGTTGCTATCTGAAAACTAAGAAAATATGCTCTAATTGTTTTAATAATTTAGTGAAATGATTCATAAATAATTTTTTATGTTTAGGATTTAGTCTCACATAAAATTGACACACGATGTGATCGGTAGAACACAAAGTGTATGTTTTTAGTTTAGAATGACATTTTAGTAAAAAACGAAAATGGAAAACTCAAAACTAAGAAAATACATTCGAATTGTTTTGATACTTTAGGAAAATAATTCATAACTCATTTTTGACATGTATAAATTAGCCTCACCTCAATACGATGCATGGTGTGACTGGTATGAATCAAAGTGTTTATTCTTATTAAAAATTAACATTTTAGTAAAAAACACAAGTGATATACTCAAAACCAAGAAAAAGAATTCATATAGTTTGTATACTTTAGGAAAGTGATCCGTAAGTTATTTTTTGATGTATTGGATTCATCCAAAACTCAATATGATACATGGTGTGCTCTATAGGATTCAAAGTGGCTATTATTATTTTAGAATTAATATTTTAATTCAAAACATGTTTCACTCACTAAAAAATGTGAAAAGGTTCTCTGATTGTCTTGATAATTTAGGAAAACAAGTCTTTGGTCATTTTTTACATGTAGAACTCGTATCATTTCAAACTAGAACATGATGTGATCAGTGTCACTCTATGTGTGTGTTTCCAGTTTAAAATGAAATTTTAGTAAAAACACAAGTGACATGCTCAAAACTATTGAAATTCATTTGAGATTTTTTTATACTTTAAGAAAAGGATAAAAAAAGTAATTTTTTATGTGTAGTAATTATGCACACCTAAATATAACACACAATGTGATCAGTATGACTCTAAGTGTGTCTTTTTATTTAAAATTTACATTAATTTTAGTAAAAAGGACAATTGACACACTCAAAACTGATAAAATGAATTTGGATTGTTTTGAAACTTAAAAAATATTTCTATACATATTTTATGACATGTAGGAATCATACACACCTCAATATGATACACTATGTACCATGTTTAACTCAAAGTGTCTATTATTAGTTTAAAATTGACATTTTAGTTCAAAATTCATGTCACTCACTGAAAATAAATAAAACACAGTAAGATTAACTTTAAAATCTGGGAAAAAGATTCATAAGTCATTTTTGATGTTTTGTAATCAGACTCACATAAAATTAAGACACAATGTGATTGGTATGACTCAAAGTGGTGTTTTCAGTTTAAAATGAAAATTTAGTAAAAAAAAAGTTACATACTCCAAACTAATAAAATGCATTAAAATTGTTTTTATACTTTTATAAAATGATACATAATTTACTTATGGTGTTTAGGAATCAACCTCACTTCAATCTGATATATGGTGTGACCAGTATGACTCTAAGTGTTTCATTTTATTTAAAATTAAAATTTTAGTAAAAAATACCCATGTGGCATACTCAAACCGAGAAAACACATTCGAATTGTTTAGATAATTTAAAAAAATTATCCAAAACCATTTGAGAAGTGTATGAATAAATTGTACCTAAATATGATACATAGTGTGCTTGATATTACTCAGTGTCTTTTATCAGACTGAAATAGAAATTTTAGTTCAAAACAAGTGCCAGTTATTGAAAACTAAGAAAATGAACTTTTATTGTCTTAATACTTCATGAAAACACTTCATAAGTCATTTTTGATGTGTATCAATCATTATCACATTAAGCTCACACATGATGTGACAGTAATGATTCAAAGTGCATGCTTTTAATTTAAAATTTCATTTTAGTAAAAAATACTAGTGACATACTCAAAACCAAGAAATCATATTTGGATTGTTTTTATACTTTTGTACAATGATCCATATTTTATTTGTCGCATGTAGGAATCAACCTCACATTAATATGATGCATGATGTGACTGGTATGACTCCATGTATGTCCTTTTATTTGAAATTGATATTTTATTAATGTATTATATCATATTTATGTTTAATTTATTTATTTATAGTATTACTAACATAATAAATATTTTCTTATATAGGTGGAATCTTTTTATAGGGTTGGGGTGGTTTGTTCAAAAACTGATACCATAATTGGGATTTTTTGATAGGGGGTTTTGGTTGCCAAAGACAATGAAACATTGATGTTTTTAAATGTTTGTGATATTAATTTCAAATGTATTTATACAAAACTTTATTTGAAATGTATATAGTATATTGTTTTTTATTTATGTTGTAAATTTTATTTAAATTAAATTATGAATTTAAATACAATTTTATTTTCATACATGGTTATTTGTTATAGTGTGTAGTAACTTCAATAACACACTATAGCAATAGGACCTTTATTAGTGATATTTCTAGTGCTGATAAAGGACACCATTAATTAAAACTAAAAAAAATTAATGATAAAGGATTCCCTTTATAAGTTCTATAAATAGTGTTGATAAAGGGGTACCCCTTTTCATGTGTCTTAGGACAAAAACACTTTTTTAGATCTATTAAATCCCATTTTCCATGTTGTTAAATGGCCTATCTATGGCAGTTGTACAATAGAATGTTTTGTCATACTATAGTAGTAAATGATAGGGGACTTTAGAAACATGGAATTATCATAGTCACTATATAAAGGTTAAATTTTTACGAAGACATAGCATTATAGTTCCATGGACTTTTAGTGACAAGTACTATGGTATACCTGACTTACTATATGGTTGGTCTCATTTTTTCACCATCTTATTTATGATCTCATTTGAGTTAGTTTTTTGGTTTATAAAAATTTGATTTTCCATAAAATTACTCTCTAAAAAATATTTATATTTATACCTCTCTGTGGATGTAGGGATCATTTTCCAAAATTCATAAATCACTGTGTTGTGTGAGTTTCTTTTCATTCTTTGGTTCTTACCTTTTAATCTTCTTTTGTGAATAATTTATTATTTATTTCTCTACAAATTTACATAACAAGAATCATTATGAAGAACATTTTAAAACATTAGGTGGGAAAAATAAATCATAATGGGTTTTTAAAACATTTGAGGAAACCCATTAGTTTTTAAAATATATGAAAATTCCTTCTAAATACACTCATTGAGAAAAAAGAAACTTTGATTTCAATATAATGTTTTAGAAAAATACTTTTGAAAACAAACCTCAAAATAAATACAATTGTTTTCAGAAAACACTTCACAGGATTATAAAACAAAATCATTAGTTGACTTGTTACATTGAATAATATATAGTGAATTACTGTCAAATAGTGGAAAATCCCCATAAGGATTGGTTATAATCCCCATTCATTATCTTTTTATAAAGTCTGGGGTCCAATTTTTTAAAAATAATTTTATAGGTTTCTCATTTTTTCTGTTGGAGTTGTCCTTCATATCCATATTTTTTATATCACTTTCCATTAACATATTTACAAAAAACACTTATGTATATATATATATATATTCATTATTTTAAAAAAATAGGTAACAAAAATATATTTTATACATCAGTAATTTTTTTTGAAAACATAAATAGAACATTGATCTGAATAAAATATTGCATGGTCATACAATACTTCATACATAAATAGTATCCATGGAAAAAATATAATTTATGAAGAAATTTTTTTCATAATAAAACATGCTTTAATATAAAGATTTTTTACACAAAATGATTAATAATATAAGGTATTTATACATAAAATAGTTATATTAAACACTATAAAAAAATATTGAAATTATAATATCTTGAAAAATCCTTTATGTGATAATTTTTTTAAAATTAAAATAATTGAAAAATAATTCACATAAAATGATAAATTATGAAATGAGGGTTCAGTTTTTGAAATTAAAACATTTTCCATATAAAATAATAACATTAAAAGAGTATTCCTCTTATGACGAGTTTTTTAAAAAATAGTGACTTTATATTAATAAGTTCTCTTAAAAAAATTTAGAAATTAACATTTCATTTCAAACCATGATCCCATGGAAAAAAAATTGAAACCCATATTTTTTTAAAAAATCTAATTTAAAATGTACTTTCCCTTACCTGGTATTACAACAAAAATATTCATTGAATTATATATAGAACATTCTATTCCTGAAGGTATTTTCTAAAACTATACCTCTCTCCATGATGCGTCTCTTTCTCCCTCCCTCTCTCTCCCTCTCTCACCCTATCTCTCTCTAAATTTTATAGTAATGGGAATGCATATTATTTTAATAGTACTTCATTGTGTGAGTGAGTTCTTTTATTTAAAAAACTCTCTATGAAAGAAATTTATTTTTATCCCTTGAATTATATTTTTTTTAATATAATGTTTTCACGTACATTTTAACAACACCCACCATGTAGTGCAATCTACACATCTCCATTTATGAGTGGTTCTCACAATGAAAACCTATAAATATTTATATAATCTATAATTAACCTATAAACAGTTACAGTCTAGAGAAAAATGATAAGATATCCTCGGTCCATAACATTTCATCTTATCCCATATTTTCACACTACCATAACAAACATATATGATTAACATTTAATCCATCCCTATTTCTGATTTTCCATTTGTGAATTTGAGAAGGTGTCATACTTGGATACATCACAAACATATATATAAATACATATTTACTTACATATATAATGTATAATTTAACCTTACTTCAGTTATTGAGAGGGTTGAAGATGATAATCCCCTATAATAGGTTGCATTGACACAAATTACTACCCAATAAATAACCCAATAAATTTCATCCACCAAATTTGTCACTATCATTTTTTTCATGGTGTTGATGCCCCTATGAGTCTGCACCTTTTCTTACATCGATTCTACTCATGAAATCTCTATCTGCTGAGTGTTGTCACTCTCCCTTTCTTGATGTGCTTGTCGTCATCAACATCCTGTAATTATAGTGTTTCCAGTGTATATCATCATTATTTTGAGGTTCAACCACCAGTTAGGATGAATATAACCCTTATGAAATCCTTTGGTGCAGGTCATACTACATGACGGTGGGAAGTCGATGACGATGTCATTTTTTTATATGTTATATATATATATATATATATATATATATATATTCTTGTATTCTAGTTTTAAATATAAATTTCATTCCAAATTTAAATTTTGATCTTATTATTATATTTCTATAGTCATCATAGATAAATCATTGGTAATTTTTTATTCTTATAATTATCATTTACATTGTATTTTTTTCAAATTACTACATGATGATAATTGTTATGTTATTATTAATAACCAAATATATTCACTTAAAATTAGAATTGCATTTTATAATTTCTATATTTCTCTGAAAACATTATATAACATATTAAAATATATATTTATCACATTGAATTAAATTTCAACAAAAAAATAAAAAATATTAATAATTAATAATAATTTTTTACCCATAAGTTCAAAAACAATAAGCAAGATAACATCTTATAAAATAAGTACTAATATTTTTTTAAAAGTTCTTTTACCAAAGTGGTCAAGGAAAGTTTATTAAAAGACAAAATTTAAAGGAGTATGAAGTACAGGAATATAAAAAAATCTCTATCATAAATAGAGTCATCCAGCCAAGTCAAATTCAAACCAATTCCATTATTAGAGATAATATCTGCCACATGATTCTCCTCTTGATAGGAATGTTTGATAATGTAGTTGAGATCAGAGAACAAGATCATACATTCCATCAATCAAGTTGTGAACCTCCATAAAGGATGAAACCCACCATTTCTTATATACTAAACTATGGTAGTGGAGTCACTCTCTATCCATAGATAATTCTAATACTTGAATTTTGCAAAGAAGACTACATGAATGACTCTAATAATTTCAGCTTTAAGTGATGAATCTAATATACATGGGCCATAAAAGTATCCAATACCTTTATCTCTATGATCATGGTATATGGAAACACATCTCAAGGGGTTTGGGATACCTTTCAAAGCACCATCAAAATTTATTTGGATCCATTTTTTCAAGGGATATTACCAAAAAACATCCAAGGTACCAACCAGCAGCTTGAAATTCCCTACAATTTATTATCTCCTCAAAATAGATAAATCATTTATACTGTTGTCACAATAATTATTTTTAAGTACATTGCAATCCCTAATAAATAATATTAAATTATCAATTGTATGTTGAATGTTAAAAAGTGTGTTATAGTGAATCAAGGAATTACATCAATGGTAAATGAGATGAAACTCCTCCTTCGTTGACACACAAAGAAGATTAGTGAGATATGGAGATAATGATTCATTACCAAACTAAAATAGTAAACTAGGTGACATCATGATAGGAATTAGTAGTTTTAAAAAACTAAATTCCACAAATTTAAAGTAGTTCCATAACTAAGAAATGGTTATTGGATTCTTCTCTATGTTGGAAACATAACAAAAACCTATATTAGATAGATACAATAAACATTTTTAGGTATGAATATATTGGAATATGATTATGTTTTTGTCTCTAGATCAATTTAAATCATGAACGCCTGATCCAGGCCTTGTCGAAATTTTTAATCCAATCAAAATCATGATTTTATTTCTCAGAAGAAAATGATAATTCAAATGACTATTGAGAATTTCATTCTTAGCCAGTTCTTAGATAATAACTTATTCCCTTGGGGTAAAATTGTACTCCCTGATGATTTCACTAATTTATTACTGTATTCTCAAAGGAGTAGCATCAAAGAAATCTTCAATAGAAGTAATAGGGTCTGAAGAAGAGTCCAGTGGATTAAAATAAATGATAATATGAGTTATTGTCCAATTATATATATAATATATGAGAATTGAATTCTTTCTAATAGTCTATATAGAGCAATCACGAATATTCAAATAATATTTTTTGATTTAGGGTTAAAGAGATAAATCTATATAGATAACTTTTCCCAACTTTAATCATTCCATAAATCTAAATCTAAGGAATTACAAGGAAATATAATTTATATTAATAATATTCCAAGTTAATTGATCTTTATGTGTTTCATTATTTTTTTTATTCCCTTAATATGAATTCCACTACTAGTGAGGGAATTATAGCATTTTTCTAATAAAAAGTGGCCATTTTTTCTTAATAATTCTACCACTCTAGAGAAAAATTTTCATATATCCATTTATGTTTTTTACTATCTCCATGGGAAGTTTATATATCATAAATGATTGAACTATCTTGGATAGAATTGTGGATTTTGAATGATAAATTCATCTAGCCATTGAGAGTGCCTTTCCCTTCTATACTGAGAGCTGATTTTTAATCTCATTAGCAATATTAAAGAATCATATCACTTTTGGCCTCCCCTGGAATATAGGGACCCCATGATATGTGATGGTAATATACCCCTCTCTAATGACCATCTCTACCTAAATTCAAAACATTATGCTAGAACGGAACCCATTTCCAAAGTAAATGAATGATTTTTTTCAGCTGATGATTTTCCTTGATATTCTTTCATAATGACTGAGTAGGTACTTGAGGTTTAAAATATTCCTCTTGGTACCTTGTATGAAGACAATAATTTCATCATCATAAAGAAAATGAGAAGGGGTAGAAATACCTCTAGAATCATGGATGGGTTTTAGATTTCCATGAACCACAAAATTAGTGAGTATACGAAAAAGGTAGCTTTATGAAATTAAGAATAATAGAGCTAAGAGAGGATCACCCTTTATAACTTCTTGAGAATACTTAAAATATCCCTTAGGAGATCCATTAATGAGCACAAAATGTGTACTGATCCAAAAATATATTTCAACTATCCAATGAAAGTTCTATTGAATCCAAAACTATAAAGAAATTTATAAATAATGTTCTAATACATAATGTCAAAATATTTATTGATATAAAGTTTGAGAGAAATTTTAACACCTTTTTTAGGCATAATAATTATATTGACACACTCAAAGACTGTGCCAATACATTATTGGATGCACTTTCCTTAAAACATTCTAAATTGATTACAGGTAATGATATTATTAGCAATAAGGAAAATTCTATTAGAGAGAATCTTGCTAATAATCTTATAGATGGTATTAACAAGAGTAATAGGCCTAAAAATATGAATTTTAAAGAAATTATCAATTTTATAAATAATATTGAGTAATTGATAATTAATATCATTTGGGATAATTCCTTTAATGAAAAGTTAAGTCACTAACTTGCAAACATCAACTTGTATAACATCACAATATTTAGAAAATAAGAAATTAGAAAAACCATCCAGGCCAAGATCACTGTTGAGATTTACGATGAAATAAATATCCTTAATTTCATACTCAGTTGAAATTTTGGTGAGTAGAGTGTTGTATTCAGGATTGACAAGATTGGAAATAATACCGTCAATCAAGTCCCCCTCAATTCCATTACCATTAAACAAGTTTGGGTAGTAGTCCACTATGTGTTTTGAAATGATTTCATTATCAAGAATAATAATTTTATCCACTTTCTAGAAGTATAGAGGTATTAAAAAGATTTGATACCTTTAAACAATGAATTTTTTCCCCATATTTGATCCATTTTATTTTGATAGTTTCTTTTGGGATCATTTTTTTATTTAAATTAGAGCATTCATCTTGGAATATATAATGAATTCTTGAGATATATCATGTATGAAATCCATATTGGTATTGTCCCCATAAACCTATTAAATTTTCTCTTTAAGAAAGGAAATGTCATTTTCAATTATTCTTAAATTATCCCAACTCTAACCCTTAATCTTACATTTCAAGAGCTTTAATTTTATAATACAAGCCATGATATCATTACCACAATGCATGGAGTTCCAAAACTCCTTGATGATCCTATCACAGTCTTTATAGGATGACCGTTAATTATCAAAATAGAAGAGAAATCATTATGTTATTGGAAATAAGACTGACCAGAATGGTATGATGATTAGAATTGAGATTAAGAAGAGTTATGCTGGAGAAAGGTTCAGATTTATCAAGAGCCATCATATTCATAAAATCTCTATCATGATTGTAATTAACTATTTTGTTAAGATTATTTCTATACCATGTATAATTTTCACTAACTAGGTTAACCCCCATAAATTCATTTGCCTCAAAAAACATCCTAAATTCCCTAATTGATATGGAGGAGTTAACATCTCTTGTTTTTTCATTGGGATAGAGGATAGCGTTTAATTCCTCAAGGAAAACCAAATATTACAAATTCTACCAACGAGATTTTAAATTTCATGTTATAGTATTCTTCTATTTGGGTATTGATTATTGGAAAAAATAGAAGAATAGTTATAAGTTAGAGTTTTGAACCTCACAAGTGATCATCTGATCATTTATGCCGTAGATAGTAACATTTTCTATTAAATGATGAGAAAAGACCCCAAGATTTTGCACCAAGGTAGGGCCACTATTAACACCATCCAAATAATAACAAATTTTATCCATGATAGCTATACTAGAATAAAAATTATTATTTTATTCATAAATACCCATAATCTTATGTTTGTGGATATGAAAATATCTATAAAGAGTGTTGGTCATTTCATAATTTTCCATACTTTGGAAATTCCAAGAAAGGATATTTATTTTGAACCAAATATGGATTTCATTCTTCCCTTTCTTTTCTTTCCCTTTTATTTATTTTTATTGTATAGATTTCATGAAATCATATCCCTTCTGGAAGTTATTCTATTTCGAACTTGAGGAATAGGTATTACACCATCCTTATCAGATGTGGGTGTGATCATTCCCAGATCAATACCATCCATAAAGTTTCTCAAAAGACTAGGGAGTTCTATTTAAGGTTGCTGAAAACATGGATAAGAAAGGTACTCTTCAGAATCATCCTACTCAATCAACATTTTACTCAATAGAATTTTAGATTCAAAATTAGTAGAAGAACTAGATGAGGGGACCTAACATGTTGAGAACCATTAGGATTATTGGGATATTTGGAAGTATAGGGAACAAAACAGTCATGTTCCTTTAGGGTGAGAAGATCAACAGTGGGTTGATCAGCAGTAGTCTCTGGCCCCACCATAGTATATAGGGAAACCTCTATAGAAGTAGGTACAAATTCAACCCCACAGATTGGCTCCTCCACTTCCACATTGAGAGAGGTCAGGAAGGACATTTTAGATAGATTCTCATATCCAAAATTGGATTGAGTAGAAATTATCACACCTATAACATGAGGATTGAGGGAAGTTTGGACAAGACCCCTTCATTAAGGACAATATCATCTTTTATGTTGACTTGTTTTCCATAATAATTCTTCAAAATTTTGGAATTATTTGCGATGTCCCTTAAAACAAGAATTTCATTAATATTATTAGTTATAGTTGTGACCACCTCACTAGTGTTAGGGGAGTTAGTGGGAAGAAATACAAGGTCCTATATATTGTCTTTATATTTCACATATTTGAAAGAAATAATAGGAGATTTAGTATAATCCTTTATATTCAATTATCTAGAAACTGGAAGAACCCCATCAATAACAGAAGGGTTGAGATGCACCGATCCACTAACAATGAGATCCTTTCCAAAATGATGACCTCTCTCAAGATTTTTGGATTAACCCTTACTATATCTACCTACCACTTTCCAAGAGGTATACTTGTATGGAGATGGTATATTAACTTGTTTTTTGATGACCCTATAGTTATAAATCTTATGATCAATAATTTTTTATACCTCAAATAAAGGGGGCTATATCCATACTCCACTTAGAATTTAAATTTCCTATAATTTTTAATTAGATTTAAAACTTCTAGATCCATGGATTCCATATTAGATTCAATAAGAACATGAGAATAGAAACCTAAATCACCGTCAAGAGCATTCTAATCCACCATCATCAGTGTTCCAGCACATGAATCCAGATTACCAAGGATCTTAGGATTCCAGAATACCCAACTAGGGCCATGTAGTCTTAACCATATCTGAGTTTTGGTTTACCTATGAATAAAATGGATTGAAGTTAATGTCCAAATCTAAAAGTTTAAAAATTATTAGTTTGAGAACCATGTTTCTAGATTTTTTAGAATTATAAAGATTATCCTTGTAGTTAAAGATTATGTGAAAATAGCCCTAGTAAATTGGATTTAGTTTTTAGTTGGAAACTACCTAGCTATTATAAATATTCACTTTGAGATCATTATTATTCTAGGGATTATCACCCTTGTCCAGTGTGATGACTCCAAGAATAGAGTTCTTTCATAAATCCAATCTTTTTTTAAGTTCACCTGGTTCAACAACTACTATGAAACATACATCATAATATTTTTGGTGGTTAGACAGATTTTATGAAATAACCATCTAGAAAGGTCCTCGAAGCACATCTTTAAATGAAACACCCTTGGATCCTGGATCATGGTTCCCCCCCAACCCATGTTCAGCATATATTTGGTCCCTGATAAGGTATCCATTGAGAACTCCCAAGATGGATCAAACGAAGCCATGGAAGATCACTGAATCTAAGGAAAATCCAGATCTATTACTCCGATAAATTTCCATGTTTTGATAGATAACTCCCTCAAAGATCCATCTACTAAAATAAATAATATTATGATTCAAGTGTACATTTCAATATGTGAATATAATTTTGGTAAAGTGAATATAATTTATAGTTAATATAGAAAATATTTTTAAATTTATTTATTTTCCACTTTATATTAAATAAAATTCATATATAATAAATATTTATTTCAATTTAATACATTTTATATCATAACATTTATTATTCCTCAAATTAAATTTAATATATATATATATATATATTGTGGAAAAAAATAATAAAAATTATATAAAAATTAAAATTTAACATATCATTACAAATATAATTTTATATATAATAATTATATTGTTTTTTAAATGATAAAGATTAAAATATAAATTTAATTAAAAATTAAAATTATGGTTCAATATAGAAATAATGTCCATGAACATGTGCATATATAACATGACAGGTTTTTTCAAAGATTAAAGTGTAAAAAATACTAGCTTATGTCATGAAGATCTCACACTGTGATCCTCAATGTAATTTAATATTTTAAAACAAAAAATAATCATTTACATTGAGATGGTCCACATAACACCACAAAATGTTTTAATAAAGTAAATAAAGGATAAAACATCTTTTTTTTTGTTTCACCTACTATTGTGATAGAACTTTTATTTTGATATAAATAAAAAAGTCTGTTAATTTTGTGGGGGAGTTATGGATTCCATTATTTTTTTGAACTTATTTTCTTTCTTTTATTCATTTTTTATTTACTTTTACGAATTATAATTTATTTAGGAATTTTATCTACGGATCCTAGTAATTTCACTTTAATCCCAATTATTATTCACCTTTAGTCTATTTTTGTTCTCATTAAATCACTCTTCAAGATGATTCTTTTATGCATGATGGAGACTCTCTCTATCATGTGTGGATTTTCACTTAATGGGTGAGGAATACATAGTTTAATGATGCTTTTATTAATGTAATAATAATACCATTCAGGTATATTCATGCTATTAGGATTTTTTTTTGGTAGTTCGTCAAATTATATCCATTCACATGATTATTACTAGGTGAAGTGTATAGGGGACAAATCTAAATCAATTGATAAAGTTAAGTAATGAGAATTTTATTGCATATATATTTGACATTAAGAGTCAAATTAAATGAATATAGGTCAGTGTGATTTTCATACCAATTTTTTTATTGGATTACGTACAGTAAATGGAATTGGATATATGGATTTAATAATTTTAAAATGATTTTTTGGCCAACAATTTAACAAATACCTGATTCAGATAGGGTATATTTCCTAAAATTATTCCTTTGAAATTCATCTTGAAACCACTATTTTAATTATTATTTTTTATATAATCAGTAATTTCGATACTGTAGGATCCACAATACATAGAATAATTGGGTTAACAATTGAATTCAACCACTCTCAAGGCTCACTCTACCTCTATATTAGATGAGATCAAACATATTTTATTTTACAATTTCATAATTTTTAAATGATGAAAATATTTATAGATGTATAAACATTTGATCATACATAGGGAAGTGACCATACCTTAGGGTTGGACATATTATTTCCATCATTTCCAGGGAGACATAGTGAACTTTAGAGTTTAAAATTTTATTGATTATCTCACTCTTTTCTATTATCATTTATGTTTTCAAATTTTATTATTCTTACATGTGAATGGTATATATTTTTTATTATTATAAAATTATTGTACATGATCAGGAAACCCACAACTCCATCAAGGATCAATGACTCTTGGTAGGCCCTAAAGTATGAATTAAATATTGAGTGGTCACTACTCACACGCATGGATTTGGCTAGGGATGATAGAATCAACCCTATTAGACCAAATTGATAAAATTACTAATTAAAAAACATGGAACCAATGAATAGAGGAAAACCAATGGATTTTTATTGAACCATATTAAAATATAGCTATACATTTATAGATGAGGAATCCCATGAATTATTATCCTTGTGATCTAGGATAAAAACTTCAATATCAATCCTAGTTTGATTCAATAGATCCCAAACATAGGCATGCTTAGTGAATTATAGAGTGAGGACCTCTTTAATAATCTTTCAAATTTTCTAAATATTCGTGAAATTTTTTTATACAACATTGTATCATCCGATTTGACAAAAATTTTGGTTTTATTGTTCATACTCTAGTTTAAAGTTATAGATAGAACCACTATATTATCTTCCTTCCAATGCACATCCCTTAATATTTTTTATAGAAAATAAAATTAATATAGTTATTCAGTAATATCCCCTTAGTAATTAGAGACAAATTTCATTACGTGGGAAGGAAAAAAGAAAGGTTTCTATTTTTTTTCTTTTTACACAACCTCATCCACTTCAATAACATCATCTAGGGCCTTTTCATTTGAATCTTCTACATCTATAATTTTTTTAAGGTGAAAGTGTAATGAAATGAACATTTATAAATTAAATTCCCTTTATGATTGAATTAAATTCCTAATTATATAATATGGTAAAGAAAAAACATGCAATTATATGGTTATATTGGACTGTTATAAGCTATATCCAATAATATTAAAAAGTACATTATGAATCTTTACCATCTATAATATAGACATTGAATAGTGATCATATGATTGGTGTATATTAAGAATTATAAAAAATCCAATTGACATAGATGAAATAAGTGATGGCCTTGACCATTAGGATTGTACCCTATGAAGCACATCTATCAGAGCTTCTAAAAGAGATATAATCACTAGTATTTTCCCTTTACCAGTCCCAAGAAGAGATTCAAAAACTAAATCATGATCAAAATTATTTAAGGGACAATTACAATATCATTGACATCATGGCCCAAACCATATTTGTCGAACCACCCCATGAAAATCTCAACACCATAAACCATACCCTTAGTGAATTCTATAGTGTAAAAGGGGGTTATGTATCTCAACCCTAATAGTATGAATATGGATACTTTCCTTTTAATAAAATAATGATTATATTTATTCCTTGACATTTTTATATTATAAGTGAATAAGTAATGAGTTTGATAAAAATTTTATTTTCATATGAAAAAAATCAAATTATATTTTTGGGTAATATAGAATTTCAATTAAGAAATTACTTTTTATCAATTAATTAATTCTTTAAATATATATTATTTTAATAAAATATTATTATTAAATAATATATAAATGATAATATAATTTTATGAAGTGAAAATGTGATTTTTATATGGGTCATCAAACTTCTATTGTCAAAAACCATTATTTTTTAATAAATGATTATTTTAATTTAAGACTGTAATTTCTCATATCTATATTTTTTTGATAAAAAATATTATTTATGGAATCAAAAAGTTAAAATTTTCCAATAGTGATTTTTCATAATTTTATAAGATAGATGAATTTTCTAGTAAAAAATAAATATTGTATAAATATAACATATGAGTTATGACATGATAATGATTCGAAGGTGATGTAAGATGTGTCATAAAATGTATATACATACAAATATATAGTTTAACTTCAAATTAATATGTTTTTTTTATTTGATAAATTTTATAAAACCTGTATGAATCCTCCAAAACTTATATTATATTTTAAGGATTTAAAATCAGTTATTTTAAAACATGACTCACTTACACATCACCAAGGGTATTATTTTAAATTTCTTGATTTATTTACTTATAAAATAACAAAAACCACTCCTCTTTTATTAAAACTAGTGTATGGTTTGTGGTTTTGATTACTATATTGTATAGATTCCAAAACCTGTGTTTGGAAATGAGAAATAAATCCCCTCTCTTTTACTATATAAATCCAGTCAAGTTCATATTCCTCTTTATTAAAACCATTGGATCATGACTATACTCTATCCTTTATTCTACATATCCCTCCAAATATTCCCAAAATCTCTCAAGAAGATCCACCCAAGATATTTGAAACACCCTCCCAAGGTAAGGGATCCTCTTCTTCTCCTATTTATTTGAGAACCTCCTTTTTGTTATGCCTTTTTCCCATTTTTTATATTGGGATATTTTCTCACAAATCCATATTAGTACCCTAATAATTTATAAGTTATGATATAACACTTTTAATCTCATTAATACCTTATATGATTCATTATGTACCCCTGTTATACTACTGAAATTATCTTACGATTTTTCCTTACCAAAATTTTATTCAAGTAGCCCTTTTATCTAATACCTTTTAATTCCCAAATTTTCTTTTTGTATTATACTCTTAAATATACCTATTAATACCCTTATTATTTAAATGTTATTATATACCTCTTTCACTCCCATTAATACATCTCATGATTCATTATGGACCCCTATTATGCATTCAAAATTTTCCTGTGATTTTTCCATACAAAACCATTATATTGTGAATACAATTCACATTTCCACTTAATGGTATTCATATAGACATGTTTATCCTTGTTTTATTTAGTAATTCAATGTTTTTAATCCAAAATCCTTCATCGGGGGATTAAATGTGATGAAATATGACCCTATGTTGAATGATCTATGTGGAACATATATACATGTATAAGATATGAAAGCGATAGGTGAACCCAAAATTATATAGTGATCTAATGCACTGGGTAATGTTTTAGTCTCATGACACAACATTTATGGGATTAAGGATTAAACCTAATCTATTAGCTGAATTTTACACCATGTTATGATGTCTTGGTTATTAGCCTTTGTAACACCCTGAGATTTTAAAAGATGAATGACATGTTCAATTGTGTGTATGACATGCAACACAAAGATTATAAGGGAATATAACACCACAAGACATTATGATATATTCATTTAAATTAATCATCTTTGATATATTTCCACACACACAATGTTGGGTTTAAACGAAACATGATACTCTATTAAAATATTATTATTTAAACATACCTATTATAACTATCTATTAAGATGGTGGGTATGAATAATAATTAATAAATTATAAAAATTATTAGTTTTACAATTTTATAAAATAAATTTTATGATTATGTATTTATAATAAATTAAATAAGAACCATTTGAAAGACTAATTTGTGTTTTTTGGAAAAACTATATTTCTCTGAAAGGTGGATTAGACACTCTTTAGACACATAATTTAAAATTAATTTTTACCAATTTTTTAAAATTTATATGAAAAAATAAACTTAATTTTTAAAATTTATATTTCATAATTATCTTTGGGTGAATTTTTTATAATTTTTTGAAAATATTAATTCTTTTTATGAATAGAGAAAAATACTTATTTTTATTGAAAACCGCCTTTTCATTTAAATTATTTACAAAGTTGAATTATGTTTTAAATTTATTTTAAATTAAAATTAGTTCAATTATATTAAAATTTAAATAATTTAATTAATTTAAATCAATTTAATTTTTAATTTTTATATTAAAACATCTTATACTTATGAGAATTTTCACTTTGGAAACACACTTTTTCATCATGACTTTAGGTATAATTTTAAATTGTATTCTGCCACTTTTATGAATTTAATTTGGAAAATTAGACTCCATATTTTGAATCATAATAATATTTATTATATAATAAGTTTAAATTATTTTTTTACCTAAATGAATAGTGAAAAAATAAAAAATAAATATCATTGCGGTTATGGTAAAAATGGGTTTACTAAGGGGTAAAACAAAGAAGATAAGGGTTTAAATGACCTACAAACTTATAAAATAACCATTTTATGGACATATATTGACCTCATAACATATAAGGTTTTATAATTAAAAATTTTATATTCTTTTAGAATAATAAAATGTGGCTATCACTTTATCTTTTAAAAAAATTCATGTATGTACTCTCCCCCTCTTATAAAAATCCACCCCCTATCCTCCCCAATTCACACTTAAAAAACCATTTGGTTCATCAAATAACTACCCCAATACCTTCTTTAATTCCCTCCCCATATCCTAGAGTCCATATTTTCATTATTAATTCCTCATAAGAATTATTTAGGTATAAACCTAGAGAGGCTCTCTAAAAAAGAGGTAAAATTATTAAATGTGCATATTTGTTTTATTTATTATTAAAAATCTTTAAAACCTTCTTAAAATATGATAATATAATAAAAAAATTATAATACATACATATATTTTATTATGTTAATTAAACAACTTATATCAATCTTCATTTACATCAAATTGGAAACAATATTATCAATCCTGTGTATGGAAGACTACCGCCTCGTGAACCGATGTAATTTGTTTTCAATCACCGCATTTAAAGGATGGATATAATTATGGATTTAAAATATTTATAAGATATTTATTAAATTATTATAATTATTTAATTATTATATCACATATAACTTCTTACTTTTCATTCCATGGGGGGTACGATAACATCGCTCGTGTGTACGTGTGGTCTAAAGCCTCCACATAGCAATGTGAAATTTTTTTCATTTAATTTTTACATGGATGGTAATAATGATGTATTTTATTATTATAAAGAGTATATATGATATAATAATGTTTCTATAAAGTTTAATTATTATTTATTTTCCTTTCATTCTATCTTTTTAGAAAAATGGAAACAGAGTACGTATAACTTATTGTCTCCATAAACTGTGTAATCCATTTTTTGTATCTAACTTTAAAAGATTACTATAAATAAATATATAAATAATAGATATTATATTTTTATCATGTTAAAAAAATTATATATTATGTAACCATGATCAAATTAAAAGGTCCAAAATTACATAACTAAAGCATACATGAAAAATGAAGCAATTAGCACCTCAAACATTGATATTTACAAATAATTAATAATAAATAGGTGATAGAAGACTATAAGTAAATCATATATGGTATGAGATATATGAGTATTGTTTTTTAATATATTTATAATAAACCTATATTTATTTTATAGTATTTTTGGACACATATGATGGAATTTGAAGTTGGGGTAAGGTTTTCTTGTATCACTTTTACTATCGTGAGATATATGCCATATTCACCACTTATTTCATTATGCGGTGTATATAAAGACCCTTTTGATATGTTATATCACTAACCTATTTATCTTTAGGGTATTTAAATTTAAATTTATATTTATATTTTTCATGGTGATTATGATTCAAAAGTTACCAATGTGGAAAGGGTTCATTTTACAATCTCATCATTATTCGGGATTGTTTTTTGTGTCCCCCATAGGGGAATTACTTGATATTTATATCATAAAATTATTATATTTTATTTTATATGTTTATTAATAAAATAATTAATTTAATAGTATGATTATCGACTCTTTAGTACTTATAATGATTAAGTAAAATTTTAAAGAAAAGCTGACTTTATTTCTATCTTTGGTCAAATATCATTTTTCATCAAAATCCATGTTTATAAAAATGTTTTAATTTTTTTAAACCTTTTCCATATAATTTAATAAATAAATTTTTACCCATTTCTAATTTTTTTAAAGTATTTTTAAATAAATCTTCGAGTATTTTTTAAAACAAGGCATGTTTATATTTTACAAAAAATGTTTAAGGGATCTTTCTTTTAACGTGTAAAACATGAACAAAATATTTCTCCACCATGAACACTCAATGTTTTAAATATTATTTTACAAGTTTTAAAATGTTATTTTCAAGGAAAAATATTTTAAAATATTTTGTAAACTTTTTCTAATGAAAATAAAAGAGAAAATTTTATTTTCCTAAAAAATGTTTTAATGGGTTTTTTATGGTATTTCTATTCATCGATGACATATACCTATTATTTTACTTATGATATAGTGGGTATATGTTTTGTTGATATCATCCTTATTAATTATTTGGATGGATTATGATTTGTTCTACAAAGGATGTACAATTTTATTACCATTCACCATATTACTTTGGATGGGTTATGATTGTGTTTATTTGATTGGGGTATGTATTAATATTTCATAAGTTAGTTTACTAATAAAAATTTTTATATTCATTATTTAACCCCTTTAATATGGGGAATGAATTGGCCATAGTAAGTGAGGGGTGGGGGATAGTTATAGATTCCCCCTTGATGCATTGATAGGCCTCATGAGACAAATCTACTGGCCAAATTAGATGGGTTTCTACCCATAGATTTAAGTTTTCATTTGAAGGTTCCTAACATTATGTTTTATATGGAAAGCATTATGCATTCCCTTATTATGATATTATTTATTTTCATGTGATTATTAGATTATTTATAATATTTAGGGATAAGTTTCAAGATTATATGATTATTTATATAGATTTATTTTATTATCATTTATTTCTTCCATTTTATACTCATTTTATTGATTAAATGACATATATTTAAGTTATTTAGCTTTCCATATTTATTATGCTAATTTATTCATGATTTCTTCCGTTGTAATCTTAACTATATAGAGCATCTGATCCCACCCCATTTTAATGTTTCATTTTACCCATGATACTATGAAGTGTTTTGTGATGATATACAGGGATCCGCTATGAGGAATAATGGAGTTATAAAATAAAACACTTTTTGAATTTTATGTTTTCTATTTTACTGTGAATTTAAAGTATGTATCAAGTATACCAAGACTAATAAACTATTAGGTCTATCGGGTTGAAACTCCTTATATCTAGTTCCAACATAATAATGTAACCACCATATCCGGGATACTGGTTCGGGGTCTTTACATTTGGTATTAGAGGATGTTTAGTAAAACCTTGAAAACTAGATTTTGGAAAACAAATAGTTTAAGAAACATAAACTTATGAGAAGCATTGAGGATATGTAGTAAAGAATATACTTATTTTTTTAAGGTATATATTATGTTTTTTTTATCTCTACGTCCAAGTATGTATATTAAAATTAGATGTGGTACTAAAACATATATACCTAGGGGTAATAAGTCTGAAAAAGGTGCATTGGTCTTGAAATGAGTGTTACCTGGTACAAGACAATAGGACTTACTATGCACCTAGTTTGACACTCCTAGAGGATCTGCATGGGTTAATTCAAATTTTATTTACAAAAAATCATGGAGAATTTAAAAAATGATAACCATGAATAGCCTAGGTTAAAACTAGGGTGTCTTAGATTTAAAATAAGGTTTCATGATGTAGACATCTGATAAATTATTCATCATGACTATCTAATTTCCTACTATGATTAGTGTTTCTCATACTATGGTTTTTTATTTTAGTCAACATATAGAACCATAAGAAAATGGTTTAACATTGAATGTGATAGATATTATGTTGATGAGAAACCAAATGATATGATGACTGGGGTAAAGGATATAGTGATTATTCCCAATCAATTATCAAAATATATGATTAATAAATTTTACCTTAAAAATTTATCAAAATTACCAAATAAGATAATTATAGAGTGAATTAATAGCTTTAATAGTGGAGACCATGGAGGAAATAAGCCTTGATTTACTTCATTTTATAAATATGTAAAGACATTCCTAGTATAGTGTCCAAAATTAATAGTTAAATGTATTATTTATGGAAAAGGAGTACAAAAAATAAGTAATTTTCTATGAAAAATGAAAACTTTTGTTAACTTAATGGATGGGAATAATGGTATACCTAAGATATTATCAATGTTTGAATATTTTAAATATTTAAATTATTGAATTTTGAAAATATATGTAATAGGGGGAAATCTCATAAAGAGAATCAGCAAGGTTTAAAAAGTAATAGTTAAATTGCTGATAATGAAGAGACTCTAAATCGAATACGAAAGGAAGGAGGTATTAAGAATAAGATGGTGAATCCTAGTTGAGGTTTTAAGAATGATGTGAAAGGATTAATGTGATATTTTTTTGGATTCATTAATTATGTTATAGGAGTATTTTAACAATGACATTCTAGTTATAATAATTATGAAATGTATAAGGATTTTACTACAGTACTTTTTCTTTAAGGATTTGAGAACATATGTGGAATGGCACCAATGAACAAGAAAAGTGATTTAGTGCCAAGTTGAACTTAATTTAAAACACATGATTAGGTTAAGATAACAATTGATATATTCTCTATATTGAGATAATAATAATAAAGTGATGTTTATGGGATAGTATTGGTGACATTTAAATTGGTTAGTAATTTGATGGTTTATGTTATCTTTGTTGGAGTTTACTGAATGCATGGATTTATGGAATATATTCAAAAATTAGATACTTTATTTTTGGAATCATTCATGTTTTCATTAATTTTTTATATTAATCAAGATATTTACATATTTTTAATGTGACATTAAGAGACACTATATATTATCTGGGGAATATAATGTTTATTTAGTGACCTTCCTTCTAAATTTGGATAGACATATTTTGGATCATCCTTAAGGTTAACTATTTATATAATGGATTAAGATAAACTTTGGTTTTTATTATTTAAATTTATTAAAACATTTTGGTTTTAATAAATATAGGAGGAATAGATTGTTACTCTTTTATAGATCTTATTATCCATTAAAAGTTAATTGTAGTGGTTTAGAAATAAAAATATTATTTTTGGATATTTATTTCTTGTAGTAAGACATGAAGTGGACATTCACTAAAGCACAACCAAAGGATAAAATTGTACCTATAAAATAAAAATATATTGAGTAAGTATATTTCCATATATTCTTATTTAGTAAATGAATTCCTTGATTCAAGGAAAATGATCTTGAAACAAAAATGTTATCCTAATACCTTCATATCTAAGGAACTAATGGTATTTTCATCCTTTATAAATTTAAGATTTTGAGGTCCTTAACCTTTCATCAATCAATCACTTTATTGTGATTAATGATATATATCACTCAATAGTTATTTACAATTTTCTTTTAGGTCAATATATTCACTTCCCACCAATGTTCTTCTACATGGAAACCTGGTTATGTGACATTCTAGAGGACCTTTGTAATTCCCTTTCTCTCTTGTCAAGTAGATGTTTTATTAACCCCTTTAATGATTAGGGTTTCTAGTAATGTTTTTCTCATATTTTAAACCCTATATTACTATGATTGAGATTAAATTGTGCAGAAAAAATTTAATTAAGGGGTTATAATGTAACACTTTGATATTTTAAGAGGAACATCACATTCTATAACATGTATGACACACAATAACTATGCATTCAATTCTACCTTTCAATTCAATTCTTAATAATGACACTATATGATGAAATATTGCTTATTATCATAATACCCTATATTCTTATTGTCAAATCACAAGAAATCCAAATCAAATTTCAATTGAAAGCATTATTGGGGTCATCACATGATTCCACATTATAAGATTCCAATTTTTAGGATTTTGCACCAACCTGATTGAAAATTAACTTATCCCCTGATATAAACGTTATTATTGTATTGTATTAGGTGGAAATCATATCCAATATCACAATACATTTAAAGGATCCTATAATTTTTAGTTCTGTTATTCTCTTTTCAACCAAAATTCTATATTTTACCATTAATCTAAATAAACACCATCAATTTTTGTTTCATTTTGAGATAATTTATACATGTGATCTTACCACATATGAATGATGTATCAAAAAATAAACCAAGTATATTAATTAAAAATCTAGTGTAGGAAACATGAGATCAATATCAAAATATCCTTACTTTCCATTACACTCACCTACTTTCATAAGATACATATAGTTACACTTTTTAGCATATACAAAGAAACTCCTCTTGTGAACTCATCCACACCATGACAACACAATTATTAAAAAACATGTACTACATAGAGTGGGAGTCATATCATATATCGTCATTACATATCTTATCTAAACCCCAATATATATATTAATTTTGAAAATTGATATAACTTTGTCGAAATTGATTTTTAATTTCATACACTGGGTGTATTTTCTTTGGTTGATAAGGACTCCACTTTTGGGTCTATATATCTAAACTTCAACTAATATTTTCAAATTCATACCTAAATATAAAAATAATACTCTTCATGATAGTCATCCAATTCTAGTAGGTTTTTTATATCCTAAATATATTCATATTTTATCATATTTTAACACAAAACAGATAAATCATGAAAATAGTTTTTGTTGTTTCTTCTCTATCAAGGTGTCAATTTTTATCTTCATGGTAGGATTCCATTGAATGATTTATGATCATGAAACCAAAACCTTATTTGGAAAATGATTCCACTTATGATATAAATTTTAATTTTTATAATACTTCTTATTTTCCTCATGTACTCTATATCAACCTCATGTAAGATACCACTCATGTATATTTTTACTACTCTATTAATTGTAACTTTTGAACATTCCTCAATAGCACTTTTAACTTTTGATGTCACCTCCTAATGTCCCATATATATACTGAAACTCAAACTCATTAACAATAGATTTTTTATTTAAATATATTGTTATAGGGGAATATAAACATTCCTCAACTAGAGGAAGATGGTGAATCATTATATATCACCACCATTCCTTGATCCTTTAGTTTTCAATCTATCTTCATATGTAATATGGCTTTGATAAAATATAACATCACTTTAAATTACTTGGGAATTTTATTTTATTCATTTCCAAAATCACATGATTTTATTCCCAACATACTCTTTTTGATAATGTTCTCTTAGAATGAAACTATATTTACTTTTCTTTTCCAAACATTCTTACTACCATGTTTTTTCTGTAAAAAATCATTATATTTTTTAATAGATAAATTTCTTTGAGATAATTATGTTATAAGATAATTCTCAGTTTTAATAACATATACCTTCAATTATTATTTCCAAATCCTCTTCATATCATTCTTGCAAAGTTTTTCAAACAATATATTTCAAAATCCACAAAAAAACTCTTTCAGCATGATGCTCTTATTTAACCAACCTATGAAATCTATTTATCAAAATAATTTATTTATAACTAAAAAACTCAATATTTGTAATTTTAAACAAATTAAAATTCTCTTTAAATTTCCACTAAATACTTGGTCATCATAGTAAGAATGTTTAGATTTGAATCTATACTTTCACTTTTTTGTTTGGTGACTCAATTCTATTAATTTTCCATCAATTTCAGAACATGATATATATTTAAATGCATCATTGAAATAAATGTAATTATATCCATGCATTACATAGTAAAATAAAATTTCCTCATACCTTATTTTGGAACTCATTACTTTATCTTTACTTCTTGTAAGGATCTTTCTTAAAAAAAATCTACCACATACACATTTTAACCATCTCTTTGAATTTGAATATCTTACTTGATTATTGAGGGTTAATAAATACTATTATAGTTTTTGGATAATATCATGATTATAATTTATAGAGATAATATTTTCATCATTTTTCATGTGTTTTTTAATGATTTAATCCCTTCAAATTTAAAAAAATCAGCTGATTTTTATCATTTTTTGATTTTTGGTGAATTTTGGGCTAAAATGTGAAAATTTCTTAATTATGGAATTTTAGCAATTTTATATCACTTATATATTTCAATTATAAATTTTTCATTATTTATCCAAATGGATTGATTATTTTTTTAGGATTCATTTATCTTTAGGATGAAATTTATTCTTCTATAACTAGAGCTCATTCAAACTTCAATACGTCCAAAAAAATAAATCATGTTTAAAAAAATCCCAATAGAATTCACCCAACCACATTAAAATAGTAATATATTATAATATATAACTAAAAATGAGGTGATTACTAATTTAAATTAAATATGACTTGATGTTTCCTAGGTAAGTTAAATTTCATGGAGAAATTGGATCATTAATGCAACTATTGAATGTGACAAAGTGGATGAAGATGAAGGGTATCTTCAGCCAAAAAACATATGATTTAGTAATTCAGAAATAAATTTTCTTAATCATGAAAAAATTAATATAAAATTTTAGTTTTGGAATAAATATTAATTATAAACCATAGTTAAGAAGAAACCTTAGTAATTTTCGAACTTCTAGAGGAGGAAACGGAGAATAATTTTGGTTGATAAATTCTAGAGGATAAATTTTTTACTTTCCTTTTTCCCTATTTTGTACTTATTAAGTTTCTTAATGACTTATTCTTCCCCCTTATTCTCTATTAACCTTTATATATAATGTTAAACTTATGATTTAATGGGGAAGAATAGATTTTATTTTTGTAATTCTTAAGTTCTTGAACTTCATGTAATAAAAACATTTTCTATCTTCTGAAAACTTGATTTCAATTTCTAATAGAAGAATTTATTATCAAGTACCATCATATTTGATTCTAGATTATATTTTTGTTATTTCTTTGGTCAATAATCATTGTCTTCATTTTCTAGGTTATAGTTTTTATATGATATAATAGACCAATACTTAGGGGTGATGTACTCGCTGATCATCGATATGTGTATGAGGGGTTATGAATATTCTTGATTTTTTGGGAAAAAAGACCCAATAGGGTATTTCCCATGTCAATTAAGATTATTTTCTACAAATATCTCACACATAGTAAGGATAGTAGAATGATTTATGATCTTATAAAGGTTTAGTCTCACCTTCACTATTTTACCAAGGGTGTGACAGGAAGCGATCATAGAATCTCACTTTAATTGTCTTAATAAAAGAGGATTGGAGAAATTAGAACATGATTATAATTGAAATTAGAAAAATAGAATAACCTCTTCACCCTTATCATATAATATCTTTCATCCTATTGTTTAATTACTTTATTGTTTCATTACTTTATTTTTTTTTAAATCAAAAAATTGCAAAAGCACCCATTTTTTCTATAACTAAATGTGACATCTTTATTGTCATGTAATACTTTTTGAAGGAAACCTAGGATAACCACTACATGAAATTTTTTACTCAGTAAATACTTTTTTTTATACAACCC
The DNA here is from genome assembly GCA_963277665.1 of Viscum album. Classification (NCBI taxonomy): domain Eukaryota; kingdom Viridiplantae; phylum Streptophyta; class Magnoliopsida; order Santalales; family Viscaceae; genus Viscum; species Viscum album. Next base: position 601,191,632 of record OY728136.1, on the reverse strand, counting down.
ATGAAAATAATGTTTCAAAACATAGAGTTTTTTTTAGGTAGAAAATTCTAACATTCTAATTCTGACATTTTAAAATATTTTATTTTTATTCATTTAAAAATAAAAAATCAAATCTTTATCCATGATGTATTCAAATTAAAATTATTATGCATGGATTGATTAATCACTGGTGAAACATAAATAAGAATAAGTTCACAAGTATCATAAATCCTGATTGGAAAATATTTGTGAAAAAATGAAAAAATTGGGGAGAGAAATAGAGTGGAAAGATAAATACGTACATGCATCCCAAGAGTAGCTGCTAGAGTCTAAATAAGAACAATAACTACAAAAAGTGGTGTAAGATGTATACCTACTCTTCATTCAAGTTTAATAACCTGAGGAGTCCTTAATGGGATTAATAAGAGATTAATTTTTCATAAATCAATCAATGTTTGAGGATATTGATGAAGAATTTTTTCTTTCTAATGTATAAATGGGAGATTAACAAGATCTGAATGACTTCTATAATGAATATGAGGTTTATTATGACATACTTATCCTCAAAAACATAAAAAAGATATAACCTTTTTATATCTTCATATATTTGGAATAATAATAAACCACTCTAGTGGTAGAATGTGAAGAAAATATGGAGGATCTTGAATACCTACCTCTATCCGGTGTAGTTAAACTCCAAGAATCACTTCCCACTAAGATAGTAATTGAGTTCGAGCTAATTAAGGGAGATAATTGTTTCTAAAATATTTTCATTCTTGTTTTATTGAAGGTAAATTGATTATTACCACCCATTTTATTAAATTTTCATAATAGTATAACACTTATATTGACTTAGAGGATGAATAAGAATAAAAATATGATTCGCCTGAAGAAGAACACCTAGATCTCCCTGAAATTTTTAAATACTTATTAGAGTGGGTACATGAGAATATTAATTTTCTTTGTCTGAGTAAACCAAGAAAAAAGATGATAAATTTAAAGGGAAATAATTTGATATTGAATCTTCAAGTTTTAATTTTATTCAAATATAATTTCACTCTGAATTTCTATTTGACTATTATTTTTATCCAGCATTCCTTGAGAAAGCACTACATAATGAATAGGATGTATTTCAAGTGGAAACCAAGAAAGATGACTCATTCTTTATCCTACCCCCAAAATGTATGATTAATATCATTAAAATAGGTAGTATTTTATATATTATATCTATGGATTCCTTTACAAAAATGAATAAGTTCGAGTGGTAAAGAAAAAGTGTTGGTGGTTCATCTCAATGAAAATCCACCCACCATTAGATTGGGCATAACCTGCTGGAACTACCCATCTAGAGGTTGTCGAATCCCAGGTCCCACTTTGGGGGTAAAAACAATATTTATCTTTCATTACTTTACCTTTATCTTTTTTTCTTTCAATATATTATTATGTATTCTTTTATTCTTTTTCTTATAGGTTTTCAATGAGCGACACTTAGGAGATTAAATCAGTGTTACACTGCCAGTAAGTCAGGTTTTACCTATCTTTTACACTTTATTTTTTATGTTGTAATTAAATTAAAATATTTATTACATGTTTATTAAAATTGAATGAATTAATTACACCACATCAGTTAACTATGGTGTAGGGAACCTCTGTAGTTTAGGATTTTCAAATTTCATTTTTTCTTTTTTTTTAATCTTTTTCAAATTTTTGTGTCTTTATTTTTCAATTTGTGGGTGTTTTAGAAACTTTTTATATCCAATTATTATATTTTTCATTTTTAAAACCCATTTAAATGATTTAACTAATTCATAACATGAAACTGAATATAAATTAATTCTAGAAATATCCTTGATTCATGTTTAAAACTTTATGAATTTCATAAATAGTATTCTGATTTTTGAATCCCATGCCACATATCACTTTCTTTGCCTAGGAAATTACATTCCCAAGAGTCTTCTAAAACTTTTTACATATTCTCCAATAAATTCATCTCATTTATTGGGAGAATCAAACCACACTTTCTTTAACCAACATTTTATTTATTCCTATAAAGATATGAGGGTTTAAGGTACTTTTTTTAAAAAATATTGAGGATTTTTTTTATTTTAAATCCCCCTTTACAAGAGAATAATTTTTATAATAGCCTTAATTATAAATTTAGTCCTTATATCCATTATAATCCATGATAATCATGTTATTTTATCCATATTAAAAGACAATTTTCCCTATCCAACCTTCTCTTGAATTGAAATTTCTTGATCAAGTTGAACTTCGGTGTGGGGGGAATCTGTTTTGTGGTGTGATACATCAATTTTTGATACATTGGGTAGAAAATAAAATGCATAAAATAATATTTTTCTGATTAAAGATTCTTTTTTTTAATTTTTTCTCATCTTTAGATTTCTTGAAAAAATAATTTATGCCTCTCTAGAGCTTCCAAAGGAGAAAGAATGTTCTTCCAATATAGAGATTTCAAAAAAAAAGGATAAGAGAAATATTATTTTTTCTACTAAAATGTTTATGGTTTGGGATGTCCATGATATATTCAAATATTATTAGATCTGATTTTCTTCTAAGGGGGTGAGGAACATACCATACTTTAGTAATAATTAGAATCATGTAGTTTTTCTTCAAAAGTAACCAAATCCTCTTTATTCAGCCTTAGAATTTTTGACATATAAATCCTAACTACCAAAAGCCACTAAGAAAACCTAAAAATTAAACATGATATTCACATGTCCTTGACTCACATTGGGTGAAGATTTAGGAATTTACCAAGGCTATGGTGACTCTTTCGTGGGTTTGGATGAGAAAATCCTTGTTGAAAATTGACATTTTTGATATGAGAGAAAATTCATGTGAGGTAGGTGTTTTGTGTATATGGTAAGATAAATGCAGAGGAAATATATTAAATTATTTGAATGGAAAAAATTAAATAATTATTTTTTAGGATATATGATATAATTTTTTTCTTTTTTTCAAATTGGTTGATCCCGTGGGTATGTGTTTTCAATTTTCTTTGATTTTATTTTGATGCTTACTTATCCTGGAGTCCAAGTTAAAAGTGTGGTTAAATTGATAAATATAATATTTTAATCATTTTCATGTTTTTTTAAATGATTTATTACCTACCAATTTAAAATTTTGAGCATATTTGTATCATTTTTGGTTTTTGGTGAATTTTCGGCTAAAATGTAAAAATTGGTTAATTCTGGAATTTTAACATTTCAATAACACATATGTATTTGGATCATAAATTTTTCAATATTTATCCAAATGGAGTGATAATTTTTTTAGGCTTCATAAATTCATTTCCATAAAATTATTATTTTGGATCTAAAGCTTATTCAATCTTGAACAGGTCCAAACAAATCAATCACGTTTAATAATATTTATGACCAAAAGAATGGATCCCTCATCATTAAAATGAGATATATCTCAGGATAAAGTCTCTCAAATGAAGTCATTTTAGTAATAAATGAAATATTAATTTATTTATCTTTTGTAAATTAATTTATATGGATAAATTTTCTGATTAATATATCCATTGAACACACCAATTTGGAGGAAGATGAAGGGTCTATTTATCCTTAAAAAGTGTGATTGAGTAATTATAGAATAAATTTAATTACACATTTCTAAATCCATTGAAATTTTTAGGTTCAATAGAAAAGAAAATTTAGAACAACTTTTAAGAATAAATATTGGTTATTTGTAGTCTTATAGGGCCATAAATGGTTCAACATTCAATAGACATATTTTAGAGGATAAATTTTCTGGTTTCTTTTTCGTTATGATGTTCTTATTAAGTTTTGTAATTATTTATTCTTACTCCTTATTCTTGGATAAACTTCTTATAGAGGGGTAAAATTTTGAGTGATATGATAAATGGATGTTTTCTTTTTTTAATAATTTATTTATTTCACTTGATATAATAAAAATATTTTATCTCTTATGAAAAGTTGATTTCAATTTCTAATAGTAGTTTTTCTTATCAAGTATGATCATATTTTTTTTAGATTATATTATTGTTATTTATTTATTCAATGATAATTATCTCCATTTACTAGGTTATTATTTATATATGATGGAATAGATCTGTACATAGTGGTTAATTACTCGGTAATCATCAGTATGTGTGGGAGGGGTAGTGGATATTCTTGATTGTTTGGGATAAACAAGATCTTATTGGGTATTTAAAAAGTTAATTTAAGGTATCTGTGGAAAATAATTCATACATAGGAAGGAGAGTATATTGAGGTAAGATCTTTTCAAGTTTTACTCTCACCATATCTATTTTACCTATGGATTGATAGGAAACGATTGTTTAATATCACTTTAATTGGATTAGTAGAAGATGATTAGATAAATTAGAACTATGATATCATTGCAATCAAAAAACGGAACTTCAAATGATAAACCTTATCATATAATTGCTTTTAATATCTTTATTTGTTATTTATTTTGTTTCATTTATTACTTTTGTTTTCAAAATCAATCAATTTCAAAAAACACCCCTTTTTTCCTATAATTAAAGATGATAGCTTGATTGTTGTTTGCTCCTCTCTAGAGACATCCTAGGTTAACCATTACAATAAATTTTTAACATAGGAAATTATTGTTTTTTCCATACACCATTATAGGTATATGTCAATAATTTATATCTTTATTTAGTCACATCCCACTATGCATGTCATACTCCATTACATGATAAATTATATCCCACATGTCAATGTTCTATTTTATATTTTAGTTTTTATGGGTAATATAATCTTTAATGATTTTCTTTTCTTACTTTACACATTGATTATTCTTGAAAAAAAAATTCATTTATTTAGTAATATCATATTTCATATCCCTTGTTCTTTTAACATCAATTGAGTCAAGGACCACCTCCTTGTAACAATCTTTGAGATTTTGTACTCTTGAGTAAATATTCTAAAATTTCTTAGAGTGGTAATAATTCTTTTCCATTATATTAGTAGTCACTTAATCTTGAAAATTATTTTGGATTTTAAACTTTAAAACTTAAATTTTTAGTTCATTTACATGGATCTATTGAGGATTATTCTCCTATTTCAACTTCGTGTTTTCTTCTTGAAGATTTTAATATATATATTCTAATAAGTGGGTAGCTTCTTCATTTGGAAATCTTGATATATATTCATCATAAGTGGATCCAATATTACTTGGGATATCAGGATAATTTTCCAATACTACAACATCATTGAATAAATTAATAGATTCAAAATCAGAATCATTTGTACCTTCCATTCAAAATCTACACGAGTCATCTATATAAGTAATGATTTTACCAAAAATGAATTCCCTTATGTGGAGTTATATTAGATTTATTCTTCTTCCTCAAATTATTTCTCTCTTTTATATAACAAGAAAAATTTCATGGTATAATTGAACTTGACTAAAAAACCAATCAAATCAATTCAAATAAAAATAAAATTATTAAAAGTAACCTACACCATGATACTAATTATTCAACCTATATGGGAATTTAGTGAGAGATACACTTAGAGGGCCCAAATCAAGGTATAAAACTCATTGTAATTTAATCATTATTTCATAAAACTCTCACTACACTATATGATCTTTACCTCATAATTATTAGTGTTATACATTATTTATTCTCCAAATAATAATGATCTATTTTTTATTCTCCATGTTTTTATCCCTTAATTAGTTTTTTCAATTATATATTCACCCAATATCACAAATTTATGATTTTAAGAATATAAACAATGCATTCATATAGAAAAAAATTATTTTACATGTTTCACCCACACTATGATATAAGAAGTATCATTTAGTCGGTAGTGTGTTGATGCGCTAAAATTTACTAAACTCTCTATTTGGTTATGGGATTATACTAAGGAACTCTTTACCTATGATAACTCCCCTTAAAAGGTTTTTTAATGTCTATATACCTTCTAAGAAAATCTCTATTCACCCCTCTCTATTACTCTCTTATTCAATAAAATATTGCCACATTGGCATGAAATAAAATACAAAATAACTTAAATGTTGTTATTGAACCATGTATGGGTGAGTTCCTATGCTCTCCATGTTGTTCCATTATAGACCTTCTATGAATATCTCCATGAACCACTTTATAACATTTCCATGAGTCATCATGAAAACTCTTTTTTCTATATTGAAAAGATCTTCACTAAGTGCCATTATTCCATAATTTTCCACTATTATATCTCAAATTAGATATATCAATATCAACCTTATTCTTCTTATCCTCACATAGAAGGGGAAACCATTAATTTATAGAGATATATATATCTATAATTCTAAAGAATACTTTTCTCTATTCCTAGTAAAATTATCCTTGTTTCCCTCATTAAATATCTCTAATACTCCATAATTAAATGGGCATGTTTGTTCAACATTATTCACTAAATACTATCCATTCTCCTAGATTTAATCCCATTATTTCCTTCATTAAATATTGGATATATAAATATGGAAGCTTAATGAGCCAAAATCTTCATCCTATTCCCATAATTTTCATTGAGTGGCCTTCATATCCTTTTAAAATATTGAACATATACTTTGACCTCCATGTGCACCTCAATGGCATGCCATCTTCCTTCTGGGAATGCAATCAATATATTCTAGTTTTCACATATATCACCCAAAAAATACATTGTGATGAAATCTTCATGGATCCTTCTTGGTTAGTAAACCATGGTGTAGATCTATTCATCATGGCATGATCCAATAAACTATATATTAATATCCCATACACTAATATTCATGGAGTACCATTCATTATTTGATATATTTTTCATTTAATTCGTATAATCCTTGAAATAGTTTGGATTCCCTTCCTCTACATGAATTATTATTATTTATTCCCATCATGGCATAGATTTTCTGCACATAATTTGGCCAAATCTTTATCTCCCAATTAATTTTATGCATACGATTATAGCTTCAAAACTTGACTAAATTTCCTAGTTGGGACCTATATTAATTTTATTTATTGGTTTAATGACCATTATGTATCAAAGTGAGTTTGTTTTTCCTTTACTGAATTTCTATTCCTTTTTTACTAGTAACTCATTCACATATGATTGGATGACCTTTACATATATAGGGTGATAGTTCTCTATAAATTTATATATTCAGTTTTTATAAAATCTTTTAGCACATATGTAACAGGAAGACTCTATGCATTGTCCATATTATACCATTTATTACAATATAACTATTATTTATCAGTATATTTACCTTTAAGTGTTCACATCCATTTCCATTTATTCAGTTTGTACATACTCAGTTACCCTTATGTATTTCATTGGTGAACTTACATAACAAGGGTGATTCTCCATAATTTTCCCATTTTTTGATATTCTTTAATAGAAACATTTATTAATAGAGCATAATTAATCTTATTTAACGACTCATGTACTCACCCATTATTATCTTCCCTTTCCAAACTATTACCTTTATAACTCTAACACCTCTTCTAAATCATTGAAATGTATATCATGAACTCTTGAATAACTTTCTAAACTACAATATTCCTTCATAAAATCTATAGGTTATTAATTTTGATAAAATCTAGACCTTATTCACTTATAATTTTAGAAAACATTTTTAATATCAATATCTTCATATTTTGAAACCACAAAAAAATTGGTAACGTCAACTTAGCCTTCTAGAATAATGTTTGGAATGACATCTTTAGTGGTTAATATAACCCTACTTCAATACTTTTGTTTCCAATAAATCCAAATCTTCAACTTCACCATTGGGATTTAAATAATATAACAATGTACATAATTAAATTATCTCATGCACAATGCACAAGTTCATGATGAATGATAGTTAAACTATAGTTTAAAACCATTTGAAAAGTAATATCATATTTTAATATCATTTAGGAAATAATGAGGTGAGGGATATTACAATGATGTTGGGGCTAATGTATCACATATATTATAACATATTCAAAAACACATATTGTTTGATGCCATGGTTTATTTCCATGATACATGGTTTTTCACTTATACTAGGTAAATCCGGCATGAAATTGTTTCTTAGTAAAAATTAATAACATGTACATTAATCATATATTATAAGGGTTTGAAACTTATCAATGATAATGGGTTATATATTTTAAAGCTATTTAAGTGGTTATATTATGTAGGTTTCTATCATATGATAAATATGTTAATAATATGGTTTGTGAATATATGATAAGGTCTATTATGTTGTTTCATTCAAATTTATGTGGTACAGAATATTATGTCATTTAGTTTGAGTAGATATAACTAGAACCACAAAGTGACATGTTTCTAAAAACATATTGAGTGTGGGGATTATGTATGAATATATCTGGTTTGGAATTTTCAGCGATAAGATGGTGAAATAATTGGAAGTTACATGAATAAAGAAATTTTTTATGTATGATAATAGTTTTTGTACTGGAGTAACCATGTGAGACCTCAGTATAGCTAGGTGATGGAGTGAGTATTACACTAATAAGTATTTCTAGGAATATGAATATTTAATTTAATAGACACGCTATTTTATTGGGTGTGGTGGAATTTCATGGGATCTTTAACATAAAGGGACCTTATATTAAATGGATTACATGATTGACCATGCTTTTAGTACCCATAGTATAAATAGGAGCAGCATAGGGGCATATTATATGGAAATGTAAAAAATGGAATAATAGTGTGACTGAAATTGTAAGAGAAATTATAATTGGTAAAACTACCCTTAAGGGTCTAAGAACTTGAAAAAATTAATCTATTAAGTGAATTAGTATAACCTATGAAAATTTTAAACACAACAATAAAGTAGGTCTCCTTGGTGAAGGATGAGGTCTTGTAAATGGGGACATATTGAATCATGGGAGCAAGTTTCATCACTAGAGATAGGTAAAATATCCTTTAATTTATGAGGGAATTATGAGAATATCCATTTCCAAACCTACATAATAATTTTACTTAAAGTAATACCTTCATCAATGTTTAAGTTCTGGACCCTGAAAAAATATCCCTTCTCGATGGTATTAATCATAAAACCATTGGATAACCAAAACTCATCCCTATTCTCCCTTATCTCTTAGGTTTTGATTCTTAAATAAGTAATAGGAGTTCATAAGGGGATTTTATAAGGTGTTTCATACTAATACATGGTTATTTTTATCTCTTTTTTAATCCCCATTTTAGTTTATTTTTTCATGTATTGGAAATTAGAGTCCAGAAATCTATTTATAATCAAAGGAACTATAGTTTCCAATCCTAGATATTGGTGTGTGGTAAGACCTTATCATAGTGTGAACTAAGATTCACCTTTTATTTGATAATACTTCACCTTATCACACACTAAGATTTATGTTTGGTATATTGATCCTTCACTATATAGTGTATTAGACCTCCAAAATTTTATGAACTTCTTTTTAAAAAATGACTATAACTTTTTATATGGGAATTTTTTTATCTCTTTGAGATTTAAAATTGAATCTAACATAATAATGTGCCACATGGCTACTAGGAATAACCATATAAAGTATAAATAACTACTAAAATAAGTCTATAATGATTTTATAATTGTATCTTATGTATAAAATATGTGAATAATATTTTATTCAGTGACAGATAGCATCCATAAACTACTCCTAAGAAAAGTTATTTTCCAAAACATCACCAGATACAAAAATATTTTTAAAAAAACCTATATTCCCCATTTTTTAAGAAATTAGAATGTACATATATATCTAATTATCATCATTTTCATGGAGTGAGATACTGAAATAGTTTAACTTGACTTAGGTAATCTATGTGAGGATATTTTCACAGTCTTCATAGAAAAGTATATGGTATAAGTTTTGGTGCCTATAAATCCCCCCCAGAATGGGATTCATTGAAATAAAGGAATCCAATTTTTAGTGAAGTTATACGACTCTTTTATATTCCTTACACAAAAAAACAAGTCAAGTTATTCTTATGGATCTTATCTTTAACTGAGAGTTGGTTAAGACATTAATTCTAAATCATGTTATGCTTATTTTTGAATCTCATTTCACTATGTTCCTAGATATGAATCTGTAGAAATATTATCTTTTTGATGAGTATGTTAAATCTAGTATTTTATTCATAATAATTAATAACCATGTATTGGGAGGCATAAGAGTGATACAACAAGTATTTTCTTTGATATGGTAACGATCCATGAGTTTGTAACACAAGGTTATTTAAATTCACTATAAAGAATGCTTTGTTAATTTTTTAAAATAATGGTTCAAAATTTTTTATTTATTGACGTAAAATATCTAAATATTAATTATCTTTGAGGTATATACTCTTAGGAAAGTATATATAGGATGTATTATATCAAATTATTACATCATCATAAACTAAGGTTAGTCTAAAGGATAAAATACATGAATTTTATTTCCTCTAAAATTTTCCCAATTAGACGGATATAGGTGGGCCATATTTTGGGTGCAGATGTTATCATCATGAAAAACATAATTATGAACTATGTAATATAGTAATATATCCTACTTTTTAATACTTGTAAATAATTCATATTTTTTTAGTATCATTCTTAGTTATTAATTTACTTAACAATATTTCTTAATGTGATCTTATAATGATCATATTTTGGAGGTTTTTTGAAAGATGAGTTATTAAGAATTTGGATTCATTTTAAGGAAATTTAAAAAATTTCATTCCATAATAGTTTTTTCACCACATGACCCGAGTGAGGATAAAATATTGGTTAAATAATATTGAAGCCACATCTACTCCCTTGAGATACACACCGTGAATGGGCATGATCATATGAACATAATTGAAATAATGAGAGCTCTATGCCCAGACACTGAAATCAAGGTGTAGCCTAAGAGCTTAGAAAATATAAAATGAGATAACCACTAGCCATCCAACTAGTTCAAGGCTCTCAGTAGTTGTAAAAAACCTCAACAGCTATGCTAGGTTGAGATACCAAGACAATAATCAATCGTTATGTGGGAATGATTTAGACATGTTATAGGTTATTTGAGTTACTTCTATATATAATAATGGATATGATATAAGTTAGTATCATGATAATATGATGAATCGAATGAAAATATATCACTTATTAAGAGGTTCTCAAAAAATTATATTTTTAAAGTAGGATGTGTGATACAGTCACTGATCTATAGGAGTGTTTTGAGGAGTGAAAATTAGGTCATGGAAAAACTACAAAATATAGAAAATACAAAATTATGAAATAATCCGTAAGTTTAATTGAAGTATTTTATAGGGTTCATTAAATAATAAAGTATTGTTTATTTTTATTTTTATTCATTCAATTTTGTTGTTAATTATTGATTAATGTGCTCTGTCTAAGTCTTTCTTCAATGGGAGCCCTGTCATAAGGTTTAACAAGCATGTGTATATGGTTCATCAAGGAAGATCGTATGGTTTTTTACTTATCCACTGAATAATTTCATAGCTATGATGTCAAAAATGATGTCTCACTATGATATTTTTTATAAATACATCTAGAAAAAGCTACAAGGTGATGCATAGTTGTCAATGGTGATTGAGCTGCACACTGGAGAAGTTGATTGAAGTAGGGAACATCTTAGGTATAGAAGGACACAAAACATGTTCTCCCAAGTCTAGTGCTAAAACAATTGCATATTTTTATCTAAATAAATTATTTATCAACAATAAAAAATATATTATCCTTAATTTTATAAGGGTATTTTTGTTCTAGAGATCTGAAGTAATAGAAAAAAAATTAAAAACCTCTCTCACTGAAATATACATTTTTTATAATCTAAATACCTCGAGAATAACTTTAAAACATAAAATATTACTTCAAAAAATATATAGGTTCCTCATTTGGATAACATTTAGAACTTCTTAACTTCCATTTTTAGAAAACATTTATAATATCCATATCTTTACATTTTGAAACCATAAAATGTTTTGGTGACATCAACTTATCCTTCTATAATAATGTTTGGAATGACATATTCATTGGTTAATCTAACCCTACTTCATTAATTTTGTTCCCAGTAAATCCAACACTTCAAATTCATCATTGGGATTTAAATAACATAAAATTGTACAGAATTATATTATATCATGCACAATGAACATATTCATGGTGAATGATAGTAAAATAATATTTTAAATAAATTTGAGAAGTAATATCATATTTTAACATCATTTAGGAAATCATGGAGTGAAGGATATTACAATGATGTTGGGATTATTGTATCACATCGATTATAACATAATAAAAGCCCTATAGTTTGATTCTATGGTTTAATTCCATGAGAAATGGTGTGTCACTTATACTAGGTAAATGAGGCCTTAAATTTTTTATTAGTAAAAATGAATAACATGTACATTAATCATATATGAGAAGGGTTTGAAACTTATCATTGATAATGAGTTATATTTTTTAAATTTGTTTAATTGGAATTATCATTCATTTTTTCATCATATGATAAATAATTTAATCATATGGTTTATGAATATATTATAAGGTTTATTGTGTTGTTTCATTCAAATTTATGTGGTATGGAATATTATGTCATGTAGTTTGAGTTCATATAACCAGGGGAAAAGTGAAATGTTCTGAAAAACATCCTGACTGTGGAGCTTATGTATGAATATATCTGGTTCATAAATTTTAGAGATAATATAGTGAAAGTGTTGGAAGTTCCATGAATTTTGAAAAAAAAAATTATGTATGACAATGGTACTTGTACTTGAGTAACCCAATGATACCCAAAAATATATAGGTGATAGTGTTAGGATTACACTGAGAAGGAATTATAAGAGTTTGAATATTTAATTTAATATCCACACTAGAATATTGGGTGATGTGGAATTTCATGGGATATTCAACATAAGGGGGCCTTTTATTCAATGGGGTATATGATTGACCATGCCTTGAGTATGCATGGTATAAAGAGAAGCAGCATGGGGAATATTATATAGAAATGCTAAAAATGGCATAATAGTGAGAGTGAAATTGTAAGAGAAGTTTTAATTGGTAATTCTAACCTCAATGGTATAAGAACTTGATAAAATTAATATATTAAGAGACTCAGGATCACCTATGAAAATTTGAAATACAATATTAAATTAGGTCTCCTTGGTGAAGGATGAGGTCTTGTAAATGGGGACATAGTGAATAATAAGATCTAGTTGTGACATTAGAGCTAGGAAAAATCTCCATTAATTGATGATGGAATTTTTAGAATATCTATTTTTAAACCTAGATAAGAGTTTTACTTAAAGTAATACCTTCATCAAGGTTTAAATTAATGACCCTAACAAATTGTCCCTTATCAATGGTATTAATCATGAAACCAATGGATAACCAAATGTTATCCCTCTTCTCCCTCCTCCCATAGCTTTAGATTCTTAAATTAGTAATGGGAGTTCATAAGGGGTTTGTATAAGGTGTTTCATACTAATACATGGTTATTTTTATCATCTTTTTCATCCTTATTTTTTGTGTATTTTTATATATCTTATAAAGTAGATTCAAATGGTATATTTATAATCAATGTAATTGTAGTTTTTAATCCTAGATGTTGGTGTATGATAAGACCAAATCATTGTGTGAACTATTATTCTCCTTTTGTTTTCTAAGAAAACTAAGATTTATGTTTGGTATATTGAGATTTCTCCATATAGTGCATTAGACCTCAAAAATTTAATGAACTTATTTTCTAAAAATGACTATAACTTTTTATATGGGAATTTTTTTATCTATTTGATATTTAAAATTGAATCTAACAAAATATTGTACCATATGGATAATAGTAATAACTATATAAATTATTTTTAATTACCAAAATAAGTCTATAAAGATTTTAAAATTTTATATTATGTGTAAAATACATGGATAATATTTTCTTCAATGACAAATCGAATCTATAACCTACTTCTAAAAAATTCTTTCACTACAACATCACCAGATATAATTTTTTTTTTAAAACTATATTCCCTATTTCTGTAATAAATGAGAATGTACATAGTTATCTCATTATCATCTTCTTAATGGAGAGAGATACTCAAATAGTTTAACTTGACCCAGGTAATATATGTGAGGATATTTTCATGGTATTTATAGAAAAGTATATGGTATAAGTTTTGGTTCTTACAAATCCCCCACCTATAATAGGATTAATTGAAATAAAGGAATTTATTTTTGAGTGATATTATAGAACTTTGATGTATTCATTATGAACACAAAATTTCAACAGATTCTTCTGGACCCAATCTTTAGCTGATATTGGGTTAAGATATTATTGTTGAAATTTTTTATGCTTAGTTTTGAATCTCATTTCACTATGTTCCTAGAGTTGACTCTGTAGAAAGATTCTATAGATTATGAGTATATTAAATCAAGGATTTTATTCATGTTAATGCATAACCATGTATTAGGAGGCACAATATTGATAGAATAAGTGTTTTATTTGAGATGGAAAATATTCATGAGAGTGTAACACAAGGGTATTTAAATTCACTAAAATGAACAATTTATTAAATTTGTTAAATAATGGTTCAAAAGGTATGATTTATTAATGGAAAATATTTAAATATTATTTATGTTTGAGACATATACTCATATATGGGTATATCTAGTACATATTATGTCTAATTCTTCCATCATGATAAACTAAGCTTATTCTAAAGGATAAAAATACATGGATTTGATTTCCTACAGAATGTTACTAATTTTATGGATATAGGTGGTCCATATTTTTAGTGCAGGTTTCATCATCATGAAAAAAATAATGATGAACTATGTAATTTAGTAATATAGCCTTCATATTGATATTTTTAAATCATTCATGAGTTTTTGTATCATTCTTAGTTATTAATAAAATTAACAAATATTTTGTAATGTGATCTTATATTGATGATATTTTGGAGGTTTTTTAAAAGAGTTGTTATTAATAATTTGGATTCATTTTTAGGAAATTTAAGACAATTCACTCCATAATTGTTTTTTCACCACATGATAAGGGTGAGGATAAAATATTGGTAAAAATATATTTAATTCACATCCACAACCTCGAGCTACACACCATGAAATGGCATGAGAAAATGAAAAAAAAATTAAATAATGAGAGCTCTGTGCCAGCTCACTGAAATCATGGTGTAACCTAGGATCTTGTAAAAGAATAAAATAATATAACCACTAGCCATGAAACTGTTCAAGTCTCTTAGAAGATAGAAACAAACTCAATAGCTAGGCCAGGTTGAGATACCAAGATAATAATCAATCATTATGTGGGGAGTATTTTGGAATGTCATAGGTTATATGAGGTGATTATACATATATTAATGGCTATGATATAAGGTGGTACCATGAGAATACAATGAATGGAAACAAAATCCTACACTTATTAAGATGTGCACAAAAAAAGCATATTTTTGAAATGATATGTGTGATACAATCACTGGTCCAAGGGATTGTTTTAAGGTGTGACAATTAGGTCATAGTGAAACTAAAAAAATATAGAAATGAAAATGTCCTAAATAATTCATAAGGTTCTTTGAAGTATTTTATAGGGTTCGTTAAATAATACTATAAAGTTCATTTTTTTATTCATTCAAGTGTGCTGTTAATAATGAATTAATGTGTTTCTACTAAGTCTTTATTCAAAGGGATCCTAGTCATAAGGTTTATCAAGCATGTTTGTATGGTTTATCAAGTAAGATCATAAGGTTTTTTACTTAGCCACTAAATAATTTCATATATATGATTTTAAATAAGTTGTCGCACTCTGATATGTTTTTAATAAATACATCAAGAAAGAGATACAAGGTGATGCATAGTGGCCAATGGTGATTGCGTTGCACACTAGAGAAATTTATTTTAGTATGGAAAAACATAGTAATATAAGAACACAAAACATATTCTCCCAAGTCTAATTCTAAAAAAATTGCACATTTTTCTCTAAATAAAGTATTTATCTACAATTAAAAATATATTGTTCTTAATTTTTAAAGGATATTTTTTTGTCTATAGATCTGATAGAATATGAAAAAAATTAAAAACCTCCCTCACTCAAATATAAATTTTTTATAATATAAATACCTCTAGAACAACTTTGGATCTTCTCTTTCTAAATCAATTTATTTAATACTTTTCACTAGAATAAAACATACTTATCTAAAAGCCCTATGAAAAACATTTTAAATCTAAGGGTGATCAAAAGTAATATTAAGGGGTTATAAAAACAATTTTTGAAACTCATTAGAAATTAAAATACATGAAAAAACCTTTAAAATAGTTTCATTGACATAATAGGAAACATTGATTTCAATAAAATATCTTTTAAAAAATAAATACATTCTGATAATTTTGAAAACATGTCTCATAATAAATCCCATGGTTTTCAATAAATACTCTGTAAACATAGAAAATGAAACCATTATATAACTTGTAATATTGAAGGATATATATGTCCTACATGTCACGTGGTGGAAACATTCTATTAGGGATTGGGTTCACTTCCCATTTCTCATTTATTTACAAAGTCTGAGTGCTAATTTTATCAAAAAAAAGTATACATTTCCCATTTTCTCTAATGAGTTTTTCTACAAAATAATTTTTTATAAATCATTTTCCATTTACATATTAGCATAAGAAATAGATGTATATATAAATATATATATATATATAAACACATACTCTATAAAATATAGGACACTAAAATAAATTTCAGACGTGGGTAATGCTTCCTAAAATATACATGGAGCATTGATCAGAAAAATAAATAATGTGTGGCCACAAAATACTTCATACATTAATAGAATCCATGTAAAGAAATAATTTTTTAAAAAAAAATACTTTCAGAAGAAAATATTTTTTAATAAAACTATTTTTCTGCATAAAATGATAAATATGAAAAAATATTTACCCATAAAATGTTTATTTTAAACTCTTTAAAACAAACAATGAAATTATAACATCTTAAAACAAAATCCCCATAAGATGGATTTTTATTTTAAAAAAATAATTAAAAACATTCACATAAAATGATGAATTTTGAAATTACAATTTCCTTTTTTATATGAAAACTTATTTCACATAAAATAGTTACATTAAAATATAATTCCCCTTAAATTGAGTGTTTTAAAATAGTAATTTTATTCAAAACAATGTCACCTAAGAATAAAACTTCTTAAAACTAACTTTTTTTCAAAACATAACCCCCTTAAAAAAATTATAAAATTGACATTTAATACAAAAAAAACTAATTTTAAAATGAGTTAACCTTACCTGGTTTTGTTAAAAAAATCTGTATGGACTTTTATGTAGATCATCATCCACCTGGTGGTATTTTCTAAAACCCGAATTCCTTCCTCACTGCCTCTCACACTCTATCTCAAATTTTTTCATCTATGGAAACTCATATTATATTAATAGGCCTTCATTGGGTTAGTGTCTAAGGCAATGTGTTCTTTTATTGACAAAAATCGCCTTGAAAACCATTTATTTGCAACTCTTGAATCATATATTTCTTCATTTTTTTGTAATCATAATGTTTGTTGGGACATTGTAATATTACCTTTCTTGTAGTACTATCTAGGAATCTCTATATATGAGTGTTTATAACAATAAAAACTTCTAAGAATTTGGATAATATACTTTTGACCTTGAAATATGTAGGAGGAAATAAACGATCCACTTCCTTTCCATAGTGTTTTATCTCATCCCATAATTTCACACCACCTTAATGTACATATATGTTTAAAAAATTATCCAACCTTCTTTCAGATTTTATTTCCATGATTTCAAGAAGGTATCAAGTCCTAATAGTTCATATTTATATAATATAAAATTTAATGTTGCTTCAGTGCCTGAGATGGATGAAGATGGCAACCCCCCTGAACAGGACGCACCAACATGCATTGCAATACCCAACACACAACCCACTCAACATCATCTACCATACCATCCACCATAATGCATGTATAGTGACGAAGCACCTATAAGCCTATACCTTTTCTCACATTGATGCTACCTAGAGAATCCCTATCCAGTGAGAGTTGATGCTCTCCCTTTCCCACAGCACATAGCTCCACCATCGACATCCTGTGAGAATAGTGTCACTAACATATATCATTGCCTCTATGAGATCTGATTGTCGATGAGGTTGAATGCAGTCCTTATGAAATCCCTAGGACTGTGTATTACTTCATGACAGTGGGAAGATGATGAAGACAACATTTTTTACATATTTTCTTTTTATATATATATATGTATATATATATTTAAATACACATGTATTCTAGTTTTAAATATATATTCCATTTCAAATTCAACATTTTTTCTTATTACTATATTTATAAATCCATCATAGATAAATCATTAGTAATTATTTCTTCTTATAATTATCATATAATTTGTATATTTTTTTCAAATTAATGCACGATTATAACTATTATGTTATTATTAATAACTAAATATATGCGCTTAAAATTAGAAATACATTTTAGAGTGTATATATTTCTTATAAAACATTTTATTATATATTAAAAATATCTATTTATCACATGAAATTATCTTTTATCAAATAATTCCAACTTATAAATAATTAGTAATAATTTTTTTATCAATAAGTTCATGAATGATTAACTATATAAAATCTTAATAAATAAATACAATTATGTTTAAAGTGTGAATTTCAAAATGAAAACAAAATTTTTCTAATAAGTTATTGTTAACGCAATAAATGTTTTAAAATATTTATGGTATGCACAATATCTTCAATACAATTTACCTATAAACATTATTTATTTAATATTAATACCTTTTATACTATAACATTTATATTTCTAATATTATATTTGAATCGTATTTAAATATATATTAAGACATAAATTCTCATAATAAATATACTATAAATTATAAATTTTGTAATATGATATTATAAAATGTAGTTTAATGCATAATAACTTTATTTTTTCTTCAAAAAAACATAATAAATTATGTATTTAATTATATATTAAAAACTTTTATCGTTACATTCTCCCCCATAAAAAAGTCACGTCCTCACAATTTTAATTATCTATGATAAATTTGACATTCTAGTTTGGTACATAACAAGCATGTATTTTACTAATTAAGAAGAATTAGCATTGAGAACATAATAACAATTGTTATTATTATTATTATGGTGTCAATAATATTAATTTTCATATAATAATTATAAAAAATTAATATAGGGAAATTTTACTTTAAAAACACTCTATTAATTCTTAAATATGAAACAGTGAAACATAAGAAAATTTATGTGATTATCCTTTTGGTCAAAAATTCAATTATCTTATGAATTGCGTAAAAAAACTATTCATATAAAACCTAAAAAGAATATTCATATCCCATAAATTATCTTTGACATCTTAATCTCTAAATTTATCAAAACTTTTTCTTTAATACTAATAGAAGTGCCCTAAACTCTCATTCTTGAGTCTATTGTAAAAAATGTCATTTATTTTTTTCCAAATAAAATATTTTACATCACTGAAAAATATAAATTCCTTATATTTATGAGGATATTTTAGTTCAAGAGCATTGAGGGATTAGGAAACATTTACGTAAAAAACTATTTCACTCAAATATAATTTTTTTAGAATCAAAATACATCTAGGAAAACTCTGGCCCTGATCTGACTAAATCAGTTTATTCAAGACTTATCTCTAGAATAACTCCTACTCATATAAAACTATTGTAATGGTGTCGCTCGATCCATTTGGATGAAGATGGGCTAAATTCTAGCGACCTAGAAAGCATTGATAGGGTACACTACCACAAAGTGAACCTTACTTAGCATTGTCTTTTATTAGCATTGGAAAAAAGCACTGATGAATGTGACTTTTATTAGTGCTAAAAAAGTTTTGATAAAGGTGTACACTTTATAATTTTTTTATCATTAATAAAGATGGATCACTATGGGCATTATTCTTAGCACTGATAAAAAAATAATAAAAAATATTATTAATAGATATAAAATTATCATATTTATATTCAAAAAAATATTTATATATATTAATTTAAAAATGCATGTATATAATTAATATAAATTTGATAAATTAATGTATATTTTTTAATAATTAAAATATATATATATAATGTTTTGAAAAGGTATTTGTAAAATTATAAATGAATATATATATATATATATTTAAATAATTATAAATGTATAATAAATATATTTATTATATTTATAATTATATATATTTATATATTAATAAATAAATATAATTATATAAATATATAAAAAAATTATAAATATATTTATTTAATTTTTTCCCAATTATTTTCAGGGGTGGATGTGGGGTGGCGTCTAATGATGCCAACAAATTTATTGCCCCATGCAAGGAGCTGATGCGGCACTGGTGGACCCTTGCTCGATGTTAGGGGTAAGTCTTTATTAGCCAGTGATGCCTACTGTAGGTCGTGGCCACGAACTTCTCCAATTGTGGAAGGTGGCATTATGTCTGGGCATGGAAGCAGACAACGGAAGAGGAGTGCCATGGGCTTGGTGTTCGGTGGCTTGACGACTACTGATGACAATTGTGTGTGATGGCAGGTGCCACAAAGACCCAAACTGCAACAGGGTGGTGATTCGAAAGACTGTAATGGTGATGGTTGCCTGGAAGTGTTCCCGCTCGACTACGGGGGGTGTGATGAGCTTTGATGTTGTTTGAAAGAAGGGGGCTATGTACGCGGTCGACTGATGAATTGTGCCCCCGCAGATAGATGATGGTCGGCGATGCCAGTGTGTGGAGGCACACTCGCCTGATAGTGAGGATGCGACAGGAGGGGGTAGGTGTTACTGAACCATATATATGATATATATATATATATATATAATATTAGGACTTCATCTTGTCTATCCCTGGGGGGCTATGGACTGGATTATGACCTTGACATGTGGGTATGTGTGAGTGTGTTTCGTTGAAATTGTACACCAAAGCACCTAATATATATAAATATATTTATAAATATGTATATCAATATTAAATTATTATAGTATTATAATAAATATATTTAAATAATAAATATATTTATAATATTTATAATTATATATTTATATAATTATATAATTATATAATTATATAATTATATATTGTAGATAGGGCTTGTCTTAGTGGTAAGAACCTCATAATACTACATCAAAAATGGGTGTTCAAAACCCATTGGGCATAAGTACTGTAGTGTATTATAGCAGTGGTGGAACTGTTGACTGGTGACACTATAACGGTGATGGGCATTGTGGCAGACACTGTAGTGGTGGTGACACTATAGAAGGTACTATAGCAGACCAGGTACTATAGTACCACTATTCATTGGAGGGCATATGGTTCAAAAATGTGGGCCTTCAGGGCCATGTAACGGGCTTTCATGTCCGTTAGGCCTGCGATCCATGTAATGGGCTTCATGCCCACTGAGCCTATGGGCCATGTACTGAATACATAAGGCTTAAATGTAAAGACCTATAAATTTCAAGGAATTTTTTTTTTCTTAATTTTCTTTGGAATTTTACAAGAACGCAGTTTCTGACGGCACATGATTCTGAGGCCCGGTTTGCCCGGAATCATTTTTTGAAGTTTGGATCGGGTACGTTCAGTGAACGAATGAGCGGGTTTTTCTAACTTTTGAACCAGTGCTCAGAATTGAATTCTGAGGGGACCGATGGAATCGCAGCGCCGGTATTTTCTTAGAAACGCCTTTTTCGGAGTTGCGTTTGCTCGAGTGTGGTTTTTTTTGGGGGGGGGGGTTAAGTGAATAAAATAAAATAAAGTGGTGCGACAACTTTATTTTATTTCACTTAAAGCCACTTAAAGCCACTTAATCTAAGTTGAAGCGGATAGGGTGGAACCCAAAATATCCTACCCTCTTGGTAGGATATTTGTGAGGTGGGACCCGCACGAGCCCCACCATTTCTTTTCCCCTAAGTAACGCACCCGCGAAAACTCCTATTTAATGAAATTCAACTGGTGCGTTTTCTAATCTCTTAATGTTACTATTAATTGGATAGTTAAGACGTTACCATTAATTCACCGAATTAATGGTTCGTTCCTTAACTTGTTTTTCAAACTGTTGGCATAATAATAAAATAAGACCAACGCATGTCTTTCTTGAGGATTGCTCGTTGAGAGGATTTAGAGAAGACTCCAAGGCTTGAGTTCTTCATCCTCCTTCGCGAAGAACGCGAAGAACGCGAAGAACACCGGCCTTCGACGAAAGGCGATGAAGAACGTCGAACCCTCGGAGATCGACGACGCGACGCCGTGTATCGCGACATCGACGATCCTCCTCCTGCGACGTTCTTCTGCGACGATCCTTCCCCGCGACAATCTTCGATCAACACCGATTGAGGTAAGGGATTATGGATCTTTTAATTTTCCTTTGTGGATTTTATCCTTAACATTGATTTAATTCGTGAAATTAAATCTGTGTGTTTTCTTTAACCCTTAGAGATCGTCGACGCAACGCTGTATACCGCGACGACGCGACGCCCCTTCCGCGACGTGACGATCCATTCTTTCGCGATGATCAATTCCGAGAATAACACTCGTTCGATGACTACGAATAGGTAGGGGTTTTATTTTAGAATAATATTTATTCCCATGGTTGTTTCCTTCTAAAACAAAGAACCCGGATCAACTCATCATTAAGTTGATCCGCATTTGTTTTTATATGCGGGACGGGAATTTTTTATTTACGAGATTTTTTTTTTGGAAACTCGGTTCAATTTTAATTTAATTAAAATTGTGACTTGTTATGTTTTCATGTGTTGATTATTATTTCCCAATTGATATCACCTAACGTGGAGGGTGCGGGCCAAACAAAAACGGCCCGACGACCCTCCGCAGTTTTTCGTTGATGTGTGGTTTAACGGCATTTACAAAATGGGATCGAAATGGCTATTGGAGGCCTTTGAAGCACATTTCGGATCCCGGGAGAGCCGTAGGCGCAAACCGCAGGCAAAACGGACCACCGGAGCGCGTCCGGTGGTCCGCGGAAGTTCCTGCCGGCACGGCGGCCGGAGGCGGCGGCCGGCAGCGGCCGGCCGCCAGGAAGCGGCGGTGCCCGGCGCGGCCGCTCGGCCAGCGCCGAGCCGCCCAGGTCGGGCCGGGTCGCACCCAGCCGGGTCGGACCCGGACCCGGGTCGGTTCGACCCGGTTCGGGACGACCCAGGGGGGTTGGGTCGGGTCAGTCCGGGCCCAGACCCCCCGTTTTCGGACCTTTTCGGTCTTTTGCCCGTATCTTAAGCTACGAGCCTCCGATTGACACGCCGTCAGCGGAAATGCAATCCTTGGATCGAGACGGTCGTTTAGGTATATTACACTCAAGGTTTCGGAATACTTTGGGTTCGGCCGGGTTGGTTCGTACACGAAACCAACCGGGTCCTCGGAGCGGAAACGCTCATATCTTGAGCTGCAGACGTCCGAATGACGTACCGTCGACTTTGTTGGATTCCTCTAAGTGAGACGGATCTTTTGGCATGCTCCGCCCGAGGTTTGGATGCTGGTGGAGTACGGTCGGATTGGTTTTGTCTTAAAAACCAACCGGGCCCCTGGGACGAAAAAGCCAATAACTCACAGACCGGGCGTCCGATTGACACGTCGTCTGCGACGTTGAGTTCCTGTTGACGATACGGAACTTTTGGATACATCAACTCTGGACTTTGTGTCAGTTGATATATCAGCCCCTCGGCTCGTGGAGCGAACCCTCCCGAGCGAGCTTGCTGTCTGCGGGAACCCTAGAGCTGGCTGCGATTGCGACGACGACGACTGTGCAGAGATCCTCAGTGGATTCGACGGCGACGACTAGAGCACTCAGCAATCCTTTGTGGGTCAGTGCTACCGATCCTGTGTGGGTCAGTGCTCAACGGTCTTGTGTGGGCCAGTGCCTACAGATCCTATGTGGGTCTGATCCTGTGTGGGTCTTTGCGGGGGTTAGTTATCTATCGATCCTTTGTGGGTCAGATCCTTTGTGGGTCATTGCGGGGGTTAGTTACCTATCGATCCTTTGTGGGTCAGATCCTTTGTGGGTCATTGCGGGGGTTAGTACCTATCGATCCTTTGTGGGTCCGACGGCTTAGATGAATCAGTGGCAATATCTGATCATCTCTATCGTCATACAAAGAAGTATACCTGTGTGAGATGAATCCTGTTTTGCTTTCCTATGTGGATTGTGTTGTGCTATCCTGTGTGGGTATACGTTTTACTTTCCTGTGTGGACTGGGTTTTACTTGGGTTCGGATGTTGGAGCCGAACGAGAATTGATGACTTAGGTATATGTATGGGCATATACCTAAGCAGTGTCGGATGTTACTTCGTGATTGTATCTTTCCTTTGTGGATTATCCTTTGTAGATTCTGGGAGATCTTCGAGGGTCTCGGGGTCCCAACTGAGTAGCTTATTCTCACCCCTGCACGGGCTATGCCCGCACTACGTTGTGTTGGTTGCAGACGACGGACAGCGCTGATCGTGGTGGAGGCTTGCGGAGCAGGACGGTACCTGGAGGTGGACCACTGGGCGGGACGTACTCGGAGCGGTCGGCTGGACCCGAGGAGCAGTGGAGGCTTTCTGTACCCACCCTTCAGGTGGTATTTCCAGTGGAAAGCTCGACGTTGCGGCTTTACTTTTCAGTTGTTGTTTTCCCTTCCAGTTGTACTTTACTTTCAGTTTGGGTTTGTATACTGGCCCACTTGCTTTCCGCACTTACTGTTGTACTCAGTTTTTACTTAGTATTTACTTCTGCCTACTTGCTTTGTGGTGTTTGTGGTTTACTTTACAAAGGCAATGCCTTCCCTTTTTACCGGGATTTACGCCTTGGTGCTAGTCGCCAGCCCCTGGCCTATGGAAGGCGGGCTTGGGGTAGTCACGGCACGGGCCCCGAGGATGGGTCGTGACAAATTGGTATAAGAGGAGTTCGGTTCTACCGCAAAACTTAGGACTCTGATCTTTTCTATGTGAAGCAATAGTGTTTAGCGTATTGGGTGTGGTTATCAGTTCAGGGAGTCCAGTGTTGGTGTGGCGGTCGACGTATCCGTACACCAGGACCCTGACTTCTGATTTCTGACTTAATGCACGAAAACATTGATTGCATGTGTGTTTCAAGTTTTCCTTGTGATTACTTTGTGTCAGCTCACCAGGTATACTATTCTGACCGTGGCGCACCTGTTTCCTTTTCAGGATGGCCCCACGACAGTAGCCAACTAGGGTTCCGAGAGTTGAGCGTGACGACATCCCGTCGAGCAACGAGGCCTCGGTACAGGGCCCTTTGACAACTGAGGCACCGGTGGTACCTCTACCCGCCGAGCCACCGATGCTTCCAGCCCCAGCCGCTGACGATGCATGTCGCCTTAGTGCACTGCATGAGTTCCAGTGCTAGTGACGGCCCAGGTTCCGCGGGGAGACGGACCCCCAGGCAGCCGAGGACTGGCTGGAGGCAGTGGTACGAATTTTCCGGTTAGTGAGGACACCAGCAGACCTCATGGTGATCCTCACGGCGAGCCTACTACACGCAGCAGCAGGCCGATGGTGGAGCTTGATGCTCCAGGTGCACGATGAGGAATCTCTTCTCTGGACGGACTTTGAGAGCCTCTTCCGCTCGGAGTTCGTCCCATCCACCCTTCGTGCGGTGCACATCCAGAAGCTTCTACAGCTGCGGCAGGGCAGCTTGACGGTCGCCCAGTACTCGGCGAGATTTACCGATCTCTTGCGCTACTCGACAGACATGGTACGGGACCCATTCTTCCGGGCCTGGACCTTTGAGCAGGGATTGATACATGAGATCACGGCATCGCTGATCTCCCTTAGCATTCCGACTCAGGAAGGAGTACTGGAGCGATCCCTTTTGATCGAGAGCTTTCTTGCTGAGCCTTCTTCAGCAGCGAGACCTATCGCGGGGCGACACGTAGCAGAGTCTTCTGCGGCAGGCATTCGACGGATGACTCAGGGGTCTAGGCAGACCAGACCCTCACGCAGACGACCTCAGGACACTGGCTCAGTAGTGCGAGGCACACAGCGTGGAGCCAGTCTTTCGAGAGGCAGGAAGTGCTACACATGCGGCGGGTAGGGCCACATGGCTCGTGACTGCCCGACCCACCGTGCCGAGGAGCAGCAGACGGTTGAGGGGCCACCCAGGCAGAGGCAGAGGGTCGACCGTGGCAGTCCGTAGGGAGGAGGCGGATGAGGCAGGGGAGCTGGCCGAGCAACAGGTGGTGGGCGACGCTTTGAGGCTCTACCACCACCACCACCAGGAGGTCCACCCCAGCCACAGGGATCTGGCGGGCAGAGACAGGCACAGCTCCAGGCAGCGGAGGCCTATGACCACGGCGCGCTTGAGATGATTCGAGGTATTATCTGTGTCTATTCCACCCTTGTTGCAATTCTTATAGACATAGGAGTGAGTCACTCTTTCATAGTCGCTGCCCTTGTTCGGAGCTCAGAGATTTCGACAGAGCCGTTGGCTCGATCCTTACGGCTAGAGACTCTTACGGGAGAAGATTCGACGATTATGCACTGGTGTCGGCAGTGTGAGCTTACTCTAAGAGGCGAGAGCTTCGGCTGGGATCTTCTTGTAGCGGCGTCGAGGCCTTACGACGTCATCTTGGGCATGGATTGGTTATCTACAGTCCATGCACAGATTGATTGTATTAGGTGCAAGGTGCGATGTGTACGCACCGACGGGAGCAGGTTCACCTTCACCGGTGATAAGGGAGCCTTTGCAGCACATGATGGACTCTCGCAGAGGAGAGGACATCCCATCACTCATCAGTTGGCTAGCCTCATCCTAGGAGCAGTTGACGTGCGGAGTCCTAGTTTTCCTGCAGTGGTTGATCAGTATGCGGACGTCTTTCCCGACGATGTTCCAGGGCTACCTCCTCGCAGAGAGGTAGACTTTTATATTGACATGTACCCTGGGATAGCCCCGATATCGACTCAAGTGTGTCGGATGTCCCCCGCTAAGCTTCGAGAGCTACGGGTACAGTTGGAGGACTTGCAGGGCAAGGGTTTCATCTGACCCGGTGTTTCACCCTGGGCTTCCCCGATACTGTTCGCCAAGAAGGTGGATGGGAGCTTGTGACTTTGTGTCAACTATCGTCGCCTGAACCAGTTGAAAGTGAGGAACAAGTATCCGCTACCGAGGATTGATGACCTCTTCGATCAGCTCAAGGGAGCACGGTGGTTCTTGAACATAGACCTCAGGTCAGGCTATCATCAGCTCAGATTTCGGGACAAGGATGTGCAGAAGATGGCCTTCAGATGTCGGTATGGCCATTATGAGTTCTTGGTTATGCCTTTCGGCATGACCAACGCTCTGGCAGTGTTCATGGGCCTCATGAACAGGATCTTTCAGCCATACCTCAATCGATTTGTCGTGGTATTCATCGACGACATTTTGATATACTCGACGACTGAGGAGGAGCACGCCTACCACTTGTGAGTTGTACTGGACACACTCTGAGAGAACCATCTTTATGGAAAGCTCTCTAAGTGTCATTTCTGGATACGTGAGGTCCACTTCTTGGGACACGTCATCTCTGAGGTGGGAGTTGCAGTGGATCCTGCGAAGAACGAGGCAGTGCTAGCTTGGGAGCCACCCAGGAGCGTGACAGAGGTGCGGAGTTTCTTGGGACTAGCTGGATACTATCGGAGATTTGTGCCAGACTTATCCAGAGTTTCGGAACCACTCTAAGCTCTTACGGAGAAGGGGAAACCCTTTGTGTGGTCAGACAGATGTCAGCAGAGCTTCCAGGAGCTGAGACAGAGATTGACCAGCGCCCCTATCTTGAGGTTGCCTGAGGAGGGAGTAGGGTACGTAGTCTACTGCGATGCATCAGGGACCGAACTCAGATGTGTCCTGATGCAGGAGCGGGCAGTGATCGCCTACGGATCACGTCAGTTGAAGCCGCATGAGCAGAACTACGCTACCCATGACCTGGAGTTAGCAGCAGTGGTCTTTGCTCTGAAGACATGGCGACACTATCTGATTGGAGAGTGCTTTACAGTCTTTTCTGACCATCAGAGTCTCAGGTACATATTTTCTCAGAAGGACCTGAACCTGAGATAGTGGCGATGGCTCGAGTTCCTCCAGGACTATGACTTTGAGATAGTCTATACTCCTAGAAAGGGGAACGTGGTAGCTGATGCTCTTAGCAGGAGGACGGGAATTCAGCTACTTGAGGAGGCGACAGAGAAGCTAGCTACCTTGTAGATATCCTTTGTGAATAGAGATGGAGCAGCCTTCCTTCAGTCTCTCACAGTCACCCCTCCACTACTGCAGCGGGTCAGAGAGGCACAGCGTGGGGACACTGACTATGAGGCGCGGCGTGCGCAGATATCCTCAGGATAGGCACCTGATGGTTTCTCCTTTGGAGCAGAGCACGACGTCCTTTTCAGAGGACGTACCTTGGTACCAGTTACTTTATGGGAGGAGGTGCTGAGATAGTTTCACACTTCTCCCTTGGCGGTACATCCTGGAGTGGCAAGGATGTACCAGGACCTCAGACGACAGCACTGGTGGCCGGGCATGAAGAAGGTTGTGTTAGAGTTTGTTTCTCGATGTCTCACCTGCCAGTAGGTGAAGGCAGATCATCAGGTACCAGTAGGCTTGGTACAGCCCTTGGAGGTCCCGGAGTGGAAGTGGGACGGTATATCTATGGACTTTGTGACTGGACTTCCACGCACTTCCAGAGGTCATGACTCCATTTGGGTGATTTTCGACCGACTCACCAAGTCGGCTCACTTCTTACCCATCATAGAGCAGGGCTCAGTGGAGAGCTTGGGACGTCTCTACG
Organism: Viscum album; assembly: GCA_963277665.1. Classification (NCBI taxonomy): domain Eukaryota; kingdom Viridiplantae; phylum Streptophyta; class Magnoliopsida; order Santalales; family Viscaceae; genus Viscum; species Viscum album. Next base: position 601,162,807 of record OY728136.1, on the reverse strand, counting down.
TTCAGGAGATTGTACGGCTTCACGGTGTGCCATCATCTATCGTCTCCAATCGGGATGCTCGCTTTACTTCCTGGCTTTAGAAGGGGTTGCAGGAGGCGTTCGGGACGCAGCTACGTCTGAGCACCGCCTTTCACCCTCAGACGGATGGTCAGACAGAGAGGACCATTCAGACTCTCGAGGACATGCTCCGCGCATGTGTCCTCAACTTTGGTCGCAGCTGGGAGGACCACCTACCCTTGGTGGAGTTTGCGTACAACAACAGCTACCACTTCACCATCGGGATGACACCATACGAGGCATTGTACGGCAGACCTTGCAGATCTCCTTTATGCTGGACAGACCCTGGGGAGTCAGCACTTGTGGGACCAGAGATGGTCCGGGCCACGATAGAGAAGGTCCAGGTCATCCAGGAGCGGATGAGGACAGCTCAGAGCCAACAGAAGTCTTATGCTGACAGGTGGCAGAGGCCACTAGAGTTCGAGGATGGCGACCACGTCTTTTTACGTGTCTCACCTCGACGTGGTTTACGGAGATTTGGCCGAGGCGGCAAGTTGTCTCCACGCTTCATCAGACCATTCCAGGTCCTCAGCCAGGTTGGCGAGGTGGCTTATCGCCTGGCTCTACCACCTCAGTTGCACCAGGTGCACGATGTCTTCCATGTATCTCAGCTGAGGAGATACGTGCACGACCCGACTCATATCATTGACCATGGGGAGCTAGATGTTGATGATGGGGTGACTTTTGCGGAGGTCCCGGTGGAGATCTAGGATCGACAGGAGTGGGTCCTACATGGATGGTCGATTCCTCTAGTGCGCATCAGATGGCAGCACGGGAACCTCCAGGAGAGCACTTGGGAGCGGGAGGCTCAGATGCATGCTCAGTACCCACATATTTTTCCCTAGTTTATGATGTATCTTTACGGGGATGTAAAGCCCTGAGGTGGGAGTGATGTAAAGACCCGTAAATTTCAAGGAAATTTTTTTTTCTTAATTTTCTTTGGAATTTTACAAGAACACAGTTTCTGAAGGCACGTGATTCTGAGGCCCGGTGTGCCCGGAATCATTTTCCGAAGTTTGGCTCGGGTACGTTCAGTGAACGAACGAGCGAGTTTTTATAACTTTTTAACCAGTGCTCGGAATCGAATTCTGAGGGCACCGATGGAATCGCAGCACCGGTATTTGCTTAGAAACGCCTTTTCAGGAGTTTCGTTTGCTCGGGTGTGGTTTTTTTTTTGGGGGGGGGGGTTAAGTGAATAAAATAAAATAAAGTGGTGCGACAACTTTATTTTATTTCACTTAAATCCACTTAAACCCACTTAATCTAAGTTGAAGCGGATAGGGTGGAACCCAAAATATCCTACCCTCTTGGTAGGATATTTGTGAGGTGGGGCCCGCACGAGCCCCACAATTTCTTTTCCTCTAAGTAACGCACCCGTGAAAACTCCTCTTTAATGAAAGTCAACTGGTGCATTTTCTAATCTCTTAACGCTCCTATTAATTGGACAGTTAAGACGTTACCATTAATTCACCGAATTAATGGTTCGTTTCTTAACTTGTTTTTCAAACTGTTGGCATAATAATAAAATAAGAGCAACCCATGTCTTTCTTGAGGATTGCTCGTTGAGAGGATTTGGAGAAGACTCCAAGGCTTGAGTTCTCCATCCTCCTTCGCGAAAAACGCGAAGAACGCGAAGAACGCGAAGAACGTCGACCTTCGACGAAAGGTGACGAAGAACGCCGAACCCTCGGAGATCGACGACGCGACGCCGTGTACCGTGACGCCGACAATCCTCCTCCTGCGACGTTCTTCTGCGACGATCCTTCCCCACAACAATCTTCGATCAACACCGATTGAGGTAGGGGATTATGGATCTTTTAATTTTCCTTTGTGGATTTTATCCTTAACATGGATTTAATTGGTGAAATTAAATCTGTGTGTTTTCTTTAACCCTCAGAGATCGTCGATGCAACGCCGTATACCGCGACGACGCGACGCCCTTTCCGCGACGCGACGATCCCTTCTTCCACGATGATCAATTCCGCGAAGAACTCTCGTTCGACGACTACGACGAGGTAGGGGTTTTATTTGAGAATAATATTTATCCCCATGGTTGTTTCCTTCTAAAACAAAGAACCCAGATCAACTCATCATTAAGTTGATCCGCGTTTGTTTTTATATGCGGGACGGGAATTTTTTATTTATGGGAGTTTTTTTTTGGAACTCGGTTCAATTTTAATTTAATTAAAATTGTGCCTTGTTATCTTTTCATGTGTTGATTATTATTTCCCAATTGATATCACCTAACGCGGAGGGTGCGGGCCAAACAAACACGGCCCGACAACCCTCCGCAGTTTTTCGTTGATGCGTGGTTTAATGGCATTTACAAAATGGGATCGGAATGGCGATTGGAGGCCTTCGCAGCAAAGTTCGGATCTCGGGAGAGCTATAGGCGCAAACCGCAGGCAAAACGGACCACCGGAGCGCGTCCGGTGGTCCGCGGAAGTTCTAGCCGGCGCGCTCTGCCGGAACGGCGGCGGCCGGCAGCGGTCAGCCGCCAGGAAGCGGCGACACCCGGCGCGCTGCTGAGAAGACCCGCCACGGCTGAAGCCGCGGTGGCGAGCGCCGGTCTCGCGGCTGCGCGGGACCGCGGGGAAGGGACGCGGCCTTGTGTCGCGTCTGGTGACACGGAGCAGCCCCCGTGCGGGGGTCGTGGCTCCTTTGGCGCGGCCGCTCGGCCAGCATCGTGCCGCCCAGGCCGGGCCGGGTCACGCCCAGCCGGGTCGGACCCGGTCCCGAGTTGGGTCGACCCGGTTCGGGCCGACCCAGGGGGGTTGGGCCGGGTCAGTCCGGGCCCAGACCCCCCGTTTTCGGACCTTTTTGGTCTTTTGCCCGTATCTTGAGCTACGGACCTCCGATCGACGTTCCGTCAGCGGCAATGCGATCCTTGGATCGAGACGGTCGTTTCGGTATATCACACTCAAGGTTTCGGAATACTTTGGGTTCTGCCGGGTTGGTTCGTACACGAAACCAACCGGGCCCTCGGAGCGGAAATGCTAATATCTTGAGCTGCGGACGTCCGAATGACGTAACGTCGACTTTTTTGGATTCCTCTAAGTGAGACGGATCTTTTGGCATGCTCCACCCGAGGTTTGGACGTAGGTGGAGTACGGTCGGATTGGTTTTGTCTTAAAAACCAACCGGGCCCCTATGACGAAAAAGCCAATAACTCTCAGACCAGGCGTCCGATTGACGTGTCGTCTGCGACGTTGAGTTCCTGTTGACGATACGGAACTTTTGGATACATCAACTCTAGACTTTGTGTCAGTTGATTAATCAGCCCCTCGGCTCGTGGAGCGAACCCTCCCGAGCGAGCTTGCTGTCTGTGGGAACCCTAGAGCTGGCTGCGACTGCGACGACGACGACTGTGCAGAGATCCTCAGTGGATTTGACGGCGATGACTACAGTACTCAGTGATCCTTTGTGGGTCAGTGCTACCGATCCTGTGTGGGTCCAATCCTGTGTGGGTCAGCGCTCAGCGGTCCTATGTGGGCCAGCGCCTACAGATCCTGTGTGGGTTCGATCCTGTGTGAGTCTTTGTGGGGGTTAGTTACCTATCGATCCTTTGTGGGTCAGATCCTTTGTGGGTCATTGTGGGGGTTAGTTACCTATCGATCCTTTGTGGGTCAGATTCTTTGTGGGTCATTGCGGGGGTTAGTACCTATCAATCCTTTGTGGGTCCGACGGCTTAGATGAATCAGTGGAAATATCTGATCATCTCTATCGTCATACAAAGAAGTATACCTGTGTGAGCTGAATCTTGTTTTGCTTTCCTATGTTGATTGTGTTGTGATATCCTATGTGGGTATACGTTTTGCTTTCCTGTGTGGACTGGGTTGTACTTGGGTTCGGATGTTGGATCCAAACGAGAATTGATGACTTAGGTATATGTATGGGCATATACCTAAGCAGTGTCGGATGTTACTTCGGGATTGTATCTTTCCTTTGTGGATTATCCTTTGTGGATTCTGGGATACCTTCGGGGGTCTTGGGGTCCCTACTGAGTAGCTTATACTCACCCCTGCACTGGCTATGCCCGCACTACGTTGCGTTGGTTGCAGACGACGGATAGCGCTGATCGTGGTGGAGGCTTGCGGAGCAGGACGGTACCTGGAGGTGGACCACTGGGCGGGACGTACTCGGAGCGGTCGGCTGGACCCGAGGAGCAGTGGAGACTTTCTGTACCCACCCTTTAGGTGGGACTTCCAGTGGACAGCTCGACATTGCGGCTTTACTTTTCAGTTGCTGTTTTCCCTTCCAGTTGTACTTTACTTTCAGTTTGGGTTTGTATACTGGTCCACTTGCTTTCCGCACTTACTGTTGTACTCAGTTTTTACTTAGTGTTTACTTCTGCCTACTTGCTCTGTGGTGTTTGTGGTTTACTTTACAAAGGCAATGCCTTCCCTTTTTACCAGGATTTACGCCTTGGTGCTAGTCGCCAGCCCCTGGCCTATGGAAGGCGGGCTTGGGGTAGTCACGGCACGGGCCCCGAGGACGGGTCGTGACATTAAAGGTAATTGTACCCTCAAACACCTAATATATATAATTATATAAATTTATTTATATTTATATAAATAAATTTATAAATATATTTATTTATAATAATAATTATAAATATATATATATGTATTTAAATAATTATAAAATTATAAAAAATATATTTATTATATTTATAATTATATATACATATATATTAATAAATAAATATAATTATATATATAATTATATAAATATATTTTTAGTTATATACAAATATTTATAAATATATTTATTTATAATTATAGTTACAAACAAATAAATCTATATTTATATATTTTTAAATAAGATTTATCTTAAAATAAGTATATATATATATATTAATGTAATATATAAATATGATTTATATAACTTTTAATAAAAAATGAATCTTATTTTCATAATTTTATATATATATAATTATCAAATTTATATTAGTAAAAATATTTAATAATTTATTTATATATATTAATTAAAAAATGTGTATATATTTAAAATAAATAAAATATATTAATATTTTATTCAATAATTATATAATATATAAATTAATATATTAATTTAGATATATAATTATATTGATATTAAATAACTTAAAATATATTTACATATAAGGCCCCGGCCTTAAACCTTACTTAATCTTGAGTTATTACAAGATTACACATTGAGGATCCTTTCAGGTTTAGAGTTTTAGAGAATTAGATTATAAAACTTGCATTACATTCCACATTTAAACAAAGTGGTTACATAAAAGATAGTATTCATTTTCCCCATCAACGGAAACATATTTAAAATAAAACATGGATTCTTTCTTGACACTTCCTTGACACTATCATCATATCATGTCTCATTCCCTTGACCTGTGAAAAACATTTCAAAAACTTGGGATGAGCATAAAAAGCTTAGTAAGGGATATAAAAGTATGAAAAGAAAACATTAGTCCATGTATGAAAAGATACTTTACTCATAAAACATAAGCATTCTAACATACCTCATCAAATCATGAATAAATCATAGAAATCATAAGGCATAAAGGTAACTTGAGGAATTCATAACATTCTTACGTAGGGAGTAACCCTCTTGGTTACGTTTGGAATACCCATCATAGTATATTCCCTAAATCTCTTCGGAGAAACCTTAACTTTTAACTCCTTCATGTTACCCAATGCATTAGAGAGCTATATCGGGCTCACCCGCCCTTAGTTTATCATGGAACCACCCGTCTTCATAACAATGCCCAAGAACCATAACATAATCGTATCATATAAAACATGTATAAAGGAAACATAACATTTCCACTTTTCAATCACAAGTTATCAATAAGATACATTGATATAAAAACATTATGAAAACCATTTTTAATACCAAAATAAAATAAGAGTAAAACATGGTATTTATTTTTCATTAAAAAAAAGTTGTGGCTTGTAGAGGAAGCCGAAACTCAAATAATGGTCACGGCGGCGGAGAAGTCGTTGTTGCCGCATACGTACGGCAAGAAAAACATTCCTTTTTGTCGTTTAGTAAAACGCTTCGTATAAAAAGATTCCTTTTGAATAAATGTAAAAGTCAAAGGGTTTTATACACTGTATAAAATAAAGTTGTGTTTAAAACATAATATGCCTAAATGAAAGGAGATTGAGAGGATGTCCCTTACGAAGACGATATCCTTGGATTAAGGATAAATCAATTACATAATTATGTGTGACAAACGAATACACCAAATATAAGTGTACATTAAGTGTAAAACAATCATAGTAAATTCACACATATTCATAGAATGACATATTCAAGGAGTAAAAGTTTATCCCAAAGAATCAAAATTGGGTTAAGAAGTTCCCTTGCAAAAATTCGACAGCCTAACGGCGTCACTTCAAAATTCAGAAAAAGAGTTGATGAGAGATAAAAAAGGGTATCTCATCACTTGGACATAAAATTTAGATCAATAAGGATATATAATAACATATCCCAACATTACAATATGTAAATTAAAAGACCCAACAAAATAAGTCTTTTAAAAAGAGGAGGGTGAAAAGTTCCCTTACCGACTTGGGTATCTTTCGAAACATACACCCCATGAAAGAAGGACAATACAAAATTGATGTAAATACTGATAAATGAAATTATATTACACAAAGAGTATAATAATTTTCAGTACATATACCACTCAAAGGAAATGGTGTCAAATGTAGCATAAATCTCACAGGAATAAAACTGAGATGAAAAATCTCTTACGAAAACTCGGCAGCCTAACGACGCCACTTAAAACTTTCAAAAATGGATTGATGAGATCAAATAGGGCCTCTCATCATATTAACATAAAATTTACAGCAAGAGGAATATAAAATAACATCCCCCAACATAACAAATATGAGCTTAAAAGAAGTGACATAAAGGAGAGTACTTTAAAAGAAAGAGAGAGGTTGGATCTCTTACGAAAATTCAGCAGCCTAACGGCGCCAATCAAATCTTCCAAAATGGATTGATGATAGAAAATAGGGTATCTAATCATATAAACATAAAAATTAAAGTAAGAGTAATATAAAATAACATCCCAATCATAAGAAATATGAGCTTAAAAGTAATGACATAAAAGAGTGTATTTAAAAAGAAAGAGAGGGGTAGGTTCCCTTACCTCGTGTCCGACATGACTCGATCATTCTTTAATCTCCTGAATAATAAAATTTGGTCAATTTATAATTTAATAAGGACCTAATTTACAGATTATTATTCAGTTAATATCACATATTATAATGTTATAATAATTGGTTAATAAAGTGAGTTCATATCAGACATTTTTGTCGATGTTCGGTACATGAGTAAAAATCGAACTTGTTGGAAAAGAATTTTCCATGTAATTATAGGTACATCATATCCAAAATAGTATTGATGTTTTAAATATCATATATATCCAGTATATATTCATTTTATACTATTCCATATCATTTGGAGATAAAAAAATTAAAAGCATCGTTCATGGAGACGGTAGGCCGTACGTACGCATGAACGCTACTTTCATTTTTTTGTCATATTAATGGAATTAATAACAAAATGAGAGATATATATATTATAATTCCAGAATGATATCCTTCATTTAGATGTAATATAATACATATATATCCATTATATATACATACTTATAATAGTACATAACATTTGGAGATAAGAAATGAAATGTATCGTTCATGGAGACGGTAAGCCGTAAGTACGCATGAACGCTACTTTCATTTCTTTGGCACGTTAATGGAATTAAAATATATGATATATATATATATATATATATTATAATTCCAGTATAATATATATGTTATATAGATCACATAATTTCATCAATTTCATTCTTTATACATTCCATGTATTGCATGAACGAGTCACATCACTTGAGGGGGCGGTAGTCCACACTTCCTCAAATGAAATTATCGCATTTGCACAACATGCAAAGCATAAAGGTATGTGTTAAATATAAAATACAGAAGCATGTAGAGGAAATAAATATAATATATATCATAAATAAATATATTGTCATCATAATGGCCACCTTTGAAGGTGTTAAAATAATATTGAACAATCATCATTTCGTGAGGCAGTAATTCGCCATCCACAGAAACTGTAAGTTCTTTAACCATTAGAAGAAGGTGTGTGAAAGTGTAGCTCGAATACTTCTTATAAAAAAATCCTAGTATATTTAAGATACTGGTATTGTTACAAAAAAAGTAATAAAAAGAGTTTAGGGGTTTGGAGAAGAAAAATAAAACAAAAGAACACAAGGGAAGACATTACCTTTAAATCAGGTAACTCTCTTTGATTTCAGCTCAATGGCTTCCTTGGAAAGGATTCTTCCCAAAGTGAGTCTTCAATGATGAAGAGAGGTTTGTGTAGAGATGAAATGGGCAGGGTTTGGCCGATCCAAAGGCTTGAGAGGTGTGTGTAAGGTGGTATAGGTGGGGGCCTTTTATAAGAGGAGAGGAGGGGCACTCTTGGAAAGTTATAAAATATTACTTTATAATAAAATGATTTTCGGATTTAAAAAGTCCCAAAAGGATATATTTAGAGGATAAGGTGATAAGGTTTCGAAATCCACCCATCCAATAGGTTTGTGACAAGTTTAAGACTTAGATTTCACCCTATCTTCTCATTTTATTTAAATCGTTCATTTATGAGGTAATCACTGCATCATCACGGTGTCATAAATAAATTAATTTATTTAATGTCTAAAAATTATAAAAAATATCATGATGTGGGAAATCTTTTTATATTTCTAATGAATATTTATATTTAAATATATGACTTATATAACCCCATGTAAAATTGTTTTAGTAAAATAACACATGTTTGTGACATTTTAATTTTAACTTTAAATAAAAAGGTATTTATGTCATTTTCCAACCAAAGTGGATCCATGGGGTCCCCAAGTTGACCCATGGATTTTCTTGGTCTGCCATGACTCATCCAATGAGGTTAGGACATGTGTCTAGGTCATTTCATATTATTAAAACATTATTTTTACCTTGAACTACACTAATTACCTCTAATCGCAATTAAAACTTAAAAGTTACTATTCACCAACAAATTTATTTTAATCCAATTGAACCACATTTTACTTCTTAATGACAACCATGTATGTCGGATTTTTAAAATTCAAAACACAGAGGTGGTAAATTTTCATTTAAACGAAAAATCAGTTTCTTTAACCACCACTTAGTGGTTTCACTATTCATCAAAAATTGAAGTTTTTCAGAAAATTACCAAAAAATCACCCTAAGCTATATTTGATATTTCGAATTCAAAAATGATGCCTATTTTACAAAATTCAAAACATAAAAGTTGCATTAATTAATTTAATAATCAATTCCCGCTGTCAAAACAAATAGCGTGTTTTTATGAAACAATAAGTATCAAAAGATTGACACTAGTTTAAGTCCAATTTCAAGATGAAATTAATTCCAACGACCACTATTGGATTAAATGGTAAAAATATATTCTAATTTCACTTTAAAACCAATTCAAAAGATAATCTAATCATATAAATAAATTAGATTAAAAGGTGGTTTTGAATTAAAATACAACATTTTTCACTATTCATTAAAAAATGAACTTTATCGAAGAAATACCAAAAATTTACACAATGTAAATTATGATGTCCTGATTCTAAAGAAGAATTTTATTTGGTCCAATATAACATATGAAATTTTCAAAAAGTGTATTTCAAAAGCATTCGCCATCAAAAGGTGGTCAATCGACCTTTTAAAGAATATTAGAATATTTACGCTTTAAAATTGGATTCATTCACATTTTAAGCCTCTAACATTTATTGGATAAAAGTAAAAATATTTGACAAACATATATAATCATTTTGTAGTTAGTTCCATTCATTCCCGCCATTACAACAGCTAGGCGTTAACTACCATTTAAAATAATATTATTTTATTATTAGAGTGCAATGTAAGATTCCCAAGAAACTCATTGTTGCATATTGGGTACGCCATCGAGTATAGCGTCCCCTTTAAAGTAATATTAATATTTTATTCACAAATATGGATAAATTTGAAAATGTCATATTCTTTATTTACCTGGGGTGTTACATCCTTCCCCCCTTTTGGGAATTGCGTCATCGCAATTTTAAAATTGGGCTTAGAAACTTCTTTGAAAATCCCACATCGGAACAAGAGTCAGTAAAACAATCACTTTAAAATAAAGAAAGATAAGTACAAAGGTCACCCGAGTTAACCCATACTAGGATTCCAAGTATGAAAATATGGATATGGAGGAGAAAAAAAAGGGTCATGTTCTGATAGAGAGTGATAGTAAACATGTCTAGGAGAAAGTTAACCACAAGAAAATCATACACTTGTGATGGGTTAAATGGTATTCGATTCCCCAGTAGGAAAGGTTAAGAGACAAAATTTTTGTTTTAAGTTACTCTTCATTGAGGAATTTATTTTTGAGCTTAACTAAATCATAATGAAACATAATTACTTGTCACGTAGACTTTCAACTTTTACTAGATTCCTTAATCAAACTCATATTTTCTCCAAAAGACAAGTATTTCGGAAGACTTGTTCGCCTTAAGAGTACTATAATCAACTTCTTGAGAATCACCTAATCCACAAAAGAGAACTATATATTTCCCATGTCTTTAGACAAAATCCAAAACCAAAATTGTTAGTATGATATCAGATAATCCACAAAAGTATAATCCGTTATAAAAAGAAAATCTATTCTTAATCTCCAAAATTTGACCCCAAAAAACCCAAAGTTCAATGAAGACCATTCGATAAAAAATTGTCCATAAAATTCTTCAAAGTAAACCAAACTAAGATTGAAACCAAAATATTTGAAGTATTTAATCACATAGTCTTCTAAGGTACAAATTAACTTTTATCTCCATATAACATCAGTTGCTCTTAAATTATCATATTGAAAAGTAATTAACCTAATCACATATCCTCCATGATAGGTTAATCATTTCCAAAGATAACCCAAAATAAACTTACTCTTAATTCCTAAAATCATCTAACTAAAAATAATTAGTCAAACTAACCAGGGACTTCACGTAGTCCAGTGGTAGGCGATAAATACCAGTCGCACTTTGGTTGTGGGTTCGATTCTCGCAGCTTTGTCCGACGCGACGGGTTGTCACACGGTCTGTGTGTTGTCCTTTTTCCAAAACTATATAATTCTTAAAACATTCCCCAAAACGAGATAAAATCTTCAAAAATAATCATAACATATTTTAACCTCAATTTATCTCATGCCTTTTATTTTCCATCATAATATATAATAACCCATAATTACCTCAAAAGTAAGGATCATATAAACCCTAATGGTTACCTTTATAATTATTACCTGAACTTCCACAAAGATTGTTCATCTCGTACATGATACATTACAGAACATACCAAGGTACAAGTGGTTGATCATGACTCCTTGATAGTTGGTTTAGAACAACCGCGATTTTTCTCATTGAATCCCCCATTTCATCCAGTCTCTTAATCAGAGAACCACCACAGTTTCCTTCAAACCTATTGTCACTTTGGTGCCTGCTAGATCCATCCATTCACTAAAAACATAAATGTCAGTGTGATTATATCAACAAAACCATCATGTACTAATGAGGAAGACAAACACTAATATATACTTACTCATTCACTTTATCTAAAAACTATGACTCTTTCTGAAATCCTAGCCATTATGGTAATGTCACTTAGGCTTAGAGAATACTCTAACCTCTAAAGCTATCTAAACCGACCACTGATACCAACTATAAGGCACCGGACTTAAACCTTACTTAATCTTGAGTTATTACAAGATTACACATTGAGGATCTTTTCAGGTTTAGAGTTTTAGAGAATTAGAACATAAAACTTGCATTACATTCCACATTTAAACAAAGTGGTTACATAAAAGATAGTATTCATTTTCCCCATCAACGGAAAAAAATTTAAAATAAAACATGGATTCTTTCTTGACACTTCTATGAAATTATCATCATATCATGTACCATTCCCTTGACCTGTGAAAAACATTTCAAAAACTTGGGATGAGCATAAAAATCTTAGTAAGGGATATAAAAGTATGAAAAGAAAACATTAGTCCATGTATGAAAACATACTTTACTCATAAAACATAAGCATTCTAACATACCTCATCAAATCATGAATAAATCATAGAAATCATAAGTCATAAAGGTAACTTGAGGCATTCATAACATTCTTACGTAGGGAGTAACCCTCTTGGTTACGTTTGGAATACCCATCACAGTATATTCCCTAAATCTCTTCGGAGAAACATTAAATTTTAACTCCTTCGCGTTACCCAATGCATTAGAGAGCTATATCGGGCTCACCCGCCCTTAGTTTATCACGGAACCACCCGTGTTCATAACAATGCCCAAGAATCATAACATAATCGTATCACATAAAACATGTATAAAGGAAACATAACATTTCCACTTTTCAATCACAAGTTATCAATAAAACACATTGATATAAAAACATTATGAAAACCATTTTCAATACCAAAATAAAATAAGAGTAAAACATGGTATTTATTATTCATTAAAAAAAGTTATGGCTTGTAGAGGAAGCCGAAACTCAAATAATGGTCACAGCGGCGGAGAAGTCGTTGTCGCCGCATACGTACGACAAGAAAAACATTCCTTTTTGTCTTTTAGTAAAACGCTTCATATAAAAATATTCCTTTTGAATAAACATAAAAGTAAAAGGGTTTTATACACCGTATACAAGAAAGTTGTGTATAAAACATAATATGCCCCAATGAAAGGAGATTGAGACGATGTCCCTTACAAAGACGGTATCCTTGGATTAAGGATAAATCAATTACATAATTATGTGTGACAAATGAATACACCAAATATAAGTGGATATTAAGTGTAAAACAATCAAAGGACATTCACACATATTCCTAGAATGACATATTCAAGGAGTAAAAGTTTATCCGAAAGAATCAAAATTGGGTTAAGAAGTTCCCTTGCAAAAATTCGACAGTCTAACGGCGTCACTTCAAAATTCAGAAAAAGAGTTGATGAGAGATAAAAAAGGGTATCTCATCACTTGGACATAAAATTTAGATCAATAAGGATATATAAGAACATATCCCAACATTAAAATATGTAAATTAAAAGACCCAACAAAATAAGTCTTTTAAAAAGAGGGTGAAAAGTTCCCTTACCGACTTGGGTATCTTTCGAAACATACACCCCATGAAAGAAGGACAATACAAAATTGATGTAAATAATCATAAATGAAATTATATTACACAAAGAGTAGAATAATGGGCAGTACATATACCACTCAAAGGAAATGTTGTCAAATGTAGCATAAATCTCACAGGAATAAAAGTGAGATGAAAAATCCCTTACGAAAACTCGGCAGCCTAACGACGCCACTTAAAACTTTCAAAAAAGGATTGATGAGATCAAATAGGGTATCTCATCATATTAACATAAAATTTACAGAAAGATGAATATAAATGAACATCCCCCAACATAACAAAGATTATCTTAAAAGAAGTGACATAAAGGATAGTACTTAAAAAGAAAGAGAGAGGTTGGATCTCTTATGAAAATTCAGCAGCCTAACGACGCCAATCAAATCTTCCAAAATGGATTGATGATAGAAAATAGGGTATGTCATCATATTAACATAAAAAGTACAGTAAGAGTAATATAAAATAACATCCCAATCATAAGAAAGATGAGCTTAAAAGGAATGATATAAAAGAGTGTACTTAAAAAGAAAGAGAGGGGTAGGTTCCCTTACCTCGTGTCCGACATGACTCGATCATTCTTTAATCTCCTGAATAATAAAATTTGTTCAATTTATAATTTCTTAAGGACCTAATTTAAAGATTATTATTCAGTTAATATCACATATTATAATGTTATAATAATTGGTTAATAAAGTGAGTTCATATCGGACGTTTTTGTCGATGTTCGGTACATGAGTAAAAATCGAACTTGTTGGAAAAGAATTTTCCATGTAATTATAGGTACATCATATCCAGAATAGTATTGATGTTTTAAATATCATATATATCCATTATATATTAATTTTATACTATTCCATAGCATTTGGAGATAAAAAATTAAAAGCACCGTTCATGGAGACGGTAGGCCGTACGTACGCATGAACGCTACTTTCATTTTTTTGTCATATTAATGGAATTAATAAAAAAAATGAGAGATATATATATTATAATTACAGAATTATATCCTTCATTTAGATGTAATATATTACATATATATCAATTATATATACGTACTTATAATAGTACATAACATTTGGAGATAAGAAATGAAATGTACCGTTCATGGAGACGGTAAGCCGTACGTACGCATGAACGCTACTTTCATTTCTTTGGCACATTAATGGAATTAAAATAGATGAGATATATATATATTATAATTCAATTATAATATATATGTTATATAGATCACATAATTTCATCAATTTCATTCTTTATACATTCCATGTATTGCATGATGAGTCACATCACCTGAGGGGGCGGTAGTCCACACTTCCTCAAATGAAATTATCGCATTTGCACAACATGCAAAGCATAAAGGTATGTGTTGAATATAAAATACAGAAGAATAGAGAGGAAATAAATATAATATATATCATAAAAAAATATAGTGTCATCATAATGGCCACCTTTGAAGGTGTTAAAATAATATTGAACAATCATCGTTTCGTGAGGCAGTAATTCGCCATCCACAGAAACTGTATGTTCTTTAACCATTAGACGGAGGTGTGTGAAAGTGTAGCTTGAATACTTCTTATAAAAACATCCTAGTATATTTAATATACTGGTTTTGTTACAAAAAAAGTAATAAAAAGAGTTTAGGGGTTTGAAGAAGAAAAATAAAACAAAAGAACACAAGGGAAGACATTACCTTTAAATCGGGTAACTCTCTTTGATTTCAGCTCAATGGCTTCCTTGGAAAGGATTGTGCCCAAAGTGAGTCTTCAATGATGAAGAGAGGGATGTGGAGAGATTAAATGGGTAGGGTTTGGCAGAGCCAAAGGTTTGAGAGATGTGTGTAAGGTGGTAGAGGTGGGGGCCTTTTATAAGAGGAGAGGAGGGGCACTCTTGGAAAGTTATAAAATATTACTTTATTATAAAATGATTTTCGGATTTAAAAGGTCCCAAAAGGATATATTTCGAGGATAAGGTGATAAGGTTTATAAATACACACATACAATAGGTTTGTGACAAGTGTAAGACTTAGATTTCACCCTATCTTCTCATTTTATTTAAATCGTTCATTTATGAGGTAATCACTGCATCATCACGGTGTCATAAATAAATTAATTTATTTAATGTCTAAAAATTATAAAAAAAATATCATGATGTATGAAATATTTTTATATTTATAATGAATATTTATAGTCAAATATATGACTTATATAACCCCATGTAAAAATTATTTTAGTAAAACAACACATGTTTGTGACATTTTAATTTTAACTTTAAATAAAAAGGTATTTATGTCATTTTCCAACCAAAGTGGATCCATGGGGTCCCCAAGTTGACCCATAGATTTTCGTGGTCGTCCATGACTCATCCAATTAGGTTAGGACATGTTTCTAGGTCATTTCATATTATTAAAACATTATGTTTACCTTAAACTACACTAATTACCTCTAATCGCGATTAAAACTTAAAAGTTACTATTCACCAAAAAATGTATTTTAATCCCATTGAACCACATTTTATTTCTTAATGACAACCATGTATGTCGGATTTTTGAAATTCAAAACACAGAGGTGGCAAAATTTTATTTAAACGAAAAATCAGTTTCTTTAACGACCACTTAGTGGTTTCACTATTCATCAAAAATTGAAGTTTTTCAGAAAATTACCAAAAATTCACCCTAAGCTATATTTGATATTCCGAATTCAAAAATGATGTCTATTTTACAAAATTCAAAACATATAAGTTGCATTAATTAATTTAATAATCAATTCCCGCAGTCAAAACAAATAGCGTATTTTTATGAAATAATAAGTATCAAAAGATTGACACTAGTTTAAGTCCAGTTTCAAGATGAAATTAATTCCAACGACCACTATTGGATTAAATGGTAAAAATATATTCTAATTTCACTTTAAACCCAATCCAAAAGATAATCTAATCATATAAATAAATTAGATTAAAAAGTGGTTTTGAATTAAAATACAACATTTTTCACTATTCATTAAAAAATGGACTTTATCGAAAAAATACCAAAAATTTACACAATGTAAATTATGATGTCCCGATTCTAAAAAATAATTTTATTTGGTTTAATATAACATATGAAATTTTCAAAAAGTGGATTTTAAAAGCATTCGCCATCAAAAGGTGGTTAATCGACCTTTTAAAGAATATTAGAATATTTACACTTTAATATTGGATTCATTCACATTTTAAGCCTCTAACATTTATTGGATAAAAATAAAAATATTTTACAAACATATATAATCATTTTGTAGTTAGTTCCGTTCATTCCTGCCATTACAACAGCTAGGCATTAACTACCATTTAAAATAATATTATTTTATTATTAGAGTGCAACGTAAGATTCCCAAGAAACTCATTGTTGCGTATTGGGTACGCCATCGAGCGTAGCATACCCTTTAAAGTAATATTAATATTTTATTCACAAATATGGATAAATGTGAAAATGTCATATTCTTTATTTACCTGGGGTGTTTCATCCTTCCCCCCTTTTGGGAATTGCATCATCAAAATTTTAAAATTGGGCTTGGAAACTTCATTGAAAATCCCACATCGGAACAGGAGTCAGTAAAACAATCACTTTAAAATAAAGAAAGAGAAGTACAAAGGTCACCCGATTTAACCCATACTAGGATTCCAAGTATGAAAATATGGATATGGAGGAGAAAACAAAGGGTCATGTTCTGATGGAGAGTGATAGTAAACATGTCTAGGAGAATGTTAACCACAAGAAAATCACACACTTGTGATGGGTTAAACGGTATTCAATTCCCCAGTAGGAAAGGTTAATAGACAACATTTTTGTTTTAAGTTACTCTTCATTGAGAAATTTATTTTTGAGCTTAACTAAATCATAATGAAACATACTTACTTGTCACGTAGACTTTCACCTTTTACTAGATTCCTTAATCAAACTCATATTTTCTCCAAAAGATGAGTATTTAGGAAGACTTGTTCGCCTTAAGAGTACTATAATCAACTTCTTGAGAATCACCTAATACACAAAAGAGAACTATATATTTCCCATGTCTTTAGACAAAATCCAAAACCAAAATTGTTAGTATGAGATCATATAATCCACAAAAGTATAATCCTTTATAAAAAGAAAATCTATTCTTAATCTTCAAAATTTGACCCAAAAAAACCCAAAGTTCAATGAAGACCATTCGATAAACAATTGTCCATAAAATTCTTCAAAGTAAACTAAACTAAGATTGAAAACCAAATATTTGAAGGATTTAATCACATAGTCTTCCAAGGTACAAATTAACTTTTATCTCCATATAACATCAGTTGCTCTTAAATTCTCATATTGAAAAGTAATTAACCTAATCACATATCCTCCATGATAGGTTAATCATTTCCAAAGATAACCCAAAATAAACTTACTCTTGATTCCTAAAATCATCTAACTAAAAAGAATTAGTCAAACTAACCAAGGACTTCACGTAGTCCAGTGGTAGGCGATAAATACCAGTCACACTTTGGTTGTGGGTTCGATTCCCGTAGCTTTGTCCGACGCGACGGGTTATCACACGGTCTGTGTGTTGTCCTTTTTCCAAAACTATAAAATTCTTAAAACATTCCCCAAAACGAGATAAAATCTTCAAAAATAACCATAACATATTTTAACCTCAATTTTATCTCATGCCTTTCATTTTCCATCATAATATATAATAACCCATAATTACCTCAAAAGTAAGGATCATATAAAACCTAATGGTTACCTTTATAATTATTACCTAAACTTCCACATCGATTGGTCATCTCGTACATGATACATTACAGAACATACAATGGTACAAGTGGTTGATCATGACTCCTTGATAGTTGGTTTAGAACAACCACGAGTTTTCTCATTCAATCCCCCATTTCATCCAGTCTCTTAATCAGAGAACCACCACAGTTTCCTTCAAAACTATTGTCACTTTGGTGCCTTCTAGATCCATCCATTCACTAAAAACAGAAATGTCAGTGTGAGTATATCAACAAAACCATCATGTACTAATGAGGAAGACAAACACTAAGATATACTTACTCATTCACTTTATCTAAAAACTATGACTCTTTCTGAAATCCTAGCCATTATGGTAATGTCACTTATGCTTAGAGAATACCCTAACCTCTAAAGTTATATAAACCGACCTCTGATACCAACTATAAGGCCCCGGACTTAAACCTTACTTAATCTTGAGTTATTACAAGATTACACATTGAGGATCTTTTCAGGTTTAGATTTTTAGAGAATTAGATCATAAAACTTGCATTACATTCCACATTTAAACAAAGTGGTTACATAAAAGATAGTATTCATTTTCCCCATCAACGGAAACATATTTAAAATAAAACATGGATTCTTTCTTGACACTTCCATGACACTGTCATCATATCATGTACCATTCCCTTGACCTGTGAAAAACATTTCAAAAACTTGGGATGAGCATAAAAATCTTAGTAAGGAATATAAAAGTATGAAAAGAAAACATTAGTCCATGTATGAAAACATACTTTACTCATAAAACACAAGCATTCTAACATACCTCATCAAATCATGAATAAATCATAGAAATCATAAGGCATAAAGGTAACTTGAGGCATTCATAACATTCTTACGTAGGGATTAACCCTCTTGGTTACGTTTGGAATACTCATCACAGTATATTCCCTAAATCTCTTCGGAGAAACATTAACTTTTAACTCCTTCGCGTTACCCAATGCATTGGAGAGCTATATCGGGCTCACCCGCCCTTAGTTTATCATGGAACCACCCGTGTTCATAACAATTCCCAAGAACCATAACATAATCGTATCACATAAAACATGTATAAAGGAAACATAACATTTCCACTTTTCAATCACAAGTTATCAATAAAACACATTGATATAAAAACATTATGAAAACCATTTTCAATACCAAAATAAAATAAGAGTAAAACATCGTATTTATTTTTCATTAAAAAAAATTTATGGCTTGTAGAGGAAGCCGAAACTCAAATAATGGTCACGGCGGCGGAGAAGTCGTTGTCGCCGCATACGTACGACAAGAAAAACATTCCTTTTTGTCGTTTAGTAAAACGCTTCGTATAAAAATATTCCTTTTGAATAAACGTAAAAGTCAAAGGGTTTTATACATCGTATACAAGAAAGTTGTGTATAAAACATAATATGCCTCAATGAAAGGAGATTGAGACGATGTCCCTTACAAAAACGGTATCCTTGGATTAAGGATAAATCAATTACATAATTATGTGTGACAAACGAATACACAAAATATAAGTGGATATTAAGTGTAAAACAATCAAAGGACATTCACACATATTCATAGAATGACATATTCAAGGAGTAAAAGTTTATCCCAAAGAATCAAAATTGGGTTAAGAAGTTCCCTTGCAAAAATTCGACAGTCTAACGGCGTCACTTCAAAATTCAGAAAAAGAGTTGATGACAGATAAAAAAGGGTATCTCGTCACTTGGACATAAAATTTAGATCAATAAGGATATATAAGAACATATCCCAACATTAAAATATGTAAATTAAAAGACCCAACAAAATAAGTCTTTTAAAAAGAGGAGGGTGAAAAGTTCTCTTACCGACTTGGGTATCTTTCGAAACATACACCCCATGAAAGAAGGACAATAAAAAATTGATGTAAATACTCATAAATGAAAGAATATTACACAAATAGTAGAATAATGGGCAGTACATATACCACTCAAAGGAAATGGTGTCAAATGTAGCATAAATCTCACAGGAATAAAAGTGAGATGAAAAATCCCTTACGAAAACTCGGCAGCCTAACGACGCCACTTAAAACTTTCAAAAATTGAGTGATGAGATCAAATAGGGTCTATCATCATATTAACATAAAATTTACAGCAATAGGAATATAAAATAACATCCCCCAACATAAAAAATATGATCTTAAAAGAATTTACATAAAGGAGAGTACTTAAAAAGAAAGAGAGAGGTTGGATCTCTTACGAAAATTCAGCAGCCTAACGGCGCCAATCAAATCTTCCAAAATGGATTGATGATAGAAAATAGGGTATCTCATCATATGAACATAAAAAGTACAGTAAGATTAATATAAAATAACATCCCAATCATAAGAAATATGAGCTTAAAAAGAATGACATAAAAGAGCGTACTTAAAAAGAAAGAGAGGGGTAGGTTCCCTTACCTCGTGTCTGACATGACTCGATCGTTCTTTAATCTCCTGAATAATAAAATTTGGTCAATTTATAATTTCTTAAGGAAATACTTTAAATATTATTATTCAGTTAATATCACATATTATAATGTTATAATAATTGGTTAATAAAGTGAGTTCATATCAGACGTTTTTGTCGATGTTCAGTACATGAGTAAAAATCGAACTTGTTGGAAAAGAATTTTCCATGTAATTATAGGTACATCATATCCAGAATAGTATTGATGTTTTAAATATCATATATATCCAGTGTATATTCATTTTATACTATTCCATAGCATTTGGAGATAAAAAATTAAAAGCACCGTTCATGGAGACGGTAGGCCGTACGTACGCATGAACGCTACTTTCATTTTTTTGTCATATTAATGGAATTAATAACAAAATGAGATATATATATATATTATAATTCCAGAATGATATCCTTCATTTAGATGTAATATATTACATATATATCTATTATATATACATACTTATAATAGTACATAACATTTGGAGATAAGAAATGAAATGTATCGTTCATGGAGACAGTAAGTCGTACGTACGCATGAACGCTACTTTCATTTCTTTGGCACATTAATGGAATTAAAATAGATGAGATATATATATATATATTATAATTTCAGTATAATATATATGTTATATAGATCACATAATTTTATCAATTTCATTCTTTATACATTCCATGTATTGCATGAACGAGTCACATCACTTGAGGGGGCGGTAGTCCACACTTCCTCAAATGAAATTATCGCATTTGCACAACATGCAAAGCATAAAGGTATGTATTAAATATAAAATACAGAAGCATAGAGAGGAAATAAATATAATATATATCATAAAAAATATAGTTCCATCATAATGGCCACCTTTGAAGGTGTTAAAATAATATTGAACAATCATCGTTTCGTGAGGCAGTAATTCGCCATCCACAGAAACAGTATGTTCTTTAACCATTAGACGGAGGTGTGTGAAAGTGTAGCTCGAATACTTCTTGTAACAACATCCTAGTATATTTAAGATACTGGTGTTGTTACAAAAAAAAAGTAATAAAAAGAGTTTAGGGGTTTGGAGAATAAAAATAAAACAAAAGAACACAAGGGAAGACATTACCTTTAAATCGGGTAACTCTCTTTGATTTCAGCTCAATGGCTTCCTTGGAAAGGATTCTGCCCAAAGTGAGTCTTCAATGATGAAGAGAGGGATGTGGAGAGATGAAATGGGCAGGGGTTGGTCGAGCCAAAGGTTTGAGAGGTGTGTGTAAGGTGGTAGAGGTGCGGGCCTTTTATAAGAGGAGAGGAGGGACACTCTTGGAAAGTTATAAAATATTACTTTATTATAAAATGATTTTCAGATTTAAAAGGTCCCAAAAGGATATATTTCGAGGATAAGGTGATAAGGTTTCGAAATACACACATCCAATAGGTTTGTGACAAGTGTAAGACTTAGATTTCACCCTATCTTCTCATTTTATTTAAATCGTTCAATTATGAGGTAATCATTGCATCATCACAGTGTCATAAATAAATTAATTTATTTAATGTCTAAAAATTATAAAAAAAATATCATGATGTAGGAAATCTTTTTATCTTTCTAATGAATATTTATAGTCAAATAAATGACTTATATAACCCCATGTAAAAATTGTTTTAGTAAAACAACACATGTTTATGACATTTTAATTTTAACTTTAAATAAAAAGGTATTTATGTCATTTTTCAACCAAAGTGGATCCATGGGGTCCCCAAGTTGACCCATGGATTATCTTGGTTGGTCATGACTCATCCAATGAGGGTAGGACGTGTGTCTAGGTCATTTCATATTATTAAAACATTATTTTTACCTTAAACTATACTAATTACCTCTAATCGCGATTAAAACTTAAAAGTTACTATTCACCAAAAAAATTATTTTAATCCCGTTGAACCACATTTTACTTCTTAATGACAACCATGTATGTCGGATTTTTGAAATTCAAAACACAGAGGTGGTAAAATTTCATTTAAACAAAAAATCAGTTTCTTTAACTACCACTTAGTGGTTTCACTATTCATAAAAAATTGAAGTTTTTCAGAAAATTACCAAAAATTCACTCTAAGCTATATTTTATATTCCGAATTCAAAAATGATGTCTATTTTACAAAATTCAAAACATATAAGTTGCATTAATTAATTTAATAATCAATTCCCGCTGTCAAAACAAATAGCGTTTTTTTATGAAACAATAAGTATCAAAAGATTGACACTAGTTTAAGTCCAATTTCAAGATGAAATTAATTCCAACAACCACTATTGGATTAAATGGTTAAAATATATTCTAATTTCACTTTAAAACCAATTCAAAAGATAATCTAATCATATAAATAAATTAGATTAAAAAGAGGTTTTGAATTAAAATACAACATTTTTCACTATTCATTAAAAAAAATGAACTTTATCGAAAAAATACCAAAAATTTACACAATGTAAATTATGATGTCCCGATTCTAAAGAAGAATTTTATTTGGTCCAATATAACATATGAAATTTTCAAAAAGTGGATTTCAAAAGCATTCGCCATCAAAAGGTGATTAATCGACCTTTTAAAGAATATTAGAATATTTACGCTTTAAAATTGGATTCATTCACATTTTAAGGCTCTAACATTTATTGGATAAAAGTAAAAATATTTGACAAACATATATAATCATTTTGTAGTTAGTTCTTTCATTCCCGCCATTACAACAGCTAGGCGTTAACTACCATTTAAAATAATATTATTTTATTATTAGAGTGCAACGTAAGATTCCCAAGAAACTCATTGTTGCGTATTGGGTACGCCATCGAGCATAGCATCCCCTTTAAAGTAATATTAATATTTTATTCACAAATATGGATAAATGTGAAAGTGTCATATTCTTTATTTACCTGGGGTGTTACAGTACATGTATAACTGCATATATGTATGTATATGTGTGTATATACATGTGTGTATATATATGTGTGTATGTGTATGAGTACATATGTATGTTTGTAATTCACGTAAATGTTACGAATTCACTTTTTAATATTCCTGTAATTTATTTAATTTAATTAATTCATTTATTAGTGCATATTCATTAATAATGTTAATAATATATTTAATCATTTTGTAATATTTAATTATACATATATTTATTTACTACGCATGTAATATTTTCATTATGTTTGTAATTTATATGAATAATATTTATTTGTTTCTATTTATTAAATTTTATCGTTTAAAATATGTTTGAAATTTATATAATTAATCTATTTAAATGATTTTTTTAATAATTTTTTAATTTAAATATTTAATTATAAAAATATAAATATATATAATTTTTTAAAATGTGTTTTTGAAATTATAAAAAGATGAATATATATTTAAATAGTTATAAAATTACAATAAATATATTTAAATAATAAATATGTTTATTATGTTTATATTTATATATTAATAAATATATATATTTATATAATTGTATTTATAATTATATATAAAGACATTTTAAATATATTTATTTATAATTATAAATATAAAATAAATATTTTATTTATTTAAATAATTATAAAATTATAATAAATATATTTGTTATATTTATAATTATATGTAAATACTTTTAAAACATATTTATTTATAATTATAATTATAAATATAATTATATATATATAATTATAAATATAATTATAGATATAATTATAGATATATTTAAATAATTATGAAATTAAAAAAAATATTTAAATAATAAATATAGTTATTATATTTATATATATATATACAGATATAAAATTATATAACTATATATATATATATATATATATATATATATTTGGTATTTTGGAGGTATATTTACATCAAACACGCACACCTCACACATGGGTCGGAAAGACAGACCATAACCTCCTAAGGAGATACCCCACCCATCAAGTCATATATATTTATATAGATTGCTCGAACGCCCGATGGACCTGAAGCTCGTTACATGGACCAAAGGCCCAATACATGACCCATAACCCCTGATTTGGAAGCCTTCACATGCCTTGGCTCAAATACCTGCACCTGGTACCCGGGGCTTCCTGTACAGCCTGCCAACACGGATCCCACACCCACAATCCATCACCGAAGGTCGTGCCCCCTCCAAGCCCAAATCATGCGTCTGCGCCCAACACACCTGGAGCGCCTGACCCATAGCCTTCCCATTTCTCCCGCATCCTTAATAGATCCAGTTGTCATTGCCGCACTGCATCTCATGCGTCGCAATAATGCCTGCCGCCAAGGACCCCTTGAAGCTGGTCTCGTCTCCTTGATGGAACTAGTCACCGCCTCACGAATGCTCGCCAGTGAGAAAGCACACCAGTCCTATCACTGAGCCGAGCGTCATCGCCACACCAATGGCTCCAGCATCACACTCACACCCGACATCGAGGACCCATTCAAACTGGTCCTGCCTCCCCAATAGAACCCGCTAAGTTTGCTTAGCCAAAGCACCCTCCTATCTTTCATCATCACAACCACTCCCCAATTAATTGGGGCTACTGTAGTCTGTAAAGGGTCAAACCCCTGATCTTATGCACAGATGAAACCCCTTATTCCACTCGAATAGTGGGTTATGTACTTATATAAACATATATAATTGTATAAATATTTCTACTGTGGAAAGTTTGGCTCAATCAGCTACCCATAGATGGAAGAATTAGACATTTAGGTATACAGCTTGTTTTTATTTTCTCCCTCTATTTTAATAATTCAGAGGACAAATCCCATCTCTTATTTCACTGCTTATTTGCACTAAAAATCTGGATGTTTGTTAAGGACATCTTTGGGTGTCAGCTTCAAACTAACAACAACATGGACTCCTTTATGGATGTTGTTAGGCACCTGGTGAATGGTGAGAATATTGGGAACCTCCTTTGTTTTTAGTGGCCTCATGTATCAATCATATTTGGGATAATATAAATAATATTTGATTTGAGGGAAATAACTCCATTCTAAGGATTCTTATTATTAATATAGTGAGAGATGTTATAAGAGCCTACACTTTCAAGATGGGCCCTAAGAACAACACCCAGTAGGACCTTATTATAACTAGAACACTTGGAGTTGTCATTGTTCCATGGGTGTGTATGCAACCAAAATATGTTAGATAGATCCCTCCCCTCCCATCCTGGATCTAAATAAACACAGATGGTGTGACATTTGGAGATCCATCCTTGCAGGCTGTGGTGGTGTATTCCAAACATGTTGAGGGTTTGTTAAATGATGTTTTTATCATTTTCTTTTCTATTCCAGGGCCTTTGAAGTGGAGATTCTTGCAGTTATTCATACTGTGGATTATTCCAAACATCACAGTTGCAGAAAAATATGGATTCAAAGTGACTCTATGTGGACAATTACTCTCCTTAAAAACAATTCAACCCTAGTTACCTAGAATTTGAATAGGGAATGGTGTGATTTCCTATCATATCTAGAGAAAATTTAGCACATGTTCTTGCAAACATATAGGGAGGCCAATGCGGTTGTAAATTCTCTCTCAAAGAAGGTGGTGGAAGATCGAGCATCGCTTTGGTATTTTAGACTCTATGATACCTTTTTTCACTTTCATATAGCTGATGTCTGTGAGAATGGATGAATAGAAAAGGATAGGGATCATTATCCATAGTGACCATGTAGTCCCCGACCACCCAAGGAGCCTTAAACTCTTCCCCTATGTCTCTCAGTAACACTTTGGTAATCAAGATCGTAAGATCCCCAAAGATCAAGGTGTGAATGTGTCGCCCAAGCCTTCTTCCTTCTCTGGATTCATGGATGGATCCTTTGTATTACTAAAAGATAAGATTTTGAAACACATTATCAGAAAGGGTAATAATTCACATGTATCAGCATTGTACGATGCTATATATGAGAGAATGGAGTTATGTAGGAACTCTTTCATCACCTGAATCTTACTGTCTAAAGTTACAAAACCCTAGAGAGTTTCTGATCTCATCTCTAGATTAGCCTTGGTTTTGGGTTTCTCCAATTTTAAATATGTATCAATTGGTTGGGGTTTCTTCCATATATTTTCCCCTCTGCGGAGCTGCAAGGAAGATCATGCAGCTCTTGCTCGATATATTTGAGACCTGACACGCTGAGATTTCACAATTGGAGTTTGAATTTTAGCTTGAATGATTTCAAGGAAACTTGAGCCCAGGTTTGGGTGAAAATTTGTGGTCTGAGTTTGGTTCTTTAGAACCCTGAAAACCTCTTCGACATTGTATCAGCAATTGGAATCCCTATTCAGATGGTCAACTCCACTATAATGGTAAGTTATGGTCATTTTGCTAGAATTTTGGTTGGTATTGATTTAAGTTCCACGCATATAGATAGAGTTTTATTATCTAGACCATAAGATGAATTCTTCCTTAAGATCTAGTATGAAAAGATCCCCCCCTTACAATGATTGTGGCATTATTGGGAATTTGAAAGATGTTTGCAAGAGAAAACTTATTTGATCCAACTATAGTATCAAAGTTCATGACTCATCTTGTTGTAAAAAAAGTAAAGAAACTATACAAAAAATGGAGGTTCAGCCTGCTGATAGATATCATGGTGTTGATACCTCTTCGTAATAATCCTCAAAGTATGTTCCTACCAGTTTAACTTAGCAGGCTTCTAATGTTTGGCATATTAATCTTGAGATTTTTTACAAACCTCAGCCTGATGAAAGGTTGGTGGAACCACCTAAGAAGAAAATTATATGGGTTGATTTGGTTGATGAAAAGAACACACCTTTTGATATGTTTTCTTTTAAATATTCTTTGTACAAAGGTATTATAGATGAGCATGATGGGGAAAATGATAATGGGGAGTTGGTGGACAATTAGAATGGCATGGACTTCTCGGCGCAGGCTGAATTTGACTTGAACATGTGGAAGGAACATAAGTTGATTACTTCAAATGGGCGCAAAGGAAAGTCCAAAATTACAGCCACCACTTCTGAAAAAACCACACACACAAAGAATCTTTTACAGCGGAATGATGTTAAGTGTAATTTTGTGTCTATAAAAGGCCAAGAGCTGGTAAATTCTATATCTCAATCCTTGATGAGATCCTTGGAAAAAATCCAACTTAAAGACACTAATTCCTAGTTGAATGATTCTACACCTCCAAATGGGGATGACCCCTTCAACTATATCCTCTTTACCTGCTATTGGGCATAAAATGATGATTCGATGGGTGGTGTTCCACCCTTGATGATTTTGGACCATTCCAAAAGTATAGTATAAGACGAACAACCTATTATGACCCCTATTCCCAGTGAAACAAGGGAACATGTGCCGGCTTTTCCATTATAACTTACTATAGGAAGGGAATCCCTAAATGATGATGACCCTCAATCAACTTCTCTAGTTTTCTTAAGTAAAATGAAAAGTGGGGAGCCTCCTTGCAAAGATCCAATCTGTCTGAGAAATTCCCATGCATATGATAGAGAGAGACCATGAAAATTTGATGCTAAGGAATCGTCCCCATATGAAAGGGTTGGATGCTTTGTGACCCCTGATGGAGGCATTCCCCTTGACACTAGAACAAATGCATCCTTTTTTCAAGAACCTTGTCTACTACACCCTATTCATAGAACTCTATGTAAGGCTGCTGAGGCCTTGCATACTGATTTTAACAGTGGGAAAGAGGCTGGAAGAGTTCAAAATTTCATTAAAAAGCATGTTAGTGTTGATAATGTGGATCATGGAAAATCAAACATGGAATTTTTTATGATAGATAAATCAAATAGTCAGCATATGAAAGATAAAAACAAAATTGAAGGTTTTCACTCAAAACTCATTTGAATTGCTTGCATCATGAAGTGGTGAGGAAGACAAACAAAAAAATGTCTTGATACATGAAACAGAGGAAATGACAGAAGTTATTGATGTTGGATTTCCAGATGATGGAGGTGGACCGTGGTTGCAGGCCAAAACACAGTGTTGAGGACTACACCCACAAGGTCGTGGAGGTCGTGTCTCACATCATAGCATGAGTATTCGATCTCGAGCTAATTAAATGTCTACTTTTTTATATTTTATGATGTTGTATATTCCTCATTGACACTTATTTTTATTAATAAAAGGGGTCGATGGGCCTCACCTTTTAAAAAAATGTAGCTAATGTGAGTGGTGTTTTTTCATGTGACCTTAGCCACTCTTGTTCAATCTCCACTTCTTTTTTAATAAAATTGATGGGAATGGACCCTTCGGTCCATCCCAGGCCTTCTTGGATAATTATATAAATTTATTTATAATTATATTGTAATATTTTTAAATATATTTATTTATAATTATTATTAAAAATAAATAAATATATATTTAAATAATTATAAAATTACAATAAATATATTTATTATAATTTTATAAATTTATATTTATATATTAATAAAAATATATAATTATATATAAAAATATATTTAAATATATTTATAATTATATAAAAATATATATAATTATATTTATTTTTAATTATAGTTATAAATATATATATATATATATATATATTTTTTTTGTAAAATTATAATAAATATATTTTAAAAATAAATATATTTATTATATTTATAATTTTATAAATATATATAATAATATACATATATATAATTATATAAATATAAAAAAATATTTTTAAAAATATTTCTTTATAATTATATTTATAAATATTAAAAATATTATTAAAATTAGATCTTTATTAGTTTCTTTTTAACATTGATAAAACTAATCTTTATCAGTACTAGAATATTAATGCTGATAATGAATCATTTTATCAATGATTTTTTCGCACTGAAAAAAGTATTTTTATCAATTCTTACTATTTTAGCACTGATAAAACTAGACTCTTATCAATGATTTTTTCAAAGCGCAAATAAAAGCATTACCTGATCTTATAAAAAGAACCACAACAATGTATTATCTCCTGTGCATTCAAGATCTCGCATAACCCTACTACTGTCACCGCTCTCACTGAACCCTACTATTATCAATGCTCTCACTAAACCCAACTACTACCACCACTCTCACTCTTCATCTACTTTCTCAAAAAATTGATCCTTTCCAAGTCCAAGGTATGTGATGATTTATTTTGTTAGAACCTATGAATCTGTTCCATGACTGCACTCAGTTCTTCATATAACATCCCGCCTTTTTATCACATAAACTTTCATTACATTATACAAAATTGAGGATCTTTAAGGTTTAGTGTCTTGGAAACCAGGAACTTAAAACATGAAAACATAAAACATTCTTCTTAAACACTTGAAAGGCTTCTCCTCATGTTCATCCTAGGTTCATTACTGCATCTCATAACCTGGGGACATACATCAAATGAAAGTGTGAGCAGAAGGCCCAGTAAGGGAAACAAGGGAAACATTTAACATGTGAACTTGAGAAACATCAACTATGTCATGAACAAGAACTTTAAGGCATGATAAAAAAAATCATGTGGAATATCATAATAAAAATAAAATTTTTCATAACTTTAAGATTTGGCTACATCATTTAACATAGACAATCATGAACATATCACCAAGGTCCATCCCCAAGGTGTCATTTGAAAATTACCAATGTTATTCACCAAGGTATCGTGAAAATTGTAATCTCTAGTGGTTACATCATTACCCAATGCATTGGAGCGCTATCAGGGCGCACCCTTAAATTTTCCTTTATTATCATGTGAGCCACACATATCATCATAAATCATTTCATAAACAACCCATATAGCATAAAATAAATGGTTTTCATTTCATAAGCATAATGTTTTAAAAACTGCTTTAAAGACATGATCTTTATGTCACTTTAAACCCACGGAAAGGGAAAGTGGGTTTCATGTATGTAAATACCAGAATTTAAAATAGAAAATTTTGATATATATGTGAATACCCCTATAGAAATAAGAACTTTGAGTATTCACTTAATAAAATAAAATATCTTTAGAAAAAAGAGAGACATTTTTGAGACGAAAATTCTGCAGCATAACGGCTATGATACAAGGTTTTTAGAAAACATTGAAAAGAGAGGGGACATGGGTAAAACATTCATAAATGACCCATAAAAAAGTAGAGGGACAGAATATAAGGGATTTAAGAACATGGTAATGAAATTTGAAAATATACCATATGAAATGAAGAACATGAAAGGAAGACAAAAATAAGATTTCTCTTATGAAAATTCGGCAGCCTAACAGCGTTACATAAACTTCAACCAAAAATGAATTGATGAGATAAAATAGGGACTCTCATCATATGAACATAAAAGATCAGTATGATAGATATAGAGATCATACCCCAACATAATAAAAAGGAACTTTCAAGACTTGAAATGGAATTAGAACTTTGAAAAGGGAGAAAGGTGCAAGGACCACTTAAAAATTCAGCAGCCTAACGACGCCACTTAAAATTCAAAATACTGAATTGAAGAGATCAAATGGGTTCTCTCATAATATGGTCATAAAAGATCAGTATGATAGATATAGAGATCATACACCAACATAACAAAAAATAACTTGAAATAATTGACATGAAAGTAGAACTTCAAAACGAGAAGGGTGAAGAACCACTTAAAAATATGGCAGCCTAACAGCACCACTTAAAACTTCAAAATACTGAATTGAAGAGATCAAATGGGGTCTCTCATCATATGGTCATAAAAGATCTGTATGATAGATATAGAGATCATACCCCAACATAACAAAAAGGAACTTGAAAGAATTGACATGAAAGTAGAACTTCAAAACGAGAAGGGTGAAGAACCACTTAAAAATTCGGCAGCCTAACGGCTCCACTTAAAACTTCAAAATACTGAATTGAAGAGATCAAATGGGGTCTCTCATCATATGGTCATAAAAGATAAGTATGATAGATATAGAGATCATACCCCAAAATAACAAAAAGGAACTTGAAAGAATTGACATGAAAGTATAACTTCAAAACGAGAAGGGTGAAGAACCACTTAAAAATTCGGCAGCCTAACGGCTCCACTTAAAACTTCAAAATACTGAATTGAAGAGATAAAATGGGGTCTCTCATCATATGATCATAAAAGATCAGTATGATAGATATAGAGATCATACCCCAACATAATTAAAATAAACTTGAAATACTTTACATGGAAAATAGATCTTGAAAAATGAGAAGGGAGAAAGAATCTGTTACAAAAATTTCGGCAGCCTAACGGCGCCACTTAAAACATCATAAAACGAAATAATGAGAGTAAGAGGGGATCTCTCATTATATGAACATGAAAAGGGCAGTAAGAGGAGTATAAACGAACATCCATTAACATAAGAACATGGAGCATAAAAGAAATGACATAAAAGAGATTTCTTGAAAAGAAAGAGAGAGGTCGGATCCCTTACCTTAAAACGTAACTCTTAAAACTCAAAGGTTGGGACCTTGAGGGCTTGGGGGCACCTTGGGAGGAATCCTTGGGAGGTAATGAGACCATAATTTCGTTGGGGGAGAGTGGGGAGTCGAAAGGATGAGAGGATTTCTTGTTATTTATAGGGAAAGTGAGGGGACAAGGCATTAATGGCCAATGGACACCTCAAAAGTGGTTTTCTCAAAAGCATGGGCCCTCCCATGGTACTTCCTATGGAGTTAGGCCACATGGGTCCCCCAATACAATAATTCATCACCTTTGGCCGGACATCCCTTAAAATATCTCATGACATCATCATGACACAGTTATGAGATCATTAAACATACCGAAACCCTAAAACTGTATTTTTACTATTCACTGAAAATTCAACTTTCTCAGAAAAATCCCAAAATTTCACCTTAACCAAATATCAATGCTCTGATTTCAAAAATGAACTCCATTTTATAAAAATAATTTTTTAAATATTTTTAATTTAATTTTTAAATAAATACACTATTCACCGAAAATTCATTTTTTCAGAAAAATCCCCAAAAAATTACCATAACATAATATTGACTCTCTGAGTTCAAAAATGAAATCCATTTTATAAAAATAATTTTCTAAATATTTTTAATTAAATTTTTAATTAAAAAACACTATTCACCTGAAAAAACTAATACTTGAATAATAATTTATGAAACCGTTATTTAACCATTTTATTGAATCACATTACTTAATCAAGGTGCCTAGATTATATTAATACTTTCTTTAAGTGATATTACTAATCCATTTGGACACATTACTAATCCTAATCATAAAATCACTATTCATAATTTACTTTTCATCAAAAATTAAGTTTATCTTATTAGACTCTAAATTTCATACTGAACATAATTGTAGAAGACCATTTTTTGAAAATCATTACACATTTTTAATTACTTAAGGTTTACATATACATTTTTAAAATATCCTTTTTCTAAAATTCATCAAAAATATGCATACTATATTTATCCGGTCATTTGAAAATTCATAAACATTATCATAAGAAGAAATCCCATTTTTTATTTAAAACAAAGGATTACACAAGGCAGTTTCGATCTCCTTACATAGACCCTTATCACACCAGCATAGGACCTAAGTGTAAGGTGTGCTAAGGTGAGAGAATCCGAGGGAGGCTCGGCCAACATCGCACGAGTAGTAATTTCTATCAGTTTGAACTTCTCACAGAGGCGATTCCATTCTAGCTTCACACAATGAAGTTCGGCTTTGGTTTGGTCCCAAGCAAAGCCCAGTGGTGCTACCTCCTTCCCAAGTTCTGTTAGACGAGCTTCGATCGGTCCAAGACTATTGGGTGAGGCCATCGAATCTTCTTTCTATAATAATTAACCAAGATTACTTGTATTTAGAGACAATAATCAAAATGTTTAGTTTCCAACGGTCATATTGACCAATGGTCATATAATAGTCAAAACCCAACGGTCTCATTTTAATTATACTCATGTTATCAAATGAAACATTTTTGTTGAGTATAAAAAAAATAACACACAAAATTAGGAAACAAGATTTATTCAAAATTTCGGGTCGTTACAATCTTCCCCCCTTAAGAAATTGCGTCCTCGCAATTTTTAAAATTGGGTTTTGAAATTTCATTGAAAGTCCCACATCGGAAAAGGAGTCAGTAAAACTATTACTTTAAAATAAAGAAAGGGAAGTACAAAGGTCACCCGAGTTAACCCTCACTAGGATTCCATGTAGGAAAACATGGACATGGAGGAGAAAACAAAGGTTCAAGTTCTGAGGGAGGGTGATAGAGAACATGATTAGGAGAAAGTTAACCATAAAAAATCCCAAACTTATGATATGTGTAAACGGTCTTTGATTACCTAGTAGGAAACGTAAACCAACAACGTTTTTGATTTACGTTTCTTTTCATAATTTTGAGGGATTCATTTACTACATAGAACAAAAATATAAGGAAATATACCTACCTTCATGTAGAGTTTCATCCTTTAATAATTTTCTACCCAAAACTAATCTTTTCTCCAAGCTATGAGCATTCAAAACTACTTGGTCTCATCAAAACACAAGAATCATCTTCACAATCCACAAAAGATTAACTATCTATTTCTTCTATCTTTAAACATTATCCCAAAAACAGAAAGGGTAAGGTAAAACAACTCTTCAAAAAAAAAAGAATCCCATAGGAATGGAAACTACTTTTAAATATTCAAAGTTCCATGGTACTACCCAAAGTTCATCATAGACCATTCCATAAATAACGGTCCTTAAGATTTCTCAAAATAAACCAAACTAAGATTGAAACCCAAATACAAGAAAGATTTGATAACATAGTCTTCCAAAATAAACTTTATCGTTCATCTCCAAACAACATCAACCACTCCAAACATCTTATAACAAAAGTAGCTAACCTAAACATATTTTACCCAAGATAGGTTAATCATTCCCATAAGTAACCTAAATTACTATAAGTCCACCTTAAATTCATCGATTCTTCAAAATATAAGTCAACCTTACTCCTCAATGAAAATACCGTAGTAATATATTTACCTTGATCATATAGGGTCCCCAAAATAGTGAACGTCTTCCAAAATAATAATCATCTTTTAATTCCCTAATCATCTCTTTCATATTAATACGGCAATCGTCGCATTTCCTATCACATTGGTTGTTGGGGCATGTTCTTACATTTCCCACCATTAACTAAGAATAGAAAGTATAATTAGAGGCTTAAATACTTAACCAATAATCATGAAAAGGAGCTTAAAGCATATAAGGATAACTTGTAGAAGAAAAGTATGCCCTAACTTGTGATCCCCTAGGTTTCAAACTAGGTTATCCATGATCATATATTCTTATGTGAATCTTTATTTTATTTTATCTTTGTTCCTTTAACAATGGTTCATACTAAGCTTATGAATTTATCAAAGCATATCCCCCGGGAGTGTCGTAACCAAGAGTGCAGCAAGGCCCGTTGTTGTGTACCAGTTCCCATTTGAGTCTAGCTCAAAGCGGTGTTTTCGGGTTTTACCCCTATGTACATCTGTGCCAGAGCCACCTCTACCTGCTCGTATCCAGACATGGATGTATTTGCTTGGCAACCCATTACTCAATACTCACCAAAATACCAGGAAGATTTCCTATATATAAACATTTCTATAGGCTTCTTCCTAAAGTTTTCATATCCTAATTTCCACAAATAACTAAACCATCCTTTGATACCAACTATAACATCCCGCCTTTTTATCACATAAACTTTCATTACGTTATACAAAATTGAGGATCTTGAAGGTTTAGTGTCTTGGAAACCAGGAACTTAAAACATGAAAACATAAAACATTCTTCTTAAACACTTGAAAGGCTTCTCCTCATGTTCATCCTAGGTTCATTACTGCATCTCATAACCTGGGGACATACATCAAATGAAAGTGTGAGCAGAAGGCCCAGTAAGGGAAACAAGGGAAACATTTAACATGTGAACTTGAGAAACATCAACTATGTCATGAACAAGAACTTTAAGGCATGATAAAAAAAATCATGTGGAATATCATAATAAAAATAAAATTTTTCATAACTTTAAGATGTGGCTACATCATTTAACATAGACAATCATGAACATATCACCAAGGTCCATACCCAAGGTGTCATTTGAAAATTACCAATGTTATTCACCAAGGTATCGTGAAAATTTTAATCTCTAGTGGTTACATCATTACCCAATGCATTGGAGCGCTATCAGGGCGCACCCTTAAATTTTCCTTTATTATCATGTGAGCCACACATATCATCATAAATCATTTCATAAACAACCCATATAGCATAAAATAAATGGTTTTCATTTCATAATCATAATGTTTTAAAAACTGCTTTAAAGACATGATCTTTATGTCACTTTAAACCCACGGAAAGGGAAAGCGGGTTTCATGTATGTAAATACCAGAATTTAAAATAGAAAATTTTGATATATATGTGAATACCCCTATAGAAATAAGATCTTAGAGTATTCAATTAATAAAATAAAATATCTTTAGAAAAAAGAGAGACATTTTGAGACGAAAATTCTGTAGCATAACGGCTATGATACAAGGTTTTTAGAAAACATTGAAAAGAGAGGGGACATGGGTAAAACATTCATAAATGACCCATAAAAAAGTAGAGGGACAGAATATAAGGGATTTAAGAACATGGTAATTAAATTTGAAAATATACCATATGAAATGAAGAACATGAAAGGAAGACAAAAATAAGATTTCTCTTATGAAAATTCGGCAGCCTAACAGCGTTACATAAACTTCAACCAAAAATGAATTGATGAGATCAAATAGGGACTCTCATCATATGAACATAAAATATCAGTATGATAGATATAGAGATCATACCCCAACATAATAAAAAGGAACTTTCAAGACTTGAAATGGAATTAGAACTTTGAAAAGGGATAAAGGTGCAAGGACCACTTAAAAATTCAGCAGCCTAACGACGCCACTTAAACTTCAAAATACTGAATTGAAGAGATCAAATGGGGTCTCTCATAATATGGTCATAAAAGATCAGTATGATAGATATATATATCATACCCCAACATAACAAAAAATAACTTGAAATAATTGACATGAAAGTAGAACTTCAAAACGAGAAGGGTGAAGAACCACTTAAAAATATGGCAGCCTAACAGCACCACTTAAAACTTCAAAATACTGAATTGAAGAGATCAAATGAGGTATCTCATCATATGGTCATAAAATATCAGTATGATAGATATAGAGATCATACCACAACATAAAAAAAAGGAACTTGAATGAATTGACATGAAAGTAGAACTTCAAAACGAGAAGGGTGAAGAACCACTTAAAAATTCGGCAGCCTAACGGCTCCACTTAAAACTTCAAAATACTGAATTGAAGAGATCAAATGCGGTATCTCATCATATGGTCATAAAAGATCAGTATGATAGATATAGATATCATAACCCAAAATAACAAAAAGGAACTTGAAAGAATTGACATGAAAGTAGAACTTCAAAACGAGAAGGGTGAAGAACCACTTAAAAATTCGGCAGCCTAACGGCTCCACTTAAAACTTCAAAATACTGAATTGAAGAGATAAAATGGGGTCTCTCATCATATGATCATAAAAGATCAGTATGATAGATATAGAGATCATACCCCAACATAATTAAAAGAAACTTGAAATACTTTACATGGAAAATAGATCTTGAAAAATGAGAAGGGAGAAAGAATCTGTTACAAAAATTTCGGCAGCCTAACGGCGCCACTTAAAACATCATAAAACGAAATAATGAGAGTAAGAGGGGATCTCTCATTATATGAACATGAAAAGGGCAGTAATAGGAGTATAAATGAACATCCATTAACATAAGAACATGGAGCATAAAAGAAATGACATAAAAGAGATTTCTTGAAAAGAAAGAGAGAGGTCGGATCCCTTACCTTAAAACGTAACTCTTAAAACTCAAAGGTTGGGACCTTGAGGGCTTGGGGGCACCTTGGTAGGACTCCTTGGGAGGTAATGAGACCAGAATTTCGTTGGGGGAGAGTGGGGAGTCGAAAGGATGAGAGGATTTCTTGTTATTTATAGGGAAAGTGAGGGGACAAGGCATTAATGGCCAAGGGACACCTCAAAAGTGGTTTTCTCAAAAGCATGGGCCCTCCCATGGTACTTCCCATGGAGTTAGGCCACATGGGGCCCCCAATACAATAATTCATCACCTTTGGCCGTCCATCCCTTAAAATATCTCATGAAATCATCATGACACAGTTATGAGATCATTAAACATACCGAAACCCTAAAACTGTATTTTTACTATTCACTGAAAATTCAACTTTCTCAGAAAAATCCCAAAATTTCACCTTAACCAAATATCAATGCTCTGATTTCAAAAATTAACTCCATTTTATAAAAATAATTTTTTAAATATTTTTAATTTAATTTTTAAATAAATACACTATTCACCGAAAATTCATTTTTTCAGAAAAATCCCCAAAAAATTACCATAACATAATATTGACGCTCTGAGTTCAAAAATGAAATCCATTTTATAAAAATAATTTTCTAAATATTTTTAATTAAATTTTTAATTAAAAAACACTATTCACCTGAAAAAACTAATACTTGAATAATAATTTATGAAACCGTTATTTAACCATTTTATTGAATCACATTACTTAATCAAGGTGCCTAGATTATATTAATACTTTCTTTAAGTGAGATTACTAATCCATTTGGACACATTACTAATCCTAATCATAAAATCACTATTCATAATTTACTTTTCATCAAAAATTAAATTGATCTTATTAGACTCTAAATTTCATACTGAACATAATTGTAGAAGACCATTTTTTGAAAATCATTACACATTTTTAATTACTTAAGGTTTACATAAACATTTTTAAAATATCCTTTTTCTAAAATTCATCAAAAATATGCATACTATATTTATCCGGTCATTTGAAAATTCATAAACATTATCATAAGAAGAAATCCCATTTTTTATTTAAAACAAAGGATTACACAAGGCAGTTTCGATCTCCTTACATAGCCCCTTATCACACCAGCATAGGACCTAAGTGTAAGGTGTGCTAAGGAGAGAGAATCCAAGGGAGGCTCGGCCAACATCGCACGAGTAGTAATTTCTATCAGTTTGAACTTCTCGCAGAGGCGATTCCATTCTAGCTTCACACAATGAAGTTCGGCTTGGGTTTGGTCCCAAGTAAATCCCATTGGTGCTACCTCCTTCCCAAGTTCTGTTAGATGGGCTTCGATCGGTCCAAGACTATTGGGTGAGGCCATTGAATCTTCTTTCTATAATAATTAACCAAGATTACTTGTATTTAGAGACAATAATCAAAACGTTTAGTTTCCAACGGTCATATTGACCAATGGTCATATAATAGTCAAAACCCAACGGTCTCATTTTAATTATACTCATGTTATCAAATGAAACATTTTTGTTGAGTATAAAAAAAATAACACACAAAATTAGGAAACAAGATTTATTCAAAATTTCGGGTCGTTACACTTCAGTTGTTTCGCCTCTTCTTCACGTCTTCTTCAAGCTTCAGATCTTTATTTGGTCCTCCTTGTTTTTTGTTTTAGGTAAGAGAATTTAAGATTCACCTCGATCACATTTTATTCTCTTCTTGTTTAACCCAACCATCCCTATATGGCATAGTGGAATTCTTGTTGGCGTTTCATCCCCACCACATCATCCCCTACATCTAGCATAGAATATCACCATCATCACAAAGTCCATGTTGACCATGAGCACACAAACCATGGGTGTTTTCGATGTTGTTTTAGACATCTTCATCACCTAGCCTTCTATATGGATGAATCAAACTCCCTCAAGCTTAGATGGTGTGAATTCATTTGTACCGATGGAGTTTCCTCATGTTTTTATGCACCATGTAGCCATGTATTGAACCCCTGCACCACATTGCACCACCCATCACAGCTTCCCCAACACCAGGTTAAATTTACTACATTCTTCTTGCCTGACAAGTCTAACCACCACTTAACTACTCAATTACCACCTCAAACTTTAATGTTTTGGTTGTCTCTTAGATTTTGGTATGTATTTTCATCCATGAATTACAATAAAAATGGTGGAGGGTGGTTGTGGTTTGTGTTTCTTCTATGAGACATTAAAATGAGAGTAGAAATTGAGAGATAAAGACCAAGTGTAGAGAGAAACCTATTTTTATGGGTTTAATATTTAATTGATTTTTCTATGTTTCAATCTATAATTTATTTTATAGAAGCTATGATTATTCCTTATATGCATAGATAATTTTTTTATTAAACCCTAAAAATTGTTATGTTCACTCCTTATATCTTTATAGGTTTATCAACCTCATGTGTTCGATGATCACTTTTTTTTATTCTTGACATATATCATGGACTAGTTTTTTCAAACACTGTGAAACAAAATTGCTTTTTTCCTTCTGCAATATTTGAAAAAAAGTTGTATTGTTTATTATTCGATATTATTTTGATACTCAATGTGTTTTAAACCTATTCCTAGTATTGAATAACCTATATCCAAATTTTGTTTGAATGATTCTATGAAAACAAAAATGACAATTGATTAGATTGTAATTTATAATTCAATTTTTTATTATGGTCATTTTCATTATTATTTTTTCTTGTTTTGAATAATTTACAATCATTTTAATTGGTGATATTACAACTAAATTTTTTGATTCATTCATGGTGGTCATTTTATTTTTCATGTTTATTGAAACCATTAATCAAATTTTAATCATTATATTTTTTTCATTGTTTAACATATTTTAAAAAATACAATAATTTCTTTTTTATTTATTTTTGAACCCATTATTATATTCAATATCTATATTTTCTATTATGAAAATGGTTTTAAAATAATACATCTTTTGTATTTTTTCATGTAAATATATATATGTAAATTGTTATACATATTATATTGTATAATAGGTGAGATAATATTCTCAAAGGGGGTTGTCTGCTATTAAAATATTGAAATCATGATTCAAAATGGATAGGTATTGGTTTTTAAAATAGTGAGTGAGTTTTCTAAGGAATTTTGAATAGGAATTTGGTTTTTTTTTCATAAAATATTTTTCTTAATGGGTAAACATTTTTTTAGAAATTTATTTTAAATATATAGTAAAATGTTTTTTAATGTTGAAAATAATTTTAAAAAACTAATAAAATGTGTCCCAATGATTTATTAGGAAAAAATTCACCATTTTTTATAATGTAAATGAGATTTTAAGGGTAAATGATTGGTTTAAAAGTTAATAAATTGTATTTATATAATGTTTCAGAATAAGGATGATATTTTGCATTTTAATGATTATCTCAATAAAGGATATTTTAAATTTCACATTGAAATTAAAATAAAGTTTTTTTATTTGAAATTGGATTGAATGGATTCATCACATTTTTTATAATGTAGTATGATCTATCGACAATGTTTGCTCCATCACAACTAAAATTTTATTATTATGTTCAGAAGAAAAAAACATTTTATTATGTGGCATATGACACACTAAGTTCATGGTGAATAGCATGCTTCTCAAAATAATCATCAGTTGTTCACCTTATAACTTCCATACCATTATCTATCTGGATCATCTATCAGGATAAATTACAATCCTTATTTACTTTTTTTTCTAAATCATTTAAACATATTTAGATCATACAATGTATTTCTCATAAAGAAAATAGATTTAATTCAGGTAAATTTATCAATAATTTAATTAATATACTTCTCTCCATTTTTTGAATACTTCATCATTGTACCACAATTATATAAATTAATGATCTTCTATTATTGGGTAGATTGTATCTATAGATTATTTTTTGAAGAGTTAACAATTTTTCCATTTAGTTGTGTTGAGAGCATCATATTCCTTTCTCTTTATTGTATTTTTAGGTCATAAACTTTTTTTCCTTAAGTGATCATACTCGTGTTTTTTTGGATAAGATGATCAAGATGTATATTGTAACGACCCGAAATTTTTTAAATAAATTTTGTTTCCTAATTTTATGTGTTATTGTTATACTCAACAAAAATGTTTTATTTGATAAACATGATTATAATTAAAATGAGATCAGTGGGTTTTGACTATTATATAACCATCGGTCAACATGACCGCTGTGAACAAAATGTTTTGATTATTGTCTCTAAATATAAGTAATCTTGGTTAATTATTATAGAAAGAAGATTCGATGGCCTCACCTAGTAGTCTTGGACTGATCGAAGCCCATCTAACAGAGCTTGGGAAGGAGGTAGCACCACTGGGCTTTGCTCTGGATCAAATCCAAGCCGAACTTCATCATGTGAAGATGGAACGAAATCGCCTTCGTGAGAAGTTCAAACTGATAGAAATTACTACTCGAGCAATGTTGACTGAGCCGCCCCAAGCTTCTATCACCCTAGCACACCTTACTCTTAGGTCCTATGCTGGTATTATAAGGGGTTATGTAACGAGACCGTAACTACCTTGTGTAATCCTTGTTTTAAATAAAAATTGGGATTTCTTCTTATGATGAAGTTTATGAATTTTGAAATGACCGGATAAATATAGTATGCATATTTTTGATGAATTTTAGAAAAAGGATATTTTAAATATGTTTATGTAAACCCTAAATAATTAAAAATGTGTAATTATTTTCAAAAAATGGTCTGCTGCAATTATGTTCAGTACTAAATTTAGAGTCTAATAAGATCAACTTGATTTTTGATGAATAGTAAATTATGAATAGTGATTTTATGATTAAGATTAGTAATATGACCAAATGGATTAGTAATCTCACTTAAAGAAAGTTTTAAAATAATCTAGGCACCTTGATTAAGTAATGTGATTCAATAAAATAGTTAAATAACGGTTTCATTAATTATTATTCAAGTATTAGTTTTTTCGGGTGAATAGTGTTTTTTAATTAAAAATTTAATTAAAAATAATTAGAAAATTATTTTTAAAAAAATGACTTTATTTTTGAACTCAGAGCATCGATATTATGTTATGGTAATTTTTGGGGTTTTTTCTGAAAAAAATGAATTTTCAATGAATAGTGTTTTTATTTAAAAATTAAATTAAAAATATTTAGAAAATTATTTTTATAAAATGGATTTCATTTTTGAAATCAGAGCATTGATATTTGGTTAATGTGAAATTTTGGGATTTTTCTGAGAAAGTTGAATTTTCAGTGAATAGTAAAAATACAGTTTTAGGGTTTCAGTATGTTTAATGACATCATAACGGTGTCATGATGATGTCATGAGATCTTTTGAGGGTTGGCCGGCCAAGGGTGATGAATTATTGTTTTGGGGGCCCCATGTGGCCTAACTCCATGATAAATGACAAGGGAGAGCACATGGGTTTGAGAAAAGCACATGTGAGGTGTCCCTTGGCCATTAATGCCTTGTCCCCTCACTTTCCCTATAAATACCAAGCCCTCCTCTCATCCATTCGACTCCCCACTCATTCCCAACAAATTTCTGGTCTCATTACCTCCCAAGGAGTCCTCCCAAGGTGCCCCCAAGCCCTCAAGGTCCCAACCTTTGAGGTTTAAGAGTTACATTTTAAGGTAAGGGATCTGACCCCTCTCTTTCTTTTCAAGTAATCTCTTTTATGTCTTTTCTTTTATACTCCATGTTCTTATGTTGGAGGATGTTCTTTTATATTCATCCTACTGCCTATTTCATGTTCATATGATGAGTGACCCCCCCTTGCTCTCATCAATTCGTTTTAAGAATGTTTAAGTGGCGCCGTTAGGCTGCCGAATTTTTAAGGGATTCTTTCACCTTCCTCATTTTCAAGTTCTATTTTCATTCAAGTCTTTCATGTTCCTTTTTGTTATATTGGGGTATGATATCTATATATATCATACTGGACTCTTATTTTCATATGATGAGAGACCCCATTTGATCACTTCAATTCAGTATTTCGATGTTTTAAGTGGCGCCGTTAGGCTGCCGAATTTTTAAGTGGTTCTTCACCCTTCTCGTTTTGAAGTTCTACTTTCATGTCAATTAATTAAAGTTCCTTTTTGTTATATTGGGGTATGATCTCTATATATATCATACTGGACTCTTATGTTCATATGATGAGGGACCCCATTTGATCTCTTCAATTCAGTATTTTGATGTTTTAAGTGGCGCCGTTAGGCTGCCGAATTTTTAAGTGGTTCTTCACCCTTCTCGTTTTGAAGTTCTACTTTCATGTCAATTATTTCAAGTTCTTTTTTGTTATATTGGGGTATGATCTCTATATATATCATACTGGACTCTTATGTTCATATGATGAGAGACCCCATTTGATCTCTTCAATTCAGTATTTTGATGTTTTAAGTGGCGCCGTTAGGCTGCCGAATTTTTAAGTGGTTCTTCACCCTTCTCATTTTGAAGTTCTACTTTCATGTCAATTATTTCAAGTTCCTTTTTGTTATGTTGGGGAATTATCTCTATATCTATCATACTTAACTCTTATGTTCACATGATGAGAGGTCCTATTTGATCTTTTCAAATCATTTTTGTTGAGGTTTAAGTAATGTCGTTAGGCTGCCAAACTTTCATAAGAGAAATCTTTTTTTTTTCTTCCTTCCATGTTTTTCATTTCAAATGGTATGTCCTTGAAATCTCATTACCATGATCAT
The DNA here is from genome assembly GCA_963277665.1 of Viscum album. Lineage (NCBI taxonomy): Eukaryota > Viridiplantae > Streptophyta > Magnoliopsida > Santalales > Viscaceae > Viscum > Viscum album. Next base: position 601,118,723 of record OY728136.1, on the reverse strand, counting down.
GTATCCTTCTTATTCTGTCCATGTACTATTTTATGGGTCATTTATGAATGTTTGACCCATTTTACCTCTCTTTTAATGTCTTCTAAAACCTCGGAACATTGCCGTTATGCTGCAGAATTTCTGTCTCAAAATGTCTATCTCTTTTTCTAAAGTCCTTTTATTTTATTAAGTGAATACTCAAAGCTCTTTCTTCTAAAGGGGTATTCACATATATACCAAAATGTTCTATTTTAAATTCTGGGATTTACATACATGAGACCCACCTTCCTTTTCTGTGGGTTTTAAAGTGATATAAAGATCATGTCTTTAAAGCAGTTTTTAAAAAGTTATGATTATGAAATGAAACCCATTTCCTTTATGCTATATGGGTTATTTATGAAATGTTTGATGATGATATATGTGGCTCACATGATAATAAAGGCAAATTTAAGGGTGCGCCCTGATAGCGCTCCAATGCATTGGGTAATGATGTAACCACTAGAGATTACAATTTTCACGATACCTTGGTGAATAACCTTGGTAATTTTAAAATGACACCTTGGGGATGGACCTTGGTGATATGTTCATGATTGTCTATGTTAAATTATGTAGCCACATCTTCAAGTTATGAAAAAGTTTTATTTTTATTATGATATGCCTCATGATTTCATTTTCATGCATTAAAGTTCTTTTCATGACTTTATTGATGTATCTCAAGTTCATATGTAAAATGTTTCACTTGTTTCCCTTGCTGGGCCTTCTGCTCACCCTTCCTTTTGATGTATGTCCCCAGGTTATGAGATGCAGTAATGAGCCTAGGGTGAACATGAGGATAAGCCTTTCAAGTGTTTAAGAAGAATGTTTTTTTTGTTTCATGTTTTATGTTCCTTGTTTCCAAGACACTAAACCTTAAAGATCCTCAGTTCCGTGTAATGGAATGAAAAGTTATGTTATAAAAAGACGGGATGCTATAGTTGGTATCAAAGGATGGTTTAGTTATTTGTGGAAATTAGGATATGAAAACTCTAGGAGGAACCCTATAGAAAAGTTTAATATAGGAAATCTTCCTGGTATTTTGGTGAGTATTGAGTAAGGGGTTGCCAAGCAAATACATCCCTGTCTGGATACGAGCAGGTAGAGGTGGCTCTGGCACAGATGTACATAGGGGTAAAACCCGAAAACACCGCTTTGAGCTAGACTCGAATGGGAACTGGTACACGACAACAGGCCTTGCTGCACTCTTGGTTACGACACTCCCGGGGGATATGCTTTGGTGAATTCATAAGCTTGGTATGAACCATTGTTAAAGGAACAAAGATAAAATAAAATAAAGGTTCACATAAGAATACATGATCATTCATAACCTAGATGGGAACCTAGGAGATCACAAGTTAGGGTATACCTTTCATATACAAGTTATCCTTATATGCTTTCAGTTCCTTTTCATGATTATTAGCTAAGTACTTAAGCCCCTAATTATGCTTTCTCTTCTTAGTTAATGGTGGGAAATGGAAGAACATGTTCCGACAACCAATGTGATAGGAAATGCGACGATTTTCGTATTAATATGACAGGGATGATTAGGGGATTAGAATATGATTATTATTTTGGAAGACGTTCATTATTTTGGGAACCATATTTGATCGAGGTAAATAGATTACTATGGTATTTTCATTGAGGAGTAAGGTTGACTTATATTTTGAAGAATCAATGAATTTAAGGTGAACTTATAGTAATTTAGGTTACTTATGGGAATGACTAACCTATCTTGGGTAAAATATGTTTAGGTTAGCTACTTTTTTATAAGATGTTAGGAGTGGTTGATGTTGTCTGGAGATGAACAATGAAGTTGTTTTGGAAGACTATGTTATCAAATCCTTATTGTATTTGGGTTTCAATCTTAGTTTGGTTTGTTTTGAGGAATTTTAAGGACCGTTATTTATGGAATGGTCTATGATGAACTTTGGGTAGTACCATGGAACTTTGATGATTTAAAAGTAGTTTCCATTCCTATGGGATTATTTCTTTTTGAAGAGTTGTTTTACCTTAACCTTTCTATTTTTGGGATAATGTTTAAAGATAGAAGAAATAGATAGTTAATCTTTTGTAGATTATGTGATTCTATAGAAGATGATTCTTGTGCTTTTATGAGACCAAGTGTTTTTGAATTCTCATCATTTGGAGAAAAGATTAGTGTTGGTAGGGACTTGTTAAAGGATGAAACTCTACTTGAAGGTAGGTATATTTTCTTATGTTTTTGTTCTATGTAGTAAATGAAATCCTCAAAATTATGAAAAGAAACGTAAAACAAAAATGTTGTTTGTTTACGTTTCCTACTAGGTAATCAAAGACCGTTTACACACATCATAAGTTTGGGATTTTCTCATGGTTAACTTTCTCCTAATCATGTTCTCTATCACTCTCCCTCAGAACTTGACCCTTTGTTTTTTCCTCCATGTCCATGTTTTCCTACATGGAACCCTAGTGTGGGTTAACTCGGGTGACCATTGTACTTCCCTTTCTTTATTTTAAAGTAATAGTTTTACTGACTCCTTTTCCGATGTGGGACTTTCAATTAAATTTCAAAACCCAATTTTAAAATTGCGAGGATGCAATTTCTTAAGGGGGGAAGATTGTAACGACCCGAAATTTTTTAAATAAATTTTGTTTCCTAATTTTATGTGTTATTGTTATACTCAACAAAAATGTTTTATTTGATAAACATGATTATAATTAAAATGAGATCAGTGGGTTTTGACTATTATATAACCATCGGTCAACATGACCGCTGTGAACAAAATGTTTTGATTATTGTCTCTAAATATAAGTAATCTTGGTTAATTATTATAGAAAGAAGATTCGATGGCCTCACCTAGTAGTCTTGGACTGATCGAAGCCCATCTAACAGAGCTTGGGAAGGAGGTAGCACCACTGGGCTTTGCTCTGGATCAAATCCAAGCCGAACTTCATCATGTGAAGCTGGAACGAAATCGCCTTCGTGAGAAGTTCAAACTGATAGAAATTACTACTCGAGCAATGTTGACTGAGCCGCCCCAAGCTTCTATCACCCTAGCACACCTTACTCTTAGGTCCTATGCTGGTATTATAAGGGGTTATGTAACGAGACCGTAACTACCTTGTGTAATCCTTGTTTTAAATAAAAATTGGGATTTCTTCTTATGATGAAGTTTATGAATTTTGAAATGACCGGATAAATATAGTATGCATATTTTTGATGAATTTTAGAAAAAGGATATTTTAAATATGTTTATGTAAACCCTAAATAATTAAAAATGTGTAATGATTTTCAAAAAATGGTCTTCTGCAATTATGTTCAGTACTAAATTTAGAGTCTAATAAGATCAACTTGATTTTTGATGAATAGTAAATTATGAATAGTGATTTTATGATTAAGATTAGTAATATGACCAAATGGATTAGTAATCTCACTTAAAGAAAGTTTTAAAATAATCTAGGCACCTTGATTAAGTAATGTGATTCAATAAAATAGTTAAATAACGGTTTCATTAATTATTATTCAAGTATTAGTTTTTTCGGGTGAATAGTGTTTTTTAATTAAAAATTTAATTAAAAATAATTAGAAAATTATTTTTATAAAAATGACTTTATTTTTGAACTCAGAGCATCGATATTATGTTATGGTAATTTTTGGGGTTTTTTCTGAAAAAAATGAATTTTCGATGAATAGTGTTTTTATTTAAAAATTAAATTAAAAATATTTAGAAAATTATTTTTATAAAATGGATTTCATTTTTGAAATCAGAGCATTGATATTTGGTTAATGTGAAATTTTGGGATTTTTCTGAGAAAGTTGAATTTTCAGTGAATAGTAAAAATACAGTTTTAGGGTTTCAGTATGTTTAATGACATCATAACGGTGTCATGATGATGTCATGAGATCTTTTGAGGGTTGGCCGGCCAAGGGTGATGAATTATTGTTTTGGGGGCCCCATGTGGCCTAACTCCATGATAAATGACAAGGGAGAGCACATGGGTTTGAGAAAAGCACATGTGAGGTGTCCCTTGGCCATTAATGCCTTGTCCCCTCACTTTCCCTATAAATACCAAGCCCTCCTATCATCCATTCGACTCCCCACTCATTCCCAACAAATTTCTTGTCTCATTACCTCCCAAGGAGTCCTCCCAAGGTGCCCCCAAGCCCTCAAGGTCCCAACCTTTGAGGTTTAAGAGTTACATTTTAAGGTAAGGGATCCGACCCCTCTCTTTCTTTTCAAGTAATCTCTTTTATGTATTTTCTTTTATACTCCATGTTATTATGTTGGAGGATGTTCTTTTATATTCATCCTACTGCCTATTTCATGTTCATATGATGAGAGACCCCCCTTGCTCTCATCAATTCGTTTTAAGAATGTTTAAGTGGCGTCGTTAGGCTGCCGAATTTTTAAGGGATTCTTTCACCTTCCTCGTTTTCAAGTTCTATTTTCATTCAAGTCTTTCATGTTCCTTTTTGTTATATTGGGGTATGATATCTATATATATCATACTGGACTCTTATGTTCATATGATGAGAGACCCCATTTGATCACTTCAATTCAGTATTTCGATGTTTTAAGTGGCGCCGTTAGGCTGCCGAATTTTTAAGTGGTTCTTCACCCTTCTCGTTTTGAAGTTCTACTTTCATGTCAATTAATTAAAGTTCCTTTTTGTTATATTGGGGTATGATCTCTATATATATCATACTGGACTCTTATTTTCATATGATGAGAGACCCCATTTGATCTCTTCAATTCAGTATTTTGATGTTTTAAGTGGTGCCGTTAGGCTGCCGAATTTTTAAGTGGTTCTTCACCCTTCTCGTTTTGAAGTTCTACTTTCATGTCAATTATTTCAAGTTCTTTTTTGTTATATTGGGGTATGATCTCTATATATATCATAATGGACTCTTATGTTCATATGATGAGAGACCCCATTTGATCTCTTCAATTCAGTATTTTGATGTTTTAAGTGGCGCCGTTAGGCTGCCGAATTTTTAAGTGGTTCTTCACCCTTCTCATTTTGAAGTTCTACTTTCATGTCAATTATTTCAAGTTCCTTTTTGTTATGTTGGGGAATTATCTCTATATCTATCATACTTAACTCTTATGTTCACATGATGAGAGGTCCTATTTGATCTTTTCAAATCATTTTTGTTGAGGTTTAAGTAATGTCGTTAGGCTGCCAAACTTTCATAAGAGAAATCTTTTTTTTTTCTTCCTTCCATGTTTTTCATTTCAAATGGTATGTCCTTGAAATCTCATTACCATGATCATGTATCCTTCTTATTCTGTCCATGTACTATTTTATGGGTCATTTATGAATGTTTGACCCATTTTACCTCTCTTTTAATGTCTTCTAAAACCTCGGAACATTGCCGTTATGCTGCAGAATTTCTGTCTCAAAATGTCTATCTCTTTTTCTAAAGTCCTTTTATTTTATTAAGTGAATACTCAAAGCTCTTTCTTCTAAAGGGGTATTCACATATATACCAAAATGTTCTATTTTAAATTCTGGGATTTACATACATGAGACCCACCTTCCTTTTCTGTGGGTTTTAAAGTGATATAAAGATCATGTCTTTAAAGCAGTTTTTAAAAAGTTATGATTATGAAATGAAACCCATTTCCTTTATGCTATATGGGTTATTTATGAAATGTTTGATGATTATATATGTGGCTCACATGATAATAAAGGCAAATTTAAGGGTGCGCCCTGATAGCGCTCCAATGCATTGGGTAATGATGTAACCACTAGAGATTACAATTTTCACGATACCTTGGTGAATAACCTTGGTAATTTTAAAATGACACCTTGGGGATGGACCTTGGTGATATGTTCATGATTGTCTATGTTAAATGATGTAGCCACATCTTCAAGTTATGAAAAAGTTTTATTTTTATTATGATATTCCTCATGATTTCATTTTCATGCATTAAAGTTCTTTTCATGACTTTATTGATGTATCTCAAGTTCATATGTAAAATGTTTCACTTGTTTCCCTTGCTGGGCCTTCTGCTCACCCTTCCTTTTGATGTATGTCCCCAGGTTATGAGATGCAGTAATGAGCCTAGGGTGAACATGAGGATAAGCCTTTCAAGTGTTTAAGAAGAATGTTTTTTTTTTGTTTCATGTTTTATGTTCCTTGTTTCCAAGACACTAAACCTTAAAGATCCTCAGTTCCGTGTAATGGAATGAAAAGTTATGTTATAAAAAGACGGGATGCTATATATATTCCATAATTGGATTCCTACATTAGACATAAGTTTAATTAATTTCCTATATCACTTACTTGAATTAGATTTTCACTTTGGTCACTAACCTCTTATCATAATACATCTATAATATTAGGGATTGGTTCATTTTTTATATGAAGTATGAAACTAGAAAAGAGAATCAATGTAGTAACTTGGTATCATCCATGAAAACCATCCACTCCAAATAAACCTAAGTAAAATTAAAGGATCAAAAAATATTTAATGTCCTAATACAATATTAGAATAGATAGGAATACTGTAAAAAATAAAAGGTGGAATAATAATATTATAGGATAGCATATAGGCTTACCTTTCTAAGGAATATACCATATTGAAGATTCTAGGGAAATGATAATATATCACTGAGAAGGGGCGATAAATAAGTGATACACTTTGTAAAATTACTCTTTAGAAATTAACCTAAGTTATTGATTAAAGTCTGGATTCAATCACTTACTAATTTCCTTTTCCTTTTTAATCACAACCTAAAAATATGTTTCAAAAGGTTGAGCGGAATCTATATTTATAAATGGAATAGGATGAGTGGTGTATATATTTATAAATTCATACATGTTTAAGGAAAAAGGGTAGTATCTATATTTATATGATCATATTAACTTTCAGATAACTCCTAGATACACAGAATATTAGCTCCTATATAATATAGATTGATAGTAACACCATGGAAAGGGAAATTCACTAACTCCATCCAACCCATAGAATATCCATCATGACCCTAATCTTACAACCTTGGGATCACATGAATGTATGAGCTACTAAAATTCAATCCTTATACCAAAAGACTTTTCCTTTTCAAGGAGTAATTGAATGCTTACTTTAAATGTTAAAACTACAATGAGTGTCTCAGTGTGAGTGTGTATAAGACAATCCAACTAAGCCTTATCATGATCACACTGATTAAGGATCCCCTTGTAGGGATCATAATGTTGCTTATTTTTTCAAATTTAGATGAAAAACTAAGAAATTTTGCCTAGTATTTTTTCAAATACCCAGTCTAGGAAAATTTTTATTTAAAGAGACAACTTTCATACTCATCAGCTTCATCTCTCAAACAATTTTTATTTCAATTTGTTCTTGAGACTCATCCTACATCTCTTATGAACATGCACCTATATTGTTTGAACTACCCTGAGTAGTAGTCATCCCATACTAGGTATCTGTGATCATTGTGTATAAATTTATAGGATAACACCTAACACCAGTAGAGTAATTATTTTCTTAAATTCAGTTATCCATTTCCTTCACAGCATGTTGAAATTATTTGAAACATTTAAATTTTGGGTTACCCTTATTTGAAAAGAACATTTTGTGAATTTATTTGTTTGTTTAAATATTAATATTATCAAATCAAATTGGATGGATGTGAATCAAAAATGGATAGATTCCAATCATATGAAAAAAGAGTATGAAGATAGGGTGAAAGAGTTCATCAAGTTTTCAAAAGATCATGCATATAAACCTTTTCAAGTAATTTTTCTATGTTTACACTATTGTTATTCAAGGCTAATTATTCTTGAGGATTTAAAAGAACACTTTATCTTTCACAGAATAGATAGAAGTTATAAATGTTTGAATAAACATGGGGAAAAAGTGAATGTATCTAGTGATTAGGATAACATTGTATTTTATGGATCATTTGACATGATTACATATGTGGAAAATGAAGATGACTATATCGAGGATGTGATTTCAGGTGTGAATGATGTTGAATATTATATTGAGGAAATGACAATGATAGTTGAAGATGAAATTCGTGATTGTCCAAAAAAATTGAGAAGTTAAATAGTTGTGAAAAGACTCCATTGTATGATGGTTGTACTAAATATATAGCATTGTCATCCATACTGAAGATATATAATTTAAAAGTTGTAAATGGATGGAGTGATGAAAGTTTTACTAAACTAATTTATCTATTGAATGACATTCTCCTAGAAGATAATGATCTTCCTATCTAATCATATAATTCTAAATGAATGCTACATTTAATGGGTATGATATATAAAAGAATACATGCCAGTATAAATGATTGTATATTGTTTTGTAAGGACAAAAAACTAACTTAAATAATTCCCAAAGTGTGGTGATTATCAATACAAGAAAGATAAAACAGGTCCTATGAAAGTTTTATTGTACTTTCCAATCATTACAAGGTTTAGAAACCTATATATAAGTGAGGATATTGTAAGTAAATTTACATGGAATGAAAATAAAAGAACTAAAGATGTAAAAACTTCAGCACTTGATAGACTCTACTCAATGGAATAGAATTGATCACAAGTTTCTTGAATTTGGAAACAATCTGAAAAACCTTCATCATACGCTATCTATAGATAGAGTGAATCTATTTGGTTTTCAATTCAGTACTCATAGTACATGGATGATTATGTTGGTGGATTATAAATTTCCACTATGGTTATACATTAAATGAAAATTATGTTATCTATTCTTATATCATGACCAAAATAATTAGGTAATGATATTGATTTTTAGTTGTCTCTATTTATTGAAGAATTAAAATTAATGTGTCATTCATGTGTTATGTTGTATAATACTTAAAAAATTAAGTTTTTTTTGTTGAGAGTCGTGTTTTATAGAATGGTAAATTAATTTCACGCATATGAAAATTTTTCAGGATATATCATTAAAGGAACTCAAGAGTGCCCCATTTTTGAACAAGGTACAAAGTCAATTAAGTTGAAACATTCATCAAATACTATGTTTTTAGGACATCACAGATTTCAACCTCAGAAACATAAGTACAGATCTTTGATGAGATAAATCTAGGGTATTTCAAAAGAAAGTACAAAATTTTCTCCACTAATAGGTGATCAAATATTTGAGAAATTAAAAGATATATACACTACTTTTGGTAAACCATTTTTGAAAAACCTTACAAAAACCAATTGGAAAAAGAGATCAATTTTTTGCAAAATTTTCATACTGGAATTGTTTGTAAGTCATATTTTTTTTTGATGTTATGCATGTTGAAAAAATGTATGTGATAGTTTCATTGTAACATTAATAAATTCACTTAGAAAAACAGAGTGTGGAATTAAGGCTAGTTTGGACATTATGGACATGAGAATATGGGAAGAGTTGGCACCAATGAAGGGTAAAAAACAAATATTTCTTCCTCCAGCTACTTACATTCTTTACAGGAAGGAGAGATGTTATTTTTTCATCTTATTGAATGAAATAAAGGTTCCAAAAGGGTATTCATTAAATATCAATACTATAATTTCAATGAATGATTTAAAGTTAAAGTGTCTGAAATCACATGAATGACATGTTTTGATGCAAGATCTAATTCCTATATATTTACATTGTATTTTATCCAATAATTTTCTATATATATTAACCAAGATCTGTTTCTTTTTCAATTCTATATGTAGTAAAGTTATAGACCCAATAAAATTTACAACTATGGAAAAGGATATTGTTTTCATATTATGTGAATTATAAATATTATTCCCACTAGAATTATTTTATAGGATTTTTCACTTGATGGTTCACTTGGTAAGTGATATTTGACTATGTGATCTTGTACATTATAGATAGATGTACCCCATTGAACAGTATATGAATATTTTGAAATTTCATTTAAAAAAACAAAGTTTTATAGAAGGTTATATTGTGGAGTGATATATTATTGAAGAATCCATTGAATTCTATGCCAACTACCTATCTGGAGTAGAAATCATCAGTCTACCAAAATCTCATCACACTGAGCAGCTTGAGGGTGAAGGAATTTCTATAATATATGTTTTCACAATCACTATTATAGATTGGGAGTTGTACCGCCTTTATGTTTTCATAACAGTTTATAGTTTTCCCCATATCTTGAAACCCATAAATAAATTCTTAGGTATTTGAATCCATCAGGGGTTGAAATATGGATATCAAATACACATAATCAATAGTTTTTAGGATGATTTTAGGACCATATTTTTAAGGATTTATCTGAAAATAATGATTTAATTTCATAACATATTTTATGGATAACCAAAAGACCAAGTTTGCATGTATTATCTTATAATGGTTATGTAATTAATGGATATACATTCTACATAAATGAAAATGATTAATTAAGAACAATGTAAAATAGTGGAGTTACACTTGTGGCTGAAGAGATGCATGTATACGGTACCAAGGATAGAAATTAAATTTATGATAATATGTCATAATTTGGCATCATTAATGAAATATGGTAATTGTATTATACAACATTCAAAGTATTTATTTTTCAATGCAAGTGGGTTGATAAGAGGAGTACTATTAAAATAGATGAATTTTGATTCATAAAATTGGATTTTAGTAAGGAAGGGTACAAAGAAGAACTATTTATAATGGAATCATAGGTAATATAAGTATTTTCTTTTCTAGATCCTAAAACCCAAAAGTTTTCATTTGTTCTATTATCAACCAAAACTAATTAAGGTTCGGATGAATATTCAAATAAGGATGACCCTTTCATTGAGATGATTCAATCATTTCATAGTAACCCCAATGTATACAGGTTCTTGTATGTATGAGGAGACCATAATTAAGGGATTTTGATACTTGATAGAGGGTTCAAATCCCTTAAACCTTTAAAAAAACAAGTTTAATAATCAGGTTACATTTTTTTGTAATATACATTGTGTAACCTAATATTATTATCTGTTCGCTATTGTATCTACATAATCTAAATTAATTGTTCAACCACTTCAATAGATAATTAATTTTACACATGTTTATGATCTTAATCTTAAGGAACAATAGGTTTCATAACCTACTAGTTCTCCCAATGAAGAGGAACAACAACCTTCTACACATTTCAATGCTACTAATCCATAGGAACAACATATTGAAAATTTTGAACTTGAGGAAATGGTATACGGTGAACAACTGATGTCCTAGAAAAATATGAATCATCATAGTGTGATGGTTTATGAAAAATTTATTAAGGTGATAAACAAAAGCATAAAATTCGAGGCTCGATAGAATGCATGTTTCCTGGATGTTAACACCAACCAGTCCACATTCAGTAGTTTCATTAGTCTCACCACTTATCTGCATGTGCCAATTGATATAGATTCATGGAATAATGTTGTGCTTGTTCTTAATCCATTGAATTGGGAAGATATTAGGGAAACATTATGATATAATTTCTTTATTTTACTAAAAATAATAATGAAACATTAACATACTCTTCAGTATCCCTTATAGAGTGCATTTATATTAGATGATTCTAGAATGAAATTTTTATTAATGATTATTGGAAAGGCTCACTGATGATGTCATATAATCTTTATGAAGTTTCATCTCAAAGATTCTAAAGGGAAAATAAATGCACACCCACCAAAAATGTATACACACATGATAAGACAATAAGTGTGGGATTTGTTTACTGTCCTTCGTGAGGAGAAATATTATCAGGTACATTGTGAATGGTAATACATTGTTTGATAATAAGTGAATTAATCACTTTTATTAAGAATTTTTTTTTATTAAATAGGAACTAAGTGTTGAAAATAACCAACATGTAGTAAAACCAATATACCCCTACCACAAAGGAAGGATAGGGTACACTTTACTTAAAAAAGTGGTATGTATTTTAAATCAACTGTAATAATTTTATCTAACATAAAACAACAACATAATTATGATCTTCTATTTATATGCATATTAATGAATCCAAATCCAATTCCACTTCCATCCTATATCATGTTAAATGGAAGGAGGCACGTGTAAATAAATTTGGGATACTAATTGATGAAAACTCACAAAAATTGTGGGAATCATGTGTAAGTATGGCATAATAGAAATTTATTTAAAATCATTATTACATAATAATGATTACTTGTTTTCCTAAATTTTTATCTGACTTAGACATGGGAATAATCATCAGCTATACATGATGAAAATATATTATAACTGGAATTGAAGTGACCAGAATAGTATGGCCACATCATTGGTCCAGGTGTTGGGGTGACACCCTGAACATATTTTGAGAAAACAAATGAATAAAGGATAAGAATAAAAAATGGAAGAGTTGTAGGCACGGTTGAAATCACTTCAAGAAAATTTTAATTGGAAGTTAGAGTTGTCAGAAAATGTTATGGGATAGAATAAAAGAGAAGAAACAACTCAAGAATAAGTACTATGTGTAGACCCCCCCACCAGCTTTGAGGTGATCCATTCCCCTCAAAGAAATATCTTAGATGAGGTAATAAATATTCTCATTAATTGTTTCTATGAAATTTGAATCAAGAATAAACTGATACCTTTACTTTATGGATATTCTATAGTTAGAAAATGATTGTGATTTATTTCTATAAACACCCACCCATCACCTTGTTATGAATCCTTCTATGTTCAATATCCAATAAGATAATCTATACAATATACAACTTCCAATGGATCCTGTGAGAGTGGGGATTAATGTAGTTCATGATCTGGGTGTTGAACCACCTTTTCACTTAACGATGAATATATTCATATGGTTGACCAAGCTATTGGAACATTCGTAGCATGTCCATTAGATCTTGTAAAAAAACTGACAAGGTGGTATTAATTTTCAATTTTTTTCATTCGAAACCTTTAACAGTTAATGAAAAAACGTATGAATCGATGAATGTTATTATAGAAAGACAAAGGGAAGGGGTAAAATGAAAGTTTGTAACAAATAAATATAAAGAACAAACCAACCAATAAAAAAGATATTTACAAATCACCTTCACCTTGCTCATTCAATATTCAAATTTACTAACATTAAAGGTTCATGTAGATATAAGGTTACAAAGTGGTAGTAATGTTATAGTTTATTTTGAAGAAAAAATGTACGGAGAGTCCATTATAGACTATATTTTTCTTAAGAATATAAATGAAATAATAAAGTATTACTAGCAAGTATTATTAGTTGTAAATGTATAAATGAGGTTTTTTTCATGGTTTTTTTAAAATAGTTGATCTACTGTATTAATTATGACTAAATACAATTCATATTTTTTTTCAGGCATCTATATCAATATTATTTTAAGTGGAAACCCTATGAATATAAATATAGACACATTAGTCCTCACATCACTTATACACAAAAAACCTCATTGTATTTAGATCAAATTGATGCAATAGTGGAAAAACTGGTCGTAGTGTTTGAAAGAATAATTGAGGAATAAAGACTCTTATTATTACCAATTATGTAGGGGTAAAAATATAAAATTTATTTATATAAAATATATTTTACTTACTTTAATTACTTATTTATTTTTTTCTATAAAACATTGGTTACTCATTAAATTCAATTTGGATACTTAAAAGTTTGATTTTTTGGATTCACTGGATGGATACCCAACAAACTGACCACACATGATGACTTTTTTTTTAAAATTTTAATACACTACATAAAACATTTTATAACTAAAATTCAAGTTATATATTTTATATTATGTTTTAATCAGAATTTTTTTATGATAGGCTGATGTTTAAATATCATCAAAATAATTGCATGAGTATTATCCATGTGTACAGAGGGTCTATAGACTTCTAAAAGTGGATAAGTATTAGGGTATATATAATAATATTTTTCTATAAAAAAATATATCGAAACAAATTAATTATTTTTATAAATGTTTCTACAGTGTTTGAAACAACCTAATATAAAATATTATGGTTATTATGTTTTCAAATTTATGAAATATATCATATACCATCAATGGACTAGCATCCCTAAAGAGGTATTTTTAAAGAAAATTACAATTTTATTTAAAATATTTATTAATCCTTTGTGTATTTATATTTTTTCAGTAATACCAGGACTTTAAAAAGTACTCATACTCACAAGACAAAATATATTTTTTTAGAAACATTTCAGAATCATATCTGGTGTCAGAATGTGCACATATATCATGAATATGTACTTTCTAGTAATTATTTAGTTGATTTTCTCATCATTTTATCTACTTTTTTAGTTAATTTTCTTATCATTTTTATCTAATTTTTTTATTAGTTTTCCTATAGATCATAAAGAAATAACTCTATCAACAAGAATGATTCACAAATGAACTATAATCATGTACTCAACATGGATGATGCACTCATGATGACTCAATTATATTTTTATTCTCCAATTCATTCAACATTCTAGGATATTAAATAGAAATATTTATAGATAAAATATAATGTTGAATGAACTGTAAGATAAAAATAAATGGTGGAATCAACCATACTTCAATATGATACACGATATACCTTGTATGACTCAAATTATATTTTAGTTTAAAATTTACATTTTATTAATTAATTGTTTCATATTTATGTTTAATTTATTTCTTTATAGTAAAACTAACATAATATTTTTTTTCTTATAAAAGTGGATTATTGTTCTAGATTTAGGGTAATTTTTAAAGTTTCTCATGCTTGTGAGAGGTTGGAATTTGAGTATTCAACTAAGATAATGGAAAGAATGTAATGGGTTAATCATTTTCACCTCAATCTGATACACAGTGTGCTCGGTATGACTCAAACACTATGTTATTAGTTTATAATTTACATTTTTGTTCTAAAAACACATCATGTGCTCAAAACTAATAAAACAACTTAATATTATTTTGATACTTTAGAAAAATTATCTGTAATTCATTTTTGGCATGTAGGAGTCAACCACACCCCAATCTGACACACAGTGTGGCCAATATGACTCTGAATGTGTATTTTTATTTAAAATTAATATTTAAATAAAAAAAATATAAGTGACATACTAAAAATAGAGGGAAATGGTATAATTTTTATACTTTAGGAAAACTATCCATAATTAATTTTTTTCATATTGAAATTATCCGCAATTCAATATGATACATGGCATTCCTGGTATCACTCAAAGTGGATGTTATCAGTCTAAAATTGACATTTTATTTCAAAACATGTGTCATTAACTTAAAACTAATAAAATTCACTTATATTGTCTTTTTAATTTAGTAAAAATATTAATAAGTCATTTTTGATATGTAGGAATCAGTCTCATGTAAAACCAATACGCGATGTGAGTAGTATGACTCAAAGTGTGTGTTTTGAGTTTAAAATGGATTTTTAGTAAAAAACAAAAGTGACATACTCAAAACTAAGAAAAAACATTATTATTATTTTTATTATTTATGAAAATGATTCATTTTTAATTTGTGACATTCAGGATTTAACAGCATCTCAATCTGACATACGGTGTGACCAGTACGACTCCAAGTGTATTTTTTTTATTTAAAATTGACATTAATTTTAGTAAAAAAGACAATTGTCATACTCAAAACAAAGAAAAAGAATTAGTATTATTTTAATACTTTATTAAAACAATCCATAATTTATTTTTTACATGTTTTAATTATACTTGCCTCAATCTGATACATTATGTGTCTGGTATGACTCAAAGTGTCCGTTATCAGTTTAAAATTGACATTTTAGTTCAAAACATGTGTCACTAACTAAAAAATAAAGAAACATGATCTAATTATCATGATAATTTAATAAAATTATTCATAAGTTATTTTTTATGTGTATGATTCTGTCTCACATCAAACTGACATAAGATGTGACCAGTATGACTCAAAGTACGTGTTTTCAGTTTAAAATGACATTTTAGTAGAAAAAAAACTGACATGATCAAAAAATAGAAAATGCATAATTTTTTTTTGATAATTTTGGGAAATGTTTCATAACTCATTTTTGACATATAATAATTATCCACACCTTAATATAACATACAGTGTGTCCGGAATGACTCCATGTGTGTCTTTTTATTTAAAATTGATATTTTAGTAAAAAAAACAAGTGTCATACTCAAAACCAAGAAAAACATTCATATTGTTTTGATAATTTAGAAAAATTATCCATAATTCATTTTTGATGTATAGGATTTGGTCGAACCTCAATCCGATACACGGTGTACTCGATATGACTCAAAGTGGATATTGTCAATTTAGAATTGACATTTTATTTCAAAACGTGTGTCACTCGCTAAAAAATGATAAAATGTGCTTGGATTGTCTTGATAATTTTGGAAAACTATTCTTAGGTTATTTTTTACATGTAGGAACCAGTCTCATTTCAATACAACACATGATGTGACTGGTATTACTCAAAGTGTGTATTTCCAGTTTAAAATGACATTCTTGTAAAAAATACATGTCACATACTCAAAACCAAGAAAAACACATTTGGATTGTTTGGTACTTTTGTTAAATGATCTAAAAGTAATTTTTGATGAATATTAATAATACACACCTCAATCTAACACATGGTGTGATCGGTATGGGTATAAGTGTTCCATTTTATTTCAAATTGACATTAATTTTAGTAAAAATGAGAAGTGACATACTCAAAACCAATAAAACATATTCATATTGTTTTTATAATTTAGTAAAATTATTTATAAGTCATTTATGACATGTAGGAATCATCATCACCTCAATCTGATACATTTTGTTTCCTATATGACTCAAAGTGTCTGTTATCAGTTTAAAATTGACATTTTAGTTCAAAACATGTTTCACTCACTAAAAATCAAGATAAAACACTCTAATTGTCTTTATAATTTATTATAGTGATTCATAATTCATTTTTAACATGTAGTAATTAATATCACATGAAACTGACACATGATGTGATCGGTATGACTCAATGTCCATGTTTTCAGTTTAAAATGACATTTTAGTAAAAAAACACAAGTGACTTACTCAGAACAAAGAAAATGAATTCATATTGTTTCAATACATTATAAAAATGATCCATAGGTTATTTTTGGTTTTTAGGAATTATCATCACCTCAATAAAATGCACTGTATGTCCGATATGACTCCAAGTGTGTCTTTTTATTTAAAATTGACATTTGAGTAAAACATAGAAGTGACACACTCCAAACTGAGAAAAGAAATTTTGATTGTTTAGATACTTTAGGAAAATGATTCAAAATCCATTTTTGATGTATAGAAATTAACTATACCTCAATCTAATATAGTGTGTTATTGATATGACTCTAAGTGTCCGTTATGAGTCTAAAATTGACATTTTAGTTCAAAACATGTGCCACCCACTGAAAACTAATAAATTTCTTTCATATTGTCCTGATACTTTAGTAAAACACTTCAAGAATCATTTGTGATGTGTAAAAATCAGTATCATGTAAAAATGAAGCAATATGTGACTGATATGGCTCAAAGTGTGTGATTTGAGTTTAAAATGACATTTTATCAAAAAAAATAAAATCGATATACTCAAAACCTAGAAAACCTTTTTGAATTGTTTTTATAGTTTAGGAAAATGATCTATATGTCATTTTATATGTAAATAAATCAACCCCACCTCAATCTGACGCACAGTGTGACTGGTATGACTCTAAGTGTGTTGATTTATTTAAATTGACATTTTATTAATGTATTGTTTTGTATTTATTTTTAATTTATTTATGTATAGTAGTACTAATATAAGAACTGTTTTATTATACATTTTCATTCTTTTTCTAGAATTCAGGTGGTTTTTTCAACAACTGATACCATGATTGGTCTTTTTTGAGAGGGGTCGCAGGTGCCAAAGATAATGAAACATTGATGTATTTAAATGTTTGTTATAGTATTTTCAAATGTAATTATAAAAAAATTATTTGAAATGTATTCAATATTGTTTTTTTATTTTTGATGTAAATTTTATTTTAACTAAATTATGAATTTTCATACAAGTGTATTTTTTACAAGTGTATTTGTTGTAGTGTGTAGTAATTTCAATAGCACACTGCGGTAGTAGGGAATTTATTAGTTCTATTTCTAGTAATGATAAATTTCGCCCTTTATCAGTGCTAAAAAAGTGATGATAAAGGATTTCATTTATCAATGTTAGAAATAGTGCTAATAAAGGGGTCCCCCTTTTAATGGTTATTAGTACAATAATGTTTTTATAACAATGTTAAATCCCATTTTACATGTTGTTAAAGGGACAATCTGTGGTAGTGGTACTATAGAAAGTGTTGGATTACTATAAAATCACATGATAGAGAATTATATAAACATGGAACTGTCATAGTCACTATAGTAGGGTTGAAATATAGCATAGACAGAGCATTATAGTTCAACAGACTTCCAGTGACTAGTCATTATGGTACAACTGACTTACTATGTGGTTGCATCATATTTTTTATGATCTCATTCAAGTTAGTTTTTAGGTGTGTGAGACTTGGATTTTTCCATGTAATTCTTCTAAAAAACATAGTTATATTTCTACCTCTCCATGGGTGTAGGTACCATTTCCCAAAACACATAAATCAATCTATTATGTTATCTTCTTTTCATTCTTTGGTTCTTCCCTTTTAATCTTCTTCTGTGAATTTTTTGTCATTTTTTTATATATTCATTTACATAAAAAATATCTTTGAAAAACATTTTAAAACATGAGGTGGGAAAAATACATAGTATGGGGTTTCAAATTTTTTTTGAGGAAACCTGTTAGTTTTTAAAATATATGAAAAATACTTTTAAATAATCACATCGAGATAAAAAGAAACTTTTATTTCAATATAATTTTTTAAGAAATACTTTCTGATAATTTTAAAAAAAACCTCAAAATAAATACACTGGTTTTTAGAAAACACTTCACAAGCTTATAAAACAAAACCATTAGGTGACTTGTAATGCTAAATACTATATACGGAATACCTGTCACATGGTGGAAAAATTACCTTAAGTATTGGTTACAATCCCCATTCATTATATGTTTAAAAAGTCCAAATTCTAATTTTTTTTAAAATCAATTTATAGTTTTCACATTTTTTCCATTGGGGTTTTCCTTTAAATCCATATTTTTTATATCATTATCAATTGACATATTTATAGAAAATACTTGTGTGTGTTTGTCTGTGTGTGTGTGTGTGTGAATGCTTTAAAAAACTTGAGGTAACTAAAATATATTTTATACATGATTAATTTTTTTCAAAACATAAATAGAACATTGATCTGAATAAAATAATGCATGGTCATACAATAATTCATATATAAATAGTATCCACTAAAAATATAATTTATGAAGAAAATTATTTTCTAAAGAAAACATCATTTAATATAAATATTTTTGAAAATAAAATGAACAATATTATAAGGGATTTATATATAAAATAGTGATATTAATATCTATAAAACAAACATTCAAATTACAACATCTTAAAACAAAATCCTTTTAAGAGGGAGTTTTTAAAAAAAAATTGAAATAATTAAAACACAATTCACATAAAATGATGATTTTTTAAATGAAGGTTTCATTTTTGAAATTAAAACATTTTTCACAAAAAATAATAAATTTGAAATATTATTCCTCTTATGATGATTGTTTTTAAAAAAAGTGATTTTTATATAACAAGTTCTTTTAAAAAGATAATTTTTAAAAACTGTCATTTCTTTTCAAAACCTGATCCCCTGGTAAAAAATTAAAACCAATATTTTTAGCAAAAAAATTATAATTTAAAATGGATTTTACCCTGAACTAGTATTACATACCAAATATATATCAACTTATATATAGAACATCCTCCCCTTACATGGTATTTCCTAAAACAAGACCTCTCTTCATGTTTCCTCTCTCTCTATCTCTCTCCCTCTCTCTCCCTCTCTCCCTATAAATTTTGTAGCTATGGAAATGTATATTCTTTTAACATAACTTCTTTTTGTGAGTGAGTTTTTTTATAAAAAAACTCCCTATGAAAGAAATTTATTTTTATCACTTGAATTATATTGTTTTTTAATATAATTTTTGCTGGGAAATTTTAACAGCACCCGCCATGTAGTGTAATCAAGGAATATCCATATATGAGTGGTTGTGTTATCTTAATGGAAACCTATAAATATTTATTTATCCTATCATTGACTTAGAAATAGATACATTCATGAAAAAAATGGTGAGTTATCCTCATTCCATAACATTTCATATCATCAGATAATTTCACACCACCTTAACGTGCATATATAAAGTTTTTTATGTGTTTTCTTATTTTTTTAAAAATTTCTAGGTTAAAATTATTTTTTTTCTTTGCTAGAAATGTGGTAGGGCCCCGGCCACCTTTTGACTTAACTAAAAGGGGGCAGGGGGCCTACCGACTTTCCGCAAAAAAAATTATTTATACATTTTTTATATTTATAAACTTATAGGTTTGTATATTATGATTTATATGTATATTGTGTTTTTTTAATGTTGTTTAGAATCATTTCACTAATATTTGAAAATTAAAAGGTTATGTCTTTAAAAATAACTTTTTTGACTTTTAAATAAGCCTTTACTTATTACATTTGTAATTTTTTTATTTTCAAATATATTTTATTTTCAAGTTTGTGTTCAGATGTATTGTTACTCGCTAATATAACTAATATAATCATTTCTTTTCTTATGTATCTTATTATAAATCACTTATACAGCGTTTTATTCTTCTTTTAGTTTAGTTAAATACTATTTTTTTTGTATTTATTATATAACTATTGGTTGCTCCCAAATTTACCCTACGGGTAAAAGCGATCGATGTAGTACATGTAGGGGTCGAGTCCACAGGGACCGAAGAAGTAACCTTGAGACGCTATGATTTGGTGAAGGATGGGCTATGAAGTAGCCAACTTTGGTTTTGATTTTGGATGGTTTTAAATAACACTAAGAAACCTACGTGAATCCAATTCATTAAAAATGGGTTGATCTAGGATTATGCTCGGGGTGGATTGAATGAATTTTACTTCTTTAAACAATTTTGGTTTTATTAATTCTTGATGAATCCATTCTTCAAAAATAACACTACCTTCATCATTTTCTGGTTTGGTGCTTACTAAACACAATTACTAATCCCCTATACACTTAGAGAAACAAATTCATGATCTCTCCGAGGTATATGGTCATTTAGTAATTGAATTTATTTTGCTCAAACACAGTAAAGATGAAGAGTAGAAATAACTGAAGAATGGATGTCTTAAATTAATTATCCAATTAACAACAATTCGTTCATAAAATAACATTCAATACAGCCTTAGCATCCTCCTAAGATCAAACCATTAAGGGTTTAGCCCTCCATTGATGATATACTGTCAATGGTGGGCAGAAGATGGCTAACAAGAATTGGATTGAAGAAATTAAAACCGCGGAAATAACGAGCACTCCTCCGTGTGTGTGAATGAAATTCACACCTATGTGTGAACTAATTCACAACAACACAGAGATATCATTGTGCTTTGTGATTATAAAGTTTTAATAAATTAAATGTAAAATATATAAGATAATAAGTTGATTAAGAACATAAAGATACAAAAAAAACTTACATGGAAATGGAAAACATTACAAAGGAAATTTGGAAGCAAAACATTACAATGAAACAAAGCATCCAAGATGATAAGAAAATTTTCCACCCCTATTAACTTCACCAATATCTCCTTATATAGGCATATTAGGAGCCTTAGGTACATCCCCCAACAATTAATTCACCCCCAACAATTAATAGAGTCAAATGGAGGGTGAATAATCAAAAGGAAATTGATGTTTCGAATTTGACCCGGAAAACTGTCCAGATTCGTCCACCACATTGACGTGTGAATTAGAAATTGAAGAAGGCCGAATCCGGAGGGTCTGTAGAAGATAAATATCTTCATCCATATGTCCTCTATGAGTTGTAAAAATTTCAGGAAATTTCGCACAGCCGTCTGGAAGTTATAGTCGAAATGGTGGGACGGATTTCTGTGCATTAATGACGAGTCCTCCATTTAAATCTCAACTTCAGATCCCTTTATCATCATGAAAACATTGGAATTAGCTCCGGCCAAAGTTGAATAAAATGATCCTCATATTTTTATATTTCTACTGTATAAATTTGAGCTTCATTGGGCTTGGTTTCTGGGCCCCACATTTGTTTGATGGGCCTTAGGCCCATTATGCTTTTTCCAGCATGTTTCTGCCTTCAGGCGCAAAATTCTCCATCTTCCTTTGGGATTCATCCATCGGACCTAAAAGATAAAATGTTCCAAACAAAGTGATCAATAATATAACAAAATTTCAAATTAAAATGATGAATATTGTAATTTCCACAAGCAAATTATTGAGTGATCCCAAATTGACATTTTAAGCATGAATTGCACAATGATGGGAAATGAAGTTCAATTTCTGAATTGGACTAAAATTGATGTTTATAAACTTTTAAACACATTAATATTAAGAACTTAACAATTAATATTAGCCACTTTAAGTGACTAATCACACCCCCCAACTTGAGTTTTGCTAGTCCCGAGCAAAATAAATGACAAATATGAAATTGAAATCCCCTTTTCCAAAAAACATTTTAAATACACATTGCTCACCCAAAAGAACTCATACCAAAAAAATTATGGAACCCATCAAAATCATTTAAAACAATCTAGGTCCATAATCATATCCCAAGCCCAAGACCATTCCTTTGTTCAAATTCATTTCCACATTTCATCCAATTCCAATTAAGCATGATAAAGTGTTGTGCATCATAAAAGATATGGGGCCCATTTTATTGTTCAAGGGGAAAAAATGGAAGCGCTAGGTGGGAATCACATTAAAACTTAAGATGAGTATCCCTTTTTTTATTTATTTTTTTTTATTTTTTTTAACCACAATAGATATGAAAAGACTAACTCTGGGCAAGACAACTATGGAGTCACGATCCCCAAGTGCCGGACGCCACACATATTGTCAATTTCATGATCTACAATAGAGATATAAAGCCTAACTCTGGGCAAAACAACTATGGAGTCACGATCCCCAAGTGCCGGACGCCACTCATTTGGACAAACCATTTCTCTATGTGGTCTTTTTTTTTGTTTTTTTGTTTTTGTTTTTTTTTTGAATACTCAAATTAAACTAAAAGTGACCCCAGAACCCTATGCTATAATGAAAGGGACCCAAGAACTCAAATTTACACCCACGATCCAGTAGACGTGCATTGTGGCATTTTTATTAAGAGGATGAAAATGTAAACATTGAAAAATCACATCGGACAACCGCACTTTCCAAAAACTATGCTCATGAACTTAAACTTGCATTAAAATCAGAATCAAGGCATGCAAAATTTATTTGATATCCAATTTTAGAGTTTGCAATGTGTCTTTATCATGTTTATGGTTAATGGAATTTTTTTTTCATGCATGTTCTTATTCAAAATAAAAAACATTTTTTATCCCCCCCCCAACTTAGAATAACATTGTCCCCAGTGTTTAAAAAAAAGTTAGAAGGGGGTAGGAGAGGAGTTCAAAGATAAAATTGAGAATGAAAAACATGGAACAAATTCACCTGGTTTTTAAAGTTGAGGTTCATGATACTCCAAATTACTCCTTTGATCTCTTTGGGGATGTAGGCACCTCCTTGATTGAACATGTATCACCCAAAATAGTTCCTGAACCATAAAAAGAAGGACAAAGCAGACAAAACAAACAACACAATGATTTATTTAATTCCAAGTACCATCATTTTCATGTTTTTTTTAAATCAAACTAATGATACATTGTCTTCTTTTAAATTTCTGGGTAAGGTATTATTCAGGGATCACACCGCGTGACACGGATGAATATGGTGCTCCCCTTTCATACCCATCCATACTCATAAAAGAAGAACAGGTCAAGAGTCTAATAATTTTTTTTTAAACCTACAAAAACATACATAAAATAAACTGATGATACATTGTCTTCTTTAAATTTCTGGGTAAGGTATTACTCAGGGATCACACCGCGTGACACGGATGAATACGGTTCTCCCTTTTCATACCCATACTTACTCATAAAAGAAGAACATGTCAACAATCTATATAAAAAAATAACAAAATTAAGCAGAAGGAAACAAAAGATGATTCACAGTGATTGGAAACATGAAAACCACGGGTTGCCTCCCGTGCAGCGCTTTTGTTTAACGTCGTTAGCCCGACTTGTACCCTCAATCTATCAATTTTTCTCTGGTTCATATGTTGGCTCAGTTAAATCCTCCTTGGTTTCTTGTTTATTGAATGATTCAATGAATGGTTTTAACCTATGACCATTGACTTTGAAGACATGACCACTTGTGGGATCCTGAATCTCTATTGCCCCATGAGGGTACACATGATGCACTAGGTATGGACCAGACCATCTGGACCTTAGCTTTCCTGGGTGTAGATGAAGTTTTGAACTATACAAGAGCACAAATTTTCCCAGCTCAAAGTGTTTGACTTTGAGATTCCTAGATTGGTAGGCTTGAACTTTAGATTTATTAATCCTTGAATTTTCATAAGCCTCCATCCTAAGTTCCTCGAGTTCATTAAGATCTAATTTCCTTTTTTTTTCAGCCAAAGAAATGTCAAAGTTCATTTTTTTTATTTCCCAAAAGGCCTTATGTTCAATTTCAATAGGTAAATGACATGCTTTTCCATAAACCAATCTATACGGTGACATGCCTAGGATAGTTTTGAAAGCAGTTCGATATGCCCAAAGGGCATCTAAGAGTTTCTCGGTCTAATCTTTCCTAGAGGGATTGACAGTTTTTTCAAGAATTTGTTTAATTTCTCTATTTGCCAACTCAGCTTGACCGTTGGTTTGAGGATGGTATGAAGTGGAAACTTTATGAGTAATACCATACTTAGACATGAGTGAATCGAATGGGCGGTTGCAGAAATGGGTTTCACGATCACTAATTATAGCCCTAGGAATTCCAAATCGAGAAAATATATGCTCTTTAAAAAATCGGATCACAACATGGTGGTCATTGGACTTGGTGGGAATGGCTTCAACCCATTTTGAGACATAATCAATAGCTAAGAGGATGTAGAGGTATCCCTTAGAGTTTGGAAAGGGTCCCATGAAATCAATTCCCCAACAATCAAAGATTTCAACGACCAGAATGGGAGTGAGGGGAATTTGATTCCTTTTGGTAATGGATCCTAATTTCTGACACTGAGGAAAACTTTTGCAGAATTGGAAGGAATCCTTAGTGAGTTTCGGCCAGTAGAAACCACTTTGGAGGACCTTTGCAGTGGTTTTATTTGTAGAAAAGTGGCCTCCACATGCCTCTCCATGACAAAATTTTAGAATGGACTCTTGCTCAGACTCGGGAATACATCTCCTGATGATTTGATCAGGACAGAACTTGAAGAGGTAAGGATCATCAAACACATAGTGTTTTACGTCAGAAAGGAATTTCCTCTTAGCTTGGGTCCCCATGAATTTTGGAATGTCACCCGTCACCAAATGGTTTGCTATGTCATCATACCAAGGGCAATCACTCACTGAATAGAGGTGCTCATCGGGAAATGAATCAGACACAGAGAGGTGGTGTGAGTTGTCTTTGAATTCCATCCTAGAGAGGTGATCAGCTACAATATTTTCAACACCCTTTTTATCCTTAATGGTTAAATCGAACTCTTGAAGAAGAAGGACCCACCTAATCAATCTAGCCTTGGCATCTTGTTTTTGGAAAAGGTATTTTAGGGCTGAATGATCAGTGAAGACAATGATGGGTGATCCTAAGAGATAAGACCTGAATTTCTCTAAGGCAAAGACAACTGCAAGCAACTATTTCTCAGTGGTGGTGTAGTTTATTTGTGCATCATTTAAAGATTTTCTTGTATAAGAAATGACATGTGGAGTTTTCTCACACCGTTGTCCTAAGACTGCTCCTACAGCGAAATCACTTGCATCACACATGAGCTCAAAAGGAAGTTTCCAATTTGGAGATTGCATGATAGGTGGAGATATAAGAGTTGACTTGAGTGTAGAGAATGATTCCTCACAGCTTTCTGTCCATAAAAATGGAGCATCTTTTACCAATAGAGCACAAAGTGGTCGAGAAATAGAGCTGAAATTCCTAATGAACCTTCTATAAAAACCAGCATGTCCTAAGAAGGACCTCACTTCCTTAACAGTTTTAGGAGAGGGAAGGTGACGAATGATGTCAACCTTAGCTTTATCAACTTCAATCCCTCTACCAGATACCAGATGACCTAGAACAAGTCCTTCCCTTACCATGAAATGGAATTTTTCCCAATTTAGTATGAGATTCTTATCCTCGCACCTTGACAAAACCTTTTCAACATTTATAAGGCATCCCTCCAAATTATCCCCAAAGATGGAGAAGTCATCCATGAAGACCTCTAAAAAATCCCCCACCATATCCGAGAATATTCCCATCATGCACCGGTGGAAGGTACCAGGGGCATTACATAACCCAAAGGGCATGCGTTTGAAGGAAAAAGTGCCAAATGGACAAGTGAAGGTTGTTTTTCCTTGATCCTCTAAGGAGACTTCGATTTGATTATACCCTGAGAATCCATCTAGGAAGCAATAGAATTGATGACCCGCCACTCGCTCGAGGACTTGATCAATAAAGGGTAAGGGGAAATGGTCTTTCTTGGTACAAGAGTTGAGCTTCCTATAGTCAATAAAAACTCTCCATCCACTACTGACCCTTGTTGGAAGCATCCCTCCATCCTTGTTGGTTATTACTGTGATTCCAACCTTCTTTGGAACCACATGGATTGGGCTAACCCACTCACTCTCAGCTATAGGATAGATGATACCGGCTTTTAACAATTTAAAAAGTTCTTTTCTCACTACTTCCATGAGATTAGGATTGAGTCGCCTCTGAGGTTGACGACATGGATTTGACTCAGATTCAAGAATAATTCTATGAGTCCCGATAAGTGGGCTAATCCCAGGGATATCAGATAGGGTCCATCCAATGGCTTTCTTGTGTCTCCTAAGAACATCTAGAAGCATCCTCTCATGATCGGCTTCAAGGGAGGAAGAAATGACAACAGGAAAGGATTGATTGTACCCTAAGTAAGCATACTTTAGTGATGAAGGTAAGACTTTAAATTCAAGATCAGATTGGTCATGACTTTCCAAGAATGGTTGAGACTTTGTATTGAAATTAGTTTCTTTGTTCAGATTTCTTGACAAAATTGGTTCCTTGTGAGCAGAATTTTCATCCACTAAATTTTCCAGAGTAGTGTCATGAATGGCTATGGACTCAATGTTATTTATTTCAACCATGGTATCATTGATTGGTGATTCTATAAATTCATCAATAGAGCTGTCTGAAAGGGATTCAATCCAAGGAGGCAAATTTCCCTCATGTGAATAAAGAAAATCAATCTCTTCTTGACTTAACCATCCTTCGGTAACTCCTTGATGTTCATTGAGTTCATTATCAACACTACCAATCCAATTAACCTCATGGATCTCTTCATCATCCCCAATTTGAGAGTTTGCATTGTAGATGTTCAAGTCTAGACTCATGTTACCAAAGGTGATGGTCATGTTCCCATTTCGGACTCGGATTACAGAGTTCATTGTTGCAAAGAAGGGACGACCAAGTATGATTGGGGTTTGATCCCTAGGACCTAAGCTTGGGTGATTTTCCAAAACAATGAAGTCAGCTGGGTAAATGAAATTTTCAACTTTTACCAAAACATCTTTTAAGATCCCCTTTGGAACTCGAACACTACGATCAGCAAGTTGAAGAGTGACAGATGTGGGTTGGAGTTCTTTGAGCCCTAACCGATAGTACATGGCATAAGGAATGAGGTTCACACTAGCACCTAGATCACACAAGGCTTTGACAACTTTGTTCTCTCCTAGTTCAACATTTATGTAAGGGCATCCTGGGTCTTTCATCTTAGGAGGAATGGTCCCTTGAATGGTGGTACTCACATTAGCAGCCAAAAGGACTTGGTTTTTATGTGAAAATTTTCTTTTAAAAGTGCACAAGTCCTTAAGATATTTTGAGTAGGAAGGTATGGTTTGGATGGCATCGAGAAGGGGAATGTTCAACTTGACTTGTGAGAAGATTTCCCTCAATGTTTCACTCAATTCAGGCTTGGTTTTCCCCCTCATGCGTTGAGGAAATGGTGCATATTGTGGAGTCGTTTGATGAAGTGTTGTTTCATTCACATTATTATCAGTTTATTCAGTTTGATCTTGTATTTCATTTGAATTTTCATTATATTTTGAAGATTCACATGGTTTCTGACTTATCTGTTCAGGTTTTTCAATTGATTTCCCACTTCTTAAAACTGTCACAGCCTTTAGTTGTTCGTGAGTTGTTTGAGTGAAACTTGTCTCTCCCCTTGATGTTTGTTGTGGAATGGCCTGTGTGGGCATGGGTGCCTTTCCAGTTTTTATGGTTTGAAGTTCTTGTTTAATGGATGAGAATTCTGAGTTCATTTTGTCCATTTGTTTGCACAGTTGTTCTAGTAGGCTTTGTGGAACATTTTGGGTTGGTGCTTGAGCTTGTGGGTTTATTCCAGGAGGATACTTTGGTTGTTGGATAGGTTGTTGATATTGGACATGTGGATGTTGGAATTGGACCGGTTTTGGTTGGAACTGATTATGAGGTTGAAAGTTTTGTTGAGGGTATGGGTTGATACATTGTTGTTGTGTTGGTTGTTGATTGTCCTTCCAACGAAAGCCCGGATGGTCGTTATACCTAGGATTGAAGGTGTTCGTGAATTGTGGCTTTTGAAAGTTCATTGCATTAACTTCTTCTGGTGGTCCTCCTAAAAGAACATCCTTTATGGAAGGAATGGTTGGACAATTATCAGTCTTGTGGTCATTCTTGTCACAAATTGTACAAACAAGCTCAACAGTTTGGGTTTTGTGGACCTTCCTAAGATCAATCTCCTCAACTTTCCTCGTGAGTTCAACAAGTTTTGCTCTAAGGTTTTATTATTCTCCAAGATTGTACATTCCACCAGATTTGGGTGGCTTCTCATAGTATGGTGATGTTCCCCATGTTTGGTTTTGTTCAACAAGATTTTCTAGATACTCGTAAGCATCATTTGGGGCTTTGTTTTTGAAGGTTCCATTACACATCATATCAATGAATTGTTTGTTTCCGGGACCCAACCCTTCATAGAAAATTCTCACTTGTTCTGGGATTAAGAAACCATGGTGCGGTACCATGTTTAATGTGTCCTTGAACCTTTCCCATGTTTCGTAGAATGTTTCTCCCTCTCTTTCAAAAAAGTTTTGTATGCTCTTTTTAAGTGCAATTGTTTTGTGATGGGGGAAGTATTTTTTATAAAATTCTCGTTGAAGTTGGTCCCAAGAGTGAATGGATTCTGGTCTCAAATTGTTTAACCAATTCTTTGCTTGGTCCTTAAGGGGAAAAGGGAAAAGTCTCATTTTAGCAGATTCAATTTGATTTGGTGGGCACATGGTTTCGACAATGTCATTAAATTCTTTAACATGAAGGTAAGGCATCTCAGACTCCATCCCATGAAAGGTTGGAAGGTGGTTCAGGACATGGGGTTTGAAAACATATTGGGCATATCCTATGTTATCATGCCTAATGCATGAGGGTGCATTGGTCCAGGTTGGTGTGAGGTAGTCATTCATGGTCGGGTCTGCAACAATTCCCAAGTTAGGGTCCTGCCCGTTATTTTGGTTCCCTCCCCGGTTTATGATTTGGTTTTGTGGGAGATTCTCCATTGTATCGAACTCAATGTCTAAATTTGGAGTATTAGGAAGATTTGGATCTAAAGGAAATAGACCTCTTTTAGTGCTTGACTCCCCAGCCATAGGAGTATCCACCCTAACTAATCTGTTTGAGTTATCGCGGGTGTAGGCGGACATGCGCCAAAAGAAAAAAAAGCGAGAAAGGGAAAAGATAAGAGAATTGGGATGAGAATAGAAGAATGGGGGTAAGAAAAGAAGGTTTTTGGTCTAATGAACTTACTTGGTCCCCGGAAACGGCGCCAAAATTTGGTTGCGCCCAAATTTACCCTACGGGTAAAAGCGATCGATGTAATACATGTAGGGGTCGAGTCCACAGGGACCGAAGAAGTAACCTTGAGACGCTATGATTTGGTGAAGGATGGGCTATGAAGTAGCCAACTTTGGTTTTGATTTTGGATGGTTTTAAATAACACTAAGAAACCTACGTGAATCCAATTCATTGAAAATGGGTTGATCTAGGATTATGCTCGGGGTGGATTGAATGAATTTTAGTTCTTTAAACAATTTTGGTTTTATTAATTCTTGATGAATCCATTCTTCAAAAATAACACTACCTTCATCATTTTCTGGTTTGGTGCTTACTAAACACAATTACTAATCCCCTATACACTTAGAGAACCAAATTCATGATCTCTCCGAGGTATATGGTCATTTAGTAATTGAATTTATTTTGCTCAAACACAGTAAAGATGAAGAGTAGAAATAACTGAAGAATGGATGTCTTAAATTAATTATCCAATTAACAATAATTCGTTCATAAAATAACATTCAATCCAGACTTCCCATCCTCCTAAGATCAACCCATTAAGGGTTTATCCCTCCATTGATGATATACTCTCAATGGTGGGCGGAATATGGCTAACAAGAATTGGATTGAAGAAATTAAAACCGCGGAAATAACGAGCACTCCTCCGTGTGTGTGAATGAAATTCACACCTATGTGTGAACTAATTCACAACAACACAGAGATATCACTGTGCTTTGTGATTATAAAGTTTTAATAAATTAAATGGAAAATATATAAGATAAGAAGTTGATTAAGAACATAAAGATACAAAAAAACTTACATGGAAATGGAAAACATTACAAAGGAAATTTGGAAGCAAAACATTACAATGAAACAAAGCATCCAAGATGATAAGAAAATTTTTCACCCCTATTCCCTTCACCAATAGCTCCTTATATAGGCATATTATGAGCCTTAGGTACATCCCCCAACAATTTATTCACCCCCCAACAATTAATAGAGTCAAATGGAGGGTGAATAATCAAAAGGAAATTGATGTTTCGAATTTGACCCGGAAAACTGTCCAGATTCGTCCACCACATTGACGTGTGAATTAGAAATTGAAGAAGGCCGAATCCTGAGGGGATGTAGAAGATAAATATCTTCATCCATCTGTCCTCTATGATCTTTAAAAATTTCAGGAAATTTCGCACTTCCGTTTGGAAGTTATAGTCGAAATGGTGGGACGGATTTCTGTGCATTAATGACGAGTCCTCCATTTAAATCTCAACTTCAGATCCCTTTATCATCATGAAAACATCGGAATTAGCTCCGTCCAAAGTTCAATAAAATGATCCTCATATTTTTATATTTCTACTGTATAAATTTGAGCTTCATTGGGCTTGGTTTCTGGGCCCCACATTTGTTTGATGGGCCTTAGGCCCATTATGCTTTTTCCAGCAAGTTTCTGCCTTCAGGCGCAAAATTCTACATCTTCCTTTGGGATTCATCCATCGGACCTAAAAGATAAAATGTTACAAAAAAAGTGATAAATAATATCCCAAAATTTCAAATTAAAATGATAAATATTGTAATTTCCACAAGCAAATTATTGAGTGGTCCCAAATTTACATTTTAAGCATGAATTGCACAATGATGGGAAATGAAGTTCAATTTCTGAATTGGACTAAAATTGATGTTTATAAACTTTTAAACACATTAATATTAAGAACTTAACAATGAATATTAGCCACTTTAAGTGACTAATCACACCCCCCAACTTGAGTTTTGCTAGTCCCGAGCATAATAAATTACAAATATGAAATTGAAATCCCCTTTTCCAAAAAACATTTTAAATACACATTGCTCACCCAAAAGACCTCATACCAAAAAAATTATGGAACCCATCAAAATCATTTAAAACAAGTTAGGTCCATAAGCATATCCCAAGCCCAAGCCCATTCCTTTGTTCAAATTCATTGCCACATTTCATCCAATTCCAATTAAGCATGATAAAGTGTTGTGCATCATAAAAGATATGGGGCCCATTTTATTGGTCAAGGGGAAAAATGGAAGCGCTAGGTGGGAATCACATTAAACCTTAAGATGAGTATCCCTTTTTTTTATTTTTATTTTTTATTTTTTTAACCACAATAGATATGAAAAGACTAACTCTGGGCAAGACAACTATGGAGTCACGATCCCCAAGTGTCGGACGCCACACATATTGTCAATTTCATGCTCTACAATAGAGATATAAAGCCTAACTCTGGGCAATACAACTATGGAGTCACGATCCCCAAGTGCCGGACGCCACACATTTGGACAAAACATTGCTCTATGTGGTCTTTTTTTTTGTTTTTTTGTTTTTGTTTTTTTTGAATACTCAAATTAAACTAAAAGTGACCCCAGAACCCTATGCTATAATGAAAGGGACCTAAGAACTCAAATTTACACCCACGATCCAGTAGACGTGCATTGTGGAATTTTTATTAAGAGGATGAAATTGTAAACATTGAAAAATCACATCAGACAACCGCACTTTCCAAAAACTATGCTCATGATCTTAAACTTGCATTAAAATCAGAATCAAGGCATGCAAAATTTATTTGATATCCAATTTTAGAGTTTGCAATGTGTCTTTATCATGTTTATGGTTAATGGAATTTTTTTTTCATGCATGTTCTTATTCAAAATAAAAAACATTTTTTATCCCCCCCCCAACTTAGAATAACATTGTCCCCAGTGTTTAAAAAAA
This sequence comes from Viscum album, assembly GCA_963277665.1. Classification (NCBI taxonomy): domain Eukaryota; kingdom Viridiplantae; phylum Streptophyta; class Magnoliopsida; order Santalales; family Viscaceae; genus Viscum; species Viscum album. The sequence goes on along the minus strand of OY728136.1, from coordinate 601,085,987 downwards.
AAGTTAGAAGGGGGTAGGAGATGAGTTCAAAGATAAAATTGAGAATGAAAAACATGGAACAAATTCACCTGGTTTTTAAAGTTGAGGTTCATGATACTCCAAATTACTCCTTTGATCTCTTTGGGGATGTAGGCACCTCCTTGATTGAACATGTATCACCCAAAATAGTTCCTGAACCATAAAAAGAAGGACAAAGAAGACAAAACAAACAACACAATGATTTATTTAATTCCAAGTACCATCATTTTCATGTTTTTTTTTAAATCAAACTAATGATACATTGTCTTCTTTTAAATTTCTGGGTAAGGTATTACTCAGGGATCACACCGCGTGACACGGATGAATACGGTGCTCCCCTTTCATACCCATCCATACTCATAAAAGAAGAGCAGGTCAAGAGTCTAATAATTTTTTTAAACCTACAAAAACATAAATAAAATAAACTGATGATACATTGTCTTCTTTAAATTTCTGGGTAAGGTATTACTCAGGGATCACACCGCGTGACACGGATGAATACGGTGCTCCCTTTTCATACCCATCCTTACTCATAAAAGAAGAACATGTCAACAATCTATATAAAAAAATAACAAAATTAAGCAGAAGGAAACAAAAGATGATTCACAGTGATTGGAAACATGAAAACCACGGGTTGCCTCCCGTGCAGCGCTTTTGTTTAACGTCGTTAGCCCGACTTGTACCCTCAATCTATCAATTTTTCTCTGGTTCATATGTTGGGTCAGTTAAATCCTCCTTGGTTTCTTGTTTATTGAATGATTCAATGAATGGTTTTAACCTATGACCATTGACTTTGAAGACATGACCACTTGTGGGATCCTGAATCTCTATTGCCCCATGAGGGTACACATGATGCACTAGGTATGGACCAGACCATCTGGACCTTAGCTTTCCTGGGTGTAGATGAAGTTTTGAACTATACAAGAGCACAAATTTTCCTAGCTCAAAGTGTTTGACTTTGAGATTCCTAGATTGGTAGGCTTGAACTTTAGATTTATTAATCCTTGAATTTTCATAAGCCTCCATCCTAAGTTCCTCGAGTTCATTAAGATCTAATTTCCTTTTTGTTTCAGCCAAAGAAATGTCAAAGTTCATTTTTTTTATTGCCCAAAAGGCCTTATGTTCAATTTCAATAGGTAAATGACATGATTTTCCATAAACCAATCTATACGGTGACATGCCTAGGATAGTTTTGAAAGCAGTTTGATATGCCCAAAGGGCATCTAAGAGTTTCTCGGTCCAATCTTTCCTAGAGGGATTGACATTTTTTTCAAGAATTTGTTTAATTTCTCTATTTGCCAACTCAGCTTGACCGTTGGTTTGAGGATGGTATGAAGTGGAAACTTTATGAGTAATACCATACTTAGACATGAGTGAAGCGAATGGGCGGTTGCAGAAATGGGTTCCACGATCACTAATTATAGCCCTAGGAATTCCAAATCGAGAAAATATATGCTCTTTAAAAAATCGGATCACAACATGGTGGTCATTGGACTTTGTGGGAATGGCTTCAACCCATTTTGAGACATAATCAATAGCTAAGAGGATGTAGAGGTATCCCTTAGAGTTTGGAAAGGGTCCCATGAAATCAATTCCCCAACAATCAAAGATTTCAACGACCAGAATGGGAGTGAGGGGCATTTGATTCCTTTTGGTAATGGATCCTAATTTCTGACACTGAGGACAACTTTTGCAGAATTGGAAGGAATCCTTAGTGAGTTTCGGCCAGTAGAAACCACTTTGGAGGACCTTTGAAGTGGTTTTCTTTGTAGAAAAGTGGCCTCCACATGCCTCTCCATGACAAAATTTTATAATGGACTCTTGCTCAGACTCGGGAATACATCTCCTGATGATTTGATCAGGACAGAACTTGAAGAGGTAAGGATCATCAAACACATAGTGTTTTACGTCAGAAAGAAATTTCCTCTTAGCTTGGGTCCCCATGAATTTTGGAATGTCACCCATCACCAAATGGTTTGCTATGTCAGCATACCAAGGGCAATCACTCACTGAATAGAGGTGCTCATCGGGAAATGAATCAGACATAGAGAGGTGGTGTGAGTTGTCTTTGAATTCCATCCTAGAGAGGTGATCAGCTACAATATTTTCAACACCCTTTTTATCCTTAATGGTTAAATCGAACTCTTGAAGAAGAAGGACCCACCTAATCAATCTAGCCTTGGCATCTTGTTTTTGGAAAAGGTATTTTAGGGCTGAATGATTAGTGAAGACAATGATGGGTGATCCTAAGAGATAAGACCTGAATTTCTCTAAGGCAAAGACAACAGCAAGCAACTCTTTCTCAGTGGTGGTGTAGTTTATTTGTGCATCATTTAAAGATTTGCTTGCATAAGAAATGACATGTGGAGTTTTCTCACACCGTTGTCCTAAGACTGCTCCTACAGCGAAATCACTTGCATCACACATGAGCTCAAAAGGAAGTTTCCAATTTGGAGATTGCATGATAGGTGGAGATATAAGAGTTGACTTGAGTGTAGAGAATGATTCATCACAGCTTTCTGTCCATAAAAATGGAGCATCTTTTACCAATAGAACACAAAGTGGTTGAGAAATAGAGCTGAAATTCCTAATGAACCTTCTATAAAAACCAGCATGTCCTAAGAAGGACCTCACTTCCTTAACAGTTTTAGGAGAGGGAAGGTGACGAATGATGTCAACCTTAGCTTTATCAACTTCAATCCCTCTACCAGATACCAGATGACCTAGAACAAGTCCTTCCCTTACCATGAAATGGCATTTTTCCCAATTTAGTATGAGATTCTTATCCTCGAACCTTGACAAAACCTTTTCAACATTTATAAGGCATCCCCCAAAAGTATCCCCAAAGATGGAGAAGTCATCCATGAAGACCTCTAAAAAAATCCCCCACCATATCCGAGAATATTCCCATCATGCACCGCTGGAAGGTACCAGGGGCATTACATAACCCAAAGGGCATGCGTTTGAAGGTAAAAGTGCCAAATGGACAAGTGAAGGTTGTTTTTCCTTGATCCTCTAAGGAGAATTCGATTTGATTATACCCTGATAATCCATCAAGGAAGCAATAAAATTGATGACCCGCCACTCGCTCGAGGACTTGATCAATAAAGGGTAAGGGGAAATGGTCTTTCTTGGTACAAGAGTTGAGCTTCCTATAGTCAATACAAACTCTCCATCCACTACTGACCCTTGTTGGAAGCATCCCTCTATCCTTGTTGGTTATTACTGTGATTCCAGCCTTCTTTGGAACCACATGGATTGGGCTAACCCACTCACTCTCAGCTATAGGATAGATGATACCGACTTTTAACAATTTAAAAAGTTCTTTTCTCACTACTTCCATGAGATTAGGATTGAGTCGCCTCTGAGGTTGACGACATGGCTTTGACTCAGATTCAAGAATAATTCTATGAGTCCCGATAAGTGGGCTAATCCTAGGGATATCAGATAGGGTCCATCCAATGGCTTTCTTGTGTCTCCTAAGAACATCTAGAAGCATCCTCTCATGATCGGCTTCAAGGGAGGAAGAAATGACAACAGGAAAGGATTGATTGTACCCTAAGTAAGCATACTTTAGTGATGAAGGTAAGACTTTAAATTCAAGATCAGATTGGTCATGACTTTCCAAGAATGGTTGAGACTTTGTATTGAAATTAGTTTCTTTGTTCAGATTTCTTGACAAAATTGGTTCCTTGTGAGCAGAATTTTCATCCACTAAATTTTCCAGAGTAGTGTCATGAATGGATATGGACTCAATGTTATTTATTTCAACCATGGTATCATTGATTGGTGATTCTAGAAATTCATCAATAGAGCTGTCTGAAAGGGATTCAATCCAAGGAGGCAAATTTCACTCATGTGAATAAAGAAAATCAATCTCTTCTTGACTTAACCATCCTTCGGTAACTCCTTGATGTTCATTGAGTTCATTATCAACACTACCAATCCAATTAACCTCATGGATCTCTTCATCATCCCCAATTTGAGAGTTTTCATTGTAGATGTTCAAGTCTAGACTCATGTTCCCAAAGGTGATGGTCATGTTCCCATTTCGGACTCGGATTACAGAGTTGATTGTTGCAAGGAAGGGACGACCAAGTATGATTGGGGTTTGCTCCCTAGGACCTAAGCTTGGGTGATTGTCCAGAACAATGAAGTCAGCTGGGTAAATGAAATTTTCAACTTTTACCAAAACATCTTTTAAGATCCCCTTTGGAACTCGAACACTACGATCAGTAAGTTGAAGAGTGACAGATGTGGGTTGGAGTTCTTCGAGCCCTAACTGACAGTACATGGCATAAGGAATGAGGTTCACACTAGCACCTAGATCACACAAGGCTTTGACAAATTTGTTCTCTCCTAGTTCAACATTTATGTAAGGGCATCCTGGGCCTTTCATCTTAGGAGGAATGGTCCCTTGAATGGTGGTACTCACATTAGCAGCCAAAAGGACTTGGTTTTTATGTGAAAATTTTATTTTAAAAGTGCACAAGTCCTTAAGATATTTTGAGTAGGAAGGTATGGTTTGGATGTCATCGAGAAGGGGAATGTTCAACTTGACTTGTGAGAAGATTTCCCTCAATGTTTCACTCAATTCAGGCTTGGTTTTCCCCCTCATGCGTTGAGGAAATGGTGCAGATTGTGGAGTCGTTTGATGAAGTGTTGTTTCATTCACATTATTATCAGTTTCTTCAGTTTGATCTTGTATTTCATTTGAATTTTCATTAGATTTTTAAGCTTCACATGGTTTCTGACTTATCTGTTCAGGTTTTTCAATTGATTTCCCACTTCTTAAAACTGTCACAGCCTTTAGTTGTTCGTGAGTTGTTTGAGTGAAACTTGTCTCTCCCCTTGATGTTTGTTGTGGAATGGCCTGTGTGGGCATGGGTGCCTTTCCAGTTTTTATGGTTTGAAGTTCTTGTTTAATGGATGAGAATTCTGAGTTCATTTTGTCCATTTGTTTGCACAGTTGTTCTAGTAGGCTTTGTGGAACATTTTGGGTTGGTGCTTGAGCTTGTGGGTTTATTCCAGGAGGATACTTTGGTTGTTGGATAGGTTGTTGATATTGGACATGAGGATGTTGGAATTGGACCGGTTGTGGTTGGAACTGATTATGAGGTTGAAAGTTTTGTTGAGGGTATGGGTTGATACATTGTTGTTGTGTTGGTTGTTGATTGTCCTTCCAACGAAAGCCCGGATGGTCATTATACCTTGGATTGAAGGTGTTTGTGAATTGTGGCTTTTGAAAGTTCATTGCATTAACTTCTTCTGGTGGTCCTCCTAAAAGAACATCCTTGATGGAAGGAATGGTTGGACAATTATTAGTCTTGTGGTCATTCTTGTCACAAATTATACAAACAAGCTCAACAGTTTGGGTTTTGTGGACCTTCCTAAGATCAATCTCCTCAACTTTCCTCGTGAGTGCAGAAAGTTTTGCTCTAAGGTTTTCTTCTTCTCCAAGATTGTAAATTCCACCAGATTTGGGTGGCTTCTCATAGTATGGTGATGTTCCCCATGTTTGGTTTTGTTCAGCAAGATTTTCTAGATACTCGTAAGCATCATTTGGGGCTTTGTTTTTGAAGGTTCCATTACACATCATATCAATGAATTGTTTGTTTCCGGGACCCAACCCTTCATAGAAAATTCTCACTTGTTCTGGGATTAAGAAACCATGGTGCGGTACCATGTTTAATTTGTCCTTGAACCTTTCCCATGTTTCGTAGAATGTTTCTCCCTCTCTTTCAAAAAAGTTTTGTATGCTCTTTTTAAGTGCAATTGTTTTGTGATGGGGGAAGTATTTTTTATAAAATTCTCGTTGAAGTTGGTCCCAAGTTGAATGGATCCTGGTCTCAAATTGTTTAACCAATTCTTTGCTTGGTCCTTAAGGGAAAAAGGGAAAAGTCTCATTTTAGCAGATTCAATTTGATTTGGTGGGCACATGGTTTCGACAATGTCATTAAATTCTTTAACATGAAGGTAAGGCATCTCAGACTCCATCCCATGAAAGGTTGGAAGGTGGTTCAGGACATGGGGTTTGAAAACATATTGGGCATATCCTATGTTATCATGCCTAATGCATGAGGGTGCATTGGTCCAGGTTGGTGTGAGGTAGTCATTCATGGTCGGGTCTGCAACAATTCCCAAGTTAGGGTCCTGCCCGTTATTTTGGTTCCCTCCCCGGTTTATGATTTGGTTTTGTGTGAGATTCTCCATTGTATCGAACTCAACGTCTGAATTTGGAGTATTAGGAAGATTTGGATCTAAAGTAAATAGACCTCTTTTAGTTCTTGACTCCCCAGCCCTAGGAGTATTCACCCTAACTAATCTGTTTGAGTTATCGCGGGTGTAGGCGGACATGCGCCAAAAGAAAAAAAAGCGAGAAAGGGAAAAGATAAGAGAATTGGGATGAGAATAGAAGAATGGGGGTAAGAAAAGAAGGTTTTTGGTCTAAGGAACTTAATTGGTCCCCGGCAACGGCGCCAAAATTTGGTTGTGCCCAAATTTACCCTACGGGTAAAAGCGATCGATGTAGTACATGTAGGGGTCGAGTCCACAGGGACCGAAGAAGTAACCTTGAGACGCTATGATTTGGTGAAGGATGGGCTATGAAGTATCCAACTTTGGTTTTGATTTTGGATGGTTTTAAATAACATTAATAAACCTATGTGAATCCAATTCATTGAAAATGGGTTGATCTAGGATTATGCTCGGGGTGGATTGAATGAATTTTACTTCTTTAAACAATTTTGGTTTTATTAATTCTTGATGAATCCATTCTTCAAAAATAACACTAACTTCATCATTTTCTGGTTTGGTGCTTACTAAACACAATTACTAATCCCCTATACACTTAGAGAACCAAATTCATGATCTCTCCGAGGTATATGGTCATTTAGTAATTGAATTTATTTTGCTCAAACACAGTAAAGATGAAGAGTAGAAATAACTGAAGAATGGATGTCTTAAATTAATTATCCAATTAACAACAATTCGTTCATAAAATAACATTCAATCCAGCCTTCGCATCCTCATAAGATCAACCCATTAAGGGTTTAGACCTCCATTGATGATATACTCTCAATGGTGGGAGGAAGATGGCTAACAAGAATTGGATTGAAGAAATTAAAACCGCGGAAATAACGAGCACTCCTCCGTGTGTGTGAATGAAATTCACACCTATGTGTGAACTAATTCACAAAAACACAGAGATATCACTGTGCTTTGTGATTATAAAGTTTTAATAAATTAAATGGAAAATATATAAGATAAGAAGTTGATTAAGAACATAAAGATACAAAAAAAACTTACATGGAAATGGAAAACATTACAAAGGAAATTTGGAAGCAAAACATTACAATGAAACAAAGCATCCAAGATGATAAGAAAATTTTGCACCCCTCTTCCCTTCACCAATAGCTCCTTATATAGGCATATTAGGAGCCTTAGGTACATCCCCCAACAATTAATTCACCCCCCAACAATTAATAGATTCAAATGGAGGGTGAATAATCAAAAGGAAATTGATGTTTCGAATTTGACCCGGAAAACTGTCCAGATTCGTCCACCACAGTGACGTGTGAATTAGAAATTGAAGAAGGCCGAATCTGGAGGGGATGTAGAAGAGAAATATCTTTATCCATCTGTCCTCTATGAGCTGTAAAAATTTCAGGAATTTTCGCACAGCCGTTTGGAAGTTATAGTCGAAATGGTGGGACGTATTTCTGTGCATTAATGACGAGTCCTCCATTTAAATCTCAACTTCAGATCCCTTTATCATCATAAAAACATCGGAATTAGCTCCGGCCACAGTTGAATAAAATGATCCTAATATTTGTATCTTTCTACTGTATAAATTTGAGCTTCATTGGGCTTTGTTTCTGGGCCCCACATTTGTTTGATGGGCCTTAGGCCCATTGTGCTTTTTCCAGCAAGTTTCTGCCTTCAGGTGCAAAATTCTCCATCTTCCTTTGAGATTCATCCATCGGACCTAAAAGATAAAATGTTCCAAACAAAGTGATCAATCATATCCCAAAATTTCAAATTAAAATGATGAATATTGTAATTTCCACAAGCAAATTATTGAGTGGTCCCAAATTGACATTTTAAGCATGAATTGCACAATGATGGGAAATGAAGTTCAATTTCTGAATTGGACTAAAATTGATGTTTATAAACTTTTAAACACATTAATATTAAGAAATTAACAATCAATATTAGCCACTTTAAGTGACTAATCAACTATAATATTATTATTCATTATAAATATATACATTATAAATATATATATTGTTTTGTTATATACTTATTGTATTATTTTCTTTCAATATTTCAATTCATTTGTTTCAATTAAACTCATAAGAAAGTAATTTTTGACTTTAATGGGGGACATGTGAACTATTTAGTTTGTATATATCCATAATTTCAAGGTCTACATCTTTTTTTATTCTATTAACAAATATTATTATGTTATATTACTCCCTTTTTGGATTATGTAAGTCATTCTATTCTATAGAATTAGAATATACCAGTAAAAGATAAATCTTGAGTAGAAGGTATTCATTTTAATAGGGTTCAATATCTATGGTTAGTTTGAATTTATAATATTCTAACTTCATCGATATTTTATTGAAAATTAATTTTAGTTTTGTTTTAAACCATTAAAATGGTATTTATAATGTTTTTTTACATTCCTTTAATTTTAACTTATTTATTATATTTGTAAAATTATTTTTATTTTCAACAACTTTTTAGATTCTTCATCTATGTTTTAAATTTTATTTATAACGTTTTTATAGTTTATAATTTATAAAATTTTAAAGTTTCATACTTGAAATTTAGTAAGTTTTCCAATGTTTCAAGTATTCGACTTTGAAAGCTTATAAAATATAAACTATGATTAAATATAAACAAAAAAAGAAACAGTGGCTAAAAATATAAAAATCGTTGACAGTGAAAAAGAATTTATTCATTTTAATAGATATAACTCATAAACATGAATGAGTACAATCAATGTCTATGGTGAGGTTCTGTCCCACATAGTGCTGTGATATTTGGATGCCCATATAGAGATCATTGACTCTATGCTGGGGTGAAGTCTAATGACCTAGAGAGGGTTGATCCTCAGGCACTGGAACGTCGACTGTCGCATGCTTCACCTGTGTGTTAGTGGAAAGAGGTGTCAACTGGATGTTGTATTGTTTTCCTGATCCTTCTCCCACTAGGTTCGTCAAAGGACCCTCCATCATCGCAAGGTGGAACCATATAGACAGTAATGGTTATAGAACCCAAGATAGAGAAAACTATGTATATCTTGTCAATAAAGATGGATCCCATGTCTCCTAATGCACATCCACAATCACCTAAGTCTAGACTGCTAGAGGGATGACCTATGTCTATAGAATTGTTGAGGGATCATGTGCAGAATGACATGGTCTACATCAGCATTTCCCTAACTTCTCAACATCAATAGCTATTGGAGGAGGTTTCTAAGAAAGAACCTCTACTCACTAGGGTGGACGATTGAAGATGCTCTCATAAATCGCATGATAAGATGGAATCAACCCTTTTGTTGCAACATAGATCACTTTTAGGCTAGAAACCCCCTCCTCCTCTTGATCAGACATGTGTATAATCTATTTTACTCAAGTATGTTGTAAAGAGATAAAAAAATTAATTAAAAAATAGCACAAAAAACAAACTAATAGAAATTTATTAAGCTAAAATATCATGAAGCCCTATGTTGTGTTGATTGCGATGTAGTATATACTTCAGTCTATACCATGGCTCATACTCGACCGGCTCTAAAAGATGGAATCTCATCATAGGTACTGTAACAGCCCAAGATTTTATGAAAAATATTCTTTTTAATTTTATTAATGTCTTGTGTTGTACGCTACACCAAAAGGAGCTTGCACAACACACATCCTTGACTTGCCTTGCATTACACGCAATCGCGACCTTCCTTGATAGCGTGTGTAGTACGTAATAACGAGTTTCACTAAACATCGATATGCTATTAAAATTTTATTAAAACTAGCCGTTATGAATAGTAATAACCACTTTTTGAAATTTTGTAAATTTTATTTTTCAAAATGGATTTCATTTTTGGATTCGGAGTATCGAATTTAGCCTAAGGTGAAATTTTGGTACATTTCGGATAACTTTCATATTCTGATGAATAGTGAAAATTACTAAAATTTTAATTAAAAACAACTTTTTTAATCGAAATAATTAATAGTGATAAATTATTAATTTGAGTGGTTTTAAAGTATATTTAGAATATATTTTTACAATTCAATACAATTTTGGTCATTGGATGTAATTTCACATTTACACCAGACATAAACAAGTGTCAATCTTTTGATAGATATTGTTTCTTAAAAACACGCTATTTGTTTTAACAGCGGGATTTAATTATAAAATTAATTAATGCAACTTCTATGTTATGAATTTGGTAAATTAGACTTCATTTTTGAATTTGGAATATGAAATATAGCTTAGGATGAAATTTTGGCATTGTTCTGAAAAACATCAATTTTTGATGAATAGTGAAACTACTAAGTGGTAGTTAAAAAAAATTAATTTCTTCATAAATCTTAATTTTACCGCTTCTGTGAATGGAATTTCAAAAATCCAAGAGACACGGTTGATGTCAGTAAGTAAAATGTGGTTCAATGAGATGAAAATAATTTTTGGTGAATAGTAACTTTTTACTTTTATTTACCACGGTTAAAAGTAAATAGGGTAATTAAGGGTAAAAATGATATTAATATTACCCTAACACATGTACTAATCCTATTGGACAAGTGTATCTCGACCAAAAGCAACATTAAGTGTAAAATATTATCATTTAGGCCCACTTGGATTAGATTAGGACATTTATTATTATTTAATTCAAAGAAGAGTTAAAAGAGTTAAAATCAAAGTTTATTTACTAAAACATTTTTAATATGGGTTTATAAATAAGATAAATTCGATTATAAATATTCATTAGAAATCTAAAAAGATTTCATACATAATGATATTTTATTTATAATTTTTATACTTTAAATAAATTAATTTATTTATGACACAACGATGATGCAGTAATTACCCTTTTAAGGAAATATTAACATAATTGATGTTATAAATGCTCAAATGAATGTAATTTGAGACTTTTTATGAATTCCACTAATTTTCTAGGTTACTATGATATAATAGTGTTGATTTAATCAACTTGGTTTGAACATATAATTCTTTTATGACTTTCACAAAAATCACATATCAAATAGTGTCAAAATTGACACAAAATAGTTTTAAATCAAATATTATATTATTAATTGTTATTTTATTCCTAAAAATCTAAGGTTCGGCCAAATGACTTAGATAAGGATATATATATTAATAATAAACAATTTGGGGTTCATTTGACATGTTATAGTAAGTGTATTAACCATATAGTGAAAGAAAACAAAAAGACACGGTAAAAGTTAAATTATTTAACTTAGAGTTAAATCTAATTGATAAGGTTAAAATAATACCCTAAACTTGTCTAAATCCTATTGGATGATAGGATTTCTACCCATACCCACTTTAGATTCTAAATAAGACCCTTTGGAACCATTATAAACCGATTTTGACTTTAATATAAAATAATATTTTGAGATATTCCTAAGGTGCCCCTCTCCTCCCTTATAAAAGGGTACCTCCTCCCCCTCCTCCTCACACCAATTTGAGCACTCAAGCTCGGCCAACCCCTGCCAAAATCCCTTCTACACTTCCCTAGAATAATCCTATAGGTACTGGTCTTCTTCAAAGACCAATCTTAGTTCCCTAAGTGGAGGATTCAAAGAGGCGTTCCAAAGAAGAGGTAATATCCATTACCGATCTTTTCAATTTCTTTCTTCTTCAACTTCTTCTTCTTTAGTTGTTTCATGATAAAGTAATAACATCAGTATTACTTACATACTGATATGTTATTATAAATATGAAACAACTCTAATTCACCTTCTATCCATCCTACGGAAAAATGAAATCACCGCGCGTGCGTACGTACGGAATACCGTCTCCACGCCGTGGTGTAATATATTTTCTGTCACCACCTTAATTGGATGGGTATAATGGTTTAATTAGTAACTATATATGATTATTATAAAGTGATATTGGTACTGAAATAGTATACATACACTTCAACACAATTCCACGACCATGGGAACGATATCATCGCTCGTGCGTACGTACGGACTACCGTCTCCACGACGCGATGAGATTCATTCTCAATGATTAACCATTCATGAATGATTATAAAGTATATATAATAAGTACTAATGAAATATATGACCTTATAATGATACTGGAATTATTTATATTTATATGTATGTCATCTACTTAATTCCATTCAATTCAATAAGGAAACGAAAACAGCGTTCATGCGTACGTACGGACTACCGTCTCCATGAACGGTGTATTTATTTCCATTTAATGATTTATTATATATGTATATTCTGAATATATAGTATATATAAATCATGTTTTATATTCTGGAATTAAGTAATCATGATCTAAGTAATCATATGAATAATTACAAGTTAAAAACACGAACGACAAATGAGACGATTCTACCCAAAACGCTACTTTAACATGAATTTACAAAAGAACGGGTAATATAAAGTCATAAGTGGACCATATATGATATAATAACAATGAATATGATTCTGGAATAAGTCAATAACATGATTTAAATCATTATACAGGAGTTTCGGACACTTACAAAGCAAGTCGGACCTAAGGTAAGGGAAATATCACAATCTCATTTTTATCCGAGATTGTTTATACTTTGGTATTTACTGGGGTGTATTTTATCATCCACATACATGTTTCATAAATATGTAATATTATTTTCATCCAACTACAATTGTTTAAATCCAATTTTACCCTTCTGTGAGTTTTTAGTAAAAGAAATGAAAGGAATATTTTGTCGTTTTTCGTACGAGGTACTTTTTGACTTTTCCGACAAAAGTACAAAGAATGTTTTTTTAACTTATACGACATGAATGGATTTCTAAAAATTATTTACAAGAATCTTCCTTTACAAGTATTCAAGTTTATTTTTTATCAACTTATTTTATTTTAAAATTGTATGACATGTTAAGAAAGGAAAAGTGTTTTTTGAAGTAGAAAGGATATTTTCCTCAAGAATGAAGTTCAAGTATTTTATCAAAATTATTTTCCATCTAAGATAATAAAAGGGTTATGTTTTTATCCCTATTATTACATGGATTTGATTATGTTGTGATGGAAACATTTTTATGAATTCCTTTATCTTATATGAATTGTTTTATGATGTCATGTTGTTTAAGAATCCCATTTTTATTACATGGGTTATGCGATGATGTATGATTTATGATTATGTGGCACACATAAGAAAGGATTCATTATAAGATGGGTGGGACCTATATCTCCCTCCAATGCATTGGGTAAAGATTTTATATCTCATGAGATAGACAAGGCTGGAACGGTAGGTTATACCGGTTCAGTGAAACAGGACTGAAACGAGGGTTACTCGATTCAGAAAGGGACTTTGTCCACTAAGATAGTCTTGGCAATGAGTCTTGACTAACAAGAAATGATTCTCTATGATTATGTGTGAATGCCACAAAGTTTCATGATTTAAGTTATGATTATTGTGATTACATTTCACTACCATGATTTATCCCATGTTATGAAATTATGCTCTCTTTTGCGGGTTAAGTTTTCCAAAATGTTATGTTCTTATGAATATGATGTGATTGATATTTCTTTTGTTTACCCTTACTGAGCATTTGAGATCACCCTTTTATGTTTTCTTTTCCCCAGGATATAAAGAAAGGTTTTAGGTAAAAAAAGGAAGATCTTTATGGGATATGTTGAAGATCTTTCACCACGATTAGAAGATTTTATTCCGAGTTTCCAAAGACACTAAACTATTACGATCCTTGTGTGTGTGTTTTTGTTATGTACTAAGTATTCCATGAAAGTAATGTAATGTTCATGTACGTCAAGCTTTGGGTCTCTACAGTTGGTATCAGAGGAAAGGTTTAGTCAACCTTTGGAAACTAGGATGTGAAAACGTTAGTGAGATCCCTAGAGATATTTCTACGGTATGTCTAGGGATGTCTCTAAGGTTAAGTATACGTATAGGTTATAGTCCTAGAATTGCGCTAACGATCTTAGAATTAAACCTAAGATGTTAGATATTGAATGTACTCCACCTTTATTATGTTGTTTTCCCTAGCATGATTTTTGCCTCTCACACTATTCTTTTTGGGTTTTAGACGATGGCTGGAACCCAAAGGAACCGTGTTGATCAATGCAATGGAAAATGCAATGATTGTCCTCCTGAACAAACAAATGTTATGGGAGATGGAGTGCAAAATCTTATTGCTATACTTACACAAGCTATGAATCATTCTGGACTTCCAAATGAGCAGAGAAGGGAACAATATTCTATTGAGTCCTTCATGAGGCAACGTCCACCTTCTTTCAGTGGGTCTTCTGATCCACTTGTTGCTGAACAATGGATCAGTACCACTGAAAAGATATTTTCAGTTCTTCAATGTTCTGAACATGATAAAGTCATCTTAGTAGTATATCGTTTGGAAGGTGAAGCTGATCAATGGTGGAATCTTATCAAGAATACAAGGCAAAGAGATGAAATTGAGTCCATGGAATGGGACGAGTTCAAGAACTTATTTTTAAATAAGTACTTCCCTCGTATTCTTCGAACAAAGATGGAGAAGGTGTTTCTTGAACTAAAGCAAAAGGATGATGAATCTGTTGGTATATACGAAGCGAATTTTACAAGACTTGCAAGGTATGCATCTGACATTATCATCCAACCTGAAAGTAAAGTTGATCGATTTTTCAGTGGCTTAAAACCAAGTCTTCGAAGGGAATTAGCTATAAGAGACTTCAGTAGCTATGAAGAAATTGTGCGTTGTGCTATCAAGGTAGAAATGGAAGTTGGTGTTACATATCCATCTCATGGTTTTGATAAGAAACTAAAGATGGAGTTCAAGGAGAAATCTCAGAATAATGGTGAAAAGAAGATGAATGTTTCCTTATGCACAAAGTGTGGAAATAAGCATGGTGGAGATTGTCTTAAAGGGACTAGAAAATGTTTTAAGTGTGGAAAAGAAGGTCATCGAGCAGCTGAGTGTCGAAGTAATGGAAAAAGGGTTTCTAATGATGTGAATAAAGCAAACACTGCAGAGAATGCACCACCAACACTTCAATGCTTCAAGTGAAAGGAAATAGGGCATTATGCTAATAAATTCCCTAATCCAAGGGTTAGTGATGATCAACATGAGCAACCACTGAAGGCAAAGGACAAAGGGAAGTCACATGCGATCACTATTGGAAATGTTGAATATGACAACGATGTGGTGGAATGATTAAGTGTTTATGTAATGGGATTCCAAAATAATGTTGTATCATTGAGTATTGCAATATTTATTGATGTGGTATTCAAAGTGATTGAGATATTTTTTGGAAATAAGATGATATGCGCATAATGAAGGGAAAAAGAGAAAATGAAATGTTTAATAGTATTCATGAGCTCATGATTGATATAAGGACTAAGTGATATCATGGTTTGAGTATATAGAATTTTGAGGATTTTGGTATGTGGAAAGTGTTAACTTTAAACTGCATTCATGTTTTCACTAAGGTATTCAAGAGAATACATGATTAAGGAATTTGAATGTTTGGAATGTGACCAACAAAACATATCTTATGATATATGGGGATCAACGATGGTATTAAATCTATGGTAATCATTTTCACTATGTTATGAGAGTGGACTGCAGTATTATGGATAAGCCTAAAGATTGAAATGGATTATGTTGGACATAAGTGAGTATTGTTTAAGGATAGAAGTTTTTTTTTTGATATTATTGATGGGATGTTATAGTAATGTAGTTTTAGAAAAAGGACAACCTGCAGGACGGGCGACAGCCCATCGCTTCGGACAAGGCTGTGGGAATCGAACCCACAACCGAAGTGCGACTGGCCTTTATCGCCTACCACTGGCCTACAGGAAGTCCCTGTTTAGTAGAAACTAGTTTTATTATATTAAGCAGTATGATATATGAAGTATAAGTCCATTTTAGGAACCATATGTGATTAATCTCACTATAGATCGACTTATGTATATAATTTTTGCTAACCTTTTGTTTGAGACAGATGGAATGACCCGTCATTCTATCACATGATCTGCTAACACTTCACGAATAACAAATTCAACTTCATTTATTTAAGAAATGAAGTGGAAATTGTTCAAGGCATGAACAACAGTGAGATTGTACCAAAATAAAGAAAGTATTTATTCTAATTAAAATTTTCAACTTTAGGGAAATGATCTTGAAAACCAAAAATGTTGTCCTAGTGATCTTATACCTGATGAATCGGATGGTACCTTAGATCGTCACAAATTTATGGATTTGTGATTGTTGGCTTTTCCATAGCCATGTTCTCTACCACTCTCCATCAGAACATGATGGTTAGATTTTTCTTCCATATCCATATTTTCACCTATGTGGAAACCCAGTGATTAGTTTATTTGGGTAACCGTTAAGTTTCATACTTTTGTCTTAAAATATTGGTTTTGGTATTCCTTTTTACGATGTGGGTTTCTATTAAAGAAACTTTCGAATAGTAAACCATTTATAACCCCGACGAATTTCAAGGGTGAAATTCATTTTAAGGGGGGTAGAATGTAATAGCCTAAGATTTTATGAAAAATATTCTTTTTAATTTTATTAATGTCTTGTGTTGTACGCTACACCAAAAGGAGCTTGCACAACACACATCCTTGACTTGCCTTGCATTACACGCAATCGCGACCTTCCTCGATAGCGTGTGTAGTACGCAATAACAAGTTTCACTAAACAGCGATATGCTATTAAAATGTTATTAAAACTAGCCGTTATGAATAGTAATAACCACTTTTTGAAATTTTGTAAATTTTATTTTTCAAAATGGATTTCATTTTTGGATTCGGAGTATCAAATTTATCCTAAGGTGAAATTTTGGTACATTTCGGATAACTTTCATATTCTGATGAATAGTGAAAATTACTAAAATTTTAATTAAAAACAACTTTTTTAATCGAAATAATTAATAGTGATAAATTATTAATTTGAGTGGTTTTAAACTATATTTAGAATATATTTTTACAATTCAATACAATGTTGGTCATTGGATGTAATTTCACATTTACACCAGACATAAACAAGTGTCAATCTTTTGATAGATATTGTTTCTTAAAAACACGCTATTTGTTTTAACAGCGGGATTTAATTATAAAATTAATTAATGCAACTTCTATGTTATGAATTTGGTAAATTAGACTTCATTTTTGAATTTGGAATATGAAATATATCTTAGGATGAAATTTTGGCATTGTTCTGAAAAACATCAATTTTTGATGAATAGTGAAACTACTAAGTGGTAGTTAAAAAAAATTAATTTCTTCATAAATCTTAATTTTACCGCTTCTATGAATGGAATTTCAAAAATCCGAGAGACACGATTGATGTCAGTAAGTAAAATGTGGTTCAATGAGATGAAAATAATTTTTGGTGAATAGTAACTTTTTACTTTTATTTACCACGGTTAAAAGTAAATAGGGTAATTAAGGGTAAAAATGATATTAATATTACCCTAACACATGTCCTAATCCTATTGGACAAATGTATCTCGACCAAAAACAACCTTAAGTGTAAAATATTATCATTTAGGCCCACTTGGATTAGATTAGGACATTTATTATTATTTAATTCAAAGAAGAGTTAAAAGAGTTAAAATCAAACTTTATTTACTAAAACATTTTTAATATGGGTTTATACATAAGATAAATTAGATTATAAATATTCATTAGAAAGATAAAAAGATTTCCTACATAATTATATTTTATTTATAATTTTTAGACTTTAAATAAATTAATTTATTTATGACACAACAATGATTCAGTAATTACCCTTTTAAGGAAATATTAACATAATTGATGTTATAAATGCTCAAATGAATGTAATTTGAGACTTTTTATGAATTAAACTAATTTTATAGGTTACTATGATATAATAGTGTTGATTTAATCAACTTGGTTTGAACATATAATTCTGTTATGACTTTCACAAAAATCATATATCAAATAGTGTCAAAATTGACACAAAATAGTTTTTAAATCAAATATTATAAAATTAATTGTTATTTTATTCCTAAAAATCTAAGGTTCGGCCAAATGACTTATATAAGTATATATATATTAATAATAAACAATTTGGGGTTCATTTGACATGTTATAGTAAGTTTATTAACCATATAGTGAAAGAAAACAAAAAGACATGGTAAAAGTTAAATTATTTAACTTAGAGTTAAATCTAATTGATAAGGTTAAAATAATACCCTAAACTTGTCTAAATCCTATTGGATGATAGGATTTCGACCCATCCCCACTTTATCTTCGAAATAAGACCCTTTGGAACCATTATAAACCGATTTTGACTTTAATATAAAATAATATTTTGAGATATTCCTAAGGTGCCCCTCTCCTCCCTTATAAAAGGGTACCTCCTCCCCCTCCTCCTCACACAAATTTGAGCACTAAAGCTCGGCCAAACCCTGACAAAATCCCTTCTCCACTTCCCTAGAATAATCCTATAGGTCCTGGTCTTCTTCAAAGACCAATCTTAGTTCCCTAAGTGGAGGATTCAAAGAGGCGTTCCAAAGAAGAGGTAATATCCATTACCGATCTTTTCAATTTATTTCTTCTTCAACTTATTCTTATTTAGTTGTTTCATGATAAAGTAATAACATCAGTATTACTTACATACTGATATGTTATTATAAATATTAAACAACTCTAATTCACCTTCTATCCATCCTACGGAAAAATGAAATCACCGCGCGTGCGTACGTACGGAATACCATCTCCACGCCGTGGTGTAATATATTTTCCGTCACCACCTTAATTGGATGGGTATAATGGTTTAATTAGTAACTATATATGATTATTATAAAGTGATGTTGATACTGAAATAGTATACATATACTTCAACACAATTCCACGACCATGGGAACGATATCATCGCTCGTGCGTACGTACGGACTACCGTCTCCACGACGCGATGAGATTCATTCTCAATGATTAACCATTCATGAATGATTATAAAGTATATATAATAAGTACTAATGAAATATATGACCTTATAATGATACTGGAATTATTTATATTTATATGTATGTCATCTACTTAATTCCATTCAATTCAATAAGGAAACGAAAACAACGTTCATGCGTACGTACGGACTACCGTCTCCATGAACGGTGTATTTCTTTCCATTTACTGATTTATTATATATGTATATTCTGAATATATAGTATATATAAATCATGTTTTATATTCTGGAATTAAGTAATCATGATCTAAGTAATCATATGAATAATTACAAGTTAAAAACACGAACGACAAATGAGACGATTCTACCCAAAACGCTACTTTAACATGAATTTACAAAAGAACGGGTAATATAAAGTCATAAGTGGACCATATATGATATAATAACAATGAATATGATTCTGGAATAAGTCAATAACATGATTTAAATCATTATACAGGAGTTTCGGACACTTACAAAGCAAGTCGGACCTAAGGTAAGGGAAATATCACAATCTCATTTTTATCCGAGATTGTTTATACTTTGGTATTTACTGGGGTGTATTTTATCATCCACATCCATGTTTCATAAATATGTAATATTATTTTCATCCACCTACAATTGTTTAAATCCATTTTTACCCTTCGGTGAGTTTTTAGTAAAAGAAATGAAAGGAATATTTTGTCGTTTTTCGTACGAGGTACTTTTTGACTTTTCCGACAAAAGTACAAAGAATGTTTTTTTTAACTTATACGGCATGAATGGATTTCTAAAAATTATTTCCAAGAAGCTTCCTTTACAAGTATTCAAGTTTATTTTTAATCAAATTCTTTTATTTTAAAATTGTATGACATGTTAAGAAAGGAAAAGTGTTTTTTGAAGTAGAAAGGATATTTTCCTCAAGAATGAAGTTCAAGTATTTTATCAAAATTATTTTCCATCTAAGATAATAAAAGGGTTCTGTTTTTATCCCTATTATTACATGGATTTGATTATGTTGTGATGGAAACATTTTTATGAATTCCTTTATCTTATATGAATTGTTTTATGATGTCATGTTGTTTAAGAATCCCATTTTTATTACATGGGTTATGCGATGATGTATGATTTATGATTATGTGGCACACATAAGAAAGGATTCATTATAAGATGGGTGGGACATATATCTCCCTCCAATGCATTGGGTAAAGATTTTATATCTCATGAGATAGACAGGGCTGGAACGGTAGGTTATACCGGTTCAGTGAAACAAGACTGAAACGAGGGTTACTCGATTCAGAAAGGGACTTTGTCCACTAAGATAGTCTTGGCAATGAGTCTTGACTAACAAGAAATGATTCTCTATGATTATGTGTGAATTCCAAAAAGTTTCATGATTTAAGTTATGATTATTGTGATTACAGTTCACTACCATGATTTATCCCATGTTATGAAATTATGCTCTCTTTTGCAGGTTAAGTTTTCCAAAATGTTATGTTCTTATAAATATGATGTGATTGATATTTCTTTTGTTTACCCTTACTGAGCATTTGAGCTCACCCTTTTATGTTTTCTTTTCCCCAGGATATAAAGAAAGGTTTTAGGTAAAAAAAAGGAAGATCTTTATGGGAGATGTTGAAGATCTTTCACCACGATTAGAAGATTTTATTCCGAGTTTCCAAAGACACTAAACTATTACGATCCTTGTGTGTGTGTTTTTGTTATGTAATAAGTATTCCGCGAAAGTAATGTAATGTTCATGTACGTCAAGCTTCGGGTCTCTACAGGTACACTCTAGATATGAAGCATTGCTCATCTGGCCTATAGGTTGAGATACTTAGCATGTCATCAGCACCAGTCTTCATCCTTCCTCCCTATCAGCTTCAAGTCATGAAGCTTCCGTGTCTGTCTCAGCAAAAATGGAATTATCAGAACACAACCAAACTGGCACAAGATTAAATCAGGATAGTTCCACTCAATAATATGAAATTTAATGAGTGTAACTACAACCATAGAATCATGAAGTTCAGTAGTGCAATATGCTAGAAATTGTTTCAATAAATCCTAGTAAGGCATCTATGAAATCTAAAATGACATGTGAGATTTGTAAAAAATATTCCTTACTTAATACCAAAATTAAAGATATTATTAAATAGGTTAGATAATGATAGATTGTATATACTTACCTCACTAGGTAGGATAATTTCCAACTTGAGATAGTATTCACCCAAATGGTGTGTCAGAATGCTGAAGAAATTGTGTTTCTGACTGCACCTATAAAATGAAACATCAAAAGTGATAAATATTAAGAAATTAAATTCAATAACTCCTACTACCATCAGAAACAAATAGATATGAGTGATCATACTCGTGTTCATGCAGAGAATCATGAATAACCTCTATAGGCAGTGGCTGACTAGAAAGCTCAGGGAAGAGTGTGGGGATTCACTCCCATGCCAACAACTGAAGAAGGATGACGCATCCCCTAAGATCTGTGTGATCTGTACAATATGTCATGCATAATGATTTGTATGTGTAATCCAAGTAGGAAGATCCTCAACTGTATATCTCAGACTAATCAAATTCCTCTAGTATCCCTAGATACATCATGTGCACAAGATTACATGAGTGATTAGTGCATAGGGTCCCTCCAATGATCTGTAATATATATGCATAGGCATGAGGAATGAGAGTCTTCTCATCAGCATCATTGGGTAAATATGCAAACTACACCTTAAGCCAGCCCATATATATCAGCCCACCATCTGTAGTAGTAGAATTGACCAAAATATCAATGCCTAAAATTAACTGAACAAGGTTAGGATAGTATGCACAAGTGGATCTAATAAAATCTCCCCCCTGTATAGGAATACTGATAAGGATTACCATATCCTCGAGGGTTATGGTCATATTTCCCTCAAGCAGGTGAATTTTGTGTGTATCTGGTCTACACCTCTCTAGGAAGAAAGAAAGCAAGTTATGATAAAAAAAAATGTGAAATCAGATATTGCAATCTCGTTGAAGCTAGCACGTCATAGGTATGGTATAATGGCATGTGGAGGCAGCATGTGACGAAAACAATTTTCTCGGCACACCCTGATCCATCATACCTAATGACCCTCTAGAACATCCTAGGAAACATGTGTATTTTTCTTAGTGATTAGTCTTGTATCCTCCATCTGTTCGTAAAAAAATGAAATAATTCATAAGTGTAAAATTTAAATATAACATTATGTTCATCATAATGTTATGACTTATAGAATGTGAGAAATGCAATGTTTATTCAAATTGTTTTATTAATTTTTTTTACCAAAATAAAATGGAATGTCTTAATATTTCTCATAAAATATTAATAATGTTTTTTATATATGTTTTACCTAGAAAATGGTGTTTTTAATATATAATTTAATATATTTATATATAAAAACATTTTTTATTTTCTGTCTAAAATTTTATTATAAAATGGTGTTATTTTTAATTTATGTATTATTTATCAAATTCCAGTATGTTTCATGATTATTTTCTCACATGATTTGTTTAAGGTTTATCCATGAATAGATTGATTATACTTTCATGTCACATCACATGCACTTTTCATATTCCTTTTAATATGAATATAAAAGGGTTATTCTTATTTAATAGTAAAAGTATTCAAAAATGTCATACAAATAAAAAATGAAGGATCTTATATTAACACTATATAATTAATAATATTAGAAGATCACATAGGAGACAATACATTATTATGGATGAGAGTGTGAACTCGGTCGAGTAATGTTAGGGAATCTTTTTTCGTTATGGCCTTCTTGATGATATAAGGTGAATCTCAAACTTTTCCCTTATTCTTGAGGCCATTCCATCTCATTCCACATCCAAGTAGACTTCAATCTCTTTATATTATGCAACATGTTGATGTCAGGTATCACTATCAGCTGGTCTTTGAGAATTGAGAATATCAAAACTCTGCAATAGGAATACATGGTGTAGTATAATAGTTAGAAATGGTGTCCATTTGGTATATTGGATCAACATATTCTTCTCATGATATTTTCATAGAGGCACATGCTATGATGGAATGTGCATATAGAAACCATAATGCATAGAAGTTTCGACATTTGAATTGTCTTGTTTCCATTAATACCAACATTTTTTCACTGCTACTACTTGTGATGGGGTATGTACTCTCTTTAACTTCAAATCAAGAGTCTTCTCAGTGGAAAATTCATTCTCCATAACCATAAGCTTCTTTAATATTCTTTTCAATCTCTCATTGAAGGTGTCTTTCAAACATTATCCCCTAATGAATCCCATTTAAGGATATTATTTTCTATAAATAACGTACTTCATGTAACGATAAAATGTCTCATGAACTAGGGAAGTTATAGGTAACTTGTGAATCCCCTTGAATACACCATTAATTCCCTCCACAATGTTTTTGGTTACGTGTATGTACCTCTTCCACCCACCATATTCCAATGTCCATTTTTATTTTAGAATCTGCATCATATAATTATACAATTCTTGATTAGCCTTGTGATTTTTTTTGAAACATTCTTAAAATCTCTGTTTATTCAACTCATGTGATACGTAGAAGTGATAATGTTTCACATAAATTGATTTTATTTTTACATAGAAATCATAAAAAAATAAAAAAGACATTTCATACCAAGCCTGATGATTTCCTTCTTCATAGGTTTGTTATGGGATGTTTTTCACATGCTTTTAGAAATGTGTCTGATGAATTACTGATTATGTGAATTTGTGGGTATCCATGTATCAGGATCTGTATTGATTGCCTCATTGATTTCTTGATGCTAATTAGATATTAAGAAAAAACCCTGAATATAGGTTAAATGGTTTCAAATACATGCCAAAAACAAACTCTATGATTCGTAGTTTTCTTTCTCTACAATGGAAAATGAAATAGGAAGAGGTGAATGATTTCCATCTTGGGTTTCTACAATCAATAATACACCCTTGTATTTTTAATATATAAACATTCCATCAATATATATGAACTATTAGCTGAAACTAAATGTTTAGATATAGGGGAGGAATGCCTAGAACAACTGATGAAATTGAATATGATATGGATAAAGTCAGTTATCTTGAGACACATGTTCATTTGTATGAATATGGAATACAACTTAGTCGTTGTGTTGTAGTATGGATATCAATTGTGGAAACACCCAGTACGATCCATCCCAATCACCATAGACCTTTTCAATTGCCTTTTGTTTCTCCATCCATGACTTATTATAGGAAATATTATAACCAAATGATTATTATATCCTCTCTTGCACAAGGGCTATAGGAACATCTTGTCATTACCTAATCATATATATGATAATGGATGACACATATTCAGCATCTAATTATGTAAAACCTTGTGTTAGGTTTAGCTGAATGAAAGTATGAGCTTCCATACTCTTTGAAATTCTCTAACCTCCAAATACAATGTATGGAATCACCCTCAAGCATAATCTATATTCATACCCATACTTGTCACACTGTATGATGTATTTTTTACAGTTTGATTCTTGGAATATATATCTATAATGCCTCTCAATGTGAAATATATTTAGAGTTTTTTTAGTTCATCTTTACTTGGAAAATACCATCCAACATATATGGTTTTATCCAGCTCACTAAACCTATTTGGTACAACTCTTGAAAACTAGGTTGTGGGTTTGAGAACATTACAGTCGAATTCAGGAACATGTTTCATTGCTTCTGACCAAGTTAAAAAGAGTGGTGGATGATTTATTATAGGTTGAGGATGTTGTACAACTAATGGATTTCTAGAAACTTCCTCCCCAACTCCCATTTCTCCCTGCTCATCATCATTGTTGTCACCGTCTGTTCCATCATTAAAAAATACTAATCATAAGTCAGATTTACATGTATATCCGAGAGATCATCTAGGTTTTCCTCTTCCACATCATATAGAATAACCTAAATTTCTTGGGGAAGACCTTTAACCAATCTTGTAAGTCTATGTCTTCATAAAATTGGAAATTGTTATCAGTAAAAACATCAATATATAACTCCATCATGGTACCATCTAACCACTGGGAAAAAATCACTATTGGAAAAATGGCCTATACCCACGGTTTTGGGAACCGTGGGCTGGAACGGCGTCAGTATAATTTCCCAGCCTATACCCACGGTTTTCCAAAACTGTGGGTATAGGTGTCCTGCCACCGTGTCACTGAAACATAGCCGATTTCCATGGTGTCAAAGGCTTTTACCCACGGTTTCAAAACCGTGGGTATAGGTCCTAAAATAATGCAGGCGTCGAGTTTCGATCCCGCAACCTCTTTGATGAAAACACCGCATCTAACCACTACCCTAACATCACCTATATTTATATATATATATATATATATATTTAGTTAAATATAGTTATAAAAACCATGGGTATAGAGGGAAGAACCGTGGGTATAGGGTTCCCGCCAAAAAAAAATTCCTTCCCACGGAAAAAAAAATTCCCGCGCACAAAAAAGTGACCTATACCCATGGTTTTTCATAACTGTGGGTATAGGTATTTTAGCCCAGACCAATCCCCATGGTTTTTCCCAAAACCGTGGTGATAGGTACCCATATAC
Source organism: Viscum album (assembly GCA_963277665.1). Lineage (NCBI taxonomy): Eukaryota > Viridiplantae > Streptophyta > Magnoliopsida > Santalales > Viscaceae > Viscum > Viscum album. Next base: position 601,060,207 of record OY728136.1, on the reverse strand, counting down.
CCACGGTTTTGGGAAACCGTGGGTATAGGTTACTTTTCAGGACCTATCCCCACGGTTTTGGGGAAAACCATGGGGATATGTCCATTCTCTAGTAGTGATTATTTCTTAGACCCACTACACATCAGCAACCATTGGACAAGATAGGTACCATAGTGTATCTGGGAGTTGAAAATGTCTATAGCTCATAGACTTGATCTCTTGATCGGGTCCCAGATTTAAGAAACCCTTAATTCTGTCTTGAAGTTCACTTAGGGTTACACAATCAGCTATAATAACCACTATTGTTGGTTGTGTGCTATAAGAAGCTCTTTTCTCAATTTTAATAACCTACCCATAGCAGTACACACAGACAAACATGACTCTCTACGTCAAAAAATGTTTTTTGATCAAGATTCTGATAGTGTAACTAATATTTATAATGACGGTTGACCATATAATCTTTATTATACTGAAATTTTATAATGTCTTTTGATACCCTAAAATATGATACTAATGTTTTGTTATATAAAAGTTTATTATAATATAAGTAGTAGAATGTTTTTGAAACCGATGTAAAAAAAGAAGAGAAAACACCAAATTAGTTTATTTATCATTGATAAAATGACAACTATGATCATATATAGTTAAATAGAGAAGAACAAACACATTAAATAAAATATAAATACATTAAAACATACAAGAAATACCTTAATAATTTTCAATAGAACATGGTTTGGATGAGATGGGCCTGACTTCAGAAGTGAGGTAAAATCCATCTTATTTTCAAGTGGTAGCTTAATGATATCTTCCAAAGGCATATACATAACATTTTAATTTTCAAAAGTTTTCAGCCATATAATAGCATATCTTAGATGTTATTTTATATGTCATTAGAAGGATGGAATATTTTTAAAATAAAAAAGTTAAGTACATACCTTTGGAGGATTTCATTGAGCTACCACTTAAAAATAAGCTAGATTTTACCTCACTTCTGATGGTAGGATCATCTCATCCAAAACAAGTTCAATTAAAAAAATTAAAGGAATTTATTGTATGTTTTAAGGAATTCATGTGTTATTTAAGGTGTTTTTTCTTCTCCATTTTACTTTATATGATTAGAATTGTCATTTTATCAATGATAAATAAACTGATTTGGTGTTTTCTCTTCTTTTTACCCCAGTTTCCAAAACATTCTATGAATACTATTGAAAATGAGGGATGACCATTTAATATTTGTGATACTAAAATTTTATAAAATCTTATTATATCCTAAACTATGATAATAATGTTTATTATTATAGTTTTTAATCATCCTAAATGGTATTTCATTACTTTATAAAGAAAATGTAAATCATCTAAATCATGCCCCCTAGGAGTGTCAAACCAAGTGTGCAACAAGTCCTATTTTTGTGGACTAGAATACCCTGAGTCAGGCCTGAGGAACCTTGTCCAAGTTTTTAATTTTAGGTACATCTGTTCCATAGCCACATCCACTTGTAATATCCAGACAGGGATATGATTTCTTATATAACCACATAATCTTTATGCTACCAAAATTTTAGAATGTTTTCTTATATCTTAAAACATGACACTAATCATTAGATAACCATTATTTAATCATTATTTAATCATTATTTAATCATTTATTAATCATTAGTTAAACATTGGTTAATCATTTTTTAATCAGTCCTTAATCATTCTTTAATCATTACTTAATCATTCTTTAATCATCCCATAATCATTCTTTAATCATCCCTTAATCATTCATTAATCATCCCTTAATCATTATTTAATCATTGATTAATTATTATTTAATTATTACTTAATTATTCTTTAATCATTACTTAATAAATAGTTAACCATTACTTAATCAATAGTTAATCATTACTTAATCAGTAGTTAATTATTACTTCTTTATTCATTCCTTAATCAATATTTAATCATTAGATAATCATTTAATAATAATTTAATCAATAATTAATCAATAGTTAATCATTATTAAATCATTATTTAAATATTATATAATCATTAATTACAAATTAGTTAATCCTTAATAAAAAGATAATCATATTATATTAATTAGTTAATTATAATTAGCTAATCATTATATGTAATCATTTTTTAATCCTAAGTTATTCATTAGTTAATCTATACTTAATCATTAATAATAATAACTATAATTTCTAAACTATATATAACTAACTAAACTACTTAATAAATAAAATATTTAGAACAAACTAAAAATAATTCAATTAAATAAATAAATAACTTTTAATTAAATAAGAAAAAATACCACTAAATGATGCTTCACAAAAAAAACTGGGGCTTATTTTAGACCACCAGATCCACCACACACAAATATGACTTCTTATAGTGAGATAGGTTGTGAAATATAGAGATATGGGTGAATTTTTAAGTGAGTAAAAGGGGGTGGGTTTTCTTTTAGAGGTTGTTAAAGTAAAGGCGGCAGGGGGAGGTCCACCTTTCACCTTCATGTTAGGTGAAAGGTGCATGCCCCCTACTTCCTTTCAATTTCTCTTTAGGGGAAAGGCGGACACCCCTTGACCACCTTTTCTATGTCATGGATCTAGGGAAAAGTTAGGGGAGGCAACATGGGGCCTTCTAACTTTCTAACTCATTTTTAAAAATATTTTTGATCTACACGTATTTTTTAAAAAAAATCTAAAAATACATAAAAACCTTACATATATGAATAAAATTTTATCCATACCTCTTTATAATTTTTATTTCATGACTTTGAGATGGTCCCATGCCTGGATACATCACACACACACACACACACACACACACATACATACATACATACATACATATATACATACATATATAATGTATAATTTAAACTTACTTTAGTGCTTGAGATGGATGAAGATGATAATCCCCCTGAATAGGTCGCATTGACACAAATCAAAACCCAATAACAAACCCACTCCTTGTCATTCACCACATTTCTCATTGTTATGTCTCCATGGTTTTTAAGCCCCTTTAAGCCCGCACCTTTACTCAAAATCAATTCTACCCGTGAAACTCCTATTGGGTGAAAGTTATTACTCACCCTTGTTTTTTATGCATTTCATCGTCAAAATCCTGTAAGTATAGTGTTTCCAGTGTATATCATCATCATTGTGAGATTAAACCATCTGTGAATACACCCCTTATGAAATCCAAGTTTGGTTTATACTACATGATGGTGGGAAGAAGATGATGATATCATTTTTTATATATTTTATATGTTTATATATATATATATATATTCATTTATTCTAGTTTTAAATATATATTCCATTCCAAATTTAACATTTGATCCTATTATTATATTTATGTAGTCATCATAGATAAACCATTGGTAAATTTTTGTTCTTATAATTATCATATAAATTGTATTTTTTTCAAATTATTATGTTATGATAAATGTTTTGTTATTATTAATAACCAAATATATTCACTTCAAATTAGAATTACATTTTATAATGTCTATATTTATCTAAAAATATTGTATAACATATTAAAATATATATTTATCACATTGAATTATGTTTCATCAAATAACTAAAAAATAATATTAATTAATAATATTTTTTTACCCATAATTCTAGGACCAATACACTACATAACATCTTATAAAAAAAATACTATTATTTTTTTAAAAAAAAACCTTAGTCAAAGTGGCCAAGGAAATATTATTAAAAGATAGAAGTTAAAGGATTCAGAATTATGGGATTATAAAACAATCTCTATCATTAATAGATTCATCCAACCAATTCAAATTCAAACCAATTACATTGTTAGTGAGACCATCTACCACATGATTCTCCTCCCAATATGAATGTGTGATAATGTAGTTGAGATCAGAGAAGGATAACATACATTCTATCTATCGATCCATGATCCTCTATGAGAGATGTGACACAACATTTCTCATAGCTTTAACTATAGTAGTTGAGTCACTTTATAGCCATAAATAATTCCAAACATTAAATTTTTCAAATGATGCTTCATGAATTACTCCAAGTATTTAAGCTTCAAGTGATGACTCCAATCATCATGATCCATAAAAGCATCCAAGAACTTTCCTTCTGTGATCATGTTATATGGAAACAAATCCCAAGGGGTTGGGGTTACCTTTCAAAGCACTATAAGAATTTATTTGGATCAAATCTCTCAAGTAAGGTTGCCAAAAAAAATCCAAGGTAGAAACTGGTATCTTGAAATTCACTACAATGCATGATCTCAAAAAAATAGAGAAATCATGTAAACTGTTATCATAAAAATAATTTTGAATTAAATTGGAATCCCTAATACAGAAAATTAAATTAAAAATTGTCTACTGAAGGTTGAATAGGGTGTTGTAGTGAATAAAGGCATTATAGTGAAGCTAAATGAGATACAACACCTCCTCCATTACCACATGAATAATATTAGTGAGTTGTGGATATAATGATCCATTACCACACTGAAGTATTAAACTAGGTGACATCACAATATGCATCAGTAATTTAAAAATGTAAAAACCCACCTTCCACAAATTTGAAGTGGTGGAACAGATGAGAAAAAGGTGATTGGAATCTTCTCTATGTGGGAAACATAACTGACTCCTAGAGTAGAGATATACAATGATCATTTTTAGGAAGGAATACATTGGAATCCAATTATGTGTTGATCTATAGATCAAGGTAAATCGTGAAGGCCTTATCTAGGCCTTTTGGAAATTTTTAATCCAATAAAAATCATTATTTGAGTCCTCAACATAAACTAATAATATAGATGTCCATTTAGAATTTCATTTTTAGACAGTTCCTAGATAAAAATGTCTTTCATTGGGGTGAAAGTGTAATCCTGGATGATTTCACTGATTTATTCCTTTATTTTTAGATGAGGAGCATCATATAAATCTTTCATAGAAGTAATAGGGTCCTAAGAAGAGTCCAATAGATTAAAATCAGTGAGAATATGAGTTATTGTCCAATTATTTAGACATAATTTCATAATTTAATTCCCACTAACAGCCCATCTAGTGCAAGACATGATATTCAAATAAGAGTTTTTGATTTGGGGTCAAAGAGATGAATTAATGTAGAAATTTTTTCCCTAATTTAATATTTCTAGAAATATAAATTTGAGGAATTTCAAGGCCATATAATTTATATTAATAATATTCCAAGTGAATTAATCTTTAAGTGTTTCATTAATGTGTTTAATGCTCTTAATACCAATTCCACCACTAGAGAGGTAATTCTATCATTTTTTCCAAGGAAGAGTGATCATTTTTTTACTCAATAACACTACCACTCTAGAAAAAAATTCATATATCCATTTATGTTTTTTACCAACTCCATGGGATATTTATATATAATAAATGATTGTGCCATCATGGAGAAAATGGTGGATTTTACAAGAGAAATATGTCCATCTATTGAGAGTTCCTTTCCCTTTGAACCCGAGAGCTGATTTTTAATCCGATCCGCAAGATTAAATAAGCATCTCACTTTTTGCCTCACCCAGAATAAAGGGACCCCATGATATGTGAAGGTAATGGACCCCTCTCTAATAACCATCTTTTCCTTAATTCAAGAATTTTTGGAATAAGGGAACCCATTTACAAAGTAAATGAACAATTTATCCCATCTGATGATTTTACCTGAGATTCTTTCATAATGAATGACTAGGTACTTGTGGTTCTGAATATTCCTCTTGTTAACTTGTATGAAGACAATAATTTCATCAGTATGAATAAAATGCGAATGGGTAGCAATACCTATGGAAGCAGGGATGGGTTTTAGCTTTCCTTGACCTACCAAATAAGTGAGTAGATGACTAAGGTAGTCTTAAGAAATTGATAGTAATAAATCTAAGAGAGGATCACCATTTCTAACTCCTAGGGAACACATTAAAAATCCCTTAAGAGATACTTTAATGATCACCAAAATGTGATCCAAGCCAAAAATAGATTTCACCTATCCAATGAAAGTGTAATTGAATCCCAAACTATGTATAAATTTATAAATAAAGTTCTAATCCATAATTTCAAAATATTTATACATATCAAGTTTGAGAGAAACGTTACCACATTTTTTAGGATTTCTATGTATATTGACACATTCAGAGGTTGTTCTAATATATTCTTGGAAGCACCTACCTTAAACCAATCCAAATTGATTCCAAGTAATGATATTATTAACAATAAGGGAAATTCTATTGGTATGAATAATGTTGATAATCTTGTAAATGGTATTAATAAGAGCAATAGGCCTAAAAAGATAAATTTCACATGCATTATCAATTTTAGGAATAAGAGTGAGGAATTGAGCATTGATCCCATTAAGGATTATACCTTTAATAAAAACTAAAGTGACTCGCTAGAAAACATCAAACGGTATAACATCAAAATACTTATAAAAGAAGAAATTAGAAAAAAAAATCATCTAGGCCAGGAGAAATACTAGGATTCCGGATGAAAGTGATATCCTTGATTTTATACACAAGTGGAATATTGGTGAACAGAGTGTTGTCTTTAGGACTGACAAGATTGGTAATAATACCATCAATCAAGTCCCTTTCAATTCAATTCCCATTAAACAAGTTGGAGTAGTAGGATGCTATGTGATTTAAAATGATTTCATTATAATGAATAATAATTTCATCCACTTTCAAGAAGAATAGAGGTCTAAAATATTTTGAGACCTTTAAAGGGGGTTATAAAACGTTAAATTTTTGTCCCCATATTTGATCCATTTTATTTTGAAAGTTTATTTTTGGATCATTTTTTTTATTTAAAGTAGAGCACTCAGCTTGTAAGCTATAATGATTTATTCAGAGATATAATGTATGAAATTCATATTGGTGTTGGCATCCTAAACCTATTAAATTTGGTGTTCAAGAGAGGAAATATCCTTGTCAATACTGCTGAAAGTATCCCTACTTCAACGCATACGCTTACATTTCAAGAGATTTAATTTCAAAATACAATCCATGATATCTTTAACACAATGCATGGGGTTCCAAAACTCCATGATGATCCTATCACAGTATTTTTAGGATGACTATGAATTATTAAAGCAAAATAGTAGAGGAAGCATCATTTTTTGGGTAGAAGACTAACCAGAATGGAATGATGATCAGAATTGAGCTTAAGAAGGGTGATATTAGAGAGAGATTTATCAAGATCCATCATATTAGTAAAATATCTATAAATATTTCTAGAAACTATTTTATTAATATTCCTTTTATAACAAGTATAATGGGAACTAGCCGGGTTAACCTCCATAAATTCATTAGCCTCAAAACATGTACAGAATTACCTAATGGATATGGAGGAGTGAACATCACCCCTTTTTCACTAGGAGAGAGGATAGTGTTAAGGTCCTCAAGGAAAAAAAATATTACAAATGTTATAAATGATATTTTCAATTTCATGCTATATTCCTCTTCTATCCTAGTATTTGTTTTTTGAAAAAAATAGAAGAATAATTGTAAGTTAGAGCGTTTCACCTCATAAGTGATCATACGATCATTTATGTTGTAGGTAGTAACATTTTCTATTAAATGATGAGAAGACTCATAGATTTGGCACTAAGGTAGGGCTACTATTAACACCATTCAAAAAATAACCAATTTTCTATAAGCCAGCTATACCTGAAGAATAATTATTCTTTTGTTCAACAATAACTATAATCTTGGGTTCGTTGATATGAAAATATCTATAAAGAGAGCTATTGATTTTAGATTTATCCATTCCTTAGAAATTCCAAGAAATAATATTCATTTTAAACCAAGTTTGGATTTGGAGTTTCCCTTCCTTTTATTTCCCTTTTATTTCTTTTTATTGGAGGAATTTCATGAAACCTCAGCCCTTATAGAAGTTCTTCTGGTCCAAACTTGGGAAATAAGTATATCACCATATTGTCAGAGGTGGGCGTGCACATTCCAAGATAAGTACCATCTACATAGTTTCTCAAAAGACTATGATTCCTATTGAAGGTTGCTAAAAACATGGATAAACAAAGTACTCTTGAGAATCATCCTCCTATTTCACCATTTTACTCAATAGATTTTTCGATTCAAAATTAGTAATAGAACTGGATGAGGGGAACCTATCATGATTATAACTATTTGAAGTATTGGGATATTTAGAAATATAGGGAATATAATAGCTATATTCCTTTAGAGAAGAAAGCTCAATAGTTGGTTGATCAGTAGTGGTCTCTGACCCCCACCAAATTATATGGGGAAACCTATATAGAATTATGTAAAACTTCATCCCTGCAGACTGGATCCTCCATTGCATCATTGAGAGAGGTTGGTAAGGCCATTTTTGATGGATTCCCATCTCCAAAATTGTATTTAGTAGAAATGATCACAACGGTAACAAGAGTATTGAGGTAAGGTAGGCCAAGACCCCTTCATTAAGGACAATATCATATTTCTTGCTAATTGGTTTTCCAGATTCCTTATTATAAATTTTGGAATTAGTTGGGGTGTCCCTTCCAACTAAAATTTCATTACTAGGATTAGTTACAGTGGTGACCACCTAACCAGTGTTAGGGGAGTTAGTGGGTAGCAATACAAGGTCCCCTCCATTGTCTCGATCCTTCAATTATAACAAATAAATAATTGGAGCTTCAGTACAAGCCCTCTCAGTCAATTTTCTATAAACCAGAAGAACCCCATTAGTAATAGAAGGGTTGAGATGCACCAATACATTAATAGTGGAATACTTTCCAAAATGATGAACTCTCTCAATATTTTTGGATTTAACCTTCCTATATCTACCCACATCTTTCCAAGAAGTAGACTTATATGAAGAGGGTATATTAAATTGTTTTTGGATGAATCTATAGTTGGTAATTGTATGACCAAAAATTTTTCATACCTCAAAGAAATGGGGGTTATATTTATACTCCACTTTGAATTTAAATTTTCTATCATTTTTAATAAGATTTTAAACTTCTAGATCATTGGATTCCATACTAGCTTCAATAAGACCAGGATCATAGAAACCTAACTCACCATAAAGAGTGAACTAATCCATCTTAATCAGTGTTCCAATGCATGAGACTAGATCACCAAGGATTTATGATGCCAGAATACCCAATTGGGGCCATGTAGTCTTATCCATATCTGAGTTGGGGTTTACCTATGCATAAATGCATTGAAGTTAATTTCCTAATATGAAATCATGAAAATTCCTGGTTTGAGAAAAAAAATTCTAGCTTTATAAGAATTAAAATTATTATCCTATGAGTTGAATATTATGTGAAAACAACCCCATCTAATCAAAATGAGCTTCCAGTTGGAAATTACCCAGCTATGAAAAATCTTCCATTTAATATCATTATTATTCTAGGGCTTATCACCCTTAGACAGCATGATAAGGACAAGAATAGAGTTCTTGAATAAATACTATATTTTTTGAAGTGAAACCAAGTCAGCAACTACCATGAAAAAATCATCATTAGATTTATGGAGAATAGACAGATTCAGAGAAATAACCAGTTGCAAAATTCCTTGAAGCACATCTTCAAATGAAACCCCCTTGGATCTTGAACCATGGTTGCCCCTCGAAACCAAGTTTGACATACATTTGGTTCCCAAAAAGGTATCCACTAAGAAATCCCAAGCTGGATCAAAAAAATCCATGGAATATCACTAAATATAAAGAAAATCCAAATCTAGGGCTTTGATTAATCACTATGTTCAAAGAGATAACTCTCTCCAAGAGCCATCTGCTAAAATAAATACTATTATGATTCAAGTTTGATTTTCAAAATGTGAATATAATTATGGTAAAATCAATAAAATTTATAGTTTATATAGTAAATTGTTTAATAAAGTAAATAAAGGATAAAACATCTTTGGTTCATGTCATTACACCTAGTGTGGTGACACAACTTCTATTTTGATATAAATAGAAAAGTCTATTAATTTTGTGGGGGAGTTCCAAATTCATTTATGTTTTTGGAACTTATTTTATTTATTTTTTTCTTTTTTTATTTCCTTTTAATAATTATAATTTATTTTGTAATTTTATATATGGATCCTAGTATGTTCACTTTGATCCCAATTATTTTACACCTTTCATCCATTTCTATTTTCATTAAATAACTCTTGAAGATAAATCTATTACACATGATAGTCCCTTTATCTATCATGTGTGTATTTTAACTTAAGGGGTGAGGAATACATAGTAGAATGGTGTTTTCATTAATGTAATAATAACATCATTTATATATATTCATTCTATTAGGATTTTTTTTGTAGTTCATCAAATTATATCCATTCACATGATTCTTACTAGGAGAAGTGTGGAGGGGAGAAATCCAAATCAATTGAGAAAATTAAGTTATGACCAGTGGATTGCATGTTTATTTGACATTAAGAGTCCAATTAAATGCATATAGATTATTGGAATTTTTAGACCATGTTTTTTTATTGGCTTATGTATAGTCAATAGAATTGGACATATGAAGTTTATAATTTTAAAATGATTTTGTGGCCAACAATCTAAACAATACCTGATTGAGAGAGGAAATATTTCAAAAAATTATTCCATTTTAATTTATCTTGAAAACACTATTTTAATTAATTTTTTTTCTATAATTAGTAATTTCAATACTGTAAGATCCAAATTGCATTGCATAATTGGGTTAACAATTGAATTAAAGCTCTCTCAATACTCACTCAACCACTATATGAGATGATCTCAAACATATTTTATTCAACACTTTCATAATTAATAGATAATAAAAATATTTATAGATTTATAAACTTATGGTCACCCATGGGGATGTGACCATGTGTCGGGGCTGACCGTGTTTTTTCTTTATTTATAGGGAGACACAATGAACTTAAGAGTTTAAAATTTTAATTATTGACTCACTCTTTTCTATTCTCAATTAAGTTTTCAAATTTTATTTTTATTACATGTGAAAGGTATATGTTTTTTTCTTATACAATTCCAGTGCATGAGCAGAAAACCCACAAATCAATAAAGGATCATTTACTCTTGGGATTACCTAAAGTATGAACTAAATTTTGAGGGGTCACTATTCACATGCATAAATTTGGCCAGGAATGATAGAATCAACCTTGAGAGAACTGATAGATAATATTAACAATTAAAAAACATAGAACCGCTAAATAGAGGACAACCAATGTAGTAGTAGTGAACCATATTTAAATATAGATTTCCATTTATAGATGAGGAAACTTGTACGTTATTATTCCTATAATCTAGTATAACAACTTCAAGATCAATCCTAGTTTGATTCAATAGATCCCAAACTTAGGGATACTCAGTGGATTATAGAGTGAGAACCTGCTCAATAGTATTTCAAACTTCCTAGATATTTGTGAAACTTTCTGACACAACAGTGTCTCATCATATGTGATACAGATGTTGGTTTTCTTATTCTTTCTCTATTATAGAGATAAGGATTGAACCACTATATGTTCTTCTTTCCAGTGCACATCCCTTTAGGTTTTATATAGAAAATAAAATTAATATAGTACTTTAGCTCTATCCCTTTAGTAATTAGGTGAAAATTTCATTATGTGGGAAGGAAAAAAGAAATTTTCTCATCATTTTTATTTTTACATAACCTCATCCACTTCAATAACATCATCCAGGGCCTTTTCATTTTAATATTCTATATCTATAATTTTTTTAAGGTGAAATTCTAATGACCAAAACATTTATAAATGAAATTTTATCTATTATTGAAGTAAATGACCTATTATGTAATATGGTTATAGAAAACACATGAAATTTTGTGGTTATATTATACTGTTATAAGTTATATCCTATCATATTCAAAAGACTATTAATAATATTCACCATTGATAATATATCCCTTGAACAGTGATCGTATGATTAGTGTATGTTAAGCATTATGATAAATCCAATTTAAATATATGAAAGAAGTGATGGCCTCAAACAATAGAATAATACCCTAAGAAGCACATATATAAGAGCATATATAACAGATAGAATCATTGAGAATTTCCCTTGAAATAGCCCAAGCAGGGATTCAAAAACTAAAGCATGATCAAAATCATTTATGGGAGAAGTACAAGCTCATCAAGATCATGGCCCAAACCATGTTTGTAGAACCACCCCATGAAAATATCAATATCACACACCATACCCTTAGGGTTTTTTTGGTGTAATAAGGGGCCACACATCTCGACCCTGACAGTATGAATATATATATTTCCTCTTCAATAAGATAATTATTATATTTATTCATTAAATTTTTTACTTTATAAATGATTAAGTAATGAGTTTGATAAATATTAGATTTTAATACGAAAAAAATCAAATTGTATTTTTGGGTAACATAGAATTTCAATTAAGACATTCCTTTTGATTAATTAATGAGTTTTTTAAATATATATCATTTTAATGAAAAATTATTATTAAATATTTTACAAATGATAATATATTTTTACGAAGTAAAAATATGATTCTTATAAGGATCAGAAAACCTTTACTATAAAAAAACCATTATTTTTTTAATAAATGAGGATTTCAATTTAAAATTTTAATTTATCATATTTCAATTTTTTTGATAAAAAAATATTATTTTTGTAATCATCATGTCAAAATTTTCCAACAGTTATTTTTCATAATTTTCTAAGACAGACAAATTTTCTGGTAAATTTAAAATATTGTACAAATATATTGTATGTGTTAAGACGTCATAATGATCCAAAGGTGATGTAATATGTTTCATAAAATTAATACATTTCCAAATATATATTTTAACTTTAAATTAATTTTTTTAGTTTATTTGATAAATTTTATAAAACCTATATGAATCCTCCAAAACCTATATTATATTTTAAGGTTTTAAAATCAATTCTTTTTAAACATGACTAACTTCCACATCCTAAAGGGTATTATTTTAAAGTTATTGATTTATGTACTTATAAAATAAAGAAAACCAATATATTTTATGAAAAATAGTGGAAGGATTGTGGTTTTTATTACTATACCTGAATAGCCTGAATGCCTTCTTTTTTATTTTATTATGGATAATCCCCCTTTTAAGGGTTGAAGTGGAACCCATACATGACCCGTAGGCCCAAGGCACAAGGCTTGAAATGACCTGAAATACATGCCCCAAAGGCCCAAAGGCATACCATGCCCAATACATGAACCATATTCCCAACACACTAGAACTGCCCCTCCCTAGAGGCATACCATGCCCAATAATAAATAACTCCCCTCTCTTTTCCTATATAAACCCTATCAAGTTCCCATTCCTCTTCATTAAAAACAATTGTATCATGACTACACTCTTTCATTTATTATCTAGATACCTCCCACTATTCCCAAAATCTCTCAGTAATATCCTCTCAATATTTTTGAAACACCCTCCCAGGGCAAGGGATCCTCTCCTTCTCCTCTTTATTTAAGAACCTCTTTTTTATTATGCCTTTTGTTTTCCATTTTTTTATATTGGGGTATATTATCAAAAATATCTATTAATAACCTAATGATTTAAAAGTTATGGAATACCACTTTTACTCTCATTAATCCCTTACATGATTCATTATGTACCCCTGTTATACTGCTGAAATTATCTTGCGATTTTTATTTTCCAAACTTTTATTCAAGGAACATTTTTATATAATGACTTTTAATTCCCAATTGTTCTTATTGTATTTTAATCTTACATATACCTATTACTACCCTTATGATTTCCAATTGATTAGATACCCCTTTTACTCTCATTAATTCCTCCCATGATTCATTATGTACCTCTGTTATGCCTTTGAAATTATCCTATGATTTCTGTATCCCAAACCATCGTATTGTGAATACCATTTTCATTTCCATTTAAGGGTATTAACCTAGACATGTGTATCATTATTTTATTGAGTACTTACATGTATTTAATCTATAATCCTTAATAGTAGGAATAAATGTGATGAAATATGACCCTTTTTTTGAATGATCTATATGGCACATATAAACATGTACACGATATGAAAGTGACAGGTGCACCCAAAATTATATAGTGATCCAATGTACTAGGTAAAGTTTTAGTCTCATGAGATATCATTTATTGTATTATGGAGTAAAACTAATCTATTAGGGTACTTTTTCTACCATGTTATGCTGACTTGGTTGTTAGCCTTTATAACAACTTGCGATTTTAAAAGAAGGAATGTCGTGTTTGATAGCGTGTATAACACACAAACCAAAGCTTATAAGAGAATATAACACCAAAATATATTATTATATATTAATTTAAATTAATCCTATTCAATATCTTTCCATGCACGTAATGTTGGGTTTAAATGAAACATGGAACTCTATGAAAATATTATTATTTAAACATGACCATTATAATTATCCGTTAATATGGAGGGTATGAAGAATAAAAAATAAATTATGAAAATTATGTGGTTTATAGATTTATAAAATAAATTCAATGGTTATGTATTTTTTATATATTAAATAACAACCATTTGAAATAAAAATAAATGTTTTCTAAAAAACTGTATTGCTCTAAAAGTTGGATTAGTCACACTTTATGCACATAATTTAAAATTAATTTTTACTAATTTTAGAAAAAAATTGAAAAAGTAATATTCATTTTTTAAATTTATATGAAATGATTATATTTTTGGTGTATTTTTGAGAATTTTTTGAAAATATTTTTTTTATGAATGGTGAAAAATACTGATTTTTATAGAAAACCACCTTTTCGTTTAAATTATTTACAAAGTTAAATTGTGTTTTAAATTGGTTTTAATGTAAAATTAGTTCATTTATATTACATTTTAAATAATTTAATTCATTTAAATCTATTTAATATTTAATTTTTATTTTAAAACATTCTATACTTATTATACTTTTCACTTTAGGAACATGTTTTTCCATCATGTCTGTAGTTATAATTTTAAATTGTATTCTGCCACTTCTATGAATTAAATTTGGAAAAATATACTCCATGTTTATTATAAAAATAATTTTTATTATATAATAATATAAAATTATTTTTTTTACCATAATTAATAGTGAAAAAATTAAAAATATATATATTATTGTGGTTAAGGTAAAAATGGGTTTACGAAGGGGATAAATTAAGAAGATAAGGGTTAAAATGACCTAAAAACTTATATAATAACCATTGGATGTACATATTTAGAAATTATAAAATCTAAGGTTATATAATTATCTATTTTAGAGTCTTTTATAATGATAAAAATGTGGCTATCATTTTATCTTTTCAAAAATTCCATTTGTGACCACTCCCCTGCTTATAAAAATCCACCCTCTCCTCCCCAATTCACACTTAAAATGCCATTTGGTTTAACCAATACCTACAAAAATACATTATTTACTTCCCTAAATAGACCATAGATTCCATATTTTCATTATTGATCCGTCTTAAGAAGGATTTAGGTATAACCCTAAAGAGACTCTCTGAAGAAGAAGTAAAATAATTAAACATGGATATTTGCCTTATTTCTTCTTACACATCTGTAAAACCTTTATAAAATATGATAATATAATAAAAAAAATGTCAACTATATATATATATATATTTTTTTTTTTTATTTTAATTACATAACTCATATTCATATTCACTTCTATCGAATGGGAAATGAAAATGTTGATCCATTGTATAGATGACTATCACCTCACGAACCAATATATATTTTTTCTATCACCACCTTTAAAGGATGGATATAATTATGTATTTAACATATTATATGATATTTATGACATTATTATAATTATTTAATTATTATATAACATATACATTCTTACTTTACATTCCATAGGGGATATGATAACACCGCTCATCTGTACGGTGGACTACCGCCTCTTGAAGTGATGTAATTAATTTTTCACCCATTCTTTATATGTAAGTTATTAATGATAAAATTAATGAATATATATTATATTTATGATTTTAAAATACTTCTAAATATAATATATCACATCTAACTTCTTACCGTCAAAACCTTTGGTAAACAATAACATCACTTGTGCGTACGTGTGGACTGTCACCTCCACGTAGCAATGTGAAATATGTTTCATTTTATTTTTACATGGATGGTAATAATTATATATTTTATTAATATAAATGGTATATATAATATAATAACGTTTCTAGAAATTTTAATTATTATTTATTTTCCTTTCATTCCATCGGTCTAGAAAAATGGAAACAAAGTTCACGCGTATGTACCACTTACCATCTCCAGGAACTATGTAATCCATTATATATATATAACATTAATAGATTAATCCAAATAAATATATAAATAATAATTATTATATGTGTATCATGGTTAAAGTTTTGGAGAATATTTTACCATGATCAAATTAAAAGTACCTAAGATACTAAACTAAAACATACCTAAAAAATGAAGCAATTTTCAACCGAAATAGTTATTTTTACAAAGAATCAATAATAAGTGAGTTATAAAAGACTATAAGTAAATAATATATGTTATGATATATATGATTATTGTTTTTTAATAGTTTTATAATAAAACTATATTTATTTATAGTAATTTTGGACACATATAAAGGAATTTGAAGCTGTGGTAAGGGTTTCTTGTCTCACTTTTACTTCTGTGATATATGCAAAATATTCATCACTTATTCCATTGTTTGGTGTATATACTGACCCTTTTAATATGATATATCATGAACCTATTTATCTTCATGGTATTTAAATTTTCATTTGATGTTATATCCCTCAAGGTGATTATGATTCAAAAGTTACCAATGTGGTAAGGGTTTATTTCACAATCTCATCATTATTTTGAATTTTTTTTAAAGTCCCACTTTGGGGAATTATTTGATATTTCTATCATATTTTATTATTATGTGGTTATTCATGAAAAAATTAATTTAATAGTACCATTATCCACTATTTTTTATTTAAAATTATTGAGAAACATTTTAAAAAAAATCTAACTTTATTTCTCTCTTTAGTTGAAAATCCTTTTCATCAAAATCCATGTTTTATAAAAATATTTTCAAAATTGTTTTTAAACTTTTAAAAATTATTTATTAAATAAAATTTTACCCATTTTTTACTTTTTAAAAAATATTTTTAATTAAAAATTTATGTATTTTTTGAAACAAGGCCTCTTTGGATTTTACAAAAAAATGTGAAAGGGATATTTGTTTTAACATGCATGACATGAAAAAAATCTATCATGACCACTCAATGTTTTAAATATTATTTTAAACATTTTAAATTTTTATTTTTAAGGAAAAATATTTTCAAAATATTCTGTAAACTTTTTTTAAAAAAAATGAAAGAGAAAAGTTTATTTTCCTCAAAAATGTTTTAATTACATTTTAATGTTATTTCTATTCATCAATGACATCAATACATTATTTTAATTATGATATACCAGGGATATGTTGTATTTATATCATCATTATTCTTTATTTTTATGACTTGTGATATGTTTTACTAAGGATGTACAATTTTATTACCATTCACCATATTACTCTCGATGGGTTTTGATTATGTTTATTTTATTGGGATATATATTAACATTTAGATTAATAGTTTACTAATAAAAATGTTTATGTTTATTATTTTAACCTCTTTCATATGGGGAATGAATTGTACTTAGTAAGTGAGTGGTGGGACCTGGTTATAGATACCCCCTTGATGCATTGTAGGATCTCATGAGACAAATAAACTGGAAAAATTAAATGGGTTTATACCAACATATTTAAGTTTTCATGTGAAGGTTCATAACAGTATATTTTATATTACTAGAATTATGCATTCCCTTAATATTATATTAGTTGTTTCCATGTGATTATTAATTTAATTAGAATATTCATGGATAATTTTTAATATTATGTGATTATTTATATATATTTATTTGATTGTCATTTATTCCATCCATATTATGACCATTTTATTGATTAAATGACTTGTATTTAAGTTATTTATATTTCTATATTGATTGTTCTAATTTATTCATGATTGGTTCCATTGTAATATTACCCATACATAGCATTTGATCCCATCCCTTTCTAGTGTTTTATTTTCCCCATGATACTAGGAAGTATTTTGTGATTGATATATAGGGATACACTATGAGGAATAATGGAATTCTCAAAGGAAATACTTTGTGTATTTTATGCTTTCAATTATAATGTGAGTTTCAAGTATGTATCAAGTTTACCAAGATTAATAAACTATTCAGCCCATTGGGATGTAATTCCTTATATCTAGTTCTAATTTAATAATGTAACCATTTACTCTAGGATATTGGGATCAGGGTATTTACATTTTATATCAGAGGAAGTTTAGTAGAAACCTTGGTAACTAGGTTTTGAAAAATATATTTTAGGGAAGATAACCTTATGATAAACATTGAGGATATGTATATAAGAACATGATAATGTTTTGTAAATGTATATATTATGTTATTTTTTTTATCAGTAAATTCATGTATGGATACTAAAAATGTACTTAGTTCTAATAAAGATGTACCTAGGGGTAATAACTCTAAAAAAGGTTCATCGAACCTGACTCAAGTGTTACCTGGTACATGACAACAGAGCTTAATGTGCACCTGGTTTGACACTCCTGGGAGATTTGCAAGGGTTAATTCACATTTTATTTATAAACCATTATAGAGGATTTTAATAGATGATAATTATTAATAACATAGTTTAAACCTAATATGTCATATATTGAAAATAAGGTTTCATGATTTAGAAATCTGATAAATTATTCTTCATGACTTTGTGATTTTCCACTATGATTAGTTTTTATTATACTATGGTTTTTGGTATTATTTAATGGATGGAACCATAAGTAAATTTGTTAACATTGAATGTGATAGATAATGTATTGATGAGAAACTAAATGAGATGCTGACTGGGGTAAAGGATATAGTGATTATGACTAATAAATTATCACAATATATGATTAACAACTTGAACCATAACCAATTCTCAAACTCACAAAAGAAGAGAATGATGGAGTACATTAAGAGATTTAATAGTGGCGAACATGGAGGAAAGAAAGATTAATTTCATTAATTTCATAAATATGGAAATACACACCGATAATAGTGTCTAAAATGAATAGTTAAATATATTATGTTTGGAAAAGAAAGACAAAAAATAGGTAATTTCCAAGGAAAAATGAACATTTTGGTTAATATAATCAATGATAATAATGGTCACCCTAAGGTATTATCGATGGTTGAATATTTTAAATGTGTAAATTATGGAATTATGCAAATCTATGTAATAGGGAGAATGTCATGACCCGTCCCTCAGGGCCCGTGTCGTGACTACCCCAAAACCACCTTCCATAGGCCAGGGGTAGGTGACTAGTACCGGAAAGGTATATCCCTAAAACGGGAAGGCATTGCCTTTTTAACCAATATAGACACACAGTCCAAGAGAATAAAAACAAGTAACCACACAGACTAGAACACAATAAGGATGTAACCACAAAGTAATTGCTGTAGTGAAAAGAGTGCTGAAAGTAAATGGGTCAGAAATACAAGCCTAGTTGTAAAGTAAAAGTACAACTGAAAGGTACAAATACAACTGAAAAGTAAAAAACAGATCTGAGATCGTCCACCGAGGATCCTACCTGAAAGGTAGATACATATCATCTCTATATCACTCTACGTCAGCCCGTCTCCTCTGTGTACCTCCTGGTCCTGGTTCCCTTAAGTCTCAGCCCAGCTTCTCGTCGTCTTCACAAGACACAACAAGGTGCAGGTGAAGCCCATGCAGGGGTGAGTATAACAATATTTAGTAGGGACCCCGATACCCCTGAAGGTCTCCCAGAGTTCCACAAAGGAAAGACCACAAAGTAAGACCTCAATCACATAAAAATAAGCACTCGACAACTCTACTTAGGTATATGCCCATACATATACCTACGTTATCAAGATATACTTGTCTCATAAATAGGGGAGATTATCACAAAGGTAACACCACTAAGGTAAAAACACGAAGGTAAAAGTACCACACATGTATCACCACGAAGATATCACCACGAAGGTAAAAGTACCACAAAGGTATCACCACGAAGATAAAGGACTCAACTCACACAAGGTATATTCTAGGGTAGTAACCATAGCATCATCAGTCATAAACATCGAACACCTCAGCTACTGGAGAAATCCTCCTATATCGAGTACAGTGGGATTTCCGAGTTACACAGAGCTACTTCCCACTATCCTTGAACTGATGTAGTACTTATCCTTGATGAGTACCATGGGTATGCTGGGTCACATAGAGCCACTCCACATCGTGGGCCTGTCGGGTCACACAGAGTTGTTTCCCACCTTGTCCGAACTGAGGTACTCCTCCTGTCAAACATCATGGGTCTGCTGGGTTACAAAGAGTCGCTCCCCACCGTGGGCCTACTAGGTAACATAGAGCCGCTTCCCACTGGGCCATTGTCAAGTAGTCTTCAGGTCTCATCCAACTCTAGGGTTCCGTATGTAGTGCGCTTGGGAGAACCACTCCTCCAGTCATCAGTCAAATTCCAACCAACATGAAGCTCCAAGAATAATTAACCTAACGATCTGTCACATCATAAGGTTTTCAACGCAATAGACGACATGTCAACCGGACACCTAGTCTGTAATTTATAGGCATTTTAGTGCCGAGGGCCTAGATGGATTTGGGTATGATCCCACTCTTACAAACTTAAACTTTCTCCAAAACTCTCATGGAGTATCTAAAAAATACTACCTTGTCACTAGGGTCCTTATTCCATAGACGGAGCGTCGATTGGACGCCTGGTCTGCTAGTTACACCCCTTTCTGTGAAACGGGGTGATCGCACCTCCATCGGGCCCGACTAGGTCGGGCCTGCCAGAATATTCCCAAGGGACCACTTCTCAAAAGGGGTCCCAATGCTACTGATGGCATGTCAAACGGACACCCGGTTTGTCATCTACGTGCGTTTCATTATTCAGAGACAGGTGGGGTCTGGACCCAGTCCAACTCGATTAGGCTGAATTGACACAATGTGTCTTGGGGTCTACCTGACCCCGCTCAGGTCTAGCCTGCTAAGGGTCGGCCAGGTTTACTGGGTTCTTCCCATCGAGGTTAGCCCAGTTCGGTCCACGGGCCTGGGCCATAGTTGGCCCGGCCCATCGGGTGGGGCTCGGCCCACCCATGTTGGCCCACTGGGTCGCATGTCCAGCCCGACCCACTGGCGAGTCCAAGTTGCTGGGCCGCAGGTCCAACCTGCTGGGTGGGTCTGGTCTATTGGGCGGGTCCGGCCTGGTCTGCCAGAAGGCGGACCAGTTTCTCCATCTGGCCCCGCGGGTGCGGGGTCATTTCAGCCAGCCGGTGGGGCGCTGCCCCACCACGTAACGGTCGGCCGTTTCGGCTAACTGGGTTTCTGCCACCCTAGCACGGCACGAAGGTCGTACCGCTCTCCACCTACTGCAGCTTCCTCCAATGGAGCGTGACAGTGCGTCGCTCCGCCTTCCTCTGTGGTCGGCTGGTGCCGACCTCCACTGTCCGCCGCTGCTACATGTCGCATCCCCCTTGTCTGGCGGCACGCGACGGCGCGCCACTGCCTCCTTCAGAGCCAGCTGAGCTGACTGCCTTCTCCACCCATCATGGCTATGGTCGTGGCCTTCATTGTCGGCAGTGCATGATGGCACACTGATATCTCCTCTGCGTTCGGTCGTTGCTGGCCGCCACCATCACCCTCCATCCCGGGTTTTCGTCCAACCCAAACATTGCTCACGAAGGACATGTCAACTTCCAACAAAAAAGTACAGAGGGTTTGGGATTTGTTCATTTGTCCTGCACCCTCCGCGTTAGCTTGATAGAAAAATGGTGGTAAAATATTTATCAACTCTTTAAATTAAACAAGAATAAACCCTATAAAGATACCCCATAATAACCTCCCACAAAAAATGAATAAATCACGGATCAACTCGTTAGTCGGTTGATCTGCGTTCTTCATATTATTCAAAAAACGAGGAAGAAGAAATCTTTTAAAATTAATAAATGAATAAACCCTCTATATTGTAAACACATTGGAGAGAACCCACGCTTGAAGGTGGATCATGCTCTTCGTTACTGCAACTGGTTCCCAACGACTCCACTGATATGTAATCCTTTGGTTCATGGTTTGGTGTCACCTGTCACCTCCCGCTAGGATCGACTCCATCCTCTTAGGGTTCGGCGTCTCGACACTCCTTCCACACTTCGTCTCTTGGTGAAGCTGTGCCGATACCCCTCTCTAAACTCCATATATATAGGATAGGGGGAGGGTAAGTAACGACATGATGAATTAATGGGGTATCATTAATTAGGAACCTTCTTAATTCCCCAATGATGTTTTTACTTAAGATTGACAGGTCAAGCCATTTATTGTCTTGACACATCGTTGGCCCCACACTCCACTTGTCCATTGGTAGAGAAGAAAGAAAATAAA
Organism: Viscum album; assembly: GCA_963277665.1. Taxonomy (NCBI): domain Eukaryota; kingdom Viridiplantae; phylum Streptophyta; class Magnoliopsida; order Santalales; family Viscaceae; genus Viscum; species Viscum album. Next base: position 601,037,772 of record OY728136.1, on the reverse strand, counting down.
ATAATAAATTATTTCATTTCATTTCTTTTAAAAAATTTCAAAACATTACTTTTTCTCCAGACCTACTGTGGTCAAAGTAAAGCCACCCTTAAGCGAATACTAGTGCTGTGGATTCAATGGTACCCTCATATTTTTAATCCGAGCAATGGTTCAAAATTTAGAAAATGTTGCTCACACGTTTACTGAACGTACATTAAAAAAATTTCAATAAATTAATAACGTTCACCCTCGACCCACGCTAGTCAGGGTTAGTCTCTTCCTAAGGAGAAAACGACCCAATGAACTCAATGGTACTCTCAGATTTTCAATCCGAGTTACCATTTAAAAGTTATGGATTTTGCAATAAAATAATTGTCACTTAATTATTTTATTTACGGCCAAATATAACTTTCACTGGTGGCCCACGCCGGCCAATGTTAGTATCTTCCTAAAGAAATCATACCCTCACGAGTTCAATGGTGGTCTCTGATTTTTAATCTGAGTCACTGTTCGTGAGTTATAATCATTTGAAAAATAAAATAATTCTATTTAATAATTCTATTTATGGTTATGTCATTTTTGGGTTTTCTCACCGGAAGCCTGCACCGACTAAAATTAAGTCACACATAGGGTAAACACACCATCCTAAACACAACGATGTCCTTGGATTTATGATCCGGGAAACCATTTATTAGTTATTACAACTTTTCCAAAAAACTACTTATGCATGCTAATTAAAGCTTAACAAAAATTCGACGGATCATTACGGGCACTTCGTGCCTTAGAATCATGTGCCGTCATATTTTTTAGTCTTGAAATAATTTCATATAAAAAAAATTATATGGAAATTTTGGGACATTACATTCTCCCCACCATAGGACTTTACATCCCTGAAATCCAAAACAAAGGCAAGTCAAACAAAAGAGGGAACTGAGCACAAATCTGAGCATCCCACTCTTGTGTGGTCTTTTGGAGGAACCTGTGCTTCCACCAAACTTGCACTAGAGTGATCGATCGTCCATGAAGGACTCGCTCATTTCGTTCCTCTATCTCCACTAGGAACTCCATAAAAATCACCCCATTGTCAAAGTCCATCTCGCCGTGGTTGATGACGTGAGATGGGTCATGCACATATCTCCTCAGCTGGGATATGTGGAAGACATCGTGCACCCTCTCCAACTATGGTGGAAGTGCCAAGCAGTATATACCTCACATATCCACCAAAGTGTTAGAAATGGTCCGATAAACATCAGTGATAACATGCCACGTCGACCAAAACTCTGTAGTCCCCGACGAGGAGATACTCACAAGAATATGTGGTCCCCCTCCTGGAACTCCAAAGGTCTCCATCTCCTGTCAGCATAAAACTTCTAACACTACTTTCTTTATCTCTAGCCACCAGTATTGACGTTGAAAGTCTTGGTACGCCTTCACCACTCCAGGATGTACCGCTAAAGGGGGATGTATGTATCTCCCTCAACACCTCCTCCTAAAGCATCATTGATACCATGGTGCATCCTCTGAAGAGAATGATGTGCTCCCCACATTTATAAAATCCTTCAGGAGACCGTCCTAAGGATATATAAGTACGTCGGGCCTCGCAGTTAACGTCCCAAGATATGCCTCCCAAATTCACTGAAGAATTGAGGGAGTGACAGTCATAGACTAGAGGTAAGATGCTCCATCTTTATCCATGAAGAATATCTGCAACGCGGCTAGCTACTATGTCGCCTCACTCAGCAACTGTAGAACAGACCTCATGCTGAGAGAATATGCTACTATGTTCCCCTTCATATAAGTATAGACTATCTCAAAGTCATAGTCCTGGAGGAACCCTAGACATCGTCGCTGTCTCAACTTCTGAAAGCTCTGCTGACACCTATCCATACACAGGAAAGGCTCCCCCTTCTTATTCAAAGCTGACAAGGGTGTCGCTACCCTGGAGAATTATTTTTCAAAACTCTAGTAGTACCCAGCCAAAGCAGAAGTCCCTCTCCCTTTGAGGGGGGGGGGGGGGGTTATCCTGGAAACATATTTTGAAAAGATGTCCCAACACTCTGCCAATCCTATTGGGAACTGAAAACCCCAAACTCCCACTACCACGAGGGTAAGGTAGGAAGACTAAAGAGTGATTGGCTACACCCTCCTATGCCTGAGTTTATCCTGTGCTGCCTGGGTTTCCTTTTTCACCGACCAAGGAAAAACCCGTTCCAATGTTGTAGATAAACCACAACCTTTTTGCCTAATATAGTAAATCTAAGTATGAACTGTGGATGTCCAATCCATACCCAAACTAATGTCATAATGCCTCGACACTACCACCATGAGGTTCCAACTGAAAATCTCACCTCAAGGGTCAGATCACACCATCGACATAAGTGTGATTATCGAGTCTCCTCCCAAAGTTGTCTCCAGACATAAGGGTCAAGTCTTTGGTTTAACTAGAAACTCTAGATCTTGAACAATATTTATGGAAAGAATGAATTATTGGTATCTATGTCTATTAATATAGATGATAGTAGTAGACACATACCGTACCTCGAATCATTCCTGAAGCCCTTGGGTCACACTCCTTCACTGCATGAAGCTACTCCCTTTCCCTATCCTCCAGCTCCCGGAGCCTGGTGGGGACCACATTGGGGTGGTGGTTGTAACATGTCGAAAAGTATACCACCTCATGTTGCTCTCCTAGATCCACTTCCATGTCTGCTACCCTGAAGATCCATCTGTCCCTAGCACTTCCTCTCCCTGAAACATTTTACACACCCAAGTCTCCGAGATTGGAATCAATTACTTTCTTTCATACTTCTAACATTCACTGGTTTTATTCTCTCAGCCAAAGAACATTCAACCAAAAGGTTCTCTCTATCACCTTAACATAAGTTGGAATGCATAGAGTAATAGTGTTGGCTTGGATATCCCTTAGCACTAATTTCTCATAGGTATGATCCCTGAAGCACTGATCATACTGTATTCATCAAGTACCTAGGATGGTTGGTACGCCTCGATGAATACTCTACTACTGACATGTCGTCTGTTGGGCAAAAATACCTCAAGTTATCATTGAAGCATTTTTGAGGTGATTGTGTTTGTTGACAAAGTGGAAAACTGTGCTATGATTGATGACAAAGAAAACCATGACATACAAATTTGTTGACAAAGGGGATTTCATGGTGGAATGTCGTGTTCAAGAGCTATGGTAAATGATCCATGTTTGACTCAAGAACGTCAACAAAGAGATTGATGATCTGGAGGTGGTACAAAAAGAACACATACAAGGTGGCACCGTTTTCCAGTGATTGCAAAATTTTTGGGCCTGAAAATCGTCAAATGAAGAAAAGTGGTTTTTGGCAAAGGGACTTGTGCATCGTGTACTTGAAGGCTTGGAAACTTGTGTGCCATATGTTTTTCAAGATCAGATCATCAAAATATGGCAAAGGAATAAGTGTCATGCAAGTATTGGTGGTGTCGCGCAAGTGAATTGCGCGCCGTGAAAGAGACTTGCGCACCGATGCCTTGGAAGCTTGAGAACTTGCGCGCCTGTGGTTTTTCAAGATCAGAAGATCAAAATATGGAAAAGGAAAGAGGTTCACGCAAGTTTGGAATTGGGTCGCGCAAGTGACTTGTAGGGGAAGAGACCTGCGTGCCGAGACTTGCGCACCGAGGAGAGACTTGCGCACCGTCATGCAGGGTGTTCCAAATGCCTATAAATAATGGACCACCTCTCCTCATTTCCAACGGAGTTCATAACTTTGAAAAATCATAGCTCCCGTCACGTAGGTGTGGTGGTCGCGCAAGTGGTGTGTGGTCGCGCAGGTGGACTTGCTAGCCAGTGGTTGAAGTTGCGCGCTAGTTGGTAGTTGCACGCCAATATTGGTTTGGGCATAAAAGGAAGTGAGCCACACAAGTGTCTGAGGAGGACTTGCATGCCAATAGTGACTTGCGTGCCGATATTTGCGTGCTGAGTTAGACTTGTGTTCCAAGTAAGGTTGATTTCCCGACCGTATTTTCAGGCCACGTAGAAGCTGGAAGATTTCCCGATACCTTTGGTGCAAAGAGAGATTCATCTATGGGTGAAAGTTGGACTTCAACAGAGCATCCACATACAACAGAGGATGCATTATTTCATGCAAATGAAGAGACCTACATGTCTATAAACTATGAGTGGAGTCCTTATAGAGTAGTGAGCAAAGGAAGAGAAAGAAGGTGATCCTCTCCACCGATAGTGAGCCAAAGAGAGAGAAACATGGATTAACCCTTGGGAAAGATGTAAGCTGACCCTAAACCTTGTAAAGGAAGTGAGCCTGGGACAAAGTGACTATTCCCGAACCTTGTAATCCACAGCTAGTGAAGTTTAGTGGAATTTGGTACGACCGATAACTTGTCGGCGTATGCTCCTTGGGCGTAGCCTAGTGAGGGTGAAACAAGTAAAAATAATTGTTTCCTGTGCATGCTTTACTTTCTGTTTATATTATGCAACAGGAAAGAGAGAGAAGAGTGTTTTGCTTAACAGTGAAACAAGATCAGAACGGGCTGTAATTTTAAATTAGTCATACCCTGATTCAACCCCCCTCTAAGGGTATTCAGCCTTGTGGACCTAACAATTGGTATCAGAGGGAAAGGTTGAAATTATTTCTTCTCTAAATGGAGATCACTAATCATAAAGGTATTCCGATATTCGACGGATATAATTTTCAGATATGGAAGAATTGAATGCAACACTATTTCTGATCCTTGGGAATGGATGTGTTTTCAGTAGCTATGCATGGTATCACAGCTGATATTAATAGTGGTGCATTATCAGAAGATGAGCATAGAGAGTTGGATGCTGATTCCGAAGCAATCAATTCCTTTGGGGGAGCCCTTTCCAATCCCATCTATACAAAGGTGATGTCATGAAAAACATCACATGCCATGTGAGAAAAGCTTTTGAATATATATGAAGGGGATTTAAAGGTCAGAGAGGCAAAGCTTCAAGTGTTGTGGAACAAGTATGAAGATTTGAGAATGAACCCGAATGAGTCTGTTGATGCATTCTTTGATAGGGTAAATAATGTGGTAGAAGACATGCGAGGTCTTGGTGAAATTATTTAAGACTTAAAAATTGTGAAGCGTATCTTGAGAAAAATTCCACCTCGGTTCAATCCGAAAGTTTCTATTTTGGAAGATAAAGACCCAAAATAATTGACATTGGATAACTTGCACAACACCCTTGTTGCATATGAAATGTGAAATGATGATAATGATGCTGTAGAAAAGGGGAAATCCAAAGAGGTGGTATTTAAGGCCATGAAGAATCTCACCATTGAAGATTCTTAGGAGGAAGAAGAGACAGATGAGGTAATGTTATTCCTCTCCTCAAATCTTCAAAGAGGAAAAGGAAAATTCAAAGGAAAACTTCCTCTTTCATGCTTTAGATGTGGAAAGGTTGGACATCTCGCAGAAAGATTCCCCAAAAAGTTTCAAGAAGAAAATGATGAAGATGATGTTGAAATTCCCAAGAAGAAATCTTCAGCCTATGTGAAAGGGAAGAAGCAGTTCAAGAGAAATTTCTTCAAGAAGAAGAATCTTCTTTCACAATAAATAGACAGTTCAGATGAGTCTGAGGTTGAGGAGGTTGAGGAAATATAGAACTGAAAAGATCGAGGAGAAAATGCTATGGTGGCGGTCTTCAATAGTTCTCGAGAAAAGGAAGAAACTGACGCTGGAGAAGAAGAATAAGAATTTCAAGGAAGAGTTGACATGGAAGCCGAATTGGAAGCAGCTCTTGAGGAGATAGATCTTTGGAGAGCCAAAACGAAGAAAGCCAATAAAGTTTTTCATGATGAAAAACTCTATATGAAGCAACAAGAAGAAGAGAAGTCTGAGTTGATGGAAGAAATTGAAAAACTCAAGTTATCAACACCAGAGAACTCAGAATCAGTTAGTGAGTATAAGCTCAAGATTAAAGAACAGAAAAGGGAGATCGATGGCTTGAACACAAAAGTGAAAGATCACATCAAGCGTATCTAAGAGCTTGAAGAAGAATTTTTCAGTCTGTGATGAAAAATGAAGGATCAATAAAAACTCTTGACCTCCAATGTGATGTTAGGAAAGCAGGTCATTCTGAAGACTGAAAAGGGGAAAGAGGAGCCTAGTTGTTTAGCAGAAGTGAAGCAACAATAAATCTCAAATGCTAAGGCTGATTCAAGGCTTGATAAGAAACAAAAATCTATGGCATTTGATGTCAGACCGCAAGCACCCGTCCCAAAATTGAAGGTTGATTTGGGCACAAAGCAAAATCAGAATATTCAGAGATCCCAAAGGGAAAATCGTAGTGCTGAAGTAACACGAAGGAATGCACCTTATATCAGGTGTTATTGTTGTGGGAAGATGGGACATTCACAGTATGTGTGTTCCATATCCAAGAGATATAGAAGGGAATAATAACAGAGGTTGCAGCCAAATAGAGAATGGTTTTCTAGAACATATTTCGAAGGACACTATTTTTGGTGCAGAGGATTTGCGCACATGGATAGGTACTGCACTTTGACCATTCATAGAAATGTACCAGAGAAAAATCAAAACATTCTCAAGCAGTAGATCAATAAACCAATAGGTGAGTTCAAAATGCAGAATAGATTTGCGGCTTTGCAAGATGAAGCTAGACCATCATACTCTGAGAAAGAACAGAAGCCTCAATCCATGACGAGTGTCAAAGAAAAAGTATGGACCAAGAAGAAGAAAAATGAGAAGGCTGTAGTGGCAGAGATTTCCCTTAAAGCATCAAATCGCTCTGGTGTGTGGATCCTGGATAGTGGTTGCACATCTCACATGACGGGTAATAAGGATCTTGTTACAGGCATAAAATATGACAAAGAAGGAGTTCTAAAATTTGGAAACGATGAAGGCCTGAAGATTTTTGGCTCAGGGAAAGCTAAGTTTGGGGGAAAAGAAATGAGACGTGATGATGTCTTGGTAGTAGAGGGTCTTAGTCATAACTTGCTCAGTGTCAGTCAAATATGTGACTCTGGTAACTCTATCCAATTTACCAAGAAGATGTGTGTTGTGAAAGGAAAAGATAGAGTAGTTGTTCTGTAGGGAAAAAGGACAAAGGGAAATATTTACCTTGTAGGTGGGGAAGAAGATACATGCCTTTTATCCAGAGAGGAAGAAAACCAGCTGTGGCATAAACGACTTGGTCATCTATGCCAACCATCTATGGAAGATCTCATAAAGTGTGATGATGCTATAGACCTTCCCAAACTATCATGAGATCGCACTCATACATGTGATGCTTTCCAACAAGGGAATATCATCAGAAAGACATACAGGCCAAAGGAACAAAAATCAACTAGAGTGCTCGAATTGGTGCATGCTGATGTATGTGGACCTATCTATCCATGAGGTATAAATGGGAAAAGGTACTATGTTATTTTCATTGATGATTATAGAATAATGGCCTGGATATTTGTCATTACCCATAAGACATAGGTGTTTAGTTGCATAAAGTAGTATAGGAGGGAATCAGAAAAGATTCTTGGGTAGAAAATTCTAAAATTTCATACTGATAACGGTAAAAAATTCACAAATAGTCAAGTCGAATACTATCTCGAGAAACACGGGATAAGGCAACAAGTTTCATCAGTAAGAACTCCCCAATAGAATGGAGTGGTTGAGAGGAGAAATCGTATCATCAATAATATGGCCAGAATGATGCTTATTGAAAAGGACCTACCAGAGAAATTTTGGAAGGAAGCAGTTTTGACATCTATCTATATCTCGAACAGGTCTCTGTTATGTCCGAAGGAAGGGAAGACTATATATGAAATATGGTACGGAAAGAAGACAATGCTGAAATACTTTCAGATCTTTGAGAGTAAGTTCTTCATTATCAACAAAGAAAATCACAGAAAGTTTGAGTCATGAGGAGATGAGGGGATATTCCTTGGCTACTACGGGAAAAGAAAAGCATATAAATGTTTCAAAAAAAGGCTGGGAAAAATTGTTGAGAGCAATGACGTCACTATAGTTGAAAATGAACAGAATACTCAACGACCCAGTGAACAATTTTTGGATGAAAGTAATGATGAGGTAAGCAACACAGGGGGAGCAGAAGTGGTAGAGGCTGACTCAGAAGAAGATAATGATGATGAACAATAAAGTGTCAAGACTGTGTCTGTAAGGAAGCCAAAGAGTCGAGCTAAAATTGATAGGTAGAATATCATTGGTGATCAGACAACTCCAGTTCATACTTGAAGAATGAAGTCATTACAGCAAACATCATTTTTATCTCAGGTGGAGCCAAAATGTTTTTCCGATGCAGCTGAAGATGAAAACTGGGTTCAGGCTATGAATGAAGAGCTTGATCAAATTGAGAAGAACTAGACATAGGAGATTGTTTCAAGGCCAGCAAAAAAGAATGTCATCAGGACCAAATGAGTCTATCGCAAAAAGATGAATGAAGATGGCATAGTGATTCGAAACAAATCATGGCTAGTGTGCAAGGGATACTCCCAGATAGAGGGAATAGATGTAGATGAGACATTTGCACCGGTTTCAAGGCTGAAGACAATTAGATTATTTTTGGCCATAGCAGTGCAAAGAAATTTCAAAGTGTTCCAGATGGATGTAAAATCCACATTCTTGAATGGGGTTCTGGAAGAAGAGGTGTACATTGAGAATCCATATGGTTTTCTCATTCATGAGGATGAGAAAAAAGTTTGCAGGCTAAAGAAGGCATTGTATGGGATGAAACAAGCACCAAGAGCATGGTACTCAAGGATTTATCAGTACTTAAATAAGCTTGGTTTCCAGTGTGGGGGAGTTGATTACAATCTCTATTTCAACAACAATAGTAATCAAAGGATGATGATGCTGGTTTATGTCGATGACATAATATTTGGTGGATCAGATGAAGCTCAGTGCATACAGTTTTCCAAATTCATGAAAAATGAGTTTGAAATGTCAATGATTAGAGAGCTAATGTTTTTCCTTGGTCTTCAGGTGACACAAGGAAGGAATGGAACATTCATTTCTCAATAAAAATATGCTAAGGAGGTTCTGAGAAGATTTGGAATGGAAAATTCCAAGGAGATGAAAACTCCGGTTGCTACCCGGATGAAATTATCAAAAGATGAGGATGGAAAGGAAGTTAATATCATAGAATATAGGAAAATTATTAGAAGTCTATTGTACTTGACCACGACAAGTCCTGATATTGTTTTTGCCACATGCCAAGTAGCGAGATATCATAGTAGTCCCAAGGAAAGCCACATGATTGTAGTGAAAATAATACTTCGATATATCAAAGGCACCGTGGATTTCAGCCTGGTTTATAATGAAAAATATCAATCAGTGTTATTGGGTTACACAGATGCAGATTGGGCCGGATTAGCAGATGACAGAAAATCAACGTCAGGAGGTGCATTCTATCTTGGTGGATTGTGTATTTCTTGGCTGAGCAAGAAGCAAGATTGCATTTCATTGAGCACCACGGAAGCTGAGTATATTGCGGCCACTCAAGCACGCACACAGTTATTGTGGATGAAACAACAACTTGAAGATATGGGAGTTGAATTAAAGTATCCAATCATAATCCAGTGTGATAACTCAAGTGCTATCAATCTGAGAAAAAAACACATCCATCATTCAAGGACAAAACACATTGAGATAAAGTATCATTTTATCAAGGAGAAGGTTGAGCAGGGAATTGTGAAGTTGGAGTATGTTCCTACAGGGCTACTGGTTGCATACATTTTGACTAAGGCTTTACCCAAGGAAGATTTTGAGAGGCATCGACTGGCTCTGGGAGTTCAGTCGACTCCCATCACTTAAAAGAGTGTGGATGTGGCTCCCCCTCTCCCCGAGGTATGATGTTTGTTTTCCTAACATGCTGATGTGTTCTCTACTCTGTTACAGACTGCAACGGCGTGAACTTTGGGTTCGTTGACAAAGGGGGAGAAAATAGTGAGTGTTCAAGGGGGAGACAGTGTGGAAATTTGATAAATCATAAGTGATATGGGGAGAAGCTGGCAAGTGAAGCAGCGAGATAGAGGTAGCAATGAGAAAGGGGGAGAGTATTAAATCTGTCGATGCTAGAAGTGATCGTTCACAGAATAGATATCACTAAAGCTGAGGATCGTGATAAAATCAAAAGAGAGATTTTGGAATGTGGTAATAAGATTTCCAATAATTGGTATCAGTTTGGTAAAAATTGGTATCAGTTTGGTGTCAATAGTGGATGTTAGAGATGAAGTGATTCATTGATGAAATTTTCATTTACTCTTGTTTCTCACGCCAAGCATTGTTCATGTGGGCTTAGAGTACGTGTTGAGTAAATCCTTGATCGCTATCAGAATCGCAAAAGGAAATTGGTGACTGGAGAATTAACGATGTATCTTTTTATGGAAGAGTTGTCAACAAACCCAAAGGGGGAGATTGTTGGGAAAAAATCCCTCAAGGTATCATTGAATCATTTTTGAGGTGATTGTGTTTGTGGACAAAGTGGACAACTGTTCTATGATTGATGACAAAGAAAACCATGACATACAAATTTTTTGACAAAGGGGATTTCATGGTGGAATGTCGCGTTCAAGAGCTGTGGTTAACGATCCATGTTTGATTGAAGAATGTTGACAAAGAGATGGATGATCTGGAGGCGGTACAAAAAGAACACATACAAGGTGGCACCATTTTCCAGTGTTTGCCAAATTTTTGGGCCTGAAAATTGTCAAATGAAGAAAAGTGGTTTTTGGAAAAGGGACTTGCGCGTCGTGTACTTGAAGGCTTGGAAACTTTTGTGCTATATTTTTTTCAAGATTAGATCATCAAAATATGGAAAAGGGATAAGTGTTGTGCAAGTATTGGTGGTGTCGCGCAAGTGACTTGCACGCCGGGAAAGTGACTTGCACACCGATGCCTTGGAAGCTTGAGAACTTGGACACCTGTGGTTTTTCAAGATCAGAAGATCAAAATATGGCAAAGGAAAGAGGTTCATGCAAGTTTGGAATTGGGTCATGCAAGTGACTTGCAGGGGAAGAGACCTGTACGCCGAGACCTGCGCGCCGAGGAGAGACTTGCACGCCGTCGTGCATGGTGTTCTAAATGCCTATAAATACTGGACCACCCCTCCTCATTTCCAACAGAGTTCAAAACATTGAAAAATCATAGCTCCCGTCGTGCAGGTGTGGTGGTCGCGCAAGTGGTGTGTGGTCGTGTTGGTGGACATACGCACCCATGGTTGAAGTTGCGCGCCGGTTGGTAGTTGCGTGCCAATATTGGTTTGGGCATAAGAGGAATTGAGTCTCGCAAGTTTGGAGTTGGAGAAGCTTGTGTTGCACAAGTGTCTGATGAGGACTTGCATGCCAGTAGTTACTTGCGTGCCGATACTTGTGTGTCGAGTTAGACTTGCGCACCAAGGTTGATTTCCCAGCCATATTTTTGGGCCGCATGAAAGCTAAAATATTTCCCGATACCTTCGGTGCAAAGAGAGATTCATCTATGGGTGAAAGTTATACTTCAATAGAGCATCCACATACAACATAGGATTCATTCTTTCATGAAAAATGAAGAGACCTACAGGTCTATAAACTGTGAGTGGAGTCCTTCTAGAGCAGTGAGAAAAGGAAGAGGAAGAAGGTGATCCTCTCCACTAGCAGTGAGCCAGAGAGAGAGAGAAATAGGGAGTGACCATTGGGAAAGCAGTGATCTGACCCTAAATCTTGTAAAGGTAGTGATCCTGGGATAGATTGACTGTGCCCGAACCTTGTAATCCACAGCTAGTGAAGTTTAGTGGAATTTGGTACGACCAAAAAATTGTCGACGTATGCTCCTTGGATGTAGCCCAGTGAGGGTGAACTAAGTAAAAATAATTGTGTCCTATGCATGCTTTACTTTCTGTTTATATTTTGCAACCAGAAAGAGAGAGAAGAGTGTTTTTCTTAATAGCGAAACAAGATCATAACGGGCTATAATTTTAAATTAGTCATACCCGTATTCACCCCCCCTCTCAGGGTATTCAGCCTTGTGGACCTAACATCGTCCTACCTAAGCGGTAGAATCTCTAGGGAACTCTCATTCCTTATCCCTTCAAGGAAAGAGACCCCCCTCCTTTGGGGAAGGTTCTCAAGCTTGTCTATAGAAAATTCACCTCTTTGCAAGATCAGGGAATCCTAAAACCTGTCATCATCCTGCTGAGCCTCATAGAAGACTCTCTACTAGGACTGCCATCTGATCGAATGGTGCCCTGGCTAGATGGAAACTTGGACAAATCCTTAAGTCAGTCCTTATCCGCCTATGATTCGGGTTCGCCTTGGAACCTATGGGGTATATGATGCTAAAACACATATAAGGCACTAAGCCTACATGTGTCCTTTACTGGTACCGCCAGTTGTAACTACTGACCAACGGGCAGTGATATAGCTGGTACACTACCTAAAGGTACCTTCTCTGGAAGCGGTCCATATATTGAAGCCTCGTCACCATGTGGATCATCATCATGGTCACATATTGAAAAAATAGTAGCTAGGATCACCGTATGATCTGCTAGTGTCTCAACTAGGTGAAAAACTCTAGCCACGACCTCCAGCCAGTCCTCAACTGCCAGAGAATTTGTCTCGCCTCAAAACCTCAGAGGCCTCTGCCAATGGAACTCGTGCAACACGCTCAGATGGTGTGTATGGTAAAATGGTAGCATCTTCTGCCCAAAGGGTGGTGGTGAAGATGGTGCACCACTCGATGGTGCTAACACGGTAAGAGGGCCCTACACCGGAGCCTCGTCGCTCGGTGGGCCATCATCTTGTACTCTCTCGGGAATCCTAGATGGTTGCCTACACAACGGAATCCTGATAAGGAATAGGTGAACCATGGTCAATAAGTTATACCTGGTGAGCTGAATCAAAGATCTCACAAGAAAGACCTTTAAAAAACACACAAAATTTGTGTTTCTGTGCACTGATTCAGAAATCCAAATTCAGGGTCATGGTGTATGGATACGTCGGCTCCCACACCAACACTAGATTCCCCAAACTGAAAACCACACTCATAACACTTAACACTATTGCTACACAGAAAATATCAGAGTCCTAGTTCATCAGTAGAACTGAATCCTCTGATAAAACTTTGTCATGACCCGTCCCTTGGGGCCCATTCCATTACTACCCCAAGCCCGCCTTCCATAGGCTAGGGGCTGGAGACTAGCACCGGAAAGCCGTATCCATAAAATGGTAAGGAATTGAATTTTTAACCTGTATAGACACCCATTCCAAGAAAACAATAAGAAGAAACCACACAGACTAGAACACAATAAGGATGTAACCAAAAAGTAACTGCTATAGTGAAAAGAGTGCTGAAAGTAAATGGGTCGAAAATACAAGCCCAACTGTAAAGTACAAGTACAACTGAAAGGTACAAATACAACTGAAAATTACAAAACAACTCATGGATTGTACACTGAGGATCCTACCTAAAGGGTAGGTACATATTTTCTCCACAACACTCCACGTCAGCCCATCTCCTCAATGTACTGCCTGGTCCTGGTCCCTCAAGTCTCAGCCCAACTGCTCGTCATCTGCACAAGACACAACAAGGGGTGGGCGAAGATCATGCAGGGGTGAGTATAAAAATACTCAGAGGGACCCCAAGACCCTTGAAGGTCTCCCAAAGTTCCACAAAGGAAAGAACACAAAGAAAGACCTTAATCACAAAGTAAGAATTAGTCAATATGTGACGTCCCGGACCCGGCTGCCCCTCAACCCAGGCCCCGAGCCCGGTTGGCCACATGACCCTTGGCTCGTCTCCCCATAGGCCAGGGGCTGCCTACTAGTAGCGGGGGTGTAATGGTAAGTCAGTGGGGAGACTGTACCCCCATGTCATAGTACACAGTGGAATAACAGCAATGTAATAGAAATAGCGGAAGCACAACCAATGGAATAATAGGAGAAAAGGGGAAACATACAACCAACCAATAGAAGTAAGGAAACCTTGATAAATATAAAAAATCTACACAGGCAGTGTTTGGTACAAAATGAATGCATGGCATGCTAGTACAATGGAAATAGAAGACAACATGCTATACAATGATACAAAAAGAACAAAATTAGTCCATGAGTAGCTCTAGAAAAGCTCGATCCTCTGCTCTGGATCTCCAGCTAGAACATACATGTATCAAAAACCTGAAGCTGGGCCTTTTCCCCTACTAGTACCTGCAGCAGTAAAGTCTACACGGGTACCTAAGAGGCCGCCCGGGTAGGGTGTGAGACAAGTCTCAGTAGGCCACCACCAACGATGTCTACGTGTAATCCAAATAGGTGTCCATAAGAAAAGTGAGTAATATACTGCAAGTAAGTAAAGCAAAGTAGATAAACAACCCTCCCACTCAGGTTCCAAAAGGACACCTAGCGGGTCTACCTGCTTCAGCTCATGGCTGGTAAACTGAACGATCACTAGTGGTATAAGTACATAGATATTGGTTATCACTGGCACAAGGTAAACATGCCTCTCATCCATGCTTCTCACATACATACAAGTATCACTAGCCTGAGGTATGAATGCCTCTTGTCCACAAGCACTGTAACCGGTGTGAGGTAGAAATGCCTCCCACCCATAAAGTTTATATGGGTATGAGGTATAAATGCCTCTTGTCCTCAATCAATATAGCTGGCATGGGGCAGAACTGCCTCCCGCCCATAAAGGTTATATAGGCACGAGGTATGAATGCCTCTCGTCCTCAAGCATTGAGATTTATCTGGCACAGGGTAAGAATGCCTCCCGCCCAACGCACAAGTTATCACAAGCATGTCAACACAGTAGAGCATAACCATTCACATCACATTATATAAGGCAAATCATCTTATATCATATCACATTATAAAAGAAAGGCATATCCATCTTATAATATCACATAAGAAAATCATGGCATACATGAATTTCAATTCATTAAAGGGTTTCAGGATCTCTCATCATAGCCAACCTCTAACCAAGTCATATCATTTTATTAACATGGAAAATTCCCTTTCAAGACATTTCATTAAGGTTCAAAGGTAAAAATGGGTCAATTATCGAGGCATAACACCTATGGTTGACCACTCCTAGTCCACAACAAATCCAAGCGCCCTAAAAAGGTTGGATTCATCACTCTTATACCACACGGGTCATTTAGATATGAAACAGTCAATATAAATACGAGGTTTGGTGAAAGAAAAACCATGACACGACAATAATAACTCAATAAGGTAAAAAATCAAAATGGAAACTACGTGACCACCTACCTTATAGCTGTAGATGTAGGCTCACTTGATATCAACCTCAAATTCACAGTAGATTGGAAGAGATATGAGTTCCAGTCCAATTCCATGAAAATAGGGCATATGAGTCTGCATCAAAATAACAATACGGAAGGCAATATTTACCGAGGAAAGAAGCTTAGGTGTGGTTAGCCTTACCGAGGGTGATCTAACGCCTCCGACAGATCGAGATTCAGACACCGTACGAAGAAATGACAAGGAAAAGAGAGAGGAGAGGATTTTGGAGATCAAAGGGAGATCCCCTGTGTTCTGTCTGCTGGAAGGAGGAAGAAAGAATAGGTTTAGGCTTAAATAGAATTAAGGGAAAAAAGGTAAATTTTACCCAGATCTGGGTCGCACAGTTTAGGCGCATGGTTTACCAAACCGTGCACAAACCGTGCGCACTTCCCTGCCTCCAGAAAAAGGGTTTCACGGTTTAGGCACACGGTTTACCCAAACTGTGTGCAAACCGTGCGCACCTCCCTGCTTCCAGACCAAAGGCCGCACAGTTTAACCAAACCGTGCGCAAGCCATGCGTAGGCCGTGTGCCCCTATCTGTAAGCCCATTTCTCAAACTCCCGGGCTCCGAACCAACCCCAGACACTCCTCAGACCTTCCTTAGAACATTACACACATTAAAAAAGCTTAAAGGAAAGATTCGAAATAAAAACTAATGATCCGTACCTTTGCCATTGATTCGGGTCGTTACAACCTCTCCTCTTTAAAGTAACTCGTCCCCAAGTTGGCCTTTCGAGGGTACTGAGGTGTCATCGACGAAAATCTCTGTCCATTTAGAATGTACATCAACCTCTCACTCCCAGGTCTCATACTATACCCGGCCGTGCTGCCATAGCACCTGTACAAGAAGAACGGACCTGCCACAGAGTGTCTTCACGCTCTGGTCAACAATTCACATATGATATTCCTCAAAGGAAGCATCCACATCCAGTTCAACCTCATCAGGATGAAAAACGTGAGTCAGATCTGAAAAGTACCGGCGTAGCTAAGATACATGAAAAACATCATGCATGGCCTGATATCTCTACGGAAATGCAAGATGGTAAGCTACTGGCCCGATTCGCTTCCTTACCTCAAAGGGTCCTAAAAATCTCGGTGAGATCTTACCCTACTTCCATATACGTCTCTGCCCCAACATGGGTGAGACCTTTAAGAAAGCCTGGTCCCCAACCTCGAACTCAAGTGGTCGCCGGTGCTTGTTAGCATATGACTGCTGTCTAGACTGATCTGTCTGCATATGCTTCCTAATAATTTGTATCTGCTCTATAGTCTCCTGCACAAGACATGGTCCTAGAACAGCTGCCTCCCCTACTTCAAGCCAGCACAAAGGCGAGTGACAAGGCCTACCATATAAGTCTTCATAGGGATCCATCTCAATGGTATCCTGGAAGCTATTGTTATAACTAAACTCGACAAGAGGAATGTGTTTCTCCCATGAACCTCCAAAATCGAGAACACATGCACGTAACGTATCCTCTAATACTTGCATAGCCCGATCGGTCTATCCGTCAGTCTACGGGTGATAGGTCATGCTCAAAACTACCCACGTACCCAAGGCCTTCTATAAACCCTACCAGAACTGAGATATAAAATGAGGATCTATGTCTGAGACAACAGATCGAGGTTCTCCATGAAGGCGCACTATCTTCTTGACATACACTCTTCCCAATTCATCAACCGTGAAGGTCTCCCGCACAGGTAATAAATGCGCGACCTTCGTCAGACGGTCGATGATAACCCATACTGCATCATTACCATGAGGTGACCTGGGTAAACTAGTTACAAAGTCCACAGAAACACCATCCCATTTCCACTCCCGAATGGATAATGGCTACAAAAACCCTACCAGATGCTGATGTTCCACCTTCACCTGCTGACAGGTAGAACAACGCGTGATAAAATTGGCTATCTCCCATTTCATACTAGGCCACCAATACTGTCATTGAAAATCACGATACATTTTGGTGATGCCTGGGTGAACTGCCCATGCTGAGGCGTGGAAATCTTTCATCAGCTCATCTCTAATGTCTGTTGGGACCCATACACGCCCACGGAACAATAAAGTATCACCCTCATCCATGATACAATCTATAGAGGCATCATCAACAACACTCTCTCGTAGAACAAGTCCTTCCGAATTTGATAACTGTCTAGCCCTGACCCGTTCCAAAAGAGTAGACGTCACCGCTAAGGCTGAGAGAACGGTTTGATCTTGACCCTCCTAAACCTCAATGTGTATCTCTGAAAATAGGTCCATCAGCTTCCACTCCTCATTAGATTCCTGAACCACTTGCGACTGATTTTTTCAACTTAGCGCATCGGCTACTGAATTTCCTTTCCCAAGAGTGTAGGCCAATTTGAAATCAAAGGATTGCAGGTACTCGACCCACCTGCGTTTCCTGAGATTTAGATCCCGCTGAGTGAAGATATATTTGAGGATTTTGTGGTCAGTGAATACCAGAAAATTCTCTCCCAACAAATAGTGTCTCCAACAACATAAGGCATGTACAACCGCTGCGAGTTCGAGGTCGTGCATCGGATAATTCCGTTCATGAGTCTTTAACTGACGAGATCTGTACGCAATGACTCACCCGTCCTGCATCAAGACAACTCCAAGCCCGATACTTGACGCATCACAAAAGACCGTATAATCTTTTCCTGGCTCCGAAAAGATCAGTATCGGTGCTGAAGTTAGTCTGCCCTTCAGTTCCTGAAAAGCTACCTCACAAGGTCCTGGACAATCAAATTTCAGCCCATTTTTGGTCAAAGCTATAAGCGGTGCTGCTAGGCATGAAAAGTGCTGAATGAACCACCTATAATATCCAGAAATCCCTAAGAAACTCTTGATATCAAAGAAGTTCTTGGGCTACTTCTAGGAAATTACAGCACTCACCTTCTTAGGGTCAACTAAAACTCCAGACTCAGAAATAATGTGACCCAGGAAGTGAACCTTGTCTATCCAAAAGTGTAATTTACTGAGTTTAGCATAAATCTGATGCTCTTTTAGTGTATTCAGTATGATATCAAGATGGGTTGCATGCTCGTGTCTCGAGCGTGAATAGACTAAGATATCATCCACAAATACAACCATGAAAGAATCAAGATAAGGGTGAAAAATCCGATTCATAAGAGCCATAAACACTGCAGGTGCATTTGTAAGCCCAAACGGCATGACTAGGTACTCATAGAGACCACACCTACTCTTGAACGCCGTGCGAGGTATGTCTGAAGTCCTAAAACGCACCTGGTGATAGCCCGACCTCAAATCTATCTTTGAAAACACCTTCACTCCTTGGAGTTGATCGAAGAGGTCATCAATTCAAGGTAAAGGATAACTATTATTAATAGTAATCTGATTCAACTTACGGTAATCCACACAAAGATAAAGGGTACCATCTAACTTCTTAGAAAAAAGAACCGGTGATCTCCAAGGAGAAGTACTGGGACGTATAAAGCATTTTTCTTACAGGTCTTCCAATTGACTCTTAAGCTTCAGAAGTTCCTTAGGTGCCATCCTATAGGGAGGAATGGTCACTGGTGCTGCTCTTGGTATAAGATCAATAGTAAAATCCACCTCTCGCACTGGAGGTAGACCAGAGAAATCATCAGGAAAGACATCACTGAAATGTTCCACCACGGGATGATAAACAGAGGGTTGTAACCCTTGGTCATTGAGACAAAGATTGGAAACCTATGTCGTGACACCACCTACTCTCTGGAATTTTGGTCCTGCTCATGTCACATTAAGATCCCATTCTCCCTTATGCATATACGTGTCTCCCTATGGTGACGTAAACACCACCCTCAGATGATAGCAGTCAATCTGGGCTCTATAGGGAACTAACTAGTCTATCCCGACTATTACATCGAAACCAGTCATATTCATAACATATAGGTTCCACATGAAAAGGTAACCACCCACCTCGAAGGGAAAATTCTGACAATAATGAACTCCCTCTGAACGGATACCTAATGGGGTATCTAATGTGATCATACCATGATATAACTCAACGTCGAGGCCCAAACTCCCGATAATCGCCTCTGATATAAAAGAGTGAGAAACACCTGTGTCAAACAAAGCAGATACTAATGTAGAGGCAACTAGAATCGTACCTCGTACAGTAGATGGTCCGGTGTACTGCTCCTGTGGCATAGGCTAGACTGCATACAACTGGCCGGTACCACGACCCTGAGTCACAGCCCGGCTACCCTGAGCAGACTCGCCCTACTGGTGCTGAGATTCATACACCTGATTTCCTCTTCCTCGACTGCCGCCATGGCCTGATCAACCGGAGGTATTCCAACCACTTGACTGGCATGATCCCGCCAATCTAGCGCCAGATCGTGGAGTAGGTAAAGATCCTTGGTCACTAGACCCTGGGAAAAAATTCCTACATAAGCGGTGGAGATGACCCAACCTACCACAACATCTACACTCCACTGGGTTTTGCGTACACTGCCTCTTCATATGTCCTGACACCCCACATTGGTGACAGATAGGAGTACCACATGAGAAAAGGGTCTGACCACCACTAACATAGCGAGAGTCCTCAAAACGCCGCTTCTTCCCAGAAGTAGATCCACTAGAACCCTTTGGTGCCGAACCGCCCTGGTTCACACTGTCTGCTTATCTCAAGTTCCTCTCTGTGATCAGTGCCTGATTAATAATTTCTGAAATAGTCATCAACCTGAACATGTTAAACTATGACTGGATGGCATAACACAACCCATCCTCAAAACGCCCAGCGACTGTGAGATCATCAGCAGCTAGTGTAGGAGAAAAATGATGTAACTCAGTGAAATAGGATGAATATTCCATGACTGTCATGGTCCCTTGTTGCAGATTCATAAACTCCCTAGCTCTGTCATCCCTCAAAGTCTGGGGAAAGAAGTAATCGTAGAAGACGGTATGGAAATCAGTCCAGATCATATCTCTCTGCTGTCCCGACTGGGTGATGACATCCCACCACCTCCTGGCTGAACCACAGAGCATATAAGCTGCGAGCTTGACCCTCCGCTCTGGAGGCATCTCAAGGTTCTTGAATATGGTCAGTGTAGCTTCTAACTAAGACTCCTCAGAAAGTGGTCTGCCATCTCTTGTAAAAGTAGGAGGATGCTGCGATTGAAACTCACGGGTCAACTCTTCCATACTCGGGGTAGGTCACACTCCACCTTGCATACCCTGAATCATGCGCAAGAAGTTATCACAGAACTGAGCATCAACACCCATCTCAGGAATAGAAAGAGGAGCCACAGGTGGCTTGATAGGAAGATCAACTGGCAGCTCTGGACCCGCCACCTCAGGAACGTGATCGTTTCCGCATTCAGCACAAGCGACTCGAGGACGTCTCAGAGGCATAGTGCTACAATGCCAAATGAATGTCTCAAAAGAAGGAACCAACAAAAATTAAAGGATGAACTCTAGAAGCTAGGATAGGTACTAATCCTTCCTACCCCTAAGATCACCTCTCTACACCCATAGGAACTCTTAGTAAAACATGCCGCTGTTCAAATTTAACTTAATCAAGTGATATGGCATTTCCCAGCCCATAAGGGCCCATAATCCTCATGAACTGAGATATGACACACACTTGGATGTCATTTCTCATTTACTAGCACTAATCAGGCATTTAAATTTTCTTTTAAGAAAAAGATTGATTTAGTTGGAATGTCATTTTCCAATCTATAAGGGCCCATACACCTTATGAACCAAAGAGTGACACCCACTAAAACCACATCATTCCTCAATCCACAATAAGCATGAAGAGATAGCACAAAGGCACACATATAACCAAGGCATGGCAATAAACAACATGCAATGCTCACTCAAAATTTAAACGTGACATGGCAAGATGCATGGCCTAATCATATTGTGCCTATCGTGATGCATGCTCTAATGCATGACCCTCATTTCATCAGGTCAAACCATGAAATCCAAATTCCAACATTGCAAATCGTAATAACATCACAAAACATGTGAAGAACCCAACGGTGAAACAATATCAAAAGTAAATAGCAGAATGAATAACAACATAAAAATAGGCAACTTGGTCTTTTCCCTGTACATGGGTTTGCGACGCCCAAGCACGGCTCATGGATAAGTCCCTAATAATTACCATTCTACAAGTATATTGTCGCCAAATAGAAAAGCAATAAAGAAATAAAAACCCTATGATACCACTTTGTGACATCCCGGACCCAGCTACCCCTCAACCTGGGCCCCGATCCCGGTTGGCCACATGACCCCTGGCTCGTCTCCCCATAGGCCAGGGGCTGCCGACTAGCAGCGGGGGTGTAATGGTATGTTAGTGGGGAGACTGTACCCCCATGTCAGAGTACACAACATAATAATAAAAATGTAATAGAAATAGCGGAATCACAACCAATGTAATAACAGAAGAAAAGGGGAAACATACAATAAACCAACAGAAGTAAGGAAACCCTGATAAATATACAAAATCCACAGAGGCAGTGTCTGGTACAAAATGAATGCATGGCATGCTAGTAAAATGGAAATAGAAGACAAGCATGCTATACAATGATACAAAAAAAACAAAAGTAGTCCATGAGAATCTCTAGAAAAGTTCGATCCTCTGCTCTGGATCTCCAGCTAGAACATACATGTATCAACAATCTGAAGCTGGGCCTTTTCCCCTACTAGTACCTGCAGTAGTAAAGTCTACACAGGTGCCCAAGAGGCCACCTGGGTAGGGTGTGAGACAAGTCTCAGTAGGCCACCAGAAACTATGTCTACATATAATCCAAATAGGTGTTCACAAGCAAAGTGAGTAATAGACTACAAGTAAGTAAATCAAAGTAAATAAACAACCCTCCTGCTCAGGTTCTGGAAGGATACTTGGCGGGTCTACCTGCTTCAGCTCATGGCTGGTAAACTGAATGATCACCAGTGGTATAAGTACATAGATATAGGTTATCACTGGCACGAGTTAAACATGCCTCTCGTCCATGCTTCTCATATACATACAAGTATCACTAGCACGAGGTATGAATGCCTCTCGTCCACAAGCATTGTAACTGGCGAGGGGTAGAAATGCCTCCCACCCGAAAAGGTTATATGGGCACGAGGTATAAATGCCTCTCTTCCTCAATAAATATAGCTGGCATGGGGTAGAAATGCCTCCCACCCATAAAGGTTATATAGGCACGATGTATGAATGCCTCTCGTCCTCAAGCACTGAGATTTATCTGGCACGGGGTAAGAATGACTCTCGCCCAACACACGGGTTATAACAAGCATATCAACAAAGCAGAGCATAACCATTCACATCACATTATATAAGTAAAACCGTCTTATATCATATCACATTAGAAAATAAAGGCATATCCATCTTATAATATCACATAAGCAAAGCATGGCATACATGCATTTCAATTCATTAAAGGGTTTCAGGCTCTCTCATCCTAGCCAACCTCTAACCAAGTCATCACATTTTCCTAACATGGAAAATGCACTTTCAAGACATTTCATTAAGGTTCAAAGGTAAAAAGTGGCCAATTCTCGAGGCATAACACCTATGGTTGACCACTCCTGGTCCACAACAAATCCAAACACCCTAACAAGGTTGGATTCATCACTCTTATACCACACAGGTCATTTAGATATGAAACAGTCAATATAAATATGGAGTTTGGCAAAAGAAAAACCACGGCACGACAACAATAACTCAATAAGGTGAAAACCCAAAATGGAAACCACATGAACACCTAAATTAGAGATATAGGTGTAGGCTCACTTGATATCAACCTCAGATACATAGTAGATTGGAATAGATCTGAGTTTTAGTTCAATGCCCTGAAAATAGGGCATATTATCCTGCATCAAAATAACAAGACGAAAGGCAAGATTTATTGAGGAAAGAAGCTTAGGTGTGGTTAGCCTTACCTAGGGTGATCCAACGTCTCTGACGGATCGAGATTTGGACGCCGGACAAAGAAACAGAAAGGAAAAGAGAGAGGAGAGGGTTTTGGAGCTCAAAGGAGGCTCCCCTGTGTTCTGTTCGCTGGAAGGAGGAAGAGAGAATAGGTGTAGGATTAAATATAAATAAAGGGAAAAAGGTAAATTTTACCCAGATCTGGGTCACACGGTTTACCAAACAGTGCGCACTTCCCTGCCTCCAGAAAAAGGTCACATGGTTTAGGCGGACGATTTACCCAAACCGTGCGCAAACCATGCGCACCTCCCTACTTCCAGACCAAAGGCTGCACGGTTTACCCAAACTATGCGCAAGCCGTGCGTAGGCCTTGTGCCCTTGTCTGCAAGCCCATTTCTCAAACTCCCGGGCTCCAAACCAACCCCAAACACTCCCCGGAAATTTTTTAGAACATTACACACATTAAACAAGCTTAAAGGAAAGATTCTAAAGAAAAACTAATGATCTGTACCTTTTCCAATGAGTCGGGTAGTTACACAACAACTCTACTTAGGTATATGCTCATACATATACCTAAGTTATCAAGATACACTCGTCTCATAAATGTGGGAAGAATATCATAAAGGTAACACCAAGAAGGTAATACCACGAAAATAAAAGTACCACACATGTATCACCATGAAGATATCACCATGAAGGTAAAAGTACCACACGGGTATCACCAAGAAGATAAGGGACTCATATCACACCAGGTATATTCTTGGGTACTAACCATAGCATTGTCAGTCACAAATGTTGAACTCCTCAGCCATTGGAGAACTCTTCCTCTATCGAGTATAGTGGGTCTGTCGGGTCACATAGAGCCACTTCCCACTAACCTTGAACTGTTTTAGTAATTATCCTTGATGAGTACCATGGGTATGCTAGGTCACACAAAGTCGCTCCCCACTGTGGGCCTACCAGGTCACACAGAGCCGCTTACCACCTTGGCCGAACTGAGGTACTCCTCCTATAGAGTATAGTGGGTCTGCTGGGTCACACAGAGCCACTCCCCACCGTGGGCCTGCTGGGTCACACAAAGTCGCTTCCCACTGGGCCATCGTCAAGCAGTCTTCAGCTCTCAGCCAACGGTAGGGTTCCGTATGTAGCGCACTTGGGAAAACCGCTCCTCAATCCATAGGTTGTATTTCAACTGGAATGGATCTCCACAAAGAAGTTACCCGATGATTTGTCACGTCATATGGGTTCCAATGCAATAGACGGCGCGTCAACTAGACGTCTGGTCTTTAAGTTATAGGCATTTTAGTGCCGAGGTCCCGGTTGGATTTGGGTATGATCTAACCCGACCAAACTCCAACTTTCTCCAAAAATATTTTCAAGTATCTCAAAAAGACCGGCTTGTCACTAAAGTCCTTACACCACAGATGACACATCGATCAGATGCCCAGTCTACTAGTTACACCCCTTTCTGTGAAACGAGGTGATCACACCTCCATCAGGCCCAGATCGGTCGGGCCCACCAGAATATGCCCAAGGAAACGCTTCTCAAAAAGGGTCCCAACTCTACTGACGACATGTCAAACAGACACCTAGTTTGTCTGCTACAATCATTTCTTTATTCAAGGACCAGTTGAATCTAGGCACAGTCCGACTCGGTCAGGCCGACCTGACGCAACGGGTCTCGAGGTCTACTTGACACTGCTCGGGTCCAGCCTGCTAAGGGTCGGCAAGATTTACTAGGTCAAACCCATCGGGGTCTCCCCAGTTCGGTTCGTAGGCCCGGGCCGCGGTTGGCCCGACCTATTGGGTGGGGATCGACCCACCCACGTTGGCCCACTGGGTCGCAGGTCCGACCTGCTGGGTGGGTCCGGTCTGCTGGGCGGGTCCGGCCCACTTTTCCAGCCCACGTCGTGCCTGGTTCTCCAGAAGGCGGATTGGTTTCTCCAGCTGTCCCTATGGGTGTTAGGCCATTTCGGCCAGCCGGTGGGGTGCTGCCCCACCACGTAACGATCGACCGTTTTGACCGACCAGGGGTCCGCTGACCCGACACAGCATGAGGGCCGTACCACTCTCCACCGGTCGCGGCCTCCTGTAGTGGCACGTGACAGTGTGCCGCTCCACCTTCCTCTACGGCTGTCTAGTGCTGGGTGCCGCTGTCCGCCACAGCTACATGTCGTGGCCCCCTTGTCCGGCGGCATGTAACGGCGCGCCGCTGCCTCCTTCAGAGTCGGTCGAGCCGACTGTCATCTACACCTGTTGTTTCTACGGTCGCGACCTTCTTCATTGGTGGTGCGCTATGGCGCACTACTACCTCCTCCACGTTTGGTTTTTGTCGGCCGCCGTCATGACCTGTCGTCCCAGGTTTTCGTCCAACACAAACATTGCTTCTGAAGGACATGTCAACTTCCAAAAAAAAGGGGGCAAAGGGTCTGGGCTTTGTTCGTTTGGACCACAACCTTTGAATTAGCTTTATAGTAAGAGAGTGGTAAAATATTTATCAACTCTTGAAATTAAACAAGAATAAACCATACAAAGATACCCCGTAACAACCTCCCGCAAAAACGAATGAATCACGGATCAACCTGTTAGTCGATTGATCAACATTATTCGTATTATTCAAGAATGGGTAAGATGACATCATTTAAAATGCATAAACAAATAAACCACCTACTTTGTAAACCCATTGGATAGAACCCACACTTTAAGGTGGATCGTGTTCTTCATTCCTACAACTGGTTCCCAACGACGCCACTCGTACATCGTCCTTCAGTTCATGGTTTGGTGTCACCTATCACCTCCCACTAGGATCAGCTCCGTCCTCTAAGGGTTTGGAATCTTGGACCTCCTTAAGCACTTAATTTCTTGGAGAAGTTGTGTCGATACCCCTTTCAAACTCCATATATATATGATGGGGGGGGGTAAGTAATGATATGGGGAATTAATGGGGGATCATTAATTAGGAACCTTCCTAATTCCCCAACTACATTGTTACTTAAGATTGACTGGTCAAGCCATTTATTTTCTTTACACATCATTGGCCCCACACTCCGCTTGTCTATTGGTGGAGAAGAAAGAAAAAAATAATAAAATTATTTTATTTCATTTATTTTAAAAAAGTTACAAAACATAACTTTTTTCTCCAGAACAACTGCTGTCAAAGAAAAGCCTCCCTTAAGTGAATACCAGCACTATGGATTCAACAGTTCCCTAAGATTTTTAATCCAAGCAATGGTTCAAATGTTAGAAAATTTTACTCACACGTTTACTAAATGTACCTTAAAAAAGTTCAATAAATTAATAACGTTCACCCTCGACCCGCGCTGATCGGGGTTAAGATCCACCTAAGGAGAACATGACCCAACGAACTCAGTGGTACTCTCATATTTTCAATCTGAGTTACCGTTTAGAAGTTATGAATTTTATAATAAAATAATTGTCACTTAATTATTTTATTTACGGCCAAAAACTAACATTCACTGGTGGCCCGCGCCGACCAATGTTAGTATCTTCCTAAAGAAAGCATGCCCTCCTGAGTTCAGTGGTGGTCTCATATTTTTAATATGAGTCACCATTTGTGAGTTATAAGCATTTAAAAAATAAAATAACTTTAATATATTATTTTATTTACAGTTATGCCATTTTCAGGTTTTCTCACTAAAATCATGCACCGACTAAACTTAAGTTGCGCCTAGGGTAAACCTACCATCCTAAACACAATGGTTCCCTCATATTTCTGATCCAGGAAACCATTTAATAGTTATTCCACTTTTTCAGTAAAACTGATTATGCACGCTAATTAAAGCTTAACAAAACTTTGACAGATCATTCCGTGAACTTCGGGCCTCAGAATCATGCGTCATCAGATTTCACGATCTCAAAATAATTCCACATAATTAAAAAATATTATACGGAAATTTTAGGGAATTACAGAGAAACCTCATGAAGAGAATCACTACTGGAAAGAGGGTCTAACCCCACTGATCTATACCCATGGTATTATAAAATGTGGGTATAGACTGATTGGGGTTTATCTATACCCGCATTTTTTAATTAACCTTGGGTATATACAATCTATACCAATAGTTTTTTCTCAACTGTTGGTATATATGAGAGAATATTTTTACCCCACCCACACCACCCCACACACTCATCAGGCCACAACCCCCCTTGAAGGTCCCTTATCCCCCTTCCCCCATGTTTACCTCACCTGATGCCCTTTATCGTCCTCTGGTTGATGGACATCCCCACTTATCTTCCTCCTCTGGTCGGTGTGCATCCCCCCTCTTCTTCCTCCTCTAGTTGAGAATCCCCTCCTAGGTCACGTATCCCCCCTAGGTCAAGATTTCCCTCACTCGATGCACATCCCCCCTATGTCAAGCATCCCCTTCTACTAGGTCGAGCATCCCCTCTAGTCAACCATCCCCCTAGTTTGAGGATCCCCTCTGGTCGAGCATCCCCTTCTACTATTGGGTGTTTTTTTATTCGAGTCTTCTTTGATAGTGAGTCTCTAATCCTTCTTATTGTATGGTTAATTGATTATATTTTAATTTGAGTTTTTTATTTTATTTGTATTATTTCATATTGTTTCATTTATATTTGATATTTGAATGATTTAGGATTTCTCAAAACATAAAAACAGTTATCATTGTTGTGTTTTTAGATATAAATTAGTGGAAGTTCACATAAAAGATACCATGAGAACATGATTTATTTGCAATTTAGGTGAACAATATATGATGCATTTCTAGTTTCATAGAGAATATCATATTATATGTGAAATAATTAGGAGATCATAAAAATGTTAAGAATATTCTATGTGTAGAATTATCCATACCATTGATTCTTTGTGGATGTAGTTGTCATGTGAATTGAGTGTTATAATTTTCAAATGAAAATGTTGTCTAATGAATATTATTTAAATATGTATATGATGTATGTGAAGGGAAATTGGTTTATGGATAAATGTGATGTTCTTTTTGGATTCACATACAGTTGAATGGGTAACCATGTTTTGTTGAATTACAAAGTGTTAGCTATATGAAAATTACCCTATAAATATAACATTAACTCATGGGAAAGGTGTTGAAACTTTTTTAGAGATGTGATTAACAAGGATGTATTTTCATATTTTCTCCATGTTTATTTTTTCAATGAAATAAAAACACTATATAAAGTATTTATTTTGAAAAAAATATTTTCCTTCACAAAGAAATATATATATGTGAAGTGAATGTTTTATGACACTTTGATTCAAGTGTTTTTTATATTAATATTCTTTAAGAATAATTTAATCCATTTAATTTATTTTTCAAATAATAGTTCATGATGAATAAAATTATTGAACCAACAACATTAGATATGATACATATTCTATGAATGTATCATATAATTTATGTGATTATAATTTCAAGTACTATACAATAATCATAAATTTGAGATGTTAAGAATTTATAGACATTAAATAGTATCTGATTTAGTGATATTTTACAGATATTGAGTTATAATGAAATTTTATCTTGTTAGGAATCATGAGTAGGTGAGCACATGTTACTCAGTTCATCTTGAAGGATATAAAATTATAATCTTATATATTCTAGAGAAGATTGTATGGAGTAACCAATTGGGATTATATTGGAGAATATATTATTGGAACATCTTACCAATCATAGTAATGAGTTTGTTAGTTTTGATACAAAATCATTTAATAATAGTGTGTCCCTATTCTATTAGTTTTTACTACATCTGGGTAAGGTTATTTTTTTTAAAAAATTGATCATATCTTAATATTTATATAGTGGTAAATGTCAATATAATGAAAAATTTATAAAAATATCAACCTATTCAAACCCCCCCCCCCAACCTTTTCAGTGGTGAAACACCTCTATTAGCTCATAAAATCAGACCAATTCACCCCACTACCATACTATACATGGTTAGAGTTTAGTAGATGGATTTTGATACTTATAAATAAATTATATTTTCTGATTGTATGAGGTACTATATATGGTCACTTCATAACAAGACACTTGGTTCACATCTTAATTATGGATTTGATTGTAGGAGGAATTCATGACCCAATAATGGATCATTAAAAAATAACTCCATTAGATTAACAACTATGAAAATTAACACTTTTATGTTTTAAAGGATCTAAAAAAGGATTGTATGTTAGATTCTA
Organism: Viscum album; assembly: GCA_963277665.1. Classification (NCBI taxonomy): domain Eukaryota; kingdom Viridiplantae; phylum Streptophyta; class Magnoliopsida; order Santalales; family Viscaceae; genus Viscum; species Viscum album. The sequence goes on along the minus strand of OY728136.1, from coordinate 601,008,442 downwards.
GCTAGACATGGAATGATAATATTATCATGGTATAGTTCAACAATAATGACACATATCACTCTATTATAGATATGGAACTTTCCTTGACCCATTATGGTTTACCTTATTGATCATCCCTTTATAGAATAGAGGTAAGAATTTTATCTTTGATACTAAAAGGGTTGAAAGTGGTGATAAAAAATAAGGCACTTTCAATACAAATGTGAATCATATTTAACAACTAATTTTTTATTTTCTAATAGTTTTATTTGTTATAGTTCAAATACCTTTTTTAATTTTTGTTTTCATTGTTGATTGGAAGATAACTTTTTTCCTTGTTATAGAATGAATAGAAGATGGATGTATCATACCGACCAGATTTCTACCGAGTTTCAAAATAATTTGGAGAAATTTTTAGATTTGGAATTTAAAAATTCTTCATATTGAGGTTGTATACAAATTCCATACTATAAATTTGTTGGAAGACCATGGTTAATCTGAGAAGAAGTTATCTACCATATAACGAAATTTGGATTTCAAAAAAAATAATTTGTTTGGTATCACTATGGAGAGATGATTCGATCTTCTACTATTCATGAATGAAATGAAAGAAGTGACATAGAGAATTTGATATTTGATCAGTTTCCATTTGTGCATCATCCCATGAGATATAGTAGTCCAATGAAAGAAGGCAATGATATCAATACACATGAGGAAAATACTAAAGATGATGATGTTGAGAGAGTCAAAAATTTATTGGATGATTCCAGAACTCCAGTATATCATGAATGTACTAAAATGACCAAGTTGGAATTTTTAATGTGGTCATATCATGGGAAAACAATGTATGGAATTTATAGTACCTCCATTGATTATATTCTTATATTTTTGAAGGACTTTCTTCCTAATGGTGCATATATTCCCTCAAATCATTACAAGGAATGAAAGTTAGTTAAGAAACTTAGATTTTCTACTAATAATGTCCATGCTTTTTCAAAATACTGCAGTTTATTTTGGGAGTAAATAGTTGATTGTATTGATTATGAATAATGTGGTATATCTCAATGGAAGAAAAATTCAAATGGAACACCATATTATGTTCCATAGAAAGTCATTTGGCACTTCGCATTGATTCCCATACTTAAAAATCTATTCATGTCTGCAAAAATATCAGCCAATATGTGATGGAATTATGTTGAGAGAATTAAAGGTAATGATGAGTTGGTTTATCCTACAGATGGATTATCATGGTGGAAATTTGATTTACAACATCTGGATTTTTCGGCTGAGGTGCCTAATGTCAAGTTGGGTATATCCAATGATGGTTTTAATCTGTTTGGTCAGATGCTTACTGCTCACAGCATGTGGCCAGTTTTTATTCATGTTTATAATATTCCTTCATGGATGGGTATGAAAAAAACCTTTCAATTTCTTGAGTATATTGATATATGTACCTTATGATCCCAGTAATAATATAGATTTCTACTTGCATCATTTAATAAGAGAGTTGAAACAACTTTGGGATTTCGGTGTGCATACATTCAATTCTTCTTCAAAGAATATATTTCAAATGAGTGATTCCCTTCTATGGACCATAAATGATTTCCCTACTTATGTAATGATGATTGGGTGGATCACAAAGTGAAAAAAATCATGTCCCATTTTTATGAAGAATACACAATCGAGAAGGCTTAAATATCGTCATAGTTTCTGTTTCATAGGGCATCAATGATTCTAGCCAATGGATCATCAATACAGAAATAATCTTCAGAGGTTTGATAATACTATTGGAACTGAACAACCACCTTAGTGTATGTTAGGAAGTGATGCAATTAATGAATTAAAAGATTTCAGTTTTTCATTATGGAAAGGTTAGTTGAAATCTAAAAAGAGTAAGAATGTTGAAACTAAAGACACTTAAAATTATAAAATTAAAAGTATTTTTTGAGTTTCCATATTAGTCTACCAATTTATTACATCATTTTTTATATGTAATACATATTGAGAAAAATATATGTGAAATGTTTCTTTAAATTCCTCTGAATATCAAGGGGAAGACCAAAGATGGATTCTAATCTCATCGGGACTTGTTGGATTGAGGTATTCACTCAAAATTGCATCTCGTGTGTATCAGTGAAAACAAATGGAAATTTCCTTGTGATTCTTATGTGATAAAACCATCATAGAATGGTCAATTTCTGGAAGTATTAGAGAATATCAAAATTTCTGATGGCTATTCTAGCAATATATATATAAATGAGTCAACAGAAGATATGTGAAACTAAAATCCATAAAAAATCATGATTATCACATCCTTCTTCATGAATTGATTTCAATAGTAATTCAACATTTTATATCCAATAATGTAAGGGTGACAATGATTTTATTGTGCCATTTTTTAGTGACCTTTGTGATAAATGTTTATCCTAGTCATTCTTAAAAAAATGCAGTAGGAGGTGCCATTAATTTTGTGTGAGATGAAAAAAAAATCTCCATCCTTTTCACTCGCATATTGCATTTAACAATTTATCTTCTAGCTGAAACACTTCTTACAGGACCAGTTGATTTTTGGCCAATGTATCCTACTAAAATAAATATGTGAACAATGAAATCATATATCTGAAATAATAATTATCCTAAATGTTTGATTGTGAGGGGTTATCTGGCTCAAGAATGTATGTATTTTTATTCAATTTATTTATTTGATGTGACCATAAGACATAACCATCCAATGAGAAATTAAGATGACCAGTATGGGTAAATTGATCCCTCATTACAATATCTTATCCAAACAGGAGGTATTGTTGGGTCTTATACATTAGCTACATTGATCCTTGAAGAGTGGGAGATGGCACATCACACAGTCTTTTTTAACTGTGGTTTTTTCGATGACTATATCAAGTAAGTAATTTGAATATTTATATGTTATCTCATATTATGAAATTTCATATATACATTACACTTTTATTATCATTTTATGTAGGTAACATTAACAAATTATAACTAGATTTCATCAATCTTTTCCATTGAGAAAGAGAGAGGCTTTTCATATCCTAGAGTTTCCTTCTTTGTTGAAATCAAAGGTATTACCATTACTTTAATTAGCTTAAAATATAGATATCCATTTAATTTTATTATTCATATATATTTCAGGTGTTGATTTTACCTATTGGATCTATTTCTCAAGAATTAAGAGCATTGGATTTTGGTCTTAATTATTTGGTTCATGAATGCAAATCTTTAATAATCAATGGGTATTAATTTGTTACAACTAATTGAGAAGTGAAAATTAAAACACAACATGATGGAGTTATGTAAACTGCTATAATGGATTGTTATGCCAGTATATCAGATAGCTGGACTCGATATAAAGATTTTTATTATTATGGACTTATTGAGAAAATATTATTATTGGATTACTACTCTCAAGGTACAGTCACTATAATGAAATATAAATTGTTTGATTCAATGAGATGATAGGATACATTTATTGATGACTATGGATTCAGAGTTATTGACATGAGTTGATTCCTTTATACCGATGAACCATACATTTTGGCATCAATGGCTAAACAAGTGTTTTATGTGATAGATCATCTGAGACTTGATTATGGTGTCATTAATGATGTAATAACAAGAAATTTTTTTCATGATTTTGGTGATGAAATTTCCACCATTTACACCCCCATTAGTGTTGCCCAAAATATTACATTTGATGAATCAAATTGTTCCATTGTGAGAGATTATGTTGAACCAAAAGTAGTGGTGGGTAATATATTGAAGCAACCATATATGTTTACTATGCATTCAGTTTACATTGACATGAGTTTCTCAAGTTAGTATTACTTTAATTACTTTAATTATGTTTCAGTTTGGAATGATGTGTTTGTTTTTTGTATTATTTGGTGTCTTTTAATTAAATCATATTTATTTCAATGTAGAAATATTGGATTAAATATATATATTTTTTAAATGTATAACTTGGTAATGTAAGTTTAAAAATTGTGTTAGTCATTTCCTTGTAATCATTTGTATAATTAGTAATTAAAATAAGTCAAATTGGTTCCTCTCATGAATTTTTGACAGATGTAAGTTGTATGAATTATTTGTAAAAACTATTTCTAAATAATTTACGTTTAATTCTTATACATATTATTCCAAATACTACAGAATGTTGAAGGAAGAGACTATTTGATCTCGGTCGATCGGGGAATGAGCATGAGTTTCCTCCATCGCTTCCATCAGTGAGTATAATAATTATAATGTCTTCCTTATACATTAAATATAATTTCATGTTAATATTATTTATCAAATTTTTTAGGGACATCTAGTTCTAGAAGATTTGAATCCTCATCCTACTAGCATGATTCTGAGTAGGGATGCTCCTAGAGCTAAACAGAGAACCTGTCATACATGTTCCCATATTGACCCACCAGTAGAAACCCCCTCCACCACACCTTTACATCCTCCTCTTGAGTCTTCTGGGATATTCTTATACATGTTTCCATAATCATCTCATCTACCCTCTTATTCACATGCCATGTCTTTTCCACCATCAGAGATGATCCCACTGATGCCTCTATCATCTCATTTTGCCTCTTCTTCCCATACCATGACTAAACTACCCCATAGATGTTTGAACCTTTATCGTATCCATGTCTGATGATGTATCCCCCATCATACTACCCATATTCTTCCATGTCTACACCGCCTCTAACTCCTACAATCCTCTCAGCATTTGATGAATCTGTTCCTTCAACTTCCACTCCAATGCATTAAGTCCACCCATAGAAATCTCTAGAACAAACACTTCCTTTAGAGGCTACTGATCCAGGATAGCCCACAGATCCATCACGATCTATTAAGAAGACTGAAAAAGGTTTTTTTATTATAACTATTTCAAATTATATCACTTTATTTTTTTCATGTTGTACCATGACTTAATTCTTCTCCCCCCCTTTTCTTATTTAGTGGGATCTTCTGCTAGGTGACGTGGGCACACTTAGATGAAGGAAGCCTGGAATCACCAGACATAGCTAATGGTGGATTACAATTGATAAAATCATATGGTAGGTCCAAATACAAGGTAGTTTATAAGTTTCATGGCCATTTTGGTTGAGTATCATGATATCATTCCAGTGGAACCAGTGTCATGGAGACATATTAGTAAAGATATTAAGGAAAAAACATGGGATAAAATACGGGTGAGAAAATTTTATAAATTTATGTCTATATTATTCTTGTATTTAAATGAAATAACATGTTCATTGCATAGTCAGTTTAACTTTCCCGATGGAGAAGCTGCTAAAACTGCAAGGTTGATGGATGTTTGGGAGTTATGGTGCTCAAACAAGAATGAGTTGTTTATTAGTTAGAAGAGTGGGGTTCTTACTAACATTGAGGGTGTACCCACATTCCCTGACTGTCCAAAAAGTCAATATAGAAAAATTATTTCACATTAGAAGACAGATGAGTTTAATGTAATCCTAATCATTAATGGTTTTAATGTAAAATTTAATTCATATTACTTATATTGGAATTTTTTAGTGTTTTTTAGAGTAAATCATAAATAATATAGATTCAATGGAATATCTGCACACATTGGGGCACACTATAATGCCCAAGCATGAGAATAACCATGTATGTTAACTGGGTATTGTGATGTTATATAGAATATTCTATTGAAAATATTATTAAATAGACATAGGCTAGATTTTTTTTTCATTTCTCGTATATGGTTGTAATCTATATTTTTGAATTTATCATTTGTAGTAAGCTATATTGGGCATCGAAGGTCGTGTACCTCATGCCAAATTATTTTTCTCCAACAGAAAGAAAAAGGATGGAAGTGTAGTAAATGCATAGACACAAGATAACATTGTAAGGTTTTGTATTTATTTTTTAAATATTTATACAAATTTCATGATTTAATATGTTTATAATTCCAATAGCCTGCCTTGGATGCCCTTGATGATAAGGAGGATGAAAACATTGGTAAACATGATTATTTAAGTTAGGTATTAGGTAAGGAGAACCCGGGGAGAGTACGATGTAGACTAGGGAAAAACATCACACCCTCTAGGTATTGGTCTTCATCGGGCTCCTCTCAAGCCTCTCAGAACACTGTTCTAGAAAACACTCAAGTAGAAGTAGTTGAGGAAAATAAAATAGCTTTAGAGGAGAATGAAAGAAGAAAACAAGAGCATGATAAAAGTAAGATAATGACCAAACAGTTCATGAAATTTATGGAAGTTTTGAGTTAGTCACTTCCATTAGAGTATTATGCTACTTTTAAATCATATATTTCATCAATTCACTCTTTAAATGATGTGTTGTGTGATGCTAATGAGGTTCATAGTGGTGATGAAGGTGGTGGAGATAGAGCTATTACTGGTGGGGAAGTTGTTGATGTTTCTGTTAGTGATGAGGCTGATGATGATGTTTTTGATGATGATGATGAAGGGCAAGGGGATAGGGATTAGGATGTTAGTGATGGGGAGATATTAATCCACTCTATTTTTGACTTGGCAGGGAGACTTGTGCAAGTAATTTAAGAATTTTAATTGAATTATTTTATGGATGAGAATGATTAATTTAACTTTGGTGGTTATTCATGCTATTTTTTGTTTGGGTTTATTGGATGTGACGTGGTGGGAGTGAGCCATCATGTAACTTTGAGTTAGGTAGTGGTATTTTTAATTTTTACTTTTATCTAACACATCATTTTTATCACATTAATGGTTTCCCATACCATTTCTATTTTTATCATATAATATATTTTCATATATCTTTATATTTAGTTCATATAAATAGTAAATGTTATGGATTTGTTTTTATATAGTTATGGATATTATTTTTTCACTTATTTGAGTTCTTGACTCAAAAAAATATGATCAGGTCATATTAAGTTATGGATATTATTTTTTCAAGTATGATTATATTACTAGATAGATCAGTATTCATCTCATTTAATTTATGTTTCATTTTGTTTCATCTTGTTTTTAATTCAATGAGTTTCTACTGCATCTTACATTAATGAAATTTGTGAGAATAAACTAGTTTTTGAAATTTCAGCTGCCAAGAGAGAGAGGGACTTTTATCTCTCTAAGGTTGATTGGTCCTGTGCTTTGAGTTCTATAAAGTAACGGTGGAAAAAGGTAGCAATACCAACAAATTCTCTATGATGTTTCCTTTTCATTTGTTTACCATTAGTTTTAGAGTGTTTCTTGTAATAATTCTTCAGAGACAAAATCATGTAGAAGAATCAGGTAAAACCCCAAATCTTCCTCCTAGTGAATAGGTATTGTACCGAATTCTTCAAACACATCCAATTGCACAGAAAAATATAGAGCACACATTGAGTGTCAAAGGACATTCTAGCTGAGGTGATGTTCTTACTAGTGACATTTCTGGGTTGTTATTGATTTGCAGAAGCTTGTGTGTCTGCATTTTTGTAGGTGTTTGGATAATCTTCACGGTTCATGTTTTCAAAATAGATTACAATCCAATATAAACCAATATATGATATCCAATTTGGGTTTTCTCTTCTAGAAAACTATCACTATTTAATGTTTTTCCACATATTTATCTGGAAACCCCTTTCTATTCTTCCATACAATAAATTTTTAAGAAATAAAGAAGGATCTGTCTATTGATCACTCAATTTTTAGTCATGTTTCTAGAGTTGGGGATACATTAAAGTAACTTTAAAATTCAACCTATGATATGTGAAAGTAAATGCTTTAATTATTGGGGAATAGTTTCAAAGTAAAGACTCTTTGAATAATTATGTGTCATTTTTTGGAATGTATTTGTCATTCTATATCTTTAATGAAGATTTGGACATGTCTAGGGATATGTATGAGTAAAACCCACAAGAATATGTTGCAGGTTTGTACATATTACAATCACATTTTTTTTATATATGCATTCACTATGTATACTAATTTCAAATTCTATAACCCAACTGAGGTTATTAATTGACCATTTACTACACCTAAACTTATTTCAGGTAATGATTTTCATTCAAACTCAACATTAAAGTTTTGATTATTGTTCTTATTCATTTGGGAAGAGCATGGTTGTGGTTAATGGAGGGGGGAGTGGAACCACAAAAACATGATGCGATTTCATAGCCACATCTAGTGAGGGAACAAATTTTAAATGTTTCTTATTGCATCATAGATCCCCCTACTTGGAGTGAGCCTCCATCTCTTCATTAAAAAATCTCTATATTCACATTCTATATATAAATTAATTTAATGAATATTTTACATGTTAGTTGGAACCCTCTTCCCATTATATCTCCATTGTTGAATTCATGAGCTTCTATTTATCTCAATGTTCTCTAAAATCTTCTTTTTATTAATTTTAAAATCCTTTAACATATAAAGATAGGTGTAGTATGAACTTTTAGAAAATGCAAAATGACACAAGGAATAAGATTTCATAAATGACATCATATTAGTAAAACAACATGCACTGCCTAAATGTGATCAATGTAGCTCACACATGAGACTTAAATAAAAAAGTATCTCTAGAGACCAAATATTCAAAAAATATTTTATTTTCTAGCTAATATAAATCCTTTTAGTTTATCTATATATATTTCTTCATCTAAATCATTGTTTTATAATTCTATTTGAATATCTATTTGGTGAATGTAAAAATTATATATTAATGAAAAAATCAATAAGAAATAAAATAGTATTAGTCCTAGCCACATGATCTTAGGTACCGGGGGGCTGAAGGTGGCTGGGGAGAAAGGGGGTGTTGGGTGGAGGAAGGGTGGGTGGGCTATAGGTGGCTAGGGAGAAGGGCAGTGCTTGGTGGAGGGGAGGGGGGATGCGGGTGTTTGGGGATAAAGGGGGTATTAGGTAGAGGGAGGGGGCGAAGATGGTTGGGGAGAAGGGTGGGGGTGTTAGGTGGAGGAAAGGGTGTGGGGGTGAGATGTAGGTAGTGGGGAGAAGGGGGTGTTGGGTAGAGGGAAGGGGGGCTTTGGGTGGCTAGGAAGAAAGGGGGTTTTGGGTGGAGGGAAGGGGGGTTCTGGTGGTTGGGGAGAAGGGGGTGCTGGGTAGAGGGGGGTTGTAGGTGGCTAGGGATAAGGGGGTTCTAGGTGGATGGGGATTTTAGGTGGATGGGGAGAAAGGGGGTGCTGGGTGGAGGTAAGTTGGGGTGCCGGTAGTTGGGGAGAAGTGGGTTCTAGGTGGAGGGATGGAGGGATATAGATGGATGGGGAGAAGGGGTGATGGGTGGAGGGAAGGGGTGGGGGCTGTAGGTGGTTGGGGAGAAGGGGGTGTTGGGTGGAGGGAAAGGGGTGCATGTGGTTGGGGAGAAGGGGGTATAGTTGGAGGTAATGGTGGATGAAAAAAGAAACATATACACATGTTTCATGGTAAAACACACATCGTGTGTTCAAAAAAAGTGAATTGAAAACTTCATTAACATTCTTCAATAGAGTTTATGCATGTGATTAGAGTAGTTGTAAGAAATTTTAATTTCATCAATATAGATGATACTCTAATATGGAAATCAAAAATTAATTTTATACTCACTTTAGATCATTACTACTTCAATATAACAAATGGGAGTGGTCATGTATGGATTGGTAGGCTGAAAAAATTATAGAATATCCCTTACTGAATCATGCTTATTTGGATACTGGCCTATTCTAAACTATCGGTCGACTCTTGTCTTCACATGGTTGGAATTTATCTATTCTCTCAATGAATCTTATGTCATCACCACAAGGAAGACCTCAATATTTTTATTTATGAGCTATTCCACTACTTCATCACTTGGGAATGCAATTTTAGATGCTTTTGATGTGCAGCCTCCTCAGACTAGTTTTTTTACAAGAACACTTTAAACTTTTTTTCTAGATCTATCTATCTCTATTGCTCCACAATTTACTCAAAGTGTTTTGGGTTGATATTGTTCACTTTAATTGGTCTGGTCAGAATAAATGGGTCCATGAGATGGCCACCTTTAACATTCAAATGGCTCTATCATGAATCATATTTTCTATGAGGAATCAAAACACTTTTCAACATAGCTAGTACAGCAACTCGATGCATGATTTATCTTTTCTGAAACACCATATAATAGCTAGTAAGTTTCATCCCCTCAAGAAATATTGAAGTCATATAAAACAATACATTTATTAGATGGATCAAATTCAATTTGGATGAAGCATCCAGAGGAACCCATGACCTTTGGGTTGTGGAGAAGTCGTTATAAGTCACAATGAAGATATCATGGGTTTAATTTATAATCCCTATCAAATTACTTCATCATTAGAGGATGAAATTCTTGGTTTATTATTGTGTTTGATATATAAAAGTAGAAATTATTGAACAATATTTTCCCTTTTTTGACTATAATTTTTGAAACCATTTTTGTTATTGATGTCGACTGTTGTGTTTATTTGCAATTGGAGTGTGAATTGTTGAAACCATTTTTTCTACTATTATTTTTGGTTTGTGTAACTAGTTTGTGTATTTTTAGGAGAAGGATGAATATACCCATGGTTTACAAAACTGTGGGTATATTATGTTGGTTATGATAATCTATATCCACAATTTAATAAGATGTGGGTGTATTATGGCTATTGTGATAATCTATACCCATGGTACTGTAAACTGTGGGTATAGCTATACACCGATGGTTTAAATAGAACTGTGGGTATTGTGGAATTCTTCAAGGATATGCCCATAGTTTCTTTAGAACCATGGGTATAACTCTATATTAATATCTCGGTAGCCCATGGTTCTAGGGTCTATACCCATAGTTCCAAACTGTGGGTATAGGTATGTTTTTCAATAGTGAATCAACAAGGTTTTACAAGTAATGGTAAAATAGCTAATAATGAAGAGACTAAAAATGGAAAATAAAATGGAGATATTAAGAATAATATGGTGAATCCTAGTTGATGGTTTAAGAATTAATTGGAATGATTAATGTGATAGTTTTTTTATTCATGAATTATTTTATAGGATTATTTTTACAATGGAATTTAAGTTATAATAATTATTAAATGTATAAGGATTGTACTACCATAATTGTTCTTTAAGGATTTGAGAAACTATGTTGAATGGTACCAATGACCAAGAAAAGTGATTTAGTGACAAGTTTAACTTCTTTTAAAACACATGATTTAGGGAAGATAACTATTAATATATGTTATATGTTGAGATAATAATGATAAAGTGTTGTTTATGGGATATTATTGGTGACATAGAAATTAGTTAGTGATTTTATGGTTTATGTTGTCTTTATAGGAGTTTACTGAATGTTTGGATTTATGGAATATATTCGACAATTAGAGACTTTATTTTTGGAATCATTCATGTTTTCATTAAGGTTTTATAGTGATAGATCTATTCACATATTTTGAATATGAAATTAAGATACACTTTATATTATCTAGGGAATATAATCTTGATTTGGTGACATTCCATTTAAATTTGGCCAGACATATTTTTGATGATTCTTAAGGTTAACTATTTATGGAATGGATTAAGATGAACTTTGGTTTTTATTATATAAATTTTTATAACCATTTTGTTTTTTATAAATATAGGAGGAATATATTGTGACTATTTTATAGATCTTATGATCTATTAAAAGTTAATTTTAGTGGTTTGGGAATAAATAATTCATTTTTAGATATTCATTTCTTAGAGTAATAGGTCAAGTGTATATTCACCAAATTACAATGAAAGGATAGAATTATGGTTATGAAATAGAAATATATTGAGTAAGTATATTTCCTTATATTCATTGTCAGTAAATTAATTCATCAACTCTAGGAAAAGGATATTGAAACAAAAATGTTATCATAATACCTTAATTTCTAATGAACTAATGGTATTTTCAGCCTTTAAAAATTTAAAATTTTGAGGTCCTTAACTTTCCATTGAGAACTCACTTTCTTGTGATTAATGATATCTATCACTCTCTATAATTATTTCTACTTTTATTTAAGGTCCATATATTCCATTCTCACCAATTTTATTCTACATGTAAACCTAGTTATGTGTCATTATATAGGAACTTTTTAATTCCATTTCTCTATTATAAAGTGGATGTTTTATTAACCCCTTTTAGGATGAGGGTTTCCAGTAATAGTTTTTTCAAATTTAAAACCCTAGATTATTAGGATCAAGATTAAATTTTGTGCACACAATTTATTTAAGGGGGTATAATGTAACTCCTTGATATTTTAAAATAGGAACAACATGTTCTATAACATGTATGACACACAATCATTATGATTCTTATTCATCCTTTCACATTAAATCAAAATAAGTCCACCTTATATGAGAAAATAAAACGTATTATCATGCTCACCTGTCTTATTATTTTCAAACATAAATAAATCTAAATTTAATTTCAATTTAAAGCATCATTGGGGTCGTCACTTAATTCCACAATATAAGATTCCAATTTTCAGGATGTTGTACTAGCCTGATTAACAATATATCTACTCCACCAATGTAAATGTTATCCTTGTATTGTATTAAGTGGGAATCAAATCCGAATCTCACAATAAAGTTAAAGGTTCTTATAATGTATAGCTATGTTATTCACTTTTCAACAAAAATTCCATATTTTACTATTAATCTAAATAAACACCATCAATTTTTGTTTCATTTTGAGATAATTTCAATGTGTGATCTTACCACATATGAATAATGTATCAATAAATACTCTAAGTCTATTAAGTTAAAACCCAGTGTATGAAACATGAAATAACTCTTATAATATCACCATTTCCCATTGCACTCACCAACTTTCATAAGATACATATAGTTACGCTTTTTAGCTTCTACAAAGAAACTCCTCTTGTGAACTCAGACACACCATTACAATAAAATTATTAAAAAAAATATTGCATAAAGTTCAAGTAAAATCATATATCATCATTAAATATCTTCTCTAAACCCCAATACATATTTTAATTTTTAAAATTGATATAAATATGTTGAAATTGATTATTAATTTCATATATTGGGTAAATTTCCTTGGTTGATAAGAACACCACTTTTGGATCTATATATCTAAACTTCAACTAAAATTATCAGTATTATAGATAAATATAAGAAATAATATTCCACATGATAGTCATCCAATTCAAGTATGGTATTTATATCTTGAAAATATTCAGATGTTATCACATGTTATCATAAAATAGATAAATCATGAAAATCATTTTTTTTGTTTCTTCTCTATCAAGGTATCAACTTCAATCTTCATGGTATGATTACATTTAATATTTTATGCTCATGAAACCAAAACCATATTTGGATGTTTATACCACTTATGATACCAATTTTAATTGCTCCAATATTTCTTTTTTTCATTATTTACTCCATATCAACCTCTAATAAGATACCACTCATTTATATTTTACTACTCCATTAATTGTAACTTTGGAACATGCCTCAATACCACTTTTAACCTTCAATGTCACTTACCAATGTATCATATCTCTCCTCAACCTAAAACTCATTAAAAATATATTTTGTATTTAAATTCATTGGTAGAGGGGAATATAAGCATTCCTCAATTAGAGAAATATTGTGAGTCACTATATACCATTGACTTCCCTTTATCTATTAATTTTTAATCTATATTCCGATATAATATGGCTTTACATACACTAAATTAGGCCTTTTATTTTCATCATGGACCAAATCACATGATTTTATTCCCATCACACTCTTACTAAAAATGTTCTCTTAGAACATAACTATATGTACTTTTCTTTTCCAAACATTCTTACTACCATGTTCTTCCCTGAAAAAATCATTAAGATTTTTAACACCAACATTTATTTGAGATGATTATTTCATAAGATAATTTTTAGTTTTAATAACATCTACACTCAATTATTATTTCCAAATCATATTTATATCATTCTTGGAAATTTTTTCAAACAATATATTCTAAAATCCACTTAAAACCTCTTTCATCGTGATGCTATTATTTAACTATCCTATGAAATTTATTTATCAAAATAATTGATTTATCACTAAAATAAATCCATATTTATCTTTGTACATGAATTAATATTATCTTTAAATTCCCACTAAATACACGGTTATCATAGTAAGAATGTTTAAATTTGAATCTATACTTTCACTTTGGTGGTTGGTGACTTCATTTTGTTAATTTTTCATCAATTTCAGAATATGATATATATTTAAATGCTTTATTGCAATAAATTTAAGTATTTACATGCATTATATAGTAAAATATCATGTCTTCATACCTTATTTCAGAGCTCATTCCTTTATCCTTACTTATTTTTAGGATCTTTTTTAAATTTTTTCTACCAAATCCACATTTTATCCTTTTCTATAGAACTCCCAAATTTCACTTCATCACATTCCTTAGAGGGGTTCTGTCATAGAAATATAATTTTTTTCCCATGGCACATAGAAATTTTGAAATATCTATTATTTAATACACATATAATTATATATAATAATTTCTCTTTATATCAATATTCAATTCTAAAGGATAATCAAGAAAAAATGAAATACATATTTTACTATAGTATTTCACTTTGAATTCAACTATTCTACTTGATTATTGACCATTAATAAATAATATTCTAGTTTTTGGATCATATCATGGGGATAATTAATTGAGAAAATATTTTCATCATTTTTCATTTGTTTTTCAAAGATTTAATCCCTTAAAAATTAAAAATTTGAGCTGATTTGTATTATTTTTTGATTTTTGGTGAATTTAGGGCTAAAGTGTGAAAATTTATTAATTATGGAATTTTAACATTTTTTTATCACTTATATATTTCAAGAATATCCTTTTCATTATTTATTCAAATAGAGTGATTTTTTTAGGTTTAATTCTTATGTGGGATGAAATTTATTATTCTAGACCTAAATATCATTCAAACTTTAACATGTACACAAAACCAATCATGTTTAAAAATATTTATGCCTCATACAATGAAACCCTCCTCATTAAAATAGGTGTATCTTGGAATATAGACCTCCAAATGAGGTGATTATTATTGAAAAATTAAATAGGACTCAAAGTTTCATGTGTAAGTTAAATTTCATGTATAAATTTGTTGATTAATGAGACCATTGAATGCACTAAAGTGGATGAAGTTGAAGGGCCTCTTCATCCAGAAAAAAATATGATTTAGTAATTCAGGAATAACTTTTCTTACACATGTAAAAAATGAATATAAAATTTTATAGTCGATATAAATATTAATTATGGAAAATATTTGAGAAGAAACCTTAGCAATTTTCTACTTTATAGGGGATGAAACGGAGAAAAAATTTGGTGGATAAATTCTGGAGGATAAATTATCTAATTTTCTTTTTCCCTATTTTTTCTTCTTAATTTTTTTAATTCCTTATTCTATCCCAATCTTCTTAACAACCCTAAATTTTAATTATTATGCTTTGATTTATTAATCATAGGTGAAACTCCAAGAAGAATAATTTCACAAGGATCATGAATCCTGATTGTAAAGGATTAGTGAAAAAATGAAAAGCTTAGAGAGAAAATATAGTGGATAGATAAATATGTACATGCATCCCAAGAGTAGCTGTTAGAGTCAAAACAAGAACCATAACTAGAAAATATGGTGGAGGAAGTATGCATACTCTTCATTAAAGTTGAAGAACTCGAGGAGGCCTTGATAGAATTAATATGAGATCCATTCTTCTCAAATTAATGAATGTTTAGGGATATTTATGAAGAAATATTTTCTTTCTGAAGTATGAATGGGAGATCAACAAGATCTGGATGACTTATAGAATAAATATGAGGTGAAATATGATCTATCCATCCATAAAATCATAGAATATCTAGAAACTTTGTATCTCTCCACATATATGGAAAAATAAGAAACCACTCAAGTGGTGGAATGTGAATAAAATATGAAGGATCCTTAATACCTACCTATATCCAATGAAATAAAACTCCAAGAATCACTTCCGGATAAGAATGTAATTGAGTTCAATCCAATTAAGAGAGATAATGTTTTTTTAAATCTTTTCATTCTGATTTTATTGAAGCTAAATTGAGTATTAACTCTCATTGTTTTAATTTTTCATACTCTACCAACACTTTTATTTACTTGGAGGATGAAGAAGAATAAAAAGTTGATTCACCTGATGAGTAACACCTAGATCTCTCTAAACTTGTTGAACATTTATTAATGGGAGTAAATGAGGAGATAAAGTTTCATTGATCTAGGAAACCAAGACACAATATGATTACTTTAAAGAAGAATAATTTGATATTGAATCTTCATGTTTTAATTTTATTCAAATATAATTACACTCTGAATTACTCTTTAACTATTCTGTTTATATATAATCCCTTGAAAAATAAATAGAGAATGAATAGGAGTTTGTTCAAGTGGAAACCAATAAAGAGGACTCATTATTTATCCTATACCCAAAATTTATGTTTAATATCATTAAAATGTGGGTGTATTTTCTATAATCTATCTATGGAGTGTTTTATAAAATTGAATAAGTGAAAGTGGGAAAGAATAAGTGCTAGTTGATCATCTCAATGATAATCAACCCACCATCAGATTGGCCAAAACCCACTGAAACTACCCATCTAGAGTTATTCAAAACCCAATACCAACTTGGGGGTAAAATATATATATATATATATATATATATATTTTATTTCACTTTATCATTTTTTTTTATTTCAATAAATTAAATATGTATTATTTTATTCTTTTTATTATCGTCTTTAAATGAGCAACACTTAAGAGATTAACTCAGTGATGCATTGCTAATAAGTCATGTTTTATCTCTCCTTTACACTAACTTTCTTACTACGATTAAATTAAAAAAATTATTACATGTTAAATATACTTGAATGAATTAAGGACACTACATCATTTAAATGTGGGGGAAGTAAACTCTATATTTCATGATTCTTAAATTTATTTTTTCCTTTTTTTTTCAAAAAAACATCTGTTTCAAATTTTTGTGTGTTTAGTTTTCAATTTTTTTGTGTTTTAGAAACTTATGATATCTAATGATTATCTTTTCCATTTGTTAAACCCATGTAAATGAGTGAACTAATTTATACCATGAAACTAAACATAAATGAATATTGAAAATGACTTTGTTTCATGTTCAAAACTATTGGAATTTCATGAAAAGTACTCTAATTTTTGAATCTCATGCCACATATCACTTTCTTTATCTTTGAAATTACTTTCCTGTGAGGATTCTAATCCTTTTTTTCATATTCTATTATAAATTCACCTCATTTATTGGGATAACCAAACTATACATTCTTTAACCAAGAATTTATTTTTTCTTATAAAACTTGAGGGTTTAAGGTACTTGTGTTTTAAATGATTGAGGCATTTATTTGGTTTTAAATCCCCCTTTTCAAGAAAATAATTTTTATTTTGGACTTTATTATACATTTAATCTATATATACCTTATAATACATGATCATCATGTTATGGTATTCACATTACAAGACAATTTCCCTTATCCAACCTTCTCTTAAAGTGAATTTTCCTGATCAAGTTAAACATAAGTGTGGAGGGAAGCTGTTCTGTGGTGTGATACATAATTTGGTACTACATTGGGTGGAAAATAAAATACATAAAAGAATATTTTGATGATAAAAAAATTCATTCTATTGAAATATTTTCCCTTCTAGAGCTTTCATGATAAAAGAAGTTGTGCCTTTCTAGAGCTTCCAAAGGAGAAAGAAAGTTCTTCCAGTCTAGATCTTTCAAAAAAAAGGAAAAGATAAATGTTAATTTTCTGATAAAATGTTGTTTTTTTGGGATGTACATGATATTTTCCAATTTTTATTAGATCATATTATCTTCTATTGGGGTGAGGAGGAGACCATACTTGAGTGACAATTAGAATCATGTAATTTTTATTCAAAAAGAACCAAGCCCTCTTTATTCGACCTTCAAATGTTTGACATATAAATCCTACCAAACAAAAGCTAGTAAGAAACCCAAAAAAATTAAACATGATAAAAAAATTTACATGAATCTTATGAGGAAGAGATGTAGGAATTTATTAATTCTATGGTGACTCTTTCAAGGGTTTTCATGAGAAAATCCTTATTGAAAATTGACATTTTTGAGATGAGATAAAATTCATGTGAGGTAGGTTTTTTTGTGTATATGGTAATAGAAATAAAAATTAAATATATTTAATGATATGAATGGATAAATTTAAATAATTATTTTTTAGGAAGCATGATATATTTTGTTTCTTGTTGTCAAATTGGTTGATCTCATGGGTATGTGTTTTGAATTTGATTTGATTTGACTTTGATTCTTACTTGTCCTAGAGTCTCAGTGTTAAGTATAAGGAAATTGATACAACTAATATGTTAATAATTTTTAATATATTTTTTAATTATTTAGTACCTACAAATTTAAAAATGTGTGCTAATTTGAATCAATTTGGGTTTTTGGAAATTTATTTGCTAAAATGTAAAAATTGCTTAATACTAAAATTTTAAAATTTTTATAACACATATGTATTTAGAGCATAAATTTTTAAATATTTATCCAAATATAGTGATTATTATATTAGTCTTCATATATCCATTTCCATAAACATATTATTCTATACCTAGAACCTATTCATACTTGAATAGGCCTAAACAAATCAATCAAGTTTAATAATATTTCTGACCAAAAGAAATGACCACTCCTCATTAAATGAGCTATAACTCCGGATACAAAACTCTAAATGATGTGATTATAGATTTAAATTAAATACTACTTGATTTATCTTACAAAAATTAAATTCCATGAGTAAATTTTCTAATTAATATAGCCTTTTATCACACCATGTCAGAGGAAGATGAAGGGTCTCTTTATCCAGAAAAAGTTTGATTGAGTAATTCTAAAATAAATATTGTTACACATTTCCAAATGAAATTAAATTTTTATGGTCAACATAAAAGTAAATTTAGAAAAAAAATTAAGAAAAAAATTTGGTTATTTTAAGATTTCTAGGGTCATAAATGGTTTAAACTTCTAGTGGATAGATTTTAGTGGAGAAATTTTTTGGTTTTATTTTTCCCTATTTTATTCTTCTTAAGTTTTTGTCATGTATTTTTCTTTCTATTTATTCTTGGAGAAACATAATATAGAGGGTTAAAATTATAAGTTATTGGGGAAATTGATTTTTTTTAATACTTGAGTTCTTTCACCTCATATAATAAAACTATTTTATCTCTTATGAAAAGTTGATTTAAATTTATAATAGTGTTTTTTATTATAAAGTATGGTCATATTTTATTTTATATTCTATTTTTTTATTGATTTATTCAATGATAATTATCTTCTTATGCTATTTTCTTATTTATATATGATGAAATACACCAGTACTTAGTGTTTAATTACTCATAAATCATCAGTACATGTGGGAGGGGTAGTGGATATTATTGATTGTTTGGGATAAACAAGACCTGGTCGGGTATTTACTAAGTTAATTAAGGGTATCCACTAAAACTATCTCACACATAGGAAGAGGAGTATAATGATATATTATCTGGGAAAGTTTTAATCACACCATATCCATTTTACCTATGGAGTTAGAGGAAATGATTGTCGAATATCACTTTAATTGTATTAGTAGAAGATGATTGGATAAATTGGAACTATGATACCATTAAAATATAAAAACTGAACCTGAAATTATCATCCTTATCATATAATAGTTTCTAATATCTTTCTTAATTATTTATTTTGTTTCATTTCTTATTTTTTTTTTCTAAATCAAACAATTTAAAAAAACACCCCATATTTCCTCTAATTAGATGTGACAACTTGATTGGTGTTCTCTCCTCTCTAGAGACAACCTAGGTTAACCACTAAAATACATTTTTAATATAGAAAATAATTGTTTTTTCCACACAACATGATATTCAGGTGTAAATAACTCATATCTTCATTGAGTCACATCCCACAAGACATATCATCCTCCAATAGATGAGAAATTATATCCAACATGTCATTTTCTATTTTATATTTGAGTTCTTCTGAGCAATGGAATCTTCAAGGATTTCCTTTTCATACTTTACACTTCAAGTATTCTTGAAAAAAATATTTGTTTAGTAAGATCATATTTCTTATCCCTCATGATTTGAACATCTATTGAGTCAAGGACATTCTCCTTGTAACCATCTTCTAGATTTTGTACTGTGGAATAAATATTCTAAAATTTCTTAGAGTGGGAATCATTATTTTCCCCTATATTAGTATACACTTAATATTGACTCTTTTTTAAGATTTTCATCTTTTCAAATTCAATTTTTAGTTCATTTAAATGGATCTATTGAGACTTATTATCCTATTTCAACTTCATGTTTTCTACTTGAATATTTTAATATATATCTTAAAATAAGTGGGTAGATTCTACATCTAGAACTCTTGATATCTATTCGTCATAAGTAAATCCAATATCACTTGCGATATTAGGGTAATTTTTCAATCATATATCATAATTGAATAAATTAATAGATTCACAATTATAATTATTTATACATTCCATTAAAAATCTATAGGATTAATCCATCTAAGAATTTTTTTTACCAAAAATCATTTAATTATGTGGAATTATATTATAGTTATTCTTATTCCTCAAATTATTTATATATTTTTTAGAATAAGAAAATTTTCATGGTATAATTAAACTAGACTCAGAAAACCAATCAAATAAATTCAAATGAAAATAAAATTATTAAATAGAACCTACACCTTAATACTAGTTATTCAACCCATATGGGAATTTAGTGAGAGTTACACTTAGTGGTCCTGAATCGGGGTATGAAACTCATTATAACATAATCAATATTTATTCAAACTCTCACTGCACAATACGATGTTTACCTCATAGTTAGTAGTGTTATACTGACTAAAAATTTAAATTTTTATTATTCAAACACTTTTGAGGAAAAAGTGAGAAACCATACAAGACACCAAGACTTAAAACAACATATCACCATGGAACAAAATTTTTAGGCCAAACATCAAGCCATCACAGAAGAGCCCCTACCTAGAATCAAAGACAATAAGATCAGCTTCCTCCTACTCCTCGCTGCCATAAAACTATCCCATGCATGAATGCATGAGCCTGGAACCGATGGAAAATCCATACTTAGTAGTGTTATACATTGGTTATTCTAAAAATAATGATAGTCTATTTTTACCCTCCAGGTATTTATCCCTTAATTATCTTTTTTCAATCATTACATTACCCACACTCCCCAATTTATGATTTGAATAATATAATAAATGAATTCCCATAAAACACAAGTATTTTAAATGGTTCACCCAAACTATTATAATCCAAGTATCATATAGTTGGTAGTGTTTAGATGCACTAAAATTTACTAAACTCTCTATTTGTGTATGAGTTTGTACTGGGGAACTCTTACCCTATGATCACTCCCCTTACAAGGTTATATAATGTTTCTATACCTCTTAATAAAATATCCATTAACCCCTATCTCTTACTCACTTATTCAGTAAAATATTACCACATTGTCAAGAAATCAAATACAAAACAACTTCAATGTTGCTATTTCACCATGTATGGGTGAGTGACTTTGATCTCCAAGTTATTTCTTTATATATTTTCTATGAATATATCCATGAACAACTTTATAACATTTCCATGAGTCATCATGAAAAATCTTTTGTATACATTGACAATATCTTCACTAAGTGTCAATCTTCCTTAATTTTTCTCTCTTATATATAATCTTAGATATATCAATATAAACCTATTTCTTCTTAACATCACATAGAAGTGAAAACCATTAAGTTATAGTGATAGATATATCTATAATTCTAAATAATAATTTTCTCAATTCCTAGTGAAATTATCCTTGTTTCCCTCATTAAATATATCAAATACTCCACAATTAAATGGGAATGTTTATTCAATATTCATCACTGAATCTTATCCATGTTCCTGGATTGAATCCCCTTATTTCCTTCATGAAATATTGGATATATAAATATGGAATATTACTAAGCCAAAATCATCATTGTGTTCCCACAATTTTCATTGATTGACCTTCATATTCTTTTGAAATCTTGACCATATACTTTGACCTCCATGTTCACCTCAATGGCATGTCATCTTCCTTTGGGTCATGTAATAAATATCTTCTATTTTTCACATATCTAACCCACAAAATACATTGTGATAAAATCCTCATGGATCCTTCTTAGTTATTAAACCATGGCATAGCTCTATTCATCATGTCATGATCCAATCAACTAGATATTAATATCTCATACCCTAATATTCTTAGTGTACCATTCATTGCATGATATATTTATCATGTAATTATTATAATCCTTGATCTAGTTTAGGTTCCATTCCATTAAAGGAATTATTCTTATTTATTCTCATCATGGAATAGATTTTCCACACACAATTTGGCCAAATATTCATCTCCCAGTTACTTTTATTCATGCAAGTAAAGCTTCAACATTGACTAAATTTCTTAGTTGTGGCCTATATTAATTTTCTATATTGGTTTGATGACCCTTATTATCAAAGTGAGGTTATTTTTATTTAATGAATTTATCTTCCTTTTTCCCTTGTAATTCATACGCATTTGACTGTATGACCTTTACATATATAGGGTGATGGTTATTTATACATTTCTATATTCAGTTTTTTTTTGAAATCTTGTGACATGTATATAATAGAGAGACTCTAGGAATTTTCCATATTCTAACATTTATTACTAGATTACTATTATTTATAGGTATATTTACCTTTAAGTATTCACATACTTTTACATTTATTCAGTTTGTACATACTCAGTTACCCTTATATATTTCATTAGTGACCTTACATAATAAGGGTGTTTCTCCATGATTTTTCCATTTTCCACTATTCTTGAAGAGAAAAATTTATGCATAAAGCACAATGAATCATATTCCATGACTCATGTACTCACCCCTTATTATCTTACCTTTCCAAACTATTACCTTCATAACTCTAACACCTCTTCCAAATCATTGAAATATATATCATGAACTCTATAATAACTTTCAAACCTATAATATTCCTTCAGAAAATCTATAGGTTCCTAATTTGAATAATATCTAGACCTTATTCACTTCCAATTTTAGAAAACATTTGTAATATCTATAGCTTCACATTTTTTAAACACAAAAAAATTTGGTACCATAAACTTATCCTTCTATAATAATGTCTATAATGACATCTTCAGTGGTTAATATAACCCTACTTCATTACTTTTGTTTCCAATAAATCTATCACTTCAACTTCACCATTAGGATTTAAATAACATAACACTGTATTGAATTAAATTATCTCATTCACAATGCACAATATCATGATTAATGATAATGAAACTATAGTTTAAAACCATTTGAGAAGTAACATCAGATTTTAATATCTTTTAGGAAATCATGGGGTGAGGGCTATTACAATGATATTGGGATCAATATATCACATGGATTATAACAAAATCAAAAACCCATATTTTTTGATGTCATGGTTTATTTCCATGATACATGGTGTTTCACTTATACTAGGTAAATGAGGCATAAAATTTTATCTTGGTAAAAATGAATAACATTTACATTAATCATATATTATAAGGTTTTGAAAATTATCATTGATAATGAGTTATATATTTTAAATATATTTAAGTGGGAATATCATGAAGTTTTCCATCATATGATAAATATGTTAATAATATGGTTTAAGAATATATGATAATGTCTATTATGTTGTTTCATTAAAAATTATGTGGTACATAATATTATTTCATGTAGTTTGAGTAAATATAACTAGGACCGCAAAGTGAAATGTTTCTAAAAACATCTTGAGTGTGTGGATTATGTATGAATATATCTGATTCATAATTTTTAGTGATAAGATAGTGAAATAATTTTAAGTTACATGAATAAATAAATTTTTCATTTGTGATAATGGTGTTTGTACTTGAGTAACCCTGTGAGACCTCAATATAGCTAGGTGATGGTGTGAGGATTACACTAAGAATTAATTCTAGGAATATAAATATTTAATTTAATAGACACACTAGAATATTCGATGAGGTATAATGGAATGGTATCTTCAACATAAAGGTACCTTATATTAAATGGGTTACATGATTTATCATGCCTTGAGTACCCATCGTATAAAGAAGAGCATCATGGGGGCATAATATATAGAAATGTGAAAAATGAAATAATAATGAGAGTGAAATTGTAAGAGAAGTGGAAATTGTTAACGATACCCTCAAGGTTCTAAGAATTTAAAAAAATTAATTTATTAATGTAATTAGTATAACCTATGAAAATTTGAAACACAACAATAAAGTAGGTCTCCTTAGTGAAGGATGAGGTCTTGTAAATTGGGACATAGTGAGGCATGAGAGCTAGTTGCGACATTAGTTCTAGGTAAAATCTCCTTTAATTGATGAGGGAATTATGAGAATATCCATTTCTAAACCTACATAAGAATTTTACTTAAATTAATACCTTCATCAATGTTTAAATTTATGACCCTAACAAAATATCCCTTATCAAAGGTATTAATCATAAAACTATTGGATAACCAAAATTTATCCCTCTTCTCCCTTCTCCCTTAGGTTTTGATTCTTAAATCAGTAATGGTAGTTCATAAGGTGATTTTATAGGTGTTTCATACTAATACATGGTTGTTTTTATCTCATTTTTCATTCATATATTAGTGTATTTTTTCATGTCTTAGAAAGTCAAGTCAAACAATTTATTTATAATCAAAGGAACTATAGTTTCCAATCATTGACATTGGTGTGTGATAAGACATGATCATAGTTTGAACTATGATTCACATTTTGTTTGATAAGAATTAACCTTATCACACAGTATGATTTATGTTTGGTATATTGATCCTTCACCATATAGTGCATTATACCTCCAAAATTTTATGAACTTCTTTTAAAAAAATGACTATAAATTTTAATATGGTAATTTTTTTCCTCTTTGAGATTAAAAATTGAATCTAACAAAATAATTTACCCCATGGATACTAGGAATAAACATATAAAATAAGTATATAAATATTTTACAATTATATCTTTATATAAAATATGTGGATAATATTTTCTTCAATGACAGATAGAATCTATGAACTACTCCTAACAAAATGATTTCACTAAAACATCACTAAATATGAAAATATTTAAAAAAAACAATATTCCCCATTTTTTAAGAAATGAGAATATATATAGATATATAATTATCATCTTATTCATGGAGTGAGATAATCAAATAGTTTAACTCGACATAGGTAATCTGTGTGAGGATATTTTCATAGTCATCATAGAAAAGTATATGGTATAAGTTTTGGTGCCTATAACCCCCCCCCCCCCCAGAATAGGATTCATTGAAATAAAGGAAAATAATTTTGAGTGATGTTATAGGACTTTTTTGTATTCCTTACACAAACAAACAAGTTAAGATATTCTTATGGAGCCTACCTTTAACTGAGAGTGGGTTAAGACATTATTTCTGAAACTGATTATGCTTAGTTTTGAATCTCATTTCACTATGTTCCTAGAGTTGAATCTGTAGAAATATTATCTCTATGATGAGTATCTTAAATCAAGGATTTTATTCATACTAACACATAACCATGTATAATGAGTAATAATAGTGAGACAATAAGTGTTTTCTTTGAGACGGGAATGATTCATGAGTGTATAACACCAGCCAAAATGTCCTGAAGGCCTTCATTTTTATCCATTTTTGATAATCCCCATTTTAAGGTTTAAAGGAAAACCCTTGAAATTATTGGACGCAAAGGTATTATAGGAATTTATTCATTACAGACTATGAGTACGTAAAACTACCCCTCCCTAGCATCTACATAATGATCAACTCTCCACCTTTGTATGGTTATACGGCTAGCTATCTTGTGCAGAGGTGAACAGACCCAGTACCAATGTAAAATTCCATACCCTCTCATTATTCCAAATCTAATATCTCTACTCTGGTGAATTCTCCTTACTATAAATCCTCTTCTGGGGCTTGTTACTTGTAGAATCTATCTAGTAGCATCTATACATCAAGTGACCCGAAGACCTTGAGGTGTCCTGAAGGCCTTAAGGTGGCCCAAAAGCCTTACTGACTTGAAGGCCTGGGTGTCCCAAAGGCCTTAAGGACTCCAAACCCAAACTGGTGGCCCAAATGTGAATATTTTTGGCTGCTACAGTACAGAACATTACTTTATACTATGCCTACTACGGTTCCTCTACAGTAACTTAGAATTATGCCTCTTCCTAGAATTGAACCTGGCATGGTGGATGCACTTGGAAAGTCCTCACCAACCAGGCTTAGGCTTATGTGCAGTGTGTAACACAATGGTATTTAAATTCACTACAAATAATGATTTAGTAATTTTTTAAAATAATTGTTCAAAAATTTTGAGTTATTGATGGAAAATATTTAAATATTAATTATCTTTGAGGTATATACTCTTAGGTAGGTATATGAAAGATATATTATATCTAAGTATTCCATCATCATAAACTAAGGTTAGTCTAAAGGATTAAATACATGGATTTTATTTCCTCTAGAATGTTTCTAATTGGATGGATATAGGTGGTCCATATTTTGGGTGCAGGTGCCATCATCACGAACAACATAATGATGAACTATGTAATGTAGTAATATATCCTCCCTGTTGATACTTTTAAATCATTTATATATGTTTAGTATTATTCTTTGTTATTAATATACATAACAATATTTCCTAATGTGATCTTATATTGATAATATTTTAGAGGTTTTTTAAAAGAGTATTTATTAATAATTTGGGTAATTTTTAAGAAATTTAATACATTTCATTCCATAAAAGTTTTTTCACCACATGACCAGGGTGAGGATAAAATATTGGTTAAAGAATATTAAAGTCACAACTATGACCTCGAGCTACACACCATGAAAGGGAATGAGAATATGAAAATAATTGAAATAATGTGATCTCTGTTCTAGGAAAGTAAAATAAAGGTATAACCTAAGATCTTGGAAAATATAAAATGGTATAACCACTAGCCATCCATATAGTTCAAGGCTCCCAAAAGTTGGAAACAACCTCAACAACTTGGCTAGAATGAGATACCAAGACTATAATAAATCATTATGTGGGAATTATTTAGGAATTTTGTAGATTATATGAGGCATTTCTATATATAATAATGTCAATGATATAAGTTAGTACCATGAGAATACAATTAAGGGAAAGAAGATCTCTCACTTATTAAGAGGTGCATGAAAAAGTATATTTTTGAAATGGGATGTGTGATGCTTTAACTAGTCCATAGGAGTGTTTTGAGGTGTGAAAATTAGGTCATGGAAAAACTAAAAAATATAGAAAATACAAAAGTCTTAAATAGTCCATAAGTTTCATTGAAGGATTTTATAGGGTTCATTAAATAATACTGTAAGGCTCATTTTTGTTTTGATTCATTCAAGTGTGTTCTTAGTAATGAATTAATGTGTTATAGCTAAGTCTTTCTTCAATGGGAGCCTAGTTATAAGGTTTATTAAGCATGTGTGTATGGTTTATCAAGGAAGATCATAAGGTTTTTTACTTATCCGCTGAATAATTTCATAGATATGATGTCAAACATGGTGTCTCACTATGATATGTTTTTGAGATATACATCTAGAAGGACCTACAAGGTGATGCGTAGTGGCCAATGGTGATTGTGCATTGCACTAGAGATGTTGGTTGGAGTAGGGAACATCATAGGTAAAGAAACACACCAGAAATGTTATCTCAAGTATTGTGCTATAAACATTGTATATTTTTTTCTAAATAAAGTATTTATCAACAATGAAAAATATATTATCCTTAATTTTCCAAGTATCTTTTTAGTATAGAGATCTGAAGGAATTATAAAAAACTTAAAAACCTATCTAACTCAAATATAAATTTCTTAGAATATAAATACCTCTATGAAAACTTTGGATCCACTCTTTCTAAATCAATTTATTTAATAATTTTCACTATAATAAATCCAACTCATCTAAAAGATCTATGAAAAAAAAATTAAACCTGGGTGATCAAAAGGATTATTAAGGGGTTATAAAAACAATTATTGAAACTAATTATACATTAAAATACATGAAAACACCATTAAAATAATTTCATTCTGATAAAAAGAAACATTTATTTCAATAAAATATCTTTTAAAAAAGAAATGCATTCTGATACTTTTGAAAAATTGTCACATAATAAATCAAATGGTTTTCAAGAAATACTATGTAAACATAGAAAACAAAACCATTATGTGGATTGGAACATTGAAGTATATATAGGTCCTACATGTCACATGGTGTGCACATTCCATTATGGATTGGGTTCACTACCCATTTATCATTTATTTATAATGTACGAGTGCCAAATTTATCAGAAAAAAGTATACATTTCCCATTTTCTCCAATGAAATTTTCCATTAAATACTTTTTTATAAATAATTATCCATTTTAATATTTACATAAAAAACATATGTATATATATAAATATATATATATGCACATACTTCAAAAAAATATAGGATGCTAAAATAAATTTTAGACATGGGTAATGCTTTCCAAAATATACATGCAATATTGATCAGAAAAAAGAAATGATGAGTGGACATACAATACTTCATCAATTAATAGTATCCATAGAAATAAATAATTTTTGAAAAAAGTTAGTTTTAGAAGAAAATATGTTTTAATAAAATAATTTTTCTATATAAAATGATAAATATGAAAAAAGAGTTACCTATAAAATGTTGATTTAAAACTCTTTAAGACAAACATTGAAATTAGAACATCTTAAAACCAAATCCCTATAAGATGGATTTTTAGTTTTAAAATATAAATAATTAAAAACATTCACATAAAATTATGAATTTTGAAATTATGGTTTCATTTTTTATATGAAAACTTATTTCACATAAAATAGTTACATTGAAATAGGATCCCCCTTAAATCGAGTGTTTTAAAATAGTGATTTTTATACAATGTCACCTGAGAATATAATTTTTGAAAACTAATTTTTATTTTCAAGAAATAAACCCCTTAAAAAATTATTAAACATACATTTTATACAAAAAACATTAATTTGAAAATTATTTAACCTTACCTTGTATTTATAACCAAATCTAGATAGACTTTTATGTAGAACTTCATCCACCCAATGGTATTTTCTAAAACCTGAATTCCCTCTTCACCGCCTCTCACTCTCTCTCTCTCTCTAATTTTTTTCAGCTATGGAAAATAGTATTCTATTAACATGCCTTCATTGGGTTAGTGTCTAAGGAAATGAGATCTTTTATTGAAAAAACACCCCTTGAAAACCATTTATTTATATATCTTGAACCATTTATTTATTCACTTTTTTGTAAACAAAATTTATTTGGGAAATTTTACCGACGAGCCTATACTTGAGTGGTAGAGGCTCCTTCTTATCATCCAAAATACCCAAGATCAAATCCGGGTGGGGGTGAAATTATGGGTTACTTTAGAAATATTATAGTATTTACTGTAGTATGTATTGTTCAATACTGTAGATGCTAGAACTATTCATCTGATTTGGGCCTTCGGGCCATTGGTTTGGGATTACGAGTCTTAGGGCCTTCGGGATACCAAAGACATTTATGATATAGGGACTTCGGGATGTAGGGCCTTCGAACCACCAATGGCCTTCAAACCCTAGGTATTTCGGGCAAAAAAAAGTTCAAGAAGAAACCCAGGTAGACCACATAAGAGCAGGCCCAGAATAGGATTTAGATCAAAAATAGAAACCACCAAAGCATGACTAACTATATTGGAAGAATTAAAGGGTATGTAAACTACCATTAGTACTAGGCATCATGCATCTCTATATGGGGCAATGCTAACCAATCAGCCATGTGAGGTGGGGATCTAGGCAACTTCAAAGATGCAAATATTGGGGAGGGGTTGTTTCAAGTGTTTCAGGTCTTGGGCATTTAACATCATGTATTGTGCCTTGTGACTCTAGGCCTTAGTTTCATGTATAGGAATTGTGCCTTGGTCTTACGGGTCATGTAAGGGTTCCCCTTAAACCATTAAAAGGGAGGTTATCCAAAAATAAATAAATAAAAGGACTTTAGGCCATTTAGGGTAATTTTAATAGCACCAACCTTGTAGTACTATCTAGGAATCTCTATATATGAGTGGTTCTAACAATCAAAACTTGTAAAAATTTAGGTAACCTACCACTGACCTAGATATATGCAGGAGGAAATTGATGATCCACTTAATGTCCATAGTATTTCACCTCATCCCCTAATTTCACACCACATTAATGTATATATATGTTTAACAAATTATCCATCCTTCTTTCGTATTTTCTTTTCATTATTTCAAGAAGATATCAAGTCCTAATAGTTTATATATATATAACATGAAATTTAACATTACTTCAGTGTATGATATGGAAGAAGATGACAACCCCCTTGAACAGGTCGCACCAACATGCATTGTAATACCCAACACACAATCCACTCAACATCACTTACCATATTATCCACCATCGTTCCTATATAGTGATGAAGCACATATAATCCTACACTTTTTCTCTGATCTATGCTTCCTATAGAATCCCTATCCAGTGAGAGATAATGCTCTCCCTTTCCCATGGTGCATAGCTCCACCATCACTATCCCATGAGAATAGTGTTACTGGTTTATATCATTGCCTCTATGATAGACGACTATTGATGAGGTTGAATGAAACCCCTATTAAATACCTAGAAGTGTGTCTTACTTTGTGATGGTGGGAAGACAATGACATCATTTTTTTTATATATTTTCTTTGTTTATATATATATAAGTATTCTAGTTTTAAATATGTATTCCATTTCAAATTCAACATTTTTTTATATTACTGTATTTATGAATCCATCATAGATAAATCATCTATAATTATTTATTCTTATAATTATCATATAATTTGTATATTTGTTTAAAATTAATGCAAGATTATTACTATTATGTTATTATTAATAACTAAATATATGCACTTAAAATTATAATTACATTTTATAGTGTATGTATTTCTCAGAAAACACTATATTACATATTAAAATATCTATTTATCAAATGCAATTATCTTTTATAAAATAATTCTAAATTATTAATTATTAGTAATAATTTTGTTACCAATAAGTTCATGAATGATTAAATACATAAAATATTAATAAATAAATATAATAATGTTTAAAGTATTTAATTCAAAATGATAAAAAATATAATAAGTTATGGTTGATGTAATAAATTTTTTAAAATTTTTATTGTCTACACAATGTCTTCAATAAAATTCACCTTTAAAAATTATTTATTTCATATTAACACCTTTTATACTATAACATTTATATTCTTGGAATTATATTTGAATTATATTTAAATATATATTAAGATATAAATTTTCATAATAAATATTCTATAAATTATAAATTTTGTAATACGATATTATAAAATGTAGTTTTATGCATCATAATTTTATTTTTTCCTCAATAAAACATATTAAATTATTTATTTAATTATATATTAAAAACATGTATCGTTACATTCTTCCCCGTAAAAAAGTTACATCCTCTCAATTTTAATTATCTATGATAAATTTTACATTCTAGTTTGGTGCAAAACAAGTATGTATTTTACTAATTAAGAATACTTATCATTGATAACATAATAATAATAATAATAATAATAATAATAATAATTTTCACATAATAAATATAAAAAATTAATATAGGTAAAAAATTCCTTTTAAAAAAACACTCGATTGATTCTTAAATCTGAAACGGTGACACATAAGAAAATCTATGTGATTATTATTTAGATCAAAAAGTCTATTATCTTATGAATTTCCTAAAAATATAATCATATAAAACCTAAAAATAATATTCCTATCTCATAAATTATCATTGAAATCTTAATCTCCAATTTATCAAAACATTTTCTCTCATACTAACATAAGTGACCCAAACTCGCACTCTTGAATCTGGTGCAAAAAACACAATATATATTTTTTCCAAATCAAATATTTAACATTACTAAAAATATAGATCCATTATATTTATGAGGATATTTTATTTCAAGAGCATTGGAGGATTATGAATTATTTATGTAAAAAACTATTTCACTCAAATATACATTTTTTAGGATCAAAATACTTCTAGGAAAACTCTAGCCCTGATCTGACTAAGTCATTTTATTCAAGACCTATCTCTAGAATAACTCATACCCGTATAAAATTGTTGGAATGGTATTTCTTGATCCATTTGGACGAAGTTACGATAAATTCTAGTGGCCCAGAAAGCACTGATAAGGTACACTACCACAAAGCGTTCCTTGCTCAGTGTCGTCTTTTATCAGTGTTGGAAAAAAGCACTAATAAAGGTAACTTTTATCAGTGCTAAAAAAGCACTGATAAATGTATAACCTTTATCATTGTTTTTTTAGTTTTGATAAACGTGGATCATTATGAATTCTTTTCTTAGCACTAATAACAAAATTAATAAAAAATACTATTAATATATATAAAATTATTATATTTATATTCAACAAATATTATTCATTTATATATATAAATTAAAAAATGCATGTATATAATTAATATAAATATGATATATTAATATATATTTTTTAATAACTCAAATATATTTATATATAATGTTTTAAAAAAGTATTTGTAAAATTATAAATGAATATATATATATATATATATATATATATTTAAATAATTATAAAATGATAATAAATATATTTATTATATTTATCATTAAATATATTTATATATTAATAACTAAATATATTTATATAAATATATTTATTTATTTTTTGCCTAATTCATTTCGGGGATGGATGTGGGGTGGAATCTAATGAAGCCAACATATTTATTGGACCCATACAAGGCGCGAATGCGACAAAGGTGGACCCCTGCTTGACCTTAGGGGTAAGTCTTCATTGGCTCGTGGTGCCTATTATAGGCCATGGCCAAAGCCTTCTCTGGATGTTGAAGGAGGCATCGTTTCGGTCCGAGAATGGAATGTGACGGTAGAATAGGGGAACCATGGGCTCAGTGTTCGGTGGGTTGAAGATATCTGATAATGGATGTGTGTGATGGCAGGTGGTGTGGAGACCATAACTTTAGTGGGGTGGTGATTCACCAGTCTATAATGGGATGGTTGGCTGGAAGTGCCCCTGCTCGACGAAAAGGGGGTGTGATGAGGTCCAATGTCATTTGAAAGAAGGGGGTCGCGTATGCAGTCAACTGATGAATGGTGCCCTTGTGGATAGATGATGGTCGGCAACACTAGCATGTGGATGCACCCCTACCCGATGGCGAGGTAGTGATGAGAGGGGGTAGCTACTGCTTCCCAATATATATAAGTAAAATCAAGACTTCGTCTGGTCTATCCCTGAGGGGGATATATACTAGATTATGACCTTGGTGTGTGGGTGTGTGTGGGTTTGTTTGATTGAAATTGTACCCCCAAGCACCAAATATATATAATTATAATTATAAATATGTCCATATATGTTAAATTATTATATAAATATAATAAATATATTTAAATAATAAATATATTTATTATATATATTTACATATTAATATATATATATATAATTATATAATTAAATATAATTAAATATAATTAAATATGTATGTATAATTATATAATTATATATACATATATATAATTATATAAATATATTTATATTTATGTACAAATATTTATAAACATATTTATTTATAATTCGAATTATAAATAAATATATATGTATTTAAATAATTATAAAATTATAATAAATATATTTATTATATTTATAATTATATATACTTATATATTAATAAATAAATATAATTATATATATATATAAATATATAAATATATTTATAATTATATACAAATATTTATAAATATATTTATTTATAATTATATTTACAAACAAATACATAAATATTTATATATTTTAAATAAGATTTATATTACAATAAGTATATATATATATATATTAAGTAATATATAAATATGATTTTGGGCTGGCTTATGGGAGGCACAGTCGTGTGAGACACATTATTCACATACCGCTTTGATGGCGGATGAAACCCCTATGGTAGTACCTATGTCATAAGATGTCCCCTCATTTTCAGATCTGGTTCCTTCACTGGAGAAGGATCCTGTATTTTTTAGGGTGGTGGAGTTTGATTCTCACTCGCAGGAGTTGCATGAGGCCGCATCATCCCGAGATGTTCAATCGTCTTCAATGTCGGTTCCCCCTTTAGTGTAGGATCCTGCTAATTTGAGGAAAATGGAGTTTGGTTCTCAATCATGTGAGGGATTGCTTTCTCTGGATGGTGAACAAGTGCTGTATAATCCCACCTCAACTTATTTGTATTTCCAAATCTAGGATTTCCCAATGTTGCAAGGTGTAAATGTTTCCTCTGAGATATTTTTCCCTCTCTCCCGCTCAGATTCTTCTATGAACTGGTATATTGTGTTGATTTTATTGGGATATTTTCACATTACTTTCAATTCACAAGAGCTCAAGACAAAGGCATGGAGCTTCAGGTATGTTAATCTCAAGATAGGGGTCCTCAGATTTCAAGACTGGGACCTCTGGTTTGATCTGTATCAGGCCAAGAAATTTGTATTTTAGACCTAGATTTGGGTGAGAGGACTAAATTGGTTTTTTTGGAATCCAATCATTCTCAGGTACGTTTCTTTGGATATAGTTACACCAATTGAATTTGATAAGTAAACGAAACTCATCTGGTATGGTCACTATACTAGGATCCTGGTTGAATTTGATCTTAATTCAATACCAGTTGAGATTGTTTATTTGGTCACTGTGGATTTTAAATTTGATCTTTATATTGAATATGATTGTGTGCCTTATTTTTTTGTTAATTGCTTCTACATTGTACATATTAAAGAAAACTATCGTAGAGGGTTGAGATGCACCAACTATAAAAAGTATGGTCATTAAGCTAAAACTTGCAAGCATAAATTACCTATCAATATTTCAGCTAAAACCATGGATGGGAATTCAGGGAAGGATAGTTGGATAGGAGCTACTCCCATTCCAACAAAGACTTATAGGCATGTGAAAGAAGGTGGACTTGGTCATTCAACCGGTTCCCATCAACTTGCGGCTTCCATTTTTGATGTGGTCGCTGGTGTTAACAATGTTAGTGATGAGAATATCAATGAGGTCTCCAAGGATGCTTGTCTTAGTGATCAGATGGAGTTTGAAGGCAGAAGCAGTGGTAATGTTTCCTCCCATGCCCCACAACTTAATACCAATGTTTGTACCGATACCCAAGACATGGAAATTTCTCATGCAGATGCTACATCCAATATTTCAGGGAAGGCACCTATTTATGATTGAAATGTTATGTCACCTATAGATATTCATCATTTAATAAATGTATCAGTGTGGGATGAAGTGTATAGTGAGAGATACTTTAACAAAGGAAAAAAAATTTAGTGGATGATGAGTTTTATCAGCTGGTTACCCATAGGAAAGTCAGTTTGTGACTATCCTTTGTAATCAAAGACCTAGACAAGGATGAAGGTGCTGGTACTATGGCCGGGGTGGGAAACCTAGTGTTTGGTGATACACTAAGAGGGAAGGTGACCAACTCTGCCACTATCCCACCAAATCCTAATCTGGGTAAACTTTATTTACTTGATATTTTAAATAGGTCCATGAGTAGGGATATGTTCTGTGAAGAATTTGGTATCATTCATGAGAATCAAAGTAACCCTCAGGATGACTTTGGAATTATTTTAAATAATGTTTCCATGGGATATATTTTTTATACTGAATCTCATCTTGAGGATGATGATTCACTGAGTGTGGATGATCATGACACCACCTAGAAGGATCTTAAGCAATGGAAGTGTGGAAGACATCTGAAAGGAAGGGGAGGATCCTAAGGAAGGGGTTGCAGAATTAAAAGGAGGATACTTAATTGTCTATTCCTCTTTAGTGGCATTAAAACTATGATTGTGTTGATTTCCCTTGATTTTTATGTTTTTTTAATTTCTTTTTATTAATAAATTTTCTGGGACCATGGGTTTTAACCCATGGTTTGCGCTGTTTTGAGTATAAATATGATTTATATAACTTTTAATAAAAAATGAATATTATTTTAATGATTTTATATATAAATTAATATCAAATTTATATTATTAAAAATGTTTAACAGTTTATTTATATACATTAATTACCAAATCTGTATACATTTAAAATAAATATAATATTTTAATATTTTATTTAAACAATTATATAATATATAAATGAATGTATTTATTTAGATATATAATTATAATGATATTAAATAATTCAAAATATATGTACATGTATAACTACATATATGTATGTGTATGGGTGTATATACATGTGTGTGTGTATATGTGTATGTGTACATATGTATGTCTGTAATTCATGTAAATGTTACGAATTCACTTGATGGGTGGGATATCCCATTGTGGGGTCTATAGACTACCTTTTTGGCCTATGTGTGAGGTGTGTGTGTGTGTGTGTGTTTATATGTAATTGTACCCC
Source organism: Viscum album (assembly GCA_963277665.1). Classification (NCBI taxonomy): domain Eukaryota; kingdom Viridiplantae; phylum Streptophyta; class Magnoliopsida; order Santalales; family Viscaceae; genus Viscum; species Viscum album. Next base: position 600,971,805 of record OY728136.1, on the reverse strand, counting down.
CTAGAACCTAATATATATATATATATATATACATTAGGTTCTTTGGGGTATAATTACATAAAAAATGCACATACCTCACACACAAGCCAAAAAGGTAGGCCATAACCCCCAAGGGTTTAGTTCACCCATCAAGACTTATTTATTTATATTGATTGATCAAACACCCAGTGGAAATGAATCCCATTGCATGGCCCGAAGTCCCAATAAATGACCCATAACCCCAGATTTGGAAGCTTTCAGGTGCCCTGGATTAAATACTTGCACCTATAACATGAGGCATCATGTACAACCCGCCAGCACGAATCCCACACTGGTAATCTATCCCTAAAGGTCATTGCCCCTCCTAGCCCAAATTTTGTATCAGTTCCCAACACGCCTAGAGTGCCTAACCCATAGCCTTCCCATTTCCCCCACCTAGTCTCACCTCCTCAATGGATCTAGTCACCACTACCACACTTCATCTCCTATGTCATAGGAACACCCACTAACAAGGACCCCTTGAAGCTAGTCTTGCCTCCTCAATAGAACTAGTTATCACTGCTGAATGCTCACCACTGATATCACACACCAGTCGGCGTCACAGATCCAAGCGTCGTCGCCACACCACTGGCTCCTATGTTGCACTCACACCTTCATTGAGGACCCCTTCAAATTGGTCATGCCTCCCTGATGGAACTCTCTAAGACCGCTTAACCGAATCACCCTCCAACCATCCATCATCACAACTGCCCCCCAATTTAATTGGGGCCACTACAGTCTATCAGGGGTCAAACCACCAATCTGATGCATAGATGAAACCCCTTATTCCATTAAAATAGTAGTTCATGTACTTATATAAACATATATAATTCTATAAATATTGCTACTAGGGAAATCTTGGCTCAGTCATCTTCTCACATATGGAAGACATAGACATTCAGGTATGCAGTTGGTTTATATTTTTTCCTCTATTGCAATAATTCAAAGGACCTCTCCCATCTCCTCTTTCACTGACTATTTTTACTTAGAATCTGGAAGTTTGTTGAGGACATATTTGGGTGCCAGCTTCAAACCAACAATAACATGGACACCTTTATGGATGTTGTTAGGTTCCTGGTGAATAATGAGTATATTGGGAACCTCCTTTTTTTAGTGTCCTCCTATATCAATCATATTTGGGATGCTAGAAATAAACTATGATTTGAGGGTAAGAACTCTATGCTAAGGATTCTTCTCATTGATATTGTGAAAGATGTTAGAAGATCCCACACTTTCAGGATGGTCCCCACAAACAACACAATGCAGGATCATATTATAACTAGAACACTTGTAGTTGTTGGTGTTCCAAGTGTGTGAATACAACCAAAATATGTTATATGTATCCCTCCCCTCCCATCTTGGATCAATATAAACATAGATAGTGTTGCCTTCAAAGATCCCGGCCTTGCATGCTACGGTGGTGTATTCCACACATGTTGAGGGTTTGTTAAAGGATGCTTTTATCATTTTCTTATCTATTCCAGGGCCATTGAAGTGAAGATTCTTGCAGTTATTCATGTGGTGGATTATAATAAACATCATTATTAGATTAAACTCTGGATTGAAAGCGACTCAATGTGGATGGTTACTCTCCTTAGAAACAATTCATCCCTAGTTCCCTAGAATTTTTTTAGGGAATGGTGTGATTTCCTATCATATCTAGAGTAGATTCAGCACATGGTCTCAAATACATATAGGGAGGCCAATGTGGTCATGAATGATCTCTTAAAGAAGGTAGTGGAAGATCAATCTTTTCTTTGGTCTTTTAAACTCTATGATGCCTTTTTGCACTTGCATGTAACTGATGTGTGTGGTGTTTTTTCATGCACCCTTAGCCACTCTTGTTCCATCTTCCCTTATTCCTTTCTTAATAAAATTGATGGGAATGGACCCTTTGGTCCATCCCAAACCTTCATGGGTAATTACATAAATTTATTTATAATTATTTAGAAATATTTTTAAATATATTTATTTATAATTATAATTAGAAATAAATATATATATATATATATATATATATATATAATTATAAAACTACAATAAATATATTTAAATAATAAATATATTTATTATAATTTTATAAATATATATATTTAAATATTAATAAATATATATAATTATATACAACTATTTATAAATATATTTATTTATAATTATAATTATAAATATATTTATTTATTTACAATAATGGTAAATTTATAATAAATATATTTATTATATTTATTATATTTATAATTTTATATATATATATATATATATATTAATATACATATATATATAATTATATAAATATATCTATAAATATATACAAATATTTTTAAATATATTTATTTATAATTACCCCAAACAGCACAGTTGAGGATTTGGATTCCAAATCCATGACTCCAAATTTATTAATAAAAAAGAGATATAAAATGATTAGAGTAGGGAAGCTAAGATACATCAGCCCAAATCAGTGTTTTTTTAACATTGATAAGACTACTCTTTATTAATTTTAGAATTTTAACATTGATAAAGATTTATTTTATCAGTGATTTTTTAGTGCTGATAAAAAGTAGATTTATCAGGGCTTACTATTTTATCACTGATAAAACTGGTATTTTATAAATGTTTTTTTGAAAGTGATAATAAAAGCCTTACCTAATCTTATAAATAGAACCCTAACAGAGTATCATCGTCAACGCCTTAAATCTCTCATAGAACCCTACAACTATTGCTTCTCTAGTTGAACCCAACTGCTATGGCCACTCTCACTATTTATCTACTTTCTTGAAAAATCATTCCTTTCCAAGTCTAAGGTATGTGCTGGTTTATTTTCTAAGACCCTACGGATCTATTCCCTAACCTCACTCAGTTCTTCAGCTGTTTCACCTCTTCTTCATGTCTTCTTCAAGCACAGGTTTTTTATTTGATCGTCCTTGTTTTTTGTTTTAGGTAAGACACTTTACAATTAACCTTGGTCTGAGTTGATCCTCTTCTTGTTTTACCCAACCATTCCTATGAGGCATAGCAGAATTCCTTTGGACATTTCATCCTTGCCAAAATATCAACCACATCTAGAATTGAATTTCACAATCATCACAAAGTCTATGTAGACCATGATCACTCAAACCACGGGTGTTTTTTATGTTGTTTCAAGCATCTTCATCATCCATCATTCTATGTGGATGAATCCAACTCCCTTAATCTTCCATGGTATGAATTTATTTGTACCGATGGAGTTTCTTGTGTTTTTATGCACCATGTAGCCACGTATTTCACCCCTGAACCACATCGCACAACCCATCATGACTTCCACAACACCTGATTAAATTTACTAGATTCTTATTGCCTCAAAAGTCTAATAACAACTTAACTACTCAGTTACAACCTCAATATTTAATGTTTTGGTTTTCTATTTGATTTTAGTATGTATTTTCATCCATGAATGATAGTAGAAATATTGGAAGATGGTTTTGGTTTATGTTTCTTCCATGATACATTAAAATGAGAGTAGAAACTGAGAGAGAAAGGTCAAGTGGATAGAGAAACCTATTTCTATGGGTTTTATATTTAATTTATTATTCTTTTTTTCAATCAATAATTTCTTCTATAGTAGAAATTGGTTATTATTATTACCTATATGCATAGATAAATTTTTTATTAAACCCAACAAATATTTATGATCACTCCTTATTTCTTTATAGGTTTATCAACCTCGTGTGTGTTTCTTCTAGAAATGGGGATGACCTTATTTGTTTAAGGTGTAAACTTTCCAATCTGTTTCTAATGGGTTTATTCGTAGAACCGGAAACATCCAATGATTCTATATCCATTTGGACCTACTTTCCAAAGGTAGGTGCTCATTAGTTATGGACCGATGAGGCTTCATTGGTCAAGAGGATGGGAGGTCAGGCACATCACACCTTTTTTAGGGGAATTATTACCTACTCTGGGACTCTCTTGTAGATTTAAGTTATGTTCACGAATCCTTATTAATTCACCAAGTACAAAAAAGAGTTTTCCATTAGATTTGGCAATCAATGATTGATATGTATGGGATTTAGAGAATCTTTTATATGTATTTGAGGTTCTTCATCGATAGAGAATCATCCGTATGTATTGGAGATTCTTAGTCAATGGTATCCTTCAATATATTATATAAAAATCTCCTGGTCATTATGATGACCATAATGGTTTTAAATCCACTTAGTGGGGAATTTTATGTTTATTGTCATTCAGAAAGACATGGATTATTTCAGAGTTGGGATCGTACCCGCAGATGGGCTACCTACGTATCCTTGTTAAAAAGGAATTAGAAACCACGTAGTTCGATATGAAAGTTATAGTTTAACATCATATGGGATAGAAAATAATTAATTAAATATGGTCTTGAACCTTATAAAGGCTTCCTACGTACTCTACTTTTAAGTCAGAGATCAAATTCCACATAGTTTGGGTAAAGAAAAATGGGGTTTATGCATGGTTAATGGCCCAAAAAGAGATGTCATTATTACTTTTACACTCTAAGACCATGTGAGTCATGCTCAGTGTGAGAAACAAGAGGTATCAGTAAATTTTGACAATGGTTCCATGAAATATGCAGTCATGAGAAATGATGTAGGGCTTACATATATATGACGGCCCAAGTAAATGAATATCAGGACTTAGTTCAGGAAAGAAGCCCAGGAGTAGTGTCCATAAAGGTATTTCTACTTTATGGAGATTTGGAATTTTAACTCGGGTCTTACTCATGAAAAGGAATCCCAAATTAAGAGGAACTTATTATTGGGTTTTATTCCTGATAAGGAAGCCCAAATCAAAAGAAAATAAGGTTGGGGCTTACTCCTGAGGAAGATGCCCAATTAAAGGGAACTTATAACATTGGGATTAATCCTAAGGAGGAGACCCAAAGTTAAAGGAAATTATGATTGGGACTTACTCCTGAGAAGGAGTCCCAATGGATTCCTCTCAGATAAGGAATCCAACAAAGGAACCATGCCATAAATGTCTTTGAAGAAGGTTTTAAAGGCCATGTCTTAAAGAGGAGAAGTGAATTTGAGGAAAGGAGGTGATTAGGAAGGAGGCACGCAAGTATTGTTCTGGCACGGAAGTCCCGGTCACGCAAGTAGACTTGTGCGACATGATTCACCTTGGCCGACGAATAATCCATAGGGTGGTACTTGGGAGACTTTGTACTCAAGCCCAGAGTATCATCCCTAGAGGCTTCCAAAAGGTTGGCGTGCAAGTTCCCTTGAGAGGGCAAGGCAGCGCACAAGTGTTTCCGTTTCCCTTAAGGGATGGACACTTAGGCGTGCATGTATTGATGAGTTATAACACTTAGGCCTTGTTCTTCATCTTTAGAACTTCCATTCTAGGTAAATAATTACCTTAGAAGTGTTCGGAAGACACCAGACAAAGACTTGGGTGACCAGAGCTTGAATATGAGTTTTGGAAAATTCGTCCTCAAAATGGGGGGCCCACATGGGCTATTTATAGGCCACTGGGCACCTTGGGTGAAAAAAAATAATAGGGCGCACAAGTGACTTGAGCGACCCATATGTGGCATGCAAGTGACTTGCGCGGCGCGTAGGATACTTGCAGGACGCCCTCCAAATGAGTTCCTGGTTCATAACTTTGTTAATTTTTGATGTTATTCAGAGGGTGACCCTCATTGGGCTTATGGTATTCCCCTTTTCCATTCATTTGTACTCTGTGATGGAAAGAAGCATCAACAAAAGTCCCCCCTCAGAGTTGGATCTGAAAAAGTAAAGAGGATTTGACTCTGAGGAAAACGAGAAATAAGGGTTCAGCGGTGCGCAGATGTTGGCGCATAGGTTCCAATGCACAAGTTCCAGCGAGCAGGTTTGTGGGATCACCTATATATATGGGTGTCACTTTCACGCAAACCATCCTGCCTTCAAAAAATTCGAGCTCTCGTCATGAAAGTGTCTTCATTTCCTCGGTTGATTTCTTTTCTTTGTGTCGCACTTCATCATTAAGGATTTTGACTTGCGCAATAATACTTGTGAGGCAATACCTGCACGACATTACTTGCGCGACATGACTTGTGCGACATGAATTGTGAAACATGACTTGCACGCCTTACTGCCTTGGCAATTTTTTGTTTTCTTCACAAGTTTTTCATAAAAATAGACTTACTTAAAAATTAACTGTTTGATCCTTGTGCAGATTCAATGTCTCCCAGAAGAATTGGATCAGCTGATCAGTTGGCCAGCAAGAGAATAAATGATATGATGAACATCATTGGTCATGACTATTATGATATCTGCGATAGAAATCTCCCGGATTTGGCTAAGTATTTGAAGAAATATCATGTCAATTTACCATAGAGCATCTACTTGCCTTTATATGGCCATTATCATCTACAAGGAGTCAATGTTCCAGAAGTAAATAATTATATTACTCATTCATAGTTTCAGACATACACCAATTTCTCTTCAGAAAATGTCTCAGTTTCAGATCATTTTTCAATGCTGGAATAGTGGAGAAGGAATACATAATGCATCATATCCCATGTGCTCCAGATCTGAAGCCTCACAATCATGAGTTGCTGCCACATTGTTATCCCTCTATTTTCCGAAATTCTCAGAAGGATCAATCCAAGGGATGGAAAAGGAGTTGGAATTTCCATCCCAGAGGAGGTGTGAAGATGACTTGGATGTGGGAATATTGGGTGCGACAAACCTATGCAGAGTTTGTCATGGATCTGAAGGGAGCTTCAATATATGAAGTCGTTTGTGCTGGGAAGACATATGTATATAGAAATGATAATTTTGTGCCAAAACTAATCAGCCTCTAGAGCCCAGAAACCAATTCTTTCCATATGAATCATGGAGAAGTAGGAATCATCTTGTGGGATATCTACAAGATCTCGGGGGATCCAATTTTTGGAGATATGTATGATTAATTCATCCCCCCCCCCCAAGGTGACCTGTAATGATTTGGAGAAGACTCCAGCTTTGGCTCGAGAGTTATTGAAAATTTTCCACAAGATCAAGAATTCAAAGTCCACCAAAACTCATTCTAGAAAGGATATTAATCCATAGGAGTGGATGAATATGTTTCTCATCAAGAAGAAGGAGAACTGGACCACCTATACTTGTCCTACCAGTTGCCCCAGAACAAAGAAGAGGGGTGGTCTTGGCACATTCTGGCCAACTCTGGAAGCGGGGTATTTTGAAAAGTGGGGGTATGAAGTCGATCAAAGAATCCCAGATATGACCCGTCTGGTGGGATTTTTAGCTTTGTGGATTAGTGTTTATCTTCTTCCAGTTAGGGATTCGAAGGGAGGCCTCAGGCTAGGGACCTTCATTGTTGCATCCAAGTTGGTTGAGAGAAAAATGGTTGGGTTGGCCACCTCGATTTTGGCGAAGATTCACAGGAGCTTACTCCATGTATATATGGGTAAGTATCCTTTGAGAATAGTGGGGCCATTAAAAGTTGTGTGGGGATGGATCACCACTCACTTTAGGAAATATACTATACAGAGCGGGGTACAGGTTCCTAGAAGTTCTTTTAGGCCATCGGTGCAGGCAGTTTCTGGAATTTCTCTGTTGTCCCTCAATCCCTATGATCTGAAGGTGAGGCTGAGCATGTTCAAGGAATTTCATTTATTTACTTATGGAAACCCACCAACCGGGTGGTTTTTTGATGATGGAATAGCTATCCTGGAATTGAGGTCATATATGATGGCTTGTAGAGATGGTGTATTGGCCACCAGAATTGACAGATAGATTATATGTGAGGCCTATGATCCATATAGATTTTCACGCCAATTTAAGTGTATGCAACAGATTTTTGTATCCCCTCCCGTGCACATCAGGTCAGAGCAGTATCCAATGGTTTCTCGATAATTATGGTTGCTGATAGTTATATAGAAAACCGAGGTAGTGTTTGATCTACCAGTTGCTGGAGTGGCGATTCAATTAACAACATGGTATGCTGAGAACTGGGTAGCATCATACCCTGAAGGGGTGTTGAATCATCTGATCCCTCGGGTGGGGACAAAAAAGAAAACCTTCAGGAAAGGAACCCTTCATCTGGAAGGTGATTCTTCCTCAACCAGAGCTGATTCACCGGGTTCCTCACCCAGGGATGATTCACCGGATTCCCAGGATGGGGATGATGAGGCACGACATGCGTCAAAGCGGCCTTGTGCCAAATATAATCCTATTACCAGAGTCAAGAGACCTAATCTATCGACTCCTGCTCAGTTATATCATTGAGGCAATTTATTTGCCATTATTTTATAGAGCAACATGGTTTCATGTTTCATTTTCTTATCCTTTATCTGTGATTGTAGGAGCTGGGAAGAAGTTGAAGTCCCAGATTATAGGACACTCCTCGCGGCCTTCTAGTGCACATGCTGAATATTTATGACCAGTGGCTATCCAGACATGGCAGAGTTTATATTGTGATGTTGAAACCGCCTGGATGGACTTATGCGAAGGGCTACATATCCCTGGATTGGGGAATCTCTGGGCTTCTGATGATATCCGCTTCAAAGATAACACTGATGAAGTGCAGGATTGCATCAGAGAGCTGTAAATGCCATATATTCCACTAATGATTCCATTACTATTACTAATTGGGTGAAGGAAATGATGAATCATGGCACCATTGAGGGGATTGGTGCTTCATTAGATGAGAAGTAGTATGATTACGTGGCTCATGAAGATGTAAATTTCTTTCATTATTTGCTTTGCAACCTAATTTCAGTCAAAGATTTGTTACTCAAGGAAATTAATTTATTTATCATGTATCTTGTTAAGAAAGGAAATATTGAGGTCCCCTCACCATAGTACAGCCCTAGTGGCACCGCTATTGGTGCCACTGAATCTCCTTGTGAGCCGGGTGAGGTATCTCTAGGCCAGAAAGCCATGTGCGATGAGTTAGAAAGGTCTTTTCACTCTCCAATACCTGTATTTGGAGGTGACGATGTCGACACACCCAAAAAAGTCAAAGAATCAAAGGTATATAAGGAAGAAGTCCATAGCTAAATGCTTCATCAGTAGTGTTAAGTCCTTCAGATAGTCATGAATCCTAACTCATGAAAATATTGATCATACTTCTTGGGATTACAGGGGATTCTTTGATTTCCCCTTTGAAGGAGAGGAATGACCCTCCTCTAAGGATGACGGAGGGTGCTGGTGAACAGTCATAAACTCATGCTGACCCGGCTTCTCTTGAAGAAACGAGGAGAGAAGAAGAGCCAGCATATGTTCCTAGTATTTCTCCTATTGATACTACAAGGAGAGAAGAGCCTGCTTCTGGTAAATTAACAATACTACATAGAATGTTGAATGAAGACATAAAATGACTTCCATTCTATGATTATCTACGTTCAAAACCTGCACTAGAACATTTGGCGACCACTGCAACTGACTCTGCAATTTTCTTTGAGGAAGCTATTTGGGGTTGGAGGTCGCAGGAGGAGGGTCGCCAAGAAGACACATAAAATACTCCCACTGGTGAGACTAACCAGGAATCTGAGATATAACTGGATGAAATGATGAAACTGACACGTCTTTTGAAGAAATTTTAGATCATGTTAAATTACCATGTGATTTAGAAGATTTTGGACGTGCGGGTTATCCTTTGTCCTGCTAAAATTGTTTATTACATCTCTGACCATGATTGGTTGAAATGTGCAGTTCCTTCTGAGCAAGCTGCTGATCTGTCGATGCCTAAAGTGGGTAGAGACAACCCTATCATTGTAGATATGTTAGCTCAAGTGGAGATTAAACCGAACGAGCTTCCTGAAATCCATCTTGAAAATCCTGTTGAAGCTAGGAAAGAAGGGGAGGAGCCTTCTCATGCTGTTGATCTACTGTTGGGTAAATGATGATAATATTTGTGGCTGTATTTAATTTTCAAGACAACTAATCAAATTTTGCTATCCTTTGGAACTAACCAAAGATTTCAATTGACTATGCAGGGCTGTCAATTTTAGTGGCTAGATCCAGAGGTAAAGCCTCAGCCTCAGCCCTAATGGGAGTAGAAAGTGAAGTACCAAGGGTCAGGGGTAAGGAGTAGAACAAGGTACTTCCTTAAATACATTAATCCCGGACTATATTCCCCCCTCTGATAGTGATGAAGAATCAGACCGAGAGGTGGAAAAGGCACTCCAATTCTCACATCGCAAGGCATGGAAGAATATATGGAAGATCATATCTGAAGTGCCTCTTGAAGTGTTGTCTTCAAAGATCCCGCGACTATCATCCTTGTTCATCATGCTGGGACTTGGTGGTTTTGGATATCAATAAATCCATACCGTGGTGAAACAAGTCATCTTAAGGAGGGAGCAGAAGCAAAAGTGTTGTCAATATCTGACCAGAGCGAGGATGTTGACCAATATCGGTGAATTTGAGGCTGTGGTGTCCCGAGATGAGGCTGATCATGTTGTAAAGCTGAAGGAGATGAAGCATAGGATCAAGGAGAAAGTTTTCCAGTAGATGTATCTTTGGCAATAGTTAGATTCCACTACTGGGGAACTTGACCAGCTTAACAATTCATTGGAATGAGTCCAAACGAATGGTATGAAAGCCATCACAGATGCAAAGAAGGCACTCCATCAAGCTGAAAAGAGTGAAGCTGGTTGAGTGAATGAACTTCACGTGGCTACTGATGAAGCTCAGGATGTCGTAAATCAAATGAAAAGTTATGTTGAAAGCCTCTTGTAATTCTTGAAAAAGAGAAGATACTTCAATCTGTAGATGTTCTTAAAATCTTGTACATCAATGAAAAAGACATTTCATCTTCAATCATTTGTACGTGCATTCTCTTGCTAATTACTTATATTATTATTATTATTATTTACCTAAGCCAAAGGGCCTAGTAAGCATAGTTTTATTTTTTCTAGGATTATACAAACAACCCCACAAAATTTGCATATTTTGTTGCTCAATATTTTATAAATCATACAATATGTACGTTTAGCGAGATGGGACTCGACTTTTGTTTGGAGTTCCTTTTACAAGTTCCCAATTTAATGAGTACCCTGTCTTTTGTTGGTAGTTTAAAGTCATAAATGTCGGACATAAAAAGGCTAATGTTTAAGGTCGAATATCTTTGACCAAATGGATTAAAATTGACTCAATTCCTTGATAAATTGTTTGAAAACATATTACCACATTCAAGTATGGGAGAAAACATGCAAACTATGACTTAAAAGATTTTTAATCTGAGGGATGATATGAAAAAGGGATAAAAGGAACTAGAGGAAGTATTTCCTAAGAGTGAAGTTACCACTATTTGAAAAACCTGTTAGGGGGTTGAATTATGCAGGGCCACTTAAGGGCATTGGCTGCATAGTCAAATAATAGCATCTTTTGGCTGATAGGTCCGTTATGTAGACTACTTATGCAAGGCCACCTAGGGGAACGTGTGGAATAGTCAGACAAAAGAACTCTCAGAAATTTTACTTTTCTATTACTAAAATCCAGTAGAAGTTTATGGAGATTCAAATTTCCAAAGCATAGAATATGCTGTATAGAGAGAGGTACTTGAATATGAAGAAGATATTCCCAATCAAGATTGTCAAAGAATTGGATGAATGTCACTCCTGTGAAGGTTTGTCCCAAACATAGGGAAGGGAAATATAAACCATAGACTCGAATACTTTTAGATCATGAAAAAGAGTATGGGAAAAATATGTTAAGGATGGTTGTTTTTTAGGATCCCTATATATCATTGTTAAGAACAATAATGAAAAAAGAGGTTTTCCCCCCAATAATAAAGTTACCACTATTTGAAAAATCCGTTAAGGAGTTTGAATTATGCAGGGACACCTAACAGTCAAATAATAGCATCTTTTGGCTAACAGGTCCATTATGTAGACTACTTATGCAAGGCTGCCTAAGGGCATGTTCTGCATTATTAGGTAAAAGAATTCCTGGTTATCAGACATTTTGTGACCAGAAGTCAAGAAAAGGGTTATGGAGATCTGGAAGTATTTAAGGTTAGGAGTATGACACATAAAAATGGGTATTGTCCAATGCATGAAGGAGATACATAGACCAATGATAACCAAAATCATGTTGTGGCTGGGTCCTGAATTGAGATGCTGGATTTCACTATATATCTCATTAGGATGATAATCAAGCCATATGTAGTTATTGAAATATAGTTTAACGTTATTTGGGACGAGAGCGTAGGAGATATTAGTTTAGGGTTGTAACACCCTAACCCCAGTTACCCAGAGTCAGTGCATTATTACATAACATTGTCATGATCATAAGTAAATCATGTCTCGAAAGACCGATCAGTTTAGTATTATTGGAAACAATATTCATACATAAGTTAAACTTTACAACATGAAAAGAAATACAATAAAAATATATTTTATTAGAAACATCCAAGCCTCCTAGATTATGCCTACTGGTCACTCATAAATAACTTCTTCATATCCTGGGAAAATGAAACATAAGAAAGGGGTGAGCTCAAATGCTCAGTAAGGGTAAGTAATACAGCGGAAAATGACATAAATATTAAGCATGGTAAATAATTGAAACCACATGCCTTTACCAATAATAAACACAAATTATTTTACAACAAGAATATGAGATGAGTAAATAATGCCATAATAAAAAATAATCATTGGTATTCTACTAGTAGAATGACCACATGAACCATCAATATTATTTCCATAATGAGGGAATGTATAATGCCAGACATTCTGAAACATTTTGTCAAGGCCTCAGCCAAGACTTCTAAAAATGATTAAGGCCTCAGCCAAAACCATAAATCAAATTGGGAAAGGGACTCGGACAATTCCAAATCTAGTTGTATCATGAGACCTACTAATGCATCGAGGAGCTATAGCAGGCTCCACCTGTCACTTACTAAGTCCAATATATTCCTCATATAAAAAGGTTTAAACATATCATAAATATTCATATTAAAAATAGCATACAAAATGTCAATACTTTAACCATAAATCATGAATGGTATAAAAATAGCACATCCACAGTCAAACATATCACAAAATCTTCAATAAAATATGGATGTTTTGTATCATAATAAATCAACTCCAAATAAACTTAAAATCCATCAAAGGATATTGACATAGATGAAATCAAAACCTTTTTTAGAGAAATATCTCTTTATATTTTGAAATAATTTAAGAGTCACGTAGTTATAAAATAAAACATTTACTTAGAAAATATTATTATAATCTTTTAAGGTAAGATTTGATGAGTTTATAATGGTAGAAAATAGCCGCACTTGCTGTATAAGTTAAAAAAAACATTCTTACCTTAATTTTGTCAAAAAGGTTAAAGAGGACCTTGTTTGAAAAACGACAGAAAGATTCCTTTATAAACATATTATAAAACTTCAACAAGGGTATAACTAAACTTAACCCATAGTCTATAAAATTGTAAGAATGTTTTAAAATACATTTGTAAGAAACATGGATGTGGATGATAAAGAGGTCCCATTAGATAATTACGTATAAACAACCTCAGATAATGAAGATATTGTGAAATAAACCCTTACCTTGTACTTTTCCTTGGTTGAGGGTAGGTTAACCTCCTATATAATGGTGAAATAATTGTTATTAAATTATACAAGAATCATATACATTAATATGATATCATATATGATCTTTTAACATTGCCTTGTTAATAATATCTTAGTATTATTGTCGTTTTGGGTGCTAACTTACTCGTTTTATTTTATATGTTTTGTTACATAAGCCATGTTTTTTATGGATAGGTTGGATCTTATTAATATACAGAATGATATCAAGTCCTTAAAAATTATTTTTAATCATCAAATGAGAATTATACTTGAATGGATATGATGGGGAATGAATCTTATCGCGTTCGTGGAGACGGTAGTCCGTACGTACGCACGAGCGACAATATCATTATTTTGATATTAAAATAATATATAATTGGATAGTATATCATATATACAGAACAATTATAATGTTATATTTATTATTTACATGAATTACACATCATTATTATACCCATCCAAATAATAATTTATTGAATAACAATTACACCATGACGGGGAGACGGTAGGCCGTACGTACGCACGTATGGTGACATGTCATTCAAAGGATGGATAAAATACTGAATATGGTTGTACAATATTTATAATAACATCATAGTATATATAAGATAATGTATTTATTATTTTAGAATGGAAACAACAAAGAAATAAGAAGTTGAAGAAGAAAGGAACTTGAAAAAGGGTGGTGAAAACATTACCTCTTCTTCGAATTCTTTCTTTTGATTTGATCAAAATGGATCTTTAGGTTGGCTTTCTGACTAAAGGAATGCCTCTAGGATTAAGGGAGGATAGTTGAGAGGGTATTTTTGTAGAGTTTGACCGAACCAAAAGGCTTTCAAGGTATGAATAATTGGTTAGAAGTGGTGTCCTTTTATAAGGGGGAGGAGGGGCTCTTTAGGAAAAACTTAAAGTATTAATTTATAATAAATTTCTATTCAGTTTAAAATGGCTCCAAAGTGGGTTATTAAAAGTCTTAGGTGGGGATGAGTTGAAATCCTTCATCCAATATATTTTAGACAGGTTTGGGTCACTATATTAACCTTATCATTTATATTTAACTCTTAGTTAAATAGTTTGACATTTACCATGTCACTTTGTATTTTTATGTTATATGGTTAATAAACTTACTATATACTTCCAAGAGACCCCCAAGTGGTCCATTAATGATACACCTATCATTGTATAAGTCTTTTGGCTGAACCTTATATTTTTAGGAATATAATATCAATTAATAATATAATATTTGTTTTAAAAACCCTTTTATGTCAATTTTGACACTATTTAATAATTGATTTTTGTTAAAGTCTTAACAACTTTATTAATTCAAAAAAAAAATCTTTTAATAAATCCTAACATGTCATATTAATCAATAAAATTCGTGTATGGAATCAAATCTTTCAAATTATATATATTTTAATATTTATAATACAAATTATTTGATTCTTTCATTAATAAAGAAAATACTGCATCATTATTGTGTCATAAATAAATTTAATTATTCAATGTATAAAAATTATAAATAAACTACCATTATGTATGAAATAGTTTTAGATTTATAATGAATATTTATAGTAAAAAATATAACATATATAACCCTATGTAATTTTTTTTCTAAAAGATATATGCTTATGTCAATTTTGTATTTACTTTAACTTAATTGATATAAAGTGTCATTATCACTTACAAGTGGATCCATGGGGTCCCAAAATCGACCAAAAAATTCCCATGGTCGGACATGTATCAACCAATAGGGTTAGGACACGTTTTATGGTAATTTATTATTATTATAATATTATTTTTTACCCTTATTTATCGGATTTACCCTTTAACCATGGTAAATAAAATATTTACCGAAATAATTATTCAAAATGTCTAAAAATAAAAGTTACCTATTTAAACAATTTGGACCTCCTAATTCTAAATATGGAATCCATTTTTCTAAATTAAAAACACAGAAGTGGCAGAAATTAATTTAAAATTAATTCCCGCTGTCAAAACAAAAAGCGTGTTTTTAAGAAATAATAACTATCAAAAGATTGACACTTGTTTATGTCCGTTTTAAATGTCAAATTATGTAAAATGGCCAAAATTTTATTAATTGGTAAAAATATATTCTAAATATACTTTAAAATCACTCAAATTCATAATTTATCACTATTAAATATTTTGATTAAAAAATTTGTTTTTAATTAAAATTTAGTAATTTTCACTATTCATCGAAAATTGAAAGTTTTCAGAAAAATACCAAAAATTCACCCTAAGATAATTTTGATATTTCAAATCCAAAAATGAAGTCCATTTTGAAAGATAAAATGTATTAAATTTCAAAAATTGGGTATTACTATTCATAACGGCTAGTTTGATTGGTTGTGGTGTGTGTTAGAACTCGAAGTTGCGTACAACACTTGCTACTGTATTATTCAAAGAGAAGTGTATTGTGGAAGCTTGGGGTGTTACATTCTCCCCTCCATCAAATAATTTTTTCCTCGAAATTTCTAGAATACTACCGCATGAAAAGACTCAGATGATTCTTCATCATAAGTTCCAAGGGTTCCCACGTTGTCTCTTCCATCTTATGATTTCTCCATAGAACTTTTACCAGACGAGTCATCCGGTTTCTCAGCACTTGTTCTTTGATGTCAAGAATCCTGACAGGGTCTTCTCAATAAGATAGATCAGGTTCCAGTTCTAATTCCTCATAGGTGAGTACATGTGTTTGGTCAGGCATGTATTTTCTCAATAGTGATACATGGAACACATCATGAACTTTGGAGAGACTTGGGGGAATTTCCAAATAGTAAGCTATAGAACCAATTCGTTCTAGAATTTTGAAAGGTCTGATGTACCTGGGACTCAATTTTCCCTTCTTACCGAAATGTATAACACCCTTCCATGGAGATACCTTCAAGAAAACATGATATCCTACCTGAAATTCCAAATCCTTCCTTCGGTTGTCAGCATAGATCTTCTGCCGACTTTGAGCTGCTTTGATGTGGTTTTGGATTACCTTCACCTTTTCCATTATTTCCTCCACCAGTTCTGGGCCTATGAGTTTTCTTTCACCAACATCATCCCAAAGGTTATGCGTGACATCTCTTTTCGTATAATGCTTCATATGGTGCCATCTGAATACTTGAATGGAAGCTATTGTTATAGGAAAATTATACCAGAGGTAATTATTGATCCCATATACCTTGAAAGTCAAGTGAGTAATATCTCACCATGTCTTCTAAGGTTTGAATAGTCTGTTCTGATTGTCCATCTGTTTGAGGGTGGTAGGCAGTGCTCAAACGAAGTTCAATATCCAAGGCCTTCTGAAGACTCTTCTAGAATCTTGAAGTAAAACGGGGATCGCGATCAGAAACAATCTATAGGGGTACTCCATAAAGTCTCACAACTTCATTAATATATAGTCTTGCTAGATGTTAAAGTGGTAGATCTTCTCTTATAGCAAGAAAATGTGCTGACTTGGTAAGTTGATCAATAATAACCCATATTTCATCGTTCCTTATATGAGTCTTTGGTAGCCCTATGACAAAGCCCATCGTGATATTATCCTATTTCCACTCAGGTATGGGAAGAGGTTGCATGACTCCTCCAGGTTGTTGCCTTCCATCTTTCACTTGTTGATAAACTATACATCTTGACACAAAATCTGCAATCTCCCTCTTCATGTTGTCCCACCAAAAATGTTTCTTCAAATCTCTATACATTTTGGTGCTCCTAGGGTGTATATAGAAATTGGAACTATGAGCATCATCCAACAACTCTCTTTTTAGATCAGGTATATTGGGAACACAAAGTCTCTTCCCAAATTTCAAAATTCCATCTTCATACACAAAGTCACCCAATCTCTCATTATTCACAACTTTAATCTTCTTTTGAAACTCTTCATCACTGGTCTGAGAACTCTTTATCCTTTCTAGTAAAGATGGTTTGGCATCCATTTGAAAAAATATTGAGGTTTCACCTTCCATGGTGATTCCCATATCCATATTTACTAGATCCATGTATATAAGATCCTTTTCAACTCTCATCTTGTTTAAAACTCCATGATCCTTTCTTCTCAAAGCATCTGCCACCTTATTTTCCTTCCCCGGGTGGTAGTTTATCATAGAATCATAATCTTTGAGTAGTTCAAGCCATCTCCTTTGCCTCATGTTGAGTTCTTTCTGTGAGAAAATATACTTCAAACTCTTGTGATCAGTATAAATCTAACATTTTTCACCATAGAGATAGTGTCTCCAAATCGTCAAAGCAAAGATTACAGTATCTAACTCAAGATCATGAGTAGGATAGTTTTGATCATGAATTTTATGCTGTCGTGATGCATAGGTAATAACTCTATCATTCTATATAAGGACACAACCAAGTCATTTCTTAGATGCATCACTATAAATAACAAACCCGCCATTTCCAGATGGTAGAGTAGAAATAAAAGCATTGACTAATCTTCTCTTCAGTTCTTCAAAACATTATTCACACTCTTTTGTCCAAACAAATTTAACCCCTTTACGTGTGAGCTTTGTTAATAGGTTAGCCAATCGGGCAAAGTTCTGGACAAAATGCCGATAATAACTTGCTAAGCCAATAAAACTGCGTACCTCAGTTATACTCATCAGTGCTGGCCATTCTTGGATTGCTCTTGTCTTAGAAGGATCAACAGAGATTCCATCCTTAGAGACAATATGGCCAAGAAAAGAAATCTTCTAAAGCCAGAATTCACACCTGCTAAACTTCCCATATAATTCATGTCTTCTAAGAGTCTTCAGGATAATTCACAAGTGATTTTCATGATCCTCATAGATTTTGGAGTATACCAAGATATCATCAATAAATACCACCAAAAATTCATCAAAATATTCCTTGAAAACTCTATTCATTAGATCCATGAATACATAGGGTGCATTAGTCAATCCAAAAGGCATTACTGCAAACTCGTAATACCCGTACCTAGTTCAAAATGTTGTCTTCAGAATTTCTTCCTTCTTTACAGACAAATGATGGTATCCAAATCAAAGTTCAATCTTTAAAAAGTATTGAGATCCATGCAGTTGGTCAAATAAATCATCAATGTGAGGTAGGGGATACTTGTTCTTTATTGTTATATCATTTATTTCCCTGTAGTCGATACATAACCTCATAGATCCATATTTATTCTTAACAAAAAGAACAGGGGATCCCCATGGAGAAACACTAGGGCGAATAAATCCCTTATTACTCAATTCCTATAGTTGTTTATTTAGTTCAACTAATTCCACAGTGGTCATTCTATAAGGGGTCTTCGATATAGGCCTTGAACCAAGAATTAAATCAATGGAAAACTCAATTTCTCGTTCTAGAGGATGTCCAGGTAAATCTTCCGGAAACACATCAACATATTATTTCACAATAGGTATATCCTCTATTTGAACATTCCTTTCCTCACCCATAGTTATTTCATTCTCTTCCTCCCCGATAATTGAATTTAGTTGAGTTACTGGGGGTGGATCTAGATAAGAATTAGGTGGTGAAGATTCTGCTCTAAAGATAAGGTGTTCTTTATCATCATCATCAAAAATTGTAACATCCTTCTTCTTATAATAAATTTTCACATCATGGTCCGAAAGCCAATCCATACCGAGGATTATATCAAATTAATTCATGGGTATGACAATGAGATCAGCAGATAAAGAACATTTATATGCCCTAATGGGAACAAATCCATAGAACTTTGAAGCAATGATACTTCCCTTAGTAGTTTTAACTGAAAACTCCCTTGTTAAATCAAATTGGAAATATCTAATTTTCTTAGCAAACTGGTAAGATATAAAACAATGGGATGATCCAAAATCAAATAAATCATTTTCTAAACTTGAGGAAACCATTAAATTACCTGCCACCATGTCTTTTGGGGCTTCAACCTCAGTAGTAGTGATTGCATAAGTTTGGCCTTGATCCCTTGGCCTTTTCTGAGGTAAGTTTCCATGACGATTATGAAATTCATTTGCATAATTTCCCATCTCCCTGCAATTGTATCATTGAAAATTGGTAGCATCTTTCTTTCCTTTACAATCACCAGCTAGATGGCCTTTCTGTCCACACTTATAGCATACTCCTTTTCCTTTTAGACAGGCACCAGGGTACTTCCTTCCGCAATTATCACAAGGTGGAAATTCAATTCTTCCATTCTTCCCTGTTTCTTTATTTCCTTTCCCAAAGTGTTCAACAGATCTCTTCTTCTCTTACTTTGATTTAAAGTCATAAGACTTAGAGAATTCTTTTTCTGTCTTGATATCACACGAGAAAATATCTTCGTATGCCGAGAAGGATTGTGATACCAATGCTCGACGAAGAAACAATTTTAACCCATCAAAGAAACGATCAATCTTACTTCTTGGGTTATGTATATAATCTGCATTATACCTTGCTAACCTTGTAAAGTTAGCCTCATACTTTGCGACATTCTCATCCTCCTTTTGTCTCAGACTCAGAAATTGCCTTTTCATATCTACTCGATGGTCACGAGGAAAGTATTTTTCTAAAAACAGATCTTTGAACTCCCTCAATTCTATATTTGATACTTCATCATCTTCTTTCGTGTTTTGAATCAATGACTACCATTGATCAGCATCTCCAGTGAGGCGGTAAACTGTCATGATAACTTTTTCCCTTTCACTACTCCCCAAGGCATGGAATATTTTCTCTAAAGAATTTATCCATTGCTCATCTACTAAGGGATTTTTACTCCTATTGAATGTTGGTGGTTGTTGCCTCATGAAGCGATCTAACATTGATCCTCCACGCTATGGATTAGGGTGCTCCATACGGGTAAGGTTATTATTCATAACCTGAGTGAGTTGTCCCAGTATGGTGATTAGCTGATCAGCACCAGTTGCATCACCAGCCCCACTATAATTATCTTGAGAAGGAGGAAAATCCCTACATAGAGTGCGTGCATTGATATAGTTTCCATTCCTTCCACTAGGCGCCATTTCTAAACAATGGCATAAACTAGATTAGTTTATGAATCGAAATATATAATTCCAAACTTCTAAAACACTTAACATAAATTCAACCATTTATGGATATAATCCATAATAATAAAAAAAATGTTTTCATTGAGGAATTATATACTCATAAACCCTTCATAATGGTTTATAAAGAAAATGAGAATTATCCTAAGCATATCTCCCGGGAGTGTCATAACCAAGAGTGCAACAAGGCCCGTTGTCGTGCACTAGTTCTCATTTGAGTCTAGCTCAAAGCGATGTTTTCAGGTTTTACCCCTAGGTACATCTGTGCCAGAGATGCCTCTACCTGCTCGTATCCAGACAAGGATGTATTTCTTGGAAAACTCACAAAATTTCTACAATACCAAAATTCTAGGAAGTTCTTATATACTAATCCTCAAAGTCCATCTTAAGTCTATGTTCTCTAATCAGAGTTCATCTAAATCTAGTATCCAAGGTTTGTACTAAAATTCCTCTAATACCAACTGTAATGCCCTGACCCCAGTTACCGAGAGTCAGTGCATTATTACATAACATTGTCATGATCATAAGTAAATCATGTCTCTAAAGACCGATCAGTTTAGTATTATTGGAAACAAGATTCATACATAAGTTAAACTTTACAACATGAAAAGAAATACAACAAAAATATATTTCATTAGAAACATCCAAGCCACCTAGATTATGCCTACTGGTCACTCATAAATAACTTCTTCATATCCTGGGAAAATGAAACATAAGAAAGGGGTGAGCTCAAATGATCAGTAAGGGTATGTAATACAGCGGAAAATGACATAAATATTAAGCATGGTAAATAATTGAAACCACGTGCCTTTACCAATAATACAAACGAATTATTTTACAACAAGAATATGAGATGAGTAAATAATGCCATAATAAAACATAATCATTGGTATTCTACTAGTAGAATGACCACATGAACCATCAATATTATTTCCATAATGAGGGAATGTATAATGCCAGACATTCTGAAACATTTTGTCAAGGCCTCGGCCAAGACTTCTAAAAATGATTAAGGCCTCGGCCAAAACCATAAATCAAATTGGGAAAGGAACTCAGCCAATTCCAAATCTAGTTGTCTCATGAGACCTACCGATGCATCGAGGAGCTATAGCGGGCTCCACCCGTCACTTACTAAGTCCAATATATTCCTTATATGAAAAGGTTTAAACATATCATAAATATTCATATTAAAACTAGCATATGAAATGTCAATACTTTAACCATAAATCATGAATGGTATAAAAATAGTACATCCACAGTCAAACATATCACAAAATCTTCAATACAATATGGAAGTTTTGTATCATAATAAATCAACTCCAAATAAACTTAAAATCCGTCAAAGGATATTGACATAGATGAAATCAAAACCTTTTTTAGAGAAATATCTCTTTATATTTTGAAATAATTTAAGAGTCATGTAGTTATAAAATAAAACATTTACTTTGAAAATATTATTATAAGCTTTTAAGGGAAGATTTGACGATTTTATAATGGTAAAAAATAGTCGCACCTGCCGTATAAGTTAAAAAAAACATTCTTACCTTAATTTTTCCAAAAAGGTTAAAGAGGACCTTATTTGAAAAATGACGAAAAGATTACTTTATAAACATATTATAAAAATTCAACAAGGGTATAAATGAATTTAACCCATAGTCTATAAAATTGTAAGAATGTTTTGAAATACATTTGTAAGAAACATGGATGTGGATGATAAAGAGGTCCCAGTAGATAATTACGTATAAACAACCTCAGATAATGAAGATATTGTGAAATAAACCCTTACCTTGTACTTTTCATTGGTTGAGGGTAGGTTAACCTCCTGTATAATGGTGAAATAATTGTTATTAAAAAATAAAATAATCATATTCATTAATATGATATCATATATGATCTTTTAACATTTCCTTGTTAATAATATCTTAGTATTATCGTCGTTTCGAGTGCTAACTTACTCGTTTTATTTTATATATTTTGTTACATAAGCCATGTTTGTTATCTATAGGTTGTATATTATTCATATCCAGAATGATATCAAGTCCTTAAACATTATTTTTAATCATCAATTGATAATTATACTTGAATGGATATGATGGGGAATGAATCTTATCGTGTTCGTGGAGACGGTAGTCCGTACGTACGCACGAGCGACAATATCATTATTTTGATATTAAAATAATATATAATTGGATAGTATATCATATATACAAAATAATTATAATGTTATATTTATTATTTACATGAATTACACATCATTATTATACCCATCCAAATAAAAATGTACTGAATAACAATTACACCATGACGTGGAGACTGTAGGCCGTACGTACGCACGTATGGTGACATGTCATTCAAAGGATGGATAAAATACTGAATATGGTTGTAAAATATTTATAATAACATCAAAGTATATATAAGATACTGGAGTTATTATTTTATAATGGAAACAACAAAGAAAGAAGAAGTTGAAGAAGAAAGGAACTTGAAAAAGGGTGGTGAAAAAATTACCTCTTCTTCAGGTTCTTCCTTTTGATTTGATCAAAAGGGATACTTAGGTTGGATTTATGACTAAAGGAAGTCCTATAGGATTAAGGTAGGATAGTTGAGAGGGTATTTGGGCAGAGTTTTGCCGAACTAAAAGGCTTTTAAGGTATGAAGAATTGGTTAGAAGTGGTGTCCTTTTATAAGGGGGAGGAGGGGCACTTTAGGAAAAATTTAAATTATTAATTTATAATAAATTAATATTCGGTTTCTAATGGATACAAAGTGGGTTATTAAAAGTATAAGGTGGGTATGGGTATAAATACTTTCATACAATAGATTTTATACAGGTTTGGGTCACTATATTAACCTTATCATTTGTATTTAACTCTTAGATAAATAGTTTGACATTTACCATGTCAATTTGTATTTTTATATTATATGGTTAATAAACGTACTATATACTTCCAAGAGACCCCCAAGTGGTCCATTAATTATACACCTATAATTATTTAATTTATTTTACCAAACCTTAGATTTTTAGGAATATAATATCAATTAATAATATAATATTTGTTTTAAAAACTCTTTTATGTCAATTTTGACACTATTTAATAATTGATTTTTTATTAAAGTCTTAAAAACTTTATTAATTCGAAAAAAAATTTATTTAAGAAATCCTAACATGTCATATTAATCAATAAAATTCGTTTATGGCCTAAAAACGTTCAAATTATATTTATTTTCATATTTAGAATACCAATTATTTGATTCTTTCATTAATAAGGAAAATATTGTATCATTATTGTGTCATAAATAAATTTAATTATTAAATATCTAAAAATTATAAATAAAGAACCATTATGTAGGAAATATTTTTATCTATCTAATGAATATTTTTAGTCGAAAATATAGCATATATAACACTATGTAAAAATTGTTTTTCTAAAAGATACATGCTTATGTCATTTTTGTATTTACTTTAACTTAATTAATATAAAGTGTCATTATCACTTACAAGTGGATCCATGGAGTCCCAAAATCGACCCAAAGATGACCATAGTCGAACATGTATCAAAAAATAGGGTTAGGACACATTTTAGGGTAATTTATTATTATTATAATAATATTTTTTACCCTTATTTACCGGATTTACCCTTTAACCATGGTAAATAAAATATTTACCGAAGTAATTATTCAAAATGTCTAAGAATAAAAGTTAACTATTTAGACAATTTTGACCTCATGATTCTAAATATTGAATCCATTTTTCTAAATTCAAAACACATAAGTGGCATAAATTAATTTAAAATTAATTCCCACTTTCAAAACAAAAAGCATGTTTTTAAGAAATAATAACTATCAAAAGATTGACACTTGTTTATGTCCGGTTTAAATGTGAAATTACATCCAATGAACAAAATTGTATTAAGTGGTAAAAATATATTCTAAATATACTTTAAAATCACTCAAATTCATAATTTATCACTATTAAATATTTCGATTAAAAAAATTGTTTTTAATTAAAATTTAGTAATTTACACTATTCATCAAAAATTGAAAGTTTTCAGAAAAATACCAAAAATTCACCCTAAGATAATTTCGATATTTCGAATCCAAAAATGAATTCCATTTTGAAAGATAAAATGTATAAAATTTTAAAAAGTTGTTATTACTATTTATAACGGCTAGTTTGATTGGTTATAGTGTGTGTTAGAACTCGAAGTTGCGTACAACACACGCTACTTTATTATTCAAAGAGAAGTGTACCATGGAATATTGGGGTGTTAAAAGGGTCATAGAGTTCGGACTATAATTAGGGATACACATTGTGTGTCTGTTATAAACCTGATGTGAATAAAGACCAGGGTTTTCATACCACTTTCATGTGCTCACAGGGGGACTTTTCAGCCAAGGGACTGACAGTGGAGTTTGGGGTTAGGACAAAAGACTTGGGGCTGGGTTTGAGGGATGCTCCAACGTTCCTACATATCCCATAAGGATGGGAATCAAGCCATACGTAGTTCTTTAAATACCCTATGTACAGATTTGGTTCGTACATGTGAAGGGTGAATGGGGACTTTAGTGCAATGATGGTTGGATCCAAGATTAAAGGTTCGGGCATTGCCATGTATGAACATAGTCTTTGGAATATAACATGATTGGAGATAAATTTCAATAATGATTCCCTCTCAGTTGAGGGTGTCAAAGACTATTGTAGTTTATTGTCGTACAGGATAAAAGTGTAAATAGTTTAAGGTCATATGCATGGACCGATGATGCATAGTTTAGCGTCATATAGCTAGGACGTATTGCTATGCAGTTTAATGTCTTGCAATGAGGACAATGGGGGACTTTATAGTTTAACATCATATAGCAAGGACATATTATGAACCAATGTGAATATATTGGTTTGGGGGGAGGGGATTCACGGATCAACATCGTATGAGATGGAGGTGAACCGATATGAAGATATTGGTTTTGGGCTTCAAACTCAGGAGGTTGCCTATATACCCAACCTAAATGGCAAGGATCAAAGTCTGTGTAGTTCGATTGAGAATGAATTGGTGATCGATTTGTACTTGAGGACAACCCAAAGATGGTGTTGGGACTTACGCGTGGTTAGAGGCCCAAAGAGGGTATTATGGTTGAAGTTTACTCTAAGATCACGTGAGTCATGCTCGGTGTGAGAAACAAGAGGTAACAAACACCCTAACGATGCACAGTTTAATTTCATGTGGGACAAAAGGGTGTTGTACAGTTTAGCGTCATGTAGATAAGACGTATTGTAGTATAACGTCTTGCAGGACATGTGCACAGTTTAACGTCGTGTAGGACGTATAAGGGATTGTTTCATAGTTTAAATGTCATGTGTCATAGATATGGGGTTCTTAGAAGTTTAACATCTTGCAGCTTGAACGAACAGTTTAAAGTCATGTTGGACGATAAAGGGGACACAGTTTAACGTCATGTTGGATGATAGAGGGGCTATGCAGTTTAAAGTCCTACAACAAGGACAAAAGGGACCATGCAGTTTAAAGTCTTGCAGTGAGGACTATGGGTGTATTTGTGTTACATAAAATACTTCTTCAAGAATCTTGCATTGGTTGTAATTGTAATGAGTTCTCCATCCATTGAGATTAAATAATAAGCTCCATTGGAGTAGACCTTATGTATCGAATAAGGTCCTTACCACTTTGGCTCAAGCTTTGGAGGTTTCTTTCCTATTATCATTGGAGTTCTGAGGACCAATACCAATTCTCCTTTAATGAATGAATGAAGACGAACTTTTTTATTGAAAGCCCGTGCTATTCAATTCTGATAGACTTCTAAGTGGTGCAGGGTGCACAATATTTTTTCATCTAACCATTCTAATTCATCAAATCACTTCTAATATTGTTCATATATAGATAACTGATCACAAATGGCTACTCTGAACAAAGGTAATTGAATCTCAATAGAAAAGACTGCTTCTTTTCCATATACCAATGAATATGGAGTTGACCGCATAGTATTGCGGGTGGTGGTCCTATAAGCCCATAGAGCATGAAAATTTTTATCAGGCCATAACTTCTTATCTTTATACACCATCTTTTACAGTATGTTTGAAAGAGTATTATTGAAAGCTTCTATTTGGCCATTGGTCACTGCATGATACCGAGATGAATGGTTGGATTTGATTTTTTATTCTTCATACAACTTTCTCACCTTGGATGAAAAAAAGTTGGTGCCATTGTCCATCAATATGGTATGAGGGAAAAAAATATGGTAATGATGTTAGACTTGACGAAGCTAAAAATTCCATTAGAACTAACTTCTTTGAGAGGTATTGCCTCTTCCCATTTGGAAAAGTAGTCAGTAGTAGTAAGAATATACTTAAACTACTTGGATGTAGCCGGAGGATAAGGTCCTACTACATCCATTCCCCATGTGTAAAATGGCCATGAGTATTTAGCTGTATGAAGCAACTCTGGGGGTTGATGAATGAAGTTGGAACATACTTGGAAATAAAGACACTTCTTAGTGAAATTAACACAATCTTGCATCATTGAACGCCAGAAGTATCCAAGCCTTCGAATTTGACCAGAAAGTCAATGTCCAGACTGGTGGGCACCACAAACTCTTGCATGTACTTCATTCATGACATCCATTTTCTCTTCGTCATCAATACATATGAAGATAATTCCATCAAAACCTAACTTGTAGAGAATTTTTTGGTGATCTGGGATATCATAAAGAGTAAAATTAACCACATGTCGCTGGACTTGTTCTTTCCCAGCTCTATTAGGTGGGAGTGTTCCATTTTGAAGGTATTCCCTGATAGGTGTCATCCATCCTGTAGTATGCCCATATGGTTATGAAATGGGACTGATTTCATTGATTTCCTCTATTCTGATTTGAACAAAAGGTGAAACTACATGACGGTCGGCAATACTAATGGTTGTTTCGTCCTGATTTAGATCTTCCAGGACTGTGGCTATATTAGTCAGTGCATCACCTTGGGCATTTTGTGATTGCGGGATATAAGAAAATGTCGGTTTAGAGGGAAATTCTGCCATTAACTCTCTGAATTAATCACACAAAGGGATTAACTCTTCTTTTCTGATGGAATAATACCCATTGATTTGTTTGATTACCAAATCTGAATCACCTTTTACCCTCAAGTGATTCACCTGTGCCTGAAGCGCCAATTCCAAGCCTGCGATGAGAGCTTGATATTTTGCTTCATTATTTGTACCACCTTCAAACAATAATAAGTAATAGGGTAACACTGCCTTTTCTGGGGAAATAAGCACAATTCCTAACCCAACTTTTTTGAATTTAGGATCTTCCATTTTCTTCCTTGTTGGAATTTTGGAGGCACCATCAAAGTACATTTCCCATGTTTGAGGATTATCTTGAATAGAGAAGACTACCTCATCAAGAAGTTAAATATTTAAAGATGTATCTTCTACAGATGGGTATTCAGCAAGGAAATAGGCCAGATCTTGGCCCTTTATTACCTTTTGAGACACATACTGGATATCAAACTGCTGTAAAATAATTGCCCACCTTGTAAGACATCCTGTAAGCATTGGACGACTAAGGATAAAATTGAGCAGGTTATTAAGAGATACCAATTGGACCTCATGATCTTTTAGGTAGTGTCTCAATTTCTGAACTTCAAAGATTAATGCTAGGCAGCACTTTTCAATACTTTAATATTGAGTTTCTACCTCAAGAAAAGTCTAACTGAGATAATAAAGGTTGTTTTCATTCACAGCATCATTATATTGGTCAAGGAAGGCACCTAATGATCACTCTAAAGCTATCACATAAAGAATAAGTGGTATTCATTCAATGGGTGGAATTAATACCTATGGACTCAAGAGATATCTCTTAAGAATATCGAATGCTTCTTGACATTCTTCAGTCCACTGGTAGGTGACTCCCTTCTTTATTAATTTGGTGAAGGGTAAACACTTGCCTTCCAAATTGGCAATGAAATGCCAAATATAGGCCAAGTTTCCTTGAAGTCCTCTTAATTATTTCAAATTTTGAGGAGGTGACATACCAAGGATTGATTTTGTCTTCTCAGGATCAACTTCGATACCACGATGGCGTACAACAAAGCTGAGAAATTTTCCCGAGGTTACCCCGAAAGAACATTTCAAGGGGTTCATCTTCAAATTGTGTTGTCAAAGTTTGTTGAATATGATTTCCAGATTGGCCAAGTGATCAGAACGTTTTCTGGATTTAACCACCAAATCATCCACATAATATTCAACAAATTTCCCTAAAAAGTGTTTGAAGATATGGTGCATGGCATGTTGATACGTTGCACCTACATTTTTTTGGCCAAAGGGCATTACCCAATAGAAAAACACACCTTGAGGGGATCTAAAAGCTGTAGATTATTCATCTTCTAGAGACATTCGAATTTGATTATACCCAGAATATCCATCCATGAAGGAAAGTTCTTCATAGCCAGCTGTTGCATCAATTAAGAGTTCTGTGATCGGAACTGGAAAATCATTCTTGGGACAATGCCGATTAAGATCTTTGAAGTCAATAAAAACTCTAATTTTTTCATTCTTCTTTTTCACAGGGACAATATTAGCTATCCATTTGGGATATTGAACTTCTATAATGAAGTTAGCCTTGATAAGCTTGTCAACTTCAGCTTCAATTTTGGAGGCATAAGTTGGGTGTGTTCTTCTGGCTGCTTGCTTGAATCCTCGATGTTCTTCTAGAAAACCCAATTGATGAGTGGAAACATCGGGATAAATACCTAGAATTTATGTATAATTCTAAGAAAATACATCTCGGTTTTTCTTTAAAAATTAAGTATACATTTATTGCTCTTCAGGAGTCTTGGCCGCACTAATTAAAGTGGGGCATGGATCTTCTTTTGTACCTAGATTTATTTCTTTGAGTTCACCCACGGTGGTAGAGATACCCTCTTCAAATGCTGGAGGAGAATCCCTAATATCTTCCTCTTCTTCTTTAATATGTGTTACTTCTTCTGCTTCCACTTGCATAGTATATGACAAAGCAGAATTCCCATGATCAGGGGAGAAGTTAAAATTTGAACATTTTGAAGAAGAGGATGCCATTTATGACCCTATTGATGATGAAGGGACTTCCTGGGTTGATAGAGAGGAGATTATGGATTGAGAATCGACATCATTATTTTATTATGGTATTGCTATAACTTCTTCTGGCTTGTTTGATGAAGTATAGAATTACTGGATTTTAGCAGATGAAATGAAGACATCTCCATTTAAGCTTTCATCATTTCTTGGACAATCAATAATTTCTCCCATGTTATCTAGCTCGATTGTCGTTATTTACATTATGGAAGTTTCCATAAGAGTGTTTTGATTTGGGTATATCTTGTCAATTTTAATGATAAGCAACACATAATCTGTACTCATATGTATGAATGAGTTTACTAGAATATTTTACAAACCATATGGAGCATTAATTTTAGTGACCTTCTTCACTGTGGATTTTTCCTCTCCTTCCATGTGATAAAACTCTGCCTCAATATATTGTGATTCACATGTTTTGAATGGGGATTTGTCACCATACAATGTCCCAATTTGACCATTGAAACAATATTTGATACATTGATGGTATGATGATGGTATGGCCACATGTTGATGTAACCAAGGTCTTCCAAGAAAAATGTTGAAAGTTGTGTCCTGACGAACAACCATGAAATATGAATTAGAAACAAGGTCTCCAAACTGAATTCTGAGTATAATTTCACCCAGAGGTTCTTGTTCATTCTTATCGTATCCTTGAAACATCAAAGTAGAAGGATATAAATCAGATTCAATGAGGCCCAATCGATGGAGTGTATGAATAGGAATGAGATTGACTCCTGATCCATTATCAATAAAAGCTCGTCGGATGTCTATATCATTGACTTTTCCTGATAGATACAAAGGTCTGATATGTCCATGTACAACATCATCTTCATCTTCATCTGTAAAAGATATCACTACATGGAATTCTGCAGGATCATTCTCTATATGGCGGACTTCAGCCACAACAATTTCAGTTTCGAATTCTTGAGGGCTTGACAAAGCCTCAATGAGCACCTCATGAAGATCTTTTGATAGATTCAAGGCATCCAAAATTGATAACTTGGCCAGTACTTGGGCTAAATGTTTCAAGACATCATACTTTTGGTCCAAAGGTCTACGTTTCCCATCATGAAAATGTGGGTTTTCAGGTGCCTTAAAAGTTGATGCTTTAGAAGTAGACGCACCTCGTATCGGGGTAGGAGTTGGAAATACTCCTGTCTTCGGTAGATTAGAACGACTAGGTCTATTTATTTTCTAAGAGGAAGAAGGTGTAACCTCTAACAGATCCTCCAAAATAACTGAGTCAAGACCGAATCTGCCATGTGTGGAAGAATTTTCTTGTTCTCGTTGAGCCCGCTGAAGGGATTTTCCATGAGTTTCTGCCGTATATAAAGTTCTAGCAGGGGTAGGTTTGAAATAGTGGCTTCTGTAATATCCACATCTTCCCCTATATCCTAGAACTATATCTCTTCCTATAATTCCTCTATTAGATATAGAGAACTTAGGCTCATCATAATCGAAACTATCATTTGCATATGGATCTGTTAAATGAATCATATTAACATAACCAAAGATTAATTCTTCATCGGTGCCCATGCTTTTGAAATAGATGGAATAAAATCTTCCAGAGTCAAAGACAATTTAGGCTTTGACACGAACTCATATTCTTCTGACTGCTCTTTTTTCTTCAAATTACATTTCTTATTTGAGGATTTATGTTATGATGAAAGGGGTTTGCTATGGAATTCATAGCATAAGACACAATTGGTTGATTCAATTGTGTTCGTAAAATGGCATGGGTTCGGTTGATCATTTTCCCGATCATCCAATCATCATATTTCTGTGCATTTTTACTTTTGAATTCGTGCCACTCGCCTTTTTCCTCTAGATCAGTAGCAGTAACACATGCTACCTGGGCTGAAGAACCTTTCAGTTTTACCTATCCAGAATCCACCATCTTTTGCAGGAGGTCTTTGAAGACAAAACACTCTTGAATGGGATGCCCCTACATCTGATAAAATGGGCAATAATTGGGGAGGTCTTCATCTCCTTACTTGTTCAACCTTTTGGGCCTTGGAAACTGAAGCAGGTTGTTTTCTAGAGCTGAGATGAAGTAACTCGGAACTTTTTCATTCCGAAAAGAATAAACTTTGTTCTTCAAATCTTCAAACTGTTTCCGCCTTTGATATTTTTGATCATCTTGATGAGGCAGCCATTGTTATTGATGCTCAGGAGGTAGAGCCCTTCGATATGATGAAGGTCCTTAAGTGGAAGAAGGTACAAGTGCTTATTTAATTGTAATTTTAGCAGTCTCTACTTTCCCTATTCTCCTTCCCGGAACTGATGGAATTACACGAGTTTTAGCCTTAGACTTTGTAAGAGAGTCTTCGGTCTGCTGAGAGATTGAAGTAAGGTCTCGAAACCCTCCCGTGTATTTCACAAGGATCAACGGTGTGAGGAATTTATCACGCAGATTTACCACACAAATTGGAAACAATTCTTCTTGAGGGAGTGATAATCTTAAGTAATATGTTAATCCCTTCCAGTGAGCAATGAAATCTGAAACTCTTTCATTCTCCCTTTTCTTACAATTGGTAAGATCGAAAACTGCCGTCTTTGACAATGTTGACCTGAATTGAAGAAGGAACCTTTGATAGAGATCTTCCCACCTAGTAATTGATCGGGATTATAAACTTGTATACCAGACAAAAGAAGGTCCTTGTAATGACTGTACAAAACACCTGATCTTAACTGCTTCTTATTGTCGAAGAGTTCCCATCATAGGATCACAAAGAGAAAAAAAATGTGTTAAGTGTTGTTCTGGATCTCCTGAACCATTAAAAATTGGGAATGTGGTACTCAAAAAATTTGATGGGGGGAGGAATTGCATCCACCCATTCAGGGTAAGCTCTCTTTTCTGGTTGAATTTCTACACAATTTCCTTCCATAGCTTCCAATCGATCTGTTAATGACTCAATGTTAGTTATTAATTTTTGAGAAACATCTGGTTGATCTTGGACCTGAGAAGGTGCAATAACTGGAGTTTGGATGGGTGTGGCGACCAGGACTACAATTGATCGTAGTATTGCCGGTTGTTGTTGCGTATGACCCATAGGATTAGACCTATGAGGGTGTACTTGTAAAGGGGGATATTCTTGATCCATCCCAGTAACTGCAACAAATTACCTTGATTGATTGACTCCAGCATGCTTAGGAGGAAGACTACCTTGAAGTAGTTCTGCATTTAACCTCCTTAATTCTGTCATTTCTTCTTCTTGCTATGTGAAACTTTCCTCTAATGAGAGTAATTGGCCTTCTCTAGAGGAAGGGTGTAATGTAACCTGACTTTTACCCTTCTCCTTGGTATGTTCCTTTCTGGAGTATGGAAGGGCATTGCCCAAAGAAATGTCTTTCCCCTGGGCAACCCTCTGTCTTCTGGTACGCACACCTCCTTCATTCATTTCTGTATGCACGGCCTCTTGAACAAGAACTTCTTCATCTGATCCCTCTGAGTGAGCCTCATGTTCTGGGGGATCAGTGACAACGGCATTGATGACATTTATCGATGCATAACGCATTGCAGCCCTTCTGTCAGCACTTCTATGATACTGTATTCCTCCATGTCCTTTATGAGACATTGCCTTTTGTTTGGTTGATCCCTCCGAAACTTCTTGATGAACCTTAATTTGGAGGGAATCTCCTAATAATCCAGCTATGCGTTCCTCTTGTGTCTTCTTCCATAATAGAGAGAAGACTGACTTTCGTTGAAGGAGAAATTGAGAATTTTAATAAGTCCCCAGTCCGATGGATTGGGGTTGTTCCTATTTTTTCTAATCAACTCTTAGAATCCTATCTGTTAATTTCGAGGGTTGGATTAAAAGTCCCCAACCTAGAAAGCTAAGGTGGCTCTTGAGCTACTATATCTGAAACTTTCTTAAAATCTCTCCTGATTTTGTGAACTTTAGTCTGAAAATTAGCCGGATGCATCAACCTACATCCACTCAAATCACCTGGCTCAGATGATCGTTGGATTATTTCTGACACCTCTGTCACCTGTTGATGTGAATGCTCTAAACTAGAATCCTGTTCGATATTCTCATTTTCTTGATGCAAGAGTAACTTGAAAACTTGTTCTTTATATGCCTGACTTTGGGAATAACTACTTGAGGCATGTTATTGGGAAAGCCTTTGATTACACACAAAACCAGTTAAATTTGGCCATCCATGGGCAATAACATTGCATGAGACCACTTTTGGCGGGATTTTTTGACTGGAGGGCATAGTGAAATGCAATGCTCCATGAACACCCCATCCCCTGATATGAATACTAGATGGGGCATTGGTATTAACTGGTGCAACCTTTTCAAAACGCCAAGGCATGAACTCTGAAGGGCTATCTGCTGCTTTTCAACCTTTGGATGTCAGGAAACTGAGAGATATTCCAAGTCAATTTGTCATTTCAACCATTCTATTATCTTGAAATGATTTTTATATTCATCATAAGATAATATTTTCTTTTTTAAGTGACAAAGAGTTTTCCATATGTTGAGACGAATACCGTGAATACAATCTTTTGTCAACATTTCTGGAATATCATACTAAGAGTCAACCAAAGGCCAAAAAATGACTGGTATTTCACCTTTTCTGGTTTTTTTCTCATATTCAGCACTTCCTCTTTGTCATTTGATTAAGATTCTTCTACCTTATTGGACCAAAGCTGGTGCTTCTTTGTTGCTGCTAGTGTTAAGGCATTAGATTCAACAAGATTGGTAGAGAATTCATTTGTCAAATTAGAAGATGAATGACCCAAGGGTGGTTTGGAGAATGACATACACCCTGAGATATCTTCTGATTAAGAAAGTATTTCACCTGCTAGCGAAAAGGCATCAGACATGACTGGCTTCACATTTGCAAGTGCCTCAAGATAAGAGGGCTTTCTCATTACTGCATTGTCCATTGAAGAATTTTCCAGGAAATGCCAATTACTACTGCGGAGATGAATTTCATAGATAAATTCATCATCATCATGGGGAGGACCGCCATGGTGGGTTACAACAAAAGATGAAACTTCTTTCTCCTTAGTTTTCTGGCCAAGCAGAGGGTTATTGTGGCTTTCATCTGAAGATAATACTTTGAGATTGACCGAATTTTCATGAAGCAAGCCTTCATGAGGAAGTTTCTGATGAATACCTTTGTAATTATCATTGTTACTTCCATAATCTGGAAATTAGAGAGTAGAATCTTGAGTTGCAATAGAGAATTTTCTGAGGGCTTCAAAAACTCCATCATTGAGCAAGGCCTTATTGCAGATTGGCTCTTGATTTTTCAACTATGATGGATGGTTCTTTTTCTTGGATGCATTCTTACTCACTTTGGAAACCACTTTTTGACGAAAGTGGTTTAAATGGGAATGTGTATGTGCCTACTTAGAATAAATTGTCATGTTAGGCTGATTATCTCCATTTAAATCGGGTGTATGTGCCTGACTTGATTGTCTGTATGACAATGGGGGAGTATTCCCCACAACACTATTGGATGGTAACAGAGGTTTGTATCTGCTCCGGAGTGACATGTTGATGAGTCACTCCACTGATAGGGATAGATTTATGATTATTTCCCTGTGATGCTACTGAATCTATTATAATATTCTGATAGGTATCCAGAATATGGGCAGGGATTTGCTTCTGCTCTTTCACCATTGTCAGAATGTGATTGGTGACTTCAGCTGCCAGAATGGGAATATATGTCTATT
This sequence comes from Viscum album, assembly GCA_963277665.1. Classification (NCBI taxonomy): domain Eukaryota; kingdom Viridiplantae; phylum Streptophyta; class Magnoliopsida; order Santalales; family Viscaceae; genus Viscum; species Viscum album. The sequence goes on along the minus strand of OY728136.1, from coordinate 600,936,439 downwards.
TCGTGTCTGGAGTAGGTGTATGTGTCTGCTCTTGTCCTTTTTTTCTTGTCAACGGATATTGATAGTACTTATGCATAGGGTAAAAGAGTTGAGTATGCTCTATATTTGTCGTTGAAGCATTCCGACTGACTTCTCCAGGTGCTACCAAATGAGAATGTTGGAAGGCTTGATAAAAATTGGCAGGTGTATGTGCCTTCTGTGTATTCTCTATCAAGTATGGTTGATGGGTTTCCTTCAATACCGGCAGACGAGACTGCTGACAGAATTGGTGATTGTAAACAGGTTTATCCTACTTACCAGTTGCCACCATATTAAATTGGCAAACTTCTTTGGTTACAGTCAGACGAGCCTACTAACTAGCTGATGAATTATAAACAGGTGTATGTGCCTGCCTATAGTACTCCACTGGAATTGTCTGGAGTTATTTGTGTGTTGCTTCCAGATGAGTCTGCTGAGCAGTGAAATCAGGACGGACAGGTGTATATGCACGCTTATTGTTTTCCATCAAGTTAGATTGATGGACTTCTATGGAGGGGGAAGAGGTAAGAACCTACTCCTTGTTGACAGAATTTCTTCTCTTGCGGTTCGTCTTGCGTGTTCGGGTATGAGGAACCAGAGCTGAACACCTAGAGGTGATACCATCATCATGTTGAGAGTGCACTACCGCACGAGTCTAGTTGAGATTGTTGGTGGGAGTCCTCAGGAAGGACTCTTTCCTCCTTGAACCGAGGTCTTGAGTGACCTCTTCATTCACCTCCCTATAATATGGGAGGGACTGGTTGTTGCGTTCTGGGGATAACGACCCAAAACGGTTGGAAACGGTGGTTGGCACCACCTGCTTTTTGACCACTGCTCATCGTTGTCCGGACAACCAGGGTGAGTTATTAACTTGGAGGGCTTGTCGAGCAGCCTCCAGAGTCGGGATGGTACTGTGTTGACGTTATTCCCTTACCAATTCATTCAAGACCCAGTGTTGAAGACGTTGAGTAGGTGATATCGTCCTCATAGCGGGCGAGGATCCAGCAGGAGTAGAAGCTGAGGCATTCACAGGTGTAAACTTTAAAGAATTCATTTCTGTAATGAAAAGAGATCCTAGAAAAGAGTGTCTATTTGATATAAAAAAACATAATCAAGATAAGCTTGTCTAGAATACATCTTTTGGATGAACACATATGAGTTTGATTGCTTTGTTGGTCCTCATATTGAATTTAATATGGGCCTAACAAATAAGTAAAACATTATTTTAACTTGGTTAAGGATTCACATCAGGTTCACCATTTTTGTCTCTTCTAGAAATGGGGATGACCTTATTTGTTTAATGTTAAACCTTTCCAATCGGGTTCTAATGGGTTTATTCATAGAACCAGAAACATCCAATGGTTCTATATCCATTTGGACCTACTTTTCAAAGGTAGGTTCTCATTAGTTGTGGACCGATGAGGCTTAAGAATTTGTATTGGTAGAGAGGATGGGAGGTCAGGCTCATCGCACCTTTTTTAGGAGAATTATTACATACTCTGGGACTCTCTTATATATTTAAGTTATGTTCATGAATCCTTATTAATTAACCAAGTATGAAAATGAGTTTTCCTTTAGATTTGGCGATCAATGATTGATATGTATGGGATTTAGAGAATCATTTATATGTATTTGAGGTTATTTATTGATAGAAAATCATCCGTATGAATTGGATATTTTTAGTCAATGGTATCCTTAAATCTATTATATAAAAATATCATGGTTATTATGATGAATATACTGGTTTTAAAGCCACTCAGTGGGGAATTTGAAGTTTATTGTCATTCAGAAAGACATGGATTATTTTAGATTTTGGATCGTACCTGCAGATGGGTTACCTACGTATCCCCGTTAAAAAGGAATCAGAACCCATGTAGTTTGATTGGAAGGATATAGTTTAACATCATATGGGAGGGAAAATAATTAATGAAATACGGGCTTGAACCTTATAAAGGCTTCCTATGTACTCTACTTTTAAGGTAGAGATCAAATTCCACGTAGTTCGAGTAAAGAAAAATGGGGTTTATGCATGGTTAATGGACCAAAAGAGATGTCATTATTACTTTTACACTCTAAGCCCACTTGAGTCATGCTCAGTGTGAGAAACAAGAGGTATCAATAAATTTTGACAATGGTTCCATGAAAGATGCAGTCATGAGTAATGATTTAGGGATTACATATGTATGATGGTCCAAGTAAATGAAGATCATGACTTTGTTCAGGAAAGAAGCCCAGGAGAAGGGTCTATAAAGGTATTTGTACTTTATAGAGATTTGGAATTTTAACTCGGGACTTACTCCTGAAAAGGTATCCTAAATTAAGAGGGACTTATGATTGGGTTTTATTCTTGAGAAGGAAGCCCAAATCAAAAGAAAATAAGGTTGGGGATTACTCTTGAGGAAGATGCCCAATTAAAGGGAACTTATAACATGTGGCTTAATCCTGAGGAGGAGGCCCAAAGTTAAATGAAATTATGATTGGGACTTACTCCTGAGAAGAAGGCCCATTGAATTCCTCTCAAATAAGGAATCCAACAAAGGAACCATGCCATAAATGGATTTGAAGAAGGTTTTGAAGGCCATGTCTTGAAGAGGAGAAGTGAATTTGAGGAAAGGAGGTGATTAGGAAGGAGGCGCGCAAGTATTATTCTGGTGCGCAAGTCCTAGTCGTGCAAGTAGACTTGCATAACATGAGTCACCTTGGGCGATGAATAATCCATAGGGTAGTACTTGGGCGACTCTAAACTCAAGCCCTTAGTATCATCCCTAGAGGCTTCCAAAAGTTTGGCGCGCAATTTCCCTTGAGAGGGAAAGGTGGAACGCAAGTGTTTCCATTTCACTTAAGGTATGGACACTTAGGCATGCAATTATGGATGAGTTCTAACACTTAGGACATGTTATTACTCTTTAGAACTTCCATTCTAGGTAAATAATTAACTTAGAAGTGTTTGGAAGACGTCGGAAAAAGACTGGGGAGACCAGAGATTGAATCTGAGTTTTGGAAAATTCGTCCTTAAAATGGGGGGCCCATAGGGGCTATTTATAGGCCACTGAGAACCTTGGGAGAAAAAAAATAATAGGGCGTGCAAGTGACTTGCGCGACCCATATGTGTCTCATAAGTGACTTGCGCATCACGCATGATACTTTGGCGACGCCCTCTAAATGAGTTCCTAGTTCATCCCTTTGTCAATTTTTGATTTTCTTCAAAGGGTGACCCTCATTGGGCTTAAGATATCCCCCTTTTCCATTCATTTGGACTTTTTGATGGAAAAGAGTGTCAACAGTGTGTTCTATGATCACTATTTTTTATTCTTTATGTATATCTTGGACTTTAGTTTTTTTAAACACTATGAATCAAAATTGGTTCTTTAATTCTACAATATTTGAACAAAAATGTTGTATGGTTTATTATTCCATACTATTTTGATACTCTAAATGTTTTAAATCGAGTTATAGTGTTAAATAACCAATATCCAAATTTATTTTGAATGATTCTATCAAATTAAAAATCAGAATTGATTAGATTTAAATTTACAATTAAATTTTTTAGTAAACTCATTTTCATTATTATGTTTTCCAATTTTGAATAATTTACAACCATTTTTCTTGGTTAAATTACCACTTCTTTTTTTGATTCATTCATGGCGATAATTTTATTGTCTATGTTTATTATAACTATTAATCGAATCTTATTCATTATATTTATTTTCAGTGTTTAAGATATTTTAAAAAATACAATAATTTATTTTTTTATTTGGGAAACCATTATTATATTCAATAGCCATATTTTTAATTATGAAAATGGTTTAAAAATAATACATACTTTTTTAAATGTAAATATATATACATTAATTTTTATACATATTATGTTTTATAATAGTTGAGTTAATCTTCTCAAAGTATTTTGGCTACTGTTAAAAGATTGAAATTATGGTTCAAAATGTAAAGGGATTGGTTTTGAAAATAGTGAGTGAGTTTTATAAGGAATTTTGAAAATGAATTAGGTGTTTTATTTTCCAACAAATGTTTTTTTAAATGGGTAAACATTTTGTTAGAAATTAATTTTAAATATAGGGTAACATGTTTTTTAGTAGTGAAAATCATTTTTAAAAACTAATAAAAAGTGTCCCAATGATTTATTAGTAAAAGACTCATCATTTTTATAATATAAATGATATTTTAAGGGTAAATAATTGGTTTTAAAGTTAATAAATTATATTTCTATTATGTTTTCGAATGAGGATGATATTTTTGGATTTTAATGATGATCATAATAAAGGATCTTTTAAATTTTACATTGAAATTAAAATGGATTTTTTTATTTGAAATTAGAGTGAATATATTCATCACTTATTTATGATATAGTATTCTCTATCAGCAATGTTCAATCCATATCAACTAATATTTTATTCTTCTATTCAAAAAACATTTTATTATGCGGTATATGGTACAAAAAGTTCATGGTGAATACCATGATTCTCAAAATAATCATCAATTGTTCCCCTTATAAATTCCATACCATTATCTGTCTGGATCATCTATAAGGTGAAATTACAATCCTTCTCTATTTATCTTTTAAATCATTTAAACATATTTAGATCCTATAATTTATATCTCACAAATAAAATATATTTAATTCAGGTAAATTTATCGATAATGTAAATAATATACTTCTATCCATTTTTTGAATAATTATTCATAGCCCCAAAATTATATAAATGAATGATCTTATATTATTGGGTAGATTTTATCTCTGAATCATTATATGAAGAGTTAAAAAATCCCTTTAGTCATGTTGAGAACATCATAATACTTTCTATTTTTAGTATTTTCATATCATAAACATTTTTTCCTTAAGTGATCCAAATCATGTTTTTTTGGATAATATAATTAAGCTATCTATTATATAATTGGATTCCTCCATTAATATATAAGTTTAATTAATTTCCTACGTCACCCACTTGAATTAGATGTTCACTTTGTTCAATAACCTCTTTTCAAAATACATCCATAAGATTAGGTATTGTTTTGTTTTTTATATAAAGAATGAAACTAGAAAAGGGAAACAATATAGTACCTTGGTATCATCAAAGAAAACCATCAACTCCAAATAAACATAAGTAATATTAAAGTATCAAAAAAGATTCAATATCCTAATACTATATTGGAATACGTAGGTATACTATAAAAAATAAAAATTGAAGAATAATATTATAGGTGGGAATATAGGCTTACCTATCTGTGGAATATAATGTATTGATGATTCTAGGGAAGTGATAATATATCACTGAGAAGGGGTGATAAATAAGTGATACACTTTAAAATTACTCTTTAGAAATTAACCTTTTTTATTTACTAAAGTCTTGATGCACTCACTTACAAATTTATTTTTCTTTTTCAAACACTACTTAAAATTATGTTTCAAAAAGTTAAGTGGAATCTATATTTATAAATAAAACATGATGAGTAGTATCTATATTTATAAATGCATACATGTGTAAGGGAAAAGGGTGGTGTCTATATTGATATGATCATATTAACTTTCATAGAACTCCTAGATACATAGAATTTAACCTCCTACGTAATATATATTTATAATAGCGCTATGGAAAGGGCATGTCACTAACTCCACTGAACCCATAGGATATCCATCAGGAACCCACTCCTATAACCCTAGCATCATAGAAAGCTAAGTGCTATTGAAATTCAGTCCTTAGACCAAAATCCTTTTCCTTTTCATGGAGTAATTGAATGCTTCCTTTGAATGTTGAAACTACAATTACTATCTCAGTATGAGTGTGTATAAGACAATCCAACTAAGCCTTATCATGGTCACACCAATCAAGAAGCCCCTTATAGGGATCAGACTGCTATTTCTTTTTTCAAATTTATATTTCAAACTAATAAATCATTTCTAGTACTTATCCAAATCCCCAGTCTAGTAACATTTATATTTAATGAGGAAACTTTCATACTCATCATCATCGTCTCCTAAACATTTATTATTTCATTTTGTTTCCTAAGAATTATCCCCCATATCTTCTGGACATACACCTATGTTGATTGAACTACCTTGAGTAGTAGTCACCCCATACTAGGTATTGGTGATCATTGTGGATGAATTCATAGGATAAAACCTACCACTGGTGAAGTATTTATTTTTCTAAATTTAGTTACCCATTTCCTTAAAAGCATGCTTAAATTATTTGAAACATTCAAATTTTGGGTTCCCCTTATTTGAAAGGAACCTTTTTGTATTTATTTATTTTTTAAAATATTAATATTACCTAATAAAAGTGGATGGATATAAATCAAAAATGGATGGATGTCAATCATATGACAAAAGAGTATGAAGATGAGGTGAAAGAGTTCATCAGGTATTCAAAAGATAATGCATATAAAACTTCTCAAGTATTTTTTCTGTCTTTGTGTTATTTTTATTCAAGAGTAAATATTCTAGAGGAGTTAGAAGAACACTTGATATTTCACAAGATAGATAGAAGTTATAAATATTGGGATAAACATGGAGAAAAACTGAATGTAGTTGGTGATTGGGATAATAATTCATTTTATAGATCATATTATATGATTAAAAGTGTGTAAAATGAAGAATATTGTATCAAGTATGTGGTTATAGGTGTGAATTATGTTAAATATTATATTAAGGAAATAACAATGATATTTGAAGTTGAACTTCATGATTTTATAAAATTAATTGAGAAGTTAAATATTTGTGAAAAGATTCCATTGTATAGTGGTCGTACTAAAAATATAGCATTGTCAAAAATACTAAATCTTTATAATTTAAAAGATGGAAATGGATTGAGTGAAAAAATTTTAACTGAACTGCTTTCTCTCTTGATTGACATGCTCTCAAAATTTAATGATATTTCTAGCTGATCATATAATGATAAACGAATGCTATATTCAATGGGTCTGATATCTAAAAGAATGAATGTCTGTCCAAATCATTGTATTCTGTTTTATAAGGACCAAAAATCACTTAAATAATTCATTAAGTGTTGTGATTATAAATACAAGAAATATGAATTAGGTCCTGTGAAATTTTTATTGTACTTTCTGATAATTATATGGTTTGGGAACCTATATATAAGTGAGAAGACTGTAATGAAATTTACGTGGCATGCAGATACAAGAAATAATGATGGGAAACTTTTTCACCTAATAGACTCTCCTCAATAGAATAGAATTGAACATGAGTTTCCTGAATTTCGAAATGAGTCAAGAAACATTCATCATATGTTATCTATTGATGGAGTGAATCCTTTTGGTTTTTAATGCAGTACTCATAGTACATGGATGATTATGTTGGTGGATTTTAAATTTCCATCATGGTTAAGAATAAAATGAAAGTACATTATATTATCTATGATTATATCATGAAAAAAATAATCAGGTGATGATATTTATTTTTATGTGGCTCCATTGATCAAATAATTGAAATTAATGTGGAATTTGGGTGTTATGATGTATAATTCCAACAAAAATAAATATTTCCTGTTGAGAGTCATGTTGTACATGATGATAAATGACTTTCCTGTACATGGAAATTTTTCAAGATATAAAATTAAAGGAACTCAAGAGTGCCCAATTTTTGAACAAGGTACAAATTTAATCAAGTTGAAACATTCATTAAAGACTATGGTTTTAGGATAGCGCAAATTTTTACCCCAACAACATAAGTACTAATCTTGGATGACATCATTCTAGTGGAGTTCAGAAGAATGCAAAACATTGTCTCCACTAGTAGGTGATCAAATATTTAAGAAATTAAAATATATAGACATTTCTTATGATAATCCATTTTCAAAAAACCTTACAAAAACCGATTGGAAACCGAGATTTTTATTTAAAAAAATTGTCATCTTGGAATTGTTTGTACATCAAAAAAATTCTTAATGTTGTTCATGTTGAAAATTTGTATGTGAATGAACCTAGAAAACAAATAATATAAGGATACTTTGGACATGATTGACATGAGAATATGCGAAGAGTTGGAACTAGTGATGGGTGAAAAATAGACATTTCTTCCTCCAACTGCTTACACTCTTTCCGGGCTGGAGAGATATCAGTATTTCAACTTCTTGAAATATGTAAAGGTCCCATAGGGGTATTTTTCAAATATCAAGAGTATCATTTCAATGATTTATTTAAAGCTAAAGGGTTTTTAATCACATTAATGTCATGTTTTGTTGTAAGATTTAATTCCTATATCTTTACATTTCATTTTTTCTAAGAATTTTCTTCATACATTAACTATGATCAGTTTCTTTTTCAACATTATTTACAGAAAATTTATAGTCCCAGTGAAATTAACAACTATGGAAAAAGATATTGATGTCATATTATGTTAATTGGAAATGTTTTTCCCACTAAAATTCGTTGATATGATTTTTCACTCAACCATTCACTTGGTAAGAGATATTTGACTATTTGGTCTTGGACATTATATATGGATGTACCCCATTGATTGGTATATGAATATTTTGAAATGGAATTTCAAAATTAGAATTTGTATAGAAGGTTGTATTGTAGAGTGATATATTGTTGAGGAAGCCATTTAATTCTGCACTGACTACCTATCAAGTTTATAATGAATTAGTCTACCAAAATCTCGTCACATAGGGTAGCTTGTGGGTGAAGGAATCTTTGGAATATATGTTTTTCCAATTACTATTACAGATTGGGAACAATCCCACCTTTACATTTTTTATAAAATTTTATAGGTTGACCCATATATTAAAACCCAAAAATAAATTCTTAGGAATTTGAATCCATAAGGGGTTGAAATATGGATATCAAATAAACATAATTAATAGTTCATGGAATGGTTTCAAGACCATATTTTTAAGGATTTATCTGAAAATACATATTCAATTTTAGAACATCTTCGATGGATGGTCGGAGGACTATGTGTGCATTTATTATCTTATAATGGTTATGAAATTAATGGTTATACGTTCTATATAAATGAACATGATGAATGAAGTACCATGTTAAATAGTGTATTTTCACTTGCGGTTAAAATGATGCATGTATATGGTACCCAGGATAGATATACAATTTATAAGAATATGTCATACTTTAGCATCATCAATAAAATATGGGAATTGGATTACAAAACATTCAAATTACCAATTTTTCAATGAAAGTGGGTTGATAAGAGGAGTGATGTTAAAATAGATGAATTTAAACTCATGAAAGTGGATTTTAGTAAGGTATGGTACAAAGAAGAACTGTTTATAATGGAATCATAGGTAATATATGTATTTTATATTCCAAATCTTACAAATCAAAAGTAATCAATTTTTATGTTATCAACCAAAACCACTGAAGGTTAGATGAATATTCAACTATGGATGACCCTTTCATTGTGATGATGTAATAATTTCATAGTGGTACCAATCTAGACAGGGTCTTATATGTCTGAGGAGACCACAATTAAGGTATTTGGATACTTGATAGAGGGGTTAAATCCATTCAACCTTTAAAAAATGAGTTTAATATTTAGGTTATATATTTTTTGTAATATACATTTTGTAACCTCATATTATTATCTGTTCACTATTGTATTTATGTAATATAAATTAATTTTTAAACCAATTATATAGATAATGACTTCTTTATATGTCAATTCTCCCAATCCAAAGGAACAACAGGTTTCTCAACCTTTTGATGCTTCCCATGCTGAGGAACAACAACCTTTTACACATGTCAATGCTACCAATCAATAGGAACAACATATTGACAATATTGAACTTGAGGAAATGGTATATATTGAACAAATGATGTACTAGAAAAATCTGGAGTGTCGTAGTGTGATGGTGTTAGAAAAAATTATTAAGGTGAGAAAAAAATGCATCAAATTCGAGGATGGATAAAATGCACGTTATCAGATTGTTAACCCCCAACAAGTCCATTTTCAATAGTTTCATTGGGCTCACCACTTAGCAGAACATGCCGATTGATATAGATTAATGTAATAATATTTTTCTCATGATTAATCCACTGACTTGGGAAGATATTAATGTAAAATTATGATATAATTTCATTATTTTACTAAAAAATAAAATAATGAAACATTGAATTACTATTCATTATACCATACAGAGTGTATTTATATTAGATGACTCCTGAATGGAATTTGTATTAATTCTTCTGGGAAAGGCTCATAGAGGATTTTACATAATACTTATGAGGTTTCATCCCAAAGATACTGAAGGGAAACTAAATGTAACAACCCAATGTTTTTCAATGGAAATTTCCTTCTTATGATTATGCCATATAATCACATGAAATCCTAACATAATTAACTACTAAGTGCTATGTGGCCTTTAAACATATGTTTTACACTTTTATGATTTGAATTTCAAAAATATAACATACACAGTTGTGATCAGTAAGTTATTTGGAGTTTAATATGGCCAAATTATTTTTTGGTGAATAGTAACATACCCTTATGAATAGTAATGTTACACTTATGAATAGTTACATACCCTAATGAATAGTAAAATTACTTATGATAGTATATAAATAAGATTCTAGTGGAAGTATGATATACTAATATCTGGGAATAAGAAAATAAATGTTTTAAAATTGTTGCTTTTTGAGTAAATTGTGATTTTAAATAAAAATTAAATTAATAATATTTAGAAAATTATTTTTGAAAAATGGATATCATTTTTGGATTGTACACATTGAAAATGGTTAGGGTGAATTTTTGGGATTTTTCTAAAATACTTGAATTTTTTATGAATAGTAAAATATGATAATTTACGATAAATGCTAAATAATTGATTTATTGAGTCATTGATGATGATCTACTGATGTAAGCCCCATTGGTTCTAACTCACATGCACTTATTACTATTTTTGGTCATGGAATCATCACTATTTCTAGGCTTGAAGGAAAATAATAAACTAAGAAATTAAATATTATGAAAACCCTCCTCTCTTCCACTATAAATATCACCCCTCCTTACCTCTTCTCTTCACTCCTATAAAGCCTTGTACCTCTCCTACATTCTTCACAAATCTCTCCTAAATATTCTCCCCCACGATCAACATCCCTTGGTCTCTTCAAAAGGCCAAATCATCTCCCCTTAAGAGGATCTCAAGGAAGATTAAATCAAGAGGTAAATTCCTCTGTACTTTTCTTTCTTTTTCTTTTCAAGTTCATTTTTTTTCTATCATTGCCTCTCCTCATCCAAATGTTATGAAAACTCCAGTACCTTACATGTACTAGAATTTTCTTATGATAATGTAATAATTTATTATCATCCCTCCTTTACTTTTCTTTTATTTTAGTAGTAAAGACACCATCTGAGATGTGTTAATTTACCACATTCAAGGATGATGGGTTTTCAATTTCCATTAACATCATCAATTCTGGTCATGAAAACATTTTCGTGGTTTAATCAGACCATTTTATATTTAATATTCCTTATATATGATTCTGTAAACCTTTTTGTACACAAGGTTTTGGTTTATAAAACAAAATGTGTTCTTTGTGGTAAAAAAAGTGCCAATTAACCCAAAAGGTTGTCACTAAAGTTTTATATGATGATTCAACTTCAATCCAAGTAACCAAATTAAATTTTCAACCATTTAACCTTATGTATGTTCAATAATAAAATATAACTTAAATTCTGGACAACCACCTTCCTCATACATGTTTATCCGAACTTGAACTGATCATTAAAACTGAGCAAGCAAACAGACCCAAACAATGAAATTGAACCGCATAACCAATAAAAATGGTTATAAATAAACATAAAAAGTTTACAATAAATATTTTACATATATAATAGGTTATTTAATTATTAATTAATGAACCTAATTTTATTATTAAGGTCATTCAGTTCAAACAAATATCACCATCGGATTTAAGGTAGGGGGTCCTCTCCATTTCACTTTCATTCAAGATTATCCTCTATGTTATGCCCTTTTATGCATAATTAAAAGTGATGGGGTATGAATATTCACCTCCCCAATACTTTAATCATGATTTATAAAATATGATAAATCCATTTATCTCTCATTAATTCCTCTTAAGTACACCCAATACTATGCTGATATTCTGTAAGGGATTCCACCCGAACCGCCTTTATTCCTTCGGGTTTCTATACCATTATTTTTACCAAAATGAAGTTGTCTCTTAATTTTATTTAAAAATTCTACATACCTTTTATATTCTCCAAACTCATGTTTCAAGGTCCATAATTCATTATATTTTGGGGATATATATATTTTTTAAGTGATTCCCTCCTCAATACTACCAGATAAGCAATCCTATTTTGAGGGAACTTCCCAAATTTTTACCCAATTTCAAGTGCACTCTATCCTCTATTTTAATCCACCATTGTCTTCATAAAATCCTTTTTCTTATTATTAAAACCTTCTTGGTTCACTTATGGTTTTATATAAAATATTTTTGCCTTTTCTATTTTAAAATCTCCATAGTATTTTCCTTAAAACTGCATAAAAATGTTTTAATGCTAAAATTTCTCAAATACATTTCTTTAATGTTGTCAATTATATTTGACATCAATTACCATGATATATATCTATTTTTCCTTTTTAACATCCATGTATTTTCTAATTCCTTTCTTTCATGGACACTTTCATGATACACCCATTGGTTATGCTTTATGTCATGATTGTGGTACCCAATTCTTTCCATGGGTAACCCTTATGTTTATGTAAGATTGATTATGTATGATTATTTATTTGGAAAACATATTCATGAAATTTAATATGGGTACACCTAGATAGTGTTCCAATGCATTGGGTAAAGTTGAGTTTCCTGAGACGTTATGTGCGATGATCATAGCGGTTATCATTGCCTTGTACTACTATATGCAACGGTCCTGGTGATTATACTTGGATTGTGATACTATAGGAAATAGTCTTGGTGGTTAGCCTTGACATGTACTAGATTCATGTTTTATGTTTCTTCCACATTAATATGACTCCATGATAATATGATTCCATTTTTATATTTTATTATTCCATATGTTACATTCCTTTTTTTATATCATCATGTCATGCTTTCTATCCCATGTGATAATGCTTTATTCTTATGGTTATTCCCTTACTGGGATTTTAGATCATCCCTTTGTTCATGTTATCCCCAGGTTATCCTATTCAAATGTATGAGAACAATGGAATATAGGAGCTCATTATGGAGTTTAAATATATTTTTTATAATGTTTGATTATGTACCTAGTCTTCCAAGAAACTAGACTTTACGATCCTTGGCTTGTACTCTAATGTATAATTATGATTAAAATCATGTAATGATATGTGAAAAGGATAGGGTCACTATAGATGTTATCATAAGATGGTCTATTTATTTTTAGAGATTAGGAATAGAGCACCTTAGTTAGAACCTTAAGGATGAGGCTAAGTATAATAAAACATCCATAAATTTTGGTAAGTATAGAGTAAGTGGTTTATCAACCAAATACATCTCCGTATAGATACAAACAGGTAGAGGTGTCTCTAGCACAGATGTACCTAGGAGTGAAAACTCTAACAAGGAGTTCTGGGCCTGACCTAGGGTATCTTGGTACATGATAATAGGCTTTGCTTCACTCTTGGTTTGACACTCCCAAGGGATATGCTTTGGTAAATTCATGAGCTTGGTACAAAAAATTATTAAGGGAATAAAAAAATCCCATAAGAATATAAGTTAAGAAATAGATCAAGGATAACCTAGATTTAAACCTAATGAATCAGAAGTTAGGATATAATTCTCATTTAAAAGTTTATCATTTTATGTTCAAAAGTTTTCTTTTTATGTTCAATAACTATGTATTTAAGCCCTCTAATTATACGTTCCTTTTCTTATTTAATGGTGGGAAATTGAAGAACACGTTCCAACAACCAATGTGATATGAAATTTGAATATTTATCTAATGATATTCCAGATATGATGGGAATGGGTGCTCAAAACATCATGACATTACTTTATTAGCTAGTTCAAGTTATGAATAATAACTTGAATCAAGTTGAACGCCCTACTCCTCCAAAGAAAGTGAAAGTTGTCATAGAATCCTTCATTCAGAAAAGGCCTCCCATGTTTAGTGGATCTTCTGATCTCATCCTCGCGGAACAGTGGATTAACTTCATTAAAAAGATATTCTCTATCCTCTAGTGGTCATAAGAAGAGAAATTTGTACTGGTGGTCTATCATTTTGATGGGGAAGCTGATAAGTGGTGGACACTGATCAAGAATACAAATCCCCGAGAAAAAAATTATTTCATCAATTGGGAGGAATTAAAGAGGTTGTTTTTCAATAAATATTTTCCTTAAACCCTCCATCTCAAGATGTAAAGAGAGTTCCTTTGACTCAAGAAGAAGGAAAATGAGTCCATTGGGGCATATGAAGAAAACTTTACAAGGCTTGCAAGTTATGCATCTTGATTTTTCATGAACACTAAACGCAATGTGGATCTATTCTTTAGTAGACTAAAATCAATTTAAAGAAAAGTGTTAGTGATTGAAGACTTTGATAGTTATGAATAGATTTTATGTTGTGCCCTCAAAGATGAAATGAGGATTGAAGAATCTCAGTGGTCTTGTGGTCCCGATGACAAGAAGTAGAAAATAGAGAACAACATGGGTGGTTCAACAAACAAATCCCATGATGGAAAGAATCCTGAATATCCCACTTGTAAAAGTTTTTTGAAGAAGAATAATGAGAACTATTTTAAAGACCCGTCCTTGGGTCCCGTACCGTGACTACCCCAAGCCCGCCTTCCATAGGCCAGGGGCTGGTGACTAGCACCAAAGGTGAAATCCTGATAAAAAGGGAAGGCATTTCCTTTAAACCTGTAACACACACAGTCTGAACACAAGTAGTAGAGGAAAAAAATACTAATATAGAAAAGAAAGGTGTGCTGAAAGTATGTGGGTCAGTATACAAACCCAACTGAACAACAAGTACAAGTACAATTAAAAAAGGGAAAACAAATCTTGGATCATTCGCCCGGGAATCCTACCTTAAGGGTAGTTACAGAACTCGAGCAACTCGTCCCTACGGTACATCCTGTCTAGTCCAGCTCCAAGTAGTCTCCCATCCGTCACCCTCAGACTTAATCACTGTCGTCTGTTGTTTACACAGAACACAACAAGGTGTGGGCGATGCCCGTGTAGGGGTGATTATAATAATACTCAGTAGGGGACCTTGAGACCCCCGAAGGTCTCCCGGAATCCACAAAGGATAAACCACAGTATAAAGATACAATCACAAAATATCAACCAAACCTACTTAGGTATATGACCAAACATATACCTAAGTTACCAGTCACAGTATGGTTCCAACTCTCGAACCCAATCACAACCCAGTCCACATATGGAAGTAAGTCAATCACATCGATGATAATGATTGAAAGACAAGAATCAGCTCACATAGGTATACATCTGTCGTATAGAGATATCGATGATTAGAGGTAGTCACTGATTCATCTAAGTTGTCGGACTCACACAGGATACAGGACTAGTTAAGCAGTCAGAACCACACAGGATACAGGACCAGTTATTCTGTCAGACCCACACAGGATACAGGAACAGAAGTCAGAACTGTCGGACCCACGGAGGATCCTAGTATAGTAGTCATCGCTATCGAACCCACGTAGGATTCTGGTATAATAGTCATCATTGTCGAACCCACGCAAGATTCCAGTATAGTAGCGTCACTGCCAGCTCTAGGGTTCCCTCACACAGCACGCTCGATTTCGGGAGGGTCTGCTCCTCATGTCAAGTGTCAATACATCAACTATCACAAATTCCTAAGTTGATGTATCTCATAGTTCTATCTCATCATAAGGAACCCAACACGACTGAGGACGCATCAATCGGACACCTGGTCTGAGAGTTATTGGCATTTCTGTTCCAGGGGCCTGGTTAGATTTACACATGATCCAAACCCAGCCCTTTTTCTAAAATTTTCCAAAACACACTTATATTATCGCAAAAGGACCGCCTCATCACGAGGTTCCCAGTGCCGCAGACGACACGTCGATCGGACGCGCGATCTAGGATTTATTCGCATTTAAGTGAAGACGGGCCCGACCCGTCCAGTCCAATGTGCTGGCAGGTCGGCCCAATTAAGCGAGTATGGGCTCAGCCCGTCAAGCCTAGTGGGCTGGAGGGTCAGCTTGACCTGGCTCGGCGGGTCCGACCCAGCTGGGGGTCGGCCCGACTCGGTGGGGCGTGGCCCTCCTGTGGACCCAGCCCGCGCTGCGGGCCGGTCCGGTTCACCCGACACCGCCAAGCGACGCCGCCTCCTTTGCTCCTCGGCCGGCCGTAGACGGCTGGTTCTGCCCGACACACGCGGCCCACGCAGCGGGATATGGTTCTTCCCACGCGGCGCCTGCGGGCGCTGCGGTTTTCCAGCCCGGGCGGAAGGCGGTCCGCCGGTTCACCCAGCAGAGCGGCCCGTGGATGCAGGCCGCGGTCTCCCACCACGCGGCGCTTGTGGGCTCTGCGTCTTCTAGTGGGTCGGCTGATCATCCTGCAGTCTGGCTCCATGACGGCTGGTCACCTCTGCTCCTCCATCATGGCATGACGACATCGCTGACCTGCTTCCCTCCGCGCGGCACGACGACACTGCGCCACCTCCGCCACAGACCGACATGGCCACAACCTTTGGCTCCACCACACGGCATGACAGCGCCATGCTTCTTCATCCACTGCGGCCCTCCCTTATGTGGTTTTTCATTTGTCCCCTCGGTTCTTCTCCGACGTGGTGTGACGGCACCGCGCCCTTTCGGCTTCACCTCTGACGTCAAACAACAAGAACCAACGGAGGGGCGTCGTCCATGTTTGTTCGGCCCACTCCCTCGGCATTAAGTGATATCAATTGGACAACAATGAACCAAAACATTCATCGAGTACAAGGGTATAATTTTTTTCATTTAAAAATAAACAAATCCCCATACCTTGTATTTTGTCGTTGAACAATGATGAGTCGTGAAAGATGGATGTTGTAGAAGACGGATGTCGTTCCGTCAACGTTGGAGGGGATGACGTTGTTATTGGCGACATTCTTCATGGGCGGCGTCTTCCCTTTCTTACCCCAGTTGGAAAGGAGGGAGACGCGTCATCGTTCTTCGGTGGAAACGGTGTTCTTAATCGAGAGAAAAGTGTTCTTCCAAGCCAACTCTCCAACCATTATGCCAACCCAAAATAAAATAAGATCATACCTTATTTTAATGGTTGGCATGAGTTCAAAATAATTCAAATTAATTAAGTTGGTTCACTTAATTAAATGCATGGAGTTGGCAAGAATTCCAAGGGATTCAAATATTTAATACAAGGGTGTGTTGGCACATTAATGGGAAGTCCAAGAGTTCAAAGGGGGTTTAAGGGGTGTTGAGGGGTTTGAGCTCGTGTGAGCCCCACCACATAATATCCTCCCATGGGAGGTTATATGGGGGTGGGCCCTACATCTGACTTCCCTTTGGAGTATTAAACCACCTTTTAAATAAAAATATGTCACACATATTTTAATTATATTTTTTTAGAAACCCCAATTAAAAACATCCATTCACATTGAAACGCAACTGCGGTAAGGTCTACTTAAGCGAATAATGGCACTACGAGTTCAACAGTGCCCTCAGATTTCAATTCTGAGCACCGGTTCCAAAGATATAAAATCCCACAAGTACGTTTACTGAATGTACCCATACAAAACATCAGAAATTGATTCCGGAACATTGGGACTCGGAATCAAGTGCCGTCAGAAACTGTGGACTCGTAAAATTCCCTTGTATTTAAAAAAAATCCACAGAATTTCCGGGTCTTTACATTCTCCCCACCTCATGGATTTACATCCCCATAAGCTACAACACACACTAAGGGAACAAATGGGGGTACTGAGCATGCATCTGAGCCTCCCTCTCCCATGTGCTCTCCTGGAGGGTTCCGTGCTGCTAGAAAATGCGCACCAGAGGAATCGACTATCCACATAGGACCCACTCCCGTCGATCCTCAATCTCCATTGGAACCTCCGTGAAAGTCACTCTGTCATCGATGTCCAGCTCCCAGTGGTCGATGATGTGGGACGGGTCATGCACGTATCTCCTCAGCTGAGATACGTGGAAGACGTTGTGCACCCGGTGCAACTGATGTGGAAGGTCTAGGTGGTAAGCCACCTCACCTACTCTGCCAAGGACCTGAAAAGGTCCGATGAATCTTGTAGATAACTTGCCTCCTCAACAAATCTCTATAGACCTCATCGAGGTGACACCTGTAGGAAGACGTGGTTGCTATCCTCAAACTATAGTGGTATCCGTCTTCTATCAGCATAGGACTTATGTCTACTCTGTGCAATCTTCATCCTCTCCTGGATGATCTGCACTTCTCTGTCGTAGCCTGTACCATCTCTGGTCCTACAAGTGCTGACTCCCCTGGGTCAGTCCAACACAGTGGTGATCTGCAAGGTCGGTCATACAGTGCCTCGTAAGGTGCCATCCGGATGGTGGAGTGGTAGCTGTTGTTGTAATCAAAATCTACCAAGGGTAGGTGATCCTCCCAGCTGCGATCGAAGTCAAGGACTCATACACAGATTATGTCCTCGAGAGTCTAAATGGTCCTCTCAGTATGATCGTCCGTCTGAGGATGGAAGGTGGTGCTCAAGCAAAGTTGCATCCCGAAAGCCTCCTGCAACCCCTTCCATAGTTGAGAAGTGAAACGGGCATCTCAATAGGAGACGATCATCGATGGCACACCATGAAGCCATACAATCTACTAAATGTAGAGGCATCCCAAGATCTCTACTGAGCCCTGCTCTCTGATCGGTGGGAAGTGGGCTGACTTGGTGAGTCAGTTGACAATCACCCAGATAGAGGCGTGTCCTCTAGATGTACGTGGAAGTCCCGTCACAAAATCCATGGATATCCCATCCCACTTCCACTCTATGACCTCTAAGGGATGAACCAAACCTGTTGGAACCTGGTGCTCCACCTTCACTTACAGACAAGTGAGGCATTGCAAGACAAACTCTGCTACCACCTTCTTCATACCTGTCCACTAGTGCTGTTGTTTGAGGTCTTGATACATCTTCGCCACTCTTGGATATACCACTAGAGGGGAATTGTGGAACTCCCTCAACACCTCCTCCTATAGTGCAACTGGAACCATGGTACGTCCTCTGAAGAGTTTGACGTGCTCCACACCTTCAGAAAGTCCATCAGGTGCCTACCCTAAGGATATCTGAGCACGTCGCATCTCACAGTCAATGTCCCCATGTTGTGCCTCTCTAACTCCCTGAAGAAGTGGAGGAGTGACTATGAGAGACTGCAGAAAGGAAGCTCCATCTCTATCCACAAAGTATATCTTCAACATAGCTAGCAACTCCGTCGCCTCACCTAGTAGCTGAATACCCGATCTCCTACTAAGAGCATCTGCTACAACGTTCCCCTTCCCAGGAGTATAGAATATCTCTAAGTCATAGTCCTGGAGGAACTCAAACCATTATCATTTTCTCAGGTTCAGGTCCTTCTACGAGAAGATGTACCTGAGACTCTGGTGGTTAGAGTAGACTGTAAAATGCTCACCCATTAGATAGTGTCGCCACATCTTCAAGGCGAAGACCAATGCTACTAAATCCAGGTCATGGGTAGCGTAGTTCTGCTCGTGTTGTCTCAACTGTCATGAATCATACATGATTACTACTCGCTCCTGCATCAGGACACACCCGAGTCTGGTCCCTGATGCATCATAGTAAACTATGTACCCTACGCCCTCCTCCGGTAGCCTCAAGATGGGTGCACTGGTCAACCTCTACCTCAGCTCCTGAAATCTCTCCTGGCATCTATCTGACCACATGAAGGGTTTCCCCTTCTTCATCAATGCTGAAAGTGGTGCTACAACTCTGGAGAAATATGGCACAAATCTCTAATAGTACCCAGCTAGTCCAAGAAAACTTTGTACCTCTGTCACACTTCTGGGTGGATCCCAAGAAAGTACTGCCTTGATCTTTGCTAGATCAACTGTAACTCCAGCCTCCAAGATGACGTGTCCCAAGAAGTGAACCTATTGAATCCAAAAATGGAACTTCGAGAGCTTACCATAAAGCTGGTGCTCTCGGAGTGTATCCAGTACTACCCGCAAATGGTAGGCATGATCCTCCTCAGTAGTCGAGTAAATCAGTATGTCGTCGATGAAGACTACGACAATGAGATCGAGGTAAGGCCAGAAGATCCTATTCATGAGACTCATGAATGCTGCTGGTGTGTTGGTTTCATCGAAGGGAATAACCAAGAACTCTTAGTGGTCATACCGACACCTGAAGGTCGTCTTCTGCACATCCTCATCTCGAACTCTGAGTTGGTGATAGCCTGACCTGAGGTCTATATTCGAGATCCATCATTCTCCCTTGATCTGATCAAAGAGGTCTTCAATCCTCGATAGTGGGTACTTGTTCTTCATAGTCACCTGATTCAGGCAACGGTAGTCGGCACACAGTCTCAAGCTCCCATCCACCTTCTTGGAGAACAAAATCAGAGATGCCCAGGGTGAAACACTTGGTTGGATAAATCCCTTCCCCTGTAAGTCCTCCAACTGTACCCATAGCTCATGAAGCTCGGTGGGATCTATCTGATATGATGGAGTAGATTTTAGTGTTGTCCCAGGGGTAAAAGTAAATGTAGAAGTCTACCTCTCTGTGAGGAGGTAGTCCTGGAATGTCATCAGGGAAAACATCCACATACTGATCCACCACAACAGGAAAACTCGGACTCCGCACATCAACCGCTCCGAGGATGAGACTAGCCAAATGATGTGTGATCGGCTTCCCCCTCCTCTACGTAAGTCCATCCTACACTGCAAAGGCTCCCTTATCACCGATGAAGGTGAACCTGGTCCCATCTGTGCGGATACACTACACTTTGTGCCTAATACAGTCAATCTGAGCATGAACTATGGATAACCAGTCCATACCCAAGATGATGTTGTAAGGCCTCGACGCCGCTACAAGAAGATCCCAGCCGAAGCTCTCACCTCCTAGGGTAATCTCACACTGCCGTAACCAATGCGTAATCATCGAGTCTGCTCCCGTAGGAGTCTCTAGTCGTAAGGATTGAGCCGAAGGCTCCGTCAGAATCTCTGAGCTTTGAATGAGGGAAGTGGTAATAAAATAATGACTTGCACCTATGTCTTTAAGTACTACAGCAAGGGTGTAGTAGACAGAGATAGTACCTTGAATCATCTCAAGTGCACTCTAGTTGTAGGCCTCGACTGCCTGGAGCTGAGCCTACCTCTATCCACCATCTCCCTATGGTCGGGGTGGACCTCCTGGTGGTGGTGGTGGTAGAGCCTCGAAACATCATCCACCACCCACTGCTCGGCGAGATCCTCTGCCACGTCTGCCTGCTCCCAGCGGAACATCACGGTCGAACCTATGCCTCTTCCTAGGGGGTCCCTCTATTGTCTGCTGCTCATTTTCATGGCGATTCGGGTAGTCTCGATCCATGTGGCCCTTCTCGCCACATGAATAACACTGCCTGCTCCTCATATAGCTGGCTATGTCTCGTGTTCCCCACACAACCAAACCTGTATCTTGGGGTTACCTACCTGATGGCCTGGTCCGCTTGGACCTCTGCGACATATGTCTACTACCGGCTACAGAAGACTCCGCTATGTGTCGCCCTGTTGTGGGTCTCACTGCTGGTGTCTGCTCAGCAAGGAAACTCTCCACTAGAAGGGCTCGCCCTAGCACCCCACCTACGTCGGGATACTAAGGGGAATCATTGAAGCCTTGATCTCATGCCTGATTCCCTGCTCCAAGGTCCGGGCCCGGAAGAACGGGTCTCGTACCATATCCATGGAGTATCGTGAGAGGTCGGGGAACCTCACTGAGTACTGAGCTATTATCATGTTGCCCTACTGCAGATGAAATAACTCCTAAATTCGCACCGCACGAAGGGTGGCTAGAACAAACTCTGAGTGAAAGAGACTCTAGAAATATATCCAGAGTAAAGATGCCTCGTTATGCACCTGGAGCATCAGTCCCCACCATCTTCCTGCTGCTGCATGCAGGAGACTCACGGAAAGGATCACCATGAGGTTGGCTGGTGTCCCTACCAATCTGAAAACTCTCACGACAGCCTCCAGCCAATCCTCAGCTGCCTATGGGTCTATGTCTCCCCAGAACCTAGGTAGCCTATGGCGCTGGAACTTGTGTAGCGCACTCAAATGGCATACACTCTATGCTACTAGAGATGGTGGTATCAGTGGACCAGCGGGTAGTGGTACCGTTGGTACCTCCGCTATAATGGGGCCCTACATCGAGGCCTCGTTGCTCGGTGGGCTACCATCTCGTATGAAACTCAAAACCCTAGATGGCTGCCTTCATGGGGCCATCCTGAAAAGAAACAGGTGCACCACAGTTAAAACAGTATACCTGGTGAGCTGACAAAAAGTAATCATGAAGAAATTTTTTTCAAAGGAAACACATACACAATCAGTGTTTTCTTTCACTGAGTCAGAGATCAGAAGTCAGAGTCCTAGTGTATAGATATGTCGGCCCCCGCACCAGCACTGGTTTCCCTAAAATGATAACCACACCCAAAACACTAAACACTATTGCCGTTAAAATAATTAGAGTCTAAGTTATGCGGTAGAACTGAATCCTCTGATACCTATTTGTCATGACCCGTCCTCTGATACCTATTTGTCATGACCCGTCCTCAGGGCTCATTCCGTGACTACCCCAAGCCCGCCTTCCATAGGCCAGGGGCTGGAGACTAGCACTAAAGGTGAAATACTGATAAAAAGGGAAGGAATTGACTTTAAACCTGTAACACACACAGTCCGAACACAAGCAGTAGAGGCAACAAGTACTAATATAGAAAAGAAATGTGTGATGAAAGTAAGTGGGCCAGTATACAAACCCAACTGAACAACAAGTACAAGCACAAGTAAAAACAGAAAACAACTATTGGATCGTCCACCCAGGAATCCTACCTGAAGGGTAGGTAAAGAACTCGAGCAACTCATCCATGTGGTATGTCCCATCTAGTACATCTCTAAGTAGTCTCTCGTCCGTCACCCTAAACCTAGATCACTGCCATCCGTCGTCTACACAGAACACAATAAGGTGTGGGCAAAGCCCGTTCAGGGGTGAGTATAACAATACTCAGTAGGGGACCCCGAGACCCCTGATGGTCTCCTAGAATCCAAAAAGGATAAACCACAGTAAAAAGATATAATTAAAAATTATCAACCAACCCTACTTAGGTATATGCCCATACATATACCTAAGTTACCAGTCACAGTCTGACTCCAACTCTCGATCCCAATCACAACCCAGTCCACATAGGAAGTAAGTCAATCACATCAATGATAATGATTGAAAGACAAGACTCAGATCACACAGGTATACATCATTCGTAGAGAGATAGAGATGATCATATGTTGTCACTGATTCATCTAAGTTGTCAGACCCACACAGGATACAGGACCAGCTATTCTGTCAGAACCACACAGGATACAGGAACATAAGTTAGAACTATCGGACCCATAGAGGATCCCAGTATAGTAGTCATCGTTGTCGAACCCATGTAGGATCCCGGCACAATAGTCATCACTGTCGAACCCATGTAGGATTCCGGTACAATAGCGTCGTAGCCAGCTCTAGGTTTCCCACACACATCACACTCGATTTCGGGAGGGTCTACTCCTTGAGTCAAGTTTAGATACATCAACTATCACAAAGTCCTGAGTCGATGTATCCCATAGTTCCGTCTCATCATAAGGAACCCAACGCGATAGACGATGTGTCAATCGGACGCCCGGTCTGAGAGTCTTTGGAATTTCTGTTCCAGGGGCCCGGTTGTATTTACGCTCGATCCAAACCCGTATGTTTTTCTAAAATTGTCCAAAACTCACTTAGAGTATTGAAAAAGGACCGCCTCGTCACGAGGGTCCAAGTTCCGCAGACGGCGCGTCGATCGGACGCGTGGTCTAGGAGTTATTTGCATTTAAGCTAAGACAGGTCAGGCCCATCAAGTCCAGTGGGCTGGTGGGTTGGCCCAATTAAGCAAAGACGGGCCCGGCCCGGCAAGCCCAGTGGGATGGCGGGTCGGCCCGACCCGGATCGACGAGTCTGACCTGGCTGGGGGTTGGCCCGACCCAGTGGGGCGCGACCCTCCTTGGGACCCGGCCTGTGTTGCGGGCCGGTCCGGTTTGCCCGGTGGTGCTAAGCGACGCCGCCTCCTTCACTGCTCGGTCGGACGTAGCTGGCCGGTTATACCTAGCGCACGCAGAACGCACAGTGGACCACGGTTCTTCCCACATGGCTTCTTTGGGTGCCACGATTTTCTAGCCCGGCCGACAGGCAGCCTGCCGGTTCACCCAGCAGAGTGGCCCACGGATGCTGGCCGCTGTCTCCCTCTACGCGGTGCCTGCGGGCACCATGTCTTCTAGCGGGCCGGCCGGTTGGCTGGCTGGTCGTCCAGCGGTCCGGCTCCATGGCGGCTGGCTCGGTCGGCCGCCTCCGCACCTCCACCACGGAGCGACGGTGCCGCGGACCTGCTTCCCTCCGCACAGCACGACGGTGTTGCGCCACATCCACCGCGGCCCGACGTGGCCGTGACCTTTGGCTCCACTGCGCGGCGTGACGGCACCACACTTCTTCATCCACCGTGGCCCTCCCAGCCGTGGTTCCTATTTTTTCACCGCGGTTCTTCTCTGGAATGGTGCGACGACACCACGCCCTTTCAGCTCCGCCTCTGACATCAAACAACAAGAACCAATAGAGGGGCGCCAGCTATGTTTTTTCGGCCTAAACCCTCCTCAATAGGTGATATCAATTGGCCAACGATGAACCAAAGCATTCATCGAGTACAAGGGTATGATTTTATTCATTTAAAAATAAACAAATCTACCTACCTCATATTTTTTATTTGAACGATGACGATTCATGGAAGATGGATGTTGCGGAAGACGGATGTTGTTCCCTCAACGTTGGAGGGGATGATGTTGTTGTTGGCAACGTTCTTAACGGGTGGCATCTTATAGAGACCCAACCTTTTCTTAGATTACTATTACATCATTTCAAAGATAAAAAACATAATAGTATTACACACAGAGGATCCAAAGGTTTAGTGTATTGGGAAAACTAGGACCATACATAACAAATACAACATCAACCATAAACATTTATTTAATTTCTTCTTCACTAGATTCTTAGTGACACTTGTCCTCTCCTTAGTACATGTTGCAACCTGAGGATATAAATCAAAAGGGGTGATCTAGAATCCCAGTAAGAGGATAGATAAAAACAATATATCATGGGGTGAGCATAATCATAACATAGGAAAAAGATCATGAACATGAGAGGAGCATAAATAAAAGACTTGAAATGTGGCAATGCATAAAAATGAAACATCATGTATTAGTGGTTAACTACCACACATACTTGTGAACCAAGCTAGCATCTTGTTCACACATCATTTCACATTTACTCATGAGATTCATCACTTTACCCAATTCATTGGAGTACTGTATAATTCTGGGCGCACCCGTCACATTTAAACATTCATATTGCGCTATATAATTCCGGGCACACCCGTCACATCATAACATTATCATTTATCATGCTTTCCAAAATGAACATATAACATAAATTAACATGATGAACCCATAAAAAGGAATGGGTTTCATCTCATAATAACATATTCATAAGCTTTGGTTTCCCAAAATAAATAGGGAATAACATACATGTTACAAGAACCGTTCACTTTGAGTGAGAAGTAAAAGGGGTGTTCTTAAAAGAAGAGTTCTTTTGGAAAACATTTTGTTGGACATAAAAACCAGTGACAAACATTTATATCCTAGAAAATTAAAGGAAATGATGAAAAAATGATCTTTGAGGAGTAACCATATCAAAAATGGAGTGAAATAGGGAGAACTCGAAGGAAGAAAATTGGGTTCGAGATTTCCCCTTACCTTGTACCCGAATGCTCCCTTCTCTTTAATGTCCTATATAATGACATTATATTCATTAATTAGAAATCCAGAACCATGTGTAAATTAATAGGGTTCATTCTGGTTTCATTATGTCATATTATCTTCTTTTGGATGATATATAGAGTTTAAAAAAACATTGTTCGGGGATGTTTGTTTTTATGGTTTTTTTCTTGGGTGGCTCACTTGTATTCTTAAATTGAAGTTCGGGTAGATCATGGGTAAACATACAGAAATGATATTACATGTTATTAGTGATATTACAGGTAATTTAATGATTTTATAATGAATTATATTAGATTCATGTGGGTGAATCAATAGATAATAATTAAATGATGATTATTTGGGTTAATTTGAGTGGTTTTTGGATCACAACGAACTTGTTTTAACTTTTCACTTAGTAATATGGCCATAGGTTATTTCCAGAACTTAAAATATAACATAATACATATAACATATTCTGTTTCAACCATAAAAATGGTTTCATGACCAGATTTGAAGGTAGAAATGGAAGAAGAGAGCATGTCATTTTTGAAGGTGATAAATTAACACCTCATGAACAATGTTCTCTTTAATAAAATAAAAGGAAGAGGGAAAGGGTGTGGGGTGATATAATATCCCATTAGAATCATAAAATTATATTATATGTATAATAATGGAGTTAAAAAACAATTTTGATGAATATAGGTTGGGAGATATCAAGAAAGGAACTTGAACTTGAAAGGAAATTAAAGGAGAAGAGGGAGGGAAATTACCTCTTGAATCCTTCACTTGAGAACCACCTTAAGGGCCTAAGCTTGGTCTTTTGATGAGACCAGAAGCTCTTGGAAGTGGGGGAGGGGCTAGGAGATAAGATTGGGTAGAGCTTAAACAATGGTTGAAGCTTGAGAGGTGTGGTTTGGCAAGAGGAGGGGGGGCTTATTTATACATGAGGAGGGAGGTGTTTTTGGTATAAAATATTAAATAAAATAATATATCAAGAGTTAGACTTGTAATAGTAGTTTTTTGACATAATAAATCATATATTAATATAATATAATTCGTTTTAGGCTTTAATTATTTTTTTATAATTCGAATTCATTAATTTATTAAAAGGAAAGTGAAAGAAAGAGAAAAAGACACTTTAAGAAATCACCTTTTGACTTTAGGCTTTGTAAAGTTCTTTTTAGGTTTGAGAATTGGATTTATTGTATTTTAAGGAAATATTTATGAAATTTAATATAATTTGGAAGAAACTAAATTTCTAGAATTTTTATTTCATCATTACATCATTAATGATGCAATTTAGTATACACTGATTAGGCGAAAAACTGTATTTTTTTTACTATTCACCCGAAAATTGAAGTATTTCAGAAAAAACCCAAAAAATTACCCCTACCATTTTTTGACGTGTAGAATCCAAAACTGAATTCCATTTTTCAAAAATAATTTTCTAATTATTATTAATTTAATATTTAATTAAAATCATAATTTACTTTAAAAACAATTTTGTAAGATTAAAACTGATTTTATAGTGCTTCCAAAAATTATGTAGGGTCTTATAAAATTATCTAAAAACTATAAGACTTTGATTAAATAATTTATGAATACATTATATAGAAATAAATATTCTTTTAAATTGATTAATTAATTATAATTAATTATTTATGACTTAGAAAATACCAAAACGTTTACTAAGGTCAAATTGTCACTTTCTAAGATGACTAAATTTAATTTAATTATCTATAGGTAATTTTACTCTTATATTGGATGATTTACTATTAATAAGGGTCATATTACTATTCATAAGGGTGTGTTACTATTCATAAGGGTAGGTCACTATTCACCAAAAATTATTTTTGGTTCATTAGACTCTAAAAATCATCTTGAACATAACTGTGTATGTCAGATTTTCAAAATTCCAAACACTGAAGTGACAAAATTATGTTTAATGGTCACTTATCACTTAGTAGTTCATTATGTTGTGATTTCATGTTAATTTATGACATAAATATAAGAAAGGAATTTCCATTGAAAAACTTTGGGTCATTACATTCTTCCCCCCTTAAGAAATTTCACCCTTGAAATTTCACTTTACACAAACAGGTGAGGGTACTTCTCCTTCATTTCCTCTTCTGGTTCCCAAGTTTCTTCCTCAAACTTATGGTTCCTCCACAACACTTTTACAAGATGGTTTGTCTTGTTTCATAGAACCTTATCTCTCCGATCCAGAATGTTTACTGGCTTCTCCTCATAAGAGATATCATCTTCTAGTTGCACCACCTCTGAGTTTAGTACATGTGAGGGGTCTGGTATGTACTTCCTCAGAAGTGATACATGAAACACATCATGAACTTGAGCCATATTCGGTGGAAGTGCAAGATGATAGGCCACAACTCCTATACGGTCAAGTATCTCAAAGGGGCCAATATACCTTGGGCTTAGCTTCCCTTTCTTCCTGAATCGCATGAGTCTCTTCCATGGAGATATTCGAAGGAAGACTTTATCTCCAACGTCGAACTCCAAGTCCCTTCAACGGTTGTTAGCATAGCTCTTTTTCTGACTTTGAACAGCTTTGATGTGTTTTTGGATGACTTGAACCTTCTCTATCATCTCTTGAACCAGATCGTGCCCAAGTAGCTTTCTTTCTCCAACTTCATCCCAACAGGTTGGAGTTTTACATCGTTTCCCATAAAGAGCTTCATACAGAGCCATCTGAATACTCGAGTGGAAGCTATTGTTGTATGAGAACTCGGCCAATGGGAGATGATGATCCCAAACACCTTTGAATTCAAGAGAGCAGGCTCTTAGCATATCTTCAAGCGTCTGAATAGTCCTTTCAGACTGGCCATCAGTTTGGGGGTGATAGGTCGTGCTGAAATTTAATTCATTACTCAAAGCATGTTGAAGGATTCTCCAGAACTTAGATGTGAACCTTGGATCACGGTCAGAGACAATTGAGAGTGGAACACCGTGTAGTCTCAACTCTTCCTTCACATATATCTTTGCAATTTTTTCAAGTGATAGGTCTTCCCGAATAGTGATAAAATGGGCAGTCTTGGTGAGTCGGTCAACCACAACCCATATCGTATTATTTCCCTTTGACGTCTTCAGGAGGCCTGTGACAAAGTCCATAGTAACATTTTCCCATTTCCACATGGGTATAGGCAATGGATGCATCATACCTTTGGACTTTTGTCACTCAGATTTAACTTGATGACATACCAAGAACCTTGATATATATTCCGCAATCTCCTTCTTCATGTTATCCCACCAGAAGTGTTCTTGGAGATCACGGTACATCTTGGTACTCCCAGGATGGATAGAGAAAGTTGAGCTATGTGCATTATCCAATAGCTCCTTCTTTATCCTGGGTGATGAAGGCACACAAAGTCGCGTTCCAAACCGAATCACACCATCATCATCGATATGGAACTCTTGCAGCTTCCCTTCCTTTACCACCTTCACCCTCTTTTGTATCCCACACCATCCCTTTGTGCTTCCATAATCTTCTCTTGGATGGATGGTTGCGCAATCATTTGGGCAAGGTAGGATGTATCCCCTGCCCTTACGATTACCAAATCCATCCTTTTCACATCCATGAAGATAAGGTCTTTCTCAATCCGCAACATGGATAGAGTAGCAGGTTCTTTTCTGCTTAGAGCATCAGCTACCTTGTTTGGCTTTCCAGGATGATAGTGAATAGAGAAATCGTAATCCTTGATTAGCTCTAACCATCTCCTTTGACGCATGTTGAGATCCTTTTGTGTGAATATATACTTAAGGCTCTTGTGGTCGGTGTATATGTCACACTTCTCACCATAAAGGTAGTGCCGCCAGATTTTCAAGGAAAAAATCACGGTTGCCATCTCTATATCATGCGTCGGGTAGTTCTGCTCATGGATCTTCAATTGTCGTGAGGTGTAGGCTATCACATTATCATTTTTCATGAGTACACAACCCAAGCCTTTCTTTGAAGCGTCACTGTATATCACAAAACTTTCTCCACTTTTCGGTAGTGTGAGTACAGGTGCAGTGATCAGCCTTCTCTTTAGCTCCTTGAAGCTTCCCTCACATTCTTTCATCCAGAAATACTTTAACCCTTTCCTTGTTAACTTAGTTAGCGGGCTTGACAATCGTGAGAAGTTTCTCACAAAACATCGGTAGTACCTAGATAATCCAAGAAAACTACGGATTTCTGTGACACTAGAGGGCCTGGGACATTCCTCAATCACCTTTGTCTTTGAAGGATCCAAATAAATTCCCTCACTCGTGATCACATGTCCCAAGAACGTGACTTGATACATCCAAAAGTCACACTTGCTGAACTTGGCATACAACTTCTCCTTTCTCAATGTCGCCAACACAAGTCTTATATGTTCTTAATGTTCCTCCTTTATCTTGGAGTAGATGAGAATATAATATATAAACACTACGACAAATTTGTCGAGGTAATGTCTAAAGACTCTATTCATCAAATCCATGAAGATTGTAGGGGAATTAGTAAGTCCAAAGGGCATCACCAAAAACTCATAGTGCCCATACCTTGTACGGAAGGCAGTCTTCTGAATATCTTCCTTCTTCACCTTTACCTGATGATAACCAGAATGAAAATCCACCTTTGAGAAGTATTGAGATCTTCTTAATTGATCGAACAAGTCATCAATCCTTGGAAGAAGATACTTTTTCTTTATGGTTATCTTGTTGAGTTCCTGATAATCGATACATAGCTGCATTGTCTCATCCTTCTTCTTCACAAAGAGCACTAGTGCACCCCAAGGCGATGCACTAGGGCGTATGAACCCTTTGTCCAGATGCTCTTGCAGCTGCTTCTTTAACTCCTCCAGTTCGATAGGAGCCATCCTATAGGGGCACTTTGGGATAGGAGTAACTCCGGGTATGAGTCCAATAGAGAACTTTACCTCATGATCTGAGGGTATCTGGGTAACTCTTCAGGGAATACATCGTTGTATTCCCTCATGATGGGAATTTCCTCAAGGTTGGAACTTTCCTTCGACTCAACCATTTGGGCGAGGTATGCTTCTTCACAGGGAATCAACACCCACACCATTGAAGGATTTTTCAAAGGAGATTCATGATCTTCCTTGCATTTGTAGAGGATCATTGGATGGTTCAGAATATGAATAGTTATTTCCTTTTTTTGGAAGTTGATATGTGCTCTATATAACGAGAGCCAGTCCATTCCCATTATAGCGTCAAATTCCACCAAGGGAAGTATTACGAGATTTTCTGGAAGAATCTTCCTGCATACGTCAATAGGATAAGAGTAAAACACTTGGGTTGCAATGATTGCACCACTTGGTGTTTTTATAGATATATTTACTTCAAGGTTTCGGGGCTTTGATTCTATAGTTCTAGAAAACTTGCAAGATATAAAGGAATGCGTAGAACCATAATCAAGTAAGACTTTTTCCATTCATGATTGAATATGAAGTGTACCTTGTGTGACTTCATTATCATGATCCACCTCCACAGTAGTGATGGCATAAGCCTTCCCTTGTTCCTTTGGCTTTAGTGGCTGCTGACGCTGATTACCCTCGAGATCTCGAGGTTTAGTGCACTGGTTTTCATAGTGCCCTAGCTCCTTACAATTGTAGTATTGAACCATGAGTGGTTCTCTCCTTTCATCAGCTACATTATCCTTCTTTTTCATGTCTTTTCAACACTCTAGAGCATGGTGTCCTTCTTTCCCACACTTGAATCATTTCCCCATCCCTTTGAGGCAGTTCCCATGGTGCAACTTCCCACATTTTTGGCATGTGGGTCATTGATTTTTCTTCCCGCCTTTGTCATTAGATCCACCATCTTGAAAATCCATCTTTATTTTCTTATCACCATATCCATGGGACCATTCTCCAAACTCCATCTCCACTTTGAGAGCACACCAAAAAACTTATTCATAACTCCCAAAGTCTCTAATTGCAAGATCCTTTCGAAGGTGTGGTTTTAATCCACTAAAGAATCTATCAATTTTGCTATCATTGTTGATAACAAAACCCGAAGCATACCTTGAGAGCCTTGTGAAATTTGCTTCATAGGTTGTGACAGATTCTCCTTCTTTTTTCTTGAGCTCTATGAATTCTCTCTCCATCTTCGTTTGAAGAGTTCTTGGGAAATACTTGTTAAGAAACATTATCTTAAAGTCTTCCTATTCCATCTCTTAAATTTCCTCCCTTGGCTTGGTGTTCTTAAGAAAAGCCCACCATTGATCAGCTTCTCCATCTAGATGATAAATGTCCAGAGTCACCTTCTCCATCTCAGAACAGTGAAGTACAGAAAAGATCTTCTCCAGGGAGTTGACCCACTGTTCCGCAACTAATGGATCAGAAGATCAGCAAAACGTCGGTGGTCGTTGCTGCATAAAACATTCAATAGTCAGTTGCTCCCTCTTTGGTGAAGGAGGAAGTTCCCCATTATTATGGTTATTATTCATAACCTGAGATAATTGTGTAAGAATCGCCATGAAGTTTTGAACTCCACCTCCCAAATCATTGGGGATGTCGTTCAGGCAATCGTTGCATTGGCCCTCGCATGTGTTGTTAGCCTGATTTCTCCTGGTTCCCACCATTTTCTAAAATAGAAAAGGTTAGAACAAAACATAAGTATACGAGTCATGAATAACTTATTCATCTATACAATTTATACCAAAAACATAACATATGGGATCCCTAGGTA
The DNA here is from genome assembly GCA_963277665.1 of Viscum album. Taxonomy (NCBI): domain Eukaryota; kingdom Viridiplantae; phylum Streptophyta; class Magnoliopsida; order Santalales; family Viscaceae; genus Viscum; species Viscum album. The sequence continues at coordinate 600,903,748 of OY728136.1, read as the reverse complement.
AATATTCTTGTGTGCATATTTTTACTTAGTCTCATACTAAACCTTGCCTCTGATACCAACTATAGCAACCCAGCCTTTTCTTACATTACTATTACATCATTTAAAAGATAAAAAACATAATATTATTACACATATAGGATCCAAAGTTTTAGTTTCTTGGGAAAACTAGGACCATACATAACAAATACAACATCAACCATAAACATTTATTTAATTTCTTCTTCACTAGCTTCTTAGTGGCACTTGTCCTCTCCATAGTACATGTTACCACCTGAGGATATACATAAAAAGGGGTGAGCTATAAGCCCAGTTATAAGATAGATAAAAACAATATATCATGGGGTGAGCATAATCATAACATAGGCAAAATATCATGAACATGAAAGGAGCATAAATAAAAGGCTTGAAATGTGGCAATGCATAAAAATGAAACATCATGTCTTAGTGGTTAACTACCACACATAATTGTGAACCAATCTAGCATCTTGTTCACACATCATTTCACATTTACTCATGAGATTAATCACTTTACCCAATGCATTGGAGCGTTGTATAATTCTGGGCGCACCCGTCACATTTAAACATTCATATTGCGCTATATAATTCCAGGCGCACCCGTCACATCATAACATTATCATTTATCATGCTTGAAAAAATGAAAATATAACATAAATTAACATAATGAACCCATGAAAAGGAATGAGTTTCATCTCATAATAACATATTCATAAGCTTTGGGTTCCCAAAAGAAATAGGTAATAACATACATGTTACAAGAACCGTTCACTTTGAGTGATAAGTAAAAGGGGTGTTCTTAAAAGAAGAGTTCTTTTGGAAAACATTTTGTTGGACATAAAAACCAGTGACAAACATGTATATCCCGGAAAAGTAAAGTAAATGATGAACAAATGATCTTTGAAGAGTAACCATATCAAAAATGGAGTGAAAGAGGGAGAACCTGAAGGAAGAAAATTGGGTTCGAGATTTCCCCTTACCTTGTACCTGAATGCTTCCTTCTCTTTAATGTCCTATATAATGAAATTATATTCATTAATTAGAAATACAGAACCATGTGAACATTAATTTGGTTCATTCTGGTTTCATTATGTCATATTATCTTCTTTTGGATGATATATAGAGTTTAAAAAAAACATTGTTCGGGGATATTCGTTTTTATGGTTTTTTTCTTGGGTGATTCACTTGTATTCTTAAATTGAAGTTCGGGTAGATCATGGGTAAACATCCAGAAATGATATTACATGTTATTAGTGATATTACAGGAGATTTAATGATTTTATAATGAATTATATTATATCCATGTGGGTGAATCATTAGATAATAATTAAATGATGATTATTTGGGTTAATTTTAGCAGTTTTTAGATCACAACGAACTTGTTTTAACATTTCACTTAGTAATATGGACATAGGTTATTTACAGAACTTAAAATAGAACATAATACAAATAAAATATTCTTTTTCAACCATAAAAATGGTTTCATGACCAGATCTGAAGGTAGAAATGGAAGAAGAGAGCATGTCATTTTTGAAGGTGATAAATTAACACCTCATGAACAACGTTCTCTTTAATAAAATAAAAGGAAGAGGGAAAGGGTGTGGGGTGATATAATATCCCATTAGAATCATAAAATTACATTATATGTATAATAATTTAGTTACAAAACAATTTGTATGAATATAGGTGGGGAGATATCAAGAAAGGAACTTGAACTTGAAAGGAAATTAAAGGAGAAGAGGGAGGGAAATTACCTCTTGAATCCTTCACTTGAGAACCTCTTTAAGGGCCTAAGCTTCGTCTTTTGATGAGACCAGAAGCTCTTGGCCGTGGGGGAGGGGCTAGGGGAGATTATTGAATAGATATTAGACAATGCTTGAAGCTTGAGAGGTGTGGTTTGGAAAGAGGAGGGGGAGGGCTTATTTATACATGAGGAGGGAGGTGTTTTTGGTATAAAATATAAAATAAAATAAAATATCAAGAGTTAGACTTGTAATAGTAGTTTTTTGACATCCTAAATCATATATTAATATAATATAATTCGTTTAAGGCTTTAATTCTTCTTTATAATTCGAATTCATTAATTTATTAAAAGTAAAGTGAAAGAAAGAGAAAAAGATACTTTAAGAAATCACCTTTTGACTTTAGGCTTTGTAAAGTCCTTTTTAGGTTTGAGAATTGGATTTATTGTATTTTAAGGAACCATTTATGAAATTTAAAATAATGTGGCCAAAAATAAAGTTCTAGAATGTTTATGTCATAATTACATCATTAATGATGCAATTTAGTATACACTGATTATGCAAAAAACCATATTTTTTTACTATTCACCCGAAAATTGAAGTATTTCAGAAAAAACCCAAAAATTTACCCCTACCATTTTTCGACGTGTAGAATCCAAAACTGAATTCCATTTTTCAAAAATAATTTTCTAAATATTATTAATTTAATATTTAATTAAAATCATAATTTACTTAAAAAAACAGTTTTTAAGATTAAAACTGATTTTATAGTGCTTCCAAAAATTACGTAGGGTCTTATAAAATTATCTAAAAATTATAAGAATTTGATTCAATAATTTATGAATACATTATATGTAAATAAATATTATTTTAAATTGATTAATTAATTATAATTATTTATTTATGACATAGAAAATACCAAAACGTTTACTAAGGTCAAATTGTCACTTTCTAAGATAACTAAATTTTATTTAATTATCTATAGGTAATGTTACTCTTATATTGGATGATTTAATATTAATAAGGGTCATATTAATATTCATAAGGGTATGTTACTATTCATAAGGGTAGTTCACTATTCACCAAAAATTATTTTTGTTTCATTAGACTCCAAAAATCATCTTGAACATAACTGTGTATGTCAGATTTTCAAAATTCCAAACATTGAAGTGACAAAATTATGTTTAATGGTCACTTATCACTTAGTAGTTCATTATGTTGTGATTTCATGTTAATTTATGACATAAATATGAGAAAGGAATTTCCATTGAAAAACTTTGGGTCATTACACGTCTTCCCTTTCTTGCCCCGGTTGGAAAAAAAGGAGACGCGTCGTCGTTCTTCGGTGGAAACGGCGTTCTTCGTCAAGAGAAAAGTGTTCTTCCAAGCCAACTCTCCAACGATTATGCCAACCCAAAATAAAATAATCTCATCCCTTATTTTAATGGTTGGAATGAGTTCAAAATAATTCAAATTAATTAAGTTGGTTCACTTAATTAAATGCATGGAGTTGGCAAGAATTCCAAGGGATTCAAATATTTAATACAAGGGTGTGTTGGCACATTAATGGGAAGTCCAAGAGTTCAAAGGGGGTTTAAGGGGAGTTGAGGGGTTTGATCTCATGTGGGCCCCACCACATAATATCCTCCCATGGGAGGTTATGTGGGTGTGGGCCCCACCTCCAACTTCCCTTTGGAGGATTAAACCACCTTTTAAATAAAAATATGTCACACATATTTTTATTATATTTTTTTAGAAACCCCAATTAAAAACATCCATTCACGTTGAAATGCAACTGTGGTAAAGGTCTACTTAAGCGAATATCGACGCTGCGAGTTCAATGGTACCCTCAGATTTCAATTCTGAGCACCGGTTTAAAAGATATAAAATCTTGCACATACGTTTACTGAATGTACCCGTAAAAAACTTCAGAAATTTATTCCGGGCACACCGGGCCTCAGAATCAAGTGCCGTTAGAAACTGCAGACTCGTAAAATTCTCATGTATTTAAAAAAATTTCCACGGAATTTTAGGGTCTTTAAAACTATCTAAAGGGAGCCATAAATTGCTTCAAATGTGGAAATCTGGGAAATATGGCCAAGAACTACTAAAGGGATATGGAAAATCCTGCTATTGTGGAAGAAGAAAGGAAGGTTCAAATCAACACTCAGTCAGTGGTGCAGTGTTACAACTTCAAGGAGCATGGGCATTATACAAACAATTTCACTAATCCAAGGGTTATCAGAGGAAATCAATAACAAACTTTGAGGAAACAATGAAGGGATTATGATATCACTACTACTGAGGTGGATCTAGACAATGATGTGGTGATTGGTATGCTAGTTATTCATTGAAGAATAGCGAATGTACTATTTGATTCTGGTTATATACATTCTTTCATATCTTGCAAGTTTAGAAGAACAATTCAAACACCACCTCAAAATTTTGAGGATAAGTTATCTATGAGAATAGAAAATGGGGAAACAATTTCATCCAAGGTTTATAACTCCTCCTTGATTAACATTTTTGGACTGAATCTCCCAGAAAATCTCGTCATACTTCTTTTAGTGGATTTATAAGCCATATTGGGCATAGATTGGCTATCTTTATACAAATCCAACATCAAATTTCAATAAAGGTAGATCACGCTTTACATCCTGAAGCATCCTCCAATTCTATACAAGTGTAAGAAGGAAGATGAATCTCCTTTGGAATCATCATCTCAAGTTTGGATATTTCTGCCTTATAATCAAGAATATCTAGCTCAAATGATTGAGACAAAGGAGATAATCATGCTTGAATACATTCCCATCATGAGGGATTACACTAATGTATTCCATGAAGAGTTACCTAGCCTGCCTCTTGACCGAGAGGCTGAGTTCTCAATTTAAATTATTCCTAGATCCCTGCCTATGTCAAAGAAACCTTATAGAATGGCCATTGTAGAGATGGAAGAGCTGATGAAGCAGTCACAGGAGAATCTGGAGAAAGTTTTTATATGCCCGAGTGATTCATTGTGGGGTCCTTCATTTCTCTTCATCAAGAAGAAGGATGGATCAATGTGCATGTGCATTGATTATTGTGAGCTCAATAAAATCATAATAAAGAACAAGTATCCCCTTCCATAGATAGATGACATGTTTTATCAACTTTATGGGGCCAGTTATTTCTCTAAGTTGTACCTTTGGTCGGGTTATCACCAATTAAAGGTGCGGATGAAATATATTCCCAAGACTTCCTTTCAAATAAGGTATGGACACTATGAGTTCATAGTTATGCCCTTAGGACTCACTAATTCTCCAAAATAATCATAGATTTAATGAATAGATTCTTTAGATATTACCTCGACAAATTAATGGGAGTATTTATAAATGATATTCTGATATACTCCAAGATCAAGCAGGAACATGAAGAGCATCTGAATACTGTGTTAAAGACTTTGCGAAAGGAGAAGTTGTATGAAAAATATAGTAAATGTGAGTTCCGGATGGAGGAAGTATCATTCATGGGGCATGTTATCACCAGCAAAGGGATATCTATGGACCCTTCTAAGACAAAGGCAATCAAAGAGTGGCTCAAGACAACATCTGTAATGGAGATCCACATATTTTTGGGTCTAGCTGGGTATTATCGACGATTTGTGAATAACTTTTCATGATTGTCAAACCCAATGACCAAGTTGACATGGAAGGGAGTAAGGTTTGTCTAGACTCGGGAATGTGAAGACTGTTTTAAGGATTTAAAAAGGAGTTTAATCACTGCACCAGTACTTACACTCCCAACAAATGGAGAACTCTTTATGGTGTACAGTGATGATTCAAAGAAGGGATTAGGTTGTGTGTTGATCCAAGATGATAAAGTGATAGACTACGCCTCAAGGAAGATGAAAATCCATGAGAAAAAACTATCCTACGCATGATTTGGAGTTGGAGGTGGTGATCTTTGTGTTGAAAATATGGCAGTATTATCTCTATGGGGAGAAGTGTGAGATATATACTGACCACAAGAATCTCAAATATATATTCACACAAAAAGATATTAATATAAACCAGCGGAGATGGATAGATCTCATCAAGTATTATGACTGATCCATCCACTACCATCCTGGTAAGGAAAATAAGGTGGTAGATGCCCTAAGAAGAATGGATCATGTGTCTCTATCAATGATGAGAATTGAAAAGGATCTGATCTCTATAGACTTTTAGGGGATAGACATGGGAATCATTAAGGGAGGAACATCATAAATCCTTTCTCAAATGATTGCTCAACCATCCCTCATGGAGAAAATAAAGGATGCTCAAAGAAAAGATGTGTAAATTATGAAAATGTGGAAGCTATCGGAAATGGTAAATCCTCAGTGTTCAAGATTGATAAGGAAGGAGTTGTAAGATTTGGATCACGATTATGTGTTCTATCTAATCCATAGATAAATAAGGATCTTCTAAATTATGCACATAGCTCAACCTTCCATATTCACCCATGGATCACAAAGATGTATTGATATCTCTGAGAAAACATTTGGTTGGACAATATGAAAAGTTAGATTGCTGAATATACATCAAATTGTCTAGTATGTCAGTAAGTGAAGGCTAAGAGGAAAAAGTCTAAGGGGATGATGCAACCACAATCCATACCAACATGGAAGTGGGAGAACATTACCATGGACTTTATCACTGGATTTCCAAAGACATCTAGAGGAAACAATGCTATATGGGTCATTGTGGATTATCTTACAAAGACAACTCACTTTATATCAATTAAAGAGGACTTCTCATTAGATAAACTTTCATGGATATACATAAAATAAGTGGTGAGGCTTCATGGAGTACCACTATCTATTGTATCTAATCATGATCCCATATTTACTGTGAAGTACTGGAAAAGTATCCAACATGCCCTAAGAACTGAACTAAACTCCAGTACAGCCTAGAATCCTCAAACTTATGTCCAATTTGAGTGAACTATTCAGAAACTGGAATAAATGTTGAGAGCATGTTCTATGGAATTCAAAGGAGGATGGGACCAACCTCTTCCACTGTTTGAATTCTCCTACAAAAAAAGTTTCTATTCTCGCATCTGAATGGCGCCATATTAATCCCTTTATGGGAAAAGGTGAAGAACACTGGAATGTTGGGATAAAGTCAGTGAGTGTAAGATTATAGGACCATAAATGGTTGAAACAATGGTGGAGAAGGTGAAAACCATTCAGCAGCACATCAAGGAAGCTCAAAGGTGACAAAAGTGTTATGCAGAAAATCTTCTATGAGACCTTGAGTTCAAAGTTGGAGACATGTTATTTCTATGCATATCTTCATAGAAGAAGGTCATGATATTTAAAAAGAAAGGGAAGTTAATTCCAAGGTACATCAGCCCCTTCGAGATTCTTAATCGTGTCGGGGCTGTGGCTTATAGACTAGCACTTCCATCTACCATGGCTAATGTACATGATGTATTCCATCCATCCCTCTTAATGAATTACATAACAAATCCTTCACATGTACTCTCTTAATAGGTGGTATAGCTGGAGGATGGTCTTACTTACAAGGAGTATCCAGTGAAGATATTGGATCGTATAGATAATGTTCTACATAACAAGACTACTCACCTGGTCAAAGTACTGTGGAGAAACCATAAGTATGAAGAGGAAACATGGGAACTGGAGGAGGAAATGAAGGAAAAGTACCCACACCTGTTTATGGCCTAGAATGTAAAATGAAATTTCTAGGATGAAATTTCTTAAGGGGGGAAGAATGTAACGACCCAATGTTTTTCAATGGAAATTTCCTTCTTATGATTATGCCATATAATCACATAAAATAACAATATAATTAACTAATAAGTTCTATGTGACCTTTAAATATAATTTTGTCACTACTGTGATTTGAATTTCAAAAATCTGACATACATGGTTGCTATCAGTAAGTTATTTGGAGTCTAATATGACTAACTTAATTTTTGGTGAATAGTAACATACACTTATGAATAGTAATTTTTCTCTTATGAATAGTGACATACCCTGATGAATAGTAACCTTACCTATGGTATTATATAAATAAGATTCAAGTGGATATACGATATACCTATATCTGGGAATAAGAAATAAATGTTTTAAAATTGTTGTTTTTTGAGTAAATTGTAAATTTAATTAAAAATTAAATTAATCATATTTAGAAAATTATTTTTGAAAAATGGATTTCATTTTTGTATTCTACACATGGAAAAAAGGTTAGGGTGAATTTTTGGGATTTTTCTAAAATACTTGAATTTTTTATGAATAGTAAAATACGATAATTTATGATAAATGCTAAATAATAGATTTATTGAGTCATTGATGATGATCTATTGATGTAAACCCAATTGTTTCGAAATCACACGCACTTATTACTATTTTTGGTCATATATTAATCATTATTTCTTATAAGAACCCGACTCTTTGGAAAAGGTATGGATCGTTAGTTTTCTTTCAAATATTTCCTTTAAGCTTTTATAATGTGTGTAACATCCAAAGAAAGGTTCGGGAGGTGTCCGGGGTTAGTTCGGAGCCCTGGAGTTTGAGAAATGGTCTTGCATATAAGGGTGCACGGCCTACGTATGACTTGCGCATGGTTTGACAAATCGTGCAATATTTGGTCTAGAAGCAGGGAGGTGCGCACGGTTTGCGCACGGTTTGGGTAAACTGTGCGCCTAAACCGTGAGACCCAGTTCTGGGTAAAAATTTCATTTTTTCCCTTAATTAATTAATAAGGTCTTAAGCCTTCTTCTTCCTCCTTCCAGTGGATAGAACACAGAAGGAGCCCTCCTTGAGCTCCCAAACCCCTCTCTCACTCTTTTCTTGGTGGAGCCTTCATCCGGAACATGATTCTTGATCTGTTAGAAGCGTTGGATAACCATCGGTAAGGCTAACCTCACGCACCCCTCTTTCCTCGGTAAATCTTTCCTTCTGTCTTGTTATTTTGATGCAGGATCATATTACCTATTTCCAGGGCTTTGGGCTGGAACTCAGATCTCTTCCAATCTACTGCGAATCTGATGCCAATATCAAGCGAGCCTACGCCTACAACTCTAAGGTAGGTGGTCACGTGGTTTCCATTTTGGGGTTTTGCCTTATTGAGTTATTGTTGTTGTGTCCTGGGTTGTCTTTCACCAGACCCCGTATTTGTAATGACTGCTTCATATCTAAATGATCTGTGTGGTATGATATTGATGAATCTAACCTTGTTAGGGTGTTTATATTTGGTATGGACTGGGAGTGGTCAACCATAGGTGTTATGCCTTGAGAATTGGCTCTTTTTCACCTTTGAACCTTAACGATATGTCTTGAAAGGGAATTTTCCATGTTAGTAAAATGAGATGACTTGGTTAGAGGTTGGCTAGGATGAGAGAGCCTGAACCCCTTTAACTTATTGAAATGTATGTATGCCATTGCTTTGCTTATGTTATATTATAAGATGGATATACCTTTCATAGCTAATGTGAAATGATATAAGATGGTTTTCATTATATAATGTGATGTGAATGGTTATCCTTTAATGTGTTGACATGCTTGTGATAACCCATGTGTGGGCGGAGGCATTCTTACCAGTGCCAGATGAATCTCCGTGTGTTGGGCGGGAGGCATTATTACCCCATTCCAGATAAATCTCAGTGCTTGAGGATAAGAGGCATGTTTACCTCGTACCCATGTAACCTTTACGGGTGGGAGGAATTTCTACCCCATTCCATATAAATTGATTGAGTATGAGAGGAATTTATACCTCGTTCCCATATAACCTTTATGGGTGGGAGGAATTTCTACCCTACGCCAGTTATAGTGCTTGTGGATGAGAGGCATTTATACCTCGGGCCAGTGATGAATGTATGTATGTGAGAATCATGGACGAGAGGCATGTTTACCTTATGCCAGTGATAACCTATATCTATGTACTTATACCTCTGGTGATCTTTCAGTTTACCAGCCATGAGCTGAAGCAGGTAGACCCACCAGGTGTCCTTCCAGAACCTGAGCGGGAGGGTTGTTTATTTACTTTTCTTTACTTACTTGCAGTCTATTACTCACTTTGCTTGTGAACACCTATTTGGATTACATGTAGACATCGTTGGTGGTGGCCTACTGAGACTTGTCTTACACCCTAACCGAGTGGCCTCTTGGTCACCCGTGTAGACTTCACTACTGCAAGTACTAGTAGGGGCAAAGGACCAGCTTCAGGTTATTGATACATGTATGTTCTAGCTGGAGATTGAGAGTGGAGAATTGATCTTGGCTAGAGATGATCGTGGACTACTTATGTTCTTTTTTTATTATTTTATAGCATGCTTTTCTTCTATTTCAATTATACTAGCATTCCATGCATCCATTTTGTATCAGACACTACCTGTGTGGATTTTGTATATTTATCAGGGTTCTCCTTACTTCTATTGTTTGGTTATATGTGTTCCCTTTTCTTCTGTTTGTCCATTGGTTGTGATTCCGCTATTTTTATTACTTTGCTGCTATACCGCTGTGTACTCTGACATGAGGGTACAGTCTCCCCACTGACATACCATTACACCCCCCGCTGCTAGTCGGCAGCCCCTGGCCTATGGGGAGATGAGCCAGGGGTCATGTGGCCAACCGGGATTGGGGCTCAGGTTGAGGGAAAACTGGGTCCGGGACATCACAAAGTGGTATCATAGGTTTCTTTATTTCTTGCTCTACTATTTTTCAATGACAGAATTGGAGACTAGGAATGCGTAGGGACTTAGCCATGATCCATGCTTGGGTGTCGCGAACCCATGTACGGGGTATGGTCCAAGTTTCCTATTTTATGTTGTTATTGATTCTGCTATTTAATGTTGATACCGTTTCACTATTGGGTGCTTCACATGTTTTGTGATGTTATTGAGATTTGTAATGTTGGAATTTGGATTTTAGGGTTCGACCCGATGAAATGAGGGTTATGCATTATAACATGAATCATGATAGGCACAATATGATTAGGCCATGAATCTTTCTATGCCACATCTAAATTTTCAGCGAACATTCCTTGTTGGTTATTTCCATGCCTTGTTAATTTGTGTGAAATTGTGCTAACCCTTCTTGCAGGTTTTGAATTGAAGAATGAGGTGGTTTTAGTGGGTGTCACTCTTTGGTTCATAAGGTTTATGGGCTCTTGTGGATCGGAAAATGACATTACAACTAAACCAATATTTCATTTTAATGGAAATTCAAATACTTGATTAGAACAAGTAAATGAGAAATGACATCCAAGTGTGTGTCATCTTTCAGGTCATGAGGAGTATGGGCCCTTATGGGATGGAAAATGCCATGTCACTGGATTGAGTTAAATCTGAACAGTTGTAGGTTTTATTAAGAATTCATATGGGTGTGGATAGGTGATCATAGGGGTAGGAAGTCTTAGTACATGTCCTAGCTTCTATAGTTTAACCTTTAATTTGTTGGTTTCTTATTTTGAGATGTTTATTTGGAATTGTAGCATTATGCCTCCGAGATGTCCTTGAGTCGCGCGTGCTAAAGGCGGTGATGATCATGTTCTTGAGGTGGTGGACCCTAAGTTGCTAGTTGATCTTTCTATCGAGCCACCTGTGGATCCTCTTGTTATTCCTGATATGGGCGTCGATTCCCAGTTTCGTGAGAGATTCTTGAGTATGATGCAGAGTATACAAGGTGGAGTGTGACTTGCCCCAAGTATGGAAGAGTTGACTCACGAGTTTCAGTCGCAGCATCCTCCTACATTTACGGGAGATGGCGGATAACTTTCTGTGGAGTCCTGGTTGGAAGCTATTCTAACCATCTTCGAGCACCCTGAGACGACTCTAGAGTGGAGGGTCAAGATTGCAGCTTATATGCTATTTGGTTCAGCCAGGAGGTGGTGGGATGTCATCACCCAGTCGGGACAATAGAGAGATATGATCTAGACTGATTTCCAGACCGTCTTCTATGATTACTTATTTCCCTATACTTTGAGGGCTGACAGAGCTAGGGAGTTTATGAATCTGCAGCAAGGGACCATGACAGTCATGGAGTATTCGTCCCATTTCACTAAGTTACAACGTTTTGATCCTACACTAGTTGCTTATGATCTCACAACCACTAGGAATTTTGAGGATGGGTTGTGTTACCCCATCCAGTCATAGGTTAACATGTTCAGGTTGACGACCATTTTAGAGATTATCAATCAGGCGTTGATCACAGAGAGGAACTTGAGATAAGCGAACAGTGTGAACCAGGTCGGTTCGGCACCGAAGGGTTCTAGTGGATCTGCTTCTGGGAAGAAGCAGCATTTTGATGACTCTCATGGTGTTAGTGGTGGTCAGACCCTTTTCTCAGGTGGTAATCCTATCTATCACCAATGTGGGGTTCCAGGACACATGAGGAGGCATTGTACGCGAAATCCAGTGGAGTGCAGAGGTTGTGGTAGGTTGGGTCATCTCCATCGTTTCTTCATGACTTTTCCCCTAGGGTTCAGTGAGCAGGGATATTTAGCTACTCCATGATCTGGCACTGGATTGGAAGGATCATGTCAGTCAGGCATCTAGAATACCACCAGTTGATCAGTCCATGGCGGCAGTCAAGGCAGAGGTAATCAGGTGAATGACTCTCAGCGCCAGCAGGGCGGGTCTGCTCAAGGTAGTCGGGCTGTGACTTAGGGTCGTGGTTCCATCCAGTTGTATGTAGTCGAGCCTATGTCGTAGGAGCAGTACGCTAGACCATCTACTGTATGAGGTACGATTCTAGTTGCCTCTACGTTAGTATCTTCTTTGTTTGACACAGGCGCTTCTCACTCTTTTACATTGGAGGCGATTATTGGAAGTTTAGGCCTCAACATTGAGTCATATCATGGTATGATCATGTTAGATACCCCGTTGGGTATCCGTTCAGAGGGCGTTCTTCGTTGTCAGAATTTTCCCCTCGATGTGGGTGGTTATCTTTTCATGTGGAACCTGTATGTTCTGGATATGACAAGTTTTGATGTAATAATCGGGATGGACTGGTTAGCTACCTATAGAGCCCAAATTGATTGCTATCGTCGGAGGGTGGCGTTTACATCACCAGAGGGCGACACACATATGCATAGGGGAGAATGAGATCTTAGTGCGACACGATCAGGACCGGAACACCAGAGAGTAGGTGGTGTCATGGAACAGGTTTCCAGTATTTATCTCGATGACCAAGGGTTACAACCCTCTGCTTGTCCTCCCATGGTGGATCATTTTAGTGATGTATTTCCTAATGATTTCTCTGGTATACCTTCAGTGCGAGAGGTGGAGTTTACTATTGATCTTGTACCAGGAGCAGCACCAATGACCATTCCTCCTTATAGGATGGTACCTAAGGAACTTCTGGAGCTTAAGAGTCAACTAGAGGACCTGGAAGAAAAAGGCTTTATACGTCTCAGTACTTCTCCTTGGGGATCACAGGTTATTTTTTCCAAGAAGGCAGATGGTACCCTTCATCTTTGTGTGGATTATCATAAGTTAAATCAGCTGACTATTAAGAATCGGTATCCTTTACCTCTAATTGACGAACTCTTCGATCAGCTCCGAGGAGCGAAGGTGTTTTCAAATATAGATTTGAGGTCGGTCTATCACCAGGTGCATTTTAGGACTTCAGACATACCTCGCACAGTGTTCAGGAGTAGGTATGGTCTCTATGAGTACCTATTCATGTCGTTTGGGCTTACTAATGCACCTGAAGTGTTTATGAATCTTATGAATCATATTTTTTCACTCGTACCTTGATTATTTTGTGGTTTTAGTTTTGGATGATATCTTAGTCTATTCACGCTCGAGATACGACCATGAAACCCATCTTGAGATCGTGCTGAATACACTAAGAGAGCATCAGCTTTATGCTAAGCTCAGTAAATGCCACTTTTAGATAGACAAGGTTCACTTCCTAGGTCACATTATTTATGAGTCTGGAGTTTCAGTTGACCCTGAGAAGGTGAGTGCTGTAATTTCTTGGGAGCAGCCCAAGAATGTCCTTGATATCAGGAGTTTGTTGGGGCTTACTGGATATTATAGGTGGTTCATTCCGTACTTTCATGCCTATTAGCACCTTTTATAGCTTTAACAAAAAAGGGGGTGAGATTCGATTGGTCATAACCTTGTGAAGTAGCTTTTCAGGAACTGAAGGGCGGACTAACTTCAGCACCGATACTGATCTTTCTGGAGCCATGAAGAACTTATACGGTCTTTTACGATGCATCAGGTATCAGGCTTAGAGCTGTCTTGATGCAGGACGAGCGAGTCATTGCGTATGGTTCTCGTCAGTTAAAGCCTCATGAATGGAATTATCCAACGCACGACCTCAAGCTCACAACAGTTGAACATGCATTACACTGTTGGAGACACTATTTGTTGGGAGAGCACTTTTTGGTATACACTAACCACAAAAGCCTCAAATATATCTTCACTCAGCGGGATCTAAATCTTAGGCAATGCAGGTGGGTCGAGTACCTGCAATCCATTGATTTCGAACTAGCCTACACTCCTGGGAAAGGAAATTCAGTAGCCGATGAGCTGAGTCAAAAAACTCAGTCACAAGTGGTTAGGGAATATAATGAGGAGTGTAAGCTGATGGACCTATTTTCGGAGATGCATGTTGAGGTTTAGGAGGGTCAAGGCCAAACTATTCTCTCAACCTTAGCGGTGACGTCTACTCTTTTGGAACGGGTCAGGGCTAGACAGTTATCAGATCTAGAAGGCCTTGTTCTACGAGAAAGTGTCACTGATGATTCCTCTACAGAATGGACTATGGATGAAGGTGATACTTTATTGTTCTGTGGGAATGTATGGGTCCCAACAGACATCATAGAGGAGCTGATGAGAGACTTCCATGCCTCAGCATGGGCAGTTCACCCGGGCATCACCAAAATGTATCATGATTTGCGACGACAGTACTTGTGGCCTAACATGAAGTAGGAGATAGCCAGTTTCATTACGCGTTGTTCCACCTGTCAGTAGGTGAAGTCAGAACATCAGTGCCCGATAGGGCTTTTGCATCCCTTGTCCATTCTGGAGTGGAAATGGGATGATATTTCTATAGACTTTGTAACTAGTTTACCCAGGTCACCTCATGGCAATGACACAGTATGGGTTATATTCAACTGTCTGATGAAGGTTGCGCCTTTCTTACCTATGCGGGAGACCTTCACAGTTGATTAATTGGGAAGACTGTATGTCAAGGAAATAGTGCACCTTCATGGAGAACCTCGTTCTGTTGTCTCATACATAGATCCTCGTTTTACATCTCGGTTCTGGCAAGGTTTATAGAAGGCCTTGGGTACACACGTACTTTTGAGCACGACCTATCACCCGCAGACTGACGGACAG
The DNA here is from genome assembly GCA_963277665.1 of Viscum album. NCBI lineage: Eukaryota > Viridiplantae > Streptophyta > Magnoliopsida > Santalales > Viscaceae > Viscum > Viscum album. Next base: position 600,888,656 of record OY728136.1, on the reverse strand, counting down.
ACCGAGCGGACTATACAGGTACTAGAGGATATGTTACGTGCCTGTGTCCTCGATTTTGGAGGTTCATGGGAGAAACACATTCCTCTTGTCGAGTTCAGTTATAACAATAGCTTCCAGGCTACCATTGAGATGGCTCCCTATGAATCCTTATATGGTAGGCTTTGTCGATCACCTTTGTGTTAGCTTGAAGCAGGGGAGGCAGCTGTTCTAGGACCACATCTTATGCAGGAGACTACAGAGCAGATACAACTTATTAGGAAGCGTATGCAGACAGCTCAGTCTATACAGTAGTCCTATGCTAACAAGCACCAACGACCTCTTGAGTTCGAGGTTGGGAACCGGGTTTTCTTGAAGGTCTCACCTAGGTTGGGGAAGAGACATATACGAGATCAGGGTAAGCTTTCACCGAGGTTTTTAGGACCCTTTGAGGTAGTGAAGTGAATCAAGCCAATAGCTTACTAGCTTGCACTTCTGCAGAGAGATCAGGCCATGCACGATGTTTTTCATGTATCTCAGCTACGCCAGTACTTTTCAGATCCGACTCACATTTTTCAGCCTGATGAGGTTTAACTGGATATGGATACTTCCTTCGAGGAATATCTGATGCGAATAGTTAACTGCAATGTGAAGACACTCTGTGGCAGGTCTGTTCCTCTTGTATAGGTGTTGTGGAAGCATGACTGAGTACATGAAAAGACCTAGGAACGAGAGGCTGATATACATTCGCAATGGCCAGAGCTTTTCATTGATGACACCTCAGTACCCTCGGAAGGCCAACTCGGGGACGAGTTGCTTTAAAAAGGGGAGGTTGTAACGACCCGACTCTTTGGAAAACGTACGGATCATTAATTTTCTTTCAAATCTTTCCTTTAAGATTATATAATTTGTATAACATCCTAAGGAAGGTTCGGGAAGTGTTAGGGGGTGGTTCGAAGCCCTGGAGTTTGAGAAATGGGCTTGCAAACAGAGGTGCACGGCATGCGCACGGCTTGCGTATGGTTTGACAAACCGTGCGGCCTTTGGTCTAAAACCAGGGGGTGCACACGGTTTGGGTAAACCGTGTGACCCTTTATCTGAAGGCAGTGATATGTACACGGTTTGCACACGGTTTGGTAAACTGTGCGCCTAAACCGTGCGACCCAGTTCTGGGTAAAAATTACCTTTTTTCCCTTAATTAATTTATAAGGCCTTAAGCCTTCTTCTTCCTCCTTCTAGCATACAGAACATAGGAGGATCCCTCCTTGAGCTCCCAAACCCCTATCTAACTCTTTTCTTTGTGGACCCTTCATCTGGAACCCGATTCTTCATCCATCGGAATCATTGGATCACCCTCTGTAAGGATAACCTCACGCACCCCTCTTTCCTTGGTAAATCTTGCCTTCCGTCTTGTTATTTCGATGTAGGCTCATATGCCCTATTTCTAGGGATTTGGACTGGAACTCAGATCTATTCTAATCTACTGCGAATCTGAGGTTGATATCAAGTGATCCTACGCCTAAAGCTCTAAGTTAGGTGGTCATGTGGTTTCCATTTTGGGTTTTCACCTTATTGAGTTATTATTGTTGTGTCGTGGGTTGTCTTTCTCTAGACCCCGTATTTATAATGACTGCTTCATATCTAAATGACCCGTATGGTATGAGATTGATGAATCTAACCTTGTTAGGGTGTTTAGATTTGGTATGGACCGGGAGTGGTCAACCATAGGTGTTATTCCTTGAGAATTGGCCCTTTTTCACCTTTTAACCTTAATGATATGTCTTGAAAGGGCATTTTTCATGTTAGGAAAATGAGATGACTTGGTTAGAGGTAGGCTAGGTTGAGATAGCCTGAACCCCTTTAACAAATTGAAATGTATGTATGTGATTTCTTTGCTTATGTGATATTATAAGATGGATATGCCTTGCATGGCTAATGTGATATGATATAAGATGGTTTTCCTTATATAAAATGATGTGAATGGTTATCCTTTGTTGCGTTGACATGCTTGTGATAACCCGTGTGTGGGCGGAGGCATTCTTACCCATGCCAGATGAATATTTGTGTGTTGGGCGGGAGGCATTCTTACCCCATGCCAGATAAATCTCAGTGCTTGAGGATGAGAGGCATATTTACCTCATGCCCATTTAACCTTTATAGTTGGGAGGCATTTCTACCCCCATGCCAGCTACAGTGATTGAGGACGAGAGGCATGTATACCTCGTGCCCATATAACCTTTACGGGTGGGAGGAATTTCTACCCCACACTAGTTACAGTGCTTATGGACGAGAGGCATTTATACCTCAGGCCAGTGATGAATGTACGTATGTGAGAAGTATGGATGAGAGTCATGTTTAACTCGTGCCAGTGATAACCTATATCTATGTACTTATACCTCCGGTGATCGTTCAGTTTACCATCCATGAGCTGAAGTAGGTAGACCCGCCATGTGTCCTTCTGGAACCTGAGCGGGAGGGTTGTTTATTTACTTTGCTTTACTTACTTGCAGTCTATTACTCACTTTTCTTGTGAACACCTATTTGGATTACACGTAGACATCGTTGGTGGTGGCCTACTAAGACTTGTCTCACACCCTACCCGGGCGGCCTCTTGGGAACCCGTGTAGACTTCACTACTGCAGGTACTAGTAGGGGAAAAGGCCTAGATTCAGGTTGTTGATACATGTATGTTCTAGCTGAAGATCCAGAGTGGAGGATCGAGCTTGTCTAGAGATTCTTGTGAACTAATTCTGTTTTTTTTTTGTATTATTGTATAGCATGCTTGTCTTCTATTTCCATAGTACTAGCATGGCATGCATACATTTTGTATCAGACACTACCTGCGTGGCTTTTGTATATTTATTAGGGTTTTCCTTACTTCTGTTGTTTGGTTGTATGTTTTCCCTTTTCTCCTGTTTGTCCATTGGTTGTGCTTCCACTATTTTTATTACTTTTCTGATATACATCTGTGTACTCTGACATGGGGGTACAATATCCCCACTGACTTACCATTACACCCCCACTGCTAGTCAGCAGCCCCTGGCCTATGGGGAGACGAACCAGGGGTCATGTGACCAACCAGGCTCGGGGCTCGGGTTGAGGGGCAGCCAGGTCCGGGACGTCACATTTATAGTCTTGAAGGAAAATAATAAACTAAGGAATTAAATATTATGAAAACTCTCCTCTTCTACACTATAAATATTACCTCCCTTTACCTCTTCTATTCACTCCTCTCAAGCCTTGTGTCTTGCTTATATTCTTCCCAAATCACTCCTCAAGATCCTCCCCCACATCCAACAACCCTTTGTCTCCTCAAAATACCAAATCCTCTCCCCTTAAGAGGCTCTCAAGGGAGATTGAATCAAGAGGTAAATTTCTCTTTTCTTTTCTTTCTTTTTCTTTTCAAGTTCATTTGTTTTATTTTCTTTCATTACCTATCCTCATCCAAATGTTATTAAAACTCCAGTAACTTACATGTACTATAATTTTGTTTTGATAATGGAATAATTTATTATCATCACTCCTTTACTCTTATTTTATTTTAGTAGTAAAGACGCCATATGAGATGTGTTAATTTACCACATTCCAGGACGACGGGTTTTCAATTTCTATTACCATCTTCAATTCTAGTCATGAAACCATTTTCATGGTTTAACCATACTATATTATATGTATTATTCCTCATATATTGTTCTGGAGTCCTTTTTGTACATATGGTTTTGGTTTATAAAACAAAACCTGTTCTTTGTGGTCAAAAAACCGCCAATTAACCCAAACGGTTTTCACTAAAGTTTTATATAATGATTCAACTTCAATAAAAGTAACCAAATTAAATTTACAACCATTTAACCTTCTGTATGTTCAATAATAAAATATAACTTTAATTCTGGACAAACACCTTCATCATACATGTTTATCCGAACATGAACTGATCATTAAAACCAAGAAAGAAAACGGACCCAAAAAATAAAATTGAACCTCATAACCAATCAAAATGGTTAAAAATAAACTTAAAAATGTTGTAATAAATATTTTAATTATATAATAGGTTCTGGAATTATTAATTAATGAACCTAGTTTTATTATTCAGGTCATTAATTTCAAGTAATGATCACCATCAGATTTAAGGTAAGGGATCCTCCTCATTACCCTTTTATGTGTAATTCTTAGTGATGGGGTATGATTACTCAACTCCCCCATACTTTTCTAATGATGTATAAAATATTATAAATCCATTTCTCTCTCATTAATCTCTCTTAATTACACCTATGTTGATATTCCATAATGGATTCCACCCCAACTGCCTTTGTTCCTTCCCGTTTCTCTATCTTTCTTTTTACCCAAATGAAGTTGTCTTTTCTTTTTATGTAAAACTTATAAATAATTTTTATATGATCTAAAATCACGTTTTAAGGTCCATAATTCATTATATTTTGGGTATATACATGTCTTTAAGTTATTCCCTTCTCAATACTACCCGATAAGAAAACATGTTTTGAGGGAACATCCCAAATTTTTACCAAATTTTAAGTGCACTATATCCTATGTTTTAAGACAGCATTGTCTTTATAAAATCAGTATTTTTATTATTAAAACCTTCTTGGTTCACTTCTGGTTTTATATAAAATATTTTTCCCTTTTCTATTTTAAACGATCAATAGTATTTTCCTTAAAACCGCACAAAAAATGTTTTAATGCTAAAATTTCTCAAATACATTTCTTACATTTTTTCACTTCTATTTGACATCACTTACCATGATATATTCATATTTTACCTTATTAACGTCCATGTATTATCTAATTCCTTTATTTCATGTACACTTTCATGATATGCCCATTGGTTATGCTTTATATCATGATTGTGGTACCCAATTCTTTCTGTGTGTAACCCTTATGTTTATGTAAGATTGATTATGTATGATTATTTCTGTAGAAAACATATTCATGAAATGTAATATGGGTGTGACCAGATATTTCTCTAATTAATTGGGTAAATTTGAGTCTAATGAGACGTTATGTGCGACAGTCTTTGCGGTTATCCTTGGCTTGTGCTACTATGTGCAACGGTCTTAGAGGTTAGCCTTGACTTGTGCTACTATGGGAAACAGTCTTGGAAGTTAGCCTTGAATCATACTAAATTCATGCTTTATTTTTCTTCCACATTACAATGACTCCATTTTTATATGATTCCATGTTTATATTTTATGATTCCATATATTACATGGCTTTTTTATATCATCATGTCTTGCCTTCTATCCCATGTGCTAATACATTGTTCTTATAGCTATTCCCTTACTGGGCTTTTAGCTCATCCCTTTGTTAATGTTATCCCTAGGTTATCCTATGCACATTTATGAGCACAATGGAAGATAAGATCTCATTATAGAGTTTAAATAATTTTTTTTATAATGGTTGATTATGTGTCTAGTCTTCCAAGACACTAGACTTTATGATCCTTGGATAGTACACTGATCTATAATTATGCTTAAAATCATGTAATGTTATGTGAAAAGTCTAGGGTCACTATACTAAACCCCTACCCACCTCAAATCTATGCACACATGATAAGGCAAGAAACATGGGGTCTTTTTACTGGTTATCATGAGGAGAAATATTTTCAGGTACATTATGACTGATAATACATTGTTTGATAATATATGTATTAATTTCTTTGATTTAGAATTTTTTATTTTTGAAACAGAAACTAAGTTTTGAAAATAAAAAACATATAGAAAAACAAATGTAACCCAACCATAAAGCAATGATAAAGTATACTTTTTAAAAAAATGGTACATATTTTAAATCAATCGTAATAATTTTATTTGACATGAAACAATGACATAATTATGTTCCTCTATTTATATACATATTGATAAATCCAAATCAAAATCCACTTCCATCACACATATATTTCTATAGGAGGAGGCATGTGTAAATGAAGTTGGGATACTTATTGATGAAAAAACACATAAATTGTAGGAATCATGTGTAAGTATGACATAATAGAATTTTTTTTCTTTAAATTAGTATTAAATAACAATGATTACTTATTTTCCTAAATTTTTTTATCTGAATTAGACACAAGAATAATCATCAACTATATTGGATGAAAATATAATATCGCTGGACTTAAAGTGGCTAGAAAAGTATGGCCGCATCAGAGGTGTGGGTGTTGGGGTGACACCCTAAACATATTTTGAGAAAAGAAATGAATAGGGGATAAGGATAAAAAAATGGAAGAGTTGTAGGTATGATTGGAATATCTTGAATAAAAATTTAATTATAAGCTAGAGTTGTGAGAAAATGTTATGGTATAGAAGAAAATAGAATAAACAACTCAAGAACAACCACTACAAGTAGATCCCCCAACCCCCGCTATCTTTGAGGTGATCCATTCCCCTCAAAGGGATTTATTAGATGAGGTAACAAATATTCTCATTAATTGTTTCTATGAAATGTGAATCAGGAATACACTAATAACTTTCCTATATAAAAATTATATAGATATAAAATTATTTTGATTTATATCTATCAACACCCACCCATCACCTTGTTGCGAGACATACCATGTTCAGTATCCAAGAGGATAGTCTACACAATAGACAACTTCTAATTGGTCATGTGAGAGTAGAAATTAACTTAGATCATGAGTTGGGAACTGAGCTACCTTTTCCACTTGATGAAGCATATATTTATATGGTTGAAAAAGTTATTTGAAAATTCATAGAATGTCCATAAGATCTTGTAAAAAAATATACAAGGAGGTATTAATTTTCAATTTATTTTTCATGAAAAATCTTTAATAGTTAATAAAAAAAGGTATGAACCCATGAATTTTATTATAGAAAAACAAAGGGAAGGGGTGAAATTAAAGTTCAAATCAAAACAATCTAAATAAACAACCAAATATTCAAAAATATCTTCACAAAACACCTTTACTCTGCTCATTCAATATTCGAGTTTAATAACAATGAAGGTTCATGTTGATACAAGGTTACAAAGTGGTAGTAATGTCATAGTTTATTTTGAAGAACAAATGTATGGAGAGGATATTACTGAATATATTTTTCTTGATAATGTATATAAAATACTCAAGTAATACTGGCTAGGATTCTCATTTGTAAATGTATATATGAGGTGTGTTTTAATGATTTTTTCCCAATAGATGATCTACTATGTTAATTATGACTAAATACAGTTAATATTTTTTGTAGGTGTATTTATCAATAAAAATTGAAGGTAAAACCCTATGAAAATAAATATGGACTCATTAATCCTCACATCACTTATACACAATAAACCTCATTAAATTTAGATCAAATTGATGCAATAGTGGAAAAAATGGTTGTAGTGTTTGAAAGAAGAATTGAGATGAAAGACTCTTCTTATTACCAATGATGTAGGGGTAAATATCTACAATTTATTCATATCAAATATATTTTCATTCCCTTCGTTACTTATTAATTTTTTTTATGAAACATTGGTTACTCATTGCAGTCAATTTGGATACCCTAAAGTTTAATTTTCTGGATTCACTGGATGGATACCAAATAAACTAATCACACATGATGACTTTTGTAAAATTTTAATACACTAAAAGAAATATTTTAGAACTAAACTTCAAGTTATATATTATATATTATGTTTTAATCAGAATTTTTTTATGATAGGGTGATGTTTAAATATCATAAAAATCATGGCATGGGGACTATCCATGCATACAAGGAGTCTATCGACTTCTAAAAGTGGATAAGTGTTAGGGTATATATAATAATATTTTTTTATAAAAACATATATTGAAATAAATTACTTATTTTTTTAAATGTTTCTGAAGTGTATGAAATGACCAAATATAAAATATTGTGGTTATTATGTTTTCAAATTTATGAAAGATATTATATACCATCAACAAAATAACATCCCCTAAGAGGTATTTTCAAAGAAAATTATAATTTTATTTAAAATATTTATTAATACTTTGTGTATTTTTATTTTTCTAATACTACCAGGACTTTAAAAAGTACTCATATTGATAAGATAAAATATATTTGTTTATAAAAATCTAGGAAGCATACTTGGCATCAAAATTTACACATATATCATGAAGATTTGACATCCTAATAATTATTTAGATGATTTTATCATCATTTTATCTAATTATTTTAGTTAATTTATTTATCATTTTTATCTAATACTTATTTTTTCAGTTTTTACAAAGATTGTATTGAAATAACTTCTTCAACAAGGATAATTCACTCATGTACTATGATCATGTACTCAACATGGATGATTCACTCATGATGTAAAAATTTTCTTTTTATTCTACAATGCATTTGGTATTTTAGGATATTAAACAACAATATTATTAGATAATGTAGAATTTTGAATAAACTTTAGGATAAAAAAGACATGATTGAATGAACTATACCTCAATATGATATATAGTGTACCCGGTATGACTCAAATTGTGTGGTTTCAGTTTGAAATTTACATTTTATTAATGTATTGTTTCATATTTATGTTCAATTTATTCCTTTATAGTATTTCTAACATAATAATTGTTTTCTTATACATTTTCATTATTTTTCTAGATTTAGGGTGTTTTTTTTAAAGTTTCTCATGATCATGAGATATTGGACTTTGAGAATGTAGCTGAGATAATGAAAACAATGAAATGGGTTAATCATCTGCACCTCAATCTGATACACAGTTTGTTTGGTAAGACTCGAACTGTATGTTTTTAGTTAATAATTTACATTTTAGTCAAAACTAACCAAACATGTTAATATTGTTTTATACTTTAAGAAAATTTTCCATAATTAATTTTTGATGTATATGAATCAACCGCAACTCAATCTGACACACAGTGTGACTAGTAGGACTCCAAATGTTCATTTTTATTTAAAATTGAAATTTTAGTAAAAAAATATAAGTGAAATACTCAAAATAGATAAAAAAAATTGAATTATTTTGATACTTTAGAAAAACTATTCATAAGATATTTTTTCAAGTAGCAATTAGTCGCACCTCAATTGGATACATGGTATGCCTGATATCACTCAAAGTTGTTGTTATCAGTCTAAAATTGACATTTTATTTCAAAACATTTTTCATTCACTGAAAACCAATAAAACACACTCAAATTGTCTTTATAATTTAGTAAAACTATTCATAAGTCATTTGTGACATATAAGAATTATTCTCATGTAAAACTAACATGCTATGTGACTGGTATGACTCAAAGTGTGTGTTTTTAATTTAAAATGACATTTTAGTGAAAAAGAAAAGTTATTTACTAAAAACTAATAAAAAACATTCTAATTATTTTTATTCTTTAGTAAAATTATTCATTTATCATTTGTAACATGTATAATTCAACTACACCTCAATCTGACACACGATGTGATTAGTATGACTCCAAGTGTGTCTTCTTATTTAAAATTGACATTAATTTTAGAAAAAAAAGACAAGTGACATACTCAATAAAAAAGAAAACACATTCAGATTGTTTTGATACTTTAGTAAAACAATTAATAAGACATTTTTGACATGTAGGAATTATTCTCACCTCAATATGATACACTATGTTCCTGATATGACTCAAAGTGTTCATTATCAGTTTAAAATTGATATTTTAGTTCAAAACACATGTTACTAACTAAAAAAAAGGAAACATTATCTAATTGTCATGATAATTTAATAAAATTATTCATGAGTCATATTTTATGTGTTGGATTTAGTCTCACATTAAACTTACAAACGATGTGGCTGGTATGTCTCAAAGTGCATGTTTTTAGTTTAAAATTACAATTTAGGAAAAAAACAAAAGTGACATACCCAAAACTGATAAAACTCATTTGAATTATTTTGATAATTTAGTAAAATTATTCATAACTCTTTTTTTAAATGTAGAAATTATATTCACCTCAATTTGACACACGGTGTGACTGGTATGACTTCAAGTGTGTCTTCTTATTTAAAATTGACGTTTTAGTAAAAAAACATAAGTGTCATACTCAAAACTAAGAAAAATATTTTGGGTTGTTTTGATACTTTATAAAAATGATCCATAAGTAATTTTTGATGTATAGGATTCATTAGAACATAAATCCCATGCATGGTGTACTCGATATGACTCAAAGTGGCTGTTATCAGTTTAGAATCGACATTTTAGTTCAAAACATGCGTCACTTGCTAAAAACTGAGAAAAGGTGTTCATATTGTATTTATAATTTAGTAAAACTATTACTAAGTCATTTTTTCCCTATAGGAACCAGTATCATGTCAATTCAACACATGATGTGACTGGTATCACTCAAATTGTGTGTTTCCAATTTAAAAATACATTTTAGTAAAAAATACAAGTGGCATACTGAAAACTAATAAAACAAAATTGTATTATTTTTATACATTAGTAAAATGATCCAAAAGTCATTTGTTATTTTTAGTAACAACCCACACCTCAATATAACACATGATTTGATCAGTATGACTCCAACTGTGTCTTTTTATTTCAAATTGACATTAATTTTAGTAAAAAGGACAAGTGACATCCTCAAAACCAAGAAAATGAATAAATATTGTTTTGATACTTTAGGAAAATGATCTAAAATTAATTTAATACATATAGGAATCACATTCACATCAATCTGATACACTGTGTTCCATGTATGAATCAAAGTTTCAATTATCATTTTAAAATTAAAATTTTATTTCAAAATAAGTGTCACTCACTGAAAATCAAGAAAACGCACTTTGATTGTATTTTTAATTTGGTATGAAAATTCCTAACTCATTTTTAATGCATAGGAATTAGTCTCGCATCAAACAGACACACAATGTGATCGTTTTGACTCAATGTTCATGTTTTCAGTTTAAAATGACATTTTAGTAAAAAAACAAAAGTGAAATACTCAAAATCGATTAAATTCATTCATATTGTTTTGATAATTTTGAAAAATAATCCATAAGTTATTTTTGGTTTGTAGGAATCAACATCTCTTCAATCTGATGCATGGTATGACCATTATGACTCCAAGTGTGTCTTTTTATTTAAAATTTACATTTTAGTAAAAAAACATAAGTGACATACTCAAAAATGATAAAATACACTGGGATTGTTTAGATAATTTATTAAAATGATCCAAAATCCATTTGTGACAATTAGAAATTAACCATACCTCAATATGATACAAAATGTGTCTGATATTACTCAAAGAGTATGTTATGAGTCTAAAATTGACATTCTAGTTCAAAACATGTGTCACTCACTGAAAACTAAGAAAATTCCCTCATATTGTCATGATACTTTAGGAAAAAACTTCATAAGTCATTTGTGACATTTACAAATCAGTCTCATGTCAAAAAACACATGATCTGAATGGTATAACTCAAAGTGTGTGATTTCAGTTTAAAATGAAATTTTAGTAAAAAATACAAGTGATATACTAAAAACTAAGAAAACATATTCTGATTGTTTTGATACTTTAGTAAAATGATCCATAAGTCATTTTTTAGGTTTAGGAATCCAATCCACCTCAATATGATGCATGGTGTGACTGGTATGACTCCAAGTGTGTCCTTTTATTTAAAATTTACATTTTATTAATTTATTGTTTCATATTTATGTTTAATTTATTTATGTATAGTAGTTTTAACATAATAATTGTTTTCTTATACATGTGGATTCTTTTTCTAGGATTGTGGTGGTTTGTTCAGCAATTGATAGCATGATCATGCTTTTTTGAGAGGGGTAATAGGTTCTAAATACAATGAAACATTTGTGTTTTTAAATGTTTGTGATAGTAATTGAAAATGTAATTATTCAAAACATTGTTTGAAATGTATCTAAATTTTTTTATTTTTTTATTTTTGATGTAAATTTTATTTCAATTAAATTATGAATCTGCATACAAGTGTATTTTTATACAGGTTTATTTTCTGTAGTGTGTAGTAATTTCAACACTACACTACAGTAGTAGGGCCTTTATCCATGCTATTTCTAGTGTAGATAAAGGCCACCCTTTATCAGTGCTAAAAAAAGTGATGAAAAAGGATTCCTTTTATTAGTTCTAGAAATAGTGATGACAAAGGGGTCCCCCTTTTAATGGCTCTTATGATAACAATGCTTTTTTTAGCACTATTAAATCCCATTTTACATACTGTTGAAGGGCCTATCTATGGTAGTAGTACTATAGAAAGTGTTGGATTACTATAGCATCACATGACATGGGACTATAGAAACATGGAATTTTCATTTTCTGTATAGTAGGGTTGGCTTCTAGAATATACATAACACTATAGTTCAATAGACTTCCATTTACCGATCACTATATTGTAGTTGACTTACTGTGCGGTTGGCGGTATTATTGCACTTTATTATTTATAAGCTCATTCTAGTTAGTTTATAGGTGTGTGAAACTTATGGCACATACATAGCACTATAGTTCACATTCATGATGACTAATTTTCTAGAATCATTCTTGTAAATTTTGTAATTAGTTGGGATTACCCTTTCAACTAGAATTTCATTAGGAGGATTAGTTATAGTGGTGACCACCTCACCAGTGGTAGGGGAGTTAGAGAGTAGAAATAAAATATCCCCTCCATTGTCTTAGTCCTTCACATATGTCAAATAAATAAATGGAGCTTCAGTACAAGCATTCCCAATCAATTATCTAGAAACTGAAAGAACACCATCAGTAATAGAAGTGTTGAGATGCACAAATCTATTAATAGTGGAATCCTTTCTAGAATGTTGACCTCTCTCAATATTTTTGGATTTACCCTTCCTATCCTTTCCCACCTATTTCCAAGAGGTAAACTTGTCTGAAGAGGGAATATTAACTTGTTTTTAGATGACCCTATAGTTGGCAGTCGAATAACCAAAAAAATAGGGTATCAAAGAAAGGGGGATATGTTCATAATATACTTTCAATTCAAATTTTCTATCATTTTAAACAATATTTAAAACTTATGGATTCTTGGATTCCATATTAGCTTCAACAAGAAAACAAGTATAGAAACCTAAATCACTATTAAGAGTATTCTAATCTATCTTAATCAATGTTCCAATGAATAAAGCCAAATCACTAAGGATCTTTGGGATGAAAGAATACCCAAATGAGGGCATATAGTCTTATATAGATCTGAGTCGTGGTTTTCCTTTTTCATAAGTGGATTTAAGTTAATGTCCCAAGATGAAAGTCTAAAAAAACCTTGTTTGAGAATAGTGTTTCTGGATTTTAAAGCATTTTAAAGATCATCCTTGGAGTTGAAGATTATGTGAACATAACCCCAACCAATCATAATGATCTTCTAGTTAGAAATTCTCTAGCTATGAGAAATATTTCATTTGAGATCATTGTTATTCTTGGTATCATTACCCTTGTCCATTGTGATGAGTCCAAGAACATAATTCTTGCATAAATCCAATATTTTTTTAAGTGAAACTAGGTCAGAAGTTACCACGAAAGGTCTATCATCATATTTTCTGAGGGTAGATGGATTTAAAAAAAATAACTAGCCAGGAAGTTCCTCGAAGAACATATTCAAATGAAACCCCTTTGGCTCGTGGAGCATGGTTACCCCCAAACCCAAGTTTGGCTTACATTTTTCATCAATATGGTCTCCACTAAGAACTCCCAAGATAGATTAAATGAAGCCATGGAAGATATATTAATCTAAAGAAAATTCATATCTAAGACTCTGATGAATCAACATGTTCAAAGAGATCACTCCCACCAAGAGCCTTTCACTAAAATAAATAATTTTATGATTCAAGTATTCACTTCAAAATGTGAATATAATTTTGGTAAAATCAATATAAATTATAGTTAATGTAGTAAATAATTTTTAATTTATTTGGTTTTCACTTAATATTAAATAAAATTGATATATAATCAATATTTATTTCAATTTAATACATTTTATATCATAACATTTCTATTCATAAAATAAAATTTAATATATATATATATATATATCCAGGGAAAAAATCATAATAAATATTATATAAATAATAAAATTTTAATATATCCATATAAATAAAATTTTATTTATAATAATTATATTCTTTCTTAAATAATAAAAAATACATTATACATTTAATTATATATTAAAATTAGGGTTCAATATAGGAATCATGTTCATGAACAAGTACTTATATGACAAGATATGTTTTTTCAATGATTAAAGTGGAAACAATACTAACTGATTCCATGAAGATCTCACATTGTGATACTCAAAGTGATTTAATTTTTTTAAAATATAAAATAATAATTTACATAGATAATTTCCACATAACACAAAAAAATGTTTTAATAAAGTAGATAAAGGATAAAACATCTTTGGTTCATGTTGTTTCACCTACTATCATGACACAACTTCTGTTTTGATATAAATAGAGAAGTTTATTAATTTTGTGGGGGAGTTTTGAATTCATTTATGTTTCTAGAACTTATTTTATTTCTTTTCTTCATTTTTTCATTCCTTTAAATAAATTTAATTTATTTTTAAATTTTATATATGGATCCTAGTAAGTTCACTTTTCTCCCAATTATTGTTCACCTTTAGTCTATTTTGGTTTTCATTAAATCACTTTTGAAGATGAATCTTTTTACGCATGATGGATCCTCTCTCTATCATACATATATTTTAACTTAAGTGGTTAGGGATACATAGTAGAACGATTTGATCATTAATGGAATAATAATATCATTCAGTCGTATTCATGCTATTAGGAATTTTTTTTGGCACTTCATCAAATTATATCCATTCACATGATTCTTACTTGGAAAAGTGTTAATGGGGGAAATAAAAATCAATTAATAAAATTAAGTTATGGGTAGTATCTTACATATGTATTTTACATTAAGAGTTAAATCAAATGCATATGGGTTAGTGGAATTATCATACCAAGTTTTTTTCTTGTCTTACGTACAGTCAATGGAATTGGACATATGATTTTTATAATTTTAAAATGATTTCATGGCCAAAAAATCTAACCAATCCCTAATTGAGAGAGTCAATATTTCCTAAAATCATTTATTTGAAATTGATCTTGAAACCTCTATTTTAATTAATTGTTTTTTTCTATAATCAGTAATTTCAATACTATATGATCTAAAATACATAGCATAATTGGGTTAATAATTGAATTCAATCACTCTCATGGCTCACTCTTCCTCTATATGAGATGAGCTCAGACATTTTTTATTATAAAATTTCATAATTAGTAAATAATAAAAATATTTATAGATTTATAAAAGTCTATTAATACATGGGGAAGTTACTATGCCTTGGGGATGACCATGTTTTTTCGGTCATTTATAGGGAGACACAATGAAATTGAGAGTTTAAAATATTATTGATTGACTCACTCTTTTCTATTATCATTTATGTTTTCAAATTTTATTATTCTTACATGTGAAAGGTATATATTTTTTATTATTATAAAATTCCAGTGCATTAGTAGTTAACCCGCAACTCGGTCATAGATCATGGAATCTTGGGCAGTCCTGAAGTATGAACTAAATATTGAATGGTCACTATTCACACATAGGCATTTGGATAAGGAGGATAAAATCAACCTCACTAGACCTGATGGATAAAATTCCCAATTAAAAAGCATGGAACCACTAAATAGAGTACAACCAATGTAGTAGGAGTGTACTATATTTAAATATAGACTTCCATTTATAGATGTGGTATCCCATGTATTATTAGCCCTATGATCCAAGATAACAACTTCTAGATCAATCCTAGTTTAAATCAATTGATCTCAAATGTAGGGATGCTCAGTGGATTATAGAGTAAGGGATTTATTAATAATCTTTCAAAATTTTAAGATATATGTGACACTTTTTGATACAATGGTGTCTCTTTAGATGTGATACATATGTGGGTTTTCTTGTTATTACTATAGTTTAGAGGTAAGGATTGAACCACTATATGTTCTTCCTTCTAATACAAATACCTTCATGTTTGTTATATAAAATACCATTAATATAGTACTTTAGCTATATCCTCTTAGTAATTAGGTACAAATTTCATTTTGTGGGAAGGAAAAAATAAAGGTTCCCCTTATTTTTCTTTTGACACAACCTAAGCCAGTTCAATAACTTCATCCAAGGACTACTCATTTGAAGCTTATACATTTAAAATATATTGAAGGTGAAACCATAATGAACTGAACATTTATAAATGAAATTTTGTTTCTGATTGAAATAAATTCCCTATTATGTAATATGGTTATAAAAAACACATGAAAATTTATGGTTATATTAGACTATTATAATTTATATCCTATTAGATTAAAAATTCCATTATGAATCTTTACCATCGATAATATATCCATTTAACTATGATTATTTTATTAGTGTATATTAATCATTATGATTAATCCAATTGACATAGATGAAAGAAGTGATGGCCTCGACCAATAAGATCGTACCATATGAAGCACATATATCATATATTCTAAGAGAGATAACATAATCAGGTTCTCCCTTGACCAATCCCATAAGATATTTAAAAACTAAAGAATGAGTAAAATTGTTTTTAGGAGAGGTTCAAGCTTATCAAGATCATGGCCTAAACCATGTTTGTCAAACCACCCCATGAAAATCTCACCATCACACACCATACCCTTAGGGAGTTCACTGGTTTAATAAGGGGCTATGTATATCAACCCTAACAGTATGAATATGTATATTTTTTCAATAAAATAATTATTATATTTATTTCTTATTATTTTTACTTAATAATTAATTAATTAATGAGTTTGATAAAAATTAGATCTTAATACTAAAAAATTAACTTGTATTTTTGGGTAATATGGAATTTAAATTAATACATCCCTTTTGATGAATTAATTATTTTTTTAAATATATAAAATTTTAAATAAATATTATTATTACATATTATATAAATGATAATATATTTTTAAAAAGTGAAAATGTGATTTTTATAAGGGTCAGCAAACCGTTAATGTCAAAAAACCATTATTTTTTATTAAATGGGGATATTAATTTTAAATTGTAATTTCTCATATTTATAGTTTTTTTATAAAATAAATATTATTTTTTTGAATCATCATGTCAAAATTATCCAATAGTTATTTTTTATAATTTTCTGAGATAGTCAAGTTTTCAGGTAAAAATTAAATACTGTATAAATATATAGTATGTGTAATAATGTCATAATGACCCAAAGGTGATGTAATTTGTATCATAAAAGTTATAAATGACCAAATATATATTTCCTCTTTAAATTAATGTGTTTTTGAGTTTATTTTATAATTTTTTTAAATCCTATATGAATCCTCCAAAACCTATATTATATTTTAAGGTTTTAAAATCAATTCTTTAAAAACATAACTCACTTATGCATCACCAAGGGTATTATTTTAATTTTCATGATGTATGGACATATAAAACACTGAAAACAACTCTTATTTCACTACTAGAAAGAGGAATTTTCCCAACACTTGTATACCAACGGTTCAAAGAACCGTTGGTATATGTTATCTTTACCAACAGTTTGCATAAACCATTGGTAAAGATCTTGAACAAGTGGCTTTTCCCAACAGTTTTATCAAACCATTGGGAAAGATGGGGAAAAAATCACTTTTCCCAACGGTTTAATGAAATTGTTGGGAAAGATGGGGAAAATTTTAGTTTTTCCAACGGTTTTTAAAAACCGTTGGAAAAAAAGCCCCAAATTCTCCAAATCCAGGCAGCCGCCTCCCCACGATTCCAGAACCCTTCTGCTGGTCTCCAGAAGTGATTCCTTTGCAGAAGCACTTCAGAATTCCCACCTCTTCCATCGGATCAGCATCTGCCAGGTTAGATTCCTTCCATATTTTATCAAGGATATAGTTCCACCTCTTATCAATCATATCCTTCTATTCTCAACGATTTCGTTATTCCCAATTTTTAGGGTTTTTGTAATATTTTATGATTGTTCCACGAATTGTGTACTCAAAATCGGTGTATGTCCAATTAATGTTTTCATTACACATTTACATTTATAATGGTATGGTGTCTCTTTATTGTGTTCTAATTTTGAAGATTCGTAGTTTTTTTAATCTCAATGCTTCAAATATTATAGCTTCATGTATATAAACTAATAAGAAATTGTTTGTAATATTTATTGATATTATTTCATGAAAATCACTCCTTTCATTAAGATCATGCCAAACATGAAGATCTTGTTCATCTTAATTTTTGTACAATATGTGTATTACATAACAAGTATGTATCATGTTTCTATCAAAATATATATATATATAAAATGACACATTGTTCACTTATCCTTTGCACAATAGAACATATGGAGTATCTTCTTGAACTTTGAAAAATAGTATGTGGTCCCTAATTAGTACTTCTTCCTTCTTCATGAAACTAATTCATAGAATGTCAAATTCGCAATATTAGTGAATATTAGTTTTTCTAATATAACCATTAATTATTCTTCCTTCGACATCATACATGTGTTATTCAATCACCTTTTTAAAACACAATGACCATTTTCACTAATTTGGGGTTCCTCAAAATGCTTGGGAAAATCAAAAAAATGCATGTATTGAATCGTCTTTCTCATATGGTTTAATGGATACAAGTTCATATCAAAAATCATGACTGCGTGGTTCAAATATTATGATGACCATGAGATTATTATTCTTCACACAAATGAAGTTGTTTTCTACAACAATTTGTTTTTGTTTTCACTTTTGATTTGGCCGAAAGGGGAGCTTTGTGGTCATTAATCATGGTTGTGGGTGGTCATTTAAGATGTAAGATAGTATGACTTCATTTTACTTGATATATACAATATTATTATTGATTTATGTTCAATTTGATTATCTTTAACAAGTTATGTTATTTAATAAGTTGTTATTAATGGTTGTAATAATGACGATATAGTATAAGGGTTCATATAGTGTGTATAAGGGTTCACATGGTGTGTATAACAGTTGACATGGTATCAGTGAACTCAAGTCATTAATTTAAGCCTTCATTCTCACTAGCATGTATTAAATTGAATGATGTAAACCCATCCTCACATGATTTCTTACCTTAGATAGTGTCCAACATATGGAATACGAGCTTTTGAATTCATCAGTTAACCAGGATCATATATTCTGTTTCCCCCAAGATGACTATACTAATATAACTTTAGGATCAACTAAATATGGTTCTCATTGTACGTTGTATATTATGTTTCCTTATTGGCCAATACTCACTTTTATGAGGGTGGGGTGCTTTTCACTACCCATTCTGGCATGTGTAGACAGCCATAAAAATGTTAGATAAGTCACAAGTTTAATTTAGTAATGTTGTTATCATTGACATACTTTATTAAGAATTTAAAATTTAAAAATAAATGTTTTTGTCTATACTTAATGAAATTAAATCTTTTTACAAGACATGAACAACCTATTAGTGTAGAAACCTAAAATTTATTCACCCATGGGGTGCGCTTGACTTGGGGAAGTAATTGGGTAATGAAAGGTATGGCCATAGAGGAGTCAATAATGAGTTATTTAACATGAGTGAATGATTTGGGATGCCTATAACACATGATGGGACCTGAGGCATGTGCCTCTTATAGACCTAATGAAAATGAATATAAATAAATTTTAATTTAATTTATGAGTACTTTTTCTTTACATTATTTTAATAGTTCACTACATCGACTAGAAACTTCTTCCTTTATCATTTACTTAAATGTATTTTCTATTAAAGTTCAATCCTATTGAATTGTTTATGACAAAATGACTTATATAAATTCTTTTTACAAAATGGACAAAAGTTGGATGTATGAAACCGATCATATATCAAGCGATTTTCAAAACAATTTGGAGATCTTTATAGATTTTTCATTTCACAATGCTTCAGATAGTGGTCGCATACACTGCCCATGTTCCAATTGTGTTGGTAGACCTTGGTTGAGCTGTGAAGAAGTCAGCTACCACATAACCAAAAATGGTTTTCAAGCAAACTACTTTGTGTGGTATCACAATGGGGAGAAAATGAAATCTCAAATTGGTGATGATCGAAATGAAAGGACTAGAATGGAGAATTTGTTAGATGATCGGTTTCCATTTATTCGTCATCATGAAAAAGAAAGGATTTCAACTCAAGAAGACTTCGATATGAGAACAGCTGATGCATCTATTGAAAATGATGATATTGATAGGGTGAAAAAATTGAAAGATGTTTCCATGACTCCAGTATATCGACAATGCGATAAAATGAAAAAGATGGAATTTTTAATCTGATTGTTTCATGGGAAAACTATGTATGGGATTTCTAATACAGCAATCGATTACATTCTTACCCTCTTGAAGGATTTACTTCCAAATGATGCAGATATTCCCTCAAACCACTATATGGCATGGAAGTTAGTTGAGGAACTTGGATTTTCAAGAAAAAAATTCATGCTTGCCCGAAAGATTGCAGTTTATTCGAGGAGGAAACCGCTGAACGAAATGATTGTATAAAAGGTGGTACATCCCGCTGGAAGTAAAAATATGATGGAACACCATCCCGAATTCCACAGAAAGTAATGTGGCACTTTCCATTGATCCCCAGACTCAAGAATCTTTTTATGTCTGATGACATATCAATAAAAATGAGATGGCGTGATACCGAGAGAAAGAAGACTAATGATGAGTTGGTTTATCCTGCAGATGGATTTGCATGGTAGAGATTTGATGCTCTACATCCTGATTTTGCAGTTGACATGCATAATGTGAGGCTGGGTCATTCTTGTGACGGTTTTAATCCGTTTGGGCAGATGCTTACTTCGTACAACACATGGCCAGTTTTTATACTCATTTATAATCTTCCCCCATGGTTGTGTATGAAAAAACATTTTAATTTCATGAGTATACTCATATCTGGTCCTTCTGATCCCGACATTGATATTGATGTATACATGCAACCTTTAATAAAAGAGATGAAACTTCTTTGGGATGTGGGTGTGCACACATACGATGCATGTTCGAAAGACATATTTCAGATGCGTGATGCGCTTATGTGGACAATCAATGATTTTCCGGATTATGCAATGATGTCTGGATAGAGCACGAAGGAAAAACTATCATGTCTAGTTTTTATGAAGAATACACGATCCAGAAGACTGAAACATCGTTGTAGTTTTAGTTTTATGGGACATCGACGATTCTTGCCAAAGGATCTTCCATATATAATGAATCATCGAAGATTTTATAATACCATAGAGACTGATGATCCACATCAGCATATGTCTAGAACTGACGTGCTTAATGAATTGAAAGATTTCAGTTTTTTTTTCGGGAATGGTCAAATGAAATCTGGAAAGAGAAAGAATGTTTCCACTGAAACCTGTTACAATTGGAGGAAGATGAGTATATTTTTTTATTTTCCTTATTGGTCAACCAATTTGTTACGTCATTTCTTAGATGTAATTCATATTGAAAAGAATATATGTGAAATTTTGATTTCGGTTCTTCTAAATGTCAAGGGGAATACAAAAGATGATTTACGATCTCGGCGTGGCTTGGTGGATTGGGGCATCAGACCAGAATTGCATCCTATGCGTATCAGTGAAAATAAATGGAAACTTCCATGTTCTTCTTATGTGATGACACCTACGAAAAAAACAATTTTTGGAAGTATTAGAGACTATTAGTTCCTGATGGCTATTCAAGCAACATATCTAAACGGGTCAACAGAAGAGAGTTGAAGCTAAAATCTTTGAAGACTCATGATTATCACGTTCTACTTCATGAGTTACTTCTAATAACAATCCATCATCTTTTGTCCAATAATATAAGGGTGGCTGTTATTCAGTTGTGCCATTTTTTTAGATATATTTTTTCTAAGAAGTTGTCCAAGTATTTCTTTCAAAAAATGTTGACAGATGCCCCATTAATTTTGTGTGATTTGGAGAAAATATTTCCTCCATCATTTTTCACATGCATGATGCATCTGACTGTCCATATTCCCACTGAAATAATTCTCGGAGGACCTGTTTATTTTCATTGGATGTATCCAAATGAAAGAAATATGTTCACATTAAAGTATTATGTCCGAAACAGAAATCATCTCGAAGGTTCTATCGTGAACGGTTACCTGGCTCAAGAATGTATGGATTTCTGCTCGATGTATTTGTCTGATCTTACTACAAGATTGAACAGAACAATGAGAAATGAAGAATAGTATTATGAGAAAATTGAACCCAGTTTTCCATCACTTCCTCAAACAGGAGGAATTACTGGATCATATACATTGAAGACATTAATCCATGAAGAGTGGGAGATGGAATATCTTACAGTTGTGTTCAACTGTGATTTGTTCGATGACTATATCAGGTAACTAAATTGATTATGTATATCTTACATATATGTCTGTTAAACTATTCATATTTTTTATCTACAGGGAACATAAAACAATGATAAATAGGAAGCACCATTCTTTATCTTTGAGAAGGAGAGAGACTTTGCATAGCAAAGAGTTTTCTGCTTGGTTAAAATTGAAGGTAAAAATTTTACTGTTTAAAATAATTATATCAATATTTAATTAAGTTTAATAGTCATGTATATTGCATGTAATGAGTTTGTCTACTGACTCTGTCTCTAAGGAAATAAGAGCTTTGGCTTTCAGTCTAAATACCATGGTTCGTGACTGTAAATCAGTTGTTATCAATGGGTACAAATTTATTGTCACTGAACGAGAAAAGAAAATGAGAACACAACATGATGGTGTTATGGTTACTACCACAACAGATTGTTATTCTAGTGCATCAGATAGTAGACCGCAATTTGAAAATGTGGGTTATTATGGAGTTGTTGAGAAAATAATAATATTGGATTATTACTCTCATGGACGAGTCGTAATGATGAAATTCCATTGGTTTAATTCGATGAAGAGACATGGCACATTTATTGATGATTGTGGATTTCAAGTAATTAATATGACTCGCACTCTTGCTACCTAAGAACCATATGTGTTGGCATCAATGTCTAAACAAGTTTTTTATGTCAAAGACCAACTTCGACATGAATTTGGTGTCATAGTTGAAGTAATTCCAAGACATATTTTTGATGATGGTGATGATGGAATTGACACTGTCCCTAGTGCCATTGGAACCAATCCATTTATTTCTTTTGATGACTCCAATAGCTCAATTGTCAGAGTTGATTTTGAACCTGAAGTTGTGGTTGAAAATATATATAATCATTCATCCATTTTCTCAATTCTTTTGGTTTACCTCGAGTTTGGTTGTTAAGGTTGCTAATATTCAAATTGAATTAGTATTGATCACAAATATGTTTTAGCTGACTTGACCATTATGTTAATTTTCAATGTTTATTGGTTGCAGTTTTATTTGAATTGCATTTTCTAATTTGGAATTGAACTGTATTCAAACCTATTCAAACAATATTTCTAACTTGGTGAACATTACAACTTGTATGATTTATTAAATCCATTCAAGATCTTCTAAAATAATTGATAGCTAAATTACCAATGAATTCCCCTATTCCCTCATATATTTAGTTTTTTGGGTTACACATTAGTTTCCTTTTTCTAATTAATTACATATTTGTTTTCAAAAGCAGGAAAGGAAGCCAATTAAAGAGAGATGAAGGAAAAAATGATGGAGAACAATCATCGAATGAAGGAGTTGGGAATTCCATCATTAGTGCCTGTAGTGAGTACTTTATTTCAAATTGAAATATTTAAAGAATATATAATGTCATGTGATTAATTTTTTTGTAAACATTTTTGTAGGATCCACCTATACGTCGACAGTTATTCGACGAGGATCCTAGTACTGGTCCTAGTACTCAGGTCGGCGGTACGAGGAGGGTTCGTACCAGAGGTGGACGAGTAGTTGCACGTAACCGACTAGACCCTGCCCCTCCCACTGACAGGTCATCCTTCCCACATTCTGATCCTGGTGTGTCGTTAGGGACACACAGGATATTTAGGCCTCCCATGTTTTCACTACCTTCTGAATCTTCTAGCCCATCATTTTCACATCCCATGATGATTCCCACTCCCCAGTCAGAATCCGGTCAGACAGTTGTCCCATCTTCTTTTCCTTCTACTTCTGTCTCTCTGAGCTTCTATATTCCATTGTCTTCGACTCCTGTTCCACCATAGGGTGTTCCATCAGTTTCTGTGGATCCAGTGGCGCTCAGCGATCAGACTAGCACAGTTATATTTATATAACCCTAACAAATTTTTATAGCAACATTTATTTTCATTATAACATTTTTTGATAAAATATTTGTTTTTATTTCATGACAGATACATCTACTGACAGGAGGCATGGGTGGGGGCATACACGCATGCGTTCGGTGTGGAACCACCGCACACAAGTTATGGTGGATTATAATGAAGACAACCAAATGGTTGAGAAAACATGGCAGCAATGTCGGAGTTTTTTGGCGACGCTTTCCAAATACTCCGACATCATTCCCGTCAGCCCGCTATCATGGAGACATTTGCCACATGAGGTCAAGGATAGATCTTGGGCAGAGATATGGGTAAAAAAATATGTTCTATTTAATTCCATGAATTATTTTTGTATTTATATGAATTAATATTTTGATGTCATCTTCGATTTAATTTTCCCAATGGTGAGGGTGCACGACCAGAACATATAAAGGATTTAGGTGAGCTTTGGAGAGCCTACAAGCATGAGTTGTATATTGGATGGGTTGCTAGATTTGGCACTGAGTTAGAGGCAGTACCAGTGGTGGATGATTGTCCTATAGAGTAGTATTGTCAGATGATTACTCATTGGACGAGTACCCAGTTTAAGGTATTAATTACATTTGAGGTATTTAAATAATAACTTTCATGTTTTGCATTAATACTATCTGTTTAATTTTCTAATTTTATTTAGGAATCATCTGGAAAAAATAAAAAGAACATTGATACAAAAAAATACCTCCACACACTGGGACGCACTACGATGCCTGATCATGAGAGGAAGCAGGTATGAGAATTTTTTATAAGTTTTCTTTACGACATACACTTTCTTTTGTTTCCTCAATTATTTAATAGTTTGATAAATTTTTCATATAACTTTAGTTTTAAATGTCATTGTAGAGGCAAATACAAAATATTGAAGGACGTGTGCCTCGAGAAAAACTGTTTTTCTCGAGTAGACGGAAAAAGGATGGAAGTGTCATCAACGAAGCGACTCAGCAGCAGATTGTAAGTTTTAATCTATTGAATTTATATTTTAATATATATTTTGTAACTTAATGATATATTTATATTTGTAACAGGATTCTTTAGAGGCCCTCAATGCCCAAGAACCAGAAAATTTTGGGCCAACATATCACTTACATCAGGTGTTGGGAGAGGAGCATCCTGGCAGAGTATGCTTCCGACCTAGGATAGCCCCGAAGAGGTATTGGCCCTCCTTAGGTATGAGCTATAGTTCCACCGAGATGCAGAAAGTTAGGGCACAGGTAGAGCAGGCTGAGAAAAGGGCCATAGAGAGGGAAGAATAGCCTGTTAGGGCAAAAAGTGCATTTATGAAATTTATTGAAGTTCTACATCCAACACTTCCAGAAGATGTCAGCCCATATTTTGATGAATATATGTCGTCGATACGTTCTATATATGGTGTACTAGGTGGAATTTATAGTGGTGGTCAGGACGATGTCTATCTTGATGATGATGATGGCGAGGAGTCTGATGCGGAAGAGGAGGGAGAGGAGGAGGGAGAGGCGGGTGGCGAGGGTGAGGAGGAGGGTGAGGGCGAGGAGGAGGGTGCTGAGGAGGGTGAGGATGATGATGGGGATGAGGAATAGGGTGATGATGATGGTGATGATGGTGATGGTGATGTGGGACAAATTGATCCATTACATTTTTGACTAATATTACTGAGATTTGATATTTAATCTATTCTAGTTGTTGGTTTTATCTATACTTGTATTATAGTATTGGAGTTGAGTTATTTTTATATATTATCTATTTTTATGGATGTTGTTGTCTTTTAGTGGTTGTGTGTTTGGGAACCCCCCCCCCCTCCTTCCTGGACCCTGGACAACCCCCCACCATCCTCCTTGGACCCCGGACAGCCCTCCGGATAGCCCCTCAGACAGCCCCCCCACCATCCTCCTTGGTCCCCAGACAGCCCCCCGGATAGCCCCCGGACAACCCCCCAAATATCCCCCCGGACAGCCCCCCCCCCCCCCCCTCCACCCTCCTCCTTGGACCCCGGACAACCCCCCCGAACACCCCCCAGACAGCCCCCCGCACAGCCCACCCACCACCCTCCTTGGTCCCCGGACAGCCCCTTGGACAGCCCCCCCACCCTCCTTAATTTCATTTACTACTATAAAATCTATAATATATATTTTATTTATTTTCATAATGATAATCAATGTAAATCACATTTACACATCTAATCAATATCATAGATTCTAGGTAATGTTATAAAAGGGATGCATTCATTAGGCATGACATTGTTAGCTCTGAAATGTTTCATATCATGATAAAATAAAATCTATTCCATACTAATAATGATATAAAAATATTCTATATGAATGTCCACAAGATTTTAAGTAAATACCATTCCACTAATAGACACATGAGGATTCTCATAAATCATGTTTACCTTAATATTTCCACAAGGATTTTTAGTAAAAGTTTTATCTTCTATTAATTTTATGATATTCTCATTTTAAATGTAAATTTTTCATAAATAAATTAATTTAAATACCCATAGTCAAATAGTGTATTTGAATAATGTGAATAAACAACTAACATACCACTCTAATTGTGTCTCTTTTGTTTAAAATGGACAGGATTATAAGTGAAAAGAACAACTAGCATACGGAAAACTGACCAAATGCATTCGGATTCTATTGATAATTTATCACAATGATCCATGGGTCATATGTGACGTTTAAGAGCCAAACCGGGCTCAATCTGAGGCATGGTGTGGTCGGGATCAGTCTAAGTGGCTCCCCTTTGTTTAAAATGGACAACATTTTAAGTACATACGGAAAACTGACCAAACGCATTCAGTTTCCATTGAAACGTTAGGAGAATGATCCATGGGTCATATGTGACGTGTATGAATCAACCCCGCCTCAATCGGAGACGCGGTGTGGCTGGCACCACTCAAAGTGTTTGTCTTTTGTTTCAAAAGGACGTCATTTTAAGTGAAAAACATCAAATGGCATACAGAAAACTGACCAAATGCATTCGGATTGTGTCGATAATTTAGAACAAAAATACATGGGTCATATATGACGTGTATGAGTCAACCCCGCCTCAATCTGAGGCGTAGTGTGGCCGAAACCATTCACAGTGTCTCTCTTTTGTTTAAAATGGGATGCATTATAAGTGAAAAGAACAACTGATATACGAAAAACTGACCAAACGCATTCGTATTCTATTGATAATTTATCACAACGATCCATGGGTCATATGTGATGTTTACGAGTCAACCTCACCTTAATCCGAGACATGGTGTGGCTGGGATCACTCTAAGTGGCTCTCTTTTGTTTAAAATGGACAACATTTTAAGTACATATGGAAAACAGACCAAACAGATTCTGATTGTGTTGATACTTTAACAAAACAATCCATGGATTATATGTGACATGTACGAATCAACCCTGCCTCAATCTGAGATGCGGTGTGGCCGGAACCACTCAAAGTTTCTATCTTTTGTTTCAAAAGGACGTCATTTTATGTGAAAAACATCAACTGGCATACAGAAAACCAACCAAACACATTCCGATTGTGTCGATACTTTAGAAAAACGATCCATGGGTCATATGTGACGTGTATGAGTCAACCTCACCTCAATCCGAGGCACGGTGTGGCCAACACCATTCATAGTGTCTCTCTTTTGTTTAAAATGGGCAGGATTATAAGTGAAAAGAACAACTGACATACGAAAAACCAATCAAACGCATTCGGATTCTGTTTATAATTTATCACAACGATCCAGGGTCATATGTGATGTGTACGAGTCAACCCTGCCTTAATCCGAGGCATGTTGTGGTCGGGATCACTCTAAGTGTCTCTCTTTTGTTTAAAATGGACAACATTTTAAGTACATACGAAAAACTGACCAAACTGATTCTGATTGTGTTGATACTTTAGCACAACGATCCATGGGTCATATGTGATGTGTATAAATTAACCCCACCTCAATTGGAGACGCAGTGTGTCCAGCACCACTCAAAGTGTCTGTCTTTTGTTTCAAAATGACATCATTTTAAGTGAAAAACATCAACTGGAAAACGAAAAGCTGACTAAACACATTCAGATTGTGTCGATACTTTAGCACAACGATCCATGGGTCATATGTGACATGTACAAGTCAACCTCGCCTCAATCGGAGATGTCGTGTGGCCGACACCACTCAAAGTGTCTGTCTTTTGTTTCAAAAGGACATCATTTTAAGTGAAAAACATCAACTGGCATACGGAAAACCGACCAAATGCAATCGGATTGTGCCGATACTTTAGCACAAATATCCATGGGTCATATGTGACGTGTAAGAGTCAACCCCGCCTTAATCTGAGGCACGATGTGACCAGTATCACTCTAAGTGGCTCGCTTTTGTTTAAAATGGACAACATTTTATGTACATATGGAAAACTGACCAAATGGATTCTGATTGTGTAGATACTTTATCACAACGATCCATGGGTCATATGTGACGTGTATGAATCAACCCCGCCTCAATTGGAGATGCAGTGCGGCCAAAACCACTCAAAGTGTCTGTCTTTTGTTTCAAAAGGACATCATTTTAAGTGAAAAACATCAACTGGCATACAGAAAACTAACCAAACGCATTCATATTGTGTGGATACTTTAGCACAACAATCCATGGGTCATATGTGACGTGTACGAGTCAACCTCGCCTCAATCCGAGGTGCGGTGTGTCCGACATCATTCAAATTGTCTCTCTTTTGTTTAAAATGGACAGGATTATAAGTGAAAAAGAACAAATGAAATACGAAAAATCAATCAAACGCATTCGGATTCTGTCGATGCTTTATCACAACAATCCATGGGTCATATTTGACGTGTACAAGTCAACCCCGCCTTAATCTGAATCACAATGTGGCCAGGATCACTCTAAGTGGCTCTCTTTTGTTTAAAATGGACAACATTTTAAGTACATATGGAAAACCGACCAAACGCATTCGGATTGTGTCGATACTTTATCCCAATGATCCATGGGTCATATTTGACGTGTACGATTCAACCTCACCTCAATACAAGACGCGGTGTGGCCGACACCACTCTAACTGTGTCTCTTTTGTTTAAAATGGACAGGATTATAATTGAAAAGAACAACTGGCATACAGAAAACCAACCAAAAGCATTCAAAATATGTTGATTCTTTAGGAAAACGGTCCATGGTTCATATGTAATGTATACGAGTCAACCCCACCTTAATCTGAGGCACGGTGTGGCTGAGATCACTCTAAGTGGCTCTCTTTTGTTTAAAATAGACAACATTTTAAGTACATACAGAAAACTGACCAAACGCATTCAGTTTCTGTTGAAACATTAGGAGAACGATCCATGGGTCATATGTGACATGTAAGAATCAACCCCACCTCAATTTGAGACGCGGTGTGGCTGAAACCACTCAAAGTGTTTGTCTTTTGTTTCAAAAGGACGTCATTTTAATTGAAAAACATCAACTGGTATACAAAAAACTGACCAAACGCATTCGGATTGTGTCGATACTTTAGAACAATGATCCATGGGTCATATGTGACGTGTACGAGTTAACCCCACCTCAATCCGAGGCGCGGTGTGGCCGACACCATTCATAGTGTCTCTCTTTTGTTTAAAATGGACAGAATTATAAGTGAAAAGAACAACTGACATACGGAAAACTGACCAAACACATTTAAAATGTATTGATGATTTAGGAAAATGATCCATGGGTCATATTTGACCTGTACGAGCCAACCCGGGCTCAATCCGAGTCGCGTTGTGGCTGAGATCACTCTAAGTGTCTCTCTTTTGTTTAAAATGGACAACATTTTAAGTACATACGTAAAACCGACCAAATGCATTCGATTTCCATTTAAACTTTAGGAGAGCGATCCATGGGTCATATGTGACGTGTACGAATCAACCCTGCCTCAATCTGAGATGCGGTGTGGCCGGAACCACTCAAAGTTTCTGTCTTTTGTTTCAAAAGGATGTCATTTTAAGTGAAAAAATATCAACTGGCATACGGAAAACTGACCAAATGCATTCGGATTGTGTCTATACTTTAGAAAAACGATCCATGGGTCATATGTGACATGTACGAGTCAACCCCCCCTCAATACGAGGTGCAGTGTGGCCGACACTATTCATAGTGTCTCTGTTTTGTTTAAAATGGACAGGATTATAAGTGAAAAGAACAACTGACATACGGAAAATTGACCAAACGCATTCGAAATGTTTTGATGATTTAGGAAAACGATCCATGGGTCATATGTGACCTGTACGAGCCAACCCAGGATCAATCTAAGTCACGGTGTGTCCAAGATCACTCTAAGTGGCTCTCTTTTGTTTAAAATGGACAACATTTTAAGTATGTATGGAAAACTGACCAAACGCATTCGGTTTCCATTTAAACTTTAGGAGAAATATCCATGGATCATATGTGACGTGTATGAATCAACACTGCCTCAATCTGAGACGCGGTGTGGTCGGCACCACTCAAAGTGTATGTCTTTTGTTTCAAAAGGACGTCTTTTTAAGTGAAAAACATCAACTGGCATACAGAAAACTGATCAAACACTTTCAGAATATGTGGATACTATAGAACAATGATCGATGGGTCATTTGTGACATGTAGGAGTTAATCTCACTTCAATCTGAGGAACGATGTGGCAGGATCACTCCTTGTGTATGTATTTTGTTTAAAATGGACAGGATTATAAGTGAAAAGAACAACTGACATACGGAAAACCAACCAAACACATTCTAAATGTGTTGATGCTTTAGAACAATGATCCATGGGTCATATGTGATGTGTACGAGTCAACCCCACCTTAATCTGAGGCACGTTGTGGCCGGAATCACTCTAAGTGGCTCTCTTTTGTTTAAAATGGACAACATTTTAAATACATATGGA
Source organism: Viscum album (assembly GCA_963277665.1). Classification (NCBI taxonomy): domain Eukaryota; kingdom Viridiplantae; phylum Streptophyta; class Magnoliopsida; order Santalales; family Viscaceae; genus Viscum; species Viscum album. The sequence continues at coordinate 600,857,552 of OY728136.1, read as the reverse complement.
AAAATGACCAAATGGATTCTGATTGTGTTGATACTTTAGCACAACAATCCATGAGTCATATGTGACGTGTATGAGTCAACCTCGCCTCAATCTGAGGCGTGGTGTGGCCGACACCATTCATAGTGTCTCTCTTTTGTTTAAAATGGACAGGATTATAATTGAAAAGATCAACTGGCATACAAAAAACCGACCAAACGCATTCAAAATGTGTTGATACTTTAGGAAAATGAACCATGGGTTATATGTGACGTGTAAAAGTCAGACCCTCCTCAATCTGAGGCGCGGTGTGGCCGACACCATTCACAGTGTCTCTCTTTTGTTTAAAATGGACAGGATTATAAGTGAAAAGAACAACTGACATACGAAAAACCGACCAAACACATTCGAAATGTGTTGATGCTTTAGGTCAATGATCCATGGGTCATATGTGATGTGTATGAGTTAACCTGGGCTCAATTCTAGGCACAGTGTGGCCAGGATCACTCTAAGTGGCTACCTTTTGTTTAAAATGGACAACATTTTAAGTACATACAGAAAACAAACCAAACGCATTCGGTTTCAATTGAAATGTTAGAAGAATAATCCATGGGTCATATGTGATGTGTAAGAATCAACCCCGCCTCAATATGAGATGTGGTGTGGCCAACACCACTCAAAGTGTCTGTCTTTTGTTTCAAAAGGAAGTCATTTTAAGTGAAAAGCATCAACTGGCATACGTAAAACCGACCAAACACATTTGGATTGTGTCGATACTTTAGAAAAATGATCCATGGGTCATATGTGATGTGTATGAGTCAACCCCTCCTCAATCCGAGGTGCGGTGTGGCCGACACCGCTCTAACTGTGTCTCTTTTGTTTAAAATGGACAGGATTATAAGTGAAAAGAACAACTGGCATACAGAAAACTGACCAAACACATTCATAATCTGTTGATAATTTATAACAACAATCCATGGGTCATATGTGACTTGTACGATCTAACCCGAGATCAATCCGAGTCGCGGTGTGGCCGGGATCAGTCTAAGTGTCTCTCTTTTGTTTAAAATGGACAACATTTTAAGTATATACGGAAAACCGACCAAACGCATTTCGTTCTTGTTGAAACTTTAGGAGAATGATACATGGGTCATATGTGATGTGTACGAATCAACCCCGCATCAATCTAAGATGCGTTGTGGCCGGAACCACTCAAAGTGTCTGTCTTTTGTTTCAAAAGGACATCATTTTAAGTGAAAAACATCAACTAGCATACGGAAAACTAAGCAAACCCTTTCGGAATATGTTGATACTTTAGGACAACGATCGATGGGTCATTTGTAATGTGTATGAGTTAAACTTGCCTCAATATGAGGCATGGTGTGGCCGGTATCACTCCAGGTGTATGTATTTTTTTTAAATGGACATCATTTCAGGTAAAAATATATGGTATACAAAAAACCGATCAAATTATGAATTGAATTCCTGATTCCATATATAATTGTCATCTAAATTTTAAATTGAATTCTAAATTAATTATGTATGTTTATAATTATGTTATGAATTCTAATTTAATTATGGATGTGTATAGTTCTAGGATGCATTATATGTTAAATGTGTATGAATTTGTTCTCTATATGTATGTGTTAGTTGGTTATTGCAGGTACAATAATTGTATATGTATGTGTTAGTTTATTGCAGGTATAATAATTGGATTGAAAATGGGAGGGAATGCACAAAATGAGGCCTGCTGTGCAAATTACAGAGCTGCTGTGCAAATTGTAGGCTGTTGTGCAATTTGCACAGCATAGGTTATGCCAACAGTTTCAAACCGTTGGCATAGCATCTCTGATTCTTTTTTTTACCAATGGTTCATTGAATCATTGGTAAAAAACCTTTCCCAATGGTTCAGAAACCATTGGGAAAAAGGATATTCCTTGGGATTTCCCAACAGTTCAATCCAAACCATTGGGAAAAACTATCCCAACGGTTTGGCACAACCGTTGGGATAGGTTAGGATTTCCCCATCCTATCCCAACGGTTCACAGTAAACCGTTGGGAAAAGCTTTCCCAACGGCTTACTTCCCTACGGTTTGCAGAACCGTTGGTATAACATATACCAATGGTTCTACATCCTTTCCCAATGGTTCAAAACTGTTGGGAAAGACTGTATTTCTAGTAGAGTTTTCTGAAAACCATTGGATGGTTGGTAGTTTTTATTACTTTATTGTATAGATTCCAAAACCTATGTTTAGAAAATAATAATGAAATCCATTCTCTTTTCATATATCAATCTAGTCAAGATCCTATTCCTCATCATTAAAAATCATTGTATTGTGAATATAATATATTGTTTAATCTCTATATCTCTCTTAATGTTCCCAAAATCTTTTAAGAAGATCCTCTCAAGATTTTGGAAACACCCTCCTGAGGTAAGGGATCCACTCATTCTCCTCTTTATTCAAGAACCTCATTTGTGTTATGCATTTTGTTTTCCATTTTTTAATATTGGGGTATTTTATCACACATCCCTATTACTGACCTAAATATTTTAAAGTTATGATATATCCATTTTACTCTATTTAATTTCTTACATGATTCATTATGTACCCCCGTTATACTGCTAAAATTATCTTATGATTTTTTCCATACCAAACTTTTATTCAAGAAACCTTTTTTCTAATGCCTTTTAATTCCCAATTATTTTTGTTATATTGTGATATTAAATATCCATATTAATTACCTTATGATTTAAAAGTGATTATAGACCTCTTTCACTCCCATTAATACCTCCCATGATTCATTATGTACCCCTATTATGCCTCTGAAATTATCCTATGATTTTTCCCTAACAAACCTTTGTATTGTGAATACCATTTCCATTTACACTTAAGAGTATTCACATAGACATATTTATCCTTATGTTATTGGGTATTTCCATGTATGTAATCCACAATCCTTAATCGTGGGATTAAATGCGATGAAATATGACCCTATATTGAATTATCCATGTGGTACATATATACATGTACAAGATATGAAAGAGATAGGTGCACCCAAAATTATATAGTGCTCTAATGAATTGGGTAATATTTTTTTATCATGAAACATAATTTATGGGATTGGTGAGTAAACCTAATCCATTAGGGTAATTTTTCCACCATGTCATGATGTCTTGGTGGTTAGCCTTTCCAACACCCTGAGATTTTAAAAGAGGAATTTCATATTTGATAGCATGTATGACATGAAACACAAAGATTATTAGAGAATATAACACCCCAAGACATTATTATATATTCCTTAAAATTAAATCACTTTGATAGCTTTTCATTCACTCAATGTAGGGTTTAAAAGAAACATGATACTCGATTAAAATATTATTATTTAAACATGTCCATTATAATTATCTGTCAAGATAGTCAGTATGAATATTAATTACTAAATTATGAAAATTATATGGTTTAAACATTTATAAAATAAATTAAATGGTTATGTATTTATTATAAATAAAATAAGAATCTTTTTAAATAGAATGCAATGTTTTTTGAAAAACTCTGTATTGCTCTAAAAGGTGGATTTATCATGTTTTGCGCACATAATTTAAAATTAATTTTTACCAATTTTTTAAAATTTATTTGTAAAAATATAATTTATTTTTTAAATTTATATTTCATAATTATATTTGTGTTAATTAATGATAATTTTTTGAAAAGATTGGTTTTTTATGTATAGTGAAAAATATGTATTTTAATTAAAAACTGCCTTTTCATTTAAATTATTTACAAAGTTAAATTATGTTTTAAATTGGTTTTAAAGTAAAATTAGTTCAAATATATTAAAATTTAAATAATTTAAGTCATTGAAATATATTTAATATTTAATTTCTATATTAAAACATTCTATATTTATGAAAATTTTCACATTGGAAACACGCTTTTTCATCGTGTTTACATGTATAATTTTAAATTGTATCCTTCCACTTATGTAAATTTAATTTGAAAAAATAGAATCCATATTTAGAATCAGAATAGTTTATATTATCTAATAAGGTTAAATAATTTTTTTACCTGAATGAATCGTGAAAAAATAAAAAAAATACCCAATTAAGGTAAAAAGGGTTTATTAAGGGGTTAAACTAAGAAGATAATTGTTAAAGTGGCCTAAACAATTATCCAATAACCATTGTATGGATATATTTACACTTTATAACATATAAGGTTTTGTAATTATCTATTTTAGAGTCTTTTTTAATGAGAAAATTTTGGCTATCACTTTATCTTTTAAAAAATTCCATGTCTGTCCTCTCCCCCTCTTATAAAAAGGTGCCACCTCTACTCCCCACTTCACACTTCCAAAATAATTTAGTTCAGCCAATAACTACCCAAATACCTTATTTACTCACAACCCACATCCTAAAGGCCTTAGTTTCATTATTAATCCCACCTATTAATGATTTAGGTATAAACCTAAATAGTCTCACCTAAGAAGAGGTAAAAAAATTTAAACATGCATATTTGTTTTATTTCTTCTTGCACATCCGTAAAACCTTATTAAACTATGATAATATAATAATAAAAAGTATATAATATATAAATATATATTATTATGTTAATTAGATAACTCATATCCATCATTACTTCCATCAAATGGGAAATTAAACAGTCGATTCTGTGTACGGAAGACTACCGCCTCACGAATCGATGTAATTTTTATCCATCACCACCTTTCAAGGATGGATATGTTTATGGATTTAATATATTTATATGATATTTATGAAATTATTATAATTATTTAATTATTATATCATATATAACTTCTTAACTTCCATTCTGTGGGGGGTATGATTACATTGCTCGTGTGTACGACAGACTATTGCCTCACGAAGTGATGTTATTCATTTTTAACTCACACTTTACATGGAAGTTATTAAGGTTAAAATTAATGAATATATTTTATATTTATGACCTAAAAAAAATTTGGACATATAATATCACATCTAACTTCTTACCATCCAATCCTTTGGTAAACAATAATGTCGTTCGTATGTACGTGTGGACTACCGTCTCCACATAGTGATGTGAAATATTTTCATTTTATTTTTACATGGATGGTAATAATGATTTATTTGATTAATATAAATTATATATATGATATAATAATATTGATATAAAGATTAATTAATATTTATTTTATTTTCATTCCATTCGTCGACAAAAATAGAAATATAGTTCATGTGTACGTACGACTTACCGTCTCCATGAACTGTGTAACCCATTTTCTATATCTAACTTTAATAGATTACTATAAATATATATATATATAATATATATGATATTTTTATCATGGTTAAAAAAATTATATTATTTAACCATGATCAAAATAAAAGGACCTAAATTACTGAACTAAAACATACATGAAAAACAAATCAATTATCACCTGAAATAGTGATTTTTACAAATAATTGATAATAAACATGTCATAAAAAAAATATAAGTAAATAATATATGGTATTAAATATATAATTATAGATTTTTAATAGTTTTATAATAAACCTATATTTATTTTATAGTAGGTTTTCACACATATGAAGAAATTTGAACCTAAGGTAGGGTTTCTCATCTCATTTTTACTTTCATGAGATATACGCCATATTCACCACTTATTCAGTTGTGTGGTTTATATACTTTCCATTTTTATATGATATATCATGAACCTATTTATCTTAATTGTATTTAAATTTTTGTTTTATGTTATATATTTCATGTTAATTATGATTCAAAAGTTACCAATGTGGTAAGGGTTTATTTCACAATCTCATCATTATTTGGGATTATTTTTTGAAGTCCCCCTTAGGGGAATTATTTTATATTTATATCTTTATATTGACCTATTTTATTCTAATATGGTTATTAATAAAATATTTATGTAATTTTACCATTATCCACTATTTTTTACTTAAAATTATTGAGAAATATTTTTAAAAAAATTATACTTTATTTCTCTCTTTGGTTGAATTTTTTTTTACCAAAATCCATGTTTTCAAAAAATGTCTTCAAAAATGTTTTTAACCTTTTCCAATTGATTTATTAAATAAATTTTTACCTATTTTGAATTTTTACAAAATGTTTTGAAATGAATCTTCATGTTATTTTCAAAACAAGGTCTGCTTGGATTTTATAAAAAATATGAAAGGAATATTTGTTTTAATGTGTAAAAAATTAACAAAATTTTCCGCCATCATGACCTATCAATATTTTAAATATTATTTTAAAAGTTTTAAAATTTTATTTTTAAGGAAAATTATTTTCAAAATTTTTTGAAATTTTTTTAAAAAAAATATTTTCAAACAGAAAAGTTCATTTTTCTCAAAAATGTTTTAATGAAATTTTTATGGTATTTTTATTCATCAATGACATCAAAACATTATTTTAATTATAATATAATTTGAATATATTATATTTATATCATCCTTATTCTTTATTTTAATGGTTTATGATCATTTTTACTAAGGAAGTACAATTTTATTACCATTCACCATATTACTCTGGATAGGTTATGATTATGTTTATTTTATTGGGGGTATGTATTAACATTTAATATGATAGTTTTATAATACAAATTTATCTTTTGATTATATTTACCCCTTTGAAATGGGGAATAAATTGGACTTAGTAAGTAAAGGGTGGGGCCTAGTTATAGATACCTCCTTGATGCATTGACAGGTCTCATGAGACAAATTAGTTGGAAAAATTAGTTTAAAAAAGTTTAATCTATCTTATGAAGGTTCATAACAATATGTTTCAAATGACCAGAATTATGCATTCCCTCATTACGAGATTAGTTATTTCTATGTGATTTTTTGATTATTTAGAATATTCAGGGATAATTTTCATGATTATGTGATTATTTATATATATTTATTTGATAATAGTTTATTTCATTCATAATATTCTAATTTTATTGATTAAATGACATGTGTTTAAGTTATTTACCTTTACATATTGATTATGATTATTTATTAATGATTGATTCCATTGTGATCTTACCCACACTAATAATCTGATCCCACCCCTTTCTTATGTTTTATTTTCCCCATGATAATAGGAAGTGTTTTGTGATTGATATACTGGGATACACTCTGATTAATAATGGTATTTCCAAAGAAAAAACATTATGTATTTTATGTATTCAATTTTAATTTTAATTTCAAGTATGTATAAAGTTTACCAAAACAAATAAACTATTTAGCCTATTAGGATTTGATTCCTTATATCTAGTTCCAATTTAATAATAAAATCATTGGCTCTGGGATACTGGATTTGGGGTCTTTATAGTGGTATTAGTGGATGTTTAGTAGAAACCTTGGGAACTAGATTTTGGAAAAAATAGTTTATGGAACATAAACTTATTATAAAAATTAAGTATAAGTATATAAGAACATACTAATATTTTGGTAAGGTAGATATTATGTTGTTTTTACTATAAATACATCCCTTTCTAGTTACTACAATTGGATGTGGATCTAACAAAAATGCACCTAGGGGTAATAAATATGAAAAAGGAGCATCAGTATTTACTTGATCGTTACTTGGCACATGACAACAGGCCTTATTGTGCACCTGTTTTGACACTCCCAAGGGATATTCATGGGTTAATTCAAAATTTATTTATGAACCATCATGAAGGATTTAATATATGATAACCATGTTAACCTAGGATAAACCTATTGTGTTGTAGATTAAAAATAATGTTTCATGTTTTAGACATCCTATACATTATTCTTCATGAATATGTGATTTCCCACTATGATTTGTGTTTCTCATACTGCAGTTTTTTGTTTTAGTCAATGGATGGAACCATAGGAAACTAGGTTAACATTGAATGTGATGGATAATTTTTTGATGAGAACCCAAATGAGGGGATGGCTGGGGTGAAAGATATAGTGATTATGCCTAATCATTTATCACAATATATAATTAACAACTTTCACCTTAACTAATTCTCAAACTCACCAAAGAAGAGAATGATAGAGTTTATTAAGAGCTTTAATAGTGGATAACATAGATAGAAATAAGGATCATTTCCCTTTATTTTAGAAATATTGAAATTGAATCCTATGAGGGTGTCTAAAATGAATAGTAAAATGTATTATGTGTGGAAAAGAAAGACAAAAATCTAGTAATTTCCTAGAAAGAATGAAAAGTTTGGTTAATATAATGGATTAGAATAATGGTATCCCTAAGGTATTATGATGGTTGAATATTTTATATGTGGAAATTATGGGCATTATAAAAATCAATGTGATAGGGGGAAATCTTGTGAAGAGAGCCAAAAAGATTGTACAAGTAATGGTTAAATTTTTTATAATGAAGAGACTATAAAATGGAATATTAAAAAAAGAAGGTATTAAGGAATAAGATAGAGAATACAAGTTGATGGTTTAAGAATGAAGTGGAATGATTAATGTGATAGTGTTTGGATTCATCAATTATGTTCTAGGATTATTTTAACAATGAAACACTGGTTGTAATAATTATAATATGTATAAGTATTGTATTGTAGTACTTTTTATTTAAGGATTTTAGAGCATATATTGAATGGTACCAATGACAAAGAAAAGTGATTTAGTGCAAATTTGAACTTCTTGGAAAACACGTGATTTAGGTAAGATAACCATTAATATATTCTCTTCATTGAGATAATAATGATAAAGTTATGTTAATGGGATAGTAATGGTGACATTGAAATTGGTTAGTGATTTGATGGTTTATATTATCTTTTCAAGAGTTTACTGAATGTTTTAGATTTATATAATATATTCAAAAATTATAGACTTTATTTTTGTAATAATGCATGTTTTCATTATGGTTTTATGGTGATCAAGGTATTAAAATATTTTTAATGTGACACTAAGAGCCACTTTATATTTTTTGGGGAATATAATGTTGATTTAGTGACCTTCTAAATTTTTTTAGACATATTTTGGATGAGCCTTAAGGTTAACTATTTAAGGAATGGATGAAGATAAACTTTGGTTGTTATTTTATAACATTTTCTAACCATTTGGTTTTATTAAATATTAGAGGAATATATTTTTAATATTTTAAAGATCATATAATCTGTTAAAAGTTAATTTTACAGTCCAGACATAAAAAATCATATTTGGGTATTCATTTCTTGGAGTAATATATGAAGTGGAAATTCACCAAATCAAAACCAAAGGATGAAATTTTACTTATGAAATATAAATATATCAATTAAGTATATTTCTTTATATTCTTATTTAGTAAAATAATTTCTAAAATCTTTGAAAAGGATTTTGAAATAAAAATGGTATCCCAATACCTTCATTTCTGATTAACCAATGGTATTTTCACCCTTTTAAAATTTATAATTTTGAGGTCCTTAACTTTCCATAAATCACTCACTTTATTATGATTAATGATATATATCACTCTCAATAATTATGTATGATTTTATTTAATTTTCACATCATCACTTCCCACCAATGTTCTCCTACTCGGAAACCTAGTTATGTGTCATTCAAGAGGACCTTTGTACTTCCTTTTCCTTCTTATTAAGGGGGTGTTTTATTTACCCATTTTGCAATGAGGTTTTCTAATAATGGTGTTTTCAAATTTCAAACCCTAGATCACTGGGATCAATATTAAATTATGAGGAAACTATTGATTTAAGGTGGTATAATGTAACACCTTGAAATTTTAAAATAGGAACATCATGTTTTATAAACCGTATGACATGCAATAACTATGATTCTTATTCCCCCATTCACATAAAATCCAAATCATGAAACATTATTTGAGGAAATACAAATTAATATCATGATCCCCTATCTTATTATTATCAAAGAGCAAGAAATCCAAATCTTATTTCAATTATATGCATCAGTGGGTTCATCACTTAATTCCACGTTATAAGATGATAATTTTCAGTATGTTGCACTCATCTGATTGAAAATATAACTTCTCCACCTATGTAAATTTTATCCTTATATTTGATTAAGTGGGACTCAAATCTGACTATCACAATACAGTTCAAGAATCCTATAATTTCTAGATCTATTCTTCACTTTCCAACCAAAATTCCATATTTTACCATTAATCTAAATAAACACCATCAATTTTTGTTTCATTTTGAGATAATTTCTATGTGTGATGTTATCACATAAGAATGATGTATCAAAAAATAATCTAAGTATATTAATTAAAAACCTAGTGTAGGAAACAAAATATCAGTCTTATCATATCATTGATTCCCATTTCACTCACCTACTTCCATAAGATACATAGAGTTACACTTTTTAGTTTCTACAAAGAAAATCCTCCTATGAACTCAGCCACACCATTACAACAAAATTATTGAAAATAGATATACTACATAGAGTGTTATTCATATCAGATATTATCATTACATATCTTCTCTAAACCCCTATATAGATTTTAATTTTTAAAATTGATATGACTTTGTTGAAATTGATTTTTAATTTCATACACTAGGTGTCTTTTTTTGGTTGATTAGGACACCACTTTTGGATCTATATATCCAAACTCAAACTGACATTATCGACTTCATCCCTAAATATAAAAATAATATTCCATATAATAGTCAAAAAATTCTAGTGGGTTTTTATATCTTTAAAACATTTGTATGTTATCACATTTTATCATAAAATAGATAAAGCGTGAAATTTATTTTTATTGTTTCTTCTCTATCAAGGTATCAACTTCTATCTTCATAGTGTGATTCCATTGAATAATTTATGCTCTTTAAACCAATGCTTTATTTTAACCTTGATACCAATTTTGGTACCAATTTTAATTGATATAATACTTCTTATTTTCCTCATGTACTCCACATCAACCTCCAGTAATATACCACTCATGTATAGTTTTACTACTCCATTAATTATAACTTTGGAACATACCTCGATACCATTTTTAACTTTTTATGTAACTTCCCAATGTATCATATCCCTCCCCAACCTAAAAAACATTAATAATATATTTATAATTTAAATACATTGGGATAGGGGAATATAAAAATTCCTCGACTAGAGAAATATAGTGAGTCACTATATACCACGACCTTTCCTTTATCCTTTAATTTTGAATCTATCTTTAGATATAATTTGGATTTGATAAAATCCAGCCTCACTTCAGCTTCCTTGGGCCATTTATTTTCCTCATAACCCAAATCGTGTGATTTTCTTCCCAACATAGACTTACATAAAATTTTCTCTTTGAACATAACTTTAGGTATTTTTCTTTTCCAAACATTCTTACTACTATGTTTATCACTGAAAGGATCATTAGGATTTTTAACACATACCTTTCCTTGAGATACTTATTTTATAAGATAATTTTCTATTTTAGAAATATCTATACTCAATTATTATTTATAAATAATCTCCATATCATTCTTGTAAAGTTTATCAAATAATAGAATTCAAAATACACTTGAAACCTCTTTTAGTGTGATGCTCTTATTTAACCAACCCATAAAATCTATTTATCAAAAGAATGAATTTATCACTAAAAGCACTCCAGCTTTATCCTTTTACACCAATTAAAATTCTCTTTAAATTTCCAATAAATACATGGTTACATAGTAATAATGTTTATATTTTAATCTATACTTTCACTTTTTTGGTTGGCGACTCTATTTTGTTAATTTTCCATCAATTTCAGAATAAGATATATATTTAAATGATTCATTACGATAAATGTAAGTATGTACATACATTCCACAGTAAAAATACATGTCTTTATACCTTATTTAGAAACTCATTCCTTTATCCTTATTACTTTCAAGGATATTTTTTAATTTCTTTCTACCACATCCATGTTTTAACCTTTTCTATGTAACTCCCAAATTTCACTTCATCACATGCCTTAGAGGGATTCCATCATGAAAATGTCATTGTTTTCCCACAAAACATGACCTTTTTTAAATAAATATTATTTAATATGCATAAAATTATAAAGAATTATTTTTCTTCATCTCACTATTACTGACCAAAGTAAAATCAAAAAAAATTGTAATGCATCTTTTACTGTAGGATTTCCCCTGGAATTCGACTAATCTACTTGATTATTGACCATTAATAAATCCTATTAATTTTTTTGGATAATATCATGCTGATAATTGATAGATATAATATTTTCATCATTATTAATATGTTTTTCAATAATTTAATCCCTTCATATTTAATAATTTGAGTTTATTTTTATGGTTTTTTATTTTTGGTAAATTTTGGGCTAAAATGTGAAAATTTCTTAATTATGTAATTTTAACATTTTTCTATCACTTTTGTATTTCAAGCCAAATTTTTTCTATATTTATCCAAATGGAGTTAATTTTTTAGGATTAATTATTCTTGGGGTGAAATTTATTCTTCTTGACCTGGATCTCATTCAAACTTCAACATGTCCAAAAAAATCAATCAAGTTTAAAAAATATTTATTCTTGATAGAATGCACCCCTCCCTATTAAAGAAGGCACATATTGGGATAAATACCTCCAAATTAGGTGATTACTACTATAAATTAATGATGAATATAAGTTTCATGCATAAATAAAATCTCATGGAGAAATTTTTTCATGAATTCATCCATTGAATACACCAAAGTGGAAGAAGATAAATGGTATCTTCATATAGAAAATTTTTTATTTAGTAATTTAGGAATAACTTTTCATAAATATGTCAAAATGAATATAATTTTTTATAGTAGATATAAATATCAATTATGAACAATATTTAAGAAGAATCCTTGGATATTTTTAGCCTTTTAAGGGAATAAATTGAGAAATATTTTGGTGGATAAATTCTGGAGGATAAATTTTCTACTTTTCTTTTCCCTATTTTGTTCTTATTTTTTTTTAATGTTTTATTCTTCCACCTTATTCTCGGATACCCTTCATATATAGGGGTAAAATTTTATTTGATTATCGAATGGTGTGGTTTTATTTTTTTAATTCTTGAGTTCTTTCACTTCAAGTAATAAAAATATTTTCCCTCTCTAGCAAAGTTGATTTTAATTTTTAACAGTGGTTTTGATTATCAAGTACCATAATATTTGATTTTATATTTTTTTGTTTTTATTTAATTCTAAAATAATTTTTATCTCCCTATTATATGTTCTAGTTTGTATATGATGGAATAGACTAGGACTTAGTGGTGATGTACACGCTAACCATCAGTACGTGTAGGAGGGGTAGTGGACATTCATGATTTTTTGGGAAAAACATGACCCAATTAGGTATTGACTAAGTTAATTTAGGTTATTATCTATAACTCTATTGAACATAGTAAGGAGGGTAGACTAAGCTATGATATTATAAGTGTTTACTCTCACTATCAGCATTTGACCAAGGGAGTGAGAGGAAGCAATCATGGAATCTCACTTTAATTAGATTAATAGAATAGGATTGTATAAATTAGAACTAGGATATAATTTTAATTGGAAAATTGAACCTAACCTCATCCCCCTTGTCATATAATATCTTTAAAACTCTTTCTTAATTACTTTATTTTGTTTCATTACTTTCTTTTGTTTTCAAAATCAAAAAATTTCAAAAACACCCACTTTTTATGATAATTAAAGGTGATAACTTGATTATTGTCCACTTCTCTCTGGATACATCCTAGGTTAACCAATACACTACATTTCTAACTTAGTATATATTTTTCTTACAAAACTCATGATAATAAAATTTCAAAACTTGGCATTGTTTCTAGAGAGATAGTTCCAACAATCTAATTTTAAATGTTTTTAAATATTTTCTTTTCTTTCATTTAATAAATCTATAAATATATATTTTTACATGATGTATTCAAATTAAAGTTATTATGCATGGACTTATTAATCACATGTGAAACACAAATAATAAGAATATCATAAGTAAATTGAATCTTGATTGTAAAGGATTATTGAAATAATGAAAACCCTGGAGAGAAAAATAGAGTGGATAGGTGAATATATACATGCATCCCACGAGAAGCAGTTGGATCCTAAATAAGAATAAAAACCAATTTAAGTAGTGGAATAAGTATCACTAATCTTATTTAAATTTAAATATCCCTAGGAGACCTTGATGAAATTAAAAAAGAGATTCATTCATCCCAACATAACCAATATTTGTGGAGATTGATGAAGAATATTTTCTTTCTGAAGTATGAATTGGAGATCAACAAGATCTGAATGAATTTTGGAATGAATATGAGGTACAATATGATCTTATTTTCCTTAAAAACATAGAATATCTATAACCTCTATATATATCCCTATCGTTGGTGCTTCATCTCAATGAATCTCCACCCACCATTAGATTGGGCATAACACACTGAAACTACCCATCTAGAGGTAGTCAAAACCCAAGGCCCACATGGGGGTTAAAAATAATTTATATGTTTCCTTTAATTACCTTTCTCATTATATTTTTATTTTATTTTCTTTTAATAAATTTCATATATATTCTTTTATTTGTTTTATTTTAAGTTTTCAGTGATTAGTGCTTAATAGATTAACTCAGTGTTTCATTGCCAATAAGTCAGGTTGTACCTCTCGTTTACACATAATTTATTACCAAGATTAAATTAAAAAAATATTATATATTAAATTTACTTGAATATAGTAAGGAAACTGCATCATTTAACTATGGGGGAAATAGTTTATGTAGTTTAGAATTTTCAAATTTCATATTTTCTTTTATTTTTAAAAAATATATTTTTAAATTTTTTATGTTTTTCTTTTCAATTTTGTGGTTTTTTAAAAACTTATGATATCAAATGATTATATTTTTCATTTTTTGGAACCCATTTCAATGGGTGAACTAATTCATACCATGAAACTTAGCTTAAATTAATGTTGAAAATGAATTTGTTTCAAGTTAAAAACTTTGGGAATTTCATGAATAAGACTCTTATTTTTGAAACCCATGCCACATATCACTATCTTTATCTTTGATATTACTTTACCATGATTCTTATAAACCGTTTTTGTCATATTCTCATATACATTCACCTCATTTCCATAGATAACCAAACCATACTTACTTTAACCAAAATTTAATTTATTCTTTTCAAAACTTGAGGGTTTAAGGTACTTCTGTTTTAAATGATTGAGGAATTTTTTTGTTTTTAAATCCACATTTTCAAGATAATAATTTTTATTATAGAATTCCTTATATATTTAATCCTTATATAACATAGAATGTATGAACATCCTATTATGTTAGCCACATTACAAGCCAATTTTCCCTATCCAACATTCTCTTAAAGTGAAATATCCTGATCAAGTTTAACTTAAGTTTGGGGGAAGCTGTTTTGTGGTGTCATACATCATTTGGAACTATTTTTAGGTGTAAAAAAAATTAATAAAATAAGTGTTTTATATTGAAAATTTAATTATTTTGAAATCTTTTCACTTCTAGAGCTTTCATGATATAATAATTTGTTCCTTTTTGGAGCTTTCAAAGGATAAATAATGTTGTGCAAAGAGCTTTAAAAAAGAGAGAAATTTAATTTTTTTCTGTTGAAATATTGATGGTGTGGGATGTTTCTAATATTTTCAAATATTATTAGAGATAATTTTCTTCAAATTTGTTAGGAGGATACCATACTTGAGTGACAATTAGAATCATGTAATTTTTATTCAAAAAGAACCAATCCTTTCTTATTCGACTTTAGAATTTTTGACATAAAAATCCTACCAAACTAAATCCACTAAACATACCTAAAAAGTATACATGATAAAAACATGTCCTTAACTCACATCAGGAGTAGATATAAGAATTTATCAAGTCTATAGTGACTCTTTCATTCAATTGGATGAGAAAAGCCCTATTGAAAATTAACATTTGTGAAATGATAGAGAATTCATGTGAGGAAGGTGTTTTGTGTACATGATAAGAGAAATGAATTGGAAATATATTGAATTATATGAATAGATAACTTGAAATAATTATTTCTTAGGATTCATGATATATTTTATTTCTTATTTTCAAATTAGTGGATCTCATTGGTATGTGTTGTGAATTTTCTTTGATTTGATTTTGATGATTAATTTTTTGGGAATCTAAGTGCTAAGTGTCGGGGAATTGATTAAACTAATATTTTAATCATTTTTCATATGTTTTAAATGATTTAATCCCTATAAATTTAAAATTTTGAGATAATTTTTATCATTTCTGTATTTTTGGTATATTTTGGGCTAAAATGTAAAAATTTCTTAATTCTAGAATTTTAACATTTTTTTAACACATTTGTATTTAGAGAATAACTTTCTCAATATTGATCCAAATGGAATAATTATTTTATTTAGGATTCATATATTATTTTCCATGAAATTATTATTTTGTACCTATATCTCATTCAAAATTGAACATGCCCAAACAAATCAATCAAGTTTAACAATATTTTGGACCGACAGAATGGGCCCCTACCCATTAAATGATCCATATCTTAGGCTAAAGACCTCCAAATGAGGTTATTATAGATGTAAATAAAATATTACTCTATTTTTCATGTTCAAATTAAATTTCATCGATAAATTAGATAATTAATACAACCATTGAACACCCCAAATTAGAGGAAGATGAAGGGTCTCTTCAGCCAAAAAATGTTTTATTGAATAATTATGGAATAAATTTTATTACACATTTCCATGAGAATTATAAATTTTAGGGTCGATATAAAATTCAATTTATAACAACTATTAAGAAGAAACATTGGTTATTTTTAGTCATCTAGGGTCATAAATAGATCAAACTTTTAGTGGACATATTCTAGAGGATAATTTTTTTGGTTTTATTTTTCCATATTTTGTTATTATTAAGTTTTTTAATGTATTATTATTCATCCTCCTTCTTGGATAAAATTAATATGGATGGGTAGAATTCTAAGTGATTGGGGAAAGGGTGGTTTTAGTTTTTTAATATTTGAGTTCTTTCACTTTATATAATAAAAATATTTTCTCTCTTATGAAAAGTTGATTTCAATTTCTAATAGTGGTTTTTATTTTCAAGTATGATCAAATTTTGTTTTAGATTCTATTGTTGTTATTGATTTAGTAAATGATAATTATTTCCATCCAATAGGTTCTAGTTTATATATGATGGAATAGACCAGGACTTTGGGGTGAATTACTCAGTGATCGTCAGTACGTGTGCGAGGGGAAGTGGATATTCTTGATTTTTTGGGATAAACAACACCCAATCAGGTATTTATTAAGTTAATTGTGGGCATTAGATGAAACTATCAAACACATTGGAAGGAGAGTAGACCTAGATAATATCTTGAAATGTTTTACTTTCACCATCACCATTTTACCTATGGAATGAGGTGAAATGATCGTAGAATATCACTTTAATCAGCTTAGTAGAAGATTATTGGATAAATAAGAACTAGGATAACATTGAAATATGAAAATAGAACCTAACATGATCACCCATATCATATAATAGTTTTCAATCTCTTATTTAATTTCTTTATTTTGTTTCATTTCATAATTTTGTTTTCAAAGTCATACAATTTAAACCCCCTTTCTATAATTAAAGGTGAAAACTTGATTGTTGTTCTCTCCTCTCTAGAGAAAACCTTGGTTAAAAACTACAATACATTTTTAACAAAGTAAATAATTGTTTTTTCCATAAACTATGATTTTCATGTTTCAATAATTCATATCTTCATTAAGTCACTTCACATCAAACATCTCATCCTATAATGCATGAGAAATTATATTTGACATGTCACTCTTTTATTTTATTTTTGAGTTATTTTGAGAAATATAATCTTTAAGGATCACCTTGTCTTACTTTACACTTTAATTATTCTTGATTTTTTTTACATTTTTTTTAGAAATATCATAATTCTTATCCCACATTCTTTGAACCTTTATTATTTTAAGTACCTTCTCCTTGGAAACAACTTTAATATTTTGTACACTTGAATAAATATTCTAAATTTTTTTAGCATGGGAAACATTCCTTTCTCTTATATTAGTAGCCACTTAATCTTGACTCTTTTTTAGGATTTTAAACTTTTAAACTTAAATTTTTATTTCATTTAAATGGATCTATTAAGACTTATTCTCCTCTTTAAACTTCATGTTTTATTATTGAATCTTTTAATATATATATTATAGTAAGTGGGTAGTTCTGTATTTAGAACTCTTGATATCTATTCATCATAAGTTGATCAAATATTGCTTGGGATATCAGGCTAATTTTCCCATCCTATATCATCATTTAATAATTTAATAGATTAAAAATAATAATCAATTATACCTTCCATTAAAAAGTTATAGGATTCATCTATATAAGTAATTCTTTTACCAAAAAAACATTCCATTTTGCAGAATTCTATTATAATTATGGTTCTTCCCCAAATTATTTCACTTTTTGCATCATAAGAAAAATTTCTTGGTATAATTGAACTAGACTCAGAAAACCAATAAAATCAATTAAAATAAAAATTAAACCATTAAAAGTAACCTACACCCTATTACTAATTATTCATCCCATATGGGAATTTAATGAGAAATACACTTAGAGGGTGTGAATCGGGGTATGAAACTCATTCTAACTTAATCACTATTTCCTCAAACACTCCCTACACTATATGATATTAACCTCATAATTAGTAGGGTTATACATTAGTTATTCTCAAAATAATGAAGATCCATTTTTCCTCTATGTTTTAGCCCTTAATTATTTTTTTCAATTATTACTTCACCCACACTCACCAATTTATGATTTTAAGAATATAAATAATGCATTCCCATATAACATAATTATTTTACATGGTTCACCCACACTATGATAATAAAAGTATTATGTAGTTGGTAGTGTTTCAATGCACTAAAATTTACTAAACTCACAGTTTGGTTATGGGTTTATACTAGGGAACTCTTACCCTATGATCACTCCCCTAACAAGGTTTTGAGGCGTCTCTCTACCTCTTAATAAAATATCCATTAACTCCTCCCTCTTACTCACTTATTAAAAATAATTACTACTTTGGTACGAAATCAAATACAAAACAACTTCAATGTTTTTATTGCACCATGTATGGGTGAGTTACTCTGATCTCCAGGTTTTTCCTTCATAGACTTTCTATGAATATCTCTGTGAACAACTTAATAACATTTCCATGATTCATCATGAAAACTCTTTCCACTACATTGAAAATATCTCCACTAAGTGCCAATCTTTCTTAATTTTCCTCTCTTATCTCTAATCTCAGATATATCAATTTCAACCTTATTCTCCCTACCATCACATAGAATTGGAAACCCTTTATTTATAGAGATAGATATTTCTATAATTATAAAGAATTATTTTCTCTATTCATAGTGAAATTATCCTATTTTCCCCCATTAAATATCTCTAATACTCCACAATTAAATGGGTGTGTTTTTCTAACATTCGTCACCAAATACTATCCATAGTCCTAGATTGAATCCTCTTATTTCTTTCTTGAAATATTGGATATATAGATATAGAAATTACTGATCCAAAATATTCTTAGTGTTCCCACAACTATCATTGAATGACCTTAATATCCCTTTGAAACCTTGAACCTATACTTTAACCTCCATGTGCACCTCAATGGTATATCATCTTCCTTTGGTTAATGTAATAAATATATTCTAGTTTTCATAGCTCGCACCCACAAAATTCATTGTAATGAAATCATCATGGATAATTTTTTGTTAGTGCAGCATGGACAAGCTCTCTTCATCATGGCACGATCCAATCAACAAGCTCTTAATATCTTATACCCTAATATCCATGGAGTACCATTAATTGCATGACATCTTTTCATTTAATTATTATAATACTTGAATTAGTTTTGATTCCATTATGCCATGAATTATTATTATTTATTACCATCATGGCATAGATTTTCCTCACACAATTTGGACAACTCCTCATCTCCTAGTTACTTTTATACATATAAGTATAGCTTTAGAACTTGAAAAAATGTACAGGTTATGGCCTATATTACTTTTATGTATTGGGTCAATGAACCTTATTTATCAAAGTGGGGATGTTTTTTCTTTTCTGAATTTCTCTGCCTTTATCCTTAGTAACTCATATACATTTGACTAGATGGCCTTTATATTTATAGGGTGATAGTTCTCTAGACATTTCAATATTCAATTTTTCTAAAATATTGTGACACATATGTAATAGGGATGCTCTATGAATTTTCTGTATTCCACCATTTATTTCTAGATGACTATTATTTATAGGTATAATTACCTTTTAGTGTGAAATTTCATTTACATTTCTTCAGTTTGTACATATCTGGTTAACCTTATATATTTCATTGGTGACCTTACATACCAAGGATACTTCTCCATAATTTTTCTATTTTACACTATTCTTCAAGAGAGATGTTTATTCATATATAATAATGAATCTTATGTCATAACTCATTTACTCAACCCTTGTTATCTTCCAATTCCAAACTATTACTTTCACAACTCATATACCTCTTATAGATCATTGAAATATATATCATAAACTCTAGAATAACTTTCAAACCTAGAATATTTCTTCAGAAAATCTATAGGTTCCTCATTTGGATAACATCTATACCTTCTTTAGTTACACATTTATATGGAATTTATAATATCCATATCTTCACATTTTGAAACCACAATAATTTTTAGTAACATCAACTTATCCTTCTAGAATAATGTCCGGAATGATATCTTCACTGGTTAATCTGACCATACTTCATTACTTTTGTTTCCAATAAATCCAAAACTTAAACTTCACCATTGGTATTTCAACAATATAATATTGTAAAAAATTAAATTATCTCATGAATAATACACATGGTCATAGTGAATGATAGTGACAGTATAGTTTAAAACCATTTGATAAGTAACATAAAATTTTAAAATCATTTAGGAAATCATGGGGTGAGGTCTGTTATAATGATTTTGAGATTAATTCATCACATGGATTATAACATAATAAAAAATTAATGTAGTTTGATATCATGGTTTAATTCTATGAGACATGGTGTTTCACTTATACTAGGTAAATGAGGCATAAAAATTTTGTCTTAGTAAAAATTCATAACATGTACATTAATGATACATGAGAAGGGTTTGAAACTTATCATTGAAAATGAGTTATATATTTTAAATCTATTTAAGTGGTAATATCATGCAGTTTTCCATCATATGAGAAATATATTAATCATATGGTTTATAAACATATGATAAGGTCTGTTCTGAAGTTTCATTAAAATTTATGTGGAAAAGAAGATTATTTCATTTAGTTTGAGTTCATATGACTAGGACCAAAAAGTGACATGTTCCTAAAAACATCCTGAGTGAAGGTATTATATATAAATATATCTTGTTCAGAAAGTTTAGAGATAATATAGTGAAAGTGTTGGAAGTTCAATGAATAATTTTTTTGATGCATGATAATGGTTCTTGTACCTGAGTAACCCTATGAGACCCTAGTATTTCTATGTGATGGTATGGGGATTACACTAAGAAGGAATTATAGGAACATAAAAATCAATTCAATAGACATAGTAGAATCTTGGGTGAGGTGGCATGTCATGGGATCCTCAATATAAAGGGACCTTATATTCAATGGGGTGCATGATTGACCATTCCTTGAGTACCCATGGAATAAAGAGGAGCATCATGGGGGGAATATTATATAGGATTTTAAATATCTTTTATCAAAGGGATGCATGATTTTATAAGACATGGAAATTTGAAAATTTTCATAATAGTGAGAGTGAAATTGTAAGAGAAGTAGGAATTGGTAAAGCATCCATTAAGGGTCTAAGACATTGAGAAAATTATCCTATTAGGGGAATCAAGATCTCATATGAAAATTTGAATGAAAATAATAAAGTATTTCTCCTCAGTGAAGGATGAGGTCTTGTAAATGGGGACATAGTAAAGCATGATAGCTAGTTATAGCATTAAAGCTTGGTAAAATCTCCATTAATTAGTAAGGTAATACTAATAAAACTCATTTACAAACCTATATAATAATGTTACTTAAAGTAAGACCTTAATAAAGGTTTAAGTTAAAGACCCTAACACAGTGTCCCTTATCAATGGTATTAATCATGAAGTCTTTGGATAACAAAAAATTATTCCTCTTCTCCCTTCTCCCTTAGGATTTGATTCTTAAATCAGTAATAGGAGTTCATAAGTGGCTTGTATAAGGTGTTTCATACTAAGAAATGGATATTTTTATCACCTTTTACATCCCTATTTTAGTTCATTTGTCCATATATTAGAAATTAGAGTCAAATAGTCTATTTATAATCAAAGTAACTATAGTTTCTAAACCTAGATGTTGGAGTGTGATAAGACCTGATCATAGTGTGAGATGTGATTCAACTTTTGTATACTAAGACTTCACCTTGTAATACACTAAGATTTATGTTTGTTATAATGATCCTTCACCATATAGTTCATTATACTTCCAAACTGTGATGAACTTTTTTAAAAAAAATGACTATAACTTTTGATATGGTAATTTTTTTAGCTATTTGAGATTTAAAATTGAATCTAACAAAATAACGTACCCCATGGCTACTAAGAATAACCATAGAAAGTATTATTAATTTTCAAAATAAGTTTTTAAATATTTTAAAAATGTATCTTATTTATAAAATATGTGGATAATATTTTCTTCAATGATAGATAGAATCCATAAACTACTCTTATCAAAAGGTTTTAACCACAATATCACGAGATAGGAATTTTTTTAAGAAACCTATATTCCCCATTTGTTTAAGAAATGATAATGTACATAAATATATCATTATCAACTTCTTAATGGATTGAGATACTAAAATATTTTAACCTAACTCAGGTAATCTATGTGAGGATATTTTCACAATCTTCATAGGTATATGGTATAAGTTTTAGTGCCTATACCCCCACCCCCCCAGAATGGGATTCATTGAAATAAAAGAATATAATTTTGAGTGATATTAGAGGAATCTGATGTATTATTTACACAACAAAAAAGTAAAGATATTCTTATGGACCCTAAATTACTGAAACCTTTTATTATTAGTTTTGAATCTCATTTCACAATGTTCTTAGAGTTGAATTTGTAGCAAGATTCTCTCTATGAGGAGTATCATAAATCAAAGATTTTCTTCATGCTAATGAATAACCAAGTAGGGGGAGGTGATTAAACACTATAATAGACTAATATTAATTGTTTATATTTCAATATTGATGTGTTTAAATCTTTATAAACATTGGTTTTAGTGAATTTTATAAATTGAACTTCATTTCACACCATTGTGCAATTCATATCTAAAGTGTGTCAATTTGGGCCCAATTAATCATAAGATTGTGGAATTAATTATATTTATTATTTAAATTTTATATTTTGGGATATTATTGATCAATTTTAGTGGAATATTTTGTCTTTTATGATAAATGGATGAATCATAATGGAATATGGACTTTTTTTTTCATCGATACATAAATTTCTAATCAAAGCATAATGGGCCTTAGCCCATCAAATAAAAGTAGAGCCCAAATTTCAAGAAAATGAAGTAAAATTTTAAATGTATATAGATAAATTTATTGGGATCATTTCATTAAACTTTTTCTAGAGATAATTCTGAAGTTTTCAAGGAGATTCATTGAGCCCAAGTTGGGGATTAAATTATGAGCCCAATTTTAGGGACCATAAAATCAGCTCACCATTTTGAGTATAAAATCTGAATTTTTGTTCCAATTGGAATGAAATTTTGAAAAATATTATTGGAAAACCGAAAGAAGATATTAATCTTCTATGAGAATCCCAGATTTGGCCATCTTCAATGACATATTTACACACCAAAGGGGGGGGTGAATCTAGTCTTAATTTTCTGGTCAACATTAAGAAGTCCAATTTTCTTTGATTTATCACCCACCTTTTACTTCATAATTAAATGGGATGGAATTGATTGATGTTTTATCTACCCTAGGACCAAAAAAATAATATTTATGGTTTAGTGGTGAAGGAATTTGGATGGATTTTTTTATTCTTTCAATTGTATTGTTAAGCTCTCATTTTGTTATCGTATGTTTGATTTCTCTCATGTATGTTGTCAAACCACTTTAGTTTCTTAATAAAACATTCTTATTATTATCTTATTATGTTATTATTCATGAAATTTTGATATAATTTATTTATGGTGTGAATTTATTGGCATTGTATTTTGTTAAATTCTTCACACAATAGTGGATTGATCATTATTTCACTGTTTTTCTTTTTCAATTATGCACTCATGAGTCTAATTCCCACTTCCATTGATAGAATAGAATTAATGGAGAAATTAAAATCTCATGGGTTTTTCATAGGTAGTTTATTGGGGATGTATTGGATTTTATTTTATGTTATTAAATTCTTAAATTAGTTCTATGGTTTGACAGTTCCTTTCTTCAACTTATTTTCTTTTTTGTATTTACTGGCTTTAACGACTACACATTTTGAGTGCTAGTAAGATTCAATTCATTGGATTGATCCTATAAGTTCATTGGTGATTATACTTTCAATTTTGTGTGGATTAAATCAGTGAATGGTGTTGTTGACTTATCTCATTTATTGGATACTACTTGAACTAGTGAACAATGATTTCATATAAAAAATAATTACATTCGTTCTAGACCTAACAACAACCTAGGTTAAACCCATATCCATTAATTATTTCCATTAAAATAATTAGGTGTTTCATTATTAAATTAAATCCATTATCTTAGTTACTTTAGTATTATTCTATCCCAATTTCAATCAACACCAAAGTTGTCCACTTCATTTCCAATCCTCCCATCATATCTAAGTGTCTCAAGGTTACTTCTTCGGTCCATGTGGATTCGATTCCTACCTATACTAAAACAATTGCTTCTACCTGTAGTGTAAATTTGGGAATCACTAAGAGTCATAAGAGTGGGACAATAAGTGTTTTTCTTGAGATAGGAATTATTCATGAGTGTGTAACACAAGGGTATTTAAATTCACTTCAAATAATGATTTAGTAAATTTTTTAAATAATTGTTCAAAAATTTTGAGTTATTGATGGAAAATATTTAAATATTAATTATCTTTGGGTCATATACTCTTATACAGGTATATACCAAACATATTATGTCTAAATATTCCATCATCATAAACTAAGGTTAGTATAAAAGATAAAAAACATGTAATTGATTTCCTATAGAACATTAATAATTGGACGGATATAGGTGGGCTATATTTTGGGTGCAGGTTCCATCGTCATGAACAACGTAATGATGAACTATTTAATGTAGTAATATAGGCTCCCTATTGATACTTGTAAATCATTCATATGTTTTTAGAACCATTCTTATTTATTAATAGACTTAACAATATTTCCTAATGTGGTCTTATATTAATAATATTTTGAAGGTTTTGTGAAAGTGGAGTCATTAAGAATTTGGAGACATTTTTAGAAAATTGGATACATTTCATTCCATAATAGTTTTTTTCACCACATGAACAAGGTTAGGATAAAATATTGGTTAAATAATATTTAAGTTATAGTTACGACCATGAGCTATACACAATGAAAGGGAATGAGAAGATGAACACAATCAAAATAATGAGATCTATGTGCCAGCACACTAAAATCATGGTGTAACCTAAGATTTTTGAAAATCATAAAATGGGATAACCACTAGCCATCCAGCTAGGTCGAGGCTCCCAAAAGATGGAAACAACCTCAAAAGCTAGGCCAGGTTGAGACACCACGATAATAATCAAGAGTTGTGTGGGGAGGATTTAGGAAAGTCATAAGTTATATGAGGTGGTTCTATATAAAAAAATAGACACGATATAAGGTAGTACCATGAGAATAAAATGAATGGAAAGAAGAGCCCAAACTTATTAATAGGTTCATAAAAAGGTATATTTTGGAAACGGAATGTGTGATACAATCACTGGTCCATAAGAGTGTTTCAAGGTTTGACAATTAGGTCACGATGAAACTATAAAAGATAGAAAATAAAAAAGACCTGAATAATCCATAAGGTTCATTGAAGGATTTTATAAGGTTCATTAAATAATAATTTAATGTTCTTTTTTTTATGATTCATTCAAGTGGGCAGTTAATAATGAATTAATGTGTTTCGGCTAAGTCTTTCTTCAATGGGAGCCTAGTCATATGATTTTTCAAGAATGTGTGTGTTGAGTCAATAAGGTTTCCTTATAAATTTTCCATTTATGTATGTTTTGAAAATCAAAAACACTCTATCTCAAGGAAAATTTTATTTCCCTGAAGTTTTTTCTTAATAAGGAAAATTTTCCTTCCCAAAGGAAATTTTCCCCTATCTTTGTTTTCATTTTTCATGATTTAATTTCACTAAATCTAACTCCTTTTATGTCTAAGTGTAAAATTTGTTTTCATTTCTTAAACCTCAGAATCCTATAAATACTTAGATATAAATTATTTTGTTTTTAGGTTCTGAATTCAGATTCCAAATTCTCTGAAATTTAGATTCCCAATTCTTTGAAATTCAGATTTCGAATTCTCGGAAGTTCAGATTCTGAATTCTCTGAAATTCAGATTCCTACTTCTCTAAAATTTAGATTAAAAATTCTCTGAAATTCAGATTTAAAATTCTATGAAATTGATATTCTGAATTATCTAAAATTCAGATTCCAAATTCTCTGAAATTCAGATTTTGAATTCTCTGAAATTCAGATTCTGAATTCTCTAAAATTCAGATACCGAATTCTCTGAAATTCAGATTCTAGATTCTCTAAAATTCAGATTCCAAATTCTCATAAATTTAGATTTTGAATTCCTTATAATTAAGGTTCCGAATTCCTTAGAATTCAGGTTTTGAATTCCTTAGAATTCAGGTTCTGAATTCCTTAGAATTCAGGTTCCGAATTCCTCAGAATTCAGGTTCCGAATTCCTCAGAATTCAGGTTCCAAATTCCTCAGAATTCAGGTTCCGAATTCCTCAGAATTTAGGTTCGGAATTCCTTAGAATTCAGACTCTGAAATCTATATAATTCTAATTTTAAATTCCTTGAAAAACAGAATCCGAATATCCATGTAATATAGAATCTGAACATTTATTCTTCCCTAGACTCCGAAAAATATATTTGGTTGAGCAACCATATTTTACTTACTCATGTTATGGTTATGAAACAATGTTGTGCATTCTATTTCTAACCAACTGTTTTTTGAGTGATATGTGTACAGGTACCTCTAATATTAAAGAAAAAATATGATCGTTGGAGGAATGAGTCGACCATTGGGAAATTGACTATAAATAGGAGCTCATTTGAATGAGCTCACAACTTTACTTTTGGAAAAAGTTGATAACTCTAGAGACCACATGCTGTTGAAGTGATTTCTAGAGAGAGATACTCTCATACTTTGTGCGTACTGAACATCTTGTTTATCTTTCTTTGTGTGACTCCAATTATTGCAGTGTACAATTGAGGGCTTATAGGGATAGGAAGACAGAGGTGCCGACTAACTTAAAGTTTGATTACTTCCTTGATAAGGAAGACATAGGTGTCGACTACCTTGAAGTTTTATGGCTTGCAGGGATACCAAGACAGACTCTGATATTCCTATGGAGGGATTACCCTAGTACGGGTAAGATGGACTTTCTTGAAATTATAAATCAAGGGACCTTTATCCAAGGTTGTTGGATACCCTACTCTTTGGGTTAAAATATTCTATACTTGTTACTTGTATTGTTTCAAGTTTATTTTCCGCTACATTTTTATTATTAAGGAAAGTATATCTATCTTATACTTTCTTATACTTGTATACTCTAATTAGTAAGATTATATACGCTTTAAGGTAGAATCTTTGTCCTTGTAAACTTCTCATAAGTTTCATTTCTGGAACCATATTTTTGGAACCTAGCAAGTTTGTAGAACTAAGAGGTTTGTGGAATTTACTTTGTTTAACCTTGTTAAATATAGTTTTTCTTAAGGTTAAAAAAGGAAAGTTTTATTCCAACATTAAAGGTTCTAAATTAATTTTCAAAGTATACAATTCACCCCCCCACCCCCTCCTTGTATATTGAGCATCTATATCATTATTTAGATCCTACAATTGGTATCAGAGGAGGTTTCTGAAATACTTATATCACATATAAGTTTTCTTGATCAAGTTTTCATTGTTCACTATATTTTCCATGCTTAGGATTTTTTATCCTTGCATGCACTTTTATTACTCACAAGTTTTTATGGAAAGATATTTTCTTTTAGATGGAAGGAATGAATGTTGGTATGATTGACAATAATAATCCTTCCAGACCACCAATCTTTGATGTGAATGATTATGAATACTGGAGAGATTGAATGAAGACCTTTGTGATAAATACAGGTATTGAAAACTATATTATGTTAACTAGAGATTATAAGATTCCTGATAAGGAACTTAGAACCTTTAATAATCCAGAAAAGGTGGAATACCAGATGAACTTTAAGGTAGAAATACTTTTCTTTGTTCCATGACTAGAAATATATATATCCAAATTTAATCTTG
The DNA here is from genome assembly GCA_963277665.1 of Viscum album. NCBI lineage: Eukaryota > Viridiplantae > Streptophyta > Magnoliopsida > Santalales > Viscaceae > Viscum > Viscum album. The sequence continues at coordinate 600,829,018 of OY728136.1, read as the reverse complement.
TGAAGTTGCAAATAGTATTTGGAAGAAGCTTGAAGTAACACACTTTGGAACTTCCAAAGTCATTAAAACTAGAAGAGCTATGCTCAGAGATGAGTATCATGGTTTCTGATTTCCTTATGAAGGACTCATATGTAAGGTATAACAAAGATTCATGAATATTGTTAACAGTTTACAATTAGTGGGTGAGAACGGTTTAGATGATGAAGCTCTTGTAGACAAAATCATAGACATCATGCCTAACTAATGGGAATCTAAGAGGACAGCTATAAATGAAAATAGAAAATTTACTCAGATTTCTCTTGATGATCTTTTTGGAACTCTTCTCCAACATGAGACTAGAATAAAGAGAGATGTTGATATGAATAATAAAAAGAATGGAAATGGAAGTGTTGATTTTATAACAACTTCAAATAATATGAAATCCAGGACTCCTGAGAGAGTTACAAGATTCAAATCTAAGAGGAATATTGTTCAATCCAAATCTAGTGGAATTAAATATTTAGAAAACGAGTTACCCAATCTTGCATGAAGGATGAACAAGATTTTTGGACATAAGAAATTTCAATCTAGATACAAGAAGAAAGAAAGAAAAGATAAAAAATATTTGGAAGTCACTTACTATTAATGCAAAAGAGCAGGGCATATAAGGCCAGATTGTCCTATTCTTAAGAGAAAGGATGGAAAGGAAAAGCATTCTGAGAGGAATAGAAAGAAATAATATAAAGATAAATACAATAATGTTTTGAAATCCAATGATACTGGGAGTTCCAGTGGTGGTGACTCTTCTGAAGAATCCTCAGAGTACGAATCTTCTGGATAGAAGAATCTTGGCCTATTATCCAAGTTACCTATTGGAAATCATTGTTTAATGGCTAAGGTACACAATTCTGAATCCATAACCAATGTATCTTTGAATGATAATTATAGTGATATTAAATATTATGAATCCTTGGATGAATAATATTCTTTTGATGAAGATAATACTTTACCTACTTATGAAGAAGTGTCTTGGTTTGCTAATCTTCTTGAGAATAAAAATTCTAAAGTCAAGAAAAAGCTTGATAGGGAAAATTCTAGAATTACTATTCTTACTAAGGAAATATCATATCTTTATAAAGATATTGATAATAAAACCCTTGATTTTTAAAGTATTTCAAAAAATATTGAGGAAGTTAATTATGAGAAGGATAAACTTTCTAAGGATCTATAAAAAGTAATTTCTAAGAAAAATATTTTAGAGCCTAACTCTAGTGATAAAACTAATGTTTTTAAGGATAAATACTTATTTATTAGATTGAAATCAGAAATATTTTCCTTGAGGAAGTGTTTGTCAAACTTTAACTTGGGAAAGGAAAACTTTGACTAGATTTATTCCCAAATTTGACCTCTAAGGAATAATTATAGATTTGGTTATACTAATTCAAAACCAGTTTTTAGTAACAATTATTTTCTTCTTCAAAGTGATGCATTCTGCACTAAGTGTCAGTGTGGTGGGAATTGGGAAAAAAATTCCTTAAACAAAACACGATCTTTAGGTTTTCATAAATATTATTTTTCTAAAAAATTGCAAATACTTAAAATTTTTCTTTCTAAAATTTCCAGATCCAAGAAATTTTGGGTTCCGAATGTCTAACACTATTTTTTTCCAGAAAGTAAAGATAGTATGAATAGCAATACATGGTACATGGATAGTGGATGTTCCTGGTATATGACTGGTAACAAAAACTTCTTTGAAAATATTATCAAGAAAAAAGGAGATATCATTCTTCAATTTATCGGAATGAAAGATCAACTTGCTGATATTTTCACAAAATCTTTACCCTCAAAAAGATTTGAATTTATTAAACAGAAGTTAGGAATGATAACCATAAGTTAATATTCCATATTAACTTATTTTTGAAACCTATCTTCTTATAGTAACTGACTCTTTTTCATAGGGGGTACATTTTCTTATTAGTTAAAACTTTCGTAATCAAAATTCTCATAGTAAAAATTTCGTAGTTAAAATTTTCATAGTTAAATTTTTCGTAATCTAAATTTTTTGTAATCAAAATTTTTCATAATCTAAATTTTTCGAAATCTAGAATTTTCATAAACTAAAATAATTGTAATCAAAATTTTCAGAATCGAAAGTTCATCAAGAAGAATTTTCCTTATTACAAATAATCTTTCTAGCAATCCGAAAGGTATGTTTCCTTTTTTGAATTTTTGTAATCATCTTTTACTTGTTAGAATTCTCATTTTGTTTTCAAAATTTTCAGATTCACTTTCCCTTAAATCCAAATGTTTTTCTTAAAATCCTCAAAAGATCAGAATCTATCAAAATTATTCTTCGGCTATCATCTCAACCATCAGATCATCTCAATAAGTTTTCAACCATTGGATCAATTAGGGAAGTTGAATCATTGCTTCAATTTCCTAGATAAAGGACCCCCCGATGGTTATCCCACATCGAATCCTAAGATCTTGTGTGCTGAAGCTCAGAAATTCCTACATAAGACCATTCTAAATTTCTCAGGTCTTCCTTAGTTCCGAATGTCTAAAAAAGAATCTCCTCAAGAAGAAATGTCAACTATAAAGGAAATATATGAATGGTAGATTTATCGTGAAAGTTTGGTAGACCTGGACTTCTTTAATAAGTATGATTTAATCATCTCAAAGAACATCAAGTTAAATAGCTGGGAGATTATAGTTGTATCTAAGCCCAAGGCAGAGGATCTGGTGATTCAGAATTTTCTAGTAGAGTTCTATGAATCCGTATAAGGAGGAAAAGAAAAATTTTATTTCAAGAGTTATGGTAAGACTTACTCTCTTTATTATTCTATGTCAGTTAGTCTGATTAGAATACCATATGAAGGAGAAGCTGAATTTTGTTCATATAAGTTACCTGAGGTTAAAAGAATCTTTGATAAGGAGAAGGCCATAGAGTGCCTTGTTTTGGTTGGAGTCAAGACTCTGAAGATTCTTCATCTTTCATCAAATTTCCTGATTCTTGAACTTTGGGTTCGAGGATTTATCATTCCAAGGAAAGGAGATAAAGATACTATAAAGAAAAGTGATATATATGTTTTTAATTTCTTAGTCAACCTCCAGAAGCTGAATCTGGTTAAGTATATTTTGGTTGCGATTGAGAATATCAAGAATGGAAATATGAAGTCTCAGATTATCATGTATCCAACAATTCTATCAAAGATCATTGTTTCTTGTTTAGAATTAATGAAAACTTCCTTCAAATCGAAGCCAATAAATTTCAGGGTAATGTTGCTAAGCGATGACACTCTAAGGAGAATTAAAATTGGATTTTCTGGTGAATCTGGAGAGTTTTATGATTTATCAAATGATGAAGTTGAATTTTTATCAAAGAAACATGTTGTAGCTGAAACCTCCAAGAAAGGTGGAAGGAAGAGGAAAGAAAAGGAAATTCAAGAGATAGAAAAAGTTTCTATTGCCAAAGAAATTCAATCTGCACCACTAAAGTCAAAGAAGAAAAAATCTTATCCTGATGAGTTAGTTTCAAAATGGAGAGAGGATAAGAAAAAAATATGGGGAGCCTAAGTTTGGCTTGGACCCTGCTGAGGTAAAATCTTAAAGATAAAGGCTACTGAAGAGCTTGAGAAGCAAGAGAAAGAGAAGAAGAAAAAGAAGAATATGTATGAGGCTAAAATAGTACAATCTCTTCTTAAGGATACTGAGAAAGCTTCTGAGAAAATTCTGGTACCAGAATCCTTTTTAATAGAATCAATCCTAGAGACTCTGGGAAAGAATTTGGTGATTCCAGAGTGAGATCAAGAAGAAGAAATAGTGCAAGAAGAAGAAGTGGAATAAGAAGAAGAATAATAAGAAGAATGGATTGGTGATATCGAGGATATGATAATTAGTAAGTAGAATATTATCATGAGAAGTAGACTCCTTCTGAGAAGTTATCAATCCGAACTTATGAAGTCAAGTCTTAAAAACTTGATACCCCAAGAAAAGATGAGAAGGGTGAGGAAGAAGTAAATAAATTGTCTGAAGAAGAAAGTAACAATCATTATTTCATACAGCTAGAGGGTGTGGAGGTAGGAGCTAAGAAGGAAGAATTTGATGATGATAAGATTTTTCAGCTATCAGATAGTGAACACGAATCACCTAAACTAGAGGAAATCATTTCATGAATAGATAAGGGAAAACAGGTGATGGTTGATACTCCTACCAAGTCCTTGGTCAGTAAGAAAGATATTGGTGCTTCATCAAAGAGGAATGTTAATGTGCTTGAAAAGGAATCATCATCAACAAAGCATTAGAATTCAGAATCATAATCTCTTGGCCGTGACTTTGTTGTTTAGTCTTTGAAGAATCCGGTAGGCACTATTCCGTTATTTCTAATAATAGATTCAATATGTCAAAGGCTTCATCATTCCTTAAATCAGAAAACAGATTCAGTATCCATGGTGATGGATAAGGGTGTCAAACTTGAGGTCGATTTCAAAACTTTTTTCATTAATTATGTATCCCATAAGAGATATTGAAAGAATATAACTAGTTGGTCAAGGAAAACTGTTGAAGAGATCAGAATTATCGATGATTTTCAAGATAATGCCAATGATGATTTTGAAACTGAAGATGTTAAGTTCAAAGATCTCACCAAGTCTGTTGAAGAAAAGATATATCTTAAAGAAACTACTCGGAAGCAAGAAGTGAAAGATCTGAATGGGAAATTGTATTCAGTTGCTCAGAGTTGGAAGAGTGAAAGGGATCTTAGAATCGAACTTGAGGAAAAACTTTCTAAACAAGAAGAAGCCTTGAAGGCTTAGTCTGATATGATTAAGGATCAGGAAGAAAAAACTGAAGCCTTAGAAAAGAAAAATTAAGATCAAGATCACCTACTCAAGCGCATGGAAGATGATCACAAGGATATCAAGTAACTCAAGACTATTGTAAAGAAGCTATTGTCTAAGGAGAAATAAGGATCATCTTTCTCAAATCTGATCTTTTGTTGTATTTCCCTATTTTACAAATTCTTTCAAATATTAATGAAATTTTTGTTGCACTTTATATTTTTGGTTGTTTAGTACTAATATTTCAGGTTCCATATTTTCTTTTCCATTCCCTTTATTCCTTTTTGAAAATCACAAAGGGGGAGAAAGGAATTTCAAAAAAGAATACTAAGTAAAGAAGAAATTTTCCTAAGTAAGGGGGAGTTCATCTAAGGGAAAGTTTTTATCATGAAGATTTTCGTATGCAAGAAAATGTAAAATCTCATTCAGGAAATCAAGAATACGATCATTAGGGATTTCAAAGCCTAAAGTGGAGTTATTAGTATTCATTATGATCCATAAGTAATGGGAGATAATTTTTTATTTTCAAGTCCATAAAATTTATAAGTCCTTAGATTATTTTTAGTAAGGATGTTTGTGCATTCCAAAAAGGGGGAGATTGTTGAGTCAATAAGGTTTCCTTATAACTTTTCCATTCCTTTATGTTTTGAAAATCAAAAACACTCTATCTCAAGGTAAATTTTATTTCCCTAAAGTTTTTTCTTAATAAGGAAAATTTTCCTTCCCCAAGGAAATTTTCCCCTATCTTTGTTTTCATTTTTCATAATTTAGTTTCACAAAATCTAACTCCTTTTATGTCTAAATGTAAAATTTGGTTTCATTTATAAAACCTCGCAATTCTATAAATACTTAGATATAAAGAATTCTGTTTTTAGGTACTGAATTCAGATTCCGAATTCTTTGAAATTCAGATTCAAAATTCTCTAAAATCTAGATTCTAAATTATCTGAAATTCAGATTTTGAATTCACTGAAATTCAGATTCCAAATTCTCTAAAATTCATATTCCGAATTCTCTGAAATTTAGATTCTAAATTCTTTGAAATTCAGATTATGAATTCTCTGAAATTTAGATTCCAAATTCTATGAAATTCAGATTCTGAATTCTCTGAAATTCAGATTCTAAATTCTCTAAAATTCAGATTCCTAATTCTTTGAAATTCAGATTCCGAATTCCTTATAATTCCGGTTCCGAATTCCTTCTAATTCAGGTTCCAAATTCCTCAGAATTCAGGTTCTAAATTCCTCAGAATTCAGGTTTCGAATTCCTCAGAATTCAGGTTTTGAATTCCTTAGAATTCAGACTCTGAAATCCATATAATTATGATTCCAAATTCCTTGAAAAACAGAATCTGAATATCCATGTAACATACACGCCGAACATTTATTCTTCCCTAGACTCCGAAAAATAGATTTTTTTTAGAAACCATATTTTACTTACTCATGTTATAGTTATGAAACGATGTCATGCATTCTATTTCTAACTAACCATTGTTTGAGTGACATGTATACAGGTCCCTCAGAGATTCAAGGAATAATATGACCATTGGAGGAGGGAGCTGACCGTTGGGAAAATTCCTATAAATAGGAGCTCATTTTAATGAGATCACAACATTACTTTTGAAAAAATTTGATAACTCTATACACCACATGTTGTTGAAGTGATTTCTAGAGAATGAGATACCCTCATGCTTTGTGCATACTGAACATCTTGTTCATCTTGCTTCGTGGGAATCTGATTGTTGTGTACAATCGAGGGCTTCCGGGGATAGGAAGACAGAGGTATCGACTACCTTAAAGTTTGAGGACTTCCTTGATAAGGAAGACAAAGGTTCCGACTACCATGAAGTTCAGGGGCTTGCGGGGATAGCAAGGCAAACTCTGATATTCCTATCAAGGTCTTACCCAGGTGTGGGTAAGATAAATTTTCTTGAAAGTATAAATCAATGGACCTTTATCCAAGGTTGTTGGATACCCTAATCATTGGGTTAAAAGATTCTATAATTGTTATTTGTATTTTTTCAAAAAAAAACTCCGCTGCATTTTGATTATTAGGGAAAGTATAACTATCTTATTCTTTTGTATACTTGTATACTCTGATTGGTAAGATTCTATACACTTTAAGGTAGAATCTTTATCCTTGTAAACTTCTCATAAGTTTCGTTTCCAGAACTATATTTATGGAATCTATAAAGTTTGTAGAACTAAGAGGTTTTGTGAATTTACCTTGTTTAACATTGTTAAATATAGTTTTCCTTATGGTTAAAAAATGAAAGTTTTATACCAACTTTAAAGGTTCTAAACGAGTTTTTAAAGTATATAATTCACCCTCCTCTTGTATATTGAGCATCTACATCATTATTTAGATCCTATAGTGTGTACAGTTCATCAAGGAAGATCATAAGGTTATTTACATAGAAACTGAATAATTTCATAGATATGATGTCAAACATGGTGTCACACTATGATATGGTTTTGAGAAATACACATAGAAGGAGCTACAAGGTGACACACAGTGGCCTATGGTGATTGCATTGCGCACTAAAAAAGTTGATCATAGTAGGGAACACCATAGGTATAGAAGCACACCACACCCATTCTCCCAATGCTAGTGTTAAAAAATTTATATATTTTTCTCTAAATAAATTATTTATCAAAAATGAAAAATATATTGTCCTTAATTTTCCAAGGAACTTTTCGGTCTAGAGATCTGAGGAATAAAAGAAAACTTTAAAAACCTATCTTACTTAAATATAAATTTTTTAGAATCTAAATAACTCTAGAACAACTTTGGATCCTCTCTTTATAAATCAATTTATTTAATACTTTTCACTAGAATAAATCCTACTCATCTAAAAGCCCTATGACAAACATTTTAAAACCTAGGGTGATGAAAAGGATTATTAAGGGGTTTTTAAAAAATAAAACTCATTAGACATTAAAATACATGAAAAAACATTAAAAATAATTTCATTGAGATAAAAAGAAACATTGATTTCAATAAAATACCTTTTAAAAAAGAAATGCATTTTGATGCTTTTGAAAACATATCTCATAATAAATCCAATGGTTTACATAAAACACTATGTAAAAATAAAAAACAAAACCATTATATGGATTGGAACTTTGAAGGATATAGAGGGTCTACATATCACATGATGTACACTTTCTGTTAGTAATTGGGTTAACTACCCATTTCTCATCTATTTACAAATTATCAGTGTCATTTTTATAAAAAAGGTATACATTTCCCATTTTTTTCAATGTGGTTTTCCATCAAATCCTTTTTCATAAATCATTATCCATTTACATATTTATAGGAAAAACTGATGGATATATATAAATATATATATATATACATACTTCAAAAAATACAGGAAACTAAAATAAATTTTAGAAATGAGTAATGGTTTCCAAAATATACATGGAACGTCGATTAGAAAAGGAAATAATGTGTAGTCATAAAATACTTCATTCACTAATAGCATCCATGAAAAGAGCTGATTTTTGAAAAAAATTACTTTCAGAATAAAATATGATTTAATACATCTATTTTTCTACATAAAATGATAAATATGAAAAATAGTTACCCATAAAATATTGATTTTAAACTCTTTAAAACAAACATTAAAATTAGAACATCTTAAAAAATCCCCTTAAGAGGGATTTTTAGTTTTAAAATATAAATAATTAAAAAAAATTCACATAATATGATGAATTTTGAAATTACGGTTTCCTTTTTTATATGAAAACTTATTTCACATAAAATAATTACATTGAAAGAGGATTCCCCTTAAATCAAGTGTTTAAGTGATTTTTTTAAAATAATGTCACCTAAAAAGATAATTTTTAAAAACTAACTTTTCTTTTCAAAACATAACCTCCTTACAAAATTATAAAACATACATTTTATATAAAAAAATGTTAATTTCAAAGTGATTCAACCTTAACTGTTATTGATAACCAAATCTAAATAGACTTTTATGTAGAACTCCATCCAACCAAATGTATTTTCTAAAACCTGAATCCCCTCCTCGCTGCATCACTATATCTCTCTCAAATTTTTTTAGCTATGGAAACTTATATTCTTTTAACAAGACTTCATTGGGTGAGTTTCCAAGATTGAAAAAAGTCCCCTTGGAACCCATTTATTTTATCTCTTGAATTATATATTTCTTCACTTATTTGTAAACATAATGTTTTGTTGGGACATTTTAACAGTACATGCCTTGCAATATTATCCAAGCATTTGTATATATGAGTGGTTCTAAAAATAAAAACTTGTAAACATTTAGGTAACCTACTATTGACCTAGAAATATGCAGGAGGAAATTGATGAGCCACTTCTTGTCCATAGTGTTTCATCTCATCCCATAATTTCACACCACCTTAACATACATATATCTTTAAAAAATTATCCAACCTTCTTTTAGATTTTGTTTTCAAGATTTCAAGAAGCTATGAAGTCTTAATAGTTCATATATATATATATAGTATGAAATTTAATGTTGCTTCAGTGCATGATATGGATGAAGATGACAACCCCCCCTGAACAGGTTGCACCGACATGCATTGTTATACCGAACACACAACCCACTCAACATCATCAATAATATTGTCCATCATCGTGCGTGTATAGTGTTGAAGAACCTATAAACCTACACCTTTTTCCACATCGATGTTGCCTGTAGAACCCATATCTAGTTAGAGATGATGCTCTCCCTTTCCTACATCGCATAGTTCTGTCATCACCATCCCGTGAGAACAGTGTCGCTAGCATATATCATTGCCTTTGTAAGATATGTCTATTGATGAGGTTGGATATAGATATTATAAAATCCCTAGGGGTGTGTCTTACTTCATGATGGGGGGAAGAGGATGAAGACATCATTTTTTACATATTTGTTTTGTTATTTTTTGAAAAAAAGAAGGATTTGATTAAAGAATCGAAAGATCTGAGAGAACAAGAGACAACATCTATGAAGTCAAGTCATTAAGCCAAGTATGAGAAATGCCATAAAGGCCTCGAGTTTCTAAGAAATAAGTTGTTTTATTCCCCTCTATTTTAACAAAGGAGAAAGAGCAAGCCGTGAAGCTGTGAAGCAGCGACCAAATCATCAAAATCATAAGACCAAAAGATTAGAGTCCCCTATCTGACACATGAATAACATCGATAACCATGAGACGGTATGATTTGATGATGATGGATTTCTAGTCTCTTTCAAGAGAAAATAATAATCCAATGTAAATTGCATGGGCTTCATTCAGTGAAGGGTCCCAAATGGTATTGAGATACTCATGTCTAGACACGAAAATCTACCCAAAAGAACCACATAGCAAAATTCCAAAACTAGTAGTTCCATTTCTAAGGAGAGAATCATCCGGGTTGATCTTTAGGACTCTGATAGGTGGAGGGTTCCATGAGCATACAATAGGACTGGATCATAAGGAAAAAAATTGGGAAAAATATTTTAAATGGGTTTTTAATTTTTTTTTTACAAGAGGGATAGGGTTAGCAGTTTTTTTTAAAACGGGTATGGAGATGCGTCAACCCCATTGACGCATTTGCCCTCGGCAAGAAGAGTGTACGAGGTTGACGCATCTTATATAAGGTTTCTGAAGGAAGAGTGAACCCCGTTCACTCTTCCTACCGATTTTTTTAATAAATAAATATTAATATATATGTATATATAATTAAATATTAATATAATATTAATTTAAAAAATAAATATTAATAAATACTAATTAAATATAAATAAATATTAATTAAAAATCATCAATATTAATAAAATGTCAATAAAATCTTAATTAAATATTTATTAATATTTTAAAAATATTAAAAAAATATTAAAAAACATTAAAAAAATATTAATAAACATTTAATAAATATTCATAAATGTTCATAATACATATAAATATTAATAAATATTGATTAAATATTAAATAAATATTAATAATTACTAATGGATATATAAAAATGTAAATAAATATTAATAAATAAAAATAAGTAATAATAAAATACTGATAAATATTAATTAAATATTCACAAATATTTATAAATATTTAAAATTATTAATAATTATTCATAAATATTAAAAATATTAATAAATATTAGTATTTATTTAAAAATATTAATAAATATTCAATAAATATTCATAAATATTAATTAATTTTTTATAAATATTAATAATATTAATAAATATTAATCAAATATTCACAAAAAGTAATAAAACATAATTAGATATTCATAAATACTGATAAATATTAATTAAATATAAATAAATATTAATTAAATATTTTTATATATAAATAAAATACTAACAAATATTAATAAATAGTATTGAAATAATTTTTAATATTTATAAATATTAATTAAAAATTAATAAATACTAATAAATACTAATTAAATAGAAATAAATATTAATTAAATATTCATCAATATTAATAAAATGTCAGTACAATCTTAATTAAACATTTATTAATATTAAAAAAATATTAAAAAATATTAATATACATTTAATAAATATTCATAAATATTCATCATACAAATAAATGTTAATATATATAGATTAAATATAAAATAAATATTAATAAATACTAATGGATATTAACAAATGTAAATAAATATTAATAAACATAAATAAGTAATAATAAAATAATAATAAATATTAATTAAAAATTCACAAATAATTATAAATATTGACAATTATTAATAATTATTCCTAAATACTAAAAATATTAATAAATATTAGTATTTATAAAATAATATTCATAAATATTAATTGATGTAGAATAAATATAAATGATATTAACAAATATTAACAAATTTTAATAAATATTAAATAAATATTTTCAAATATTTATAAATATTGACAATTATTAATAATTATTCATAAATACTAAAAATATTCATAAATATTGGAATTTATTAAAAAATATTAATAAATATTAAATAAATATTCATAAATTTTAATAAATATTAATAATATTAAAAAATATTAAAAAATTCTAACTATTAATAATACTGATAAAAATTAAAAAATATTAATAAATATTAATTAAATATTCATAAAAATAATTAAATATTAAAATTTATTAAAATTTATTGATATTTAGTTATCATTTATTAGTATTTATGAAAATTTATTTAATATTTAGTAATATTTATTAGTATTTATAAATTTTTAATTAATATTTATAATATTTATAAATATTAAAATTTATTTCAATGCTATTTATTAATATTTTTAGTATTTTATTTATATCTAAGAATATTTAATCAATATGTATGAATATTTATTTATATTTATTGATATTTATTGAAATTTATTGATATTTAATAAATATTTATTAGTATTTATGAATACTTAATTATATTTTATTACTTTTTGTGAATATTTGATTAATATTTATTAATATTATTAATATTTATAAAAAATTAATTAATATTTATGAATATTTATTCAGATTTTTTAAGAAATGCTAATATTTTTTAACATTTTTAGAATTTATGAATAATTATGAATAATTATCAATATTTATAATTATTTGTGAATATTTAATTAATATTTATCCGTACTTTATTATTAATTATTTTTATTTATTAATATTTATTTAAATTTTTTATATCCATTAGTATTTATTAATATTATTTAATATTTAATCTATATTTATTAATATTTATTTTTATTATGAATATTTATGAATATTTATGAATATTTATTAAACTACGAACCCTATGCCTTATGCAAAAAAAAATTAAAATTAAAAAACCCATTGAAAATATTTTTCCAAAATTTTGGGTTTCCCCTTGGTTCCACGATTCTAACCACGAACACGCCCGGTCCACCCAAAAAAGAGTGAGGTCGTGAAGTCAGTTTAAAAACACGATCATTCCTTGTCACCCAAATGATCCACGCAACGGTGAATTGGGAAGACATAGTCTGCACTGGGAGAGAGGAAGGCCAAAGAAGAATAAGATCAAGGAGATCAGGTGCTGAGGAAACGTGGTAATCCACATTTGAATTCCAAGAGTTCCAGATAGCCCAAGCTCTAGGGCATTGAACGATCACATGAAAAGGGGATTCAGGAGTAGCCAAACAAAGAGGGCATAAATCATCCCCAGCTGCATGATGGTGCAACAAGAATTTCATATGTAGGGGAGGATTCTGCAGCATACCTTCCACCAAAAATATATGACTTTGGGAGAACCTCTAGGCACCAAAGGCCTTTCTAGATGAATTCTCCCACTGGGTTATGGAGTCTGTGAGCCAAAGAATAACTAGATCTAACAGAAAAAATGCCCGAACTTTATTTACACAAGTAAATATGTCCTTCCCCGTATCTTTCAAACAGGGAATACTCAGAATGAGTTTTCTATATCTATCATTAAACCATCTCTCAAGCTTCTTATAGCACCAGTTATTACCTGTATCATTGAAAAGGAAATCATCCCTAGCTTCCTCAAACCCAAGGACTGCAGGTGAAGTTTCCATTCACCCATCATCATCATAAAGACAAGGATCCTTCCAGATTCTGACTTTGGAACCATTACCGATCCTCCATCCTATCCCATAAAGAAGAAAAGAATGTGATCCCCAAATGTTATATATTTTATATATTTTATTCAAAATATGTTATTGTTATAATTTTATTCAAATTATTTATTTAAATAAATAGAGTGTTTTTTAAAATTTGAACTGGTGTGTCTCTCACCAATAATTGTGTCTTTTCGATTAAACCAATGTGTTATTTGATTAAATAGTGAGATCGAAGCGGTGTGTCCCCCACTAAGAGTTTTCTTATTTCATTCGAACCAATGTGTTCTTTGACCAAACCGGTGAAATTCGCACCATTTCTAATCTATAAATAAGTGATGATGAGATCGCTTATGGATTAATTAATTTCAATCCTAGAAATTCTCCAGAGTTCTCCCAACATCGTTGCAGCGGGGAAATCAGAAATTGGTGTTCAATTTTCCCCAAACCTTGGTGAAATCCTCAAGGGATACTTCCACCGAGAACCCTACACCATCGACATGGGGGTGGAACAACCCATTTTGGAAAGTGAATTCAATTCACGCATCAAGGTTCTATCCGTCTTTCTTTCCTACAAACTTATTTTTCTAACAATAAAAAGGGTTTGATGCGGCAGAACCTAGAAGATAGATTCTGAATCTTCCTCCCATACCTGATGAGCCCATTTTCAAATGTCGACGTCACACCCATTGACATGACTCAAGTCAAGCACATTCGAGAAATGAGGAAGAAACATGAAGATGATCAAGTCTTGTGTCAAGAACACATTCTCAATACTTTATCAAATTGTCTCTACGACTACTTCCGCCAAATGAAGACCGCTCGAGAGATTTGGGAAGCACTCAAATTCAAGTATAAATCAGCAGAAGAAGGTACCAATAAATCACACTTTAGTAGAAAGGGTAAACTGCATGATTAATAAATCTAAGTTGGCATTAACAATTATATTAGATCTTAAATCCATAATTTTATATGCTTTGCTATTTTCTGCATATCCAACAAAAACACCCAAGAACCCTACACCATCAACGTGGGGGTGGATAAAACCCTTTTGGATAGTGAATTCAATTCATGCATCAAGGTTCGATCCATCTTCTTTTCCTGCCAACTTATTTTTCAAACAATCAAAAGGGTTTGATGAGGAAGAACCTCAAAGATAGATTTTGAATATTCCTCCCATACCCGATGAGCCTGTTTTCAAATGTTGATGGCACACCCATTGACATGACTCAAGTCGAGAACATTCGAGAAATGATGAAGAAATGTGAATATTATGAAGTCTTATGTCGAGAACACATTCTCAATACTTTATCAAATCATCTCTATGACTACTTCCGTCAAATGAAGACCGCTCGAGAGATTTGGGATGCACTCAAATTCAAGTATAATGCAGAGGAAGAAGGTAACAATAAATCACACTTTAGTAGAAATGGTAAACTGCATGATTAATAAATATAAGTTGCCATTAAATTTATGGGGCGAAACATTATTGGTTGCATGTCATATTCATAATAGGATTGCATCTAGGAAAACTAAGTTACCCCCTTATGAAATTTGGAGAGGAAGAAGACCTAAACTTTCTTATTTCAAAGTGTGGGGGTGTTTAGCATATTATAGAGTTTCTGATCCTAAAAGATCTAAAATTGGTCCTAGAGCAATTAAAGGTGTTTTTTTTTGGATATGCAAAAAATAGAAAATCATATAGAATTATGGATTTAGGAGCTAATATAATTGTTAAATCGATAGATGTTGAGTTTTTTTTAAAATAAATTTTATAAAGATGATGTGGATGAAGTGATTCCTCATATCCCTATCTCATGTACTCCATCTAGTTCAAATATAATAGTTGTGAATTATGATGATTCTCAAGTTGAACCTAAATGGAGTACAAGATTTAGGAAGGAAAAACATCTACATCCAGATTTTATTTATCCTGATTCCATAAATTTTCTTGTTAAAGGAGATCAAAATAATCATCTTCTGAATAAGTATCCTATAGTTTTGACTATAGAAGATGAACCAAAGACTTATAAAGAGGCCATGTCTTCTAGAGATGTTGTTTTTTGGAAGGAATCAATTAGTTATGAAATGGTTTCTATTATAGGGAATAATACATGGGTTATTATGGATTTACCAAGAGGTTCAAACAAGCTCCGAAGCAATGGCATGAGAAATTCGATTCTATTATTTTATCTAATGGTTTTTCTCATAATAATGCAGATAAATGTGTTTATTCAAAGTTTAAAAAATAATATGGAGTTATTGTGTGTTTATATGTGGATGATATGTTAATTTTTTGGGACCAATATGATTGGTATAGTCAAGACAAAGAATTACTTATCTTCTATGTTTAAAATGAAGGATCTTGGAATAGTTAATACTATTCTAGGCATTAAAGTTAGAAAACGTAGTGGGGTTATTCTTTAAGTCAGTATCATTACATAGAAAAAATGTTAAATAAATTTCATTATCTTGGTTTCAAGGATTTCAATACTCCATCTGATTCTAGTGTTAAACTTTTTATAAATACAGGTAGAGCTATAGCATAACTTGAATATGCTAGTGTAATTGGTTCTTTAATATATGTGATGCATTGCACTAGACCTGATATTGCTTTTTAGGTTTGTAAAATGAGTAGATATACTAGTAATCCTAGTGTGGATCATTGGAGATGTATAACGAGAATTTTTGGATACTTAAAAAAACCAAAGATTTATGTTTATACTATAATGATTATTTGTATGTATTAGAAGGATACACTGATGCAAGTTGGATTACTAGTATTGGTGATAACCAATCCACTTATGGATGGTTGTTTACTCTTGGAGGTTGTGTTGTTTCTTGGGCGAGCAAGAAACAAACATGCATTTCACATTCGACCATGGAGTCGGAGTTTATCGCCTTAGCGGCACATGGAAAGGAAGCTGAATGGATTAAGAATCTATTATTGGATATTAGATTATGGCCTAGTATGATTCCTCCTATATATATCTGTTGTGATAGTTTAGCAAAATTATCAAGGGCATATAGTTGCATGTACAATGGAAAGTCTAGACATATAAGTTTGAGACACGATTATGTGAGACAATTGTTACAAGATGGTACCATAACAATTTTTTATGTGAGATCGTGTAAAAACCTTGCGGATCCATTTACAAAATCTCTGCCGAGAGAGGTTATTCATGCAACTAATAAAGATATGGGGTTAAAACCCATAGAATAAATCATTTCAGTAATGGAAACCCAACACTTTATTTAAGTAGATCCTAATCAAAGTGTTTAATGGGTAAAAACAAGTTACGAAGATGATTGTTGATATTCATAATTATAACCCCAATTTTTGGTGTTAATATTGTCCGTTATGAAAAGAGGTTGAGTTTTAAACTCTTAACAAAATATTAAGACTCAATGATTTATGTTCTATTATAACAGAAGCACATTGTAATATTTTGCCTATGTGAACTTAGAAGTGGTTCCGCTTCTTACAAGAGTTAATGGGTTTACTCCTTAGAGAGTTCATGAAAAGGATATAAGCACGTGGCCTTAAAAGTGCTAAAAAATGATATATTGGATGAAATTTCATTATATGTATGATTTCTCTAGTTTATCATAAAGGTTAATAATTTTAATGTTTTGACAACTTATAAATCTGATAAACTTTGAGATATTGATACTAAGTAGAGGTTTAAATTGAAATATACCTTTATTATGTATAATGAATCACCTGTGATCTGGAGAATTAATATTTATGAATAAAAGTGGGGGATTGTTATATATTTTATATATTTTATTCAAAATATGTTATTGTTATAATTTTATTCAAATTATTTATTAAAATAAATAGAGTGTTTTTTCAAATTTGAACTGGTGTGTCTCTCACCAAGAGTTGTGTATGTTCTGTTGAACTAATGTGTTCTTTGATCAAATGGTGAGATCGAAGCGGTGTGTCCCTCACCAAGAGTCGTCTTGTTTCAGTCGAACCAATGTGTTCTTTTACTGAACCGGTGAAATTTGCACCATTTATAATCTATAAATAAGCGATGATGAGATCGATTATGGATTAATTAATTCCAATCCTAGAAATTCTCTAGAGTTCTCCCAACATCATTGCAGTGGGGAAATCGGAAATTGGTGTTCGATTTTCCCCAAACCTTGGTGAAATCCTCGAGGGATACTTCCACCGATAACCCTACACCATCGATGTGGGGGTGGATAAACCATTTTAGACAGTGAATTTAATTCACGCATCAAGGTTCTATCAGTATTCTTTTCCTGCCAACTTAATTTTCTAACACCAAATGCATCTCCAAAGGAAGCTAGGACAATGGCCCAAGGATGAGCCTCAGAAATCAGAGTGGGGGAAATATTTTTCTTTCAGAATTCATGCCCAAAGAGTTTCTAGGTGAAGCATAAGATACCAACCTTGTTCATCCAAGAGGGCATCGTTAAAATTGATAAGGTCCCAGAAGCTCATTCCCACACCAGATTTTAGCATACAGAGATTATTCCACGCAATCCAATTGATTTTTCTTTTCCCTTTATTTTTTTCCCCACCAAAAGTTATCAATACAGGAATGAATTTGGCTAATAATAGAAACCAGGAGTTTGAAGAGGGACATGACATAGCTAGGGATTGATTGAATCACAGATTTAATGAGTGTCTCCTTTCCTTCTTTAGAGATCCCCTTAAGAGTCCATCCCTGAATCTTTTTTTCCACCCTGTCCCAAATACCCGAAAAACATATTTTTGGATCAACCAAAAATCATTAGGATACCTAGATATTTTTTGTGTTTTAAAACCACCTGGATACTCAAGAGATGATTAAGATCCTCTTTCTGAGTCAGCTAAACACTAGAGCTGAAGAAAATTTCAGATTTCTCCAAATTGATAGATTGCCCAGATTCCCTCTCATAATGGTGGATAAGATAGCAGATTGAAATACATTCTTCCTGGATATCTCTTGAGAATATAATACTGTCATCATAAAAAATGAGATAAGACAAGTGGGGGTCTTTGATGACATACCTTTTCCCCATATACAGTATTGTTCCTTGCAGCCTCTAAAATAAGATTAGAGAAAATATCAGCAAAAAAATAAAGTGGAATGGGGAGAGTGGGTCCCCTAGGTAAAGGCCACTATAGGTAGAGATGATCTAGGATATCCCCCCATTTATATTAATTCTAAAGTAAGCTTTCATGATGCATTTCATGATAATCTTAAGCAATTTCGAACAAAAATCCATTTTTTCAAAAAAAGCGAAAAAAAGGCCATTCCACCCTGTCGTAAGCCTTTTTCATATCACGTTTCCACACCATAATTCCTCTATTTTCAATAGAATGGGTCTTCATGGAATGTAAAATATCATGCGTGATAATGGAGTTATCAGTAATAAGCCTTTCAGAGATAAAAGCACTTTGGTTTTTGGAGATGATAAAAGGAATCCAAGCACGTAAGTGGTTCACCAGAATCTTAGAGAAAATTTTATAGACAACGTTGCATTAGAAAATGGGCCTAAAATGCAATGCCTGGAGGGGTTTTTTGATTTTTGGTATGGGAGTGATGATAGTTTCATTCAGATAGTAAAATTCATATTTCCCTTCCCAAAGATTCTTCATAAGGGTCAAAATATCAAGTCCAATGAGGTTCCAATATTTTTTTAAAAAAAGAGAGAGCATGAAATCCATCCTGGAAAAGAGATTTAGTCGAGTGAATTTGATTAATAACCCTCCATATTTTCTCACCAGAAAGGTCACATACCAACTGATGATTCATTGCATCAGTTGTCACTGGATTGATATAGGATACAATTTCATTTGAGATAGAAGAGTCACCTGTTGTGTACAACTTATGGATAAAGGAGGTGATAACATTGTGGATCTCTACCTCATTGGATGCCAACCTATCATCCGGATAACAAATATTAGTGATATTATTCTTGCACCACCTCGCCAAGGCTCTTTGATGAAAGTAAGAGGTGTTGGAGTCACATTATTTGATGTGAATGTCATGCGCGCACGCTGCCCAAAAGATTTCCTTAGTACACAGATCAGCATCCAGATCTTCCTCTAAATAAGAAATTCTGGAAATAGTTTCATCTAAGGTGGGATGAGAGTAAAGGGATCTCATCCTTATATCAATATTATCTCATGTAGTATCAGGTTGGCGATATTTTAAGTTGCTCCATTTTTTCAAATTGGTTTCCACCTGATGTAGCTAACTTCTTAAATCTGAGTCTCCCACTTTCCAATAGGTTTGAATCACCTCCTCGCATTATTTATCCTTGAACCAAAAGCTTTTGAATCTGAAGTGTCACATAAAAACCTATTTCCTATGGCCATGAGAAGTATCTAAGAGAATTGGACAGTGGTCGGAAGTGGCGGGCTCCAAGTGGGAAACCTGGAAATATATGAAGAGGTTGGTCTACTCACCCAAGGCCATGAATCTACCAAGGTGCTCTGCAATATAGGTGTTTTATGAGGTCCCTCAGAACCATGTGAAAGGAGTACCACAGTACCCCAAATCAGTGAGATTTTCCAACTGAACAGCTTTCTAGAAATCAAGCATTTGGGATAAGGGTCTGTGAGCACTACCTTTCTTCTCGAACTGGAACATGATTTTGTTAAAATCCCCTCCAAGAAGGAGAGGACCAGGAAACTTAGTACATAGGGATTTAATAATCCTCTATGACTTCTATTTCTCTCCTTGGGAAGGCCAACCATAAAAGATGATGAAGGTCCAAGTCAGGGTATTAGGTTGGTGAATGGAAGCGGCCACATGGTTGGAGGAGAGTGAAGTAACTCTAACATGCAGATCTTCTCTCCAAAGAAGAAAAAGGCCACCTGAATGACCATTGAGGGAGACTAGAAAGAATCCTTGAAATCCACCTTTTTTTGCAATACCATCCATGTCATTGATTTCAAATATATTTTCATACAGAAAATCCATGTCAGGGCAACTTTTATTGCAATGGAATTGGAGCATTTGAACTGAACATGGGTTGCCAAGACCGTAGTAGTTCCAACATATGATTTTCATGAGGAAGAGTAGAAAAAACAATCATACATAATCCAACCTCAAAGAAGATGGAGGGACACTCACAAAAAGTCTCTTGATCCACTGATGGTCCACATATCAACTGATGAACCGCAGATCCAAAGAAAGAATTTGTTGATGAAGGCATCCGAAAATAAAAAAATCAACTGGACCGAGAATACGTCTGATGATGAACACAAATTTTAATTATTTATGATAAATTTCTTTAATGAAACATATTAAATTATGTATTTAATTATATATTAAAAACATTTATCATTACATTACCCCCCATAAAAAATTAAATCATCACAACTTTAATTATCTATGATAAATTTTACATTCTAGTTAGGTGCAGAACAAGCATATATTTTACAAATTATGAATACTTAGCATTGACAATATGATAATAATAATAATGATAATGATAATAATAATAATGTTGATTTTTACTTCTATATGTTGAGTTGTAATTAAATGAATTATTATGTTTAACTTGTTAATTGATTTTGATTCATTTGTTTGTACTCTTTGCATTTGCATGGTGTGCATGGGGACTGTTCACGTGGTGCATTTCTTTGTTTTCGTATTACTTGTATACCGCTTGTTTTCCTACCTTTTTTTAGCGACATGAATTTTGGACCATTGATCCATCATAATCAAATAGCCCAGTTTGGTTAGGTTTTTTTTTTGCTGGACTTTGATTTGTTGTTCCACTGCCGCTCCAATCAGGTTATGCCACTTGTCCCGTGTGCTGTCCTGGTTTTAGTTACTCGAACCTTCCAACTGATCGCAGCCGTCCCTGCGGAATTGATATCGTGGCTCCTCCTTGTTTTTTAACACACATTGATTGCACCCTCTACACATTGATGCAAAGGGACTCTTTGGGTTTGGGTTTGTCGCCAGTCTAGTTCCGGGAGAGTCCTCTGTGAGCGAAGCTCTGCTCCGACTCTATGAAGAAGAAAGGAAGAAGATCCATGGGGTTGGCGGCCACCCTCACTTCCCTCTACTGCAGTTCATGCCACCTCCTACAGCTGAAGTACTTCTCCGATGGAGACTCAGTGGGGAATCGTCTCAGTTTTGGGTTTTCAGATGATTGCGCTCCAAAAAGGTTTAGTTCTTGACACATCTTCAATCGTAACCAAGATATTGTATATTGTTCTTTGATCTGTAGGTATTTACTTCTTTTCTTCATGTATGCTACTATATCCTACTTGGGTGTGTGCGTTAGTCCGACTAGGAGTGGACGAGGCTGACTCTACATGAAAGGATTGATCACTGCCACCTAGTTCAGCAAGCCTAGCCTCCTCAGATAGTTCTTGTGGTTCTTTCTTTATTATGTTTTCGAGTCTTTAATTGTTTTTCTTTTTTTCCCTTGCTTCTTAATAAAAGTGTTACCCTAGTGGTGTTCTCTCCATACACGTAGGTCTCAAAGGGACTGAAGCATGTTATATCTGTTATTAGTTTACTTTATGCACTTGTTGTTTTATTGTTCTAGTATTCTGTTTGTGAACAATTCTTTATCTGTTTATTTGCTATCACTTGGTTAATAGAATCCATAATATTGATAATCCATCATACGCGACAGTGGGTCTTGGGTATTTAGGGTTTAAGTGTTTAACCCCAACAAGTGGTATCAAAGCCTTATGTAACATTAGTTATGGGTTCTACTAAATTCGATATTGATAAGTTTTATGGTGTAAACGACTTTAATCTCTGAAGAATTAAAATGATAGCCTTGTTAGATCGTAATGACCTAATATATGCCCTTGCCGGTTCTAGGAAGAAAATCACCTCTACTTACCTAGATGGGAAGGTTTTGTTTCCTATGTAGATGTCCCTAAAGAGACCCTTATGAAAGCTCATAGTCTAATACTTTTATCTTTAGGAGACAATGTGTTAGAAGAAGTTGCATATGAGTCATCTGCAGCTGGTATATGGTCTAAACTTGAACCCCTTTATATGACTAAGTCTCTTGTTGGTATATTGTATAAGAAAATGAGATTTTTCACTTTCAAAATGTGCCCTGGAACTGTAGTTAGGGTGCATATTGATGATTTCAATAAAATTATATTAGATCTAGCTAACATAGATATTAAGTTGGATGATGAAGACCAAGCCATTATATTGTTGACATCCTTAGATGATTCCTTTAATTATGTTAAAGACTCTATGATGTATGGAAAAGACATGCGTACTCTTGAAGAAGTTAAACCTTATTTTCCCTCTAAGGACCTTCAAAGGAAGGGCAGTATTACAATTGAGGCTGGGGGTTTAAATGTTAGAGACAAAGGTGATTATAGGGACAGAAGTGAATCTAGAGACCAAAGTGAGTCAAGGGGTAGGAGAAAAGAAAGGGTTAAATCTAAGAAACATAGAAACAAATATAAAAGCAAGGTTATTAAATGTTTCCAAAGTAAACAACCTGGACATATTAAGAGGAACTATCTTAATTGGAAAGGTGACTATAATGATAATACTAATGACTATTCTCTATTAGATGAAAAAAACTTAGACGCTGCTGATGTGTTAAATGTATCTGACATTGTCATCCTTGATGAATGGATCATGGATTCAAGATGTTCATTCCACATGTGTCCTACAAAGGAGTTCTTTACTGAGTTGAGGGAAATTAAATCTAGAGAGGTTTTTCTAGGGAATAACAGGAGTTGCCTCCTCATGGGAATAGGTTATATTTTGTTAGAACTTCATGATGGAACTGTCAAATCTCTTGAGGAAGTTAGGTGGGTAATCGAATTAAAAAGAAACCTAATATCCCTAGGAATCCTTGAACAGAAAGGTTATAGATTCAATTTAGGTTCTGGAAGTCTTAAAGTTACCCGAGGATCCCTCATAGTTATAAAAGGAACCCTTTGTAATGGTTTGTATGTGTTAGATGGTAAGGTCCATAGAAGTCAGTTGAATACCTCTTCTAGATCAAAACTTGATTCCACCACTTTGTGGCATAGGAGACTAGGTCACATTAGTGCCAAGGGTCTAAGTGAACTAAAAAAATAGGGCCTTCTAAGTAATGTTACTCTTAACAACATACCGTTTTGTGAGGACTGTGTATATGGGAAGTCCAGAATATTTAGTTTCAGTAGGTCTATGTATAAAGCTATAAAATCCCTTGAATGTGTACATTCTGATTTGTGGGGTCCTTCTAGTGTTACCTCCTATGGTGGAGGCTTATACTTTATGACTTTTATTGACAATTTCTCTAGGAGATTCTGGATTTATATACTCAAACATGAGTCTGATACCTTTCAGACATTTAAAAAATGGAAATTTGGAGTGGAGAGTGAGAGTAATATAAAACTTAAGGCTCTAAGGACTAATAATGGTTTAGAGTATCTATCCATAGAATTCATTGAATTTTTTGAATATGAGGGAATAAAAAGATATCAGATTGTTGTAGAAACCCCATATCAGAATGGGTTAGAATGAATATGACTATTCTTGAGAGGGTGAGGTGTATGCAATCCCACTCAAAACTCCCCAAGTCCTTTTGGGCCAAGGCTACTTCGAAAGCAGTGTACCTCATTAACTATTTCCCATCTTCTGCCAACTCCTTTAAGACACTTGAATAACTCTAGAAAGGTTCACCCCTGAGTCTAACACACCTTAGGATTTTTAGATCTGTAGAATAGAAAATCTCATATCCACAAGGTGAGGTGGAGGCCGTCTTTTATAGATTGAAAATACGAAATACATAAAGGGGTATTCCGATGTGGGACTCGGAAATACCCGGAATAATAAAAACAGGGTTCAACACTCTCCCTCAAGCTGTACATTCCCATCTTGGAACACGAGTCCCACAAAAAAAAAGATAACATCAAAGAAATACCAGACACACTCCCCCTCAAGCTGGGTCGCAAATGTTGTGGATGCCCAGATTGGAACTGAGCGAGGCGAGGCAAGCCCCTAGGAGGCCTTTGGTGAAGATGTCAGTAAGTTGTTCCATCATCAGGATTTGGATAAAGATTACATGATCGTGCTCCAGGTGGTGGTGAAGAAATTGGTATTCCACCTCAATATGCTTTGTGCGTTCATGGAAGATGGGATTTGAAGCAATCTTGGTGGTTGTATGATTATCACACCAGATGTGAGTAGATATATACAGAGGAAAACCAAGATCCTAGAGGATATATAGAATCCAAATGATCTCTGAAGTGATGGTGTTCTTGGCTCGGTACTCAGACTTCGCACTGGAGAGGGAGACGACAGTCTGTTTCTTGCTACGCCAGGAGATGAGGTTTCCTGCCAAGAACACGGCAAACCCAGAAGTAGATTTCTGGGTAGCAGGTCAACCATCATAATCAGCATCACAGAAGGCCTCAATATTCATATGAGCATGTTGGGAGTAGCGAAGACCACATTCAGGATCTCATTTGATGTATTTGGCGATGCAGAGGACAACATCCCACTAAGAGGTGGTCGGATGCTCCATGAATTGACTCATTTTTTCAACAGCGCAGACAATGTATGAATGAGTCATGGTGAGATAATTGAGTTTTTCCACCATTCGATGGTACCACTTTGGGTGTGAATACAGTTCTGATGAGTCATAGAGAGACTGTTCCCCAGGCTCCAGAGGAGTGTCTACAGCAGTGGTCTGTGTCAGTACAACATCCTGTAGAATATCCAACGCATATTTCCTTTGGTAGAAGAAGATGGTGTCCAGAGAATAAGAGACCTTGATGCCTAGGAAGTATGTGAGAGGGATGAGATCCTTAGTGTGTGGAAGTGTTGGTGAAGATTCCCCTTGAGTTTGGTGATTCCATTAGAGTCGCTGCTGGTGATGATGATATCATCCACATAAAAGACCAACAGGATGTAACCAGCGGATGTCATCCTGTAGAAAACTGTGTGGTACTTCATGATGTGAGAGCCCAAAATCAGTGATGACAGTGTTGAATCGGCCAAACCAAGCATGAGGAGACTGCTTGAGGTCGTAAAGAGAGCGGCGAAGTCGACAGACTTGAGACTCGATGCCGAAGGCACAAAATACGGGGGGGGGGGGGGGGGGGGGGCTGCTGCAGATAAACCTCTTCCTCAAGAAATCCATGGAGGAAGGAATTCTTGACATCTAGTTGATGAAGAGTCCAATGATGATGGGCGGCCAGAGAGATGAATAATCGAACGGAAACCATCTTGGCAACTGGAGAGAAGGTATCAAAATAGTCAATACCATAAGTTTGCGCGAAGACCTTTGCCACAAGGTGGGATTTGAGTCGATGGATAGTGTCATCGAGATTTAGCCTGACTGTGTAAATAAATTTACTACCAACCACCTTTTTTTCTGCTGGAAGGGGGACAAGATCCCAAGTATGGATTTCTTCCAGAGCCTAGAATTCATCCCGCATTGCTGCTAGCCACCCCATGTGATATTTTGCATCACCAACTGTGCGTGGAATAGATATTGTCTCCAGAGCTAACAGAACCTTGTATGAAGATACAAATAGAGGAGTACACTAGAAAGATCGAGTACCTTTCCGTAGTGCAATGGGAAAGTCGTCTGGTGCTGGGGTAAGAGCATCAGACGAAGCAGGGATGATAGTGTCCTCGGTCGGGATAGGGGGTACAGTCGATGGGCGACGAGAATAGACCATACCAAAATGGTGATCAGTAGTATGGGGGGAGACACCAGTGGAGGATGGATAATGAGAGGAAGACAATCATCAATGTCCGTGTCTGGATGGGGATAGGGATGTGAAAAGGGAGAGCTCTCAACAAATGAGACGTCAGCAGAGATGATATACCGTCGTAGGTCTGGAGAGAGGCATCGATATCCGCACTGAGTGAGGGAATAGCCGAGAAATATGAAATGAAGAGATTTATGAGAGATATTGGAGAGACCAGGTCGAGTGTCATGGACATAACAAAGACATCCAAAGACACGTAATGGAAGTGAGTGAGAAGGGAGAGAGGAGAACAGAGTCTGAAAAAAAGTCTCCCTTTGAAGGATAGAAGAAGGGAGGCGGTTAATGAGGTATGTAGCATCGCACAAAAATTTGAGAGGCACCTTCATGTGGAATAGGAGGGCATGGGCAGTCTCTAGAATATGGCGACGTTTTTGCTCGGCCACTCTATTCTTCTGAGGTATATCGAGGCAAGATATCTGGTGAATAATGCCTTTATCCTTGAGAAACTGTTGAAGGGGAGTGGATAAATATTCTTGTCCATTGTTGAAGTGGAGACATTTCAGGGAGGTTGATAATTGAGTATGAATCTCATTGTAGAAGGTCTAAAAGGTATAAAACACTTCAGACTGATCATGAAGAAGGTAGGAGTAAGTCATGCGGGAGTAGTCATCGATAAAGGTACTATAATACTAAAACTAGGGCTGGCTAGGAACCCTACAAGGACCCCATACATCGGAATGAACAAGGTCGAAAGGATTCGCTGCACGTAGGTCCAATCGAGGAACATATGTCACACGATGATGTTTTTTAAACCTACAGGGTTCACAATGGAAGAAAAGGTTAGGACTAAATTGGGGGCAAAGCTTATGTAGGAAAGAAGCTGGCAAATGACCAAGGTGAGAATGAAGGTCAAGGGCACGGTTTGAGGTGTATGAGCAAGAAAGAGGTTGTGGGATATCGAGTATGTACACCCTGGCCTGAAGATGACCTCGACCAAGTTCCCGATTCGTCGATCGCTCCTGAAAAACAACACCTGAGGATGTAAAAATAGCATCACAATTTAAATCTTTAGTGAGTTTGCTGATGGAGAGAAGATTAAACTAGTTGTGAGGAACGTAAGCGACTGAAGGCATGCTAATACATGGGGTCACATGGCATGTTCCAAATCCCGCAATGGGGATTGTTGATCCATTGGAAATAGTGATTGGAGAAGCACTAGTAGATGGATGGTAGGTAGTGAACATACCCAAATCCCTGGTGAGATGTTTGGATGCACCGGAGTCGAGCATCTAGGATGGCGCTCGATGGGATGAGGACGGGTGCTCAGGCAGGGGTTGGAAAACCGCAGGAGGTGGGCCGAGAGACCGCTGAGAAGGGTGGGGGCCAGGAGACCGCATCGGATCCAGTAGCCGATAAGAGGCGCCTGGAGACTACGGAGGGAGGCGGCCCGACGAGGACTGACCAGCCGGGGAGACTGCAGGGATGCGGGACTTTATGCGGGAGGGCGCCACTGATCCGGTTAGTGCAGGATGCAGACGGAGTTGGGAGGCCGCCTGAGGCGTCGAACCACAGCCGCGATGATCGACCGCAAGAAGGCGGGCAGCGCCGAGAGTCGGAAGCACCTCTGGGAGCCGACGTAGGAACCGAGAGGATGCACAGGGAGCTATTGGTGAATCAGGCCGCTGGTGGATGGGTGGCACCGGTGTAGGAGGGCTGGCGCGGAGGCGGCGGGCTGTCGTTGACATCACGAGGGAGCCGCCAGAGGTAGCGCATATGGAGAGAGTCACCTCGTGAGTGTCGCGCGCAAAGGGATTCGAGAGGAAGTCAGGAAGGGAGGGTCGGTCGTCCTGGAGGATGCTGCTTGGAGAGGCGGAGCTGGTGGAAACCGATTAGCCGTTGGGAGAGGAGTCAGGGCTAGGTCTGTCAGGAACGGAGGCCAAGCAGGAGGCATGACTGGGCACGCGTCTGAACGAGGAGGGCGTCGGCGTCGGGATTGTGCGGGCGACGGTGAGTGGAGTAGGATTTTTTCCAGAGAGACAAGTGAATCGAAAGTGCGGCTAGGAGGAGGTGGTGTCGCGACCTTGGCCAAATGTGCCTGGATGAGGAGGGGCGGCCAGAATTTTGTGATGAGATGGGGTCAGGATATGCCGAGGGAAGGGAGGGTCAGGATCGTCCCTGGGAAGAGGGGGCCGGGAGTCACTGCTGGGAAGGGCATCGCTGCGGAGGGAGGGGTTGTACAGGGAGGGGTGCGCAACAGTCATACGCTCAAGCAACGGAAGATATTGTCGTTAGGAGAGAAGGGTGTCGTTGGGGGCGAAGCCGATCAGGAGGGGTGCCGTGGAGAAAAAATAAAGAGACAGAAAAAAAATTCTGGGGGAAATATTATTTTCCCTATGATACCATGTAGAATAGGAAATCTCTTATCCTCAAGGTGAGGCAGAGTCCATATTTTATAGATTAAAAATATGGAATACATAAAGGGGTATTCCGATGTGGGACTCAGAAATACCCAGAATAATAAAAATAGGGTTTAACAAGATCCATAGCTTATGCCCATACACATAATGTTAAGTTATCTCATAGGGATGTTAAGTGTATATTCATGGGTTATCCAGAGGGTGTTAAAGGGTATCATTTATGGATAGATAAACCGAGATATCAA
Organism: Viscum album; assembly: GCA_963277665.1. Taxonomy (NCBI): domain Eukaryota; kingdom Viridiplantae; phylum Streptophyta; class Magnoliopsida; order Santalales; family Viscaceae; genus Viscum; species Viscum album. The sequence continues at coordinate 600,800,324 of OY728136.1, read as the reverse complement.
AAGTGTACCATTAGATGAGATGTAGTTTTTTATGAATTTGGTATGTCCAATGATAAGGGACCTGAACTTGTAGAGGCTTCTAATAACGCTGCAGGACCCTCAACAGCAACACATCCTCTTGGTGTTGAAGTACCTTTTGAACCTAGTGACCACTCCTAGTCCATTGCTGGTCCTACTCCCCTTATTGACCAGACCCAATTTGAATCTGATTCTAGTTTGGATTCTGAACCCGAGACCAAGGAACCTGATGATTTGAGCAATTATCAGCTCACTCGGGATAGAGAGAGGAGAGTTATTAGACCTCCATCTTGTTTCAATCAGGAAAACATTACTACCTATGCCTTTAATGTAGCACATGATTTGTTTAATGATGAATCTCAAACATACAAGCAAGCTATTGAATCCAAGGAAGCCACTAGATGATTAGGAGAAATGTAAGAAGAGATGAATTCTCTTCTTAAAAACAACACCTGGGTTGTTGTCCCTAGACCCAGTAATCAGAAGGTCATAGGTTCTAAATGGATTTATAAGAAGAAATAGAACAATGTAGGAGAAACTAATATCAAATTTAAAGCCTGAACGGTAGCTAAAGGCTTTCTTCAACGTGAAGTCATTGATTATAGTGAAATTTTCTCTCCAGTTGTTAAACATTCATCCATCAAAATTCTTCTTGCATTTGCTGCCAAATTTGATTTTCATGTTTAACAATTATATGTAAAAACCACTTTTTTACATGTTAGTCTTGATGAAACAATTTATATGACTCTTCCTGAAGGATTTTCAAAACTATTCAAGCCTAATCACGTTTTTCTTCTTAAGAAGTCCCTATATGAGCTTAAGCAGTCTTCAAGATAATGGTATAAAAGGCTTGATTCTTTTATGATTGAAAATTATTTTGTTAGAAGTAAATTTGACGCATGTGTATACTATAAAACTGCTAAACATGATTCGGTTTACCTGTTATTATATGTTGATGACATGTTGTTATTTTGAAAAAACGTGATCATTATAAATTCTGTCAAGAACCAATTGAATTGTGTCTTTGAAATGAAAGACTTAAGAAATGCTAATCAAATTTTAATCATGGATATAATAAGAGATAGGAAGGCTAGAACCTTATACTTATCCCAATCTGCTTACATAAGGAATATATTAAAGAGATTCCTTCTTGAGCATGTTAAACCTATTAACATTCCTTTAGGAAAACACTTTAAGTTGTCCTTGACCCAATCCCCAAGAAATGAAGATGAGGTTGCCTTTATGAGTAAGATTCTCTATGTTAATGTTATAGGAAGTCTTATGTATGCAATGGTCTTTTCTAGGCTATATATTGCCTTTATTGTTTGTACTTTGAGTAGGTTCATGGGGAAACCTGGTAATCCTCATTGGCATGCATTGAAATGGATCCTCAGGTATGTTTCTATATTTGATAAATTGTGCATTCGATATGGATTAAATAGTAGTTTTGATAATGATATTGTTGGATTTGTTGATTCTGATTATGCTGCAAATATTGATACCCTAAAGTTTATCACTGGTTTTGTATTTCTTGTATATGGAGGACCGGTCTCCTGGAAGTGCAACATGCAATCAGTGGTTTCACTTTCCACTACCGAGGTAGAGTATATTTCCTTGACAAAATCCATAAAAGAGGCTATGGATGAAAGGTCTGCTTTTTGAATTATCATTATCTGTTGATAACATAGTAGTCCACTGTGATAGCTAGTATTCTTTAAATTTATCTAAAAATTATGTATGTCATGGTAGATCGAAGCACATTGACATTAGACTTCATTTTGTTAGGGATATTATAGAATATGGGATAGTGAGTGTCACTAAGATACCCACTGGTGACAATTTGGCTGATAGTTTGACTAAGGTCGTGTTCTTGTCTAAATTCATGCATTGCCTTAAACTTATGAATTTAGTCTCAATTCTATAATATAGGTTGCGAGAACATCATCATTGAATTTCTTTTAATTGCAAGGTGAAGACTTGTTGATTTGTGCTCCTGAATATTGAGTTTCAATTAAATTAATTAGTATGTTTAACTTGTTAATTGAGTTTGATTCAATTGTTTGTACTCTTTGCCTTTGCATGGTGTGCATTGAGACTGTTCATGTGGTGCATTTCATTGTTCTCGGATTACTTGTATACCGCCTGTTTTCCTACCTTTTTTTAGAGGCATGAATTCTGGACCATTGATCCATCGTGATCCAACGACCCAGTTTGGTTCTCGATGTGTTTCTTTGCTAGACTTTAGTCAACTGTTCCACCGCCACTCTAATCAAGCTAGGCCACTTATCCCATATGTTGTCCCAATTTCAATTACTCAAACTGTCCAATTGATCGCAACTGTCCACACGGAATTGATCCCGCGACTCTACCTAGTTTCCTAACACGCATTGATTGCAACCTCTGTGCATTGATGCGGGGGGATTCTTTGGGTTTGGGTTTGTCCCCAGTCTGGTTTCAGGAGAGTCCTGTGTGAACGAACCTCTGCTCCGAATCTGCAAAGAAGAAAAAAAGAAGATCCAGAGGGTTGTCGGCCACCCGCACTCCCCTATGTCACAGTTCATGTCACCGCCTACAACCAGAGTACTTCTTCGGTGGAGACTCAGTGGGGGAATCGTCTTGGTTATGGGTTTTTCGACGACTACGCTCCAAGAAGGTTCAGTTCTTGACATATCTTCAATTATAACCAATATCTGGTATATTGTTCTTAGCTTTGTAGCGATTTACTTCTTTTCATCATGTATGCTACTATATCCTATTTGGGTGTGTGCGTGAGTCTGTCCAAGAGTGGATGGGGATGACTCTATGTGATAGAGACCTGGTGCCAATTAGTTTGGATAAGGAGTATTGTTGTCTTTGTATGGGGTAGTTTGTTATAGTGGAGTTTGTTGGAGTTTGTTGGAGTTAGAAAATATTGTTGTTAGAGGGGGATATCTTATAAATAAGTTTGCATGGGGGTGAGAGAGAGAGGGAAGTGAATATTTTAGTATTAGGCCATTTGTCTTTGAAAGCGGCCTCCAGGATTGGGCGGGATTTCTCCCGATCTTCATCTTCCTCCTCCTCTACTGGTAGTTTCTGCTCTTTTTTACTCTTAATACAAAGTAGACATCCTCTATACTTATCATTTGGTCCGACCTGCCGGATTCTGCTCGACCATCTCCTTTTCATCTCTTCCAACTCGCGTGAAGAGGCTGGAGAAGACGCAATGGGTGCGATGTTGTATGGCGCTCAAAGTAGAGGAGCACTGAGGAACGCTGTCTGATAATTTCTCATACACTCACTGGAGTCGTGCGACCTGTTGCTGTCTATTCTCCCACTGACTCCAAGATCCCGACTCTCTATCTCGTTATCATCTAAGGAGTTCACAACGTTAGAGGCCAGCCCGACACAACATGCTACTAATTTTTCCGGCGGCAGTGCGCACAGACGAGCCGCACACTACCCTCTGCCTAGTTCGTTTGGTGCTATCACACCTGACTCGATGACGTCCTGACGTTCGGAGTTGTCCACGACCACTGATTCCACGCATTTTTGTCCGAGCACGTCTTGTCGAGCTTCCATTAACAGCGGCACACTTTCAGATTTCTTCCAGAACAACGCTCGACCATTGGAGGAAACACTCTACCGCCTCGCGATCGAGGAAGAGTGCAATGTCGGTCTCCATTCCTCGGAGGCGCGCATGACCGCCAGCCAATTTCCTCACTCATCTGTCAACAACTTCCTTCGAACCCACAAGAGACGCGTCTGGGGAAGAGGCACACTACCGATTACACCTCATCGCTCAGAGGAGGCGCTCGGCCGCATCGCGTCAGACGGGGAGCACATCGGAAGAAGGCGTGCAGTCCCTGGAGTCCACTCAGCCATCGCGCGCACTCGTGCCTCGCATTCTGAGATGAGATGCTTGGCCTGATCTCGTCTTTTCCATTGCGCGTGCCTCATCTCCTCACTGCATTGTGCCTGCGCGCACTGCTGCAATTGGCTCAGCTCCGTACCGTCCTCCAGCTCGCGTCAAGGAGCTCGACGGTTCAGTTTGCAGGGGTGAGCCGCTCTTACAGGGGTGACCTACTCTCTTGGTCTTCAGAATTAAAAAAAGGGGGTGGCCTGCTTTTTTTCTTTGAGACGGAACCACAGGAACGAGAAAAACAAAAAAAAGGTGCCCAACTTTCTGTCAAAAAAAGCATGAAAAAAAAAAAGAAACTCTCACTACTACAGGGGGAGGAAGTCTGTTTTTATTACCTATGGAAAATCCTAAGAAGATGCAGGAACTCTGGGCTTCACTGGCCCAGGTGACCCGCAATCAGGAAAAAAACTTATAGGAGGAGTTTTTGTCGGAATTTTTGGCCACATGTACGGAGACGTGGATCTCAAGGGCTGAGGAATATTTCTCATGCAATCAAACGTTGGATCAGATGAAAGTGCCAATGGCATTCCTCTGCATGTCAGATATGTCTGCAATTTGGTTTTTAGTGGCCAAAGGACTTGCAACTACGTTCACTTGGGCGCATCTTAAAGAAGCAATCCTTGAGGATTTTGAAAGCTCCATCAATGAACCTCTTGCAACTACATCTGAGTTCCTGCCATCGGTAACGCAAGTGTCTACGGCACCCACCATGGGGCCTACCGAACATGAGACGCACAACTAGAGCAAAGGGTTGGCCAAAAATCCTAATGACACTATCTCCAACCAGTCTGTGATTGACCTTCCAAATATTGAGGAGGTGGACACTTCAAAGTTTGTAATGTTGAAGCACGACATCTGATTGAGCTGGATCATACATGGGCTCTTGTTATTTTACCACCAGTTGTACAGGTCTCACCCGCGGTGTCGGAATGGGGTCTTCGGGTTCATGAAAAAGGTTCTTCCAATTTTTATACCCCAGAAGCCGGGTGGTACCAGCTACACTTACAGCCCAGCTCACGACGGGACCTTCTCGATGGAAGGATGTCAGAAATTACGACAAGAGGCACTCTCACCTTCGTGTCTCCAACCCTGCTTCATGACGACAGACGATGCATTTGAGAGATTACGTGGCATACACTTGCGGCACGGGCACTTTATACAGGACTGCAGTGGAGAATATGGCGGATTGATTGGCATAATTGTCTAACTAGCATCCCTTGTCCTCAGTTCCCTACAGCACGAATAATATGGGAGATTTCCTGGCTTGCCTACGTCATCCACCACCTTGAAGACAATATGGTTTTTCGGGACGGTGGTAGTGATAGAGACCTGCTGCCAATTAGTTTGGTTAAGGGGTATTGTTGTCTTTGTATGAGGTAGTTTGTTATAGGGGAGTTTGTTGGAGTTTGTTAGGGAATATAGTTGTTAGAGGGAGGTCTCTTATAAATAAGTTTGAATGGGGGGTGAGAGGGAGGGAAGTGAATATTCTGGTATTTGACCATTTGGCTTGGAAAGCGGCCACCAGGCTTGGGCGGGATCTCTCCCAATCTTCATCTTCCTCCTCCTCTGCCTGTGTTACCCTGGTGGTGTTCTCGTCCTGCACGTAGGTCCCAAAGGGACTGAAGCACGTTATATTTGTTGTTAGTTTACTTTACGCACTTGATGTTTTATTGTTCCAGTGTTCTGTTTGTGAACAATTCTTTATCTATTCATTTGCTATCATTTGGTTAATCAAATTCATAATATTGATAATCCATCATACGCAACAGTGGGTCTTGGGTATTTAGGGTTTAAGTGTTTAACCCCAACAAATAATAATAATTTTCATTTTATAATTATAATAAATTAATATAGGAAAAAATTTCCTTTTAAAAAACACTCAATTGATTCTTAAATCTGAAACGGTGACACCTAAGAAAATATATGTGATTCTCCTTTAGATCACAAAGTCTATTATTTTATGAATTGCCTAAAAATTTATTCACCTAAAACCTAAAAACAATATTTATAACTCGTAAATTATCCTCAAAATCTTAACCACCAAAGTTATCTAATCCTTTTCTCTGATACTAACAGAAGTGCCCCAAATTCGCACTCCTGAGTTTGGTGCAAAAAACAAAATATATATTTTTCCAAATAAAATATTTAACATCATTGAAAAATATACAGCCCTTATATTTATGAGGATATTTTAGTTCAAGAGCATTGGGGGATTAGGAAACATTTACATAAAAAACTATTTCACTCAAATATACATTTTTTAGAATCTAAATACTTCTAGGACAACTCTGGCCCAGATCCAACTAAATCATTTTATTCAAGACCTATCTCTAGAACAACTCATACTCATCAAAAAACTATTGGAATGGTGTCACTCGATCCATTTGTATAAAGTTGGGCTGAATTCTAGGGGCCTAAACAACACTGATAGGGTACACTACCGCAGAACGCACCTTACATAGCATCGACTTTTATTAGCGCTCAACATAAAGCACTAATATAAGGGTAGCATTTATGATCACTGGCTAAAAGTGACGATAAATGTAACTTTAATTAGGGATAAAAAAACAATGATAAAGGTGTACCCTTTATCAGTGCTTTTTTAGCACTGATAAAGGTGGATCATTATCAGCGCTATTCTTAGCGCTGATAAAAACTTTTAATAAAAAATATTATTAATATATATAAAATCATCAAGTTTATATTCAAAAAATAATGTTTAATTATATACATTAATTAAAAAATTCATGTATATAATTAATATAAATATGATATATTAATATATAAATTTTTATAATTCAAATATATATATATATAATGTTTTAAAAAGGTATTTATAAAATTATAAATAAATAAATATTTTTTTAAATAATTAAAAAATTGTAATAAATATATTTATTTTATTTATAATTATATATATTTATATATTAATAAATATATATAATCATATAAATATATTAATAATTATATACAAATATTTATAAATATATTTATTTAATTTTCCCCCAATTCATTTCGGGGGTGGATGTGGGGCCGCGTCTAATGACACCAACATGTTTATTGACCCCGTGAAAGGCGCAGATGCGACACAGGTGGACCCCACTCGACAATGGGTGAAGGTCTTCATCATCCATCCATGCCGGTTGCAGGCCATGGCCACGGCCTTCTTTGGCTATGGAAGGCAGCATTGTTTCAGTTCGGGCACAACAGCTGACGATGAAAGAGGGTCACCATGGGCTCGGTGTTTGGGGGGGTCGGCGACTGCCGAAAATGAATGTGTGTGATGGAAGGTGGTGTAAAGACCCTGACTACGGTAGGGTGGTGATTCGCAGGCCTGTAATGACAATGGTTGGATGGTAGTGCCCCCACCCGATGATGGGGCTGTGATGAAGTCTAATGTCGTTTGAAAGATGGGGCTACATATGCGATCGACTGATGAATGGTGCCCCCGTGGATGGATGATGGCCGACAATGCCAGCGTGTGGAGGCATCTCAACTTGATGGCGGGGCGGAGATGGGGGACAATATGTTGCTGCAGTCATTGAATGTCACAGACATATATGGCTCCAAAATTCAGCACTCTGGTGGGCCTTCTAAAACCTGGCCAGATATGGCTGAGGAAGTTGAGGCTTCTATCGATCAAGTTCAGAGTCATGCACAGAATATTGAGTCCTGACCTAAGGATCACAACTCATTTAAAGATGCACTTATTCATGGCTTGAATAAGTATGAATCCAGTGGATAGGTTTTGGTTTCGCTCACAACCTCGACTACGGCTGTTGATGCTAGTAAGGGACAATTTAAAGATCATGCCTTTTTAGATGGTCAATCTGTCCAGAAACCTGTTGTGATTGCTTCAACAGGTGATGCTATGGAGGTACACCTATGGGGAACCAACAGGCGGTTGATGGTGGATCTACTGAGGAAGCAATGGATCCTCAATCCGTTGACGAAGATGCAGTGCATCAGATTGCTGACCAACAAGTTGAACATGAGAAGATGATTAAATCCCCAGTTAAATCGAAAGAGAAGAGGAAAAGTCATGACATTGTTTCTATGGATAATGAAGGTTTTTAGACGGTTACATACAGGAAAAACGTTTCTCATCCTGAGTCAAATTTAGTTGGACCTGAAAAATCTGGGAGTGTCTTTAATTCTGGACAGAATCCATATCATTCATTGAATATAACTGCAGCAAACAACTTTGGTGTGCTTGAATCACTCAATGATGCTGCTAAAGATCTAGACACTGGTGGTGAACCATTTGCTGCTATGGATGACATGATTGTTAATGAACAACTTCCCACAATGGACAATATGGAAGTTGTAAAGAAAGAACCTGAAGGAACTTGGCATCAAAAATCTTGGAGACAGGGTATGCACCCAAAAGGCCGTGGCTGAGGACGTGGCTGAGATGAGTGGGATGCAGCACGAGGTGGTGGCCGAAATGTGTCTACTAGGTCTTCCAAAGGAACTAAGAGTCAGCTCACTCTGGAGCAGGAAAAGATTAAGGAGAAGTACTTTGTGATCTCCAATCAAAGGAACTTGCAGTCAGAGTGGGAAACTACTAATGACGAGGATGATTTTGATCATGATTATAGGAATGGTCCTATTCTTGATTTGTATTTTTACCTTATGGATGAGGACATGTCTCTTTGTTTGACCCCATCCATCCTCTTTTCGTCTCTTTTTTTTCTTTGTTTTTCTAATAAATTTTTTTAGGAGCGGGTATGCCTGTCTCCTAAACCTTTTGAGTATAATAAATATAGCTATTAAATTTATAATTATATATATTTATATATTGATATAAATTTATATAATTATATAAATATTTCTACTGTGGAAAGCTTGGCTCAATCGAATGCCCACAGATGTGAGACTTAGACATTTAGGTATGTGGTCAGTTTCTATTTGCTCCCTCTATTGTAATAATTCAGAGGACCTCTCCCATATCCTCTTTCATTGCCCGTTTGCACTTAAAATTTGGAGGTTTTTGTTGAGGACATCTTTGGGTGCGGGCTTCAAACCAATAGAAACATGGACACCTTTATGGATGCTGTTAGGCACCTAGAAAATAGTGAGCAAATTGGGAACCTCCTTTGTTTGTGGTGGCCTCTTGTATCAATCATATTTGGGATGCTAGAAATAAACTGCAATTTGAGGGCAAGAAATCCATGTTGAGGATTCTTCTCATTGATATTGTGAGAGATGTTAGAAGAGCCTCCACTTTCAAGATGGGCCCCATGAACAACGTCATGGAGTAGCTTATTATAACCAGAACACTTGGAGTTGTCGGTGTTCCAAGGGCGCGAATGCAGCCGAAATATGTTGATGGATCCCTCCCCTCATATCCTTGATAAAGATAAACACGGATGGTGTGGCCTTCGGAGATCCTGGCCTTGCAGGCTGCAGTGGTGTATTCCGAACATGTCAAGAGTTTGTTAAAGGATGATTTTATCATTTTCTTGTCTATTTCAGGGCCTTTTAAGCGGAGCTTATTGCAGTTATTCATGCGGTGGATTATGCCAAACATCACAATTGGATAAAACTCTTAGACTCTTCGATGCCTTTTTTGCACTTTCATGTAGGTGATGTGCGTGGTATTTTTTTCATGCAACCTTAGCCACTCTTGTTCCCTCTCCTCTTTTTCCTTTTTTAATAATATTGATGGGAATGGACCCTTTGGTCCATCCCGGACCTTCTTGGATTATTATATAAATATATTTATAATTATATAAAAATATTTTAAAATATATTTATTTATAATTATAATTATATGTATATGTATATATATTTAAATAATTATAAAATTATAAAAAAATATTTAAATAATAAATATATTTATTATATATATAATTATATAAATATATATAACTATATAAATATATTTATAAATATATTTATAAATATATACTAATATTTATAAATATATAGAAATTTTTTTAAATATATTTATTTATAATTATAATTATAAATATATAAATATATTATTAAAATTACATCTTTATCAGTGTTTTTTTAACACTCATAAAACTACTCTTTATCGGCACTAGAATTTTAACGCTAAAAAAGAATCATTTATTGCGCTAAAAAAACACTGATAAAGAGTGGTGTTATCAGCACTTACTATTTTAACGCTAATAAAACTAGTCTTTTATCAGCGTTTTTTTGAAAGCGCTGATAAAACTCTTACCTAATCTTATAAAAAGAACCCTAATAGAGTCTCATCTCCAACGTATTCAAGCTCTCGCAGAACCCTACTGTCATCGCCACTCACGCAGAACCCTACTGTTGTCGCTGCTCTCTATATTGGAAACATAACCGACACCTGGAGCAGAGAGATACAACGAACATTTTTAGGCAGGAATCCATTGGAATCTGATAATGTGTTAATCTCCATATCAAGGTAAATCGCAAAGGCCTGATCCAAGCCTTGTGAAAAAATTTAATCCAATCAAAATCGTGATTTGAGTCCTCAACAGTAAACTGATAGTATAAACGACCATTGAGAGTGTTATTCTTAGCAAGTTCCTAGATGAGAACGTCTTCCCTTGGGGCGAAATTGTAATCCCTAATGATTTCACTGATGATTTCACTGATGTATTCTTGTATGTTCAAAAGAGGAGCATCAAAAAAAACTTTAATTGAAGTCCTAGGGTCTGAAGAAGAGTCCAGTGGATTAAAATCAGTGAGCAGATGAGTTACTGTCCAGTTATCCAGCTAGAATTTGGGAGTTGAATTCATGCTGACAATCCATCTCGAGCAAGCCATGATATTCAAATAAGAGTTTTTGATTGAGGGTCAAGGAGATGAATCCATGTAGACAGCTTTTCCAGGTTTAATATTTCCAAAAATCTACATCTGAGGAAGTTCATGGCCATAGAATTGCTATTAATAAGATTCCAAGTGAATTGATCTTGAAGAATTTCATTAAAGTGTTTGATGCTCTTAATACCAATGTCATCACTTGTGAGGGAATTACATAATTTTTTCCAAGGAACAATGACCATCTTCAGCTCAAGAATGCTACCACTCCAGAAAAAAAAATCATGGAACCATTTAAGTTTTGGATCATCTCCATGGGCCATTTATATATCATAAATGAGTGTACTGTAAGAGTTGGTGTCCTAGAACCAACTGGTTATACTTTGATTACATGGATATTTAATGTATTTAAATATTAAACATCTTATTACATATTGTTCATTGTTCTGCATGACTATGATGTAATAATGTGTTAGAGTATTTGTTGCATTGATAAAGTCGTGACAGTTTCCCGCTATGATGAGAACCTTGAAATGCTATAACAATATTCTTAAATATAGTTCTATGGTTGGATGACATACTATGATGGGACACATAGAATGCAGACCGTCAGGCGCGAGTACTCGTAAGCAGATGAGACTTCTTCTCATTAAGTTTGCACTTGGTAATCTTCAAGATAGGAGATTATGATAACAGACTCACCAGTAGGAATTCCGCATGTTTCGGTGTCATCAGATATTTATATCTGCGAACATGTGTAATGATCCTTAAACTTTAAAATTATCATTCATACGTGTCACGACTCGCGCACTTTGATTTACTGACAAAAACCGTCACGTAGACAGTTGGTGGGAAGTAGGGTACGTTGGGTGCGTCGTGAGTGACATGTTATTAATGGATAAGTCGAGGAAGGATTTGTCCCTTCCATTTATGAAAGTTGATATCTCGGCCCTTTGATTGAAATAGAACTGTCGCGCGAAATCTCATGGTCATGGTGTAACGATGATTTTATTTTAGGTAGTCAAAGAACGACGTATTAAGCACAAAGATTGATGACACTATCATGAAACCTGTTTGATGAGATATTGAGACACATAGATTATATTATACAGTGAGCGTTCGTATGTGGATGTCATTGTTGTGACTTTAAGTTCTTTCTTTTGGGTGTCTTAACCCATTGTTAGACAGTACTCTTGGATTTTAGACAAGTCCGCCTAATGCCAACGAGAAAGAATCATAGAGGGTCGCACACTAAGTGTTTCTGGTGGTCTCGGTTAAATTCTATTTGAATTTAATTAATAAATATTATTCTCAAGACAGTAGAATAATTTTATTCAAGTTAAAATGATTGCATAAATTAAATAAATACTTATTCACCGGATTATGGGTAAAATTTATTTATTTATTTTATTGAACTTTTAATAAATATTAATTTACTATTTTTGTAAATAAAATATTTATTTATTCGGGTGTTCAATAAATGGAAGTGGAGTTCGAGCAGACCAAGGCTGGTCCGATAGTAAAAAAATTATTTGCAAAACGATGAATAATTATTTAACTAGTTGGCACAAATTAAAATAACGCTGCTATTATTTTGTGATGCGGAATTTTATTTATAATTCCGTTTTGTGCAAGTTGGCGCACCATAAATAATGACGCGGTATTATTATTAATAGCATGAGTTTTCTCTAAGGTTATGAATGTATTTAATTGTTACGCAATTAAATATTTTAACTGAAGTCTCATGTCAATAAATAGACACATACGTCTATTGTGCCGTGTACCAAACCACACGACCGGTGAATTGAGAATTGTTGAGTTAAACAATTTCTCTCTCGAATCCTCTTCTCGCCCCTCTAAAAAACGAGAGACGTTCTTCAAGGCTGAAGAACAAGCGATCAAGAACGACCAACACAAGACACTCGCTTCGCCGTGATAGCACCCGGAGAACGAGTGATGTCGATCGGAGGCCATCAGAGCACGTGTGGATCACTGTTAGAGGGATTCTAGTTTGGATCCTCGCAAGCACAACGAGATAATCTGGAAGGGTCATTCCGGACGATCAACGTCATCAATGAAGAAAATACCGAAGATTCAAGTATTATTTTCTTTATGAAATTAATTAAATTAATTATAAACATGATGTGCAAGATTCTCTCAAAAGGTTTCAGGCCTCTTCTTTATCTAAATCTTTAATTCTATTCCATGGAGACTGACGTTCATCGTCGTATTAATCCCGGAATAATCATTGATCATGGTAAAAATTAAAGTTTGGCCCCGACCCAACCGCGCTTTTGATGCGCCCGGAACCTACATGTACTATCTTGGAGACAATGATGGATTTGACAAGATAAATTTGTCCATCCATTGAGAGTACCTTTCCCTTCCAAGATGAGAGTTGATTCTTAATCTGATCAGCAAGATTAAGGAAGCATCTCACATTTGGCCTCCTCTGAAATAAAGGGACCCCAAGACATGTGAAGGGAATGGACCCCTCTCTAATACCCATGTCCACATGAATGCAAAACTTTCTAGTAAAAGTAAACACATTTCCAAAGTAAATGAACGATTTATCTCAGCCGATGATTTGTCTTGAGATGCTTTCACAATGTTTGAGGAGGTCCTTTGAGGTTCTGAATACTCTTCTTGGAACCATGTTTGAAAACAATAATGTCATCAGCATAAAGAAAATGAGAAGGGGCATTAATACCTCTGGAAGCATGGATGAGTTTTATCTTTCCTTGATCCACCAACTGAGTGAGTAGATGACTAAGGTAGTCTTAAGTAATTGAGAATAATAGAGCTAAGAGAGGATCAACCTTTCAAACTCCTTGAGAAAACTTAAAATAGCCCTTAGGAGAGCCATTAATGAGCACCAAAATGTGAGTCGAGCCCAAAAGAGATTTCACCCATCCAATGAAAGTGATATTGAATCCAAAACTATGTAGAAATTTATAAATAAAGTTTCAATCCATAGTGTCAAAAGCTTTATTGATATCAAGTTTGAGAGCAATTTTACCACCTTTTTAAGAGTTTCTAAGGATATTGACACACTCATAGGCTGTGTCAATACATTTTTGGATGCACCTACCTTTAACAAATCCAAATTGATTCCATTTAATGATATTATTAGCAATAAGGGCAAGTCTATTGGAAAGAATCATTCTAATAATCTTGTATATGGTATTAACAAGAGAAATAGGCCTGTAAATCTAAATTTCAAAAGCATTCTCAATTTTAGGAAAAAGTGTGAGGAATTGATGACCATGAATTATTAAAGCGAAAGGGAAGAGGAAGAATCATATTCTTGGACACAAGACTAACTGAAATGGGATGATGATCAGAATTGAGCTTAGGAAGAGTGATGCTGGAGACATAATCCCATTTATCAAGAGCCATCATATTGGTAAAATCTCTATCAAGCTCGCTAGCAACTGTTTTTTTAAGATGACTGTATACTTGGAACCTACCAGGTTAACCTCCATAAGGTCATTAGCCTCAACATAGGTCCTAAATTCCCAAATAGAGAAGGATGGGTGAACATCACCCATTTTTTCACTGGGAGAGAGGATAGTGTTGAAGTCCATAAGGACAACCAATGATTACAAATGCTGCCACTGAGCTTTTCAATTGCCTGCAATAGTCCTCTTCTATCCCGGTCTCTGTTTTTGGCACAAACAAAATAGCAGAATAAGTGTAAGTCAGAGTGCAGCACCTCGCAAGTGATCAACTGATCATTTATGCTGTAGACAGCCACATTATCCGTACAGTGATGAGAAAAGACCCATAAAGTTTTCACCAAGGCAGGGCCACTATTAACACCATTCAAATAATAACCAATTTTCTCCAATCCAGCTATACCAGAAGAATAATTATTCTTTGGTTCCGCAATACCTAGAATCTTGCGTTTGTGTATATGAAAATATCTATAAAGAGAGTTGCCCATTTCAGAGTTATCGATTCCTTGGCAATTCCAAAAAAGAAGATTCATTTTGAACCAGATTTGTATTTGGGGTTTCCTTTCCATTTCTTTCCCTTTGATTTCTTTTTATTGGAGGACTTTCTTGAGACCACAGCCCTTTTAGAAGTTCTTTTGTTCCGAACTTGGGAAACAGGTAGAACACCAGCCTTGTCAGAGGTGGGTGTGATCATGCCCAGATCAGCACCATACACAGAGTTTCTCACAAGACTAGGGGGTCCTGTTGAAGGTTGCTGAAAAATTGGAGAAGCAAGGTACTCTTCAGAATCATCCTCCTCTTCCACCATTTTACTCAGCAGTTTTTTAGATTCAGAATTAGCAGCAGAATTGGATGATGGGGACCTAGCATGTTGAGAACCTTTTGGAGTATTGGGAGCTTTGGCAATATAGGGAACAGAACAGTCCTGCTCCTTCAGATCGGGTTTCTTAACAGTGGGTTGATCAGCAGTGGTCTCATACCCCACCAAAGTACATGGGGAAACCTCTGCAGAAGTAGGTACAACTTCATCCCTGCAGACTGGCTACTCCACTGCAGCATTGAGAGAGGTTGGGAAGGCCATTTTAGCTGGATTCTCATCTCCAAAATTGGATTCAGCAGAAATTCCCACACCTGCAACATGTGGATTGGGGGAAGGTGGGCCAAGCCCCTTCATTAAGGACAATATCATCATTCATGCTGACTGGTTTTCCAGAATCATTCTTGGAAATTTTGGAATCATCTGGGGTGTCCCTTCCAATTGGAATTTCATTGCCAGTATTAGTTATAGTGGTGACCACCTCACTAGTGTTAGGGAAGATAGAGGAAAGCAATACAAGGTCCCCTCCATTGTCTTGATCCTTCACATATGTCAAATAAATAACTGGAGCTTCAGTACAAGCCTTCTCAGTCAATTCTTCATAAAATGGAAGAATCCCATCAGTAACAGAAGGGTTGATACGCACCAATCCATTAACAGTGGAATCCTTTCCAGAATGCTTACCTCTCTCATGATTTTTGGATTTACCCTTCTTATCCCTGCCCACCACTTTCCAAGAGGTAGACTTGTCTGAAGAGGGCATCTTAACTTGTTTTTGGATGAACCTACAGTGGGCAATCGAATGACCAAGATTTTTGCATACCTCAAAGAAAGGGGGGCGATATTCATACTCCACTTTGACTTCAAATTTCCTATCATTTTCAACAATATTTAAAACTTTCTGATGCTTGGATTCCATATTAGATTCAACAAGAACATGATCATAGAGTCCTAACTCACCATTGAGAGTGTGCTGGTCCATCTTAATCGGTGTTCCAATGCTTGAGGCCAGATCGCCGAGGATCTTAGGATACCAGAATACCCAACTGGGGCCATGTAGTCTTATCCAGATCCGAGTCATGGTTTGCCTCTGCATAAATGGATTGAAGTTAATTTCCCAATCTGAAAGTCTGAAAATGCATGGTTTGAGAACAATGTTTCCATCTTTCCAAGCATTGCAAAGATCATCCTTGGAGTTGAAGATTATGTGAAAATAACCCCATCCAATCAGAATGAGCTTCTAGTTGGAAACGCCCTAGCTATGATAAAGCTTCATTTTGAGATCATTGTTATTCTAGGGCTTATCACCCTTGGCCAGCGTCATGAGTCCAAGAACAGAGTGCTTGCATAAATCCAATCTTCGTTGAAGTGCAACCGGGTCAGTAGTTAATATGCAAACTCCATCCTCAGATTTGCTGAGGGTAGACGAATTCGAAGAAATAACCAGCTGGGAAGTTCCTCGAAGCGCGTCTTCAAATGAAACCCCCTTGGCTCCTGGAGCACGGTTGCCCCCCGAATCCAAGTTCGGCTTACATTTGGTCACCGACAAGGTCTCCACTGGGAACTCCCAAGCCAGATTAAACAAAGCCATTGAAGATCACTGAATCAAAGGAAAAGCCAGTACTAGGGCTCCGATGAATCACCGTGTTCAAAGACAGCACTCCCGCCGAGATCCGTCCGTTAAAACAAATACAACTATGATTCAAGTATACATTTCAAAATGTGAATGTAATTTTGGTAAAATCAATATAAATTATAGTTAATGTAGAAAATGTTTTTAAATTGATTTGGTTTTCACTATATATTCAATAAAATTCATATATAATCAATATTTATTTCAATTGAATACATTTTTTATCATAAAAAGATATATTCCTCAAATTAAATTTAATATATATATATATATATACATGAAAAAAATCATAATAAATATTATATAAACAATAAATTTTTAATATATCCTTATAAATATAATTTTATATATAATAATTATATTCTTTCTTAAATGATGCAAATTAATGCATACATTTAATTATACGTTAAAAGTATGGGTTAATATAGGAATCATGTTCATGAACAGGTACTTATATGACGTTACATGTTTTGTCAAAGATTAAAGTGGAAGAATACTATATGATGTCATGGGGATCTCACACCTTGATCCTCAAAGTGATTTAATGTTTTAAAATAGAAAATAATCATTTACATCAGGAAGGTCCACATAAAACCACAAAATGTTTTAATAAAGGAGATAAAGGATAAAACTGCTTTGGTTCATGTTGTTCCTCCTACTGTCGTAACACAACGTCTGTTTTGATATAAATAGAAAAGTCTATTAATTGGGGGGGGGTCCAAATACTTTTATGTTTTTGGAACTTTTTTTTCATTCATTCTTTCCTTTCAATAATTATAATTTATTTTGGAATTTTATATATGGATCTCAGTAGTTCACTTTACTCCGGATTGTTGTTCATCTTTAATCCATTTCTGTTTTCATTAAATCACTCTTGAAGATGGATCTTTTAGCACGATGGAGCCTCTCTCTGTCATGCATGGATCTTGACTTAAGGGATGAGGGATACATAGTAGAACAATGTGTGCATTAAGGGAATAATAATATCATTCACGTGTATTCATGATATTAGGAATTGTTTTTGGAATGTCATCAAATTATATCCATTCACATGAGTCTTACTAGGAGGAGTGTGGAGGGGGAAATCCAAATCAATTGAGAAAATTAAGTTATGAGTAGTAGCTTGTATATGTATTTGACATTAAGAGTCAAATGAAATGAATATATGTTAGTGGACCAAGGTGTTTTTATTTTCTTACGTACAGTTAATGGAATTGGACATATGAGTTTTATAACTTTAAAATGATTTTGTGACCAACAATCTAACCAATCCCAGATTAAGAGAGGCAATATTTCCTAAAATTATTCCTTTGAAATTGATCTTGAAACCCATATTTTGATTAATTGTTTTTTCTATAATCAGTAATTTTGATACTATAAGATCCAAAATACATAGCATAATTGGGTTAACAATTGAGTTCAACAACTCTCAAGGCTCACTCAGCCTCTATATGAGATGAGCTCAAACATCATTTATTATAAACTTTCATAGTTAGTAAAGGATCAAAATATTTATAGATTTATAATGTATGGTCATCCATGGGGAAGTGACCATGCCCCGAGGCCGACCATGTTTTTTCCGTCATTTCCAGGGAGACACGGTGAACTTGAGAGTTTAAAATTTTATTGATTGACTCACACTTTTCTATTATCACTTACGTTTTCAACTTTTACTATCCTTACATGTGAAAGGTATATATTTTTTTATTCTTATATAATTCCATTGCATGAGAAGGAAACCCACAACTCGGTCTAGGATCATGGAATCTTGGGAGGCCCTAAAGTATGAACTAAATATTGAGTGGTCACTATCCACACACAGTCATTTGGCCAGGGATGATAGAATCAACCATGCTAGACCTGAGGGATAAAATTCCCAATTTAAAAACATAGAGACACTAAATAGAGTACAACCAATGTAGTAGGAGTGAACCATATTGAAATATAGCATTCTATTTATAGATGAGGCAACCCTTGCATTATTTTCCCTATGATCCAGGATAACAACTTCAAGATCAAGCCTAGTTTGATTAAATTGATCCCAAACATAGGGATGCTTAGTGGATTATAGAGTGAGGACCAACTCAATAATCTTTCAAACTTCCTATATATTTTTGACACTTTCTGATACAATGGTGTCTCGTTAGATGTGATACAGATGTGGGTTTTCTTATTCTTAATCTAGTTTAGAGTTAAGGATTGAACTACCATATGTTCTTCCTTCCAGTGAACATCTCTTCACATTGTTACAGAAAAACCCATTAATCACTAGTGCAGAAAACATTATTTGCGTCGGTTATTTTTCATTTTTTACGTCGGGTTTTAGCCGACGTTAATACGGAAGACGTTATAAATAAAGTTTTTGACGTTGGTTATTTAAAAACCGACGTAACATACATAACATCGCGGTGTTTATCACGTCGGTTAATTAATAACCGACGTGAAAAAACCCAGGGGGGGGGGGGTTTATAACGTCGGTTATTATATAACCGCCGTGATAAACCGGTGGGGCTTTATCACGTCGGTTATTTAATAACCGACGTGATAAACTCCTGGGCTATGGTTTATCACGTCGGTTATTAAATAACCGACGTGCTAAACTAGTCCCGGGAGGGGTTTATCACGTCGGTTATTGATTAACCGACGTGATAAAGCATTTCCCAGGTCCTTTATCACGTCGGTTATTACATAACCGATGTGATAAACCATGCCACAGGTGTTTATCACGTCGGTTATGAAAAAAACCGACGTGATAAATGCTTCTCGATTTCTTTATCACGTCGGTTATAAAACAACCGACGTGAAAGACAATTTTTTTTAAAAAAAAATCCACTACAGTCCTCTGCTCTCCCCCAAAATCAACCAGAAACCAAATCAATAACAAATAAAACTTACCCACTTGATAGCCCCCACCCTCATGTATATCCCCTGTACAGCCCTCCCCCACCCCATAGGAGCTCCCACCACACCCCTAGACTGCCCCCCGACCCCCTGGACAGCCCCAAACACCCCTCGACAACCCCCCACCCTCCTGAACAACACCCCCTCACCCCCTCACCCCACTTGACAACCCCCACCACACCCCTGGACTGCCCCCCGACCCCCTGGACAGCCCTAAACACCCCCCGACAACCCCCACCCTCCTGAACAGCACCCCCTCACCCCCTCACCCCACTTGACAGCCCCCACCACACCCCTGGACTGCCCCCCGACCCCCTGGCCAGCTCCAAACACCCCGGGACAACCCCCCCACCCTCATGTATACCCCCCATAACCTGGACAGCCCTCCCCCACCCCATTGGAGCCCCCCACCACACCCCTGGACTGCCCCCCACCCTCCTGAACAGCACCCCCTCACCCCTCACCCCACTTGACAGCCCCCACCCCATTGGAGCCCCCACCACACCCCTGGACTGCCCCCCGACCCCCTAAACAGCCCCAAACACCCCTCTACAACCCCCACCCTCATGAACAACACCCCCTCACCCCACTTAACAGCCCCCACCACACCCCTGGACTGCCCCTCGACCCCCTGGACAGCTCCAAACACCCCGGGACAACCCCCCACCCTCATGTATACCCCCCACACCCTGGACAGCCCTCCCCCACCCCATTGGAGCCCCCACCACACCCCTGGACTGCCTCCCAACCCCCTGGACAGCCCCAAACACCCCTCGACAACCCCCCCACCCTCATGTATACCCCCCAGCCCACCGGACAGCCCTCCCAGACCCCTGGACACCCCCAACCCCACTGAACACCCCCCACACCCTTGAAACCCCTCCCGCCCAGACCAGAATCCATACCAGAAAAACCATCATAAGTAGACCAAAACAAGAAGTAGAGCAAAATTAAACATTCACATATATAACATTCAAAACTTACACTGTCAACTTAAAAAAAACCAAATCCAACCTAAACGACTACCAAATACACAATTACAACGACAATATTCAAAATTACATTTTACATTACAAACAACTAAAATTTAATCAAACCTGTAAAATAATTTGACCACTTCACTTGTAAGTGTTTGATGTCTTCAGTATTATAGGGTTGAGGGTCATCAAAATGCTACAAATGAAAAGGATAGTAGTTGACGTGTATAATGAGTAAATCAAATTGAAATATTATGGCAAAGTTTAAGAGGAAATCTTACCAGGTTAAAATTCACAACTGTCCCAATTATTATTATTTCATACATAAATATTAACATATAATATCTGCATTCGATGACACCTTGTTATTCATGACAATTCTGTTTGAATAAGTGTAAATTCAATATATTATTTTAATGTAATAAATAAAAAAGTACAAATTATAAATGGATATTTATCTTCGCATTTACATATTTGATCTTTGCATTCCTTTTCTTTGCGTTTTTTCGAAAGTAGACCCATGCCCTGTTAGAAAATAATACTAATGGAGTAAATTTAAAATTCATTATAATATATAAAACTATTGAGAAATTGAAACTTACTTTTCCAATATATTCTTAAAACTTTCCTGCACATCATCATGGACAGAGCATATCCAATAAAGTTCTTTCTCCCTTGGACAAAAAACCCCTAACATCCAATGATCACTGATAAAAGGAAATTTAACGTTAGTGGTTTTTTATGTTAAAAGATAATTAACTATTTGAGAGAGATGTGTTTCATACCTCTCACAAAAAGGAATCATCCAACATTGTGTGACTATATTCTTTTCAAGTCTTTCAGTAATATAAAGAATTCTTTGTTCCTCATCCAATGCACATGTTTCAGGGGAAATCAATTGCGGGTCCATGAATCCATATACATCTGTCAGCTCATTCCTCTCACAAATTTTATAAAGATACCTAATACAAAAAAGACATAAGTATACATTTTTAATAAATATAACGCAGGGAAAAGGTGTTAAGACTTACATGGAAAAAATTTGCACCACGTTGATGCCCAACTTATCTCCAATAACAAGCTCCATGATATCAGTTTTCATAATCCCCACATTTATTTCACATCCACAAACATGAGCTTCCATTGGAAACTCATAATGATCCACCAACAAATTTGAATATCTTGAAAATCTGTCAAGACTACTAGATTCTGTATCTGATGTCATAGCTATTTGTCTTTGTTGTTGTCTATAAAGTATTTCTTTACCTTTGAAGTATTCCTGTAAAAATAAATTGAAAAATATATTAGTTTTCAAATGATAAAACAACTTTAATAAAAAAAATAAAATAAAAGATATAACATTCATACCTCTATGGTAATGAGTCGAAGAAGTCTGGATGACCAAATTAAAAAATGGCCGATACTATGTCCAACTGTCGCCACCTCATCTGTAGGTAATGGTACCCGAGCTGATCTATCTATAATATCCTGTACAGTGACCCTCTGATTCTCTACCTCTAATTGTTGATGATGAACTGTATCTCCTATACAATATACCAACCCATATGATACCATATGCTATTGAGAATCATCAACATACAACTCGCAATAAGTAGGAAGCTGCGACAGAGGAGTAGGATAAAAAATGGGGTCAGCAGGCTGAGGTGGGGGAGTGGGAGCTACTGGCGAAGGTGGAGGCTAAATAATGGGGTCTGCAGGGGGAGGTGGAGGAGTGGGAGCTGTAGTCTGAAATTGTCTTTGCATGTCTGCAAACATAGACTACACTGAAGCTCTAATCTTTTCCTCCATCGTCGCATTAATATTATGAATTTCAGCCTCCAAGGATTCATATTTTTTTCTATAAACCCCCTCAACGTTTGAAGATGAAGAACGTGGAAACACTTTTCTTATTGATAAACCTGCCGGATATCCTCTTACACGACCAGGATGTTCGGGCCTTCCCAATGATACAAATAAAATATCTTCCCTCCCAGTAGCTGTAAATGTCCCCTGTGAACTCTGCTCCTCAAGAGAGTCCTGTATTAATTAATTGAACATTTCTGTAATGATTGAAATTATATTAAGAAAATGGTTAACTTAAATAAATAAAATATATATCTTACAATCCTCTCAGCTACGATTCTCGATTCATCCGAAAGATATTTCCCTTTTTTTCCCTTCCGAGCTCTCTTCCATTTTTCATGTCTAGATGGAGGAGATGGAGGGGCCACCTCTCCAGATCTTGAAGACTCAGCTCTTAGTTGTTGAAATTTTTCCGCCATCATTTGTTCTTCTAATAATGCATACCCTCCCCGAGATAAAATATGAGGGTATACATTTTTAGATTGGATCTCCTGATGATCTTTCCTTGTTTGTTGTAAATTAAGAATAAGAAATCATTAACAAAATGTTAATAAGATCATTTATATAAGAAATCTTATAAAAGTTTACACTGCCCTTACCAAAAATGACTCTTTTATTCTACTTTCAAAAAACTGTCTCCATGTGTCTTCATCTATAAAAGGATATATATGAAATGGATTGTCATGACTCCTATGACCATAAATGAAATCAGATGAGAGGGTTGATTTGAAATCCTTCCATCTCTTGGAATCCAACGATAAGCATTTCTTCCTAACTCCTCCAGTGTCAGGAATATCAAATGTCATCTGATAAAGAAGAGGTTAAACATATTATATATACTAGAAACATTTAAAGAATATTCAAACAATAGCAAAAGATCTTACCAAAATCGTCTCCCATAACTGAGAGATTATCGCTTTATCCACACTTCTCCAGTCATCATACAGAATGCTTACTTTTCTCTTAGCCTGAGTTGCTAAAAAACTATTAAAATCTTTTGCATTTGGACCTCTAGGAATATCATCATCATCAAACTCAACGAATATCCTCTGATCCTGCGTACGGGCAACTGATAATTTTGGTAAACGTGTGTACCCACGTTTACCAACCTTTGAACTCTTTGTTCTAATAAAAGCATGTGAATGTTCCTCCCCAGAGGTATGACCAATATGCTCATCTCCAGAATCATGTGGTTGATCAACTGAATGATCTGTCATTATCCTTCAAATAAAAAAAATAAACGTTAGTTCAAAAATATACAAATTAAAATATTTTAATACTACTGTAATCATAAAATAGAAAAGTGTACTAAGTTACATAATAGTAAACATTGGTAATATGGTAAGCATGTTAAACAATGGTAAAGATGGTAAAGATGGTAAAGATGGTAAAGATGGTAAAGATGGTAAAGATGGTAAAGATGGTAAACATGGTAAACATGGTAAACCTGGTAAACATGGTAAAGTAATTTTCACTGAACAAAAATAATAGATATATAATTCATGTAATGGTAAACATGATAAAGTAAACTAAACAAACTTAAAAAAAACAAAAACTTATACTTATTTTGTTTTAAAACATGTTTTAATAAATAAAAAACTAACAACATCTAAGATTTATGAAAAAAATAAATGTAAAAAAGAAATAAACATATGTTACTAGTAATTTTAGGAATGTACAAATGGATTGTTTTCCCAAATTCCTTCGTCGTGATCGTTCCTTATGGCACAAACCATGTCTTCAACATGCTCATCATTATGTTCTGTTAATCTTTCCATTGAAGTAGGGATCTCACATAAATCAGCATCTTCATCAACTTCATCCTCACCAACATATTGTTTTTCCCTTGTAAAACAACAACCCAATGCATATCTGATTGATCTACTACATAGAAAATTTGTTTTGCATGTGTTTCCATTATAAAATAATCAGCTGTGTCTTCCAATCTATTCAGATTAATAAGTGTCATTCCAAATTCATCGTGTCTGACACTATTGTTACCAATAAACCATTTACAGTTAAAAATAGGAACTTTAATTTAAAAGTAATCAACCTACCATATGTCTTCAATCACTTCATAATATACACTTGATGCAGAAATTGGGTTTTTGTCCTTAGCACTCAAAAAATTCATTGCTTCTGCAAACACCAATACACCACTATTCTGAACTGCACTTCTTTTGTCCTGAGCTTTCGTATGAAATGTATAGCCATTAATGTCATAATCGGACCATGTTATCACATTTAAACATGAACCACCCACTATCCATTTTAATGTCTCTAATACATCTGATCTACCAGGCAAAGTCTTTTTAATCCATGACAAAAAAGTTTTGTTGTGCTCATTCAAAATCCACATTTCTTTCTTCTTTGGATGACATTGTTTCAACTCATTAATATTCAATGTGATATACGGTTGAGCATCATCTATGTTATTCAAGATGTATGATTCTAACTTCTTCATCTATTCAGCTGACAATGATTTGACTTTCAAGCCACGAATCCCCTTTCCCTCATTATTAACTCGTTCATGGCGAGATGGAGGCAAACCTATGTGTTGCGCCGCAGCCAAGTAGCTCGTACAAAACTCTGCTACCTCCTCAGAAATATACTTTTCAATAATGGAGGCTTCAGGTCGATATGGATTTTTAACATACCCCTTTAATATTTTCATATACCTTTCAAAAGGATACATCCAACGAAGATATACAGGTACACAAAGCTTTATTTCTCAAACCAGATAAATCATTAAATGCACCATTATATCAAAAAAAGTTGGAGGAAAATACATTTCCAATTGACAAAGTATAAAAATTTCATCCTTTTCCAAAATGTTCAAAGCATTCACATCAATCGCGTTGTTACAAATTGAATTGAAAAAATAACACAACTTCATCATAGTCTTTCTGACACGAATGGGAAATATTCCACGCAATTCAACTGGTAGAATTTGTTGCATCATGACGTGACAATCATGTGATTTCATACCTATCAACTTCAAGTCCTTCAATGAGACAAAATTTTTTACATTTGAAGAATAACCTTGAGGCACTTTGATATCATGAAGACACTGAAAAAAGCTAATTTTATCCCTCTTCGATAATGTATGACAAGCCAGGGGAAGACATGTTCGTCTTCCTTTAAGAGTGGGAGATAACTCCAAACGTATTCCCATTGATAGTAAGTCTAATCTTGCATTCAACCCATCTTTAGTCTTTCCTTTAATATCTAACAATGTTCCAATCAAACAATCACATATATTCTTCTCCACGTGCATGAAATCAATATTATGTTTAACTTCATGATACCTCCAATATGGTAGCTTAAAAAATATTGACCTTTTCTTCCAAATATGTCTATCATTACCAGATTTTTGTGTCTTTCCCAATGTCACATCAAGGTTTTTCACCCTCTCAAAATAAAGATCCGGGGATAAAGGTTTTGGAGCAGTATCAAATTCTTGTGAGCCATTGAATGCCTTTTTTAGTCTTATATAAGGGAGATCCATAGGCAAAAACTTTCGATGAACCATGTACACTATTTTCCTCCCATGATGCAATTGACAATATGACGTCTGTTGTTCTCAAATTGGATATGCTTTATTCCCTTTAACACTGTATCCAAAAAAATTTCCATATACTGGGAAGTCATTTATAGTGAACAGAAGCACTGCATGTAGTTGAAAATATTCCATTTTATAAGAATCATACACCCTAATACCATCAGCCCATAACAGTTTCAAATCATCAATCAACGGTGACAAGTAAACATCAATATCATTGCTAGGTTGCTTTGGACCAGAGATCATTATACTCAACATGACATATTTGCACTTCATACAAAATTCAAGAGAGAGGTTGTAAATTACCAATAAAACAGGCCATGAACTATGTGTGCTACTGAGGGTTCGGTATGGATTCATTCTATCTGTGCACAACCCTAATATGAGATTTCTTATTTCATTTCCAAATGTAGAATACTGCGCATCAATTTTCTTCCATTGTGGAAAATCAAATGGATGACGTATTTTTCCATCACATACCCGCTCATCAGCATGCCATCTTAACCTTTTTGCATCATGTGAATTAGCAAATAAATGTTTGAAACGATGAATTATAGGAAGATACCAAAATACCTTTGAAGGGAGCTTTGTAATCTCTGCATAAGCCTGTGATTTCTCTTTCACCTTATACCGTGATGTCCCACATTTAGGACACTCTGACAGAAATTCATATTCCTTCCTATATATAATGCAGTCATTCGGACATGCATATATTTTCTTGTATCCCAATCCCATCGGGCATAATATTTTCTTGGCCTTGTAATGTGAATCTGGAAGATCGTTATCTTTTGGAAGAATGTCTTTCATCAATTGTAGCAGCTCTGTAAAACTTCTGTCACTCCATCCAAGTTTTTCCTTTAGGTTAATCAATATTAACACCACCGACAAAACCGTAAAATCTGTACAACCAGGATATAATGGTTTTTCAGCATCACCATATAGACGCGCAACTGTCGGTTCTATATCAATTTGTTCTTCTACAATATCGCGAATCATTTCTTCAATTCCATTGGAGTTACCATCTTGTGAATCATCATCATCAGTGACATTTCGTCCAGTTTCACCATGCCAAATCCAAGGGCTGTAACTCGAATTAAAACGATGACATATCAGATGATCTTTTATCTCTCTAATTTTCAACTTCTTCATATTCAAACATTTCAGACATGGATAGAAAAAAATGTCACTACTTGGAACATTTCGTTTAGAAAATTCCAAAAAGGCATCAACACCTTCCTCATATTCATTGCTCATTCGATGTGCCGTAATCCAACTTCGACTCATTATTACCTATAACAAATATAAAAAATATATATATTTTTAAGATAAGAAAAATATAAGTTTATATGAAAAAAATCATAATTTGAATGTAAAACAATTTTGAAATATAAAACAAATCTATGTGTATTTAAAAAAATATGCTTGAATATTATTATTAAAAGAAAATATAGTTAGATATAATAGTTTTAAATTCCATTGAATAAAAGAAAACCATAGTGCCTACATGGTTGATAGAAAATTGGAGAGAATGGAGTAAACCTGAGAATCAAATCATATTTAAAATAAAAATTCAGATGGAGAAAATCACCCCTCCTGGACACCACCCCCACCCCTACCCCCTTGGACACCCCCCTGGACACCCCCCAACCCTCTGGACAGCCCCCCACCCCCCGGACAACCCCCAAAACCTTCTGGACAGGCCCCCACCCCCTTGGACAGCGCCCCCCCCACACACCCACCCCCTTGGACACCCCCCTGGACACCCCCAACCCTATGGACATCCCCCCACCCCCGGCCAACCCCCAAAACCCTCTGGACAGGCCCCCACCCCCTTGGAAATCCCCCCACACCCACCCACCCCCTTGGACACCCCCCTGGACACCCCCCCAACCCTCTGGACAGCCCCCCAACCCCCTGGACAGCCCCCACCCCTCTAGACAACACCCCCACTCCTCCTGGACACCACCACCACCCCCTACCCCTTTGGAAACCCCGCTGGACACCCCCAACCCTTTGGACAACCCCCCTTGGAAAACACCCCACCCCTCCAGACAGCACCCCCACCCCTCTTGGACACCACCCCCACCCCCGACCCCCTTAGACACCCCCAACCTCTGGATAGCCCCCCACCCCTCGAACAACCCCCCAAACCCTCAGGACAGGCCTCCACCCCCTTGGATAGCCCACCACACCCACCCACCCCCTTGGACACCCCCCTGGACACCCCCAACCCTCTGGACAGCCCCCACCCCCCGGACAACCCCCCAAACAATGGTTTACATATAAAAACTAGGCATGGTGAACAACTAAAAACACATGAATTTAATATATACTTCATCATGAAATAGATGGAATTAAATATTATTAAATATGGCTACTTAAATGATCATATGATAATTAAAAATAACCATTGATATTCAACTAGTCAAATGATCACAAGTTTTCTCGATAACTAATATCATAATGAGGTAATGGATAATTCTAGAAATCTTAAACATATTGTCGAGGCCTTGGCCAAGGCCTCAAAAAATACTAGGGTAAGCCCTCAACAGAACCCATTTTTATTTGGAATCATGAGACATAGCGATGCATCGAAGGGCCATAGAGGTCAATGGCCATTACATTATATGTCTAATAGATTCTCATATAAAAGAGGATAAACATAAGCAGCAACAACACATGAAATATCATTTCCGAATTCCTACATTTAATCAATAACCATTCTATGCAGTAATATAGGTGAATGAGATCATTAGTTGTCAATGACAACAAAAATTACCATCAATGTCGGGCATTCGCGAAACAAAAACAAACTAAATAAAAGTAGTTGAGGCTTACATGAACATTGCAAGTCGATCTAATAGATCTAGGGATGATAAATAAGATGATGATGGAAAAAAGAGGTAAGAGGGTTCGAAATCGAATAATCTTACCTAGTTTAAACACAAAAATCGCAAAACATAAATATAGACTATCCGAAAAAAAAATGAACGAAATAAACCGACGTTATAAACTGTTTTTTTTACATTTATAACGTCGGTTATTTTATAACCGACGTAACAAAATCCTCATGTTGGTTTTTTATGTCGGTTATTCTATAACCGACGTAACAAAGACATCAAAAATCACAGTTTTTTACGTCAGGTATTGTATAACCGACGTAAAAAACGTTCTGTGGGTTGTTTTGTTACGTCAGTTATAAAATAACTGACGTAAAAAAGGCCTCAAAATCCGCGTTTTTTATGTCGGTTATTTTATAACCAATGTAAAAAACTCATAGATAACTCATTTTTTACGTCGGTTATAAAATAACCGACGTAAAAAACCCCCGTGATTTGGTTTGTTACGTCGGTTATTTTATAACCGACATAAAAAACTCGTAGATATCTCGTTTTTTACGTCGGTTATCAAATAAATGACGTAAAAAACCCCCACACTTTTGTTTTCTACGTCGGTTAATTTATAACCGACGTAAAAACTGAACACGCACGATTTGTAATGGTGGTTATTAAAATAACCAACATTAAAAAGCTACTCACCGCATTTGTTATGTCGGTTATAAAATAACCGACGTAAAAAACCACGTTTCACAGATTCTCACATCAGTTATATATAACCGACGTAAAAAATGGTGATGTAAATAACGTTTTCTGCACTAGTGAATACAGTACTTTAGCTCTATCCCCTTAATAATTAGTTATAAATTTCATTATGTGGGAAGGAAAAAAGAAAGGGTCCCCTTATTTTGATTTTTACACAACCTCAGCCACTTTAGTAACTTTATCCAGGGACGACTCATTTTAAGTTTCTACATCTATAATTTTTTAAGGTGAATGTGTAATGACCTAAACATTTGTAAATGAAATTCCCATTGTGATTGAATTAAATTCCCTATTATGTAATATGGTTATATTAAAAACTTGCAATTCTGCAGTTATATTAGACTGTTATAATTTATATCATATCAGATTCAAATGACCTTTATGAATCTTCACCATAGATAATATATCCATTGAACAATGATCATATGATTATTGTATATTAAGCGTTATGATAAATCCAATTGACATAGACAAAAGAAGCGACAACCTCAACCAGTAGGATTGTACCCTATGAAGCACATATATCAGAGCTTCTGAGGGAGATATAATCACTAGGATTTTCCCTTGACCAAACCCAAGCAGAGATTCAAAAACTAAAGCATGATCAAAATCATTTATGGGAGAAGTTCAAGCTCATCGAGATCAGGTTCCAAACCATGTCCGTCGAACCGCCCCATTAAAATATCACATTCACACACCATATTCTTAGGGAATTTGTTGGTGTAATAAGGGGATATTTATCTCAACCCTAACAGTATGAATATGTATATTTTCTTTTCATTAAAATAATGATTATATTTATTCCTTATTATTTTTACATTATAAATGATTAAGTAATTATTTTGATAAAAAATAGATTTTAACACGAAAAAACTCGAATTGTATTTTTGGGTAATATGAAATTTCAATTAAGACATTAATTTTTATGAATTAATGAATTTTTTAAATATATTACATTTTAATGAAATATTATTATTAAATAGTATATAAATAATAATATATTTTTACAAAGTGAAAATGTAATTTTTATAAAGGTCAGCAAACCATTATTGTAAAAAACCACTATTTTGTAAGAAAGATGGATTTTAATTTAAAAATATAATTTCT
The DNA here is from genome assembly GCA_963277665.1 of Viscum album. NCBI lineage: Eukaryota > Viridiplantae > Streptophyta > Magnoliopsida > Santalales > Viscaceae > Viscum > Viscum album. Next base: position 600,769,723 of record OY728136.1, on the reverse strand, counting down.
CATATTTATAGATTTTTAGTAAAATAAATATTATGTTTGAAATCATCACATAGAAATTATATAATAGTTAATTTTCATAATTTTCTGAGATTGTCAAATTTTCAAGTAAAAATTAAAAACCGTATAAATATACATTATATATTATGACATCATAATGACCCAAAAGTGATGAAATATGTGTCATCAAAGGTATACACAGAAAAATATATATTTCCCCTTTAAATTAATGTGTTTTTGATTTTATTTGATAAATTTTATAAAACCTATATGAATCCTTGAAAACCTACATTATATATTAAGGTTTTAAAATCAATTCTTTATTAACATGACTCACTTCCACATCACCAAGGGTATTATTTTAATGGGATTGATTCATGGACTTATAAAATAATGAAAACCAAATCTCTTTTTCAGAACCATTGGATTGTTTGTGGTTTTGATTACTTTATTGTATAAATTCCAAAACTTATGTTTGGAAAATAATAAATAACTCCCCTCTCTTTTCCTATATAAAATCAGCCAAGCTCTCATTACTATTCATTAAAAACCTTTTGAGAACTACAATAACATGTCCTTTCCTCTCTGTATCCCTCCCAATTTTCCCAAAATCTCTCAAGAATATCCTCCAAAGATTTTAGAAACACCCTCCCAATGTAAGGGATCCTCACCATCTCCTCTTTATTCAAGAACCTCCTTTGTGTTATGAATTTTGTTTTCCATTTGTTCATATTGGGGTATGTTCTCACACATACCTATTACTACCCTAATGATTTTCATTTTATGATATACATATTTTACTCTCATTAATCCCTTGCATGATTCATTATGTACCCCTGTTATACTGCCGAAATTATCTTGTGATTTTTCCTTTCTAATATTTTATTCAATAACCCTTTTTGTTTGATGCCTTTTAATTCCCAATTGTTCTTGTTGTATTGTGATCTTAAATATCTCTCTTACTTCCCTTATGATTTCCAAGTTATGAGAGACCCCTTCCACTCTCATTAAGACCTCCCATGATTCATTATGTACCCCTATTATGCCTATGAAATTATCCTGCAATTTTTTCATGCCAAACCATTGTATTGTGAATACCAATACCATTTAAACTCAAGGGTATTAAAATAGACATACATATTCTTATTTTATCAGGTGATTCAATTTATGTAATCCATAGTCCTTAATCGTGGGATTAAATGTGATGAAATATGACCCTATGTTGAATGATCTATGTGGAACATATAAACATGTACAAGATATGAAAGTGATAGGTGCACCCAAAATTATATTTAGATCCAATACATAGGTTAATTTTTTAGTATCATGATACATAATTTATGGTATTATAGTGTAAACCTACTCCATTATGGGACTTTGTCCACCATATTATGATGTCTTGGTGATTAGCCTCTGTAACACCCTGGGATTTTAAAAGAGGAACGCCATGTTCGATAGCGTGTATGACACACAAAAAAAAAGCTTATAAGAGAATATAAAACCTCTATAAATTAGGATATATTCCTCTAAATTAAATCTCTTTGATATCATTCCATACACACAATGTCGGGTTTAAACGAAACACGATACTCTATTAAAATATTATTATTTAAACATGACCATAATAATTATCCGTTAAGATAGTGGGTATGAATATTAATGAATAAATTATAAAAATTATATGGTTTAAAAATTTATAAAATAAATTAAATGGTCATTTATTGATTATAAATAAAATAAGAACCATTTGAAAGAGAAATAAATGTTTTCTGAAAAACCGTATTACTCTAAAAGGTGGACTTGTCACGCTTTGCGCACATAATTTAAAATTATTTTTTACCAATTTTGGAATTTATTTTGAAAAATTAAACATAATTTTTTAAATCTATATGTCATAATTATATTTTGGTGAATTTTTGATAATTTTTTTGAAAATATTATTTTTTTTGATGAATAGTGAAAAATACTAATTTTTATCGAAAAATGCCTTTTCATTTAAATTATTTACAAAGTTAAATTATGTTTTAAATTAGTTTTAAATTAAAATTATTTCAATTATTTTAAAATTTAAATAATTTAAGTGATTTAAATGCATTTAATATGGAATTTTGATATTAAAACATTTTATACTTATGAGAATTTTCACATTGGAAACACTTTTTTTATCGTGTCTGTAGGTATAATTTTAAATTATATTATACCACTTCTGTGAATTTAATTTTGAAAAATAGACTCCATATTTGGAATAAAAATAATTCGTATTATCGAATAATGTTAAATTAATTTTTTACCTGGATGAATAGTAAAAAAATATAAAAAAATGTATTACCATGGTTAAAGTAAAAATGGGTTTACCGATGAGTTAAACTAAAAAGATAAGGGTTAAAATGACCTACCAAATTTTCCAATAACCATTGGATAACCATATTTTGACCTTATAACCTCTAATGTTCTATAATTATCCATTTTATAGTCTTTTGGAATGATAAAAATGTGGACATCACTTTATATTTTCCAAAATTGCATGTGTATCCTCTCCCCACTTATAAAAAGCCACCCCTCCCCTCCCTACTTCACACTTCTAAAAAAATATGGTTTAGAAAATACCTAACAAAATCCATTATTTAATTCCATCACCACATACTAGAGGCCTTATGTTAATTATTAATCCCTCCTAAGAAGAATTTAGTTATAATCCTAAAGAGCCTTTCTGAAGAAGAGGTAAAATTATTAAACGTGCATATTTGTTTTATTTCTTCTTCCTCATCCATAAAACCTTATTAAACTATTATAATATAATAAAAAATATCTAATATATATAGATTTTATTATTTCAATTACATAACTCATATCCACCTTCACATCCATCAAATGAGAAATGAAATCGTCGATCGTGTGTATGAAAGACTACCGCACCACAAACCGATGTAATTCATTTTCCATCACCACCTTTCAAAGATGAATATAATTTTGGATTTAAAATATGTGTATGATATTTATGAAAATATTATAATTCTTTAATTATGATATCGCATATAACTTCTTAGTTCCCATTCCATGAGGGGTACGACAACGTCGCTCGTGTGTACGGAAAACTACCACCTCACGAAGTGATGTTATTAATTTTTCACTCACGATTTACATGGAAGGTTTTAAGGTTAAAATTAATGAATATATTTGATATTTATGACCTAAAAACAATCCTCTATATATTATATCACATATAACTTCTTAACATCTAATCCTTTGGTAAATAATAACATCGCCCGTGCATATGTGTGGACTACCGCCTCTACATAACGATGTGAAATGTTTTCATTTTATTTTTTCATGTATTATAATAATGATGTTTTAGATTAATATAAATGATATATATGATATAATAATTTTTCTAGAAGGTAAATTAGTATTTATTTTCCATTCATTTCATTCATCGAAAAAATGGAAATAGGGTTCATGCGTATGTACGACTTATCGTCTCCATGAACTATGTAATCCATTTTCGATCTTTAACATTAATAGATTACTATAAATACATATATTATGAATATATATTATATTTTTATCATGGTTATTTTTTTTCATATGATGTAACTATGATCAAATTAAATGGACCAAAATTACTGAACTAAAACATACATGAAAAATGAAGCAATTATCACCTAAAATAGTGACTTTTATAAATAATTTATAATAAAAGGGTGATAAAAGACTATACGTAAATCATATATGGTATGAGATATATGATTATAATTTTTTAGTAGTTTTATAATAATCCCATATTTATTTTATAGGATTTTTGGAGACATATGATGGAATTTGAATCTGAGGTAAGGGTTTCTCATCTCACTTTTACTTTCGTGAGATATATGCCATATTCAACACTTATTCTGGTGTGTGGTGTATATAATTATCCTTTTGATATGATATATTGTGAAACTATTTATCTTCTTGTTATTTAAATTTTTATTTTATTTTATATATTTCACGGTGAATATGATTCAAAAGTTACCAATGTGGTAAGAGTTTATTTCACAATCTCATCATTATTCGGGAATGTTTTTTTAAGTCCACCTTGGGGGAATTATTTGATATTTCTATCATAAAATAAATCTATTTTATTATTATATGGTTTTTAATTAAATATTTAATGTAATATTTCCATTATCCAATCTTTGGTACTTAAAATGATCGAGAAATATTTTAAAGAAAACCATACTTTATATCTATCTTTAGTTGAAAATCCTTTTTCATCAAAATCCATTTTTTCTAAAAATGTTTTCAAAAATGTAATTCACCATTTTCAAATGATTTATTAAATAATTCCTTACCCATTTCTACTTTTTACATTTTTTTAAATGAATTTTCATGCCTCTTTCAAAACAAGGCCTATTTGGATTTTACAAAAAATGTGAAAGTAATATTTGTTTTAACGTGTATGAAATGATTGAAATTTTCCTCCATGAACAATAAATGTTTGAAATATTATTTTAAAATTTTTAAAATTTTATTTTCAATGAAAATTGTTTTCAAAATATTTTGTGAACATTTTTTAAAAATATTTTTAAAGAGAAAAGTTTATTTTCCTCAAAAATGGTTTTAATGTCATTTTTATGGTATTTCAGTTCATCAATGACATCAAAACATTATTTTACAGATGATATAATTAGGATATTTTGTATTGATATCATCCTTATTCTTTATTTGGATCGTTTATTATCGGTTTTACAAAGCATGCATAATTTTTTTATCATTCACCACATTACTCCAGATGAGTTATGATTATGTTTATTTGATTGGGGTATGCATTATCATTTCATATTTTAGTTTCTTAATACTAATGTTTATGTTGATTATTTTAAACCCTTTAATATGGGAAATTAATTGGACTTATCAAGTGATGGGTGGGTCCTGGTTATAGATTCCCCCTCAATGCATCAACAAGTCTCACGAGACAAATCATTTGGCCAAATTAAATAGGTTTTTACCCACATATTTAAGATATCTTGTGAAAGGTCATAATAGTATGTTTCAGATGTCTAGAATTATGCATTCCCTCATTATGAGATTAATTATTTCCATGTATTTATTTGATTATTTACAATATTCATGGATAAGTTTCATGATTATATGATTATTTATAGAGATTTATCTGATCATCATTTATTTCTTCCATATTATACTCATTTTGTTGATTAAATGACATGTGTTTAAGTTATTTACATTTCCATATTGATTATTCTTATTTATTTATGATTTATTTTATTATTATTTTACCCGTTCATAGCATCTGTGCCCACCCATTTCTTATGTTTTATTTTCCCCATAATACTAGGAAGTGATTTTTGATTGATATGAAAAGATATGCTATGAGGAATAATGGAATTATCAAATAAAACTCTTTATGTATTTTATGATTTCAATTGTAATGTGAATTTCAAGTATGTATCAAGTTTACCAAGACTAATAAACTATTCAGTCCATTGAGATGTGATTCCTTGTATCTAGTTCCAAAGTAATAATGTAACCATCAACTCTGGGATACTAGGGTTAGGGTCATTAAAGTTGGTATTATAGGAAGTTTAGTAGAAACCTTGAGAACTAGATTTAAAAAAAAATAGTTTAGGGAACATAATCCAATGATTATAATTGAGGATAAGTATAAAATAACATACTACTGTTTTGGTAAGGTAACAATTATGTTGTTTTTTTTAGATATACATCCATGTCTAGATATTACAAGTGGATGTGGTTCTAACATATATTTATATAGGGTTGATAAATATGAAAAGGGAACATCAGTATTAACTTGAGCATTACCTAGTTCATGATAATAGGCCTTACTATGCACCTTGTTTGACACTCCCAGGGGATATACATGGGTTATTTCAAATTTTATTTAAGAACCATCATGGAGGTTTTAAATAGATGATAAACATGAATAACCAAGGTTAAACCTAAGGTATTGTAGATTGAAAATAGGTTTTTAGGATTTAGATATCCTATAAATTATTCTTCATGATTATGTGATTTCCCACTATGATTAGTGTTTCTTATACTGTGGTTTTTGGTTTTAGTCAATAGATGGAACCATAAAGAACTGGGTTAACATTGAATGTGATAGATAATGCGTTGATGAGAAACCAAATGATATGATGACCGGGTTGAAGGGTATAGTGATTATGTCTAATTAGTTGTCATAATATATGATTAACAACTTTCACCTTAACCAATTATCAAACTCACCAAATAAGGGAATGATAGAGTCCATTAAGAGCTTTAATAGTGGAGACCATGGAGGAAAGAAGGCTCAATTTACTTCATTTCAGAAATATGGAAAGAGACACCCAGGAGATTATTTAAAAGGAATAGTAAAATGTATTATTTGTGGAAAAGGAAAAAACGTAGTTAATTACCTAGGAAAAATTAAAAGTTTGGTTAACATAATGGATGGGAATAATGTCACCCTAAGGTATTGTTGATGGTTGAATGTTTTAAATTTGGAAATTATAGGCATTATGAAAATCAATGTAATGGGGGGAAAGATCATGAAGAGGATCAAAAAGGTTTTACAAGTAATGGTTAAATTTCTAATAATGAATAGACTATAAATAGTATATGAAAGCAAGGAGGTATTAAGGAATAAGATGGTGAATCCTAGTTGATGGTTTAATAATGAAGTGTAATGATTAATTTATAGTGTTTGGATTCATGAATTATGTTATAAAATTATTTTAATAATGAAACTCTTGTTATAATAATTATGAAATGTATAAGGATTGTACTACTTTACCTTTTCCTTAAAGATTTGAGAGCATATGTTGAATGGTACCAATGACCAAGAAAAGTGATTTAGTGCCAAGTTTAACTTCTTTGAAAACACACGATTGAGGTAAGATAACCATTAATATATTCTATATGTTGAGATAATAATTATAAAGTGATGTTTATGGGATACTATTGGTGACATTGAAATTTGTTAGTGATTTTATGGTTTATATAATCTTAGATGGAGTTTACCACATGTTTGGAAAAAAATAAGGCATCCAAGAAGTCAAGGTTGTTCCTGAGGAAGAGGCGATCAACACAAAAGAGGTTGATACTTGTTGGATCCTTACTTTGGTGATACTTATGTGTCATTTGAATTTTGTAGCTTCTATCCTCATGCACTTGTACTTAATTTTTTATTAATAAATTTCTTAGACCATGGGTTTACCCATGGTTCAAATTTTTTGGTATATTAACTTATATTATTTATCATTAAAATAAGTCCTCAAATATAGGAAAAGGATCTTGAAATAAAAATTTTGTCCTAATACATTCATTTTTGATGAACCAGTGGTATTTTTACCCTTTACAAATTTATGATTATGAGGTACTTAAATTTTCATTGATCACTTTATTTCTTGTGATTAATGATCTCTATAACTCTATATAATTATTTAATATTTTTTTAATGTACATATCTTCACTTCCCACCAATGTTCTCCTACTTGGAAACCTAGTTATGTGTAATTATAGAGAACCTTTGTACTTACCTTTCTCTCTTATCAAGATGATGTTTTATAAAACCCTTTTATGATGATGGTCTCCAGTAATGGTTCTTTCAAATTTCAAAACCTAGATTATCGGGATTAGGATTAAATTGCTAGGTCAATATTTATTTAAGGGGGTAAAATGTAGCACCTTGAGATTTTAAAAGAGGAACATTATGTTCTATAACATGTATAACATACTATAACTATGATTCATATTCCACCTTTCATATAAATTCCAAATCATGCCACATTATAATAGAAAATACCACTAATTATCATGCTCCCCTATCTTATTATTGTAAAATATCAAGAAATCCAAATTTTATTTCAATTGAAAGCATCATAGGGGTCATCACTTGATTACACATCATAAGATGCCATTTTTTAGGATAATTCACTTGCCTGATTGAAAAAATAACCTATCCCCCTATGAAAATGTTGTACTTATATTGGATTAAGTGGGAAATATATCCAAATCTCATAATATAGTTCAAGGATACTATAATGTATGGATATATTCTTCACTTTTCAACCAAAATTCCACATTTTACTATTAATCTAAATACACACCGTCAATTTTTGTTTCATTTTGAGATAATTTCTTTGTGTGATATTACCAAATAGTAATGATGTATAAAAAAATCATATAAGTACATTAATTAAAAACTAAGTATTGAAAACATGAGATTAATTTTACAAGATCACCATTTCCCATTGCACTTACCTACTTCCATAAGATACATATAGTTAGACCTTTTAACTTCTACAAATAAACTCCTACTGTGACCTCAGCCACACCATTACAAAACAATTATTGAAAAAACATATACTACAAAGAGTGCGATTCATATAATATATCATCATTACTTATCTTCACTAAACCCTAATAGAGGTTTTAGTTTTTAAAATTGATATAAAATTGTTGAAATGGATTTTTAATTTCATATACTAGGTGTCTTTCCTTGGTTAATAAGGACACCACTTTTGGATTTATATATCTAAAATCCAACTGAAATTCTTAGCTTCATCCCTAAATATAAAAATAATATTCCACATGATAGTTATCCCATTATAGTGTGTTTTTTATATCTTGAAAACATTCAGATGCTATCACATGTTATCATAGAAAAGATAAAGCATGAAAATTATTTTTGTCATTTCTTCTCTATCAAGGTATCAAATTCTATCTTCATGGTATGATTCCATTGAATAATTTCTACTTTGGAAACAAACAAATTATTTGGAAATTTATAACACTTGTGATACCAATTTTAAATGCTCAAATACTTCTTGTTTTCCTCATGTACTCTACTTCAACCTCCAATAAGATACCAATCATGTATATTTTTACTACTCCATTAATTGTAACTTCAGAACATACCTCAATACCACTTTTAAATTTTGATTTAACTTTTCAATGTCTAATATCTCTCCTCAACCTAAAACACATTAAAAAAGTTTTATCATTTAAATACATCAGGAGAGGGGAATATAAACATTCCTTAACTAGAGGAAGATGGTGAGTCACTATATACCACCACATTTCCTTTATCCTTTAATTTTAAATCTATCTTAATATCTAATATGGATTTCATAAAATCCAACATCACTTAAACTTCATTGGGACTTTTCTTTTATTAATAGCCCAAATCACATGATTTTATTCCCATTATAATCTTACTGACAATGTTCTCTTAGAACATAACTGTATGTACTTTTCTTTTCCTAACAATATTACAACCAAGTTTATCCTTGAAAGAATCATTAGGATTTTTAACACATACCTTTTCTAGAGATAATTATTTCATCAGTTAATATTCAATTTCAATAACATATATACTCATTTATTATTTCCAAATCATCTTCATATCATTATTGGAAAGTTTTTCAAATAATAGATTTCAAAATCCACTTGAAACCTCTTTCAGCATGATGCTCTTATTTAACCAACCCATGAAATCTATTTATTAAAAGAATAGATTTATTAATAAAAGTAATCCAGATTTCCCCTTTTACACCAATTAAATTTCTCTTTAAATTTCCACTAAACACATGGTTAGCATAGTAAACATGTTTAGATTTGAATCTGTACTTTCACTTTTGTGGTTGGTGACTCCATCTTGTTAATTTTCCATCAATTTCAGAAGAAGATATATATTTAAATGCTTCATTAAAATAATTGAAAATATGTCCATGCATTCCACAGTAAAATCACATGTCTTCATACCTTATTTCAAAACTCATTTCTTTATCCTTACTTATTGTTATGATATTTTTTAATTTTTTTTCTACCACATCCATGTTTTAACCTTTTATATGGAACTCCCAAATTTAACTTCATAACATGCCTTAAAGGGGTTCCATCATGGAAATGTAATTGTTTTCCTATGGAACATGAACATTTTTAAATATATATTATTTAATACTCATTTAATTATATAGAATAATTTCTATTCATATCACTATTACTTTCCAATGGATAACCAAATAAAAATGCAATGCATCTTTTATAGTAGGATCTCCCTTTGAATTTGACCATTCTACTTGATTATTGATTTTAATAAATCCTCTTGTAGTATTTGGATCATATAATGGTGATAATTGTTATAGATAATATTATCAAAAAAAATTATATGTTTTTAATGATTTAATCCCTTCAAATTTAACAATTTGAGGCAATTTTTATCGGTTTTGGATTTTTGGTGAATTTTGGGCTAAAATGTAAAAATTTGTTAATTTTGGAATTTTAATAGTTTTTTTTCAATTATTTATTTCAAACATAAATTTTTCAATATTGATTCAAATGGAGTGATTATTTTTTTATGATTCATTTTTTTGGGATGAAATTTATTCTTTTGGACCTAATGCTCATCAAACTTCAATAGGACCAAAAAAATCAATCAAGTTTACAAATATTTCTACCTGAAAGAATTAACCCCTCCTTATTAAAGGAGGAATATCTTGAGATAAAGACCTATAAATGAGGTGATTCCAGTGATAAATGAAAAAGGAATCTAAGGTTCATGCTTAAATAAAATTTCATAGAGAAATTTATTCATTAATGGAGCCATTAAACACTCCAAAGTGGGGAAAGATGAAGGGTCTATTTAGAAAGAAAATTTATGAAATAGTAATTTTGGAATAAATTTTCTCACACATGTAAAAATGAATATAAAATTTTAGGGTTGAAATAAGTCTCAATTATGAAAAACATTTAAGAAGAAACTTTTGCAATTTTTGGCCCTATAGGAGAAGAAACATAGCACAAGTTTGGTGGATAAACTCTAAAAGAGAAATTTTCTGCTTTTATTTTTCCCTCTTTTGGTCTTCTTAGGTTTTGTAACACCTTATTATTCCATCTTCTTCTCGACTTCCCTTTATATAGAAGGGTAAAATTCTGAGTGACTGGGGAAGTGGATGTTTTCTTTTTGTAATGCTTGATATCTTGCACTTCATGTAATAAAAACCATTTCTCTCTTATCTGAAGTTGATTTCAATTTCGATTAGCAATTTTTATTATCTAGTACCATAATATTTGATTTTAGATTGTTATTTTATTTATTTGGTCAATAATAATTATCTCCCTCTACTATGTTTTGGTTTGTATATGATGTAATTGACTAGGACTTAGTGGTGATATAATCACAGATCATTAGTATGTGTGTGAGGGGTAGTGGATATTCTTGATTGTTTGGGATAAAAAATACCTGTTTGGGTATTTACTATGTCAATTAAGGGTATTCTATAAAACTCTATCACACATAGTAAGGATAATATATTGAGATATTATCTTGGAAAGTTTTACTCTCTCCATCACCATTTGATCATGGGAGTGAGAGGAAGTGATCGTGGAATCTCACTTTAATCAGCTTAATATAAGATGATTGGATAAATTGGAACTAGGATATCATTTCAACTGGAAATGTGAACCTAATATCATCACTCTTCTCATATAATATATTTCAAACTCTTGTTTAATTAATTTATTTTGTTTTCAAAATCAAACAGTATAAAAAAATACCCCATTTTCCCTATAATTAAAGGTGAAAACTTGATTGTTGTGTACTCCTCTATGGAGAAAACCTAGGTTAACCACCGCACTACATTTTAAACTTAGGAAATAATTATTTTTTCCAAAAACTAGGACAAGAATTTGTCAAAACCTATCATAATTTTTTGGGAGGTAGTTCTAATAATCTAATTTTGATATTTTGTAAATATTTTCTTTTCATTCATTTAAAAAATCTAAAAACTCTTTATCCATATGTATTAAAATTATAATTATTATTCATGGATTAATTAATAATTGGGAAAATATAAATAAGAATAAGTTAACAAGGATATTTAAGCCTCATTGTAAATGATTAATGAAACAATTCAAAACCTAGAGAGAAAAATAGAGTGGATAAATGAATGTGTACATGAATTCTAAGAGGAACAACTAGAAAAAAAATAAGAACTAGAACCAGAACAAGTAGTGGAAGAAGTACCCCCACTATTATTTCAATTTGAATAACCCAATGAGGCATTTATGAAATTAAAAGGATATCCATTCGACACAGCTTAATAACTTTTTGAGGAGATTAATGAAGAATATTTACTTTCTGAAGTATGAATGGGAGATTAAAAAGGTCTGAATTAGTTCTAGAATAAATAAGATGTGCAGTATGACCTACTTATCATTAAAAACATAGAATATATATAATCATTGTTTCTCCCTATATATTTAGAATAAGAAGAAACCACACAAGTGGTGGAATGTGAAGAAAATATGGAGGATCCTAGATACCTTCCTCTATTTAGTGAAATTTAACTCCAAGAATCACATAACACTGAGAAATTAATTGAGGTTGAGCCAATTAAGGGGGATAATATTTTTCTAAACTCTTTTTATTATGATTTTATTGAATATAAATTTATTATTACCACTCTATGTTTTAAATTTTCACATTCAAACAACACTTATATTGAAATGGAGGATGAAGAAGAATAAAAATACGATGCACCCGAAGAGGAAAACCTAGAGCTCCCTAAACTTAAAGAATATTTATTGGAGGGAGTACATGAGGAAATGAAAGTTTCTTTGACCAAAGAAACTAAAAAAAAATCTTATTACTTTGAAGGGGGAAATTTTGATATTTAATATTCAAGTTTTAATTTTATTCAAATAGAATTACACTCTAGATTTCCCTTTGACTATTATTTTTATGCAGCATGCCTTGAGAATTCACTGTAGAATGAAGAGGAGTTCGTGAAAGTAGAAACAAAGAAAGAGGAGGACTCATTCATTTTACTACCCCCACAATGTTAGTTGTATATCATTATAATGAGGGTGAATTTACAATAATCTATATGTGGAGTCCTAATAAAAAATTAATAAGTTCAAGTGGTAAAGAATAAGTGATGGTGGTTCATCTCAATGAAACCCCACCCACCATCAGATAGAGAATAACCCACTAGAACTACCTATCTAGAGGTAGTCAAAACCCATGTCCCACTTGGGGGTAAAAACAAGATATATCTTTCATTTATTTCCATTTATCATTTTATTTTTATTTTATTTTATTTCAATAAATTTCTTATGTATTCTTTTATTATTTTTCTTTTTGGTTTTTAGTGAGAAACACATAAGAGATTAACTCAGAATTGTACTGCCAATAAGTCTGGTCGTACCTCTTCTTTACATTTAATTTATTGTTGTGATTAAATTAAAAATTTTCTTAATTGTTTAATCTAATTGAATTCATTAAGGATACTACACAATTTAACTATGTGGGAGGGAACCTCTATAGTTAAGGATTTTCAATTTTTTGTTTTTATTAAAAAAAGGTTTTTTCAATTTTGTGTGTGTTTTATTTTCAATATTTGGGTGTTTTAGAAACTTTTGATCTCAAATGATTATCTTTTTAATTTTTGAAACCATTTTCAATGAGTGAATTAATTCATACCATGAAACTAAATATAAATTAACGCTAAAAATAATTTTTTTTTCATGTTCAAAACGTTGGGAATTTAATGAATAATACTCTGATTTTTGAATCTCATGCCACATCTCATTATCTTTATCATTGAAATTACATTCTGTTGAATCTTATGAAACTTTTTTCATATTATCCTATACATTCACCTCATTTTTTGAGAGAACTAGACCATACTTTCTTTACCCAAATGTTTATTTGTTCCTATCAAAACTTGAGGGTTTAAGGTATTATTGTGTTAAATTATTGAGGCATTTATTTGGTATTAAATACCCCTTTTCAATAGAATACTTTTTATTATATCCTTCCATATAAATTTAATATTTGTATCCCTTATATTCCCTGACCATCCTATTATTTTATCCACATTACAAGCCAATTTCTTTTATCCAACCTTCTCTTGAAGTAAAATTTCTAGATCTAGTTAAACTCGAGTGTGTGGGGAAGCTATTTTGTGGTGTGATACATCATTTGGAACTACTTTGGGTGGAAAATAAAATACATAAATTATTATTATTATTATGAAAAATTAATTCTATTTAAATCTATTACCTTTCAAAGCTTTCATGATAAAATAAATTGTGTTTTTCTAGAGCTTCCAAAGGAGAAAGAAAGTTGTGCCAATATGGATCTTTTAAAAAAAAATTGAAGATTAATGTTAGTTTTTGATGAAATCTTGATGGTGTGGTATGTCCATGATTTTTTCAAAATATTCTTAGAGATTATTTGATTCCAAGGGGTTCATAATGAGATCATACTTGAATAAAAATTTGAATCATGTAATTTTTCTTCAAAAAGAACCAAGCCCTCGTTATTCAGCCTCAAATTTTTTGACATATAAATCCTTTCGACTGAAATCCACTAAACAACCTTAAAAATTACTCATGATAAATAGATTTAATTGACTCAAATTAGTAGGATATATAGAAATTTATTAACCATATGGATACTGTTTCATGGGTTTGGATGAGCAAAGCCTTGTTGAAAATTGAAATTTGTGCGATGAGAGAAAATTCATGTGAGGTTGGTGTTTTGAGTACATGGGAGGAGAAATGAAGAGGAAATATATTTAATTACCTCAATGTTGAACTTGAAATAATTATTTTTGAGGTGGCATGATATATATATTTTTATTTTCAAATTGGTGGATCTCATGGGTATGTGTTTTGAATTTTCTTTGATTTGATTTTGATGTTAACTTGTCTTGGAGTCCAAGTGATAAGTGTGAGTGAATTGATATATATATATATATATAATATTTTAATCATTTTTATATGTTTCTAAATTATTTAATCCATACAAATTTAAAAATTTGAGCTAATTTGTATCATTTTTTGTATTTTTGGTGAATTTTGGGCTAAAATGTATAGATTTCTTAATTATGGAATTTTAACATTTTTCTAACACACGTGTATTTAGAGTATAACTTTTTAAATATTGATCCAAATGGAGTGATTATTTTTTTAGGATTCATATATTCATTTTGATAAACATATTATTATGGACCTAGATCTCATTCAAACTTGAACATTCCCAAACAAATCAATCAAGTTTAATAATATTTCTGACTGATAGAATGGACCTATCCACATTAAATGAGCCATATCTCATGATACATACCTCTTAATAAGAAAATTATAGCTAAAAATGATAGATTAATTTAGGGATAATGTGAAAATTAAATTTCATGGGTAATTATCTTATTAATATAGCCATTAAACACACCAAATTGGAGGAAGATGAAGGGTATCTTCATCTATAAAAATTTTAATTATTTAATTCTAGAATAAATTTTCTAAAAAATTTCTAAATGAATTGAAAATTTGAGGGTAGATATAAAATTTAATTTATAAAAACTTTTAAGAATACAATTTGGTTATTTTTGGCTATCAGGGGTCCCAAACGGATCAAACTTTTAGTAGACAGATTCTGGAGGATAAATTTTATGGTTTTATTTTCCCCTATTTTATTCTTACTAAGTTTTTTAATTCCTTCATATTCCTCTTTATTCTATGATAAACTTCATATGGAGGGGTAAAATCATGAGTTATTGGTGTAAGGTATTTTTTTTAATACTTGAGTTATTTCACTTCATATAATAAAAATATTTTCTCTCTTATACAAACTTGATTTCAATTTCCAATAGTTGTTTTTATTATCAAGTTTGATCATATTTGGTTTTAAATTATGTTGATGTTATTACATTAGTCAATGATCATTATGTCCCTATTTTAGGATATGGATTAAATATGATGTAATTGACAAGGACTTAGTAGTGAAGTACTCGGTGATCATCAATACATGAGGGAGGAGTTGTGGATATTCTTGATTATTTGGGATAAACAAGACCCGATTAGGTATTGACTAAGTTAATTGAGAGTATTCTCTGAAACTCTCTCACACATAGTAAGGAAAGTATATAGATCTAATATCTTGGAAAGTATTACTCTCACCATCACCATTTGACCAATATAGTGAGAGGAAGTAATCTTGGAATCTCACTTTAATTGGATTAGTGGAAGATGATTGAATAAATTGGAAATTGGATAACATTTCAATATGAAAATTGAATGTAACCTGATCACCCTTATCATATAATACTTTTCAATCAACTACTTAATTAATTTATTTTGTTTCATTTCTATATTTTGTCTTCCAAATCTAACAATTTCAAAAAACACCCACTTTTTCTTATAATTAAAGGTGGAAACTTGATTGTTGTTTGCTCCTCACTAGAGACAAACTAGATTAATCACTACAATAAATTTTTAACTTAGGAACTAATTATTTTTTTGACACCCCATGAAAGGTAGGTTTCAATAATTCATATCTTCATTGAGTCACTTCCCACTAGAAATATCATCCTCTAATTCTTGGAAATTTATATCCAACATTTCACCTTTCTATTTTATATTTGAGTTCTTATGAATAATAGAATCTTTAAAGATTGTCTTTTCTTACTTTACACTTTGTGTCTTCCTAATTTTTTTTACATTTGTTTAGTAAGATCATATTTCCTATCCCTCATGATATGAACATCTATTGAGTTAGGGGCCTTCTCCTTGGAACCATCTTCTAGATTTTGTACTCTTGAAGAAATATCATAAAATTCCTTAGCATTGGAATCAATCCTTTCCCTTATATTAGTAACCAATTAATATTTAATACTTTTCGGGATTTTTAACTTAAACATCAATTTTTAGTTCATTTACATGGATTTATTGATACTTATTCTCCTCTATCAACTTTATTCTTTCTTCTTGAATCTTTTAATATATCTATTCTAATAAGTGGGTAACTTATGAATTAGGAAGTCTTGATATCTTTTCATCATAAGTAGCTCCAATATCACTTGGGATATTAGGATACTTTTCTAATATTACAAAATCATTGAATAAATTAATAGATTCACAATGAAAATCATTTATACCTTCCATTCAAAAGATCATGAGTCATCCATCTATGTAATGACTTTTCCAAAAATAATTCTATTTTGTGGAATTCTATTAGAGTTATGATTCTTCCTCAAATTATTTCTCCTTTTTGTAGCATAAGAAAAATTTCATGGTAAAAAATACTAGACATAAAAAACCAATAAAATCAATTCAAATAAAAATAAAACCACTTAAAGGAATATACACCCTGATACTAATCATTCATCCCATATGGGAATTCAATGAGCGATAAACTTAAAGGGCGTGAATCAGGGTATAAAACTCATTCTAACATAATAACTATTTCCCCAAACTATCACTGCACTATATAATATTTACGTTATAATTAGTAGGTTTATACATTAGTTATTCTCCAACAAATGAAGACCTATTTTTTATCCTCCTTGTTTTTATCCCTTAAATATTTTTTTCAATCTTTAATTCACCAACGTTCACCAATTTATGATTTGAAGAATATGAACAATGCATTTCCATAGAACACAAGTATTTTACATGGTTCACCCACACTATGATAATCCAAGTAACATGTAGTTGGGAGTGTGCTGATAAAATAAAATTGACCAAACTCTATATTTGGTTATGGTTTTGTACTAGGGAACTCTTACCATATGATCACTCTCCTTACAAGTTTTTTTGATTCCGCTCTACCTCCTAAGAAAATCTCCATTAAATCTTCTCTCTTACTCACTTATTCAATAAAATATTACCACTTTGGTATGAAATAAAATACCAAACAAATTCAATATTGTTATTGAACCATGTATGGGTGAGTTCCTTTGATCTCTAGGTTGCTCCTTCATAGACCTTCTATGAATATCTCTATGAACAAATTTATAATATTTCCACGAGTCATAATTAAAAATCTTTCTTCTATATTGAATAAATCTTCACTAAGTGCCAATATTCCTTAATTTTCCTCTCTTATCTCTAATATCAGATATATCAATAATAAACTTATTCTCCCTACCATCACATATAAATGGAAACCCTTCATTTATAGAGATAAACATCTCTATAATTATAAAGAATAATTTTCACTATTTTTAGTGAAGTTATCATTGTTTCCCAAAATAAATATCTCTAATACTCCATAATTAAATGGGAATGTTTGTCCAATATTTTTCACCAAAACCTATGCACATTCCTGTATTAAATACCCTTATTTCCTTCATGAAAGATTTGATATATAAATATATAATCTTACTGATTCAAAATATTCATGGCGTTCCCACAACTGTCATTGAATGACCTTCACATCCATTTGAAATCTTGAACCTATACTTTGACCTCCATGCGCACCTCAATGTCATGTCATATTCCTTTGGGGAATGTAATCAATATCTTATAGTTTTCATATCTCACACCCATAAAATACATTATGATGAAATCCTCATGGATAATTCTTGGTTAGTGCATCATGAAATAACTCTCTTCATCATAGAATGATCCAATCAACTAGCTATTAAAATCCAATGCCTAATATTCATGAAGTACCATTCATTACATGATATATTTTCATTAATTTATTATAATCCTTAAAGTAGTTTTGATTCCCTTCCATTACATTAATTATTATTATTCATTTCTATCATGGCATAGATCCTCACACAATTTGGCCAAATATTCATCTCCTAGTTACTTTGATGCATATAATTACAAATTCAACACATGACTAAATTTCCTAGTTTTGGCCTATATTACTTTTATGTATTGAGTTGATGAACTTTATGTATCAAAGTGAGGTTGTTTTTTTGTAACATCACTGACCCAAAGGACACTATAACTGATTCCCCAAGTCAGTTCATCACATGAACTTAGGTGTGCCTCCCCGTATTCCAGAGGCTGCCGACTAGTAGCACAGATCTAAAGAGGGACATGGGGAGATTATTCATGCTTATCAGAGTGAAGCCACAACAGAAGTAACACAAACATATAAAATAGAAAATAGGAACAACAATATACAACATGTAAAAAAACCCAAAAGTGACTATGTACACATACTATAACAAAATATAGATGGAGTAAACTTCATATCTGATAGTTAGATAATATAATCTAAGGACAAAACTAGCAAAATATTTTGAACCCAGAATAGAGTCCCAAATCGGTCCTAACCTCCATGCTCCAACCCATCATCCCATGAAAAACCAAACACCAGGTACCTTCTTTGAACCTTTACCTAAAAACAAGTAACATCTTCTCAGGTGGCCAAGTACCATGGCTTCCTGAGAAGGGTGTGAGTACAACTCAATTAGCCACCATTAATGGTGTCTGAAGCAATATCCAGTCTCTACCAAGTGAATTCAAGTAACATATAAAATAAATAAACAAGGGAATAAGAAAAACATTTATGTAGTAATCTAATATTCATTTAAACCATTAAGTTATCTAGAGTCAACCAGAAACAACTAACTTAGGTGACACTAGGGGGTCTAATCCAAGGAAAAAGGGTGAAACACACATTTAACCATACGATATTTAACTAATCACAACTCATCACATATCCATTATCTATAATATTCATTTAATCCATTTTAATCATTATTTAAATTTCAACCTTTAGGCTATCCTCATTACTAAATTCATCTTTAGCTCATGTTCCATGGGTTAGGAATTTACATAATTTACACTATGGCCTAAGCTGGTCAATTTACATGAATAAGGGAATAAACCAAGTCCCTATATAACTAGGGATAAACACATAACAACAATAAATTATCCTCACCTCAAATCCTCAGTTTGGTCAGAATGAAACTATTAGGGGAATAGATCCTTTATCCCCTTCTCTAACCCATGCATTTCAGGGTGGAGTTTAGAGCCTTATTCTAACTCGACCTATGGGCATAGAACCTCTTGTCAATACCCCACTCTACCAAGCCATGTGAAGATGCTTATATATATATATATATGATCACCACACATACCATATCCAAACAATACACATAAAAATCACTATCCATGACAATCAACATGGGAATAAAAAATCATTCCATAACCCATTAACACATTTCCATTTACATTACATTGTCGTTTAACCCAATTCCAATTTCTTATGCCTAACTCATTATGCATATTCACTAATTCCCATACATTAACCCATTAACCTATTTGACCATTCCATATGTTAACTCACTAAAACCATTCATCATTTCCCATGTGTTAACCACTTATACATTTCATGTACAAATCACATTACATTTTTCACATTCACATTAATCCCATTTCATATCATGACAAACACCCCCTTATGCTTTATCATCAATTAGTTCATTTCATAATCATTATAACATGCAAAAATATTTGTTATGGGTTATATCTTACTAAACAATTACATTCCTTCAATTACCATGGTTCCATAGGACCCTTATAAACTACATCATGGAAAAAACACAATTCAAAATACTCATTGAAATCGTATTTAAACCACTGTTTAAAACACGTATCTTCCTATTTGAAAACTAAGCATGCCCAAAGGATTTAAATTCAATTTTATCATTCAAAAAAACCATTAAGCCATTTCCAAAAAAAGGAAACCTTGAAATCATTTCAAAAATCATTTGAAATCTTTTAGAAAACCCCTTTTTAAATCAATTTTAGGTCAACACCTCCTTTCAAACATTTCTCACTTTCAAACATCACTTTCCATAAATAAATCTAAAATCAGGTCAAGGCCCCAAACATACCATCAAAGACATTCCAAAACCTTTCAATCATTTACAAAATCCACTTAGAAATTGTTTTAATTAATTCTTTAACCTTACACACACATCAATTTAATTTTCATTACCCATTCACTATCATAATAACCTATCTCAGGGTTTTATAGTTTTTACACCAATTACAAGGGTATGACTTACCCCATGGGTAGCCCTAGGTTCTGTCACATATCAATGACAAACCCAATGGGGTATGTGAAGGTTCTTGAACCTCAATATAGGGTCCAAATCACTTTTCAAAACCCAAGAAATTAAAATGAAACATAGCGGCAAAATAAATCAACAACATACAGACATACCACATCAATCCTATGGGTGAAAGCTTAAAGACCACCTACCTCATGACCATTGACGAATACTTGCTTAATATACACCCTTGATTCAAACTCAAACACTTTCTAGAGCTCCAAAATATAATCTACTATAAAAGTTAAGGTTTTAGGGCTTTATAAGAAGAGGAGAGATTCCACAATCCCTAATCTGGAAAATAGAGAAAAGAGGAGTGTTAGACTCACCTGAATATTTTATTCACACCTAAGAACACTCAAAAATCCCAATAATCAATGGAGAATAATACATGTAGGGAGAGGGGGATTCTGGTTCATCACTTAGGGTATAGGGGGTAAAAATTAGAGGGAAATCAGGTGGTAATATAAAAATCCTAAGATGAAAAGATTGTAAATTTTTTAACTTTTAATGGGGCACATGATTTACCTACTTAATTTTCTAAACCATGCACAAACTGTGTACAAGACACTATCTAAGGAAAATTGGGTCACACAGTTACCTGTAGATACCCACATGGTTTACCAGCTCTAGCCCTATGTCTAAAATGGTCACCAAGATGCACGGTTTCTTGGGCCTGGCTCATGGATTTCACTAACCATGTGCCAACCATGCGCTATGTGTTGTTTGGTCACTCTTCTCCTATTTTCATGTACCATGCCCCAGAAACACTTCCAAAACTCCTAAATAACTCAAGAAACCCTTCTTTAACCAAAAAAATATAGTTAAATTTTTTTTTAATAAGGATGCACCTTCACTAAAGATTGGGATTTTACAACCTCCCCACCTTATAATGGATTGTCCTCAAGCTTCACTTCTAGGAATTTCTAAACCCTCAAGATTGAAAAGGTCATACCATGGACCCACCAATAAAACATCACCTTCCAAGTTTTTCATTAAACTCGGCCATGCCACAAAAAATGCTCAAACCAAGGAAACAATCTTACCACGAGAACATTTCTCTCACCAAGTTCCACGATCACAATCTGATTCTCCTCGAGGACACATCCACCTAAACTCATCATTACTAATACCAAGAACAAGAGAAATATCTGGTTAATTTCACTAAACCACTACATATAAAGATACCAAATAGGCCCTATATTACCCTAGAAAAACCAACCAGAACACTCCCAGTCTGATACTCTTCACAAATCATGGCCCAAGTCACTTGGAACCATCTCACCCAGATTCTTTTGAAGCACTAACGAAGATCCAAACCCCATATCACCGGAGGGAACATCCCAATTTTTAACCCCATATTATGACCTACCTGATCTGTAAATCAAGGCCCAACAACCTCAGTCCATTTCTAAACATTCAAAAAGCACAACCCAAACACACTTTTCATCTAAAGGCACTCAACCAGCCAACACTCGACCCCACACCCGTCACCAACACCATTTCACCAAGATGTCTTCTACCCATGTCCATCCATCTCAAACCCCTGGTTATGCCATTAACCAACCAATTTCCCTCTATGGTACTCCCAACTATATTATTTAACCTATCACCACCCTTTTTCCAGCATTGAGCACCTCAATAATAAAAAAAAAGACTAATAGAACTTTAATCCAACTTTCAGAACTTACCCAACACATTTTCCAACTCACTTCACCCAAAATCTATAAGAACACCATAAAAAATTGGAATTATATATTTCTATAAAAACCACCTATATTGGACACCTCTAATGTCCCTAATTATTTAATGGTAACTAGGTTCTTCCTCAGATCCCATTTTTATTATTGATATGCACTTATCGTTCCAATGTTAACCAGAGGTGACGTATAACCCACCTCATTCGTTCCTTTATGCCCAACCAATTTGGGCCATCCTTGGTTGACTCAATCTATTTATTCCCAACCTATGTTATTGGTACATCACCACTTTACCTGGATGTGATGACTTTTTTACTTAATAAATACCACCCTCAACTACACACACCTAACGTAGTCATCCCTGATGTCCGGTAAAACTCCTCTATCATGACATTCACTATTATTCAAACCATTTTCATGATTTAAAAAACTCTTCAATACATCTCCTATGTGACTACTCTAATTACCTTAATAACTAGCTCAAGTCTGAAGCTAGTGCTCAGACCGATTGACCATCACACCCAAGGCCAACCCGAACATTTACATCACAGGTTTTCCATTGACATCTTGATGCCACCACATACACTTCATAGATTTATCCAAAAATCCATGAAATAATATGATGCTCCACACCTTAGGAGAATCATTATCTCCACTTTCCTCAATCCCTTTAAATCGTTGCATCTCATGCCTCGATCACAAGCTTAACCTTGAACTTGGATGCGGTTGTTCAGCCTGTCCCAAAACGACAAAACTAATGTTAATCGCTACTCATTCTCATATTTCAAGAATGACATCCATTACATTCATCAACATTTGGTTAATCCCAAGTAACTTTCCCACAACTGGCTGCTGGTGAACTCCCCCACAACACAGCTTCCACACACATACCGCTCCTTCTATGTATCCTTTGAGATGTTCCACATTTGACCAAAACACACTCAAGTTTCTAGGTGTAAATAAAAATCCTTCTCAGCACACCCAGTACAATTTCATGATATTGGACATGATCGTCACTAGAAAAAAGTACTTTAATAAGTCATCAATGATCACCACCAAAACCATCCACTATTACCGTCTTCTCTCATCAAGAGGACACCTCAACCTATCGAAGGTCTTGGGATTCCTACCCACCAATTATTTATCCACACTAGAACACCACAAATCTAATGAGTTTCAAACCAAACTTTCCACCACATCACAACCCTCTAACAGGCAGTTGTGACCCAACATTCCTTTGGCACCATTATCATCACCCCACTCGGGTTATTCTTGCATGGTCTATCTGACCGCAATAGATACATAATGATTCCTCCATTGGTCTAAAATCAACCGGTTTCTCACACTACTAGGGCCTCTTCACTTTGATTACATGGAAACACATGCACTTACATCTAACTCACCTGGGCACATATCCCAATGGCATCATGCATCTATAACACATGCCCATCATTCATAAATTTTAAGAATGATCTAGGTCTCAAACTCTCCTGAGACCAAATACAAAACCCATATCTAGCTCACATGAACCATACATCAATCAATATAGCCCCAAAATGACATTTACTTCCACATATAACTCCAAAAAAACCACAGGGCCAAGCCTCCGAATGATCCTACCCTTCACTTCTACTCTTATAACCAAATATAAGCACCTAAGTGCTTCCTTTATGAGAATCCAAAACATAACTATTCACCTTAACCAAAACCCGATGGCACCCACTGTGTATCAATTACACCTTTGAAGCATCCACCTATGCTTCACATTCCAAGGCACCTGTAACATTGGACCAACCTACCTCAAGGCTACCCTCGATTTCTTAAGGTTGTTAACTGATAGCCACCGCTCAAGCCATATCTACCAAAACCAATAACCCTTCCACTTAGCCCTCTAGGTTAATCATGCACTATGAAACAATTATCTATGTGTTTCTACAAAGGTCCAAAATGTCTACCTATTCCACACGCACCCCTAAACACCAACATCATGACCAAACTCTCTCATAGGTAATCCTAAAAATTCTAATGATGCCAACTCCCCCAACTGGAGTTGCACCAAACAAATGCTACTAACTCCCTCTAACCCACACACACAAACACAAACATCCAGATATTCATGGAAGTCATCCTACCTCCATTACAAATACACTGCATCTAATTCTCTAGAAAACCATTTACTCTAAATCCCACACCAAAGATACTTTCACACATATATTGGCACCATAAATCAAACACCCACTCTAGGCTCTAAAAAACAACTCACAAGGTCTTAATCCACAAGAGTCACCACATTCACATCAACAAACTTCATTACACAACCTAGAGGTCACAACCTAACCAAGGATACAACAAGAAACATCCCATTAACTAGAATACCAAACTAATCAAGAGCCTACATTCCACAACCCACAGTCTCAAGACTAAGGCACTCTCACTGCCGAAACCACCCATACATAAGGTTGACAACCAACATAAGGGATAACCACCACTAGTGTCCCTAAAATGTTCCATTATACCCCCATTTTTCTAATTAATTAACCTTACCATTTGAACCCATGATTTCACTTTTCAAACTTTTCATTTTCAAAACCCAAACATTTACACTTTCAAAAACCTTTTGGTAGCCCATAATTTCAAAAACTTCAATTTTATTCAAAATCGTATTTCAAAACACTTCCCATTTAAAAACTCAAGGATTTAGGTTTCTCAAAAACCATTTTAACCTACTTTTCAACATCCACTATTTCGTTCAATTTTACTTTTTATACTAATTTGGTTCATCATCATTCCATTCACAAGTCAATCACAGAAAACATATGGATGAACTATATATATCCTATATGCCTAGCATGATGCATGAACTCAACCACCCTCTCTTTCCACACTAGGACAAGAGATAAAACCTCATAAATCAATAACATCACATCCAAGCATGCCACCTAAGGTGGAACCATAAACAAACTATAAAAGAACAAAACAAAACATCATTTCCCACCCCTATAAACTTGGATTTTCCCTCACACGTGGGGCTGTAGGAACCTAGTAATGAGCTTATTACCATGTCCCAACAAGATTCTAGTCTCTTGTCTACCATAACAAAATATTAAGACAAAATATGACGTTATCTGATACCACTTTGTAACATCCCCAACCTAAAGGCCACTATAACTGGTGCCCCAAGCTGGGTTATCACATGAACTCAAGAGAGCCTCCTCGTATGCTAGATTCTTATAACTAGTATTGTGGGTCTAAATAAGGACACTGGGAGACTATTACCACTCATAAGAGTGAAACCACAATATAAATAACAAAAATAGATAAAATAACCATTAAGAACAACAATATACAGCTTGTAACCGAACCCAATAAGTGACCATGTGCACATACTATAAAAAAATCTAGAGGGAGTAAACAACATGTTAGATAGTCAACAAATATAATCCAAGGACAAAAATAGAAAAAGACTCTAAACCTAGACCCAACTCCTAACCCGGTCCTAACCTTTATGCTCCAACCCCTCATCCCATTCACAACCAAACACAAGGTCCTTGATATGAAACTGTACCTGAAAACAAGTAGCATCTACTTAGGTTACCAAGTTCTATGGATACCCAAGTAGGGTGTGAGTACAACTCAGTAGGCCACCGCTAATTGTGTCTAAATAAATAGCTATTCTATACCAAGTGTATGCAGATAACATGTAAAATAAATAAACAAGGCAATAAGGAAAACATTTTTTTTGTTTTCTAATATTCATTTTACCCATTATGTTCTCTAAATAACTCACTCAGGTCACAATAGGGGGGTATAATCCATTGAAAAAGGGTGACACACACATTTAACCATAAGGGGTTTAACTAATCACAACTCATTGCATACCCATTAACTATAATATTCATTTAATTCATTTTAATAATTATTTAAATTTTATCCCTTAGGATATTCTCATTACTAAATTCATCTTAATATAATGTTCCATGGGTTATGTATTTACATAATTTACACTAAAACCTAAGATAGTCAATTTCCATGCATAAGTGAATAAAATAAGTCCTTATCTCACTATGTATAAACACATCACAAAAACACATTATCTTCACCTCAAAGCCCGAGTCAGGTGGAATGAAACTATTAGGGGAATATATCCTTCATCCCCTTCACTAACCTGTACATTTCATGGCGGCGTTTAGAGCCTCAGTCTAACTCGACCCATGGGTGTAGAACCTATTGTCAATACCTCACTCTACCAATCCATGTGCACATGCTTATATATATACATATATCCAATCATAACACATAACATATCCAACCAATACACATAACAATCACAATATATGACAATCTACATGGTAATCAAAATCATTCCATAACCCATTAACACATTTTCATTTACATTAAATTGTTGTTTAACCCAATTCTAATTTCTTATACCTAACTCATTAAGCATATTCACGAATTCCCATACATTAACCCATTAATCTATTTGACCATTCCATATGTTAACTCACCCAACCTGTTCATAGTTTCCCATGTAATAACCACTTATTCATTTCAAATATAAATCACATTCCATTGGTAACATTCACATTAATCCCATTTTATCCCATTTCACATCATTCCAAATGCCCCCTTATGCTTTATCATCAACCAGTTCATTTCATAATCTTGCTAACATGCCAAAATATTTGTTAGGTGTTCTATCTTACTAACCCCTTATATCCCTTCAATTACCATGGTTCCATTGGAACCTTATAAACTATATCATGGCAATAAAAACAATTTAAAATACTCATAGAAATAATCTTGAAACCACCCTTTAAACTGCATATCTTCCTCTTTGAAAACTAAGCATACCCCAAGGATTTGATTTTCATTTCAACCGTTCAAAGAAACCATTAAACCATTTTTAAAAAAGGACACGTTTCCATCATTTCAAAAATCATTTGAAATCTTTCAGAAAGAAATTTTTAAATAACTTTGAGGTCAAAACCTCATTCTAAAAAATTTCTATCTTTCAAACATCACTTTCTATCAATAAATCTAAAATAGGATCAAGGACCAAAAAATACCATCAAACTAATTCCAAAACCTTTCAATCATTTATAAAATCTAGTTAAAAATTGTTCAAAATAATTCATTAAACTTAAATGTAAATCAATTTAATTTTCATTACCCTTTCTCTCTCATAATACCCAATCTCAAGGTTTACTAGTTTTTTCTAACAATTACAAGGGTCCGGATCACCCCATGGGAAGCCCTAAGTTTGGTCTCACATCAAAGATGAACCCAAAATTGTTAATAAAGGTTCTATCACCTCAATATAGGGTCTAAATCACTTTTCATAACCCAATAAATCCAAATAAAACATGTTAGTGAAATAAAGAAACTACATACACACATAACACATCAAGACTATGGGAGAAAGATTAAAGACCACCTAACTCATGACCATTGATGAATGCTTTCTTAATGTCAAACCTTGATTTGAACTCAAATTCATGATAGAGCCCCAACCTATAATCTACTATAAAAGTTAAGGTTTTAGGGATTTATAATAAGATGGGAGATTCCACAAGCCATAATCCTGAAAATAGAGAAAAGAGGAGTGTTAGACTCACCCAGATCTTCGATTCACACCCAAATACACTCCACATGCCTAATAATTGAAGGAGAATCATTAATGGAGGGAGAGGGGGATATTGGTTCATCAGCTAGGGTAGAGGGGGTTTAAATGAGGGAGAAATCATGTGGGAATCTAAAAAACCCGAGATGAAAAAACTGTAATTTTTTCAACTTTTAATGGGGCACACAATTTACCCGCATGGTTTGCCAAACCATGAAAAAGCCACTGTGAAGGGAAATTAGGTCACAAAGTTACTTGGAGATGCCTGCACGGTTTACCAAACTGTGTGCTAGTCCTCTACCTGAAATGGTCACCAATCCTCATGGTTTCCTAGGCCTGGTGCACAGTTTTCACTAAATGTGTGCCAACCATGAGTTATGTGATGTTTGGTCACTCTCTTCCTCTTTTCATGTTTCACACCCTAAAACACTTCCAAAACTTCTCAAGCACTTTAAAAACCTTATTTAACCATAAAAGAGAGTTTAACTAGAAATTTTAACATGGACCCACCTTCCCTAAAGACCGAGATCTTACATTTCCCTTTACTGAATTTCTCTTCCTTTTCCCTAAGTAACTCATACACATTTGACTGGATGACCTTTACATATATAGAGTAATAGTTCTATAGACATTTATATATTAAATTTTTATAAAATTTTATGACACATATGTAATAGGGATACTATAGGACTTTTCAATATTTGACCATTTATTTCTAGATGAATATTATTTATAGGTATATTTACTTTTAAGTATTCATTTCTATTTCCATTTCTTCAGTTTGTACATACATGGTTAACCTTATGTATTTCATTGGTGACCTTACATTCCAAGGTTTCTTCTCTAGGATTTTCCATTTTCCACTATTCTTTAAGTGAAATGTTTATGCATAGATCACAATGAATCTTATGTTGTGACTCATGTACTCACCCCTTGTTATATTCCTCTTCCAAACTATTACTTTCAAAATTCCTACACCTCTTCTAGATCATCAAAATATATATCATGAACTTTAGAATAACTTTTAAAGCTACAACATTAATTTGGGAAATCAATAGTTTCCTTATTTGGATAACATCCAAACCATCTTCACTTCCACATTTAGATAAAATTTATAATATCTATAGCTTCACATTTTGAAACCACATAATATTTTTGGTAACATCAACTTATCATTATATAATAATGTATGAATGACATCTTCACTGGTTAATCTAACCCTACTTAATTACTTATATTTACAATAAATCCAACACTTCAACTTCACCATTGGGATTTAAACAATATAACACTATACAAAATTAAATTATCTCATGAACAATGCACAAGGTCAAGGTGAATGATAGAGACACTATAGTTTAAAATAATTTGAGAAGTAACATCATATTTTAACATCATTTAGTAAATCATGGGGTGGGGGTTGTTATAATGAAGTTTTTATTAATGTATCACATGTATTCTGACATAATAAAAAACCCATATAGTTTGATGTCATGGTTTAATTTCATGAGACATGGTGTGTCACTTATACTAGGTAAAAGAGGCATGAAAATATTTTACTTAGTAAAAATGCATAACATGTACATTAATGATATATGATAAGGGTTTGAAGCTTATCATTAATAATGAGTTATATATTTTAAATCTATTTAAGTGGTAATGTCATACAGTTTTACATCACATGAGAAAGATATTAATCATATGGTTTATGAATATATGATAAGGTTTATTATTTTATTTAATTCAAATTTATGTGGTAAGGAATATTTTTTCATGTAGTTTGAGTTCATTTTAATAGTACCAAAAAGCAACATGTGCCTAAAAACATTCTGAGCGTGGGGATTATGAATGAATATACATGGTTTGGAAAGTTTAGAGATGATACAGTGAAAATGTTGGATGTACCCTAAATAAAGAAATTTTTGATGTATGATAATGGTATTTGTACCTAAGTAACCCTATGAGATCCCAGTATAGTTAGGTGATGGTGTGGGATTACACTAAGAAGGAATTAATTGAAAATAAAAATTTAATTCAATAGCCACACTATAATCTTTGGTGATGTGTCATGTCTTGGGATCTTCAACATAAAGGGACCTTATGTTCATTGGGGTACATGATTGACCATGACTTGAGTACCCATGGTATAAAAAGGAGTATCATGGGGGTATATTATATAGGATTTGGAATATCTTTTATCAAGAGGATACATGATTGTATAAGCCATGGAAATGTGGAAAATGGCATAATAGTGAGATTAAAATGGTTAGAGAAGTATGAATTGGTAAAGATACCCTTAAGGGTCTAAGACCTTGAGAAAATTAATATATTAATGGAATCAGGATCACCTATGAAAAGTGTAAAGACAATAACAAAGTAGGTCTCCTCAGTGAAGGATGAGGTCTTGTAAATGGGGACATAGTGAATCATGAGAGCTAGTTGCAACATTCTAGCTAGGTAAAATATCCTTTAATTGATGAAGTAATTGTGAGAATATACATTTCATAAACTAAATAAGAATTTTACTTAAAGTGAGACCTTCATCAAGGTTTTAATTCAAGACCCTGACAAATTATACCTTCACAATGGTATTAATCATGAAACCTGTGGATAACCAAAAGTTATCCCTCTTCTACCTTATCCCTTAGGTTTTGATTCTTAAATCAGTAATGGGAGTTAATAAGGGGATTGTATAAGGTGTTTCATACTATGATGTGGATATTTTTATCTCATTTTACATCCCTATTTTAGTGTATTTTTCCATGTCTTAGAAATTAGAGTCAAACAATCTATCTATAATAAAAGGAACTATAGTTTCTAATCCTATACATTGGTGTGTGATATGACCCGATCATAGTATGAAATAAGATTCCCCTTTTGTATGCTAAGACTTCACCTTGTCAAAAACTAAGATTTATGTTTTTTATATTGAGCCTTCACCATATAGTGTATTATACCTCCAAAATTGTATGAACTTATTTTAATAAAAATGACTATAACTTTTGATATGGGGACTTTATTAAGCTCCATGAGATTTAAAATTGAATTTAACAAAATCAAATACCCCTTGGTTACTCAGAATAACCATAGAAAGTATTATTAATTACCAAAATAAGTCTATAAAGATTTTAAAAATGTATCCTGTGCATAAAATATATAGATAATATTTGCTTCAATGCCAGATGGAATCCATGAACTACTCCTAATAAAATTCTTTCACCACAACATCACCAGATAGAACAATATTTTAAAAAAACATGTATTCCCAATTTTTTAGTAATTAAAATTTACATAAATGTCTCATTATCATCTTCTTCATACAAGGAGATACTCAAATATGGTAATCTATGTGATGATATTTTCACAGTATTCATGGAAAAGTAAATGGTATAAGTTTTGGTGCCTATAAATCCTCCCCCCCCTGAGAATGGGATTCATTTAAATAATATAATCTAATTTTGGGTTATATTATATGACTTAATGTATTCCTTATACAAAAGACAAGTCAATAGATTCTTTTAGACTCTATATTTAACTGAGAGTGGGTTGAAGCATTTTTTCTATGCTTAGTTTTGAATACCATTTCACTATGTTCCTAGAGTTGAATCTATAGAAATATTTTCTCTATGATTAGTATATTAAATCAAGTATTTTCTTCATGCTAATACATAACCATGTATGAGGAGGCATAAGAGTTAGACAAAAAGTGTTTTATTTGAGATGGTAATGATTCATGAGTGTGTAACACAAGGGTATTTAAATTCACTTCAAAGAAAGATTTAGTAATTTTTTTAAATAATGGTTCAAAAAGGTTGAGTAATTGATGGTAAATATTTAAATGTTAATTATTTCTTAGATACATACTCTTAGGTGAGTATATATAGGACATATTATGTCTAAATATTCTATCATCATAGACTAAGTTTTTTCAAAAGGATAAAATACATGGATTTGATTTCCTCTAGAACGTTCCTAATTTGACTAATATAGGTGTTTCATATTTTGGGTGTAGGTTTCATCATCATGAACAATGTAATGTAGTAATATAGCCTCATTTTTGATACTTATAAATCATGTATATGTTTTTAATATTAGTACTAATTATTATTAGACTTAAAAATATTTCCTAATGTGGTCTTATATTGATGATATTTTGAAGGTTTTGTGAAAGTGAAGTTATTAAGAATTTGGAGTAATTTTTAGGGAATTGAAGAAATTTCATTCCATAATAATTTTTTTTCATCACATAACTAGGGTGAGGATAAAATATAGGTTAAAGAATATTTAAGTGACAACTATGACCTTGAGATACACACCATGAAAGGTCCTAAGCATATGAATACAATCAAAATAATGAGAGATCTGTGCTAGAACACTGAAATCACAATGTAACCTATGAGTTTAGAAAAGCATAAAATGGGATAATCACAAGCCATCCATCTAGGTTAAGGATCCTAGAATTTGGAAACAACCTCAAAAACTAGGCCAAGATTGGATACCAAGACAATAACCAAGCATTGTGTGGGTAGGATTTTAGAAATTCATAGGTTATATAAAGAAAATATATATAAAATAATGGCCACTATATAAGGTAGTATCATGAAAAGATAATGAATATAACGATGAGACCTCACTTATTAATATGTTCATAAAAAACTATATTTTTGAAATTGGTTGTGTGATACAGGAACTAGTCCAGAAGAGTGTTTTGAGGTGTGAAAATTAGGTCACGATGCAAATACAAAGGATAGAAAATAAAAAAGTCATAAATAATCTATAAGGTTTATTGAAGGATTTTATAGGGTTAATTAAATAACAGTATAAGGTTCATTTTTTAGTGATGCATTCAAGTGGTCTTTTCATAATGAATTAATGTGTTTCAGATAAGTCTTTCTTCAATGGGAGTTTAATCATAAGGTTTATCAAGCACATGTGAATGGTTCATCAAGGAAGATCATAAGGTTTTATACTTATCCACTGAATAATTTTATATATATGATATCAAACAAGGTGTTGCATTATAATATATTTTTGAGATATACACATAGAAGGAGCAACAAGGTGACGCATAGTGGCCAATGGTGATTGAGTTACAAACTGGAGAAGCTTATTGTATTAGGGAACATCATAGGCATATAATCACACCAGACCCATTCTTCTGAGTCTAGTGCAAAAAACATTGTATATTTTTCTCTAAATAAAGTATTTATCAACAATGAAATATATACTATCCTTAATTTTCCAAGGATCATTTAGGTATAGATATATGAAAGAATAGGAAAAAAATTAAAAACCTCTCTCAATCAAATATAAATTTTTATAATCTAAATACCACTGGTAAAAAATTGGCTCTGCTCTGTTTAAATCAATTAAATAAATTTATTTAATAATTTTTTCTAGAACAAATCCTACTCATCTAAAAGCCCTATGAATAACATTTTTAAACCTGGGGTGAGCAAAAGCCTTATTAAGGGGTTATAAAAACAATTTTTGAAACTCATTAGAAATTAAAATACATGAAAACACCTTCAAAATAATTTCATTGAGATAAAAAGAAACATTGATTTCAATAAAATATCTTTTAAAAATGAAATAAACTCTTATAATTTTTGAAAACATGTCTCATAATAAATCCATTGGTTTTCAAAAAATACTATGTATACATATATAAAAAAACCATTATATAGATTCTAACATTAAAGGAAATATAGGGCCTACATGTCACATGGTGGAAAATTTCTATTAAGGATTGGGTTCACTACACATTTCTCATCTATTTACAAAGTTAGAGTACCAATTTTATCAAAAAATTTATACATTCCCCATTTTTTTCCAATGAGGTTTTCCATCAAATAATTTTTTATAAATCATTATCCATTTACATATTTATTTAAAAAATAGATGTACATATATATATATATACTTTATAAAAATAGAGGAAACTAAAATAAATTTTAGACATGGGTAATTATTTCTAAAATTTACATGGAACATCAATCAGAAAAAGAAATAATACATGGTCATACAATACTTCATACATTAATAGCATGCATGGAAATAGTTAATTTTTGAAACAAATTACTTTCATAATAAAATATGTTTTAATACAACTATTTTTCTACATAAAATGATAAATATGAAAAAGAGATACCCATAAAATGTTGAATTTAAACTCTTTAAAACAAAAATTAAAATTAAAACATATTAAAACAAAATCCCCTTAAGAAGAATTTTTTGTTTTAAAATATAAATAATTTAAAAATTCACTCAAAATGATGAATTTTGAAATTATGATTTCCTTTTTTATATGAAAACTTATTTGACATAAAACAATTACATTGAAAGAGTATTCCCCTTAAATTGACTGTTTTAAAATAGTTATTTTAAAAAAACAATGTCACCTAAATCTTATGAACCGTTGTGCTTTCATAGTACTAAAAAACCTATAACCCTACACATTTTCTCACATCGATGCCGCCTACAAAATCCCTATCTAGTGAGAGATGATGCTCTCCCTTTCCCACAACGCATAACTCTGCCATCTCCATCCTGAGAGAATAGGGTGTGGATGCGACATACGTGGAACCCCGCTCAATAATGAGGGTAGGTCTTCATCGGCCAGTGGTGCTTGTTATAGGACATGGCCACGACCTTCTCCAGCTATGGAAGGCGACATCATTTCTATCTGAGAATAGCAGCTGACAGTGGAAGAGGGGAACCACAAGCTCAGTGTTCGGGGGGCCGATGACTACCAAAAATGGCTGTGTGTGATGGAAAGTAGACCGGCAACCCTAACAATAGTGGGGTGGAAATTCACAGGACTATAATGAGGATGGTTGGTTAGTAGTTCACCTGTCGTCGCCTTGGGGGAATATGGACCGGGTTATGTGGATGGCGTGTAGGTGTGTGTGAGTGTGTTTGATTGTAATTATACCCCAAATATCTATACCAAGAAAGGTCCAAGGGAGTGATGTTTAGTATTCTTAACCAAGCTAACTCACAGTTAGAGTGGGGAACTGCTGATGACTATGATTATGGCTTTGAAAACAATCCTTCATTTTATGATTCTTAAACTGGCTTTCCAGATGTGGGCACGTCTATTTGATTGACTCCGTCCTCTCTCTCATTATCTTTTTATTTTATATTTAATAAAAGGTCAGAAGCTTTTATTTTGGCTAGACCTTCTTCACATATTTATATATTAATAAATATACATATATAATTATATAAATATATATAAATATATAAATAAATATAATTATATATGTATATATAATTATATAAATATATTTATAATTAAATCCAAATATTTATAAATATATTTATTATATTTATAATTATATATACTTATATATCAATATATATATATATATAATTATATATATAACTATATAACTATATTTATAATTATATAAAAATATTTATAAAAATATTTATTTATAAGTATAAATATAAATAAATAAGTCTATATTTATATATTTTTAAATAAGATTTATTTTACAATAAGTATATATATATATATATATTTAAAGTAATATATAAATATGATTTATATAATTTTTAATAAAAAATGAATCTTATTTTCATAATTTTATTTATAAAAAATCATCAAATTTAGATTAGTAAAAATTCTTAATAGTTTATTTATATACATTAGTTACAACATGTGTATATATTTAAAATAAATATAATATATTAATATTTTATTTAAAAAATTATATAATATATAAATGAATATATTTATTTAGATATATAATTATATAGATATTAAATAATTTAAAATATATGTACATGTATAACTGCATGTATGTATGTGTATGTGTGTATATACATGTGCATATGTATATGTGTGCGTAGATGTGTATGTATACATATGTATGTCTGTAATTAATGTAAATGTTTCGGCTTTAGTTTTTAATATTTTTATAATTTATTTAATTTAATTATTCATTTTTTATTATATATTTATTAATAATGTAAAAAATATATTTAATAATTTTTTAATATTTATGTGATCCTTTTTTCTGCTTAAGTTGATGACCTTCAGGTTCATCAAGCTGTTGGCATGTAGGATGATAGTTCTTATGATGACCCAACTTATGATGATCCTGCTAGCTTGTTTGGAGATGATTACTTGAAAGGGAATAGTAAGGGGAAAATCTCACAACCTGCTCAGCTGAGGTTATAGGTAAAGGATAGAAAGGATGGTGCCAAGATGGCATTGAGGAAATCTAGAA
Organism: Viscum album; assembly: GCA_963277665.1. NCBI lineage: Eukaryota > Viridiplantae > Streptophyta > Magnoliopsida > Santalales > Viscaceae > Viscum > Viscum album. The sequence goes on along the minus strand of OY728136.1, from coordinate 600,733,293 downwards.
TTATTCCACAGGCTACTATGGGTTCCTCTTGTTTGGAGGCTCCACCCCCTGCCCTGGATGCTACTCTGGATAACCGAGTGAGATACGATAGCGGGGAGTCTCTTTATACAATCTCTAGAAATTTTGTGGCTTTGATGGGCACTGAATTATTTTTTCTAGAGGCTTTAATCACTGGGAAGATTGTATCTCTTCCAGTGTGCAGTGACAGTGGGGAGTCTCCTCCTATAGGGCCTACCAAAGTGAGTAAGGATTCCTCTTCTTCTGGAAGGGGGGCATGATCCAATGAGTATGATATTCTTAGGGACAAGTTATATCTTGTTCAAATGACCTTAAAGCCAAATCATATTGAGACAACAAACCCAATATCTAGTACTGATCCAAATGTCTTTTCTTCCAAGATGGATGAAATGGGAGTTAATGCTCAAGTTGAAAAAATGCCTAAGTTTTTTACTATGCTAGAATCCATTAAAGATTATTATTTTGATTCCCTATATATTGAGGGGCTCGATAGGAAAGGTGTCACAAACAAAAGAAGTTTAAACAAAGGTTTCTCACAGATTGAGATTGACTGTAATGTTTCTCCTTCTTTGGTAAACCTGCAGGTTGTAAATGAGAACCACCGAGTGAACTCTGGTGGTGATCATATAAGAGTATTGAAATCACTCAAGATTTTCCTAGAGATGTGTATCAGATTAATGAGAGATTTCCCCAGGTTGATTCTATAGAACTAAACATGATTTATGATCAAGAACATTAAGTTATACTGGTATGAAATTATTTAAATGGAGGTCATGATGCTGACTTCTATAGCGAGGGGGATGACTCACTTGAAATAGATGAATAGGGTGAAACTTGGATAGCCCAAAACAATGGAGGTGAGGTAGGCACTTGAAAGGCCGGGGTGGCTCTCAAGGAAGGGGTGGTAGAAACAGGAAAAGGTGATGGTGTAGGTCCTATTATTTTTTGGTGGTGTCATACGTGTCACTTTGATTATCATTCTTTTCCATCATCCCTATATATACCTACATTATTTAAATAAAATTTTAGGGCCAAGGTTTCAATCCATGGTTTCACTCTTCCTCATATATTATTATATAAAAATATATAATTATATAAATATTATTACTGTGGAAAACTTGGCTCAATCGACTGCCCATATATGTGAGACTTATACATTCAGCTATGCAGTTGGTTTCTATTTTCTCCCTCTATTTTAATAATTTAGAGGACCTCTCCCATCTCCTCTTTCACTACACATTTTCAAAATTTAGAAGTTTGTTGAAGAAATATTTTGGTGTCGACTTCAAACCAATAATAACATGGAAACCTTTATGGATTTTGTTAGGTGCCTGGAGAACAATGAGAAAATTGGGAACCTCATTTGTTTATGGTTGCCTCTTGTATCAATCATATTTGAGCAGCTAGAAATAAACTGAGATTTGAGGGAAATAAATCCATACTGATGATTCTTCTCACTGATATTGAGAGAGATGTTAGAAGAGACTCCACTTTCAAGATGGTCCTCATGAAAAACATCATGGAGTACCTTATTAAAACTAGAACACTTGGAGATTTTGTGTTCCAAGGGTGTGAATGTAGCCGAAATATGTTAGATAGATCCCTTCCCTCACATCCTTGATCAAGATAAACATGAATGGTGTGGCCTTCTGTGATCCTAGCCTTGTAGGCTATAGTGGTGTATTACGAACATGTCAAGGGTTCGTTAAAGGATGCTTTTATCATTTTCTTTTCTATTTTTTGTCCTTTTAAGTGGATATTCTTGTGGTTATTCATGCGGTGGATTATGAAAAACATCACAATCAGAGAAATCTCTAGATTGGAAGCAACACGATGTGAACACTTACTCTCCTTAGAAATAGATCATCCCTCGTTCCCTAGAATTTGTACAGGAAATTGTCTGATTTCCTATCACATCTAGAGAAGATTTATCACATTTTCATGCATACATATAGGGAGGATAATACGGTCATGAATGTTCTCTCATTGAAGGCGGTAGAAGATCAAGCTTCGCTTTGGCCTTTTACACTCTTTGATGCATTTTTCACTTTTTTATAACTGATGTGCATGTTTGTTTCATGCAACCTTCGCCACTCTTTTTACCTCTCCTCTCCTTCATTTTTTAATAAAATTGATGGGAATGGACCCTTCGGTCCATCCCGTACCTTCTTGGATTATTAAATAAATACATTTATAATTATATTTAAATATTTCAAATATATTTATTTATAATTATAATTTGAATTAAATAAATATATATAAATATACAAATATATATAATTATATAAAAATATTTATGAATATATTTATTTATAATTATAAATATAAATATATATATTAAAATAATTATAAAATTATAATAAATATATTTAAATAATAAATACATTTTTTATGTTTATAATTTTATAAATATATAATAATATACATATACATACTTATAAAAATATATTTATAATTATATAAAAATATTTATAAATATATATAAAAATATTTATAAATACATTTATTTATAATTATAAATATAAATATATAAATATATTATTAAAATTCCATTTTTTATCAGAGCTTTTTTAACATTGATAAAACTAATCTTTATCAACACTAGAATTTTAATTTTGATAGAGATTTATTTTATCAACACTTCAAAAGTTTTGATAAAGAGTAGTGTTATCAATTATTACTATTTTAGCACTAATAAAACAAGTCTTTTTTCAGTGTTTTTTTAAAAGAACTGATAAAATCCTTTCTTGATCCTATAAAAAAAACCCTAACAGAGTCTCCTATCTTACACCTTCAAGCTCTCGTAGAACCCTACTACTGTCACCACTCTTTCTAAACCCTACTATTGCCACCGCTCTTGATTTTCATTTACTTTCTTGACGAATCAATCCTTTCCACATCTAAGGTATATGACAATTTATTTTGTTAGAACATCTGGATCTGTTCCCTAACTGCACTCAGTTATTCAGTTATTGGACCTCTTCTTCATATCTTCTTTAATCTCAATGTCTTAATTTGTTCCTCCTTGTTTTTTGTTTTGGGTAAGATACTTCACAATTCACCTCAGTATCAGTTGATCCTCTTCTTGTTTGAACCAACCACCCTATATGGTGTAGCACAATTCAAGTGAGCATTTCATCCCTGAAACAACACTCACCACTGTTAGTGTGGAATTTCATCATCATCATAAAGTTCATTTTGACCATGAGCACTCAAACCATGAGTGTTTTCGATGTCATTTGAAGCATATTCATCATCTAGGCTTCTATGTGGCTGAATAAAACCCCTCAATCTTCCATGGTATGAATTCATTTATACTGATGGAGTTTCCTTGTGTTTTTATGCACCACATATTCACATACTACACCTTTGAACCATATCTCACCACCCATCATGATTTACACAACACCCAGTTAAATAGATTACATTATTCCTTCCCCACAAGTCTAAAAACCACTTAACTACTCGATTACCACCTAAAAATTTAATGTTCTGGTTGTCTTTTCAATTTTGGTATGTATTTTCATCCATTAATGATAGTAAAAATGTGGGTGGATGGTTTTGGTTTATGTTTATCCTATTATATATTAAATGGAGAGTATAAACTAAGAGGTAAAGGTCAAGTGTAGAGAGAAACCTATTTCTGTGGGTTTTTATTTAATTTATTCATTCATGTTTCAATCTATAATTTTTTTATAGTTGAAACCAGTTATTATTCTTCCTTATATACAGAGATATTTTTTTCATTAAACCCCATAAATAATTATGTTCTCTCCTTATTTATCTATAGGTTTATCAACCTCATATTTTTTATGATCACTTTTTTTTATTCTTGATGTATAAATTGGACTTACGTTTTTTCAAACACTTTGAATAAAAATTTGGTTTTTTTCTTTCTCCTTTGTTTGAAATTTTTTTTATATTGTTGATTATTCCATACTATTAGGATACTCAACACATTTTAGGTTGAGTTATTTTATTGAATAACATATATCCAAATTTAGTTTGAATGATTCTATTAAATTAAAAATGATAATTGATTAGATTTTAATTTACAATTCAATCAGTTAGAACAATCATTTTCAACATTATATTTTCTAGTTTTGAAAAATTTACAATAATTTTTCTTGGTGACATTACCAATTCTATTTTTGATTTATTCATGGTGATCATTTTATTGTTCATATTTATTGAAACCATTAGTAAAATTTTATTCATTATATTTATTTTTATTGTTTAAAATATTTTTAAAAATATAATATTTTTTTTATTTGTGAAACCATTATAATATTTAATACTTGTATTTTCTATTTTGAATTTGGTTTTAGAATAATATAGCTTTTATTTTTTCACATTTACATGTAAATATATATATGTAAATTTTTATACATATTATACTATATAATAGGTGAGTTAATTTTCTCAACGGGGATTGAATACTGTTAAAAGTTTGATAGCATGGTTCAAAATGGAAATGGATTGGTTTTGAAAATATTGAGTGAGTTTTATAAGGAATTTTGAAAATTAATTCAGTGTTTAATTTTCCTATAAATCATTTTTTCAATGGGTAAACAACTTTTTAGAAATTGATTTCAAATATAAGGTAACATGTTTTTTAGCGGTGAAAATCATTTTTAAAAACTAATAAAAATTGTATCATGATTTAATAAGACAAGATTCATTATTTTTTTATAATGTAAATGTGATTTTAAGGGTAAATGATTGGTTTTAATGTTAATAAATAGGATTTCTATAATGTTTTTGAATGAAGATGATATTTTGGATTTTAATGATGACCTCAATAAAGGATCTTTTAAATTTCACATTGAATTTAAAATGGAGTTTTTATTTTTAATTAGAGTGAATATATACATCAGTTTTTTTATAATATAGTATGCTCTATCAGCAATTTTTGAGACATCACAACTAAATTTTATTCTTTTTTTAGAAAAGCATTTTATTATGTGTTATATGGTATTCTAAGTTCATGGTGAATAACATAATTCTAAAAATAATAATCAATTTCTCCACTTATAAATTACACACGATTATCTATCCGGATCATCTATAAGGAGAAATTACAATCCTTCTCTACTTTTCTTATAATACATTTAAACCTATTTAGATCCTAAATTTTTTGTCTCACAAAGAAAAAAGATTTAATTTTAGTAAATTTATCAATAATGGAAATAGTATACTACTCCCAATTTTTTGAATACTTTCTCATAGTCCCACAATTATAAAAATGAATGATATTATATTATTGGGTAGATTGTATCTCTAAATTATTCTATGAAGAGTTAACAATTTTATCCTTTAGGAATGGTGAGAATGTTGGAGTTGGTGGTCTAGAACCAACTACTTTGTACTTTATTCATTAATAAAAGCCTTATCACATCTTGATTGTTCTTCTGCGTGACAATTCATGTGTTAATGTCCTAAGAACAACTGTTGCATTAATGGGTCATAGCGGATCCCTACTATGATGAGAACCCATAAGTGCCATAACACTGTTCTTGAATATATGTTCTATGGCCGGATGATATTATTTGAAGGACACAAATAATACATGTCATTAGGGGTGAGGACTCATAAAACTTTGAGGCACCTTCTCATGGTGTGTGCCCTTGGTAATATCCAGGAGGATATTTGAGAATGAGACCCGCCGGTAGGAAATCCACATTTCATAGTTTCATTGGATAATCCTATATGCGGACGTGTGTATTGGTCCTTAGACTTTAAGATTATTATTAATGGGTATTAAAACTCGCGCACTTAGATGCATTGACGAAAACTATGATGAAACATTGTTTGTAGCGAGGTAGGATACGTTGGGTGTGTAACGAGTAATACTGCATTAATAGATAATGCGAGAAAGGATTTCTCCCTTCTGTTCCATAACAGAAGTAGATATCTCAGACCCTTTTATGGAATTGATATGGCCTAAATAAATCCATGGCCATGGTAAGGTATGAGCGAGTTCAATTCCGGGAAGTCAAAGAAAGAATAATCGAGCACATGGGTTGATGACACTAGCATGCAACCCACTTGATTAGAGATATCGAGACAAAGGGATTATATTACACGGTAAGCATTCATAGGAGGTGACATATCATTGCGGCGTTAACTTCTTTCTCTATGGGTGCCTTGGCATGTTGCAAGACGCTAACCTTGGACTTTAGGCAGGCTCCGCCTAATGCCACTGAGAAAGAGGCCTAGAGGGTCACACACTAAGTGTGTCCATGTATCTCAGTTAAATATTAATTTAACAAGTTAAATAAATATTATTCCTGACTGTGGTTTAATAATTATTTAAGGATGCCTGATCACATTTATTTCAAAACTAGTTATTCGAGAGAATATATTGTGGGTGAAATAATATATATTTATTAGCGAGTAATGCAGTTACATTTATTTAAGAAATAAATAGCCATTACTCAAGGTCTAATAAATATGGTGGAGGAAATAAATAAAATGAAAAGTAAAAGTACATTCTGTGTGTATTTATATACACGCCGTGTAGTTTGTTTTTCAGGATTCATGAGAAAATATTGTTTATTTAATTAAATGATATTAAATGTAATATGTTGGGTGCATTTCAAGTAATAATGATGGTTAACTGTCATTATTAAGACATGGGGTATAACTAAGAATTAAATGAAATGATTAAATGATTTCAGGCAATTAATTCATTTTATTATTCTAAGTATTATAATACCAATTACATTATTCTCATAGAATGAGAGCCATTTTGTTGTGCACAATGAATTTGGAAATACTCTCAAGCCAAGAGAGAATTCCCTTTCCAACAAGAATGCCCTCAAGTTACGAGAGTGAGATCCTCCACCGGATCAAGGCAGTTGAAGGCGGACATCGAAAGTGAAGGATCTTCCGCGCTAGCACCTGGAGATCCCTTCGGCGACATCCAGAGATACATGGCACACGTGTGGATCACCACTATAGGAATCCTACACTTGGATTCTACGACGCAACGATGGATCACAGGATCGTAACCAGAAACATCAACGAAGAAAGAATTCCACCAAGGTAATTCTTGTGAATTAATTAAATTAATTATAACCAACATATGATGATCCTATCTCTATGGTTCTGGGATTCCCTCTTAAGTTTTTTGTTCTTCGTTCTATTCCGAAGATTCGGCATTTTAAATCGTGACGGATCTCGGATTGAATATTGCTTAACATTAAAATTAAAGTTGTGAAAACCCATCAACGCGCTTCCGCTGCGCCCGGAACCTACAGAGAGCATCATATTACTTTCTTTTTTTAGTATTGGCAGGTCATAAAAATTTTATCTTTAAGTGACCATACTCATGTTTTTTTTCTATGATGAACAAGATTTATATTCCGTATTTGGATTCCTACATTAATCCATAGGTTTAATGAATTTTTTGTATCACCTAATTGAATTAGATATTCACTTTGGTCATTGACCATGTATCAAAATACATCCATAAAATTAGATATTGTCTTGTTTTTTATATGAAGGACAAAACAAGAAAAATAAAAAAATGTTGTACCTTGGTATCATATAAGAAAACCACCCACTACAACCAATCCTAAAGAACATTAAAGGATTGAAAAAGATTCAATGTCCTAATACCACATTGGAATGCGTAGGCATAATGTAAAAAATAAAAAGTTGAAGAAGAGTATTATATGAGAAAATATATATTTAAATTTCCAAGGAATAACCCATATTGAATATTCTAGGGTAGTGGGAATATATCACTGAGAAGGGGTGATAAATAAGTGATACAATTTTTATTTTATAATTAATCTTTATAAATTAACCTCTATTATTGATTAAAGTGTTGATAAAATCACTTACTAATTTTCTTTTCCTTTTCAAACACCACTTAAAATATGTTTCTAAAAGTTGATTGAAATATATATTTATAAATGAAATATGATGAGTTCTTTCAATATTTATAAATTCATACAAGTGTAAGGATAAAGGGTGGTATCTTTATTTATAAGATCATATTAAGATTTAGAGACCTCCTAGATACACAAAATCTCACATCCTACATAATATAGATTGATAATAACACCATTTAAAGGGAATTTCACTACCTCTATCTAACCCATATGATATCCATCATGGACCCACTCCCACAACCCAGGCCTCACAGAAATCTAAGGACTATTGAAATTCAGTCCTTAGACCAAAAGCCTTTTCCTTTTCATGGAGTAATTGAAGGCTTGTTTTGAATGTTGAAACAATGACTATCTCAGTATGAGTGAATGTAAGACCATCCAGCTGAGCCACATCATGGTTACACCAATTAAAGATCCCCTTGTAAGGATCAAACTACTACTACTACTTTTTTAAATCATTAGAAGACAAACTAAGGCGCTTCACCAACTCCCCAATATGGGAACATTTAGATTTAGTGAGAAAACTCTCATACTTATTAGATTCATCTTATGAATAATTATTATTGAATTTTTTTGCCCGAGACTCATCCCCTATCTCTTAGAGACATGAATATATATTTCTTGATCTACCCTGAGCAGTATTCATCCCATAACCTATACCAGGGATCATTGTGGATGAATTCATAGGATAACACCTTCCACTAGTAGAGTAATTATTTACTTAAATTAAATTACCCATTTCCTTCAAATCATGTTGAAATTATTTAAAACATTCAATTATTAGGTTCCCCTTATTTTTAAAGGCCCTTTTTTTTATTTTTTTAAATATCAATATTACTGAATCAAATAGGATGGATATGAATAAAAAATGGATGGTTTCCAATCATATGAAAAGAGAGTATGATGATTGGGGTGAAATAATTAATCATGTTTATAAAATATAATGCATATAAACCTTATCAAGTCCTTTGTCCATGTTTACACTATTTTTATTCAAGACCAATTAGTCCATATGAGTTGTAAGAATAGTTGAACTTCATGGAATAGATCGAAGTTATAAATAATATAATAAACATGGGGAAAAAGTGAATGTAGCTAGTGATTGGGATGAAACTATATTTTATAGATCATCTGATATGATTACAAGTTTTGAAAATGATGAAAACTGTATCAAGAACAGATTATAGGCGTGAGTGATTATGAAGATCATATTGAAGAAATGAAAACGATAGTTGAAGATGAATTTCATGATTTTACAAAATTGTTTGAGAAGATAAAGAGTTCTGAAAAGACAACAGTGTATCCTAGTTGTACTAAATATACATAATTATTATCCATACTAAAGATAAGTGTGTGATTTCAGCCTGGCCTGGCCTGGATAGGGTCGGGTTGGGCCAGGTCTGACATGATAAAAATCAGACCGTTGGCCACTATTTAGGCCAAGATGGGCTGACCCGAACACCCCCATGAGGCGGTCCGAGCTTAGCTTGAGGCCAACCTAAACCATCAGTTCGGGCCGAGCTTTTTTGGGACAGGCCAGACTTTTTCGAGTCGGGCCATGGTGGACCTTTATTATTTTTAAAATAATTGCTTTTTACAAACTTGTTTTAAACATTTTTATTTAAGCATTTTTTTAACATTTTTTTTAAAAAATTATATTTATTTTTAAATAGATTTTTTTTGTAAAAATGTTTATTTTATATTTTATTAACATTTTACAGTGGGTGGATATGTTTTTTTTTGTCTAAATAGATTTATATATTTTGAATCTATATATATTATTTGCAAATTATAACAAAAATTAATGAGGGGTTTTGGGGGGTGCCCAACAGTGGGTGAGTTATAAAGCCTTGTTATTTAAATGTTTTTTAACATTTATTTAATTTTTTTTACATTTAATTTTTTAATTTTTTAAGCGTTTGTTAATTTTTTTATTTAAATTTTTTTATTTAAACCATTTTTAACATCTGTTTAAAATGTTTTTTTACATTTTTTAATGATTAATTTAAAAATATTTTTTTTAAACGCATGCTGTTTACAAGTATTTTTTTAAAACATTTAACATTTTTCATATTTTAATGTAAAAAATATTTTTTAAGTGTTTGTTTTAAAACATTTAATTTAAGTGTTTGTTTAAAAAACTTTTTTTAAACATTTTTTTAAAACATTTTTATTTAAACCTTTTTAAACTATTTTTTAACTCTTGTTTGAAATGTTTTTACATTTATTTTTAGACGTTTAATTTAAAACATTTTTTTGAATGCATGTTTTTTACATGTATTTTTTTAAACATTTAACATGTTTTTTGTAAAAACATTTTTTTATTAACATTTTACAGTGGGTGGATTTATTATTATTTTCTAAATATATTTATATATGTCTATGAATTTATATATATTATGTGAAAATTGAAAAAAAATATTAATTAGGGATTGGGGGTGCGCAGCAGTGGGCAGTGGGTTTAAAGTGTTGTTATTTAAACGTTTTTTATAATTTATTTAAAATGTTTTTACATTTATTTTTTTAACTTATTTATGAAAATTATTTTTAAGCATTTGTTTAATTTAAAACATTTTTTAAATGATTTTTAATTTTTTACAGGGTAGGCCCAGCCCGGCCCGATCTTATTCAGGCCGGGCCGAAATTACAACCTTATGGGGTGCGCAGCAGTGGGTGAGTTAATTTTTTTCTAAATAGATTTATATATGTATATATAGTATATATAATATATGAAAGTTTCATCATATTTAAAAAAAATTAATGAGGTTGAGGGTGTACAAACATCATTGGGTGAGTAGTTATTTTTTTGTTAATATATAATATGTTATTATATATATATATATAATATGAGAAAATTGTAAAAAAATAATTAGGGTTTGGGGGGTGCGCCGTAGTGGGTGGGTTATTTTTTTTCTAAATAGATTTATATATAATATATGCAAGTTGCAACATATTTAAAAAAATTAATGAGGTTGGGGGACGTGCACGAACATCATTAGGTGAATGTTATTTTTTTGTTAATATAAAATAAGTTATTATATATATAATATTAAATCATTGACACACACACATACACACACACAAATATATTATTAATGGATTTTTAAAAGCCACACTTAATTGATATATATTATTAACAGATTTATATATATATATTATTAATGGTTCTGTTTATATATATATTATATCATATAATTGATATATATATTATCAATGGATTTTTTATATATGTAAGAACCCGGGTTTTTCTACGAAAGACTTTGGAATAATCTTGATGATATTTCAGAGCAGAGCCTTCAGACGGCGTGCGATTCCGAGCCCCGGAGTGGCCGAAATTAAATTTTCAGTGCGTTCACACTGGAAACGCTAAATAAATGGGATAACTCCTAAATGGAGTTCCGGATCAGAGATCCGAGTGTACGGATGGGTCCGGAATGGGGTTTTTACCCTAGGAACGACATAAAACTTGTCGGCGCGGGATGTTTGGACCCCTCGCTCGCTTTCAGAAGGTTAAACGGATAAATTAATAAATTAATTAATTCGTTTAATGGAGAAACGCTAGTATCTCCTAAACGGTGGCTCTAATTGGAAAACCAAGGGCACCGTTGAGTTTGGAATGTGCCGTTTACCCTAGGAGGGGTATGAGTTTTTGCGGGCGTGGGCCGTTTGGGAAAAAGTGGCCCTAGGGGCGTTTTCGTAATTTAGCTACTTCGGACGTTAAATTTTATAACTTTTGAACGGGGTCTCGGAATAAAATTCTGAGACTGCCGTTGCGCTCAGAGCGTGGTTCTTAGCCTAGGGGAGGCTAAATCCCGACCCCGTCGGGAGTTCGGGTTCGGGGCTGTCGGGTGGGCGTTTAAGTGATTTGTACTTAAACACCCCCCCCGCTTCTTCTTCTTCTTATTTCTCAACCCTCCTCCCCCTCCTTCACCTCCGGCAAGGTGACTCCGGCAAGGTGCGGTGGTGCCGGCGGGTTGACGGCGAAGCGACTTGCATCGCCCAAGAGGTAGGAGTTTATCGTTTGTGTTTTTCTTTCCACACCTCCTTTGAACCTAATTGATACCCCCGAATTGTTGTTTGATCTTCGAACAAAACCCATGAATGCGTAGTAGAGTTAATTCCCATTTCAACGCATCTTTCAGAATCAAAATCCGAGGTCGGATGAGTTCGGGGTAGTTCGCCGAAGTTTGCGGGAAATTCGGGAGGTCCTGGGTGTTTCCGGCGGGTTTCGGCGGTCCGGCAGGCTCAGGCGGCGGCAGCGGCAGCTCCCAGGGTGGCACGGCGGCTCGGCCTAGCACGGCGATGGTGCGAACGGCTGCGGATGGCGGCGGTTCCCCTGGGCGGCGGCTGTTTCTCGACCAGGAGGTGGAGGCGGCGCGGCATGCGGGCGGCGGCGCGGCGCTTCGAGCAGGGGGCGAGCGGCGGCGGGGAGCGGGCGCGAGGCCGCGGAAGACTGGGGTCGCTGACCCCGACCGACAGACAGCAGACCCGCTTTTTGCGGGTCTGCACGTGGAAGAGAGACCGGCCTTCGGGCCGGTCCGGTGGCGTGGAACGCAGTCCGCGCGGGTGATCCGCAGATCGCAGCGGCTCGGCCGGCTGGGCCGCGGGCCGGCCGGTTTGAGCCGGTCCAGGGGGTGTGGACCGGCCGGCCCGGTTCGGACCACCCCCCTCTTACGTCCGATGACGTTTAAAAATGCCGTAACTCCTAAACGGCGCGTCCAATTGATGCGCCGTCTACGGCAGTAAAACCGTATTGACGAGGCAGTCTTTTTGAAATGGTTTCGGGAATTTTTAATTCCCGAAACGATAGGCCTCGGTGGCGCGACACGTACGTCGAGGGGTTTGACGTCTTTCCAGGAATCTTGTTTTGAGCGGCGCGGACGCATGCGACGTCCGCTTTGAGTGCCGTCAGTTGCGTTGGGACCCTGGCGTAAGGGCGAAGGTTTCCAGGGCAGTTCCGGGCGTTGAGGCCGAAGTTGGTGCACAGGCCCCACGACCCGTCTTTTGAGCTGCGTGCAGCTAGTAGCGACTTTTTCCTCAGACGTCCGTTCGGGGCGTGCGAGTAGTCGATGTTGGGTGTTTTTCCGAGGGCAACGCGTTGGCGAAATCTGCCCGCTGTAATTCCGCACGATGGTGCGGGTCCCGCGAGGGCCGTTTCAGGTGTTGACGGTGATTTCCATTTTTATCACCGGGTGACCGTTTTGGACAAGTGAGTAGTCCATTTCGTGTACTTTTTCGAGAGGATCGCAACGGTGTGATCTGTTCGTTGAGTTTTGGGACCGGGATGTAGGTACCATGTGGCACCGCTCGTGTGCGGTGCGCCGGGATGCATCTTTTTCTCCGGATATCCGTTGCACTCGTGTGAGTAGTCCTTTTGACGTGTTTTCCCGAGGGGATCGCAATGGTGCGATGTGCCCGACTGTTTTCGGGGCCGAGGATCGGGATCACGGGACGCCGTTCGGGCGTGAGGCGGTGTTGGTGATTTTCCATCGGATATCCGTTCGAGGTGAGTAAGTAGTCGATCTCACGTGTTTTTCCGCGAGGATTACTACGGTGTGATCCGTTTGGCTGTGCGGAGCCTCTTGCACGATCTTGTTAAATGTGGAAGCATGGAAGGTGCTCCAGTGGTGGTTTGCCCTACTTTGTTTGTAGTGGACCCTTGGCGTGTGATCGCGCACTTTTGGGGGAGTGATATAAATGGTTCTTGAGATGTGGTTGGCTGTGCCTCAGCTGATGAGGTGGCAGGTTGGAGTTGTTATGTCACACCTTCGTATTGACGTTGGGTGCGGTGTGCACGATATCCCTTGGGCTGAAAGTGAGGTATACTCTGGAAGTATACGGGAGTGCTTGGAGGTACACGTGGTTGTTCGTACCTGAGAACGTTTGGGCGCTTGGTTGGGGTGGCGATGGGACCACACGTTGTGTGGGCCCCATGTGCGTGCCGAGTTTTGCTTGCGTACTTTGACCTCTCACGATGTAGAGGGTCCCTCTGTGTGTTTTTTTGACCAGCAGGGTGGAGTTTTTCCCCTGAATCGGTGCTCGTTTGTTAACCAGTAGGGTTGAGTCGTCTCTCCCTGGTTTCGTTCTTGATGGATTGGCCGGTAGCGGTGCTAGTGACACCCAGTGCTGGGGCAGACGCTGCACCTCTTTTAGGAGAGCTGTTCTGGAGTTGGGTGGTTGCGCGACACCCACTCCGTGTTCGGTCGGCCAGTGTTGTACCCTCCTGTAGAGATGGCAGAGCGGTTCTGAGTTTTACCCTCCAGCGGGGCTGGGCAGTGGGTTACTCATCGACTTCGTCGGGCTTACCCTCCAGCAGGGCTGGGTAGTGGGTTGATCACTGACTTCTAGGGTTTACCCTCCAGTAGAGACTGGGTAGTGGGTCACCCAATGCTATTAGGGTCTACCCTCCAGTAGAGACTAAGTAGTGGGTCACCCGACGCTATTAGGGTCTACCCTCCAGCAAAGACTGGGCAGTGGGTCACCCGACGCTATTAGGGTCTACCCTCCAGCAGAGACTGGGCAGTGGGTCACTCGACGACCTCTTAGGGTCTACCCTCCAGTAGGGCTGGGCGGTGGGTCACCCATCGTCTAGTTCCAGGTCTACCCTCCAGTAAGGCTGGGCAGTGGGTCACCTGTCAACTTATTCCAGGTTTACCCTCCAGCAGGGCTGGGCAGTGGGTCGCTGGATGATGTGTTATGGTTTACCCTCCAGAAGGGCTGGGAAGTGGGTCACCCAGTATCTTATTATGGTTTACCCTCCAGCGGGGCTGGGCAGTGGGTCGCTGGTTGATGTATTAGGGTTTACCCTCCAGCAGGGCTGGGCAGTGGGTCACCTAATATCTGGTTATGAATTACCCTCCAGCAGGGCTGGGCAGTGGGACACCTGTTGGCATTCCAGGCTCAGTCCTACTAGGCTAGCCTGTGGCTTTCCTCCGTGATTACCGGAGCGGGACCCTTGGTTATACGGGTCAGTGTTGTGATGGGATTTGACTTTGAGAAGACCTCTCGACTGTAGGGCAGTGACGAGGTGTGGGTTGACTTTCCTAGAACTTTCAAGTACGAGGGGCACTTTCCACACTGAGACGCGTTCTTGCAACGCGATCTAAAACTATGCGGGCGAGTCAGTGTCGCCCAAAGAGGATAGTATCAAGGTGCGGTGACTGAGCCCCTTGGCTTGCGGTTCAGGGCAGACATGCGGGATGCTGGGCATCGATGATGGGGTTACTTTTGGGACTGTTGGCTACTCTTTTCTTGGGCTGAGCTACGGGACGGAGATCCCCTTACGAAATTGTTCGGGCTTCTCGACAGAGCATATGGATTCGTATATACGATGTTTCGGGTACCCACTCCTTGGGTTTTGGCTACTCTCCTTCAGGAGAGGCGAAGACGCACGGGGTATGCCACGTGCTTTCTGCATCTAACTTCTCGTGGTTGGATGAGTCTACTCTCCTGCTATAGGCAGCGAAAGCTCGACGAGAAGTGCATCTTCTCACCATTCCTAGCTCCCTGTGTTAGGACGAGTCTTCTATCTTTCTCTTGATGGGTTGATCTTTTACTCTTTACTGCACCCTTAGTTGTACTCCTTTCTATTCCTTGTTCGCTCTACTTCTCACCCTTCGGTACCTCTTTTGTTGCTCCCTCGAGCCTTCGGGGTATCCTACTGAGTATTTTTATACTCACCCCTGCTTGGGATTTGCCCACACTTGGTGTGCCCTTGCAGACGATGGACAGGTGGAGCGTGACTTCAGTGGAGCATAGGAGTTCGGGAGCTTGGACTGCGTGCGGTGGTCGTGGTCGGGTTCCAGGTGAGAGACCATCAGCTGTTTCTTTTGTTTACCTGTTTCCGGGTTGTGGCACTTTTTGGTTGGGCACGTGTTTTTCCCATTCTCTTTTTAGTTTGTACTTTGTACTTGTAGGGGTCGATGCACTCTGTGGTTTATATATAGCAGTTTCCCTTTTCTTTATTTGTATTTCCTTTTACTATGCACTTTTGCATTGAGTTTGCTGCGTGTGCATGTTTACAGGTTCTTAGGCAAAGGCCTCCCTGAGTTATTGTGCCTTCGGCGCTGGTCGCCAGCCCCAGGCCTATGGAGGTGGGCTTGGGGTAGTTGCGGCTCGAGCCCGGGTAGGGTCGGGTTGTGACAAAGTGGTATCAGAGGTGGTTCGTTCCTTGGGACGCTGTTCGGATGTCCCTAAAATAAAAGGAATTGGTTGGGATATAGGGAAACAGTGTTAACGTGTCTCGAGAGCAGCTCTTAGGCCAGAGAGTCCAATGATGGTGCGGCGGCCAACGTATCCATTCACCAGGACCTTGATAACCCGCTTGTCGACTCGGCATGCTGAGACACTTGTTGCAGGGAAATTTGTTTGTGCATCACATATGACCGAGTCTTGACTATCCTTCTCGAGTCAGCTCCCCATCATTGTTGTTGTTGGTATATACATATATTCTCATCTGACCGCGACACTCCTTGATAACATTCAGGATGTCTCCGTGAGGACAGCCAGCCAGGATACCAGCTTTGGTTCGTGACGACGACCCTGTGAGCTACGAGGCCTCAGTCTAGGACCCATCATGCGAGCCCTTTCTCTGGGTGGGCCGGTAATAGCACCCCCACCTGTTGAGCAGTAGACAGCTTTAGAAGAGCAGGCTGAGTTTGAGCGCAGGTTTAGCGCGCTCCGTGAGTTCCAGCAGTGGTGACCGCTGAGGTTCAGTGGTGAGACAGACCCTTAGGCAGCGGAGGTTTGGCTCGAGGCAGTGGTTCACCTTTTCAGGCTTGTGCAGATGCCGACA
Source organism: Viscum album (assembly GCA_963277665.1). Taxonomy (NCBI): domain Eukaryota; kingdom Viridiplantae; phylum Streptophyta; class Magnoliopsida; order Santalales; family Viscaceae; genus Viscum; species Viscum album. Next base: position 600,716,580 of record OY728136.1, on the reverse strand, counting down.
GATCGGAGAGTGGCTTTGGCAGCCAGCCTTTTTCGTGGAGTACCTTGGCATTGGTTGAGTCTGGTGACTCAGTTTCTTGGCGAGTCGTCACTTTCGTTGGACGAATTTCAGTTGTAGCTCCGTGAGGAGTTTTTCCCCTCCTGCTTGCGCTCCGTTCGGATTCAGGAGCTCCCACAGTTTCAGTAGGGAGGGATGACAGTAGCCGAGTACGTGTCTAGTTTTGCAGACCGTGCACGCTTTTACCCGGACTTGGTCCATGATGACAACCTCCGAGCGCAGAAGTTTGAGCAGGGTCTCCACTGAGAGATTCGTGCTTTCATAGTACCCTTGGGCATTTCCACATATGCCGGGGTGCTAGAGCAGGCGCTGGTGACAGGGGGATTCCTGTCATGTTTTGCGGTTGGTAGTGGCAGTGGGTGCGACGGAGCTGGGACATTTGCCATAGTTAGAAGGCGCCGGAGGACAGGACCTCGATGCAGGTGGCCTTCCCACTTCCAGTTCTGGAGATGTGGTCGTATACCAATGTGACGAAAAGGCGCAGGGCCTCAGCTGAGGATGCCCTTCCATGAGTGGATCCCGGGCCGTGGTTGTACACCACAGTGGCTCCGGAGGACACCAGGGCAGCCCAGAGAGCGCCAGTGCTATGCTTGTGATGAGAAAGGTTACTTGGCACGAGACTACCCGACCCGAGTTGCTGAGATCTTCGGGCAGGCAGCAGGCGCACCACCACGGTAGAGGCAGCGCCGTGGTCGGAGTAGTAGCTAGAGAGGTGGTGCTAGCAGAGGAGCGGGAGGAGATGGTAGTGGGGGATGACATTACGAGATCTCCCCGTCACCACTAGGTGATCCACGTCAGGCTCTGGGAGCTGACAGTTGGGACCACGAGCAGCCGCGAGCTTTGGATGTCTACTATCCTGCAGAGTATGAGGTGATAAGAGGTATGCTCTACAACTTTTCTACCTTTTTGCAGTAGAATTTTTAGACTCTGTGTGTGATCTGCTTTCCTCCCTTCTCCTTGTTTGATGTGTTACCAGGGTGACACGGGGCATCGGATGTAACCCTGTATTAGTAAGGTAAAATGGCGTGAGACCTTTTCCTTTAGTTGATGGTGTTGGCTCCTTCGCCTTTTGAGCGTGTAAGAGAGCATCGACTGTGGAATCTCATATGACCAGATATCCTTGGGTGTTTCACCATATGGATATTCTGAAGGAGGGAATCACCGTGCCTTGTTTCAGGTGCGGGCAGTGATTCCAGTCGCGGCGTGTGACATAGAGGTTTGACCGGGGAGGTGAGCTACCCCCAAGAGCCTTCGGGCCGTTTGAGACCGTGCAAAGGGATGGAGAGGTACCCTACCGCCTTTCCCTAACCCCAAAGTCTAGAGTGGGTGTACGACGTCAGCAAGGTCCGACCTTGCGTGAATAGATCAATCCTTTGGTCTGTGTGCGGTGACACAGAGCTATGTGTGGGTTCTTTTGGGTACGGGAAAGCCAGGTGTGGGCTTAGTACCCTGTGTTGTTCCCTGGTTTTTCTTTTTGAGGACGAAAAGCTTGAAGGAGGGAATGATGTAATAAACTGGGTTTTGCTACAAAAGACTTTGGAATATTCTTGATGATATTCCAGAGCAGAGCCTTCAGACGGCGTGCGATTCCGAGCCCCGGAGTGGCCGAAATTAAATTTTCAGTGCGTTCACACTAGAAACGCTAAATAAATGGGATAACTCCTAAACGGAGTTCCGGATCAGAGATACAAATGTACGGATGGGTCCAAAATGGGGTGTTTACCCTAGGAACGACATAAAACTTGTCGGTGCGGGATGTTTGGACCCCTCGCTCGCTTTCAGAAGGTTAAATAGATAAATTAATAAATTAATTAATTCGTTTAATGGAGAAATGCTAGTATCTCCTAAATGGTGGCTCGGATTGGAAAACCAAGGGCACTGTTGAGTTTGGAATGTGCCGTTTACCCTAGGAGGGGTATAATTTTTTGCGAGCGCGGGCCGTTTGGGAAAAAGTGGCCCCAGGGGCGTTTTCGTAATTTAGCGACTTCGGACGTTAAATTTTATAACTTTTGAACGGGGTCTCGGAATAAAATTCCGAGACCTCCGTTGCGCTCAGAGCGTGGTTCTTAGCCTAGGGGAGGCTAAATCCCGACCCCGTCGGGAGTTCGGGTTCGGGGCTGTCAGGCGGGCGTCTAAGTGATTTGTACTTAAACACCCCCCCTTTTCTTCTTCTTCTTCTTCCTTCTCAAACCCTCCTCCCCCTCCTTCACCTCCGGAGAGGCGAGCTCCGGCGAGGCGACTTTGGCAAGGTGCGGTGGTGCCGACGGGTTGACGGCGAAGCAACGGGCATCGCCTAAGAGGTAGGAGTTTATCGTTTGCGTTTTTCTTTCCGCACCTCCTTTGAACCTAATTGATACCCCCGAATTGTTGTTTGATCTTTGAAAAAACCCATGAATGCGTATTAGAGTTAATTACCTTTTCAACGCATCTTTCGGAATCAAAATCTGAGGTCGGATGAGTTTGGGGTAGTTCGCCGAAGGTTGCGAGAAATTCGGGAGGTCCTGGGTGTTTCCGACGGGTTCCGGCGGTCCGACAGGCTCAGGCGGCGGCGGCGACAGCTCCCAGGGTGGCGCGGCGGCGACGGCGCGGCCGGCTACGGACGGCGGCGGTTCCCTTGGCGGCGGCGGTTTCTCGACCAGGCGGTGGAGGCTTCACGGCATGCGGGCGGCGGTGCGGTGCTTCGAGCAGGGGCCGAGCGGCGGCGGGGAGCGGGCGCGAGGCCGCGGAAGAACGGGGTCACTGACCTCGGCCGCCAGACAGCAGACCCGCTTTTTGCGGGTCTGCGCGTGGAAGAGAGACCGGACTTCGGGCTAGTCCGGTGGCGTGGAACGCGGTCCGCGCGGGAGATCCGCGGACCGCAGCGGCTCGGCCGGCTGGGCCGTGGGCCAGCTGGTTTGAGCCGGTCCAGGGGGTGTGGACCGGCCGGGCCGGTCCGGACCACCCCCCTCTTACGTCCGGTGACGTTTAAAAATGTCATAACTCCTAAACGGAGCGTCCGATTGACGCGCCGTCTGCAGTGGTGGAACCGTATTGACGAGGAGGTCTTTCTGAAATGGTTTTGGGAATTTTTAATTCCCGAAATGATAGGCCTCGGTGGCACAACACATACGTCGAGGGGTTTGACGTCTTTCCAGGAATCTTGTTTTGAGCGGCGCAGACGCATGCGACGTCCGATTTGAGTGTCGTCAGTTGCGTTGGTACCCTGGCGCAAGGGCGAAGGTTTCCAGGGCAGTTTCGGGCGTTGAGGTGGAAGTTGGGGCACGGGCCCCACAGCCCGTCTTTTGAGCTGCGTGCAGCTAGTAGCGACTTTTTCCTCGGACGTCCGTTCGGGGCGTGCGAGCAGTCGATGTTGGGTGTTTTTCCGAGGGCAACGCGTTGGCACAATCTGCCCGCTGTAATTTCGCACGATGGTGCGGGCCCCGTGAGGGCCGTTTCGGGAGTTGACGGTGATTTCCAGCTTTATCACCGGGCGACCGTTTTAGACAAGTGAGTAGTCCATTTCGTGTACTTTTTCGAGAGGATCGCAACGGTGCGATCCGTTTGTTGAGTTTCGGGACCGAGATGCGGGTCCCACGTGGCACTGCTCGTGTGCGGTGCGCCGGGATGCATCTTTTTCTCCGGATATCCGTTGCACTCGTGTGAGTAGTGCTCTTGACGTGTTTTCCCGAGGGGGTCACAATGGTGCGATGCGCCCGACTGTTTTCAGGGCCAAGGATCGGGATCACGAGACGTCGTTCGGGCGTGAGGTGGTGTTGGTGACTTTTCCGTCGGATATCCGTTCGAGGCGAGTAAGTAGTCGATCTCGCGTGTTTTTCCACGAGGATTACTACGGTGTGATCCGTTTGGCTGTGTGGATCCTCTTGCGTGATCTTGTTAAATGTGGAAGCATGGAAGGTGCTCCAGTGGTGGTTTGACCTACTTTGTTTGTAGCGGACCCTTGGCGTGTGATCGCGCACTCTTTGGGGAGTGATATAAATGGTTCTTGAGATGTGGTTAGCTGTGACTCAGCTGATGAGGTGGCTGGTTGGAGTTGTTATGTCACGCCTTCGCGTTGACGTTGGGTGCCGTGTGCACGATAGCCCTTAGGCTGAAAGTGAGGTATACTCTGGGAGTATATGGGAGTGCTTGGAGGTACACGTGGTTTTTCGTACCTGAGAACGTTTGGGCGCTTGGTTGGGGTGGCGATGGGGCCACACATTGTGTGGGACCCATGTGCGTGCTGGGTTCTACTTGCGTACTTTGACCTCTCACGACGTAGAGGGTCCCTCTGTGTGTTTTTTTGACCAGCAGGGTGGAGTTTTTCCCCTGACTCGGTGCTCGTTTGTTGACCAGTAGGGTTGAGTGGTCTCCCCCTGGTTTCATTCTCAATGGATTGGCCGGTAGCGGTGCTAGTGACACCCAGTGCTGGGGCAGACGCTTCACCTCTTTTGGGAGAGCTATTCTGGAGTTGGGTGGTTGCGCGACACCCAATCCGTGTTCGGTCTGCCAGTGTTGTACCCTCCTGTAGAGATGGTAGAGTGGTTCTGAGTTTTACCCTCCAGCGGGGCTGGGCAGTGGGTTACTCATCGAATTCCTCGGGCTTACCCTCCAGCAGGGCTGGGTAGTGGGTTGCTCACTGACTTCTAGGGTTTACCCTCTAGCAGAGACTGGGCAGTGGGTCACCCGATGCTATTAGGGTCTACCCTCCAGCAGAGACTGGGCAGTGGGTCACCCGACTCTATTAGGGTCTACCCTCCAGCAGAGACTGGGTAGTGGGTCACCCAATGCTATTAGGGTCTACCCTCCAGTAGAGACTGGGCAGTGGGTCACCCGACGACCTCTTAGGGTCTACCCTCCAGCAGGGCTGGGCAGTGGGTCACCCGTCGTCTAGTTCCAGGTCTACCCTCCAGTAAGGCTGGGCAGTGGGTCGCACATCGACTTATTCCAGGTTTAACCTCCAGCGGGGCTGGGCAGTGGGTCGCCGGATGATGTGTTATGGTTTACCCTCCAACAGGGATGGGTAGTGGGTCACCCAGTATCTTATTATGGTTTACCCTCCAGCGGGGCTGGGCAGTGGGTCGCCGGTTGATGTATTAGGTTTTACCCTCCAGCAGGGCTGGTCAGTGGGTCACCTGATATCTGGTTATGAATTACCCTCCAGTAGGGCTGGGAAGTGGGACACCTGCTGGCATTCCAGGCTCAGTCCTTCTACTAGGATAGCTTGTGGCTTTCCTCCATGATTACCGGAGCGGGACCCTTGGTTATACGGGTCAGTGTTGTGATGGACTTTGAATTTGAGCAGACCTCTTGACTACAGGGCAGTGACGAGGTGTGGGTTGACTTTCCTAGAACTTTCAAGTACGAGGGGCGCTTTCCCCACCGAGACGCATTCTTGCGACGCGATCTAAAACCGTGCGGGCTAGTCAGTGCCGCCCAAAGCGGATAGTATCAAGGTGCGGTGACTGAGCCCCTTGGATTGCGGTTCAGGGCAGACATGCGGGATGCTGGGCATCGATGATGGGGTTACTTATGGGACTGTTGGCTACTCTTTTCTTGGGCTGAGCTACGGGACAGAGATCCCCTTACGACGTTGTTCGGGCTTCTTGACAGAGCATATGGATTCGTATATACCATGTTTCGAGTACGCACTCCTTGGGTTTTGGCTACTCTCCTTCAGGAGAGGAGAAGACGCATGAGGTATGCTACGTGCTTTCCGCATCCAGCTTCTCGTGGTTGGATGAGTCTACTCTCCTGCTATAGGCAGTGAAAGCTCGACGAGAAGTGCATATTCTCACCGTTCCTAGCTCCTTGTGTTATGATGAGTCTTCTATCTTTCTCTTGATGGGTTGAGCTGTTACTATTTATTTCACCCTTGGTTTTACTCCTTTCTATTCCTTGTTCGCTCTACTGCTCACCCTTCGGTACCTCTTTTGTTGCTCCCTAGAGCCTTCGGGGTATCCTACTGAGTATTTTTATACTCACCCCTGCTTGGGCTTTGCCCACACTTGGTGTGCCCTTGCAGACGACGGACAGGTGGAGTGTGACTTCAGTGGAGCATAGGAGTTCGGGAGCTTGGACCGCGTGCGGTAGTCGTGGCCGGGTTCCAGGTGGGAGACCCGTCAGCTGTTTCTTTTGTTTACCTGTTGCCGGGTTGTGGCACTTTTTTGGTTGGGCACGTGTTTTGCCCATTCTCTTTTCAGTTTGTACTTTGTACTTGTAGGGGTCGATGCACTCTGTGGTTTATATATAGCAGTTTCCCTTTTCTTTACTTGTCTTTCCTTTTACTCTGCACTTTTGCATTGAGTTTGCTGCGTGTGCATGTGTATAGGTGCTTAGGCAAAGGCCTCCCTGAGTTGTTGTGCCTTCAGCGCTGGTCGCCAGCCCCTGGCCTATGGAGTCGGGCCTGGGGTAGTTGCGGCTCGAGCCCGGGTAGGGTCGGGTCGTGACAATATATATATAATATACAAGTTTCATCATATTTAAAAAAATTAATGAGGTTGGGGGGTGTGCGTGAGCATCATTGGGTGAGCTTGTTATTTTTTGTTAATACATAATAAGTTATTACGTATATATAATGTTAAATGATTGATATATATATATATATATATGTGTGTGTGTGTGTGTGTGTGTGTGTGTAATATGAGAAAATTGTAAAAATAATAATTAGGGGCTGGGGGTGCACTGTAGTGGGTGGGTTAATTTTTTTCTAAATATATTTATAAATGTATAATATACATAATATATACAAGTTGCAACATACTTAAAAAAATTAATGAGGTTGCGAGACGTGCACGAACATCATTAGGTGAGTGTGTTATTTTTTATTAATATACAACAAGTTATTATATATATATAATATTAAATCATTGATATATATATATATATTAATAGCTTTGTTTATATATATATTATATTAAATCATTTATATATATATATATATTATTAATGGATTTTTAAAATCCACACTTAATTGATATATATTATTAATGCCTTTGTTTATATATATATACATTATTATATATATATATATATATAATTATATATGGTTGTATATATATGCCCACACACATTATAATTATATATAATAATAATTATATGTATATATATACACATTATTAAATATATAATATATAATATATATATTATATATTATTTTTTGTTAATATATAATGATATATATATATATATACATATATATAAATTCTAGTGATAATATAATAGGTGCAACCTTGGAAGCTTGAGGTAGGGGGATCAAATCTTTCTATTAGCACTTTCTCGATATATTTTTTTACAGTAGGTGGGCTTTGCACGGGTGGGCTGGGCTTTTTCGGGTCAGCCCGGCTAGGCCCGCGGGCCTTTTTGGATAGGCCCAGACCCGATTCTATGAACCTACAACCCGAGCCCGACCTGACCCGATGCGGGCTTTGCCGGGCTAGGCCTCTTGGGCTTCCGGGCCAGGCCCATCGGGCTTTCGGGCCGCCGGGCCAAAATTACACCCTTAACTAAAGCTATATAATTTAAAATCTAGAAATAGATGGAGTGATTCCATTTTAACTGAACTACTTTATCTCTTGAATGATATGCTCCAAGAAGATAATGATCTTCCTATTGACTGTATACTGTTTCATAAGGACCATAAATCACTTAAATAATGACAAAAGTGTGGTGCTTCTCAATACAAGAAATATGAATTATGTATGGTACTTTACCATCACTCTATGGTTTAGAAACCTATATGTAAGTGAGGATACTATATGTAAATTGATGTGGAACACAGATAAAAGAAATAAATATGGAAAAATTCATCACCTGAAAAACTCTCCTCAATGGAATAGAATTGATCATGAACATCCTGAATATGTAAACAATTCGAGAAAACCTCCATCTTACGCTATCTATAGATGGAGTGAATCCTTTGGTTTTCAATACAACGCTCATAGTATATGGCCAGTTATGTTGGTAGATTATAAATTTCCACCATGTTTATGCATGAAACGGAAATACATTATGCTTTATATGATTATATCTGGACTACAAATCATTAGGTAATTATATTGATGTTTATTTGGATCCATTTATGAATGATTTGAAATTATTATGGCATTTGAGTGTTGTGTTGTATGATGCATACAAAAATGAATATTTCACGTTAAGAGTCATGTTATATGGGATTATAAATTAATGTCTTTTATTTGTAAATTTATTAGGATATAACATTAAAGTAACTCACGAGTGTCCCATTTTTGAATAAGGTACATAGTCAATTAAGTTGAAACATTCATCAAAGACTGTGTTTTTAGGACATCATAGATTTCTACCTCGATTCCATAAGTAACGATATTAGATGACATCATTTGATGGGAGTTGAGAAGAATATACAAAAACATCTCCACCAATAGGTGATCAAATATTGATAAAGTAAAATATATGGACACCGATTTTGTAAAACCATTTTTGATAATCTCGATGAAAATAGATCAGAAAAATAGATCATTTTTTTTGAATTACCATACTGGAATTGTTTGTACATCATAAATTTTCTTGATGCTATGCATGTTAAACAAATGTATGTGATAGTGTCTTTGGCACATTACTTAATTTTCCCAACAAAACAAAGATATAATTAAGGCAAGGCTTTTCATGATTGACATGGGAATATGAGAATATTTGGTGCCAATAAAGGGTGAAAATAGACTTTTCTTCCTCCAACTTCTTACACTCTTTCTAGAAATAAGAGATACTAGTTTTTCAAATTCTTTAATGATGTAAAGGTTCTATAGGGGTGTTCATTGAATATCAATAATATCATTCCAATGACTGATTTAATGTTAAAGGTTCTAGAATCACATGTCTATCATGTTTTGATGCAAGATTTAACGACTATAGCTTTACATTGCATTTTTCGTAATAATATTCTTCATATATTAACCAAGATATATTTCTTTTTCAAATCTATATGTAGAAAAATTATAGTCCTAGTGAAATTTAAAACTATGAAAAAAGAAATTATTGTCATATTATGTGGATTTTAAATTTTCTTCTCACTATAATTATTTGATATGATGGTTCACTTGATGGTTCACTTGGTAAGAGATATTTGACTATATGATCATGTACATTATAGATGGATGTAACCCATTGAATGGTATATGAATATTTTTAAATGGCTTGTCAAAAATTGAAGTCATCTAGATGGTTGTATTGTCGAGCGATATATTGTAGAGGAAGTCGTTGAATTCTATATTGACTACCTGTCTGGTGTAGAAAGCATTGGTCTACCAAAATCTCATCACACACGGAAACTTATGGGTGAAATAATTTCTAGAATGTATTTTTTCACAATCACTAATACAGATCATTAGCAGGACCACCTTTATATTTTTCAAAATATTTTATAGGTTTACCCATATATTGAAACCCACAAAGAAATTATTTGGAATTTAAATCCTATAGGGGATGAAATATGAATATCAAATAGACATAATCAACATTTTATAGGATGGATTTGATACTATATTTTTAAGGAATTAGTTAAAATCTAGATTCAATTTTAGAACATCTTTGAGGGATATCCATAGGACTATGTGTGCATGTATTATCTTATAATGTTTATTTAATTAATGGTTATACATTCTATACAAATGAACATGATTAATTGAGTACCATGTAAAATAGTGGAGTGACACTTGTGGATGAAGTGATGCATATATATGGTACCAAGGACAAAAATACAATTTATGATAATATGTCATACTTTGGCATCATCAAATAAATATTGGAATTGGATTATATAACATTTAAAGTGATGATTTTTTAATGCAAGTGATTTGATAATTGGAGTGCTATTAAAAGAGATGAATTGAGATTTGTGATAATGGATTTTATTAAGGGTACAAAGAAGAACGATTTATAATGGCATAATAGGAAATATAAGTATTTTATGTTCCATATCCTATAAACTGAAAGTTTTCAACTCTTTTATTATCGACCAGAACCACTGAAGGGTCAGATGAATATTCAAGTTAGGATGACCCTTTCATTGGGATACTAAAATCATTTTGTAGTGATAACAATGTAGATAAGGTCTATTGAGGATAAAATTAATGTCTTTGGATACTTGATAGAGTGGTCAAATTCCTTCAACCTTTAAAAAATAATTTTTAATAAAATGGTTATATTGTTTTGTAATATACTTTACGTAACCTCATATTATTATATGTTCACTATTTTATTTACATAATATAAATTATTTATTAAACCCCTTCTACAGATAATGAATTATTCCCATTCCAACACTCCTAATAGTAAGGAACAATAGGTTTCTCAACCTGCTAATGCTCCCAATGCAGAGGAACAACAACCTTCTACACATGTCGATGCTACCAATCCCAAGGAACAACATATTTATAATGATGAACCTGAGGAAATGGTATATATTAAAAAATTGGTATCCTATAAAAAAATTGAGTGTCGTAGTGTGATGGTGTTATAAAAAATTATTATAGTGGGAAACAAAGGAATCAAATTTGAGGTTGGATAGAATGCATCCGGTCCGGATGTTAACCCTAAAAGGCCACATTCAATAGTTTCATTGGGATTACTACTCGATAGCACATACCGATTGATATTGATTCATGGAAAAATGATTAGATCATGATTAATACATTGATTTGGGAAGATATCAGGGTAACATTATGATATAATTTCTTTCTTTTACTAAAAAAAAATAGTGAAACATTGACTTACTATTTATTATCCATTGCAGAGTGCATTTATAGTAGATGAAACCCGAATGGAATTTTTATTAATTATTTATAGACAAGATCACAAATGATTTCACATGATCTTTACATTATTTTATCTCAAAGACACTGAATGGAAAATAAACCCATACCTACCATAGATATATGCACACCTGATATGAAAAGAAGTGTGGGATGTGTTTACTAGCCATTGTGAGGAGACATCTTTTCAGGTACATTGTGATAGGTAATAAATTGTTTTAAAATACATGTATTAATCATTTTGATTAAGAATTTTTAATTTATGAAACAATAATTACATGTTAAAATTAAACAAAAGGTAGTAAAACCAATGTACCCCTACCATAAAACAAGGATAAGGTATGCTTCACTTAAAAAAATTGGTACGTATTTTAAATCTACCATAATAATTTTATGTGACATGAAACAAAAACATAATTATATTCTTCTATTTATATGCAGATGGATGAATCCAAATCTAATGCTACTTCCACCCCACATCATGTTCTATGGAAGGAGGAACATGTAAATAAATATGGAATACTAATAGATGAAAACACACTAATAGTGTTGGAAGCATGTGTAAGTATGAAATAATAACAAATTGTTTTGATTTGAATTACTATTAAATAATAATGATGAATTATTTTCCTATATTTTTATCTGACTTAGAAATAAGAATAATCACCATCTACACTAGATGAACAACTACTATTAGTGGACTTGAAGTGGCCATAATAGTATGGCTACATCAAAGGTGTGGGTTTTGGGGTGACACCCCAAACATATTTTGAGAAAAGAAATGAATAGGGGGATAAAGATAAAAAATGGAATAGTTTTAGGCATGATTGGTAACTCAAGAAGAAAAATTTAATTAGTAGTTAGATTTATTAGAAAATGTTATCAGATGAAAGCAAAGAGAAGAAAAAACACAAGAACAACCACTGTGTAAAGACCCCCCACCCACCCCCACCATCTTTGAGGTGATCCATTCACCTCAATGAACTATCTTAGATGAGGTAATCAAAACTATCATTAATTGTTTCTATGAAATGTGAATCTTAAAGACACTGATACCTTTCCTATACTGAAATCCTAAAGGGTGAAAATGTTTGTAATTTATATCTATCAAAATCCACCCTTTACCTTATTGTGAGGATAATAATGTTAAATATTCAAAATGATAGTCTACATAATAGAAACATTCTAATAGGTCATGTGAGAGTGTGGATAAATGTATCCCATGATCTGATCACCAAGCTACCTATTCCACTTGATGATGAATATGTTCATATGATTGAGCAAGCTATTGGAACATTCACAACAAGGATATTAGATCTTCTAAAAAAACATGTTTAAAATGAGGTATTAATTTACAATTTATTTTTCATGAAAAACCATTAACAATTAATGAAAAAAGTTCTCAAAATGATGAATGCTATTATAGATGAAAAAAGGGAATGTGGTGAAACGAAAGGTCAAATCAAAATGATATAAAGGATCAACAAACCAATTGAAAAGATATCCACAAAGAACCTTTACCCTTCTCATTAAATATTCTCATTTACTAACATTGAAGGTTCATGTGCATACAAGGTTACAAAGTGGTAGTAATTTCATAGTTGATTTTTATGAAAAAATGTATAAAGAGGCCATTACAAACAACATTTCTTTTGAGAATGTAAATGAAATCCTCAAGTATGACTGGCTAGGAGTTTCGGTTGTAAATGTATACCTGAGGTGTGTTTTCATGATTTTTTCCAATAGATGATCTGCTATGTTAATTATAACTAAATACAATTCATATTTTTTCAAGTGTCTATATCAATACTATTTGAAGAGAAAATGTTGTGAAAAAAATATAGACTCATTAGTCATAACATCACTTATACACAACCAACCTCATTGGATTCAAATCAAATTGATGCAATAGTTGAAAAACTGGATGCAATGTTTGAAAGAAGAATTGAGTATGAATAAATTTTCTTATTACCAATGATATAGTGGTAAAGTTATATAATTTATTCATATCAAATATATTTTCATCACTTTTATTACCTTTTCCTTTTTATTTTTTTAGAAAACATTGGTTACTCATGGTAATCAATTTGGATACTCCAATGTTTTATTTTTTGGATTCACTAGATAGATACCCAACAATCTGACTACACATGATGACATTTGTTAAATTGTAATACACCACATACAATGTTTCATAACTAAGATTAAAGTTATATATTTAATATTACATTTTAATCAGATTTTTTTATGATAGGGTGGTGTTTAAATACCATAAAAATCATGGCATGAGAATTTTCCTTGCGTACAAGGAGTTTATCGACTTCTAAAATTGGATAAGTATTATGGTATATATAATAATATTTTTCTATCAAAATACATATAAAAAAATTACTTATTTTTTTCAATGTTTCTGCAGTGTTGGAAACAACCCGATGGAAAAGATTTTGGTTATTATTCTTGAACATTTATGAAAGGTATCATATACCATCAACCAAATAACATCCCCAAAGAGGTATTTTAAAATATAATTAAAATTTAATTTAAAATATTTATTAATCTTTTGTGTATTTATATTTTTACAGTACTACCAGAACTGTCCAAAGTCCTCATATTCATAAGATTAAATATATTTGTTTAGAAATGACTGGGAAACAAACCTGGTGTCAGAATATACATATATATCATGAAGATGTGACTTCTTTGTACTTATTTATTAGATTTTATCATAATTTTATCTACTTTTTATAGTTAATTTACTTATCATTTTTATCTAATACTATTTTTTTAATTTTCACAGAGATTATGAAGAAATGAATTCATCAAAAATAATGATTCACTCATGTACTATGATCATGCACTCAATATAGATGATACACTCATCATAACACAATTTTATTTTTATTCTCTAGTACATTCACCATTATAGGATATTAAACAATAATATTGTTAGATAAACCAGAATGTTGAATGAACTGTAGGATAAAAAGACACGGTGGAATCAACCATAACTCAATATGATACATGATGTACCTGGTATGACTCAAATTGTGTGGTTTTATTTTAAAATCTACATTTTATTAATGTACTGTTTCATATTTATGTTATAATTTATTTCTTTATAGTATTACTAACATAATAATTATTTTCTTATACAGGTAGATTATTTTGCTTGATTAGGGGTGGTTTGTTCGAAGATACTCATGATATTGAGATATTGTACATTTAGACTACAAATTACATAATAGAAATAATGAAATGGGTTAATCAGCTACACCTCAATATGATTTATAGTGTTCTCGGTATGACTCAACTTGTATGTTTTTAGTTTATAATTTACATTTTAGTTAAAACTACACATCACATACTCAAAACTAAGAAAACACATTCATATTATCTCAACACTTTAACAAAATTATCCAAAATCCATTTGTGATGTGTAGGAATAAACCGCGCCTCAATCTGACACACAGTGTGACCAGTATGACTCCAAATGTGTCTTTTTATTTAGAATTGAAATTTAAGAGAAAAAATAAGTGAAATACTCAAAATTGATCAAACACATTCATAGTATCCTTATAAATTAGGACAATTATCCATAAGAAATTATTATTATGTAGCAATCAGCCTCATCTCAATCCAATACATGGTGAGCCTGATATCACTCAAAGTGACTCTTATCAGACCAAAATTGATATTTTAGTTCAAAACGCATGTCATTAACTAAAAATTGAGCAAACACCCTTGAATTTTCTTTATAATTTTATAAAACTATTGACAAGTCATTTTGACTTGTAGGAATCAGTCACATGTCAAATTAACACACGATGTTACCAGTATGACTCAAAGTGCGTATTTCCAGTTTAAAATGACATTTTACTAAAAAACACAACTGAAAAAATCATTACCAAGAAAACAAAATCATATTGTTTTAATAGTTTAGGAAAATTATTCATTAATCATTTTTGATGTGTATGATTCAACCACACCTCAATATGATGCACGGTGTGATCAGTATGACTCCAAGTGTGTATTTTTATTTAAAATTGACATTAATTTTAGTAAAAAAGAATAGTGACATACTCAAAACCAATAAAACACATTTGGATTGTTTTGATACTTTATGAAAAAAAATCCATAAGTCATTTTTGATTTGTAGGAATCAACCATATATCAATCTGATATGCAGTATGCCTTGTATGACTCAAGTGTCCGTTATCAGTTTAAAATAGACATTTTAGTTCAAAAGCTGTGTCACTAACTAAAAACTAAAAAAATTATCTACTTGTCTTGTTAATTTAGTAAAATGATTAAAGTAATTTTTTATGTATAGGATTTAGTCACACATCAAACCGACACATGATGTGATATTTATGATTGAAAGTGCATTTTTTAGTTTAAAATGACATTTTTGTAAAAAAAGAAACATACTCAAAACTAAGAAAATGTATTTGAATTGTTTTGATACATTATGAAAATGATTCATAATTAATTTTTGAAATGTGGAAATTTTCCTCACCTCTATCTGGCATATAGTGTGACCAATACGACTCCATGTGTGTCTTTTTATTTAAAATTCAAATTTTAGTAAAAAACACAAGTGATATAACCAAAACCAAGAAAAATAATTTGTATTGTTTTGATACTTTAGGAAAGAAATACATAAGTAAATTTTGATGTATATAATTCAGCCTAAATTCAATCTAATACA
Organism: Viscum album; assembly: GCA_963277665.1. NCBI lineage: Eukaryota > Viridiplantae > Streptophyta > Magnoliopsida > Santalales > Viscaceae > Viscum > Viscum album. The sequence goes on along the minus strand of OY728136.1, from coordinate 600,701,052 downwards.
TGGTGTGCCTGGTAGGACTCAAAGTTCCTATTATCAGTTTAGAATTGATATTTTATTTCAAAACACATGTCACTCACTAATAACTGAGTAAAGGTGCTCAGATTGTCTTGATAGTTTTTTGAAACTATTCTTAAGTCATTTTTACATATAGGAACTAGTATCACATCAAACCAACACATGATGTGACTGATATCACTCAAAGTGTGCATTACCATTTTAAAATGACATTTTAGTAAAAAAAAGTGACATACTCAAAACCAAGTAAATGCATTCATATTTATTTTATACATTAATAAAATGATCCAAAATTCTTTTTTGATGTGTGGTAATTATCCACACCTCAATCTATCACATGGTTTGATTGGTATGACTCAAAGTGTGTCTTTTTATATTAAATTGAAATTAATTTTACTAAAAAGGAAAAGTGACATACTCAGAACCAAGAAAACACATTTAGATTATATTGATGCTTTAGTAAAATGATCCATAAGTCATTTATGAAATATAGGAATCATCTCCACCCCAATACAATATAATATGTGCCCTATATGACTCAAATCTTCTATTATTAGTTTAAAATTGAAATTTTAGTTCAAATTATGTTTCACTCACTAAAAATAAAAAAAACATGCTCTAATAACCTTTATAATTTTGGATTATAATTCATAAGTCATTTGTGACATGTAGGATTTAGTCTCACATAAAATGGACACATGATTTGATCAATATGATACAAGGTGCGTGTTTTCAATTTAAAATGGTATTTTAGTAAAAAACACAAGTGACATACCCAGAACTAATAAAATGAATTCATATTGTTTTGATACTTTAGAAAAAAGATACATAAGTCATTTGTGATGTATAGAAATAAACCTCACCCCAATATGATGAATAATGTGACCAGTATGACTCAAAGTGTTTCTTTTTTATTTAAAATTGACATTTTAGTAAAAAACACAAGTGACATACTCAAAACTAAGCAAACACATTCAGATTATTTTAATACATTAGGAAACCAATCAAAAAGTCATTTTTGAAATTTATAAATCAACCATACCTCAATCTGATACACAATGTGTCTGATATGACTCAAAGTGTCCATTATCAGTCTAAAATTGAAATTTTAGTTCAAAACTTGTGTCACTCATTGAAAACTAAGAAAATAAACTTGGATTGTCTTGATACTTTAAGAAAACACTTTATAAGTCATTTGTGACGTGTATGAATCAGTCTCATGTCAAACTGACACATGATGTGGCCGATATGACTCAAAGTGCATGTCTTTAGTTTAAAATGACATTTTAGTAAAACATAAAAGTGACATAATCAAAACCAAGAAAACATATTTGAATTGTTTCGATACTTCCGAAAAATGATCCATAATTAATTTTTGATGTGTATGAATCAACCCCACCTCAATCTGATGAACAATGTGATCAGTATGACCCCAAGCATGTCCTTTTATTTAAAATTGAATTGTATTAATTTATTATTTCATATTTATATTTAATTTATTTATTTATAGTATTATTAATATAATAATTGTTTTCTTATACTTTTGGATTATTTTTCTAGGTTTGGGGTGGTTTGTTCGGTAATTGATACCATGAATGTAGATTTTTTGAGTGGGGGTCGCATGTGACAAATACAATGAAACATTGATGTTTTTAAATGTTTGTGATAGTAATTAAAAGCGTAATTATACAAAACATTGTTTGCAATATATATAATAAAGTGTTTTTTTTGTATTTGTGATGTAAATTTTATTTTTATTAATTTATGAATTTTCATACATGATTATTTTCATAAAGGTGTATTTTCCATAGTGTGTTGTAATTTCAACATCACACTGCAAGAATAGGGCCTTTATCAGTACTATTTATAGTGCTTATAAAGACACCCTTTATCAATGCGATAAAAATTAATGATAAAGGATCCCCTTTATCGACACTAAAAATAGCATTGATAAAGGGGCCCCCTTTTAACAGAGCTAAGCACAACAACAATTTTTTAGCACTGTTAAATCCCATTTTTCATGCTGTTAAAGGGACTATATGTGGTAGTGGTACTATAGACAGTGTTGGATTACTATAGAATCACATTACATTGTACTGTAGAAACATGGTATTTCTATAGTCACTATAGCAAGGTAGACTTCCAACATAGATAGAGCAATGTAGTTCCATAGACTTCCAATAACTGATCACTATTGTATAGTTGACATACTGTGCAGCTGGTGACACTGTTGCACCATATACTTTATGGGATAATTCAAGTTAGTCTTTGGGTGTGTGAAACTTGGATTTTCCCTATAATTCTTCTCCCATACATATTTATATTTCTACCTCTTCGTGGATGGATGGATAATTTACCATAACACATAAATCTCCGTGTTGCATGATATTCTTGACATTCTTTGGTTATTTACTTTTACTCTTCTTCTATGAATAATTTATTATTTATTTCTCTACACATTTACATAAAAAAATAATTATGATTTTCTTAAAACATGAGGTGGAAAAATTCATAGTACGAGGTTTTAAAAACATTTGGGAAAACTTGTTATTTGTTAAAATATATGAAAAATAATTTTAAATAGACTCATCGAGGTAAAAAAAAACTTTGATTTCTGTATATTTTTTTAAGAAACACATTCTGATACTTTTGAAAATAATCCTCAAAATAAATACAATGTTTTTCAAAAAAAACTTTACATGATTATAAAACAAAACCATTAGGCGACTTGTTACATTTAATACTATATAGAGCATTCCTATCACATAGTTGAAAAAGTACCTTAAGGATTGGACATAATCCCCATTCGTTATCTGTTTAAAAAGTATGAGTGACAATTTTATTAAAATTATTTCATATCTTTCCAATTTTTCCATTAGGATTTTCATTCAAATACATATTTTTTATATAATTATCCATTGATATATTTACAGAAAATAGTTATGTGTGTGTATATATATATGTGCATTCTTTAAAAAATTCTAGGTAAATAAAATATATTTTATACATGTCACACCCACCGTAGTTGTATTATTTATTTTTTTAATTTTCATTGTGTTGGGTAGTTTGGGTCGAGGCCTGACATAAAATTTTTTGAGTTCTTATTTAAAAACACGTGTTTTGACCATGACTACATCCAGCGCACCGCGGTCAAAGTCGTGCGGCCTCACTTGGGTCACCACGCGACCTCGCCCCGTCATCACATGCCTTTCCAATGTTCAATTAATGAAATAAGATGAATTAAGAATGGTTTTAATAATAATAATATTATTAATGTCAATTGATAATAATATTATTATTATCTTGGATAATAATTTAATTGACAGTATTATTTTTGTTAATATCATTTTATTAAGTTGATTATTGTATAGTTTATTATTTAGTTTATTAAGTTTGTTACTATCTTATTATTATTATTATTATTATAATTGTTAGAATTTAGTAGTATTATTATTATTATTAATTCCCATTTATTTTTATTTGTTTTTTTTCATTTCTTTTTCTTCTTCTTTTTTTTCTATGATTTGCGCTTCCCCCCACCTGGACCTTCTTCCCGTATGGCCCCTTACCCTTTGGTGTTATGCCCCAATAATCCCTCCCCCTAGACCCTCTTCCTGTCATGCCGATTCCCCTTACCCTCAGGTATGTCGCCCCTTTTCCCCATCTCCCTCGAACCCCCTTAGCTAATCTCGGATGCCCATTGCGCCAGCCCTACTCGGCCCTCTGTGCCGCACCCTACTCCGCTCTGGCCCCCTCATGCTTCACAACCTCATATCCAGTCGCTCTCTTGCCTCCCTCACCTCCGTCCGACAAACCAGCATCCTCACCTGCGCACACCACTCGTGGCTGGATCCTTCCTCCCGGAGCGCTGCTATCCGGTGGTCGCTGGCGTCGAACCCCCTTACAGAGAGACCAAGATGGTGTGAAGACCCCTACTGGCCTTGCCCAGTTCTGGAACGGCTACCCTGTGCTCCTCTCTTACTGACCACACACTGGTCTGGTGCACTACTCCCTTTGACCGAGTGCCTCCCGGCTGGCCGTCGCACAACTGCAACCCCCCAAGGCCGGTGGCCTTTTTTTCTCTTCTAAAAAATCCCCGTTCCGATGACCGCTTCCTCCCCACAGGTTGAGTTTCTTTTATTTTCCATGATATTTGGTTGTACAGAAGTTTTGAGTTTCTCTTTTTAGGGTTCTAATGGGAGGTTTATGGTTTGAGTTTTGTTTTAGGGTATGCCTTGTTCTGTTGTGGTGCATTTCGCGAGCAATTGGAGTTGTGCACTGAACTTTTGGAGGTTTCTTCACCTAAGGTAGGTGGTTCTGTGTTTAAACATTATTTAATGAATTATTTTCTTGCATAATAAATTTATAGTGTTATTTTGGTAATTATTTTAGGTGTGGATTTGGTTTTCTTGAGGTTTTCCATGTGTCAGATTTGTTGGTAGTATGTTTATATGGGTGGGTGTGTTCATTGGTTGAAAAATTATTTCTAGTCAATTGTTAGTGTTTAATAATATGTTCAGTTATATTTTCATTTGTGTAAGTGGTGTTAATTGTTTTTGGACATGGCGTTTCATGTGCTTGGTCATAAGTGAAGGTGTTGTGTTGGTTGAGTAGGTTATTGGTGTGAAAACCTTTTCTGAGCTATCTAATAGTGTTTTATAAAGGTTGCGTTTGTTTTGTGAAAATGTGAAAAGTGCGCGGTTTATGTTATGGTGTAGCGTTCACATGTGTTTTTCCCAAAAATAGGGTTTGAGTGGACTTTGGGTGTTTAAAGTCATGTTTTATCTTCTGGAATTGCTTAATAAAATTTCTAGTGTTTTATTTAGTTGGGAAAATGGTCTTTTAATTGTGTGGTTGGGTTATTAGTTGATGTAAGTGGTGCATGTGTTCTCGATATGGCGTTAGGTGTATTTGGTCATGAAGGAGGGTTGGGTTGGTTTTGTGTGTTAAGTCATTCCATGTCTCTTTTTAAAGAACTTGTTTACAAAATTTAATATGTTTTAGTAAATAATCATTAACAGTGTAAAAAATGATTTAATTGAGTTATGTAAAGTCTTTTGTGTGCGGATTATTACAAATGGTTTTGTGTGTGTCTGTGCAAGTGTGGTGTTGGGTTTAGGTAACATCCTGTTTGTTTTTTTCATTTGAGTTTGACATAAAATGTGAAATTGAAACATCTTGAGCACAAAAGGGGAAGCCTGGGTACTAGGTGGGAGGACTAGATCTAGCGTGCTAGTGATACAAAAGTGGCTCTGGCATGGTTTCACTTAGCTGGTTTGATGATTACAACACTAATTAAATATTGAATGATGATTGGAAACCACTAGGTTATGGATGTGTTGCCCTACTAGTGGCTCATGCACATGAACGTATTTTTGTGTGTTTCCAATACTAATGTTCACCGAGACGTGATGTTCTAGGGTCCCACTCTTTTTTCTAGTACCTATAGGGCCTCTCCCACTTTTGGTGCTCCTGGACTACTATACACTCACGTCGGCATATGGTGTAGCATTTGGGTTCTCTTGAAGGTTTGAGTTTTCTTAACTGCAAAAGTGTTTTATTTTTATTTAAATTGTTTTCTTTGAATGTTTTTTCTTTATAGAAACTGTTTCTTTAAAGTTATTCAAGCTTTGGTGTCCTTTCTTTTATTTATATTTCAAATGTATTTGTCATTTAATGTTTATACGTGGAACCTTTTTGTTGGGTGACGTCCTACTGGGATTTTGGCTCACACCCTACATACACCTTTGGGTGTATGTAGATTATATTTATCTTGTATTCTAGGTCGAAGCATTGAACTCAGCGATGGTGGTTCGGGTTGTGGACGATCTTATCATGTAGGTTGGTGTTTGTAGCTTGTGGTTACCACACCTCTATTTTTGATTAGAGGTTTGAGTTAGAGTTTTAGTTTCCTTTGTTGTCGTTACTTTTTGGATGTTGGTTCAAGTTGCAAACCTTTAAATTTGATTTTAGTTTATGGGTCTGTTTGGTTGTCAGTTCACAGTTTTATTTTATATATCTTGTTAGTGGTTTTGTGTTTAATATTTTAGGTAAATCGTTCCCATGTGTTAGTTTTGATACCCAGGCACTTGTGCTATCCTGTGGGGATCAGGAACGCCCTTCGAGCCATGTCGCGGACCGGGTGAGATGTCGAGTCGGATGGCGACCCGACCTAGTTCATGAAAAAATGGCATCAAAGGAGGGTTTCTCTCTTAGGTCGTGTTATTTTGGGATAGAGTCACGATAGACTAGTGTTAAGGTTGTCATAAGTCAACGTTCTAGCTACGAGTAAGGTGCCTGGCCAGCACACATCGTGGCGGGACTGGAGTTACCAGGGTAAGTTGAGGCTTGTTTGAGTCTTTGGTTGTTGTTGTTAATCTTGTTTATGGGAAATGAAAAGGGATTATGGTCAGTGATCCCAATTATCTCACAGGTTCTAGCAAGCCATGTGGATCCGGGGACGCTGTCCTAGAATACCCTCTATGGTAGTGGTGTGGTTGGCGTATGGCTGCCAACCATATGTCCCAGTCACCCGCTAAAACTAATTCCCTCTTGCATCGTTCCTCGTCTCTTTGTTTTGGAATCGTTGAAATATTTTTTTAAGAAAAAGTGATTTGGTCTTGGAAAATGTTTTGAAATGAAGAACTTTAAAAGGAAAATGATGTATGAGGTTTGAAAAGTGTGGGTTGAATGTTTTGGTTTTGAAAAATAGAAAGGTTTGGTTTTGATCCTTGGTGTTCTCATGGGGAACCACATGCATGAGTGTATATGGAAAGAGAAGTGGTCAATGGACCAAGCGGTTGAATTCCTATATGGATATGAGGTGGGTGTCGGTGTGGCACAAGAACATGCATGTGTGAGGCCCATGGGACACCATTTGTGTTTGTGCAACCCACAAGCTTCATTTTTTTTTCAAAAAGTTTTGTTAAAAGAAAATTTGGTGTTTTAGTAACTGGTGATCACATGGTGTGTCCTTGTGTCTTTGAAATGTTGGATGTGAGGAATTTTGAGGCGGGGATCATTTTTGAATGATTTATGTCATTAGTTTGAATTCTTATTTGTAAGTTGGTGCAGAAGCATGTGGTTTGTAGTTTCTTTTGAAAAATGATTCGAGAAACCCTTGTAGTGGTTCTCCCTGTACGTTCAGTGGTTTCTTGCGGTATGTCTTGGCCATTAGACTAGTTTGATTGGGTCCATGGTTTTCTTTCTTGACTAGTGTACCCCCCATAAAGCGTTGACATGCGATTGAAGTGCAGCCACATGCAATTCGTCATTGGGTGGCCCTCCAGTTGATCGAAAGACTATTCTTCTTGAATTCTAGGATTGAAACCACCTCTCTTTATAATCAAGCGGACCCCCCTACATCGGGAGGGTGAAATGAGAGGGGTTGAATGAAACTTGGGTTTCCTTTAGTCATTTGATAGTAAATGGAAAAGTTTGACCTCATTAAGTTGAAATTACTATTTGTGAATGGTGAAGGGGATTCTAGTAGGGAAAGGTAGAAGCAGCCTGGAGTTGTCGGTGTGAGTTGTTATTCTAAATGAACTTTGGTCCTTAGTTGGTTTCATTTAAGAATGGTTCTGTGTTAGTCCACAAGTGTGTCAGACCCAGTTACATGGGGATGCTATAGTCGATTGTAGGAATCACGTGTTGTTTAAGACTCAATTAGAAGTACTTTTCCGTATAATGTTTCTCTCAATGGAAATGGTCATGTTCAGTGATGATTTTTGGTGTTGTGTTCTCATTCAGTGTGACAAAAGGGTGATTCACATGCACCATTTTAGCTCTTGTGTTGGTAAATGTTCTGTATGGGATTAGTTGGATGTCGTGAGGTGTGGTGTTTTATGGTGTTGTCTCTGTTGCAATTTGGTTGTGTGTGACACCAAAAGGAGAAGCTTCATTTGGGAGTCTTCAATACCTGACTGTGAGGAAGAAGATGCTTCAAACATCAAGGCTCTAGCCGTAGGCCTCAGAGTGAAGCTGGCGTGTGGTCTGGAACCGCGAGAGTTTATGGGACCCCAACCTTTTTTTTCTGTCATCATTGTGAGAGGTGAAGACAATTTAAATTGTTTCCTGTAGCTGTTCCTCCCAAACGACCCGTCCGGGTGCGTGAGGTTTGCTGTGGCTATGAGGTGGCATGGTCGTCTCATTACCTTAAAGCCCTAGGGGTTGCATCCCACTGGATGTAATCGCTTTAGTAGTCCTTATGGGGTATGTTGGGTAAATTGGTCTCAAAGTTGAATAGTGCTCATTCAGGGATGTGAAGATGTTGGTTTCTATTCAGCGGTGGTTTTGATGCCCCGGTAGTCAGCCCCCTCCCTTCCCGCCTCTTGTGGTGGGGTGTTTGGTCACCGTCAGTAAATTTTCAAATTTATGTATCTTCTGTCAGTTCTAATGGCGGGGAGACCCACGGTGGGTCTTACACGAATGTCTCTAGAATGAATCGGTGTTGACCTTTTCTTTAATGGTGGGTAGTCCTCTCCAAACCCCCGTGTTGGTTTTCTAATCTCGTCTCAAGCGTTAGTAAGTTCCTAATGGTGGGGAGCCCCTCTGAGCTTTCCCCTATTGGTCTTTTAGTTTTGTTCCTAGAGATGGCCTGGTGGTAGGTGATAAGAGTATTCCTTGGATGTGGTTGGTCTTGTTTGTTTTTTTTATTCCAGTCAAACGACGTGGTTTTCATTCAATGGTATTTAAGGTGTTTTGGTTTTTGAAGTTGGTTTTCACGAGTGCGAGAGTTCCTATCCTTGATTAATCAACTGGAGGTATCCTAGCTCTTTGGGGTGGGCGACACATATCAGAAAGATTTTATACGAGTTTCTTGAGATTGTCGTTTATGTCACTTTATCTAAGCACGATGTGTTTTCCTCTTTTACCTTATTGATTGTTGGGATCCTCTTTGGACCTCAAGGGGTTTTTTTTCTACTTTGAGTCTTGACCTTAGTTTTGGATTTCTAGGGATGAAAAGAATTATGTTGGGGAGAATTGTCACACCCGCCATCTTTGTATTATTTATTTTATTAATTTTCTTTGCATTGGGTAGTTTGGGTCAAGGCCCGACATAAATATTTTTGAGTTCTTATTTTAAAGCGTGTGTTTTGACCTTGACTGCATCCAACGCACCGTGATCCAAGAAGTGCGGCCTCGCTTGGGTCACCGTGCGACCTCACCCGATCACTGCATTCCTTGCCGATGTTCAATTAACAAAATAATATGAATTACGAATGGTTTTAATAATAATAATATTATTAATGTCACTTGAGAATATTATTATTTTAATCTTGGATAATAATTTAATTGATAGTATTATTTTTATTAATAGCATTTTATTAAGTTGATTATTGTATAGTTTATTATTTGGTTTATTAATTTTGTTACTATATTATTATTATTATTATAATTGTTATAATTTAGTATTATTATTATTAATTCACATTTATTTTTATTTGTTTTTTTTCATTTATTTTTTTTCTTCTTATTTTTTTTTCTAGGGGTTGTGCTTCCCCCCACCTGGACATTCTTCTCGTCTGGCCCCTTACCATTTGGGGTTACGCCACATCACCCCCTCCCCCTAGAACCTCTTCCCGTCGTGCCGATTTCCCCTTACCCTCAGGTTTGTCTCCCCTTTTCCCCATCTCTCTCACACCCCCCCTCGACCAGTACCGGATGCCCGCTGTGCCATCCCTGCTTGGCCCTCCACGCTGCGCCCTACTCTGCTCTCTCCCCCTCACGCCGCACAACCTCATCTCCAGCCACTCACCTGCCTCCCTCACCTCTGTCTGACAAACCAGCATCCTCACCAACACACACCGCTGGTTTAGCGTTCACATGATTTTTGTCCAAAAAAGGGTTTGAGTGGACTTTTGGTGTTTAAAGTCAGGTTTTATCTTCTGGAATTGCTTAATAAAATTTATAGGGTTTTATTTAGTTGGGAAAATGGTCTTTTAATTGTGCGGTTGGGTTATTAATTGATGTAAGTGGTGTATGTTGTGTTCTCGATATAGCGTTTGATGTATTTGGTCATGAAGGATAATAGTGTTGGTTTTGTGTGTTAAGTCATGCCATGTCTCTTTTTAAATAAATTGTTTACAAAATTTAATATGTTTTAGTAAATAATCATTAACGATGAAAAAAATGGTTTAATTGAGTTATATAAAGTCTTTTATGTGCGGATTATTACAAATGGTTTTTTGTGTGTGTGTGAAAGTGTGGCGTTGGGTTTAGGTAACATCCTATTTGTTTTTTTCATTTGAGTTTGACATGAAATGTGAAATTGGAACATCTTGAGCACAAAAGGGGAAGCCTGGGTACTAGGTGGGCGGACTAGATCTAGCATGCTAGTGATACAGAAGTGACTCTGGACCGATTTCACTTAGATGGTTTGACTATTACAACACTAACTAAACATTGAATGATTATTGGATACCACTAGGTTATGGATGTGTTTCTCTACTAGTGGATCATGCACGAGAATTTATTTTTTTGTGTTTCCTATACTACTATTCACCGAGATGCGATGTTCTAGGATACCATTATTTTTTCTAGTACCTATAGGGCCTCTCTCACATTTGGTGCTCCTGGACTACTTTACACTCACCATCGACATATGGTGTAGCATTTGGGTTATCTTGAAGGATTGAGTTTTCTTAACTGCAATGGTGTTTTATTTTTATTTAAGTTGTTTTCTTTGAAAGCGTTTTCTTTATAGAAATTGTTTCTTTAAATTTGTTCAAGATTTGGTGTCCTTTATTTTATTTAACCTATAAATGTATTTGTTATTTAAGGTTTATATGTGGAACCTTTTTATTGGGTGATGTCCTACCGGGATTTTGGATCACATCCTACATACACCTTTGGGTGTATGTAGATTATGTTTCTTTTGTATTCCAGGTCGAAGTGTTGAACTCAACAATGGTGGTTCGGGTTGTGGATGGTCTTTTCATGTAGGTTGGTGTTCGTAGCTTGTGGTTACCACACCTCTCTTATTGAATGGAGGTTTGAGTTAGAGTTTTAGTTTCTTTTGTTGTCGTTACTTTTTGGATGTTGGTTCAAGTTGTAAAACTTTAAATTTGATTTTAGTTTAAGGGTCTGTTTGGTTGACAGTTCACAGTTTTATTTTATTTATCTTGTTAGTGGTTTTGTGTTTACTATTTCAGGTAAATTGTTCCCATGTGTTAGGTTTGATACCTGGGAACTTGTGCCACTCCGTGGGGATCGGGAACGCCCTTCAGGCCATGTCGCAGACCGGGTCGGACGTTGGGTCTGATGGCGACCCGACCTAGTTTGTGACAATACATGAGTAATTTTTTTTCAAAACATAAATATAATGTTAATCTAAATAAAATAATGCATTTCCATACAATACTTAATACATAAATAATACCCATGGAAAAAGATAATTTATGAAGAAAATTATTTTCATAAGAAAACAAGTTTTAATATAAATATTTTTTCACACAAAACAATCAATATGAGAAGGGATTTATTCATAAAATGGAAATATTAATCTCTATAAAACAAACATTGAAATTACAACATATTAAAACAAAATCCCAATAAGTTGGAGTTTTTTAAATAGAAATAATTAAAAAAAATTCATATAATATGATGAATTTTTGAATGAAGGTTTCATATTTGAAATGAAAACTTTTTTCACATAAAATAAATACTTTGAAAGAGCATTCCCCTTATGATGAGTGTTTTTAAAAATAGTGATTTTCTAAAAAGTTCTCCTAAAAAGATATTTTTTTAAAACTAACATTTCTTTTAAAAACCTAATCCACTAAAAAAACTTTAAAACCAATATTTTTTTCAAAAAATTATAATTTAAAATAGATTTTCCCCTTATCTAGTATTAAAAACCAAATATGGATTGAATTATATATATAACATCCTCCTCTTGATGGTATTTCCTAAAACTCAACATCTCTCTATATTGCCTCTCTCTCTCTCTATCTCCCTCTACCACCCTCTCTCCTATGTTTTGTAGCTACGAGAATTCATATTATTTTAATAGTTCTTTATTATGTGAGTGATTTATTTTATATAAAAAACTCCGTATGATTTTTTTTATCACTTGAATTATATTTTTTTAATATAATGTTTTTAGGGACATTTTAATAGCACCCACCATGTAGTGTAATCTTGGAATCTCCATATATGAGTGGTTGTATCAATAGAAGCCTATAAATATTTATATAACCTATCATTGACCTAAAAATAGTTACATTCATGAGAAAAATGATGATCTACGATCCATAAAATTTCATCTCATCCCATAATTTCACACTGCCTTAATGTATATACATGATTAACATTTTATTTGGACCTCTTTATGATTTTCATTCCATGAATTTAAGAAGGTCCTATACTTGGATACTTCACACACACACACACACACAATGTATAATTTAACCTTACATTAGTGGAATGTAGATGATAATCCCCCTAAATAGGTCACATTGACACAAATTGCTACCAAATAATCAACCCACTCAATGTCATCCACTATAATTGTCGCTGTCATGTATGCATGGTTCTGAATCCCCTTTGAAACTACATCTTTTCTCACATTGATTCTACCAATGAAACCCATATTGGGTGAAATATGTCTTTCACCCTTTCTTGTTGTGCATGTCATCATCACCATCCCATACGTATAGTGTTTACGACATATATCTTCATCGTTGCGAGATTAAACCACTAGGGAGGCTGAATAGAGACCTTATGAAATCCTTAGGTGAAGTTCATACTACATGACAATGGGAAGAGGATGATGCCATCAATTTTTTTTATATTTTCTATGTTTATATATATATATATATATTCACCTATTATAGTTTTAAATATATATTCCCTTCCAAATTTAACATTTTATCCTATAATTATATTTATGTAGTCATCATAGGTAAATCATTGGTAAATTTTTATTATTATAATTATCATACACATTGTATATTTTTGTTTCAAATTACTACATGATTGTAAATGTTATGTTATTATTAATAACCAAATATATTCACTTCGAATTAGTAATAAATTTTATAATGTTTATATTTCTCTAAAACACAGTATAACATATTCAAATCTATATTTATCACATTGAATTATGTTTCATCAAATAACTATAAAATATTAATAATTAATAATAATTTTTACCCATAAGTCTAAGAACAATACAATACATAACATCATATAAAATAAATACTATTATTTATTTAAAAAAGTTATTTATCCAAAGTGGCCAAGTTAATTTTATTAAAAGAAAATAGTTAAAGGAGTATGATGTATGAGATTATACAAAATTATCTATCATAAATTGAGTCATTAAACCAAGTCAAATTCAAACCAATTCCGTTGTTTGGAAGACCATCTTCCATATGATTTTCCTCCCAATAGGAATGCGTGATAATGAATTTGATATCAGAGAGGGATCTCATACATTTTATCCATCGATTCACGAGCCTCCATTTGAGATGTAACACACCATTTCTTATAGCTGAAACCATGGTAGTGGAGTCACATTCTATCCAAAGATAATTCCAAAATTTGAATTTCGCATTGCATGAATGACTACAATAATTTTAGCTTCAAGTGATGACTCCAATCTGAGTGATCTATAAAAACAGCCAATAAATTTCCCACTATGATCATCATAGAAAAAACCACACCCCGAGGGACCGTGGTTCCCTTTAGAAACATCATAAAAATTTATTTTGATCCAATTTTTCAAGGGAGGATATCAAAAAACTTCCAAGGTACCAACCAATGGATTTAAATACCTAAAAATTCCTAATCTCCACAAAATATAGAAATCGTGTATACTATTGTCATAATAATCATTTTAAAGTACACTAGGACCCCTGATGTAGAAAATTAAATTAGAAATTATTGATTGAAGGTTAAATGGGGTGTTACAGTGAATCAAGGCATCATAGACCTGCCAAATGAGATTCAACACCTCTTCCATTTCCACATAAAGAATATTAGTGAGCTGCAAAGATAATGATCCATTACCTTACTAAATTACTAAACCAACTAAGATCATGAAAATCATCAGCAGTACAAAAAAAAAATCAAAAACCACCTTACACAAAACTGAAGTGGTGGTGAAGTTGAGAAAAAGGAAATTTGAATCTTTTCTATGTTGGATACATAATCGACACTTGGAGTAGAGAGATACAATGAAAATTTTTAGGTAGGAATCCATTAAAATCCAATTATGTGCTAATACCAGATCAAGGTAAATCATGAAGGCCTGATCCAAGACATGTATAAATTTTTAATCCAATCAAAATAATGATTTAAGTCCTCAACATCAAATTGATAGTATATATGATCATTTAGAATTCCATTCTTACCCAGTTCCTAGATAAGAACATCTTCCCTTGGGGATAAAGTGTAATCCCTGATGATTTCACCAATGTATTCTTGAATGTTCAGAGGAGGAGAATTAAATAAATGTTTAATAGAAGTATGAGGGTATGAAGAAGAGTCCAATGGATTAAAATCAGTGAGAAGATGAGTTAATATCTAGTTATCCATCCAGAATTTGAGAGTTTAATTCCTGCTGACAATCTAGCTAGAGCAAGCCATGATATTCAAATAAGAGTTTTTGATTGAGGGTTAAATAGATGAATCCATGTAGATAGATTTTCCCTACTTTAATCATTCCATGAATCTATATCTATTGAATTATAAGTCCATATAATTACTATTAATAATATTCCAAGTGAATTGAGATTGAAGAGTTTATTTTAAGTGTTTGATTCTCTTCATACCAATTTCATCACTCGTGAGGGAATTACAACACTTTTTCCAAGGAATAATGACCATCTTCTGGTCAAGAATTCTACCTCTCTAGACAAAAAATTTCATGGATCCCTTTTATGTTTTTGACTAGATACATGGGCCATTTATATATGAAAAATTAGTGTACCATCTTAGAGACAATGGTGTATTTGAATATAGAAATTTTTCCATCCATTGAGAGTGCCTTGACCTTCTAAGATGCGAGCTAATTATTTATCCAATCAATAAGTTTAAGGAAGCATATCACTTTTGGAATCCCCCAGAATAAAGGACCCCAAGACATATGAGGGGTATGGACCCCTCTATAATACCCATGTCTATATGAATACGTGAATTTTTGGTATAAGTGAACCCATTTCCAAAGTAAATTAACAATTTATCCAAGCTGATAATTTTCCTCGAGATGCTTTCATAATGTTTGAGTAGTTCATTGAGGTTATGAATATTCCTCTTAGTTCCTTGTTTGAAGAAAATGATTTCATCATCATAAAAAAATGATAAGGGGATGGAATACCCCTGGAAGCATGGATGGGTTTTAGATTTCCTTGATCCACAGAAGGCTAATGTAGTCTTAAGAAATTAAGAATAATACAGTTGAGAGATTATCAAACTTTCAAACTCCTATAGAACACTTAAAATATCCCTTAGGAGAGAAATTAATGAGCAAAAAAATGTGAGCTAATCCAACCGAACCAATGAAATTTATATTGAATCCAAAACAATGTAGAAATTTATAAATAAAGTTCCAATCCATAGTGTCAAAATATTTATTAATATCAAGTTTGAGTGCAATGTTACCAACTTTTTTAGAATTTTTAAGGATATTGACACACTCAGAGGCTGTTCTAATACATTCTTGGATGTGTCTTCCTTTAACAAATTCAAATTGATTATAGTTAATGATACTATTAGTAATAAGGGAAAGTCTATTAGCAAGAATCATTATGATAATCTTGTAGATGGTATTAACAAGAGAAATAGATATGAAAATATAAATTTCACAATCATTATCAATTTTAGGAATAAGAGTGAGTAATTTATCATTTATCCCATTAGGGTTAATACATTTAATGAAAACTAAAGTGACCATCTTGAAAACATCAACCTGTATAACATCACAATACTTCTAAAATAGGAAATTAAAAAAGCCATCTAGGCTAGAAGAAAAATTGGGATTCAGGATGTAAAAAATATCCTTGATTTCACACTCAAGTGGAATGTTGGTGAGCGAGTTCTTTCTTTAGGTATGAAAATATTGGTAAGAATACCATCAATCAAGTCCCCCTCACTTACATTCCCATTAAACAAGTTAGAGTAGTAGGACACTATGCGATTTGAAAGGATTTATTTATCATGAATAGTAATATAATCCACATTAAAAAATTATAGAGTTCTATAAACATTTACAAACCTTTAAAGAGACTTGTAAAACATTTAATTTCTATCCCCATATTTGATACATTTTATTTTGAAAGTCTCTTTTTGGGTATTTTTTTTATTGTTAGTAGATAATTAGGATTGTAAGAGATAAAAATTTCTCAAGAGATATCAGGTATGAGATCCATATTGGTATTGGACCTTTAAACCCACTGAAGTGTTTCTTTAAGGGAGGAAATATCCTTGTAAATGTTTCTAAAAGTATCCCTACTCTATCCCATAATCTTTCATTTTAATAGATTCAATTTTAAAATACAAGACACAATATAATTATCACAATGAATGGAGTTCCAAAACTCCATGATGACCCTATCATAGTTATTGTGGCATGACCATGAATTATTAAAGAAAAAGGGAATAGGAAGCATCATGTTATTGTAAAAAAGACTAAATTAAATGGGATGATGATCAACATTGAGATTATGAAGAGTGATGCTAGAGAAAGAATCCCATTTATTAGGATCTATCATATTGGTAACATCTCTTAGAACTTTTCTAGAAATGTTTTTGTTAAGATGACTTATATACCATGTATACTCGGAACTAACTAGGTTAGCCTTCATAAGGTTATTAGCCTCAACATAGGTCTTGAATTACCTAATAGAGATGGAGGAGTAAAAATCACATATTTCTTCACTGGGAGAGAGGATAGTGTTGAAGTCCCCAAGGAAAACCAAAGATTAAAAATGCTTCCACTAAGATTTTTAATTTCATTATATAGTCATATTCTATCTTGGTATATCTTTTTTGCATAAAAAAATAACATATTAAGTGTATGTTAGAGTTCTTCACCTCACAAGTGATCATCTGATCATTTATGTTGTATACAACCACATTTTTCATTGAATGATGAGAAAAGACCCATAGAGTTTTTACCAAGATAGGGATACTATTAACACCATTCAAATAAAAACCAATATTTTCTAAGAAATTTATACCAGAAGAATAATTCTTATTTGGTTAAAAAATATCTAGAATCTTGTGTTTTGGATATGAATATATCTATAAAGAGTTTTGGTCATTTCATATTTTTACATTCCTTGTAAATTCAAAAATAATAATAATTTTGAACCTGATTTGGATTTGGGGTTTCTATTCCTTTTATTTCCCTTTTATTTCTTTTTATTGGAGGAATTTCTTGAGTCCTCATCCCTTTTATAAGATCTTCTAGTCAGAACTTGGGAAACAAGTATAACACCATCCTTTTCAGATGTGATTGTGCTCATTACTAGATCAACACCATCCATAGAGATTCTCAAAAAACTAGGGGTCTTATTTAAGGTTGATGAAAAATTAGAGAAGCAAGGTTCTCATCAAAATCATCCTTTTCTTCCACCATTTTACTCTTAGTTTTTTAGATTTAAAATTAGTAAAAGAACTATATGAGGGGGAATAACATATTGAGAAACATTTTGAGTATTGGGTTCACTTGAAGCTCAACATTAGGTTGATCAATAGTGGTCTCATACGCCAAAAAATTATATAGGGAAACCTCTGCATAAGTAGGTACAACTTCATCCTTGCATACTGGCTCATCCACTACAGCATTGAGAGAGGTTGGGAAGGAGATTTTAGCAAGATTCTCATATCCAAAATTGTATTTAATAGAAATTATCACACTTGTAACATGATTATTAAGGAAATTTGGGACAAGACCCCTTCATTAATGAAAATATCATTATTCATACTTATTGATTTTCCAAAATCATTCTCAGGAATTTTGGAATCAGTTGGGGTGTCCCTTACAATTGCAATTTCATTACTAGGATTAGTTATAGTGGTGACCACCTCACCGATGTTAAGGGACTTAGAGGAATGAAATAAAAGGTCCCCTCTATTGTCTTGATTCTTTATATATGCCAAATAAATAACTAGATAATAATTACAAGCCTTCTCATTCAATTCTTCAGAAAATGGAAGAATCCCATCAGTAAAAAAAGGGTTGAGATGAACCCATCCATTTATAGTGTAATCCTTTCCAAAATACAGACCTATCTATTTATTTTTGGATTTACCATTCCTTTTCCTTCCCACCTCTTTCCAATAGGTAGACTATTCTAAACAGGGCATCTTAACTTTTTTTTGGATGAACCTAGAGTTGGAAATTGAATGAACAAAATTTTTTCATACCTCAAATAAAGGGGGATATATTCATACTTCACTTTGAATTCAAGTTTCCTAACATTTTCAACAATATTTAAAATTTCTTGATTCTTGGATTCCATATTAGATTCAACAAGAAAAAGATAAAATAAACCCAACTCAATATTGAGAGTGTGTTGATCCATCTTAATCGGTGTTCCAATGCATGAGGCCAGATCACCAAAGATCTTAGGATGCCAGAATACCCAACTAAGGCCATATAGTCTTATCAAGATCTAAGTTGTGGTTTTCATATGCATAAATGGATTAAAGTTAATGTCCCAATATGAAAGTCTAAAATACACGGTTTTAAAATAATGTCTATTTATTTCTAAGCATTACAAAGATCATCCGTGGAGTTTAAGATTATATGTAAATAAACCCATACAATCTGAATGAGCTTCTAGTTGGAAACTCCCCATCTATGATAAATCTCCACTTTAAGATCATTGTTATTCTAGGTCTTAACAATCTTGGTTAGCATGATGAGGTCAAGAGTAGAGTTCTTTCATAAATCCAATATTTGTTGAAGTGAAACCAGGTCAGTAGCTTCTGTGAAAACTCAATTACTAGATTTGTTGATAGTAGATGAATTCAAAGAAATAACCAGTTGGAAAGTTCCTTGAATTGAATATTCAAATAAAAACCCCTATATCCTAGAACATGGTTGCCCCTAAAACATAGTTTGGCTCATATTTGGTAATCGACAAGGTCTCCATTGAGAACTCCCAAGCCAGATCAAACAAAGCCATTGAAGATCACCGAATCTATAGAAAAACCAAATCTAAGGTTATGATGAATCACTATGTTCAAAGAGATCACTCCCACAAAGATCCATACATTAAAATAAATACAATTATAATTAGAGTATTAATTTAAAAATGTGAATAAAATTTTGGTAAAATCAATATAAATTATAGTTAGTGTAGTAAATATTTTAAAATTGATTTTGTTTTCACTTTATATTAAATAAAATTAATATATAAACAATATTTATTTCAATTTAATACATTTTATATCATAAAATTATTTTTCCTCAAATTAAATTTAATATATATATATATATTCATGCATTTTTTTCATATTAAATATTATATAAATAATAAAATTTTAATATATCCTTATAAATATAATTTTATGTATAATAATTATAATCTTTCTTAAATGATAAAAAATAAAGTATGAATTTAATTATATATTAAAAGTATGGTTCAATATAGGAATCATGGTCATGAAAAAGTACATATATGATGTGACATGTTTTGTAAATTATTAAAGTGGGAAAAATACTAGCTGATGCCATGAAGATATCACACCGTGATCATCAAAGTGATTTAATGTTTTAAAATAGAAAATAATATTTTACATCATGAAGGTATGAACAACACCACAAAATGTATTAATAAAGGAGATAAAGGATAAAATATCTTTTGTTAATTTTTTTCCACCTACTGTCATGACACAACTTTTGTTTTGATATAAATAGCAAAGTCTATTAATTTTTTGGGGGATTTCTGAATTCCTTTATGTTTTTGGAACTTATTTAATTTTTTTTTAAATTTTTTATTTACTTTTATTAATTAAAATTTATTTTCAAAATTTATATATGGATATTACTAAGTTCACTTTTCTCCCAATTATTGATCATATTTAGTCTATTTCTGTTTTCATTAAACCACTCTTAAAGATTAATCTTTTACGCATGATGGAGTCTCTATCTATCATGAATGGATTTTGAATTAATGGATAAGTTATAAATAGTATAATGATGTTTTCATTGATTTAATAATAATATCATTCATGTGTATTTATGCTATTGGGAATTTATTTTGGAACTTCATCAAATTATATCCATTCAAAATATTCTTACTAGGAGGAGTGTGGAGAGGGGAAATCCAAATCAATTGAGAAAATTAAATTATGAGTATTAGCTTTCATATGTATTTTACATTAATAGTCAAATGAAATTAAAATAGTTTAGTGTAATTTTTAGACCAAGGTGTTTTTATTATCTTACATATAGTTAATGGAATTGGACATATGAATTTTATAAATTTAAAATGATTTTATCACCAACAATCTAACCAATCTCTAATTGAGAGAGGGAGTATTTCCTAAAATTATTCCTCTTAAATTTATCATGAAAACATTATTTTAAATTTTTTTTATAATCAGTAATTTAAACACTATAAGATTAAAAATACATAACATAATTTGGTTAAAAATTGAATTCAACCACTCTCAAGGCTCACTCTGCCTCTATATGAGATGAGATCAAACATATTTTATTATAAAATTTCACAGTTGTTAAAAGATTAAAATATTTATAGATTTATAAACTTATGTCCATATATGGGGAGGTGACCATGCCCCAAGTCCGACCATGTTTTTCCTTTTATTTCTAGGGAGACGCAGTGAACTTGAGATTTTAAAATTTTATTGTTTGACTCACTATTTTCTATTCTCATTTATGTTTTATACTTTTATCAATATTATATGTGAATGTTGTATATTTTTTATTCTTATATAAGTCAAGTGAATGAGAAAGAAAACCTACAACTCGGTCAAGGATTAGGGAATTTGAGATTCCCTAAAGTAAGAACTAAATATTGAGTGGTCACTATCAAGACATAAGAATTTAGCTAGGGATGATAGAATCAACCATTCTAGACCCAATGGATAAAATTACCAATTAAAAAACCTGGAACCACTGAATATAGGACAACCAAAATATTATAAGTGAAGCATATTGAAATATAGCTTTCCATTTATAGACGAGGCAACCCTTTCATTATTAGAACTGTGATCCAGGATAACAACTTCAAGATAAAGCCTAGTTTGATTCAATTTATCTCAAACATAGGGATTATCAGAGTATTATTGAGTGAGGACCTACTCAATAATCTTTCAAACTTCCAATATATTTTTGAAACTTTATCATACAATGGTATATAGTTAAATGCGATACAAGTGTTTATTTTATTATTCTTACTATAGTTTAGAGTTAAGGATTGAACCACCATATGTTCTTCCTTATAATTAAAATCCCCTCACATTTGTTATAGAAAATCCCATTAATATAGTACTTCTGATATATCCCCTTAGTAATTAGTTATAAATTTCATTATTTTGGAAGGGAAAAAGAAAGGGTCCCCTTGTTTTAATTTTGAAACAAATTCACCCACTTCAATAACTTCATCAATGGCCTTATCATTTGAAGCTTCTACATCTATAATTTTTTGAATGTGAATGTGTCAATGAAATTGCATTTATGATTGAATTAAATGACCTATTATGTAATGTGTCTATATTGGACTATTATAAGTTATATCCTATCATATTAAAAATACCATTAAGAATACACATCATCAATAATGTATCCATTGAACAATGATCATATGATTATCGTATATTTAGCATTATGATAAATCCAATTGACATAGATGAAAGAAGCAATGACCTCGCCTAGTAGGATTTTACCCTATGAAGCACATCTATCAGATATTATGAGGGAGATAATATCACTAAGATTTTCCCTTGACCAATCCCAAGCATAGATTAAAAAACTAAATCATGAGAAAAATCGTTTGTGGTAGAAGTTTAATCTCATCGAGATCATTTCCCAAACCATATTCGTCGAACCAACCCATGAAAATATCACCATTACGCACCATACCCTTAGGGAGTTCGTTAGTGTAATAAGGTGCTACATATCTTAACCCTAACAGTATGAATATATATATATATATATATATATTATTTTCAATAAAATAATAATTATATTAATTCCTTAATCTTTCTACTTTATAAATGATTATGTAATGAGTTTGATAAAAATTATATTCTAATATGAAAAAAATAAAATTATATTTTTGGGTAATATGTAATTTTAATTAAGGTGTTACATTTGATGAATGAATTAATTTTTTAAATATATGAAATTTTAATGAAATATTATTATTAAATAGTATAAAAATGATAATATATTTTTATGAAGTGAATTTTTTTTATAAAGGTTAAAAAATCATTATTGTCAGAAAACCACTATTTTTTAATAAATGGGGATTTTAATTTAAACAATAATTTATCATATTTAGAGTTTTTTTATAAAATAAATATTATTTTTGTAATCATCATATAAAAATTATCCAATAGCGAATTTTTATAATTTTCTATGACAGTCGAATTTTTGGGTAAAAAATAAACACTGTATAAATATACAATATGTATTATGAAATTATAATGACACAAAAGTGATTTAATATGTGTCATAAAAGGTATACATGAGAAAATAAATATTTCCAAATTAAATTAATGTATTTTTCTAGTTTATTTGATAAATTTTATAAAACCTATATGAATTCTCCAAAACTAATATTATATATTAAGGTTTTAAAATCAATTATCTATAAAAATGACTCACATCAACATCACCAAGGTTATTATTTTAATGTGATTGATTCACGGACTTATAAAATAATGAAAAACACTCATATTTTTCATAAACCATTAGATTTTTTTGTGGTTTTGATTACTTTTTTGTATAGAGTCCAAAACCTATGTTTGGAAAATAATAAAGAAATCCTCTCTCTTTTCCAATATAAACCCAATAAAGATCCCATTCATATTCATTAAAAACCTTTTGAGAATGAATATACTCTATCCTTTACTATGTATATCCCTCCCAATGCTGACAAAATCTCTCAATAAGATCCTTCCAAACTTTTGGAAGCACCCTTCTGAGGTAAGGGATCTTCTCCTTCTCCTCTATATTCAATAACCTCCTTTGTATCATGCCTTTTTTTCCATTTTTTCATATTTAGATATGTTTTAACAAATCCCTATTACTACCCTAATTATTTAAAAGTGATGAGATACCCCTTTTACTCTCATTAATCACTTATATGATTCATTATGTACCCCAATTATACTGCCAAAATTATCTTGCAATTTTTCCTTGTTAAACTTTTATTAAAGAACCCTTTTTGTATGATGCATTTTAATTCAAAATTTTTATTGTTTTATTGTGATATTACACATCCCTATTATTTACATTATGATTTCAATGTTATGAGAGACACCTTTCACTCTTATTAAGACCTCCCATGATTCATTACGTACCCATGTTATGCCTCCAAAATTATCTTGTGATTTTTCCATGCCAAACCTTTGTATTGTGAATACCATTGACATTTCCACTTAATGGTATTAACATATAAATAAATATTATTATTTTATTGGGTAATTCCATGTATGTAATAAATATTTATTAATCATGGGATTAAATGTGATGAGATTTGACCCTATGTTAAATGATTTATGTGGCATATATATACATGTACAAGATATAAAAGTGAGAGGTGCACCCAAAATTATAAAGAGAGATAAAATTCATTGGGTAATTTATTAGTCTCATGAGAAATCATTAATGGGATTATGGAGTAAACCTACTCCAATGGTATACTTTGTCCACCATGTTATGATGTCTTGGCTGTTAGCCTTTGTAACACCCTAAGATTTTAAAAGAGAAATGTCACGTTCAATAGCCTGTATGAGACACAACATAAAGCTTATAAGAGAATATAAAACCCCTAGAAACTTTTAAATATTATTTTAAATTAAATCACTTTTAATTCTTTCCATGCACGCAATGTAGAGTTTAAATGAAACCTGATACTCTATTAAAATATTATTATTTAAACATGACCATTATAACTATCCATTAAGTTGGTGGGTATGATTATTAATAACTAAATTATAAAAATTTTAAGGTTTAAAAATTTATAAGTTAAATTCAATGGTTATTTATTGATTATAAATAAAATAAGAACTATTTTAAAGAGAAATCGATTTTTTTTCTGAAAACCTTTATTACACTAAAAGGTGGATTAGTCACGCTTTGTGCACATAATTTAAAATTATTTTTTACCAATTTTAGAAAATTTATATGAAAAAATAAAATTTATTTTCTAAATATATATCTAATAATTATCATTGGGTGAATTTTTGATAATTTTTTGAAAAGATTAATTATTTTGATGAATAGTGAAAAATACTTATTTTTATTGAAAATTGCCTTTTCCTTTAAATTATTTATAAAGTTAAATTATGTTTTAAATTGGTTTTAAATTAAAATTAGTTATATTATATTAAAATTTAACTTATTTAATTCATTTAAATATATTTAATATTGTCTTTTTTATTTTAAAACATTCTATACTTATGAGAATTTTCACTTTGGAAACACTTCTTTTCATCGTGTTTGTAGGTATAATTTTAAATTGTATTCTACCACTTATGTGAATTTAATTTGGAAAAATAGAATCCATATTTGGAATTAGAATAATTTATCTAAGATAATATGGTTAAATTAATTTTTTACTTGAATGAATAGTGAAAAAATAAAAAAATATATTTTCACAGTTAAGGTAAAAATGGGTTTACTTAGGGGTTAAACTAAGAAAAAAAGGGTTAAAATGACCTTAAAACTTGTAAAATAAAAATTTTATGGACAAATTTTGAACTTATAACCTCTAAGGATCTGTAATGATCCATTTTAGAGTCTTTTGGAATGAAAAAAATGTGTCCATCACTTTATATTTTTAAAACTTTCATGTGTTTCCTCTCCCCAACTTATAAAAAGTCACCCCATATCCTCCCCACTTCATACTTCATGAACCATTTGGTTTGGAAAATAACTAATCATATCCCTTATTTAATTAAATCCCCATATCCAAGAGGCCTTAGTTTCATTATAAATCCCTCTTATAAGGATTTAGTTATAAACCTAAAGAGGCACTTTGAAGAAGAGGTAAAATTATTAAACGTGCATATTTGTTTAATTTCTTCTTCCTCATATGTAAAACCTTCTTAAAATATGATTATAAAACAACAAAAAATATAATATATATATATTTAATAATTTTAATTACATAACTCATATCCATTTCCACTTGTATCAAATGGGAAACAAAACCTTCGATTGTGTGTATGAAAGACTGCCACCTCATAAACTGATGTAATTCATTTTCCATCACCACCTTTAAAAGATGGATAAAATTTTGGATTTAATATATTTATATTATATTCATGAAATTATTAAAATTATTTAATTATTAAATCACATATACCTTCTTACTTTCTATTCTGTACGGGGTATGATAACGTCGCTCGTGTGTATGACATACTACTGATTCACAAAGTGATGTTATTAATTTTTTTGATCACACTTTAAATGGAAGGTTTTAAGGTTAAAATTAATGAATATATTTTATATTTATGACTAAAACATTATTATTTACATATTATAGAACATATAACTTCTTACCATCCAATCCTTTGGTAAAAAATAACATTGCTCATGCGTACGTGTGAACTACCACCTCCACATAGCGATGTGATTTTTTTTCATTTTATTTTTACATGGATGGTAATAATGAGTTATTTTATTAATATAAATGATATATATGATATAATAATGTTTCTATAAATTTTAATTAGTATTTCTATTCCATTTATTCCCTGCTTCGAGAAAAAATGGAAACAAAGTTCATGCATATGTATGACCTACCATATCTAGGAGCTATGTAATCCATTTTCTATCTGTAAATTCAATATATTACTATAAATACATATATGATGAATATATATGATATTTTTATCATTGTTAAAATTTTTTATATGATGTAACCATGATCAAATTAAAATGAATAAAATTTCTGAAGTAAAACATACATGAAAAATAGAGCAATTATCACCTGAAGTAGTGATTTTTAAAAAGAATTAATAATAAAAGGGTGATAAAAGGATATAAGTAAATATCATATGGTATGATATATATGAGTATTGTTTTTTAATATCTTTATAGTAAAACTATATTTACTTCATAATATTATTGGACATATATGAAGGAAGTTGAACCTGAGGTAAGGGTTTCTCGTATCACTTTCACTTTTGTTAGATATACGTCGTATTCAACACTTATTCCATTATGTGGTGTATATACTACCCCTTTTGATATGATATATCATAAAACTATTTCTCTTCATGGTATTTAAATTTTCATTTGATGTTATATATTTCATGGTTATTATTATTCAAAAGTTACTAATATGGTAAGGGTTTATTTTATAATATCATCATTATTCTGGATTTTTTTAAGTCCCCGTTAGGGGAATTATTTGATATTTATATCATAAAATAAATATATTTTATTATTTTATGGTTATTTATGATATATTTAATGTAATATTACCATTATCCACTCTTTGGTACTTAAACTTATTGATAAATATTTTAAATAAAATTTGACTTTATTTCCCTCTTTAGTTGAAAAATCATTTTTCATTAAAATACATGTTTTCTAAAAATGTTATCAAATTTTTAACCTTTTAAAAATGATCTATTAAATAAATTTCTACCCATTTTTACTTTTTATAATTTTTTTTAAATGAATATTCACTTCATTTACAAAATAAGGCCTATTTATATTTTATAAAAAATGTGAAAGGAATCTTTATTTTCAACATGTATGACATGAAAAAAATTCTTATACCATGACCAATCAATGTTTTAAAGACTATTTTATATGTTTTAAAGATTATTTTAGATTTTTTAAAATTATATTTTCAATGAAAAGTGTTTTCAATATATATTTTTAACTTTTTTTTATAATATTTTCAAGTAGAATTGTTTATTTTCCTCAAAAATGGGTTTAATGACATTTTTATGGTATTTATATTCATCAATGAAATCAACCCATTATTTTACATATGATAAACTAGGTATATGTTATATTTATATAATCCTTATTATTTATTTGGATGGTTTATGATCAGTGTTACTAAGCATGCATACTTTTATTACCATTCACCATATTACTCTAGATGGGTTATGATTATGTTTATTTGATAGGGGTATGTAATAACATTTTATATGTTAATTTCTTAATATGAATTTTTAGGTTGATTATTTTCACCCCTTTTATATGGGTAATGAATTGGACTTAGTATGTGATGGGTGGTTCTTGGTTATAGATACCCCCTCGACACATCAACAGATTTCATGAGACAAATCATTTGGCCAAATTAGGCTGGTATCTACCCACATATTTAACCTGTATTGTGAAAGGTTATAACAATATTTTTCATATTTATAACATTATCAATTAATTAATTAAGTGATTAATTATTTCCATGTGATTATTATATTATTTACAATATTCATGGATAAGATTTAATATTATGTGATTATTTATATATATTTATTTGATCATCATTTATTTATTCCATATCATGATCATTTATTAATCGAATTACACATGTTTAATTTATTTAACTTTCCATATTTATTATTCTTATTTATTCATAATTTATTCCATTGAAATATTATCTATACAAATCATATTATCCCACCCCTTTCTTATGTTTAGTTTTCATTATGATACTAGGAAGTGTTTTTTGATTGATATGCAAAGATATGCTATGAGGAATAATGCAATTCTCATATAAAACACTTTTTTTGTTTTATGTTTTCAAATTTAATGTGAATTTAAATTATACATCAAGTTTACCAAGACTAATAAACTATTAACTCCATCAGGATGTGATTCCTTGTATCAAGTTTCAGCGTAATAATGTAACCACTAACTATAGGGTATTGGGGTCAGGGTCTTTATAGTTTGTATTAGAGGAAGTTTAGTAGAAACCTTTGGCATTATATTTTGGAAAAAAGTAGTCAAGGGAACATAACCCAATTGTAAATATTGAGGATAAGTATATAATAACATACTAATGTTTTAGTATGGTAGATATTGTTTTTTTTTAGATATACATCCCTATCTGGATATTTCATGTGGATGTGGTTCTAAGATAGATGTACCTAGGGGTAATAACTCTGAGAAAGGTGTGTCAGTCTTGACATGATCATTACCTAGTACAATAAAACATACCTTAATATACACCTGGTTTGACACTCCTAAGGGATATTCATGGGTTAATTCACATTTTCTTTATGAACCATCATGGAGGATTCAAATAGATGATAACCATGAGCAACCTATTTTAAACCTAAGTTATCATAGATTTAAAATAAGGTTTCATGATTTAAATATCCTATAAATTATTCTTCATAAATATGTGATTTACCACTATGATTAGTGTTTCTTAGACTATGGTTTTTGGTTTTAGTTATTGAATGAAACCATAAGTAAATGGGTAAACATTGAATGAAATAGTTAATGTGTTTATGAGATACCAAATGATATGATGTCTTGGGAGAAGGGATAGTGATTATTTATAATCAGTTATAAAATATATATTATTAACAAATTTCACCATAACTAATTATAAAACTCACTAAAGAAGAGAATGATGGAGTCCATTAAGGGATTTAATAGTGGAGACCATGGAGGAAAGAAGACTCAATTTACTTCATTTTAGAAATATGGAAAGATACAACTAGGATAATGTCTAAAAGTAATAGTATAATTTATTATGTGTGGAAAATAAAGACAAAAAGTTGGTAATTTCATTGAAAAAATGGAATGTTTAGTTAACATAATGAATGAGAATAATTGTCTTCCTAAGGTATTATTGATGGTTGAATGTTTTAAATTTGGAAATTATAAGAATTATAAAAATTGATGTAATAGGGGAAGGCACATGAATAGAATAAAAAAGGTTGTACATGTAATGTTTAAATTGTTGAAAATGAAGAGACTGGAAATATCATATGAAAGGAATGCGGTATTAAGGAATACGATGGTGAATCCTAGTTAATGGTTTAATAATGAAGTGGAATGATTAATGTACTAGTGTTTGGATTCATGAATTATGTTATAGGAGTATTTTAATAATGAAATTATGGTTATAAGAATTATGAAATGTATAAGGATTGTACAATAATAATTTTTCTTTAAGTATTTGAGATCATATGTTGAATGGTACCAATGAACAATAAAATTAATTTAGTTCCAAACTGAACTTATTGGAAAACACAATATTTAAGGAAGATAACCATTAATATATGCTCAATGTTGAGATAATACTGATAAAGTGATGTTTATGGGATAATATTTGTGATATTGAAATCGGTTTGTGATTTGATCATTTATGTTATATTTTCTAGAGTTTACTATATGTTTGTATTTAGGGAATATATTCAACAACGAGAGGCTTTATTTTTGGAATCATGCAATTTTTTATTAAGGTTTTATGGTGGTCAAGGTATTTAAATATATTGAATGTGACATTGGGAGACACTTTATATTGTGTGGGGAAATATAATGTTGACTTAGTGACCTTCCTTCTAAATTTTGAAAGACATATTCTAGATGAGCCTTAAGGTTAACTATTTATGGAATCTATTGAGATAAACTTAGGTTGTTATTATATAAATTTTTCTAACCATTTTGGTTTTAGTAAATATAGGAGGAATATATTGTTACTATTTTATAGATATTATGATATGTTAAAAGTTAATTTTAGTGGATCATGCATAAAAAATTGATTTTTGGAAATTTATTTCTTGGAGTAAGAGATGAAGTGGAAATTTACCCAAGTACAACCAAAGAATAAAATTCTAATTATAAAATAGAAATATATCAAAGTATATTTCCTTATATTCTTAATTAGTGAAATTATTATTCAACTCTAGGAAAATGATATTGAAAAAAAATGTTATCCTAATACCTTAATTTATGATGAATTTATGGTATTTTCAAGCTATAAAAAAATATGATTTTGAGTTCCTTAAATTTCTATTGATCACTCACTTTCTTGTGATTAATGATATCTATCCCACTCTATAATTATTTATTCTATTCTTGAATGTACATATCTTCACTTCCCACCAATGTTCTCATAATTAGAAACCTATTTATGTGTCATTCTAGAGTACTTTTTTTTTACTTCCCTTTCACTTTTATCAAAAAGATGTTTTATTAACCCTTTTTATAATGAGGGTTTCTAATAAAGGTGTTTTCAAATTTCAAACCCTATATTATCGAGATCAGGATTGAATTGCGAGGGAAAAATTAATTTAATGGGGTAGAATGTAACACCTTTAGATTTTAAAATAAGAACATCATGTTATATAACATGTATAATAAGAAATAACTATGCTTCCTATTCCACATTTCACAGAAAATCTAAATCATGCCACATTCTATGAGGAGATACCACTTACTATCATGCTCCCCTATCTTCTTATTATGAAACAACAAGAAATCTAAATGTGATTTCAATTGAATGAATCATTAGGGTCATCATTTTATTCCAATTATAAGATGCCAATTTTCAAGATATTACACCGGTCTGATTGATAATATAACTTATCCCCTATGTAAAGGTTATACTTATATTGGATTAAGTGGGAGTTAGATCCGACTATCAAAATATATTTTAAGGATCCTGTAATTTCTATCTCTATTCTTAACTTTTCAAAAAAAAAAATCCATATTTTACTGTTAATCTAAATAAACATCATCAAAATTTGTTTCATTTTGATATAATTTCTATGTGTGATCTTACCACATAGAAATTATGTATCAAAAAATACTTTAAATCTATTAATTCAAAACCCTATGTTGAAATAAAAGATCAATCTAACAAGATCACCATTTCCCATTTCATCACCTACTTCCTTAAGATACATATAGTTACAATTTTTAGCATCTATATAGAAACTCCTCTTATTAACTCAACCACACCATTACCACACAATTATTGAAAAAACATGTACTACATAGAGTGTGATTCATATCATATATCATTATTAAATATATTCTCTAAACCCTAATACATATTTTAATTTATAAAATTAATATAACTTTTTGAAATTTATTTTTAATTTCATACACTAGGTGTATTTCCTTGGTTAATAAGGACACCACTTTTGGATCTATATATCCAAACTCCAACTAATATTCTCAGATTCATCCCTAAATAAAAAAATAATATTCTACTTAATAGTCATCCAATTATAGTGGGTTTTTTATAGCTTGAAAACATTTGTATGTTATCACATGTTTTCATAAAAAATATAAGGCATGAAAATTATTTTTGTTGTTCCTTATCTATCAAGATATCTACTTCTATCTTCATGGTATGATTTTATTGAATAATTTATTCTATTGACACAAAAAACTTATTTGTAACTTGATACCATTAGTGATACCAATTTTAAATGCTCTAATACTTCTTTTTTTCCTCATGTACTCCACTTAAACCTCCAATAAGATACCACTCTGGTACTTTTTTACTGCTCCATTAATTGTAACTTCAGAACATGTCTCGATACAAATTTTAACTTTTTATGTAACTTTCAAATGTATCTTATCTCTTCGTAACCTAAAACAAATTAAAAATATATTTAGAATTTATATACATAGGGAGAGATTGATATAAAAATTCCCCAACTAGAGGAAGATGGAAAGTCACTATATATCATTGCGTTTCCTTTATCCTTTAATTTTGAATCTATCTTTGAATATAATATAGATTTGATAAAATCCAACATCACTTGAAATTACTTGGGAATTTTCAATTCTTCTTAGCCTAAATCACATGATTTTCTTCCCATTATACTATTACTGACAATGTTATCTTGGAACTCAACTGTATGTAATTTTATTTTACAAACTTTCTTAGTACCATGTTTATCCCTAAAAGAATCATTAGGTTTTTTAGCACATTAATTTCCTAGAGATAATTATTTCATAAGAGAATTTTTATTTTCAGTAACATCCACACTCATTTATTATTTCCCAATCATATTCATATCATTATTGTAAATTTTATTAAATAATATATTTTAGAATACACTTGAAACCTCTTTCATCATGATGCTATTACTTAACTAACCCATGAAATCTATTTATTAAAATAATTGATTTATCACTAAAAACACTATATATTTATCTTTAAACACCAATTAAAATTCTCTTTAAATTTACACTAAATACATGGTTATCATAATAAGAATGTTTAGATTCTAATATATAATTTCACTTTTGTGGTTGTTGACTTAATTTTGTTAATTTTACATCAATTTCAGAATAATTTATATATTTAAATTCTTCATTGTGATAAATGTAAATAGGTCCATGCATTCCATAGTAAAATAACATGTCTTCATACCTTGTTTCAGAACTCTATTCTTTATCCTTACTTCTTGTAAGGATCTTTTTTAATTTTTTCTACCACATCCACATTTTAACCTTCTCTATGGAACTCCCAAATTTAACTTATTCCTTAGAGGGGTTCTATAATGGAAATGTCATTGTTTCCCCATAGAGCATGGCCTTTATGAAATATCTATTACTTAATAATCATCCAATTATATATAATAATTTCTCTTTATATCACTATTACATGCAAAAGGATAATAAAAAAAGGAAATACATATTTTACTATAGGATTTACCTTTTAATTTGACTATTCTACTTGATTATTGATCATCAATAAATCCTATTCTATTATTTAGATCATATAATTGTGAAAATTGATATAGATAACACATTAATCAATTTTCATATGTTTTTAATGATTTAATCCCTTCAAATTTAACAATTTGAGCTGTTGTTTATTGATTTTGGATATTTGGTGAATTTTGGGCTAAAATGTGAAAATTTATTAATTATTGAATTTTAACAATTTTACATCACTTATATATTTCAATCATAAAATTTTAAATATTTAAAAAAATGGGGTGATTATTTTTTTATGATTCATTTGTTTTGGGGAGTAAATTTATTCTTCAGGACCTAAACCTCATTCAAACTTCCATAAGTCCAAAAAAAATCAATCAAGTTCACAAATACTTCTACCAAATAGAATGAACCCATCCCTATTAAAGGAGTAATATATTAGTATAAACACCTCAAAATGAGGTGATTCTAGCTGGAAATGAAAGAGGAATCAAAGGTTCGTGTGTAAAATACATTTTATAGAGAAATTTATTCATTAATGCAGCCATTGAATGTGCCAAAGTGGAGGAAGATGAAGGGTATCTTTAGATAGAAAAATTATGATTTAGTAATTGAGGAATAAAATTTACCTAAAATGTAAAAATGAATATACATTTTTAAAGTCTATATAACTCTAAATTATGAACAACATTTGAGAATAAACCTTAGCTATTTTTTCCTTTTATTAGAAAAATAGAGCAAACTTTTTGTGGATAAATTTTGGAGGATAAATTTTCTAATTTTCTTTTTCAATATTTTGTTTTTCTTAAGTTTTATAGTGAATTATTATTCCCCATTATTCTCAACTACTGTAATGCCTCGACCCCACTAACCCAGAGTCAATGCATTATTAAATAACATTGGCATAGTGACCAGAGATCAAGTCCCAAAAGACCGATCAGTTTAGTAGCCTTAGAAGTACTAAATACATACATAAGTTTTACATTACATTATGAAATGAAAAAGTAAAACTGTGTCTCTTTTGAACACACTCATATCCCTTAGGCTATTCCTACAGGTCAGTCATAATATACTTCTTCGCATCCTGGAAAAAAATAAAACATAAGATATGGGTGATCTCAGATGCTCATTAAGGATAACAATATAGAAGAAACTATCATAAATAAGTATAAACACTTAAGGAAATGTATAAGAATAAAAAAAGCCTTTTAAACTTAAACTTCAACATAGTATAGAAAAGATAAATCAAAAAATTCCATTTACTTATTCTCATAGATATTCTACTAGACAAATAATCACATGTAATATCAAGAGAAAATCTCATAATGATGAAATTCATAATGTCGGACATCATAACCATATAGTCAAGGCCTCATGCCAAGACTACAAATAAAAATATTGTCAAGTCCTTATTCCAAGACACTAGTTTGTCTTATGAGACCTACCGATGCATCGAGAGGATATAGTGGGCCCTGCCTGTTACTTAATACATATAATGCATTCTTCATATGAAAAGGGTGAAACATAACATAAAAATTCATATTAAAATAGCATACGAAATGTTAATACTTTAACCATAAATCATGAATGATATAAAAATAGCACATCCACAGTCAAACATATCATAAAACTATCAATATAATATTGAATATTGTATCACAATAAATCAACTTCAATTAAACATAAAATCCAACAATAGATGTTGGCATAGATGAAATCAGTCCAAAAAATATTTGAGAGAAATATATCTTTCTACATTGAATCTACCCTAACAAGTCATATTCACCAAGAAAATTATTTTATGGCATCAAAAGTTTCAATTTACATTTATTTTAATATTTATTATATCAATTATTTTAAACTTCCATTAATAAGGTAATTACTACATCATCATTGTGTCATAAATAAATTTAATTAATTAACGTCTAAAAATTATAAATAAAAGAATATGATATAGGAAATATTTTTATATTTTTAATGAATATTTATAGTTGAATTTATCTTATGTATAACTCTATATTAAAAATGGTTTAGTTAATAAAATTTGAATTTAACACTTTTAAAGCTTCTTTAAATAAAATATAATAAATGTCCTAATCTAATCCAAGTGGATAAAAAAGGATCATATTTTTGTCCTAATGTTTATTTTGGTTGAAATAAACTTATCCAATATAATTAGGACATGTGTTGGGGGTAATTTGATATTATTATAATATATTTTTTTACATTTAATTACTCTATTTACTTTTAACCGTGGTAAATAAAATTCAGAAGTTACTATTCACTAAAAATTATTTTCATCCTATTGAACCAAATTTTACTTACTAATGACATCTGGGTCTGTTAGATTTTTGAAATTCAATTCACACAAGCGATAAAATTATGTTTTATGCAAATTTGCAAATGTGCCTTGAAGGTGGGTAAAATACGTTAAAAGGTTCAATAAAATTTTATACATCTAATATTATTATAAAATGACTATAATAAATTAAATTGGACTAATATAGGTATTATGTATATATTTTTACTTTAAAATAAATTTAAATTAAAAATAATTATTTAAATAAAAAGTCGGTTTTAAACAATAATGCAGTGTTTTTCACTATTCATCAAAAATAGAACGTTTTTAGAAAAATACCAAAAATTAACCATAAGCTAATTTTGATATTCCAAATCTAAAAAAAGTCCATTTTGAAAACTAAAATTTATAAATTTCAAAAATTGGGTATTACTATTCATAACTGCTTTTTTAAAGGGCTAATTTGATTGGTCGTGGTGTGCTAGAACTCAGAGCTGCATAGAGCGCAAGCTATTTTATTATTCAAAGAGAAGTGTACTGTGGAAGCTTGGGGGGTTACATTATTCCATCCTTCAAATAATTTCATCCTCAAAATTTTTAGAATATTATTGCACAAAATGATTCGAGTGGTTCTTCATCATAAGTTCCTCAAGTTTCCACATTGCCTCTTCCATTTTATGGTTTCTCCAAACAACTTTTACCAGAAAAGTCATCCAGTTTCTCAACACTTGTTCTCTGGTACCCAGAATATTGATAGGTTCTTCACAATAAGATAGATCTAGTTACAGTTCTATTTCGTCATAGGTGAGTACATGCGTTGGGTCTGGCATGTATTTTCTCAACAGTGATATGTGGAACACATCATGAACTTTGGAGATAATTAGTGGAATTTCCAAAAGGTAAGTTACAACACCAATTTATTATAGAATTTCAAAAGTTCTGATGTACCTATGACTTAATTTACCCTTCTTACCAAATTATATAACACCCTTCCATGGAGATACCTTTAAGAAAACATGATCTCTTACTTGAAATTACAAATCCTTCTTTCAATTATCAGCATAGATCTTTTGCCTACTTTGAGCTTCTTTGATGTGGGTTTAGATAATCTTCACCTTTTCTATTGTTTCCTCAATAAGTTCTGGGCATATGAGTTTTCTTTCACCAACATCATCCCAACAAGTTGGTGTGTGACATATCTTTCCATATAACACTTCATATGGTGCCATATGAATACTTGAGTGGAAGAAATTGTTATAAGAAAATTCTACCAGAGGTAAATACAGATCCACACATACCTTTAAAGTCAAGTGAAAAAGATCTCAAAATGTCTTCTAATGTTTTAATAGTTCATTCTTCTTGTCTATCAGTTTGAGGGTGGTAGGCAGTGCTTAAATTAAATTTGGTATCTAGGGATTTCTAAATACTTTTTCAGAATCTTGATGTAAAATAGGGATCATGATTAGAAACAATTGATAGGGGAACACCATAAAGTATTAAAACTTCATTAATATATAGTCTGGATAAACATTCAAGTGGTAAATATTCTCTTATATCAATAAAATGTGATGACATGGTAAGACAATCGACAATGACCCATATTGCATCATTCCTTCTAGGATTCTTTGGTAGCCCCATGAACAAGTCCATCATAATATCATCCCATTTTTACTCAGGTATGGGAAGAATTTTCATTACTCATCTAGGATATTTTCTTCCAATATTCACCTATTGACAAACGATACATATTGAAACATAATCAGTAATCTTCCTCTTCATTTTGTCTCACGAAAAATGTTCCTTCAAATCTCTATACATCTTAATGCTACCAGGGTGTATAGAGAAATTGGAGCTATGAGCATCATCCAACAATTCTATTTTTAGATCAGTTATTCCAGGAACACAAAGCCTCTTCCCAAATTTCAAAATTCTATCTTCATATACAAATTCAATCAATCTCCCATCATTCAAAGCTTTAATTTTCTTTTGAAACTCATTATCATCAGTCAGATAACTTTTTATCCTTATAGTAAAGATGGTTTGGCAACCATATGAAAATGTATTAATGTTTCACCTTCCATGATTATTCCCATATCCATATTTACTAGATACATAAACATAGGATCCATTTCAACTCTCATCTTGTTCAGAACTGTAATGGCCCAGACCCTCCTAGTCCATTACTTTTCCAAATTTCTGGTGTTTGAGGTATTCTAGGGACCACCAGTGACTCATTAAGGAGTTTTCCAAAAGTACAATTCCACCAAATGGTGGCACTGGTCATGGTGGCACCATAATAGTGGCACCGTAACGGTCACACCATCACAGTATCACATCGAAATGGTAGCACCACTTACGATGTTCCACCAAATTAGTGGCATCATTATGGTGTCTCACCGAACAATATACCACCCTTTTTTTTCATTTTTTGAGTTTTTCCAGTTCCTCTCACATAACGTATCTTTTGAAATAAAAGTATTTTAATACCCTTTTTAAATCCATTTAAAAGCCATTAAAATATGTTTTAAACTCCCAAGATTTGGTTAACCCATCACTTACCAAAACCTTGGTGTCACACCTTCCCCCGTGCCTTCCATGTTCACCCCTATTATGTGGTTTTATCTATTTAGAGGATATATATCAACTAATAGCCATTATCTCCACCATCTTTGAGGATAATTATTAAATAAAAATTAATTCCATCACATGTAACCTCCCAGCTGCATGGTGAAACCATGATACTCCTTTTAAGAGGTTTGGGATTTCATATCCTGTAACTCGAAGATCTTGCCTTTTATCACACAGAGATTCATTTTATTCTTCTTGGATTCTTTTATTTTCCTTGGTACACATAACATCCCTATTTTGGAGACAAATTGTGTGACTGTGTTAGATCCCTTCCCGTTCATCCTTGGAGACCTTATAGATATTCTTATGCAAGTCACGTGTCCCCAGTTCTTGGAGCTAGGAGAAAACTTTGATCATTGATAATCCAAGTAGGGTTTTCCTTTGTCTCTCTTTACTGTGTATCATGAGGGGTGGGTTTGATAATGTTTCCTTAGGGCATGGATGAAACAAAACCTTAACAAAGATAATAAATGGATTTTAAAGAATTAAGGGGTGTGTTTGATGATGATGTTGTTGTACTATTTTATCTTCGCTTATATGTTGTGGATTTATGGGCTTATGACAACTAAAAATAATGGTCGTTGGTGGTTTTTTCTTGTGCACTAATGAACCTCTATTTTTCTGGATAACCTTGTGATTGAATGGATGTAACATGAAAACTGGTTAATCACGTAAAACCTAGTTGATTAAATGTATGACCAATGAATAAGATTCCTTGTGTGATCACCACAGTTAAACAAATGGAAAGAAGGAACTTGATAAATGGTGTGGTTAAATTTGAAAACTCCCTTGCTATGTTTTTCTAATAGGATTAGTTGTTCTTCTTGATACTTTTGGGGTAACGTGGATGGGGATGGGATCCCCTGTTGTTCAGTTGTTGGTTTGTGGATCTATGGCTATGTGGGGCCATATGTTGGGGCTTGGTTTAGTTCCAGTACTTCTAGGGATCTCACATATCCCTTTTATCATTGTGACTTTACAAGAGAATCGGGTGTGAATGCTTAAATTGACATTTGGCTATTTTCTTCTTCAGTCCAAAGTTATTTTGACTTGTGGATGTGCCTGTTAGTTTCCCAGTATAGGAGAATCATTTATAACAAAATCACTTGAACATGATAATAATAATGGGTTCAATGGGTGGTGCTCTGGTTGTGGCTGGTGTGCATTTGTGCATGTATGAATAGTAATGAGGGTGTTTGTGTATGGGATGGTTTCAGAACCCTTAGGTTGGAATGAGTGGTTGATTACCTATATGTAAAATGTTTATTTTTTTTGTTTCTTATACGCACCACACCCATTTTTATCACTTCATGCCAAACACCCACATTTCATGGGAGAGGGTGTTTTCCCAACACTCCTATGAGTGGCTAGTTGTTAGCTCCTTTTCTACTCCCTCTCTTAGGAAGCCCAAGACTATTTGGGTAGGATGTGATGGCTTGAGGTCCATTATAGCCCAGTAATCTTTGGGTAGGGTATATTGTGGTGGTTGGCCCAGGTGTGTGCAGGTAGGTTTGTTTACCAAGTGTCTTCAGGATGAGGCCTAGGTGTCTTCAGGCATGGTGGTAGTTGTTCTGGCCTAGGTGTCTGCAGGCATGGTTACGTATGGTTTTAGTGGCCCAGATGTCTATGGGCGAGATGCATGGTTGTGGTGGCCCTGGTGTCTATGGGCGGGATGCGTGGTTGTGGTGGCCCATAAGTTTTTTTTGGGGTGGCAGTGGGACTGTAGTGAAAATGGTGAGGGAGGCCTAACACATAGGATGTATTCAATAACTAGTGGGGAAGCGGTGCAGGGTACCCAAATATTGAATATTTATCACTATTACTTTATCTAACTTGAGTTATTTGGGTAGTGTGCCTTGGTGAGGTTGGGTAGATAGTTTCCTTTCTAGGTGATTGGGTTATCTCTATTTTCTCACAGGGCATTAGAATTCTTCCCCACTTATGAACGAGAGATTCTAGTTTTCCCTACTGAGTATACCTATATACTCACCCTACGTATATAAAACTACTTTCAGGTTTCTAGGAGGACTTAGAGGACTGTTCAAGACCATATTAGCTAAGACATTGGGACAGTTACTGTTACTATTTTATTTTCTTTTGGTAATTTCCTTTGGATTTTTCTTATACTTTGTAGCTTTTCATTTTGAACATGCATGTGGCTTTGATTTTAATTCTGTATTTTGGAGTTTTTTGAGATTTACCACCTTATCTCCTGATATTTTTTCTTTAAAAAGGGTAATTCTTTCCATATTACGTGTGATTCTATACCCTTGGTGCTAGTCACCACTATAGGGCCTATTGAAGGCAGGACTCAGGGGTCATTATATCTCATTCAACTTAAAGAAGGAAGGGTTTGGTAGTTTGCTATCCCTTCTCCCATCCTGGTGAAGGCGGGTTATGACAAAATGGTGTCAGAGGTGATGGCAGAGAGATAAGATGGAGTTTGGAGTTAGGCACAATGAGTATTTGATGGGATGGTGGGGAAACAATGTTAGACAATCTTGGTGCATGAAATAGGCAAGGGATGACCATCTAGGACACAGGATTTTAGAGACCCTCGTGATCCAATGCAAAGACTCTAGACCTAGCGAACGACCAAGTGAGGCTATGTTGATTCTAGGTTAGAGACCCTAGGAATGGTACATGCATCATAATGACTTGTTTTTTTGTGTGTTTTGGGTCTTTGAGGAGTTTAAAATGAATAATAATTTGAAGAAATTTTTTAAAGAAATATTCTACACTACTCAGGCTTAGGGATTTCTTTGTTTACCTTGCAGCTATAGAACCCATACGACAACCACGAGTAGTGCGGGCAATCAAAGCCTAAGAGGCTGATTTTTATGATTAGAAGAGGAATGATCAAGAGGAGGAGGATGAACGGTGGTAGAATATGTTTCATGTCTTTCAGCGGTAGACCCTCAGGAAGTACGAGGGAAGCGACTCAGACGTGGAGACGCAGGGCTGGCTCGAGGAGCTGGTGATAGATTTCAACTTGATCTAGGCTACAACAGAATACTGGGTTCCTCTGGCTGTGATCCAGATGCAAGGAGAAGCATGTCAGTGGTGGAATTTCTATATCAGGGAGAAGAGGGAGGCTTAGGTTTCATGGATTTACTTCGAGAAGGAGTTCCAGGTGGACTTTCTTTCTTCTATGATGAGGGCTGAGAAGAGTCAAGATCTGATCTCCCTACAGCAAGGGAGAATGTTGGTAAGAGAGTTGGGGATCAAGTTCAAGTATCTCATTCACTTCATTCCTGACCTCTTTCCAAATGAGGAGTCTTAGGAGAGACATTTAGAGGAGGCACACTGACCTTCTCTATAGTATGTTGTTACTCCCTTCACTTTAACGACAGACTTGGAGGTCCAAAAGAAGGATGAAGTGGTAGAGAGGATGAAAAAAATAGGAAGTGTTATGTGAGATGGGATATAGTTGGGTTCATCAAAAGGGAAGGCCATTAGCAGCAGGCCTCCAGCATCAGGGCCATTTAAGTTTCAACTGGCGGGGAGCAGGCCCCAACAGTTCCAGTTTCGATCTCCTTGTCCTCGCCCTTACTCTACGAGCCTAGTACCGAGGTGATTTATCTATGAAAGCCATGGGAATATTTAGAATTAGTGCCCATACTAAGTGAAGTATAGTGCAGGTGGGAAGGTTCAGTGCCCACCTCAGTAGCAGTAGTTTCCAGCTAGACCTTTTAGAAGAAATATCAGTAGGGACAATGAGCTCCCTATCCTCCGGGAGTAGAAGTTGCAGGAGGAGGCCGACCTCAGGGTGATCCTTAGGGACCTTGAATAGGGCATGGTTAGGGAGGTGGCTAACAGTTGAGGGGAAGAGGATCTGGGTGTGAGAAGTTACACGTTGTAGAGGAAACAATTCCTGTAGGGCCAGAGGCCATTCAAGGTACGATCGGCTTGTTTAGTACTCTTACCTGTGCCTTGTTTTATTCAGGATCTTCACACTCCTTTGTTGAACCCAGTCTAGCCCATGCCTTGGGTCTAGGTATAGAGATACTTTCTGTGCCCCTAGTGATGAGTATGCCAGTTGTAGGTTAGACTAGCCTGTTTGATGTTTGGCAGGGATGTAGACTGATGTTAGGGCCACATCAGTCCAGTGGGGGACTTCTTTTGCTACAAATGTAGCCATATGATGTCATTTTATGAATCAAATGGATATTCTATATGCATGCTGTTATCGAATGATTTTGGATAAGGGTCATGTTTTTAGATATGGGTGGCCTGCGTGTAACTTTCATTGGCGAGCAGGGTTTCCAGGAGGGCAGCCGACAAGTGGAGCTGCTTCTTTCCTTATTAGTTGAGCTGTCAGTGGAGTCAGCAGATATAGAGATGGTGGAAGTCCTGGGGATCATTGGTGAGTTCCTATATGTCTTCCCTAGAGAGGTGGTGACTCTACCCCCTCTATGTGATGTTGAGTTTGGGATATAATTTCAACCTAGTGTCCTTCCTATTTCAATGGATCCCTATCGGATGGAGCCTTTTGAGTTGTGGGAGTTGCATATCCAAGTTGATGAGATGATGAATAAGGGTTTTATCTGAATGAGCGCATCACCATGGGGTGCTCCAATTTTTTTTTCAAAGAAAGAAG
Organism: Viscum album; assembly: GCA_963277665.1. NCBI lineage: Eukaryota > Viridiplantae > Streptophyta > Magnoliopsida > Santalales > Viscaceae > Viscum > Viscum album. The sequence goes on along the minus strand of OY728136.1, from coordinate 600,658,695 downwards.
ATGGTGATCTCAGGCTGTGTATAGACTATCGAAGGCTGAATCCGGTGACAGTCAAGAACTGTTACCCCCTTCCAAGGACCGACAACCTCTTTGACCAGTTAAAGGGAGTAGGTTGGTTTTCTAAGATCAACCTATGGCCAGGATATCACTATTTGATGGTGAAGGAGGGTGAAATCTTGAAGACTTATTTAAGGTGAAGATATGGGAACTTTAAGTTCGTGGTCATGCCGTTCAGTGTTACAAACGCACCATCCGTGTTCATGGGGCTCATGAACTTCGTCTTCCAGGAATATCTGGACCGGTTCATAGTCATGTTTATCAATGACATCCTGATCTACTTAAGATCAGAGGAGGATCACACCAAACATCTGAGGATGATTTTAGAGGTCCTCCGATAGCACTAGCTCTACGAGAAGTTGTCCAAGTGCAAGTTTTGGACACGAGAGGTGTGATTTCTTGGAAACATGTTGTCCTAACAGGGAATAGCAGTGGATCCGTCCAATGTCGAAGCGGTTTTTTCTTGGGTAGCACCCAAGAATGTGGCAGGGGTTCATAGTTTCTTGGGTCTAGCAGGTTACTTCTGGAGGTTCGTTCCCAACTTCTCTTGAGTTACAACACCTTTTACAACCTTGACCAAGAAAGACCAGACTTTTGTATGGAGTGAGCAGTGCCAGACAGCCTATAATTATCTAAATAGGAAACTGGTCAGTGCCCCAGTACTGAGGTTTCTAGAGGAATGGGTAATGTTTGAAGTGTTCTGTGATGCTTCCGGTTTAGGCTTGGGGTGTGTGTTGATGAAATAGTAGGGAGTGATCTCTTATGGGTCTAGGCAGTTATATACTCATGAATGTAACTATTCCACCCATAACCTAGAGCTTTTAGCGATTGAGTTTTTACTGAAGTTGTGGAGTAATTAACTCATCGGGGATTTCTTCATGGTCTTCACAGATCACAAGAGCTTAGGATGTGTCTTCTCCCAGTGATATCTGAACTTGATATAATGGAGGTGTATGGAGTTTCTTAAAGAATACAACTTTGAGATCTCCTACACCTCAATAAAGTGGAATATTGTGGCCGATGCCTTGAATAGGAAGTCACAGAAGGATGTGGTTTGAGAATCAGTAGATGCTTGGAAGGTGATGTAGGAGTTGGATTCCTTACACCTGGATGCAAGGTTGGATGGTGGTAGAAGATGTTTGTTTCAGATGATAGTGTATTCCTCTATGTTGTAGTAGGTGGAGGAGTCTCAGTGGGGGAACTTAGAGGCTGAAGTGATGTGTGATCGTGTTATCCAGGGAAATGCTCCGTAAGGATGGTTGGAAGATGGTTAGGATCAGATGTTGTTTCATGAAAAACAGTTTTTCTCAGTGGTAATGCAAGAGAAAGCTCTCGGTGAGTTCCATAACTCACCCCTGGCGGTATATCGAGGAGTTTCCAAGATGTACTAGGGCTTGAGGGGTTAGTTTTGGTGGCCTGTGGTGAAGTGGTAAGTGGCAGAGTTTGTGGTAAAGTGACTCATGTGTTAGTAGGTGAAGGATAAACTCCATATCCTAGGAGGTCTATTGTAGCCTTTAGATTTCCTCAAGTGAAAGTGGGATGACATATCGATGTATTTAGTCATGGGACTACCCAGGGTTCAAGGAAGCTGCGATGCTATATGGGTAGTGGTGGACTGACTAAAAAAATAATCTCACATCATAGAATTCAAGGAGTCGAGTGCAGTGGATGCCTTAGCACAAAAGTACATGGATGAGGTGGCATATTTGCATGAAGTTATGAGGTCCATATTCTCAGACCGGGATACACATTTTACCTCATGTGTCTAGAAAGGATTGCAAAATGCTTTTGGCACCCAACTATGCCTCAACACTACTTTCCACCCCTAGAAAGATGGTCAGACAGAGCAGACCATCCAAATATTGGAAGATATACTACACGTATACGTTTTGTACTTAGGGTTATCATGGGTACAACACTTTCCTCTGGTAGAGTTTTCCTACAACAATAGCTATCACTCTACCATTGTCATGGATCCATTTTAAGCCTTGTATGAAGAACCATGTCGTTCACCCGTGTGCTAGACAAAGGTTGGGGAAGTAGGTGTTTTTGGCCCGAAGGTGGTGCAGAGCTTGATGGAGAAGATTTACCTTATACGGGAGAGGATAAAGGTAGATCAGGACCTACATAAGTCGTATGCTGATCATAGGATGAGAACCTTGGAATTCAAGGTTGGGGACCACGTGTTCTTAAAAGTATCCCCTCAGTGTGGGAAATAGAGTTTTGACAGGGGGAGTAAGCTTTCTACTAGGGTTGTCAGACCCTTCGAGGCGTTGCGGCGAGTCGGCTAAGTCTCTCATCAGCTAGTTCTACCACCACCACTATAGAGGGTCCACAATGTCTTCCATGTTTCTCAGCTTTGTCAGTATCTATATGATGATTTTCATATCCTCGACTGGGGAAAGATGGATATTGAGGACAGTACGATATTCGTGGAGCAAACAATGAGGATTGAGGATCATGAGAAGAAGGTGCTTAGTGGACAAAACATTCCATTGGTTTTTGTGTTATAGAGTAATGGTGGCCTTGAAGAGAGTACCTAGGAATAGGAGGCACAAATGCATGCCCAGTACCCAGAGCTATTTGATGTTTTGTTCTATGCTGTTTTGTACTTTGAATGTGATGTACTACTTGAACTTATTAATTATGAGATGGAATGTTTTTATTTTTCTCTAAGTGTGTGTGAAAAGTCCTCACTGTGGGGATAGGAGAACCTGATCCCTAATCAAGATGCATTAAAGTGAATGTGATTAAACCCATGCGGGTGAGTTAGTTCCACCCAAAGCGGATAGTATCTTTACATGGAGGAAGGAACTCCATAATCCATGCATCTAGATGGTTTGACTTTTTTTGTTTGTGTGGTTTCTTAGTGTTTCCATATTTGTTCAGGAGATGGATGAGAGAGATACTCTTATATGTCAATGTTTGTTCTGAATTTTGAACAAATATGTGGTGGTATGTCCTAGAGAGGTATCTTACGTGGAGGTTGTTCGGACCCCTATTTTATCTTTGAGTTTTCTCATGGATTCTCAAGGATGAGAATGGTTTGAGAGGTATCTGATGTAATATACCAGACCCTTCTAGTCCATTACTTTTCCAAATTTCTAATGTTTGAGGTATCCTAGGGACCACTAGTGACTCATTAATGATTTTCCCACAAACTTGGTTCCACTAAAATGGTGGCACCATAACAGTTGTACCATCACAGTCGCACACCAAAATGGTGTAACCACTTACCATGTTCCACCAAATTAGTGGAACCATTACTATGGTGCCGTTATGGTGGCACTATTATGGTGTCTCACTGAACGGTGTCCCACACCTGGTTTTTTTTCTAGTTTCCATGTTTTTCCACTTCCACTCCCGTAACGTATCTTTTGACGTAAAAGTGTTTTAATTCCCTTTTTAAAGACATTTAAAAAACTAGTAAAAGATGTTTTAAAACTCCAAGATTCGGGAGACCCTTCACTTACCGAAACCTCAATGTCAAACCTTTCCCCATGCCTTCCAGCTTCGCCCTTGTTATACAGTTTTCTCTGTTTAGAGGATATATATCAACTGAAACAATTATCTCCACCATATTCGAGGATAATTATTAAATAACAATTAATTCCATAGTGTGTAACCACCAAGCTACATGGTGAAGCCACGATCTTTCTTTTAAGTAGTTCGAGATTTCATTTCCCGTAACTCGAGGATCTGGCATTTTACCACATGAAAATTATTTTTCTTCTTATGGGATTCGTTTCTTTTCCTTGGTGTGCCTGGAGTCCCTCTTTTGGAGATAAATCATGCGACCATGTTTGAGCCCTTCCTGATCATCCTTGGAGACCTTGGAGATCTTCTTCTGCAAGTCGCACGTCCCCAATTCTTGGCATGATGAGAAAACTTTGATCAATGATCATCCAAGTAGGGTTTTTCCTTAGTCTCTCTTTACCGTGTATCATGCAGGTTGGGTATGATAATGTTTCCTCGAGGTGTGGATGAAACCAAACCTTAACGAAGATAATAAATTGATTTTAAATAATGAAGGGATGTGTTTGATGATTATGATTCTGTACTCTTTTATATTCACCTATATGTTGTGGATTGTATGGGATTATGCCCACTGAAAATAGTGGTCATTGGTGGTATTTTCTTGCACACTAATGAACCTATGTTTTTCTGGATAACCTTGTGATTGAATGAATGTAACATGGAAACTGGTTAATCATGTAAAACCTGGTTGATTAAATGGATTATCAATTAATAAGAATCCTCGTGTGATCACCCCTGTTAACCAAACGAAAATAAGAAACTTGATAAATGCTATAGTTAAATCTGAAAACTCCCTTGCTATGTTATGCTAATAATCACAGTTGTTTTGATTGATGCTTGTGGGGTGATGTGGATGGGGACATTATCCCCTATTGTTCAGTTGTTGGTTTTTGGATATGAGGCAACGTGGGGCCGTATTTTGGAGATTGGTTTGGTTCCAGTACTTTGAGGGATCTCACAGATCCCTTTTGTCATTGTGACTTTATAAGAGAACTAAGCGTGAATGCTTAAATTGCTGTTTGGCTATTTTCTTCTTCAGTCCAGAGTTGTTTTGACCTATGGATATATCTGTTAGTTTCCTAGTAGTATAGAATTATTTCTAACAAAATCACTTGAACATGATAATAAGAATGGGTTCAATGGGTGGTGCTCTGGTTGTGGCTGTTGTGCGTTTGTGCATGTATGAATAATAATGAGGGTTTTTGTGTATATGATGGTTTCAAAACCCTTAGGTTGGGATGAGTGGTTTATTACCTATATGTAAAATGTTCAATTTTTGTGTTTCTTATATGCACTTCACCCATGTTGATCACTTCATGCCAAACACCACCATTTCATAGGGGAGGGTGTTTTTCCAAACACTCCTACAAGAGGTTGGTTATTATCTCATTTTTTGCTCCCTCTCCTGGGTATCCCAAGACTCTTCGGGTAGGATATGATGGATTGAGGTCCATTATAGCCCATGAATCTTTGGGAAAGGTATGTTTTTGTGGTTGGCCGAGGTGTGTGTGGGCATGTTTGTTTCACAAGTGTCTTCGAGATGAGGCCCAAGTGTCTTTGGGCATGGCGGTAGTTATTATGGACCAAGTTTCTGTGGGCGTGGTTACGTATGGATGTGGTGGTGCATGTGTCTGTAGGTGGGATGTGTGGTTGTGGTGGCCCATAAGGTTGCTGTTGGGGTGGCAGTGGGGCTGCAGTGAAAATGGTAGGGGAGGTCTTACACATAGGATGTCTTCAATAACTAGTGGGTAAGCAATGCAGGGTACCCAAATATTGATGTGTTATCACTATTACTTTACATGACTTTCATTATTTGGGGAGTGTAACTTGGTGAGGTTGGGTGGATAGTTTCCTTGCTATGTTCTTGGGTTATCTCTATTTTCACATGGGGTATTAGAATGCCTCCCCACTTGTGCATGAGAGCTTTTGGTTTTCTATACTGAGTATACCTGTATACTCACCCTATATATATAAAACTACTTTCAAGTTTCTAGGAGGACTTCGAGGACTGTGTGGGACTGTATTAGCTCGGATGCTGGGACAGTTGTTGTTTCTGTTTTCTTTTCTTTTTGGTACTTTCCTTTAGAGTTTTCATATACTTTTTAACTTTTCATTTTGAACATGCTTGTGGAAAAATGGGTTTGGATTTACTTTTACTTATGTATTTTGGAATTCTTTGAGATTTACCGCCTTAGCTCATGATATTTTTTCTATAAAAAAGTGTATTGTCTTCCATATCATGTGTTTTTCTATAAAAAGGGTAATGCCTTCTATATTATGTGTGATTCTATACCCTTGGTGATAGTCACCACTCTGGGGCCTATTGAAGGTTGGAATCGGGGTTCATTATCTCTCCTTCAACTTGAAGAAGGAAGGGTTTTTCTGTACCTTTTCTCATCCTGGTGAAGGCGAGTCTTGACAAGAACTCCATGATTTTTTCTGCTCAAAGCATCTGCTGCCTTATTTTCCTTCCCCAGGTGGTAGTGTATTGTGTAATCATATTCCTTGAGTAGTTCGAGCCATCACCTTTACCTCATGTTTAGTTATTTCTGTGAAAAAATATACTTCAAACTCTTGTGATCAATATATATCTCACATTTTTCACCATAGAGAGATTTTCTCCATATATTCATAGAAAAGATTACACTTGCTAACTCAAGATCATGAGTGGGATATTTTTTTCATGAATTTTTAGCTACCATGATGAATAGGAAATAACTCTATCATTCTGCATAAGGACACAACCAAGTCCTTTCTTTTAAGCATCACTATAAATAACAAACCCATCATTACTTGATGGTAGAGTCAAGATGGGATCATTGAAAAATATTCTCTTAAATTATTCAAAACATTCTTCACAGTCTTTTGTCCAAACAAATTTAACCCCTTTACATGTGATCTTGGTTAATGGGTTAGCCAATCAGGAAAAATTACGGATGAAATGCTGATAATAACCTACTACTTTGTACCTCAGTTATAATTTTTGGTTCTGACCATTCTTGGATTAACCTTGTCTTTGAAGGATCAAAATAGATTACATCCTTAGAGAAAATATGGCCAATAAAATAAATCTCCTGAATCCAAAATTCACACTTGATGAACTTCCCATATAATTCATTTATTCTAAGAGTCTTTAAAATAGTGCACAAATGATTTTTAGGATCTTCGTAGATTTTGGAGTACACCAAGATATCATAAATAAATACCACTACAAGGTCATCAAGATATTCCTTGAAAACTCAATTCATTAGACCCATGAAAATAGAGGTTGAATTTGTCAGTCCAAAAGGAATTACTTTAAACTCGTAATGCCCATACTTGGTTTGAAATGCTCTCATTGGAATGTCTTCCTTATTCATACACAACTGATGATATCCAAATCGAAGGTCAATCTTTAAAAAATATTGAGCTCCATGAAGTTGATTGAATAAATAATCAATGTTAGGTAGGGGATACTTGTTATTTATTGTTATAACATTGATTTCCATGTAGTAAATGAACAACCTCATAGACTCATCTTTCTTCTTAACAAAAAGAATAGGGGATCCCCATGGAGAAACACTAGGGAGAATAAATCCTGTATTACTCAATTCCTCTAGTTGTTTCTTTAGTTCCACTAATTCCACAATGACCATTTTATAAGGGGTCTTTGATATGGGCCTTTAACCAAAAATTAAGTCAATGGAAAACTCAATTTACCATTCTGGAGGATGTCCAGCTAAATCCTCTGGAAACACATCAACATATTCTTGTACAATAGGTACATACTTTATTTGAACATTCCTTTCCTCACCTATATTTATTTTACTCCATTCCTCCCCAATAATTTAATTTAGTAGATCTATAGAGGGTGGATCTAGATGAGATTCAGATGGTGATGTTTCTACTCTAAAGATAAGGGATTCTTTATCATCATAAAAAATTTTAACCTCCTTCTTCTTACAATAAAATTTCACATCATGGTCTGAATGCCAATCCCTAATGAGGATTATATCAAATTCAATCATGGGTATGATGATAAGATCAGTAGATAAAGCACATTTATATGCCATAATGGTAACTGATTGGAAAAACTTTGTTACTATGATACTTCCCTTAGAAGTTTTGACTGGAAAATCCCTTATTAAGTGAAATTGGAAATATATAATTTTCTTGGAAAACTGGGAAGATATGAAAGAATGATATGATCTAGAATCAAATAAAACATTGGCTAATTTTGAGGAAACTATTAAATTACCTGCCACTACATCATTCAGAACTTCAACCTCAGCAGTTGTGATCACATAAGCTTTTCCTTGCCCCCTTGGCCTTTTCTGCAGTATGTTTACTTGATTATTAGGACATTCATTTGCATAATGCCCCATTTCTTTACAATTTTAGCATTGAACATTGATAGCCTCTTTCTTCCTATTTCAATCATGAGCTTGGTGGACTTTTTCTCCACACTTGTAAAAAAATCTCATCCCATTTAGGCATGTACTAGGGTGTTTATTCTCACAATTATTTTAGGATGTAAAGTCAACTTTCCCTTCTTCCCCTTATTTCCTTTTCCAGAGTGTTCAACAGATCTCTTCTTCTCTTGCTTAACTTTAAAGTCATAAGACTTAGAGAATTCATTTTATGTCTTGATAGCACATGAGACTATAGCTTCTTATAATGAGAAGGATTGAGAGACTAATGATCATTGGAGAAATGATTTTAACCCATAAAATAATTGATCAATCTTACTTCTTGGGTTACATATATAATCTGTAGCATTCCCCGCCGTCTTTGTAAAGTCAGCCTCATACTTTGCGACATTCTCATCCTCCTTTTTCCTTAGACTCAGAAATTGCCTTTCCATATCCGATCAATGTTCATAAGGAAATTATTTTTCTAAGAAAACCTTTTTAAAATCCCTCTATTCCATATTTGATACTTCTTCATACTTCTTTTTGTTTTGAATTAATGACCACCATTGATCTGCATCTCTTGAGAGGCGGTAAACTTCCATGAAAACTTTTTCCCTTTCTCTACTCCCGAAGCATGAAATATTTTTTTCTAAGGAACTTATACATTTATTAGATAAAAATGTATTTGTATTTCTATTTAATGTTGGTGGTTGTTGCCTCATGAAGTGGTCTAAAATTGATCCTCCATGTTTTGGATCGGGGTGCTCCATACGGGTAAGGTTATTATTCATAACCAAAGTGAGTTGTCCCAGTATGGTTATAAGCTGTTCATTATCATTTACATCACTAGCTCCACTATAATTATCTTTAATAGAAGGTAAATACCTACATAAATTATGTGTGTTGATACAATTTCCATTTCTTCCTCTAGGCTCTATTTTTAAACAATAGAATTCACTATATTAGAATCACAATAAATAATTACAAACTTGTAAAATACTTAACATAAATTGAACAGTTTATGCATATAATCCATAATCATAAAAATGTTTTCTTTAGTGAAGAATTTACTCATAAATCCATCATAATGGTTTGTAAATAAAATGTGAGTTATCATAAGCGTATCCCCCAAGAGTGTCAAACCAGGAGTGCAGTAAGGCCCATTTTTTTGTACCAGGATACCCTGGGTCAAGCCCGAAACTCCTTATCAGATTTTTCACCCCTATGTACATCTTTAACAGAACCACATCCATATGTAGTATCCAGAAAAGGATGTAATTCTTGGAAAACCCACATAATATCTACATTAACAAAGTTTTTGGATGTTATTCTATACTAATCCTCATAGTCTATATTAGGGTAATGTTCTCTAATCAGAGTTTTTATAAATCTAGTTTCCAAGTTTTGTACTAAACTTCCTCTGATACCAACTTTAATACCTTGACCCTAGTTACCCAGAGTTGGTGCATTATTACATAACATTGGCATGATAATAAGAGATAAAGTCCCGAAAGACTGATCATTTTAGTATCCTTGGAATTACGAGATACATACATAAGTTTTACATTACATTATGAAATGAAAAAGTAACATTGTGTCTCCTTTGAACACATGCATATCCCTTAGCCTATTCCTACAGGTCAGTCATAATATAATTCTTTACATCTTGGGAAAAATAAAACATATTATAGGAGTGAACTCATATACTGAGTAAGGATAACAATATAGAAGAAATTATTATAAATAAACATAAACACTTAAGGAAATGTATAAGAGTAAAACACAAGCCTTTTAAAATTAAACTTCAGAATAGTATGGAAAAGATAAATCAAATAATTATATTTATTTATTCACATAGATATTCTACTAAAAAAATAATCACATGTAATATCAATAGCTAATCTCATAATTATGGAATGCATAATGCCATACACCATAACCACATAGTCATGAAATCATTCCAAGACTACAAATAAAAATATTATCAAGGCCTTGTGCTAAGACACTAGTTTGTCCCATGAGACCTACTGATGCATCTAGGGGCTATAGTGGTCCCCGATCGTCACTTACTACATCCAATGTATTCCTCATATGAAAAGGGTGAAACATAACATAAACATTTTTATTAAAATAGAAAATGAAATGTTAATAATTTAACCATAAACTGTGAATGATATAAAAATAGCACATCTATAGTCAAACTTATCACAAATCTATCAATAAAATATGGAATATTTTATCATAATAAATCAACTTCAATTAAATATAAATTCCAACAATAGATGTTGACATAGATGAAATTAGTGAAAAAACTGTTTGAGAGAAATATCTCTTTCTACTTTGAAATCATTTAAAAGTCGCATAATTATAAAAGAAAACATTTATTTGGAAAATATTCTTATAATATTTTAAGGGAATATTTGAAGGTGTTATAATGGAAAAAAATAGTTTCACCTGTCGTATAAGTTAAAAAAACATTCTTTCCTTAATTTTTCGAAAAGGTCATAAAATACCTTGTTTAGAAAATGACAGAAATATTGCTTTCAATTTTTTTTATAAAAATTAAGACAAGGGTATAAATGAATTTAACCAATAGTCTAGGAAATATTAAATTGTTTTGAAATACATTTTTAAGAAATATATATGTGGATGATAAAGAATTCCCAAAAGATACTTATGTATAAACTACCTCAGATAATAAAGATATTATAAAATTAACCCTTACCTTGTACTTTTCCTTAGTCAAGGTTATGTTAAACTCTTGTATAATGGTTAAATAATTGATATTAAATTATACCAGAATCACGTACATAAATATTATATCATATATGAGCCTCTAATATTTCTTTGTTAATAATATTTCAGTATTATCATTGTTTCGGGAGTTAACTGATTCATTTTTTTTATATATTTCATTATGTAAGTCATGTTTGTTATTGATAGGATGTATTTGATTCATATCTAGAATGATATTAAGTTCTTAAACATTATTTTTTAATCATAAAATGAAAATTATTCTTGAATGGTTACAAGGGGAATGAAATCTCATCGCGTTATGGAGATGGTAAGCCGTACGTACGCACGAGCGATAATATCATTCTATTGATGGTGAAATCACATCTAATTGGATGTTATATTATATATAAATAATAATTAACATGTTATATTTGTTATTTATATAAATTATACTCATTATTATACCCATCAAAATAATGAATTGTTGAATAACAAACTACACCACGACGTGGAGATGGTAAGCCGTACATACGCACGTATGGTGAATTTGTCTTTCATAGGTTAGATAGAATAATGAATATGGTTGTACTATATTTATAATAAAATATAAGTATGTAGAAGGTACTAGAGTTACTATTTTAGTATGGAAACAATAAGGAAAGAGGAAGTGGAAGAAGAAAAGAACTTTGAAATAAGTGATAAAATAATTACCTCTTCTTCGAGTGCTTCCTTTGGATTTATAGAAAGGGCTACTTAGGTTGGATTTATGATCAATGTAAGGCATCTAGGATGAATTGAGGGTAGTTGGGAGGTGATTTGGGTATGGTTTGGATAATATAAAAGGCTTTTTAGGTGTGAATTAAAAGAAATGTAGGTACACCTTTATAAGATAGGTGAGGGGAACTTTTGGAAAAGGTTGAAATAGTAATTTATTATAAAATGATTTTTGGATTTTGATAGCTCCAAATGAATTTATTTTGAGGCTAAGGTGGGGATGGGTCGAAATACTCTCATCCAATAGGTTTTAGACATATTTAGGTCACCATATTAACCTTATCTTTTAGACATAACCCTTAGTTAAATAGTTTAACGTTTACGATGTCTTCTTGTATTTTTATACTACTAGTTAATATACTTACTATAAAATACCAATCGAAACTCAAGTGGTAAATTAATGAAATATTTAACATTATCTAAGTCATTTTTTCTAACATTATATTTTTAAAATTGTTATATAATTTAATAAATAATATTTGTTTTAAAAACTCATTTACGTCAATTTTAACACTATTTAATATTTGGTTTTTGTTAAGGTCATCACAACTTGATTACTTCGAAATAAATACATTGAATCTACCATAACATGTCATATTCACCTAGAAAATTATTTTATGGCATTAAAATTTTCAATTTAAATTTATTTTAATATTTATAATATCAATTATTTTAATCTTCCATTTATAAGGTAATTACTGCATCATCATTGTGTCATAAATAAATTTAATTATTTAATGTCAAAAAATTATAAATAAAATACTATGATGTAGTAAATATTTTTTATTTTTAATAAATATTTATTTTCTAATTTATCTTATGTATAACTCTATATTAAAAATGGTTTAGTTAATAAAATTTGAATTTAACACAATTAGCACTTCTTTAAATAAAATATAATAAATGTCCTAATCTAATTCAAGTAGATCAAAAAAGAACCATATTTTTTCCTAAGGTTGATTTTTGTCTAAATAAACTTATTAAATATAATTAGGACATGTTTTGGGGTAATTTTATATTATTATAATATTATTTTTTCCTTTAATTACTCTATTTACTTTTAACCGTGGTAAATAAAATTCAAAAGTTACTATTCACAAAAAATTATTTTCATCATATTGAAACACATTTTACATACTGATTAAAACTGTGTTGGTCAAATTTTTTAAATTCAATTCACAGAAGTAGTAAAATTACATTTTATGAAAATTTACAAATGTGCCTAGAAGGTGGGTAAAAGACATTAAAAGGTTCAATAAAATTTTATAAATCTAATGTTATTATAAAATGTCTCAAATGAATTACATTGGAATAATATAGGTATTATATATCTATTTTGAATTTAGAATAAATTTAAATTAAAAATAGTTATTTAAATAAAAAGTCAGTTTTAAACAATAACGCAGTGTTTTTTACTATTCATAAAAAATTAAGAGTTTTCAAAAAAATACCAAAAAATTACCATAATCTAATTTTGATATTAAAAATCCAAAAATGAAGTTCATTTTGAAAAATAAAACTTATAAAATTTCAAAAAGTGGGTATACTATTCATAACTTTTTTTAAACGACTAGTTTGATTGGTCGTGGTGTGCTAGAAATCAGAGTTGGCTACAACACAAGATATTGTATTATTGAAAGAGAAGTTTACCATGTAAGCTTGGGGTGTTACAAATACCATTAATATGGAGGGGTGAAATTTTGAGTGATTAGGGAATGGAAGGTTTTCTTTTTGTAGTTCTTGAGATCTTTCATTTCATGTAATAAAAATCTTTTCTATCTTATGCGAAGTTGTTTTCAATTTATAATAGTGATTTTTATTATTAAGTACCATCATATGTGATTTTTATTCTTTTTTTGTTATTTATTTGGTCAATAATAATCATCTCCCTATTCGAGGTTTTGGTTCATATATGATGAAATAGACCAGGACTTAGTGGTGATGTATGTTCAGATCATTAGTACATATGGGAGGGGTAGTAGATATTCTTGGTTGTTTGGAATAAATAAGAACCATTTGGGTATTGACTAAGTCATTTAAGGGTTTTCTATGAAACTAAATCACACATGGTAATGAGAGTAGATTGATCTATGATCTCAGAAAGGTTTACTATCACCATCACTATTTGAACAAGGGAGTGAGAGAAAGTGATTGCGGAATCTCACTTTAATCAGCATAATAGAAGAGGATCAGATAAATTGGAACTAGGATAACATTGCAACTAGAAAAATGAAACTAACATCATTAATATTCTCGTATAATTACTTTCAAAATATTTATTAATTACTTTATTTTGTTTCATTACTTTATTTTGTTTTCAAAATAAAAAAATATAAAAAACACCCCTTTTTTCCTATAATTAAAAGTGACAACTTGATTGTTCTGTGCTCTTATTTGGAGAAAACCTAGGTTAACCACCTCACTACATTTTTAAATTATGAAATAATTATTTTTCCAAAAACCATGATAAGAATGTGTAAAAACTTTGTGATGTTTCCAGGGAGGCAGTGCCAACAATATAATTATAAAATTTTCTAAATATTTTCTTTTCTTTCATTTAAAAAAAAAAAAAATATTTATCCATGATGTCTTAAAATTAAAATTATTATACTTGTATTGATTAATCACAGGATAAAGATCAAGAATAATAATTTAACAAATATCTTGAAGCCTGATTGGAATGGATTAGTAAAATAATTAAAAACCTAGAGAGAAAATTAGAGTTGATAAATGAATTTGTACATGCATCCCAAGAGAAGTTTCTAGAAAATAACCAAGAACTAGAACTAATATAAGTGGTGGAATAAGTGTCACATAAATGACTTATTTTGAAGTTATATTTCAATTATTTTCCATTCATTCTTTGTTTTGGTGGGTTTCCAAAGGTTTTATGGAGGAATAGATGAGTTTTTATGAATTGGGCCAAACCGTGAGCCCATTTCCAGATTTAAAAATAAATTTTGTTTCTTTTATAAATTTTTCATTTTTTAATATTTTTCACCCATTACAATTTATAAATGGTCTCCTCTGACCTATTAATACCAAAATTTAAATTTGGAGCCTTTATAAATCCATAATCATGGAGGATTTGGGTTTTATTTAGGAATTGGGCCAACCCAAAAGTCCATTTTCCAGTTTTAAATTGTTTCTTTAATTTTTTAATATATTATTAAATATAATTGATTTTTTGGTGATTCCACCTCCCTCTCGACCCTAGGAAATCCAGGCGCGCTAGCATTTTCTTTCCCCCCTCCTTGGAGCTCTTTGAAATCGAGAATTAGGGCTGAACTTCATATGGTGTCTCAAATCGCCTAGAATTGAAGAGGTAACTTCATCCCTTCTTAAATCTCTCAATTCTTACTCTTTTCCCTCCATTCCAGTTCATAAATTAACTCCAAAATCTTGTTCGAACAACCCCTGAATTTTGGATATTTTAAATTTCAGAAACTATTTTTTTTGGAGTGATTAATTCAGGATACTTCAAGTAAGTGAGTCCATTTATTTCCTCTTTCAAATTGCTTAGGGTTTCTTCCCTAATTCTTGAATTATAAAAATTACAGAAGTTAGGGTTCGTGCATAGGATATAAATTACTGTATTTTTGGATGAAATATTGAGGTTTTAGGTTTCTTTTAACTTTATTGAGGTGCGGAGGTCGTGCGGTTGATGTTTCGCCCTAATATTTGAGGGTTTCGACACATTCGGTAGGTGATTCCATGGGTAACCATTTAATGATGAGTTAGTTTGCTTGATTAAATAATTTTTCATGTTCCTTATATACTGTTAATTATGAGAAAACAATTTTTGGTAGAAATAGTAAAGCATTTGGTATTAAAGTTACATTTTTGTTTGAAGTGTGTATTTTTCAAATGTATTTCATGTGTTATCTCTTGTGGTAGTTTTGTAAAACATGGAAGTGATTTATTAGTTGTTGAATAGGGCTGACAATTTTGGCTGGGTAATGATATAGTGTCATGCAGGCCTAAAATGGAGGGTCTTTGAATGGGTTTTATGTGTGTAACTTTGTTATACTCCTTGAAAGTGTTTTATAGATTTGTGTGTTCTGATGGGTATCTTTTGCGATATTGTTCAAGGTGATTATATAACATTTGAAAGTGGATTATTACATGTTTATTGGGATGAAAATTATGTTTTGGTAGGATATTAGTGTGATTTTTTCTTAATAATAGGTTTTTGAAATGGGTTTTGTGTGCAATACATATTTACACCACTTGGGTTCTTTTTATGAAAATAGTTAATATTTTAGTTGGTTAAACAAAGTGGGAAAAGGGTGAATATGTACTGTTTGGTATGTGTGTTCACATATTATGGGGTTTTGAAAGGCGAAGTTATGTTTTAAGATGTCAAATATTTTTAGAATCTTTTGTAAATTTCTGAAATGTTTTATTAAATTGTGATGTTGGAGCGAAACTTGTTTACGGGCTGTTTCGTGTAAGTTTAATGATAAAATGATTTTGAAGGTAAAAAGGGTGTTATGTAATAAGTGAGTGGGATGTTATGAGAGTTTTAATATATTGGAATGGTTTTATAATTTTTTTTAATGAATTTGTGGAAGTGTTAAAGAAATGTGAAAAGTGTTGTGGGCTATTTTGGTGTGAGTCTGATTTCAAAATCAATTTGAATGAAAAGTGGACTTTTGTGATTTGTGTTGTATACATGTGGGCTCTTTGGTGAATTTATGATATGGAAATGATATTTTATTATGAATATTATATTAATTGACTTGTTGAACTTGTTTGAGCACAAAGGTAAAACCCGGGTATCTAGGTGGGTGGACGTGTACTAGTATGCTAGTGAATCCGTGGGGTTTGGCCTCAGTTTCACTTAGCAAGATTGACGATTACAACTCTAACTAAATTATGATGATGATTATTTGGGAACACTAGGTTATGGGTATGTACCCTACTAGTGGATCGTGCATGAGAATGGATATTTGTGATGGTTACTCTCACCGAGATACGAGGTACCTGGGACCCACAACTAGCTAGTGCCTAGGGGTTATTTCCCATTGCTTGTGCTCACTAGATATTTTGTGCTTATTGTCAGCATATGGTATGAGTGGCTGAAAAATTCGGTATCCTTGGTATTTATTTTCAAAGTGTTTATTATTTAAATTATCCCACTTGAAAACTGATTTTTTTTTAAGTTGCATCTTTTAGAAATTGTAACTATAAATTACATGTTTTTGAAAACTTTCATGCTTTTCGTCTTTGAATGTTTATCGCATGGAATCTCTTAGTGGTGGTATCCTAATGGTCATTGGCTCACACCTTACATACAACTTTGGGTGTAAGTAGACTTGGTTATTTTTGTTGTCGCAGGTTGGGTACAATTTTTTTTTGTTCCAGTGGTTCGGGTTTCTAGCAGGTCCTTGGTGGTGAAGTCTTGTAGAGGTGGCTTGAGGGCGTTTCCCCATACCATGAGGGTTCTTGGGCTGTTTAATTTTGGTTTTGTACCTTTGGTATAGTCTTTTTGAGTTGTTTTAAGCTATCTAATTCAGTTCTGAATTTTTGTAAAAGATTGTTTGGTTTGAAAAATTCAGATTCGTTTTATTGGATTCTTTTGTTGTTTTAAGTTTATAAACTCGGGTAAATCATTCCCAATTCTCATTTTATGATACCCGGGCACTTGTGCCAGCCTGTGGGGATCGGGAACGCCCTTCGGGCCTTGTCACAGGCCAGTTTTGGCACTGGTTTAGGTGGTGACCAGATTTGGTTCGTGACAATAAGTATCCCCAATCTTATTTCAAGTTGATGAACCCAAGTAAGAATTGATAGAATTAAAAGGAGATCCATTTGGCCTAGCTCAATAACTATTTTAAAAGATCATTATAGAATATTTTCTTTCTAAAGTATGAACTAGAGATCAAAAAGGTCTGGATGAATTCAAGAATGAATATGAGGTGAAATATGATCTCCCCATCCATAAAACATAAAAGAGATCGAACCATTTTATCTCTCCCTAGATTTGGAAGAATAATAAACTACAAAAGTGGTGGAATGTGAGGAAAATATATAGGAGCCTAAATTCCTACCTTTATTGAGTGAAATTTAACTCCAAGAATTACATCTCACTATGAAAGTAATTTAGGCCGAGCCAATTAAGGGAGATAATATTTTTCTAAACTCTTTCTATTAAAATTTTATTGAATATGAATTGATTATTACCTACTCTTTTTTAAGTCTTCATATTCGGGCAACACATTTATTGATTTGGAGGATAAAGAAGAAGAAAAAGATGATTCACCTAAAGAGAAAAAACTAGAGCTCCCTGAACTTGTTCTACATTTATTGGATGGAGTACATGAGGAGATAAAAGTGTATTTTACTGAGGAAAACAAGAAATGAGATTGTAAAATTTAAGGGGAATAATTTTATATTGAATCTTAAATTTTAAATTTTATTCAAATAGAATTACACTATGAATTTTCCATTGTCTATTATTTTTATTCATCATTCCTTAAGAATTAATTGGAGAATGAATAGAAGGTTGTGCAAGTGGAAACCAAGAAAGAGAAGGACTCATTATTTATCCTACCCCTACAATTTAAGTTGTATCAAATTATAATGGGGGTGTATTTTCTATACTCTACCCATGGAGTGCTTTTCAAAGAGGAAGAAGTTCAAGTGGGAAAGAAGTAGTGCTGGTGGTTCATCTCAATGAAACTCTACCTACCATCATATTGAGCATAAACCACCAGAACTACACATATAGAGGTAGTCAAAACCCAGGGCCCGCTTGGGGGATAAAAAAGGTTCTATCTTTACATTATTTACCTTTTTAATTTTTTTATTATATTTTATTTTAATAATTTTCTTATGTATTATTTTATTCTTTCTCTCTTAGGTTTTTAGTGAGTATCACTTTGGAGATTAACTCAGCGTTTCACTTCAAATAAGTCATATTATACCTCTATTTTACACTTACTTTATTTCTATGATTAAATTAAAAATTTTCTTACATGTTAAATCTAATTTAATGCATTAATGACACTACATCATTTAACTATAGGAGAGGTAACCTCTTTAGTTTATGAATTTAAATTTTTTATTTTTTTAAAAGTAATTGTTCAAATTTGTATGTGTTTCATTTTCAATATTTGGGTGTTTTAGAAACTTTTGATCCAAAATTATTATATTTATCATTTTTAAACCATTTTAAATGATTAAAATAATTCATACCATGAAACTAAACTTAAATTAATATTGAAAATGATATTCTTTCATGTTCAAAACTTTGGGAATTTCATGAATCATACTCTGATTTTTGAATCCCATGAAACATATCCTTGTCTTTATCAATGAAATTACTTTCCCATGATGATTATGGGAATTTTTTTCAATATTCATATTTAAATTCACCTCATTTATTTAGAAAACCAGACCATAATTTATTTTACCAAATTTTTATTTATTCCTTTAAAAATTTGAGAGTTTGAGGTTCTTGTGTTTTAAATTATTGAAGAATTTCTTTGGTTTTAAAACCCACTTTTCAAGAGAATAATTTTTATTATGAGATTAATTATATATTTGATACTTTTATCCATTAGATTCCATCATCATCTCATTATGTTAGCCACATTATAATCCAATTTCCCTTATTCAACTTTCTCTTGAAGTAAAATTACTTGATCAAGTTGAACTTAAGTGTGGGGGGAAGATATTTTGTGGAGTGATATATCATTTTCAATAATTTAGGTGGAAAATAAAATTCATAAAATAATATTTTTATGATTAGAAATTAATTCTATTGAAATATGTTCTCTTATGCAGCATTTATGATAAAATAATTTGTTCCTTTCTAGAGCTTCTAAAGGATAAAGAAAGTTGTGCCAATATGGAGCTTTCAAAAAAAAAGGAGAAGAGAAATGTTATTTTATCTTCTGAAATGTTGATAGTGTGGGATTTATATGATAGTTTTAAAATATTATAAGAGATAATTTTCTTCAAATGGGGTGAGGAGGAGATCATACTTGAGTGGAAATTAGAATCATGTAGTTTATCTTCAAAACGAACCAATCCATCCTTGTCCGGCCTCCGAATGTTTGACATATAAATCCTCTTGACTGAAAGAAACTAAACAACCCTAAAATTTACTCATAATAAACACATTTCCTTGAATAATATTGGGATGATATGTAAGAATTTATCAATCATATGACGGCTATTTCATGGGATTGGATGATAAAATCTTTGTTAAAAATTAACATTTGCGAGATGAGAGAAAATTCATGTGATGTAGGTGTTTTGAGTACATGGGAGGATAAATAAAGATGAAATATATTGAATAATTTAAATGGGGAACTTGAAATAATTTTTTAGGTGTAAATATATATTTTGTTTCTTATTGTCTAATTGGTGGATCTCATGGGTATACATTTTGAATTTTATTTGATTTTATTTTAAGGCTTACTTGTTTTGGAGTCCAAGTTCTAAGTGTAGGGGAATTGGTAAATCTAATATTTTAATAATTTTCATATGTTTCACAATGATTTAATCCTTATCAATTTAAAAAATTGAGCTAATTTGTATCATTTTTATATTTTTGGTGAATTTTGTGCTAAAATGAAAAAAATGCTTAATTTTGGAATTTTAACATTTTTCTAACACATATGTATTTGGAGCATAACATTTTCAATATTTATCATAATTAAGTTATTATTTTTTTAGTATTCATATATTTTTTTTCCATAAACATATTATTCTGGACCTAGAGAATATTCAAACTTGAATAGGCCCAAAAAAATAATTCATGCTTAACAATATTTATGACCAATAGAATGGACCCACCTCATTAAATGATCCATATTTTAGTCTATAGACCTCCAAATGAGGTGATTCTTGCTATAAATTAAAAATTAATATATGAATCATCTAAAAATTAATTTCCATGGATAAATTAACTCATTAATAAATCCATTTAACACACTAAATTAGAAGAATATGAAGGGTATCTTTATCCATAAACAATTTAATTGATTAATTATGGAATAAATTTTCTTAAGCATTGCCAAATGCATTGAAATTTTGAGGGTCAATATAAAATTCAATGTAAAAAAACATTTAATAAAAAAAATTGGTAATTTTTGGCTGTTTAGGGTCCTAAACAGATCAAATTTATAGTGGATAGATTCTAGGGGATATATTTTGTAATTCATTCTTCTTCCCCCTTCTCAGCTAAATATCATATAGAGGGGTAAAATCCTGAGTGATTGGGGAAAGAGAGGTTTTATTTTTTAATACTTGAGTTCTCTCACATTATATAATAAAAATCATTTCTATGTTATACAAAGTTGATTTCAATTTCTAATAGTGGGTTTTATTATCAAGTATGATCATATTTAGTTTTAGATTTCATTAATGTTATTTCTTCAGTCAATGATAATTATTTCTCTCTTCTTGGATCTAGTTTAAATATGATGCATTAGACTAGGACATAGTGGGGGAAGTACTCAGTGATCATTAGTATGTGAGGGAGGGGTAGTGTATATTCTTAATTGTTTGGTATAAACAAGACCCGATCGAGTATTACTTAAGTTAATTTAGGTTATTCACTAAAACTCTCACACACATAATAAAGAGAGTAGATAGAGCTAAGATCTTGGAAAGGTTTACCCTCACCATCACCATTTGACCAATGGATTGAGAGGAAATGATCACGGAATCTCAGTTTAATGGGATTATTATAAGATTATTGGATAAATTGGAACTAGGATAACATTGAAATATGAAAATTAAACCTAACCTGATCACCTTTATCATATATTATTTTTTAATATATTTCTTAATTACTATATTTTGTGCCATTTCATTATTTTGTCTTCATTGAGTCACTTACCACTAGAAGTATCATCCTCCAATGCATGAGGAATTATATCCAACATGTCACTTTTATATTTTATATTTGAGTTCTTTTGAGAAATAAAATCTTTAAGGACTGCATTTTCTTTCTTTACACTTTGATAATTCTTTAATTTTTTTACATTTGTTTAGTAAGATCATATTTTCTATCCCTCATGCATTGAAAATCTACTGAGTGAGGTACCTTCTCCTTAGAACCATCTTCTAGATTTTTTACCATTGAATAAATATCCTAAAATTCCTTAGTAGGAAAATAATTCCATCTCCATTTATTAGTAAACACTTAATATTGACTTTATTTCGGGCTTTTCAACTTTTCAACATCAATATTTAGTTAATTTACATGGATAGATTGATAATTAATCTCCCTTTTCAACTTCCTTATTTCTTATTGAATCTTTTAATATATATCTTATAATAATTTGGTTGATTTTGAATTTGGAAGCCTTGATATCTATTCATAATAAGTAGATCCAATATCACTTAGGATATCAGGATAGTTTTTTTAATCCAACAAAATCATTTAATAAATTAATAGATTCATAATTAGAATCATTTATACCTTCCATTCAAAATCTATAATATTAATTCATATAATTAATGATTTTTTTTCTAAAAATCATTCCACTATATGGAATTCTATTAGAGTTATGATACTTACTCAAATTTTTTCCCTTTTTTAAAGCGTAAGAAAAATTTCAAGGTAAAAAAAACTAAACTCAGAAAACAAATCAAATCAATTCAAATAAAAATAAAATGATTAAAAAGAACCTACACCAGGATACTAATTATTCATCCTATAGAGGAATTTAGTGAGGGATGCACATAGAGGTTGTGAATCAAGGTATGATACTATTTCTCACTAAATCACTATTTCCTCAAACTATCACTATACTATATGGTCTTAACATCATAATTAGTAGGGTTATACATTATTTATTCTCCAAATAATGAATATCTATTTTTCCCTCCATGTTTTTATCCCTTAATTAGTTTTTTCAATTATTACTTCACCCATGATCTCCAATTAATTATTTGAAGAATATAAAAAATTCATTTCCATAAAACACATGTATTTTACATGGTTCACTCTCACTATGACAACCCAAGTATCATGTAGTTGGGAGTGTGTATATTCACTAAAATTGACTAAAATCTCTATTTGGTTATGGGTTATTACTATGGAACTTTTACCCTATGATCACCCCCCTTAAAAGGTTTTGTGATTTCTCTCTACCTCCCAAGAAAATATCTATTCCCTCTTCTATATTACTCACTTATTCTATAAAATATTACCACGTTGGTATGAAATCAAATACAGAACAACTTCAATGTTTTTATTTCACCATGTATGGGTGAGGGCCTTTGATCTCCATGTTGTTCCTTCATAGACCTGTTATGAATATCTTAATGAACAACTTCATAAGATTTCCATGAGTCATCATGAAAACTCATTGTTATACATTGAAAATATCTTCATTAAGTGCCAATATTCCTTAATTTTCATCCATTGTCTATAATCTTAGATATATCAAAATAAATCTTATTCTCCCTACCATGACATAGAAATTTAAACCTTTCATTTATAGAGATAGATATCTCTATAATTCATATTAATGATTTTCTCTATTCCTAGTGAAATTACCCTTGTTCCCCTAATTAAATACCTATACAATTCCATAATTAAATGGGTATGTTTTTCCAACCTTATTCACCAAAAACTATCCACATTCTTGGATTGAATACACTTATCTCCCTCATGAAATATCAGATATATAAATATGGAAGCTTAATGAGTCAAAATCTCCACAGTGTGCCCACAATTGTCATTTAAGGACCTTAATATCCCTTTGAAACCTCAATACTATACATTTAATTCAATGTTCACCTCAATGGAATGTCATCTTCATTTGGGGAATGTAGTCAATATCTTCTAGTTTTCACATCTTTCACCCAAAAAATACATTGTGATGAAGTCCTGATGGATCATTCTTAGTTAGTGCACCATGGGATAACTCTATTAATCATGGAATGATCCAATTGACTATCTCCTAATATCCCATACCCTAATATTCATGGAGTACCATTCAGTGCATGATATATTTGCATTAAATTATTATAATCCTTGAAGTAATTTGGATTGCCTTCCATACCATGAATTATTTTTATTTATTCCCATCATGACATTGATTTTCCTTACACAAGTTGGAAAACTTGTCATCTAACAATTAATTTTATGCATACAATTACAACTTCAATAGTTGGCTAAATGTCCTAGTTGTGGCCTATATTAATTTTATGCATTGGGTTTATGACCCTTATGTATTAAAGTGAGGTTTTTTTTCCTTTTTTGAATTTATCTTCCTTTTTATCTAGTAACTCATACTCATTTTACTAGATTATCTTTTCATATATAGGGTGATAGTTCTCTAGAAATTTCTATATTCAATTTTTCTGAAATCTTATAACACATATGAAATAATGATACTCTAAGAGTTTTCTATATTCAACTATTTATTCCTAGAGGACTATTATTTATAGGTATATTTACATTTACGTATGCACTTCCATTTCCATTTATTCAGTTTGTATATACCTAGTTACCCTTATATATTTCATTGGTGACCTTACATGCCAAGTGCGATTGTCCATGTTTTTTCCATTTTACACTATTCTTTAAGTGAAATGATTATTCATTGAGAATAATGAATCTTATGTCATGACTCATGTACTCACTCCTTGTTATATTCATCTTCCAAAACATTACTTTCAGAACACCTAATCTTCTTTCAAATCATCAAAATATATATCAAAAACATTAGAATAACTTTAGAAGATACAATATTCCTTCAAAAAATCTATAGGTTTATTATTTTAATAATATACAGACCTTCTTTACTTCTATATTCAGATAACATTTATAATATCTATAACTTCACATTTTGAAACCACAACAATTTTTGGTAACATCAACTTATCCTTCTAGAATAATGTCTAGAATGACATCTTCACTAGTCAATCTAACTCTACTTAATTAATTTTTTTCTAATAAACCCAACAATTCAATTTCACCATTGGTGTTTCAGAAACATTACACTATAGATAATTAAATTATCTAATTCACAATGCGTAGGGTCATGGTGAATGATAGTGACACTATAGTTTAAAACCATTGGATAAGCAACGTCACATTTTAACATTATTTAGGAAATCATGGGGTGAGGGACATTAAAATGATGTTGGGATTAATGTATCATATAGATTATAACAAAATCAAAAAAACCCATATAATTTGATGTCATGGTTTAATTCCATATGACATGTTGTTTCACTTATACAAGGTAAATGAGGCATGAAAATATAAACTTAGTAAACATTCATAACATTTACATTAATTATATATGAGAAGGGTTTGAAACTTACCATTGATAATTATTTATATATATTAAATATATTTAAGTGGGAATATCATTCAGTTTTCCATCATATGAGAAATATATTAATCATATGATTTATGAACATATGATAAGGTCTATTATGTCATTTCATTCAAATTTGTGTGGAAAGGAATATCATTCCATGTAGTTTGAGTTAATATAACTTGAAAAAAGTGACATGTGCCTAAAAACATCATAATTATGGGGATTATACATGAATATATCCAGTTCAAAATGTTTAGAGATAAGATAATGAATGTGTTGGAAGTCTCATGAATAAAGAATTTTTTTATTTATGATAATGGTACTTGTGCCTATGTAACCCTTCGAGACCCCATTATAGCTAGTTTATGGTGTGGATATTATAGTAAAAATGAATTATAGGAATATAAAAATTTAATTCAATATCCACACTAGAATCTTTGGTGAGGTGGTATGTCATAGGATATACAACAAAAAGGGTCCTTATATTCAACAAGGTACATGATTTACCATTCATTGAGTAACCATGGTATACATTGAAGTGGCGTGGAGAGTATATTAGGATTTGAAATATATTTTATCAAGGAGATACATAATCATTTAATCCATGGAAATGTGAAAAATGGAATAATAGTGATATTGAAATTGTAAGAGAAGTAGGAATTGGTAAAGCTACCCTCAAGGGTCTAAGACCTTGTGAAAATTAATCTATTAGGGGATTCATAACCAATTGTGAAAATTGGAAATAAAATAATAAATTAGGTATCCTTGGTGAAGGATGAGGTCTTGTAAATCAGGATATAGTGATGTATAAGAGCTAGTTGCAACATTAGAGCTAGGTAAAATCACCTTTAATTGATGAGGTAATTGTGAAAATATCCATTTCTAAACCAACATAAGAATTTTGCTTAAAGTAATACCATCATAAATTTTTAAATTCAAGACACTAAAAATGCATCCCTTCTTAATGGTATTAATCATGAAACTTGTGGATAACCAAAATTTATCCCTCTTATCCCTCCCCCTAGGTTTTGATTATTAAATCATTAATGGGAGTTCATAAGGGGATTGTATAAGGTTATTTATATGAAGAAATTGATATTTTTATCTCCTTTTTCTTCCTTATTTTAGTGTATTTTTCTGTTTATTATAAATTATAGTCAAATAGCCTCTTTATAATCAAAGGAACTATAATTTCTAAGCCTAGACATTGGTGCATGATAAGACCAGATCATAGTGTCAACTACGATTCCCCTTTTGTAAGCTAAGACTTCATCTTTCCACACACTAAGATTTATGTTTTTTATATTGAACATTCACTATATAGTGCATTAGACCTCAAAAATTTGATAAAATTATTTTAAACAAAATGACAATAACTTTTGATATGGGAGAATTTTTTATCTCCATATGATTTAAAATTTAATCTAACAAAATAACATACCCTGTATCTACTAGTAATAACCATTGAAATTACTATTAATTACCAAAATAAGTCTATAAAGATTTTAAAAATGTGTCCAATTTATAAAATATGTGGATAATATTTTCTTCAATGACATATGGAATCCATGAACTACTCCTAACAAAAGGCTTTCACCACAAAATCACTAGATAAGAAAATAATTTAAAAAATATATATTCCCCATTTGTTTTATAATTGATAATATACATAGATATATGCTAATCATATTTATCATGGATTGATATAATCAAATAGTTTAACTTGAATTAGGAAATATATGAGAGGATATTTTCATAGTCTTCATAGAAAAGTATATGTCATAAGTTTTGGTTCCTATAAATCCCCACTAGATGGGATTTATTGAAATAAAATAATTTAATTTTGAGTGATATTATTGGAATTATATGTATTATATAAATTTTTTTTAAGAGATTCATCTAGACTGTATATTTAACTGATAGAGGGTTGATACATTATTCCTAAAACCTATTATGCTTAGTTTTGAATCTCATTTAACTATGTTTCTAGAGTTGAATCTATAGAAATATTCTCTCCATGAGTAGTAGATTAAATCAAGGTTTTTATTCATGCTAAAACATAACCATATATAAGGAGTCATAAGAGTGAGATAACAAGTGGTTTCTTTGAGATGGTAATGATTCATGAGTGTGTAACACAAGGATATTTAAATTCTCTTTAAAGAATGATTTTGTAATTTTTTTAAATAATGTTTAAATTTTTTTTAGTTATTTATGGGAAATATTAAAATTTTAATTATATTTTAGATATATACTCTATGTTGGGTATATCTAGGACATATCATGTCAAAATATCCCATCATCATTAACTAATTTTTGTAAAAATTATAAAATACAAGGATTTGATTTCCTCTTGAATATTCCTAATTGGACTGATATAGGAGGGCCATTTTTTATTGTAGGTGTCATCATTCTGAAAAAAATAATGATGAACTACGTAATGTAGTAATATATCCTCCCCATTGATACTTTCAAATCATGCATATTATTTTAGTATCATACTTAGTTATTAATAAACTTAACAATATTACCCAATATAGTCTTATATTGATGATATTTTGAAGGTTTTGTGAAATATGAGTTATTAAAAATTTGGATTCATTTTTAGGAAATTGAATAAATTTCATTCTAGAATAGTTTTTTCCTACATTACCAGGTTAAGGACAAAATATTGGTTAAAAAATATTTAAGTCATAGCTACAACCGCGATCTATACACCATGAAAGGGCCTGAGAATATGAACACAATCAATGTAATGAGAGATATGTTCCAGCACACCGAAATCATATTGTAACCTAAGAGTTTTGAAATTCATAAAATTTGATAATCACTATCCATCCAGCTAGTCTAAGGCTCCCAGAAGTTGGAAGCAACCTCAATAGCTAGCCAAGATGAGATACTAAGACAATAATCAAGCATTATGACGAGATGCTTTTGGAAAGTAATAGGTTATATGAGGTAGTTCTATATAGAATAAAATCCATGATATAAGGTATTACCAGGGGAATATAATGAATGGAAGGAAGAGTGATCACTTATTAAGAGGTGCACAAAAAAGTATATTTTTGAAATGAGTTTCATGATACAGTCACTGGTCTAGAGGAGTGTTTTGAGGTATGGAAATTAGGTCACAATGCAACTAAAAAAGATATAAAATATAAAATTCATAAATAATTCATAAGTTTCATTGTAGGATTTTATAGGATATATTAAATAATACTGTAAGGTTCATTTTTTTTATGATGCATTCAAGTGGACAGTTAATAATGAATTAATGTGTCTTGGATACGTCTTTCTTTAATGAGAGCCTATTTATAAGGTTTATCAAGAATGCATGTGTGGTTAATCAAGGAATATCATAAGGATATGTACATAGACACTAAATAATTTCATAGATATTATATCAAACAAGGTTCTTCACTATGATATATATTTTTAAAATACACATAGAAGGAGCTACAAGGTGATTTTTAGTGGCCAATGGTGATTGTGCTGTGCACTGGAGAATTTTATTACAGTAGGAAACACCACTAGTATAGAATCACACCAGACCCATTCTCCCAAGTCTAGTGCAATTTTTTTTTATATTTTTCTCTAAATAAATTATTTATAAATAATGAAAAATATATTATCCTTAATATTACTAGGATCTTTTAGGTCTAGAGATATGAATGAATAGGGAAAAAATTAAAACCTCTCTCAATCAAGTATACTTTTTTAGAATCTAAATACCTCTATGAAAAATCTGGTTCCACTATGTCTAAATAAATTTATTTAATAATTTTCACTATAATAAATAATACTCATCTAAAAGCCTTAATAAAACTATTTTAAAACCTCAGGGTGAGGAAAATACTTATTAATGGGTTTTGAAAACATTTTATGAAACTCATCAGACAATAAAATACAAGAAATAACCTTTAAAATAATTTCATTGTGATAAAAAGAAACAAACATTAAAAAAAATATATATTTTAAAAAAGAAATACATTCAAATACTTTTGAAAATATATCTCATAATAAAACTAATGGTTTTTAGAAAAAACTATGTAAACATAGAAAGTAACCATTATATGGATTGGAACATTAAAGGATATATAGGACCGAAATGTCACATGGTGGAATCTTTCCATTAGGGATTGGGTTCACTACCCATTTCTTATCTATTTACAAAGTCTGAGTACCAATTTTATAAAAAAAGTATAAATTTTCCAATTTTCTCAATGAGGTTTTCCATCAAATCCTTTTTATTAATCATTATCTATTTAAATATTTATAGAGAAAATATATGTATATATATAAATATATATATATATATATACACACACACATACTTTAAAAAAATATAGTAAACTAAAATAAAGTTTAGACATGGATAATGCTTTCCAAAATGTACATGGAATGTCTATCAAAAAAATAAATAATGCATGGTCATACAATACTTCATATACTAATAGAATGCATGGAATGAGATAATTTTTGAAAAAAATTTATTGAATAACTAAATATGTTTTAATAAAACTATTTATATATATAAAATGATAAATATGAAAAAGTGATACCCATATAATGTTGAATTTAAACTCTTTAAAAAAAATATTGAAATTATAACATCTTAAAACAAAATCCCCTTAGGAGGGTTTTTTAGTTTTAAAATTGAAATAATTAACAAAAATTCACATAAAAAAATTATTTTTGAAATTATGATATCATTTTTATATGAAAATTTATTTCAAATAAAATAATTACATTGAAATAGGATTACCCTTAAAATGAGTGTTTTAAAATAGTTATTTTTAAACAATGTCACTTAAGAAGATTTTTTTTAAAAATAACTTTTCTTTTCAAAACATAACCCCATTTAAAAATTATAAAATAGAAATTTTATATAAAAAAACTTTAACTTGAATATGAGTTAATCTTACCTTGTAGTTATAACCAAATCAAGATGGAATTATATGTAGAACATCATCCACCCGAAGGTATTTTCTAAAACTTGAATTCCCTCATCATTGACTCTCTCTCTCTCTCTCAAATTTTTTCATCTATGGAAACTCATATTATTTTAATAGGTCTTTATTAGATTAATGACTAAGGAAATGAGTTATTTTATTAAGAAAACTTCATTTGAAAACCATTTATTTATATCTCTTGAAGTATATATTTCTTCACTTTTTTTGTAAACATAATGTTGGTTTGGACATTTTAACAGTACATGCCTTATAGTATTATCCTGTAATCTCTAAATATGATTGGTTATAATAATGTAAACTTGTAAAAATTTAGGTAAGCAACTATTTACCTAGAAATATGTAGGAGGAAATCGACAAGCCACTTTTTTTCCATAGTGTTTCATCTAATCCCATAATTTCACACCACCTTAACATACATATATGTTTAAAAAATTATCCATCCTTCTTTCATATTTTAGTTTCATGATTTCAAGAAGGTATAAAGTCTTAATAGTTCATATATATAACATTAAATTTAAAATTTCTTCATTACATGTGATGGATGAAGATGACTACCCCCTTGAATTGGTCACACCAACATGCATTGTTATACCCAACACAAAACCCACTCAACATCATCTACCATACTGTCCACCATCATGTCTACATAGTGCTAAAGCACCTATAATACTACACCTTTTTTTTATATATCGATGTTACCCAAAAAACCCATATCCAATGATATATAATGATATCCCTTTCCTACAATGAATAACTCCACCATTACCATATCGTGAGAATAGTGTCGCTAGCATATACTATTGCCTATGTGAGAGGTGACTATGGATGAGGTTGAATGCAGCCCTTATAAAATCCCTAGGAGTGTTTCTTACTTTGTGGCAGTGGGAAGACAATGAAGAAATCATTTTTTATATATTTTCATTGTTTATATATATATATATTTATTCTAGTTTTTAATATATATTCCATTTCAAATTCAAATTTTTTTCATATTAAAATATTTATGAAGACATCATAGTTAAATCATTGGTAATTATATCTTTTTATAATTATCATATATTTTTTATATTTTTGTTTAAATTAATACATTATTATAACTATTATGTTATTGTTAATAACTAAATTTATACACTTAAATTTAACATTACATTTTATAGTTTATATACTTATCAGAAAACATTGTATTACATATTAAAATCTATATTCATCACATGCAATTATCTTTTATCAAATAATTCCCATTTATTAATAATTATTAATTTTTTTACAAATAAGTTCATTAATGATTAACTTCATATAATCTTATTAAATGAATACAATTATGGTTAAAATATGAATTTAAAAATGTAAACATAATTTTTCTAATAAGTTATGGTTAACGTAATGAATTCTTTAAAATTTATATGGTATGCACAATATATTTAATAAAATCAACCTATAAAAATTATTTATTTCATATTAATACATTATATACTATAAAATTTATATTTCTAAAATTATATTTGAATCATATTTAAATATATATTAGGACATTAATTTTTATAATAAATACTCTATAAATTATAAATTTTGTAATACGACATTATAAAATGTATTTTTTTGCACAATAATATTCTTATTTATTAAATGAAAAATATTAAATTATGTATTTAATTATATATTAAAAACATGTATCATTACATTTTCCTCCATAAAAAAATTACATCCTCACAATTTTAATTATCTATAATAAATTTTACATTCTAGTTAGCTATAGAACAAGAATTTATTTTACTAATTAAGAATACAAAACATTGACAACAAAAACAACACAATAATAATAATAATAATAATAATAATAATAATAATAATATTCATAAAATAATTATAAGAAATTAATATTGGAAAATTATTCCTTAAAAAACACTCGATTTATTCTTAAATATGAATCACTTACACCTAAGAAAATCTATTTGATTATCCTTTAGATCACAAAGTTTATTATCATATGAATTGCCTAAAAAACTTTTCACCTAAAATCTAAAAAGAATATTCCTAACTCATAAATTATCCTTGACATATTAATCTTTAAAATTTATATAAACCTTTTCTTTGATACTAATAGAAGTGAACCAAACTCGCACTCTTGAGTCTGGAGAAAAAAACACAATATATATATTTTTCTAAATAAACTATTTAACATCACTAAAAAATATATATTCCTTATATTTACGAAGATATTTTAGTTCGAGAGCATTGTAGGATTAGTAAAATTTTACATAAAAAACCATTTCACTCAAATATACATTTTTTAGAATCTAAATACTTCTAGGAAAACTCTGGACTTGATCCAACTAAATCATTTTATTTAAGACCTATCTCTTGAATAACCCATACTCATATAAAACTATTGGAATGGTGTTTATCGATACATTTGGATGATGTTGAACTGAATTCTAGTGGCCCATTTAGCACTGATAGGGTAAAATACTAAAGAGCGCGCCTTAACCAACATCAGATTTTATCAGTGATTAACATAAAGAACTAATATAAGGATAACATTTATCACCACTGATAAAGGCAAAATTTTTCAGTTCTAAAAAAGTGATGATAAAGGTGTACCATTTATCAGTTCTTTTTTTAGTGTTGATAGAGGTGGATCATTATTATCAATACTCTTTTCAATGATATTTTTTTTTCATAAAAATACTATTAATATATATAAAATTTCTTTTTTATATTAAAAAATTTATTTATATACATCAATTAAAAATGCATGTACATAATTAATATAAATATGATATATTAATATATATTGTTTAATAATTTAAATAAATAAATAAATAAATATATATAATGTTTTAAAAATGAAATTTTCAAAAATATAAATGAATATATATTTTTAAATAATTATAAAATTATAATAAATATATTTTTTAATTTTATAATTATATATATATATATATATATAAATACATATATATAATTATATAAATATATACACTTATATAACTATATTTATAATTATATTAAAATATTTATATATTTTTTTAATTTTCCCCCAATTCATTTTAGGGGATGGATGTGGGGTGGCATTTAATGAAGCCCACATGTTTATTGGCCCCGTGCAGGGCACAAATGCGGCACAGGTGGACCCCCAATCAATGGTGGTGGTAGGTATTCATCAGCTAGCAATTCCTATTATAGGCCATGTCTACGACCTTCTCTAGCTGTGGAAGGTGAGATTATTTCAGTCTAAGCATGACAGTTGACAACGAAAGAGGGGTTCTATGGGCTAGTGTTCGAGGGATCGACAATTGCCGAAAATGGCTGTGTGTGATGAACGATGGTGTGGAGGCCCTAACTGTACTGGGGTGGTGATTCATAGGCCTGTAATCATGATTGTTTGTTGGCAGTGCCCCCACCCGATGACAGGGGGTGTGATGAGGTCTGATGTTGTTTGAAAGAAGGGGGTTGTTTATGTAGTCATCCAATGAATGGTTCCCCCATGAATGGATGATGGACAATGATGCCAACGTGTGGTGGCGGACCCATCTAATAGCAGGGCAGTGATGGGAGGGGGTAGCTAATGTTGACCCATATATATGATATATATATATATATATATATATAAATATAATTTAAATTTAGATCTGAACTTTGCTTTGTCTATCCCTAGGGGTGGGGGCTATGGACTAGATTATGACTTTGGCATGTGGGTGTGTGTGAGTCTGTTTGATTGAAATTGTACCCCCAAGCACCTAATACAAATAATTAAAACTTTTAATATATATATATATATATATATATATTAAATAGTTATAAAATTATCAAAAATATATTTGAATAATATATATTTAAATATTAATAAATATATATATAATTATATAATTATGCAATTATATATATAATTATATAAATATATGTAGTTGTGGTTGTAGCCTAGTGGTAATAACAACCCTATAATCCGATATCACAAAAAGACCTAGGTTCAAATTTGGGCAGCAGTGAATTTCAAATGGATTTGCACCTAGATGTGGGTTGGCTTTGCGGAAACCCAGGTGTTGGTCTCTCAAGAGTGTGGCGTGGCAGTGGGATGGCTCCTCAGGTGGGAAAGCGATGTCCATGACGGCTGATGTAAGGTGATAGACCCACACAATTTCAAGAAGAAAAAAAGCTATATGTGCTGGGAACTTGGGCTATAGACTTTGTAATAGACTTCATGTCTACAGGGGCTTCGGGCCATCAAAATGGGTGGGTTATCCCTTAGGGGGGTCTATGACCTTCCCTTTTCAGGTAGTATGTATTGAATTACTATGTTTCATTATAATTGTACCCCTAAGTACCTGTAATATAATTATATAAATATATTTATATTTTGATAAAAATATTTATTTATAATTAGTATTATAAATAAATAAGTATATATTTAAATAATTTAAAATTTATAATATATATATTTAAATAATAAATATATTTTTTATATTTATAATTATATAGAATTATATATAAATAAATATATATAATTATATACCCAAAATGATGTTAACCATGGATTAAAATCCATTGTCCAAGAAAAATTATTATTGAAAAAAGAAATTACAAAGAAATAAAAGAGGGTGATTGCAATGGTAATAACATGGAACCAATAATGCCACCAAAAAACAAAGGAACAAAAGCATCAAATTATTTTATACCTACCACACTTTTATGAGACACCACAACCTCTCAGATGTCTGCCTCTCTTCTACTATTTAGGGGACTTCCAAGTGACATCCTAATTATCCGTGCCTGAAAATTCATCTTCATCAACATGGGGCTCAATGTCTCTAGTAGAGTCATATTTCAAGGCATAAAAAACATTTTCTAATGCATCCTTGATATCAAAATTACCAATATCTATGGATTTCACCTCAACTTGAAAGTTACCAAACTCCACATAGAAAACATATTTTCTCTGAGATCTATGTAAAATATCCTTCAAATAAAAATTATTAATGCTGGGCCTAGAGTTCGATAGGGCAATGATACCCTCCATAGTTACCGCCTTCCCTTCCATTAGACCAACTTCATCAACCCTTGAAAAGGTATCCCTATGAACTGTCACCTCATGAACATTAGATTCATCATTGAGCACCTGAAACTTTTCATTCACTTTAGAGGAAGTCATGTGTTTTCTATAAATGACCAACTGAAAGCCCTCTTCATCCATCACTTTAGCTTTAAATTTCCTTTTGAAATTAATGAGAAATTATTTTCGCAAGTCATGATTAACTCCCCTTTGGACAACAACCTCATGGCCAGAATGGTCATAGGAAGCCTCATTCTCTATAGCAACATCAATGCTCTTGCAAAGAGCCTCTTTAAAAGAGAGATTACAGTGTGCAACCTGCACCATCGCCTCCACTTAAACTACAAGATCAACCCATACTGTCTTAAAATCCAAATTTGACTCATAGCATACCCCATTACAACCTCAAATTTCATCAGAAGTGAAGTCATTTATACAAATCTTCCCTATGACTTTAAGGCTGCAACACCCCGGATCAAGCCCCATTGGAACACCAACATTTTGGACATTCTGTGGAGCTTTAATTTTTTTAACATTCCTTATAAATTCTTTCACCTAGTACCCTCTCAAAGAACATGCCTCATAAAACAGTGACCTAAAAAAATTCTCCTTGGAGTTTCCAACAGTATTAAAAGACACACAAAACAATGACCTTTTCTCATACTCAATTTTCAGATTAATTTCATCAGTAAAAGTTGAAAAAAATAACTTTATCAATCCAAGTAAAACTGAGATCAATTTTGACCAATAACCTAGAAAAGTGCCCATACCTGACTAATTCAGTTTCCCTATCTATTCGAATTGGGACTCCCACTGTAGAAGCAATATCATGAAGAATATTTGGATGACATAAAACCAATGACAATCTATAAATCTTGATCTGAATATATGAAATTTTTTTTTAACTGAGAAGGGATCAAATCCCAATGACCACTCATGAATATGAAGGGAACCCAGTTTCACATACAAAGATCTGTATCCCCATGATTTTTGTAGTAGATCATCAAAATGGAACATGCAATGAAAAAACAAGTGACCAGCCGAGATGAAACACTAATAAGTAAATCCCCAAATTTAAGAAACATTAATAACCATGTCCTCAAGGAAGTAAAGATTTTCTCCCATTAGAAGAACAAGCCGAGCAATAAAAGAAAATTTTCACATACCAAATATTTCTAAAACTGCATCAGAATTAGCAGACACATGAACTATTGATCCCTTATGGATGATTCTTCCAAAATATGAATATATGAAGGAAGAAAGGGGTCAAGAAACCATAGCCCTAAAGGCCGATTCAAAACCCTTACCATAGAGAGGTTACGAATTAGACACACCAGGAACCGC
Organism: Viscum album; assembly: GCA_963277665.1. NCBI lineage: Eukaryota > Viridiplantae > Streptophyta > Magnoliopsida > Santalales > Viscaceae > Viscum > Viscum album. The sequence continues at coordinate 600,622,532 of OY728136.1, read as the reverse complement.
GCCCTTGGAATGGAGACTTGATCTGAAAATTAAATCTTCATCGTTCTCCATCTAATACGTCAGATCTAGGATTTCAGATTTCAACACAGCCCTATTATCCATGATCGCCTCTTTCACATACTTTGGGGTGCAAACAAAAACCTCCCGCCTGTCAAAATATCAATCCAATCCTGTTCCAATCACCATGAAAACCTAGTCGTCTTCATCACCTTCAGTGATTTCCTCTAGCCCGCATCATGCCTCCTATATATAATTATATGTATAATTATATAAATATAAATATAATTATATAATTATAATTATAATTATATAAAAATATTTATTTTATTTATAATTTTAAATAAATAAATCTATATTTATATATTTTTAATATTTATATTACAATAAGTATATATATATATATATATATTTACAGTAATTTATAAATATGATTTCTATAACTTTTAATAAAAAATGAATCTTATTTTCAAAATTTTATCTATGAAAAATTATCGAATTTATATTAATCAAAATGTTTAAAAGTTTATTTATATACATTAATTAAAAAATGTGTATATATTTGAAATAAATATAATATATTAATATTTTATTAAAACAATTATATAATATATAAATGGATATATTTATTTAGATATATAATTATATTGATATTAAATAATTTAATATATATGTTCATGTATAACTGCATATGTGTATGTGTATGTGTGTATATACATGTCTGTATGTATATATGTATGTATAGATGCGTTTGTGTACATATGTATGTTTGTAATTAACGTAAATGTTATAAATTCACTTTTTAATATTTTTGTAATTAATTTAATTTAATTAATTAATTAATTAATTATTATATATTCTTTAATAATGTTAAAATTATATTTAATTATTTTGTAATATTTATTTTTACATATTTTTATTTACTATACATGTAATATTTTCAATATGTTTGTAATTTATATGAATAATATTTATTTGTTTTTATTTATTATGTTTTATCATTTAAAATTTGATTGAAATTTATATAATTACTCTATATAAATTATTTTTTAATAATTTTTTAATTTAAATATATATATATAATTATATATATATATATATTAAAAGTATTTTTAAAATTATAAAAAATAAGTATGTATTTAAGTAATTATAGAGTTATAATAAATATATTTAAATAATAAATATATTTATTATATTTATAATTATATATTAATAAATATATATATTTATATAAATATATTTATAATTATATATAAATACTTTTTAAATATATTTATTTATAATTATAATTATAAATAAATACATACATATTTAAATAATTATAAAATTATAATAAATATATTTAAATAATAAATATATTTATTATATTTATAATTATATATAAATAATTTTTTAAATATAATTATTAATAATTATAATTATAAATAAATAAATATTTAATTAATTATAAAATTTTAATAAATATATTTAAATAATAAATATATTTATTATATTTATAATTATATATATTTATATATTGATATGAATATATATAATTATATGAATATTACTATTGTGGAAATCTTGGCTTAATCGGTTACCCACAAATGAGAGACTTAGACATTCATGTATGTAGCTAGTTTTTATTTGCTTCCCCTATTGCAATAATTCTGAGGACCTCTCCCATCTCTTCTTTCTATGCTCATTGGTGCTTAAAATCTAGAGGTTTGTTGAGGATATCTTTGGGTGTCGGCTTCAAACCAACAATAACATGGATATCTTTATGGATGTTGTAAGGTTCCTAATGAACACTGAGCAGATTGGGAACCTCCTTTATTTGTGATGGCCTCTTGTATCAATCATATTGGGCTGCTAGAAATAAACAGTAATTTGAGGGAAAGAACTTCATGTAGAGGATTCTTCACAATGATATTATGAGAGATGTTAGACGAGCCTCCACTTTTAAGATGGGCCCCACGAATAACACCATGGAGGACCTTATTACAACTAGAACACTTGGAGTTTTCAGTGTTCCAAGGGTGTGGATGCAGCCGAAATATTTTAGACAGATCCCACCCGTCCCATCCTAGATCAAGATAAACATGGATGGTGCTGCCTTTGGAGAGCCTTTCCTTCCAAGCTATGGTGGTGTATTGCGAACATGTCGAGGGTCTGTTGAAGGATGTTTTTATCATTTTATTTTCTATTCTAGGGCCTTTGAGGTGGATCTTCTTATAGTTATTCATGCGGTGGATTATTCCAAACATCACAAGTGGAGATAACTCTGGATTGAAAGTGATTCGATATGGATGAACACTATCCTTAGTAAAAAATAATCCCTAGTTCCCTAGAATTTGTATAAGTAATGGTGTGATTTCCTATCATATATTAAGAAGATTCATCACATGGTATCACATACATATAGGGAGTCCAATGTGGTTGTGAATGCCCTTTGAAAGAAAGTGGTGGAAGACTGATCATCGCTTAGGTCTTTTAGACTCTCTAAGGCATTTTTTTCACTTTCTTAGAGTTGATGTGCATGGTGTTTTTTTTCATGCAAACTTAGCCACTCTTGTTCCTTCTCCCCTTCTTCTGTTATTAATAAAATTGAATGGAATAGACCCTTTGGTCTATCCCTAGCTTTCTTGGATAATTATATAAATATATTTATAATTATATAGAAATATTTGTAAATATATTTTTTATAATTATAATTATAAATAAATAAATATATATTTAAATAATTATAAAATAAAAATAAATATATTTAAATAATAAATATAATTATTATTATTTTATAAATATATATATTTTTATATTAATATATATATATATATATATAATTACATAAATAAATATATATAAATATATATAAATATATATAAATATATATAAATATATATAAATATATATAAAAATATTTATTCATATATTTATTTATAATTATAATTATAAATAAATAATATATATTTAAATAATTGTAACATAATAATAATAATATTTTAATCATAAATAAATTTATTATATTATAATTTTATATAAAATATATAATAATATACATATATATAATTATATAAATATATTTGTAAATATATAAAAATATTCATAAATATATAGAAATATTTTTAAATATATTTATTTATAATTACAGTTATAAATATAAAAATATTTTATTAAAATTAGATCTCTATTAGGGCTTTTTTAATTCTGATAAAACTACTCTTTATCAGCACTATAATTTTAACGTTGATAAAAAATCATTTTATCACTGATTTTTTAGCACTAATAAAGATATATCTTTATCAGTACTAAAAAAGCACTGATAAAAAGTAGTTTTATCAACCTTAACCATTTTAGAAATGATAAAGATACGTCTTTATCATCACTAAAAAAGAACTGATATAGAGTAGTTTTATTAGCCCTTACTATTTTAGAACTGATAAAACAAGTCTTTTATCACCACTGTTTTGAAAGTGCTGATAAAATCCTTACCTGATCTTATAAAAAGAACCCTAATAGAGTATCCTCTCACATGCCTTCAAGATCTCACAAAACCATACTACTTCTGTCACTCTAGCCGAACCCTACTCCTTCCACCACTCTAACTCTTCATCTACTTTATGGATGAATCGATACTTTCAAAATTTAAGGTATGTGTTGATTTATTTTGTCAGCACCTCTAGATTTGTTTCTGACCGCATGCAGTTCTTTAATTGGTTCACCTCTTCTCCACATCTTTTTCAAGCTCATAGTCTCAATTCATTCCTCTTTTTTTTTGTTTCTAATAATAGAATTTACAATTCACCATGTTCTTGGTTGATCCTCTTCTTTTTTTCTGTAACCAACCCTAAGTAGCGTAAAAGAATTATTAAGTGTGTTTTATCCCCACCACAATATCCACCACGTCTAGCATGGAATTTCACTATAATCCCAAAGTCCCTGTTTACCATGAGCACTTAAACCAAGGGTGTTTTTGGTGTTGTTTCAAGCATCTTCATCGTCCAACCTTTTATGCAGTCTAATCAAACTCTCTCAAGCTTCTATGGTGTGGATTTATTTGTAAAAATGGAGTTTCAACATGTTTTTATGCATCATATAGCCACATATTTCACCCTTTAACCACATAACACTATACATCAGGGATCCACAATAACCCATCAAAGGTATTACATTCTATTTTCCTTGCAAGTCTAACTACCACTTAACTACTCGATCACCACCTCAAAATTTTATGTTCTAGTTGTCTCTTCAATTTTGGTATGTATTTTCATCCATGAATGACAATAAAAGTGTCAGAGGATGTTTGTGTTTTATGTTTCTTCTATGAGACATTAAAAGGAGATTAAAAACTGAGAGACAAAGTTCAAGTGTAGAGAGAGACCTATTTCTATGGGGTTTCTATTTAATTTATTCTTTTATATTTTAATCTATAATCTTTTTATAGTAGAAAACAGTTATGATTCTTCCCTATATACATAAATAATTTTTTATTAAAACCCACAAGTCATTTTGTTAACTCTTCTTTATTTATAGGTTTATCAACCTCATGTATTCTATGATCACTTTTTTTTTAAATTCTTGATGTATGTCTTAGATTTTTTTTTTCAAACACTGGGAATCAGAATTGATTTTATCCTTCTGCTATTCTTGAAAAAAAGATGTTTTATTGATTTTTCAATACTATTTTTATACTCAACATATTTTAAAATGAGTTATAGTATTTTATAACCTATATCCAAATTTTGTTTGAATGATTCTATCAAATTAAAAATTAAAATTGATTATATTTTAATTTATAATTCAATTTTTTAGAATAGTCATTTTCATTTTTAAGTTTTTTAGTTTTGAATAATTTTCAATTAAATTTCTTGGGGACATTACCAATTATTTTTGTGATTCATTCATGGGGATTTTTTTTATTGTTAATGTTTATTGGGATAATTAATAAAATCTTATTCATTATATTTTTTTTTCAATGTTTTAAATATTTTAAAAAATATAATAATTTTTTTATTTGTAGAACCATTATTATATTCAAAATTCATATTTTCTATTATAAAAATGTATTTAAAATAATATATATTTTATTTTTTTATGTTTCCATGTAAAGGTATATATGTAAAATTTTATACATATTATACTATATAATATGTGATTTAATATTATCAAAGGGGGTTGAATATTATTAAAATATTGAAATCATGGTTTAAAATGGAAAGTGATTGGTTTTGAAAATAGTTAGTGAGTTTTCTAAGGCATTTTAAAAATGAATTCAGTGATTTATTTTCCAACAATTTTTTTAAATGGGTAAATATTTTGTTAGAAATTGATTTTAAATACAGGGAAACATCTTTTTTAGTGGTGAAAATCATTTATAAAAACGAATAAAAAGTTTCCTAATGATTTTTTTAGGAAAAGATTCATCATTTTTTATAAAGAAAATGTGATTTTAAGGGTAAATGATTGGGTTTAAACTGAATAAATTAAATTTCAGTGATTTTTCAGAATGAGGATGATATTTTGGATTTCAATGATGATCTCAATAAATAATAGTTTAAATCTCAAATTTAAATTAAAATGGATTTTCGAGATTTTAAATTAGACTAAATAGATTCATCATTTTTTTTATAATATAGTATTCTCAATGAACAATGATTGAGTCATATCAACAAAAAATTCTTATATTAAAAAAAACATTTTATTATAAGGTATATGGTACACTAAGATCATGGTTAATAACATGATTCTTAGAATAATCATAAAAATTCCCCTTATAAATTCCATATCATTATATGTTCGGATCATCTATAAAGTGAAATTATAATCCTTCTTTACCTTTCTTCTAAAACATTTAAACATATTTTGATCCTAAGAGTTATGTCTCACAAATAAAATAGATTTAATTCTGGTAAATTTATCAATAATGGAAATAATATACTTCTCGCTATTTTTGGAATACTTCCTCATAGTTCCACAATTATATAAATTAATGATCTTCTATTATTGAGTAGATTTTATCACTGAATTATTATGTGAAGAGTAAATAATTATTCCCTTTATGAATGTCAATAAAATCATATTCCTTTCTCTTTTCAGTATTAGATGTTCATAAATATTTTCTCCTTTTGTGATCCTAATCATGTTTTTTCTAAGACGATCAAGCTATATATTGAATAATTGGATTCCAACATTAAGACATTGGTTAATTGAATTTATTGCATCACCTACTTGAATTATATTTTCACTTTGGTTACTGATCTCATATAGAAATACATCCAAAAAATTATGGTTTAGTTAGTTTTTTATATAAAGTATGAAACTAAAAAAGGGAAACAATGTAGTACCTTGGTATCATCTAAGAAATCCATCCACTACAACCAAACATAAGGATCATTGGAGGATCCAAAAAGATTAAATGGACTAATACAAGATTGGAATGTGTATGAATACTGTAAAAAATAAAAATTTGAAGAATAAAATTATAGAAGAGCATATTGAATTAATATCATGGCCCTTCCCTCCAAATATTCCCCGCTTGAACTGGTAATGAAGGAAGAGAGATAATAACCCTAGAGTCCTACCTCTAGTTGGCCCTGGGGTGGAGACCGACACTAAGGTTATAAAATCTCACAAAACGGGAGGAATTTCCCTTTTTATAGTAACTAATATTGGGAGATAAGATGTATAAACCAAAAAAAACTCTAAAAAATATATAAAAGAAATCCAAAATCTATCCCATATTCATGTTTAAAATATAACTGCTACAAATACAATAAAACTCCAAAGTAAGTACCAAAAGAACAAAGCTAAGAAACAACATTGTAGATGTCCCAAAGTTTGAGCTAGTAATTCCCAACACGGTCCCAATAATCCCACTAGAAACCTAAATGTATTTTTATAAAATTGGGTGAGAATACAAGTATAATCATTAGAAAAACCAAAGTTTATCATACACAAGTGGGAGAAGTATACAAATGATCCCATGAGAAAATAGAAGAACCAAAAACACATAAAAAGTTATCCTAGCCATCCCCACCTTACCAAGCCATACACAACAAGTAACGCAAGTCAATTAAATTAATATAGTACCCAGGTCAATGATAGGGTACCCCACACCACTTTCCCACTGATTATCCGCTCTCACATCCTAATGAAAAATGTCATGGCACTCCCACCTATACTAAAAGTACCACATCACAACCTACCTGCACACACCTGGTCCTCATACCACATCACATCCCGACCACACACACTTGGACCTCGCAACTACATCTCTACTGTAAATGCTGGGGCCACATACCACATCACATCTCATTCCGAAGACACATGGGAAACACAACTCTCCTGCACACACCTAGGCCTCACAAAACACTACCTTCCTGAAGAATATTGGGCTATCACTACCTTGAAGAAGGATAGGGGAAGACTGGGTGGCCAGCTATCCATCCCCCCACTAGGAAGTTTGAGAAATACACTCTCCCCCGTGACGATGGGGGTATTAGGCACATAGTTCTCAAGTAAGGTGGGGTGCGTATAGAAAATAAAAGGAAAATATAGGTATGTATATATAGTATCAAACACTCAAGCTCAACCGATGGGTTCTATATAAAACAAAAAACCACCCTATGATACTGCTAACTTTTTTGATATTTCTAAATACATTTATTTAACACCAGTAATAGTCACTTCGAAATTTGATAAATAAAAGCCATAAAAAACAATCCCCCACTCCAACATACCCCCAACCAACTCATTTACCCAATTATGATTCTTTATTAATGAAAAAATTTATTCATTCCATATATACCTGGTAAACTACAAACCACAACATGAAATAAGACCTATAGCATAAACCATACAGAGGAAAAAGAACCATAGTAAATCAACTCACTTCATAATTCTACTTCATTGAACACCCCTACCAACCCCTGCCAATAATTATTCAAAGTAATTCCACCCCGACCTTCCACTCAATAAGAGAAACCCAAACTTACAACCAAACCCTGCAACACACCTCATCATAACATGAACTTGCAGCCTTGCTGCTAAAAAACTTCCCATCCATTCCACAATCTGTCAATATCTCAACCTAAGATTCCATTTCACCACACATATCACCCAACCTTATAACCTTTCTCTCAACCCCAAAACCACACAACTATACATGACAAAATAAAAAATAAAACCACACAAAACACACAACAACACTGTAAAAGATAAAGTGTATTCAGATTTAGTAAACACTCATTCTTTAATTCCACCATTATAATTTAAGGGTTATCAAAAAACAAGTTCGATCCTAGGGAATTAATTTATTTAACCAATTGTATGTAGTTAATCAATTTCACACATACAACTCTTCAACACATGATCAATAATAATCCATCATAATTAATCTCAAGTGCACAAGAAAAGTCCAATAATGACCATGTTTTTTAGTAGGTATATAGCCCATATAAATCACAATATCAATAAATAGTAAAATAGAAGCATGTCCATGTGTGGAGGGTTCAAAAAGGCTACACAGGGGAATTCCCTTTAAAAAAAAGTAAAATAGAAGCATGCATTAATTTTCCCCAGAACCTATTTATTTATTTAAAGATGATTTTATTATATTTATTAAACATGGATTTAAATTCCTTCACTTGGTAAAAATTCATACACCTACCTTGCATGATACACAAATAAGCGGGATGAAGGGATCCCTACCTCAAGAAACAGATGATCAACACCTCCTCCTTGCAGAAAATAGGCGGTGCACAAGGATCCAGAGAAACACGATCTAATGGTGAAACACAGACTAGCGGATCCTTGGGGAAGAAAGGTTTTGGGATGCTTGGGTATCAAGAGAAAATAGAAATAAAGAACGAAGGAAAGGTGTCCAACTTTGAAGGACTAGATCTAAGACTCAAGGGATATGAAACCATTTTGAACTCCCCATTAAAAGTGGATCTTGACTGTGTGTTTTGACTAACTTAAAGCCTTATAAGCTTTAGAAAAATAAATATATATTTTACATCCTTTTATGATTTTAAACTCATTTTATGTAAAAAAACGTTAAAGGGGTGAATTTGAAAAAACTAATAAAAACTAGAATTTTTACAAACTTTCAAAATGAGTCACTATTGGGTGAGTCATCGGTGTGAGATACTGGTGGAGAGCCACCATTAGCTGAGTCACCATTCAGTGACTTACTATTAAGTGAGTCACCATTTGGTGACCTACCATTTTCTGAGTCACCGTTTGGTGAGTCACTATTGGACGACTCACCATTGGATGACTCACCGGTCCTCACTCACCGTCAGCGACCTACCATTCCCGACTCACTATTGGATGACTCACCAATGCGAGTCACCATTGCGAGTCACCAATGTGAGTCACCATTAGTGAGTCACCATTGCGAGTCATGAACACGAGTCACCATTCTGACTCCCTAGTCCTGACTCACCGTTGTGACCTACCATTGGATGAACAACCGTTAGACGAGCTACCGTTGGAAAACTAGAAATTTGGAAAACTTCTGAAATGAGTCACCATTACCTCCAGAACACCTCAAAAACTGGATTTTGAAAAAGTAATGGATCGGGTTGGTATGTTCCATTACATCATATACCTCTCAAACTATTATATTCCCCGAGGATCCTGAACTAACCCAAAAAATAGGGCTATGAATAACAACCTTATGAGATACTCCTCAAGTATCTTTCTATACTTGAAACACCACTACTAAAATCAAGGTTCAACGATAAACCACGCTCAGTTGTTCGAAGTTTGGAGTGAAATCTCAACATCCAAGAACACCTCTTCCAACACCTATTACCCCAAATGACCTCAAGACACCACATAAGTACCAAAAGCTACAATATTAGGACATATAAATCAAGTAATTCCTTCCTCCATGTCAAGACACTATTTGGTCTGGGTGACACTAACTCAGCCACATGGGTTTAATTACATCTCAATTAATGAGTCTCGATTAGGAATTTGGTCTCCCCATTTTTAATGTCAGAACTTTATCACACATCACAGGAAAAAGAAACTACTCATCTCATAACAAACAAGGTTCAAGAGTTACATTAAAAAGGAAAAAACAACAAGGAAAAACTCAAAACAACTATGGGTACTAGGCATGCATCTACACTTCTCACTTCCAAGTACTCTCCTCTAGGCCACCATGCCTCTACAACACACTAACCAAGGGAATGGTTCATCCTTGCAACAAATTCTCCCAAAAATCCTAGATCACAACTAGTCATTCCACAGATGTCGCATCATCTTCAACATCCAAATCTCCACAATCAATTACATGAGAGTCATGACAAAGATACCGACGAAGATGGGAGAAATGAAATATGTCTTGGACCTTCCCCAACTATAGTGGCAACACCAACTGGTTCCCACCTTGATAGCTCACTCCAACACCTCAAAAGGTTTGATGAACCTATGATAAATCTTGATCCCTCTACCAAACCTCTACTTCCCACATCAAGGGGAAACCTTTCAGAACATGTGGTCCCCAACCTCAAACTCTAAGGGCCTTATCCTGAGATTGGAATAATACTTATTCTAGTCCTATACTAATTTTATCCTCTCACGGAAAAGATGATCCTTCTCTATTATACTCTACACTACCTCAGGACTAAGAGTAGATGTCTCCCCGACCTCCATCTAGTACAAAGGTGAACAAAACTATCTTATGTACAAAGCTTCAAATGGATCCATTCCAATGGAAGAGTGATATCTATTATTATAAAAAAACTTTACCAAGGTCAAGTGTTTCACCCAATATCCACTAAAGTCTAGGATTCATGCTTGCAACATGTCTTCCAACATTTGGATGGTCTGCTCTGTCTTCCCATCTGTTTGAGGGTGGAAGGCAGTGCTGAGGCGCAACTGAGTGCCAAAAAAAGTTACAATTCCCTCCATAATCATGAGGTAAAATATGTATCCCGATTTGAAATGATAGATCTCAGTACTCCTTGTATCCACACTACCTCATCAACATACCTCTTGGACAAGGAATCCACCACATCCGAATCCTTTATCATTAATAAGTGAGCTGATTTCGTCATCATGTCCAACACTACCCAGATTTTATCATAGCCTCCCTGATCCATGGGAAATAATATGATTAAATTATTTAAGGTATCGTCCCAATTCCACTTAGGGACATATAAGGGATGCAACAAACCACTGGTTACACGATGCTCAGCCTTCACCTACTGGCATAATAAGAACTTCACCAAAAACTCTTCCACTGCCTGTTTCATCTTGGGCCACCAAAAATACTCTCTCAAGATGTGTTACATCTTGGAAACTTCTGGGTTTACCACTAAAGGTGAGCTGTGAAACTCACGAAGAACTACCTCACACATCACCACTAGAACAAACAGCCTTCCATGGAACAACATCTGATTTTGACCATCCTCTAACCATCCCTCTAGAGCATCTCCATGGTCAATGTGATAACACATCACCTATGTCTCTGAGTCTCCCAAATGAGACTCCTCCACCTACTATATTATAGAATAGTACACCATCATATAAAACAAGAAGCCTCTACTGCCATCCATTTTTGCATCTAAGTGTAAGGCATCTTACTCCTCCATCACCTTCTAAGCATCTGCAGATTCCCAAACTACCCTTTTCTGTGATTTCCAACTCAAGGCATCAACCACAATATTCCCGTTTACTGAGGTGTAAGAGATCTCAAAGTTGTAGTATTAGAGAAAATCCATCCACCTCCACTTTTTCAAGTTCAGATCTCACTAGGAAAATATATAACTCAAGATCTTGTGGTCTGTGAAGATCACAAAACACTCCCCAATGAGGTAATGTCGCCAAATATTCAGCACAAACACGACCACTACTAGCTATAGATCATGGGTGGCATATTTATGTTCATGGAGATGTAACTGTATAGACCCATAAGTGATCAATCCCTACTATTACATCAACACACATCCCAAACCCATAGGGGAAGCATAAAAAACACCTCAAACATCACCCCTTCCTCTGCAAACTAAAGCACTAGAGCACTAACTAACTTCTCCTTTATATATCAAAACATTGCCTAGCACTGCTCACTCCACAAAAAATCCCAGTCCTTCCTGGTCAGAGCTGTCAACAGGGCTGAAAATAAGAAGAAATTGGGTACAAATCTCTAGTAATAGCCCACCATATTGAGAAAACTACAAACCACTACAACATTTTTGGGTTATCCCCAAGAAACAACTACCTCAACATTTTACGGATCCACTGATACAACCTCTTATGACACCACATGACAAAATAAATGTACCTCTCTTATTCATAACTTACAATTAGTCAACTTTCTATACAGCTGGTGGCATCGAAGGACCTCCAAAATAGTCTTAACATGCTCGGTATGCTCCTCCTATGAATTTGAGTAGATCAGGATGCCATTGATTAATATGATGATGAACTGGTCTAAGGACTCATGGAAAATGGAGTTCATGATCCCCATGAGCGTGGATCGTGTGTTCATAACACCGAACAACATAACCACGAACTTGAAGTGTCCATACTTTCACTTAAAATTAGCCTTCAGGATATCACCTTACTTTACCCTTAATTGGTGATACCCATACTTCAAATCAATCTTAGAGAACCAACTTTATCCCCTTAGTTGGTCAAAAAGATCATTTATCCCTGGGAGAGGGTAATGGTTCTTGATCATTACCAGATTCAATCTCTGGTAGTCTATGAATAACCTCATACCACCATATCCCTTATTCGCAAACAAGAATGTATCACCCAACAACAACACAATAGGCCTAATAAATCCCTACTTCATCAGGTCATCAATCTAGATCCTCAACTCTCATAGCTCTGAAGGTTCCATCTGATAAGGGGCCATCAAAATCATAGAAGCACTGGGCTACAAGTCTATCCCAAACACAACATAATGTTGAGGGGGTAGAGTCAAAAAATCCCTCGGGAAGATATCCAAGAACACACCAAAAACACTAGGAACCTGCCTTATATCAGCATCCACTGATTCCACTAATATCTCGCCCAACAAGGATAGAAGAAACTCTATGCGCCGACTGCCCATATGATAACTCTATTTGCCAAAAAAAGACACACTCTGGCCATCCACATCTGAAAACATGACTCTAATTTGAAATTATTAGATAATATCATGTAAATAATACAACCATTCGATACTAAGGATTAGATCACATGGTTTCATATTTATCAAGAAGAGATCCCTATGGGAATGATGTGGCCCCATCATCAGTCTACATCCCCAGAACACATAAAACAAGCTGTTCTGACCCCTGACTAGTGTACTCAACACCAAGGATATGAGGTGTATCTCCATGTCTAGTCCCAAAGAATGGGATAGACCAGGTGATGAAACAAAGGAGTTCCAAGCTCATGAATCAAACAAAGTGCAAACTAGAGTATTGAATAAACTGATTGTACCTCAAACGATCAACAAACCTATTGGAAGTGCTACCTCTATAGTGTGTAAGTGAACATGACCAACTCCTCTACCCATCTGCTGATGATTTACCCCTTGAATAGGCTGGGGAAAAGTTCCCTAAGGAACACTTCGAGGTTGACCTCTACCTGCCCCATCTCGCCTCAGTGGAGCAGGAGCCTGTTGTCCCTATTGTTGAAATGACCCTACTAGAAATTACTAATGAGGCGGGTGCTGAACCTACCCACCCCACCATACTAATCTCAAAAGACTACTGAGAAATAACTCTATAGATTCCCATAGACTCCACAGGTAAAATAGTCCAGCCCCAGGACCACAGTATAGGCACAATGTTGAGTAGCTAGAAATAGAAAATGCTGAGGTTGCCTCCCCGCAGTCTGAACCTCGAAGGCCCTAGCGCCTGAGACCTACTGCTGATAACCATTACCTTCACATAACTAGGTTTAATCCCCTCTCACGATATACCTACTCATAAGTGCATCCTATCAACTACCTCCTCTCTCTTCTGGACCTCCAATTATGTCGGAAAAGTGAAGGGGTTAACCGCGTAATGGATATAAGGACAAAGTGCCTCCTCTAGACGTATCACACGAGACTCATCATTTGGAAAGAGATACTGAGAAAAACTAAGGAGATTCTGGAAAATGATCCCAAAATCCTACATTGACATACTCCCCTGATGTAGGGAGAGTAACTCCTGCCTCTTCTCAGCCTTCATGGCTAAAGAAAGGAATTATTCTCAGAACTCCTTCACAAAAACACCCCATAGAACATAACCTTACTTCCTTTACCCTAGGTAAAGCATCCACCACTGATGAACAAATTCCCATATCTATCTCACCACTAAGGGAACCAATTACTCTCTCAAATCCCAGATCTAGCTGTAGGTGATCATAATATCCCCAAGCCAGCTCTCTATCTTCATATCTGAAATGCTAACCTCATACTTCCCCAGAGTCTGTCATTGGAAATCACATAACATTTTCTACCACTGGCCATCCTCCTCCACTGGGTCAACCCTCCATAGATCAACCAGGTCAGCCTATTGATCTTATACTGCCTTCACTACACACGTATGATGACTGGGTGCCATGACTAAAAAAGGTAAACAAGGAACTCCTATGACTGAGTAGTATGTAATTTTATTTAAGATTCATTTTAACTCATTATTTATTTTAATTCCCTGAAACTTCTAATTCTAACAAAAACACATGTAATTATGATGTATATACCTTCCCTAGGGTCTTTATGCTACAAATGGTGTAGCATCACCTGGATGTTTGGTAGATTTAGAGTCCTTGCATCGGATCATGGGGGGGGGGGGTAAATCCCATGTCTTAGCCAGTATTCCCTAGCCTATGTCACACACCAAGATCACCTAACACTATTTCCCTACCATACCATGAAATACTCACTATGACTAACTCCAAAATCCATCCTATCTCTCAACCATCATCTCCGATACCATTCTATCATGACCCCCTACATCCAAAGATGCCCCTCCTGAGCTAGAAATGATAGAAGAGAGATAATGACCGCCAAGTCCCGCCTCCAGTAGGCCCTGGGGTGGCGACCAACACCAAGGGTATAAAATCTGACAAAATGGGAGGAATTTACCTTTTTATAGATACTAATATCACGAGATAAGATGTATCAACCAAAAAGTAACTCCAAGACATATATAAAAGAAATCAAAAATCCACCCCATATGCATGTTTAAAATATAACTGCTACAAATAAAATAAAACTCCAAAGTAAGTACCAAAAGAAGAAAGCTAAGAAGTAACATGAAATATGTCCCAAATTCTGATATATTAATGCCCAACATGGTCCCCATAATCCTCCTAAAAACCTAAAAGCAATTTTATAACATAGAGTGAGCATACAAGTATACTCAGTAGGAAAACCAAAGTATCTTGTGCACAATTGAGAGAAGCATACAAATGATCCCATGAGAAAACAGAAGAACCAACAACCCCTAACAAGGTATCCTAGACATCCCCACCTCACCAAGGCACACTCACCAAGTAACTCAATAAAATTAAAGTAATATAGTAAGCATGTCGATGATAGGGTAACCCGCACCACTTTCCCACTGATTAGAAGCTATCACAGCCTAGCGACAAATGTCCCGATGCTCCCACCTCTTCTGAAAGTACCACTTTACAACCCTCCCACACACACCTAGGCCTTATACCACATCCCATACCACCACACACACCTGGGCCTCATACCACATCACATCCCACCCGTATACTCGGGCCTCACAATTACATCTCGCTCACAGACACCTCGACCACATACCACATCACATCTCATACCGAAGACACCTAGGAAACACAACTATCCCACACACACATAGGTCTCACAAACCACTACCTACCTGAAGAATCTTAGGATATCACCACATGGGAGAGGGAGCAGGGAAGAGCGAGTGGACAACCATCTATCATCCCACTAGGATGTTTGGGAAAGACACCCTCCCCCATAAAGATGGGTGTGTTCGGCATATATTTCTCAACTAAGGTGGGATTCATATAAAAAATAAAAGAAAAAAATAAAGGTATGTATATATAGTATCAAAAACTCAAGACCAACCTATGGGATCTCTATAAAAAAAACCACCCTCTGATACTGCCAACTTTTCTTCTTCCTCTAAATGAATTTATTTAACACCAGCAACAGTAAATTTGGATGTGGATAAATGAAATCCATCCACAAAAAGACACTACTCAAACATACCCCAACCAACTCATTTAACCAACTACCATTATTTATTAAAGAAACCATTTATTCATTCCATCCTACCTAGGAAACTACCAACCATAACATGTAACAAGACCCAAAACATAAACCATACAGAGGAAAAAGAATCATAGTAAATAAACTCACTTCATAATTCCACTCTGTTTAACACCCATGCCAACCACTACTAATCATTATTCAAAGTCATTCCAACCCATCCTTACTCTCAATAATAAAAACTACAATATAAATCCAAAACCTGAAACACACCTCATAAAACATGAACATGTAGCCTCGCTGCTCCTACACTACTCATCCATTCCATAATCAGTCAATCTCTCAACCTAAGATTCTATTTCACCACCCATATCACCCCACATTACAACCGTTTTCTCAACCCCATCACCACACAACCACACATGAAAAAAAAGAAAAAACCCACACATAATAAACAACCACACAATACAAGGCAAGGTGTATTCATATTTATCAAATACCCGTTCTTTAATTCCACTTTGATAATTCGGGGGTTATCATAGAACAAGTTCGATCCGGGGGCATTCATTTATTTAATCAAATATACATAGTTAACCGATTATATATATATATATATATATATATATATATATTCGTTTAACACATGATAAAAAATAATTCATCACAAGTTATCCAGAGTGCACAAACAAGGGCTGCTAACAACCATGAATTTCTATAGGCATATAACCCATATAAATCAAAATATCAATAAATAGTAAAACAGAAGCATTCATAACTTTTCCCCAGCCCCTATTTATTTTTTAAAGATGATTCGATTATATTTATTAAACATGGATTAATCTACCTTCACATGAGAAACATTCATACACCCACCCCACATGATACAGAAATAAAAGGGATGAAGGGATCCCTACCTCAAGAAATAGATGACCATAACCTCTTCCTTGCACCAAACATGGGGTGTGCGAGGATCTAGAGAAACACGATCCAAGGGTGAAACACAGACGTGAGAGACCTTAGGGAAGAAAGGTTTTAGGATGCTTAGATATCAAGATAAAAGAGAATGAAATAATGAATGAAAGGTTTCTGACTTTAAAGGACTAGATCTGAGACTCAAAGGATATGAAACCGTTTTGAACTCCCTATTAATATTGGATCTTGACCATGAGTTTTGACTAAATTAAATCCTCATGAGAATTATCAAAATAAATATATATTTTACATCCTTTGAAACGGCTTCCAAAATACTTAAATATGGGGTTAAACTCATTTTATTTAAAAAATATTAAAGGGGTGAATCTGGAAAAAATTGAAAAGACTGGAATTTTGACTAACTATTGAAATAACTCACCATTGGGTGATTCATCAATGTAAGATACCAGTGGTGAGTCATAGTTTGGTGATTCACCATTGGATGAATCACCATTGGATGACTCATTAGTGTGAGTCACCGGTCTTGACTCACCGTCAAAAACCTACCATTCTCGACTCACTATTGGATGAGTTACCAATGCCTATCACCATTGCGAGTCACCAACATGAGTCACCGACGTGAGCCACAGTTAGTGAGTCACTGTTGCAAGTCACCATTCTGACTCACCGGTCTTGACTCACTATTATGACCTACTAGTAGATGACCCACCATCAGACGAGCTACTGTTCAAAAACTAGAAATTTGGAAAACTCCCGAAATGAGTCACCGTTAACTCCAAAACACCTCAAACACTGGATTTTGAAAAAGAAATGGACTGGGGAGGTATGATCCATTACATCAGATACCTCTCAAACTATTCTCATCCCTAAGAATAAAAAAATAATCCAGAAGAAAAATAGGGGTCCAAACAACCACCTTGTCAGATACCCCTCAAGGATCTTGCTATAATTGAAACACCGATACTGACATCAAGGTTAAACAACAAACCACCCTATGTTGTTCGAAGTCTGAAGTGAAACCTAAACATCCAAGAACACCTCCTCCAACACCTGTTACCCCAAATAACCAAAATAAACACCAAACAATCACCAAAATCCACTCTCCAGACATATGAATTAGGGAATTCCTTCCTCCATGTCAAGATACTATTCGCTCTTGGAGGCACTGACTTGCCCACATGGGTTTAATCACATATCAATTAATGTGTCTCAATTTGGAATCTTGTCTCCCCCTTTTCAATTTAAGGACTTTATCACACATCATGGAATAAGAAAACAACTCATCTCAAAACAAATAAGGTTTATGCTTTACCTTACAAAGGGAAACACGAAAAAGAAAAACTCAAAACAACTCTGGGTACTGGGAAAAAATCTATGATTATCACTACTAAGTACTCTCCTCCAGGACACCATGCCTCCATAACACATGAACCAATGGAATGTTCCATCCACACAACACCTTATCCCAATGATCCTAGATCTCTATTGGTCGTTCCAAAAATGTCACATCATCTTCAACATCCAACTCTCCCCAGTCAATGACATGAGAGTCACCGTGAGATACTGATGAAGCTGAGAGACAGGGAAGACATCGTGGACCTTATCAAACTGTGATGTAAGCACCAACTAGTATGCCACATTTCCAACTCATCACAACACCTTGAAAGGTCTGATGGACCTCGGAGAAAGCTTTCTTTCTTTTCCAAACCTCCACTACCCAGATCGAGGGAAAACCTTCAAGAACACATGGTCCCCACCCTCGAAATCCAAGGGACTCTTCTTGTGACTGAAATATGACTTCTTCCAATCCTATTCTTCTTTAATCCTATCATAGACAAGATGAACCTTCTTTGTTGTGCTCTGTACTACCTTAGGACCAAGAGTAGTTGTCTCCCTAACCTCTGTCTATCATAAAGGTGAATGACATAATATTCTTTACAAAGATTCAAATGTATCTATGAAAATGGAAGAGTGATATATATTATTATAATCAAACTATACAAAGGAAAAGTGGCACAACCAAGATCCACCAATTTTTATTATGCATGCTATCAAAATTTCCTCCAATGTATGAATGGTCCACTCTGTCTTCCCATCTATCTGAGGGTAGAAGGTAGTACTGAGGCGTAACTGAGTTCCAAAAGAATTATACAATACCCTCCAGACTCATGAGGTAAAACATGTATCCCGATCCAAAATGATGGATCTTAGAACTCCATGTATCTACACCACCTCATCCACACACCTCTTGGCCAAGGCATCCACCATGCCAGAATCCTTGATCAATAAGAAGTGAGTCGATTTCATCAGCTGATCCACCACTACCCAGATTGCATCACAAACTCCCTAAGACCGGGGCAATACGGTGATGAAATCAATCAAGATGTCTTCCCACTTCCTCTCAGGGTAATATAAGGGCCAAAACAAATCACTGGGTACACGGTGCTCATCCTTCACCTACTGGCATAATAAGCACTTTGCCACAAACTCTTCCACTACCTATTTCATCCTGGGCCACAAAAAATTATCTCTCAATCCATGGTGAATCTTGTAAACTCATGGGTGTACTACTAAAGGTGATATGAAAAAATCACGTAGAACTCCCTCGCACATCACTACTAGAAAAAATAGCCTTCCATGGAACAACATCTGATTTTGGCCATCCTTCGACCACCCCCCTGGAGCATCACCATGGTCAATGCGATCACACATCACCTATGCCTCTGAGTCTCCACACCAAGAATCCTGCACCTGCTATATTAGAGAATACTACACCGTTATATAAAATAAGAAACCTCTATCTCCATCCATTCCTGCATCTAAGTGCAAGGATACTAACTCTTCCATCACATTCCAAGAGTTCATCATTTATAAAACTACCTCCCTCCACAACTTCCTACTCAAAGAATCATCCAAGACCTTACCCTTTCCTTAGGTGTAAGAAATATCGAAGTTTTAGTCATAGAGAAACTCCACGCACCTCCATTTTTTCAGTTTCATATATCACTAGGAAAAGATATACCTCAATATCTTGTGGTTTGTGAAGAACAAAAAGCACTACCCAGTGAGGTAATTTCGCCAAAACATCTACACAGACATGAATGACACTAGATCCAGATCATGGGTGGCATAATTACGTTTGAGGGGATATAACTTGCTAGAACTATTAGAGATCAATCTCTACTATTTCATCAACACACATCCCAAACCCAGAAAAGAAGCATCATAAAACACCTCAAACATCACCCATTCCTTTGGAAATTGGAGCACAGACCAAATTCCCCTTCATATAGCTGAACGCTTCCTATAACTACTCACTCCACACCAAATCCTAGTCCATACTAGTCAAATCTATCAATAGGGCTGCAACTCAGGTGAAATCAGGTAAAAATATCCACTAATAGACCACTAGACTAAGAAAACTGTGAACCTCTACAAAATTATTAGGTGATACCCAAGAAAAAACTACCTCAAACTTTTATGGGTCCACTGCTACACCTTGTCATGAAACCATATCCCCAAGGAAATATACCTCTCTTTTCCAGAAATTTCACTTAGAAAACTTTTTATAGATCTTGTGTCGTCAAAGGAACTCCAAGACAATTCTGAAATTCTTAGTATGATCCTCCTCTAACTTCGAGTAGATCAGGATGTCATCGATGAATACAATGAAGAACAGGTCTAGGAACTCATAGAAAAATAAGTTCATGAGCCCCATGAACACAACTGGTGCATTCGCAACACCGAACAACATAACCACGAACTCAAAGTGTCCATACGTGCACCTGAAAGTAGTCTTCGAGATATCACCTTCCTTCACCATCAGCTGGTAATACCCAGACCATAGATTGATCTTATAGAAACAAATTTCTCCCCTCAGCTGGTTGAAAAGATTTTCTATCCTTGGGAGAGGATAATAGTTCTTAACCATTACCTAATTAAATCTCTGGTAGTCTATGCACAACCTCATACCACCATCTGGCTTCTTTGAAAACAATATTGGAGCACCCCACAACAACAAATTGGGCCTGATAAATCCATTCTTCAATAGGTCATAAATCTAGATCATCAAATCCCAAAACTATGAAGGTGTCATACGATAAGAGTCCATTAAAATCAGAGAAGTATCGGGTTGGAAGCCTATCCTGAACTCAACATCACACTGAGGGGGTGGACCCACAAACTTTTTAGAGAAGACATCCATGAACTTAACAACAATTCTGGGAACCTCCCCCTATCTCAGCATCCACTGATTCTACTAACAGCTTGGATAACAAAGAAAGAAGGGGCTCCATACGCTGACTGCCCATATGAAAACTCTACTCACCAATGAAAGCCACACGCTGGCCACCAAGTCTGAAAACACGACCACCCTTCAAAATAAGTTCATAACATCATGTATAGAATATAACTAGTTGATTCTAAGGATGATATTTTATGGTTTAATCTGTAGCAAAGAGAGATCCCCACATGATTGATGTGGCCCCATCATCAGTCTACATCCCTGACACACATCAAACAAGTTGGTTCGACCCCCGACTGCCGTACTCAACATGAGGGGCATGATAAGTCTCTATATGTCTATTCCCAGAGAATGGGCTAGAATGAGTGCAATAAAGGAGTGAAAAGATCTTAAATAAAACAAATCTCAATAAAGAGTACTAAACAAACTGATCGTACCTCGAACGATCTTCGGCCCTGCTAGAACTGCTGCCTTTGTGGTGTAAAACTGACCACACCCATATCATCTTCCCCTCTACCAATGACTAACTCATTTACCATACCCAGGACAAGATCCCTAAGGAAAAACATGAGGTCAGACTCTACCTTCCTTATCTCCCCTTAGTAGAGTAGGAGCCAACTATCCCTACTGCTGAAACGGACTAGCTAGAAAATATCACTGAGGAGGGCACTAAACCTATAGACCTACATCATAATGATCTTAAATGTCTGATGGGAACTAACTATAGAGATTCCTAGAGACTCCATAGATAAAAAACACTAGCCCTAGGCCCACATGATAGGCATGAGGACCAGAAGGTTGGAATAGAAACTGCTGAGGTTGCCTCTTCCCTGGTCTGAAATTCAAAGGCCCTGGCACCTAAGACCTCCTATTGATAACCTTTCCCTTCAAAGAACTAGGTTGACTCCCCTCTTGCATTAGACCTCCTCATGAGTGTATCCTCTCAACTAACTACTTCTTCTGTACCTCCAAGTATGTTATCAAGGTAAAGGGGGTAACCGTGTACTAGAGAGAAGGACAAAGTGCCTCCTCTAAATGCCTCACATAAGACTTTTTATCCAGAAAGAGATCCAAAGAAAAATGAAAGATATCCTTGAACTTGATCCCCAACTCTGGCACCGACATAATACCTTTCTGGAAGGAGAGTAACTCTTACCTCTTCTCAGCCTTCATGGTCAAAGAAAGAAATTATACTCATAAATCCTTCTCAAAATCAACCCACAGAATGTCATCCTTCTTCCTTTACCCTAGATGAAGCATCCACCCCTGACACATAGATCCATGTATATATCTCACCACCAAGGGAGCCCAGTACTCTGTCATATCCCAGATCAAGATAACGGTGATCACAAGATCCTCGAGTCAACTCTCCATATCTTTGTTCAAAACTATGCCCATGTACTTCCTTAGACTCTATTGTTGGAAAGTACATAACATTCTCTTCCACCAGTCATCCTCCTCTACTAGGTCAAACCTCCATCGATCAACTGGTTCGACCTGTGGAGCATCCCATTCATGGACTACATGCAGATGAAGAATGGGTGCCATGTCTGAAAAAGGTAAACAAGGAACCCATAAGCTCGATTAGTATATAATTTTATTTAAGATTCATTTTAATTCATTATTTTTTTAAATTTCTTGAAATTCCCAATTCAAAAAAAACACAAGTCATTATGATGCATGTACCTTTCCTAGGGTCTCTACTCTACAAACGGTGTAACCTCACTTGGCTGTTTGGTAGACTCAGAGTACTTGCATCAGATCATGGGGGGACCTAAAATCCCATGTCCTAGCCGGTATTCCCTGGCCTATGTCATGCACCAAGATCACCTGACACTATTTCCCTACTAACCCATGCAATACACACTATTCCTAACTCCAAACTCCATCCTACCTCTCAAACATCACATCTGATACTATTCTGTCATGACCCCCTCCAAAGATAGAAATTAACTAAGAGAGATAATGACCCCCAAGCCCTGCCTCTGGTAGGCCCCATGGTGGCGACCAGAACCAAGAGTATAGAATCTCAAAAAATGGGAGGCATTTCCCTTTATATAGAAACAATATCAGGAGATAAGATGTATCAACCAAAAAACAAATCCAATAAATATATAAAATAAATCCAAAATCCATCCCTTATGCATGTTTAAAATATAAATACTACAAATACAATAAAACTACAAAGTAAGTACCAAAAGAACAATGCTAAACAACGACACGGTATCTGTTCCAAATCCAAGCTAGAAATGCCTATCACGGTCCCTGTAATCCTCCTATAAACTTGAAAAAAGTTTTATAACATAGGGTGCACATACAAGTATACTCAGTAAGAAAACCAAAGTCTCTTGTGCACATTGGGAGAAGCATACTAATGCTCCCTGGAGAAAATAGAAGAACTAATAGAACCTAATAAGGTATACTAGCCATATCTACCTCACCAAGGAACTATCACCAATTAAATCAATTCATGTAAACTAATATAGTATGCACATCGATGATAGGGTACCCCACACCACTTTCCCATTGAGTAGCCACTCTCACACCCTAATGAAAAATGTCCTGGTGCTCCCACCTCTTCTGAATGTACCACATCACAACCTGACCGCACACACATGAGCCCCATACCACATCACATCCTTCCAGAATAGTCCTATGCATCATATCACATCACATCCCACCCGAACACACATGGGCCTCACAATTATGTCTCGCATGTAGGTACCTAGGTCACATACCACATCACATCTCATCCTGAAGACACCTGGGAACCACAACTTACCTGCACACACCTGGGCCTCACAAACCACTACCTCCCCAAAGAATCTTGGGTTATCACCACCTGGAAGAGGGATAAGGAAAGAGTGGGTGGCCATCTATCCATCCTCCCACCGAGATGTTTGGGAAATACACCCTTCCTAGTAATAATGGGGGTGTTCGGCACATAGTTCTCAATTAGGTGGGATGCATATAGAAAACACAAGAAACAATATAGGCATGTATATATAGTATTAAACACTATATCCCAATATGTGGGTTCTCTATCAAACAAACAACCACCCTATAATACTACCAATTTTTCTGCTTCCTCTAAATGCATTAATTTGACACTAGAAATAGTCACTTCAGAAGTTGATAATTGAAATCCATCTACAACAAGGAACTACTCAAATGTACCCCCAACCAACTCATTTAGCCAATTATCATTCTTTATTAAGGAAACCATTTATTCATTAAATCCCTACTCATAAAACTATAAACCAAACATGAAATAATCCCCACAACATAAACCATACAGAGGAAAAATAACCACAATAAAGAAACTCACTTCATAATTCTACTCCATTTCACACCCATACCAACTACTGCCAATCATTCATCAAAGCCATTCCACACTATCCTTCATATCAATAATAAAACCACCAACTTACAATAAAACACCAGAACAAACCTCATCACAAACCGAACATGTAGACCCATTTCTCAAACACTACCCATCCATTCTACAATTAGTCAATCTCTCAACCTGAGATTCCATTTCACCACCTGTATCACCCCACCTTACATCCATGCTCTCAACCCCAACACCAGAAAAAACACATGAAAAAATATCAAACAAAAACACACACAAAACACAACCACATAATACAAGTAAAGGCATATACATATTTATCAAACACTCATTTTTAATTCCACTTTGATAATTCAGGGGATATCACAAAAAAAGTTCGATCCTAGGGCATTCATTTATTTAACTGAATATATGTTGTTAATAAATTATATATATATATATATATCCATTAAAAGCATGATACAAAAAGACATCACAATTAAACCTAAGTGCACAAGAAAAGTCCACCAATGATTATTATTTTTAGTAGGCATATATCCCATATAAATCAAAATATAAATAAACAGTAAAAAAAGAAAGCATGCTTCACTTTCCCCCAGCCTCTATTTAGTTGTTCAAAGCTGATTAGATTATATTTATTAAACATGGATTCAAATTACTTCACATGGAAAACATTAATACACCCAACTTTCATGATATAGAAATAAGAGGGATAAAGTGATCCCTACATCAAGAAACAGATGACTAGTAGTTTCTCCTTGCATCAAATAGGGGGTGCACAATGCTCTAGAGAAACATGATTCAAGGGTGAAACACAGACATGAGGATACTTGGGGAAGAATGGTTCTGGGATTATCAAGTATCAAGATAAAAGATAAAGAAATAATGTAGGAAATGTGTTTTCATTTGAAGGACTAGATCCAAGACTCAAAGGATATGATATTGTTTTGAACTCCCCATTAAAAGTGGATATTGATAATGAATTTTGACTATCTTAAAGCCTCCTGAGTGTAAGTAAAATAAAGATATATTTTATATCCTTCTAAATGGCTTTAAAAACACTTAAATATGGTTTTAAACTCATTTAATGTAAAAAAACATTAAAGGGGAGAATCTGGAAAAACTTGAATTTTGAAAAATTATTGAAATGACTTGCCATTGGGTGAGTCATCGGTGTGAACTACCAGTGGTGAGTCACCTATTGGTTACCTATCGTTTGGTGAGTCACCATTCGGTGAGTAATTGTTGGATAACTCACCGTTGGAAAACTCACTGGTGTGAGTCACTGGTCCGGACTCACCATCAATGACCTACCGTTCATGACTCATTGTTAGATGACTCACTGGTGAGGGTCATCGATGTGAGTCACTAATGCGAGTCACCATCATCAAGTTGCAATTTCAAGTCACTGATGTGAGTCACCATTTTGAATCACCGGTTTTGACTCACTATTTCAACCTACCATTGGATGACCCACTGTCAGACGAGCTACCATTGGAAAATTGGAAATTTGGAAAACTCTAGAAATGAGTCACTATTACCTCCAGAACACCTCAAAAATTTGATTTTGACAAATTAATGGACTGGGGAGGTCCAAGACATTATAATTACCTTTCTAAGGAATAAAACACAAATTAGAGTCTAGGTTAGTGGTAATATATCATTGAGAAGGGGTGATAAATAAGTGATATGATTTTTATTTTACAAATACTATTTAGAAATTAAACTTTGTTATTGATTATAGTCTTAATGCAATCACTTAATAATTTCCTTTTCTTTTTCAAATACTACTTAAAAATATGCTTCAAAAATCTGAGTGGCATCTATATTTATGAATGAAATAGGATGAGTGGTATCTATATTTTTAAATGTTGTCATGTATAAGGAAAAAGGAGGGTATCTATATTTATATGATCATATTAACTTTTAAAGACCTCCTAGATACACAGAATCTCACTTCTTATATAATATATAGTGATAGTAACACCATATAAAGGGAATATCACTAACTTCATACAACCCATAGGATATCCATCATGACCATACTCCCGCAACCTTGGTCTCAAAGTAAGCTAAGTGCTACTAAAAATCAATCATTAGACTAAATTACCTTTCCTTTTCATAGAGTAATTGAAGGATTTTTTTGAATGTCGAAAGTGAAATGACTATCTCAGTATGAGTGCGTGTAAGAACATACAACCGAGCCTTATCATGGTCACACTAATAAAATATCCTCTTATAGGTATTGGAATGTTGCTACTTCTTTTTTCAACATCAAAAGACAAACTAAAAAATGTATTCCATTGTTTTTCTAACTCCCTAGTCTGGGAACATTAAGATTTAAGAAGACAACTGTCAACCTCATCATATTCATCTCTTAAATAGTAAATATATTATTTTATTTTCTGAGGATCATCCCCTTCTCTTCTAGACATGTACCTATGTTGATTCAACTACCTTGAGAAATAGTTATCCCATACTATGTATCGATGATCATTGTGCATGAATTCAGAGGATAACACCTCTCACTAGTGGAGTAATTATCTTCTTAAATTCAAATACTCATTTCCTTCAAAGCATGATGAAATTATTTTAAACATTCAAATTTTGGGTTCCCCTTATTTGAATGGACCCTTTTGTATATTTTTTTAAATATTAATATTACCGAATCAAATTGGATGGATATTAATCGAAAGTAGATGGATTCCAATTATATAACAAAAGTGTATAAAGATGGGCTGAATGAGTTCATCATGTTTGAAAAAGATCATACATATAAACCTTCTAAAGTCATTTTTCTATGTTTACACTTTTATAATTCAAGACTAACTAGTGTGTAGGAGTTAGAAGAACACGTGATCTTTTAAAGAATAGAAAGAAGTTATAAATGTTGAAATAGACATGGGAAAAAATGAATGTAGCTAGTGATTGGGATAACACTTCATTCTAGGGATTATCTGATATGATTAAAAGTGTGAAAAATGAAAATACCATATGAAGGTTGTGATTACATGTGTGAGTGATGATTAATATTATATTGAGGAAATGACAATGAAAGTTTAAGATGAACTTTTTGATTGTCCAAAATTGTTTGTGAATTTAAATAGTTGTGAAAAGATGCCATTGTATACTGGTGGTACTAAATATATAACATTTTCATCCATACTGAATCTATATAATTTAAAATCTAGAAACTGATGGAGCAACACCCATTTTACTATACTATTTTCTCCCTTGAATGATACATTCTCAGAAGATAATGATCATCCTATATGAACATATAATTATAAATGAATGCTAAATTAAATGGGTATGATATCTTAAATAAAAAATGCCTTTCTAAACGAATATATACTATTTTATCAAGGAATAAAAATCACTTAAAGAATGCCCTAAGTGTGGTGCTTCTCGATACAAAAAAGGTGAATCAGGTCCTATGAAATTTTTGTGATACATTCCAATCATTCCAAGGTTTAGGAGCCTATATGGACGTGAGGAGATAATACGAAAATTTACATAGAATCATGACACAAGAAATAAATATGGGAATTTTTTTCACCCAAAAAACTCTCCTCAATGTAAGAGAATTGATCATGAGTATCCTGAATTTAGAAATGAGCTAAGAAACCCTCGTCTTATGTTATCTATAGATGGAGTGAATCCTTTTGGATTTTAATACAGTACTCACAGTTCATGGAAAATTATGTTGGAATATTATAAATTTACACTATGGTTATGCATTAAATGGAAATACATTAGTTTATTTATGATTATATCAGGACAAAAACAATTAGGTAATGGTATTGATTTTTATTGAGATCTATGGATCAAATATTTAAAATTACTATAGTATTCAAGTTTTATGTTTTATAATTCTTAAAAAATAATGATTACATGTTGAGTGTTATATTTTATGGGATGATAAATGAATTTCCTAATTTTGTAAATTTTTTAAGATATAGTATAAAGTAACTCAAGAGTGTCCCATTTGTGGAATAGGTATATAATAAATTAAGTTGAAACATTCATTAAAGACTATGTTTTTAGGATATCATATATTTATTCCCTGGAGACATAATTAATGATATTGGATGACATCATTCGATGTGAGTTAAAAAAATATAAAACACCATCTCCACTAATACGTAATCTACTGTTGAGAATATAAAATATATGGACACTTATTTTAGTAAACCATTTTTGAAAAACCTTATGAAAATAAATTGGAAAAAGAGATAAGTTTTTTTTGAATTACCAAAATTGAATTGTTTATATGTTAGATTTTTTTTTAATGTTATTCATGTTAAAATTATGTATGTGATAGATTCATTGTTACATTAATAAATGGACCTAAAAAAGGATAGAATTAGGATAGTTTAGACATGATTGATATGAGATTATGGAAAGATTTGGCACCTGTTAAAGGTGAAAAACAAAATTTTCTTCCTCCTTCTACTTACACTCTTTCCAGGAAGGAGAGATATCAAATTTTCAACTTCTTGAATGATGTAATGTTTCTATAGTGGTATTCATAGAATATAAAGAATATCATGTCAATGTATGATTTAAATTTAAGGGTCTGAAATCACATGAATATCATGTTTTTCTATAGGATCTAATTCTTATATCTTTATATTGATTTTTTCCCAAGAATGTTCTTTATACATTAACCAAAATTTGTTTCTTCTAAAATTATATATGTGGAAATGTTTTAGACCTAGAAAAATTTTTAACTATGGAAAAGGATATTGCAATCATATTATGTTAATTGGAAATGTTCTTCCCACCATAATTCTTTGTTATGATTGTTCACTTGATGGTTCACCTAATAAGAGAGATTTGACTATATGGTATTATAAATTATAAATGGATGCATCCCATTGAATGATATATAAATAATTTTAAACGCATTATAAAATATTTAAGTTTTCCTAATGGTTGTATTATATAGTGATATATTGTTGATGAAGCCATTGAATTATCTATCGAATCCCTATATGGTGTAGAAATAATTAGTCTACCAAAATATTGTCAGATTGGGAAGCTTGTTGGGGAAAGAATTTTTGGAATATATTTTGTCACATTAACTATTATAGATTGGGATCAGGCCCAACATTACATTTTTTATAATATTTTATAGGTTTCCCCATATGTTTAAATCCACAAATAAATTATTGGTAATTTGAATCCATTAGGGGATGAAAATGGATATCAAATACAAATAATCAATAGTTTATAGGATGGTTTTGAGAAGAAATTTTTAAGGATTTATATAAAAATCTATATTAAATTTTAGAACATCTTTGATGGATAGGCAGAGGACCAAGTGTGAATTTATTATGTTATAATGGTTATGTAATTAATGGTTATAAATTCTATAAAAAAACATGATGAATGAATTACTGAGTAAAATAGTGGAGTTACAATTGTGGATGAAACAATGAATATATCTGGTACTAAGTACATAAATTCAATTTATTTGAATATTTCATACTTTGGTATCATCAAGGAAATGTGGGAATTTGGTTATATAGCATTCAAAGTGCCAATTTTTCAATTCAAGTGGGTTGATAATAGGAGTTCTATTAAAATATATAAATTGAGATTCATGAAAGTGAATTTCAGTAAGAAAGGTTAAAAAGAAGAACTATTTATAATGGTATCACAAGTAATATAAGTATTTTAGGTTCTAGTTACTATAAATAAAAAGTGGTCAATTGTTCTATTAGATACCAAAACCACTGAAGGGTCATATGAATATTCAAATGAAGATAACCCTTTCATTAGGATGCCACGATAATTTATTACTGGTTCCAATGTAGACATGGTCTTATATGTCTGAGGAGACCACAATGAAGGGATTTGTATACTTGATAGAGGGGTCAAATCCATTCAAACTTTAAAAGAAGTGAGTTTAATAATTAGGTCATATTTTTTTTGTAATATACATTTCATAACCTCATATTATTACCGGTTCACTACATTATTTACATAATCTAAATTAATTATTCAATAATTTCTATATATAATGACTTATGCACATGATGATGCTCCTAATACTTAGGAACAATAGGTTTCTAAACCTGTTGGTTCACTCAATGCAGAGGAATAACTACCTTCTACTCATGCAGCTAGCACCAATCTATAAGAATAACATATTGAAAATGTTGAAACTGAGGAAATTGTATATGGTGAAAAACTGGTGTCCTAGAAAAAATAGAGCATTGTTGTGTGATGGTGATAAAAAAATTATTAATGTGAGAAAAAAGAATCAAATTTGTGTTGGATAGAATGCACATTGTTAGGATGTTAACCCCTAAAATCCATGTTTGGTAGTTTCATTGGGTTCACCACTCAACAACACATGCTGATTGATATAGATTCATGAAAAATTTTTGTTCTCATGCTCAAGCCACTAATTTGGGAAGATATTATGTTTAAATTATGAAATAATTTCATTATTTTACTCAAAATAATAATAATGAAACATCGAATTACTCTACATTATCCCTTGTAGAGTGAATTTATAGTAGATGACTCATGAATGAAATTTGTATTAATGATTGATACAATGTATCACAAAGGCTCTCACATAATTCTTACAAAGTTTCATCTCAAATATACTGAAGGTAAAATAAATCTACACCCATTGTAGATGTATGCACATATGATAAGCCTAGAAGCATGTGATGTTTTTACTAGATGTCGTTAGGAGACATCTTTACAAGTACATTGTGGATGGTAATATATTGTTTGATAATACATACATTAATAACATTGATTATTTTTTTTAATTTATGAAACAATAAATGAGTGTTGAAAATAAGTAATAGGGAGTAAAACCAACACACCCCTATAGTAAAGTGAGGATGTGGTATGCTTTACTGAAAAAAATTGGTATGTAATTTAAATCTACCATAATACTTTTATGTGACATGAAAAAACAATATAATTATGTTCCTATATTTATATGTAGATTTTATGAATCCAAATCCAAAGCAAGTTCCATCCCACATTATGTTCTATGGAAGGAGGAACATGTAAATAATTATGGGACACTAATAGATGAAAATAAATAAAAAGTATGGGAAGTATGTGTAAGTATGACATAATAATTTTTTTCTTTAAATAAATATTAAATAAAAATGGTTACTTATTTTCATATATATTTTTATCTAACTTAGAAATAATAATAGTCATAAGTTATACCAGATGAACAACTATTATTAGTGGACTTGAAGTTTCCAGAACAGTATTGACACATCAGAGGTGTGGGTTTTGGGGTGACACCACAAACATATTTTGAGAAAATAAATTAATAGGAGGATAAAAATAAAAAATATGGAAGAGTTGAAATCATTATTGGAAACCCTTGAAGAAAAATATAATTATTAGTTAGAGTTATTTTAAAATGTTATGGGATGAAAGCATAGAGATTAAAAAACTCTAGAACTCCATTGTGCGACGTTCCCACCCACCCCACCGGATTTGAGGTGATCCATTCCCCTTAAATAGATATCTTAGATGAGGTAATAAATATTCTCATTAATGTTTTTATGTGAAATGTTAAATAGGCATGCAGTGGAACATTATATATATATATATATATATATTCTATAGGGTGAAAATGATTCTGATTTATATCTATCAACACCCACCCATCACCTTGTTGTGAGGCCTACTTTTTTTAATATCCATGAAGATAGTCTGCATAATAAAAACAATTCTAATAGGTCCTATGAGAGTAGGGATTAACATATCTCATGAGCTGATTGATGAGCTACCTATTCCACTTGATGAAACATATATTCATATGGTCGATCAAGCTATTGGATTATATTTATAATAGTCAATAGATCTTGGTAAAAAATATGTCAATAAGGAGGTATTAAATTCCAATTTATTTTTCATGATTTTTTTTTAATAATTAATGAAAAAAGGTATTAATCGATGAATGTTATTATAGATAGAAAAAGGAAAGGGTTGAAATGAAAGGTCAAATCAAAAATAACAAAAGGATCAACCAACCAATCAAAAGGATATTAACAAAGAACCCTTACCACACTCATTAAATATTTTTATTTACTAACATTGAAGGATTATATAGATACAAGGTTACAAAGTGGTAGTAATAGAATAGTTGATTTTTAAGAAAAAATATATGGGGAATCCATTAGAGACTATATCCATATTGATAATGTAAATGAAATCCTCAAGTATTATTTGATAGGAGTCTCAGTAGTAAATGTAAACATGAGGTGTATTTTTAGGATTTGTTTTTCTAATATCTCATATACTATGCTAATTATGACTAAATACAATTCATATTTTTTGCAGGAGTCTATATCAATATTATTTTAATGAAAATTCCCATGAACATAAATAATGAATCATTAGTACTCAAATCACTTATACACAACTAACCTCATTTCATTTAGCCCAAATCGATAAAATATTTGAAAAACTGGCCATATTGTTTGAAAGAATAATTGAGGATGAAAGACTATTAATATTACCATTGATATAGGGGTAAATATCTACAACTTATTCATATAGAAAATATTTTCATTCATTTAATTACTTATTCATTTTTTAGGAAACATCAGTTACTCATTTAAACCAATTTTGATACTCTAAAGTCTTATTTTATATATTCACTGGATGGATACCAAAAAACCCGACCAAACATGATGAATTTTGTCAATTTATAATACACTACATGAAATTTTTTAGAAATAAACTTCAAGTAAAATATTTTATATTATTTTTTAAGAAAGATATGGTTATAATAGGGTGATGTTTAAATATCATCAAAATCATAGTATGAGGATTGTGCATGCATACAAGGAGTCTATCAACTTCTAAAAGAGGATCAATATTAGGGTATATTCACTAATATTAATCTATAAAAACATATATCAAAACAAATTACTTATTTTTTTCAATGTTTCTATAGTGTATGAAATAATGAAATAGAAAATATTGTGGTTATTATTTTTGAAAATTTGTAAAATATGTCATATACCATCAATAGACTCGCATTCCCGAAGAGATATTTCAAATATAATTACAATTTAATTAAAAATATTTATTAATCATTTGTGTATTTATATTTTTCCAGTATAAAAAAGTCTATCAAAATTCCTCATATTCACAAGATAAATTATATTCTTTTTATAAATGACTAGATAACTTACTTGGTGTCAGAATGTACACATATATCATGAAGATGTGACTTTCTAATAATTATTTAGCTAATTTTCACAAAATTTTATCTAATTTTTTTAATTAATTTCCTTATAATTTTTATATAATACTTATTTTGTTTATTTTCATAGAGATCATGAAGAAATGAATTCATCAATAAGGATGATCTACTCATGTACCCTGATCATCCACTCAACATTGATGATGCACTCATAATGACACAATTTTATTTGTATTCCCCAATGTATTCAGAATTTTGGGATATTAAATAGAAATATTGTTAGATAACCCCAAATTTTTAATGAACTATAGGATAAAAAGACAGAGTGGAATCAACCTTACCTCAATATGATACACGGTGAACCCGACATGACTCAAATTAGGCAGTTTCAATTTAAAATTTAAATTTTCTTAATGTATTGTTTTATATTTATTTTTAATTTATTTATTTATACTATTATTAACATAAGAGTTGTTTTTTATATAGGTGGATTATTATTCTCAATTTGGGTTGGTTTGATCTAAGTTACTCATTTTCATGAGAGATTGGACCTCGATGCTACAACTAAGATAATGGAAACAATGAAATGGGTCAATCAGTTTTACCTTAATCTTATTCACAATGTGCTCTATATGACTTAAAATTTATGTTTTTACTTTATAATTTTCATTTTAGTTAAAAACACACATCAAACACTAAAAACTGATAAAACACATTTAGATTATTTTTATACTTTAGGAAAATGATCCATAATTCATTTATGATGTGTAAGAATTAAACACACCTTAATTTGACACATAATGTGACCATTATGACTCCAAATGTTTATTTTTATTTAAAATTAAAAAATTAGTAAAACAGATAAGTGAAATACACAAAATATATAAAACACATTCATATTATCTTTATACTTTAGAAAAGCTACCCATAATACATTTTTATTATATATCAATTATCCGCGACTCAATCTGATAATTGGTGTCCTTACTATCACTCAAAATGGCTGTTATCAGTATAAAATTGATATTTTAGGTCAAAAAATATGTAATTAATTGAAAACCAATAAAATATACTTATTTTTTTTTAAAAATTTCTTAAAAATATTCACAAGTCATTTGGTGATGTGTAAGAATCAGTCTCACATAAAACCGACACACGATGTGACCTGTAAGTACATGTTTCCAATTTAAAATGACATCTTAGTCATAAAGACAAGTGACATACTCAAAAATAAGTAAATAAATTCATATTATTTTGATTAATAGAAAAATTATTCATAAGTCATTTTTATGTGCATGATTCAACCACACCTCAATCCGATGCATCGTGTGACCGATATGACTCCAAGTGTATCTTTTTTATTTAAAAGTCACATTAATATTAGTAAAAAAAGTCTAGTGACATAATCAAAATCAAGAAAAAACAATCATATTGTTTTTATAATTTAGTAAAACAATCCATATATCATTTATGATGTGTAGGAATCAGCCACACCTCAATCTAATACACGGTGTGTCAAATATGATTCCAAGTGTTCATTATTATTTTAAAATTGGAATTTTAGTCAAAACATGTGTCAGTAAATGAAAAATAATAAAACATGATATAATTGTCTTGATAATTTGTTAAAACGATTCATATGTAATTTGTGATGTTTAGAATTTAGTCTCACATAATACCGACACATGATGTGACTGATATGACTCCAAGTGCGTGTTTTCAGTTTAAAATTTCATTTTAGAAAAAAATGTTACATAATCATAACTTATAAATAACATTATAATTATTTTGATACTTTATTAAAATAATTCATAACTCATTTTTGACATGTTGGAAGTACCCACACCTCAATCTGACGCCTGATGTGACCGGTATGACTCCAAGTGTGTCATTTTAATTAAAACTGACATTTCAGTAAACAACATAAGTGACATACTCAAAATGAAGAGAAATATTTTATATTGTTTTGATACTTTAGTAAAATGATCCATAAGTCATTTTTGATGTGTATGATTCAATCAAACCTCAAACCGAAACACGGTGTACTCGGTATGGCTCAATGTGGTTGTTATCAGTTTAGAATTGACATTTTAGCTCAAAACATGTGTCACTTGTTGAAAACTGAGAAAGGGTGCTCATATTGTATTAATAATTTAGGAAAATAATTATTAAGTAATTTTTTACATGTATGAACTAGTATCATGTCAAACTAACACATGATGTGATCGGTATCAGTCATAATTTTCTTTTCCAGTTTAAAATCACATTTTAGTAAAAAACATAAGTGACATACTCAAAACCAAGTAAATGAATTTATATTATTTTGATAATTTATAAAAATGATCAAAAATTAATTTTTGGTGTGTATTAATCATACACAACTCAATAGAACACATATTGTGATCCATATGACTCAAAATTTGCCTTTTTATTTAAAATTGACATTAATTTTAGTAAAAAGGACAATTGACATACTCAACAACAATAAAATGAATTCAAAATATATTGATACTTTAGGAAAATGATCCATAAGTCATTTATGACCTATAGGGATCATAAACACATCAATCTAATAAACTATGTGCTTTGTATGACTCAAAGTGTTGGCTATCAGTTTAAAATTGACATTTTTGTTGAAAATGCATGTCACTCACTAAAAATCTAGAAAACACACTCTGATTTACTTAATAATTTATTATAACATTTTCTAATTAATTTTTAATGTGTAGGAATAAATATAACATCAAACTAACCCACAATGTGATCAGTATGACTCAAATTGCATGTTTTTAGTTTAAAATTACATTTTAATAAAAAAACACGTGAGATAGTCAAAACCTAGAAAATGTATTCATATTGTTTTTATACTTTTTAAAAATGATACAAAAGTAATTTATGATTTGTAGGAATCAAACACACCTACATCTGATGCATGGTAGGATTAGTATGACTCTAAGTGTGTTTTTATTTAAAATTGATATTTTAGTAAAAAAGGAAGTGACATACTCAAAATCGAGAAAACAGATTTGGATTATTTTGATAATTTAGTAAAATGATCCAAAAACCATTTGTGATGTGTAGAAATCAATCGTACCTCAATTCAATATAGAGTGTTCTCGATATGATTCAAAGTGTCCATTATCAGTCTAAAATTGACTGTTTAGTTCAAAAAATGTTTCACTCACTAAAAATTGAGAAAATGTGCTTTGATTATGTTGATACATTAGGAAAAAACTTCATAAGTCAATTCTGATCTATATGAATAAGTCTCATGTCAAAATGATACATGATGTGATCGGTATGACTCAAAGTGTGTGTTTTCAATTTAAAATGACATTTAAAAAAAAATACAAGTGACATACTCAATACCAAGAAAAAATATTCATATTTTTTCAATACTTTAAAAAAATGATCCATAATTAATTTTTATGTGTATGAATCAACCCCACCTCAATCATACGCACGGTGTGACAGGTATGACTCTAGGTGTTTCCTCTTATTTAAAATTGACATTTTATTATTTTATTATTTAAAATTTATGTTTAATTAATTTATTTATAATATTACTAACATAAGAATTGTTTTCTTATACTAATGGATTATTTTTATAGGGTTTGAGTTGTTTTTTCATAAACTAATACCATGATCTGGCTTTTTTGAGAGGGGGTTGCGGGTGATAAAGACAATGAAACATTGATATTTTTAGTTTTTTGTGATAATAATTGAAAATGTAATTATACAAAACAATATTTAAAATGTATATAATATTGTTCTTTTTATTTGTGATGTAAATTTTATTTCAGTTAAATCATTAATTTTCATACAAGTGTATTTTTATATAGGTTTATTTGATGTAGTGTGTAATAATTTCAACAGCACACTACAACAGTAGGAAATTTATTAGTGTTATTTCTAGTGCTAATAAATGACACCCTTTATTAGAACTAAAAAAAGTGATGATAAAGGATTCCCTTTATCAGTACTAGAAACAAAACTGATAAAGGGGCCCCCTTTTAATGGTGATTAGGACAACAATTCTTTCTTAGCACTGTTAAATACCATTTTGCACACTATTAAAGGGCATATCTATGCTAGTTAAACTATAGAAAGTTTTGTCTTACTATAGTTACACATGAAAGGAGACTGTAGAAGCATGTAATTATCATAATCACTATAGAAAGGTTGAATTTTGACATAGACAAAGAACTATAGTTCAACAGACATCCAATGAACAGTCACTATAGTATAGTTGGCTTACTGTGCGAATGGTGGCACTATTTTAATGTCTTCTTTATGAGCCCATTCAAGTTTATTTTTGTGTTTTTGAAACATATAATTTTCTATTTAATTCTTTTTCCAAACACAATTATATTTTCACCTCACCATAGATGTAGAGATCATTTCCCAAAACACATAAATATCTAGGTTGCATGATTTTATTGTCATTCATTGGTTCTTCCCTTTTACTCTTATTTTATGAATCATTTATCATTTGTTTCTCTATAAATTTACATAAAAAATCAACATGAAAAATATTTTAAAACGTGAGGTGGGAAAATGGAAAATTAATTGGTTTTAAAAACATTTGAGGAAACCCATTAGTTTTTAAAATATATGAAAAATCCTTTCTAAATAGACCCATCATGATAAAAAGAAATATTAATTTCAATATAACATTTTTTAAAATACATTCTGATAAATTTTAAAAAAAACTTCAAAAATAAATACAATGATGTTCAAAAAACACTTCACAAGATTATAAAATAAAAACAACATGCAACTTGTTACATCGAACACTACATAGGGCATACTTTTCACATGGTGGAAAAATTCCCTTAAGGATTGGTTACAATCCTCATTCATTATCTATTTATAATGACTGAGTTCCAATTATATTAAAATAATTTTATATCTTGCCCATTTTTCTATTGGCTTTTTCCTTAAAATCCATATTTTTTCATATCACTATCCATTGAAATATTTACAGAAAATACTTATGTGTATATACATATATATATATATACATGCTTAAAAATTTTAGGTAACTAAAACATATTTTAGACATGAGTAATTTTATTCAAACATAAATAGAACATTGATCCAAAAAAACTAATGCATGGCCATACAATACTTTAAGACATGAAAGTAGGATTTTTATTAAATAAATGTTAAGAGTAACTAAAAACCAAGATCCTTATGGAGAACGTAAGAAATGAAGAATCATAGCATCAACTCGTATAATGCTTACACATTCAAGTGTAAGTAATCCTATATAGGTAAATAAGGAAAGAGGCTCATTTAGAATAGTCCTATAAGCAATAAAATCTTCAAATTATTACCTTCACTCCATGTGTGACTTACCTGCACCTATTTATTCAAGAGTTAAGTTATGATTTGGATGATATAACTGATGCTCCAATGGATATCCACATGATTTAGAAGTGAATTGTATATGATTAAAGAATCCATATCTACTACTTCTAACTTTATCTTCTTATTAAGATAGATCCCAATGCTAGTGAGAAAATCCATAGATTCCACCATAATAGAATTTCCCTAACCATAATCGGTGGAGAATGAAAATACCACTAAGCCTCTTCCATTGCGCACTACACCACCACCCAAAACAAAAACATTTGAACAAAAACCATCAATGTTTAATTTCAAAATAGCATGAGGTAGGTTCCATTTCACCCACTTTACTTGGGAGGAGGATCACTAAATAAGGGAAGGGAGGTATCTATCAAAACAAAATTTTCTTATC
Source organism: Viscum album (assembly GCA_963277665.1). NCBI lineage: Eukaryota > Viridiplantae > Streptophyta > Magnoliopsida > Santalales > Viscaceae > Viscum > Viscum album. Next base: position 600,582,843 of record OY728136.1, on the reverse strand, counting down.
GATGAAACTTCCTTCCAGTTATTTAGGAGTAAACTGTGATCAACAGCTATATTTCACGACCTTGTAAATAGAGAAGTCCATGAAATCTGAATTCCTTCATTTCAATAACCATTACTTTCCATCCATATGGTATAAGAACCCACTGAAAAAATCATTGAACGAGCCCTAATTTTATGTTCATTGTTCCTCATACCTACAAACCAGCTGTGAAAGAAATCATCACCTACTCCACTATAACCACCAAAACTGAAGAGATCCCCAAGACACCTCCAGATAGTGGTCACCCATTACCCATGAAAAAAGAGATGATGAGTCAATTATTCACAAGGCTATGAGATTCAGGTATATTTTGATTTGATATAAATACCCTTCCATTGGATTTATTTGTCTATGAGAATGATATGATTTCTGATTCACCAAACCAGGAAGCATAATTTAGCAGGGATATCCAGACACTAAAGAACCCCCATTCATCACTCATTACCACACCATGACTCAAGACACACTGAGATTTAGTAGTGAAAATAGTTGATAAAGATTTTTGTGGAAATAATTTTATCCTCATCATGATTTAACATTATATTTTCAAATATGTTTCACTAATGTGGGTTCAAAACATATTGCATAAAATTGGATTCTTCCTAGCCTCCCTGAAAGAGATGTAAGGCATGGGGCATCATGGGAACCTCAAGGTTGAAGATACCCAATAATAACTACATAAGACTATGTTTCTATGAACAAAAATATAATATGAACACTGTTGAATCTCCCTAGCATGCCCTTGAAGCCTTTTCCATTGTCCCATCATGCGGTCATTTGAAAATCCCAAAACTGACTTGTACTTCTGAGACATGAATTTTTCCCAAAAATAACGGCCATTAAGATAATACCATGCAAGTAGTTATTGTATAAATTTCATGGAAACATGCACATTCCTCAAATTAATTACCCCTGCTTCAGTCTCTTTGGATAAATTTTTATAGGAAGCCCATTGACACTGTCCATCATCATTAACATCCCTAAAAAACTTCATCGAAAATTTCTCTATTATTCTAATCACTATCATGGGTATACAGTGGGGGGGGGGGTAAATGTTCCTAGAAATAGAATAAATAACAAAAATAATTAACATAATATGTCACACAAACTAGAGAAAACTATTTTTGCAGTTGTTGATTCGACCAGAAATTCTCTCTAGAATCCATTCAAAATGATGGATATGAACCTGACCTAGGGAAATAGAAGAACCCAAATAAGCCATAGAGAACTAGTTCCATGATATACCAAGATAATTATAAATCTTCTAAATTCTCCTTTATTAATAACACCCTTAAATGAAAACTTTTCTTTATTGTGTTTATTGATAATCTGCCCACTCCATTTTCTATACTCCTTAGGGACCTTGATGAGATTCTGAATAGACCTGCTATCCCATTAAAAAAAATAAAAATATCATCACCAAAAAGTAAATGAGATACACTAGGAATTTTTGATTTTCAATGATAGGGAAGAATAGATCCATTTCCAATACTCCTCTTAATTCATCTACTAAGAACATCCTGTGCAAGAATGAAGATGCTTATAGAAATAGGGTATCCCTATTTTAAACAATGGAAAACATTAAAAATATACATTTCTTACCCATAAGAGAAATATACAACTAGGTTGAACTATAACACCTAAAAGGTATATAAATAACCAACTCAGAAAAACACAACATGGAAATCACCTTGATAATGAAGCTCCATTCCATCCAGTCATATGCTTTGTCTATATCTAATTTGAGAGCAATTTTGGATCCTATTATTTTTAAATTAATGTCACCAATCATCTATTGTTCCATGCCTAAATCTGATTGAATAGACTTGACTTGAACAAATACATGCTGCTCCTCTAAAACCAACTTGTGCAAGTGAAGGGATAACCTCCTGTTAATAACACTATCCGGCACCTTGTATGAGAAATTTCACATACTTATTGGCAAAAAATGGCTGATAGAGGTAGAATCCTTGACCTTTGTAATAATAACCATAGTAGTAGTGAAAGACACCCTTGGAAGACAACCCCCTCTAAATAAATATTGTATAATGTCAACCAAATACAACTTAATTACGCTCTAGGATTCCATATAAAACTAAAAAGGAAAACATTCCAAGCCTGGAGCACTCTTGGGATTGAGATATTTGACCACATCCCAAATTTCCTCCCCGCCCGACATGTTGCTCATAGAAAAACTCAACAACTCTAAAACCACCCTCGGTATTTTGTTAAAGAGCACAAAAACTTCAGTTGGATAATATTCTTACATTTTGGGATTGATATCACCATGAATATGTTCAAAATGAGTTTTGACTATTCCATTAAACTTATTCAGATCATTAATGAAAGTACCATCCTCCATCCGAAGATTATGAGTAAAGGGTATCCTCTTCTCTCTAATTCAATCATGAAAAAAATCCTATATTACAAGAACCCTCTTTGAGCCACAAAGCCTTATAGAATTCTTGATCCATCCTCTCCTCCTTGAGAATTAGATCTAAAAACCCACTCTTCTTATTAATGAGATCATTAAAAATATCTTTATCCCATACCTCCTCAAGATTGGTCTCAGCAATCTTGATCTCTAATTTTAAGGAATATAAAACCTCAAATAATGATTTCCTTTTCACACTCCAAGAAATAATATCATCTTTAAGACACCTAATATTATTTTGGAAACCAACCATGATGATTCCTGTATTTGTTTACTCTAGGACCTTCTAATTAGACCACTGAAATAAGGATTCGAAATCCACCTGCTAGAGAAAAATAACTCCTTGTACTCACTTCATCTAGACTCCAGAACAATGATAATAGGATAACGATAAGACAATGATCTTACCATATTTCAAACCTTCACTCTAGGAAATGAAGACACCAATTAAATATTAGACAAACCCCGATCAAGTCTACACCAAGTTCACTGACTCCCTATCTGATTATTATACCACGTAAATTTTCCCTAATAATAACCCAAATACAGCAGACCCTTTCTAGTAGTAAATTAAATAAAATCATTCCTACTCTTCCATGAGCTAGGAACACCACCCATTTTCTTTTAAGGGTCCATGATCATATTAAACCCACCGCCCCCACAAACCACGCCTCTTCTCCTAGAATGAAATCACCAAGATCCCTCCATAAAGCTTCCCTAGGAACCACATCACATTTACAATAATCAAAAGAAAAAAAGAAATTTTGAGTACCAATACTAATCCTCATAAAGATATGCTGCATAAAAACTGAAATCTTCTCTACCTGAGAAGAAATTATTCCAAAAAATACAAATGTGATCATTAATCAGATCTCTATTCATGTAACCAGGCACACAAAGTCTTTTCCCAAAACAACGAATCACTGCTTGGGCTCGAGAATAACTATAATTGAAACCTTCAAAAACCTCCTTTCAGGAAAAGAAGATTGATTTTCACCCGAGATCCTATACCCTAGGCATTCTACATTATAATAAAAATCATTTAAAGAGGGGTGTATGGATTTTCCCCAGACACTGCATGGATCTAGGATTCCACTGAGAAAGTTTGTATCTCTTCCCACTTAGAACAAGACCTATTACAAACCCCATTGACAGGGGAGTAGTGGTAATTGAAAACCTATGTTGAACTCCCATATGATCGTAATGACTTAGGAAGAGATTCCAAAGATAAATATCCACTCAGAAGAGATAAAAAAGTCGGGGTAGACCAACCCTTAATCAAAAGAGAGTGATCCATCTCACCATCCAAAACTAAAGAAAGAGGATCCCAGATTTCTTGCACATAAAATAAATCACTATACCTATTAGAATTCAAGATCAAGAAACTACCATAAGAAAAATTGATCTAAATAGGATGGGAGAAATGAGGATATTCTTACCTAATGATCTCTTTCCCTTTGATCTTCAAACAATCTGGATTGATACATTTGTAATTAATACTGAAACCCAGAGAGAAAAATCTAGATGTCGAATAGAAATGAATGATGGTTGGGCATGTAGATGGAACATACTTATGATGAAATTAGATAGAAGAGAGGGATGATATCACTAGAGTTAAAATAGAGAGAACCTCATTAGCAACATGACCTTCCAATTGAATGGATGAGAGTGGATCCACGAGGATTAATGATGAAGATCTAACACTGGATGTGGGGATCTCATGAATATTTGACTTGTGATGAAGAGAATACTTCCTGAATGCCATCAAAAATTGATCATGAAGTCGAGAGGCTACACAATACTGAATATCTGACAAATAGATAAGACACTTTATAGATTCCAAATCCTCTTCAACCTGAAGGAGAACCTGTTCTCGTGGAGAAAAGGATAGGTCCATGGTGACAGAGAACCGAGCCAAGGAAGCATCTTAAATCCAAAGAGTGTGATCAACCATGCATAAAAACTCACCTAAAAAGTTCTATATTCTTTCCAAGATAGATAATCTTTGAAAAGGGAAAGGTAAAACTGAGATTTTAATCGAAAAAGAAGTTGAAAGAGATTCCCAACCACGATGCGTCTGAGTTTTTTTAAATAAGTTTTTGATTATTTTTTTAAAAATGCATGGGTTATTTTTTTTAAAAAATGTGCCTCAAAGGAGGCATTGCTGATGCCGCCTATTGGATTATTACCAAAGGTGATATCACTGCTACTGCCTTTTACCTAGAATAATTTTTTTTTTCTATTTTAAACATTATCTTTTATATATTAATTTTTTTTATTTTTTATGTTTATATATATATATATATATATAACAAAATGTTTCAGTAGAATTTATCTCTTATTCAAGTACATGACATTACTAGCCTATAAAATATAAATTAGAATACCAATATAAAAGAAAATTAAAAAACAGATTAAACATATAAGAAAAAGCCGAAAATAAAAAGAATTTCTTGCAAAATGTTGATGAAAAATAATTTATAAGTTTTATAACCCACCAACATGAAACTTAAAAATGTTTCAAGTACATGACATTGATAGCTTAAAAAATATAAACTATAATACCAATATAAATGAAAATTAAAACATGGATTAAAAATATATGAAATAGTAGAAAATAAAAATAATTTCATAAAAAATATTGATGCAAAATAATTTATAAGCTTTTTAATACACCAAATTGAATCTTAAAAATGTTTCACGTATGTGACTTTTTTAGTATATAAAATAAAAATTAGTAGACCAATATAAATGAAATTAAATCATGGATTAAACATATAATAAGTAGTTTAAAAAAATAATTTCTTAAAAAATGTTGATGAAAAATAATTTATAAGCTTTCTAATCCACCAACTTGAAACTTAAACTTTTTTGGAGTATGTTACTTTACTAGACTATAAAATATAAACTATAAGACCAATATAAATGAAAATTAAAACACGTATTAAAAATATAAGTAATAGTTGAAAATAAAAAGAATTTATTATAATTTTTTTGATAAAAAATAATTTATAATATTTCTAATCCACCAACCTAAAAATTAAAAATGTTTCAAATATATAAATCTTCTAGCCTATAAAATATAAATTAGAATACCAATATAAATGAAAAGTAAAACATGGATTAAAAATATAAGTAGTAGTCGAAAATAAAAATAATTTCTTAAAAAATTTGGACAAAAAATAATTAATAAGATTTATATTATACCAACTTGAAACTTAAAAATGTTTCAAGTATGAGACTTTTATAGCCTATAAAATATAAAATATAAGAGCTATATAAATGAAAATTAAAACATGGATTAAACATATAAGAAATAGTAAAAAATAAAAAAAAATCTTAAATTTTTTTGATGAAAAATAATTTATAAGATTTCTTATATACCAACTTGAAACTTAAAAATTTTTCAAGTATGTGACTTTTCTATACTATAAATTATAAATTAGAAGACCCATATAAATGAAAATTAAATCATGGATTAAACATATATTAAGTAGTTTAAAATAAAAATAATATCTTAAAAATGTTGATGAAAAAAATTTATAAGATTTCTAATCCACAAAAATGAAACTTAAAAATGCTTCAAGTATGTGACTTTTCTAGCCTATAAAATATAAACTATAAAAACAATATAAATGAAAATTAAAACATGGAATAAACATATAAGAAATAATTGAAAATAAAAATAATTTCTTAAAAAATATTGATGAAAAATAAATTATAAGCTTCATAATTCAGCAAATTGAAAATTTAAAATGTTTCAAGTACGTGACTTTTCAAGCCTATAAAATATAAATTAGAAGACCAATATAAATGAAAATTAAAACATGGATTAAACATACTATAAGTAGTTGAAAAGAAAAATAATTTCTTAAAAAATGTTGATGAAAAATAATTTATATGCTTTCCAATCCACAAACTTGAAACTTAAAAACGTTTCAAGTATATGAATTTGATAGCCTATAAAATATAAAATATAATACAAATATAAATGATAATTAAAACATGAATTAAATATATAAGAAATAGTCAAAAATAAAAATAATTTCATAAAAAATATTGGTTAATAATAATTTATAAGCTTTCTAATCCACCAAATTGAAACTTAAAAATATTTCAAACATGTGAAATTTTCTAGCCTATAAAATATAAATTATAAGACCAATATAAATGAAAATTAAAACATGGATTAAACATATAAGAAATAGTCAAAAATAAAAATAATTTCTTAAAAGATGTTGATAAAAAATAATTTATACTCTTTATAATCCAACAAATTGAACTTAAAAATGTTTCAAGTACGTTAATTTGATTTCCTATAAAATATAAACTATAAGACCAACATAATAAAAATTAAAAAAAAATTAAAAATATAATAAATAGTAGAAAATAAAAATAATTTCTTAAAAAATGTTGATGAAAAATTATTTAAAATCTTTCTAATCCACCAACTTGAAACATAAAAATGTTTCAAGTATATGAAATTTCTAGCCTATAAAATATTAATTATAAGACCAATATAAATTAAAATTAAAACATTGATTAAAAATATAAGAAGTAGTTGAGAAGAAAAATAATTTCTTAAAAAATGTTGATGAAAAATAATTTATAATATTTCTAATCCACTAACTTGAATCTTTAAAATGTTTCAAGTATATGAATTTGATATACTATATAATATAAACTATAATAAAAATATAAATGAAAATTAAAACATGGATTTAACATATAATAAATAGTTGAAAATAAAATAAAATTCTTAAAAAATTATGATGAAAATAAATTATAAGCTTTCTAATCAACCAAATTAAACTTAAAAATGTTTGAAGTACGTGACTTTTCTAACCTATAATATACAAATTACAAGACCAATATAAATAAAAATTAAAACATTGATTAAAAATATAATAAGTAGTCAAGAATAAAAATAATTTCTTTTAAAATGTTTATGAAAAATAATTTATAAGCTCAATAATCTACTGACTTGAAAATTAAAAATAGTTCCAGTATATGACTTTTATAGCCTATAAAATTTAAACTATAAGACCAATATACATTAAAATTAAAACATGGATTAAACATATAAGAAATAGTCAAAAATAAATGTAATTTATTAAAAAATGTTGATGAAAAATAATTTATAAACTTTATAATCCACCAAATTGAAACATTAAAATATTTCAAGTATGAGACTTTTCTAGATTATAAAATATAAATTACAAGACCAATATAAATGAAAATTAAAACATTGATTAAACATATAAGAAGTAGTCAAAAAGAAAAGCAATTTCTTAAAAAATGTTGATAAAATATAATTTATAAGCTTTCTAATACAATAACTTGAAACTTAAAAATGTTTCAAGTATGTGACTTTTCATTACTATAAAAAAATAGACTACAAGGCCAATATAAATGAAAATTAAAAAATGGATTAAAAATATAAGAAATAGTTAATAATTGAAATAATTTCTTAAAAAATTTTGTTGAAAAATAATTTATAATCTTTACAATACACCAACTTGAAACTTAAAAATGTTTCAAGTATGTAACTTTTCTATCCTATAAAATATAAATTATAATACCAATATAAATGAAAATTAAAACATTGGTTAAACATATAAGAAGTGGTCTAAAAAAAACTTTTTAAAATTTTTTGATGAAAAATAATTTATAAGCTTTCTAATACACCAACTTGAAACTTAAAAATGTTTCAAGTACATGACTTTTCTATACTTTAAAATATAAAATATAATACCAATATAAATGAAAATTAAAAAATTGATTAAATATAAAATAAATATTCTAAGTTTTACTTTTTATTTATATAGGTCTTAGAGTTTATATTTTATAGGCTTTCAAAGTCAAGTAGGTGGCTTTGGATCGTCCTCTACATTCCTTCTTTTCACCCTCACTTCTGAGTAACTTTTATTACTTTAATTTCATTTTCATTTATTTATTTTATTTATTAAACTCTTTATTTTCAAAAAAAAATCTATATTTAAGATAACTTTTAAATTTTATTTACATTGTTTTTATACTATATATTTTATAATATTTTAAAGTTATCTACTTGAAATTTAATAATTATTTATATGTTCCAAGTAGTTGAATTTGAAACCTCTCAAAAATAAACTATGCCTAAAATATTAATGAAAAATGAAATAATGAATAAACATATAATAGAAGATGATAGTAATAATAGTATCTCTATTTAAATAGACATAAAATATATAAATGAACGTGTACAATCAATATATATGTCTATGGCAATGATATTTCATCCCACATGGTGGTTTGCCAATAGGACGTCCACTTCGAGTTCGTTGTGGAGTCTGATGACCTGGAAAAGGTTGATCATTGTGCACTAGAATGCTGATTGTCGCATCCTCCACCTATGTGTCAGTAAGTGGAGTTTTCAACTACTTGTTGTACTGCACTCCTGATTCTTCTCCCACTAGGGTGGTAGAAGGGATTTCCATCATTGTAGTAGGAACCAAGCCTGCGATGGAGCTATAACTCAAGGCTGTGATGGATCTGAACCCCAAGATGGATAGAACTATAGATATCTTATCAAGAAATATGGATCCCATGCCACCTGAGGAACATACTCAATTAGCTGAGGCTAGACAACCTGAGGTCCGACCTCTACATATAGAACATACGAGGCCTCACATGAAACACGACACTATGTATGTAATCGTCGTCGTGTCTCCTCAGCACTAACAGCTATTTCAGGATGTTCCTCTAGGGAGGGAACCTCCTCTCTCTAGGATGGACTATCGAAGATTATATTAAAAAACTCATGATAAGATGACATCAGCTCCAGTGCTTCAGCATGGACAACTTCCCGTCTAAATACCCCCACCTCATATTTATCACTCATGAGAACAATATGCTCTGAGTGAGTACCCTGTAAAGAGATTCAAAATGAAATAAAAAATAGTTCAATAAAAAAACTAATGGAAATTTATTAAATTAAAATATTATGAATCACACTACCGTGTTGGGAAAGATATAGTATAGACTTTAGTCTATACCATGGATCATACTCGACCTGATCTGAAAGAAATAATTGATTTGTAGGTACACCCTGGATATGAAAATCTGCATGTCTGCACCAATAGTCAAGAAAGCCAATATATACTCAGCACCAGTCCTCGTCCTACCTCCCTGTAAGCTTCACATCATGAAGCTTATCTATCTATCTCAACAGCAATGAAATTGACTGAGCATAGAAAAATTGGCACACGACTCTGTCAGGATGCTGCCACTCAATAATATGGAAGTGAATGAGGGGCACTATAACCATAGCATCCTCAAGACCAACAGTGCATTATGGTGGAAACTAGTCTATAATAGTTCAGTATGGAATCCATGAAATCTGAAATGACATGTGACATTTGTCAAAAAATCTCCTTACTAAAAACCAAAATTGATGCTATTATTAAAATTTTTAGATAGTGATAGATTGTATATACATACTTGGTCAGGTAAGAGACATACCAACTTGAGCCGATATACGCCCAAATGGTGTCTCAGAACCATGTGGAAACTATGTCTCTAACACCACCTATAAAATATAACATCAATAGTGAAATATAATGAGAAATTAAATTAAATAAGTCCTAGTAGCATCATAAACCAATATAAATGACTAATTATACCAGCGTCCACGTGGAACATCATGCAACACCTCCATCACGATCGGAGGACTAGAAAGCTCAGGGCAGAATATGGGGATGTGCTCTCATGGCCACATCTAAAAAAGTATGAAAAATCCCCTGAGACCTATTTAGTCCCTGTGGGATAGCCTGCATAATTCTCTATACATGTATGCCAAGCAGGATGATCCTCACCTGTATGTCCCAGCCCGACCAAAGTCCTCTAGTAGGGGTAGATATATCATGTGCACATACATACCAAAGTGACTAGTATACATAGTCCCTCCAATGATCCATAATATATATGAACGGTAATAACACATAACAGTCTTCTCATTAGCATCATTAGGTAAATGTGGAATCTGCACCTCCAACCAAGGCATAGATATCAATGCCCCATCTGTATCCCTACAATAAGACAAAATGTATACACCTAACAATCACTAAGAAAGGTTGGGAAAATATGCATGAGTGGGTCCAATAACAGCTTCCACCTAGATAGGAAGACCGATAATCACTACCACATCCTGGAGGGTGATGGTCATCTCTCCCTCAGGTAGGTGAAATGTGTGTGTCTCTAGTCTCCACCTCTCCACGAGGGCAGTAATCTGGTGATGATTGAAAAATGTGAAATTTGATATGGAAATTCCATAGAAGTCAGCATGATGAAATTATGGTCTAATGTCTTATGGAGGCTCCTTGTGATGAAAATGGTGTGCTCGACACACCCCGATTGATCGATCCTCACCACCGTCTAACACGACTTGAGAAGAATGGATATATTGTTGAGTGAGTAGTATGGTATCATCCATCTATATATAAATAAATGAAATGAGTCGTAAGTGTAAAATGTAAATATAATGTTATGGTTAGTAGAATGTTATGACTTGTAGAATGCAAGACATGCCATGTTTATTCACATTATTTTATGATGTGATTTTTACCAAAAGAATGGGGAATGTATTCATGTTTTTCAAATCATATTACTAATGTGTTGTTAAGATATGCTTTTACCAAGAAAATTGTGTTTTGTAATATATGGTTTTATATATTTATATATATAAACATTTTTATTTGTTATATAAATGATTATTAGAAAATGGTGTGCTTTGTAATTTATGTATGACTGTCCACATGATGGTATGTTTCATGATTATTTTCTCACATGTATAGGTAATTATGTAACACTAACTGAAATTCAAGAAAGAATTTTTTGGAAATGAACCACAATGTAGGAGGAATAGTGACAATGACAACAGTGATGATGTAAAATCATTCTATCTCTACCTTCATTTTCACTATTCCTCCCACTCCATGGTTCATTTCCCATAAATTCTTTCTTGAAGTTCAATTAGTGTTACAGAATCAGCTATACTAACCTCTATTGTTGGTTGTGTACTATAACAAGATCCTTTATTAGTTTGTATAACCTCCCCGTAGTAGTACACATAGGTAAAACATGATTATATACGTCGAAAATGTTTTCTTATCACGATTCTAATAGTGTAACTAATATTAAAAAATATGGTAGATCATATAATATTTATTATACTAAAATTTTTAAACGTCTTCTTGTACTGCAATATATGATACTATTATTTTATTATTTAAATTTTTATTAGAATATCAGTCACATAATGTTTTGAAAATAGAGGTAAAGAGAAGATGTTTTTGGGTTTAGGGTTCATCTTTTAGGTTTTAGGGTTTAGAGATTAGGGTTTCAGATATTGGGTTTTGGGTCAAGGTTTTTGGATTTTTTGTAATGTTTTAGGGTTTATGTTTATGATCTCAGGGTCGGTGTTTAGGTTTTAAGGTTTAGGGTTTATTATTTTGATATTCGGTTTTTGGTAATAGGTTTTTATGTTTAAGGATCAACTTTTAGGTTTTATAGTTTAAGTATTAGGGTTTCAAATATTGTGTTATGGGTCTAAGTTTTATGATTTTTTGGTTTGGTTTTAGGGTTTGGGTTTATGAATTCAAGGGCTCGGTTTAGGTTTTAATGTTTAGGGTTTAAAATTTTGAGATTACAGTATAGGGAATATGTTTTTGGGTTTATTTTTGAACTTTTAGGTTTTGGGGTTTATAAAAATTAGTTAAAAAGAAGAGATTACAACATATAATTTATAATATGAGAATATCACAATGAAGACAATACATCATTGTGGTTGAGAGTGTGAACTCGACCCAACAATGTTAGGGGATCATTTCCAGTTATGAACTTCTTAATGAAATATGATGCATCTCAAACTCTAACCTTGTTCTTGAGGCCAGTCCATCACATTCCGCATCCTTTTGGCATTTAGTCTCCCACAGGGATGCAACTGGTTGATGTTAGGTATCACTATATGCTAGCCTTTAGGCATTGGGAAATAACGAAACTACCCAATAGGTGTCCATGGTGCAACATAATAGTTAGTAATAGTGTCCATTTAGTACACTAGATCAAAATATGCTTCCCTTGATATATTCATAGAGGAACATACTGTGATGGTGTGTGCACATAGAAACCATACGGTATGAAAGTTTCCACATTGAAATTGCCTCGTTTATATTAATACCACCATTTTTTCACTAATGATATTTTATATGGGGTTTGAACACTCTTTAACATCAAATCGAGAGTCTTCTCATCAAAAAAGGTAGACATGATAACTAGAATCTTCTTCAATATTCTTTTCAACATCTCATTGAAAGTGTCTTTTTTACCTTAGTCCCTACTGAATTCCATCTAATGATAGTTTTTTTCTATCAACAAAGTACTTCACACAATGATACAATGTCTCCTGAACTAGGGAATTTATAGCTAACTTGCAAAGCCCTTTGAAGAAACCATTGATACACTCCATAATGTTTGTGGTCATGTGTTCATACCTCTTCCCCCTGTCATATGCTAATTTCCATTTTTCTTTTATAATCCTCATCATATAATCATAAAATTCTTGATTAGCCTTTCATATTTGTTCAAAATGGTCTTCAAACCACCGTTGATCCGGATCATATGCTACATATAAGAGATGATATTTTACATAAATTTATTTTATCTTTACATTGAAATATTAAAAAACAACAAAGAAAATGCGTACCAAGCCTCGTGATTACCTTATTCATCAGTTTGTTGTGGAATGTTTTTTTTTCACATTTCTAGCAATGTGTCCAATGAAGAATTGATGATGTGCATTTGAGTATCTTTATGAATCAGGATCTGCATTGATTATCTCATTAATTTCTTGATGTTGATCAGATATCAAAAAAATACCCTGAATGTTGGTGAAATGGTTGTTGATACATGCCAAAAACCAACTCCAGGATTCATAGTTTCCTTTCTCTATAATGGAAAATAAAATCATAAGAGGTGAATGGTTTCCATCTTCGGTTGCCGCAATCAACAATACGACCTTGTATTTTCTATATAAAAATGTTCCATCAATATGAATGAACTGTTTTCTGAAATTAAATGTAGAGACACATGAGAGGATTTCCCATAACAACTGATGAAATTGAACACGAGAGGAATCCAGTTGGTTATCTTAATACACATGTTCATTTTTATCAATAAGGAATAAAACTTGGTTATGGTGCCTCAGTATGGCTAGAAATTGCAGCAACAGCCAATATGAGTCATCCCAATCCCTATAGACCTTTACAATTTCATTATATTTCTCCCCTTATTATAGGAAATATTATAATTTAATGTTTATTTTATCCTCTCTTACACAAGTGATATCAAAAAATCTTGACATGTCCAAACCATCTCAATGATAATGGATGCCACAAATTCTATATCCAATGTGGTATGATCTTGTGTAAGGCTTGGATGAATGTAAGTATCAGCTACCTCAATCCTTGAGATTCTCTAACCTCCAAATGCAATGTCTAGAATCACCCTCAAGATGAATCTACAATCATCCCCATACTTCTCACACAATATGAGATATTTACTACATCTAGATTCCTAAACTATATATCTATAATGCCTCTCAATGTGAAATATCTTTAGTGTGCTTTTAAATGAATATTAACTTAAAAAATTCCTTCCAACATATAAGGTTTTGTCCAGCTCACAAAAACTATCTAGTACAACTCTGGGAAACTCAGTTACAGGTGTGAGAACATTATTTTTGAATTTAGACACATGTGTCATTGCTTCTAACCAAGATGAAAAGAGTGATGGATGATTTATTGTAGGTTGAGGATGATGTATCACTAATGCATTTCTAGAAGCTTCCTCCCTAACTTCCACTAGTCACTCCTCATCAACACTATTTTCACCATCTATTCCATTATTATGAAACTCCTCATTGGAAGTCATATTGACATGTATATCTTGAAGATCATCTAGTTTGTATTCTTCTACATCATTTGGAAAAGGCTCAATTTTAGGGGATATACTATCTTGAACCACTCTTGTAAGTCTACGTCTTCATACAACTGGATGTTATTGTTGTATAGTAGAAACATCATCATATAACTCTACCATGGTACTATCTAACTATTGAGGAAATAAATTTATTACTTGGACCCATTATGCATCCGCAACCAATGGAAAAGCAATATGCTATAGTGTTGTCAGGAATTGGAAATGTCTATAGCTCATAGAATTGATCTCTTGACCAGGTACCAGATTTAAGGAACCAAGAATTCTATCTTGAAGGTCAATTGGGGTTACATAATTAGCTATACTAAACACTGTTATTGGTTGTGTACTTTAAGAAGATCCTTTCTTTGTTTGAATAGCCTCCCCATAGCAGTACACACAGTCAAACATGACTCTCTATGTCAAAAAACGTTTTTTGATCAAGATTATGATAGTTACAATGATTTTTGACTATATAATATTTATTATAATTCAATTTTAAAACATCTTTTTATACCCTTAAATATGATACTAATGTTTATTAGAATATAAGTCACAAAATGTTTTGGAAACTGAGGTCACAAAGAAGAGAAAACATCAAATTAGTTTGTTTCTCATTGATAAAATGAAAATTATGATCATATAAAGTAAAATGGATAAGAAAAAACCGATAAAATAAAACATTAATGTTTTACAACATAAAAGAAATACCGACATTTTTCAACAAAACATTTCTCGGATGATATGAGCCTAACTTTTAAAGTGAGGTAAAACCCAACTGATTTTTATTTGATATCTTAATAACATATTCTACAAGTATGTACTTAAATTATTATGTACATATCTTTAGATAAAGTTATTAAGCTACTAAATAAAAATAAACTGGATTTTACCTCACTATTGAAGTCACGCTCATCTCATCCAAACCATGTTTAATTGAATAATGTGAAGGTATTTCTTGTTTTTTGTAAAAAATTCATGCGTAATATAATGGTTTTGTTCTTCTCCATTTCATTTTAAATAATCATAATTTTCATTTTATCAATGATAAGTATTATTATCTAATCATTACATGTATTCATCTATTAATTCAAATTTATTCATTAATTAATCTATAATTAATCATCACTAATAAAACTATTATTTCTAAACTAAATAATCTTTATGATACTAAAATTTTAGAACATCTTGTTATATATGAAACAATGACACTAATGTATCTTTTTACAATTTTTAACTAATAAATCATTCTTTAATCACTAGTTAATCATTATTAAATTCATTCTTTAATTATTTATTCTTTAATCATTAATCATATGATATTAATTAGTTAATTATAATTAACTAATCATATGTATTCATTTTTAATCCTAAGTTCCTCATTAATTAATATATAATTAATCATTATTAAAAATAAGTATTATTTCTAAACAATATAGAACTAATTAAACTAATTAATAAATAACATATTTAAAATTAACTAAAAAGAATTCAATTACTAATAATAACTTTCATTCTTTAATGCCTTTGTCTTTGTGTTTTTTATTCTATATCATCGTAATTATTATTTTATAATTGATAAATATACCTATTTGATTTTTCTTTTCTTAGTTATTTTAGTAGTTTATAAGGAAAATATGAATCATCTAAAGCATATCCCCTGGGAATGTCAAACCAAGATAGAAGCAAGGACCATTGTCATGCATCAGTTCCTGTTAAAGTTTATCTCAAAGTGGTGTGTTCGGGTTTTACACTTAGGTACATCTGTACCAGAACCACATCCAGTTGTTTGTATCCAGACAGAGATTTGATTACTTAGATAACCGCATAATCTTTATGCAATCAAAATTTTATAATATTTAATCCAAAGTTTTTCTATACTTAATCTATACTTAATCATTACTAATAATAATTATTATTCGAAACTATATATAACTGATTAAACAAATTAATAAACACAATATTTAAAACTAACTAAAGTACTTAAAAAACTAAATATTTATAACTAAAAACAATTCAATTAAATAAATGAAAAAGATTAAATTAAATAAAAATAATACTAAATGATGCTTCACAAAAAAAACAGGCCTTCTTTTGGACCACCGACTCCACCACATGGAAAAGGAGTTTTTTAGAGAGAGAAGTAGTGGAATGAAGAGAGATGGGGGAAAATGGAAGTGAGGAGAAGGGGGGGGGGGGTTTATAGGGAGTTGAGGGAAAGGTGGCATCGCCGATGTCGCCTTTCACTTTTGTGTGAGGAGAGACTAATACAAAAATATTTTCTATTTAGAATGGAGGTTCTCATCATCCTCTCTAGAACCTAGGTTTGAAAAATGTTTTGAAATAATCTTAGGGGGTTTATTTGTACAAAACCTAGAAACCAAATTCCTTATGAGTATAAAAGATGTATCCACAAAGGCTGATGATGAGAAAGTCAACACTAGAGTATCACTCTCCAAGCTAGATCTGGTGGAACTTAGATCAACAACCAAAAAAAGATATTGGAAAGAAGACTAAAAATAAGTCCCTTTACATAAATCATCCTTCATAGAAATATTAAATAACTAATCTGAACCTGATGCCCAAGGTCAAAACTCTTGATTTTCATGCAGAATCACACCCAAAGCTACCAAATCTAGGGAGGGAGGGAGATCCATTAAACATGGGAGCTCTGAGAAGTCTGAATTCTCTGTAATAGTAAATTCATTTTGAAAATGTGGAGGTGCATTAATAACTTCATTCTTGTTAACTAGAAGAGCCATCTAAGAGTTATATATTTTCATACAATACTTCATATATAAATAATATCCATGGAAAAAGATAATTTCTAAACAAATTAATTTCATAAGAAAACATGTTTCAATAAAAATGTTTTTGGATAAAAAATTATCAATATACATTAAATAGTTATTTTAAATACTATAAAACAAACATTTAAATTACACAATCTTAAAACAAAATCCCTTTAAGAGGTAGTTTTTTAGAAATTGAAATATTTAAAACACAATTCACATAAAATGTTGAATTTTGAAATGAGGGTTTCATTTTTTAAATTAAATCATTTTTCATATAAAATAATAACTTTAAAATATTATTCCCTTGATGATGAGTGTTTTTAAAAATAGTTATTTTTTATAACAAGTTCTCCTAAAAAGATAATTTTTAATAACTAGCATTTCTTTTCAAAACATGATCCATTGGAAAAATTCTAAATCAATTTTTTTTACAAAAAATCATAATTTCAAATGGATTTTCCACTTACCTGGTATTACAAACCATGAATGGTTTGAGTTATATATATAACATCCTCCACCTAATTGTATTTCCTAAAATGAGACCTCTCTCCATGTTGCCTCCCTCCCTCCCTCTCTCCCTCTCTCATCCTCTCCCCTAAAATTTTCAGCCAAGGGAATTCTTATTATTTTAATATTACTTTTTTGTGTGAGTGAGTTATTTTATAGAAAAAATCCCCATTAAAATAATTTACTTTTATCAATTTAATTATATATATATATATATATATATATTAGTATACTAGTTTCAGGGACATTTTAACATCACCCACCATGTTGTGCACTCTCAGAATCTCCATATATGAGTGGATCTCACAATGAAAAACTATAAATACTTATATAACCTATCATTGAACTATAAATAGTTACATTCATCAGAAAACCAATTATCTATCTTTGGTCCATAACATTTCATCTCATCCCATAATTTCACATCGCCTTAATATACATATATGATTAACATTTTATTCATCCCTCTTTTTGATTTTCATTTCATTTTTTGAGAAGGTCTCATACCTGGAAACATCACACACATATAAATACATACATACATACATACATACATACATACATACATACATACATACATACATACATACATACATACATACATACATACATACATACATACATACATACATACATACATACATACATACATACATACATACATACATACATACATACATACATACATACATACATACATACATACATACATACATACATACATACATACATACATACATACATACATACATACATACATACATACATACATACATACATACATATACATACATACATACATACATACATACATACATACATACATACATACATACATACATACATACATACATACATACATACATACATACATACATACATACATACATACATACATACATACATACATACATACATACATACATACATACATACATACATACATACATACATACATACATACATACATACATACATACATACATACATACATACATACATACATACATACATACATACATACATACATACATACATACATACATACATACATACATACATACATACATACATACATACATACATACATACATACATACATACATACATACATACATACATACATACATACATACATACATACATACATACATACATACATACATACATACATACATACATACATACATACATACATACATACATACATACATACATACATACATACATACATACATACATACATACATACATACATACATACATACATACATACATACATACATACATACATACATACATACATACATACATACATACATACATACATACATACATACATACATACATACATACATACATACATACATACATACATACATACATACATACATACATACATACATACATACATACATACATACATACATACATACATACATACATACATACATACATACATACATACATACAAATAGGCCATAAATAATGTATAATTTATCCTTACTTTAGTGCTTGAGAGGGATAGAGATGATACTCCCCCCAAATAGGCCATATTGACACAAATCACTACACAACAAGCTTCCCACTCAATGCCATCCACCACAGTAATCATTGCCATGTATGCCTAGTGTTAAATCCCCTCTAATCTTACACCTTTGATCACATCAATTCTACCCATGAAACCCCTATATGGTGAGTGTTTTCACTCACCCTTGCTTGTTGCGCATGTCGTCGTCACCATCCTGTAATTACAATGTTTCCAATACATATCATCATCATTGTGAGAGTTAACCACTAGCGTGGCTGAATAAAACCCTTATTAAATATCAGGTGTAGGTCATACTACTTGATGGTGGGAAGATTATGATGACGTCATTTTTTATATATTTTCTATGTATATATATATTCATGTATTTGAGTTTTAAATATATATTCCATTACAAATTAAACATTTGACCCTATTATTATATATCTATAGTCATCATTGTTAAATCATTGGTAATAATTTATTCTTATAATTATCATATACATTGAATATATATTTTCAAAATACTGTATGATAGTAATTGTAATGTTATTATTAATAAAAAAATATATTCACTTAAAAATAGAATTACATTTATTAATTTATATATTTCTCTAAAAACACTATATAACATATTAAAATATATATTTATCAAATTAAATTACATTTCATCAAATAATTAGAAAATATTAATAACTAATAATATTTTTTTACCCATAAGTCCATGAACAATACACTAAAAAACATATTATAAAATAAATAATATTTTTAAAAAAGGCTTCTTATCCAAAGCTTCCAAGGAAATCTAATTAAAAGAAAAAAGTTAATGGAGTTTTACGTATGAGATTATAAAAAAATATATATCATAAATATAGTCATCCAAAAAAGTCAAATTCAATCTAATTCTATTTTGGGTGAGACCATCCGCCGTATTATTTTCCTCTCAATATGAATGTGTGATAATGTATTTAAGATCAGAGAGGGAGATCATACATTCCATCCATTGAGCCGTGAGCCTCCATGATTGATGCAACACACCATTTCTTATAGCCTAAACTATGGTAGTGAATTGACCTTCTAGCCATAGATAATTCTAACATTTTAATTTTGTAAGGAATACTGCATGAATGACTCCAAGAATTCCAGCTTCAAGTGCTAACACCAATTGACATGAGCCATAAAAGCAGCCAAGAACTTTCCCACTATGATAACGATAGACATCCCCACACCCCAAGGGATTGGGGTTCCCTTTCGAAGAACTATCAGAATTTATTTTGATCCAATTTCAAAAATGATGTAGTAAAAAAACTTCCAAGGTACCAAACATAGGCTTAAAATTCTAAGCAATTCTTGATTGCCATATAATAGATAAATCATGCATACAATTATCAAAATAATCATTTATAAGTACACTAGAATCCTTGATGCAGAAAATTTAATTAATAATTTTCAACGGAAGGATGGACAACATGTTATAGTGAATCAAGGCATTACGACCATGAAAAATGAGATGCAACACCTCATCCATTACAACACGAAGAATATTAGTGAGCTGTAGAGATAAAGATCCATTACCACACTGAAATAGTGAACCATATGACATCACACTAGTAATTGATAGTTCAAAAAAGTATAAAACTACCTTATAAAAAGTTGAAGTAGTGGAGTATATGAGAAAAAGGTGATTGGAGTCTTCTCTATATTAAAAACATAACATACCCCTGGATCTGGGAGATAAACCGAACATTTATAGGCATGATTCCATATGATTTCACTGTTTATATATATATTTTTATAGGAAGATAATCAAATAAATCTTTAATAGAATTATGGGGGTCTGAAGAAGAGTCCAGTGGATCAAATTCAGTGAGTAGATGAGTTACTTTCTAGTTATCTGGCTAGAATTTGAGAGTGGAATTCCTACTAAAAATTCATCTAGAGAAATCCATGATATTCAAATAAGATATTTATATTGAGGGTCAAATAGATGAATCCATTTAGATAGCTTTACCTTAATTTAATCACTCAAAAAATATACATATGTGGAATTCGAAGGCCTTATAATTTATATTAATAATATTCCAAGTGAATTCCACTTGAAGAGTTTCATTAAAGATTTTTATGATCTTAATACCAATGCCACTAATGGTGAGGGAATTACATAATTTTTTCCAAGGAATATTGATTATATTCCTCTCAAGAATTCTAACACTCTAGATTTTTTTTCATGTATCCATTTATGTTTTTGATCAGCTCCATGGGACATTTATATATCATAAATTAGGGTACCATCTTAGAGATAATGGGGGATTTTACAAGAGGACTTCGTCTATCCATTGAGAGTTCCTTTCCCTTCCAATCTAAGAGATGATTTTTAATATGATTATCATGATTAAGGAATCATCTCAATTTTGGTCTCCCTCAGAATAAAGGGACCCCAAGATATGTTAAGGTAATTGACCCCTTTATAATACCATTCTCCTCATGAATGTAAGACTTTCCAGTAGAATTGAACCCATTTACAAAGTAAATGAATGATTTATCCCAGTCGGCGATTTTCCCCAAGATGATTTCATAATATCTGATTAGGTCCTTGAGTTTTATAATATTCCATTTAGTACCTTATATTAATAGAATAATATTATCATTATAAAGAAAATGATAAGGGGAAATAATACGTCTAGAAGCATGGACGTGTTTTTATCTTTCCTTGATCCAACAACTAAGTGAGTTGAATATTAAGTTATTCTTAATCAATTGAGAATATTAGAGCTGATATAGGATAACCCAATATAACTCCTTGATAACCCTTAAAATATCCCTTAGGAGAGACATTAATGATAAATAAAATGTGAGCCAAGACAAAGAGAGATTTCACCCATCCAGTGAAAGTTCTATTGAATCCAAAACAATTTATAAATTTATAAATAATGTTCCAATCCATAATGTTAAAATATTTATTGATATCATGTTTTAGAGCAATATTACCACTTTTTTAGACTTTCTAAGGATATTGACACACTCAAAGGCTGTGAAAATACATTATTGGATGCACCTACCTTTGAAAAATATAAATTGATTCTAGGTAATGATATTATTAGAAATAAGATAAAATCTATTGGAAGGAATATTGATGATAATCCTGTATATGGTATTAATAAAAGAAATAGGATTGAAAAGGTAAATTTTACAAGAATTATCATTTTTTTTGGAATAATAGTTAAGAAATTTAGCATTGATCCCATTCATTATTACACCTTTAATAAAAATAGAAGTGACCGGCTTGCAAAAATAAACATTTATAACATCACAATACTTATAAAAGAAGAAATTAGAAAAACCATCTAGGCCAAGAGAATAATTGGGATTCAGGATGAAAACAATATCCTTGATTTCATACTCAAGTGGAATGTTTGTGAGTGGGGTGTTGTCTCCAGGACTAATAATATTGGTAATAGTAACATTAATCAAGTCCCCCTCAATTCCATTCCCATTAAACAAGTTGTATTAGTAGGAATCTATGTGATATCAATGGATTTTTTATCATGAATAATAATTTCATCCACTTTTAGAAAGGATAGAAGTCAGAAAACTTTTAGATACTTTTAAAGGGAGTTTTAAAACCTTGAATTTCTGTCCTCATTATTATGCCATTTGATTTTGAATGTTTCATTTTGGATATTTTCTTTTTATTGAAAGTAGTGAATTTAGCTTTGAAGAGATAATAATTTATTAAGAGATATCAGGTGTGAAATCCATATTTTTATTGGCCTCCTGAACCTATTGAAGTGTGTCTTCAAGATAATAAATAACCTTATCAATGTTTCTGAATGTATCCCTACTCAAACCCTTAAGATTTCATTTTAAGAGATTTAATTTCTGAATACAATCCACAATATCATTACCACAATGCATGGAGTTCCAAAACTCACTGATGATCCTATTAGAGTCCTTGTGGGATGACCATGATTTATTAAGGTGAAAGGGATGAGAAAATATCATGTTTGTGGACACAAGACTTAACAAAATGAGATTATGATCATAATTGAGATTAATAAGAGTGACTTTGGAGATACAATCTAATTTATCAAGAGCCAACATATTGGTAAAAGCTCTATGAATCTTTCTAGAAACTAATTTTTAATATTCCTTCTATACCATGTATACTTTCCACCAACTAGGTTAAACTTTATAAGGTAATTTTCCTTAAAATAGGTCCTAAATTCCCAAACAGTGATAGTGGAGTGAACATTGCCCATTTTTCAATATGCGAGAGGATATTGTGTAAGTCCCCAAGGACAAACAAAGATTAAAAATTATACCAATGATATTTTCAATTTCCTTATATAGTCCTCTTCTATCTTGGTATTAGTTCTTGGCATAAACAAAATAGAAGCATATGTGTAAGTCAATGTGATGCACCTCACAAGTGATCATCTAATCATTTAAACTATAGGCAACCACATTTTTAATTGAATGATGAGAAAATACACATAGAGTTTGCACCAAGGCAGGACCACTATTAACATCATTTAAATAATTACCAATTTTCTCCAAGCCAGCAATACCAGAAGAATAATCTTTATTTGGTTCATAAATACCAAGAATATTGGGTTCATGGATATAAAAATATCTATATATAATGTTTTCCATTTTAGAGTTATCCATTCCTTGTAAATTACAGGAAATAAAATTCATTTTGAACCAGATTTGGATTTGGGGTTTCCCTTCGTTTCATTTCCCTTTGATTTCTTTTTATTGGAGGAATTTCTTGAGACCTCAGCTCTTCTAGAAGTTCTTATGGAAAAAACATGTGAAAAAGGTACAACACTAGGCTAGTTAGAGGTGGGTGTGATCATTACCATATCAATACCATCCACAGGGTTTCTTATAAGAATATGGGGTCCTATTGTAGGAATCTAAAAAATTAGAGAAGCAATGTACTCTTCAGAATCATCCTACTCTTCCAACATTTTACTCACTAGTTTTTTTTTGATTTAGAAGTAGTTGAAAAAATGGATGAGGGGGAACTAGAATATACATTTGGAGTATTGTGAGCATTGGAAATATAGGGAATAGAAAAATAATGTTAATTTATAGAAGGAATCTCAACAATGGGTTTAAAAGAAATGGTCTCATACCTCACTAAAGTATATGGGGAAACCTCTATAGAAGTTGGTACAAATTCATCCCCATAGAATGGATCCTCTACTCTAGCATTGAGAGAGGTTGGGAAGTCCATTTCATATGGATTATCATCCCCATAATTGGATTCAAAATAAATAATCACACCTATAGCACAAGGATTGAGGGAATGTTGGACAAGAACCCTTTATTTAGGACAATATCATCATTCATACTAACTGATTTTCTAAAATCATTATTTTGAATTAGTTGGGGGCATCTATTCCAATTGAAATTTCATTACCATGAATAGTTATAGTGGGGACCATCTCAGAAGTGTTAGGGGAGTTAGAGGCCAGAAATACAAGGTCCCCTCCATTGCCTTTATCCTTCATATATGTCAAAAAAATAACTAAATCTTTAATAAATCCGTCTTAATGAATTATCTAGAAATTGGAATAACCCCATCTGTAACAGAAGGGTTGAGATGAACCAATCCATTAATAGGTCAATCCTTACCAAAATGATGACCTACCTCAGCATTTTTTGATTTACCCTTCCCATTACTACCTACCTCTTTTTGAGAGGTATAATTTCCTAAATAGGGATTCTTATCTTGTTTTTGGATGACCCTATAGTTGGAAGTCGAATGACCAACAATTTTTCATACGTCAAAGAAGGGTGGGGGGTGATATTTATACTCCACTTTGAAATAAAATTTCCTATCATTTTCAACAATATTTAAATCTCTTAAATGTTTGGATATAATTATTTTCTTCAAGAATAACTCGAGTAAATAAACATAACTCACAACTGAGAGTGTGTCGATCCATCTTAATCAATGTTCCAATGCATTAGGTCAGATAACCAAGGATATTAGGATTCCAAAATACAAAACTAAGTCCATGTTATCTTATCCAGATCTAATTCATGGTTTTTATCTTATTAAATGGATTGATATTAATATCCCAATCTGAAATTCTAAAAATTCCTGGTTTGAGGCCAATATTTATGGATTTCCAAGTATTTCAAATATCATCCTTGTATTAGAAGATTATGTAAAAATAACCCCAACTAATTGGAATGATTTTATTTTTGGAAATTCCCCAGTCATGACAAATCATTTCTTTGAGATCATTATTATTCTAGGGATTATCACCCTTGTCCATATTGATGAGGCCAAGAATAGAGTTATTGAAGAAATACAATATTCATTGAAGTGAAACTAGGTTAATAGATACCGTATAAACTCCATCATAAGATTTTATGAGGGTAGACATATTCGAAGAAATGACCAGCTGGGAAGTTCCTCAAAGAACATCTTCGAATGAAAACCCCTTGCCTCCTGAAATATAGTTTCACCCAAACCCAATTTTGATGTAGATTTGGTCACCAAAAAGTTATCCACTAAGAAATTAAAATATGAATCAAAAAAATCCATGGAAGACCACTAAATCTAAGGAAAATCTAGATCTAGGGCTCTGATAAATCCCCATGCTCAAAGAGAGAACTCATTCCAAGAGCCATATTCTAAAATAAATACTACTATGATTCAATTATGCATTTAAAAATGTAAATATAATTTTTGTAAAATCAATATAAATTATAGTTATTGTGGTAAATGTTTTTAAATAGATTTTTCTTTCACTTTATATTCAATAAAAT
Source organism: Viscum album (assembly GCA_963277665.1). Classification (NCBI taxonomy): domain Eukaryota; kingdom Viridiplantae; phylum Streptophyta; class Magnoliopsida; order Santalales; family Viscaceae; genus Viscum; species Viscum album. The sequence continues at coordinate 600,556,736 of OY728136.1, read as the reverse complement.
TCATATATAATCAATATTTATTTTAATTTAATATATTTCACATGATAAAATTTTATTCCTAAAATTAAATTTAATATATATATCTATATATCCTAGAAATAACTTTCATAAAAAGTATAATATAAATAATAAAAATTTTATATATCCTTATAAATATAATTTTATATATAATAATTATATTCTTTCTTAAATGATAGTAATTAAATTTTACATTTAGTTATATATTAAAAGTATGGGTAAATATAGGAATCATGGTCATGAATAATTACTTATATGACTTGATATGTTTTTTCAAATATTAAACTACAAGAAACACAAGATGATGTCAGGAAGATCTCACACTACAATCCTCAAAGTGATTTAATGTTTTAAAATAAAAAATAATTCTTTGCATCAATAAGATTAACATAACACCAAAAAATGTTTTAATAAAGGAGATAAAGGATAGAATATCTTTGGTTCATGTTTTTCTACCTACTATCATGACACAACTTCTATTTTGATATAAATAGAAAAGTTTATTAATTTTGTGTGGGAGCTGTGAATTCCTCTATGTTTTGGGAACTTATTTTCATTCTTATTTTAATTTTTTTATTTTATTTAAAGAATAATAATTTATTTTTGAATTTTATCAATGGATACTAGTAAGTTCACTTTGATCCCAATTTGTTTTCACCTTTAGTCTATTTCCATTTTCATTAAATCACTATTAAAGATGAATCTTTGATGTATGATGGATCCTCTCTCTGTCATGAATGGATTTTCAATTAAGGGGTGTGGGATACATAATATAACTATGTTTGAATTAATGGAATTATAATATCATTAAGGTGTATTACTTCTATTAGTAATTTTTTTGGCACTTCATCAAATTATATATATTTACATGATTTTTACTGGGAGGAGTGTGGAGGGGAGAAATCCAAATCAATTGAGAAAATTAAGTTACAAGGAGTGGATTGCATATATATTTGACATTAAGAGTCAAATGAAATGTATATAGGTTAGTGTAATTTCCAGACCATGGTGTTTTTATTAGATTACATACAATAAATGAAATTGGACATATGGAGTTTATAATTTTAAAAATATTTAGTGAAAAAAATATAACTAATCCCTTATTGAGAGAGGAAATATTTCCTAAAACAACTCCATTGAAATTGATATTGAAACCCCTATTTTACTTAACTATTTTTTTTGATAATTAGTATTTTCAATATTTTAAGATCCAAAATATATATTATAATTGGGTTAACAATTAAATTCAAAAACTCTCAAGGCTCGCTATCCCTAAATATGAGATGAGCTCAAACATCTTTTATTCTACACATGAATAGCAAGAAGATCAGGATCTGGTGTGAAACAGTCCTGAAAACTAATATATATAAAAAGAGAAAGGTGTCAGGATTACAAGGGGTTATTACATAAGCGAGTGTGCAAGACAACACATCTATCCGCCTCCACCATCGGAGCACAATAATCTGGGGCTGTGAAAGACCACATCATATCAAGGTCAAGTATAGCCTTTTTTGCAAGTATATCAGCAACATGATTGGCCTCCCGATACACATTAGAGACAACCATCTATATTTGATTGGTTTGGCGAAGACATTCAACCCACTGAGGCAACACAATCCACGACACATTCCGCGTTCTAGTACTCAATGCATGGACAACAATCATTGAGTCAGATTCAATCCAGAGATATTTCTAGTTAAAATGGACAACATACCTTATCGTATGAATCATGGCACATAGCTCAGCTTCAAAAGCAGTTCCAAGGCCAAGGTAGTGATAAAAGCATCCCTTAACGAACCCATGAAATGTGCGGAAAACTACTCCGCATCCAGCTGGACCCAGCGCACCTGACGCGACTCTATCAAAATTTACTTTTAGGAACGGTGTAATTAGTGGTATCTATCTGATATGTTTAAGCATCCAAGTTTTGCGTGGATGACTTGAAACACCAAGAAGCCTAAGAGTTTGGAGGTCAGAAATGGTGTTAGACATTTCACCATATTGGATCACTGACGCAACATACACGTCCCTGTAGATGGAGCTCATTCCCTTCTAGACAGTATCAACCGCACCATCAAACAAATCCTTGTTCCTCGAGTACCACAAGGCTGCAATGACCGCCGCAATAGCAGTAGTAAAAAGGTTGAACAACTGCTCAATGCAGTGCATCTGAAGCAGCCCAGACAACAGATCAGTAATCTGATTTCTGGAATCCACCGCAAGTCCAAACAACACACCCAAATAGCTCCAGAGTTTCTAGGCTTGATCTCACTCCATAGACACATGCTGCATGGAGTCTTCCCCAGCCCTGCAAACAACACACCTGGATGCCATCTAAAATCCAGCTCGCTTCAAGTGTTCAGAAGTGGGAAGTCTTTTTTTCTAAATTCTCCAAAGCAGGATAAACCAAGCTGGCCGAATGAATGGAGCCCTGAACTTCATCAACCAGGTTGGGGCGTGGTCAGTACTGCCACATTCACTCCTTTAAAATTCTTTGGTTTCCAAGATCCCATTCCTACTATAAATCCAAATCAGTTTGTCACAATCTATAAATGTATAATTGTAAATTTGAGGTAGCACATAGTCAGAAATATTCAGCTCGTGCAAAGTATGATATGAGAGAAAACCCGCGATGGATAATGAAGCAACATCAGGTGTGACAATCATGGATTGTAAGGGCTGATCTATCCACAAGGTGCTCTAACAAAAAATATTGGAATCTCTGCTAACCAACCATTTAGAATCCTACATTATCGTTGCATAAGCCTACTTAAGGGAAGCCCATACTGAAGACTGGAGGTATTATTTATATCTATTAACCAGTCGTTTTGTGAACCTACTCGATAGAAATTCATCATTAACATCATTTGATATCATCCTCCAAGTGAAATTTCCAATCAAACCATCATTAAAGATACAGAGATCCTTGACTCCTAACCCTCCCATTTCCACAGGTTTTATTCATTCTTTCCACTTCACTGTGACTAACTTCCTTTCAATTATTGATCCTTTCCATATAAAATTTCTCACCAGGCTTTGAAGTTCCTTAATCAGTCCTCATGGCCATTTGTAGAGAGAGAATGAGTAAACGAATTTGGATGTAACTACTGAGTTCACAAGGTAAACCCTCCAAGCCATCGACATAGATTTACCTTTCCAACTGGAAAGCTGATGAGTAATTCTAGCATAAATGCCTTCCAGATAATGTCGTTTCACCCTTCCCCAGAAAAGAGGCACCCCAAGACACTTAAAGGGCAAACATCCCCGCTTCACCCCAAGGTATTGAGTGATCCTATTCTTTTTTCCAGCTGAAATTCCATTGCCAAAAACAATTGAGGATTTTTCCCAGCTTATGGCCTGTCCATCCACATCCTCATAATGAGTGAAAAGAGCCTTAATATAGGATATGGTTATCCTTGAAGCCTTCCCCATCAATAATATTTCATCATCATAGAGAATATGGGATGGGGAATGATCATTAATACCAGCACTCATCCTCTTATACATACCCATATGAGCAAGCTCATTGATGCATCGTCTTAAGTAATCCTCTACAATAGAAAACAATATACCCGATAATGGATCAACTTTCCGAACTCCCCTTGAGCAAGAAAAGAATCCTCTTGGTACACCATTCACAAGAACTGACATCTGTGAGGATCCAAGAATAGTGCGAATCAAGTTCAGAAAACTATTTGAGAACCCATGCCTGCGAATTATCTCAATTAGAAAACTCCATTTAAGGGTATAAAAATCCTTAGATATGTCGATATTAAGAGCAAATTTCCCTTCCTTTGACTTCCTTCGCACGAGGTTAACACTCTCAGAGGCCATGAAAAGGCATTTCTATATGTTCCTTCCAGGGAAAAAACCAAATTGATTCATAGTGGTCATTCCTCCAACAAGTCCACACATCCTGCACATAATTATCTTGTTGATGAGTTTTGGTATTGTATTCTAAAGAGAAATAGGTCTGATGTCTTTAATGTCAAGATCATTTTCTTTCTTTGGAATGAGTGAAATGAAGCATGAATTCATCCCATGGGGCATATATGAATGCGAGAAGAAATCCTTTATGGCATGCTCAATATCATCCTGTACAATATCCCCGTAGAATATAAAAAATTTATTAGTGAAGCCATCAGGGCCCGGGGCACTCTCAAGACTAAGAGAGAGGAGAGAAGATTTGATTTCCTCCTTAGATGGGGGGTCTATAAGATACTGATTCATCTGCTCATCAATACAGGGGATTATGTTTTCCACCAGGTTAGTGGAGCAATGCTTCCCATTGTAAGAGTACATACCTTTGAAATAATCAACAACAACTTATGCAATCCCATTATCATCAGAACAAATATGGTTACCAATTATGATCACATTGTTTACAGCACACGCTCTCTTCTCCTTATGTAGTCTATTGAAGATCTTAGAGTTTCTATCACCATCTTTAAGCCACTTCACATTCATCTGATTCCTGACCAGCCTGTCCTTTACCATGAGAAGATCATCAAGCTTATTCTGTACTATGACTTCTTCCTTAGAAATGGTGGGATGATGCGGATGATCCATTTGAATCTTTCCAAGATCCTCCTAAACATTTTGAATGTCCGCATAAATTTTAGAGAAATATTTCATGCTCCATTCCTTTAGCAATCCTTTGAGATGCTTCAGTTTGACATCAATTCTATAAAGAGGACTCCCAATGGGCTCATACCTCCATGTAACACCCCAGGTAAATAAAGAATATGACATCTTTATATTTATCCATATTTTTGAATAAAATATTAATATTACTTTAAAGGGGATGCTATGCTCGATGGCGTACCCAACACGCAACAATGAGTTTCTTGGAAATCTTACGTTGCACTCTAATAATAAAATAATATTATTTTAAATGGTAGTTAACGCCTAGCCGTTGTAATGGAGGGAATGAACAGAACTAAATATAAAATAATTATATATGTTTTTCAAATATTTTTACTCTTTACAATAAATTTTAGAGGATTAAAAATGCAAATGAATCCAGTTTTTAAGCGAAAACATTCTAATATTCTTTAAAAGGTCGATTAACCGCCTTTTGATGGCGAACCCCTTTTAAATCCACTTTTTGAAAATTTTATAAGATCTATTTTTCAAAATAAACATATTATTTATGATTGGGACATTGAAATTTACCTTGGGTTAATTTTTGTTATTTTTTTGACAATGTTCATTTTTTCAATGAATAGTGAAAAATACTACATTTTACATCAAAACTGCTTTTTCATATAATTTAATTATATGGTTATATTATATTTTTAATTTGTTTTAAAGTGTAATTAGAATATACTTTTACCATGTAATTAAATTATGGTCATTGGGATTAATTTCACTTTGTAATTAGGCATAAACAAGTGCCAAACTTTTCATAAATATTGTTTCTAAAAAACCCGCTTTTTGTTTTGACAACGGGAAGTTTTTTTAAATTCATTATTGCAATTTATGTGTTTGGAATTTGGTAAAATTAATTAAATATTTGGAATCAGAAGGTAAAAATTATGTAATTAAGATTCTTTTGTTTTAGGACATTATGAATAGTAACAACGGTAATTATCTTTAATTATTTTGATTAATGAGTAATCGGGTAGTTAATATTAAAAGATAATATCATAATAATAAAAAATGACCACAAAATGTGTCCTAAGGCTACTGGTTGTCTCATGTCCGACCATGGGATGCCTTGTGCCAAACTTGGGAGCCCCATGGAATCACTTTTGTGAGAAAGTGACTTTTTATCTATTTATTTTTAAAAAATGTTAAATGTGACAAAGAATGTATCACCTATGTAAAATATTTTTAATTTTGTCTACATAAATGATAATTTGGACTATAAATATTCATTGGAAAGATAAAACGATTTCCTACATCATAGTATTTTTTTTATAATTTTTAGACATTAAATAAATTAAATTATTTATGACATCATGATGATGCAACGATGACCTCATTATTTAACGATTTAAATAAAATGGAAAGATAATATAAAATCTAAGACCTAAACATGTCCAAAACCTATTGGGTGGGTGGATTTAGAACCCTTATCACCTTATCCTCGAAACTCATAAATGTAGTACCATTAAAATCCGAAACTCATTTGGAAATAATGTTACATTTTATACCTTTCCAAGAGTGCCCCTCCTCTCCTCTTATAAAAGGCCCCCAGCTCTACCTCCTTTCCCACACTTCCAAAGCCTTTACCTCGGCCAAAACCTACCCATTTTGTCTCTCCACATACCTCTCTAACTCCTTGAAGCCTCACTTTGGGAAGAATCCTTTCCAAGGAAGCCTTTGAGCTCAAATCAAAGGAAGTTACCCGATTTTAAGGTAATGTCTTCACTTGAGTCCTTTTGTTTTATTTTACTTCTCCACCCCCCTAAACTCTTTTTATTCATTTATTTTGTAACAAATACAGTATCTTAAATATACTAGGATGTTATTATAAGAAGTATTTGAGCTACACTTACACACACCTACATCTAATGGTTAAAGAACATACTGTTTCTGTGGATGGCGAATTTCTGCCTCCCGAAACGATGATTGTTCAACATTCTTCTAACACCTTCAAAGGTGGACATTAATATGAAACTATATTTATATATGATATCTAATATGTTTTTGTTTTACTTAATCTTCTTTATTTTTCATTTATGGCATACCTTTATGGTTTCCATTTTGGGTAAACGCGATATCTTCATTTAAGGAAGTGCGGACTACCACCCCCTCAAAGTGATTTGATTCGTTAATACCATATGTGGTACGTATAAAGGATATATTTAATGATATTATATATGAAACCATACTGGAATTAAAATACTATTATGTATTATTATGTTTTAATTCCATTAAATATGAAATAGAAATGGAAGTAGCGTTCATACGTACGTACGGCTTACCGTCTCCATGAACGGTGCATTTCATTTCTTAACTCTAAATGTTATGTAATATTATAAATGAATGAATATACTGGATATATATGATATATATTATATATAAATCATGAATAAAATTCTGGATATAATGAACATTTGGCCACACGAACAACATGTAATTGTAAGAAGTCCACTTTCGACTTAAGAACCAAATATCGACAAAACAAATATTATTAACTTAAATGATTACATAATGTTTATGACATGGTAATAAGTGATATAAAAGGAATAATGAACTTTAAAAAGGTTCTTAATGAAGTATAAATTAACTCAAGTTTATTATTCAGGATATTAAAGAACGATCGAGTCAAGTCGGACCCGAGGTAAGGGATCCTACTCCTCTCTTTCTTTTTAAGTACAATCTTTTATGTAATTCCTTTTAAAACTCATCTTTCTTGTTATTGGGATGTTATTTTATATTACTATTACTGTAATTTTTATGTTCAAATGATGAGAGACCCTATTTTCTCTCATCAATCCATTTTGGAAGTTTTGAGTGGCGCCGTTAGGCTGCCAAAGTTTCGTAAGAGATATAACCTCTCTCTTTCTTTTTAAGTACTCTCCTTTATGTCACTTCTATTAAGCTCCTCTTTGCTATGATGGGGGATGTTATTTTATATTCATCTTGCTGTAAATTTTATGGTAATGTGATGAGATAACCTATTTTATCTCATAAATCCATTTTTGTAAGTTTTAAGTGGCGCCGTTAGGTTGCCGAGTTTTCGTAAGGGATTTTTCATCTCACTTTTCTTCCTGTGAGATTTATGCTACATTTGCCACAATTTCCTTTGATTGGTGTATGTACTGACCATTATTTTACTCATTGTGTAATATAATTTCATTTATGAGTATTTACATCAATGTTGTATTGTCCTTCTTTCACGGGGCATATGTTTCGAAAGATACCCATGTCGGTAAGGGAACCTTTCACCCTCCTCTTTTTAAAAGACTTCTTTTGTTATGTCTTTTAATTCACATAATATTATGTTGGGATATGTTCTTTTATATCCTTATTGATTTAAATTTTATGTCCAAGTGATGAGATTCCCTTTTTATCTCCCATCAACTCATTTTCAGAATTTTGAAGTGATGCCGTTAGGCTGTCGAATTTTACCAAGGGAACTTTTTAACCCAATTTCGATTTCTTTGGGTTCAACATGTAGTTATTTAATATGTCATATTTTGAATATGTGTGAATGAAATTTTATTGTTTTACACTTAATATCCACTTATATTGGGTGTATTTATATTTCTCACACATAATTTTGAGATTGAATTATCCTTAATTTAAGGATACCTTCTTTATAAGGGAATTCATCACATTTGACATTTCTACTGAGACTTCATTGTTGTTATGCACAAATTCACTCTTATATGGTGTATATACTTTCCTTTGGAATATTATATCATGAATCCATTTATTCTCATTATATTATAGTGTTCTGACTAAATGTTATTCCTCAATTATTTTATTCAAGTGTCTCTAATTTTGGTAGAACCCCTTTAACCAAAATATCGCTTTAAATGTTTTAATTATTTGTTCTTATTAATATCCATGTTTTCAAAGTGGTTTTAAGGATTTATTTATATGGATATTAATGTTTTAAAATTTTAAAATCTTCAAGGTGGTATGGGACACTTTGATTCAAAAATCTCTTTATTAAATGTTATAAATGGTTTTGGAAATGGTTTCTTTTTGAATGGATTCATTATTTCAATATCCTAAAATGTTATATTGTGATTGAAATATGGAAATGTTATGTTTAATTTATGAATGTTTTATGTGATACGTTTATGTTATGGTTCTTGGGCATTGTTATGAAAACGGGTGGTTCCGTGATAGACTAAGGGCGGGTGAGCCCGATATAGCTCTCTAATGCATTGGGTAACGCGAAGGAGTGAAATGTCAAGGTTTCTCCGAAGAGATTTAGGGAATATACTGTGGTGGGTATTCCAAACGTAACCAAGAGGGTTACTCCCTACGTAAGAATGTTATGAATGCCTCAAGATAACTTTTATGTCTTATGATTTCTATTATTTATTCATGGTTTTATATGCCTATGTTTTATAGGTAAAGTATGATTTCATTCTAATGTATATATGAACTCATGTTTCCTTTCCATATTTTTATAACTCTTACTGAGCTTCTTATGCTCATCCCAAGTTTTTGAAATGTTTTTCACAGGTCAAGGGAAAGGTACATGATGTGATGATAGTGTCAAGGATGTGTCAAGAAAGAATCCATGCTTTCTTTTTAAATATGTTTCCGTTGATGGAAAAAAATGAATACTATATTTTATGTAACCAATTTGTTTAAATGTGGAATGTAATGCAAGTTTTATGATCTAATTCTCTAAAACTCTAAACCTAAAAAGATCCTCAATGTGTAATCTTGTAATAACTCAAGATTAAGTAAGGTTTAAGGCTGGGGCCTTATAGTTGGTATCAAAGGTCGGTTTAGATAACTTTAGAGGTTAGGGTATTATTTAAGCATAAGTGACATTACCATATTGGCTAGGATTTTAGAAAGAGTCATAGTTTTTAGATAAAGTGAATGAGTAAGTATATCTTAGTGTTTATCTTCCTCATTAGTACATGATGGTTTTGTTGATATACTCTCACTGACATTTTTGTTTTTAGTGAATGGATGGATCTAGCAGGCACCGAAGAGACAACAGGTTTGAAGGAAACTGTGGTGGTTCTCTGATTAAGATACTAGATAAAAATGGGGGATTCAATGAGGAAACTCGTGGTTGTTCTAAACCAACTATCAAGGAGTCATGATCAACCAGTTGAACCTTGTTATGATCTGTAATGCATCATGTACGAGATGACCAATCGATGTGGAAGTTTAGGTAATAATTATAAAGGTAACCATTAGAGTTTATATGATCCTTACTTTTGAGGTAATTATGGGTTATTATATGTTATGATGGAAAATGAAAGGCATGAGATAAAATTGAGGTTAAAATATGTTATGATAATTTTTGAAGATTTTATCTCGTTTTGGGGAATTTTTTAAGAATTATATAGTTTTGGAAAAAGGACAACACGCAGACCGTGTGACAACCCATTGCGTCGGGCAAAGATGCGGGAATCGAACCCACAACCAAAGTGTGACTGGTATTTATCGCCTACCACTGGACTATGTGAAGTCCCTGGTTAGTTTGAATGATTCTTTTTATTTAGATGATTTTATGAATTAATATTAAGTTTATTTTGGGTTACCTAGGGAAATTTATTAACCTATCATGGAGGATATGTGATTAGGTTAATTACTTTTCAATACGAGACATTAATAGCAACTGATGTTGTTTGGAGATAAATGTTACGATTTAACTTGGAAGACTATGTGACTAAATCCTTCAAATATTTGGGTTTCAATCTTAGTTTGGTTTACATTGAAGAATTTTATGGACAAATTGTTTATCGAATGGTCCTCGTTGAACTTTGGGTTTTGTTGGACAAATTTTAGAGATTAAGCATAGATTTTCTTTTTATAAAGGGTTATCCTTTTCTGGATTATCTGATCTTGTACTAACATTTTTGGTTTTGGTTTTGGTTTTGGTTAAAGTCTAAAGACATGGGAAGTATATAGTTCTCTTTTGTGGATTAGGTGATTCTCTAGAAGTTGATTATAGTACTCTTAATGTGAACAAGTCTTCCTAAATACTCGTCTTTTGGAGAAAATATGAGTTCGTGTAAGGAATCTAATAAAAGTTGAAATTCAACTTGATAAGTGATTATGTTTCCTTATGAATAAATTCCTCAATAAAAAGTAACTTAAAACAAAAATTTTGTCTATTAACTTTTCCTACTATGGAATCGAATACCGTTTAACCCATCACAAGTTTGTGATTTTCTTGTGTTTAACTTTCTCCTAAACATGTTTTCTATCACTCTCCTTCAGAACATGACCCTTTGTTTTTCCCCCATGTCCATATTTTCATACTTTTAATCCTAGTATGGGTTAACTCGGGTGACCTTTGTACTTATCTTTCTTTATTTTAAAGTGATTGTTTTACCAACTCTTGTTCCGATGTGGGACTTTCAAGGATGTTTCCAAGCCCAATTTTAAAATTGCGAGGACGCAATTCCCAAAAGGGGGGAAGGATGTGACACCCCAGGTAAATAAAGAATATGACATCTTTATATTTATCCATATTTGTGAATAAAATATTAATATTACTTTAAAGGGGATGCTATGCTCGATGGCGTACCCAACACGCAACAATGAGTTTCTTGGGAATCTTACGTTGCACTCTAATAATAAAATAATATTATTTTAAATGGTAGTTAATGCCTAGCCGTTGTAATGGCGGGAATGAACCGAACTAACTACAAAATAATTATATATGTTTGTCAAATATTTTTACTCTTTACAATAAATTTTAGAGGATTAAAAATTCAAATGAATCCAGTTTTTAAGCGAAAACATTCTAATATTCTTTAAAAGTTCGATTAACCGCCTTTTGATGGCGAACCCCTTTTAAATCAACTTTTTGAAAATTTTATAAGCTATATTTTTCAAAATAAACATATTATTTATGATTGGGACATTGAAATTTACCTTGGGTTAATTTTTGGTATTTTTCTGACTGTTCATTTTTCAATGAATAGTGAAAAATACTGCATTTTACATCAAAACTGCTTTTTCATAAAATTTAATTATATGGTTATATTATCTTTTTAATTTTTTTAAAGTGTAATTAGAATATATTTTTACCATGTAATTCAATGATGGCCATTGGGATTAATTTCACTTTGGAATTAGGCATAAACAAGTGCCAAACTTTTCATAAATATTGTTTCTAAAAAACCCGCTTTTTGTTTTGACAACGAGAAGTTTTTTTAAATTAATTATTGAAATTTATGTGTTTGAAATTTGGTAAAATTAATTAAATATTTGGAATCATAAGGTCCAAATTATTTAATTAAGACTCTTTTGTTTTTGGACATTATGAATAGTAACAACGGTAATTATCTTTAATTATTTTGATTAATGAGTAATCGGGTAGTTAATATTATAAGATAATATCATAATAATAAAAAATAACCACAAAATGTCTCCTAAGGATACTGGTTGTCTCATGGCCGACCATGGGATGCCTTGTGCCAAACTTGGGGGCCCCATGGAATCACTTTTGTGAGAAAGTGACTTTTTATCTATTTATTTTTAAAAAATGTTAAATGTGACAAAGAATGTATCACCTATGTAAAATATTTTTAAGTTTGTCTAAATAAATGATATTTTAGACTATAAATATTCATTGGAAATATAAAAATATTTCCTACATCATAGTATTTTTTTTATAATTTTTAGACATTAAATAAATTAAATTATTTATGACATCATGATGATGTAGCGATGACCTCATTATTTAACGATTTAAATAAAATGGAAAGATAATGTAAACTATAAGACCTAAACATGTCCAAAACCTATTGGATGGATGGATTTAGAAACCTTATCACCTTATCCTCGAAACACATCAATGTGGTGCCATTAAAATCCAAAACTCATTTGGAAATAATGTTATATTTTATACCTTTCCAAGAGTGCCCCTCCTCTCCTCTTATAAAAGGCCCCCACCTCTACCTCCTTACCCACACTTCCAAAGCCTTTGTCTCTGCCAAAACCTTCCCATTTTGTCTCTCCACATCCTTATATAACTCCTTGAAGCCTCACTTTGGGCAGAATCCTTTCCAAGGAAGCCTTTGAGCTCAAATCAAAGGAAGTTACCCGATTTTAAGGTAATGTCTTCACTTGAGTCCTTTTGTTTTATTTTACTTCTCCAACCCCCTAAACTCTTTTTATTAATTTATTTTGTAACAAATCCAGTATCTTATATATACTAGGATGTTTTTATAATAAGTATTTGAGCTACACTTACACACACCTACATCTAATGGTTAAAGAACATACTGTTTCCGTGGATGGTGAATTTCTGCCTCCCGAAACGATGATTGTTCAACATTATTCTAACACCTTCAAAGGTGGCCATTAATATGAAACTATATTTATATATGATATCTAATATGTTTATGTTTTACTTAATCTTCTGTATTTTTCATTTATGGCATACCTTTATGGTTTCCATTATGGGTAAACGCGATATCTTCATTTAAGGAAGTGCGGACTACCGCCCCCTCAAAGTGATTTGATTCATTAATACCATATGTGGTATGTATAAAGGATATATTTAATGATATTATATATTATACCATACTGGAATTAAAATAATATTATGTATCATTATGTTTTAATTCCATTAAATATGAAATAAAAATGGAAGTAGCGTTCATGCGTACGTACGACTTACCGTCTCCATGAACGGTGCATTTCATTTCTTAACTCTAAATGTTATGTAATATTATAAATTCATGAATATAATAGATATATATGATATATATGATATCTACATCATTAATACAATTCTGGATATAATGAAAATTTGGCCACACGAACAACATGTAATTGTAAGAAGTCCACTTTCGACTTAAGAACCAAATATCGACAAAACAAATATTATTAACTTAAATGATTACATAATGTTTATGACATGGTAATAAGTGATATAAAAGGAATAATGAACTTGAAAAAGGTTCTTAAGGAAGTAGAAATTAACTCATGTTTATTATTCAGGATATTAAAGAACGATCGAGTCAAGTCGGACCCGAGGTAAGGGATCCTACTCCTCTCTTTCTTTTTAGGTACAATCTTTTATGTCATTCCTTTTGAAACTCATCTTTCTTGTTATTGGGATGTTCTTTTATATTAATCTTATTGTAATTTTTATGTTCAAATGATGATAGACCCTATTCTCTCTCATCAATCTATTTTGGAAGTTTTGAGTGGTGCCGTTAGGCTGCCGAATTTTCGTAAGAGATATAACCTCTCTCTTTCTTTTTAAGTACTCTCCTTTATGTCACTTCTTTTAAGCTCCTATTTGCTATGATGGGGGATGTTATTTTATATTCCTCTCACTGTAAATTTTATGGTAATGTGATGAGATACCCTATTTGATCTCATAAATCCATTTTTGTAAGTTTTAAGTGGCACCATTAGGCTGCCGAGTTTTCGTAAGGGATTTTTCATCTCACTTTTATTCCCGTGAGATTTATGCTACATTTGAAAAAATTTACTTTGAGTGGTGTATGTACTACCCATTATTTTACTCATTGTGAAATATAATTTTATTTATGAGTATTTACATCAATTTTTTATTGTCCTTCTTTCACGGGGTGTATGTTTCGAAAGATACCCATGTCGGTAAGGGAACCTTTCACCCTCCTCTTTTTAAAAGACTTCTTTTGTTATGTCTTTTAATTCACATACTATTATGTTGGGATATGTTCTTTTATATTATTATTGATGTAAATTTTATTTCCAAGTGATGAGATGCCCTTTTTATCTCTCATCAACTCATTTTCTGAATTTTGAAGTGATGCCGTTAGGCTGTCGAATTTTACCAAGGGAACTTGTTAACCCAATTTCGATTTCTTTGGGTTCAACATTTAGTTATTTAATATGTAATCTTTTGAATATGTGTGAATGAACTTTTATTGTTTTACACTTAATATCCACTTATATTGGGTGTATTTATATTTGTCACACATAATTTTGAGATTGAATTATCCTTAATTTAAGGATGCCTTCTTTATAAGGGAGTTCATCACATTTGACATTTCTACTGAGACTTAATTGTTGTTATGCACCAATTCACTCTTAAATGGTGTATATAATGTCCTTTGAAATATTATATCATGAATCCATTTATTCTCATGATATTATAAAGTTCTGACTAAATGTTATTCCTCAATTATTGTATTCAAGTGTCTCTAATTTTGGTAGAACCCCTTTAACCAAAATATCGCTTTAAATGTTTTAATTATTTTTTCTTATTAATATCCATGTTTTCAAAGTGGTTTTAAGGATTTATTTATATGGACATTAATGGTTTAAAATTTTAAAAGCTTCAAGGTGGTATGGGACACTTTGATTAAAAAATCTTTTTATTAAATGTTTTAAATGGTTTTGGAAATGGTTTCTTTTTGAATGGATTCATTATTTCAATATCCTAAAATGTTATATTGTGATTGAAATGTGGAAATGTTATACTTACTTTATGCATGTTTTATGTGATACATTTATGTTATGGTTCTTGGGCATTGTTATGAAAACGGTTGGTTCCGTGATAAACTAAGGGCGGGTGAGCCTGATATAGCTCTCCAATGCATTGGGTAATGCGAAGGAGTGAAACGTTAAGGTTTCTACGAAGAGATTTAGGGAATATACTGTGGTGGGTATTCCAAATGTAACCAAGAGGGTTACTCCCTACGTAAGAATGTTATAAATGCCTCAAGATACCTTTTATGTCTTATGATTTCTATGATTTATTCATGGTTTGATATGCCTATGTTTTATGGGTAAAGTATGATTTCATTCTAATGTATATATGAACTCATGTTTCCTTTCCATATTTTTATAACTCTTATTGAGCTTTTTATGCTCATCCCAAGTTTCTGAAATGTTTTTCACAGGTCAAGGGAAAGGTACATGATGTGATGATAGTGTCAAGGATGTGTCAAGAAAGAATCCATGCTTTCTTTTTAAATATGTTTTTGTTGATGGAAAAAAAATAAATACTATCTTTTATGTAACCACTTTGTTTAAATGTGGAATGTAATACAAGTTTTATGATCTAATTCTCTAAAACTCTAAACCTGAAAAGATCCTCAATGTGTAATCTTGTAATAACTCAAGATTAAGTAAGGTTTAAGGCTGGGGCCTTATACTCCAAGCCTCCTAGACAATTTCCCTGCATCCTGGGATGAAAATACAAGCATTATTAAACTGAAAGGTTATGGGTGATGACCTCATCCTCTGGAAATTGACATCCACAATAATTGGATTATGATCAGAGTAATACTTGGAAATTGTAAAACTAGAGACCCCATGTATGTCATTCTATTTATAAATTTGCAGAAGGCATCTATCAAGTTTACTGGCTTGCTTTCCTTCCCATGTGTATCTACACCATGTAAAGTTAGATCCAGCAAGAGGGATCTGAATTAAATTACAGGAATCAATACACTTAGAGAAATCATAGGCTGCTGCCACATTAAAATTCATCCTAGTTTTTTCCTCAGGCGTCAAAACAGTGTTGAAGTCACCAACAAGCATCCACCTTTGATCCATCCTTAGTGATGTAGCTTTAAGATCCTCCCATAGCTCCCTCCTACTCAAATAAGAAGTGGAGGCATAGACAAAAGAAACAGAAATATTCTGTCCAGCAATGTTACAACTAAGCAGAATATTCCAAGGTCCATTAACAAATGAGTTAATTTGGATGCTATCATGTCTCAGGACCCACAAGTGATCCATTTTCGAGCAATTCTAATTGCTGGATATCATATTAAAGCCAAGAGAACTCCATTTAAAGCCTTTCCAATTTAAAAAGATAGGATTTGGCTCTGTAATACTGACAAGAATAGGTTTATAGGTCATGATATATAATGTCGAAGGGCTATGACCGTATGGGGATTTCCCAGCCCTTGACAATTCCAATATAAAATCCTCATTAACATTGAGCCCTGCCCCATGTCTGGGGGCCCTCTGTTTTCTCAGTAGCAACTTAAATTTTACCTTTCTTGCCTTTACCATTCTTAGCTCCCTTAGAGGTAGATTTGGAGTCCTCGCAAGGTTGGACAACCTCACTGCTCTTCTTATCTTTACAAACATCATTCACACCAGCCTGCTCTTTCAGGGCGGGATTATCCATGCTAGAAGCAACATTAGGACCAGTTGTCCTTTTAGCATCGACCTCTTCTATATCATCGGACCAGAAATTACCACTCGAAGGAGTGAACATGTTCTTACCTTTCAAGTGGGAAGGATCAGTGTTTATCTCCTTTTTCTTCCTAGCCACTTTGTAAGGAGAAACCTGGACAAAGACTCTAGCTGGGTCAGATGCAGCTGCATGAAAAGTGCCTGGACCGCATCCATTCCGGCCATTGGCTAGAATTTCAACCTGCTCAGGCCTCGGGGTTCCTCCGGTGATTTTATCCTCACAAGAAGGGATCATGAAGGTTACAACACGTGCCCCACTGCTCTCCCCACTTCCAGCTGCATTGGTGGGTGTGTTTTGATCAACCACCTTCTTAGACATTGCCAAAGGGGCCTTTGCATTCACAATCTGCAAGTTTCTTTCATCAGATGTCCCCAGTGAAACCCCCTTCACCAAAACATAAACATTCGGTGAGATCCTCTGCTCGGAACCTAATCCTTGATCACATTCATGAAGCTCAAAGGCAGTAATCTCAGCCTATTCCAGTCCAGTCCGCATAGCAGCAGGTGAGGCAACAAGATTTCCAGAGGTGACTTCATTTCCAGAAGCAGTTCCAATTGCCTGAGGATCCGCCCCTTCAGCCAGAGGGCCTTGTGCCTCCTGAGGCTCCCCCCATCAAGTAATGGAACCTGGTCAGAACCACCATCACCTTGTAAACGCAAGGTCGCTACCTTTCCATTTCTTCTATTGCAGATGGTATCATCATGCCCTATTGCATTACAAATCGAACATATTTTATCCCTCTTACACTCAGAGGTCAAATGACCAAAGATTAAATAATTCATACAAAATTTGGGCCTCCTTTCAAATAGGATTTCCAATTTCATACTATCATCCCTCGTTGTGAGGATAAATTATTCCACTAAATTGATAGACAAGTCAACTTCAGACAAGACACGGGCATAATGCCCATATCTGGGATTGTCTGTTTATCTATCCATATGAATTGTATTACCCACATCTGAGGAAATGTCCCATAGTATACGCAGATGCCAATAGATCCAGTTAATCTTATAAATCCTAATCCACAGTTGGGTGTGCGTTCATCAAACAATCATGGGATCAAAATTCCTATCCCATTCCTGGATACTTAAGAATCCACGATTCAAAGATAAAGAACCTTTGCTCCACGCCCACCTCTTGCTCTCATCACTGGGGAAGTGACCATCCCTGGGGCCAAATATGTTTTTTCCATCATTTACAGGGATACACAGTGAACTTGAGAGTTTAATATTTTATTGATTGACTCACTCTTTCCCATTATAATTAGGTTTTCAAATTTTATTATTCTTACATGTGAAAGGTATATATTTTTTATTCTTATATAATTCCAGTTCATGAGAAGGAAACTTACAAATCGGTTAAGGATCATGGACACTTGGGAGGTTTTGAAGTAGTAACTAAATATTGAATGGTCACTATTCATATATAGGCATTTGGTGAGGGATGATAAAATCAAAACCACTATACCCAATGGATAAAATTACCAATTAAAAAACATGGAACCATTGAATAGAGGAAAAATAATGTAGTAGGAGTGAACCATTTTAAAATATAGGTATCCATTTATAGATGAGGAAACCCTTTCATTATTATCCATTTAATGCAGAATAAAAAATTCAAGATCAAGCCTAGTTTTATTGAATTGATCCAAAACATATAGATGCTCAGTGGATTATAGAGTGAGGACATGATCAATAATCTATCAAGCATCCTTGATATTTGTGACACATTCTTATAGAATGATGTCTCATCATATATGATACAGATGTGGGATTTCTTTTTCTCACTCTAGTTTAGAGTTAAGGATTGAACCACCATATGTTTGTCCATACAGTGCACATCCCTTCACATTTTTATATAAAATCCCATTAATATATCACTTAATCTCCATACCATTAGTAATTTGGAAAAAATTTCATTTTGTGGGAAGGAAAAAAGAAAGGGTCCCCTTATTTTGATTTTTAAACAACCTATGAAACTTCAATAACATCATCCAAGGTCATATAATTTGAAGCTTCTATATCTATAGTTTTTTATGGTGAAAGTGTAATGACTTTAACATTTATAAATGAAATTCCATTTATGATTGAATTAAATACCCTATTATGTAATATGGTTATAGAAAACACATTCAATTATGAGGTTATATTGGACTGTTATTTGTTATATGCTATCAGATTCAAAATACCCTTAAGAATCTTTACCATCAATAATATATCCATTGAATAGTGATCATATGATTTGTTTATATTAAGGGTTATGATAAATCAATTAAACATAGATGAAAGAAGTGATGGCCTTGACTAGTAGGACCATACCCTATGAAACACATATATCAGAGCTTATAAGGGAGATAATATCATTGGGCTTTTCCCTCGACTAAGCCCAATAAGAGATTAAAAAACTAAATCATGAGAAAAATAATTTATGGGAGAATTTCGTGCTCATCGTGATCATAGCCCAAACTATGTTTGTCAAACCACCCCATGAAAATCTCAACATCACATGCCTTACCCTTAAGGAGTTTGTTGGTTTAATAAGAGGCTATGTATCTCAAACCTAATAGTAAGAACATATATATTTTCTTTTCAATAAAATAATGATTTTATTTATTCCTTATTTTTTTACTTATAAATGATCAAGTAATGAGTTTGATAAAAATTATATTTTAATATGAAGAAACTCAAATTGTATTTTTAGGCAATATGGAATTTCAATTAATAATTTGTTTAATAAATAAATTAATTTTTTTAAATATATTAAATTTTAATGAAATATTTTAATTAAATAGTAATAAATTATTATATATTTTTAATAAGTGAAAATGTAATTTTTATAAGGGCCAGTAAACCATTATTGTCAAAAAATAGTATTTTTTAATAAATAGTTATTTTAATTTAAAATTTTAATTTATCATATTCCATGTTTTTTTGTTAAAATAATAGTTATTTTTCGAATTAACATGTAAAAATTATCCAATAGTGAATTTTCATAATTTTGTGAGATAGTTGAATTTTTAGGTAAAAATTAAATACTGTATATATATATACTATATATTATAACATTATAATGACCCAAAATTGATGTAATATGTGTCATAAAAGGTATACATGACTAATTATATATTTACTCATTAAATTAATGTGTTTTTTAGTTTATTTAATAAATTTTATAAAACCTATATGAATCCTCCAAAACAAATATTATATTTTAAGTATTAAAAATCAATTATTTATAAACACGACTCACTTACACATAAACAATGGTATTATTTTAATGTTCTTGATTCATAGACATAAAAAATAATAAAAACCACTCCTCTTTTCTAAACACCATTGGACAGTTTTTGGTTTTGAATAATTTATTGTATAAATTCCAAAACCAATTATTAGAAAATAATAAAGAACTACCCTCTCTTTTCCTATATAGACCCAGTCAAGATCCCATTCCTCTTAATTAAAATACTTTAGAGAATGACTATAATTTTTAATTTCCTATATATATCCATCCCAGTGTTCCAAAAATATCTCAAGAAGATCCTCCAATGTTTTTCGAAGCACCCATCCAAGGTTAAAGATCCTATCCTTCTCCTCTTTATTCTAGAACCTACTTTTTTTTATGCCTTTTGTTTTCCATTTGTTCATATCTGGGTATGTTCTCACACATCCATATTACTACCCTAATGATTTATATTTTATGAGATACCTCTTATACTCTCATTAATTCCTTACATTATTCATTATGTACCCTATTATATTGCCGAAATTATCTTGCGGGCTTTCCTTGCAAAACTTTTATTCAAGCACCTTTTTTGTCCGATTCCTTTTAATTCACAATAGTTCTTATTGTATTGTGATATTAAATATCACTATTAATTACACTATGATTTCCAAGGGATCATAGACACCTATAAGTCGGATTAATTTCTCCCATGATTCATTATATTCCCTTGTTATTCCTCCGAAATTATCCTGTGATTTTTCCATGCCAAACCTTTTCATTTTGAAAACTATTTCCATTTCACTTAGGGGTATTAAAATAGACATAAATATCATTATTGTATTTGGTACTTTCATGTATTTAATCCACAATCCTTAATCTTGGGGTTAAATGTGATGAAATATGACCCTATGTTGAATGATATATATGGAACATATATACATGTAGAAGTCATGAAAATGATTGGTGCGCCCAAAATTATATAGTGCTCCAATGAATTGATTAATTTTTTATTATCATGATATATAATTTATGAGATTAGGTATTAAACGTAATCCATTAGGGGAATTTTTCCACCATGTTATGATCTCTTGGTGGATAGCCTTTGTAACACCCTAAGATTTTAAAAGAGGAACGTCATGTTCAATAACATGCATAAAACACAACACAAATATTTTAAGAAAATATAAAACCTTGAGATATTATGATATATTACTTTAAATTAAATATATTTTACATCTCCCAATGTGTGTAATTCCAGGTTTAAACGAAACACATCACTCTTTTTAAATATTATAATGTAAATATGACTATTATAAATATCCTTTATGATGGTTGGTATGAATAATAATATATAAATTATGAAAATTATATATTTTAAACATTTATAAAATAAAATAAATGTTTATTTATTTATTATAAATAAAATTAGAACCATTTAAAACAGAAATAAATGTTTTTTTTGAAAAAAATGTATTTATCTAAAAGGATGATTAGTCACGCTTTGCGCACATAATTTAAAATTAATTTTTAACAATTTTAGAAAATTTATTTGAAAAAATAAACATTATTTTTTAAATCTATATTTCATAATTACATTTTGGTGGTTTTTTTATAATTTTTTGAAATGATTTATTTTTTTGATGAATAGTGAAAAATATTGATTTTTATTAAAAACTTCCTTTTCAGTTAAATTATTTACAAAGTTAAATTATGTTTTAAATTGGGTTTAAAGTAAAATTAGTTTTATTATATTAAAATTTATCTAATTTAATTCATTTAAATATATTCAAAATTGGATTTTTATATTAAAACATTCTATACTCATGAGAATTTTCACTTTGGAAACACACTTTTTCATCACGTCTTCAAGTATAATTTTAAATTATATTATTCCAATTAAATGAATTTAATTTGAAGAAATAGACAATATATTTTGAATCAGAATGATTTATATAATCTAATAATGTTAAATTATTTCTTTACATGAATCAATTGTAAAAAATAAAAAAAATCATTACCACGGTTAAGGTAAAAATTGGTTTTCTGAGGGATTAAACTAAGAAGATAAGGGTTAAAATGGGCTTCCAACTTATCCAATAATGATTTTATGGAACTATATAAACCTTATCACATATAAGTTTCTTTATAATGATCCATTTTGGAGTCTTATGGAATGAGAAAAATGTGGATATAACTTTATGTTTTCAAAAATTCCATGTGTGTCCTCTCCCCTACTTATAAAAAGCCACCCTCTCCTCCAACTTCACACTTAAAAAAATATTTAAAATAAACATAAAAAATAATTATTTACTTACCTATAAATATCCTATATGACTTATTTTTAATTATAATCCCTCCTATGAAGGATTTAGGTACAAACCTAAAGTGACTCTCTGAAGAAGAGGTAAAATTATTAAATGCGGGTATTTGTTTTATTTCTTATTCCACATCTATAAAAAAATATTAAAATATGGTAATATAAAAAATATTATCTTATATATATAGACATTTTATTATATTTATTATTTAACCCATATACATCTTCACTTCCATCAAATGGGAAATGAAATCGTCGATCGTGTGTATGGAAGACTACCGCCTTGTGAATTGATGTAATTTGTTTTACATCACCACCTTTCAAGGATGGATATAATTGTGGATTTTACATATGTATATGATATTTTTGAAATTATTATAATTTATGAATTATGATATCACATATAAATTCTTACTTTCCATTCTACAGGGGGTATGATAACGTTGCTCGTGTGTACAACAGACTACCGTCTCAAAAAGTGATGTTATTCATTTTTCTCTCATGCATTACATTGAAGTTATTAAGGTTTAAATTAATGAGTAAATTTGATATTTATGACCTAAAAATACTTATAGATGTATGATATCACATCTAACCTATTACCATCCAATCCTTTGGTAAAGAATTACGTCCCCCGTGCGTACATGTGGACTATCACCTCCACATAATGATGGGAAATGTTTTTAATTTTATTTTAACATGGATGGTAATAATTATGTATTTGATTAATATAAATGATATATATGGTATAATAAGTTTTCTATAGAAGTTAATTAGTATTTATTTTCCTTTTGTTCCTTCTATTGAGAAATATGGAAACTGAGTTCATGTGTATGTATGACTTACCATCTCCATGAATTGTGTAATCCATTTTCTATATCTAAATTTAATAGATTAAAATAAATAAATAAATAATAAATAAATAGGATATTTTTGTCATGGTTAAAATTTTAAAGATTATTTAACCATGATCAAACTAAAATTACAAAAATTACTAAACTAAAACACATCTGAAAAATGAAGCAATTATCACATGAAATAATGTTCTTTTACAAAAAATTGATAATAAATTAGTGATAAAAGACTGTAAGTAAATTATATATGGTATGATATATATGATTATTGGGTTTTAATAGTTTTATAATAAACCTATATTTATTTTATTGGAGGTTTGGGAACAAATGAAAGAAGTTGAACTTGAGGTAAGGGTTTCCCTTCTCACTTTTACTTCTGTGATATATATGTCATATTCACCACTTATTCCATTTTGTAGTGTATATAATTTCCATTTTGATATGATATATCATGAAAATATTTCACTTTATTGTATTTTAACTTTAATTAGATGCTATATATTTCATGTTGATTATGATTCAAATGTTAGAAATGTGGTAAGAGTTTCATTCCTAATTTAATCATTATCCGGGATTGTTTTTTTAATTCCCCCTAAGGGAGATTATTTGATATATCTATATTAAAATTAATATATTTTACTTTTATATTGTTATTAATGAAATATTTAATGTAATAGTACCATTATAAACTCTTTGGTACTTAATATTGTTGAGAGATATTTTAAATAAAATATAACTTTATTTCCCACTTTGGTCGAAAATCCTTTTTTTTATCAAAATACATGTTTTTTAAAAATATTTAATAAATTGTATTTAAAATTTTACAAATGATTTATTAAATTAAATTTTACCCATTTTGAAGTTTTACAGAATTTTTTGAAAGGAATATTCTTGTCTTTTACAAAACAAGGCATGGTTAGATTTTACAAACAATCTTAAAGGAATCATTATTTTAGCATGTACGACATGAAAAAAAATTACTCCTTCATGATAACTAAATATTTTAAAGATTATTTTACCAGATTTAAAATTTTATTTACAATGAAAAGTATTGTTTAAATATTTTTTGGAACTTTTTTTTAAATATTTTCATAGATAAAAGTTTATTTTCCACAAAATTATTTTTAATGGATTTTTTCAATATTTCTATTCATCAATGACAACAACCCATTATTTTACTTATGATATAATGGGGATATGTTGTATTTATATCCTATATATTATTTATTTTTATGATTTATGATTAGTTTTACTAAGGATGTATAATTTTATTACCATTCACCATATTACTCTAGATGGGTTATGATTATGTTTATTTGATTAGGGTATGTATTAACATTTTTTATGTTAGTTTTTTAATATGAATGTTTATGTTGATTATTTTCCCCCATTAATACAGGGAATGAATTTTACTTAGTAAGTCATGGGTGGGGCTTGGTTATAGTTACCCCCTCAATGCATTGATAGGTCTCATGAGACAAATTAGTTGGGAAAATTAGATGAGTTTCTACCTAGAGATTAATTATATCCTGTGAAAGGACATAACAATATGTTTTAGATGTTTAAAATTATGGATTCCCTCATTATGATTTTAGTTATTTCCATGTTTTTATTCAATTATTTAGAATTTTTATGGATAAGTTTCTATATTATGTGATTATTTATATAGATTTTTTGATCATCATTTATTTGTTCCATATTATGATAATTTTATTGATTAAATGACATGCGTTTATGTTATTTACATTTACATATTTATTATGCTTATTTATTCATGATTTCTTAAATTTTAATCTTACCCATACCGAGAATATGATCCGACCCCTTTCTTATGTTTTATTTCCCAATGATACTAGAAAGTGTTTTGTGATTAGTATTCAAGGATATTCTATGATAAATAATGGAATTCTCAAAGAAAAAACATTGTGTATTTTATGTTTTCAATTGTAATATGAATTTCAAGTATGTATGAAGTTTACCAATACTAAAAAACTATTCCATACATCAAGATGTGATTTTTTTATTTAGTTCCAATGTAATAATGTAACGGCCATCTCTGGGATACTGGGGTTGGGGTCTTTACAATTTGTATCATTGAAAATTTAGTATAAACCGTGGGAACTAGATTTTAGAAAAAATAGTTTAGGGAACATAAACCTATGCTAAACATTGAGGATAAGTATAGAAGAACATAATAATGTTTTGTTAAGGTATAGATTATATTGTTTTTCCTAGAAATAAATCCCTATTTTGATACTAAAAATGGATGTGGTTCTAACACAAATGTACCCATGGGTAATAACTATGAAAAAGACATTTTAATATTGACTTGATCATTACCCAGTACATTACAACGGGCTTTACCATGCACTTAGTTTGTCATTTCCAGGAGATATCAACATGTTAATTCATATTTTCTTTATGAACCATCATGAAATATTTAAATATAAGATAACCATGAATAACCTAGGTTAAAACTAAGGTGTCGTAGATTGAAAATATGGTTTCATGATATGGAAATCCTATAACTTATTCTTCATCACTATGTGATTTTCCACTATGGTGAGTGTTTCTTAGATTGTGGTTTTTTGGTTTTAGTCAATGGATGTAACCATAAGGAACTAAGTTAACATTGATTGGGATAAATAATGTGTTGATAAGAAACTAAAAGAGATGATGCATGGGGAAAAGGATATAGTTATTATTTCTAATTAGTGATCACAATATAGGACTAAAAACCCTCACCTTAACCTTTTCTTAAACTCACCAAAGAAGATAATGATGGAGTTAGTTACAAACTTTAATAATGGAGACCACAGAGGAAAGAAGGCTCAATTTTCTTCATTTCAAAAATAAGTAAATATAAAACTATGGGAGTGTTTAAAAGGAATAGTAAAATGTATTATGTGTGGAAAATGATGACAAAAATAAGATAATTTATTAGTAAAAATAAAATATTTGGTTAACATAATGGATGAGAATAATGATCTCCCTAAGGTATTATATATAGTTGACTATTTTAACTGTGTAAATAATGGAAATTATGAAAATCAATGTAATAGGGAAAAATATTGTAAATATAATCAACAAGGTTTTAAAATTAATGGTTAAATTTATGATAATGATGAGACTACAAATAGAATATGAAAGGAAGGAGGTATTAAGGAATAAGATGGTGAATCCTAGTTGATGGTTTAAGAATGAAGTGGAAAAATTAATGTGATAGTGTTTGTATTCATAGATTATATTATAGGATTATTTTAAAAATAAAATTATGGTTATAAAAATTATGAAATGTACAAGGATTTAACTATAATAACTTTTCTTTAAGGATATGAGCGCATATGTTGAATGGTACCCGTGACCAAGAAGAGTCATTTAGTTCCATGTTGAAAATATATTAAAACACATTATTGGGGGGAAATAACCATTAATATATTATCTTTGTTGAGATAATAATGATAAATTTATTTTTATGGAATAATATTGGTGACATTGAAATTGGTTAGCGATTTGATTGTTTATTTTGTCTTTATTAGAGTTTACGGCATGTTTGAATTTTTAGAATATATTCGACAATCATAGATTTTTTTTGGAATCATGAATTTTTTAATTAAGTTTTTATTGTGATAAATGTATTTAAATATTTTTAATGTGACATTAATTGGCACTTTATATTTTATGGTGAATATAATGTTGATTTAGTGACCTTATTTCAAAATTTAGGTAAAAATGGGTTTATAGGGGGATGTTAAACTAAGAAGATAAGGGTTAAAATGAATTAAAAACTCTTTCAAACCCAATTTTATGGCCATATGTTGACCTTATTACCCATAATGTTCAATAATGACCCTTTTTATAGGCTTGAGGCATGAGTAAAACATGGCTATCACTGCATCTTTTCAAAATTTCTCAGTGTGTCCCCACCCCCAGTTATAAAAGGCCACTATATCCTTCCCCCTTCGCACTTAAAAAATAATTTGCTTAATCCAATACTTTCCAAAATCCATTACTAAATTCCCTCCCAAAATCATATAGGCATTATGATCTTTAGGAATCCCTCTTAAAAAGGTTTTAGATATAACCCTAAAGAAGCTCTCAGAAGAAGAGGTAAAATTCTTAAACATGTATATTTTTTTATTTATTCTTACACATACTTAAAACCTTATTAACATATGATAATATAATAATATATATATATAATCATATTTTATTATGTTAATTTAGGAACCTAGATCAATCTCCACTTCAATCAAAATGGAAAAATGAAATTTTGATCATGTGTATGGCGGACTACCACCTTGCGAACCAATTATTTTTTCCATCAGAAACTTTCAAGGATGGATATAATGAAATATTAATCAAATTTATATGATATTTATGAAATTATTACAATTATATAATTATTATATCTCATATAACTTCTTACATTCCATTCTGTGGGGGATACAATAACGTCGCTCGTGTGTACGGTGGACCATCGCCTTACGAAGTGATGAGATTCATTTTTCGCTCATGATTTACATGAAAGGTAGTAAGGTTAAAATTAAATAATATATTTTATATTTATGAAATAATCATACTTATATAAATATAATATCACTTATAACTTCATACCTTCTATTCTGTCAGTAAACAATTACGTCACTTGTTTGTAAATGTGCACTGCAGCCTCAATGCAGTGATGCAGAAATTTTTTATTTTATTTTTACATGGATCAAAATAAATATTTCTTTTATTAATATAAATTATGTATATGAAATAATTATTATTATTTATAGATTAATTAACAATTCTCTTGATTTTATTCCATATTTCTAGAAAATTGGAAACAATGTTCATGTGTACGTACGACCGACCGTGTCCATAAACAGTGTAATCAAGTATCGATCAATAAAATTAATAGATTACTATAAATACATATATAAGAAATTTATATTATATTTAAATCATGGTTAAATTCTATAGATGATTTAACCATGTACAAATTAAAATGACAAAAATTACCTAATGAAAACATATATGGAAAATGCAGCAATTATCACTCAAAATAATGATTTTAACAAATAATTGGTAAAAATTGAGTGAAAATATCTATAAGTAAATAATATATGGTATGAGATATATGATTATTGTTATTTAATATATGTATAATAATACTATATTTATTACACATGGGGTTCAAACACATATAAAGGAAGTCAAAATTGAGGTTAAAGTTTCTCATCTCACTTTTACTTTCGTGAGACATACACTATATTCACCACTTATTCCATTGTGTGGTGTATATACTAACCCTTTTGATATGATATATAATGAACCTATTTATATTCATGGCATTTAATGTTTTTTTGATTTTATTTCTTTAATGGGGCTTATTATTCAAAATCTACCAAAGTGGTAAGAGTTTATTTCATAATATCATCTTTATTTAGTATAATTTTAGATTAAGAATCCCATTGAGGAATTATTTGTTTTTTATTTCTTAAAACTAATATATTTTCTTTTCCTATGGTTATTGATGAAAATTTTCAAGTATTCATACCATTTCCCACTCTTTTTACTTAAGATTATTGATAAAATGTTTTTTAAAAAAATTCAAGTTTATTTCTCTCTTTAGTCGAAAGGCAATTTACATTAAAATAAAAGTTTTCAAAAAAATAATTTCAATAATGTTTTCAAAAATTTCCAAATGATTTATAAGAGATTTTTCCAATTTTTTACTTTTCAATTTTTTTTAAAATAATCTTCATGTCATTTTCAAAACAAGGACAATTTTTTTATTGTAAATGTGATATGAATATTTGTTTTAACATGTATGACATGAATGAAATTTTTTTCCATCATGACCAATAAATATTTAAAAGCTTATTTTAAATTTTTTAAAAGTTTATTTTCAATGAAATTTATTTTTATAATGTTTTTTGAACATTTTGTTTTAAAAATATTTTCAAAGTGAAATGGTTATTTTCCTCAAAAATGTTTTTAATGACATTTTTTCTGTATTTATATTCATTAATTTCATCAATCCTTTATTTTAATTGTTATATACTAGGGATATGTTGTATTGATATCATCCTTATTATTTATTTTGATGTTTTATGATCAGTTTGACCAAGGATGTAAAATTTTAGTACCATTCACTATATTACTCA
Organism: Viscum album; assembly: GCA_963277665.1. Taxonomy (NCBI): domain Eukaryota; kingdom Viridiplantae; phylum Streptophyta; class Magnoliopsida; order Santalales; family Viscaceae; genus Viscum; species Viscum album. The sequence goes on along the minus strand of OY728136.1, from coordinate 600,527,348 downwards.
GATTGTTTATTATTATGTTTATTTGATTATGGTAACTATTAACATTTCATATGTTAGTTTTTTAATACTAATGTTTATGTTGATTATGTTGGGCCACTTTCATATGAGGAATGTATTGGAATTTTTATGTGACTGGTGGGGCCTACTTATAGATTTCCCCTCAATGTATTGATAAGTCCCATGAGATAAATCAGTTGGACAAATTTGATAGTTTTCTACCCAAATATTTAAATTTTAATGAGAATGTTCTTACCAGTATATTTGATATGTCCAGAATTATGCATCCCCCCATTATAAGATCATTTATTTCCATTAGATTATTCTATTAGTTAGAATATCCATGGATAAGTTCCATTATTATGAGACTATTTATATATCTTTATTTTATCATCATTTATTTTTTCCATATTATGATAATTTTATTGATTAACTTTCATGTATTTCAATAAATTACCTTTCCATATTGATTATTGTTATTTATTCATGATATCTTCTATTGTATGCTTACCCTTAATGAGCATATGAGCTCAACCCTTTCTTATGTTTTATTTTCCCCAGGATACTTGGAAGTGTGTTTTGATTTATATTCTATGATACTCTATGAGGAATAATTATGTTCTTAAAGAAAAAACTTTGTGTATTTTATGTTTTCAATTATAATATGAATTTCATGTATGAATCAATTTTTACAATAGTAATAAATATTTTTCTTCTTTAGGACACAATTCCTTATATCTAGTGATAATGTAATAATGTAACTACCAGCTATAGGCTACTAAGGTCGGTGTATTTACATCCTTGAACTATGTTTATAATGTTATGTTTAATGTTTTTACCACATTACCATATTTCCTTTATTCTATAATGTTGTATTAACCCACATTTTTTTGAAGATTATGAATTTCACCCCTTTTATGTACCATCAAAATAACTATTTACTATCATATAACACATTAATAATGTTATTATTTGTGTATTACCTTACTTATATTTATATCTCACCCATTTCTTATGTATGTACCCAAGTTATTCCATATATTTTTATGAGAAATGGAATTTTATAATCATGTTAAGGATGTTTTCAATGATGTTTTTGTATAGATGTATCAAGATGATGTTCTATGTACCTAATACACCAAATACACTAGTCTTATAAATCTTATATGGTGTAATAAGTGTGATTTTATATAATAAATCATGAAATAAATTATATTAAAGATAATGTTTTTTTATAATGTTAGTGATAATTTCTTTTTTAAGTGAATTAAATAAGGATGAATCAATATATAAATATATCCAATCTGAGAAGCTGAAATCTTCAGAAAAAATCATTTGAAACTCATTATTAGGAGGTTAATCATAATTATCTTCATTATCATTGTCCACATTAATCAAAGTGTTCCCTAAATGTGAAATTTAAAAATAATGGGAAATAATTCCCAATTATTTTTCAATGAAATTTAAATGAAAAGAGTCCATGAAAACATTATCCCTATTAATTGGTTAGGATTAATTTTCCTTTTCTTTGTACAGTTCCACTTAGATTTAGGTTATTGTGTATATAGGTAGTTAGTCAATATACTTCATATTATCACAAAAATACACAACCTTAGTGGTGTCTTCATCCAATGTGAGAGATAGTTGTAGAGGTGTTGAATCTTCTTTTTTGACTATGGGAGGGTCACATACCTTTTCATATTCAACAATTCCAACTAATAATTCATCCCATCTATCATTATCTCCTAAAACAACATTATCTAACATGTATTCTTCAGGATCCTCCTCAAGAAATTATTGGTATAGATCAAATATGCCATGAAGTAGATATATAAGGCCTCCTAAGGTTATTAAACTATGTAATTAGGTGGAATAATCGTAACTTATTCTTTTTATTACTTTTTTTGTTCCCTCACCATGAAGTTATGATCTAATTGTGATATAGGGAAAAGATATCTATTTTTTTTTCAATTCTTCCATCAGTCAAAATACAGCATGCATTAGAATCTATATCAAATATTCTCTACTGGAATCAATATTAGGTAAATAATTTGAATAATAATTAAAAGAATCCATCATAGTCCTCTTAAATAAATTATATTCAATGATTAATTTTAAATGATATTGAATGATGCACTTTTTTAGTTTCTGAATTTCTTAGTTTTTTAGTTATTTTTTGAAAAAAATTGAGTAATGACATGAAATCACTAGAAATGGAACCAAATTGATACCCATAGATTTTTTTTCAGATTACTAGTCAATATTTTTGTTACATATGAATGTAATATAGTGAAAGACCTATGATCCATCTCTCGATGAGGCCAATCATGAAAATTGATTTTCTACTATCACTATTATAAAATAACTAATATAATTAAAAAAATATACTAATATAATGGGGTTTTGAAATGAATATTATGTAAAAATAAATATAAAAATAATAAAAAATGAATTTTTTTTGGGACATGAATGTTTGAAGAAAGTTTTTTTCACTCGTGGGATCTCATAGTGACACAATCATTGTTATGACTAATATATTTTTCATACCCTATTCAATGTGGAATTTCGCACCATTCCATCCTTATTTGATTTTTTATTATTCCAAATTGAGGCCTAAAAATGTGAGTAAATACTCTTTATAAATACATCTAGAATAAATATTCCATATTCAAAATTATTTAAGGAAAACTCCAACATAATATTGACTTAAATGATGAAGGGAAGATGATTGATAAAAAGGGAACATAAATCAATATTAGAGAAAATTTAGAAACCACTCATCGTAATCAATTTAACTACTACTAAAATTTTGATAATGGAATATATAAATAACTTTGAATAATAATAAACTCAAAAAATAAACACATCCCACCCTAAATCAATAACATATATTAGTTCATTGTTTTTATGGTGTTTTGAATAAGCATGGTATGATAAAAAACAAAAGAAATAGAGAAATAGTAAGTATAAACTAATATATATTACATATGTAAAAGATGATTATAATAGACAATATAACATTACTAATATAATAAAAATATCTATCTAAAATGGCATAAAGTTTGAAAAAGTGAGGATATGTATTTTTAAAGGAGAAATGGTTGCCAATTTTCCCTCAAATTTCAACCTCAGAAAGTTCTTGTATGTTTAGTGTTGTATATGGATGAATTGAAAATATTTTATTCTTAAACATTTTTCAAATATTCAATGCACTTTCTCCCAAAATGTTTTTTTATTTTATTAATTTTCTAAATGGATATAATCTAATTACTTGGGAAACTATTTATTCCCTAAAGACTATTTTTATTCCACATTTTGGATTTCCCATGTGATAATGACATTTAAAGAACCATAATATTGAGTGGCCAAAATTCTTAATTAGAATTTTCTATATATTCCATAATAAAATATCTCAATTTCTATATTAATTTATGATATATGGGCCCATCTTTTTATGTATCAAGAACTATTCATAGATTTAAAGGAAACTATGTGAGATACATTTGGTCCTCAGATAGTTAGATTTAGATCTTTTTTCTATTGGGTTAAATGTATCCCACAGACACTATAATAATTCAAAAAATTAATTTCATAATTTTTAATAGTGTGGAAAATGTTCTATCCAAAATTCAAAAATGATTTTGAATAATTCAAACTCCAAAATTAATTCATTTTCACAATTAATCTAAATTTAATATAAAAAAATAAAAATGTGACTATTTCCATTAAAATAATTAATTTATGGGATTAAAAACATTTATTATTGTATATAATATTTGAAATTATGTGCTTATTCATATGGAATATGTTGGAACAATAGAAGCCACAAGCGTTTGACAAAAAGAAAAAAAATAAGAAACTTAAGAACCTCACAACTATGAAGGTTAAGGAGCAAGCATATGAAAGAAAATCTAGGAATGAAGTTGAAGCTAAAAGAGGATAGATTTTAGAGTATAATATGGAATAAAAGATTCTAAGAGTATTTATATCCAAGAATCTAAAATAATAAGAGTATAATAAATCATAACCTTAAAGACCACCACTTTCTTTCCGAGAGAGGATGCTCTAAGGGAAAGTGGAAACTTGGTATAAAAAAATTCCAAATACTTCCAAACAACACCAAATCATTATACCATTTATAGAATAACATTTAAAAATATTTTCATATATTAAATATATTAAATATATACTTTCAAATAATGTAAAGTTGGAATATTTAGGAGTTATATTCTATAGGGAAATATTCTAAATAAAGATCCCACCAATGATGGGGATCCACAGAATTTTTCAATATTGTGCACCACTATCACTTATATGTTTTAAAAGGATATTTTTTATTTTATTCCAAGATTAAAATTCATTAAAATAAATATATTTAGGATTATTCGATTATAAGAACCAAAGATGAAAGGTGTATCATTTTATTTGGTTGATATATCAGTGAAATACTGTCAGTGGATTCTTGAAGATGTACCTATTATGGTTGTGTAATTTATTTAACCATTTTATTTATTAAAAATAGAAATAGAGGAATAATGGTATACTTTTATTTTCTATGGAAGACCATTACATGACCCCATGAAGGTACTGATTTATGTTAACCAATAGTGACTCGTTATTATGTTGGTGGGGAGAAATTTGTTTTCAATCTAGTGAAAGCATAATTGAAAAAATTATATAAATTTTCAAGATATTTCACTATAGATAAAAAGAATAAAATAACCATAAATACTATATTGAAAAGAATAATATGAGGATGATATGATGAACCATATTGATGAGATGGTAGTGTAAATAGAATTATAGAATAACAATGAATAAAATAATAAAAAATTAATAATTGTAGTGAAAAAAAACCTCTGTTAATGGACTATTTCATGGAGTTCACTCCTTCAATCCTGAAGGAAATGATTCTTGAGATGAATCCAAATACATTATAATTGAGTTAATTATTTCTTGCTAAAAAATATAAATAACCAATGATGGTTAGTTTATATTTATTCATGGAGTAATAAGAAAAACATATTTAGGTTTTAAGACATGGAAAGAAAGTGATTTATTTGAGAATCATTGATATCAATGGAATCAACCACACTATTTCCACCTATAAGGTGATTCTTGAATAAGGGATAAGAAAAATTTGTAAACCAAAAAAATATTGACACCCATGATGAAATAAGTTGTTAATAAGGAGTTTCTCATATTGTTGGATATATTGATTATATCTCCTATATCATATAAAAAATGTAATATCCCATGTATGTATAGGTGTTTTAATTTCAACATAAATTTGAATTTTCCAATTAGGGGTGGGGTGTATTTTTATCCCGACATCATAACTATATTATAGTATTCTAGTAAGATCAAACAAGTGTTTTGGGTGTGGATTAAAGATAAAATGTTGTTCAGTGAGCATGGGTGGATATCAAAGGTAGTAAGGGGTAGCTCTACTGCTGCTATGAAAACTACAGACTAGTTGGTGGATAGCTAGTAGCACCCCCTTTTAAAGGGGTTCCACTGATTAAATAGTGGGTAATCTTATGGGTATCAAATTACAATTTCCCCTTGATTTTTTAATAGGGGTGACCTCATTTTCATCCCTATTTTAGAAAATGACCGAGCTCCCCCTTCCCTTTTGAATTTATGATCTCCCTTGATCAAGGGATGCATTTAAAACTAGTTCTCATTAATTATATCTACATCATCAACTCTGTTGACCTTTTATGGTCTCATCCAATATTATTCATTGATTTTATGTTCTCTTATTTGGGTATTTAATTTAGATTCCATTGGAGTATGGTGGAATAATCCAAGCACCAATGGTATTTCATTATGCCTATAAAAAGGTCATCTTGAGACAATTTCTGGGTGTCGTTTCTATTCATTCAATCAAAGGTGTGTCAATATGTGAAATTATAAATGTTTTTAGATTAAATTTAAAATTTATGTGGTTTTTCTCTGTGGGTATTACACTCGACATAGGTAAGTGAATGCGGTACAAACCCTTAACGTGTCATTGGATATGGTTCTAACATGAAAAAAAAATCAGTGATAAACTTGGAATTACTCTCATTTGGTTAAAATAGAATAATTAATTATAATTTTTTATATTTAATTTTATGTGATTACTTGGTGTGGCGTGAGTGTCAGGAATATAGGAAGTGACTGTTTGAGCAAAGGTGAGCTTGTGAGAGGCCAGGAATCCCATTGTAAAGCACTATAAAAATAAAAAAGGATCTTTAAAATGAAGTGGGTGGTTATGATACCAACCCTATGGATTTGGTTTTTTGATTACATGGAATGTTTTTATATGTTTTCCACTTATGGTAATTAAATTTCAACTAAATTTTTTATTTTATTTAAAATCAATGTTTAAATTTAATTAAAAAATTGAACATATAAAATGTATTAAATGAACTGACCAAAGATCCTAGGCCATGATGGTCCTTGTGAACTACCATGAAACATATCTCATTGATTTATAGTGTATATAGAATTTAGATATTCTTACTCTCAGATCCATGATGGGAGTGACTTGACATGGTGAGACTTAGTAGACCTAGGGTAGAAGGTATTATAGCAGTATTGTAGCAGGCATTGTTGTAGGTAATGTTCAGTATTGTAGTAGCCAGAACTATTCATCTATTTGGGCCCACGGGACACAAGTTTCGTCCTCAGGTCCTGCAAGGCCTTCAGGCCACCCAAGGCCTTAGGACCAGTTGTCTCTCAAAGACTTTGGGCTATCTTAAGGCCTTAGGGCCACCCTAAGGCCTTCGGGCCACATGATTACGCAGACATACCAGTCAAACTACAAGGGACAAGGCACCAGATGAAGATTCAAGGTAGGTGCATTCACTAGATCAGAGCTAACTGGAATTGGAGGAATGAGAGGCTATGTATTTTCCATCAGTACCGGGATCGTGTAGATTTCCATAGGACAACTATCCAACTAGCCCTATGAAGGTGGAGTGTTGATCATCATGACATATGATGGGGAGGAGAAGTTCTGAGTTTTCTTGTTTATGTGATTTCCTCTAAGACCTATGGGTCATGTAATTGTCTTTGATCCTTCAGGCCTTGTAAGGGTTCCACCTCACCCATTGAAAGGTGTATTATCAATAATAATAAATAATGAAGGCCTTCAGGCCATTTGGTATGGGGACCATTGAGATTCTTGGTCACTTCAATACTACTTGAGGGGTTATTCAATATCTAATGAGAATTTTTATCCTATACATTGGGTATTGGTATACCTATAACTTTAATGTGAGTGTAGACTTATAAGACCTTATAATGCCCTTTGTGTACCTTAAATCAATTGGGTTTTCAAGAGGATTGTGAGACATGATACTCTCACATCCAACATGACTATTCATAGGTAGAAATAACATAGGAAGGTAGGATTGGTTGGGAGAAATAACCAACAATGAGTGACCCTATTCACAGATATGGGCCTTGAGCTATCTCTCAAGACTGATAACAATGATACTTTCCCATAACACTCTTGAGGTCGAGCTATGACTATGACCTTCACAAGGGGGGGGGGGGTAATACCCTCTAAGAGGCATAGGATGATATTAAGGACCCTTTTGGGATGAACACATATATGTAATGTCTTAGAGTAAGATGATATGTACCTTGATTCCAGGACGACCCTAAGTGGGTGTAGTTGGATATGAATAGTGATAAAGGTCAAAAGAATTTAACCAAACCTATATTTTATTTTCTATTATTTTTCTTGGAATAATACCTCAGGGAAGATGTGATTTTCTTGAGCTACCATATATTTCAAGCACGATATGTACCTTGAGTGACCATGGATTTACAGCTCGGTGTTGGGGATTTCATGGATTTGGAGATCAAGTATACTATTGGAGAGACCATTGATTTGGATATCAATGTTGGGCCTACCTTGGATTTGGAGATAGATATAACGACGGAGCTATCATGGATTTGGAGCTCAGATGTTGGACTATAATGGGATGGTACCCTGAATTCATAAAGATAAGGAAGAGTGGCCAAGAATTTGGATCCAAATACTATTGAATCTTTTAAGAATTCGGAACTCAGATGTTGTAAAATCCTTGGATAGGACCTTGGATTTACAAGGATACATCTAGGTATTCCATTGATTTGAATAACATATGTTATAGGTTTTAATTTTCATCACAACGTGCTTAGAGGAACCCCAACACTCGATGAAGGAGTTACGGTTGATTGGGTTCATGGACCTAAGGCTCGACATTAGATATTTTTTTGTTGATTTTTCTAAAGTGTATTTATTTATTATGGGAATTTCATATACAAATATCACAACATTGTTGGTTATATAGTAGACCTCATTTTGATTCCTTACCAACTTATGTACTAAAACTTTTATTATGTGGCCATGTTAGTTGCATACCCAAGAAGACTCTATCTTGGTTTTAGTGACAAGTTAGGTTAAGGACTGGGATTGATTGAGCAGGTTACCTCAAACATGTACATGGTTCTTATGATATGGTGTGTCTTAGAGTTATATTATATTAATTGATTTTATTTATATTTTATTTATTTACCTTGTATATATGATCCTACTATTAGGTGGTTAATTGTTGTATGTATAATATTATTGCTGGGGAAATTACTTCTTTTAATCTATTATAATTTTTTTTATATTTATCTACTTCAAAATTTTGTTAATTTTTGGTGAATTATATTTATTAATTTTATATTTTATCGACACACTGATATAATGAGTATAACCTCCTCATAGTTACTCCTTAGACCCTTTCTTTAAGTTGTATGCCTCTTGAATTTTGGGAAGAATGCCTAAGGTCATGTGGTGGTCAAGTCTAATTAAAATTCAAAGTGAGTGGAGATACGAAGTTAAAATTTGGTATCATTTCCATTTATATTTTTGTTTCTCTATTTTAGGAGTTAGCAGATTCAAGACCTAGAAATTTGTTTGATCTTGTGATGGAACCTAGACTAGGGAATCATGAACACATTTCCTGGTGGAATTACAGGTTATCATGGGTATAGGATTGATGTTCTTATCTTTCATTGTTATTTTTTTTGTGATTTTAAGCTTTAGTGATTCATATGATGATTGAAATTAATGTTTTCTAATTGAATATGGAACTTTTCCTATAGAGGTAATAGGTATTTCATGTATCATATTATGAATGTTGGATTCAAATGATATGTAGGTATACTAGTGTGACTATTTTCACTAAAACCCTTGGATGAATTATTTAAAGTGTCAACAAATACTTGTATTATTTTATACAATATAAGTAAGTGGTGGAATTATAGTCATCTAGGATGAATGATATAGTTGTTTATTTATGATACAAGGTCATGTGGAACTATGGTGGGACACTCATTGATAATGATAATAGTAATGACCCATGTGCACAGGAGGTGTAGAGACCCGAGTGCTTAGTACAGACACATAATGCCTTAGTAATAAAACATAGCAGGATCTTATTAATTAGTTTTGGTTACATAAAATTTTGATGTAAACCTATATGTATTTTCCCATAGATATTGAAATGTCATTATACTTAATTGATCAAGTATTTGTGGTTAATTTGATATATTTCATTTGGGATGACGTTAATGGTTATGGTATTCATGACCGGTGGGTTGTGATTCTTCAAGGGGAAGTCATGCATATGGATTATCAAGAGAATTAGTCTCATGTGGGTGAATAGTTAACATGTAATTTTTAATGATTCATTTATATAAGACCCTTGAGAGTGTGTTTTGGAAGATTTTTCTCTATTAGATTATTATATGAGAGCCTGTAAGATTCCCTATGAACTTCAACCTTCTACAAAGTCTAGTCTTGGGCTAGGTGGTTGGACCTAGTGACCATGATGTGAGACCTGAATGGTTTGGGATGGTGAGAGACCTATAGACTCCTACACCTAACTTGAAACTTGATTTTTTAGTCCATAAAATGTTTATAGAGAAACCTGAGTGAGGGGTTTCCAAGGTTTGAGTGTGCCTTCATAATTAAAGTAGGGGTAAATTCTTGGGGCTTAGAACTGGTACATGTGTGGTGTAATGAAAAATAAGAAATAGGTGGAGATATTCTACGTAATTTCATTGTGTGAATACCACTTTTATTACCTTTAGTGTGGATACTTTTCCTGAGGTTAGTACTATTTGAGTGTTAAACCCCTATTGGCCTTGGATGTACTCTAAGAACACAGTGACAGTATGGGAAGATGAATTTTGTTTAGGTATGATTTCAAAATGTGACTGAGAATTTGGTTAAATCATGTATGGATACCTTTTATGGTGGGAGGACACAATTTACTATAAAAAACATGTGATAAAACATGGAATTGGTAGATTTCTTGATTTTAGAGAGGTTTTCCAAGGGGGGCCCTACTATGATGAGACTAACATACTATAGTGCACGAAAAACCTTGTAACATCCCAAGTAAGTAATGAATAATAGATATTATTATATATGTCTATTTATGAATTAGATAGTATTTTAGAGGCTTAAAATGAGAATAAATCCAATCTTAAGAATAGAATTCTCTATTATTTTTAAAAGATTGTTTTACCGCCTATTGATGGCGAACCATTTTTAAATCTATATTTTGACAATTTTATAAGATCTATTTGTCAAAATAATATTATTCTTTATGATTGGGATATTGAAATTTACTTTGGATAAATTTTTGGTATTTTTCTGACAATGTTCATTTTTTAATGAATAGTGAAAAATACTGCATTTTACATCAAAACTGCTTTTTCATCTAATTTATTTATATGGTTAGATTATCTTTTTAATTGGTTTTAAAGTGTAATTAGAATATATTTTTACCATTTAATCCAATGGTGTTCATTAGAATTAATTTCACTTTGGAATTTGGCATAAACAAGTGCCAAACTTTTCATAGATATTGTTTCAAAAAAACCCGCTATTTGTTTTGACAACGGGAATTATTTTTAAATTCATTATTGCAATTTCTATGTTTGGAATTTGGTAAAATGGATTACATATTTGGAATCCTAAGGTATAAATTATTTAATTAAGACTCTTTTGTTTTTGGACATTATGAATAGTAACGATGATAATTATTTTTAATTATCTTGATTAATTAGTAATCTCGTAGTTAAGGATAATAAAATAATATCATAATAATAAAAAATGACCCCAAAATGTGTCCTAATGCTACTGTTTGTGTCATGGACGACCATGGTATGCCTTTTTCCAAACTTTGGGACCCCATGGAATCACTTTTGTGTGATAGTGACATTTTATCTTTTTATTTTTAAAGAAAGTTAAATATAACAAAGTATGTATCACCAGAGTAAAAAATTTTTAGTTTTGTTTGTGTAAAAGATATATTATACTATAAATATTAATTGTAAAGATAAAAATATTTCCTACATCATAGTATTTTTTTATAATTTTTATACATTAAATAAATTAATTTATTTATGACACTATGATGATGCAGCGATTATCTCATTAATTAATGATTTAAATAAAATGAAAAGATAATGTAAAATCTAAGACTTACACTTGTCAAAGACCTATTTGATGAGTATATTTAGAACCCTTATCACCTTATCCTCGAAATATATAAATGTGGGACATTTTATCTCCGAAAATCATTTTAAAATAAAGTAACATTTCTTGACTTTCCAAGAGTGCCCCTCCTCCCTCTTATAAAAGGCGCCCACCTCTACCTCCTTACCCACACTTCTCAATAAATTTGCTTGGACAAAATCTGCTCATTTTATCTCTCCACATCCCTCTCTTCATCATAATAGACTTACCTTAGGCAGAAATCTCTTCAAGAAACCCTTTTGGTACAAACCAAGAGGAGTTATCCGATTTAAAGGTAAAGTCTTCTCTAATGTTCTTTTGTTTTATTTTTCTTCTCCAACCCCCTAAACTCTTTTTATTCATTTATTTTGTAACAACAAAAGTATCTTAAATATACTAGGATTTTGTTATAAGTACTATTCAAGCTACACTTACACACACCTACATCTAATGGTTAAAGAGCATACTATTTCTATGGATGGCGAATTTCTGCCTCACAAAACGATGATTGTTCAATATTCTTCTAACAGCTTCAAAGGTGGCCATAAAGATGTCACTATATTTATATATGATATATAATATGTTTATTTTTTCCTTAAGATTCTGTATTTTTACATTTATGGCATACCTTTATTATTTCCATTATGGGTAAACGCGATATCTTCATTTTAGGAAGTGCGGACTACCGCCCCCTCAAAGTGATTTGATTCGTTAATGCCATATGTGGGATGCATAAAGTATGGAGTTAATGATATTATATATGATATTATATTGGAATTATAATATACCTTTATATAATTATGATTCCATTCCATGAAATATGAAATAGAAATGAAAGTAGCGTTCATGCGTACGTACGGCTTACCGTCTCCATGAACGGTGCATTTCATTTCTTACCTCTAAATGTTATGTAATATTATAAATTCATGTATATTATGGATATATATGATATATATGATATCTACATCATGAATATAATTCTAGATATAATTTATATTTTACCACTTGAACAACTTGCAATTATAAAGAGTTTATTTTTGACTCAAGTATCAATGATCGACAAAACGACCATTATTAACTTAAATAATTACATAGTGTTCATAAAATGGTAATAAGTGATATAAAAGAAATAATGAACTTGAAAAAGGTTCTTAAGAAAGTATAAATTAACCCAAGTTTATTATTCAGGAGATTAAAGAACGATCGAGTCAAGTCGGACACGAGGTAAGGGACTTCGTCTCAATCTCCTTTCATTGAGGCATGTTTTGTTTTATACACAAATTTCTTTTATACGGTGTATAAAACCCGTTGAATTTTACATCTATTCAAAAGGAATCTTTTTTATATGAAGCGTTTTACTAAATGACAAAAGAAATGTTTTTTTCATACGTATGCGGAAACAACAACTTCTCCGCCGCCGTGACCATTATTTGAGTTTCGGCTTCCTATATAAGGCATAAAGTTTTTTTAAAATGAAAAATAAATGCCATGTTTTACTTTTCATTTATTTTGGTATTGAAAATGGTTTTCATAATGTTTTTATTATATCAATGTGTTGTATTGATATCTTGTGATTGAAATGTGGAAATGTTATGTTTCCTTTATGCATGTTTTATGTGATACAATTATCTTATGGTTCTTGGGAATTGTTATGAAGATGGGTGGTTTCGTGATAAACTAAGGGCGGGTGAGCCTGATATAGCTCTCCAATACATTGGATAATGCGAAGGGGTTAAACGTTAAAGTTTCTCCGAAGAGATTTTAGGAATATACTATGATGGGTATTCCAAACATAACCATGAGGGTTACTCCCTACGTAAGAATGTTATTAATGCCTCAAGTTACCTTTATGTCTTATGATTTCTATGATTTATTCATGATTTGATGAGGTATATTAAAATGCTTATGTTTTATGAGTAGATTAATATTTCATACATGGACTAATGTTTTCATTTCGTACTTTTATATCCCTTACTGAGCTTTTTATGCTTATCCCAAGTTTTTGAAATGTTTTTCACAGGTCAAGGGAAAGGTACATGATGTGATGGTAGTGTCAAGGAAGTGTCAAGAAAGATTCTATGTTTTATTTTAAATATGTTTCCGTTAATGGTAAAAATGAGTTCTATCTTTTATGTAACCACTTTGTTTAAATGTGGAATGTAATGCATGATTTATGACCTAATTATCTAAAACTCTAAACCTAAAAGGATCCTCAATGTGTATTCTTGAAATAACTCAAGATTAAGTAATGTTTAAGGCTGGGGCCTTATAGTTGGTATCAGAGGTCGGTTTAGATAACTTTAGGAGTTATAATTCTATTAAGTGATTATCCAAAGATATTTTTTTATGGTCAAATTGAAATGATATATCATTTGAAGATTACCTTGTTGCTTCATCTAAGACATGTTTTTTCAGAATGGTTTTCCACATAGGAAATAGGGAAGCAGTGCCAGGAAGGCATACAGAAGGAAATGACCTTCCGAATCAGCATCCTGAGATGGTCGGAATTGGAACTGAACAGTTTGTTGCAGTAATGGCACAGTTGACTCAAGCGATAAATGGTGGTGGTATCCATGCACGAGATCAGCCAGATCAACCGCAAAGGAACATGTCAGTGGTGGAACATTTCATGAGGCAACATCCACCATCATTCAGAGGATCATCTGACCCTGTGCTAGCTGAAGTGTGGATTAAATCACTGGAGAAGATTTTTGATTTCATGGGGTGTTCATACATTCAAAAGGTTAGTCTTGCAATTTACCGTTTGGAGGGTGAAGTAGATCATTGGTGGTCGATGGTTAAAAATATCAGGGACGCTGATGAGATTGATGCTCTCGACTGGGATGAATTCAAAGGTATGTTTCTTGAGAAGTATTTTCCTAAGGCTATTCGACTCAGGATGGAAAAACAATTCTTGGAATTGAGGCAAGAGGACGACTCATTGGATTCTTATGAAGAGAGGTTCACTCGATTGGAAAAGTATGCTCCAAATTTTATCTGAGACCTTGATACTAAAATCAATCATTTTTACTCAGGATTAAATCCAAAATATCGAATGGCTTTAGATTCTTGCGAGTTCAAGAGTTATGAAAATCTTGTTTGATGTACTGAGAAGGTGGAAATGGAGTTTGTCGATGATCAATTGTTCTATAACAACCAACAGAAGAAGAGACCGAGGTGGCAGGAGAAATGGAATAATTCTTCAAAAAGGTCTGATGGTAAGAAAACTAAGTTTCCAGTTTGTGATAAATGTGGTAAAAAGCATGCTGGGAATGTATTTTGAATTCTGGAAAGTGCTACCGATGTGGTAATATGGGACATAAGGCTCGTGATTTCACTGGAAAAGATCAAGGTGATGGTAAGACCAAATTTGATTTACAGTTAGTGAAATGTTTTAAGTGCAATGAGATGGGTCACTATGCAAACGAGTGTCTGACAAAGAGCTTGAGTAATGGGAAGCAGTTAGACTACAAGAAGAAAGGGGTGGTGAAATCCTTTGCAACTACTTCAGTAGATGTTGGGCCATTAAATGAAGTGGTATCAGGTACTTTGTTTGATTTTTCAGATTATGCTAGTGTGTTGTTTGATTCAGGGTCTACATATTCTTTCATATCTGAAAACTTTTCTAGTAAAATGGGAATACCATCTCAAGAAATGACTCCTGAACTTGTGGTAAAAACACCTGGTGGAAATTTTGAGGCAAAAAGAATTTATAAGAATCTTCTTATCCTTATCCGTGGAAAGAATCTACTTGCAAACCTTATTGTCTTACCTCTAGTTGAGTTTGATGTTATCCTGGGTATGGATTGGCTCTCTATTTACCATGCTAAGATTGATTATAGATCTAAAGAAGTTTCTTTTCAGAAAGACTTTCAGTTTTTGTACAAGAATAAACCCTTACTATTGATAACATATCAAGAGGCTGAGAAACTTGTAAAATATGGAAATGATTGTTACCATGCACATATTGTTGAAAACAAAGGAACTGTTCAGATTAATGATGTGCCAGTGGTAAATGAGTATCCTGATTTTTTTCTTGTTGAGTTTCCTAGAATAATACCAGATCGGGAAGTTGAATTTACTGTTGACTTAGTTCTCGATGCTAATCCAATTTCAAAACCCCCTTATCGAATGGCTCAAATTGAACTTTTAGAGTTGAAGGAGCAATTGTAATATTTATTAGAGAAAGGTTTCATTCAACCTAGCACATCACCATGGGGTGCTCCTGTTTTATTTGTTAAAAAGAAAGATGGTTCAATGAGACTTTGCATTGATTATAGAGCCTTGAATAACATCACTGTTAAGAACAAATATCCTTTGCCTCATATTGATGATTTGTTTGATCAACTCCACGGAGATCAGTATTTTGCAAAGATTGACCTGAGATCGGGGTACCATCAGTTGAAGGTAAAGGAAGTAGATATTCTGAAGACTGCATTTCGTACAAGATATGGCCATTATGAATTTGTAGTTATGCATTTTGGACTAACCAATACACCTTCTATATTCATGGACCTTATGAATAGAATTTTCCATGAGTTCTTGGATAAGTTTGTGGTTGTTTTCATTGATGATATTTTGGTGTTTTCTAAAAGTAAAGAGGAGCATGAAAGACATTTAAGGGTTATTTTGAAAACCTTAAAAAAAAAATTGCATGGGAAATTCAGCAAGTGTGAGTTTTGGTTGCAACAAATTTCTTTCCTTGGTCACATTGTTTGTAAATATGGGATAATTGATGATCCTGAAAAAACAAAGGTTGTGGAAGAATGGCCAAGACCCACAAATGTAACAGAGATTCATAGTTGTCTTGGTTTGGAAGGCTATTACCAAAGGTTTGATAAAAAACTTTCATGGTTATCTAGTCTAATGACTAAGCTAACTCAAAAGGGTGTTAATTTTATCTGGACAAAATAATTCGATGATTGTTTTCAGGAATTGAAAAGAAGATTGGTGAATGCTCCAGTTTTAGAACTACCTTCCAGAAATGGTGAGTTTGTTATCTAAATTGATTCTTCATTGAAAGGACTTGGTTGCGTCCTAATGCAGAATGATCATGTAATTTCTTATGCTTCATGTCAGTTAAAAACTCATGAGGTAAATTACCCAACACATGATTTGGAATTAACTGATGTTGTTTTCACTTTAAAAATTTGGAGGCATCATTTGTATGGTGTATAGTGTGAAATATATAATAATTACAAAAGTTTAAAGTATATATTCACTCAGAAAGAATTGAACATGAGACAGAGGAGATGGCTAGAATTAATCAAGGATTATGATTGTACAATTCATTACCATCCTGGAAAAGCAAATAAAGTGGCTGGTGCTTTGAGTCGAAAAATTAATGCTTCATTAACAATGTTGTTTTTGGAACATGATCCTTTGGTTAAGGATTTGATGAACTTTGGCATATAAGTTGTTGGTGTAGGATTTCCTTCTGTTTTGTTTTATGTATCAGTGAAATCCTCTCTATCAGATAGAATTAAGCAAGCACAGAAGCAAGACAGTGAGTTGCAGAAAAGGGTAGAGCTGGTTCAGAAAGGTAAGTTGCCTGAATTCAACATTGATAATGATTGTGTTTTGAGATTTGGGAAGAGATTGTGTGTGCCTTGTGATTCACAGTTGAAGAGAGTTGTTATGTGAAGCTCATAGTTCTTCATTTTCATTTCATCCTAGTAGTACTAATATGTATAGAGATCTTTGGGAGTATTACTGGTGGGATGGAATGAAAAGAGATATTGTTGATTTTATTGTGAAGTGTTTGACTTGTCAATAGGTTAAAGTAGAGCGGAAGTTACCGAAAGGGATGCTTCATCCTTTACCAGTGCCATAGTGGAAATGGGAAAATATATCCATGGACTTCGTTGTGGGATTGTCGAAGACACCTCAAGGTAATAATGCAATCTGGGTTATTGTTGATTGCTTGACTAAATATGATAATTTCCTTGCTATTAGAGATACTTTTTCCCTAGATCAACTTTACCATTTGTATCTTAAATATATAGTTAGGTTTCATGAAGTTCCTCTCTCTATTGTATCTGACCGTGATCCCAGGTTCACTTCTAACTTTTGGAAAGGCCTTCAGATGTCGTTGGGTACTGACTTAAATTTTAGTACAGCTTTTCATCCTCAATCAGATGGGTAGTCGGAACGAATGATTTAGACTTTGGAGGATATGCTACATTCTTGTTTGATGAATTATCAGGGAAGTTGGGACCAACATCTTTCTTTGGTTGAGTTTTCTTATAATAACAGTTTTCATTCCAGTATACAGATGGCACCATTTGAGACATTATATGGGAAGTGGTGTCGAACTCCTACTTTCTAGGATGAAGTGGGTGAAAGGAAGTTGATGGGACTGGAATTGGTAGAAGAGTTTACAGAAAAAGTTCAGCTGATACAGAAACACATGAGAACAGCTCAGAGCAGGCAGAAAAGTTATACGGACAATAGGAGGAAGGATCTCTCTTTTGAGGTAGGTGATCATGTTTTTCTCAAAGTATCACCATAGAAAAGTGTGATGCGATTTGGTAAGAAAGGAAAGTTGAGTCCAAGAATCATTGGAACATATAAAATTCTGGAGAGAGTTGGATCAATTTCATACCGAGTGGCTTTATCTCCAAGTTTATCTCAGGTACACAATTTTTTTTCATGTTTCAATGTTATGGAAGTACATGCCAGATCCATCTCATGTTTTGAGTCCAGAGGTAGTTCAGTTGGAAAAGAATCTATATTATGAGGAACAACCGTTCCAGATTCTTGACCAAAGGGATAAAGTGTTGAGGAATAAGGTGATTCATCAAGTAAAGGTTTTGTGTAAAAACCACATGAGTTAAGAGGCAACATGGGAATCTGAAAATGCAATGAGGGATAAATACCCCCACTTATTCGATAAGTAAATAAATTGCGAGGACGTAATTTTCTAAAGGGGGGAAGGATGTAACATCCCAAGTAAGTAATGAATAATATATATTCTTATATATGTCTATTTATGAATTAGATTGTGTTTTAGAGGCTTAAAATGAGAATAAATCCAATTTTAAGCATAGAATTCTCTAATATTTTTAAAAGATTGTTTTACCGCCTTTTGATAGAAAATCATTTTTAAATCTATAATTTGACAATTTTATAAGCTCTATTTTTCAAAATAAACTTATTATTTATGATTGGTACATTTAAATTTATTTTGCATAAATTTTTGTTATTTTTCTGACAATGTTCATTTTTTAATGAATAGTGAAAAATACTGCATTTTACATCAAAATTGATTTTTCATCTAATTTAATTATATGGTTAGATTATCTTTTTAATTGGTTTTAAAGTTTAATTAGAATATATTTTTACCATTTAATCCAATGGTTTTCATTATAATTTATTTCACTTTGTAATTGGGCATAAACAAGTGCAAAACTTTTCATAGATATTGTTTAAAAAAAACCAGCTATTTGTTTTGACAACGAGAATTTTTTTTAAATTCATTATTGAAATGTATATGTTTGGAATTTGGTAAAATGGATTCAAAATTTGGAATCAGAAGGTCCAAATTATATAATTAAGACTCTTTTGTTTTTTGGAAATTATGAATAGTAACGACGATAATTATCTTTAATTATCTTGATTAATTAGTAATCGGGTAGTTAAGGATAATAAACTAATATCATAATAATAACAAATGACCCCAAAATGTGTCCTAATGCTACTGGTTGTTTCATGTACGAACATGGTATGCCTTGTGCCAAACTTTGGGACCCCATGGAATCACTTTTGTGTGATAGTGACTTTTTGTCTTTTTATTTTTAAAGAAAGTTAAATATGACACAGTATGTATCACCCGAGTAAAACATTTTTAGTTTTGTCTGTGTAAATTATCTATTATACTATAAATATTCATTGGAAATATAAAAATATTTCCTACATCATAGTATTTTTTTTATAAATTTTAGACATTAAATAAATGAATTTATTTATGACACCATGATGATGCGGCGATTATCTCATTAATTAACGATATAAATAAAATGAAAAGATAATGTAAAATCTAAGACTTAAACTTGACAAAGACCTATTTGATGAGTATATTTAGAACCCTTATCACCTTATCCTCTAAATTTATCAATTTGGGACCTTTTAAATCCGAAAGTCATTTTAAAATAAAGTAATATTTCTTGACTTCCCAAGTGTGCCCCTCCTCCCTCTTATAAAAGGCCCCCACCTCTACCTCCTTACCCACACTTCTCAAGCCATTGGCTCGGCCAAAATCTAATCATTTTATCTCTCCACATACCTATATTCATCATAGAATCCTTAATTTAGGCAGAAATCTCTCGAAGAAACCCTTTTGGTACAAACCAAGAGGAGTTACCCGATTTAAAGGTAAAGTCTTCTCTAATGTTCTTTTGTTTTATTTTGCTTCTCTAACCCCCTAAACTCTTTTTATTCATTTCTTTTGTAACAAAACCATTATATTCAATATACTAGGATGTTTTTATAACAATTATTCGAGATACACTTACACACACCTACATCTAATGGTTAAAGAGCATACTGTTTCCGTGGATGACGAATTTTTGCCTCACGAAATGATGATTGTTCAATATTCTTAAAACACCTTCAATGGTGGCCATTAAGATGTCACTATATTTATATATGATATATAATATGTTTATATTTTCCTTAATCTTCTGTATTTTTACATTTATGGCATACCTTTATGGTTTCCATTATGGGTAAAACGATATCTTCATTTTAGGAAGTGCGGACTACCTTCCCCTCAAAGTGATTTGATTCGTTAATGCCATATGTGGGATGTATAAAGGATGGAGTTAATGATATTATATATGATATTATACTGGAATTATAATATACCTTTATATCATTATGATTCAATTCCATAAAATACGAAATAGAAATGAAAGTAGTGTTCATGCGTACGTAGGGCTTACAGTCTCCATGAATGGTGCATTTCATTTCTTACGTCTAAATGTTATGTAATATTATAAATGCATGTATATACTGGATATATATGATATATATGATATCTAAATCATGAATATAATTCTGGATATAATGGATATTTTACCACATGAACAACTTGTAATTATAAAGAGTTTATTTCTGACTCAAGTACCATTGATCGACAAAACAACCATTATTAACTTAAATAATTACATAGTGTTTATAACATGGTAATAAGTGATATAAAAGAAATAATGAACTTGAAAAAGGTTCTTAAGCAAGTAGAAATTAACTAATGTTTATTATTTAGGAGATTAAAGAACGATCGAGTCAAGTCAAACACGAGATAAGGGACTTCATCTCAATCTCCTTTCATTGAGGCATATTTTGTTTTATACACAACTTTATTTTATACGATGTATAAACCCCGTTGAGTTTTACATATATTAAAAAGGAATATTTTTTATACAAAGTGTTTTACTAAATGAAAAAAGAAATGTTTTTTTGTCGTACGTATGCGGCGACAATGACTTCTCCGCTGCCGTGACCATTATTTGAGTTTCGGCTTCCTCTAGAAGCCATAACCTTTTTTTAAAATGAAAAATAAATACCATGTTTTAATTTTCATTTATTTTAGTATTGAAAATGGTTTTCATAATTTTTTTATTATATCAATGTGTTGTATTGATATCTTGTGATTGAAATGTGGAAATGTTATGTTTCCTTTATGCATGTTTTATGTGATATGATTATGTTACGGTTCTTGGGAATTGTTATGAAGATGGGTGGTTCCATGATAAACTAAGGGCAGGTGAGGCCGATATAGCTCTCCAATGCATTGGGTAATGCGAAGGGGTTAAACATTAAGGTTTCTCCGAAGAGATTTATGGAATATACTGTGATGGGTATTCCATGTAGAGACCCGTAGCCTGACGTACATGGACATTACATTACTTTTGTGGAATACTTAGTACATAACAAAAACACACACACAAGGATCGTAATAGTTTAGTGTCTTTGGAAACTTGGAATATAATCTTCTAATCGTGGTGAAAGATCTTCAACATCTCCCATAAAGATCTTCCCTTTTTTTTACCTAAAACTGTTCTTTATATCCTAGGGAAAAGAAAACATAAAAGAGTGAGATCAAATGCTCAGTAAGGGCAAACAAAAGAAATATCAATCACATCATATACATAAGCACATAACTTTTGGAAATCGTAACCTGCAAAAGAGATCATAATTTCATATCATGGGATAAATCATAGTAGTGAAATGTAATCCCAATAATCATAACTTAAAACATGAAACTTTGTGGCATACACACATAATCATAGAGAATCATTTATTATTAGTCAAGACTCATTTCCAAGACTATCTTAGTGGACAAAGTCCCTTTCTGAACCGAGTTCAATCCTCGTTTCAGTCCTGTTTCACTAAACCGGTATAACCTACCGTTCCAGCCATGTCTATCTCATGAGATATAAAATCTTTATGCAATTCATTTGAGGGAGATATAGTTCCCACCTATCTCATAATGATACCATTCTTATGTGTGCCACAAAAACATAAATCATAAATCATAAATCACAGCATAACCCATGAAATAAAATGGGATTCTTAAATATCATGCCATCATAACATAATCCATAAACAATTGATATCATTTCATCATAAGAAAATTGAATCCATTTAAATCATAGAGAAATTTTACTTGAAACATACACATATGAAATAATGTCATCTTAGATGTAAAATAGTTTTGACAAAACACTTGAAATGAATTCTTGAGGAAAATATCCTTTCTTTTTTATAATCATGTTCTTTTCACAAAATTCCATGCAATTTTAAAAGATAATGGTTTTATTGAAAATAATCATGAAATCTTGTAGAGGAATCTTCTTGAAAATGAGGCGTTATAAAACCGTAAAAATCCGTTCACGCCATATAAGTTAAAAATAACATTCTCCTCGTACTTTTGTCGGAAAAGTAAAAAAGTACCTTATATTGTAACCAAAGGAAAGATTCCATTCATACAATGTGGTAAAAAGTAAATAAAGGTTAAAAATGCCTTTAAACATCCATGGAAGAATGGTAAACATTTTATGAAATCATTTTTATAAATCATGGTCATGGATGATAAACGTAACCCCAATAAATACTTACGTATAAGCAATCTCAGATAAAAATGAGATTGAAAATTTGTCCCTTACCTTAGGTCTGATTTGCTTCGTAAGTGTCCAAACCTCCTATATAATGGTTTAAATAATGTCATTGACTTATTCCAGAATCATACTCATTGTTATGATATCATATATGGTTCACTTATGACTTTATATTACCCGTTCTTTTGTAAATTCCATGTTAAAGAGCGTTTTGGGTAAAATTGTTTCATTTGTCATCCGTGTTTTGACTTGTAATTATTCATATGATTAATTAGATCATGATTACTTAATTCCAGAATATAAAACATGATTTATATCTAATATATATTCATAATATACATATATATAATAAATCAGTAAATGGAAAGAAATACACCGTTCATGGAGATGGTAGGCCGTACGTATGCATGAATGCTGTTTTCGTTTCCTTATTGAGTTGAATGGAATTAATTAGATGACATAAACATATATACAAATAAATACCGTATCATTATTATGTCATATATTTCATGATTACTTATTATATACACTTTATAATCATTCATGAATGGTTAAAGTGGAGAATGAATCTCATCGCGTCGTGGAGACGGTAGTCCGTACGTACGCACGAGCGATGATATCGTTCTCATGATCGTGGGACTGTATTGGAGTGTATGTATACTATTTCAGAATCAATATCACTTTAAAATAATCATATATAGTTATTATTTACACCATTATACCCATCCAAGTAAGGTGGTGGTGGAAAATAGATTACACCACGGTGTGGAGAGGGTATTCCGTACGTACGCACGCGCGGTGATTTCTTTTTCCGTAGGATGTATAGATGGTGAAATAGGGTTGTTTTATACTTATAATAACATATAAGTATATGAGTGATAGTGATTTTATTACTTCATAATGAAACAACCTTAGAAGAATAAGTGGAAGAAGAAATAAAGGTGAAACAATTGGTAACGGAAATTACCTATTCTTTGAAGCGCCTCTTTGAGACCTTTTCTTAGGGAACTAAAATTGGTCTTTGAGGAAGACCAGAACCTCTAAGATGTTTCTAGGGAAGTTAAGAAGAGAATTTGGCAGAGTTTGGCCGAGATTGGAGGCTCAAAGTGGTGTGAGGAAGAGTGGAAGGAGGTGCCCTTTTATAAGGGAGGAGAGGGGTACCTTTGGAATAACTAAAAATATTATTTTATTATAAAGCCAAATTCGGTTTTAAATAACTCTAAATTGATTTATTTCAAATATAAGGTGGGGATGGGTCTAAATCCTCTCATCCAATATAATTTAGACAAGTTTAGGTTCCTATTTTAACCTTATCATTTAGATTTAACATTAAGTTAAATAATTTTACTTTTACCGTGTCTTCTTGTGTTCTTACACTATAAGGTTAATAAACTTACTATAAGAAGAAAAACGAACCCCAAGTTGTTTATTATTAATATATATAACCTTATATAAGTCATTTGGCTAAACCTTAGATTTTTAGGAATAAAATAACAATTAATAATATAATATTTTTTTAAAAACTATTTTATGTCAATTTTGACACTATTCAATAGTTGATTTTTGTGAAACTTATAACTGAATGATTAGTTCGTAAAAAGTTAATTAAATCAATACTAACATGTCATATTAACCTAGAAAATTGGTGGAATTCATAAAAAGTCTAAAATTATATTTATTTGGGTATTTATAATATTAATTATTCTAATTTTTCACTATTATGGTAATTACAGCATCATCATTGTGTCATAAATAAATTAAATTATTTAATGTCTAAAAATTTAAAATAAAATAATATTATGTATTAAAACGTTTTAGATTTCTAATTAATATTTATAGTCGAATTTATCTTATGTATAACCCTATATTAAAATTGATATACTTATTAAACTTTGATTTTAACTATTTTAACCCTTCTTTAAATAAATTAAGAATAAATGTCCTAATCTAATCCACGTGGGCCTAAATGGTCATATTGTATTCATAAGGTTGTTTTTTGTCGAATCACACTTATCCAATAGAATTAGGACATGTGTTAGGGTAATAATAATATCATTGTTACCCTTAATTAGCCTATTTACTTTTAACCGTGGTAAAAAAAAGTAAAAAGTTACTATTCACCAAAAATTATTTTCATCTCATTGAACCACATTTTACTTACTGACATCAACCGTGTCTCTCAAATTTTTGAAATTCCACTCACAGAAGCGGTAAAATTAATTTTTATGAAAAATTCATTTTTTTTACTACCACTTAGTGGTTTCACTATTCATCAAAAAATGAAAGTTTCCAGAAAAATACCAAAAATTAGGCCTAAGCCATATTTGATATTATGAACTCAAAAATGATGTCTATTTTACCAATTTAAAAACATATCAGTTACATTAACTAATTTAAAAATTAATTCCCGTCGTCAAAACAAATGGCGTGTTTTTAAGAGATAATAACTATCAAAAGATTGACACTTGTTTATAACTGGTTTAAATGAGAAATTAAATCCAATGACCAACATTGTATTAAATTGTAAAAATATATTCTAAATATACTTTAAAACCACTAAAATTAATAATTTATCACTATTAATTATTTTGATTAAAAAAGTTGTTTTTAATTAAAATTTAGTAATTTTCACTATTCATCAGAATATAAAAGTTATCCGAAAAGTACCAAAATTTCACCTTAGGCTAAATTCGATACTCCGAATCCAAAAAATGAAGTCCATTTTGAGAGATAAAATTTCTAAAATTTAAAAATGTGGTTATTACTATTCATAACGGCTAGTTTTAATAATATTTTAATAGCATATCGTTGTTTAGTGAAACTCGGTATTGCGTACTACACATGCTATCGAGGAAGGTCGTGATTGCGTGTAATGCAAGGCAAGTCAAGGATGCGTGTTGTGCAATCTCCTTTTGGTGTAGCATACAACACAAGACATTAATGAAATCAAAAAGAATATTTTTCATAAAATATCGGGGTGTTACATTCTACCCCCCTAAAAATGAATTTCGCCCTCAAAATTCGTCGAGGTTATAAATGGTTTACAATTCGAAAGTTTCTTTAATAGAAACCCACATCGTAAAAATGAATACCGAAACCAATCTTTAAAAACAAAAGTATGAAATGTAACTGTTACCCAAATAAACTAATCACTGGGTTTCCACATAGGTGAAAATATGGATATGGAAGAGAAATCTAACCATCATGTTCTGATGGAGAGTGGTAGAGAACATGGCTATGGAAAAGCCAGCAATCACAAAGCCATAAATTTCTGACGATCTAACGTACCATCTAATTCATCAGATATAAGAGCACTAAGACAACATTTTTTTTGGTTTTCAAAATCATTTCCCTAAAGTTGATGAATTAAAAGAAATACTTACATGATTTTGGTACAATCTCACTATTGTTTGTGAATTGAATAATTTCCACTTCATCCCTTAAATAAATGAAGTTGAATTTGTTATTCGTGATGTGTTAGCAAATCATAGAAGTATGGTTCATTCCATCTCTTTCAAACAAAAGGTTATCAAAAGTTATAAGTCCATCTTATGGTTAGATTAATCATATATGGTTCCAAAAATGATCTTATACTTCATATATCATACCGCTTAATAAAATAAAACTAGTTTCTACTAACCAGGGACTTCCTGTAGGCCAGTGGTATGCGATAAAGGCCAGTCGCATTTCGGTTGTGGGTTTGATTCCCACAACCTTGTCCGATGCGATGGGTTGTCGCCCGTCCGGCAGGTTGTCCTTTTTCTAAAACCATATAATATCAAAAGATCTATCCTTAAATAATACTAACTTATGTCCAACATAATCCATTCCAATCTTTAGGCTTATCTAAAATACTTCGGTCCAAGCTCATAATATAAAGAAAATGATTACTTGAAATGTCATCAACCAAGCATGTGAATACCATCATTTATCCCCCATATATATTGTTGGTCACATTCCAATCATGTGAATATCTTAATCATGTATTCTCTTGAAAAATGAATACCCATTAAACCTTAGTGAAAACATGAATGCTGTCAAAAGTTAACTCTTTCCACATACCAAAATCTAAAAATTCTATATACTCAATCCATTACATAACCTTCTCCTTATATCAGTCATGAGATCATGAATACTATCAAACATTTAATTTTCTCCTTATCCCTTCATTATGCGCATATCATCTACATTCCAAAAATATCTGAATATCCTTTCATGGATACTGGTACCATTAATCATACACTTTCAAAACTCAAGGAAAGACAAGAGTGTAACAATCCTTAGATATCTCTTTATTCCATAGTACCATGAGATTACTTATACAACATTACACTTGATAAAAATGTAATCATTCCACTACCTTCTTAAACCATTGACTGAGCTTCAACAATTATTTCAACTCACATATCATTTGTAGTCTCTTCATCATCATCAACATAAATACTACTCATACGGCCGTACTGATTCTCTTCATGAGACTTTCCCTTAGGGAATTGGTTTGCATAATGCCCATACATTCCACATTTAAAACATTTAACCATTGTTGATGTCGTAGCAATACCATTATCCTCATCCATGGTGTTAACTAAACCTTTTCCTTTGCACTTACTGGCTTTGTGTCCTTTTCCACACCCAAAGCATATTTTAGTTCCCTTGAAACATTCTCCTCGATGCCTCTTCCCACATGATTTACTTGAACTTTCTTTCCTCTATGATCATCATGAAACTCCATCTTTCTCTTATTAGCCGAGTCAGGAAACTTACCAAATTTTACTTTATTGATCATATTATGAGATTTCTAATTCGGCATAATAATGATGTTTGGACTTCCAAATCCCATTTCATTTGGTTTCTCATGAAGAATATCATTCCATTGTCCATCATATCCTCCACTATCGTGAATCATCTTGTTTCCAGCCATTTTCTAAAACCCAAAAAGAATAGTGTGAGAGGCAAAAATCATAATAAAGGGGGAGTAACTTCAATATCTAACATCTTTGGTTTAATCTAATATCATTACCATAGTTCTAGGACTATATCCTATACGTATACTTATCCTTAGGGACATCCCTAGGCATACCTTAGAAATATCTCTAGGGATCTCACTAAAGTTCTCGCATCATAGTTTCCAAAGGTTGACTAAACCTTTCCTCTGATACCAACTGTAGAGACCCGTAGCCTGACGTACATGGACATCACATTACTTTTGTGGAATACTTAGTACATAACAAAAACACACACACAAGGATCGTAATAGTTTAGTGTCTTTGGAAACTCGGAATATAATCTTCTAATCGTGGTGAAAGATCTTCAACATCTCCCATAAAGATCTTCCATTTTTTTTACCTAAAACCTTTCTTTATATCCTGGGGAAAATAAAACATAAAAGGGTGAGCTCAAATGCTCAGTAAGGGTAAAAAAATAAATATCAATCACATCATATACATAAGCACATAACTTTTAAAAATCGTAACCTGCAAAAGAGATCATAATTTCATATCATGGGATAAATCATAGTAGTGAAATGTAATCCCAATAATCATAACTTAAAACATGAAACTTTGTGGCATACACAAATAATCATAGAGAATCATTTCTTATTAGTCACTACTCATTGCCAAGACTATCTTAGTGGACAAAGTCCCTTTCTGAACCGAGTTCACTCCTCATTTCAGTCCTGTTTCACTGAACTGGTATAACCTACTGTTCTAGCCATGTCTATCTCATGAGATATAAAATATTTACCCAATGCATTGGAGGGAGATATAGGTCCCACCTATCTCATAATGATACCATTCTTATGTGTGCCACAAAATCATAAATCATACATCAGAGCATAACCCATGAAATAAAATGGGATTATTAAACATCATGCCATCATAACATAATCCATAAACAATTGATATCATTTCATCATAAGAAAATTGAATCCATTTAATTCATAGATAAATTTTACTTGAAACATACACATATGAAATAATGTCATCTTAGATGTAAAATAGTTTTGACAAAACACTTGAAATGAATTCTTGAAGAAAATATACTTTCTTCTTTATAATCATGTTCTTTTCACAAAATTCCATGCAATTTTAAAAGATAAGGGTTTTATTGAAAATAATCATGAAATATTGTAGAGGAATCTTCTTGAAAATGAGGCGTTATGAAATAGTAAAAATCCGTTCACGCCGTATAAGTTAAAAATAACATTCTCCTCGTACTTTTGTCGGAAAAGTCAAAAAGTACCTTATATGGTAACCAAAGGAAAGATTCCATTCATACAATGTGGTAAAAAGTAAATAAAGGGTAGAAATGCCTTTAAACATCTATGGAAGAATGGTTAAAATTTTATGAAATCATTTTTAGAAATCATGGTCATGGATGATAAACGTAACCCCAGTAAATACTTACGTATAAGCAATCTCAGATAAAAATGAGATTGAAAATTTATCCCTTACCTTAGGTCCGATTTTCTTCGTAAGTGTCCAAAATTCCTGTATAATGGTTTAAATAATGTCATTGACTTATTACAGAATCATACTCATTGTTATCATATCATATATGGTTCACTTATGACTTTATATTACCCGTTCTTTTGTAAATTCCATGTTAAAGAGCATTTTGGGTAAAATTGTTTCATTTTTCGTCCGTGTTTTGACTTGTAATTATTCATATGATTAATTAGATCATGATTAATTAATTCCAGAATATAAAACATGATTTATATCTAATATATATTCAGAATATACATATATATAATAAATCAGTAAATGGAAAGAAATACACCGTTCATGGAGACGGTAGGCCGTACGTACGCATGAACGTTGTTTTCGTTTCCTTATTGAGTTGAATGGAATTAAGTAGATGACATACACATATATAAAAATAAATCTAGTATCATTATTATTTCATATATTTCATGATTACTTATTATATATAATTTATAATCATTCATGAATGGTTAAAGTGGAGAATGAATCTCATCGCGTCGTGGAGACTGTAGTTCGTACGTACGCACGAGCGATGATATCATTCTCATGATCGTGGGACTGTATTGGAGTGTATGTATACTATTTCAGAATCAATATCACTTTAAAATAATAATATATATTTATTATTTACACCATTATTCCCATCCAAGTAAGGTGGTGGTGGAAAATAGATTACACCACGGCGTGGAGACGGTATTTCGTACGTACGCACGCGCGGTGATTTATTTTTCCGTAGGATGGATAGATGGTAAAATAGGGTTGTTTCATACTTATAATAACATATCAGTATATGAGTGATAGTGATGTTATTACTTCATAATGAAACAACCTTAGAAGAAGAAGTGGAAGAAGAAATAAAGGTGAAAGAATCGGTAAAGGAAATTACCTCTTCTTTGAAGCGCCTCTTTGAGACCTCCTCTTAGGGAACTAAAATTGGTCCTTGAGGAAGACCCGAACATCTAGGATGTTTCTAGGTAAGTGGAGAAGAGAATTTATCAGAGGTTGGCCAAGATTTAAGGCTCAAAGTGGTGTGAGGAAGAGGGGAAGGAGGTGTCCTTTTATAAGGGAGGAGAGGGGTACCTTTGGAATAACTAAAAATATTATTTTATTATAAAAACAAATTCGGTTTTAAATAGCTCCAAATTGATTTATTTCGAAGATAAGGTGGGGATGGGTCGAAATACTCTCATCCAATAGAATTTTGACAAGTTTAGGTTCCTATTTTAACCTTATCATTTAGATTTAACATTAAGTTAAATAATTTTACTTTTACCGTGTCTTCTTGTGTTCTTACACTATAAGGTTAATAATCTTACTATAAGAAGCCAAACGAACCCCAAGTTGTTTATTATTAATATATATAACCTTATCTAAGTCATCTGGCCGAACCTTAGATTTTTAGGAATAAAATAACAATTAATAATATAATATTTATTTTAAAAACTATTTTATGTCAATTTTGACACTATTCAATAGTTGATTTTTTTGAAACTTATAACAGAATTATTAGTTCGAAAAAAGTTAATTAAATCAATAATAACATGTCATAGTAACCTATAAAATTAGTGTAATTCATAAAAAGTCTAAAATTATATTTATTTGGGTATTTATAATATCAATTATTCTAATTTTTCACTATTATGGTAATTACTGCATCATCATTGTGTCATAAATAAATTAAATTATTCAATATCTAAAAATTATAAATAAAAAACCATTATGTAGGAAGAAGTTTTATCTTTATAATGAATATTTATAGTCGAATTTATCTTATGTATAACCCTATATTAAAATTGATATACTTATTAAACTTTGATTTTAACTATTTTAACCCTTCTTTAAATAAATTAATAATAAATGTCCTAATCTAATCCAAGTGGGCCTAAATGGTCATATTTTATTCCTAAGATTGTTTTTGGTCGAATTAAACTTATCCAATAGAATTAGGACATGTTTTAGGGTAATAATAATATCATTTTTACCCTTAATTACCCTATTTACTTTTAACCGTGGTAAAAAAAAATAAAAAGTTACTATTCAACAAAAATTATTTTCATCTCATTGAACTACATTTTACTTACTGAAATCAACCATGTATCTCGGATTTTTGAAATTCCACTCACAGAAGCGGTAAAATTAAGTTTTATGAAAAATTCATTTTTTTTACTACCACTTAGTGGTTTCACTATTCATCAAAAAATGAAAGTTTCCAGAAAAATACCAAAAATTAGGCCTATGCTATATTTGATATTATGAACTCAAAAATGATATCTATTTTACCAAATTCAAAACATATCAGCTACATTAACTAATTTAAAAATTAATTCTCATCGTCAAAACAAATGGCGTGTTTTTTAGAGATAATAACTATCAAAAGATTGACACTTGTTTATAACTGGTTTAAATGGGCAATTACATCCAATGACAAAAATTGTATTAAATTGTAAAAATATATTCTAAATATACTTTAAAACCACTCAAATTAATAATTTATCACTATTAATTATTTTGATTAAAAAAGTTGTTTTCAATTAAAATTTAGTAATTTTCACTATTCATCAGAATATGAAAGTTATCCGAAAAGTACCAAAATTTAACCTTAGGCTAAATTCGATACTCCGAATCCAAAAATGAAGTCCATTTTGAGAGATAAAATTTCTAAAATTTTAAAAGGTGGTTATTACTATTCATAACGGCTAGTTTTAATAATATTTTAATAGCATATTGTTGTTTAGTGAAACTCAGTATTGCGTACTACACACGCTATCGAGGAAGGTCATGATTGCGTGTAATGCAAGGCAATTCAAGGATGCGTGTTGTGCAAGCTCCTTTTGGTGTAGCGTACAAAACAAGACATTAATGAAATCAAAAAGAATATTTTTCATAAAATCTCGGGGTGTTACATTCCAAACGTAACCATGATGGTTACTCCCTACGTAAGAATGTTATGAATGCCTCAAGTTACCTTTATGTCTTATGATTTATATGATTTATTCATGATTTGATGAGGTATGTTAAAATTCTTATGTTTTATGAATAAATTATGATTTCATACATGGACTAATTTTTTAATTTCGTACTTTTATATCCCTTACTGAGCTTTTTATGCTCATCCCAAGTTTTTGAAATGTTTTTCACAGGTCAAGAGAAAGGTACATGATGCGATGATAGTGTCAAGTAAGTGTCAATAAAGAGTCTATGTTTTATTTTAAATATGTTTTCGTTGATGGAAAAAATGAGTACTATCTTTTATGTAACCACTTTGTTTAAATGTGAAATGTAATGCATGATTTATGATCTAATTCTCTAAAACTCTAAACCTAAAAAGATCCTCAACATGTATTCTTGAAATAACTCAAGATTAAGTAATGTTTAAGTATGAGGCCTTATAAACCTAGTTATGGTGACACATGAATCTCATAAGCAAGAGTTGGTCTGTGGGACTAGGTGGAAAGGGGGTTTAAACCCATTTTTTTAATATTAAGGCTATAAGTGCATGGGAGGTGTAAATTTCTAGTTCGAATGCTGTTTTATTGTCATGAGAGTGTACACCCATTATGTATAAATGATGTCGAGTCTATGCATGATATTTACATGTAAATTTAGTAAAATTTGGATCAGAAATGGATTTAAGCAGGATAGGGAAAAATTGTAAATATTACTAGGTTTCTTGTGGCCCTAGTAGCCTTGGAATCAGATTAGGTGAGTGTGGCTCAAGAGGATATGCATGTGTTTTTAGAAAGTGTACCTACTGAAGTTATGCTCATAGAATAGTATAAGGTAACCGATATGTGGGGAGTTGACAACTAGTCATTTGATGCTATGAACCTCATTATAGTTGGAAATTTGGTTGGTTTTGAGGATAACATTCCCATGAGTTTGGAATGGGAAATGAGTTATATTGTAGACAGGTGCTCAGAAATTCACAGGTTTGGATATGTCAATCAATGATATTTCGAGATGGATAGAGTGTGGGTTTTAGTTATAAAAAAAAATTGGTTATTGTAATGCTCCGACCCGAGTTACCTAGAGTCAGTGCATTATTACGTATCATTGACATGATCCAAAAGATCAAGTCTCTAAAGACCGATTAGTTTAGTAGCCTTGGAAGTACTATATACATTCATAAGTCTTACATTACATCATAAAATGAAAAACTACAACAACATTGTTTCCATAGACCACACTCAAATCCCCTCAGACTATCCCTACAGATCAGTCATAAAATACTTCTTCACATCCTGGGAAAAATCAAACATAAAAAGGGGTGAGCTCAGATGCTCAGTAAGGATGATAATATAGTGCAAACTTTCATAAATAAGCATAAACATTTAAAGAAATGTATAACTAAAACAAAAGACTTTTAAACATGAATTTCAACATAATATGGGAAAAAAATAAAATGAAATAATTTTATTTACTTATTCAGATAGATATTCTACTAGTCAAATAATCACATGCAATATTAATAACCACTTTCATAATGATGGAATGCATAATGTCAGACTATCATAACCACATAGTCAAGGCCTTATGCCAAGACTACAAATAATATTTTGTCAAGGCCTTGTGCCAAGACATTAGTTTGTCTCATGAGACCTACCAATGCATCAAGGAGCTATAGCGGGCTACACCCATCACTTACTAAGTCCAATGCATACCTCATATG
The DNA here is from genome assembly GCA_963277665.1 of Viscum album. Lineage (NCBI taxonomy): Eukaryota > Viridiplantae > Streptophyta > Magnoliopsida > Santalales > Viscaceae > Viscum > Viscum album. The sequence continues at coordinate 600,493,514 of OY728136.1, read as the reverse complement.
AACAGATTTAAACATAACATTAACATTTGTATTAAAAATAGCATATGAAATGTCAATACATTATCCACAGACCATGAATGGTATAAAAATAGCACATTCACAGTCAAACATAACTCATTCAATACAATATGGAATATTGTATTGTAAAAGATTAACCTCAATCAAGAATAATGAAGGATATTGACATAGATGAAAATAGTCATCAAAACTATTTGAGAGAAATATCCCCCTTTTTTATGAAAACATTTAAAAGTCACACTATTTGTGAAGAAGCCATTTAAAAATATATTTTTGAATAAAAGTGCCCCATACAACTTTGAAACTTTTAAAAGTAATTTTAATTTTAAAACATTAATGTTCATATAAATAAATCCTTAAAAACATTTTTAAAACATGGACATTAATGAGAAAGATTTAGAATAATAAATCTTTAAAACATTTAAAATGATATTTTAGTTAGAGTTCCTAACCAAAAGAGAGACACTTGAATACAAATAATCGAGGAAATAAAAACTTTATAATATCATGAGAATAAAGGTATTCATGATATACTATGTTAAAGTACATTATATACACCATATAAAAGTGAATTGGTGTACAACAACAAAGAAGTCTCAATGGAATGTAAAATGAGATGAAATCTCTTATAAAGACCATATCATTAGGTTAAGGATAAATCAATGACATAATTATGTGTGAAAAATATAAATACACTCAATATTATTTGATATTTAGTGTAAATAAATTAGAGTACATTCACACATATTCGTGTAAAAACAACACCAATGAATTGGATGTTTAACTCAATAAAGAGAGATTGAGTTAAAATTACTCTTATCAAGTTCATATCGATGACTTGAGAATCTATAAATGGAGTGATTATGTGTATCAAAAGTATATCCACAGAAAGGGGAGTGGAAATTATGACATAAGCAAATGAATAGTGATTCCACACATAATCTTGGAGTAAAATAATCAATGAAGTATGCGTAAAGCCGAATGAGTGGAAATTAAAATTTCAAATTCCCTTATCGATTTGGTAACTTATGAAACATACAAAAATGAAATAAGGATCATACAATTATGATGTAAATATCTATAAATTAAATTATATTACACAGTGAATACTATCACGGGTAGTACACACACCACATCTAATAAATAAGTGTTGAACAATGGAAATCTCACGGAATTAAAAGTGAGATAAGAAACCCCTTACTTTGTACTTTTTCCTTGTTTGAGGGTAGGTTAACCTCCTGTATAATGGTGAAATAATTGTTATTGAATTATAAAATAATCATATACATTAATATTATATGATATATGATCTTTTAACATTGATTTGTTGATAATATCTTAGTATTATCGTCGTTTCGGGTGTTAACAGATTCGTTTTACTTTATATTATTTGTTATGTGAGCCATATTTATTATGGATGGGATGTATCTTATTCATATCCATAATTATATCATGTCTCTAATGTAACACCCCAAGATTTCATAGTGTGTTATTTCTTCAAAATAATTCAATAACTTGCACTACACGCAACATCGAGTTCAAGCGCACCATGACTTACCAAACAAGCCGTTCAAAAGAGGTTATAAATAGTATTAACTAAATTTTAAACTTTATATAATCCTTATTATGAGTTTCTTAGACATAATGTAAGAACAAATTCATTTTCAGTATTGCACTTTTACCAACTTTTAATAGTGAACCCTTTTTAAATAAAATATTTTAAACTTTTTGACTAAATGGGGACATCAAAAAATTTAAAATAGAACATCCCAAGCTTCCACGGTACGCTTTCCTTTGAATAATACAGTAGTGTGTGTTGTACGCAACTTCGAGTTCTAACACACACCACAACCAATCAAACTAGTGGTTATGAATAGTAATACCTACTTTTTGAAATCATATATATTTTATATTTCAAAATGGACTTCATTTTTGGATTCGGAATATCGAAATTAGCCTAGGGTGAAATTTTGGTACTTTTCGGATAACTTTTATATTTTGATGAATAGTGAAAATTACTAAATTTTAATTAAAAACAACTTTTTTAATCAATATAATTAATATTGATAAATTATGAATTTAAGTGGTTTTAAAGTATATTTAGAATATATTTTTACCATTTAATTTAATGTTTGTCATTGGACATAATTTCACAATTAAACCAGACATAAACAAGTGTCAATCTTTTGATAGTTATTATCTCTTAAAAACACGCTTTTTATTTTAACAACGGGAATTAATTTTAAATTAATTTCTACCACTTCTGTGTTTTGAATTTGGAAAAATGGATTACATATTTGGAATCAGGATGTCCAAATTATGTAAATAGTTAACTTTTATTTTTACACATTTTGAATAATTACTGTGGTAAATATTTTATTTACCATGGATAAAGGGTAAATTCGGTAAATAAGGGTTAACAAATAATATTATAATAATACAAAATTACCCTAAAACGTGTCCTAACATTATTGGTGGACACATACCCGACCATGGGCATCCTTGGGTCGATTTGGGGACCCCTTGGAGCCACTTGTATGTGGTAGGGACACATTATATTAATAAAATTAAAATAAAAATAAAAATGGCATAAGCTTACATCTTTTAGAAGAACAATTTTTACATAGGGTTATACATGTTGGATTTTCTATTATAAATATTCATTAGAAAGATAAAAAGATTTCCTAAATAATGATATTTTATTTATAATTTTTAGACATCAAATAAGTTAAATTATTAATGACACAATAATGATGCAATGTTTACCTCATTAATAAATCATTTAAATAAATAAGATTATAATGATTGAAATTTTATCTAAAACCTGTCCAATTCTTATTGGTTGATGTTATTTAGAATATTAGTCATCTTATATTCGACCTCAATGATTTTTGGACCATTATAAACCGAATATAATTATATTATAAAGTAATACTTTCACTCTTTCCTAAAGAGCCCCTCCTCTCCCTTATAAAAGGAGACCACTTCTACTCATTCCTCACACCTCTCAAGCCACTTGGATCGTCCAAACCCTGCCCAAATAAGTTCCCCACATCCCTCACTACAACCTAGAGGCCTTAGTTTGATCATAAATCCAACCTAAGGAGCCCTTTTGATCAAATCAAAAGGAAGAACCCGAAGAAGAGGTAATGTTTTCACCACCCCTTTTTCAAGTTCCTTTCTTCTTCCACTTCTTCTTTCTTTGTTCTTACCATTCTAAAATAATAACTCCAGTATCTCACATATACTGTGATGTTATTATAAATATGGTACAAACATATTCATTATTCTATCCACCCTTTGAATAACATGTCACCATACGTGCGTACGTATGGCTTACCGTCTCCACGTCGTGGGGTAATTGTTATTCAATATATTATTATTTGGATGGGTATAATAATGATGTGTAACTCATGTAAATAATAAATATAACATGTTAATGATTCTGTATATATGATATACCATCCATTTATATATTATTTTAATATCAAAAAATGATATTGTCGCTCGTGTGTACGTACGGACTACCGTCTCCACGAACGCGATGAGATTCATTCTCCATTGTATCCATTCAAGTATAATTATCATTTGATGATTTAAAAAAGAATGTTTAAGGACTTGATATCATTCTAGATATGAATAATATACAACCTATCCTTTATAAACATGTCTTACGTAACAAAACATATAAAAGAAAACAATTAAGTTAACACCTGAAACAACGATAATTCTAAGATATTATTATCAAATTAATATTAAAAGATCATATATGATATCATATTAATGTATATGATTCCTGTATAATTTAATAACAATTATTTCACCATTATACAGGAGGTTAACCTACCCCAACCAAGGAAAAGTACAAGGTAAGGGTTATTTTACAATCTCTTCATTATCCGAGGTTGTTTATACGTAATAATCTACTGGGATCTCGTTATCATCCACATCCATGTTTCTTCAAAATGTATTTCAAAACATTTTTACAAGAATATGGGTTAAAGTCATTTATACCCTTGTTTGACTTTTTATAAGAGGAATCTTTCCGTCATTTTCAAAACAAGGTCCTTTTTAACCTTTTCGACAGAATTAAGGTAAGAATGTTTTTTTTAACTTATACGGCGGGTGCGATTATTTTCCGCCGTTATAAAATCTTCAAAGCTTTCCTTACAAGCTTATAAGAATATTTTCAAAAAAAATGTTTTATTTCATAAATATAAGACTCTTAAATGATATCAAAATAGAACGAGATATTTTTCTAAAATAGTCTTTATTTCATCTATGTCAACATCCTTTGATTGATTTTAAGCTTATTTGAAGTTGATTTATTATGATACAAAACATCCATATTTTATTGAAGGTTTTGTGATATTTTTGACTGTGGATAAGTTATTCTTATGTCACTCATGGTTTTTGTTTAGAGTATTGACATTTCATATGTTATTTGTAATCTGAATGTTTATGCTATATTTCAACCTTTCATTCAGATGAATGTGTTAGACAAGTATGTTCCGGGTTGGGGACCGGTAAAAGTAAGCCCTACGGTTTGGTCTCCGGTTATTAGAGGAACTCCGCTTTGGTCTCCGGTTATTAGAGGCACTCCGGGTTGGTGTCCGGTTATTAGAGGCACTCCGGGTTGGTGTCCGGTTATTAGAGGCACTCCGGGTTGGGTTCCGGTTACAGTTAGCCCCAAGGTCTTGGGATGAGGCCTTGACAAAAAAATTAAAGTTCGGCATTATGAATTCCAACATTATGAAATTGGTTATTGATATTGCATGTGATTATTCGATTAGTAGAATATCCATGTGAAAAAGTAAATGGCATTATTTCATTTTACTTTTGCCATACTATGCTGAAGTTCAAGTTTAAAAGGCTTTTGTAATGCATTGCCTGAAATGTTTATGCTTATTTTGAATGTTCCGCTATATTGTTATCCTTACTGGGCATTTGAGCTCACCCCTTTTCTATGTTTCATTTTTCCCAGGAAGTGAAGAAGTAAGTTATGAATGACCTGCAGGGATATTATGAGGGGATAATAGTGTGGACTGTGGAGACATTATGTTGTTGTAGTAATTTTTCATTTTATAATGTAATGTAAAACTTATGAATATATCTAGTGTTTCCAAGGCTACTAAACCAATCGGTCTTTCGAGATTTGATCTTTCTTGTGATCATGCCAATGTTATGTAATAATGCACCGACTCTGGGTAACTAGGGTCGGGGCGTTACAGTTGGTATCAGAGGAAGTTTAGTACAAACCTTGGAAGCTAGATTTAGATAAACTCTGATTAGAGCACGTAGACCTAAGATGAACTTTGAGGATTAGTATAGAAGAACTTCCTATAATTTTGGTATTGTAGAGATTTTGTGAGTTTTCCGAGCAATACATCCCTGTCTGGATACGAGCAGGTAGAGGCGGCTCTGGCACAGATGTACCTAGGGTTAAAACCCGAAAACACCGCTTTGAGCTAGACTCGAATGGGAACTGGTGCACGACAACGGGCCTTGCTGCACTCTTGGTTACGACACTCCCGGGGGATATGCTTAGGATAACTCTCATTTTCTTTACAAATCATTATGAAGGGTTTATGAGTATATACTTCCTCAAAGAAAACATTTTTATGATTATGGATTATTTCCATAAATAGTTCAATTTATGTTAAGTGTTTTATAAGTTTGGGATTATTTATTTTGATTCATAAACTGATCTAGTGTATGCCATTGTTTAGAAATGGCGCCTAGTAGAAGGAATGAGAACTCCAGCAATGCACATGATACAAAGAGGAAGAAGGATCATATATTTCATGGTCTTAAGCCAGAATTTATAAGAGAAATAGTCTCGCATGTATTATCATCATATGAAGAAATAATATCATGTGTTGATAAGATAAGTAAAGAGTTTACTGAGTCCTATGGATTTGAAGGGAAGCAAGAGAAGAAAAGGATGGAAGGGAGAAAGATGGATAAAGGGAAGAGGAAAAAGATGAATTTTCCTATATGTGATAACTGTGGGAAGAAACACCCTAGAACTTGCCTGAAAGGAATGGGAGTTTGTTATAAGTGTGGAGGAAAAGGGCACAAAGTACATGACTGCAAGGGTAAGAAAATGGTTTCAAATGTACAATGCTTCATTTACAAAAATTTTGGACACTACGCGAACCTATGTCCCAGTAATCAGACTATGCCGCAAATGATGTTATTGGATAATAATCAAGTTATGATACTACCACAGATGAAGAGGAATGATTAGAGTTCTTATGTTGATTATGTCAATTGAGTGTTGTATCAACAATGTACTTGTTATAATAATTATGGAGTATGTAAGGATTGTACTACATTACTATTTCATTAAGAACTTGAGATTCTGTGGAACAAAGAAAAGTGACTCAATAGCAGGATAAATTTTTGGAAAATATATGGTTGAGAGAATGATAAACCATAATATAGTTCTGATACCGAGGTAGTGATTTTGGAATAATACATGATTGTTTTGGATAAATTATATTGGATATTCTTGACTACCATGGAACTGATTAATGATTTGTATATTCCATCATTGTTGGGGTTTAAAACATTTTTGGATTGATGAAGTATATCCAGCATTCTATATGGAATAAGGGAGAATGAATATAATCAATAAGGAATATGGTAATTCAATATGTTTCAGTGTATTAAAAGAATACATGATGAAGGTATTCACATGCTATTATGGGGTAAAAAGGATCTACATTATGTTGGACTGTGAGTTTGGACAGAAGTATTTTGGATAGTTCTAGTTTGGATTATTTTGGATTGCCAAAAATTGACAACCCGGAGGTCGGGTGACAACCCGTCGCGTCCGGCAAGGCTGCGAGACTTGAACCCGCAACCGAAGGGCGACAAGGGTGTAACACCTACCACTGGCCCACGAGATGTCCTGGATTAAATAATGTAGTTTTTTTAAAAGATCTGGTAGATGAATTATAAATTCATTTATTTTGGAACCCTGTACGAATAGTATAAATAGAAAAAAAAAATTACATTCTATTATCTTTTAGAGTGAAAGATGAGTTTGTGGTAGGAATTTATTAATGGATAAAACTATACTTATAAAGTATGTATATCTCCTTATGATCTTATCCAATCTCATAAATAAATTCCTCAACATTAATAAAAGGAACTTAGAACAAAAATGTTGTCCTAGATGGTACCTTAAATCATCACTAATTTATGGCTTTGGGATTTTTGGCCTTTTCATAGCCATGTTCTCTACCACTCTCCACCAGATAATTGATGGTTAGATTTCTCCTCCATATCCATATTTTCCTACATGGAACCCTAGTATGTGTTATTTTCGTTAATCTTCATACTTTCCACTCTTTATTTTAAATAGAGGCCTCATTAATTCATTTTTCGATGTGGGATTTCAACTAAGATATTTTGAAACGTCAAAAATGTGTTATCCTAATACCCTATGTTTTGTTGAACCGATGGTATTTCAAATCATCATAGATTGATGAATTTAAGGACCTCAATTATACACTTGTTTGTGATTGATGACCTCAATCACTACCTATAAATATTTACGTTTTTCCTCCGATTATATGTCTCTAATTGCCACCAATGTTCTCCTAATCGAGATCATAATTTGGTGGTGACCCTTTCATTTCTCTGTTCCTCATTTTAAGGCTAAATTTTAGTAACCCAATTTCTGATGTGGGTTTTCCCACAAAGATATTTTTTATTTTCAACCTTTTATTTTCGAAGAATAATTTCGAATTGCGAGGACGCAATTTATTGAAGGAGGGGAGAATGTAACACCCCAAGATTTCATAGTGTGTTATTTCTTCAAAATAATTCAATAACTTGCACTACACGCAACACTGAGTTCAAGCGCACCATGACTTACCAAACAAGCCGTTCAAAAGAGGTTATAAATAGTATTAACTAAATTTTAAACTTTATATAATCCTTATTATGAGTTTCTTAGACATAATGTAAGAACAAATTCATTTTCAGTATTGCACTTTTACCAACTTTTAATAGTGAACCCTTTTTAAATAAAATATTTTAAACTTTTTGACTAAATGGGGACATCAAAAAATTTAAAATAGAACATCCCAAGCTTCCACGGTACGCTTTCCTTTGAATAATATAGTAGCATGTGTTGTACGCAACTTCGAGTTCTAACACACACCACAACCAATCAAACTAGTAGTTATGAATAGTAATACCTACTTTTTGAAATGATATATATTTTATATTTCAAAATGGACTTCATTTTTGGATTTGGAATATCGAAATTAGCCTAGGGTGAAATTTTGGTACTTTTCGGATAACTTTTATATTTTGATGAATAGTGAAAATTACTAAATTTTAATTAAAAACAACCTTTTTAATCAATATAATTAATATTGATAAATTATGAATTTAAGTGGTTTTAAAGTATATTTAGAATATATTGTTACCATTTAATTTAATGTTTTTCATTGGACATAATTTCACAATTAAACCAGACATAAACAAGTTTCAATCTTTTGATAGTTATTATCTCTTAAAAACACGCTTTTTATTTTAACAACGGGAATTAATTTTAAATTAATTTCTGCCACTTCTGTGTTTTGAATTTGGAAAAATGGATTACATATTTGGAATCAGGATGTCCAAATTATGTAAATAGGTAAATTTTATTTTTACACATTTTGAATAATTACTGCGGTAAATATTTTATTTACCATGGTTAAAGGGTAAATCCGGTAAATAAGGGTTAAAAAATAATATTATAATAATACAAAATTACCCTAAAACGTGTCCTAACCTTATTGGTGGACACATACCCGACCATGGGCATCCTTGGGTCGATTTGGGGACCCCTTGGAGCCACTTGTATGTGGTAGGGACACATTATATTAATAAAGTTAAAATAAAAATAAAAATGGCATAAGCTTACATCCTTTAGAAGAACAATTTTTACATAGAGTTATACATGTTGGATTTTCGATTATAAATATTCATTAGAAATCTAAAAAGATTTCCTACATAATGATATTTTATTTATAATTTTTAGACATCAAATAATTTAAATTATTAATGACACAATAATGATGCAATGTTTACCTCATTAATAAATCATTTAAATAAATAAGATTATAATGATTGAAATATTATCTAAAACCTGTAAAATTATTATTGGTTGATGTTATTTAGAATATGAGTCATCTTATATTCGACCTCAATGATTTTTGGACCATTATAAACCGAATATAATTATATTATAAAGTAATACTTTCACTCTTTCCTAAAGAGCCCCTCCTCTCCCTTATAAAAGGAGACCACTTCTACTCATTCCTCACACCTCTCAAGACACTTGGCTCGTCCAAACCCTGCCCAAATAAGCTCCCCACATCCCTCAATACAACCTAGAGGCCTTAGTTTGATCATAAAGCCAACCTAAGGAGCCCTTTTGATCAAATCAAAAGGAAGAACCCGAAGCAGAGGTAATGTTTTCACCACCCCTTTTCAAGTTCCTTTCTTCTTCCACTTCTTCTTTCTTTTTTCTTACCATTCTAAAATAATAACTCCAGTATATCACATATACTGTGATGTTATTATAAATATGGTACAACCATATTCAGTATTCTATCCACCCTTTGAATAACATGTCACCATACGTGCGTACGTACGGCTTACCGTCTCCACGTCGTGGGGTAATTGTTATTCAATATATTATTATTTGGATGGGTATAATAATGATGTGTAACTCATGTAAATAATAAATATAACATTTTAATGATTCTTTATATCTGATATACCATCCATTTATATATTATTTTAATATCAAAAGAATGATATTGTTGCTCGTGTGTACGTACGGACTACCGTCTCCACGAACGCGATGAGATTCATTCTCCATTGTATCCATTCAAGTATAATTATCATTTGATGATTTAAAAAAGAATGTTTAAGGACTTGATATCATTCTGGATATGAATAATATAAAACCTATCCTTTATAAACATGTCTTACGTAACAAAACATATAAAAGAAAACAAGTAAGTTAACACCCGAAACAACGATAATTCTAAGATATTATTATCAAATTAATATTAAAAGATCATATATGATATCATATTAATGTATATGATTCCTGTATAATTTAATAACAATTATTTCACCATTATACAGGAGGTTAACCTACCCCAACCAAGGAAAAGTACAAGGTAAGGGTTATTTCACAATCTCTTCATTATCCGAGGTTGTTTATACGTAATAATCTACTGGGATCTCGTTATCATCCACATCCATGTTTCTTCAAAATGTATTTCAAAACATTTTTACAAGAATATGGGTTAAAGTCATTTATACCCTTGTTTGACTTTTTATAAGAGGAATCTTTCCGTCATTTTCAAAACAAGGTCCTTTTTAACCTTTTCGACAGAATTAAGGTAAGAATGTTTTTTTAACTTATACGGCGGGTGCGGTTATTTTCCGCAGTTATAAAATCTTCAAAGCTTTCCTTACAAGCTTATAAGAATATTTTCAAAAAAAAATGTTGTATTTCATAAATATAAGACTCTTAAATGATATCAAAATAGAACGAGATATTTTTCTAAAATAGTCTTTATTTCATCTATGTCAACATCCTTTGATTGATTTTAAGCTTATTTGAAGTTGATTTATTATGATACAAAACATCCATATTTTATTGAAGGTTTTGTGATATTTTTGACTGTGGATAAGTTATTCTCATGTCACTCATGGTTTTTGTTTAGAGTATTGACATTTCATATGTTATTTGTAATCTGAATGGTTATGTTATATTTCAACCTTTCATTCAGATGAATGTGTTAGACAAGTATGTTCCGGGTTGGGGACCGGTAAAAGTAAGCCCTCCGGTTTGGTCTTCGATTATTAAAGGAACTCCGGTTTGGTCTCCGATTATTAGAGGCACTCCGGGTTGGTGTCCGGTTATTAGAGGCACTCCGGGTTGGTGTCCGGTTATTAGAGGCACTCCGGGTTGGGTTCCGGTTACAGTTAGCCCCAAGGTCTTGGGATGAGGCCTTGACAAAGAAATTAAAGTTCGACATTATGCATTCCAACATTATGAAAGTGGTTATTGATATTGCATGTGATTATTCGATTAGTAGAATATCCATGTGAAAAAGTAAATGGCATTATTTCATTTTACTTTTTCCATACTATGCTGAAGTTCAAGTTTAAAAGGCTTTTGTAATGCATTGCCTTAAATGTTTATGCTTATTTTGAATGTTCCGCTATATTGTTATCCTTACTGGGCATTTGAGCTCACCACTTTTCTATGTTTTATTTTTCCCAGGAAGTGAAGAAGTAAGTTATGAATGACCTGCAGGGATATTATGAGGGGATAATAGTGTGGACTGTGGAGACATTATGTTGTTGTAGTAATTTTTCATTTTATGATGTAATGTAAAACTTATGAATATATCTAGTGTTTCCAAGGATACTAAACCAATCGGTCTTTCGAGATTTGATCTTTCTTGTGATCATGCCAATGTTATGTAATAATGCACCGACTCTGGGTAACTAGGGTCAGGGAGTTACATCTAAACATTATTTCTAATCATAAAATGAAATTTAGTCTTTAATGGATATGATGGGGAATGAATCTCATCACGTTCGTGGAGACGGTAATCCGTACGTACACACGAGTGACAATATCATTATTTTGATATTAAAATAATATATAATTGGATGTTATATCATATATAAAGTATCATTATCATGTTATATTTATTATTTTCATGAATTACACATCATTATTATACCTATCCAAATAATAATATATTGAATAACAATTACACCATGACGTGGAGACGGTAGAACGTATGTACGCACGTATGGTGACATGTCATTCAAAGTATGGATAGAATACTGAATATGGTTGTACCATATTTATAATAACATCACAATATATAGAAAATATTGGAGTTATTATTTTATAATTTAAATAACAAATAATGAAGAAGTGGAAGAAGAAAGGAACTTGAAAGAGGGTGGTGAAATCATTACCTCTTCTTCGGGTTCTTCCTTTTGATTTGATCAAAAGGGCTTATAAAGTTAGTTTTATGACCAAAGGAGGGCCTCTAAGATGAAGTGAGAGAAGTTGAGAGGATATTTGGGCAGGGGTTGGCCGATCCAAATGGCTTTGAAGGTGTAAATTAGAGAGAAGGGGGAGTGCGCTTTTATAAGAGGGGTGAGGGGCACCTTAGGAAAAGATAGAAATATTATTTTATTAAAATTTATATTCGGTTTATAATAGATCCAAACTAACTTAGTTTGAGGATAATGTGGGTATGGGTTGATAAAAACTCAACAAATAGGTTTTAGAAAAGTTTGGGTAACTCTATTAACCTTATCTTTTAGTTTTCACTCTTAGTTAATTAGTTTGACATTTACCATGTCTCTTTGTATTTTTATATTATATGGTTAATAAACTTACTATAAACTACCAAGAGACACTAAAGAGGTTCATTAATGATAAAACTATCATTATATAAGTCATTTGTCCGAACCTTATATTTTTAGGAATATTATATTAATTTATAATATAATATTTGTTTTAAAAACTCCTTTATGTCAATTTTGACACTAATTAATAATTTATTTTTGTGAAAGTCTTAAAAACTTTTTTAATTCGAACCAAATTCATTAAATAAATACTAACATGTCATATTAAACAATAAAATTCTTGTATGTCATCAAAACTATCAAATTATATTTATTTTAACATTTATAATACCAATTATTTGATTCCTTTATTAATAAAGAAAATACTACATCATTATTGTGTCATAAATAAATTTAATTATTAAATGTCTAAAAATTATAAATAAAATACCATTATGTAGGAAATATTTTTATATTTCTAATGAATATTTATAGTAAAAAATATAACATATATAACCCTATGTAAAAATTATTTTCCTAAAAGATATATGCTTATGTCATTTTCATATTTACTTGAACTTAATTAATATAAAGTGTCATTATCACTTACAAGTGGCTTCATTGAGTCCCAAAATCGACCCAATGATTCCCATGGTCGGAAATGTATTGACCAATAGGGTTAGGACACATTTTAGGGTAATTCAATATTATTATAATATTATATTTTTACCCTTATTTTCCTAATTTACCCTTTAACCATGGTAAATAAAATATTTACCGAAGTAATTATTCAAAATGTCTAAAAATAGAAGTTACCTATTTACAAAATTTGGACCTCCTGATTCTAAATATTGAATCCATTTTTTCTAAACTCAAACCACAGAAGTGGCAGAAATTAATTTAAAATTAATTTCCGTTGTCAAAACAAAAAACATGTTTTTAATAAATAATAACTATCAAAAGATTGGCACTTGCTTATGTCAGTTTAAATGTGAAATTATGTCCAATGAACAACATTGTATTAAATGGTAAAAATATAATCTAATTATACTTTAAAATCACTCAAATTCATAATTTATCAGTATTAATTATTTCGATTAAAAAGGATGTTTTTAATTAAAATTTAGTAATTTTCACTATTCATCAAAATATGAAAGTTATCAGAAAAGTACCAAAAATTCACCCTAAGATAATTTTTATATTCCTAATCCAAAAAATTAAGTCCATTTTGAAAGATAAAATTTATAAAATTTCAAAAAGTGGGTATTACTATTCATAACAGTTAGTTTGATTGGTTGTGGTGTGTTAGAACTCGAAGTTGCATACAACACACACTACTGTATTATTCAACGTGAAGCGTACTGTGGAAGCTTGGGGTGTTATAGTTATATAGGGAGATGATGAGTACACTCCTATAGTGGGAAGTGAGATGTCAATCATGGGTAATGTGTACCTTTCATTGAAGGTCATTGGTGAAAGGGATGGTGGTTATACAATCATTTTAGTAACTAGGATTTCTAGGAGAAAATGAAACTAAGTAGATCAAGATTATGTATACGATTCTTGTGTTGAGTTCAAATGTATTCCCAGATCCAGATCGAGGATTGGCCTTAGTCTAAATATTCTTATGAGGTGATCTGAACATGGATAAGATATGTGATGTTTTAATTATTGGGTGGGGGTGGGATGATGATTTATTTGGTTTGTTTTTTTGATGGGATATTTCACCAAGAGTTTAGAATGGAATTCAGTGGGAGTTCTCAAATGATAACAAGATGCACTGGGAGTTAAATTCACCATAATTAGGTAGTTGGGGATACATCAATGGGTGTATCCAAGATTTTTTTGGGAATTCAGATTGAGGTGGTTCAACTTTCATTCTGACATATAATAAGATGTAATCAGTTGCAAAAAATATTAACTGTATCATTTAAGATATGATGGGTTAGTTTTGAGAGTTTTTTTGGTGATTTTTGTGGAAAATATGACGTAAAAATGTTGTCCATGTATAATGGACGAACATTCAATCTAACATTGAATTCAGTAGTGAGGATGTATACATATTTTTACTGGTACATTTGATGTGTTGCGGTGTAGTGCAATGGGGACCATGCTAAGTATGTCATCAGGATATGAGAATAGATTTTAATAGGGAATTAAAATTTTGGATGCACCAAATTATTAGGATTATAAGTTATGAGTTATATCCTATACTAGGTGGAACCATAGGATAAATGAGTAACTAGATTATTACACTGTCATGTATTGAGCTATAAGAGACGAGGAATGATTATTTCTGCTATCTCAATGGGGGTTATGCGTGTTGGAGTGTAGTTTAGAATATTTAGATTCTTAAATTATGATGTCATTATTTAGAGGTTCATTTACCATTTCCATTTTGGAAGCATTTATATAGTGATGAATGAATGAATGAATTAGGTAGGGAGATGAAAATGGATGACCTCTAAGACTTCTTGGGAATGAGAAGTGTTTTGATTATAATATTGTGTTCTCTTACGTGTGATTTAATTTCAAGAGAAATTTTTGTTTTTAAAGAGTGGATGCAAATTATTTTTATCCATATTTATGAAAAGAATTTATAGAATTTGGGTAGCTCAAATATGTGATTTTTTATATGGATCAAGGCTCATAGGAATGATAGGGAGCTCGAGTTGACATCAAAGGTAGCCCGGTGTAGTAGGGATATTGTAGTGAAAACAACAGAAACAATCAACTAGCCTCTCGCACCCCCTTACATAGTGGTGGCACTAACTAGTAGGGGGGATATACTAAATAACTAATGGGGTATTTTTAAAGTGAACCCCCTTTATTTTTTAAGAGGGTATTCCACTTTTCCACACTTTTTGAGTGTTCAACCATACCCCCCCTTCCCCTTTGTATCCCTCTTCTCCCTTGGTGAAGGGATGAATTTTAAGATGTTGCTCATTGATTTGAGGTACATCCTCAGATTCATTATCCACTAACTTTGTCCTTGTATTTTATTATTTTATTTTATTTTCTCTCATTTATATATTTAGTTCTTATTCCATTGGAGAATTATGGAATTAGTGATGCATTAAGGGGATTTTGATTTTCCTAGGAAAATGTCATCTCGAGACAATATCCAGGCGTCGTTCTTCATTTCATCAATGGTGAATCACTATATGAATTTTATCAAGGGGTTTCCTATTAAATTAGATTAAATTTATAGATGACTTGGTGTTTCTTGTTAGGGATTTCACTTGAAATATGGACAAGAATGTGATAATATCCCTTGGGGTGTCGTTAGATGTGGTTCCGACATGATGGTGATATTCATTGAGAATTTTGGTGTAGTTACATTTTGGGAAAAGTGGATTAATTAATTTTAAATTTTCATAATAAATTATGTATTATTTCTCAGTGTTTAGTATATACCTGGATCATGGGAATTGATTGTCTAAGAAAAGGAAAGCTTGGGTGAGTCTGAGCAGTGAGTTGTTGGGCAGTGTAAAAATGGAAAAAAAGGCTTCAAAATTAGGTATTTGGTTCTAGTACCAAACCTATAGATTTGTGATTTTGATTATGTGTCATGTTTTGAAGAGGATAACCACTCAAAGAAATTACATTCTACAAAATTTTTCTATTTAATTTATATTGAATATTTAAATTTAATTAAATGGTTGAATATATTGAACTCCTTAGACAAGCATAACAATGTGCCCAGTCCATTATGGTCATAGGGAACTGGCATGAAACCTCAACCACAGATAGAAAATTCATTTACCATTGAGTTTTTATGACTCTCAAACCATTGAGGGGATTGACCAAGTGTGAGGAGACTTAATGGACATAGTATTGAATCCTATTATTTTCTCTTGAGTAAGAATTGTTATTGCATGAGATAACCAACACCAGAGAGCTAGGTTGGAACATTAAGATTCATGGTGGCTTCCAAATCCCTTTAGAGATAAGGCTTGAACTAACATGACTTGTTATCCTATTCATAGGGTCTGGATATTATTCCAACTTATAGGAGACTTTGGACTTAGAGGACCTTGACTAGGTGGACCATAAAGGCCCTTTGTGTGACTTTGAACAATTGGGTTTCCTTTATGAGTGTGGGATAGGTAATCCTATCGCATATGACATGATCATGGATAGGTAGAAAACACTTTTATAGGTTAGATTAGTTGGGTGAGATTACTGACCTATAATGACCCTAGACATGAAGATTAACCATAATCCATATCTTGAGACTAACACTAGCTAGGTTTTCCCATGATTCATATTCAAGTGAGTTGTGACTACAACCTTTCATAGGGTTATGTTATTTTTTGAGAGACATTGAATTATATTGAGGTCCATTGTGTGATTCCCCTTGTATGTGATGATCTAGGGGAAATGATAGGTACCTCGATGACAGGCCGTCCCTTAGAGTTCTTGGCGGGATATTGATAGTAATGGAATGTTTGAGCTTATAGACAACCTTGTTGTTTCTTTTTATATTTTTTAAACTTGAATTCATCCTTGGGTATGATTTGATAAGGTTAGTCTTCCATGGATTTAGATCCAGATATACATTTGAAGATTCCATTTATTTTGATATTGGTGTTGTGGCTGCCATTGATTTGGAGCCCGAGTATGTTACTGGAGCTTCCATTGAATTAGAGCATGGTGTTGTGTATTCCATGGATTTGGATCTTGACATGATATTGTTGTTAAAATAAAATTTCTGTTCATATGTATATTATCAAGGTATGGGACCCCGGATTCATGAGGATATAGATAGGGTTCCATGGATTTGGAGCAATATATTATGGGAGCTTCCATGGATTTGGGGATCTGATGTAGGACTATTATAGGATGGGATATGAGAATCATGAGGATATAGGTAAATATACCTTGAATGTGGATCCATAATATTACTAGTTTTCATGGTCATCATGACATGCTCCGAGGCACCCCAACATGGGTCGAAGCAGGTTTAGTCAATTGGGTTCACAGACCTAATGATCAAAAATGTTTTTTTTTGTTTTTTCGTTATAGTGTATTTATCTATTTGAGCATGTCATATGAACATGTGACAATATTTTAGGTTTTTTATGGGACCATAATGGTGATACCCTACAGAGTTATGTACTCAGACCCTACTTGGGAAGAAATGGAACTTTGGTACCTAAGCAGGTTTTCCCTTGGTTACATGCACGAGTTGGGTTGAAGCCTAGGATTGATCGAGTGGGATAGCTCAAAAATGTACATGGATCTTGGGTTGAGGTATGTATTAGATTATTATTATATCCATCTATTTTTTATTTACCATGTATATAATATCGTCTTAGTTTGTGTTCAGTTGTTGTATGTATAGTATTAGTTGTTGAGGCCTTTACAACATTTCATCTATTAATGCCTTGTTTATATTTATGTACTTATACATTCTACTTTTTTTTTATAGATGATATTTAGTTATTTTATATTTTATTTCACACTCTAATACAAGGTGGTTATAACCTCCCCATGGTACTTCATAGGTCCCTTGTTGTTAGTCGGTAGCCTCTAACATCCAGGGAGGTGTGCCTGAGGTGATGTGGAAGTCTAGTTTGTTTACTATTAAGGGTGAGTTGTGCTATTGGATTATAGAAAATGGGATAATCTCTTACAAATGGTACGTAATTAGGGTTTTAACAGTTGTGAATATTATGTCTCATGAGTTGTGTCTGAAGGGAACAATTATAGTCTAGAGAGTGTATAGACTATATAAACTTGATTTTTTAATAAGAAAATAACATTTTATACTACCATTAAAATATAAAATATTCGAGAGACTTTAAAGGCATGATTTATATTATTTCCATTACATTTACACTGGTTAGGAAAAATAATAGTAGATTTGGCTAATCAACACAAGACCTTGTTCACTTACTTTCATGGTGATTTCTCTTATTGACACATGTTATTTGGCATTACAATGCACTGATGACCATCAAAAGTTTCATTTCACATATATTTCATGACATGGATAAATAATTTATAGAAATTATTATAGATTATGAATTTATAGAAATTTATAGTTGAGTTTTCCTATAAAAATAGTTACCATTCCAAAATTATGATGGATCCATTTGAGACTTTATATTGCTAGACATGCAAATATCCACTGTGTTGGGTAGATATTGGGGAATATTTTTTGGTAAGACCAATATTGGTCCAAGATATGACATAAAAGATTCATTTGAATCATCAGAGAATGTTAGTATCACCAAGACATCACAAATATTATAATGAACTTTGTATATGACCTTTGGAATTCTCAGTTAGTGATTAAGTTTTTTTAAGAGCTTTACCTCATTTGGGTCATAAATAGCTTGGGAGGAAGGGGAGCTTTGTCCTCATTTTTTGGAACTTTTTTTTGTTATTGAAAAGTTGGGGAAAGTGTATTACCTTTTATAACTTCCAAAACCATTGATGTCAATACATAATGTGTTCTATACATCATAGCTTCAAAAGCATCTTTATAAGTAATCTTACATCCTGAGATGAGAGGATCTTGATGTTGACACTGATTTATCCATTACTGAGCATCCAATTTGGATTGATGATTTTGAGACAAAGGTACTTCATGGGAGGATGATACCTTTCGTTCGTGTGTTATGGAAGCATGGTTTTTATTCTAATGAGACTTGGGAGTGGGAGGCACTGATGAGAGAGTTGTGACCTCATCTATTTGATATAGAAACTTTTTGACAAGATTTCATGGGACACCATTTTTTTTATGTTGGGGGGGGGTTATAACATATATTTAATTGTTTTTAGGCATTCCTTGACCATTTATTTGATCTCATTTTAGTTGGGTATTGTTTTTAGAAGTATTGGGGTAAAATTTGGAGAATTTTGGAAGTTATTTGGGCTATTCATGGTTGGAATATGAATAGGGAAAACCATACAGTTTGGACCAGGAGACCATGAGACCTATTGAGAGCCACTGGAGGGAGGTGCAAGGTTTTTATAACCATGAATCCACCCCTCTAAAACGTTCACCACATTGACAGTGGGAAACACATGTTTAATGCATAGTTAGTTTAACCATGTTACCAAACCATGCACCCTAAACAAAACTCTCACAGGGGAACATTGTTAAGGAACAATATTTGTCTTACTATTTGGCCCACCCATGGAAATTGTGTGTGTGGTTTTAAATTTCTCAAAAAATTAATCTAAAATTCCCTAATCCACTAGTTTAAGATCCTAATAACCCCATTCAGACATTACACAATTATTTATTACTTAGAGGTTTCTAAGATGTGATTTTGTCCCCTCTAAACCCTTTCATTGGTGGATCGAAGTGGTGTTGATCTCCTTCAATATCCTCCAGGTAATTGGATCTCCTCTCATATAGTTTCTTATGGTCTCTCTTTCTATACTCCCTATATCATCATATATCAATACATAATGGATGGATCTAAACATATTTTCATTAGATATTTTTAGGCTATGTTCATAGATGTTATGTGCATTTATTCTTTGTTGAAGATCCCCATTGAAGGAGTTGATTTATAGATCTTTGATTTAATGGTAGGTGGTTCCATAATTCTTTTTCCTACAATTGAAACCTTTTATTTCATGATTAATTTGATATGAGTTTTTAATTTATTTAAATACATAGAATTTTGATGATTTTATAATTGAACTAAATTGTGCAAGAGATTTGACACAACCCCCAATTCTAATGGAATATAAATTATGGGGTGGATTAATGAAAAATGGTGGCTTGATTTGGAAATATTTTTGATAAAATGATTTGATGATTGATCTTAAGAAAATGGATTAAAATTAAAAATTGATTTGAAGTGGCATGAAATGATGAAAACCAGTGATTTGGTTTTGAAATGAAAAGGCATGTTGTAAACTAAAATTTTTTAATTGTATTTTAAAATGTTTTAAAATGATTGATTTCCAATTTTATTGATTTATTGTTTGAATCACATGTTTTCATGGGTAGTTGGTGGTAACTGGGAAAATCATGCTAGGACCTTTCCTCCCTAGAAATGAATTGATGATGAAAAATATTAGTAATACAACTATGGTGTGACTTCCTATAATGGGTTCCCCTATTAGGCTGTAGACTTCCCATGATGGGATCCCCTATTAGGGTGTATTTGTGTACACAAATTTTACTAGAGCTATGATCGTTATAATATGTGTGAGGATCCTATTACATGATAAAATAATTTACATTAGGTATTTCTTACATGGTGATTTTATATGAGTTTTTTGATTTCATTTACACATAATTGATTATTGATATATTTTATTCATTCCAACCTATTTATATAAAAAGTTTTATATAAAATTTTCATTAAATACTATTTGATTTTTTTGATATATATTTCATCTATTTGAACGAAGTCATGTTTTGTTTTTAAAATTTTAAAATGTAATTCCATGCCTTGATTTATTGTAATCAATATCATAAATGGTAAATTTTTATTTTATTTATTATGGAACACATGTTTAGATCCTATTGGGATTTATAGCTAACACCCTACATTTTCTTTTGGGTGTTTGCTGACTTTCTTATGCTAGGTTTGAGAAAATGGAAATCACTACTTGGTGGGGGTGGATGTTCTTGATTAATTTGGACTATGTAGTGATGATAGAGGTGACCAATGGAGATTTTATCCACATGTTTCATGGGATATCATATTTTACATCATGTTATATAACATTTTCTTTAATGATGTACTTCTTTGGGTTTTCTTTTAACTATTGTTTTTGGTACATCTTATTTTTTAAGTGTTGAGCATGATGATTTGTAATATTTTATCTTCCATTATTTTCTGTGAAACATTCATTCCCTCTTTTACCATGTGTGATTCCAGGTGAATTTCACCAACCTATGGGGATCGGTAATGCCCTTCGGGCTATGTCAGTGCTGACTCGGGTATCAGGGAACCAAGGTATCTGGGCTGGTTTGTGAAACTAGGTCATGCTTGAAGGTCTTCCTAATTTTTTATGTGTAGAGTTTAGGGTTATTAAGCTCATAATGTAAAAGGTAGGCAAGAATTAACTAATGTATAATTCATTAATTTTAATGAGATGAGTCACTATTCAAATTATTGTCACATGAATAATGGGAATCTATCCTAGAATAGGCCAATATAGTAAGGTTGTGCTTATAAAATAACAATAATAGAAGTTATTACCTCAAATGATGTTATTACAAGTGATTTTATCATAAACACAATTATTTATAATATATTTTTTAATTTTGGATCTAGACAATCTTTTGTATCATATTAATCTAGTATAAACACAAAACCATCTTGTGATGCATTAACAAAGTATTTTGGAATTAATATTTAAAGTGTAAATATTATATCAATGAATTTATTTTGGTCTATCACTATAAAAATGTACATTATATTTAGTTGAAAATATGGTGGCCATACCAATGGTAGACTTTGATATAATCCTTAGTACGAATTGTCTCTAAAAGTTTAATACATGAATATGCTTCTATGAAAAGGTGATTACAATCTCTCAGGCTATTGTAGAATCCATTTCTTTTAAAGGATAAACTTCATTACACAAGTCTTGTATGGAAAAACCTCAAATATCCCATATTAAATAAATACTTAGAGAATATTAATCAATAAATGAGAAGAATATACTTAAAATATAGAAAGTATCTATTATAAATAAAAAAAATTGAATTATTTATTGAGGAATTACTTGGAAATACACTAGATGATGAGATTAATTTCTCTATTAAACTTATATCTATTTGAAATCCCATTTCTAGAATCAAAATAGAATTCATCCTATATAATTAGGGGAATTAAAGAAATAACTATAAGAGTTGGGTGATAAAGGATTCATATTCCATACTATTTCACCTTTTGGATAACCTATAATAATTATGACGAAGAAATATGGGTCTATGATGTTATACATTGACTGTAGATATTTTAATTTCATTATTATTCAGAATAAATAACCTTTACCTAACAATGAAGATCTATTTAATAAAATTCAAATGTCTTATTACCTTTTAAATATTTATATCTGACTCATCTATCATTAATTAAATGTCAATAAATTTGATTTACCAAAGGAAAATTTTCATACAAGGTATGGTAATTATGAATTCATTGTAAATTCTTTTTAATTAATGAATTTACCCTAAGTGTGTATGAACATGATGAATATAATATTAGATAATTATCTTAATAATTTTTTTGTAATTATTATTGAATATATATTGATGTATTATATATTATTTTGAAAACATGAAAACTATATATGGTTTTCCTTGCATCTCTAAGTGGAGAGGAGCTATATGGGACACTACAAGAAAACTGCTGCGAAAAAACCGCCATGAAATGCCATAATTTTTTTATTTATTTTTATTTATTTTTATTTTTTTTGAGGATTAGCGGCGGTTTTTTAAAAAACCACCGCGAAATAGCGGCAGTTTCTGTAAAACCGCCGCGAAATGAAAGGAAAAAATAAAAAAACACAAGAAACCCCGAAATCACTAAAACGACCATAACTTTTGATCCGGGCGTCCGTTGGTGTGCCACAACCAGTAAAATTGAAGCTCATGAAGAGATATAGAGGTACAAATAATCAAAATTGTGAGACAGTCTAAGGTACGGAAGATATTAGAGTTATAAGAAAGTTGAAAAAAGTTCTCCAACTTCAAATGGCCATAACTTTCATTCCGGATGTCCGTTTGGGCTCTACCACATATCAAATCGAAGCCAGCGAAGAGAGCTACGCACTAGTTTGAAACAAGAAAGCTTCTGTCATGTTTTTTGACCCCAAAAATCCCTATGAAGGCCTATAAAACCCCATTTTCGTCACCAGTGTCCCGTCAAACTTGTCTTCAAATGGACCTAACTTTCGATCCGCATGTCAGTTCAGACTCCTCCACCTGCCAGATCATAGCTCGTTCCATGAGCTTTAGTTGGACTGGTCGCGGTGCCCACATGCACTCCTGGATCATATGTTATGGCCTTTTTAGTGGGTATCGGGTTTGTTATGTTTTTCGATGTGTCGTTTCTAGCACCCGTTCCCCGTTAGCTTTTTTTTAAATGGTCGTAACTTTCGATCCGCCTGTCCATTCGGACTCTTTCACCTTTTAGGTTGAAGATAGTTTCAGGATATTTGATTCAATAGGTTGCGGATCTAAAACGGACTCTCGGATCATAAATTATCTCCGTTAATGTGAGTCCAATGTTTTTGTCTCTTTATGACCGTTTTGACGGGTTTTAACGGTTGCTCCATTTATTACTGTTTATTTGGGTTTCCATGACTTGTTATCTTTATCAATGGTTTTTTGTGGGTTATTATGATGATTATATAGATTTATTAAGGGTTTTTCCAGAGTTGTCATGAGTTTTCATGTGTTCTCATTCTTTCTAATGTCTCATTCTTCATATGCTTCTCCATCCGTTTTCATGCTTTTTCATGATTTTTCATCCCTTATCACGTCTTTTCATACTTTTTCATGTGTTTCCTTTATTATTTATTATTTATTATTTATAATATACTTTAATTTATTTATTACCTATTATTTGTAACTCATTATTTATTATTTATATTTATATTTATATTTATTTATTATTCATATTTATTTATTATTTATTATTTATATTTATTTATTATTTATATTTACTTATTATTTATTAATTATTATTTATTATGAATTATTTATTATTATTAATAATAAAATATTATTAATAATAATAATATTTGTTATTGGTTATTTATTATTTATTATTTATTATTTATATTTATTATTTATTATTTATTATTTATTTATTATTTATTATTTATTATTTATTATTTATATTTATTTATTATTTATATTTATTTACTATTTATTATTTATATTTATTTATTATTTATTATTTATTATTTATTATTATTTATATTTATTTATTATTTATTATTTATATTTATTTATTATTTATATTTACTTATTATTTATTATTTATTATTTATTATTTATTATTTAGTATTACTAATAATAAAATATTATTATTAATAATAATATTTGTTACTGGTTTTTTATTATTTATTATTTATTATTTATTATTTATTATTTATATTTTTTATTATTTATATTTATTTATTATTTATTATTTATATTTATTTATTATTTATTATTTATTATTATTTATTATTTATTATTTATTATTTATTATTTATTATTTATTTATATTTATTTATTATTTATTATTTATATTTATTATTTATATTTATTATTTATTATTTGTTATTTATTATTTATTATTTATTATTTGTTATTTACTATTTATTATTTATATTTATTTATTATTTATATTAATTTATTATTTATTATTTATTATTTATTATTTATATTTACTTATTATTTATTATTTATTATTTATATTTATTTATTATTTATTATTTATATTTATTTATTGTTTATTATTTATTATTTATTATTTATATTTATTATTTATTATTTATTATTTATTATTTATTATTTATTATTTATTATTTATTATTTATTATTTATTATTTATTATTTATATTTATTTACTATTTATTATTTATTTATTATTTAATATTTAATATTAATATTTACTTATTATTTATTATTTATATTTATTTATTATTTATTATTTATTATTTATTATTTATATTTATTTATTATTTATTATTTATATTTATTTATTATTTATTATTTATTATTTATTATTTATTATTTATTATTTATTATTTATAATTTATAATTTATAATTTATTATTTATATATATTATTTATTTATTATTTATTATTTATTATTTATTATAAATTATAAATTATTTATATTTATTAATTATTAATCATTTATTATTTATATTTATTTATTATTTATTATTTATTATTTATATTTATTTATTATTTATTTTTTATATTTATTTATTATTTATTATTTATTATTTATTATTTATTATTAATTATTAATTATTAATTATTTATATTTATTAATTATGAATTATGAATTATTTATATTTATTTATTATTTATTATTTTTATTTTTTTATTATTTATTATTTATTTATTATTTATTATTTATTATTCATTATTTATTATTTATTATTTATTATTTATTATTTATTATTTATTATTTATATTTATTAATTATTTATATTTATATTTATTTATTATTTATTATTTATTATTTATTAATTATTAATTATATTTATTAATTAATTATATTTATTTATTATATAATATTTATATTTATTTGTTATTTATTATTTATATTTATTTATTATTTATTATTTATTATTTATTTATTATTTATTATTTATTATTTATTATCTATTATTATTGAGTTTATATCTATTATTTATGTATTATTTGTTTTTTCAATTAATATATATAAGTATATTAAATTCTGTTTATTAATCACATGACTAGTTTACTGGAGTGGTAAAGTATTTGGAAAATATGCAAGAGGTTAAGGGTTCAAATCTCACCAAACATAGTATTTCTTTATATTGCATGGGCATGTGCGTGGGCATGGGCATGTGCATGCATGGATAACTAAAGTAAATAAAGTAATACGAAATAAATAAAATAAATAAAATAAATAAAATAAAATAAATAAATAAAATAAATAAAATAAATAAAATAAATAAATAAATTAAATAAATAAATTAAATAAATTAATTAAATAAATAAAATAAATAAAATAAATAAATAAAATAAATAAATAAAATAAATAAATAAAATAAATAAATAAATTAAATAAATAAATAAATAAATAAATAAATAAATAAATAAATAAATATATAAAATAAACAAATAAAGAAATAAACAAATAAAGAAATTTATTAAGTATGAATTTTGGATTTATAATGTTTATTTTTTTAGCCCTATGTTCAATGGATGGAATTTAAGTTTTCCTTGTAAAATAAAGGTTGTTAAATAATTTCCAACACCAAAAAACATTAATATGATACATAGTTACCTTTTATGAACTAGATATGATAGATTAATTGTTGAATTTTTTTCTTTATTACATAATCTGTTAACAATATGACATTTAATGGGGTCCAATTACCAAATAATAAAGATTGTAAATAAATCCTTTAGAAACTAAAGAAAATATTGACCAATTCATTGGTATTGACCTTACTATAAAAAAAGTAAGGATACCTTATGTATAGTGATACATTGAAGAAAGAACTAGGGTGTTTCATTATAAAAAATGTTAGAGAAATTTTTAGTGTATTATGGTAATTAAAGACCCATGGGGAAAAGATATCTAACTCATGATCTTGAATTGAAAAATATATTATAATATTTATTGATATAAAGTCTCTATTATTATATTGAAATATGCGACATAAATACTAATAATAAAATATTGAAGTATATATTCACTCAAAAAGAACAAAACATGAGATAAAGGAGATGGTTGGAACAACCAAAGGACAGTGAATGTTCAAAACTCTACACTCTTGGAATGTCCATCACGGTATATGATGAATTTAGTAGGAAGCATCCTAGTGTTCAATCCATGAGGAGGTTGGAAAATTATCCAAGGATGATGGAAATAGTGAAGTTGTATGTAGAAATTATCCCGGAAGGGAAACATAATTTGTTTCCAAGTAATTGAAGAACCATCTTTAATATAGAAGATAATAGTGTCTCCACAATATGATAAGGGTTTAAAAAGTAATATTAAATCTATAAAATAAAGAAAATATCAAAACTTAAAAAATGAATATGGTGTGTTAAATTTTAAAAGTGACTATGTGAAACATAAATAATAGGGATAATGAAGGAATTACTAAATAAATATGATAGAATAAACATATTTATACTACCTATCATTACTGTGATTTATAGGGATATAAAAAAGAACTTATTATAGGAAAACATATAGTGGGAAATTGCATACAATGTGTCCAAATTCTTGGTATTCCAACATGTAAAGTATAATTGACAACTTCCAAAGGGTGTCATGAAACAACTCTATATACAAATATAGATATGGGATAATATTATAATGATACGTATTATTATAATGTATAATAAATCTAATATAAATAATGATATATTATTTATTATATTTTACCTTACCAAGTCTACAAATTTCATAGCAATAAGTGAATATCTATCACATGAACATCTTTCATGACTCTATATCAGTAAAGATGCGAGACATTATGGTTCACCTTTATCAATTGTATATGATCATGGGATTTGGATCACATCAAAATATTAAATATGTATTCAAAATTATTTGAACACTAAGATACATCTAGTAACTACTTATCATCCTAAAATAGATGGGTAGTCAAAAAATACCCTCAAAACCATAGAGGATATGATAAGGACATGCTCACCTAACATTAAAGAAACATGATACCTATACCTACCACTATTAGAATTCAAATAAAATAAAATATTCAACTAATGTATAAAAATCTCACCATATGTGTCCTTGTATATAAAAATATGTCATTCTCTAACCTATTGGGATGATGTGGGGGAGTTGTGGAATGATAGTCAAGAACTCATTGAGAAAAATCCTAAAATAGGATGAGATATCCATAATCATATCAACATAGTTCATAGAAAATAGAATCTATATCCTAGTAAATGAGGAAAGGCCATGAAATTCCATGTAAGAGATACTTTCTTCCTAAAGGTATAATTATGGAAGGGAGTTGTAAGGTTTATAAATAATGGGATGATAAGTTACAGGTACATTTTTCATTTTTATATTTTATAGAGAATTGGATTTTTGAATTATCATTTTTCTTTTCCACCCAACCTATCTAGTGCTAATGAAGTCTTCCATTTCTCATTACTAAGGAATTACATGTTAGATTCTATAAATATAAGAACTATAAATAAAATAGTGCTCAAATGTTAGTTTTCATATAATGAAGAGCCTACTAAGATTCTTTAAATTAAAGAGTAAGAGTTATGGAATATGAAAATTCAACTGGAGAGATTTATTTAGAGGAATAAAAAGTTGGAAGAAGAAAAATGTAAATCTAAGAAATAAATGAGGAATAATTACACTTATTTGTTCAAAAACTAATGCACACCCCAAATTTCAAGGAATTTTTTTAGCAGGGGATATAAGACTTGAGATTTAACTATAATAAATAAACATTTCATCATAAAATCGATTGCACAATGAATAATTAATTATTTCATTATAATGTTAAAATGCATAATACAACACAAAACTGAAAAATTACATTCAAAATAATGGACACAACGTTTATGATAAAACACATTAAAATATAATCCACTATAATAATCTTGAACTATGGAAGACCATACTGTAAAATAAATGAAAAATAAATATAGATATATATGATACATTTATATTATGAGTAAAATAATAAAAATATTGAAAGCGTATAATGACTAAAAAAGGATATTAAAAATGTGGTATGTTATAATGAAGTGTATTTGAAAGGGGTAATAGGATCATTGGAACATGACAATTGTAATTTGATTGTTGGAATCTTACCATTGTAATATTATGCAATATTTAATTATTAATTTTCTTAATAAAACAAGTAATGTAATATAAAAATAATAAAATTTAGAAATATTATAAATAATATAAATATTTATATCAGTCAATTAATTTTAATACACATATACACATATGACTTCGAACAAAAAAGAAGTTACTAGATGAAAGAGTTTCTAAATCTTTGTAACTAGACACATGAATTTGAAATAATTGTATTTAAAAATTAAAATTAATATATATATAAAATTATATTCATAAAATTCAATTTTAATTTGAAAAAAATGTCAAAATTATCCAATGGAATGTTTTTTTATAATTTTATGAGACAGTTGATTTTGTAAGTAAATATTAAAATACAGTAACTTTTGTGACATAATTATTTTTTGAAAATGGTTTAATAATTTACACAAGGGAATCCAAAATGAAAAAAAAGTTATTATATATATATAATGTATCATAGTGAAATATAATTATTTTATAAACCTATAAACAATATTTCAATGTTTAAAATATAAATTAAGAATTAAAAAAATGTTAAGGAAAAATTATATTTCCATGTACAAAGTAATATAATATAATAGAGTTTTATTATAAAATAATAGAATGTAAAGAAAATGTATTATATTTTAAAAACTATGAGCTAAAACCATTAGGAGGACAATGGTTTTGTATTTTCCATAACCTAGTCTTCAAATGCCTACGTATAGAAACCAATAAAAATTATTCATCATTTGATATAAATAACCACCCATAAACCCATTAATGTTCAATCTAAAATTATTGATTAAAATTTTCCTCTTATTTATCTTCCCTAGAGTCCTTACGGTTAGTTTTTATGATTTTAAGGTACCATTATTAAGATTTGAGAAGCTTCCTTTAATGGTAAGGTTTGTCAATCCTCCTTTTCCCATTTCAATTGCAATCCTTTTGTTATAATATATACACAATTAATTTTCATACAATTTAATCATTTTATATCAATGGTATTATCACCCTTTTGAAATATTTTTCATTAGATATTACTTATCCCCACTATTTATATCCTTTTTTATGCAATTATTATGTCGTTGTAATGGTTTGTAATCACCACTTATCCTTCATTTGGTCAATCCTTTCCAGTTTTTTCATTTCAATGTAAAATTTTATTATAATTTATTTTTAAAAGTTACTTATCATATATTTAATGAGATTTATTCATTTACTCTTATTATATAACCATAATAGATTGTTATAACTCCAAAAAATTAGTGGAATTCCAAATCATATATCGAAATGTAGGAAAAAACCAAAATTTTTGGTTAAGTATTGAGTATGTGGTTCCCTAATAACAACATTCCTATCTATAAACTACAAGTGAATTAAGGCTCTAACACATATGAAACTAGAAGTAATAACCCTAAATATTGTGGGTTGGGTATTAAACCAATCTTCACTCACTACCCAACAAGTGGGCCTAACTACACACCTAGTTTGACACTCATAGTGTATATGTTTTAGATGATTTATAGGATCTATATGATTTTTAATTAATGTTTATAATATTTTATTACAATTTTTTTTTTCAATTTATGAGTATAAAATATTTATGTGTTGCTGTAGATATGGATGTGTGGGCCTGGTGAAAGTTTACTATCATTTATTTAGGTTCATACCATTGGAAACTATTGAACTTAGTGATTATTTCCAACTCACATCCCTACACCATGAATATACTATTCACTACCACTTTCTAATCCTTCCATTGATAAAGGTTTTTTCCTTTACATTAATAATATACTATAGTTTCAATGCTAATTATGGGATATTCAACTAGATCACTATATTATTCCATTTATTGGGGATATATTAATATTCCATATACCCATTATTTCTAGATGGATAAATATTAATTAATTGTCCCTAATTATGTATGAGGTTCCTTAAGGAATTTTATGGTGCATATTGTTTATCCATTCTCTTAAAATGATGGATACATTGGACTTAGCATGTGATGGGTGGGTCTATGAAATATATATCACCTCAATACATTAGTATGTCTAATGAAATATACTAGTTTTTGAATATTGTGTAATCCTTACTCATTCATTTACGATGTATTGTCTTGAGACCATGATGGTATTATTATGATGTACGGTATTATTCATTACATCACTAGGAGATCAAAAGTGTTTATCCATTCATTTATTTATTTTTATATAATCTATTGATATATTATGGAAAAAAACCCCGACTCTAGTAACCTAGAGTTGATGTATTATTTATTACATTGGCATAAGATATAAAGGATCACATCACTTTGGATTTGTCTGTCTAATTGTTTAGAAGAACCAGATACGTAAAAGACTATCATATTACAATGGAAATATAAAATAAACAGAATAAGACATATTCTTAAATCCTTGATATTATTCATAATATCTAACTTCATGTCTTGGGGAAAGGGAACAAAATAAAGGGTTAGCTTAGACACTCAGTAAGGGTTACAAATAGTAGATTCTATCATGAGTAAATAATGAAAAATCAATTTGGAAAGGTAAATAAGTAAAAACACATCCCATTTAATCATTAACTTCATCAAAAATGCATCAGTGGATAATATATATGTAGTAATTACATGGATAATAATAACATTATTTTTAATGATGAAAATGATTGATGATGGATTTTATGTTATGATATATCATGATATTTTTACCATCAAGTCCTTGTGCCAAGATAGTTTAATTGATGGGAATGTATATAAAAAAACCTATATAATAATTTTAGCCAACTAATTTGTCTTATTTCACCTGTTTATTCATAGAGGGGATATCTATAACTAGGAATAACCCTTAATTGATTTCCCAATGCAATTTTCATATATTTTATCATCAATTAAATTAATAAACAACATCCCTTATCATCAAGTATCCAAATTGGGTAAACTATATAGAATAATAAGATTTCCCAAGTTGATGAAATAACATTCATTGTAAAACATCGTATATAGAAATGGTATATGATTCAGAAAATATGAATATCCATGATATAAAAAATATGGATATTTAAGAGAAATATAATATTGAGTAAAAATTGACCACAAGAAAGATATATTTTCAAGAGAAAGTTAATTATCACAAAATTAATAAGAGATAAAAGATGAATATCAGTTCATTATAACTATATTTTTTATAATAAAATAATGTCCTTTGGAGAAATTAATAAAATGGAAGAGAACCATTATAATAATATCTCATTAAATATAATTCTTTATAAAACCATTTTAAACATATAAAATAATATAAATATCATAAAATGGTTATGGAAGTAGGAAAATCTATTAACATCATATACATTAAAAAGAAACATTCATTTTGGCTATTGTAATGAAAGTTGAAAATGACCCTTTATGAAACAATTAAAAAAATTCATTTCAAACTATTTAAAACTTCAATGATAACATAAAATTTGTTTATTGAATCATTTTAGTAAACAAAATATACTTTTGTAGACACATTTTAGAAAATGTGGACATAAAATAAAAATATACATGATCAAAAGTGAAATAATTTAGGATTTTATTTTAAATATTTCCTTTCTTCATTCAAGTTAAAAAGAGTTTAAAAGTAGGAATAAAAAATGAAAACTCTTAAAATATCAAGAGTATAAAAAAATATATTGATTTCATTAAGGATTTATTATATGATTCTTTCAATATAAATAAGTACAATCCAAATAAATTTATACTATAAAAAATTTATAACCCTTTGTTAAATTTAAAATTGCAACCCATTGAAAGAGTAATCTTTAATAGAAACATTAATTGTCATGAATAAAAGTATATTAAGGTTAAATACAAAAAATAGACAATATATTCATAATATTAAAGTAAATATGTTCATAATACCAAATATGTATCAATGAAGTTGAAATAGACATGAATTCCCTTACCTCAAGTTTGACTTACTTTGAAAGTGATATTACCTCCTGTATAATAAATATTAATTTATTAGACTTATTTAAAAACAATAATATACCTACATATAAAATCATATATGATAAACTTATAATTTTTAGAGAAATGTTTATTAATAATTCCATATTAAAATCATTATTTGTTAGTGGTAACTATTTTATTTTTCATGAGAATATTGGTTCAGTTGTTCTGATACATTTACATTGATTATGGTTCCATTGTATCAAGAATTGTAATCATGAAATAAATATAATAAATATATATATTATGTATATTTATATTTATCTATAAAAGTTAGATATTGTAAAATTAATTACATCATTCATGGAGATGGTTGGTTGTACGTAAGCATGAACACCATTTTCACTTTTTTATGGATAGAGTGAAAGAAAGGTAAATAATAATTAACCTTTTGAAAATAATTAGTATATAATATATACAATATATATTCATTAAATCTATTTTAATTACCTTATATGTAAGGAATAAATGAAAAATGGATCACATCTCTTCATCGAGGTGGTAGTCCACACATAAGCATGAGCAACATTATCAATTTCAAATGGATTGGAAGGTAAGAAGGTAGATATGAAATTATAATTAAAAAATAATAATAATTTCCTAAATATCATATATATTAATTTTTTCTATCTTTATAACCATCCAAATAAAGTATTGACTAAAAATTAATTACACTGCTAAGTAGAGATAATAAGTTTTACATACACATGAGTGATGTTTTCAATTTTCATAGGATGAAAAAGAGATTTAAAATTGTTTTCCATAATATTAGTTTTTTATCAGTATATTTATGATAATTTATTTATTATTTTATTTTGTTTGAAACTAATTTTTAAGAATTATAAGAAGAAATAAACTTTAACGAGTCAGTAAATTTAATTACATCTACTTCGATATACTTCCTATAGATCCAATATTAAGAACCCTTATAATGGTCATTTAAGATGGTAAAAACCTATATTTCATGTATATAGAATTATAGAGGATAATTTGGTAGGATTTTGTTAAGCTATATGTCTAAAATTGTTTTAAATGAAAAATTAAAAGAGTTTCCTTTTATAAGTAAGGGGAGGGTAACTCTTATAATTTTTCAAATAATTAAAATATTATAAAGTAAAATTCATTACAAAGTGGTTCTAAAATTACATGGATTAAAATATAAGTATTATATGGTCCTAATATAATCATATAATAAATCTTAAAAAATTTTATATATCATTTTAAACACTATCTTTTCGATTAAACCTTTCATTAAAAATTTTAAAATTTTACAACGGTAACCACTATTTCAATACCAAAGGGATAAAATTTTATTTATAAGGATAAAATTAGATTATAAATGGAAGAGTTATGAAATTATAGACCATATATTATCCCTCATGTCCTATTTAACTATTTTTAATATTTTGAAATAATTTTATAAAATATTATCCTCATAAAATATCATTAATGTCATTTATGAGACCATTCATTTAATTTAACTTTAAAGTTATCAATAAAAATATTGAATATGAATAAAAATATTTAAAACAACCCTAATATATTTTATGTATCTATAAAAATCATGGGGAACTAAAAAAAACAAAAATATATTACATTTAATGTTTTTAAAATTATTTAAATTATTTTTATACAACTTCCACAAGCACAAAGTCAACATTGTGTATGCCTTTAAGGTAATTATTTCATCACTAAAAAAACACCATGCTAAAAAAATATCTCAGATAAATATTTATAACCAAACTAACCCACTTTTTTTCCTCATGTAAAAATGTTAGATATATTAAAGTCAAGAAATTTTAATTTTTGAATTTTGTTTACTCAAATTAAGGTAAATGAAATTATCAATTTAAAATGGCATCAAAATTATATATATTCTAAGTTAGGATATATATGGTAAATTTAAAATCATATAATGAAATAAATTAAAATGTTAAATAATATTTTATTTCTTTAGTATATAATTTTTAAACTTAATTACGCAATTTATCCTATACTAAGGTGAACGTTTTTTATCACGATTACTATTCATAATGCCTAATAATAAAATGGAATTTTTTTTGAATTTGAACCTCATGATGACCAAATATGGATTCCATTTTATCAAATTTAATTTTTATATTTTTTATCGAAAAATGTAACCAAAAACAGATTTCTTGAAAAATGCTATTCAACCCTAAAACTTGACTTATATAAATATCATGTAAAATTCTAAGCCTAATATAATTATATTATTTTAAATAAAAAAATTTATGTCAATTTATATCCAAAATAGAATTTTAATTTTAAATTTAATTGATTTAAAGGAAATAAATGGCTATTTTACAATAGTATGTATTTTCACTATTCATTAAAAAATAAAACATTTTAGAAGAACCCAGAAAATTAATCATTATTTAATAATTACATGCTGAAAAAATGATATAATTTCCCCATAAAATTATTTCAATAGTTTTCCATGCCTATTTTAAACTTGGTATTGTGTGTATTGCATGTTATAAAAAAATTAAATTTCTTGAAGAGAAATGTATCAGTAAATCATACAATGTTACATTCTATAACCTTTATAAGAATTTTACCCTCAAAATTACATCAGTCCAATATGAAACACTAAGGATTCTTATTCCTTTATCACATACTTGGGGTTCCCATGTAGCTTTCTCAAATCTATTGTTTCTCCACAAAACCTTGACCGGATGAGTGGTCTTATTTCATAACACGTTCTCTCTATGATCCAGAATCTACACAAGTTGTTCATCACAAGACATATCCTGTTCCAGTGGTATGACCTATGAGTTCAGTACATGTGAAAGATCATGTATTCACTTCCTTAAGATAGATACATGGAAAGAATTATGAACCTGAGACAAATTCATTGTAGGTTCCAAACGACAAGCTGGCATCCCCATATAATCAATAATTTAAAAGGAATCAATATATATAAGGATCCAATTTCACTTTTTTCTAAATATCATAACCATATTATAGATATATATTCATAGAAATACCTAGTCACCAACCTCTAACTCTAGATCATGTTTAAAATTTTTAGAATAACTTTTTCATTGACTCTGATTTTCCCTAATGTGTTATTGAATAGATTTAACATTATATGAAATTTCCTCAACTTTATCATCTAAAGTATCATTATTACTCTATATTTATCCCAATACATTGAATTTTTACACATAATTCTATAGGGGGATTCATAATGAGCCATCTTAATTCTCAGCTGAAATCTATTGTAGTAAGAAGAATATATCAAAGGATTTTTTTGATCCTAAACACCATTTAAATACAAAGAGAAATATCTAAAGATTTATTCTATATATTTAATGGTCCTCTCAGAAAAATCATATATCTTATGATGATAAGAAATTATAAAAGTGAACTATTTATTGAAATCCTACCAAAGGCTTCTTCAGAACATCATGGTAATCCTCAGATCCCAATCATATATGATTATGATTGGTACTCCATAAAATCTTACAACTTCCTTAATTTATATCCAATTAAGATAATAAAGTGATAAATTTTCCATAATAGTTATAAAATGTGGTGATTTCATAAGGAAATCGACTAAAAACCAAATAGCATCATTCCCTTCATAATTTTGGGGTGTTTTATGATGAAATCAATTATAATGTTTTCCCATTTTAATTCTGAAATGGGTAATGATTATAAAAACCCATTAGAATTCTATTTCTCATCCTTAAATTACCAGCACCCAAGGCATTGGGATACAGACTCTAAAATATCCTATTTTATATTATCCAAATAGATATACCATTTCATATCTCTATAAATCCTTATTCTTCTTGAATGAATAGAGAATGATGAACTATGATATTCATCAAACATATCCTTATCCAAATCTAGTATATACATAACATATACTCAGTTTCTAAACCCTATCATTCCCACATGATCATGGTTGAAATCTTGAACATTCCTTAGATTCTTTTTGTAATTCCATATATTCTTTCTATGCATTCTCAATCCTATCATGGATTGATGAATGAAAATTCATATGATAAAGATAATATCTTTCAACATTACTCAAGATTTAAAGATCATAATTCTAAAAAATTTATAAATATTATATCTCTTTCAATAATCTTCTTAGAAAATTTTTATGATATTTTTGAGTCAAGAATTTTATAAATTTTTTACCTTCCTAGGATGGTAATGTGTTGATAATCCATAATATTTTATCATCACTAACTATCTTTAATTTCCCATGTTAAACTCTTTCTATGTAAATATGAATTTTAGGATTTTATGATTATTATATATATCACACCATTCACCATAATAATAATACATCCTTATATTTAATTCTAAAATTATAAGTTCCATCTCCAAATCATGTTTTGGGAACTTTTTACATAAATTTTCAATTAACAAGAGTAATAAGTTATCACCATATCATTCTGTTTGAGGAAGTATCATAGTCTCTTCTTTGATACATAATAATATATCATAAATCCTTCTCCATTATAGAGTAGTGAAACAATATGTTTGATGACTATCCTTCTATTCCGTTATTTGAAATTATCCTCTCATTTTCTAATGATCCCTGGTAGTCCATATGCCACCCTGTAATCAGCTATGTTAACAAGATAGGTGGTGGCCAAATGCCTCTCCACTTACCACATGGCATGTATTGTGCCATTTTATTGGGTAATTTTTATTCCCTCTCCCATGTAACCCAAACTCAATACATTTTACATAATATCCC
The DNA here is from genome assembly GCA_963277665.1 of Viscum album. Taxonomy (NCBI): domain Eukaryota; kingdom Viridiplantae; phylum Streptophyta; class Magnoliopsida; order Santalales; family Viscaceae; genus Viscum; species Viscum album. The sequence goes on along the minus strand of OY728136.1, from coordinate 600,455,863 downwards.
ATCGAGGATCATTATGGGTACCACTAAGCTAATGGACTAGTGGTACTCATAATACTCCTTGAAAAGATTTTATATCAGAGTTCCTGAGTTCATGTTATGGGGGAGGTAGAATAAAAAAACCCAGATCATAGGGGATATCACATTCTATATGGAAATAAGAGAGGTGTTTGGCCTCCATGTGGGTGGTTGACATGGCTGACTGTGGTGTGGTGTATGGCCTACCGAGGATCATTACATAAAAAGTTATTATTAATTTTCTTAAATTGGGAAAATAATATTGGTGTGTGTATAAATTTATATATATGGGCGTGTGTGTGTTTGTGTGTATGGGATATATATATATATGTACATGTGTGGGTGTATATATGTATATACATATGTGTATATATATATATATATAACATGTATATATGTGGGTTAAATATATTTGTATATATATACATGTGTGGGTGTATATATGTATATACAAATGTTTGTGTATATATAATGTATATATATATGGGTTATATATATATAAGTGTTTGTGTATATGTATGTGCTGTTATGAATGTATATATATATAAGGTGTATATATATATTTAATGATTTATTTTTAAATATAATCAATCGAGTATTTAACATGTTTAAAAGGGGAGAAAATAATATGGGGTATTTAGGGGGTGGCACTTTGGACTTATGAGGAGAGATAGAAAGATATTTAATAATGTTGAATTGGAAAAAAATATGAAATAGGGATTGGGGGAAGGGTGAAGTTTAAAGGAAGCTTCCAACCCATCCCTTATTCCTCTATCCCTCCCCCTCTCTCTATTATTCTATTTTATATTATTCAATTTTTTTGAAAGATATATCTTCAATATCTCATGTGATATTGATCATATTGATGCAGCATCAGTGTTATTGGATTCATGATAATGAGCATAATTTTAATGAATTTTTTTTTCAAAGGCTATGAGGATTTAGTGGTGCAATTAAACTCGGGTGTCAAATCATTTCCTAAATCATCATTGTACATAAGGTAGAAAGTACTTTAATTTATTTCATGTCCTCTACAGGTTATTAATGTGATTTTTTTCTGTGTATGTAGTGGTAGGAATTATTAAAATTTAATTCATGATTTATATGGGTTATTGAAGGATTTTTTGGCATGTGTGTAACCCGTGAGCCTATGATTGATGATTTATCACATGAGGTGTGTGTGTATCCATTGACTCATGCTTGTGTTTCTTGTATATGGATTTTGATGATAATTTTTACTACTTGAATTTGCATACTTTATTTATTTATACTATAAATGAGTGTATAGGGTTAGCTTATTTGGTTGGCATGTGAGACGCGACACATGTATTGGTATACATTAGAGGAAATGTGATAAATGAAACATTATTGATGACATGAAATAATTAACACATGTTTAGACTATCCATTAGGAGGTATGAACCATAATTGGTTTGGAATGTACTTGGAATGTTCTAGTCGGTGATATGTGTCATATTCTTAGGGATATATATACAGGGGGGATGTGCTAGACTTGGGTCAGAATGTGAAATTTGATGGATGTTTGGGTTATCCACTCGAGACAAATGTTCCATACTTGGGTCAGATGTACTTGGACTATCCATTCCAATATAATGTATCATATGTTTGGGGCTATCAACTAGAGATGTATGTATTCATATGGTTACTAATATTCCATCCAGAATTGTTATGAAGTAGGTATGTTTCTCCTAGCATAGTGCTGAAGCAAGTAGAGACATTTCCTTAGGACCCAATATGTTCATAGTACTTATGTGATATATTGTCATTATATATGTACCATGTTTATTTTCATGGAATACACATGTATATATTATGCACTAGTTTTAAGGATCATCGGTGGTTTCCAACTGCGTCTTGTACTCACACCCTATTCAAGAATTTGAATGTGCTTATAGATTTCATGACCTGAGACCCGGTGAAGGGAAAGGGTCCTGTGGTAGATGGTTAAGAAGTTAAAGTTGGAGGATGTATACATTGTTTTATGGAGTTAAAGTAGGACATCCGATACTACTTTTATTTACCATCTTTATACCTACATTGGATTGTTTTTTAGTTAATTTATTACAATACAAGTATTTAATAATTAGTTTCTACATGTGTTACACATATTATTTATTTTTTATATAATTTTTATTTCTTCTGTGCACTTTAATGGAGGGTATAGTCTCCTCATAGTTCCACATGATACCCTCACCACTAGTCGACAACCTATATCATATGGGGAGGTGCGCTTGAGTTCATATAGAATTTTGACAAGGATTTGGTGGTCCAACTCAGGATGCTAACAACTAGGCCCCACTAATAGTAAAGACATCCCACCTTAATATGAATGTCAAGTCATGGCCTTCCAAACATCACCAGTTCCCTATAAATACATGGTCCCATAAATGGGGCCCACCAACATTCCCAAAAGGGTCATCATACTAATTAATATCCATATGAATACACTTGTTCTTTTAGTGTGTTTTCCCTTACTCACACACACCCTATGAAACTTCCCAGGAGGTCACCCAAATTACTACTACTCTAGGCCAATCATGCTTAAATGTGGATTTCAAATCTGGTAGGACCCTGGAAAAGAGATGAACTTTGTTTAAATTAGTCATATGATTTATCTTTTTAACCCTTTAACATTCTAGGGTGTTACATTCACCTCCCCTTTAGATCACAACATCCTCATTGTGGACTATATATCTCAACCCAGGTAGTACCACCACACTTATGGTTGGGTTCCTCCTCTAATACCAATGTCAAACTGGGACCCACTAATAGCACATAACCCCCTTCTTAACATGGTCATCAGGTCATGGCCTTTCAGGCACCACCAATTTTCCCTCTTACACACAATTCCCTAACTAGGGCTCACCCACATGACCAAATGGATCATTAGACTAATGATTTTCCACATAGTCCAACACCTTTTCTTTCACTGTGATTTTTTCTCACTCACACACACCCTAAGAAACTTCATAAGAGGTCACATATCCTGACTAATACTCCGGGATGAGAATGCTTAATAGTTGAGTTTTAATTAGGAAGACTCCTGAATAGAAAGGTGAACCTTATTAACATGAGTCATCTCATTTATCCTTTTAACCCTTTAAAAATCTATGGTGTTACACAATCATTTATCTAAAATAATATAACCCCTTTAAAAGTCAAATTAGTGAGTATATAATATAGTCATGAGAAATATCTCAAAAACAATCAGTAGTATCCATCCAACACATAAAAACTAAGTATCTCAGTTATTGTGGTTGGTCTTGACTATTTCTCAATAACATATATCATTAAAGGGTCCACCGATGTAACCTTCATTGAAATTAAATGACCCAATAATGGGAATTTTTGTATCCAAAATTGAAATATGGTAAAATTTTCATATAACTTATCCGTCCTCATATTCCTCATCATAATCATCAAATTTTCTTCATGTTATTCCATTATCTTCGAATATATAAGATTATAATATATAAATACTACCATAAACTCATCAAGGTAATATATAAAGAATATATTCATTAAATATAAGAAGATAATATGAGCATTGATAAGTTTAAATGGAATTAAAATAAACTTATAATGACTATAATTCCTAAAAAATGTTTTCTTGGGTATATCCTCCTTGATCATTATATAATTATATCCTAATTGAAGATAAATCTTGAAAAAATATTTAGTTCTTCATAATTGATAAAAAAAATCATTAATACAAGGCCGAGGATGCATTTTCTTAATAATGATCTTGAAAAATTGCTGATAATCAATGACAATATTCAATGACCCGTATTTATTCATAACAAAAAGAGTAGGTTCACCCCATGGTGAATAACTAGGATAAATTATTCCCTTATCAAGATTATATTTGAATTAATTCTTTGATTCCTACAACTTGATCAGGGTTATTATATATGGAGTCTTTGAAAAAGGTGTGGCACCAGGTTTGATTTATATTGAAAACTAAACTTCACTATTTGGGGTAAGACATGGAAACTATTCTAGAAAGACATAAACAAACTCTAGTACAATAATAATATCATCATTGTTTAATTTTCCCCTACCATATAAGAAAAATATTCCTTCTAAATAGCTAATAAAACCCATATAATGGAAGTAATTTCAATTGTGAGTTGTGGTTCATTCTTTCAATTATAGACCATCATAGGTTGATTTGGAATATTGAATATAACATCCCAAATCTAGGAATATATTTTTAAGGGACATAATCTATTATTCATGTACCAATGGATTAGTAGTTCCATTAAAAGATGGAGGCTTAAGTCACATGAACCATTCCATCAAATGCGAGTTACACTGTGGAACAATATTTTCATCTATATGGGAAAGGTTATTTTTGAATACCTATGAAATATTCCCTAATATGGCCATGATCTACTCAGATACAACACTAGCACCATTGGATTTCTTAGATAGGTAACAACTATATTGATTATGGGTATTGATTCCCTATCTTCTATTATGAGACATCACTAAATATTGGAATACATTGATTTATCTAACAATCATCATGAATATTGAGTCAAATGATTAAAACCCATCTAATTCTAAAAGTTCTAAAATACTATAATTGATTAGCATAATACTCCTGTTATCTATGTTTATTTAAAATCTAGTTCCCAATATTTCTACTAAACTTGCTCTGATACTAACTACAACAGTCCATAAGAATAGTAACCCCAAGTTAGTGTATTCTATATTACATTTTCATAAGATAAAAGGGACCACATAACCAAGGATTGATTAGTTTATTAGTCTTGGAGAAACATATAAAAGCATGATAACCATATTACATTGGAAATATAAAATAAAAAACATAAAAAACATGCTTGAGTACTTGATATTTTTCATAATATCCTTCTTTATATATTTGAGAAAGGAAAATAAATAAATGGTGACCTAGGATGCTCAGTAAATGTTATATATAGTGTAATATATAATGGGTAAATAAGGAATAATTAGTATGGAAATGTAAATATAAATAAACACTTGTAATTTAATCAATAACTTTAGCACAAACTTTATCCATGGATAATATCAACACCACAATCACATGGATAATAATTACTAAAATATAAATAAAATAAATGATTAATGTTTTCCATAATAATATAAAAAACTAGGATATATTTACTATCAATTCCTTGATCCAATAGAGTTTAATCAATGGATAAGTATACACCGACAACCAATTTAATATGTTTGCAAATTCGTTTGCCTCATAAGACCTATTGATGCATCAAGGGAATATATATAACTGGACCCCACCTATCACAACATGTGAAATACATTATCATATATTGAATGATCAATTTAATTCATAAACAATATTCTTTATTAATAAATATCATTATTTAGTAAAGGATATGAAATATCAAGATTTCTTTAATTAATCAAATAACATTCCTAGTAAAAACCTATATATATAAATGGTAAATGGAATTGAAAATATATATATCCTTGATATAAATAATATGGATATTTAAGAAAACTTAAATTCTAATGAAAAATTATCACATGAATGTGTATGTTTAAGGAGAATTTTATTGACCACATAATTAATAAGATAAAAAATATGACTATCAATTAATTATAAATATATGTTTTGTTATAAAATTATATCCTTTTACGAAATAAATAAAACATAAGTGAATTATTAGAATAAGATTTAATTAAATATTTTTCTATGTAAAAACATTTAAAACTTGTAGAAGAATCTAAATTACATAAAATTATCATGGTGTCAAGAAAATATGTTAATGTTGTATATATTATAAGAAAACAACCCTTTTGTTTTTGGAAAAGAAAGTAAAAAATGACCCTTTTAGAAAAACATATAAATATTCCTTTCAAACCATGTAAAAATTCAATAATTATATAAAGTTTCCTTAATAAATAATCTTAGTAAATAAAAATAAATTTTATAGGAAAAATTAAAAATATATACATAAGTAAAATATACCCGATCAAAAGAGAGATAAGATTTGATTTTATTTTAAAATTTTCATATTTTATTCAAGTTATAAATAGTATAAAAGAAATAATAAAATGTATAAAATACTTAAATATCTATAGTATAATAAAATATTTGGATTTTATGAATGATATGTTATAATATTCCTTCAATGAAAAAAATATAAATCCCAAAAATGATATTATAAAATAAATTATTACCTATTTGGAATATTTTAAATTGTAAAAACTCAAATGATTAAAAATTGAAACATTAATAATCATTGATAAATATATATTAATGTTAAATACATAAAATGGGAATATATACATTGTATAAGATTAAATAGGTTAACAATACCAAATATGTCTCAATGGAGTGGAAATTGAGATGAAATCCCTTACCTCAAGTTCGACTTTCTTCAAACATTATATGTCATATATTATAATAAATTTTAATTTATTACAATTATATAATAGAATCAGTTAAATACTTTTAATATCATATTTTATCCACTTATAACATTTCAATACACATTTATTAATTATTCATTAATAAAATCATCATTTTCGAGTGTTAAGTATTCCATTTTTCATTGGAGTTTCATTATGATTGTTTCAATATTTGTATATTAATTATGGTTCCATAATATTAATAATTTCAATCATGATATCAATAAAATATATATGAATTATATATATATATATATATATATATATTTATATTCATTCATAAAATTTAGAGGTAAAAAATTAATTACACCATTCATGGAGATGATAGGTCTTGCATACGCATGAACACTGTTTTCCCTTTTTGATGGATGGAATGAAAGAAAAGAAAATAATAATTAACCTTTAAATATTCACTATTAACACATATATATAATATATATTCATTAAATCTATCCTAAATACCATCTATGTAAATTATAAATTAAAAACTAATAACATCACTTTGTTGAGGTGGAAGTCCATATGTACACACGAGTGAGGTTTTTGTTTTCCAACAGATTGTAAGTTAAAAAGGTAGATATTATATTATAATTATTAAAGAGAAATTATTTCATAAATATATTATATTTTAATTATTTCCATCATTATAACCATCCAAATAAATTGGTGATGAAAAATTAACTACATCACTATATGAAGAAGGTAAGTCGTATACACACACGAGTGATGTTTTTTATTTTCATTAGATAGAAAAGTGATGTAATTTTCCCCCCAAAATCATAATAGAAACACAATATATTTATGATACTATATTTAATATTTTATCACATGTACAACAGATTTATAGTAAGTATAAGAATAAATACACTTGAAAGAGCTAGTAAAAATGATTACTTATTCCTCATTACACTTCCATTAGATTGCTTATTATGGTCCCTTGAAATGGTCTTTTAAGAATAAAAAAATCTATAATTCATGGATATAGAATTTGAGAATATTATTGAGTATTTCTTGATTGCGCTATATGGCTCAATGTGGTTTAAAGAAAACAGAGAAGGTGTGTCCTTTTATAAGTGATAGGAGGGGCACTCTTATAATTTTTCATAATAATAAAATATAGTAAAGTAACATTCTATACCAAGTATAACACACCAAACATGGTTTTCCATTTATTTTAATCATTTAATGATGTTTTATATTTTACTTTTGGTTCAAGATGAGATCCCAGTGAAATGTTTCATGTTTTTTAGTTCCAGGGTGGTTTTTTGGCCTGAGCATGATTTGTGTGCACAGTTTGGGGGTCAACCATGCTTCCTATAGAGGCTGGGGTCTTTTTTAGTTCAATTTCATCTTTCACAATTTACTTTTCATATACTATGCACGGTTTTGGCCAATATTTGAAAATATTAGGAGAAAATGTGTTGCTTGAGGATATTTTCTGGGATATGACACATGACTTACACACGATTAGGAGAAACCTTGAGGAAAGCATGTCATGAGGCTCTACAATTTGATATATCTAGACCACATGATTGGAACCTTTTTTCCCAAACCTTATGGGTGTCCCTCTCCTACAATATAATGCGCATGTGTTAGCACATTCTTTGGAAAACAATGTGGGAAAATCGTGTGACTTTCCCAAGTCATTAAAAAGTTGAATTTCCTCTTTTACCCCACCTTTTTAACCAATTTCAGGTTTTACTCCCCCTTGGTTTACCTAGGAACCTGAGAGGGCCTCCCAAAATCCCATTATTTAGATCCCCTCCCACAACCATTGTCCATCCAAGATTATAAGATAAGTTTCACTGGATTTTTATTCAATTTTCACATATTTTTATCCTTCTATATTGAGTTCTTGGTTTCTTTTCATGGTATTTCTTCTTATATTAACCCTAAGGTTTAGGGTTAATGTGTTGGTTGTGTTTATTTGTTATTAGGGTGTGTAGATTTTCCCTCGGTCTTAGTTATTCCATCTCTAAAGGTTTCATTGTGTGAGCACATCATTGAGGTAGGTGTTTCCATTTATTTCCTTTCCAACACATTCCATTGATTCTTGACTTTTCCTTTAATGATTTTTAAATGCTATTATTATGACTTTGATGTGTGTTCTATATAAATTGTGTTATTTTCATATTATAAATTTGGTGAAAATGGGTTAATAAAGGGTTTTCCAGATGATTCTTATATTTATATGTATGGAAGGTTATTGTTTAAACATTATGGCCTATTGGACATGGATTTTTTTGAGACAATGATTGGACTTGGTTTGGTTTTGATAAATGATGATAGGTGGAATTTGATATTAGTGTTTGGGTTTTGGTATTTTTTATTGATTTAGTGCTTGTGTGAGGATATGTGTTTATTTTTTAAATGATTTTTTTCAGACTCTCTAATTTGGTTTTGGGAATTTTTATGGTTTTACTTGATTATTGCATTGGATGTGGGAATATCAAAATGTGCACAGGGTTCACTTATGGATAGGCTCACAAATTATAATGGATTTTCTTAGAAAATTTCTCTCTTGAACTTGATTTTCAAAATGATTCTTCTCCCCTCATTATCTTTTCTCTAAAATGGTTAATTTTCAAACCCCTAATGTTTAAAAATTGTTACCTTGGTTTATAAATGGTTAATTTGTTATTAGATGAACTTAAAGTGGTTTTAAATGTGTCCTATAAGAATTTTCCCATTTGTTACTTTGAGTTGTGGAATGATAACTAGAGGATATAAAGGCTCATTTGAATCCTTTTGAGAATGTTGTATGCATTTACCATAGTTTCACAAATGTTTTAGAAATGGATTTGGATTTGAAATGGTAAAGGCTTGATTGGTACCTTTTTATTGTTTTCGAAAAGTGGTTTTGGAACTTATGTGACGTGATAGCCCAGTTGGAACGTTGAGAATTTCTATGTGAGATGATCATCTCTTTAGTTGACCCTCTAAGCAGATGGTCATCACATAGGTGGCGTAATTGTTTAGGCTAGGAAATCATGGTGGGTATGGATTTTCAATTGAGCCACACATGTTAGGACCTCCCCACACTACCAGAAATTTAGGCAATATCCATAGTTCTAAACCGTGACTATAAGTCAAGAAACCTTGTCTATAGGTAATATGCATGATTTAGTGGACCGTGAATAAAGGTAATAGCCATGATTTAGTGGACAGTGGATTCTATTCACATGGAAATAGGTTCTTCATCTATAGCCACGGTTTAAACCATGGAACAAAACCTATAGCCATGGTTTCCAACTATTGCTATAGCTTCTAACACATATACCTATTGCCATAGTTATAAACAGTGGATCTATATCTGCTTCCACGGTTCTGACCATGGATATATGTCTATAACCAAGGTTTCAAATTGTGGATTTGTCTTGCATATATTGTACAAAAATAGAACCCAACACACGCCCTTGCACACCCCCTGCACACCCCATGCATCCCTTGTACCCCCTTCCCCTTGCAATAGAACCCAGAACACCCCCTCCCCCTACCCCCTCTACTGCACACCCCCCTGCACACCCCATGCCTCCCCTTACACACCCCCTGCACACCCCTACAAACTCCCCATGAACATCCACCACATCCTCCCTTACCCCTTGTAACAGAACCCAGCACACCCCCTCCCCCTGTCCCTCCCCTATAGACCCCCTGGACGCCCCATGTACCCCCTATACACCCCCTTTCACCCTTAACCAACCCCTTACAACATAATCTATCACTCCAACTCCCCCTTCCCCCATCACACCCCATACCCCAATTCCCTCCCTTACACATCCCATGTGCACCCCTTGCACTCCCTATACCCTCCCCCTTACCCCTTGAAAAAGAACCCAACACACCCCTCCCCCTGTCCCCAACACACCCCCTACACACCACTTTAACACCCCCCCATGCACACCCCCTGCACCCCTGTACACCCCCTTCACACCCCATGCATCCCTTCACCCTCCCCCTACACACACCCTTCACACCCCCTGCCTAGCCCATGCACCACATTCAAACCCCCATGCACACCCCGTGCACCCCTGCACACCCCCTATACACCCCTTTCACCCCCTTCACCCTCCCCCCGTCCCTTACAATAGAACCACGCACACCCCCTCCCCTGCCCCCAACACACCCCTTCCCCTACCCCCTGCCCACCCCTACCCACCCCATGTATATCCCCTACCCACCCCATTCACCCCCGGCACACCATGAACACCCCATTCATCCCTACACACCCCCTCACACCCCATTAACCCCTACAAATCCTTACATACACCCCCTGCACACCCTGTACACCCCCTGTACCCCTACAAACCCCCCATGGACACCCCCCTACACACCCACTACACCCTCCCCCTACACCCTCCCCCTGCCCCTTCCAATAGAACCCAACACACCCCCTCCATATACCCCCTCACTTGCACACCCCTCCCCCTGCACACCCCATGCACCCCCTGCACACCCCCTGTACCCTCCCCCTTCCCCTTGAAACAGAAACAAATACACCCCCTCCACTTTCCACCAACACACCCTCTGCCCTTGCCCCTCCCCTACACCCCCCCTGAACACCCCCTACACCCTCTAATTTCCCCTTACAAAAGGACCCATCACAGTCCTCCCCTATCCCCAGCACCCCTACCCACCCCCTTCCCCCATGCACCCCATTCCCACCCCTACACATCCCTAGCACCCCCCCCCCCGCACCCTCCCCTAACCCTTGCAATAGAACCCATAACACCCCCTACTGCCTACTCCCAGGACACCCCCTTCCCCCGCTCCTCCTCTACACACCCCCTATAACTTGAACATCTTACCAGCTGACCAAAAACAATGATCTATTATTATTAATTATTAGAAGAATGATTATGTTCAAGGAATAACTCAATAATAGGTTGATAAATCAAGATTTAATGGTTTCTATTGGTGTTGCAGATCTTTTGGAAATAGAGCCTAACATTTTAGATTTAATATGTCACTACCATGGAATTATGTCGAAGTAATGGGGGGGGGGTCTTACAAATAAAATAATAAGTAAGTCTACGAGAGATAAAAATAATATCAAGTCGCAAAAAATGGAAAATATGAAATTAGCAAAGAAGACCCCATGAATTACTAAATATGAGTAAGATCAAAGAAGAAGGCTAAAATATGAAAAAAAATACTATTTAAGATGTAATGTTGAAGGAATCATATTTTTTTCTCATGAAGAAAGCATAAAATGAAAAATGGATGATCAGAAGGTGTTGTATGGGAGATGCAAGGTCGTTGGCCTTGTTGCAAAGCACTATATTACATTCATACCTAAACAAAAGATAAATATGATGAAGATGAATCTATCATATAATTATTCATATGACTTTGTTTCTCATGAAATTAAATAGGTACTGTACAATAATCCTATTGAGAAGAGTGAGTCTACCAAGTTGTCAACAAAGACAAATGATAAGAAAATAGGGGAGAAATCATGAAAAGTATCCCCAATGATATAGTTCGGAAGTATAGGTTGATAGGCATCCCTCAACCTTCCTACTCTCAATAAATGAAAAAGTAACCTATCATTATTCCCTTTATTTTATTTATACTAACTTGAAGGGAATTGAAAGAAATAAAATAAAGGGGTAGCAAAATGAGGTTATCAAAACTATACAACAAGAAAAATTATCTATCATGAAACATGATTATTGTTATGATGAATAGATGGTGAGTGCATCCCTTTAGTGGGAGAAAAACATGATGAAAGGGTGTCAATGTCAGCCATGCCATAAAATCTATAATTTTTTGGACAACCCTGTAAATCTAAAGATTGATGTATTTCAATCATACTTTCCACCCTAGTTTTGAATATGAAGAATGTGTTTACAAAGGGGGTTGTTGGTTGATGTGTTTGATAAGGGAAAGGTGGATTTGTATTTATTACAATTAAACCTTTTAATTTTTTTTATTGATAGGTATGTAGAATATATATTATAACTTGATAAATATTCTTGAATATCCCAAAAATTAGAAAATTTGGAATTGTGAAACATGCAATGATTTATGGATGGCTTTGATAAACTTAGTTATTTACTCTTTTTTCTATATCAAGTTATCCCATGTGGACTTATATTATCTTGAGGATCATTGATATGAAATCATATTGATTCATCTTTCTCTCTAATAAGTGAATCATGATGAAATTTAAATTTAAATAAGGAGATGTGGATGCTATGGAAAACCCTTTTCATAGAGGATAATAAGGAGAAAATATGTGATGTATAACCCCTCATATTCCCTTTTTATTTATTTCCTATAAGGGGGTCATGAATTTATTTGACTTTGGAGAAGTTTAAATGGTTTTATATAAAAAAATACAAAGGGTTATATTGAAGTTCCCAAATCAAGGAATTTTATTTATTTTAAATAAGATTTTGAAGAATTATAGTTAAAGTAATATGTGTTTTAAGGCTACAACAAGAAGAACTCATGTAAAGAGGTTCAAGACAAAGTTCTAAATTTAATTTTGATGATGTTTTCATTGATCTTAAATAAAAATAAAACTTTTAATGGGTGAAGAAACCATGTCTACATCATTTGATATATGTTTAAAGCCATTTGTAGTGATTGAGAATTGTATGAAATAATTTTGAGTTGAAATTGTTACATATATAAAGTTAAATAAAGATTTATGTTCACTAAATAAAGGTAATACTTGAAGTTAACTACTTTTATAAAAGTAGTATGAATCCATTATAAAGGTAAGTTATGGATCCAACAGCTCTACAAATGTAATTTAATATCTATACAAAGGTTTCATTGAAATTAGGTAGATGTATAAATGTAATTGGAGACCTATAAAAATGTGAAATCACATTGCATAAAGGTCATTTAGAGACTACGATACCTACGTAATGGTATTCTAAGAACTGTATAAAGGTAAGGAAAGAATATATGTGATAGTTAAGGTCATACTATGCTATGTAAAGGTCATTCATGACCTACATAAAGGTCACACTAAATAAAAGGAGACTATATCTAGGTAAATTTTGACCTATGTAAAGGTCATCTAAGAAAGAAGATGGATGAATAAGGGTCATAAATGATTTGAAATAACTATATAAAGTTAACTTTGGGATTACACTAGATTCATAAGAAATTGTGATTCATAGTGGAGAGATTGAAACCATTTCATAGGGTGCTGTGAAATGAAAACGCAGCCACACCATAATTAATTACTAAGGGGTGTTTTGGTGATTTTGGTATTATTATTATTTTTCAATGAGAAATTGTGAGTCAAAAAAATCTTCAATGATTCTCATGGTGTCTCAAATGAGAGAATAAGGGGTAAGGATTACAATGGAATGGAAAACATCACACCTCATTCACAGTGTATGTTTTAAGAATTCATTGATACTAAAAGAAAAACATAGGGAGTGTTATGCCACAGGTTATTCCATGGTGCTGAATACATTCATATATTAATGGGGTAAGATTTAAATAAATTTAATGGAATTGAATTTGTGGGGATAGTGAGGCTGAAATTATTTATATACCATGTGGAAAATAAATTTTGATTCTTTAGGAGTTTTCAAGGGAGATATTATCTTAATTTTAATTGAGATTGAAAGCTGCATTTATAGAAGATTTCAAATATACTAAAATCATAGAAATAATTTTCATGACATTATTCTATGAATATATATTTATATAAAAAGGATAATAAATGATAAATAAATTATATAACATGATACTACTTTCAAGAAATCATTTTCTATGTATTAAATAGGATAGTTCTACTTCATCTAAGAGAGCCTATGTATTGAAGGGAGAAAGATAAGTCTCATGATACAATTGTATTGTAGAAGAACAATGAGAAAGAGAAGAGGATCAACTATTATTGATTATCATAGTGAGTTTGAAAAATGATGAACAATATAGGAGAACTTGATGTGAAGACTTGAAGAGAAAAAATCCAACATTCTACTAAAATGAGAGATATAAGTGAAAGTCATATTCGAAAAAGGTTGTCAAAGAAATTGAAGATAAAGGCCTATGAAAGTTAAGAGATACAATCTAAGAGGGATAATTTGGTAAACATAAGAAGGGTGGATCAATGTTTTAACCCACAATATATTGAATTTAGAATAAAATTTTATAAAAAGAAAAAGTGGTCACTAATTCATCCCTCCATCAATGATCACAATTAATCTAGTATATATATAATTTATGGTTATTGGTAGTCTCTATTATGTAAAATCCCTATAAAAATCACTATAGAGTAGAAATATCTTGTAACTCCCCGACCCTAGTTACCCAAAGTTGGTGTATTATTACATAACAGTAGCATGATCACAAGGGATAAAATCTCTAAAGACCGATCAGTTTAGTAGCCTTGGAAGTACTAGATAGATATATAGGTTTTACATTACATTATGAAATGAAAAACATAAACATTTTGTATCCTTTGAACACACTCATATCCCTTATCTTATCTCTACAATTAATTTGTAATATACTTCTTCGCATCTTGATAAAAATAAAACATAGAAAGAGGTGATCTCAGATGCTCACTAAGGATAACAATTTAGCAGAAAATTTCATAAATAAGCATAAAAATTTAAGGCAATGTATAAGACTAAAATACAATAATTTTAAACATAAACTTCAACATAATATGAAAAATATATATCAAATAATTCCATTTACTTATTCACATGGATATTCTACTAGTTGAATAATCACATGTAATATCAATAACTAATTTCATAATGATTGAATGCATAATGCTGGACATCATAACCATATAGTCAAGGCCTCATGAAAATAATACAAAAAAGTTTTGTCAAGGCCTTATGCCAAGACACTAATTTGTCTCATGAGACCTACCGATACATAGAGGGGCTATAGCAGGCCCCACCCCTCACTTACTAAGTCCAATTCATTCCTCATATGAAAAGGTTGAAACATAACATAAACATTCATATTAAAACTAGCATAAAAAATGTAAATAATTTAACCATAAACCATGAATGGTATAAAAATAGTACATCCACATTCAAACATATCACAAAACCTTCAATAAAATATGTAAGATTGTATCATAATAAATCAACTTCAAATAAGCGTAAAATCCAACAAAGGATGTCGATATAGATGAAATCAAAACTATTTGAGAGAAATAACTCTTTCTATTTTGAAATCATTTAAAAGTCATATAATTATAGAAGAAAACATTTATTTTAAAAATATACTTATAATATTGTAAGAGAATATTAGAAGGTGTTATAATAGAGGAGAGTAGCCGTACCCACCGTATAAGTTAAAAAACATTTTTTCCTTAATTTGTTAAAAAGGACATAAAGTGCCTTGTTTGGAAAATGACATAAAGATTCCTTTTAATTTTTTTTATAAAAATTCAAAAAAGGTATAAATGAATTTAAACCATAGTCTAGGGAATGTAAAAAATGTTTTGAGATTCATTTTTAAGAAACATACATGTGGATGATAAAGAAGTCCCAGTAGATACTTACGTATAGACAACCTCAGATAATAAAGAGATTGAAAAATTAACCCTTATATTATACTTTTACGTAGTTGAGGGTATGTAAACCTAATTTATAATGGTTACATAATTTTTATTAAATAATAAAATAACCACATACATAAATATGATATCATATATGATCCTCTAACATTGATTTGTTAATAATATTTCTTTAGTATAATTGTTTCGGGTGTTAACTAATTCATTTTCCTTTATATGTTTTGTAATGTATGTCATGTTTGTTATGGATAGGATATATTTTATTCATATAGAAATGATATTCAGTTCTTAAAAATTAATTTTTAATCATAAAATGAACATTATTATTCAATAGTTATGATGGGGAATGAAATCTCATCACGTCGTGGAGACGGTAAGCCGTACGTACACACGAGCGATAATATCATTCTATTGATGGGGAAATAGTATGTAATTTGGATGTTATATTATATTTAAAGAATAATTAACATGTTATAATTATTATTTATATCAATTATACTCATTATTATACCCATCCAAATAATGAAGTGTTTAATAACTAACTACACCATGACGTGGAGATGGTAAGCCATACGTACGCACGTATGGTGACTTTTCATTCATAGGATGGATAGAATAATGAATATAGTTGTAAAATATTTATAATAACATCTCAGTATATAGAATTTACTGTATTTATTATTTTAGTATGGAAACAACAAAGAAATAGGAAGTAGAAGAAGAAAAGAACTTTGAAAGAGGTGATGAAATAATTTCCTCTTCTTCAGGTGCTTCCTTTTGATTTGAATAGAATGGATACTTAGATTGGATTTATGATCAAAGTAACACCTCTAGGTTGAATTTAGGGTAGTTGGGAGGATATTTGAGCAGGTTTTGTCTAAGACAAATGGATTTGGAGGTTTGAAATTAGGATAAGGGGAAGTACCCTTTTATAAGAGAGGTGAGGGGCACTTTAGGAAAATCATGAAATATTATTTTATTATAAAATAATTTTCGGTTTCTAATGGATAAAAATAGATTTATTTTAAGGATAAATTAGGCATGGATCACAATAATCTAAAAAAATAGGTTTTAGACAATTTTAGGTCACCATATTAACCTTATCTTTTTGATTTAACTCTTACTTAATTAGTTTAACTTTTACCATGTATTCTTGTTTTTTTATATTACATGGTTAATAAAATTACAATAAAATTTTAATAGAACCTAAAGTGGTTAATTAATGAAATATATATCATTATATAATCCTTTTAACATATCCTTAGATTTTTATAACTATTATATAATTTAGTAAAATAGTATTTGTTTTAAAAACTCATTTATGTCAATTTTGACACTATTTAGTATTTGGTTTTTGTAAAAGTCATAACAAATTGATTACTTAGAAAAAAATTAATTGAATCAACCCTAAAATGTAATATTAACCTATAAAATTCGTGGATGGAATCAAAGCTTTCAAATTATATTTATTTTAATATTTATAATATCATTTATTTGATTCTTTAATTAATAAGGAAAATACTGCATCATTATTGTGTTATAAATAAATATATTTATTTTATGTCTAAAAATTACAAATAATTTATCATGATGTAGGATATATTTTTATATTTTAAATTACTATTTATAGTATAAGATATCAATTATATAATCTCATATAAAAATTGTTTTACTAAAAAATACATGTTTATGTTACATTTTTCTTAACTTTAAATTACTTTTTATAAAGTGTCATTTCCACATACAAGTAGCTCAATGGGGTCCCAAAATCGACCCAAGGACTACTATGGTCATAAATGTATCCGAAAATAGGGTTATAATATATGTTAAAGTAATTTATTATTATTATAATATTATTTTTACCCTTATTTACCAGATTTACCCTTTAACCATGATAAATAAAATATTCACTGAAGTTACTATTCATAATGTCTAAAAATAAAAGTTAACTATCTACAAAATTTATACCTCCTGATTCAAAATATGGAATCCATTTCTCCAAATTCAAAACACAAAATTTCCAGAAATTAATTTAAAAATAATTCCCCTTGTCAATACTAAAAAAGCGGGGTTTTAAGAAGTAAAAACTATCAAAAGATTAACACGTGTTTATGTAAAATTTTAATTTGAAATTATATCCAATGATCTAAATTATATTAAATATTAAAAATATAATCTAATTATACTTTAAAACTACTCAAATTTATAATTTAACACCATAAATTATTTTGATTAAAAAAATTTTTAATTAAAGTTTAGAATTTTTCACTATTCATCAAATTTGAAATTTATCGGAAAAGTTTCAAAAATTCACTCTAAGGTAATTTTGATATTATGAATCCTAAAATGAAGTCCATTTTGAGAAATAAAATTTATAAAATATTAAAAAGTGTGTATTAGTATTCGTAAATGATTTTTAAATGGCTAGTTTGATTGGTCGTGGTGTGTTAGAACTCAAAGTTGTGTACATCGCAAGATATTATATTATTCAAAGAGAAACATATTGTGAAAGCTTGGGGTGTTAAATTTTTCCATCCTTCAAATAATTTCATCCTTGAATTTTGTAGAATACTTCTGCATAAAAATATTCGGGTGGTTCTTCATCATAAGTTCCATAGATTCCCAAGTTTCCTCTTCCATTTTATGGTTTATCCGAAGAACTTTTACCTGATGAGTCATTCAGTTTCTTAACACTTATTCTATGGTATCAAGAATCCTGATAGGCTCTTAGTAACCAGATAGATTGGGTTCCAGTTTTATTTCTTCATAGGTGAGTACATGCGTTGGGTCAGACATGTATTTTCTCAACAGTGATATGTGGAACACATCATGAAATTTGGAGAGACTTAGTGGCATTGCGAAATGGTAAGCTACAACTCTAAATATTTCTAGAATTTCAAAAGGTATGACATACCTAGGACATAATTTACCCTTCTTACCGAATTTTATAACACCCTTCCATGGAGATACCTTCAAGAAAACATGATCACCTTCTTGAAATTCCAAATCCTTCCTTTAGTTATCGGAATAGATCTTTAGCCTACTTTGATATGCTTTGATGTGGGTTTGGATATATTAACCTTTTTCCATTGTTTCCTCAACAAGTTTCAGGCCTCTGAGTTTTCTTTCACCAACATCAACCCAATAAGTTGGTGTGCGACATATCTTTCCTTGTAATGCTTCATATGGTGCCATCTGGATACTTGAACGGAAGCTATTATTATTAGAAAATTATACCAGAGGTAAATACAGATCACACATACCTTGAAAGTCAAGTGAGTAAGATCTCAACATGTATTCTAATGTTTGAATAGTCCATTCTGATTGTCCATTAGTTTGAGGGTGGTAGGCAGTGCTCAAACAAAGCTCAGTATCTAGGGATTTATGAACACTTTTCCATAATCTTGATGTAAAACAAGGATCATAATCAGAAACAATCAATAAGGGTATACCATGAAGTCTTACAACTTCATTAATATATAGTATTTCTAAAATTTCAAGTAGTAAATATTCTCTTATAGAAAGAAAATGTGCTGACTTTGTAAGAAGACCAATAATGACCCATGTTGCATCATTTCTTCTAGGATTCTTTTTTATCCCAATGATAAAGTCCATCATAATATCATCCCATTTCAACTGAAGTATGGGAAGATGTTGCATGACTCCTCCAAGATGTTTTCTTCCATCCTTAACCTATTAAAAAACCATACATTTTGACACATAATCAAAAATCTCTATCATCTTCTTATCCCACCAAAAATGTTTCTTCAAATCTCTATACATCTTAGTGCTACTAGGGTGTATAACGAAATTGGAGATATGAGCATCATCCAACAATTACATTTTTAGATTAGGTATATCGGAAACAGAAAGACTCATCCAAAATTTAGAAATTCCATCTTCATATACGATGTTGATCAATCTCCCATTATTCAAAGCTTTAATTTTCTTTTGAAACTCTTCATCATCAGTCTGAGAACATTTTATCCTTTATAGTAAAGATGGTTTGGAAACCATTTGAAAAAGTATTTATGTTCCACCTTCTATGATTATTCCCATATCCATCTTTACTAGTTCTATGAACATAGGATCCCTTTCTACTATCATCTTGTTCAGAACTCGATGATCCTTTCTACTCAATGTTAAGTCAATAAGGTTTTCCTTATGACTTTTCCATTCCTTCATACTTGAGGGATATTGTTGAGTCATTAAGGTTTCCTTATGAATTTCCCATTCCTTCTTATTTTGAAAATCACAAACACCTTATCTCAAGGAAAATCTCTTTTTACCCTATGTTTTACTTCTATAAGGAAAAATTTTCTTCCCCAAGGAAATTTATCCTTAACATGTTTTCATTATTCATATCATAATTTTTCTAAGTGAAATGTTCGGTTTGAAACCAAAACCTCAGAATCCTATAATTACCTAGATATGAACCATTTTGTTTAGGATCCGAATTCTCAGAATTCTGGTTACAGAATCTTCTGAGTTCTGACTCCAAATTCTGATTGAAAATTATGGATATGAAATCTTCTGAGTTCTGACTCCGAATTCAGATTATGAATTCTGGTTACGAACTATTCTGTGTTTTGAATCCAAATTCCGAATACGAATTATGGTTACTAACTTCTCTAAGTTCTGACTCCGAGTTCTTTGAATACAGACTCCAAACTCTTATGAGTTTTGACTCAAAATTCTCATGAACTCTGACTAAGAACTTTGTGAGTTCTAGTTCCGAATTCTTGTGAATCAAGATTCTGAATTTTCTCGAAATTCGGACTCTGGAATTCTATAGTGTTTAGGTTCCAAATTCCTAGAAAACAGAATCTAAATATCCTTGTATTATAGACTCCGAATTCAATTTTGGTTAGACTCTGGACTTTCATATTTTCTTACATTCAGAATATTAGATTTTAGTTATGTAACCATATTTTTTCTTACACTTTTTTTATTATAAAATGATGTTATTCTTTCAGTTATTAACTAACCGTTGTTTGAGTGACACGTGTACAGGTCCTTCCAAAACTGAAGTAAAAATATGACCGTTGGAGGAGGGAGCCGACTGTTGAAGTCATTCATATAAATATAAGCTAATTTTAAAGAGATCACAACTTTGATGAACAAGTTTATCAATATAGAGATTACATGTTGTTGAAGTGATTTCTAGAGAGAGACTCTCATGCTTAGTGCGTACTGAGCTTCTGGTTCAGATTTTCTTTGTGCGACTTCAATTGTTAATGTGTACAATCAAGGGCTTTAGGGGATAGGAAGATAGAGGTGCCAAATACCTTGAAGTTGAGGGATTCCTTACAGTGGAAGATAGAGGTGTCGACTACCTTGAAATTGAGGGCTTGTGGGGATAGCAATACCAAATCTGATCTTCGTATCGAGGGCTTACCCTGGTGTGGGTAAGATAGAATTTCTTGAAATTATAAATCAAGGGACCTTTATCCAAGGTTATTAGATACCCTTCTCTTTGGGTTAAAAGATTTACTACTTTTTACCTGTTTTGTTACATGTTTTCCGCTATATTTGTATTGTTGAGGAAAGTATAACAATCTTATACTTCCTTATACTTGTACTCTGATTTAGTTAGATTCTATACGATTTAAGGTATAATATTCATCATTGTAAACTTTCATTAAGTCTCATTTCTGGAATCACTTTTTTGGGGTTTCTTTCTCGGAATCATATTTCCAGAATCAAGAAAGTGTTTAGAACTTAGAGGTTTTGTGAATTACCTTGTTTAACCTTGTTAAACATAACCATATTTAAAAGTTCCAAAGGAATTTTAAAAGCGTAAAATTCACCCCCTTATTTTATTTTGAGCATCATTAAATACTTTACTCAGTTTCTCTTTTATTTCGATCCTACATTTGGTATTATAGAGTATATCATACTCACATACCATCTCCACAATTGGTATCAAAGGATTGGTTCAATATGAATTAATCTCATGATTAGATTCAAAAATAGAATTCATCTCATTCTTTTCCAGAATCAGTTTTTCGGACTCATAAAGTTCAGATTCATTTTTCCTTAGAGATACTCTTTTTTTTTTATTTTCCTTCTTTACAAACTTTTTTTATTAAAAAGTTTTTGTGGAAAGAATTTCCTTTAAGATGGCAGGAATCAATGTTGGTTCAATAGAAAATGTAAATCAAACTAGACCACCTATCTTTGATGGAAATGATTACGAATATTAGAGAGATCGCATGAAGATTTTCATTATCAATACTAGTGTTTATAATTTTGTTACACTTACTAGAGGATACAAAATCCATAAAAAATAAATTAGACCTTTACCAATCAATAAAAGCACGAATATCAACTTAATTATAAGGTACGCAATATTTTTCTTTCTTCCATGACTTGAAATATATATATATATCCAAATTTCATCTTGTGAAGTAGAAAATTTTATATGGAAGAAACATTAAGTTACTCACTTTGTAACTTCCAAAGTAATTGAAACAAGAAGAGCTATGATTAGAGTTGAATATCATGGATTTAACTTTCCTTATGGAGAACCCATATGTAAGGTGCAACAAAGATTCTTGACTATTGTGAATAGTTTACAATACATGGGTGAGAAAGGATTAGATGATGAATCGCTTATTTATAAGATCACATACATCATGCCCAATGAGTGGGAATCCAGGAGGACAACTATAGATGAGAACAGAAAGGTTACTCAGATTTCATTAAATGAACTGTTTGGAACTCTTCTTCAGCATGATACTAGAATGAAGAAAGATGCTAATAATGTAAAGAAGAATAATGGGAATGGAATTATTGTTTTTACTACTACTTCTAATCATATGAAAGCTAAGACTCCAGATAGAGTTACTAGATCTAAGTCTAAGAAAGTTGTTATCCAATCCGAATCTAGTGGATGTGAATACTTAGAGAATGAATTAGAAAATATTTCTCGAAGGATGAACAAGATAGTTGGATAGAAGAACTTTCAATCTAGATACAAGAAAAAAGAAAGTAAAGACAATAAAGATTCAGAAGTCACATGTTACGAATGCAAGAGAGCTGGACATATAAGACCTGATTTTCCTATGCATAAGAGAAAATAAAGAAAGGAAAGAAGTTATGAGAGAAATAAAAAGAAGTACTACAAGGATAAAGCTAAAATGGTCTTGAAAGCTAATGATACCTGGAGTGCCAGTGGTGGTGACTCTTCAGATGAATCTTCAAATTATGAATCTTCTAGATAGTAGAATCTTGGTCTAATAGCTAGACTACCTATTGAAAATCATTGATTAATGGATAAGGTACAAAATGCTGAATCAATGACTAATGTTTCTTTAAATTTAAATTATTGTAATGATAAATATTATAACTCTTCAGATGTAGAATATTATTCTAATAAAGATAATACTTTACCTTCCTATGAAGAAGTTTCTAGGTTTTCCAAACTCCTTGATATTGAGAATTCAAAACTCATGAAAAAACTTGATAAGGAAAAATCTAGGAATTCTATTCTTATTAAGGAAATATCATATCTTTCTAAAGATCTTGATAAGAGAAATGTTGTTTTTGAAAATATTTAAAAAAATATTGAGGATGTAAATTCTGAGAATAATAAACTTTCTAAAGATCTAGAAAACTTAATTCCTAAGAAATTTTTTTCTATGCCTAGATCTAGTTCTATATAAAATGTTTTATAAGACAAGAACTTGGTTATCAAACTGAAATCTGAAATATTTTCCTTGAGGAAGTGCTTGTCAAACTTTACCTTAGGTAAGGAAAATTTTGATAAAATCTATTCCCAAATTTGATTTCTAAGTAATAGTTCTGGTTTGGGATATACTAGTTTTAAACCAATTTTTAGTAACAATTATTTTGTTCCTCAAAGTGATCCATTCTGTACTAAGTGTCAGTGTGGTGGAAACTGGGCAAAAAATTGTTCCTTAAACAAAACCCAGTATTTAGGATTTCATAAAGCCTGTTTTTCTAAAAATATGTGGGTGCCTAAAATGTTTCTTTCGAAGATTTCTGGATTTAAGCAAGTTTGGATTCAGAAAACCTAATTTTTCTTCTTATTTTCAGGAAAATAGAGAAGGTACCAACATTAATACTTGGTACATGGATATTGGATGTTCTCGGTATATGGTTGGCAACAAAAACTATTTTGAAAAGATTATCAAGATGAAAGGAGGAAAATTAACTTTCGTAGATAATGATTAGGGAGATATTATTGGTATAAGTAACATCATTCTTCTTGGAAAAACTTTTATTTCAAATGTTTTATTCATTAAGGGTCTTAAGCACAACCTCATTAGCATAAGCCAATTATGTGATGAAGGTTACCTTGTGAATTTTAGGAATGTTAAGTTCTAAGTACATAATTCCAAGGAAGATTTTATTCTTTCTTCCCATAGGCAATAGAATGTTTACACACTAAACTTAGAAGACCTTAGGATCCAAGATATACCTTGCCTTAGTGCAATGGAAGATAATTCTTGGTTGTGGGATAAAAGGTTAGAACACTGTAACCTTAGGAATTTTTGTAAACTTTCTAAGAAAAGATTAGTTAAGGATTTACCAGAGCTTATATTTGATTCTTCAAAAGTTTGTGACCCTTGTCAATATGGAAAGAAACATAAATAAAGTTTTAAATTATTCGGTGAAGTCTCGACTACTGATGAATTACAGTTAGTTCAAATGGATCTCTTTGGTCCTACACAAACTAGAAGCATTGGGGGAAAGTATTATGTATTTGTATTGGTTTATGATTATACTAGATTAACATGGGTCTATTTTCTAGCAAAGAAGTTTGAAGCTTTTTCTTATTTAAAAAGTTTTAGAGCCGAAGTTAAAAATGAGAAAAACCTTCCATTGAAAACTATTCATAGTGATCATGGTGGAGAATTTCAAAATTCTGATTTTGAAACTTTTTGTTGTAGAAAAGGAATTACTCATAACTTCTCAGCACCCAGAACACCTCAACAAAATGGTGTTGTTGAAAGAAGAAATAGAATTCTTCAGGATATAACAAGAACCATGTTGAGTGAGTATTCTTTAGCCAAACATTTTTGGGCTGAAGCTGTAAGTACTGCATGTTATACTATAAATCGAGTTTTGATTAGACCTTTTTATAATAAAACTATTTATGAGTTATGGAATGGTAGAAAACCTAGACTTTCATACTTTAAGGTTTTTGGTTTCTTGGTATTCATTCTGAATACTAAAGATAATCTATATAAATTCACACCAAAATCAGATGAAGGAATTTTCTTAGGCTACTATACAACTTCTAAGGCTTATAGAGTTTTCAAAAAAAAACACATGTACTGTTGAAGAGACAGTACATGTGAAATTTGGTGAAACTGATCCTTTTGTTTTTAAATAACCCCAACCTACATCCTCAGATGTGTTTTCAAAAACTGATTATACATCCTCAGATGCATTTTCAAAGACTGATTATCAACCATTGATAGAAGATCCTTATGATAAGGAAAATTCCCAAGAAAATGTTTTTGAATCATTTACCCCAGAATATTTCCAACTCTATGTTGATGAAAAGGTTTTACAAAACCCAAACCAGTTGTTTCTAAAGAATCATCCTAGTGATAGCTTCATTGGTGATGTGAATCAACCTATAAGGACTAGAAGTTATTTAAGAAATAAAGTAGAACATCTTGTATTCCTTTCCCAATTAGAACCAAAAATCACTGATGAAGATTTAGGTGATGATGATTGGATTAAATCCATGCAAGATGAACTAAATCAATTTGAAAGGAATAAAGTCTGATCCTTGGTTGAAAAAACTAAGGAAACTTCTATTATTGGTGTAAAATGGGTCTTTATAAATAAGTGTGATGAAAATGGAATCATAGTAAGAAATAAATCTAGATTAGTTTCTAAAGGCTATAATCAACAAGAAGGAATAGACTATGAAGAAACCTATGCTCCAGTAGCTAGACTTGAATCTATTCGTATTTTACTTGCCTTTGCAACATTCTTTAATTTCAAAATTTTTCAAATGGATGTCAAATGTGCTTTCCTTAACGGTTATGTACAAGAGGAGGTCTTGTTGAACAACCTCCTGGTTTTGAAGATTCAAAACATCCTGATCATGTTCTTAGACTTAGCAAAGATTTGTATGGACTTAAGGAAGCCCCTCGAGCATGATATGATAGACTTATAAGATTTTTGCTTCAAAATAATTATGTTAAGGGAAATACAGATCCATCCCTTTTTATTAATAAAGATAAGAAAAATGTTTTGATTGTTCAAATTTATGTTGATGACATTATATTTGGTTCAACTCAGAAATCCTTAATTGATTCCTTTGCAGATCTAATGAAATCTGAGTTTGAAATGAGTATGATGGGTGAGTTAACATTTTTCCTTGGTTTTCAAATCTCTCAAAAACTAGAAGGAATCTATATATCCCAACATAATTATATTAAATATCTTCTTAAAAATTATGGATATAACAACATTAAAAGTATAAGTATTCCCATTGGTACTTCAAACACACTTGATTTGATGAATCTAGAAAACCAGTAGATCAAACATATTTTAGAGGTATGATAGGAAGATTACTTTACTTAACAGCTAGTCGTCCAGACATAATGTTTTCAGTATGCTTATGTGCAAGATGTAACACTCAGTAGCACTTCCACTGCTGAAGCTGAATATGTAGCAGTTGGAAGTTATTGTGCTCAAGTGTTGTGGATGCAACACACACTCACAAACTATGGTATGAGTTTTACCAAAACACAAATTTTCTGTGATAATACAAGTGCCATTTCCCTTAGTAAAAACCCTACACATCACTCTCGTGCAAATCACATAGATATTAGGCATCAATTTATTAGGGATCACACACAAAAAGGAGATATCATTCTTCGATTTATCAAAATGAAAGATCAACTTGTTGATATTTCCACAAAATATTTACCCTCTGATAGATTTTAATACATTAAACAGAAGTTAGGAATGATAACCATAAGGTAATCCTCTTTATTAACTTTCTATTGAACAAATCTTCTTATAGTAATAAACTCCTTTTCATAGGGGGAGTACATTTTTTCATATGTGTTTCATATTTTTCATAATGAAGTTTTTCATATTTTTCATAATGAAGTTTTTTTTATGTTTTTCGTAATGACGTTTTTCATATTTTTCATAATGTAGATTTTTGTAATGAATATTTTTTTAATGAATATTTTTATAATGAATATTTTCATAATGAATATTTTTGTGATGAATATTTTCATAATGAAGATTTTCGTAATAAAGATCTGCGTATTCATTTTTTTTCATACTCAAGTTTTTTTTTCAGAATCTAAATTCCTTCAAGAAGAATTTTCCTTAATAGGAATAATTCTCCTGACAATCCAAAAGGTTTGATTCTTTCTTGAGTTTTCGTAATCACCTTTTACTTTCTGGTAGTTTCTTTTGTTTTTAAAATTTCATGGATTATAGTTTCCTTAAATCCGAATGTTTTCCTTTAAAAACCTCAAAAGATCAGATCCTGTCAAATTTTTCCTTCCAGCTATCATTTCAACCGTTAGATCTGATCAGAATAATTCTCAGCCATTGGATTTAGATGGGAAGTTGAACCATTGCATAAACACCTATAAAAAGGGGACCCCCGATGGTTGTCCCACATTGGTTTTTAAGCTTTTGCATGTCAAAGCTCTGACCCAGTTCAAAAGCCTATTCTGGATTTTCAAAAGTTTCTCAATTCTGAATGTCTGGTGATGTTACTTCTCAAGATATGTCTACTGTCAAGTGGATTTCGGAGTGTCAATTATAAAGGGAGAGGTTGGTTCATCCGAACTTCTTCAATAAGTATAATTCCATTATCTCTAAGAATATCAAGCTTAATGGATGGGAGAGTGTATCCATATCAAATACAGGAGCTCAGGATGTTGTGTATCTGGATCTACTCATTGAGTTCTATGAGTTAGTTTGTTTCTTTAAGGAAGAAGGGAGAGATAAATTTTCCTTCAAGAGTTATGGAAAAACATATGCACTTTCATACACCAAAGCTCCTAACTTGGTAGGGTTATCCTATGAAGGAGAAGCAGAATTTTGTTCTCACAAATTACCAGATGTACAAGGAATTTTTATCAAGGTAAAAGCTATGGAGTGTCTTGGTCATACAGATGTCAAGACCGAAAATATTGCTCACTTGTATACTTACAATTGGATCCTTGAGTTATGGGTTCAGGGTTTTATCATACCGATAAAGGGTGACAAGGACACACTAAAGAAAAGTGATACGTATATCTTAGACTTTTTGGTAAATCTAATATAGATCAATCTGATGAAGAATATTCTCATTACGATAGAGAATATCAAGAATGGAAATTTGGGATCATAGATAATCATGTATCCTTCCCTACTATCCAAGTTGATTGTTCGATGTCTTGAGTCCTTCAAGATTCCTTGTAGTTCCAAGTCGAGGAATTGCAAAGTTATGTTAGTTAGCGATGACACTTTGAAAAGAATGAATGTCGGTTTTTCTAAGGATTCTGGAGAGTTTTATGATCAACTAGTGGAAGAATCAGAAGCTATTCTGAAAAATGCAGAAGAGGATGAACTGTCAAAGAAGACTGGAAAGAAAAGAAAATTGAAGGAAGTAGAAGCTAAAGGTGAAACCCCTAAGGCCAAAGAAGATCAAACCACACCTCCAAAGCCCAAGAAGTAGAAAGCCTATCTGGATGGGGTGGTTTCTAAGTGGAGGGAGGATAAAAAGAATGGGAAGGAAGGAGAACCACCGTTTGGTCTAGATCCTGCTGAGGCCAAGGCTCTAAAAGAAAAGACTACTTAAGAGCTTGAGAAGCAAGCCAAAGAGAAGAAGCTTAAAAAGAAAATTTTTGAGGCCAAAATTTTCCAATATCTTTTGAGAGACACTGAAATATCATCTGAGAACATTTCTATAATAAAACTTTCTTAGTTGAACCCTCACCTGAGAGTCTGGGGAAGAAGTACATGAATCCGGGAAAAGCCCAAGAGAAGGATGTTGAAAAGGAAGCTGTAGAAGAAGTACAAGAAGCTGAAAGCAGTGATGATACAGCTGATCTCATAAAGCAAGTTGAAGACTTTCATGAGAAGGAAAGTTCTTCTGAAAAAATTTCAATATGGACTTCTCAAGATGGATCTTTGAAACTTGCTACTCCTAGAATTGATGATAAGGCTGAAGAGGAAGTGAACAAGTTATCTGAGGAAGAGATTTATAATAATGACTTCATTCTTCCTGAAGATATTGAGGCAGGAGCCGATAAAGAAAAAATTGATGAATATAGAATAGTTGAGTTGTCTGAAAGTGATCATGAGTCTCTGGATGAAGAAGCTGTTCCGAGAACCAATAAGGGAAAACTGGTGGTTACTGATACACCTACAAGAGCAATTTTAAGGAAGAAGGAAGCTAGAGGATCTTCTAAAAGAAAGCTGGTCGAGCTAGAGGAAAAAACATCAGCAAGTAAAGTGTCATATTCAGAATCATCATCTCTGGGACATGATTTTCTCATCCAATCTCTGAAGAATCTTGTTGACACAATTCTGATCTTTCCAACCATTGACTCCAGATGTCAGATGCTTCAATATAGCATGAATCAAAAATCAGATTATCTATCCATGGTAATGTATAGGTGCATAAATATTGAGGCTGATTACAAAAAATTCCATATCAACTATGAAGCTCAGATAAAATATTGAAAGAAAATGGTAAGCTGGTCAAAAAATGTAGTTGATGATTTGAGAGAGCTTAATGAGTTTCAAGATAATATTAAGAAAGATTTTGATATTCAAGACATCAAAATAAAGGATCTCACAAATAGCTTTGAGGAAAATCTAAATCTTGGACAGAATACTCAGATTCAGGAGGTCAAGGATCTAAATGGGAAGCTGAACTCTATTGCCCAAAGCTGGAAGAGGGAAAGGGATCTCCGGATTGAGATTGAAGAAAAGATAGTAAAGCAAGTTGAATTGTTGATCGCTCAGGCAGAGGCTCTGAAGGCTCAGGATGATCGGATCAAATCCTTATAGAAGCAAGCATAGGAAGATCACAAAGAGCTAAAGAAGCTGAAAACCATAGTAAAGAAGTTGATACCCAAGGAAAAGAAAGGAAAATAGATTAATCCGATCTTTTGTTATATTTTTTTCTCATGTAAAAATTCTTCAAATCTTCATGAAATTGTGGTTGGTCATTTTTGTTTAGATGGTTATACTAATATTTCAGGTACCATATTTTTTTTCCATTCCCACAAATTCTTTTTGAAAATTACAAAGGGGTAGAAGGAAAAAGAATTCTAAGTAAAGAAGAAATATCCCTAAGTAAGGGGGAGTTTATCTAAGGGGGAGTTTTCATACAGATATTTCTGTACTGAAGATAATGAAAAATCTCATTCCAGAAATCTAGAATATGATCTATAGTGTTCCAAATACTAAGGGAGAGTTAGTCGTATTTACCATTGTCCATGTATAAAGGGAGGTAATTTTTATTTCAAAGTCTAGAAATTTTTTCTAAGTACTTATATTCTTTTTCGTACGGATGTTTGTGCTTTCCAAAAAGGGGGATATTGTTGAGTAAATAAGGTTTTCATTTTAAATTTTCCATTCCTTCATACTTGGGAGAGATTATCGAGTCATTAAGGTTTCCTTACGACTTTACCATTCCTTCTTGTTTTGAAAATCACAAACACCATATCTCAAGACAAATTCCTTTTTACCCTATGTTTTACATCAATAAAAAAAATTTCCTTCCCCAAGAAAATTTATCCTTACCATGTTTTCATTATTCATATCATAATTTTTCTAAGTGTAAAATTCAGTTTGAAACCAAAAACTCAAAATCCTATAATTACCTAGATATGAAGTATTTTATTTAGGATCCGAATTCACAGAATTCTGGTTACAAACTCTTATGAGTTCTGACATCGAATTCTGATTATAAATTCTGGATACGAAATCTTCTGAGTTCTGACTCTGAATTCTGATTACAAATCCTGGTTATGAACTTTTCTGAGTTCTGACTCTGAATTCCAAATATGAATTCTGGTTATGAACTTCTCTGAGTTCTGATTTTGAGTTCTATGAATACATACTCCGAACTCTTATGAGTTCTGACTCCAAATTCTCATGAACTCTGACTCTGAACATTGTGAGTTCTAGTTCTAAATTATTGTGAATCCAGATTTCAAATTTCCTTGAAATTCAGACTCCAGAATTCTATAGAGTTTAGGTTGTGAATTACTAGAAAACAAAATCTGAATATCCTTGTATTACAGACTCCAAATTCAATTTTGGTTAGACTCCAAACATTCATATTTGATTACATTCTGAATATTTTATTTTAGATATGTAACCATATTTTTTCTTAAACTTTCTTTGTTATAAAATGATGTCATGATTTCAGTTACTAACTAACCATTGTTTTAGTGACATGTGTATAGGTCCCTCCGAAATTCAAGGAAAAATATGACCATTGGAGGAGGGAGCCGACCGTTAAAGCAATGTCTATAAATAGGAGCTCATTTGAAAGAGCTCACAACTTTTATGAAAAAGTTGATCAATCTAGAGATTACATGCTGTTGAAGTGATTTGTAGAGAGAGAATCTCATACTTAGTGTGTACTGAACTTCTGGTTCAGATTTTCTTTGTGCGACTCCGATTGTTGTTGTGTACAATCGAGGGATTCCGGGGATCGGAAGACAGAGGTGCCGAATACCTTGAAGTTGAGGGCTTCCTTGTTGGAAAAGACAGAGGTGCTGACTACCTTGAAGTTGAGAACTTGCAGGGATAGAAAGACAGACTCCGATCTTCATATCAAGGGCTTACCCTAGTGTGGGTAAGAAAAACTTTCTTGAAAGTATAAATCAATGGACCTTTATCCAAGGTTGTTGGATACCATTCTCTTTGGGTTAAAAGATTTACTACTTGTTACCTGTTCTGTTACAAGTTTTCCACTGCATTTGTATTGTTGAGGAAAGTAAAACTATCTTATACTTCCTTATACTTGTACTCTGATTTAGTTAGATTCTATATGCTTTAAGGTAGAATCTTCATCATTGTAAACTTTCATTAAGTCTAATTTCCAGAATCACTTTTCCAGATTTTCTTTCTCAAAATCATATTTCCAGAATCAAGAAAGTGTTTAGAACTTATAGGTTTTGTGAATTACCTTGTTTAAACTTGTTAAACATAACCATATTTAAAAGTTCCAAAGGTATTTTAAAAGTGTACAATTCACCCCCTCTTTTATTTTGAGCATCATTAGATACTTTACTCAGTATCTATTTTATTTCGATCCTACATTTGGTATTATAGATTATATCATACTCACATACCATCTCAACACTCAAAGAATCTTACACCTTATTTTCCTTCCCTGGGTAGTAGTGTATAGTGCAATAATAATCTTTGAGTAGTTCAAGCCATCATCTTTGCCTAATGTTGAGTTTTTTCTATGAGAAAATATACTTCAAACTCTTGTGATCAGTATTTATCTCACATTTTCACCATATAGACAGTGTCTGCATATTTTCAGAGCAAACGTTAAAGCTAATAACTCAAGATCATGAGTATGGTAGTTTTTTTCTTGAATCTTTAGCTGCCTTGATGCATAGGAAATAACTCTATCATTTTTCAAAAGGACACAACCAAGTCCTTTTTTTAAAAGGTTGGGGCCGAAGCCTCATTTATTATTAAATCAAAACAAATACCTCTTTAACTGGGTAGAGGGAGACCCATTACATAGTCTGAAGGCCCAGTGATCATTTAGCCCATTACATGGCCCGTAAGGCCATTTTTTTGGACCAAATCCCATTCTGTGAATAGTATTTCTACAGTACCCGTGCTCCTACAGTACTGCACAGTACCCACCACTGCTACAGTACTCTGCCACTACTACAGTGCCCACCATTGCTATAGTGCCTGCCGCTCCTACATTAATCTACAGTACTGCTACAGTACCTGCGCCCAATGGGTTTTGAACCCCCATTTATCATGTAGAATTAAGGGATGCATACCACTAAGCCAAACCCCAACTACACACAACCAAGTCCTTTCTTTGAAACATCACTATAAATAACAAACCCATCATTCCCCGATGGCAGAGTCAAGATATGATCATTTACTAATATTCTCTTCAATTCTTTAAAACATTCTTCACAGTATTTTGTCCAAACAAATTTAACCCCTTTACACGTGAGCTTGGTTAATGGGGTAGCCAATCAAGAAATATTCTGGATGAAATTCCGATAATAACCTGCTAAACCAATAAAATTGCATACCTAATTTATACTCATCATTTCTAGTCATTCTTGGATTGATATTGTCTTTAAAGGATCAAAAGATATTCCATCCTTAGAGACAATATAGCCAAGAAAAGAAATTTCATGAAGCCAAAATTCACACTTTCTAAACTTCCCATATAATTCATTTATTCTAAGAGTATTTAGAATAGTGTGTAAGTGATTTTATTGATCTTCATAGATTTTGGAGTATACCAAGATATCATCAATAAATATCACTAAAAAGTCATCAAGATATTCTGGGAAAACACTATTCATTAGAACCATGAAAACAGAGGGTGAATTAGTCAGTCCAAAAGGAAATGTTGTAAAATTGTAATACTGATACCTAGTTCGAAATGCTGTATTTGGAATGTATTCCTTATTCATGCACAACTGATGGTATCTAGATTAAAGGTCAATCTTTAAAAAATATTGATCTCCATGAAGTTGATCAAATAAATCATCAATGGGAGGTAGGGGATACTTGTTCTTTATTGTTATAGAATTGATCTCCTTATAGTCAACACACAACCTAATAGATCTATATTTCTTCTTAACAAAAAGAATAGGGGCTCCCCATAGAGAAACACTAGGGAGAATAAATCCTTTATTACTAAATTCTTTTAGTTTTTCCTTCAGTTACCCTAATTCCATAGTGGCCATTATATAAGGGGTCTTCTATATGGTCCTTGAATAAGGAATTAAGTTAATGTAAAACTCAATTTCTCGTTCTAGAGGATGTCCAGGTAAATCCTCTAAAAACACATCAACATATTCTTTCATAATAGGTACATCCTCTATGTGAAAATTCCTTTCCTCACCCATAGTTATTTCACTATCTTCCTCCCTAATAATTTAATTTAGTAGAGCTACTGGGGGTAAATCTAGATGAGAATCAGATGGGGATGTTTATGCTCTAAAGATAAGGTATTCCTTATCATCATAAAAAAATATAACCTCCTTCTTCTTATAATAAATTTTTGCATCATGGTCTGAAAGCCAATCCAAACCAAGGATTATATCAAATTAAATCATGGGTATGATGACGAGATTATTAGATAAAAACATCTATTTTCCATAATGGTAACTGATTTCCAAAACTTTGTTGCAATTATTTTTCCATTATAAGTTTTGAGTGACAACTACCTTGTTAAATAAAATTGGGAATATCTAATTTTCTTGGAAAACTAGGAAGATATGAAAGAATATGATGATCTAGAATCAAATAAAGCATTGGCTAAATTTGAGGAAATGACTAATGTAGCTTCCAACACATAATTCAGAACTTCAACCTCTACAGTTGTGATCGCATAAGCTTCGACTTGTTCCCTTGGCCTTTTTTTGAGGTAAGTTTCCTTGAAACTAAGGACATTCATTTTCATAATTCCCCATTTATTTACAACTGTGGAATTCAACATTGACAAACTCTTTCTTCCCCTTGTAATCAAGATATTGGCAGCCTTTTTCTCCATACTTGTAATAGACCCTCATTCCCTTCAGGCAAGTACCGGGGTGTTTCTTCCCACATTTACTATAGGATGGAAATTCAACTTTTCCCTTATTCCCCTTATTTCCATTTTCGGAGTGTTCAACAAATCACTTCCTCTATTTATTTTTATTAAAGTTGTAATACTTAGAGAATTACTTTTATGTCTTGATAGCAGATGATACTATATCTTCGTATGACGAGAAGGATTGTGAGACCAATTCATGATGGAGAAATGGTTTTAACCCATCAAATAAAAGATAAATATTACTCCTTGGGTTACATATATAATTTTCAATCATTCCTTGCTAACCTTGTAAAGTTAGCCTCATAATTTGTGACATTCTCATCCTCCATTTTCCTCAGACTCACAAATTTCCTTTGCATATCTACTCGATGTTCATGAGGAAAGTATTTTTCTAAGAAAAACTCTTTAAACTCCCCCCTTACGTATTTGATACTTCTTCATCCTCCTTTTTGTTTTTAATTAATGACCACCATTGATCTGCATCTCCTGTGAGGCGATAAACTGCCATAAAAACTTTTTCCCTTTTGCTACTTCCCAAAGCATGAAATATTTTTTCTAAGGAACTTATCTATTACTTAGATACAAATGGATTTGTAGTGCCATTTAATGTTTGTGGTTTTTGCCTCATGAAATGGTCTAACATTGATCCTCAACATTGTGGATCAGGGTGCTCTATATGAGTAACGTTATTATTCATAACCTAAGTGAGTTGTCCTAGTATGGTTATAAGCTATTCAGCACCATTTGCATCACCAAACCCACAATAATTATCTTGAGTAGGAGGGAAATCCCTATATGGATTATGTGCATTGATTCAATTTTCATTCCTTCAACTAGGCACCATTTATAAACAACGACATATACTAGATTAGTTTATGAATCAAAATACATAATTCCAAACTAGTAAAATACCTAACATAAGTTGAATAGTTAATGAATATAATCTATAATCATAAAAAAATGATTTCTTTGAGTAGTATTTACTCAAAATCCTTTATAATATTTTATAGTGAAAAAGTGAATTATCCTAATTATATCCCTCGGGAGTGTCAAACCAGGTGCGTAGTAAGGCCCATTTTCATGTACCAGGATACCTCAGATCAATCCCAAAACTCCTTGTTAGAGTTTTCACTCCTAGTATATCTTTTCTAGAACCATGTCCAATTGTAGTATCCATACAAGGATTTATTGCTTAGAAAACTCAAAAAATCTCTATATTACCAAAATTATAGGAATTTCTTCTATACTAATCCTCAAAGTCTATCTTAGGGTAATGTTATATAATAAGAGTTTTTCTAAATCTAGTTCCTAAGGTTTGTACTAAAATTTCTATGATACCAAGTGTAATTGTTAGAATGGTATGTCTGAGTATGATATACTCTATAATACCAAATGTTGGATCGAATATGTAAAATGAGATAAAAATAAAAGAGGGGGTGAATTATATACTTAAAAAAACTTCCTTTGGAACTTTTACAGATAACCAAAATTCACAACACCTCTAAGTTCTAATAACTTGCTTGATTCCAGAAAAATGATTCCAGAAATGAAACTTAACAAAAGTTTACAACAAATGAGATTCTACCTTAAAGCGTATAGAATCTAACTAAATCAGAGTACAAGTATGAGGAAGTACAAGAAAGTTATACTTTCCTCAACAATACAAATTCAGCAAAAAAACAAAGTAGTAAAACTACTTGTAACAAGAATAAACTCTTTTAACCCATAGAGAAGGGTATCCAACAACCCTGGATACGAGGTCCCTTGATTTATACTTTCAAGAAGGTCTGTCTTAGCCAAACCCGGGTAAGCCCTCAATCCAAAGATCAGTATCTTTCATACTATCCCCGCAAGCCCTCAATTTGTAAGGAAATCGGCACCTCTGAATTCACAACCCGAAGTCTCTAATTTTAAGGAAATCGAACCTCTGCACTAAGAAAACCTGCACGAAGAAAAATTTGAATGAGCAGTTCCAAACTTTCTGCATGAAGCCTGAGAGTTTATAAGATCCTCTCTCTCTAGAAATAACTTCAAAAGCATGTAAGAACGGTTGTCAAAGATGTTGTCAAGAGTTTTTCAAATGAGCTCCTATTTATAGGCACAACTCCAATGGTCAGCTCCCTCCTCCAACGGTCATATTCTTTCTTGAATTTCGGAGGGACCTATACACGTGTCACTCAAACAACAATTAGTGAGTAACTGAAAGCACGAAATTGTTTTATAATAAAATGAGTGTAAGAATAACTAAAATATGATATTCGGAATGAAGGTAAATAAAAGTTCGGAGTCTAATTAAAAACTGAATTCAGAGTCTACAACACAAGGATATTCGGATTCTATTTTGTAGGAATTCGGAACTGAAATTCTTTAGAATTCTGGAGTCTGAATTTCAAAGAAATTCAGAGTCTGGATTCACCAGAATTTAGAACCTGAACTTACAAAGTTTGGATTCAGAGTTCATGAGAATCCTAAGTCAGAACTCATAGGAGTTTGGAGTCTATATTTAGAGAACTCAGAGTCAGAGCTTGGAAAAGTTCATAATCAGAATTCGTAATGAGAATTCATAGTCAAACTTTACAGAAGTTTGTGATCAGAATTCAGAGTCGAACTTCATGAATGTTCATATCCAGAAATTCAGATTTGAACTTGATGAGAGTTAATATCTAGAAATTTGGAGTTGAACTTCATGAGAGTTTGTAACCAGAATTACGAGTTGAAATACATGAATGTTCATAACCAGAATTCAGAGTTGAACAGAATGCCTCATATCTAAGTATTATACGATTTTGAGGTTTTAGGAAAGACACCGAATTTTATACTTAGACAAGATAAAGGACTCAGTAAAACATGGTAAGGATAAATTTCCTTGGGGAATGAAATTTTCCTTAGGGGTAAAATATAGAGTAAAATAAAATTTTCCTTAAGATAAGGTATTTGTTATTTTCAAAACAAGAGGAATGGTAAAGTCATAAGGAGACCTTGATGACTCAAAATCTCCTCCTTACATGAAGGAATGGAAAATTCATAAGGTAAACCTTATTGACTCAATAATCTCCCCCTTCTTGGAAAGCACAAACATCTTTACGAAAAATAATTTAGGGACTTAGAATAAATTTATAGACTTTGAAATTAAAGATTATCTCCCTTTGTTTATGAATAATGGTGAATACGACTAACTCCCCCTTAGGCTTTGGAACTCTAAGGATCATATTATAGATTTATGAAATGAGAAATTTCATTTAGATGTGAAAATATTAGTAATGGGAACTCCCCCTTCAATAAATCCCCCTTTCTTAGGGATAGTTCTTATTTACTTAGAAATTTTTCTTCTCCCTTTTAGAATTCTTTTTCCTTCTCCCCCTTTGTGATTTTCAGAAAGAGTTTGAGGGAATGGAAAAAAATAAAGTACCTAAAATATTAGTATAGAAATTCAAACACACAATAATAATTACATTATGATTGAAAGAATTAGTTCAAGGAAAAAAATACAACAAAAGATTGGAGTGGTCTATTTTGTTTATTTTTCCTTGGACATGAGATTATTCAAAATTGTCTTCAACTTATTCATCTCTTTGTGATCTTCATTAGCTTGCTTTTCTAAGGCTGTAATCCTGTCCTCTTGAGCCTTCAGGGTCTCTGCCTGAGCCTTTAGCAAGTCATCTTGCTTCAGAAGCTTTTCTTCGATTTCAATCTAAAGATCCTTTTCAGTTTTCTAGATTTGGAAAAAATAATTTAGCTTCCCATTCAGATCTTTCACCTCTTTAATCCAGGTATTTTGTTAGAGATTTAGCATATCCTGAAGGCTATCTGAATTTTTTTTGATTTTGACATCTTCGGCACCAAATTATTCCTTGACATCTTCTTGGAACTGATCAAGCTCTTTCTTATCTTCAAAAATCTTCCTAGACCATCTGGTCATATGTTTCCAGGATTTTCTATGGGCTTCATAGTTGATCAGAAAATTTTTGTGATCAGACTCTATATTAACACATCTGTCCATAACCATGGACACAGAGTCTGTTTTCTGATTCATACTGTGCTGAAGCGTCTGGCATCTGGATTCAAATGCTGGAAAAATCGGAATGGTTTCCACCAGCTTTTTCAGGGACTGAACCACAAAATCATGTCCCAAGGCAGATGATTCCGAATCTGACATTTTTATTTGAGATGGTTCTTCCTCTATCTCTACCATATTTCTCTTAGTGGTTCCTCCAGCTTATTTCTTTCTCAAAATATCCTTTTTGGGGTTTCAACAACCACTTGTTTACCCCTATCAATTTTCAGAACATCTTCCTCTCATGGAGACTCACGCTCACTTCCGGATAATTGTACAATCTTGTCTTTATCAACCTTTTCCTTCTGAGGTCTAGCTTCAATATCCTCAATAAGAATAAAGTCATGATTTTTACTCTCTTCCTCAGATGGATTGTTGACTTTTTCTTTACGCTTCTCATCATCTCTAGGTGTAACAAGTTTAGAAGATCTGGCTTGAGAACTCTGGAGAGAAAATTTCTCAGATGTACTTTCCTCCTCATGATATTCTTCAACCTGCTTGATCAAATCATCAGAGCCACCACTATTCTCTGCTTCTTGTACTTCTTCTACAGCTTTCTTCTCAACATCCTTCTCTTTGACTTTTTCAAGAGACATAAACCTCTTACTCGGAGTCTCAGGCAATGATTCTACCAGAAAAGACTTGGGCACTAGAATATTCTCAGATGCAATTTCTGTGGCCATCAAAAGAGATTGGAAAATCTCTTTTTCAAACATCTTCTTCTTCAAATTCTTCTCTTTAGCCTGATTCTATAGCTCATCATCAAATTTTTCTTTCAAGGCCTTAGCCTCAGCAGGATCCAAACCGAATTGTCGCTCCCCAAATTTTCTATTCTGCTTATCCTCTCTCTATTTTTCTACGACTTCATCAGGGTAGGCCTTCTGCTTCTTTTTTTAGGAGGTGCAGAATGAGGTTCTTTAGCTTTGGAGGTTTTATCTGTTTCCTAAACTTCCTTCATCTTTCTTTTCTTTCCTGCTTTCTTTGATGGTTCAGCTTTTTCAACATTTTCCGAATTGGCTTCTACCTCATCCTCAGGCAGATCATAGAACTCACATGAGTCCTTGAAAAAAACCACATTCATCCTTTTCAGAGTATCATCACTAATCACCACCACCTTGCAATTCCTTGTCTTAGATCTGTAGGGAATCTTCAAGGATTCAAGACACCGAACTATCAGCTTTGAGAGTAATGTCAGATACATAATAATCTGAGCTCTCATATTTTCATTCTTGATGTTCTGAATCGTAATGAGGATGTGCCTCATGATATTAACCTTCCTTAGGTTTACCAAAAATCCCAAAATATACATTTAACTTTTCTTAAGGGTGTACTTCTCACCCTTTCTCGGTACGATGAGACCTTACACCCATAGTTGTAGAATCTGATTGTTGGTAGATAGATGGGAAATTTTGGCTGTCTTAAAATCTTTGAGCCCAAGACATTCTATAGCCTTTCCTTAAAAAAACTACCTTGAACCTCTGGTAGTTTGTGTGAATATAATTCAGCTTCAACTTCATATGCCAGCCCCACCAAGCTTGCAGCCTTGGTGTAAGAAAGTTTATATGTCTTGCCATAACTCTTGAAGGAGAACTTTTCTCTACCCTCTTCCTTAAAGAAGTAAACTGATTCAAAGAATTTTATGAGAAGATCCGAATAGACTACATCTTGATTTGTTGTATTAGAAATAGCCACACATTCCCACCCATTGAGCTTTATGTTCTTCGAAATAATGGAGTCATACTTGTTGAAAATGTTTGGGTGTACCAACCTCTCCCTATATATTTACCATTCTGGAATCGGCTTCATAGTAGACATATCCTAAGAAGGGGATTCTGCAGACATTCAGACTGAGCACTATTGAAGAATTCGGAACGAGCTTTTGTAGAGGAACAGAGCTTTTAGACATGAGAGATTGGAAACCGATGTGGGACAACCCCTCAGGGGTCCTTTATATAGGTGATGGAACTAACCTTTCAACTTCCAATTCCAATATAACGGTTGGGAAACCTTCTGATATGATATAACAGTTGATATGATAGCCTCAAGGAAAAAATTTGTAGACTTTGATCTTTTGAGGTTTTAAAATGAAAACATTCAGATTCAAGAAAACTAGAAATTGTGAAATTTAAAAATCAAAATAAACTAACAACAAGTAAAAGGTAATTACGAAAAACTTAAGAAAGAATCATACCTTTCAGATTGGAAGGAAGATTATTCATATTGAGGAATATTATTCTTGAAGAACTTTGGATTCCAAAAAAACTTGTATATGGAAAAAAAACTTCACTATGAAAATTCCAAATCCGAGAATTTCCATTAAGAAAATTGAAAATCCGAGAATTTTTGTTACGAAAATTTCAAATCCAAAAATTTTCATTAAGAAAATTTCAAATCCAAAAATTTCCATTATGAAAATTTCAAATCTGAAAATTTCCATTATAAAAATTTCAAATCCAAAAATTTCAATTATGAAAATTTCAAATCCGAAAATTTTATTACAAAAATTTCAAATCCGAAAATTTCCATTACAAAAATTTCAAATATGAAAATTTCCATTACGAAAACTTCAAATCTGAAAATTTCCATTACAAAAACTTCAGATCCAAAGATTTTAATTATGAAAATTTCAGTTTTGAAAATTTTCATTAAGAAAATTTTGAAAAACCAACAGCAAGAAATTTTCATTACGAAAATTTTGAAACACCAACTACGAAAAATTTTCATTACGATTTTTTTTGAAAAATGACTACTTAATATTTTTCAAAAACTTTAAACACGAATATACTCCCCCTATGAAAAAGAGTTTATTACTATAAGGATATTGTTTTA
The DNA here is from genome assembly GCA_963277665.1 of Viscum album. NCBI lineage: Eukaryota > Viridiplantae > Streptophyta > Magnoliopsida > Santalales > Viscaceae > Viscum > Viscum album. Next base: position 600,414,226 of record OY728136.1, on the reverse strand, counting down.
ACATGAAGTTAATCAAGGAATATTAGCTTATGGTTATCATTTCTAACTTTTGTTTAATGTATTCAAACTTATCGAAAGGTAAAGATTTTGTGAAAACATCAGCAAGTTGATATTGCGTTCCGATGAATTGAAGAATGATATATCCTTTTTATGTGTGATCCCTAAGAAAGTGATGCCTAATATCTATGTGATTTTCATGAGAGTGATGTGCATGGTTTTTACTAAGGGAAATGACACTTGTATTATCACAGAAATTTTTTGTTTTGGTGAAAATCATACCATAGTCTATGAGTGTGTGGTGCTTCCACAACACTTGAGTAAAACAAATTCTAGGTGCTACATATTTAGCTTCAGCACTGGAGAGTGCTACTGAGTGTTTCTTCTTACAAGACCAAGAAACTAATGAATCTCCTAAGAAATGACATGTTTCAGATGTAATTTTTCTATTCATTCTACATCCACCAAAGTCAGCATCTGAAAATCTTTTTAAAACAAAATCATTTCCAGAAGTATAAAATAGTCCTTAATCCATGGTTCCCTTTAAGTAGCGAAAAATTATCTTCACTGACTTTAAATGAGATTCCTTAGGATTAGATTGATATCTTTCACATAAGCATACTGAAAACATTAAGTCTGGATGACTAGCTGTCAAGTAAAGTAGACTTCCTATCATACCTCTAAAAGATGTTGGATCTACTGGTTTCCTAGCTTCATCAAGATAAAGTGTGTTTGAGGTGCCAATTAGAGTACTTATACTTTTAGTGTTGTCATATCCATACTTTTTAAGAAGACATTTTAGATACTTATGTTGGGATATATAGATTCCTTCTGGTTTTTGAGAAATTTGAAAACCAAGAAAAAATGTTAACTCACCCATCATACTTATTTCAAACTCATATTTCATTAGATCCACAAAGGAATCAGTTAAATATTGCAGAGTTGAACCAAATATAATGTCATCATCATAAATTTGAACAATCAATTTTTTTTCTTATCTTTCTTTATAAAAATGGTTGGATCTGAATTTCCCTTAACATAATTATTTTGAAGCAAAAATCCTATAAGCCTATCATACCAAGCTCGAGGGGCTTGTTTAAGGCCATAAAAAGCTTTTGGTAAGTCTAAAAACATGATCAGGATGTTTTGAATCTTTAAATCTAGGAGTTTGTTCAACAAAAACTTCATCTTGAACATAACTGTTAAGAAAAGCACATTTCACATCCATTTGAAAAGGTTTGAAATTGAATAATTATATGAAGGCAAGTAAAATACGAATAGATTCAAGTCTAGATACTAGAGAATAGGTTTATTCATAGTCTATTCCTTCTTGTTGATTATAGCCTTTAGTAACTAATCTAGCTTTATTTCTTACAATTGTTCTATTTTCATCACACTTATTTTCGAAGACCCATTTTAATCCAATAACAGAAGTTTCCATAGGTCTTTCAACCAAGGTCCAGACTTTATTCCTTTCGAATTCATTTAGTTCATCTTGAATGGCTTTGATCCAATCATCATCACTTAAAGCTTCATCAGTGATTTTTTGTTCTAATTGAGAAAGTAATTATAGATTCTCTACTTCATTTCTTATGTAACTTCTAGTCCTTATAGGTTGATTGACATCACCAATGATACTATCAATAGGATGATTCTTTAGAAATGACTGATTTAGGTTTTGTAAAACCTGTTCATCAACATAGGGTAGGAAATATTCTAGGGTAAATGTTTCAGAAGTTTCTTCTTGAACATTTTCCTTATCAGAAGGATCTTATATCAAAGGTTGATAATCAGTTTTTGAAAACACATCTGAGGATGTAGGTTGGGGTTGTTTAAAATCAAAAGGATCAGTTTCATCAAATTTCACATGCACTGTCTCATCAATAGTACAAGTGTTTTTGTTGAAAACTCAATAAGCCTTAGAATTTGTGGAGTAGCCTAAGAAAATTCCTTCATCGGATTTTGGTAAGAATTTATGTAGATTATCTTTAGTATTCAGAATGAATACCTTACAACCAAAAACCTTAAATTAGGAAAGTATAGGTTTTCTACCATTCCATAACTCATAAGGTGTTTTATTAAGAAAATGTCTAATCAAAACTTGATTTATAGTATAAGAAGCAGTACTTACTGCTTCAAACTAAAAATGTTTGGCTACAAAATAATCACTCAACATGGTTCTAGTTATCTCTTGAAGAATTCTATTTCTTCTTTCAACAACACCATTCTGTTGAGGTGTTCTGGGTGCGGAGAAGTTATGAGTAATGCCTTTTCTACTACAAAAAGTTTCAAAATCTGAATTTTGAAATTCTCCTCCATGATCACAATGAATAGTTTTCAATGAAAGGCTTTTCTCATTTTATACTTGGGCTCTAAAACTTTTGAAATAAGAAAGAGATTCAGACTTCTTTTCTAGAAAATAGACCCACGTATATCTAGTGTAATCATCAACCAAAATAAATACATATTACTTTCCCCCAATACTTTCAGTTTGTGTAGGACCAAAGAGATCCATATGCACTAAATATAATGCATCAGTAGTTGAGACTTAACCTATTGATTTAAAACTTGATTTATGTTGCTTTCCATATTTACAAGGGTCACAAACTTTTGAAGAATCCAATCTAAGCTCTTGTAGATCCTTAACTAGTCCTTTCTTAGAAAGTTTGCATAAGTTCCTAAGGTTACAATGTCCTAACCTTCTATGTCGTAACCAAGAATGATCTTCCAATGCAATAAGGCAAGGTAAGTCTTGGCTCCTAAGGTCTTCTATGTTTAGTGTGTAAAAATTCTCTTGCCTATGGGCAGAAAGAATAAACTCTTCCTTGGAATTGTGTACTAATCACTTGTCATTCCTAAAATTCACAAGGTATCCTTCATCGCATAACTAGCTTATGCTAATGAGGTTGTGCTTAAGAACCTTAAAAAATAAAACATTTGAAATCAATGTTTTTCCAAGAAGAACAATGTTACCTATACCAATAATTTCTCCCTGAGTATTATCTCCCAAAGTTACTTTACCTCATTTCATCTTGATAATATTTTCAAAATAGTTTTTGTTACCAGTTATATACCTGGAACATCCACTATCCATGTACCATTTATTGCTATTGGTACCTTCTCTATTTTCCTAAAAATAAAAAAAGTTAGGTTTTTGGAATCCAATCTTTCATGGATCTGGAATTGTTAGACAGAAGAATTTTGGGTATCCACATTTTTAAAAAAAAATAAGCTGTATGAAAACCAAGGGTTTGAACTCTAATTAAGGAGAAATTTTTCATCCAATGCCCACCACTTTGACATTTAGTGCAAAAAGGGGCTTTAGAAGGAACAAAATAGTAGTTTTTGAAAACTGTTTTTTGGTGAGTATAACCTACTCTAGTAGTGTTTCCTTGAGTTTTGATTTGAGAATGAATCATGTCAAAATTTTCTTTCCTAGAGGTAAATTTTACAAGAAGCTTCTTGAGAGAAAAAGTTTTGGATTTCAGTCTGATGACTAAATTCTTATCCTCGAGAATCATTTCCTTAGAGTTATATTTTTCCCCAAAAACATTTATCTCTGAAATAGCATTCTTAAGATCTTTAGAAAGTTCATTATTATTATAATTTTCCTTCTTAAGGTATTTAGAAAGTTTTTCTAAAAGCTCATCTTTATCTCCAAGATCTATAGAAAGATCTAAAATCTCTTTTTTATGAATTTCATCCCAAGTATTTTATTTCTCTAATTTCTTAGAAATTTTACATTTTTTTTCTTCAAGTAACTTGTAAAATATAGATACTTCTTCACATGAAGTTTCTTCATTTTTTGAGGATGAAGTATCTTCATTATAAGTACTATGTTCGGAATAGTAATTCTTATCAAGAGATAAATTTGTTAAAGCCTTAGCAGAGCGTACCTTGGCCATAAGACATGTATTAGGTAAAGAAGTAGTAGAAATGAATCCCATATTCTTCTATGATGATGACTCATATTCAGAAGATTCACTTTCTGAAGAGTCTCCATAGCTAGAACTCCAAGTATCATTAGCTTTAAGAATTTTCTTGTTCTTTGATCGACAGAATTTCTTCTTGTTCCTTTCTGAATTCCTTTCCTTCATTTCCTTCTTTTTCAACAAAGGAAAATTAGTTCTGATATGACCTGTTCTTCTACATTCATAACAAGTAACTTCTCCATATTTCTTATATCTGTAGTCTTTCTTCTTGTACATATTCTGATGGTTCATTTGAGATACAATCTTGTTCATTCTTCAAAAAGATTAGCTAATTCATTCTCAGACTTCTCTGTGTTACTATATTCTGACTGAATAATAAATTTCTTTGTCTTTGATCTAGTTACTCTTTCTGGGGTCTTGGATTTCATATGTTTATAAGTGGTAGTAAAAGAAACTCCTCCATTCCCATTCTTCTTCTTGACATTTTTATCATCTCTCTTTATTCTAGTTTCATGATAAAGAAGAGTTCCAAACAACTCATATAAGGAAATCTGAGTGACTTTCCTGTTCTCATCAATAGCTATCCTCTTGGACTCCAATTCATTTGGAATGATATCTATGATCTTATCTTCAAGAGACTCATCATCCAAACCTTTTACTCCCATAGATTGTAAGATATTCACGATATTCATAAACCTTTTATATAATTTTCTTATAGGTTCTCCATAAGGAAACTTAAAGCCATGGTATTCAGCTCTCAACATAGCTCTTATGGTCACTATGAATTTAGATGTACCAAAATGTGTAAATTCAAGTTTCTTCCAGATACTGTTCACAGCTTCACATTATGATATTTGACTATAGATGTTCCTAGTCATGGAACATAACAAAGTATTTCTGACTCTGATGTTTTCTTGATATTCTGATTTTTCCTGATTCGTAACGGTTCTCAATTCTTTATCCGGAATCTTATAATCTCTAGTCAGCATTAGATAGTTATCAACTCCATTATTTATAACAATATTCTTCATCCTATCTCTCCAATACTCATAATCATTTCCATCAAAAACAGGAGGTCTGGTATGACTTAGATTATCTATATAAGCAACGTTTAAACCTTCCATCCTTAAGAAAATATTTGGCACAAAAACTTGTCAGTAGTATGAGTTTGTAAACAAGGAAAAATATCTTAAGCAATGAAAATATAGAGCAAGAGTATCTCTAGGAAAAACTGAATCCGAACTATGATTCTGAATAACAGATTCCAAAAAATTGTGAATCCTGAAAATGAAATTCCTGGAAATCAATTCCGAGTATTCTCTTCTGAATCAAATCGTGAGATTAATTCAGATTAAACCAATCCTCTGATACCAATTTTTAGAATGGTATGTCTAAGTATGATATACTCTATAATACCAAATGTAGGATCGAATATGTAAAATAAGATACAAATACAAGAGAGGGGGGGGGGGTGAATTGTATACTTAAAAAAATTCCTTTGGAACTTTTACATATAACCAAAATTCACAACACCTCTAAGTTCTAATAACTTGATTGATTCCAGAAAAATAATTCTAGAAATGAAACTTAACAAAAGTTTACAACAAATGATATTATAACTTAAAGCATATAGAATCTAACTAAATTAGAGTACAAGTATGAGGAAGTACAAGAAAGTTATACTTTCCTCAACAATACAAATGTAGCTGAAAAAAAAGGTATTAAAACTACAAGTAACAAGAATAAACTCTTTTAACCCAAAAAGGAGGGTATCCAACAACCCCGGATAAGAGGTCCCTTGATTTATACTTTCAAGAAATTCTGTCTTACCCAAACACAGGTAATCCCTCAATATGAAGATAGGTATCTGTCTTGCTATCCTCGCAAGCCCTCAATTTGTAAGGAAATCGACACCTCTGAATTCACAACCCGAAGTCTCTGATTTTAAGGAAATCAAACCGATGCACTAAGAAACTCTGCATGAAGCAAAGTTTGAACGAACAGTGAAAAAATTTCTGCACGAAGCCTGAGAATTTATAAGAGCCTCTCTCTCTAGAAATCACTTCAAAAACATGTAAGCACGGTTGTCAAAGATGTTTTCAACCATTTTCAAATGAGCTCCTATTTATAGGCACAACTCCAACGGTCGACTCCCTCCTCCAACAATCATATTCTTCCTTGAATTTCAGAGGGACCTGTACACATGTCACTCAAACAATGGTTAGTGAGTAACTAAAAGCCCAACATCGTTTTATAACTAAATGAGTGTAAGCATAAATAAAATCTGATATTCGTAATGAAGGTAAATAAAAGTTTGGATTCTAATTAAAAACTGAATTTGAAGTCTATAATACAAGGATATTCAGATTCTGTTTTGTAGAAATTCGGAAACTGAATTCTATAGAATTCTGGAGTCTGAATTTCAAAGAAATTCGAAGTCTGTATTCACCAGAATTTGGAACCTAAACTTACAAAATTCGGTGTTGGAGCTCATGAGAATTCAGAGTCAGAACTCATAGGAGTTCGGATCCTATATTCGGAGAACTCGGAGTCAGAACTTGGAAAAGTTTGTAATCAGAATTCGTAATGAGAATTCGCGGTCAAACTTTACATAAGTTCATAATCAGAATTCGGAGTCAAACTTCATTTATGTTCGTATCCATAAATTCGTAGTTGAACTTCATGAGAGTTCGTATCCAAAAATTTGGAGTTGAACTTCATGAGAGTTTGCATCCAGAAATTCGGATTTGAACTTCATGAGAGTTCTTAACCAGAATTTTGAGTTGAACTACATGAAAGTTCATAACCCGAATTCGGAGTTGAACAGAATGACTCATATTTAAGTTTTATATGATTTCTAAGTTTTAGGCATGACACCAAATTTTATACTTAGAAAATATAAAGGACTAAGTAAAACAAGGAAAGGATAAATTTCCTTGGGGAATGAAATTTTCCTTAGGTGTAAAATATAGAGTAAAATAAAATTTTCTTTAAGATAAGGTGTTTGTGATTTTCAAAACAAGAGGAATGGTAAAGTCATAAGGAGTCCTTGATGACTCAACAATCTCCTCATTACATGAAGGAATAGAAAAGTCATAAGGTAAACCTTATTGACTCAACAGTAATGCCCTGACCCTAGTTACCCAGAGTCAATGCATTATTACATAATTTGGCATGATCACAGGGGATCAAATCCTGAAATACCGATTAATTTAGCAGCCTTGGAAGTACAAGATACATACATAAGTTTTACATTACATTATGAAATGAAAAACAACAACATTGTGTCTCCTTTTAACACACTCATATCCATTATCTTATCTCTTCAATTCAGTCATAATATACTTATTCACATCCTATAAAAAATAAAACATAGAAATGGGTGAGCTCAGATACTCAGTAAGGATAACAATATAGCGGAAAATTTCATAAATAAGCATAAAAATTTAAGGCAATATACAAGACTTAAATACAATACTTTTAAACTTAAACTTCAGCATAATATGGAAAATATAAATCAAATAATTCTATTTACTTATTCACATGGATATTCTACTAGTTGAATAATAACATATAATATCAATAGCTAATTTCATAATGATGGAATTCATAATTCTGAACATCATAACCATATAGTCAAGTCCTCCTTCTCAGACTACAAAAAAAAATGTCAATGCCTCGTGCCAAAACACTAATTTATATCATTAGACCTACCGATGAATCGAGGGGCTATAGTGGGCCCTGGTTATCACTTACTAAGTCCAATGCATTCCACATACGAAAAGGTTGAAACATAACATAAACATTTGTATTAAAACTAGCATACGGAATGTCAATACTTTAACCATAAACCATCAATGGTATAAAAATAGCACATCCATAGTCAAACATATCACAAAACCTTCAATAAAATATAGAATATTGTATCATAATAAATCAACTTCAAACAAGAGTAAAATCAAACAAAGGATGTTGGCATAATGAAATCAAAACTATTTGAGAGAAATATCTCTTTCTATTTTTAAATAAGTTAAAAGTCTTGTAATTATAAAAGAATACATTTATTTTTAAAATATTCTTAAAATCTTGTAAGAGAATCTTAGAAGGTGTTCGAATGGAGGAGAATATCCACACTCACCATATAAGATAAAAAAACATTCTTTCCTTAATTTGTCGAAAAGGTCATAAAGTACCTTGTTTGGAAAATAACGGAAAGATTCATTTCAAATAAATTTATAAAAAGTCAAAAAATAGAATAAATTAATTTAACCCACAGTCTAGGAAATAGTAAAAATGTTTTTAAATACATTATTAAGAAACATATATTTGGATTATAAAGAAGTCCCAGTAGATACTTACGTATAGACAACCTCTGATAATAAAGAGATTGAAAAATTAAACCTTACCTTGAACTTTTCCTTAGTTGAGGGTACGTTTAACTCCTTTATAATGGTTAAATATTTTCAATAAATTATACAAGAACCATATATATAAATATGATATAATATATGATCCTTAATATTGTTTTTTATAATATTATAGTAATATCATTGTATTGGGTGTTAACTAATTCATTTTCCTTTATATGTTTTGTTACGTAAGTCATGTTTTTTATTGATAGGATATATTTGATTCATATCCATAATGATATTAAGTTCTTAAAAATTATTTTTTTAATCATAAAATTAATATTATTCTTGAATAGTTACAATGGGGAATGACATCTCATCGCGTCGTGGAGACTGTAAGCCGTACGTACGCACGAGTGATAATATCATTCTATTAATGGTGAAATTAAATGTAATTTGGATGAAATATTATATTTAAAGAATCATTAACATGTTATATTTATTATTTATATCAATTATACTCATTATTATACCCATCCAAATAATGAAGTGTTGAATAACAAACTACACCATGACGTGGAGATGGTAAGCCAAACGTACGCATGTATGGTGACTTTTCATTCATAGGATGGATAGAATAATGAATATAGTTGTAAAATATTTATAATAACATCTCAGTATATAGAATTTACTGTATTTATTATTTTAGTATGGAAACAACAAAGAAATAGGAAGTAGAAGAAGAAAATAACTTTGAAAGATGTGATGAAATAATTTCCTCTTCTTCAAGTGCTTCCTTTTGATTTGAATAGAAGGGATACTTAGATTGGATTTATGATCAAAGTAACACCTCTAGGTTGAATTCAGGGTAGTTGGGAGGATATTTAAGCAGGTTTTGTCTAAGACAAATGGATTTGGTGGTTTGAAATTAGGATAAGGGGAAGTACCCTTTTATAAGAGAGGTGAGGGGCACTTTAGGAAAATCATGAAATATTATTTTATTATAAAATAATTTTCTGTTTCTAATGGATAAAAATAGATTTATTATAAGGATAAAGTAGGTATGGATCACAATAATCTAAAAAAATAGGTTTTAGACAATTTTAGGTCACCATATTAACCTTATCTTTTTTATTTAACTCTTACTTAATTAGTTTAACTTTTACCATGTCTTCTTGTTTTTTTATATTACATGGTTAATAAACTTACTATAAAATGACAAGAGAAACTCAAGTGGTTCATTAATGACATATATATCATTATTTATGTCTTTGGAAGAGCCTTAGATTTTTATGACTATTATATAATTTAATAAAATAGTATTTGGTTTAAAAACTCATTTATGTCAATTTTGACACTTTAGTATTTGGTTTTTGTCAAAGTAATAACAACTTGATTAATTCTAAAATTTTTCATTGAATCAACCCTAACATGTCATATTAACCTATAAAATTAGTGGATGGATTAAAAAATTTCAAATTATATTTATTTTAATATTTATAATATCATTTATTTGATTCTTTCATTAATAAAGAAAATACTACATCATTATTGTGTCATAAATAAATATATTTATTTTATGTCTAAAAATATTAAATTAAATATCATGATGTGTGAAATATTTTTATATTTATATTTACTATTTATAGTCTAAGTTATCAATTATATAACTTCATATAAATTTTTTTTTACTAAAAAATATATGTTTATTTACATTTTTCTTAAATTTAAATTAATTTTTTAAATTGGCATTTTCACTTACAAGTGGATCCATGGGGTCCCAAAATCTACCCAAGGATGATCTGGCCAGAAATGTATCATGAAATAGGGTTAGGACATGTGTTACGGTAATTTAATATTATTATAATATTAATTGTTTACCCGTATTTACCACATTTACTCTTTAACCATGGTAAATAAATTATTTACTGAAGTTACTATTCATAATGTATAAAAATAAAAGTTACCTATTTAAACAATTTGGATCTTATAATTAAAAATATGGAATCCATTTTTCCAAATTCAAAACCCATAAGTTTCAGAAAATTAATTTAAAATCAATTTCCATTGTCAAAACCAAAAAGGTGGTTTTTGAGAAGTAAAAACTATCAAAAGATTATCATGTGTTTATGTACAATTTAAATGTGAAATTAAATCCAATGATATCAATTATATTAAATGATAAAAATATAGTCTAATGATACTTTAAAAGTACTCAAATTTATAATTTAAAACTATAAATTATTTTGATTAAAAAAGTTGTTTTTAATTAAAATTTAGTATTTTTCACTATTCATCAAAATATGAAAGTTATCAAAAAAGTGACAAAAATTCACCCTAAGTTAATTTTGATATACCAAATCCAAAAATGAAGTCCGTTGTGAGAAATAAAATTCATAAAATTTTAAAAAGTGGGTATTACTATTAATAATTACTTTTTAAACGGCTAGTTTGATTGGTCATGGTGTGATAGAACTCGAAGTTGCGTACAACTCAAGTTGTTATATTATTAAAATAGAAACATAGCATAGAAGCATGGGTTGTTACATATGTAATATATTCCCACCAAAATCCTTCTGTTTCCTCCATCCATTCACTGTATGATGCAAGTGATCACTTTCATCCATGAGTGATGAAAACTCTTCAAAGGAAGTACAAGAAGATATCCTCAATCATGACCACTTCATTAAAGAATAAATTCAAAAATATCTGAACTTGTTCCATGATATCCCACTAAAGGAACTCATGTAACTCCCAAATACACAGAATATGAGCATAAAAATGGGAATCCACGAGACCTCGGACTATAAAAATTAATGAAAAGTTAATCCAAAGTCTTTAGGATTGAATCTATCACAACAACAATAAACCTCAACCAGAAGATGCTACTAGGAAAATCTCATGCACCAATGAATGTTAGTGATATAATCAATAAACCAACCCATCAGCCCACCCTTAGGATAATTACTAACCCATTTTGACTGTGACCCTAAAGGATTCCCCTCACTAATCACGCCATAACAGTCATTGTATCTTTCTCAATTGAGAGCTCAGCTTTCAAGAATCTCATTATTTCAAGATGATATTATTTATTCTAGAAGGAGATTCAATTTCATGTAATTAGAGGATAGATGGTGAGAAAAAACCATTGTTCATTCCATTTCTCACTAAATTATAAAACCTTTGAACCATATTCCTTGATCAATTGAATATTGAACCATCAACTGAGTAGGGAAATCAAAGAGGAATGATAAAGGTGCTTCAAGAAGTTTAAAGAAAACAAATTAGGTACTAAGTGGTGAATTATTGAAGGAAAGGTAATATATTTTATCTAGTTTAATTTCATAGTGATTTTACTAAATAATGTGTCATGTTTTCAAGGATGGTTTTTGTGTTTGATGAAAAGAAAACAATTTGTTTCTTTATGTTTTAGCTTTCTATAAGAATTCTCAGTTCATGTTTTCTCTAAATGAGGATATTTTCATCTCTAAAGTGAAGGAAATTTCATATTGAGTTGGTAGAATTTTTTTACTAACCACATAAAGGGAGATTAATGTGAATCCCTAATAATGAAAACTAGTTTTTAAAACAATCAATCAATTATAGTATTCAAATTAAAGGGTTAGGAATAGGTAACCTACCTCAACCTTAAGGCACACTGCTTTTGATGACGGAAACTCAAATCTTCTTTTTTTTTCGATTTCACACATATGAAATTTCACATATATATAAGGACACCTAGCCCCTATGTACATATTTTCATGAGAAAATATGCACAAGGGGGTCCTCAGATATATATTTATACTTGACTATACCCCTTTTCACTTACATGCATATGCATTTTTCATATCTATATATAAGCACACCCAGCCCCAATATATATATATATATATATTCATAATTCCATTATTAAATATATATAAAGGGGGAACTTATATATGTATATGCCTACCTATGCATACATATGTAAGTTACCTTCACCAACGGTGGCTTTAATCCACATCAACGAGATCCAAAACACACTGAAAAAATTTAGGGGACCAAAAATCACAAAATCCAAAATTAAAATTAGGACAAAGAATAAAAATAGAAGAAACCTTACCTGAATCCGAGGTTAAACTAACTGCCTTTGATGGTGGTGGATAGAACCGAACTCATTATAAGAAACCAATTGTAAGTAAATAATGGTAAAGGAAGTGAGATACAACAACTTATAATATATATGTGATCAGTGTGTCAACTGCACATGTTAACTGATACATGACTCTATAACTAACAATGAAAAAAGTATATTCAAATTGATATGTAAGTGTAATTGAATATTTTTATTAACAATAATTTTTGTGAGAAGTTAATCATTCATTCATCATTCTATATCTTTAATTACGTATGTTGTTATATTAAAATAAAACTATTATATTAATAGAACAAAGTTTATCCAATACCAAAGATAACATAACAGTGAGATAAAATCTTATATTTTAAAACAAAAAATCATTATATATTTTTCATATTAGGAATATGGTTTTTTTTATGTTTAAATTCTTCCTATATTCCTCATCAGTTAATGAATTTAATATCATCATAAAGAAATAATCAAGTAGTACTAGATACATGATAGAATAACAAATAATGTTAAAGAAAATCGTGTAATAAAATAAACTCTATAAATCATATCAATTACCCCTTAAGAAATATTTAATAGATTCAATAAATTCACTATCATCCTAATGAAAAATCAAGGAGTAACATGTCAGTCTGAAGGAGGGAATCAATAAAGATAATTTGTGTAGTAGTAAAGAGTAAGGGACTCAAAAAACTAGATCAATACTATTCATGTTTATTGTTCTATTAGTTTTCAATGCAGACCTAGGAGGCTCTCTACTTATGATTGGATGAGAAAAAAATATTTTTTCGACTATATTTTTATTCTTTTTGGGTAGATAATTTATGATTCTTGTTCCCTAATTGTAATTAGTCTCATCAATTGGATGCTTGGGTCATTCTTAACATACAAAATCCTCTCATTTCATGGTCAATTAACATGTATGCATTATGGGACACATAAATCATGTTATTTGGTGAATATTTACAATAATCTACCACTTTCATGTATGCATAATAGGTTTTATTCAAATAATTGAAAATAATTGCGAAATGAATCCATCTCTTTGTGATATGATTTTCAAATAAAGACCCTCAAACATTGGGTGAAAACATTGTACCAAAATTTATCCTAATTCTATGAAATATTGTATAACACCACATGCCTTTATATAATTTAAAAAAATTATAATTCCCTTATGAATTATTGTATGAAAAAGGTATCCAATAAGAAAACATCATTTCCACTCAAGCTATAATGGTTCTATAGTGATCATAATAAAACTCATATCTTCAAATGAAAGTGTCCACTATAGGATATATCTATATAAATAATTTGAATTATATTATAATATTTTTTAAGGAATTGAGAAAAAATAGACATAAAAATGTTAATGTATTATATAACATCTCATATGTTCTAAATTCCCTAAAATAGACTGACCAATTTGAATAAACAAGACACATGTCATTAATCTAAGTAGATTAGTATGTCACATGTCACTCAACAAAGATGTGTCTAGTCTATTAGTGAGATTAAAAATGAATAAGCATATGGGAATACATGTTACTGAAAAGTTTGAAATCAATAATCTACCAAACCCCTCTTAGTATTCACCATCACTTGTTTGACCCTTTTAAGAAACTACTATAGGGTATGACAATAGGTTGTCCCTCGACATGCATAAAGGTGATACATTGTGCCCAAACTAAAGGACATGAAAGAAATTCCCATAATAAAATACACTCTAAATCTAAAAAAACTTATAGATGGACTTACCCAAGTCATCCTTTGAGTCAAATTTAGTTCCACTGAGAAAGTCACAAACCTATTCATTACTACCTATACACCAAATTAGAACACATTAATAGCCATCATCTAAAACCATGGTAGAACAATCATATCATAATAATAAGAGTAAAATCATTCAATGAAATAGTAGAAGAAACAATAAAAAGTTTAATTATATAAAAAAATATAAATTCACCACCTAAACCCACAAACACAAAGGATCAAATTAGATTTCACGATTTTCTCAAATCTATGACATGCTGGATGAACACCTAAAAAGAAATTGGAAGCCTTTAGATTCCAAGTACAAATTAATCCTTATAGATGATCCAAAATTTCAACCAAAAGAACAATTACTTAAACTTATTCTAATAAAAGAGTTCCAAAAAAACACATTCAATAAACATATATGAATGAATCATGTCTATCCAGAACAAGAATATGCATAAACTATAGTAGTTGTTCATTATTTTTTTGGTTATTTAATTGATTCATCACACTATATAAATTAATATAATTACTAATGAAATCATCATAGTATTATAAATGGAATACTTTGAAGAGTCAGACTAATATTTGGATTGGGTCATAACCACAATCCATGAACTGAACTTGACCTTCCTAATTGATAATAGTATAATACTCAAAAAAAATAATAGTATTATATATTTAATATTTTAAAACCATTATTATTGTATATATTTTCTTTTAACATTATAAAATTTTAAATCAAAATTAATAATCCAGCCAAGCTTCTTGCACAAATACATTAAATTTTATAGGGTTATGGATATTAAAATAATAATAATAAATAAGCCTCTTGAATATTTGGATCATGATCCTATGAAAATTCCTATGATAAAATCCTAGCTCAGGCCTGATAGGACCAGTATGCATTTGCCTAAACGAGGTAGGAGGGTTTCCTTTTAGCTAAGCGTATCAAATTTTAAATTACATCATACCAAAAACGTTCATCTAATAGATAAAAGAAAAAATGAAAATTAGAATTAATTGTAGAGAATATATAGACCATAACTAGACAAGAACAATAAAATGTCACTTAAAAAAATAAATGTTACAGCAAAAAAAGAAGTTTCCAAGATAGACAAAAAAGATTATGATCTTTCTACCTTGCCTTTGATCAACTCAATAGCATGATTGTTATAATCCCTAGTCTATCACATGTGTATTTTTTTGTCTTCCTTCAATGGTAAACTTTCTTGGCTCTGAAGACTACATTTTTCAAGATACTAGTGACATTCATAAGAAAGGTAATGAAAATCAGGATAAAAATGGGGGAAATTAAGAGAGAAACCACCTACATGCTTATCACAAAAACAAGGAATTGAAAAAAAAACAGAATGAAAATTTTGAATAATTTTGGATCTATCAAATTCTAGCAAAGTCAACTGAGGGCATTGGATTTGGAATATGCCAAAAATTTGACTAGAAAATATGATGATATGAACTTGAATGCCATTTCCCATGTTAGAATAAATATGAATCGCTGATGAGTTTAGAAGAATCACCTT
This sequence comes from Viscum album, assembly GCA_963277665.1. Taxonomy (NCBI): domain Eukaryota; kingdom Viridiplantae; phylum Streptophyta; class Magnoliopsida; order Santalales; family Viscaceae; genus Viscum; species Viscum album. Next base: position 600,398,520 of record OY728136.1, on the reverse strand, counting down.
TGTCATGGACTGGAAAAGATTATGAGTGACCTTGATGAGAAGCATCTCTGATGATGGGGAGTCATGGAAGCCAAACTGGCTTTTGATGTCATTCACTACCTCAGAAACCCCAATTCAACAAGGAGATCAGAATCATGATTGAGGTGAGATATAGGTTCCATAAAGGTGGGGTGGCCACAATGAAGATGCGTTGGAGCTGTGTCAGAGGAGGTGGATCATGGGGAGGTGGAGAGGTCGCGTCGAATCTGCATCGGTAGGGAGGTGGGGAGGCTGTTTCACTCCACACCAACAGGAAGGTGGGATAACTACATTAGAGGAGGAGGATCGTCAGAAGCACATTAGTGGTTGGGAAATTCTAGTTGGGAGTATCTACAGAGGATCATTTGTGGAGGAGGTGGGTTATACCACGAGGGGATAGGGGTGGTCCCGATTAGGAGGGATATGTACGGGAGGAGGAACTTGATCGGGGGATATGTGTTTCCATGGACCAATGGAAGTAGAGAAACTGTCGCCATAATTTTAATAAACTATTGTAATAGATGTGTGGAAGTAGGCCATTTTTTTATTAGTGCCACTAACTATGTTATATAATCACACAATTCCTATGAATAATCTAGAGGGTTGAGTGATGGTTTCTTATCGACCCTAATTATATGGGTTAGGACCCCTAGATTCACTAAGAGGCTATGTGGGACATGCCACTAGATTGGATATTTAAGGGTGTCTAATTGGTTATGGACTGTAGAGCTTCACTAAATATTGGTCGGTGAGTTTGAACTGAGTACGTCTATAGATTCCATCTAGTGATGTTTAGTAAATGACCATGACTATCTCTTTATACATTCTGTTATATTTCTGTTTCACTTTTGTTATTAACTCGACTTATTTTAACTTCTAGCATTGTTTCATTTATTTTTACTGTATCCATTTTTATTACTTTTGGAATGGATTCTCCTTTATCCTTTAGCTTTTTAAACTTGTTTTTGAATGAGAAAACTATATTAAAATAAACTTCATGTGTGTTATTTATAAAAGTTTATTTTTATGTAAAGATGTGTTTGGATTTAAAAATGATAAAACCCTATTTTCTATTTGTATTTTCAAACCAGTTTTTATAGACTATTTTTTGAAAGTAAATGTATTGATTCTGTGGTGCTTAACTACTGATATGTTTAGGCTCATAACCTACTTATTCCACTTGGCTATCATGACCCGACCCAACAGGGCTCGAGCCGCGACTCCCCAAGCCCACCTGCAATAGGCCAGGGGCTGGCGACCAGCGCCGAGTAGGCTATCACAAACATAGGAGGCATTAGCCTAAGGTACCTATACACACGCACCCACAAACACCTCCATGCAACAGTGCAGAGATATAGAAACTAAAAAGTAAATGCATGCATACAATCTATCCCAAACTAGAGTACAACAGTAAAAGTACAAAAGGGCAAAACAGGGCACACCAAAAGAAAACCACAAAGCGCGTCCAACCTGCTCTGAAGAAGGGGAACGCTGCCACAAACACCTGCCGGAAAGCTCCCTCGGCACAGCTCCGGTAAACACCCCAGTCAACTCGCTCACTAAGCTCTGCCTGATCCGGGTCCTCCTGGGACTCCGTCAAAAGGCATGTGGTCTGCACAATACATAAACATGTGCGGGCAAAGCCCGTACATGGGTGAGTATAAACATACTCAGTAGGCACCACAAAAACCCAAAACCCAAGGGAGCAACTGATGTTAACAGTCCGCTCAACCCAGCCAGAGGGAACCCAAACGAGAGAGAAACTCCATCTCGTGACCATCCTCGGCTAAACACAACTAGACATCTCAGCTCAGCTCAGGTGTATGCCCATACATACACCTTGAATGAAGCAGACATACTCAGCTCACGCCACAAAGCCACAAGAGGTACCGACCTCATCACCAACAACTGTCCCAACAAGGAGAGTACACCCCATGATCAGTGTCATACCAGATGACAGTCATCTGAGAGATACACTCCATCGGGTCCCAAACAAACATCTCAGACGCTCACCCGAGAGACCACGCTCATCGGATAACATCACTGAGGAAACATCGCTGAAACAACATAACCACCAAACTCCTCGAATAGAGGATCGCCGTTAGGGTCCTCTAGGGGATACCAAGACCCACTCCGATATACGTAGCTCACAGATAGGGGATCACTCCCAGGGTCCGCTGGGGGATACCACAACCCGATCTGGAATACGTAGTTCTCACAGATAGGGGATCACACCCAGGATCCGCTGGGGGATACCACAACCTGATCTGGCGCTTGACAGAAGCTCCACACTCAGATAGAGGATCATCGTCCATATAAAGATGGACACGATGATACCGGAACCCTATCTGGTATAACTCGCGATGTAGGGGATCGAACCGACGATGCCGCAACCCTACCGAAACCACGCGCTGAGTAGGGGATCGCACAACCAATGATACCACAACCCTACCGACACCAAGCGCTGAGTAGGGGATCGTATAACCAACGATACCGCAACCCTACTATAAACATCATGCTGAGTAGGGGATCGTAAACCCGACGATGCCACAACCCTACTGTGCACGACCCACCGCGTAGGGGATCATATTCCCGATGATGCTAGAAACCCCACTGGGGTTAACCTGCTAGATAGGGGATCGCCGCCCATGAATAAGTGGTCACAGCGATACCAAGAACCCGATCTAGGGTAAAGATGCTAGAGGATCCACTCCGGGCCCACCAGAGGGATACCACAACTCTAACATTTTAAACATCCCATCGAGAGGATCAGAAACCCACACGAAGGTTGTGATACCACACGAACCCTCATAGGAACGAACCAAGGGAGAACCCTCAACCACTGCTGGTCCAAACGTCGCTAACCCGAGCGACCCGCCACAACGCCACACTGTGCACCTCCTAAGCCAAAACCAAGGCAAACATCGCGTTCCACGCGGGAAAACACGCAGTATAGGCTGTTTACTTGCCCGAAACGGAGCACCAGTGAAAAAGGAACTATTCACTGTAGCTAGATCATGCGGGGCCCACACAACGATCCTGAAACCCATCGAGCGGATCACTCCACTGTGATCCCCTCGGAAAAACAAGCGGAATCGACTACTCGCTCGTCCAAAACTGACACCCAGTGAAAAAGGTACTATTCACCGAAGGCCAGCTCAGGTGGGGCCCACGCCTGGATTCCGAAACTCATCGAACGGATTGCACCATTGCGATCCTCTCGGAAAAATAAACAGGATCGACTATTCATCCGCCAAAATCGGACTCTTGGTGCAGAAGCTGCGTTTCTCCGCAAAAGCCAAAACCCGGCCTCGTGGGGCCCACACCCCATTCTCAGACCCAACACCCGGAAACCATCTCAAAAAGTCCGTCGTACTATCAGGGTCTCAACGCCACTGACGACACATCAATCGGACACTCCGGGTAGAAGTTACAACGGCCCGAAGTCGTAAAATAATAAAATAATATTATTTAATACGACGGTTCTAGATCCCGGGCCACAATCCTGAACCTTTAATCCCTCGAACCCACACCGGAGGGTTCGCCTCGTCGTCAGGGTCACTTCGCCGCAAATGGCGCGCGAATCCGGCTCCCGGTGTGCAAGTTACGGGGGTTTAAAGACCCCCGTATAGTAAAAGAGGTCGGACCGGCCCCGACCGGCCGGTCCGGCCAGCCTGGAAAGGCCGCTGCTGCCGGCCCGCCCTGGCTGGCGGCCCTCCGCCGTGTGCCGCCGACGCACCCCCGCGGCTCCGCCGCGCCGGCGGATCTTCCGCAGACTGCCGGGGGCACCCCGGTGGTCCGTTTTGCAATCCGGAGGCGTCTACACGACCCTCGGGACCCGATCTACACTGCTACGACATCAATTTGCAGAAAAACACAGCAAAAATGGGATCAAGGGTTAAACTCAAAACCACCTACCTCGCGGGCGAAACGCCGACGTTCTGCCTCAGATCCACGCTCCAGAGCTTCCACTGCGCGCTCCTGGAACGTCCGCCGTCGAATTCCGAGCTCGTGGGCGCTTCGTTTGCTCGATTCGGCGGAGCGGCGGCGAAGAACATCGAGAGGAACGATAGGGGGGGGGGGGGGGGGCGCTGATATTTATATCAGCCGCCCGCCGGCGCCAAACCCGTCTCAGACCCGACGCCCAATGCGAAAAAAAGTAAGGTCACTCCTAAGGTAAACACGCCGTTCTGAACGCAACGGAATACTCAGATTTTCCATCCGAGACTCCGTTCAGAAGTTATTCAAGCCGATGCTCACCCACTAACTTCGCCACTTATTTACGAAAATTCCCCTCGTAGCGTTTCTCACCGCAGGCCCGCGCCCGCAAAGTTTACACCTCTTCTAGGGTAAACAGCACGTTCCGGACGCAACCGTGCCCTCAGATTCTCGTTCTGAGCTACCGTTTAGGAGATATCACACCCCCACCATGTGCATAGTATAAAAATACTTAATATTTTTATAAAATTAATTTCGGGCACACCGGGCCTCAGAATCGCACACCGTCTTTGCGCCTAGCTCTGGAATTATTTGTAGAAATATTCCAAAGTCTGACAGGGCCAAAAACCCAAGTCGCTACATCCTCCCCCCCTTAGAACTTTTCATCCCCGAAAATCCCTAAGCACAAGGAATGTGACTGGACTCTCAACTGGGTCTCACACACCAGAGAGCTCATCAACCAACACCCATGCCCGAATGCATAAGTTAGAGGGAATCATCTGCCACACCTCAATACTATCTGCTTTGGGCAGCACTGACTCACCCGCACGGTTTTAATCGCGTCACAAAAACGCGTCTCGGTGGGGGAAGGATCCATCTACATCACGCATTCGAAGCATGCAGAACAACTCCCACACAGGGTCTTACCAACGCCCTGAACAAAAATCGAGCAAGCAACAAAAGGAAAGAGTACTGCTAAACAGTGTCTATCAAACTACTACAGTAAGTAGAAAAGAGACAAGGTGTACCTCTATCCATCTGCGGTGCCTCTGGGTCGACTGCCTCCAGGGCATGCAGCTGTCCTCGCCCTCGACCACCAGCTCCCTGAGCTTGGCGTGGACCACTTGGGGGTGGGGGTGGTGGCAACTGGAACTGCCTACCACCGCCTCCTACTGCACTAGCTCCGCCGCCACGTTCGCCGCCCTGCGGACCTCCTTGCTCGAGACGCTGCCTCTGCCAAGGCGGTCCATCGACCGGATCCCTCTCAGCAGCACGTCGGGTCGGACAATCTCTAGCAAGATGTCCCCGACCGTCGCAAGTGTAACACCACCTCTCTTGCGGCTGACCAAAACTGGCCTGCGAGCCCTGTGATCCCTGAGGCTCAGATCCTCTATCCTGGGGTCGCCTCCTGAAACGTCGGCCACGTCCGGACCCCTGATTCTGTCGTCGTCTACCAGAAGCTGATCCGACTGAAAAAGTCTCAGCTCTCGCGTGCCCAGCACTAATAGGCGATATATGCTCGGCCCGAAAGCTCTCCACCACCAGCGCTCGATCCAGCACCCCAGCATAGGTGGGCAGGGACAAGGAAACCACACCTGCTCGGATGTCCCTGCGTAAGCCCTACTCGAAGGTCCGAGCCCTAAAGAACGGGTCTCGAACCATATCCAGGGAGTAGCGCGGTAGGTCTGTAAACCTCGTTGAGTACTCCGACACAGTCATGTTCTCCTGTCGAAGCTGCAAAAGCTCCTGGATCTGCACTGACCTCAGCATCACCGGATAGAACTCCTCCTTGAAGAGCCGCTCAAACTCTGCCCATGTGAGCGTCTCCTCGTCATGGGACTGCATCACCAAACTCCACCATCGCCCGGCAGAACCATGTAGAAGGCTCGCCGCTAGGATCACCATCGGATCTGGAGGTGTCCTCACTAGGCGAAATACCCGGGTGTCTGCCTCAAGCCAGTCCTCAGCTGCCTGGGGGTCTGGATCACCCCGGAACCTCAGAGGTCGCTGCCTCTGGAACTCGTGCAGCGCACTCAGCCTGCACGAAACCTCGTCCTGCACCGCCGGCACAACCAACTTCTTGATAGGTGCTGGCTCAACTGGCAGACCACCTGGAGGTGCAACCTCAGAACCTGCACCCTGCTCCACATCCACTACACGGGGCGGGTCATCAGCACAATCCTGCTGCGGAACCCTTGCTGGCTGTCATCGTGGAGGCATCCTAAAATACATTCAAGACGCACCACAGTCAAAGAGTATATCTGGAGAGCTGACTCAAGAAGGACAAGGAAAAACCAAAAACCCAGTCCTATATGATGCATGTACCATTATGTCCTCGCGACCAGTGTACGAATGTCCCAAGTCGAAAGGCAGGTTATCAGAGTCCTGGTGTATGGATACGTCGGCCGCCACACCAACACTGGAGTCTCTGGCCTGAAAGCCGAGCTCGAAACACCCTAACACTGCCGCTATGCAACCCAAACCAAACTCACATCTAGACCAGCTACGCTCTGAGATCCCAAAGGTGGAACCTCCTCTGATACCACTCTATCACGACCCGACCCAATGAGGCTCGAGCCGCAACTCCCCAAGCCCGCCTCCAATAGGCCAGGGGCTGGCGACCAGCGCCGAGTAGGCTATCACACACATGAGAGGCATTAGCCTAAGGTACCTATACACACGCACCCACAAACACCTCCATGCAACAGTGCAGAGATATAGAAACTGAAAAGTAAATGCATGCATATAATCTATCCCAAACCAGAGTACAAAAGCAAAAGTACAAAAGGGAAAAACAGGGCCCACCAAAAGAAAACCCGAAAGCGCGTCCAACCTGCTCTGAAGAAGGGGAAGGCTGCCACAAACACCCGCCGGAAAGCTCCCTCGGCACAGCTCCGGTAAACACCCCGGTCAACTCGCTCACTAAGCTCCGCCTGATCCGGGTCCTCCTGGGACTCCGTCAAAAGGCCTGTTGTCTGCACAAGACACAAACATGTGCGGGCAAAGCCCGTGCAGGGGTGAGTATAAACATACTCAGTAGGCACCCCAAAAACCCAAAACCCAAGGGAGCAACTGATGTTAACAGTCCGCTCAACCCAGCCAGAGGGAACCCAAACGAGAGAGAAACTCCATCTCGTGACCATCCTTGGCTAAACACAACTAGACAGCTCAGCTCAGCTCAGGTGTATGCCCATACATACACCTTGAACGAAGCAGACATACTCAGCTCACGCCACAAAGCCACAAGAGGTACCGACCTCATCACCAGAAACTGTCCCAACAAGGAGAGTACACCCCATGATCACTATCATACCAGATGACACTCATCCGAGAGATACACTCCATCGGGTCCCAAAAAAACATCTCAGACGCTCACCCGAGAGACTACGCTCGTCGGATAACATCACTGAAACAACATAAACACCAAACTCCTCGGATAGGGGATCGCCGCTAGGGTCCGCTAGGGGATACCAAGACCCACTCCGGTATACGTAGCTCACAGATAGGGGATCACTCCCAGGGTCCGCTGGGGGATACCACGACCCGATCTGGCATACGTAGTTCTCACAGATTGGGGATCACACCCAGGATCCGCTGAGGGATACCACAACCCGATTTGGCGCTCGATAGAAGCTCCACACTCAGATAGAGGATCATCGTCCATATAAAGATGGACACGACGACACCAGAACCCTATCTGGTATAACTCGCGATGTAGGGGATTGAACCGATGATGCCACAACCCTACTGAAACCACGTGCTGAGTAGGGGATCGCATAACCAACGATACCGCAACCCTACCGACACCAAGCGCTGAGTAAGGGATCGTATAACCAATGATACCGCAACCCTACTATAAACATCATGCTGAGTAGGGGATCGTAAACCCGACGATGCCACAACCCTACTGTGCACGACCCACCACGTAGGGGATCATATTCCCGATGATGCTAGAAACCCTACTGGGGTTAACCTGCTAGATAGGGGATCGCCGCTCATGAATAAGCGGTCACAACGATACCAAGAACCCGATCTAGGGTAAAGATGCTAGAGGATCCACTCCAGGACCACCGGAGGGATACCACAACTCTAACAGTTTAAACATCCCATCAAGAGGATCACAAACCCATATGAAGGTTGTGATACCACATGAACCCTCGTAGGAACGAACCAAGGGAGAACCCTCAACCACTGCTGGTCCAAACGTCGCTAACCCGAGCGACCTGCCACAACGCCACACTGCGCACCTCCTAAGTCAAAACCGAGGCTACCATCGCATTCCACGCGGGAAAACACGCAGTATAGGCTATTTACTCGCCCGAAACGGAGCACTGGTGAAAAAGGCACTATTCATCGTAGCTAGCTCGTGCGGGGCCCACACAACGATCCCGAAACCCATCGAGCGGATCACTCCACTGCGATCCCCTCGAAAAAACAAGCGGAATCGAATACTCACTCATCCAAAACAGACACCCGGTGAAAAAGGTACTATTCACCGAAGGCCAGCTCGGGTGGGGCCCACGCCTAGATTCCAAAACTCATTCAACGCATTGCACCATTGCGATCCTCTCGGAAAAACACACAGGGTCGACTATTCATCCGCCAAAATCGGACTCCTGGTGCAGAAGCTGCGTTTCTCCGCAAACGCCAAAACCCGGCCTCGTGGGGCCCGCACCCTATTCTCAGACCCAACACTCGGAAACCATCTCAAAAAGTCCGTCGTACCATCAGGGTCTCAACGCCACTGACGTCACATCAATCGGACGCTCCGGGTAGAAGTTACAACGGCCCGAAGTCGTAAAATAATAAAATAATATTATTTTATACGACGGTTCTAGCTCCCAGGCCATGATCCCAAACCTTTAATCCCTCGAACCCACACCGGAGGGTTCGACTCATCGTCAGGGTCGCGTCGCCGGAAACGGCGCGCGAATCCGGCTCCCTGTGTGCAAGTTACGGGGGTTTAAAGACCCCCGCCGGTTCGGCCGGCCTGGACAGGCCGCTGCCGCCGGCCCACCCTGGCCGGCGGCCCTCCGCCGCGCGCCGCCGCACCGGAGGATCTTCCGCGGACCGCCGGGGGCACCGCGGTGGTCCGTTTTGCGATCCGGAGGCGTCCCCGGTGGTCCGTTTTGCGATCCGGAGGCGTCTACATGACCCTTTAGACCCGATCTACACTACTACAGCTTCAATTTGCAGAAAAACGCAGCAGAAACGGGATCGGGGGTTAAAACTCAAATCCGCCTACCTCGCGGGCGAAATGCCGACGTTCTGCCTCAGATCCGCGCTCCAGAGCTTCCGTTGCGCGCTCCTGGAACGTCCGCCGTAGAATTCCGAGCTCGTGGGCGCTTCGTTTGCTCGATTCGGCGGAGCGGCGGCGAAGAACGGCGAAGAACGTCGAGAGGAACGATAAAAGGGGGGGGGGGGGGGGGGGGGGGTGGCGCTGATATTTATATCAGCCGCCCGTCGGTGCCAAACCCGTCTCAGACCCGACGCCCGATGCGAACAAAAGTAAGGTCACCCCTAGGGTAAACGCGCCGTTCTGAACGCAACGGAAGACTCAGATTTTCCATCCGAGACTCCGTTCAGAAGTTATTCGAGCTGACGCTTGCCCACTAACTTCGCCACTTATTTATGAAAATGCCCCCGGTAGCGTTTCTCACCGCAGGCCCGCGCCCGCAAAGTTTACACCTCTCCTAGGGTAAATGGCACGTTCTGGATGCAACCGTTCCCTCATATTCTCGTTCTGAGCTACTGTTTAGGAGATATCACACCCCCTCCACGTGCATAGTATAAAAATACTTAATATTTTTATAACATTAATTCCGGGCACACCGGGCCTCAGAATCACATGCCGTCTTCGCGCCTAGCTCTGGAATTATTCGTAGAAATATTCCAAAGTCTTACAGGGCCAAAAACCCGAGTCGCTACATTGGCATTGGTAGAATTGATATTTTCTTCATGTTCAAGATTCATTTTTAGGTTATACTTGTTTTAGGCTAGTTATTGTGGTTGGTGGTGACCCATAGGTCACATAGAGATTGAGTTATCTTTAGTTCAGTTTTAGTTTTAGTTTTTTAGTTTCTTTTATATTTTTATTTTTCTATATTTATACCAGTTTTATATTTATTGTTTTTCAGTTACGTGTGTTTTTTCTTAATGATTTGTTCTTATTATTTGATCCAAGATTTTATTGTCCTAAATCATTTCCATTATGATAAAATTGATGTAAGGTGCTATTCACTAGCCTAAGAGGATCGATAATGCCACTCATGCCTTGTCGTAGACTGAGTCGCATGTTGGGTCAGATGATAGCCTGTCCTAGTTCATGAAAAAATGGTATCAAAATAGCCCTTTGTTATTTGCGGAATTAGGTAGATTGAATATTAGGACTTTCAAGACTCGAGAGGTAGGCATAAAAGGGATGCTAATAACCCTTCATTGACTTGATACTTGAGTTTCTAGGGGTTGTTTTAGATTTGAGTCTTTCTTTTTGTTTTGTTCTGTATGGATCGGGAATGTCAATAGATGTGAGTTGGCTCTACACAGCGGTCATACATGGAGTGGTGACCCATGTAGGTCTGAGTGAACAGATCTAAGTGTTAATAGTGATTAATGTTTTTTGGGGAATAGTCCACCAAAACACATGACTAGGTTTCTCATCTTCACCAGTTCCCTACCCTGGGTGTTTCGTGTGGGTTTTGTATTTGTATGGATTTGGATAGTGTGTGTGGATTTTGAAATAAAAATGGTTTTCAGAAATATTATTTCTTAAGGAAAATAGTTTTAGGGATATTTTTCATTTTTAAGGTGGGACTTGGTGCGTGATCTGGTTTTGAAAAGAGGGTTTTGGTATTTGGAAAGTGGCCTTGGGGCCAAATGGTTTTGGTCTTGAAATGGAAGAGGTTGTTTTTGAAATAGGATTGTGGTTTCATTTTGTGATGTTTGAGATATGAGTTTGGTATTTTAGCTTTGGAAGTTGTTTTTTTGATAAAGTTTGGTTTTATGTTGTTTTTTTTGTGTCTTATATAGTATTCCACCCAAAAAAGACCCCAAGGATTTCCGAGAGTCTCTCCCAATTATTGGCCCTTCATAGGCTCCAATTAGAGTGGATAAGTTGAGTTCTTAACATTTGTATTTGGTTTTCCATGGTGATTCATGTTTGTAAGAAGTTGTGGAGTGTCTTAAAATAGTCAAGGATGTTTTAAGGTTGTTGGGAACTCCTGATGATATGAGAGTGTGTTCCATTTTTTTGTTTGTTTGGACGTCTGTCATTGAATCTATGGAAGGTGATATTCCCATCATCATTATAAAATGGGATGATGTGGGAGGTTTTTAAGACTACTTTTTTCTGATGGTTCATAGAAAAGTAGGTGAAGGCGAGGAATGTGGAAGAGCTATTGGGTGTTCAACAATGTTAGAAGATGGTGAAGACCTATGCTGATCACTTCAAGAAGTTGGTTTCTTTCTCTATAGAGATAACATCATCGAATTAGATGAAATTCCCTCTTATAATCTTGGGTCTTTGTTTGAAAATTAAGTATCTTGTCCTCTCATTTCATGAAGTTAAAAACAAGAAGTTGATCAAAGTATCATTTCTAGCTGAGGTGGATCCTAGAGTGTTTTCAGTGGTGGTTGGTGAACTAGTTTCCCATGGTGTTTGCGGATATTACACATATGAAGATAGGTGAATTTTAGAGGAACCTATTTTTATAGAGTTTATTTTATACATTATGGGTTCTTTATCATTAGGGCTTTCAACCATGTGCTTCTAGTGTGACCAGTTTGGGAATTTGAAGCTATCTTTTCATGATCCTATAAAGGATTGTCATCGATGTGGATATTTGGGACATCTTGATAAGTTTTTCAAGAGGTGTTTCTAGAAAAGGAAGTTCCAATTGGAGGATGTCAGATCTTAACTAAGGGGTAGTAGATTATTTATACATCACGAATCTATACCCAAGCCCCAAAGTGTCTTAATTCATGCTATCAAGAATCACCAGGGGTGAGAGGAGCCTTGGCCTAACATTGTCTCCAATATCAAAGTGGATTCGATTTATGTTCCTTTATTTTAAACTTATTAGTTTTTATCAATTACTTTTCATTATCAAAGTTTGGGGGGTCCCATTTACTAATAACATTGAGGTTATTCTTTATGGTTATGTATCTTTAAATGGATGGATTTTTTGGATTCATTTTGGTTTCTAGTTGTGCCCATTTTGGATATATTATACTTTACAGAATAGATGAATTGTATCTTGTGTCTGGGTTAGATATTTGGTTCAAGTTTTATCTACATGTTTCCCCTTGTTTCAAGGGGTTTTTATTCGGATTGGGAGTTCCTGGAAATCACTCTAGTTAGAACTTTTGGGGAGTTCCCAGTCTCGGTGTTAGTCCATGCTCGTCTGGTACTTATGGTGGGTAAAAACCTCTTATTTTCTACAAAATTCTTTTCATTATGGTTTTCTATATAGGTGGTCAGGTTTGACATGTGGATTATTAGGTAACACTGTGGACCATTATTTCAATCGATCTCATAAAATTCTAATCTTCAGTATTATTCCTCATGCGGCTGAGTAACTTAATGGGGGGATAATGTTTTTGTGACAAATAAAATTATCACACAACGACATCATTTTTTCCTTTATTTTATTCATTTCATGATTTTTGATATTTTTATTGAGGGTTTTCATTGAGTTATTGGTGTAAATTATCAATTTTTGATGTTTTTTGTGGTTTTTTGGTCTGAGCACTGTTTGTGTTCTTGGTTTGGGGTTTAACCATGAATCCTATTAATGATGGGGAATTTTTTAGTTCATTTTCATCTTGCATGGGTTACTTTGCATGCCCTACACATGGTTTGGGCCAAACGATGGGAGGATTTGGAGAAACCATTCAGATTAAGGATGGTGTTTGGTACATGGATCACACTTACACATGGTTAGTAGAAATCATGCATAAATCATGCAGGGAGGCTATACAATTTGACAGATCCAAATCACATTGTTGGTATATGGTTTCCTAAACCATGCAAAAAAATCCATTCCGGTGTCCCTCTCCTCTAGTAGGGTGTGCATGGTTGCCTTATAGTTTGGAAAATCATGCGGTCAAACCATGCGACATGCCCAAGACATTAAAAAGTGTAATTTTCTCTTTTACCCCTCCCTATTTTAACACATTTCAAGGTTTCCTCCCCCTTGGTTGAGCTAAGAACATGAGAGGGCCCCAAATCTCCTCTCTTTTGGTTCTCTACCCTCCATGGTTGTCCCTCCAAGATTCTTAGGTATGTTTTGTTTGTTTTTTTGTCAATTCTCTCCTCTTCTTATCTTTCTCTCCTAAGTTCTTGGTTTCTATTGGTGGTATTACTTCTTTTTTAAACCCTAAGAGGTAGGGTTAATGGATGGGCTATGTTTATTTAATATTATGGTGTTCGTATCATCCCTCAATCTTAGTTTTACATTCCTTGAGAGTTTGTTTGTGTGTACACATTGTTTAGGTATGTGTTCCATTCCACTTCCTTTCTTGAATATTTCATTGAATCTTGATTTTTCCTTAATTTTTTTTTAAATTCTATGATCATGATTTTGATGTATGTTATTGATGTTTTTTTGTGTTTTCATGTTTTTAATTTAGTAAAAATGGATTTACAAAGGGTTATACTAATTTTTCCTCTATTTATATATATAAGATGTATTTTGGTGTTTTGAGACAATTATTGGCCCTGGTTTGGTTTTGATAAATTATGACAAGTGGAATTTGACCTTTGTGAATGGTTTTTGGTATTTATTTCTTAGTTTAGTGCTTGTGTGAGGATTTGTGGTGATTTTGAGAAATTATTTTGGTGACTATATAATTTGGTTTTGAGAATTTTAATGGTTTTACATGATAATATAATAGGATGTGGGCATATCCATATGTGCATGGGGTGCACATATGGATAGGCTCACAAATGATGATATATCTTATTAAAAAATATCCCTCTTGAACCTGATTTCTAAAATTCCTTTCTTCCCCTCCTTCTCTTATCTCTAAAATAATTTATTTTAAAACCCCTAGTGTTTTATAACTTATCCCTTGAATTATAATTGGTTACTTGGATTTAAAATGAATTAAAGGTGGTTTTAAAAGTGTCCCCTAAGGCTTGGCTTGTTGGGAACTTTGAGGTGTGGTTTAATTACTAGAGAATGTAATGGTCCACTTGGCACCTTTTGATCATGTTGTATTCTTTAACCTTGGTTTCAAAAATATTTTGGAAATGGAAATGGATTTGAAATGGTAATGGAACAGTTGGTACCTTTTTGGTGTTTTTGAAAAGTGGTTTTGGAAATCATGTGATGTGATGGCTTGGTTGGAATATTGAGAAGTTCTATGTGATATGAGAACCTATATGGTGGACCCTTCGAGGAGAGGGTCATCGTATAGGTGGTATTGGTGTTTAGGCTATGGAAGCATGGTGGATGTGGGTTTTCAGTTGTGCTTGGCATGTGAGGACCTCCCCACTAACCATGTATTATTATCATGGGATTCTTAGGTATCATCTAGAGGGTTGAGTGATGGTTTCTTGTCAACTCCAATTATATGGGTTGGTGCCCCATGGATTCACTGAGATCCCATGTGGGACGTGACACTAGAATGAAGAGTTTTGAGAAGCTAGTAGGTTATTGACTGTGGAGAATCACCGTACACAAACAGGTGATTTTGAACTGAACATGTCAAGGGATTTTTTTTGATGTTTAGAAAATATCTACGATTATCTATCTATATATTATATTATATTTATGTTTCACTTTTTTTATCTCAGTCAGGTTTTCTTAATTGCATTGTTTCATTTATTTTAATCATATCCCTTTTTGTAACTTCTGGTATGGAATCTCCTTTGGCATTTGGTTTTGTAAAATTGGTTTTGGATCAGAAAATAGTATTAAAAGAAAATCTTTGTGGGTTTTTTGTAAAAGTAAATTTTCTAAAAAGTTGTATTTGGATTTTGAAATAATAAAATACTATTTTCTAAATGTATTATCAAACTAGTGTTTTGTACTATTTTGGGAATGGAAATGTATGGAATCTGTGGTTCTTACCAACAAAAATATTTATGATCACACCCTACTTGTTCCACTCAGCATTGGTAGACCTGATCTATTTTGTAGGTTCAGGTTTCTTGTTCTAGTTTCCCTTGGTGAAGACTGGTTATTGTGTTTGGTGGTGACCCAGAGGTCCCATAGAGATTGAGTTGTCTTTGTTTTGGTTTTAGATTTTATTTTTTAGTTTCTATTCTATTTTTCTATTGTTTTATTTGGATTAATTGTATATTTATAGTTGTTCAATTATGTGTGGTTTTTCTGTATTCTCTATTATAGTTATTTGATCCTGATTTTTATTGGTCTAAATATTTCCCATTATGATAAATTTAATGCATGGTGCTTGTCATCAGCCCAGGAAGACTAGGAACACCTCTTAGCCCATGTCACGGATCAGGTCTAGTGTCAAGTCAGATGGAAGCTCATCCAGGTTTGTGATACCATGTGGTTCCATAATTAAATATATTCAAAAATTCATAGGATATAGTCCAAATATAATCATTCAATAAAATTTATTCAACTTTTATATCATTTAAACCTTTTATTTTTTTCAACCCCTTCGTTATTAATTTTTATCCGTAACTGTTTCATGGCCTATTACTTATATAGTCAGAAAACGTCAGGGTCTTCTTTACAATCAAACAAAAATACTATACACCTAGTGTGAAGGAAATAAGGTAGCGGACTATGTTTCCTTCATTTATAATCATGATTATGTCAATCGGTAATATCTATATATAACTTTTCTTCCTCCCAAAGGTGTGAATCTTGTCTTAAGTGATGTCATAGGGCTTCACTACTACAAACCACCATAAGGGTTATTGTTCTCTTTTCTTTCTATTTTCTTTTATCGCTCATATTTTCTTCTATAATCTCTTATATTTTAGAAATAAATGATGGCATGATGATGATTTTTTGCATAACTGTGGTAATAACTATTTTAATATTAATGGGTTATAATTTTACTTATAAGGTAGAAAATATTTAATAAGTGAACAAGGGATGAAATTCTCGACCATATCTTATCCCCTTTTCTATCTCAATATTTTTATGATTTTTAAATAATTGAATAAAATACTATTTTCATAAAATATAATTAAAGTCGTTTTGAAACTATTAATTTAATTTGAAATCAAAGTCATCAAGACAAGTAGGTAATTAAAATATGAACCTTTAAAATATCCTCAATAAGTTATATTTATCAATAAAATTTGCGTTGATCTATAAATAAACCAAACAATATTCTTTTTGGTGTTTTTAAAATCATCTACATGATTTTTCTATAGATTGCATATGAACTGAGTCGGCGTTGTGTAAGAATATAAGCTAATTATTTCCTCACTAAAAATAAAAAAAAATAAAATGATAAAAAAATAAGAAATAATTAAAATAGAAATTGATAATATGACTCATCCTTTTTTTATCCTTATGTCAAAAATTTACTGATATTAAAGTCAAGAGAGTGGAATTTTAGAATTTTCTTTACTTACAATAATATAAATGTCATTTGAAAAGGAAAATTACATACAAATTCCATATATTCTCTATAAACACCTATATGGTTGAATTTATCTCTTAAAATTAAATAAATTAAAGTTTTAGATAAATGTTTACTCCCCTATTATATTATCTTTATCTTTAATAGCCTGATTTACCATTACTGAGTTGATAAATTTTATAATGGTTACTATTTACAATGCATAAAAATGTAAGGGACCTATTTTATAAATTTAAACCACCTGATTCAAAATATTTAATCCATTTTATCAAATGCAATTATTATAAATCCTAGAAATTAATTTTAAAATAAACCAATTAAATGTTTTGAAGAATAGTTTTCCAAAAAAATTCACTTTAAGCCTAAAAACTAACTTACATCAAATTTAAGTAAAATAAAAATAAAAATAAAATTATATTATTATAAATAAAATTGTTCTTAAATAACATTAAATCCAAAATGGAAAATTAGTTTTAAAATTACTTGATTTAATGGGAATAAATGATAGCTTTACAAAATTTTTTATTTTTCATCATTTATTAAAAATTAAATATTTTTAGAAAAATCCTTAAAAATAAACTTAAGAATATAATCAAAATGATGAAAAAATGATATAATTTTCTTATAATAATATTTTAATAGTATATATTTGTTCATTTAAACCTGATGTTCTGATTATCACAAGCCATTGATGAAATTAAATTTATTTAAAGAGAAATATATAATAAAATTAAAGGTTGTTACAATTATGTTAAAAGTTTCATATTTTGTGGAATTTAATTATTTCTATCACATTATTTATTCTATACTTAAGTATGATTTCATCCACTATATTCTACCACTTACTAATCATTTAAAATCAATCCTTCATATTGTTTCTTATTTCCCTAAGAAATCATCAAGATTACTATATGTAACATATGTATTTTTAAATAGAAATAATAAATTATAATGGTCTAGTTGATGTATATTATGTTTTTAATGTATTTTAGCTTAATTAATGCATCTAGTTTCCTAGGAATTCTAAATGGATCAATCCTGTATATTCTGATATATGTATTTTGTAACATTGTAATAAAATAACCACCAAATATGGAATATTAGAGTTGGAGATAGTACAATACCTTATAGTTAGGTTCAATTTATGAATATTCTTTAATATCCATGTTGTGAGGGGGGGGGGTGGTTATTTGGTATATTTTGAAAAAATTAAAATTTTGGAAAAATTGTGATGTGTGATTTCATTGGGTTTTGGGTATTTCAAGTTCCATAGGTTAAATATTATTTCAATATACTTTTTACTCTAAATATAAAAGGTAAAAACATATAATTGAGAGTAAATGTATATAAAAAATAATTTAAAAACACATACATGAAGATTAAAGGATGACCATTCATTAATTTCTTAACTAAATTGTGCATTGAATAACAAAGAGGGAATAACGATTTTGAATAAAACCATTGATACTAAAATAGTGAGGAAATCATTAGAATGCATTAAAACCTAATTAATTCATTTTACTATAATGGAAAACCTTCTATTTGAACCTTACATTTCCCCATGATTACCCAACTACATTTACCTCCAAAATATACCAATATCAAAACCCTCATGATTGTTACATAATTTCCATTATTTTAGAATTATATAAATCCTATGGAAATCATTTTTGTACTTAAGAATAAAAAACCATGCATATAATTCCTTGATTGAATAGTGATATATTTCCATGAATTTAGGTATAAATTGTGTATGATTATTACTTGGTGATTGAAATAATTGTTTTTAACAAAAATGTATTTATAAATTAATATTTAAATATTAATAAATATAATCCTATGGATATTTGAATTGATAGGCAGTGACTAAAATGACATACTAGTTTGGTATGACCTAGGTATATTATTTTACAAATAAATAAAAGTTTAAGTTTTGGGGACTGATGAATCACATAATTTCAATATTTTTATTCAATAATTAAATAATAATTTACCCAAAGATTTTATAACTCATAGTAATACACTAAATTTCATATAATTTAGTCTTTTTTTGTAAATAAATTTAAAATTACCTAAATACGAATTTTTTTATTTTTTAAATTAGATACCATTCTCATCATTCAATTTCAGGTATATTGTTTTATAGGTAAAAAAATAGCTATATATGTGGAAATTTGAGAAAATGAAAGATTAAAATAAATGATTTCATGGGTGTGAGAGATAAAATTCATAATTTTAAACTATTTACAAGACTAAATGTGGTTCTTCACTAGTAAAATATAATACAAATATTTTCAGAAAATTGAAATATTGGATGGCCGTATATAATTAAATAAATTTTCAAGTGAGCAACGTAAGATTAACATTATCCTAATTTGCATCATTATTGGTTTTTATAGTAATGATTAATTAGAATATGTGATAATTTATATAATATTAAATATAAAATGATGATGTTTAACCACCTCATATATTCTGCTAGCTGCCTTAGAGCAACTAGCTGATATGGTAGACCAATACACTTCAAAATAGTAGCAGAAAAATGCCTTTATTTCATACACATATAGTTTATACACCATTGAGGACATTAATTAAGTCTTCCAAATTCATTAACCAAATGATCAGGATAAATATTGTAGGGATTTAGTGGATGTTATCCCAAAGTCATAGGTTTTTACCCCACTCCCTCTTTTTTTGTGGGTCGTATTTCTTTTGATATTTTATTATTTCCACCATGTATTATATGCTTTGTTGAGCCTAATATTTATTTTTGCTAAATTATTTTACAAAAAACATATAAAAAAGATATTATGATGCACTTACATGTAAGATTCAGTCTCTATTTTATTTGAAGTAACACCTTTTAAGTGAAACTTTTCCAATCCAAGAATAAAACATATTTACAAAGAACACATAATTTTATAGATTAACCACCACATAAGTTTTGATGATATAACATATTTTAATCCGGGATTTTTTTCTTTATTTCTTAATTTTCGTACATTTTCCATTATTTATGTAATAATTATTATGTTTTTTATTGCTTCCTTCTCACTATGATCTCAAATAGTGGGGACACTATTTGATTTTGAGTAATGGGGGAGGGGGGTGATTCTTGATTACCCACTAGAAATTTGTTTGAAATAATTCATATATGATCCATTTTACATTAGATGCATTCCTTTTACATGAGAATTTGAAAAAAAATTAATTTAAAATTTTTAGGAAGAATTCATAAAATTTCAATTTCATGTTTACATTTAGGTGTAAATCCACTATGATTACATAATTCAATTTGGTTATCTACTGTTAATTTTATAAAATTATTTTATTTAAATGTATACATGTAATTAATGTATTTAATTATTTAAAAACATATTTAAATCCCATTAATAAGAGGTATTGGGAGATACTTCCATATATTTACTCTTATACCCTCTTCCTGGAAATAACTCGAGACATAAATAATTATAAGAAATATCACTTTTATTACATTGAATCATGATGATTTTACAAAATAAATTAACATGATTGAATCCAATTATTATTTATCCAATATCTATTGGACATACCTTTCACCTGAACTTCCTTTAAGACTAATAATATATTAACTACCCTATCATGAGACCAAAGTACATGCTAATATATCCATCCCACCCTAATTAATTTTTTATATTTTAATTATTTCTCTTATGAGTTTCATGATAGAGATTATCAATACCGATTGATTCTAGGAGAGGATTCCATTTAGCATATATGTGGGATTACAATAATATAATATTGGTTGATTCAAGATATACAACAATGTATTTTTAATGTTTTTCTGAAATTTTGAATGTAAAATTATAAAAATGGGGTATATTATAGACCAATTAATAATCAAATTTAGTCTATATATAATTTTTTTATAATTATTACAATTATGATCATGAGGAGATAAAATAAATTTAGTGCAATGGGCATGACATTTGTTCCAGGTGTATTTTTCTTGGAAAAATGAAGAAAACTGTGGATAAAGAAAAAGGGGGAGGGGAGAATAAAAGTTTGTACCATTATTCTATTATTCTAGAGCTGATAATCATCGATGAAAATAACATTAATGTGCTGGGATAATAAATTATTAATATAGATATAAGGTTTTTCTATATTAATATTGAATAGAATATCAATAATTATGTTAAAAGAGTTGAATTATTGTTTTCCATCCATAATTTTTTTGTTCAAATCATTAATCACCCACCTTCAGCTTTAGAATCATTATATCCTTATAGAAAATTCGTTTTGATTACTATGGTTTTATTTATCAAAAATAGATATTGAGTTTTTTAAAAATCCTATGGATATAATTTTTGAATTTTTTATTTATCATAACACCATTTTAAAATCTATCCTTATATATTATTGAAATCTTGAAGAGTATAAAATCACAAATAGACATGATTGTTTAAGAGACAAATATGAAATGATGATGGAGGGGAAGAATAATTTTAATGAGAATTTGAATGAGAATTTAATAATGGGGTATCACTGGATATCTAAGGGGAATGATTTGTTTAAATTTTATTGTTTTCTATTAGTCCATTATTCCATTGACATGATAATATTTTCCCCTTGTTGACATTGTTTGTCCATTATAATTCATATTGAGACTTTTTCTTGTTGATAAGAAATTTTTAAAGTGTAATATAATTTGACACTTTTAAATATTGAATATGTTTTTTGTATCATTCAGAGTGATTTATGGAAATAGCACTAACTATTGTCATGTAATTATATTGATTTATTCATGGTTTTGTAAACATGGATTTATTGAGAATTTAAAGGAATGTTTATGAAATTAGAAACATTTCATGTTTTGAAATTCTGGTTCATAGAGAGGCTAGGGATAAGAATAAACATGGGATAAAAAATACATGAGTTTTGGAGGAGACATAGAGATATATGACAAGACAAAGATCAGGGAGAAGAGGAAATCCAAAATTATAATTATTTTTCACTGTAACACTAGATTCATGGTGAGACATAAGAGTTTATAAAAATAAAAAATGGTCCAACCTCCAGTTATTTAGTCATAGAAAGGCATTCACTAAGTGGTAAAATTTCCAAAAATCATGATTCCTTGGGAAACGAGTTAAAAAGGAATCAAAGTGTAACACCTCAAAATTATATGGTATGCTTCATATAAAATTTAATATCTTCGATAGTTTATGCTTCACACAACACCAAGTTTAAAACCATAATATACTATTAAATATGATAGTTAGAATAATAATCTGACCATTAGGAATAATAATATGACTAATTGAGTATTAAATTAACCTATGAAAGCATACTTAAAATTTAGGTATATTATTAATGAAAGTATAATATATTTATGTCATGGAATATGTAAATAAATGTTTAAAAAATGTTAAATTATGTATTGATATTTTTGTGAAAAATAAATGTTAACTCAGAATTTTATAATTTAAATAATTATTTGAGGTAAAATTTACTTTCACGAAATAGATTTATAAATTAATAATTTTTTCTTATTATTATATGATAATTTTATGAGACCTTAAATAATTTTTGAAAGTATCAAAAAATTGGTAATAATATTAAAATTGGTATTTTTTGAGTAAATGATGATTTTATTTAAAAATTATATTTCTCAAAATAAGAAAATTATTTTCATAAAATGAAATCCATTTTTTAATTCTACAGGACAAAAAATGTTTAAGGTGTATTTTTGGGATTTTTCTAAAATAGTTGAATTTTTGGTGAATAGTGAATTATGATAATTTACGGTATATATACCTTATAAGTTAAATACACTATTATTTGATTCATTTATGATATAATAACCATAATATAAAACTAAACTTATTTTTTTAATATATTTAGTGATAATTCTAAATCTATTCATATTCTTTAGCAAAAATTATAAATAAATGAATAAAATATTCAAATATCACCCCTCTCCTCCACTTTAAATACCACCCATCACCACCCCTTCTCCTCACACCTCCAAAGCCTTGAATATTGACCAATTTATGACAAATACCACTCCCAAACCTATCACCCACGTTCTAGTCTTACCAGTCTCTTCTGAAGGACAATTTCAAATCTCTTTAAGGAGGTTTTCAAGGAGATGGATTGAAGAGGTAAAATCCCATTTCGTTCTTTTAATTTAATTTCAATTTGTTTTGTTTTGTTATATTTTCCTTACCTCCTCAATCAAAACATGCATGATATATCCTCTATTATCTTATATATACTTTAATGTTATTATGATTTTGAGATATCCACCATCAAATATTTTCTCTTCCCCTTTTTGTTAAAAAAATGAAAATGTCATCCGTGAGGTATCGATTCACCACCTTCGTGGATGACGATTCTTTTATTTTCTCATACCACATTCAAAAAATCTTCATAAAACCATTTTTATGGTTAAAATAAATTATAATAAGTATATTTTAACTTATTTAGTGATTTTTAAATTATATATATATATATATACATAATTTTAATCAATAAAATAAGACCTGTGCGAGATGATAGAAAAAAGAGAAAATAATCCAAACAATTATCGTTAACATGTTATCTAATGAATAATACTCATATCTAGAAAAAATGATACATAATACCATTAAATATTATGGAGGTTCATTAATAGTATATAATTTCAATTTTGGATAACTATTCCCATTTCACATGATATTTCGTACATGTATACAAGTGAACCAATCATGAAAACCAAGGAAGCGAACACTTCTGAACAACGAAATTGAATCACATAACTCATCAAAAAGACCATAAATGAACTTAATAAAATTATAAAAAAAATATATTTAATATGTTCTTAATTAAATTATTAATGAATCTAACTCCACTATCTTGGATTCTAAGTACAAGTGTAGAACATTTCAGACATAAGTTAAGGGATTCTCCCCAAACCTCCTTTTTTCATTAGGGTTACACTTTCTCTTTCTTTACACCATCTTAATTATTATTTCGTTTTATATACTTATTATACATTCTTTTTATGTGTTTAAAAATCATATATCCATATTGGTTTATCTTTCTTTGATGGATAAATACATGTTTTATAAGTTTCCATTTTTAATTCCTCGTGATAAGAAAGACCGATTAAAGGGTACTTCTTAATTTATTACCCATTTTAAATTACACTCCATAATATTTTATAATGAGAAAATATTTTTCTAAAATTAAAATTTTTGTCTTGAAAAAATATTTTAGTTCTTTTATGGTTTTATGAAAACAATTAATCCTTGTCTTCTTTAAAGACTCCTTTATTTCTTCTCTTAAACCGCATTGAAGTGGCTCATTTACAAAGACTCTTTTTACATGTTTTCACTTCAGTTAGACATCATTTATGCCTTAAATAAAATTTATTTTCCCTTTAATTTTTATTTCATGGGATATACATGATTAAAATATAATTTTATTAAAATATGTTTTCCAAAATAACTCTTCTTTCCAATATAAAAGGGCTATTTCTCTCAAGAATTTATTAATGGTTTTATAAGAGAATTTTCATCTAATTAAAAACCCTTTTTAAAAATTTTGTTCTTGTTATAGGTTGATCTATTATGATACCATATATAATATTTTATTAAAGGGTTTATGATTAGTTTGACCATGGATTCATTATTCATAGTTTATGGTTGAGTTATTCACATTTCATATGCCAGTTTTTCAATACAAATGTTTATGTTATGTTTCATCCATTTAACAAGAGGAATGAATTATGATTATTAAGTGATGATAGGGGACCACTATAGCCCCTTGATGCATTGGTAGATCTCATGAGTCAAACTTTTTTGGGTTTTGGCTGATGTCTTACCTGTTTATGGTGGCTTGGCCGAAGCCTTAACATTATGTTTATGATGTCATACATTATTCATTCCATTATTATGATATTAGTAATTAATAGCTCATGTGATTATTATAATAATAGAATATCTATTGTTATGTTTATTTCTCATGTGATTATTTATGGAATTATTTAACCAACTTTTATTCCACCCATACTATGCTCAATATTATTTTTTAATGGAATGTGTTTTTTAGTTATTCACCATGTTTTATTTTTCCCCATTATGAGAATATGTATATTATGAATGACTTTTAGGGATAATATAAGAGTTTATGGGTGTTTCCAATATATTTTATATATATTTTTTCCTTTCAAAGTTATCATGTAACTATTATTTTTGTATATGGTTTTACAAATCTTCTAAACTATTCAGTCCTTTGGGATGCAATCACTTGTTCATGGTACCATTTTAATAAATTAAGGCATCAAATTCAGGATACTGGGGCTAGGGTCTTTATAGTTGGTATTAGAGAATGTTTAGTATAAACCTTGGAAACTAGTTTTAGAAAACATTTATTTGGAAACATAACCCTAAGATAGACTTTAAGGATACAAATATAATAACATCCAAGAGTTTTGGTAAGGTTTAGATTATGTGGGTTTAACTAGAAATACATCCATGTCTATATATTAAAAGTGAATGTGGTTTTGCCACAAATGTACCTAGGGGTAACAAATTAGAAAGGTTTTGTTGGGCATAACTTGTCGTAAGATGGTACATGACAATGAACCTTACGGTGTTCCTAGTTATGCACTCATAAGGGATATGCTTTGTAAAATTCACATTTTATTTACAAACTATTATGAAGGATTTAAAATTAAATATGTCCCCAAAGAAACCATGTTTATGATTATGAGATTAGAAATACATAATTTTTTCAATTTATGTTAAGTTTTACTCATTTGAAATTATATATTATGATTAATAATCTAATTTTGTGTATGAGTTTTTTTAAAATAGTGCATATTAAAAGGATTGAAAACTATATTAATGAACATATTCCATTTATGGATTTCCCTCCAATGGAAGATAATGATGTTGGAGTTGGAGATGCAACTAGATATGAGAAACTTATAACTATACGGGGACAGCTAAATTAGGTTATGAATAATAACCTTACTCCCATGGAGAATCCTAATCCTCGATGTGGTTTAACAATGTCAGAACTATTTATTCTAGAAAAACCTCCATCATTTAATGGGACGAAAAACCCATTTTTTGATGATTACTGGATAATTTCCCTAGAGAAGATATTTCTCACTTTGGGAAGTAATGAAAGGGAGAAGTTTGTCAAGGTATTTTATCATTTATTGGGAGATTCAGATCAATAGTAGCAATTAATTCAAAACAAAAATGAGGAGAATGAAATTTAAAATATGGAATGGAAGGATTTTAAGGAAATTTTCATAGAAAAATATTTCCATCATGAATAGTGAGATGATTTGGAGAGGTAATTATTAAATATGAGGAAAATAGAGGATCATAACTTTTCCAAGAATATAGCCAAATTTACAAGGTTATCAAGGAATTCTATGGATTAAATACATAATTCAATGAGAAATAATGATCGACTATTTGAAGGGTTAAAACCATTCCTATGAAGGGAATTGGTCTCCCAAACATTCTCATCATACAAAGATATAGTCTCATGTGCTATCAAGACATATAAATAATTATCTAGGTATTCTGAATTTAATGTAAATAAAGATAAGAAGAGGGATGTTGAAAACTCTGGAAAAGGTAATAAGGAAAAGGGAAGAAGGAAAGAGTTAACTTTCTATCCTGTAATAAATATGGAAAGAAAAATCATTGAACATGCCTATTGGGTATGGGATTTTATTACAAGTATAGAGAAAAAGTCCACCATGACCGTGATTACAAGGGAAAGAAAGACACTACCAATGTTCAATACTATAATTGTAAAGATATGGGTCATTATAAAAATATTTTTCCTAATAATTAAGGAAACATACCCTAGAAAAGGACAAGAGAATATGGCTATACTTATGCAGTCGCAATATCCAAGGTTGAAATTCCTAATGATATGGTGGTAGGTAATTTTATCATATCCTCAAATTTAAATAAATATTTATTTGATTTTGGATCATTAAATTCCTTTATATCTTCATAGTTTGATTTAAAAATTAGATATTTTCAATTCACTTTAACAAGGGAGTTGTTAGTAAATACTCATTGTGGACACCTTATTACAAAAAAGATGTGTCAAGAAATTCCTATTACAACACATAAAAATTCTATAATTTCTAATTATATTATCACAATGATGGATTATTTTGATATAATTCTTGGTATCAATTAGATTTCAAAGTATAAGACGAAAATTTATTTCAAAGATAAGGAAATTATGATTCGTGATGAAGTTATGAAATTTCTCATCTTCAGAGGGAAGACATTATCATCTGAGTCATATCTGGATCCACCTAAAATATAACTTCTAAATAAAATTATTATGGGAGAATGGAAAAAATCATTTATGGATGAGGAAAGAAATCTACAAAATGGGTATGTGCCTATTTCACAAGAATACATTGGTGTATTTCTATATGATTTACCTAAACATTGTCCAGAGTGGGAAGTTGAGTTTTCTATTTATTGTACCCCTGATGCAAGGCCTATATCAATGAATCCTTATAGAATGTCCATGATAGAGTTAATTAAGTGAAATAAAAAATTATAGGGATTGAGTGATAAAGGATTTATATTCCCAAGTGTTTTCCCTTGGAGAGATCAAGTTCTTTTTTTATGAAGAAAGATATTTCTATGAGGTTGTGCATTGACTATAGGGAGATCTATGCTGTTATGATAATGAACAAGTATCCAATTCCTCACATTGATGACCTTTTTGAACAACTTCACAGACTGTAATATTTTTCAAAGATTGATATTTTATATGGATATCATAAATTATGTATAGTGAAGGAATAAATTCCAAAGATAGTATTTAGAACTAGGTATGGACATTACGAGTTTATAGTAATTCCATTTGGACTGAATAATGCACCCTCTATTTTTATGGATGTAATGAACAGAGTGTTCAACAAATATCTTATAGATTTTGTTATGATATTTACTGATTATATCTTGATATATTCCAAAATCTATGAGGAAAATGAGAACCAATTATAGATTATTATGGAGACTCAAAGAAGAAAATAATTATATGGGAAGTTTAGAAAGTCTTAATATTGGATTCAAAAAGTTTCTTTTCTTGGAAATGTTTTCTATTAAAATAGAATCCTATTTTATCCGACAAAGAAAAAGGAAAATCAGAAATGGCCTACAAAAAGGAACATAACCGAGGTACGTAGTTTCATTGGTTTAGAAGGTCACTATCAGAGTTTTGTTCATAATTTTTCCTGATTATCTAACCCATTAACCAAGATTACTCGTTAAGGAGTAAAGTTTGTATGGAAAAAATAATGTAAAGAATTTTTTGAAGAATTGAAGAGGAGATTAATTAATCCTCTCATATTGAATCTACCATTATGAAATGTTGGATTTGTGATTTATAGTGATTCATAAAATAAAGGGATTGGATTTTTTTTCTTATGTATAATTATATATTTATTTCTTATATATCGACACAATTAAAAAATCATAAACAAAACTATCCCACTCATGATCTTGAGTTAGTAGTCGTAATCTTTGATTTGAAGATATGGAGACACTAACTATATGAAGAAAGATGTGAGATATATAAAGATCATAAGAGCTTGTAATATATCTAACATAAATAACTCAACATGAGTAAAATGTGATGGCTCGAGCTACAAAAGGATTATGATTATTGAATGCAATAATACTTAGGGAATGAGAATAAGGAACATATACATTGAGAAGGAAGGATCGTGAAGTTTTAAACAATATGAGGATTGATGAGGATCCCAAGTACAAAGATCAATCAATGATGAATATGAAAATTATCAAGGAAGGTGAAACATCATTACTTTTTCAATTGGTTTCCCAACCATATTAATGGGAAAGGGATAAAAGTTCTCAGTATGATGATGTGAATTTTCAAAGGAAATTTAATATTGTAAATGATGATAAGTTGGAAGAATTCATGTATGAGGATGGAATTATGAAATTTCGGAAAAGGATTTGTGTTCCCAATATACCTAATCTAAAAAGAGAGTTATTGGATGATTACCATATGGAAAATTTCTCTATACACCCTGGTAGTACTTACATGTAAGGATATTTGAAGGAACATTTATAGTGGGATAATATGAAGTGGAAAATTGCTGATTATGTATCAAGATGTCTAGTTTTTCAATATTTGAAGTTTTAAAGGTAACATATTAGATGATTTATGCAGCCTATACCTATTTATACATGGAAATGGTATGAAATTATTTTTAATTTTGAAACTGGATTACCAAAAACTCCAAGAATAAATTATGAAATATGGGTAATTGTTGACCAACTTACCAAATATGCATATTTCCATGCTATAAGAGAGGATTTTCCACTGAATCTTCTTGTATGAATATATATTAATAATGTTGTAAGACTTCATGGTTCACCTATTTCAAATGTATCTAATTGTGATCCATTATTTAAATTAAAATTTCTATAAAAGTATTCAGAAATATTTGTATACAGAAATTTATTTGAGCACTTCACATCACCCTCAAACTAATAGGTAGTCTAAAAAGACCATTAAAACATTAGAAAACATGTTGAGATAATGACCACTTGAATTTCTATGTATGTGGGGTTATTATTTTTCCTTTGGTATAGTTTTACTATAATGATATTTTCCATTAAAGTATTCAAATGGTTCCATATGAATAATTGCGGGGAAAGAGATGTCGTACACAAACTTGAAGGGATAGAGTTGGTGAAAGTGATATGTAGTCTTCGAAATTGAGAAGGAAACAACATAAAAGGTAAATAATATTCAAACCCATATCAAAGAATCTCAAATCATAAAAAATAGCTATGCTGATTATCAGAGTAAGGATTTGTAATTTCAAGTTGGTGATCATGTTTTCATGAAATTTTATCTACGGAATGGTGTTATAAGAATTGGAAACAAAGGGAAACTAAGAACTAGGTAATTTTTACCTTTCAAAATCCTAGAGATAATTTGAGCCATGGATTATAATTTAAAGATGACATATATCCTTTCTAATGTACACAATGGGCTCTACATCTCTTTGTTAAGGAAGTAAATGCAAGACCCAACACATGTCCTCACTTCTGATGGAATAGAATCAGAACCTGACTTATCTTACTGTGAAGAGCCTATCTAGATTTTTGACACTAGAGAATAGGTGTTGACGAACCGAATGACTCAGCTGGTAAAGGTACTTTGGAAAAATAAAAAAAATGAAGAGATGACATGGGAACCAGAGGCATTTATGATGAAGAAATACCCAAAACTTTTTATGATGTAACATTCTAGAAATTTTGAGGATGAAATTTTTTAGAGGAGAGAATGTAACACCCCAATATTTTATGGTATAAATCTTTTAAAATGTAATATCTTCAATAGTTTATGATTCAGAACAGGCTGAGTTTAAAATAGTAATATACTATTAAATATTACTTTTGGAATAGTAATGTGATCATTAGGAAAAGTAAGATGACCAGTAGAATAGTAAATTCACCTATGAAATTATACATAAAATTTTGGTATCTTATGAATGAGAATATACTATATTTATATTATAGAACAAGTAAATATTTTTTTTAAAATGATACATTATGTATTTTTATTTTTGGGAAAAATCAATGTTAATTCACAATTTTATAATTAAAAAAAATATTTAAAGAAAATTTATTTTCATGAAATATATTCATAATTAAATATTTTGTTGTCTAATTATTATAAAATAATTTTATGAGATGTTAATTAGTTTTTGAATGTGTCATAAAAGCAGTTATAACCTAGAAATCAATATTTTTAGAGTAAATAATGATTTTATTGAAAATTTAAAATTTTCATAATTAGAAAATTATTTTTATAATATGGATTCCATTTTATAATTCTATACATAGAAATATTGTTAGGGATAATTTTTTGGATTTTTCTAAAATAGTTGAATTTTTAGTGAATAGTGAAATATTATAATTTACACTTTATATACATTATAAGATAAATATACTATTCCTTGATTCATTGATTTTTTAATAACCATAATCTTAAAATATCCTTAATTATTTTAATATATTTAGTGATAATTATCAAATTATTCAGAGTCTTTAGCCAAAATAATAGACAAATGAATAAAATATTCAAAAACACCCATCTCCTCCACTATAAATAGCACCCCCACCACTCCTTCTGATCACACCTCAAAATCCTTTACTATTTTCTAATTTCTTTCCAATACATCCACCAAAACTCTCCCCTAATTTCTAGTCTTAATAGTATCACTCAAAAGGAAATTTGAATATTTCTTAATGAGGTTCTCAAGGAGAAGAAATCAAGATGGAAAATCCCCTTTCGTTATTTTAATTTTCTTTCAATTTTTTTCTTTTTCTATCCTTTACTTACCTCCTATATCCAAACATGCATGAAAAATACAGTATCTTATATAAACTATAATTATATTATGATTATGGGATACCATACATTGATTATTTTCACTTCAGCTGTTTTTAAATGAAAATGTCGTTTGTGAGGTGTCGATTTACCACCTTCGTTGATGATGATTATATCATTTTCTAATATCGCCTTCTAGGATGGTACTAAAAAAATTTATGGTTAAAAAATAATAATATGTATATGAAAAATTATTTATTTTTATATAAGTATTATATATACGTAACATTAATTAATAAAACAAAACTTGCGTGAGATTATCAGAAAAATTCCAAAATAATCCAAAGGATTACCATTAATATTTTATCTATTAAATAATCCTCATATATGGAATCAAAATTATATATAAGAAAATAAAATATTCTCTAGGTTCATTAATAATAAATAATTTCATTTCTAGATAACTATTCCCATTTCACATGATCTTTCATACAAGTATGCTAGTGAACCAATCGTGAAAACCAAGGAAATGAACACTTCTAAACGACAAAATCGAATCTTATAAATCATAAAAAACACCATAAATAAATTTAATAAATTGATAATAAATAAAATATATGTTTAATAGGTTCTTAATTAAATTATTAAAAAGTATAACTTCATTATCTAGGATGTTAAATATAAGTAAAAAATACTTTCAGACATACGGTAAGGGATTCTCCCCGAAGCCCTAGTTTTGATTCGGGTAATGATTCATCTCTAAAAAAATGTAATTATACTTAATTTTTATATACTAATTTCAAATTCAATGTATATGATCTAAAATATTGTATCTAGATTATTATATCTTTCTTGGATGGGGAAATATATGTTTCCTAAGTTTCCCTTTTCAATTCTTCCCGATAAGCAATCCTAATTAAAGGGAATTTCCCAATTTCTTTGTCATGACCCAACCCTACCCGGGCTCGAGCCGCAACTACCCCAAGCCCGCCTACATAGGCCAGGGGCTGGCGACCAGCGCCAAAGGCACAACAACTCGGGGAGGCCTTTTCCTAAGCACCTGTTCACACACACACACGCAACACACTCAATGCAAAAGTGCAGAGTAAAAAAGAAAAGTAAAAGGGAAACTGTTATAAATAAACCACAAGAGTGCATCAACCTATAAACAGTACTAGTAAAGTGATGAAAAGGAAAAAGGGAAAAAACACACGCCTAACCAGAAAAGGTGCCACAACCCAGCAACAGGTAAACAAAAAGAAGCAGCTGACGAGTCTCCCACCTGGAACCCGGCTACGACCACTGCACATGGTCCAAGATCCTGAACTCCTAAGCTCCTCTAAAGTCACGACCAACCTGTCCGCCATCTGCAAGGGCACACCAAGTGCGGGCAAAGCCCAAGCAGGGGTGAGTATAAAAATACTCAGTAGGATACCCCGAAGGCTCGAGGGAGCAACAAAGGAGGTACCGAAGGGTGAGCAGTAGATCGAACAAGGGAAAGTAAAGGAGTACAACAAGGAGTACAGTGAAGAGTACAGTAGAGAGTCCAGCTCAACCCAACAATAGGAAAGAAGGTATAATCGTCCAGACACAAGGAGCTGGAAACCGTGAGAAGATGAACTTCTTGTTGAGTCTTCGCTACCTATAGCAGGAGAGTAGACTCGTCCAACCACGAGAAGCTAGACACAGAAAGCACGTGGCATACCTCGTGCGTCTTTGCCTCTCCTGGAAGGAGAGTAACCAAACCCAAGAAGTGGGTACTGGAACAAGGTATATACAAAACCTTATGCTCAATCAAGAAGCCCAAACAACATTATAAGGGGATCTCCGTCCCGTAGCTCAGTCCAAGAAAAGTGATTCGCCAACTGTCCCAGAAATTATCACCACTGATGCACAGCATCCTGCACGTCTGCCCCGAACTACAAGTCAAGTGCTCAATCACCGCACCTCGACACTATTTGCTTTGAGTGGCACTGACTTGCCCGCACAATTTTATGTCACGTCACAAGGACATGTCTTGGTGGGGAAAGTGCCCCTCGTACTTGAAAGTTCTGGGGGAATGTCAAACCACACCACGTCACTACCCCGCAATCGAGAGGTCTCCTCAAAGACAAGGTCGTTCTATCACTGAACCGTACAACCAAGGGTCCCGCTCTGGCAATCACGACGGAAAGCCACAGACTAGCCTAGTAGAAAGGACTGAGTCCGGAATGCCAATAGTTGTCCCACTGCCCAGCCCTGCTGGAGGGTAATTCATAATAAGATACCGGGTGACCCACTGCCCAGCCCTGCGGGAGGGTAAACCATAATACTTCGTCAGGTGACCCACTGACCAGCCCTACTGGAGGGTAGACCTGGAATAAGATATCGGGTGACCCACTGCCCAGCCCCGCTAGAGGGTAAACCCTAACAAGTCGACAGGCGACCCACTGCCCAGCCCTGCTGGAGGGTAGACTTAGAATAAGATATCGGGTGACCCACTGCCCAGCCCCGCTGGAGGGTAGACCCTAACAAGTCGATAGGCGACCCACTGTCCAGCCCTGTTGGAGGGTAGACCTGGAATAAGTCGACGGGTGACCCACTGCCCAGCCCCGCTAGAGGGTAAACCCTAACAAGTCGACAGGTGACCCACTGGCCAGCCCTGCTGGAGGGTAGACCTAAATCAAGAGGACGAGCGACCCACTGGACAGCCCTGCTGGAGGGTAGACTCTAATGAGTCGTCTGGTGACCCACTGCCCAGTCTCTGCTAGAGGGTAAACCCTAGAAGTGTCGGGTGAGCAACCCACTGCCCAGTCTCTACTGAAGGGTAAAACCAGATCTGCTCTGGCCATCTCTACTTGATGGTACAACACTGGACAACCGAGCACTGAGTGGGTATCGTGCAACCACTCAACTCCCTAACAACTCACCCAATAGAGGTTCAACTCCTGTTCTATCCTTGGGTGTCACTAGCCCCGCCACCGACCGATCCATCGAGAATGAAACCAGGGGGAGATCACTAAACCCTACTGGTCCACAAACGAGTATAGAGCCAGGGGAAAACTCCACCCTGTTGGTCAAACAAAAGAGCACAGAGGGACCCTCGATGACGTGAGAGGTCAAAGTACACAAGGCAGAACATAACACGCACCTGGGTCCCACATGACCTGTGGCCCCAAGTCAACCCCAACCAAGCGCACAAACGTTTTTGGGTACAACCATCCACACGTACCTCCCAACGTCCTCGCAAGCTCCTAGAGTATGCCATGTCTCCAGCCCAAAGGCTAACATGCACACGACACCCAACGTCAACAAGAAGGCGTGACGTAACATCTCCAACATGCCACCTCAATGACTGAGGTATGGCCAACCACATCTCTATAACCCCCAACATCACCCTCCCAGGAGTGCACGCGATCACATGCCATGGGTCCTCTACAACGACGGTAGAAAATCCACCACCGGGGCACCTTTCATATTTCCAAATTTAATAAGATCGCGCAAGAGGTTCTACACAACCAAACAGATCGTACCATTGTAATCCTCACATAAAAACATGCAAGATAGACTACTTACTCGCCTCATACGGATATCTGATGGAAAGGTCTCCAACACCACATCACACCCGAATGACGTCCCGTGATCCCGAGCCTCGACACCAAAAACATTCGGGTGCATCGCACCATTGCGATCCCCTCGGGAAAACACGTCAAAATCACTACTCACATGAGTTCAACGGATATCCAGAGAAAAAGGTGCATTTTGGCGCACCACACACGAGCGGTGCTACGTGTGACCTACTTCCTGGTCCCGAAACACAACGAACGGATCGCACCGTTGCAATCCTTTCGAAAAAGCACACAAGGTGGACTATTCAGTTGTCCAAAATAGTCGCCCCATGATAGAGATGGAAAAACACTGTCGACGCCCAAACAGCCCTCATGGGCCCTACACCATCGTGCTGAATTAGAGCAGATGGATTCCACCATTGCAATCCCCTCAAAAAAACATCCAGAATCGACTATTCACACGTCCTGAATGGATGCCCACTGAAAAAGTTATGAAACGCTGGGTACAGCTCAAAAGACAGGTCGTGGGGCCCACGCCTCAACTTTGGCCTCAATGCCTGAAACCACCTGGGAAAGCTTGCCCCGACGCCAGGGTCCCAACGCCACTAACAACGCTCAATATGGACGTTGGACCCATCCGCGTCGTCCAAACAAGAACCCCCCGGGATGACGTCAATCCCCTCGACGTACGTGTCGCGCCACAGAGGCCCCCGCCTCGAGAATTATAATTTTCAGGACCATCTCAAAAAGACCGCCTCGCTGTTAGGTCTGCGCTTTCGTAGACAGCACTCAAAACGGAAGCCCGTAGCTCAAAATACAGGCATCAAAATATATATTACAAAAGGGGGGAAACACCCTTGGGCCGGACCAGCCCGGTCCGGCCTGTCCGCCCTGCTCAGGCTGGCCCGCTCTGGCCGGCCCACTCGAACCGCGGACCGTCGCACAGTGGCCCGCCCTCCCGTGAGACCCACGCTACGCACGGGTCACTCCACCGACCGGCCAACATTGGCCGGTCCGCTTCCACGCGGAGAGCCGCGTCATGCGGGTCTCGGTCTGCCCAGTGGGGTCGCTAGCCGTGACCCCGGTCGCGCTCCCCCTCACCGGCGCCCGCTGCCGGCGCCCTCGACCGGTCCTCCTGCGCCACCCCACACCGGTGAGGTAACGCCCAGCCATCCGGATGGCCAGCCGGCCTTCCGCCGCGGCTGCTGCCGCGTTGCCGTTCGCCATGGGGTCGCAGTCCGCCGGACCCCCCTTGCCGACCGCCGGAATCCGGCCTCGTGGCCGGAAAACTTCAGAGGACCACCAGAAACGATCCGGTGGTCGAAAATTCAACCCGGATAGCATTCCAGAAATCTCATAACAGGATCTACGCAACTATGGGCTTGGATCGAAGATTGGGCAGCAATTCGAGAAAGCAAAATTAGGATGAACATGGTGCGGGAAATAAAATGAAACAAAAACGACTCCTACCTCTTGGGTGATGCCCGGAGCTTCACGGGGAGTCCGCCGCCACACCTCTGCCTTGCCAGAGTTTCGTCACTGGAGGTGCCTCTCCGGAGTGCTTTGCCGGAGCCGGAGGAGAGGGGAGGGTTTGATGGAGAAGAAGAAGAAGAAGAGGGGAGGGGATGCGTTTAAGTGGAAAATACTTAAACGCCCGCCCGATAGCCCTGAACCCGAAATTTCGGTGGGGTCAGGATTAAGGCTCCTCTAGGATAAAAACCACGCTCAGAGCACAACAGCGGTCTTGGAGTTTTAATCTGAGGCCGTGATCAAAAGTTATTAAACTTAGCGTTTGAGGTTTCCAAATTACGAAAACACCCCTGGGGCCATTTTTCACAGATGGCCCGCGCCCGCAAAACATACACCCCTCCTAGGGTAAACAGAACGCTCTGAACTCAAATGTGCCCCCAGATTTCCAATCCGAGCCACCATTTAAGAGATACTCGAGTTTACCATTAAACAAATTAATTAATTAATTTAATTATCAATCTAATGTTCCGAAAACGGGCGAGGGGTCCAAACGTCCTGCGCCGACAAGTTTTATGTTGTTCCCAGGGTAAAAACCCCATTCCGGACCCATCTGTACACTCAGATATCTGATCCGAAACTCCATTTAGGAGTTATCCCATTTATTTGGCATTTCCAGTGTGAACTCACTGAAAATTTAAT
Source organism: Viscum album (assembly GCA_963277665.1). Lineage (NCBI taxonomy): Eukaryota > Viridiplantae > Streptophyta > Magnoliopsida > Santalales > Viscaceae > Viscum > Viscum album. Next base: position 600,361,876 of record OY728136.1, on the reverse strand, counting down.
TCCGACCACACCAGGGCTCAGAATCACACGCCGTCTGAAAGCGCTGCTCTGGAATAACATCAAGAAATATTCCAAAGTATTTCACAGAAAAAACTAGGATCTTACATCATTCCCCCCTTCAAGATTTTCATCCCCGAAAAGCAAAACTAGGGAACAAATCAGGGTACTAAGTCCACACCTGGCTCTCCCATACCCAGAAGAACTCTTGGACAGCTCTACGCCACCGCACACAGACCAAAGGATTGATCTGTTCACGTGAGGTCTGCCCTCGCGGATGTCGTGCAAAGGAGCATGCACACCTCTTCTCGGGTGAGTCGTGTGGGAGACATCATGCACCCAAACCAGCCTTTGGGGTTAAGGCAAGGTGGTAGGGAACCTCGCCATCCCTTTTCACAGTCTCACATGGCCCGAAGGCTCTTCGGGGAAGCTAACCTCCTCGACTGAACCCTTACATCGCACGCCGTAACTGGAATCACCGCCCGCACCTGGAATAAGGCCTGGTGATTCCCTCCTTCAGAACATCCATATGGTGAAACACCCAAGGATATCTGGTCACACAAGGTTCACAGTCGATCTCCCACGACCAAGACTCTCTTACACGCTCGAAAGGTGAAGGAGTCGCCACTATCGACTAAAGAGGAAGGTTACACACATTCTATTATACCAACACAGGGTTACACCCAACGCCCTGCTTCACCCTGGTAACAACCCAAGCAAGGAGCAGGGAGAAAAGAATTTCACAAGCAGTCTAACAATTCTACTACAAAAAGTAGAAGAGCTGTAGAGTGTACCTCTTATCACATCATGCTCTGTAGGATCGTAGACATCCAAAGCTCGCGGCTGTCCTCAGTCCCAACTGTCAGCTCCCGGAGCCTGGCATGGACCACCTAGTGGTGATGGGAAGACCTCATAAGGTCGTACTACACTACCAGTTTCTCCCGCTCCTCTTCTAGAACCACCTCTCTGGGTGCTACTCTAATCACGGCGCTGCCTCTGCCGTAGTGGTGCGCCTGCTGCCTGCCCGAAGCTCTCAGCAACTCGGGTCGGGTAGTCTCATGCCAAGTGATCTCACCCATCAAAAGCATAACACTGACACTCTCTGGGCTTTACTGGTGCCCTCCGACATCACTATGTTTTACGACCACTCCCCTAAGTCCGGTTATCAGAAATCCACCCACGTCGAGGTTCTAATTGCCAACGCCCGCTAGCTGCGGCAGACGTCTCAGATCTGACGTGCCTGCTACCACCACCAACTCTAGAACGTGATAGGAAGCCCTCTGTCACCAGCGCCTTCTCTAGCACCCCGACATATGTGTAAATTCCAAAGGGTACTATGACATCACAAACCTCTCGGTGGAGACTCTTCTCAAACTTCCGTGCTCAGATGTTGTCGTCATGGACCAAGTCCGGGTAAAAGCATGCACGATCTGCGAAACTTGCCGTATACCCAGCCACCATCATCCCTCCCTACTGAAACCGCAGGAGCTCCAGAATCCGAATGGAGCATAAGAAGGAGGGGAAAAACTCCTCATGAAACAACAACTGAAAGTCACCCCACGAAAGCGATGACTCATCAAGAAACTGAGTCCCCAGACTCTACCCACGCCATGCTGATCCACAAAAAAGGCTGGCTGTGAAAGCCACTCTCTGATCTGTCGGCATCTGCACAAGCCTGAAAAGGATAACCACTGTCTCTAGACAAACCTCTGCTGCCTGAGGATCTGGATCACCACTGAACCTCAGTGGTCTCTGCCGCTGGAACTCACGGAGTGCGCTCAACCTGCGCTCAAGCTCAGCCTGCTCTGCTGAAACTGTCTCCTGCTCAATAGGTGGGGGTACTGCTACTGGCCCACCCGGAGAAAGGGGATCACATGATGGGCCCTGGATTGTGGCCTCGTAGCTCACAGGGTCTTCATCACGAACCAAAGCTGGTATCTAGGCTGGCTGTCTTCACGGAGACATCCTGAATGTTATCAAGGAGTGCCGCGGTCAGATGAGAATATATGTATATACCAATATCAACGATGGGGAGCTTAATCAAGAAGGACAGTCAAATACTCAATCCTATGTGATGCACAAACAAATTTTCCCTGAAATAAGTGTCTCAGCATGCCGAGTCGACAAGCGGGTTATCAGGGTCCTGGTGAACGGATACGCCAGCCGCTGCACCATCACTGGACTCCCTAGCCTGCGAGCCACTCTCAAGACACGTTAACACTATTACCCTAAATCCCAACCAATTCCTTTTATTTTAGGGATGTCTGAACAACGTACCAAGGAACAAACCACCTCTGATACCACTTTGTCACAACCCGACCCTACCCGGGCTCGAGCCACAACTACCCCAAGCCCGCCTCCATAGGCCAGGGGCTGGCGACTAGCACCGAAGGCACAACAACTCGAGGAGGCCTTTGCCTAAGCACCTGTTCACACACACACATAGCACACTCAATTCAAAAGTGCAGTCAAATAGAAAAGTAAAAGAGAAACTACTATAAATAAACCACAAGAGTGCATCAACCTCTAAATAGTACAAGTAAAGTGATGAAAAGGGAAAAGGGGAAAAACACGTGCCCAACCAGAAAAGGTGCCACAATCCGGTAACAAGTAAACAAAAAGAAGCAGCTGAGGGGTCTCCCACCTAGAACCTGGCAACGACCACCGCACGTGGTCCAAGCTCCCCAACTCCTAAGCTCCTCTGAAGTCACGACCAACCTGTCCGCCGTCTACAAGGCCACACCATGTGCGGGAAAAGCCCAAGCAGGGGTGAGTATAAAAATACTCAGTAGGATACCCTGAAGGATCGAGGGAGTAATAAAGGAGGTACATAAGGGTGAGTAGTAGATCGAACAGGGGAAAGTAAAGGAGTACAAAAATGAGTGCAGTGAAGAGTACAGTAGAGATTCCAGCTCAACCGAACAAGAGGAAAGAAGGTAGACTCGTCCAGATAGAAGAAGCTGGAAACGGTGAGAAGATGAACTTCATGTCGTGTCTTCGCTACCTATAGCGGGAGAGTAGACTCATCCAACCACGAGAAGATAGAAATGGAAAGCACGTGGCATACCCCGCGCGACTTCGCCTCTCCTGGAAGGTGAGTAAGCAAACCCAAGAAGTGGGTACTGGAACAAGGTATATACATAACCTTATACTCAATCAAGACTCCCGAACAAAGTCGTAAGGGGATCTTCATCCCATAGCTCAGCCCAAGAAAAGTGAGTCGCCAACAGTCCTAGAAATAATCACCACTGATACCCAGCATTCCGCACGTCTCCCCCGAACAACAATTCAATGGATCAATAACCACACCTCGACACTATCCGCTTTGGGCGGCACTGACTTGCCCGCACGGTTTTAGGTCGCATCATAAGGACGCGACTCGGTGGGGAAAGTACCCCTCGTACTTAAGTTCTGGGAGAACGTCAAACCACACCACATCACTGCCCCGCAGTCGAGAGGTCTCCTCAAAGACAAGGTCGTTCCATCACTGACCCGTACAACCAAGGGTCCCGCTCCGACAATCACAGAGGAAAGCCACAGACTAGCCTAGTAGAAAGGACTGAGTCCGGAATGCCAACAGGTGTCCCACTGCCTAGCCCTGCTAGAGGGTAAACCATAATACATCATCAGGTTACCCACTTCCCAGCCCTGCTGGAGGGTAGACCCGAAATAAGATATCGAGTGACCCACTACCCAGCCCCGCTGGAGGGTAAACCCTACTAAGTCAACAGGCGACCCACTGCCCAGCCCTGCTGGAGGGTAGACCTGGAATAAGATATCGGGTGACCCACTGCCCAGCCCCGGTGGAGGGTAGACCCTAACAAGTCGACAGGCGACCCACTGCCCAGCCTTGCTGGAGGGTAGACCTGGAATAAGCCGACGGGTGACCCACTGCCCTGCCCCGCTGGAGGGTAAACCCTAACAAGTCGACATGCGACCCACTGCCCAGCCCTGCTGGAGGGTAGACCTAAATCAAGATGACGAGCGACCCACTATCCAGCCCTACTGGATGGTAGACTCTAATGAGTCATCGGGTGACCCACTACCCAGTCTCTGCTGGAGGGTAAACCCTAGAAGTGTTGGGTGAGTAACCCACTGCCCAGTCTCTACTGGAGGGTAAACCCAGATCTGCTCTGGCCATCTCTACTGGATGGTTCAACACTGGCCAATCGAGCACTGAGTGGGTATCGCACAACCACTCAACTCCCGAACAACTCATCTAATAGAGGTTCAGCGCCTGTTCCATCACTGGGTGTCACTAGCCCCGCCACCGGCCGATCCATCGAGAACAAAACCTGGGGGAGATCACTCAACCCTACTGGTCTACAAACGAGCACAGATCCAGGGGAAAACTCCACCCTGTTGGTCAAACAAACGAGCATAGAGGGACCCTCGATGTCGCGAGAAGTCAAAGTACGCAAGGCAGAACACGAAACGCACCTGGGGCCCACACGACATGTGGCCCCAATTTAACCCCAACCAACCGCACAGACGTTCTTTGGTATAACCATCCATACGTACCTCCCAGCGTCCTTGCATGCTCCTAGAGTATGCCATGTCTCCAGCCCAAAGGCTAACATGCACACGGCACCCGACATCAACGTGAAGGTGTGACGTAACATCTCCAACTTTCCGCCTCAACGACTGAGGTATGGCCAACCACATCTCTTTAACCACCAACATCACTCTCCCAGGAGTGCACACGATCACATTCCATGGGTCCGCTACAACCACGGTAGAAGAACCTCCACCAGGGAACCTTTCATATTTCCACATTTAATAAGATCACGCAAGAGGATTCACACAACCAAACAGATCATACCATTGTAATCCTCGTGGAAAAACAGGTGAGATAGACTACTTACTCGCCTCATATGGATATCCGACAGAAAGGTCGCCAACACCGCCTCATGCCTGAATGGCGTCCCGTGATCCCGAGCCTTGGCCCAGAAAACAGTCAGGCGCATCACACCATTGCGATCCTCTCGAGAAAACACATCAAAAGCACTACTCACATGAGTGCAACGGATATTCGGAGAAAAAGGTGCATTTTGGCACACCGCACATGAGCAGTGCTACGTGGGACCCGCTTCCCGGTCCCAAAACACAATGAACGGATCACACCATTGCGATCCTCTCAAAAAAACACAAAATATAGACTATTCACTTGTCCAAAATGGTCACTCGGTGATCGAGATGGAAAAACACCATTGACGCCAAAACGACCCTCGTGGGCCCCGCACCATCGTGCTGAATTAGAGTGGGAGGATTGCACCATTGCAATCCCCTTGAAAAAATATTCAAATCGACTATTTGCACGTCCCAAACGGACACCCACTGAAAAAGTTATGAAACGCTGCGTACAGCTCAAAAGACGGGTCGTGGGGCCCACGCCTCAACTTCGGCCTCAATGCCTAAATCCACCCTGGAAAGCTTCGCTCCAGTGCCAGGGTCCCAACGCCACTGACGGCGCTCAAAATGGACATCAGAAGCGTCCGCGCCGTCCAAACAAGAACCCCCGGGATGACATCAATCCCCTCGACGTACGTGTCACGCCACCGAGGCCCCCGTATCGAGAATTATAATTTCTCGGGACCATCTCAAAAAGACCGCCTCATGTTAGGTCAGCACTGCCATAGACGGCGCTCAAAACAGACCCCCGTAGCTCGAAATACAGGCGTCAAAATATAAAAAGAAAAATGGGGGGGAACCCCCTTGGGCCGGACCGGCCCGGTCCGGCCGGTCCGCCCCGCTCGGGCCGGCCCGCTGGGATCGCGGCCTAGCTGCCTGGGCCTGGCCTAGACGGACCCACGGACCGCCACACAGCGGCCCGCCCTCCCGCGAGACCCGCGCTGCACGCGGGTCGCTCCACCGACCGGCCGACATGGTCGGTCCGCTTCCACGTAGAGACTCGCGTCATGCGGGTCTCGGTCTGCCCAGCGGGGTCACGAGCCGCGACCCCGGTCACGCTCCCCCTCACTGGCACCCATGTCCGGCACCCTCGGCCGGTCCTCCTACACTTCCCCGCACCGGCGAGGTGCCACCCAGCCGGCTGGATGGCTGGCCGGCCTTCCGCCGCGGCTGCTGCCGCACCGCCGTCCGCCGGACCCCCCTTGTCGACCGCCAGAATCCGACCTCGTGGCTGGAAAACTTCAGAGGACCACCAGAAACGATCCGGTGGTCAAAAATTTGATCCGGATAGAATTCCAAAAAGGTCAGAATAGGATCTACACAACTATGGGTTTGGATCGAATATCAGGTAGAAATTCGACAAAGAAAAATTAGGACAAACATCGTGCGGGAAATAAAACGAAACAAAAACGACTCCTAACTCTTGGGTGATGCCCAGAGCTTCACGAGGAGTCCACCGCCGCACCGCTGCCTTACCAGAGTTGCCTCGCTAGAGGTGCCTCGCCGGAGTGCTTCGCCAGAGCCAGAGGTGAGGGGAGGGTTTGAGGAAGAAGAAGAAGAAGAGGGGAGGGGATGCGTTTAAGTAGAAAATACTTAAACGCCCGCCCGATAGCCCCGAACCCGAAATTTTAGCGGGGTTGGGATTAAGGATCCTCTAGGATAAAAACCATGCTCCGAGCACAACGACAATCTCGGAATTTTAATCTGAGGCCCCGATCAAAAGTTATTAATCTTAGCGCCTGAGGCCGCCAAATTATGAAAACGCCCCTGGGCTATTTTTCACAGACGGCTCGCGCCCGCGAAACTTACACCCCTCCTAGGGTAAACGACATGCTCTGAACTCAACGGTGCCCTAAATTTTCCAATCTAAGCCACCGTTTAAGAGATAATCAAGTTTAACCCTTAAACAAAATAATTAATTAATTTAATTATCCGTCTAACGTTCTGAAAGTGGGAGAGGGGTCCAAACGTCCTGCACTGACAAGTTTTATGTCGTTCCTAGGGTAAAAACCCCATTACGGACCCATCTGTACACTCAGATCTCTGATTCGGAACTCCATTTAGGAGTTATCCTGTTTATTTGGCGTTTCTAGTGTGAACGCACTGAAAATTTAATTCCGGCCATATCGGGGCTCAAAATCACACACCGTCTGAAGGTGCTGCTCTGGAATAACATCAAGAAATATTCCAAAGTCCTTTACAGCAAAAACCGGGATCTTACATTCTTACCCATTTTCAAGTACACTCCATAGTATATTATAAGGAAACTAAATATTTTTATAAAATAAATCAATTTTTATTAATAAAATATTTTATTTATCTTCTGGTTTTATGAGAATAATTAATCCTTGTCCTCTTTAAATACTCTTTTATGTTTTCTATTAATCCGCACTAAAGTGGATAATTTCTAAAGACACTTTTTAAATGTTTTCACTTTATTTGGACATAATTTATGCCTTAAATTTAATTTATTTTTTACTTTTATTTTATTTTATGGTATAAACATGATTAAAATCCAATTTTATAAAAAATTATTTTTCCAAAAGAACCCTTCTTTCCAAAGTAAAAAGGGTATTTCTATAAATAATTTCATAATGTTTTTATTAGAGTATTTTCATATTATTAAACACCCTTTGTTGAATTTTATGCTTGATATAGGTTGATATATTTTGATACCATATACCATATTTTATTAAATGGTTTATGATCAGTTTTTTTTGTGGATGTGTTATTCATGGTTTATGGTTGAAGTATTCACATTTTGTATGTTAGTTTTTCAATATAAATGTTTGTGTTATGTTTCACCCATTTAATATGAGTAATTAATTGGACTTAGTAAGTAATGGGAGGGACTCTTTATATACTATATATTTATTGGTAGGTCTCCTTATAAAAACTAATTTAGGTATTGTCTTACGTATTACCCATTTATGGTGTCTTGGTTGAAGCCTTGATGATATGTTTATAATGTCCGACATTATGAATTCTCTCATTATGATATTACTAATTGATATCCCATGTGATTATACGACTAGTATAATGTCCAATTCATTGTTTATTTGTTATGTGATTATATATGGAATTATTTATTGATCTTTTATTCATTCCATATTATGATTAATAACATGTTTTAATGGAATGTGTTTTTAGTTATTCACCATTCTTTATTATTTATTTTTATTTATGATAGATTCTTCTATATTTATTACCCTTACTGATCATCTGAACTCACCCCTTTATAATGTTATATTATTCCCAAGGATGAAAAGATTTATATTATGAATTACATGGAAGGATAATTTAGGAGTTTATGGTTATTTCCAATGGAGTTTATATATTTTTCCCTTTCAATGTTGTAATGTAACTATTATGTTTATATCTAGTGTTACAAATATAATAAACTATTTGGTCCTTTGGGATGAGATCTATTGTTCATAGTAATAATGTAATAAAGTAAGTCATTAACTCTGGTCTACTGGGGTCTGGGAATTTACACTATATGTGGGATAACACTAGGAAAAAGTATTACCAGAATTAGGCAGCAATGCAGAGAACAACAGTTTCGGTATAAAGCGATACCATGGGAAGTCAAAAAATAAATGAAAAAAACTACACTTATTAGGAGGTGGCCAGTATTTTTTTTAATATGGGATGTTTGATATGTTAATTTCTCAAGAGGATTTCTTCACGTAGTGATGTTAATACCATATAATGACTATGAAAAAGAAATTAAATGAAAAAGGAATGTGTAAATTATAAGTTTCATTATAGGATGTTTTGGGTTTATTGATTAATACAAAAAAATTCATTCACATCATGTTGTATTATGAGGCATTTATACTATAAAACTGAGGAATTTTGGATAATTATTTTTATATAGGGTGTATGATCATAATGTTAATCTAGTATGTGTGTTTGATTCATCATGGAAGAACATATAGTTTTTTAATTGGACTCTGAATAAGTTCAATTATATTTAGGGAAGAATGAAGTCACACCAAAACACGAGTTTGATAAAAACACACAAAAGGAATTGAAAAATGATGAGCCATGGGTTATGGTTATCATTCCACACACTAGAGAGGAAGTTTGGAGCAATAAGACCACTATATTTGTGTTCAAGACCAAGTCCTTCTGTATTGTGGTCTATTTGATTAAATATTAAAGATGAAGAAATACCAAAACATTTCATAGATATCACACATAGTTATATTTAGATATATTTAATGACTAAAAATAGGAAGTAATTTGTTTTACTAAGATAGTCCATGTTTCACTATTAGTTTTTTAAAAATATTATATAAAGGATGAAACATTTATAGTTTATCTCATACCACCTTATAGTGCACCATGATTGGTGTTTTAATATAAATAGAAAACTCGATCAATATTTTGGTGGAGTTTTAAATTCATTCATTTTTTTTATTTTACCTTCTTCCTTTCTAGTAATGTTTTCTCTCCATTTAAGGTGATAACATTATTTAATAATTTTAACCATGGATCCAAGTAACTTACTTTTAACCTAATTTGTGTTTCACCTTTGGATCATTTTTTTTTCAGTACACCAATACTTAAGATAAATCCTTCACATATGATAGAGATTCTATCTATCAAATTTGTATAGTTTTTAAGGGTCTAATGATTAAATATAGAAGTATATATATGTTAATGGATTGGTAATTTCATTCAAGGACATTCATGTGTTTAGTAATTAAGTCTGTCACATAACAAAATAACATCCCATTGAATGAATTTGACCTAGAGGGGTTTAGATGAAATAAATCCAGATAAATTTTGAAATTCTGTTATGATAAGTAGGCCACTATAAGATCTAAACATAGTGCATTTATATTAATGGAATTCCCATTAAAGTTATTTTTTTATATTTGTTATATTTAATCAAATTGAACATAATAATTTTATAATTTTATAACAAATTTTTAACAACCTATCTATCTAATTCATGGGTGATAGAAGTAATATTTCATAAATATAATTCTTTAAAATTGATCATGAATCCCTTTTTTAATTAGTATTTTCCACATTAATCAGAAATCTTAATACTACTTGATCCAAAATATAAAGAATAATTATGTTAAAATTTTAATTTAATCTCTCTCAAGCATCACACCACCTCTCTATGGGATGAACTCAATCTTCTGCTATTATAGTTAGTAAGGGATTATGTCTTTGATAAATTTCAAAACTTTTGGTCATCCATGAGGAAGTAACGATTCCCCAAGTATAACCACTGAAAAGTTTAAAAGGTAATGTATCACAATAATTGGGAGTTACCCTAGGTTATATTCCTAAGTATTATAGTTTCAAATAATAATGATGAATGATTATGATGAGTATTTAAAAGATTTATATAGTGTTTCTTGAAGTATGAAACAAAGTAACTTAGAAACATGTAGTAAAAAACAAATAGTGTTGAGAATTTGATATGCATTGGACTATTAAATGAAAATTTTATGAAAAAAATTTAGATTTATTTGGTGATTTAGGGTTAGTTTTTATAATTAATACTTTTAATGGATAAATTATACAACTCTTCTTTAAAATACTAAATTGGTCTTCAAAGATATCTCTCAAGTCACTCATATTATTCATAGTTCAATCATATGTATTCTTAATATTTCTTATGATAACCACTATAAGAGGATTGTTTTATTTATGAAACATGATTTTTTGTCCCTAGGAAACTTGGGACACTCTCATTCATCAGATAAATAAGACCATAATTCATGTAACCATGTTGTATTTCGACCCTTTCCCTTCACCTAGTCCTCAAATAGGAGACGAGCTACTCATATTCAAGAAAATACAATAAAAGTAAACCATGTAAACAAATGATTCTATAATAGAGATTGTTGAGGTAACATCCTCTAATATCCTATTGTCCTCATCCTAGATTTTATTCCTTCAAATTGATTAACTTATGAGCTTCTTCTAAAATTGTAAGCTCCTATATGATAAACACCCCTCTTTTTTCAGGAGATCGTCTCATTTTAATTTTTTTTCTCTCTATGATCATTCCACATGGAAAAAGTGTTTTGATATATTTCAACAAGGCTGAGAAAATTAATTACCTTTAGTTACATTCCATTAGAACACCCATTTGGATCTCTTTATATCACCATTATATTGGCTACCATCTATCCAACTTTTACTTACATTACTTGAATTAGTTAGAAAAAATTGTATAGGGATTGATTTGGTCCCTACAAACTGTGCATATTCTCTATGTGAAATGTCTAATGATCACTATATCCCAATGATAAATAAACATTCCTTAGTTATGAATTAAAATTTAGAGTAATGTTTAATTAAATTTTTGATCTTCATGAAAACTTTTAAAATCATTGAAGTATTCATAAATAAAACTGCATCATTTTATCAAATTCGAGCCATGTGAATATGTTTGAATAAAAAAATCTCATATTTTCACTCTTTATTAAATTGGATCATCAATATAGTCTCAAGTAGGTTGAGTTTTAGTTATTTTGGAGTGTTTAATGATCTTTCATTTTTTCCTTTAATTATGTTAGTGGGAGGATTCATTTTGGGGTGTGATGTGGATCATGTCAAAGAAACCGTAGAATTGACATGTGTCATGATTTGTGTTGTCTTGTGAATGTAGTAAAATTTTATTAAATTTTCATATTTACACAAAATAAGAGGTCAAAACACTTATTATGTTCACTCTAGTTTGTAACATGAACTGGACCATGATTTTACAATGGGAAGCTTAGAGTTATTTTGTTGACTTATGAAAGAAATCATTAGTAGTGATGGCCTCTCATGTGCTTCTCTCACAAAAAAAATGTTGTTTTTTTATCCTAGAATGTTATTGTAATATATATTTATTTGTATATTTATTATTTTAATAAAAAAAATGATATCTCATTGGATCTTCAATGTACAATTAAGCTATTATGTAGGCCTACATTGGCCTTAATGGAGTTTTGGGATGACTATGACATTATAGTGGCACCCTAACACCATATCAAGTATTTTTTTTATACTATGTTGGTTTAGGGGATGTATCCTTGATATTCATAGCATTTCATACATTTTCCTCAACACAATATAAACCCCTTTATAATGAAATTAAATTAAATTATTTCATTCCTAATTTCTTTCATCTATATACAACTCTAATGAATCCAAATACATCCAGAAGTCACTAAATCACCGCTATATTAAGAATGTTTCAAATTAATAATAAATAAATTAAAAATCAATCATTATTGTCAAATCCTTATATTTTATTCAAATAAATATGAATATTTATCCAATATTTGTAAAATAAATTTAAAATAGTAATAAACATACCAAATAAAAATTAAAACAAAAACAATATAAAGAAAATTTTGTGTAATACATATTCCCCCACACTTGATTAATTTGTCATCCTTCAGTGATTTCTGTCAACATGTTTCACAAATATCCAAAATCATGTTAGGTTTGATTCTACAGTAGAATAATTTTTATTCAACATAATTTAGTTGGATCATTATCTTCACATGTATCCCCTTAAAATATCTATTTTCTTTAAGATTATCATATACATTTTGGTTTCTCCCTTTATTTTTATCACTTAAATAACAATCTTGTAAGTCAATTTCCACTTATTAGTCTATGTTTAATATTTTTATCAATATTTATTATTTAGTATTTTTATTCCATAGCCTATTTTATACATATATTGGTTTGAGTGTGAATATTCTATAACTAAACTATCCCTTATAGTAGGAATTACCTAAGGAAATTTGTGGCAAATAATGTATAAAAGTAGGATAAATGAAGTCATCTCCCATAATTCCATTTTAGTTGTCTTTATAAACTTTATTTTTCATGCACACACCCTAGGCCTAATCATTTTAGAAAATTCATGTGGGATCCCAATTTCTTAATTTACTTTAGCTTATGATAGTCCTTTAAGTTAGATCTCAAAGGTGTTATTACCTTATAAAAGAAAGTTAACCCAAATTCATGTTCATTTTACTATATATAAAAGTTAGGTGACGATACCTAAAATTATTTCCACCTAAAATTTACCAACCAAGTTTAAAAATTACATAATAATTGTTTTCTAAGTGATTTTTCTCCTAGAGAAATGATGGATATAATTCTATAGTGTTTTCTCTAAAAACATACACACCACACTTCTCCACACCTTGTTTTTACTTATAACCTAATATGAATAGATGTAGGAAATTAAAAATATAATATTTTAGTAACCTTAATTAAAATATATAGGGTTAAAAAAATAATCTCCTTCCATGATAATTCTTTTTATATGGTGTATATCTTTAATAGCTCCTAAAATTTCAATATTTTTCCCATCCAGAAAAAATTGAAGTAAAATGTTCAATTAGTGAAGTTATTATTATTTATACATCAAAAAAATAAATTTAAATATTCTTTTCTACCTTAAAATAGTGATTTATTTGTAGTCCTTTGACCAATTATTATCCCATTCAATATTTACTTTTCAAAGTTGTGGATTTCTCTACCGTACCTCCTCCAAAGAGAAATTCTATCCTAGGTCCATTTAAAGTTAATTGTTCATTTCAATTATTTTTAATGGTTCAAACAAGATGTTGATATATTTACATAAAAATAGGTTCATCCTTGAATTGAATAAAATGGTTATATGTCCTCACATGAATTCCTCTATTAGAATCAACCAATCCTGAAACAATATTGTTTCTGATGCATTCGTCAGGGCGCGCACATCCCTCTACTTGAGGAGGATGAGGAAAATCTGGATGTTTCCCCTCATTCCCACTTTCCAAAGGTAGGCTACAACCATTCCTTATTCAGGGATGTTTTCTCCATGATCGAAATGGGATGATGGGATGTCAGTTCTTCCTTCTGTGGATTTCTCCTTGGAACTCATCACCTAGTCTGGGTATCCGTTATATATTAAGACGTTGTTCATGAAACTCTTCCCAGTGCAATATCATCATGGACTCCTGTTAATTACACTGCTTCTGTAGGGACATTCCAAGGGGTCCAGTCAGGGAAAAAATCTTCGGTCGGGGGAGTAGTCACGTTGCACATCACTGGCGTGTTTGGACACTGGAACACTAGCGCGTCTGGGTTTCTTCCCATTAATATAGGTCTTATCAAGGGTACAGAAGCCTGAGGATTCCCACATCGAATGCGGGGAATTATATTCCATAGGAATGTATCTGAGGTTTTTCTTAGCTTACCATGTTTAACACAGGGTATGCCACAAGTTTAATATCTAGAGAAGACGTATATGACTGATCAGAACAGTGACTAGATTGGATCAGATGGGTTTGACCCCTGGAAGGAACACTTATGTTGGGGTTAACACATGGTTAGTTACCCGGTTACCACTAGGATTAGTGAAGAGGTGAATTGGCATGATCTCACCAAGATGTGGCGTCCCGAGTAAGAATCAGGATGGATGATGGATGGTTAAGTGAAGTGGATAGAGAATGAAATGGAGTCAACCTGAGGGTGACAGTGATGTTGGGATTGAGCCTCGAAGAGACCTCCAAAATATCCCCTTGGAAGGGAATCAAAGTCCATGTAGTTCAGGATGAGGTATAAGATCAGGGTGTACACAGAGGATAGTGACCCAATGGTATACTAGGGCTTACACGTGGTTAGCAACCCAAGTTGGTCTGGCACCATTGGGGCGGACCAGATATGTGAGTTCCAATGAAAGGGATGGAAATGGATTACCATCGATAGCAGAGTACAGCAGATTACTGCAGGATTGGATTGATAGTGGCTTACCTCTGGATGGGGGTGACAACAGCTTACCGCGGAATGAGATTGACAATAGCTTACCTCTAAATTGGGATCATAATAGATTACAGCTGCTTGGGGATAACAACGGCTTACAACTGAATAGGAAAGAATTTAGTGTCATGCGGGACAAAAGGGGGCATACAGTTTGACATCATGTAGGATGGGGGTGAACCGATGGGAAATGGTTGAGAACAATGGGTTTTGGTCTTGAAAATCAGTGAGGCTTCCTACATACCTTACCTTGGAAAGGATCAAAGTCCATTTAGATTGGGAGGAGTGGGAACCGACGTGAAGGGGGGGTGGAACCAATGGATGGTGGGCTTGAACCTCAGGGAGGCTGCATACATACCTTTCCTTGGAAAGGATCAAAGTCCACATAGTTCAGGATGAGTGGGAACTGATGTAAAGGGGGTTTGTAACCAATAGACGGTGGGCTGGAACCTTATAAAGGCTTCCCACACACCTTGCCTTAGCAAGGATCAAAGTCCATGTAGTTCAGGAGGAGTGGGAAACGACGTGAAGGGGGTTCGAAACCAATGGATGGTGGGATTGAACCTCAGTGAGGCTTCTTAAGGACCTTTCCTAGGCAAGGAACAACACCCACATAGCTTAGGATGAGTGGGAACTAATGTGAAGGGGGGTCGGAACCAATGGATGGTGGGCTTGAACCTCATGGAGGCTTCCTACATAAATTGACTTTGCAAGGATCAAAGTACACATAGTTCATAAGGAGTGGGAACTGATGTGAAGGGGGGTCGGAACCAATGGATGGTGGGATTGAACCTTAGGGAGGATTCTTACGTACCTTTCCATGGTATGGATTAATGTCCAATTAGTTCAGAAGGAGTGGACACTGACGTGAAGGGGGGTCAGAACCAATGGATGGTGTGATTGAACCTCGGGGAGGCATCCTACGTACCTTTCCTTGGCAAGGACCAAAGTCCATGTAGTTTAGAAGGTGGTGGGGCTTACAATATAGGTGGACTAGAGAGGATTCCATGGTTGATGCTTTCTCTAAGATCACGTGAGTCATGATTGGTGTGAGAAACAAGAGGCAACAAAGATCTGACAATAACATCGCGAAAAGTGCATCTGTGGGAAGTGGAATGGGGCTGACACATAGTAAGCAACCCAAAATGGAAACAAGGGATTATGTATGGTTATCATCCCTAAGAGATACAGATTGGGACTTACTCTAGGGTGGAGTCCTGTTGGCGACAAATCCCAAAGGGAGAGGGATTTGGCACCAAATAAAGGAGGGATCCAGTGCCCATCCACCCTCTCTGGTCTTTGGCTAGGAAGAAGATAGGTGGAGCATGGATTTAGCCTCCAGCAAGAAAGGCTAGGGGCTTACACCAAGGTGGTCGCCCTTTCCTAGTGGACAGATGCCGCTCTGATAAAGAGGATCTCAATCCATGTGAGGAATAACCTCACTCCTAAGGAGACCAGTGGGCATAGAGAATGTTTGAGACGGGGCACCCCATGTATAATTCCTGGGGTGAGGCCACAATTTAATGTCATGTGATGAGGATGATGGTTCTTGGCAGTTTAATGCCCTGCATCTCGGATGAGGAGGGTTTACTCCCCACCCCTAGGACTTACATAACTGATACCTTCCCGACCTTAAGGAAAGAAAGGCATTAGGAATGCTGTAGTGAGTGGGAGTTATGGAGTGATCCATTGAGGGGTCCACGTTAGCGTGGCCATGTGAAGAAGAAGTAGTCGTTAGTGTGCCTATGCGAAGAAGCATGAGGCGAAGCAACACAACAGTAATTACCAACCAAGGGATCTTGAAATTTCTTTGTGCAAACCTAGATGGTTGCATGAGAAAATGGGTAGTAGTGAAAAAGGGTTCATTGGTAGAAGCCTCATGATTCTCTGGTACTCTATGTAGTGGAGGGGCATCACAAAGGGGTATACTTAATGAGGTGAAGTGGTCTAGCCTAGGTATAGAGCATAGGTGAATATTGATGGTGATTTTCAAAGTGGAAAGGCATTCTCTAAGTAGTGTTGTGCAAAGCAAGGGTTACCTGTGAAGGGTAGCAATGTGAAGCAATATGCTTCGTGAAGCATAGTGACCCTGCCTTAGCTTGTGAGTCACATGTGTATGGAGGGTACTTTGCAAAGCATAATTTCTCTATGAAGACCCGAGTCCCCTTGGGGATACCCTTCCTTCATGGAGACCAGTGGGATCCACGAAGGGAATCCCTCTTTGAAGAGGGGATGAATTCAAACCAAGGGAGAGGCACTTAGTGATGCTAAAGTACCTTGAAGAGCTCATGGTTCACAGATCAGAACTTTCTTCATGATTTGGGAGCTAAGAAGTAGAAAGTTTAGAGGATACATCCTTTGGGCTCGAGGGGAGACCAATATTTATAGGCAAGAGGCGTTGTGAAGCAGAGCTCACTGGGCGAGAAGACACGTGGCATTTTTGTTGTAACCGTGAAGCCTCCTACCTCCTTGATCCACTGGGGGTTTTCAAATGTCAATTGAGTTCATGGAGCCTCCCACCTCCATGCTTCGCGGTGGGTTCATGAACATCAAATGGGTTCACAGAGCCTCCTGCCTCCTTTAACCATGGAGGCTTCACGAAGGGGGTAAATTTTCACTAGTCGTGGTGTTGCGGGGCTCCACGAACAAGCTTTGTAAGGTATCCCCTAAATCCTTCCATTTGTTCTTGTTCATCCCAAATTTTGGTGCCAAAAAATGGCCCCCCTTAGACTGGGAAACAAGGAGAAAGTGAGGGTCATAATCTAAGGGCTAATCACCAAAATATCTCAGTCAATCGTGAAGCTGACTCGCGAAGGAGGATTGCGAAGCAGAGATGTGACAGGTGGACTGAGCGCGTTGTGAAACTCACTATGGTTTAGACGCACCATGAAGAACCCAAGTTCATCGCCTATAAATAGGGGAGGCTAACCTCTCTTTTGTCTTTTCTCCTCTCCGTGTTTTGGACTTTAGCGCTCTTGATTTTCGAAGCTCCACATACTCTGTGATTGCACTCCGTGAATCGGACCTTCAACTTCACGGCACATAATGAGTATTTGACTTCACGACGGTGCACTCCACGGCTTGCGTCTGAAGGTTGAGGTAGGGCTTTGTGAATTTCCTTCGCAAAAGAACTCCATGAATGAGCTCCGCGAATGAGCTTCATGAACAAAAAAAAACGTCCAAATCTCGAAAACTAAATGGCTCACCATGACGTTTCTAGGGGGTCCTTGTGGTTGCTTCCTGGAGGGAGGATATAATGGATAGCTTAGGTATAAGGGAGTTTTTGCAAAGCCATTCTGACCATAATTCGCTGGTGGAGTTGCTGTCGGAAATCCAAAAGAACTATCCTCTATGCAAGAGGTTGCCTCTATATGGCTTCAGACCAAGGGATGATGTCTTCATTCCTGAAGCGAGTAGGGAAGAGACAACTTACTAGTTCAGAAGCATGTCGTGCCAGCGCCAGTGGTTCAGGGCGGTTGACGACCATGCCTGGGAGGACTTCACGCCTGTCAACGTTGACTGTCTATATAATCATATAAAAAATTTCGAAGGGAAAGAAATATAGCTAGAGACATCCCCCCCTCTGTACCACACCTTCTTGAAGGCATCCCTGAGGAAACTAGGAAATTGGTGGTTCGATGAGTGGGATCTATTACAAGGCGGAAAATTCACAAATGAATGGGCTTGAGCCTACTGGGTAGGTGCCTCGTGCAGGGAATTTGGGGAAGAGCTGAGAAGAGTGGTCCTGTATGAGGCGGCTTGGGACTCCTAATTCCACATCTATCAGACGAAGGTGCTGATGCTGGAGTTGCTGAGAAGATGGTCATTGAGGACCAATAACTACCATTTGCACCATGGAGAGGTTGACAATAGTTTATGGGATGTGCATCAGATCTCAGGGGTCCCAATACAGGGGGCAATGTATAATGAGTTCCTCCCTATTATGGGTGCGTGTGAGGATCTGCAGAAGATTACACTACTGGCGATGGTGTTGATGATCCTTGTACCGGTAGAGGACAAGAAGTCGGTGAGGGATGTCCACGTCAAACAGTGGTTCAAGTAGTTCTTGATCTTTCTAGAAAACAGACAGTTCCTTGTGAGGCCTTGGACTTGCCCGAAGGGGGCTCAACGAGGTAATGAGCACTCGTACTGGAGGATTTTAGAGGATAGATAGTGAAAGATGTTAGAGTTCAGAGTCAGTACTGAGTAGTAACCAGTAGTCAGGTTGGTTGCATTTATTGTAGCCCTCATCTATAGTTGGATCCTACCGGTGAGAGACATGAACATGGGCATGCGACCAAGAACGTTTATCATGGATTCCATGATGGAAATAGGAGAGCGGGACAACCCTGAGATCCCAATACTTTCCAATCTATACAAGATGTTGTGGCATATCAGTGAGGGGAAGAATCCACAATGAATATGTAGTCCATTCCACTTCCTGTATGGGTGGATAGCGGTGCACATCATGGGTTATATGAATATCTAAAACCTATCTCCCATCAAGGATCGAACTTCTACCCATCCATTTTGAATTCCATAGGGATATTTACAACCAAGATGACCATGCAATTAGTACTGAACCAGGTCTGGAAGGTAGAGGAATTTAACTTTCACCCATTCCCATTGCCAATGGGTATATTCACTGATGATGGATATGGAAAGGAGGAGCATCATTCCTACCTCCTGGCCTTTCGAGGTGGAGTCCTGGTGGCATGGGTGGACCGTGATCCCCTCTGTGAGCCATACACCCTGCACTGATTTTCAAGGTAATTTTAGTGCATGCAGTGATTAACCCCACTTTTCTACTTGGGGGTGCACTATGAGGACCATCCATGCATGATGAGGCAGATGTGGCTCATGTTCACATGGGAAGATGGGAAGATTCAGAACAAGATACCTCCACCCACAACCATCTTTGGACTAGTGAAAGATTATTCCACAAGTTGGGAGGCGGCCTACCCTGGGGAGATGTTACAACAGACAACTATTCAAGCCAGTGATGGTGTGCCTCCCCAACCTGGAGGATGGGGCCGAAAGGTGGAAAGGAAATCACTCGGTGGCTTGGCTTCCATGGTGGCAAGGCCCACATCGGTTGAGGGGGAGGTAGTAGTAGCGGATCCGGTGGTGGAAGCAGATCTGATGGTCCCATAATAGTAGAGGTATCTCGAGGGGAGGCCACCAAGAGGATTCCACAGAATATCCACCTAGGCTCTAGGGAAGCGGAAATGACATATAGAAATGCTGGTGAATGCTGTCTTCCCAGAGACTTGGGACATCTGGGAAGTCAACAAGAAATTCCTCGATCAGTACAAGATGTGGGAACACCTGAACCATCTTAGGATGGATTTTTTGGGAATCAGCCCTGTCAGAGCTATCATTGCAGTATCCCAGGCAGAGGTGAAGCAATACCTGTCCGAGTTGGAGGACTTCGTGCACTTTTGGGGTTCCCCACTTCCAATGACAGACTGGGTGAATTATTTGTTGGATAGTATGGCCCCTCCAGAGTTGTTAGCTATAGAATTGAGGGAGCACTTCCCACTGTCGGAAGAGTCAAACGAGTCCTCCTGGGGAGAGGAGGCTAGTAGAGGGAGCCCATTGGAGGAGGGTGAAGTTGGTGATTCAGAAACAGAGCCTAAAGAGTTTGAAGAGGCTCTCTAGGTAAGACCCTGAGTTCCTTCCCCGAAATCTACTTCCAGGATACTTTGGACCCTCAATAATATTTAATCTATGTAGGAGGGCCTCATACATAGAACCTATTCTCATCCATAAGTGGTTGTAGATACGGGGCCTTCGGGATCCACGCCCACAGTGACATCGATTACCGCATCCAATGGGGTTAGGACACCCAAGGTGGCTCCTCCAGAGTTTTCATACCTTCTGACAATATACGATGGGAAACACCTTGGGGTGACTATGAAGAAGACCCAGAAACGAGATCGAGAATTCGATCTCTATAAGTCTCCTCTACAAGATTCATGACTTCCACCCACTGATCAGGTTAACTGACATCCATGCACTTCCTGGTATATACAATTCTTCAAATGGTGTGGGCTGCCTTGGAGAGGTTGGTTGGTACTCCTGGCGGCGCCCTTCCTAGGGGAATGCTGGTGGTCATGGAGGCGGGTATCTAGACTGACCAAGCGGCGGTGCTCTCGATCACTGGTGGGACTGTTAGCAGGGCATGGCCTGAAATTATTGAGGTGGGATCCAATGATGAAGATCAATTGAATAGCACGGGTCCTGCCATACTCGATCCGACACCATATGTGGACCCTGCTGATGAGTTCTTGGGGGGCATTCCCTACGTATGAGCCTGCCAACCCCACGGACTAGGATGAGATGACCTTTGATAAAGAGGATAACAAAATAGTCCACCATTGACCATGAAAGCTGATCAAGCAGTTCATCTATGACACCCCTCAAGCACAATTGATATACCAAAAGGAGAGACTTCGTTCGTGACTGCGTGAAATATGTTCTAGTGGGTGGATTCCCAGCATCCACACATGTTTGTCTAAGATTTCATGGCTAAGAAGACTTGAGAATATGACCTCGACCTTGGTGTGGGTTGGAAGTGGAGAAAAGAGGTGAGCATCAATAGGCTTTAGAAGGCTGAAAATGAGATTCAACGGCTGCACATCTAGGAAGATGAACATTCTGCTTTATTCAACACACAGTCGGAGATTGTATCGTGGCTGAAGGCCCATCTTGTGGAGGTCGAAGAGCGCATGAGGAAAGCCTACAAGGATATGAAAATTATCTGAACCAATGAGGAATGAGCTCAGATCAAATATGATAAATTGCACCCCCTCGCTACTGAGGAGGATTGGGAACTGAATAGGCGACATGAAATCCTGGATGCAACAAGCCAAAGGGTGATAGAGCTGCAATTATATTTTGATGGGGTCAACCCATCCATGGGAGGGGTCGATCCTCATGTATTGTGTTGCATGTAACTTTTGAACGAACCTTCATGTTTTTTACTATTCATGCTAGATGCATGCATGAGTTATATTATTTGCCTTGGGTCTATTGCATTTATATTACATTCATGGAACATCCAGCGACCAGTACCTAAGTTCATGTGGGTTGGGCCCGACGCGAGAAATAAGGGATGAACACCTTGCCATTCCATCCGAATATAAAAGTGAAAACCATGCTCCAAGCATCTGGGGTCTGAAAAACCAATCCATATTTCTAGAAAGAAAGGGAGAGGCCTGACTGGAGGACGAGGACCGCATAATAATCGACGTGCCATCTTCCCAATGTGCTCTGGTACATGAGTGGGGTAACACTAGGGGCGTTTGAAATCAACCCGAACATAAGGTAGTGGAAAGTGTGAACCATGACACCCTAGATTCAGAACACTATGGGGGTGGCATGACAATGAAGGATAACCCCAAACCATGTTTGAAACACAGTATCCTTATTGCGTTAGCCTGAAATGGAGATAAGAAATAAGGGTTGACCATTGACCATATTCGAAACACGGGACATGACTGGAAATGTCATCCATTATTCATCTAGAATGTTGGCCCAGGATAGTGGGCAAGCCATAGGCCAAGCATCCATACTATTAGGGTATTCTATTAGACGTGAAAGAGGATGAGGGTCCAAATAAAGGGAATGAAAATCATGGAGTGTGGAGTGATGGGTTGTTTGAATGGAGGATGACACTCTTAAAATCACACTGCTGTGGTGGAAACACAGTAGGTGGGTGTATCTGTCTGATCAGGGATCAAACATACTTCCAATCAAGACATCTCTGGTAAGGACCTAGAATGATCTATTGTTTTATGTCATATAGATGTAAACAATAGGTGTGTAGTTTAATTTTCATATGGTGTGGATGGTGCACATAGTTTAAAGGTCATACTGTCTGGACCAGGATTGGCCCTGGGGGGGAAGAAGGGTTAAAGAACCTGGGGCTGGGCCTAAGGAAAAATTCTTGGATGTCTCTATGTATCCCATTAGGATGAGAATAAATCCAAATTTAGTTCTTGAGAGCACAGTTTAATGTCATGCGGGATAATGAAGGCATGTTTGTCATGGTTGTGCTAGTACAAGTCCTACCAAAACTACTAAGACCATGTGATTCATGCTCGACGTGGGAAACAATGAGTTGTGATGGGACATTCCTAGCGTAGGAAGGCACATGTTAGGGGTGCTGGGATTCTAGGTGAATGACATCCCAATAATTCCGACCCTCCTACTTGACGCACCTAGGTGCACGAAGGGGTAAAGCCGAGTATGTTGGAATTCCACTTAAACATAAGGAAGTGGAAATATTTGAATCATGATGCTCGAGATCTGGACCACAATGATGGTGACGTGATGATAGGGGATAACTATTTACCATGTTTGATACACAACATCCATTTCACTTTATCTTGGAATAGGGATAGACATGTGAGGGTCGACTGCTAACCATGTTCGAAACACGAGACCTGCTGCAAATGTCATCCAAGGTCCTCAGGGACGTTGGCCCAAGATGGTAGGTAAGCCAATATGGCATGAGACCAGGCTGTAAAGGGGGTAACTTCAGACGTGGAAGAGGATGAGGATCCAAATAACGGGATTATGAAGCTTGGACATGAAACAAGGGAATGTACCCATGAAAATTCCACACTTCAGGATTTTTTTACAACGCATCTAAGTACAAAAAAAAGACGTATCAGATAGAGGGATTTAGGTCCCTTTCCAAGTACAAGGGTCCTAGTGTTACATGCTTCCAACTTAATGGTCATAGGATTGGACATTAAGGGAGCTTGATTTAATGGACTGTGCACAGGGTGGTGAAGTGGCCAAACCCGACAAGTAGTTCCCATAGGGAGATCTTAATTTAGGGTCATAGAACTCAAACCAGGTTGAAAAAAGACATGGGAGGAACTTGGTGCAGCTATAGAAAAACCAGACGTGAACTAGAACCCATAAGGTACTTTCCACACCATATATTCCCAAAAGGGTTTGGGCCTAGGGTCTGAAAGAGAGGGGAAAAGATTTTAGATTCCTAGGGCTGGACCCAGAGACAATATGTCTAGGGGTTCCTACGTATCCCATGAGGATGAGAATCAAGCTATACATAGTTCTAAGGGTGGAATGGTATGATAATAGTTCCAGATATAATAAGGTTGTGTAGGTCTGGCCCTTGCACCAAAAGAAGCATAATTTGATAGATCTTGTTTTTCTTTTATGATGAATGTGTCTTTTTTGTGAAGCGATGGACCTAGGATAGAAAGTCCAGGCATCACCACAAAAATCAAACCATATACAGGCATTGAAAAATGGTATGGTGGGTGACTGATACCAAACATGATGTCACCTTGAGTAATGACACCACGACGTAGTGCCATTTTTCATCGTGCAGCTAGGAAAATAATGTCACAATTTAGGTTTGTGTGATGGGACCAACCATGCATTTTAATGTCGTGTAGTATAGATGCAACAATTTCAAGCCATGTAGGACTAGGAAATATAGTTTATAGTCATATGGCTTAGACATATACACAAGATATGAGGTTCAAGAGGGAATGTTTATGGCGTGATAAAGCATACTCGAAGTGAATGAGGGTGAGGTCCACATCACACCATGTGCAATTTCAAGAAATAAACCTCGGGTTGAGGGGCTAGAAAAGGTTAGAGAATATGGGGTAGGAGAGTCTACCTCTTAGTTGAGCTAGACCCATATATGAGATGCCTGGGCATTCCTATGTATCCCATGAGGATGTGAATCAATCCATACAAAGTTCTAGAAGGTGTATTTAACATCATGCATGGAAACATACAATTTAATGTCATGAGGGGAATCATATAGTTTAATGTCATGAGGGACAAGAAGTAGGAGGGACTAGCTCATTGAAGGAGAGTACATGGTGCAGCTACTATAAACCTGACGCAAACTAAGGCATAATCCCACAAACGCCACACTACATGGTCCTATAAGAGTCGAACCCTAAAAGGAAGAACAGAAGAGATAAATTAGTAGAACTCAAGTTGGACCCAAAGACAAGATGTCTAGGCATTCCTACATATCCCATAAGTATGGGAATCAATCCATACGTAGTTATAATGAGGGAACATATAAAGAGATCTTAGTTTAAGGTCTTAGATCTTGGACCATGGAGAAAGGGAACTCTTCCAATTAGGTGCAGACCTCAATCCAATCCCTAAGCCCTTGTGAGTCAAACTCAGTGTGGGAAAAATGGGTGGAAGAGGTGTTTACAACAAATGAGATTCACATAAAGGGGAAGTCGGTACAGAGCCCCGAACGACACCTCACCGCGGCTTTGTCCTCCTAAGGTGAAAATGTGCACTGAGGGATAGTACCAAGAGTTTAGAAATTCCACTTGGACATGGTGGGGCAGAAAATGATGTAAAATTAGGTAACCGACACATAAGGCTTAATGGGATTGGCGTGAAGATCGAGGATGACTTTTGACTGTGTTTGAAACATAGTATCCATATTGTGTGACCTGAAATGGGAACAAAAAATGAGCATCAACTGCTGACCGTATTTACAATGTGGGACTTGTATCAATTTTTTGTTTGAAACCCTCAAGGATGTTGTCCTATAATGTTAGGAGAGACCTTGGGCTGAGAATCCTGCCATTTGGGGGTCCCTTAAGAAGTGAAATATAATGAAAGACCAAACGAAGTGGAACAAAAATCCTGAAAAAGTGGGTGAAAGCATGTTCGGGTAGAATCCAACACTCCAAGCTTTGAACCAGAGTACTCCTGGGCATATTGGAGAATCAATGAAGAGGGCCGAGGGACCCAACTTAAGAGCAGCTGACTCAACAAGATGAGTGTAGGGATTTTGAGAAAACGGATCTCAAGAGAGAGAGGTATGTGGCCTGGTTTTTATAAACCCATTGTGAATGGGGACAAAAGTCCATACCACACCATATACCCCTCTCCTAGAAGAATGCAGGCCAAGGGGCCAAGATGATAGGGCAGTTTCTAAGAGATGGGGTTGGACCCGAAGACTAGATGTTCGGGCGGTCCTATGTATCCCATAAGGATGGGAATCAAGACATAGGTAGTTCTTATTAGGATTATATACAGTTTATCATCATGCAGTAAGGTCGATGGTGCTCTTAGTTTAAGGTCTTAGGGCTAAGACCGTAGATTCCTAGTTTAATGTCACATGCATGGGACAACTAAGTAATGAGGGCGAATCATTGTGCCTATGAAAAAACCACAAAATAGAAATGATGATAGAGGATATCTATTGACCATGTTCGAAACATAGTATCTGCATCTATGTGATTGGAGGTTAGGGAAAACAATTGAGTGTCGAACATTGACCATATTCACAACATGGGACTTGTATCAATTTGTTGCTCGTAATCTTCAAGGGTGTTAGCCTGTAATGGTAGGAGAGCCCTTGGGCTGAGTATCCATGCCATTCGGGGGTCCTTTTTGATATAGAAGATGATGGAAACCCAAATGATAGGGTTCACGAAGCATGGAAGAGACTGTGATTGCAGAAGGAATGATAAACAGTGGGATGTCTTAAAAGGGGTATGTGCGGTGTGGAAAAATAGCCTGATGTGAATAAGGACGTGAGTCCATATCACACCGGCCACTCTTAAATGAGAACTCGGGCCAGGGGGGAGAAAGGATCGAGGGACCTGAGGTTGGGAGTCCTGACCAACTATAGCCAAATGACGTCTCATGTGGGTATTGCCTTACCTCATCTCCTAATCCCACATAAGCAATGCTCAGTGTGGAAAAAAAGGAGTATGACTAGGCTCTTCCCACCCCATAAGGGCACGACAGATGGAATCACACTCCTACCCAAGGTAGGTTGAATCTTGAAGAGACAGTGAGGCAGAATGAGGCACTACACTCCATTTTAGGGACATATGGGGGTGATAACAATGACAAATGATAGCTGTGGACCAAATTCTAAACACAACATCCACACCGTGGTAACCTGAAATGGGAAAAATAAATGTGAATTGACCACTGAACATATTTGAAATATGGGACTTGTATCAATTTGTGGTTCAAAACCCTCAAGGATGTTGGCTGGTAATGGTAGGAGTGCCCTTGAGCCAAGCAACCATTCCATTTGGGGGTCCCTTCAGATGTGAAAGATAATGAAAATCTAGATTATGGAGTGTGTAGAGCATAAATGTGCCCATGAAACATAAAATAAAGCTGGACAATAGAAGAGGTGGGGATATTCATGGAGTAGCGATACACGGTATGGTCATGATGAACTCAACATTGATGAGGGAAAAAGCCTGTACCACACCATGTGATTTGACCAAATTAAAGGTCCCAAGCTTTGGGGCTGAGCCTATGGACGAAATGTTTGGGCATTCCAACATATCCCATAAGGATGGAAATCAAGACATACATAGTTCTGAAGGCCATGCAATTTAACGTCGTGTGGTGATGACGTGGGAGGAGAGAAGAATGAGGGAGGGAACATGGTGCATTCATCGCAATCCTGACATGAGTGGGGCTAAATAAGCCTATATGACACCATGTGGGATCCTCCAAGAGAACTATACCTAGGGGATAGTCAAAGAGTGCACTGGGGCTAGACTCAAGATGAGGCGTCCAAGCGTTCCTACATATCACATGAGGATGGGAATCATGCCGTATATAGTTATTGCAGTTTAATGTCTCAAAGGAGACAAACATTTTAATATTATGCGGGATGACATACAGTTTAGCGTCATGTGGGATGACATGCAGTTTAATGTCCTGTGAGATGACATACAATTTAATGTCATACGGGAAAACATATAGTTTAGCATTGTGCAGGATGACATATAGTTTAACGACATGCGAGACGATATACAATTTAACGTCATGCGGGACATTTTATATTTTAATGTAATTTATGGAAGAATAGTTTAAGGTCATGTAGGACCAAAAAATTTAAGGTCATTAGGACCACAATCCAGTTTTGGGTCGTGCAGGACCATATAGTTTATGGTCATGCAGGACCATGTTACCCAGGAAAAGTATTTCTTGAGGAACTTGTCATTGGTGGGAGGAGTTATACTCTCACCATATATGGTAACTAGGGAGTATGTGCCATTGGATTAAACCTTGTGAATGATGTAAGGTCCTTCCCATTTTAGCTCCAACATGGGTGGTTTCTTGCCAGGTATCATTGATGTTCTCAAAGCCAACACCAAGTCACCTTACAGGAAGGAGCAGATGCAAAATTTCTTGTTGAAATCTCTAGCTATCTTGTTTTGATGACTTTCCAGATTGTGTAGGGCACAAAGCCTGTTCTCATCAAGCACTCCAACTCAGCCAGATTAATTTCAGCTACTTTATCTAACGCTTGATGATCCTATATAGTTGTGTGAAATGAGGGAAAATGAATCCCGATGGGTAAGATGACCTCTGTTCCGTACACCAGGGAATATGGGGTCACTTGGGTGGAATTATGGGTCATCATCTGATAAGACCAAAGGGCGTTGGGGAGCTTCTCCGGCCAAATCCTCTTGTTTTGACCAACCATTTTCGGCAGACTGTTAGAGAGGGTTTTGTTGAATGGCTCGATCAGTCCATTTTCTTGTGTTTGATAATAAGAGATACGGTTAGAACAAATGTTGTACTTATCCTACAGTTTCTTCAACTTAGTTTCCCGAATGTTCATGCCGTTATAGGTGAGGATGGTGCGAGGGACTCCAAATCATTAGATGATGTTGGAGCTCACAAAGTCAATGATGGAATGGGCCTTGACCCACTTGAGTGGAACTGCCTCTTTCTATTTGGAGAATAAATCCGTAGCGATAATGAATATCCTAAACTAGTGAGTCATTGCCGGCAGATATGGTCCCACGACATCAAGTCCCCATACCGCAAAGAACCAAGAGTACTTGGTGGAGTAGAGAGGCTCTGGCGGCCGATGCATAAAGTTATCATGAATTTGGCACACATGAAACCTTTTGGAGAACTAGATGTAGTCATGGATCATAGAGGGCCAAAAGTACCCCAGTCTCTGGATCTGGTGAGATAGTTTTGGCCCGGTATAATGAGCCCCACAAGAACTGGTTTGAACCTCTTGCATGACTTGGGAAATCTCGAATCCTTGAATGAAATGGAGGATAACCCCATCAAACCCATTCTTGTAGAGGATCTTCTCACGACCAAGACCATCTTGGAGGGTAAACTGTAACACGTGGTGTCAGATTCGCTTGCGCTTGGCATGATCTTCCAGAAGATTACCATTTTGGAGGTACTCGAAAAAGGAGGTTCTCCAGTCAGGAGTCTCTTCAATCACTGCCTCCGGGGGACCTGGGGGTCCTGACTTGGAGGTGCTGACAATAATGTGGCTCACCTGTGGGCTGTCAGCGCTATCTGAAGTGATGGGAGAAATGAACCTCTGGTGTGCCATATGGATAATCAGATCATCCTGTTCAGGCTCTGCAAGTGATGCAGCTAGGCTGGATAGGGCATCAGATCGACTGTTATGAGATCGAGAGACATGAATAAATTCTGGCTGAGATGGGATTTGGGCCATTAGCTGGAGAGTGCGTTCAAAAAATGGTATGAGCTCTCAATTTCTAACAATATAGTAATCGTTGATATGCTTGATGACCAGTCCGGAGTCCCCTTTCACATGAAAATGGGGGACATCAATTTCAAGGGCCATCTCGAGGCCAATAATGAGAGCATGATACTCCAATTCATTGTTGGTGCAACCTTATGACAACTGGAATGAATATGGCAGAATGAATTGTGCTGGGGTACTGAAGACAATACCAATTCCAACTTTGTTGAGTCTAGGGTCATTGGGCCTTCTACCTGTGGGGCTTTGAGAAGCACCATCAAAGTGCATTTTCCAGCACAGCAAGGATTCGTCTACCGAGTGAATTACTTAATCAGGGAAATCGGGATCTAGGGACTGGTTCGCAGAAGCTGGATGGGTGGAAAGAAAGTCTGCCAATGCTTTCCCTTTAATAGACTTTTGAGAGACAAACCTGATGTCGAACTGTTGGAGAATCACTACCCACCAAGCTAGATAACCTGTCATCATGGGGTGTTTTAGGATGTACTTAAGTGGATCTACTCGGGGCACCAGATATACCTCATGGTGCTGCAAGTAATGTTGTAATTTTTGTACTGCGAATACCAGCGTGAGGTAGCTCTTCTCGATAGGGGAGTATCTGGTATCTGCATCGAGGAGAATACGACTGAGATAGTAAAGACTTTTCTCTGTCCCCTCTTTGTTTTTCCAGGTGAGAAGGGCCCGAGAGACCATTCCAAGGTGGTCATGTTAAGGACCAACGACTTTCTAGAGATATGTGGAATTAAGACTAAAGGTTAGAGTAGTTACTTCTTGATTTCCTCAAAAGAAGTCAGACATTATTCATCCTACTCATAGATAGATCCTTTCTTCATGAGAAGTAAAAATGGATTACACATTCTGGCATGATTCGCGATGAATCGGCACATGTAAGACAAGTGGCCTTGGAAACCTCAATTCTCTAGGAGTTTGCTTGGGGGATAAATCTGGCTAATGTCCTTGATCTTCTCTGGGTCGATCTCAATGCCCCTATATCTGACAATGAATCCAAGGAACTATCCAAAGGTGACCCCGAAGGCACACTTCTAATGGGTTTATCTTCAGGTAGCGGGAACGAAGGAAGTCAAACACCTTTTCAAGGTCCTTGAGATGGTCATGTCGCTAGTGATATTTGACCACCAGATCATCCATGTAACATTCCACCAACGTTCCATGGACCAACATAAATATGAAATGTATAGCCCACTGATAGGTGGCATCTGCATTCTTTAAACTGAATGGAATGACTTGGTAAAAAAAGTATCTTGTAGTGCCCTGAAGGCCATAGACTTATCATCCTCAGGGGCTATTCAGATCTGATTATACCCAGAGTACCCATCCATGAAAGAGAGGGCTCTGAACCCAACTGTAGCATCGATCAACAATTCCATCACAAGAAGGGGAAAATCATCCTTCAGACACTGACAATTGAGATCTCAGAAGTCGATGTAGACTCTGATCTATTCGTTCTTCTTTCTGACTAGCACAATGTTTTCCAGCCAGTTGGGGTACTGGACCTCCTTAATGAAATTGGATTTGATGAGATTATAAACTTCTTCCTCAACCATGGAACCATGAGAATGGTGCATCTTTATGGGAGGATTCTTGAACCCATGATGATTTTCCAGGAGACCGAGGTGGTGAACGACTACTTAAGAATATAATCATAGATTCTCATCATAAATCTAGGAAAACACATCACGGTGTTGTTTAAGGAAGTCTATTTCACACCCCTACCGGTCGAATGTGCGACTTGTGCATGAGTTATAAGACTACGCGACAAGCACGCAGTTGACCCTATAAGCGGTCAATGCCGTGTGACACGGTTTGAGTGTAGTTTTCTCAATCACGCACTTCATGGCATGCGCGTCGTGCAGCTGCTCGACTTTAGAATAATTTAATTAATTAATTATTGCTTGACTTTAGTCTTACAACAATGTTGCATTTTTTATTTTTTTATATAATATTATTATTATTGTTCTTATTATATATATATATATAAGTATATATATGTTATATATATATATATATATATATATATATATATATTTTTATAAAAGAAAAATTAAAAAAAAATCTAACCCTAACCTTCCCTTCCCCCCCTGCGCATAGCACCCCCTGCCCTCACTCCGCTCGCGCGGCTCTCCCCTCCTCACCGCGCAATCGGCCAATCCTGATCCCTACATCGTCCGCCGTCGGCCGCGCTGACCAACTCTGCTCCTCCTCCGTCGGCCGCTTTCCACAACCTGAAACCCCCCTCCCCAGCTGGATCTCCCCCTGCCGCACCGTTCCCGCTACCTCGTCGTCCGCCTCCCTGCCAGATCCGCCCCTGCTTCCTCTCCCGACCCAGCCCCTCCGTTTGGCGCAACCCCATCTCAGTCTGGTGCGGCCTCCCCTTCATAGTGAAACTCCGGTGAGCCCAACTCCCCTTCCCGGCGCAACTCCGGCGAGCCCAACCCCCCTTCCCGGCGCAATTCCGGCAACCCTGGCCTCCCTCCCGACGTGATTTCAGAGAACCCGACCCCCTGTCCGGTGTCCAACTTCGACAAACCCGATCCCTTTTTGCGCAGTGCCTCTGCGTTGCTCCGGCGTGGCCGTGAATCCCCTTGTCTGGTTCACGAAGGGTGTTTTGGGTCATATCGGATCACGTCCCACCCTTCGCCGCCGAAGGCGAAGCGATTCGGATCTTTTCGAACTGCTCGCCGATTTTTTTTGGGTAAGGATATATTTACACTTTGTTATATTTTTTTCACGAATTTAAATGTAGAATTAAGTTGCGGACCCTTGAGGTCTTTATTTAGTCCAGAGTCGGTTTCTGGTTTATGTCTTCTTGCGTCGGCGATGCTTTGCTTGTTTAAGTGACAAATATTATTTTGATGTTTTTTTAATATAATTTGCATCACTATGGTTTTCTCGTCAAGATTTTTGTGATGCTTCGGCATTGATAAATTGTTTAAAAAAATGTTAAAGTGTTATTTGGGTTTTACTTGTGAACGTTGTGATTTTTGTAGGGTTGGTTTTTGATTGGTATCTTGATTTCTTTGTTTGGATTAATTTTATTGTAGAGATTTGTGGTGTTCTGAGTCTCGGGGATCTATCGTAGGGAGTTGCGGTTGGTTTCGATGGTGCGCACGCATTTTCCCAGGTATGAATATGTATAGATATATATATATATCTTCTGTGTGTGTGTTCCCTCATGGTGCGGGGAACACGTGCATCAGTTTAAGGATATATATATATATATACATGTGGAAGTGAATGCGTGCGAGTGAGTATCTGCTTGAGTTAGAAATCATGACATGACCTTTGTTCGAGGTAGGTGTTTCCAACCATTTCCCTTTTAGATTCAAACCTTGAGCACTTGAATATTTTCAATCAATTCTTTTATATCGTTGCATATCTATTGTATTTATGAAAAGCATCTGGCTTAGTTATGTTGCTGTTTTAAATTTCTGAAAGTGGATTTTGATGTTTGTTTATATGAAATGCATAGGTTCTTGGTAAATTTAAATCAATTTCTTTGTGATGTGTTTGGTTGCGATTGATAGTGATTGTGTTTTGGAAATGTAAAAAATTGTTTTGGTGTGTTTGTTTAACAAAAAGACAAACCAGCAGTTGTTCTAGAAAAGAATTGGAAATGGTGGTTGGTTTGAAAGATGCATTTGTTTTTATAAAGTGTTTTGAAATAATTTGAGTTTGGTTTCAATGCTAAAGTGTTTTATGAAAAGTTATTTTTAAGGAGATTATTATAAAAACTAAATGTGCCATTGGATGTTGGCACATCCATGGGAGCACTAGGTGCTCACATGGATGTGCCTCCAAATGAATAAGACACATTAAATCTATGTCTTCTTAAAACTAGGTTTCAGATAAAATAATGTGTTATTTTAGAGGGAATTGAAAGAAGCTGGCCCGGTTGGCTTTTGGTGTGAGTTAGATGGTAATTTTTCTTAAAGGCCCATTTGGCTCTTCCAACTCAATTGTAATATTTATGTTGACTCTTTGAGAAGTATGCGATTTCACTGACTCTTGGGAAAAAATGCGTGTGCCTGATTGACAACTTAACTCATTTACAAAATGTTTTGAAACTGCGCATGCTGTGAAGGCCCAGTTGGAACCTTGTTGAATGTGAAAGAATTTTGTATATATATATTTGTGGGGCATCTCTACAGGGGGACTTCCCTTCGAGGATTTTCGTGTAGTGGTGTCCGTGTAAGGGGTTGGAAAGTGCGGTGAGATGAGTCACGCGTGTGAGGGCCTCCCACATACACAGTATTATTAAAACCACCCTGGGTTCCTGGGCGTCCTTTAGAGAATCGAGTGACGGTTGCTGGCTAACCCCGATTAGACGGGTTAGTCCCCCCTTGGTAGGTAGGCCTTGTGGGGCATGCCACTGGTTAGTTGTTAGGGCGGCCAGTTGGTTATTGACTATTGAGTACCATGCCGGTAGGTAGTCTTAACCTGAGTACGTCTAGGGGTTTTCTAAAGATTTTTAGGATCACCCATGGTTATTGATTATATCGGTTTGTTTACTTTTACTTGCACTTGGTTTGTGACATTTATTTATTACCTGCTCTTCTTTTTCACAAATGTGATAAACATGAATTTGAAATTTCAGTTTTCAAAAAAATGCATTGTTTTGGGGAAAACGGGTTGTGGCGTGTGTTGGTTTTTGAGATGGTAAAACGGGATTTTTTTACTTTAAAATATGAAAACCCTACTTTCTATCTTTGTATGTGCAAACTAGTGTTTTGGGATTGTTTCTGGAAAGCGGTTTTAGTTGGATTATGTGGTTTACTTTGGCATCCCTACTGAGCATTTTTAATGCTCATGCCTATTTTTATCATTTTAGTCATAGGTTTCCCTCATTCAAGTTTTCTTGGTTGAGTTGCTCATTTTTGGAGCAATGTTGGCCGTGGTTGGGAGGTGACCGAAGGGTCACATGGAGGTACGTCTGCTGTTTGGATTCATTTCTTTCCACTGCTAGAGTTTAGTGCTTTTGTTCTGTTTATTCTTATTTACTTATTTATCTTTTTGGGCCAAATCGTTCCCAATGATTAAAGTTTTGATGCCAGGCACTGGTTGCCAGCCGGTGGGGATCGGGAACGCCCCTCGGGCCATGCCGCGGGCCGACTCAGGTGACCGGCTCAGGGTCGACCTGGGCTGGTTCATGACAAAATGGTATCGGAGGAGGTTCTTGTTATTTGGGATGTCTGGTAGAAGGAGATTAGGAATGTCGGGGCTCAGGAGGTAGGTTACGGGTCGGTGCCTGATCACCACCGCTCATGACGAGACCTGAGTTACCAGGGTTAGTCCAGGATTTGAGTCTTTTGTCTTTGGTTATTTTGGATTGAGGGATGAAAAATGGGAGCGAATCGGTTCACATTGCGGCCTCATGTGGGGTGGTGACCCACGTGGAGTCCAAGAGCCCGGTTTAAGGTCCTCTTAGTGTTATGTCTTACTTGGGGCATGGCTCACCACCATGTCGCCGACTTAAGTACAGACACTAGTCCCTCATTCTGATTGTTTATATTTGGTTGTATTTTGTTTTAAACACGGTCTGTGTGTGTGCGTGTTGAAAATTAAAGTGATTTCGAAATGAAAAAAGGGGCCTCTTCCAAATTGTTTTTGAAATTAGTAAAGTGGGTTTTTAAAGAAAAAGTGTTTTGGTTTGGAACAATATGATATGTGTTTGGATTTGGTAAGGAATGAAGTGTTTGAACCTTGTAACTCCTTATGGAGGGTCACATGTGTGTGGGTATGTACGGAGAGTGCATAGGGGGCACTTGTTTGCAGATGATGTGAGCGAGATTGAATAAACGCACATGTGACGGTTCATATAGTTCCATAGGAGGGTTTTAAAATTTTAAAGAAATGATGGTTTTGGAAAGTGATTTATGCCTGTGTTTGTATATGATCGGCTTGTGGGCCTTTTGACCTTGGATTGTGTTTTTGCCTTGATTGAGTTTTGTCTTGATGCCAGTTTCGATGATGTTTCACATGTTGTCATGAGTATGCCACCAAGAAAGGTCGCTAAGGTTGCTAATGAGTCATGCCCAGTTTTCAGTTCTTTTGCATATTGCCTATCGATCAAAGAAATCAATGTATGTGAGGGGTAGTTGTTTGGTTGTGGAATTGGAGTGGGTCATCAGGTTGTTGGGAACTCCCAGGGTTGTTAGGGTGCGTACCGTCTCAGGTTTATTTGAGGGTTCAATTTTAGACTAGTAAAGATGATATGTCTCATCATCGTTGGAGTTTTGGGTGTGATTAATGGTGGTCGACTTCCGCAAAGGTTCCCCACCCGGCAAGGAGTGTGGGACAGTGGAACCTGTCTCCAAGAAACCATCCTCGTCGGTACCGGCTCAAAGTTTGTCGGACCGCTCTCTTGTGTGCCACCAGTATGGCCTGTCTAGACATTCAAAGTTGCCTTGCAGCATCCCTTCGAAGTCTTGCTACCGTGCGGCTGTTCAAGCCACCGGGGAGAGTTCTGGAAGAAGCGTCGCTCGTGAAGGAGTTAGAGACCAGGAGATGAAAATGCCTGATTGTGAGGCAGGAGATGCTTCAGCCATCAGGGCCCCAGCCATAGGTCTCGGGGTGAAGCTCGTGCACAGTCAGGAGTTGCCGAGGGTGTGGTGAACCTCGCTTCGGATTCTGTTTTCATCTTTCTGAAGAAAAATATCCAAAGATTCCTTGTTCTATTCTTATCATCGTTGTAAGATCACCTTTGTTGCGGTCGCGCGATGAACTTCTTCTACCACAGTCTAAGCGGTCTTATCTGTTCTCAGTGTGTTTTCAAATCATTCGGCTCTCCTTGAAGGGTGATGGGCCCGAGAATGAATGGGTCATTCTAATTTTGAGTTGAGTCTCAATTGTGTTTGTTAGGGGGATGTTGGGTTTTGTAAAATTAATGTGCGGTATTTCGAGGCCCTTGGTGAGTTCGGGCTCGGAATTCCCTAGTCTCTGGTTATGGTGAGGAGTTGTTCGGTTGGTGTGGGAGGGGTTGAGATAATTCCTTATCCTCGAGATGTTGGGTCGTTTCGTAGCAAGCTTCCTGTTTAAGTCTCCGAGTGTTGTTCAGTCTGTGTAGAGAAAGTAACTGGGTTCAGTTTGGGAGTTCCCGTGTGCCCCCCTAGGGTGGTGTGTTCGAGTTTCAAGGTCTCCATGTTAGTAGATTTTTGTGGTGGGGAGAACCCTCCTGTGTTCTCCCCTCAAACCTCAGACAATAATTGTACTCGACTTGGATGGGGGTGACTTGTGTTGGTAATGGCCACCCCTAGCCTCTTAGTTTCTTATGGTTTTTCCTGGGCACAGACTCGAGGTATGCTAACTGTTGGCTTGGTGACTTTCTAGGGGCAGAAAGTGTTTATGGTGGGGAGAATTGTCACACCCCGACCGGTCGAACGTACGACTTGTTCGCGAGTTATAAGACTGCGTGACAAGCACGCAGTTGACCCTGTAAGTGGTCAATGCCATGTGACACGGTTTGAGCGCAGTTTGCTCAATCACGCACTTCACGACATGTGTGTCATGCGACTGCTCGACTTTAGAATAATTTAATTAATTAATTATTGCTCGACTTTAGTCTTATAACAATGTTGTATTTTAGATTTTTTTATATAATATTATTATTATTGTTCTTATTATATATATATAAAAGTATATATATGTTATATATATATATATATTTATAAAAGAAAAATAAAAAAAAATCTAACCCTAACATTCCCTTTTCCCCCCCTGCGCATAGCTCCCCCTGCCCTCACTCCGCTCACGCAGATCTCCCCTCCTCACCACGCTGTCAGCCGCTCCCGATCCCTGCACCGTCCGCCACCGGCCGCGCCGTCCAGCTCTGCTCCTCCTCCCTCAGCTGCTTGCCACAGCCCGAAACCCCCCTCCCCAGCCGGATCTCCCCCTGCCGCATCGTTCCTGCTGCCTCGCCATCCGCCTCCCGGCCAGATCCGCCCCTGCTTCCTCTCCCGATCCAGCCCCTCCGTTTGGCGCAGCCCCCTCTCAGTCCGGTGCGGCCTCCCCTTCCTGGCGCAACTCCAGCGAGCCTGAATCCCCTTCCCGGCGCAACTCCGGCGAGCCCGAACCCCCTTCCCGGCGCAATTCTGGAAACCCTGTCCTCCCTCCCGACGTGATTTCAGAGAACCTGACCCCCTGTCCGGTGGCCAACTTCGACAAACCCGATCCCTTTTTGTGCAGAGCCTTTGCGTTGATCCGGTGTGGCCACGAATCCCCTTGTCAGGTTCACGAAGGGTGTTTCGGGTCATATCAGATCGCGTCCCACCCTTCGCTGCCGAAGACGAAGAGATTCAGATCTTTTCGGACTGCTCGCCGATTTTTTTGGGTAAGGATATATTTACACTTTGTTATATATATTTTTTTCACGAATTTAAATGTAGAATTTAGTTGTGGACCCTTGAGGTCTTTATCTGGTCCAGAGTCGGTTTCTGGTTTACGTCTTCTTTCATCGGCGATGTTTTGCTTGTCTAAGTGACAAATATTATTTTGACGTTTTTTTAATATAATTCGCATCGCTATGGTTTTCTTGTCGAGATTTTTGTGATGCTTCGGCATTGATAAATTTTTAAAAAAAATGTTAAAGTGTTATTTGGGTTTTACTTGTGAACATTGTGATTTTTGTAGGGTTGGTTTTTGATTGGTATCTTGATTTCTTTGTTTGGATTAATTTTATTTTAGGGATTTCTGGTGTTCTGAGTCTCGAGGATCTATCGTATGGATTTGCGGTTGGTTTCGATGGTGCGCACACATTTTACCAGGTATGAATATGAATAGATATATATATATATATATATCTTCTGTGTGCGTGTTCCCTCATGGTGCGGGGAACATGTGCATCAGTTTAAGGATATATGTATATATATATATATATATACACATGTGGAAGTGCATGCGTGTGAGCGAGTATCCTCTTGAGTTAGAAAGCATGACATGACCTTTGTTCGAGGTAGGTGTTTCCAACCATTTCCCTTTTAGATTCAAACCTGGAGCACTTGAATATTTTCAATCAATTCTTTTTTATCGTTGCATATCTATCATATTTATGAAAAGCATCTAGCTTAGTTATGTTGCTGTTTTAAATTTCTGAAAGTGGCTTTTGATGTTTGTTTATATGAAATGAATAGGTTCCTGGTAAAGTTAAATCAATTGCTTTTTCATGTGTTTGGTTGTGATTGATAGTGATTGTGTTTTGGAAATGTAAAAAATTGATTTGGTGTGTTTGTTTAACAAAAATAAAAACCAGTAGTTGTTCTAGAAAAGATTTGGAAATGGTGGTTGGTTTGAAATATGCATTTGTTTTTATAAAGTGTTGTGAAAGAATTTGAGTTTGGTTTCAATGCTAAAGTGTTTTATGAAAAATGGTTTTTAAGGCGATTCTTCTAAAAACTAAATGTTCCATTGGATGTTGGCACATCCATAGGAGCACTAGGTGCTCAGATGGATGTGCCTACAAATGAATATGACACATTAAAGATATGTCTTATTAAAACTAGGTTTCAAATAAAATAATGTGTTGTTTTGGAGGGAATTGAGAGAAGCTGGCCTGGTTGGCTTTTGGTGTGAGTTAGATGGTCGTTTTTATGAAAGGCCCGTTTGGATCTTCCAACTCAATTGTAATATTTATGTTGACTCTTTGAGAAGTATGTGATTGCACTGACTCTTGGGAAAAAATGCGTGTGCCCGATTGACAACTTAACTCATTTACAAAATGTTTTGAAACTGTGCATGCTGTGAAGGCCCTGTTGGAACCTTGAAGAATGTGAAAGAATTTCGTATATACATATTTGTGGGGAATCTCTATAGGGGGACTTACATTCGAGGATTGTCGTGTAGTGGTGTCTGTGTAAGGGGATGGAAAGTGCGTTGAGATGAGTCACGCGTGTGAGGGCCTGCCACTTACACAGTATTATTAAAACCATCGTGGGTTGCTGGGCGTCCTTTAGAGAATCGAGTGACAGTTTTTGGCTAACCCCAATTAGACGGGTTAGTCCCCCCTTGGTAGGTAAGCCTTGTGGGGCATGCCACTAGTTGGCTGTTAGGGAGGCCAGTTGGTTATTGACAGTGGAGTACCATGCTGGCAGGTAGTCTGAACCCGAGTACGTCCAGGGGTTTTCTAGGGATGTTTAGGATCAACCATGGTTATTGCTTATATCTGTTTGTTTACTTTTACTTACACTCGGTTTTCGACATTTATTTATTACCTGTTCTTCTTTTGCACAAATGTGATAAACATGAATTTGAAATTTCAGTTTTCAAAAAAATGGGTTGTTTTGGGGAAAACGGGTTGTGGCGTGTGTTGGTTTTTGAGATGGTAAAACAGGATCTTTTTTACTTTAAAATATGAAAACCCTACTTTCTATCTTTGTATGTGCAAACTAGTGTTTTGGGATTGTTTCTGGAAACTGGTTTTGGTTGGATTCTGTGGTTTACTTTGGCATCCCTACTGAGCATTTTTAATGCTCACGCCTATTTTTATCATCTCAGTCATAGGTTTCCCTAGTTCAAGTTTTCTTGGATGAGTTGCTCATTTTTGGACCATTGTTGGCCGTGGTTGGGAGGTGACCGAAGGGTCACATGGAGGTATGTCTGCTGTTTGGTTTAATTTCTTTCCACTGCTAGAGTTTAGTGCTTTTGTTCTGTTTATTCTTATTTACTTATTTATCTTTTTGGGCCAAATCATTCCCAATGATTAAAGTTTTGATGCCAGGCACTGGTTGCCAGCTCGTGGGGATCGGGAACGCCCCTCGGGCCATGCCACGGGCCGGCTCGGGTGACCGGCTCAGGGTCGACCCGGGCTGGTTTGTGACAGTCTATGTACTACTTTTTCTCCTTGAGGGGCATGGTGACACTGATCAATGTGTGTTTCAGGTCTACCTCGCTACCGAGGTTCACCTGTACCAATTCATCGATCGCGGTAGAGACGCCTTCTTCAAAGGAAGGCAGAGCATCCTCTAAATCTGCTTATTCACTTATAAAGGAGGGATCCTCAGTAGGAGGAGTTTCTTATGAGTCAAAAGATCCTGATAGGAGGCTGGTACCAGCCTAAGCGGCAGTGGACACCGCACTAGACAACTCCTATGCCATCGAAACCATAGCGATGAAGGTTGTTGATCCAATTCCATCTGGTCTTTCACCCAAGGGGAAAAACTTGATGATATAGAAGCAATAGTGGCACATTGACTTGAGCCGGTTTATACCAGCCTGGAGGAACAAGAAAGTATGACATAAAACTGTCTCCATGGGGTGGACAGCCTGATACCTTATGGGAGTAGGAGGCTCCGGGATCACCTGAGCCTGATTTTTGTAAGAGTATGAGGTTATATTCTGGCGTAGCTTATACTTGGGAATGGGTTCACCCCTCATTCCAGAAATAATGAAGCATTTTCCCATGTTTAGAGTTGTAGTCTCCAGCTAGCGAATTGGAAAGATGTAGGCGTCATCTAGATCTGTCCATGGGTCAGTCGTAGTCGTGGCATGCTCAACCTCGTTAGCCTGAATCTAATTGTACTTTCTCTTGTAGTAGTCTGAATCCAGATAGCGGGCTTCACAAGAAGAAAATAGAGATGTGTCACCTTAGAGTATGCCCACTCAACCATTATCAGAGCTTGGGAAGGAGGTGGAATCTTTGGGATTTGCTTTGGACCAAGACCAAGCCGAACTGCAGCGTGTCAAGCTTGAACGAAATCACATATGGAAGAAGTTCAAGTTAGTGAAGAATATTACTAGGGATTTGTTATCTGAGCCTCCCCAAAATTATTTAACCATCGCGCATCTTATCCTTAGGTCATATGCAGGTGTTTTAAGGGATTATGTTTCAAATCGCTAATTTGTAATCTCATAGTATTAATAAAATTATTGTTTCATCATTTCTATGTTATTACTGGTTTTTCTTAATAAAATATAAATTTATTGATTTTAGAAATTAAAAATGGTATTTAAAATATTTCTCTTACATAGAAAGTTTTTATGGAAAAATAAACATCATTTTTGAATTGGAAATGTCAAAATTAATTTAGGAAGAATTTTTGGATGTTTTCTAAAAAGTTTCATTTTTAATGAATAGTGCTTGATGAATAGTGTTTTTATGAATAGTAAAAAGATGTTTAATTTTTAAATAACTTTTTTGGTGAATTGATTTTCAAAAATCTGACACACATGGTTGTAATTAAGGTGAAAAATGTGGTTCATTGAAATCAAAATAAATTTTGGTGAATAGTAATTTTTACCCCTATGAATAGTAATATGAATAGTAATATGAATAGTAATGTGACCATTATAATTAGTAAAACATATTATTATTTTATTTTCATAAGGTTATAAGGTATTGAAATGTTGACTAAATTTCAAGGTGTTAAAAAATGAGTTATTGATGTTGAATTATAATTATTGAATAAATTATGATTTTAATTAATAATTAATTTAAAAATATTTAGAAAATAGTTTTCAAATAATGGAGTACATTTTTGAATTTTACACATGGAAAAAGGGTTAGGGTGAATTTTTGGGATTTTTCAAAAATAATTATTTTTTCAGTGAATAGTAAAAATACAGATTAGGGTTTCGGTATGTTTAATGATATAATGACTGCATCATAATAATGACATGAGTTTTTTTGAGGGTTGGTCGACCAGAGGGGATGAATTATTGAATGAGGGGTCCAATGTGGCCTAACACCATGGGAAATACCATGGGCAAGCCCATGGTTTTGAGAAAACTACTTGTGAGGTGTCCCTTGAAATTATTAAAGTATCACCTCCCTTTCCCTATAAATATCCACCCATTCCTCCTATAGATTTCACTCCCAAATCTCCCTCAAAGAATCTCGAGTCTCATTACCTCCCAAGGAGTCCTCACAAGGTGCCCTCAAGCCTCCAAGGTCCCGACCTTTGTGTTTTAGGACTTACGTTTTAAGGTAAGGGATTCTTTCACTCTTCCCATTTTCAAAGTTCTACTTTCATGTGAAGCCTTTCAAGTTCCTTTTTTCCTTGTTGGGGTATGATCTCTATATTCATCATACTGTCCTTTTATTTTTACATGATTAGAGACCCTATTTAATCTCATCAATCCATTTTTTTAATTTTTAAGTGACGCCGTTAGGCTACCGAATTTTTTAAAAGAGAAATCTTATTTTTGTCTTCCTTTCATGTTTTTAATTTATTATGGTATGTCTTAAAAATTTCATTACCATGTTCTTATATCCTTTATATTCTGTCCCTATACTATTTTATGTATCATGTAAGAACCCGGGTTTTAGCTGTGAAAGACTTTGGAATATTCTTGATGATATTCCAGAGCAGCACCTTCAGACGGCGTGCGATTCCGAGCCCTGGAGTGGACGGAATTAAATTTTCAGTGCGTTCACACTAGAATCGCCAAATAAATGGGATAACTCCTAAACGGAGTTCCGGATCAAAGATCCGAGTGTACGTATGGGTCCGGAATGGGGTGTTTACCCTAGGAACGACATAAAACTTGTCGACGCGGGATGTTTGGACTCCTCGCTCGCTTTCGGAACGTTAAACGGATAAATTCATTAATTAATTTATTCGTTTAATGATGAAACTCAAGTACCTATTAAATGGTTGCTCGGATTGGAAAACCGAGGGAACTGTTGATTTTAGAGCGTGCCGTTTACCCTAGGAAGGGTATAATTTTCACGGGCGTGGGCCGTTTGTCAAAAATGGCCCCAGGGGCGTTTTCATAATTTAGCGGCTTCGGACGTTAAATGTTATAACTTTTGAATGGGGCCTCAGATTAAAATTCCGAGACTGCCGTTGTGCTCGAGAGGTGGTGTTTACCCTAGGGGAGTCTTAACCTCGTCCCCGTCAGGAGTTTCAGATGCGGGTCTTTTCGGGGGTTTTAAATTAATGAAATCGTTAATTAATTTATTTAAACTCTCCCCCTTCTCTTCCGCCTTAAACCCCCTAGAGGAACCCTCTCCCCTCTCCTCCTCCATCTCCGGTG
Source organism: Viscum album (assembly GCA_963277665.1). NCBI lineage: Eukaryota > Viridiplantae > Streptophyta > Magnoliopsida > Santalales > Viscaceae > Viscum > Viscum album. The sequence continues at coordinate 600,318,648 of OY728136.1, read as the reverse complement.
AGGTGTCTCCGGTGAGGCAGCTCCGGCAAGGCGGCGAATCGTGGTGAAGCTCTGGGCAACGCCCACGAGGTAGGATATTGTTGCGTTTTTCCTTCCCGAAACGCCTTTGAACCTAAATTTTAGCGTCAAATTGTTGTTTGATTTTCGAACGAACCACATGAATGTGTAGTAGAGTTTTTCCTCTTTCCAACGCATATTTTGGAATCAAAATCCGAGCTCAGAGGAGACCGGGGTTGATCGTTGAAGGTTGCGGGATTTGGAATTGTTTTCCGGCGGCAGCAGGGGCTTTGGCTGGCGGTGGCGGCTTCCTCAGGCGGGTGGAGCGGCTCGGGCTCATCGGCTTCAGGCAGTGGCACCGGCGGTGCTGGCGGCTTCTTCAGGCGGGCGACGCGGCGGCAGGCCGAGGCGCCATGGCGGCGGGCTTCGGTCGGGCGGCGCCAGCGTAGCGCGAAGAGGGACGGGGGCCGCGGGGTGCGCGACCCCGCTTGCGGCGACCGCAACCCACGCGATGCGGGTCGCTGCGGAAAGGGGGAGACCGCGGCCACCAAGCCGCAGCAGCTTGAACCGGACCCACGGCCGGGCCGCGGGCCGGCTGTGGGCGGACCGGCCGGTCTGGGCCGGTCCGGCCCAAGGGAGTGCCCTTTTGAATTTCCGACGCCCGCAGCTTTCGTTACGGGCATCCATTTTGCGCGCCTTAAGTGGTAGTGCGGACCTTGCGTCGAGGGGTACATTTTGAGATGGTTTCGAGAATTTTTAATTCCCGAAATGATGGGCCTCGGAGGCGCGATGCTTCTTTAAGTAGAATGTCGTTTTCCGGGGATCTTGTTTTGAGCGGCGCGGACGCGTCCGACGTCCGTTTTGAGCGCCGTCAGTGGCGTTGTGACCCTGGCACTGAGGTGGAGGTTTCCAGTGCGGTTCCAGGCATTGAGGCCGAAGTTGAGGCGCGTGCCCCAAGGCCCGTCTCTTGAGCTGCGTGCAGCTTTTAGCGATTTTTCCTCGGACGTCCGTTCGGGGCGTGCGAGCAGTCGATGTTGGGTGTTTTTCTGAAGGCATTGCGTTGGCACAGTCTGCCCGCTGTATTTCCGCACGATGGTGCGGGCTCCGTGAGGGCCGTTTCGGGGGTTGATGGGGATTTCCAGCCTTATCATCGGGCGACCGTTTTGGACAAGTGAGTAGTCCATCTTGCGTGCTTTTTCGAGAGGATCGCAACGGTGCAATCCATTCGTTGAGTTTCGGGACCGGGTTGCGGGTCCCACGAAGCACCGCTCGTGTACGGTGCGCCGAAATGCATCTTTTTCTCTGGATATCCGTTGCACTCAAGTGAGTAGTGCTTTTGACGTACTTTTTCGAGAGCATTGCGAGGTGCAGTTCACCCGACCTTTTTGGAGACGTGATGTGGGTCCCACCCGACCTGGCTACGGTGAATAGTACACTTTTCACTGGGTGTCCGTTTTGGGCGATTGAGTACTCAATCCCGTGTGTTTTTCCGAGGGGATCGCAGTGGCGTGATCAGTTGGTTCAGTTTCGGGATCTTGTGGTGGGCCCCACACAGACCTGGTCATGGTGAATAGTACATTTTTCCCCGGTTGACCGTTTCGGGCGAGTGAGTAGTCTATCTTGTGTGTTTTTCTGCGAGGATTACAACGGTGTAATCCGTTCGGTTGTGCGGAGCTTCTTGCGTGATCTTATTAAATGTGGAAGTAGGAAGGTGCTCCGGGGGTGGTTCGTCCTACCATGGTTGTAGCGGACCCTTGGCGTGTGATCACGCACTCTTGGGAGAGTGATAAAGGTTTCACAAGATGTGGTTGGCCGTGCTTGGACCTTTGAGGTAGAGTTGTTACATCACGCCTTCGCGTGGACATTGGGTGTTGTGTTCATGATGGCCTTGGGCTTAGAACGTGGTATACTCTGGGAGTATACGAGAACCCTTGGAGGTACGTGTGGTTTGTACCTGAGACTGTTTATGCGCTTGGTTGGGGTTTGACTTGGGGCCACGCGTCGTGTGGGCCCCAAGTGCGTGCTGTGTTCTGCATCGCGTACTTGGACCTCTCACGGCGTAGAGGGTCCCTCTGTGTGTTTGTTTGATCAATAGGGTGATGTTTTTCCCCTGGCTCCGTGCTTGTTGGTTGACCAGCAGGGTTGAGTGGTCTCCCGCTGGTTTCGTTCTTGATGGATCGGCCGGTAGCGGTGTTAGTGACAACCGGTGATGGAACAGGCACTGAACCACTTTTGGGAGAGTTGTTCTAGAGTTGGGTGGTTGCGCGACACCCACTCTGTGTTCGGTTGGCCAGTGTTGTACCCTCCTGTAGAGATGGGCAGAGCAGTTCTGAGTTTTACCCTCCAGCGGGGCTGGGCAGTGGGTTACTCATCGAGTTCCTCATGTTTACCCTCCATCATGGCTGGGTAGTGGGTTGCTCACTGACTTCTAGGGTCTACCCTCCAGCAGAGACTGGGCAGTGGGTCACCCGATGCTATTAGGGTCTACCCTCCAGCAGAGACTGGGCAGTGGGTCACCCGATGCACTTATGGTGTACCCTCCAGTAGAGACTAGGCAGTGGGTCACCCGACGACCTCTTAGAGTCTACCCTCTAGTAGGGATGGGCAGTGGGTCGCTCGTCGTCTAGTTCCAGGTCTACCCTCCAGCACGGATGGGCAGTGGGTCGCCTGTCGAATTATTCCAATTTTACCCTCCAGTGGGGCTGGGCAGTGGGTCGCTTGATGATGTATTATGGTTTACCCTCCAGCGGGGCCGGGCAGTGGGTCGCTTGATGATGTATTATGGTTTACCCTCCAACAGGGCTGGGCAGTGGGTCACCCGATATCCTATTATGGTTTACCCTCCAGCAGGGCTGGGTAGTGGATCGCCGGATGATGTATTATGGTTTACCCTCCAGTAGGGCTGGGCAGTGGGTCACCTGATATCTAGTTATAAATTACCCTCCAGCAGGGCTGGGCGGTGGGACACGAGTTAGAATTCGAGGCTCAGTCTTTTCTACTAGGCTAGTCTGTGTGGGTCGCCTGATGATGTATTATGGTTTACCCTCCAACAGGGATGGGCAGTGGGTCACCTGATATCTGGATATGAATTACCCTCCAGCAGGGCTGGGCAGTGGGACACGAGTTGGCATTCAAGGCTCAGTTCTTTCTACTAGGATAATCTGTGGCTTTCCTCTGTGATTACCAGAGCGGGACCCCTGGTTACGGGTCAGTGTTGTGACGACCTTGACTTTGAAGAGACCTCTCGACTGCGGGGTAGTGACGAGTTGTGGTTTGATGTTCCCCCAGAACTCTCAAGTACAAGGGGCACTTTCCCCACCAAGACCCGTTCTTGTGACGCAATTTAAAACTATGCGGGCGAATCAATGTAGCCCAAAGCAGATAGTGTCAAAGTGCAGTGATTGAGCCCCTTGGCTCGTGGTTCGGGGCAGACATGCGAGATACTGGGCATCGATGGTGTTACTTCTGGGACTATTGGCTACTCTTTTCTTGGGCTGAGCTACGGGATGGAGATCCCCTTACGAAGTTATTCGAGCTTCTTACTGAGCATAAGGATGTGTATATACCTTGTTTCACTACCCACTTCTTGGGCCTGGTTACTCTCCCTCTAGGAGAGGTGAAGACGCGCGAGGTATGCCACGTGCTTTCCGTGTCTAGCTTCTCATAGTTGGATGAGTCTACCTTATTTCCTCTTGTTGGGTTGAGCTGGACTCTTTACTGCACTCTCTATTGTACTCCTTTAATTTTCCAGTTCGCTCTACTACTCACCCTTCGGTACCTCCTTTGTTGCTCCCTCGAGCCTTCGCGGTATCCTACTGAGTATTTTTATACTCACCCATGCTTGGGCATTGCCCGCACTTAGTGTGCCCTTGCAGACGACGGACAGGTGGAGCGTAACTTCAGTGGAGCGTAGGAGTTTGGGAGATTGGACCGCGTGCGGTGGTCGTGGCCGGGTTCCAGGTGGGAGACCCTTCAGCTATTTCCTTTTTGTTTACCTGTTGCCGGGTTGTGGCACCTTTTCTGGTTGGGCGCGTGTTTTGCCCCTTTTTCTTTTCAGCACTTTACTTGTACTGTTTAGAGGTCGATGCACATTGTGGTTTATATATAGCAATTTCCCTTTTTCTTTGCGTGTCTTTACTTTTACTCTACACTATTGCATTGAGTTTGTTGTGTCAGTGTGTACAGGTACTTAGGCAAAGGCCTCCTTGATTTGTTGTGCCTTCGGTGCTGGTCGCCAGCCCCTGGCCTATGGAGGCGGGCTTGGCGTAGTTGAGACTCGAGCCCGGGTAGGGTCGGGTCGTGATAAAGTGGTATCAGAGCTGATTCGTTCCTTGGGACATTGTGCGGATGTCCCTAAAAGAGTAATTGGTTGGGATTTAGGGCAACAGTGTTAATGTGTCTCGAGAGCGGCTCTCCGGCGAGGGAGTCCAGTGATGGTGTGGCGGCCGACGTATCCATTCACCAGGACCTTGATAACCCGCTTGTTGACTCGGCATGCTGAGACACTTGTTGCAGGGAAATTTGTTTGTGCATCACATAGGACTGAGTCTTGACTGTCCTTCTTGAGTCATCTCCCCATCGTTGCTATTGGTATATACATATATGCTCATCTGACCGCGACACTCCTTGATAATATTCAGGATATCTCCGCGAAGACAGCCAGCCAAGATGCCATCTTTAGTGCGTGAAGACAACCCTGTGAGCTATGAGTCCATAGTACAAGACCCATCATGTGAGCCCCTTTCTCCGGGTGGGCTGGTAGCAGCACCCCCACATTTTGAGCAGCAGGCAGTTTCATCAGAGCAGGCTGAGCTTGAGCGCAGGTTGAGCACGCTCTGTGAGTTCCAGCGCCAGAGACCGCTGAGGTTTAGTGGTGAGCTAGACCCTCAGGCAACAGATGGTTGGCTTGAGACAGTGGTTCGCCTTTTCAGGCTTGTGCAGACGCTGACAGATTAGAGAGTGGATTTGACAGACAACCTTTTCTATGGATCAGCTTGGCATTGGTGGAGTTTGGTGACTCAGTTTCTTGACGAGTCGTCACTTTCATGGGGCCACTTTTAGTTGTTGTTCCATGAGGAGTTTTCCCCCCTGCTTGCGGTCCTTTTGGATTCAGGAGCTCCTGTAGTTTCAGAAGGGAGGGATGACGGTGGCCGAGTACGCGGCTATTTTCGCAGACCGTGCACGCTTTTACCCGGACTTGGTCCACGACGGCAACTTCCGAGCACAGAAGTTTGAGCAGGGCCTCCACCGGGAGATTCGTGCTGTCATAGTATCCTTGGGCATTTCCACATATGCCGGGATGCTAGAGCAGGCACTGGTGACAGAGAGATTCCTGTCACGTTCTGGATTTGCTGGTGGCAGCAGACACGTCGGAGCCGAGACGTCTGTTGCAGCTAGTGGGCGTCAGCAAGCCGGACCTCGGCGCAAATGGCTTTCTGACAACCAGACTTAGGGGCGTGGTCGTACACCACAGTGGCGCCGGAGGGCACCGGTGCAGCCCAGAGAGAGTCGGTGCTATGCTTGTGATGGGTGAGGTCACTTGGCACAAGACTGCCTGACCCGAGTTGCTGAGAGCTTCAGGCAGGCAGCAGGCGCACCACCACGGCAGAGCCAACACCGTGATCAGGGTAGCACCCAGAGAAGTTGTGCTAGCAGAGGAGCGGGAGGAACTGGTAGTGGAGGATGATGTTATGAGGTCCTTCCATCACCACTAGGTGGTCCACGTCGAGCTCCGGGAGCTGACAGTTGGGACCGCAGACAACCGCGAGCTTTGGATGTCTATGATCCTGCAGAGCATGGGATGATGAGAGGTACCCCTTGCGACTCTTCTACTTTTTGCAGTAGAATTGTTAGGCTCTGCGTGTGAAAGGCTTTTCTCCCTGCTCTTTGTTTGAGGTGTTACCAGGGTGACTCAGGGCATCGGGTGTAACCCTGTGTTGGTATGGAAACATTCGTGAGACCTTTTTCTTTAGTTTATGATGTTGACTCCTTCACTTCCAAGTGTGTAAGAGGGACTTGGCTGTGAGAAATCGACTATGAAACCTTTCATGACCAGATATCCTTGGGTATTTCACCATATGGATATTTTGATGGAGGAAATCACCAAGCATTATTCCAGGTGCGGGCAGTGATTACAGTCGCGGCGTGCGACGTAGAGGTTTAACCGGGGAGGTGAGCTACCCCCGAGGGCCTTTGGGCCATTTGAGACCGTGAAAAGGGATGGAGAGATACCCTACCACCTTTCCCTAACCCCAAAGTCTGGAGTGGATGCACGACATCGGCAAGGGCTGACCTCGCGTGAACGGATCAATCCTTTGGTCTGTGTGTGGTGACACAAATCTGTGCGTGGGTTCTTCTGGGTATGGGAAAGCCAGGTGTGGGTTTAGTACCCTGTGTTTCTCCCTAGTTTTTCTTTTCGGGGATGAAAAGCTTGAATGAGGGAATGATGTAAGAACCCAAATTTTTTCTTTGGAAGACTTTGGAATATTCTTGATGATATTCCAGAGCAGCACCTTCAGACGGCGTGCGATTCCGAGCCCCGGAGTGGCCAGAATTAAATTTTTAGTGCGTTCACACTGGAAACGCCAAATAAATGGGATAACTCCTAAACGGAGATCTGGATCAGAGATCCGAGTGTACGGATGGGTCTAGAATGGGGTGTTTACCCTAGTAACGACATAAAACTTGTCGGCGTGGGATGTTTGGACCCCTCGCTCGCTTTCAGAACGTTAAACGGATAAATTCATTAATTAATTTATTCGTTTAAATGTGAAACTCAAGTATCTCTTAAACGGTGGCTCAGATTGGAAAACCGAGGACACCTTTGAGTTCGGAGCGTGCCGTTTACCCTAGGAAGTGTATAAGTTTCACGGGCGCGGGCCGTTTATGAAAAAAGGCCCCAGGGGCGTTTTAATAATTTAGCGGCTTCAGACGTTAAATTTTATAACTTTTGAACGGGGCCACAGATTAAAATTCCGTGACTGCCGTTGTGCTTGGGAGGTGGTGTTTACCCTAGGGGAGGCTTATCCTCGACCTCGTCAGGAGTTTCGGATGCGGGTCTTTTCGGGGGTTTTAAATTAAATAAATCGTTAATTAATTTATTTAAACCCTCCCCCTTCCCTTTTACCTTAAACCCCCTATAGGAACCCTCTCCCCTCTCCTCCTCCATCTCCGGCAAGGCGTCTCTGGTGAGGCAGCTCCGGCAAGGCGGCAGATCGCGGTGAAGCTCCGGGCAACGCCCACGAGGTAGGATCTTGTTGCGTTTTTCCTTCCCAAACCGCCTTTGAACCTAAATTTTAGCGTCGAATTGTTGTTTGATTTTCGAACGAACCACATGAATGCATAGTAGAGTTTTTCCTCTTTCCAACGCATATTTTGGAATCAAAATTTGAGCTCGGAGGAGACCGGGGTTGATCGTCGAAGGTTGCGGGGTTTGGAATTATTTTCCGGTGGCGGGAGGGGCTTCGGCTGGCGGCAGCGGCTTCCTCAGGCAGGTGGCGCGGCTCGGGCTCGTCAGCTTCAGGCAGTGGCTCCGGCGGCGTGGGCAGCTTCTTCAGGTAGGCGACACGGCGGCAGGCCGAGGCGCCATGGCGGCGGACTTCAGTCGGGCGGCATTGGCATAGCGCGAAGAGGGACGGGGGCCGCGGGGTGCGCGACCCCGCGTGCGGCGACCGCGACCCGCGCGATGCAGGTCGCTGCGGAAAGGGGGAGACCGGCCGTCAAGGCCGGTCGGTGGCAGTGGGCCACGGCCACCTGGCTGCGGCGGCTTGAACCGGACCCGCGGCTGGGCCGCGGGCTGGCTGTGGGCGGACCGGCCGGTCCGGCCCAAAGGAGTGCCCCTTTGAATTTCCGACGCCTGTAGCTTTCGCTACGGGCGTCCGTTTTGCGCGCCGTCAGCAGCAGCGTGAACCTTGCGTCGAGGGGTACGTTTTGATATGGTTTCTTGAATTTTTAATTCCCGACACGATGGGCCTCGGAGGCGCGACGCGTCTTTAAGTGGAATGTCATTTTTCCGGGGATATTGTTTTGAGCGGTGCAGACGCGTCCGACGTCCGTTTTGAGCGCCGTCAGTGGCGTTGCGACCCTGGCACTGAGGTAGAGGTTTCCAGTGTAGTTCCAGGCATTGAGGCTGAAGTTGAGGCGCGGCCCCCAAGGCCCGTCTCTTGAGCTGCGTGCAGCTTTTATCGACTTTTTCCTCAGACGCCCATTTGGGGCGTGCGAGCAGTCGATGTTGGGTGTTTTTCCGAGGGCATTGCGTTGGCGCAGTCTACCCGCTGTATTTCTACACGATGGTGCGGGCCCCGTCAGGGCCGTTTCGGGGGTTGACGGTGATTTCCAGCCTTATCACCGGGCGACCGTTTTGGAGAAGTGAGTAGTCCATCTTGTGTTCTTTTTCGAGAGGATCGCAACAGTGCGATCCGTTCGTTGAGTTTCGGGACCGTGTTGTGGGTCCCACGAAGCACTGCTCGTGTGCGGTGCACCGGAATGCATCTTTTTCTCCGGATATCCGTTTCACTCAAGTGAGTAGTGCATTTGATGTACTTTTTCAAGATCATTGTGATGGTGTAGTTCTCCCGACCTTTTTCGGAGACATGGTGTGGGTCCCACCCGACCTGGCTACGGTGAATAGTACCCTTTTCACTGGGTGTCTGTTTTGGGTGATTGAGTACTCAATCCTGTGTGTTTTTTCGAGGGGATCACAGTGGCGTGATTTGTTTGTTCATTTTCGGGATCTTGGGGTGGACCCCACATGGACCTGGTCACGGTGAATAGTACATTTTTCCCCGGTTGACCGTTTCGGGTGAGTGAGTAGTCTATCTCGCGTGTTTTTCTGCGAGGATTACAACGGTGTGATCCATTAGGTTGTGCGGAGCTTCTTGCATGATCTTTTTAAATGTGGAAGCATGAAGGTGCTCCGTTGGTGGTTCGTCCTACCATGGTTGTAGCGGACCCTTGGCGTGTGATCATGTACTCTTGGGAGAGTGATAAATGTTTCACAAGATGTGGTTGGCCGTGCCTGGGCCTTTGAGGTAGAGTTGTTATGTCACGCCTTCGCGTGGACGTTGGGTGCTGTGTGCACAATGGCCTTGGGCTGAGAACGTGGTATACTCTGGGAGTATACGAGAACACTTGGAGGTATGTGTGGTTTGTACCTGAGACTGTTTGTGCGCTTGGTTGGGGTTTGACTTGGGGCCACACGTCGTGTGGGACCCAAGTGCGTGCTGTGTTCTGCTTCGCGTACTTGGACCTGTCGCGGCGTAGAGGGTCCCTCTGTGTGTTTGTTTGACCAGAATGGTGGAGTTTTTCCCCTGGATCTATGCTCGTTGGTTGACCAGGAGGGTTGAGTGGTCTCCCCCTGGTTTCGTTCTCAATGGATCGACCGGTAGAGGTGTTAGTGACAACCGGTGATGGAAGAGGAACTGAACCTCTTTTGGGAGAGTTGTTATTGAGTTGGGTGTTTGCGCGACACCCACTCCGTGTTCGGTTGGCCAGTGTTGTACCCTCCTATAGAGATGGACAGAGCAGTTCTGAGTTTTACCCTTCAGCGGGGCTGGGCAGTGGGTTACTCATCGACTTCCTCAGGTTTACCCTCAGCAGGGCTGGGCAGTGGGTTGCTCACTGACTTCTAGGGTCTACCCTCCATCTGAGATTGGGCAGTGGGTCACCCGATGCTATTAGGGTCTACCCTCTAGCAGAGACTGGGCAGTGGGTCACCCGACGCACTTATGGTTTACCCTCCAGAAGAGACTGGGTAGTGGGTCACCTGATGACCTCTTAGGGTCTACCCTTTAGCAGGGCTGGGTAGTGGGTCGCCCGTTGTCTAGTTCTAGGTCTACCCTCTAGCACAGATGGGCAGTGGGTCGCATGTCGACTTATTCCAGTTTTACCCTCCAGCGGGGCTGGGCATTGGGTCGCTAGATGATGTATTATGGTTTACCCTCTAGCGGGGTTGGGTAGTGGGTCACTTGATGATGTATTATGGTTTACCTTTCAGCAGGGCTAGGCAGTGGGTCACCCAATATCCTATTATGGTTTACCCTCCAGCAGGGCTGGGCAGTGGGTCGCCCGATGATGTATTATGGTTTACCCTCCAGTAGGGATGGGCAGTGGGTCACCCGATATCTGGTGATGAATTACCCTCCAGCAGGGCAGGGCAGTGGGACAACTGTTGGCATTCCAGGCTCAGTCCTTTCTACTAGGCTAGTCTGTGGATTTCCTCCGTGATTACCGGAGCGGGACCCTTGGTTACGGGTCAGTGTTGTGACGACCATAACTTTGAGGAGACCTCTCGACTATGGGGCAATGACGAGTTGTGGATTGATGTTCCCCCAGAACTCTCAAGTACGAGGGGAACTTTCCCCACTGAGACGCGTTATTGTGACGTGATCTAAAACCGTGCGGGCAAGTCAGTGCCGTCCAAAGAGGATAATGTAGAAGTGCAGTGATTGAGCCCCTTGGATTGCAGTTCGGGGAAAACGTGCGAGATGCTGGGCATCGATGGTGTTACTTCTGGGACTGTTGGCTACTCTTTTCTTGGGAGGAGCTACGGGACAGAGATCCCCTTACGATGTTGTTAGGGCTTCTTTCTGAGCATAAGGATGTGTATATACCTTGTTTCAGTACCCACTTCTTGGGCATGGTTACTCTCTCTCTAGGAGAGGCAAAGACGCGCGGGGTATGCCACGTGATTTCCATGTCTAGCTTATCATAGTTGGATGAGTCTACCTTCTTTCCTCTTGTTGGGTTGAGCTGGAATCTTTACTGTACTCTCTATTGTACTCCTTTACTTTTCTTGTTCGCTCTACTGCTCACCCTTTGGTACCTCTTTTGTTGCTCCCTCGAGCCTTTGGGGTATCCTACTGAGTATTTTTATACTCACCCCTGTTTGGGCTTTTCCCGCACTTGGTGTGCCCTTGCAGATGACATACAGGTGGAGCGTAACTTCAGTGGAGCGTAGGAGCTTGGGAGCTTTGACCGCGTGCGGTGGTCGTGGCCGGGTTCCAGGTGGGAGACCCGTCAGCTGTTTCTTTTTTGTTTACCTGTTGCCGGGTTGTGGCACCTTTTCTGGTTGGGCGTGTGTTTTTCCCCTTTTTCTTTTTCAGCACTTTACTTGTACTGTTTAGAGGTCGATGCGCATTGTGGTTTATATATAGCAGTTTCCCTTTTTCTTTGCGTGTCTTTACTTTTACTCTGCACTGTTGCATTGAGTTTGCTGCGTGAGTGTGTACAGGTACTTAGGCAAAGGCCTCCCCGAGTTGTTGTGCCTTCGGCACTGGTCGCTAGCCCCTGGCCTATGGAGGCGGGCTTGGGGTAGTTGCGGCTCGAGCCCGGGTAGGGTCGGGTCGTGATAGATCATTTATGAGTGGGTGACCCATGTCCGCTCTATTTTCAATGTTTTCTAAAACCCTGCAACATAGTTGTAATACTGTCGAATTTTCGTCTTAAAATGTCTCTCTCTTTTTCTCAAATTCTTTTATTTTATTAATTGAATACTCAAAACTCTTTATTATATAAAGGTATTCACATATATATCAAAATTTGCTATTTTAAATTCTGGGATTCACATACATGAGACCCAGTTTCCTTTTCTGTGGGTTTAAAGTGACATAAAGATCACGTCTTTAAAGCAGTTTTTAAAATGTTATAACTATGAAATGAAACCCATTTCTTTTATGATATATGGGTTATTTATGAAATGATAAATTATGATATATGTAGCTCATATGATAATAAATAAAAATTAAGGGTGCGCCCTCATAGCGCTCTAATGCATTGTGTAAAGACTTAATCTCTAGAGATGACCATTTTAACGATACATTGGTGAATAACCTTTATAATTTTCTCATGCCTTAAATTTATTTATCATGACTTTATTGATGTATCTCAAGTTCACATGTAAAATGTTTCTCTTTTTTCTCTTACTGGGCCTTCTACTCACCCTTTCCTTTGGTGTATGCTATGAGATGCTGTAATGAACTTAGGATGAATAATGAAGAAGCCTTTCAAGTGTTTAAGAAGAATGTTTTATGTCGTCATGTATTAAGTTCCTGGTTTCCAAGACACTAAACCTTAAAGATTTTCAATTTTGTATAATGTGTCAAACATTTTATGTACTGAAAAATGTGGGATGCTATAGTTGGTATCAAAGGATAGTTTAGTTATTTATGAAAATTAGGATATGAAAACTTTAGGAGAAACCTTGTAGAAAAGTTTAAATATAGGAAATCTTCCTGGTAGTTTGGTGAGTATTGAGTAAGTGGTTTATCAAGCAAATACACCCCTGTCTGGATATGAGCAGGTAGAGGTTGCTCTGGCACAGATGAACGTAGGGGTAAAACCCAAAAACACTGCTTTGAGCTAGACTCGAACGAGAACTGGTACACAATAATGGGCCTTGCTATAATCTTGGTTACGACACTCCCAAGGGATATGTTTAATTAATCACAAGAATTTTATGAACTATTATAAAGGATTTGTCGAAAATTTAAATGTTAAGTAAAGAATAAGATATTTAAGAATGATAGAAATGAAATTATTTTAGAATTAAAAGATTATTAAATAAAACTTGTTTCTCATTAAGGTTTTCTTCATTTAGAAAATGGAAGGAAATAGGTTGAACTATGAGAATGGTGGCCACAATGGACCTTACGATAACAGTACTTTGATGGAAGCTAGAATGGAAATGTTTATGAGAATGATGAATCAACTGACTCAGGTTATAGGAAATAACTTGAGTCAAGATGAGATGGAAGATTCACTGCGAAGGGAGTAACTTTATGTGGAGTCCTTCATGTAACACCCCGAGATTTTATGAAAAATATTCTTTTTCACTAATGTCTTGTGTTGTACGCTACACCAAAACGAGCTTGCACAACACGCATCCTTGACTTGCCTTGCATTACATGCAATCGCGACCTTCCTTGATAGCTTGCGTCGTACGCAATACCAAGTTTCACTAAACAACGATATGCTATTAAAATATTATTAAAACTAGCCGTTATGAATAATAATAACCACTTTTTGAAATTTTATAAATTTTATTTTTCAAAATGGACTTCATTTTTGGATTCGGAATACCGAAATTAGCCTAGGGTGAAATTTTGGTATTTTTCTGAAAACTTTCAATTTTTGATGAATAGTGAAACCACTAAGTGGTAGGTTAAAAACTGAATTTTGCTTAAAACTTAATTTTACCGATTCTGTGAATGGAATTTCGAAAATCCGACAGACACGGTTGATATCAGTAAGTAAAATGTGGTTCAATGAGATAAAAATAATTTTTTGGTGAACAGTAACTTTTTACTTTTTTTACCGCGGTTAATAGTAAATAGGGTAACTAAGGGTAAAAATGATATTACTATTACCCTAACACATGTCCTAATTCTATTGGATAAGTTTAATTCGACCAAAAACAAACTTAGGAATAAAATATGACCATTTAGGCCCACTTGGGTTAGATTAGGACATTTATTATTAATTTATTTAAAGAAGGGTTAAAATAGTTAAAATCAAAGTTTAATAAGTACATCATTTTTAATATGGGGTTATACATAAGATAAATTCGACTATAAATATTTATTAGAAAGCTAAAAAGATTTCCTACATAATGATATTTTATTTATAATTTTTAGACTTTAAATAAATTAATTTATTTATGACACAACAATGATGCAGTAATTACCCTTTTAAGGAAATATTAACATAATTGATGTTATAAATGCTCAAATGAATGTAATTTGAGACTTTTTATGAATTACACTAATTTTCTAGGTTACTATGATATATTATTGTTGATTTAATCAACTTGGTTCGAACATATAATTCTTTTATGACTTTCACAAAAATCATATATCAAATAGTGTCAAAATTGACACAAAATAGTTTTTAAATCAAATATTATATTATTAATTGTTATTTTATTCCTAAAAATATAAGTTTCGGACAAATGACTTAGATAAGGATATATATATTAATAATAAACAATTTGGGGTTCGTTTGGCATGTTATAGTAAGTGTATTAACCATATAGTGAAAGAAAACAAAAAGACACGGTAAAAGTTAAATTATTTAACTTAGAGTTAAATCTAATTGATAAGGTTAAAATAATACCCTAAACTTGTCTAAATTCTATTGGTTGATAGGATTTAGACCCATCCCCACTTTAGCTTCGAAATAAGACCCTTTGGAACCATTATAAACCGATTTTGAAATTAATATAAAATAATATTTTGAGGTATTCCTAAGGTGCCCCTCTCCTCCCTTATAAAAGGACACCACCTCCCCCTCCTCCTCACACCAATTTGAGCCCTCAAGCTTGGAAAAACCCTGCCAAAATCTCTTCTCCACTTCCCTAGCAACATCCTAGAGGTTCTGGTCTTCCTCAAAGACCAATTTTAGTGCCCTAAGAGGAGGTCTCAAAGAGGCGCTTCAAAGAAGAGGTAATTACCGTTACCAATTCTTTCATCTTTATTTCTTCTTCCACTTCTTCTTCTTAGGTTGTTTCATTATGAAGTAATAACATCAGTATCACTCATATACGGATATGTTATTATAAGTATGAAACAACCCTATTTCAGCATCTATCCATCCTACGGGAAAAGAAATCACCGCGCGTTCGTACGTACGGAATACCGTCTCCACGCCGTGGTGTAATCTATTTTCCACCGCCACCTTACATGGATGGGTATAATGGTGTAAAGAATAACTATACATAGTTATTACAACATCATATTGATTCTGATATATTGTATAATCCACTCCAATTCAATTCAATATTTATGGAAATGATATCATCGCTCGTGCGTACGTACGGACTACCGTCTCCACGACGCGATGAGATTCATTCTCCATGTTAACCATTTAAGAATGATTATAAAGTATATATAAGAAATAATAATGAAATATATGACATTATAAAGCTACTGGATTTATGTATATATATAAATGTATGTCATCTACTTACTTCCATTCAAGACAATAAGGAAAGGAAAACAACGTTCATGCGTACGTACGGACTACCGTCTCCATGAACGGTGTTTTTCATTTCATTTATCTATCTATTATATATATATATATATATACTGAATATATATGATATATAAATCATATTTTATATTCTGGAAGTAAGTAAATCATGATATAAGTAATAATAATGTCAAGAACAACAAGTCAAAACACCTACGATAAATGAAACGATTTTACCCAAAACGCTTCTTTAACATGGAATTTACAAAAGAACGGGTAATATAATGTCATAAGTGAACCATATATGATATAATAACAATGAATATGATTCTGTAATAAGTCAATGACATTATTTAAACCATTATACAGGAGCTTCGGACATGTACAAATCAAATCGGACCTAAGGTAAGGGAAATATCACAATCTCATTTTTATCCGAGATTGTTTATTCGTAAGTATTTACTGGGGTGTATTTTATTATCCACATCCATGTTTCATCAATATGTAATATTATTTCCATCCACCTAAAATTGTTTAAATCCATTTTTACCCTTCGGTGAGTTTTTAGTAATATATATGAAAGGAATCTTTTGTCGTTTTTCGTACGAGGTACTTTTTTGACTTTTCCGACAAAAGTACGAAGAATGTTTTTTTAACTTATACGGCATGAATGGATTTTTAAAAAACATTATTTCCAAGAAACTTCCTTTACAAGTTTTCAAGTTTATTTTTAATCAACTTCTTTTATTTTAAAGTCGTATGACATGTTATGAAAGGAAAAATGTTTTTGAAGTAGAAAGGATATTTTCCTCAAGAATGAAGTTCATGTATTTTATCAAAATTATTTTCCATCTAAGATAATAAAAGGGTTCTGTTTTTACCCCTATTATTACATGGATTTGATTATGTTGTGATGGAAACATTTTTATGAATTCCTTTATCTTATATGAATTGTTTTATGATGTCATGTTGTTTAAGAATCCCATTTTTATTACATGGGTTATGCGATGATGTATGATTTATGATTATGTGGCACACATAAGAAAGGATTCATTATAAGATGGGTGGGACCTCTATCTCCCTCCAATGCATTGGGTAAAGATTTTATATCTCATGAGATAGACATGGCTGGAATGGTAGGTTATACCGGTTCAGTGAAACAGGACTGAAACGAGGGTTACTCGATTCAGAAAGGGACTTTGTCCACTAAGATAGTCTTGGCAATGAGTCTTGACTAACAAGAAATGATTCTCTATGATTATGTGTGTATGCCACAAAGTTACATGTTTTAAGATTATGATTATTGTGATTACATTTCACTTCCATGATTTATCCCATGTTATGAAATTATGATCTCTTTTGCAGGTAAAAATTTCCAAAAGTTATGTGCTTGTGTATACGATGAGATTTATATATCTTTTGTTTACCTTTACTGAGCATTTGAGCTCACCCTTTTATGTTTTCTTTTCCCCAGGATATAAATAAAGGTTTTAGGTAAAAAAAAGGGAAGATCTTTATGGGAGATATTGGAGATCTTTCACCACGATTAGAAGATTACGTTCCGAGTTTCCAAAGACACTAAACTATTACGATCCTTGTGTGTGTGTTTTTGTTATGTACTAAGTATTCAGCAAAAGTAATGTAATGTCCATGTACGTCAAGTTTCGGGTCTCTACAGTTGGTATCAGAGGAAAGGTTTAGTCAACCTTTGGAAACAAGGATGCGAAAACGTTAGTGAGATCCCTAGAGATATTTCTAAGGTATGTCTAGGGATGCCCCTAAGGATAAGTATACGTATAGGATATAGTCCTAGAACTATGGTAACGATATTAGATTAAACTAAAGATGTTAGATATTTAAGTTACTCCCCCTTTATTATGATTTTTGCCTCTCACACTATTCTTTTTGGGTTTTAGAAAATGGCTGGAAACAAGATGATTCACGATAATGGAGGATATGATGGACAATGGAATGATATTCTTTATGAGAAACCAAATGAAATGGGATTTGGAAGTCCAAAAATCATTATTATGCCGAATCAGCAATCTCATAATATGATCAATAAAGTAAAATTTGTTAAGTTTCCTGACTCGGCTAATAAGAGAAAGATGTAGTTTCATGATGATCATAGAGGAAAGAAAGTTCAATTTCCCCTATGTAAATCATGTGGGAAGAGGCATCAAGGAGAATGTTTCAAGGGAACTGGAAGATGCTTTGGGTGTGGAAAAGAAGGACACAAAGCAAGTAAGTGCAAAGGAAAAGGGTCGGTCAACACCATGGATGAGGATAATGGTATTGCTACGACATCAAAAATGGTTAAGTGTTTTAAATGTGGAATGTATGGGCATTATGCAAACAAATGCCCTAAGGGAAAGACTCATGAAGAGAATCAGTATGGTCATATGGGTAGTATTTATGTGGATGATGATGAAGAGACTACAAATGATATGTGAGATGAAATAATTTTTGAAGCTCGGTCAATGGTTTAAGAATGTAGTGGAATGATTACATGTTTATCATGTGTAATTTTGTATAAGTAATCTCATGCTACTATGGAATAAAGAGACATCTATGGATTGTTACACTGTTGTCTTTCCTTGAGTTTTGAAAGTGTATGATTAATGTTACCAGTATCCATGAATGGTTATTCAGATATTTTTGGAATGTAGATGATATGCGCATAATGAAGGGATAAGGAGAAAATTAAATGTTTGATAGTATTCATGAGCTCATTACTGATATAAGGAGAAGGTTATTTCATGGTTCGAGTATATAGAATTTTTGGATTTTGGTATGTGGAAAGTGTTAACTTTTAACTGCATTCATGCTTTCATTAAGGTTCAATGGGTATTCAAGAGAATACATGATTAAGGACTTTGAATGTTTGGAATGTGACCAACAAAACATATCTTATGATATATGGGGATCGACGATGGTGTTAAATCTCTAGTAATCGTTTTCACTATGTTATGAGAGTGGACTGCAGTGTTATGGATAAGCCTAAAGATTGGAATGGATTATGTTGGAAATAAGTTAGTATTGTTTAAGGATCAAAGTTTTCTCGATATTATTGTTGGGATGTTATAGTAATATAGTTTTAGAAAAAGGAAAACCTGCAGGACGGGCGACAGCCCATCGCGTCAGACAAGGCTGTAGGAATCGAACCCACAACCGAAATGCGACTGGCCTTTATCGCCTACCACTGGCCTACAGGAAGTCCCTGTTTAGTAGAAACTAGTTTTATTATATTAAGCAGTATGATATATGAAGTATAAGTTCATTTTAGATGGACTTATGTATTTTTTTTATAACTTTTCTAACCTTTTGAGACAGATGGAATGACCCATCATTCTATCACATGATCTGTTAACACATCACGAATGACAAATTCAACTTCGTTTCTTTAAGAGATGAAGTAGAAATTGTCCAAAGAACGACAAATAGTGAGACTATACCAAAATCACGAAAGTATTTCTTCTAATTCCAATTTCATCAACTTTAGGGAAATGATCTTGAAAACCAAAAATGTTGTCCTAGTGCTCTTATATCTGATTAATCAGATGGTACCTTAGATCGTCACAAATTTATGGATTTGTGATTGCTAGCTTTTCCATAGCCATGTTCTCTACCACTCTCCACCAGAACATGATGGTTAGATTTCTCTTCCATATCCATATTTTCACCTATGTGGAAACCCAGTGATTAGTTTATTTGGGTAACCGTTACGTTTCATACTTTTGTTTTTAAATATAATTTTTGGTATTCCTTTTTACGATGTGGGTCTCTATCAAAGAAACTTTCAAATAGTAAACCATTTATAACCCCGACGAATTTCGAGGGCGAAATTCATTTTAAGGGGGGTAGAATGTAACACCCCGAGATTTTATGAAAAATATTCTTTTTCACTAATGTCTTGTGTTGTACGCTACACCAAAACGAGCTTGCACAACACGCATCCTTGACTTGCCTTGCATTACACGCAATCGCGACCTTCCTCGATAGCTTGCGTCGTACGCAATACCAAGTTTCACTAAACAACGATATGCTATTAAAATATTATTAAAACTAGCCATTATGAATAATAATAACCACTTTTTGAAATTTTATAAATTTTATTTTTCAAAATGGACTTCATTTTTGGATTCGGAATACCGAAATTAGCCTAGGGTGAAATTTTGGTATTTTTCTGAAAACTTTCAATTTTTGATGAATAGTGAAACCACTAAGTTGTAGGTTAAAAACTGAATTTTGCTTAAAACTTAATTTTACCGCTTCTGTGAATGGAATTTCGAAAATCCGACAGACACAGTTGATATCAGTAAGTAAAATGTGGTTCAATGAGATAAAAATAATTTTTTGGTGAATAGTAACTTTTTACTTTTTTTACCGCGGTTAATAGTAAATAGGGTAACTAAGGGTAAAAATGATATTACTATTACCCTAACACATGTCCTAATTCTATTGGATAAGTTTAATTCGACCAAAAACAAACTTAGGAATAAAATATGACCATTTAGGCCCACTTGGGTTAGATTAGGACATTTATTATTAATTTATTTAAAGAAGGGTTAAAATATTTAAAATCAAAGTTTAATAAGTAAATCATTTTTAATATGGGGTTATACATAAGATAAATTCGACTATAAATATTTATTAGAAATCTAAAAATATTTCCTAGATAATGATATTTTGTTTATAATTTTTAGACTTTAAATAAATTAATTTATTTATGACACAACAATGATGCAGTAATTACCCTTTTAAGGAAATATTAACATAATTGATGTTATAAATGCTCAAATGAATGTAATTTGAGACTTTTTATGAATTCCACTAATTTTCTAGGTTACTATGATATATTATTGTTGATTTAATCAACTTGGTTCGAACATATAATTCTGTTATAACTTTCACAAAAATCATATATCAAATAGTGTCAAAATTGACACAAAATAGTTTTTAAATAAAATATTATATTATTAATTGTTATTTTATTCCTAAAAATATAAGGTTCGGCCAAATGACTTAGATAAGGATATATATATTAATAATAAACAATTTGGGGTTCGTTTGGCATGTTATAGTAAGTGTATTAACCATATAGTGAAAGAAAACAAAAAGACACGGTAAAAGTTAAATTATTTAACTTAGAGTTAAATCTAATTGATAAGGTTAAAATAATACCCTAAACTTGTCTAAATCCTATTGGTTGATAGGATTTCGACCCATCCCCACTTTAGCTTCGAAATAAGACCCTTTGGAACCATTATAAACCGATTTTGAAATTAATATAAAATAATATTTTGAGGTATTCCTAAGGTGCCCCTCTCCTCCCTTATAAAAGGACACCACCTCCCCCTCCTCCTCACACCAATTTGAGCCCTCAAGCTCGGCAAACCCCTGCCAAAATCTCTTCTCCACTTCCCTAGAAACATCCTAGAGGTTCTGGTCTTCCTCAAAGACCAATTTTAGTGCCCTAAGAGGAGGTCTCAAAAAGGCGCTTCAAAGAAGAGGTAATTACCGTTACCAATTCTTTCATCTTTATTTCTTCTTCCACTTCTTCTTCTTAGGTTGTTTCATTATGAAGTAATAACATCAGTATCACTCATATACTGATATGTTATTATAAGTATGAAACAACCCTATTTCACCATCTATCCATCCTACGGGAAAAGAAATCACCGCGCGTGCGTACGTACGGAATACCGTCTCCACGCCGTGGTGTAATCTATTTTCCACCGCCACCTTAAATGGATGGGTATAATGGTGTAAAGAATAACTATACATAGTTATTACAACATCATATTGATTATGATATATTGTATAATCCACTCCAATTCAATTCAATATTTATGGAAATGATATCATCGCTCGTGCGTACGTACGGACTACCGTCTCCACGATGCGATGAGATTCATTCTCCATGTTAACCATTTAAGAATGATTATAAAGTATATATAAGAAATAATAATGAAATATATGACATTATAAAGCTACTGGATTTATGTATATATATATATGTATGTCATCTACTTACTTCCATTCAAGACAATAAGGAAAGGAAAACAGCGTTCATGCGTACGTACGGACTACCGTCTCCATGAACGGTGTTTTTCATTTCATTTATCTATCTATTATATATATATATATATACTGAATATATATGATATATAAATCATATTTTATATTCTGGAAGTAAGTAAATCATGATATAAGTAATAATAATGTCAAGAACAACAAGTCAAAACACCTACGATAAATGAAACGATTTTACCCAAAACGCTTCTTTAACATGGAATTTACAAAAGAACGGGTAATATAATGTCATAAGTGAACCATATATGATATAATAACAATGAATATAATTATGTAATAAGTCAATGACATTATTTAAACCATTATACAGGAGCTTCGGACACGTACAAATCAAATCGGACCTAAGGTAAGGGAAATATCACAATCTCATTTTTATCCGAGATTGTTTATTCGTAAGTATTTACTGGGGTGTATTTTATTATCCACATACATGTTTCATCAATATGTAATATTATTTCCATCCACCTAAAATTGTTTAAATCCATTTTTACCCTTCGGTGAGTTTTTAGTAATATGTATGAAAGGAATCTTTTGTCGTTTTTCGTACGAGGTACTTTTTTGACTTTTCCGACAAAAGTACGAAGAATGATTTTTTTAACTTATACGGCATGAATGGATTTTTAAAAAACATTATTTCCAAGAAACTTCCTTTACAAGTTTTCAAGTTTATTTTTAATCAACTTATTTTATTTTAAAGTCGAATGACATGTTATGAAAGGAAAAATGTTTTTGAAGTAGAAAGGATATTTTCCTCAAGAATGAAGTTCAAGTATTTTATCAAAATTATTTTCCATCTAAGATAATAAAAGGGTTCTGTTTTTACCCCTATTATTACATGGATTTGATTATGTTGTGATGGAAACATTTTTATGAATTCCTTTATCTTATATGAATTGTTTTATGATGTCATGTTGTTTAAGAATCCCATTTTTATTACATGGGTTATGCGATGATGTATGATTTATGATTATGTGGCACACATAAGAAAGGATTCATTATAAGATGGGTGGGACCTATATCTCCCTCCAATGCATTGGGTAAAGATTTTATATCTCATGAGATAGACATGGCTGGAATGGTAGGTTATACCGGTTCAGTGAAACAGGACTGAAACGAGGGTTACTCGATTCAGAAAGGGACTTTGTCCACTAAGATAGTCTTGGCAATGAGTCTTGACTAACAAGAAATGATTCTCTATGATTATGTGTGTATGACACAAAGTTACATGTTTTAAGATTATGATTATTGTGATTACATTTCACTGCCATGATTTATCCCATGTTATGAAATTATGATCTCTTTTGCAGGTTAAAATTTCCAAAAGTTATGTGCTTGTGTATACGATGAGATTTATATATCTTTTGTTTACCTTTAGTGAGCATTTGAGCTCACCCTTTTATGTTTTCTTTTCCCCAGGATATAAATAAAGGTTTTAGGTAAAAAAAAGGGAAGATCTTTATGGGAGATATTGGAGATCTTTCACCACGATTAGAAGATTACGTTCCGAGTTTCCAAAGACACTAAACTATTACGATCCTTGTGTGTGTGTTTTTGTTATGTACTAAGTATTCAGCAAAAGTAATGTAATGTCCATGTACGTCAAGTTTCGGGTCTCTACACTTCATGTGTCAAATACCACCAACATTCATTGGATCTACTGACCCATTGGTTGCGGAACAATGGATACGCTCCATTGAGAAGATATAATCTGTACTTCATTGTTCAGAACAAGAAAAAGTCACCCCTGCTGTTTACTGCCTAGAGGGAGAAGCTAATCAGTGGTGGTCACTGATCAAAAACAAGAAGACAAGAGGAGAGATGGAAGATATGGAGTTGGAAGAGTTCAAGGGAATATTCTTCAATAAGTATTTCCCTCGTTCGATGAGAACAAGAATGGAGAAAGAATTTCTCAAGCTGAAGCAGAAGGAGAATTAATCTGTTGGAATCTATGAGATGAACTTCACAAGGATTTCCTGTTATACCTAAAGATTTGTCATGGATTCTAATGGGAAGGTTGATAGATTCTTTAGTGGACTATGACCTTATCTGCAGAAGAATCTAGCTAACAGGGACTATGATATCTATGAAGAAAGAGTTCCAAGTGCTATGAAATTTGAACTAGAGTTTGGTGAGACACAGTGGTCTCACAAATCTAATGAGAAGAAGAGATCTCTAGAATCAAGCCTGGGAAGAATCTTTGATCAGGAAAGAGGTTGGAAACAAATGCAACTTGCCACATGAAATAAATGTGGGAAGAAGCATTCAGGGAACTACTTGATCAGAAGTGGAAAGTACTACAAGTGTGGATGAGAAGGCTATATTGCTCGGAATTTTCATAGTAAGGTGAAGCCTCAACTCCCTAACACTAACAGTAGAGGAAAGATTTTTCTGGCCCTACCCGAAGTCCAATTCTTCAAGTGTGGATAGCTTGGGCACTTTGTTAATCACTGTCCATATCTAGGGGCAGTGGAGGGGAATCACCATCAACCTCAACAAAGGCCAAGGGAGAAAGGTTGTGATTTTACTATCACAACAACCGAAGTTGAAGCTCTGAATGATGTGGTAGCAGGTTCTCTTGTTTTCCTCTCAAAACTAGCAAGTACTTTGTTTGATTCTGGTTCTATGCATTCCTTTATTTTCCAAGTTTGAAAAGAATATAGAATCAATCCCCAAACTGCTAGAGGTATAGTTGTTAGTCAAGACTCCAAGTGGGATTATCCATGAATCAACAGTGTTTAGAGACTCTAGTGTTTAATTTAGTGAGCACAATCATATCATAAATCTAGTAGTCATCCCTGTGATGGAATTTGACGTTATACTAGGGATGGATTGGATCTCAAAGTATAATGCTAATATCAAATGCAGAAGTAAGGAAATCTCAGTAGTCTTGAATGAATGAACTATAATTATCATCCAAGGAGAAATATCTCGACCCGATCTTTGTCTAGAGGAACCTCTTATAGACTTCTTTATGGAGTTAATTGGTGAGGATGAAGAAGGAAAAGTGAGTATACAAATAAAAGATTTTCCGATGGTTCAGGAATACATGGAGGTATTTCCTGAGGAGTTACCTGGACCTCCCCCAGAAAGAGAGGTAGATTTCTCCATTGAACTCATACCTGGATCTCAACCGATATCAAAGACCCCATATAGAATGGAAAATTTGGAGCAAGAGGAGTTAAAAAAACAACTCCAAGACTTGTTGGAGAAGGGGTTTATCCGACCGAGTGTGTCTCCTTAAGAAGAACCAGTTCTCTTTGTGAAGGAGAAGGATGGGTCAATACAACTATACATTGATTAAATATAACTGAATGGGATCACAATGAATAACAAATACCATCTTCTAAGAATTGATGATTTATTTGACCAACTTTATGGGGCTCAATTCTTCTCCAAGATTGATCTTTGATCTGGTTGTCATTAACTGAGGGTGAAGAAGAAAGATATTCAAAAGAATAACTTCCAATCAAGATATAGGCATTATGAGTTTACTGTTATGCCCTTCGTCTTTACTAATGCTCCTGATATTTTCATGGATTTGATGAATAGAGTCTTTAAGGACTACCTTGATAACTTTGTGGTAGTTTTTATTGATGATATTTTGATATATTCAAAAATTAATGAGGAGCATGAGGATCATCTGAGGGTTATTTTTTAAACTCTGTGGAAGGAGAGGCTCTTTGTAAAGTTTAGCAAGTGTGATTTTTGGTTACAACAAGTGACTTTCTTAGGGCACATCATAACCAATGAAGGAATCTCTGTTGACCCTGCAAGGACTATGGTTGTGTAGGAGTGGCCTTAACCCACAAAAGTAACTGGGATTCATAGTTTCCTTGGTTTAGAAAGATATTATAGGAGGTTTGTGAAAAACTTTTCATGACTTTCTAATCCACTAACCAAGTTGACTCGAAAAGGGGTTAAGTTTATCTGGACAAAGGAATGCGAGGAAAGTTTCCAAGAGCTGAAGAAGAGATTGGTTAATGCACATGTGTTAAAACTACCCTCTATCAGATAATGATTCGTTATTTTTAGTGATGCATCTTTGAAAGGGATTGGGTGCGTCCTCATGCAAAATGAAAATGTAATTGCTTATGCATCTCGTCACCTGAAGCAACATGAGAAGAATTATCCTACGCATTATCTAGAGTTGGCAGCAGTTGTTTTTTCTCTAAAGATATGGAGGCACTATATTTATGGGGAGAAATGTGATATATACACTGACCACCAAAGTTTAAAGTATATTTTCACGTAGAAAGAATTGAACATGAGACAAAAGAGATGGTTGGAGCTTATTAAATACTATTATTGTTCAATTCATTATCACCCTGGAAGAGAAAACAAAGTCACAGATGCGTTAAGCAGGAAAGACCCTGTTGTTCTAGTAACAATGAGGATCCTAGGAGATCCCTTGATTAAGGATCTAGTAAAACTGGACATGGGAATTGTAAGAGAAGGGACATCATCAACCCTATCCCAAATGATTTCTCAACCTTCATTACTAGAGATGATCAAGAAGGCTCAAAAAGGAGATCTTTTTTTGCAGGAGAAGTTTGAGGCTGTGAAGGATGGGCAGTTTCCTGATTTCAATATTGATCAAGAATGTGTATTGAAATTTTATACAAGACTTTGTGTTCCATCTATTCCAGAGATAAAGAAAGAACTGATGGATGAAGCTCATAACTCTACTTTCTCTATACATCCGAGATGAACTGAAATGTATAGAGAACTTCGTGATCATTATTGGTGGGATAAAATGAAGAGGGAGATTGCTGATTACACTACAAGGTGCCTGGTGGGTCAACAAGTAATGGCAGAACAAAAACTTCCTAAGGGGGTATTACAACCACTACCCATACCAGTATGGAAGTGGGATAATATCACTATGGACTTTGTCACTGGTCTCTCGAAAACATACAAAGGGAACAATTCGATATGGGTTATAGTGGACCGTCTCACCAAGACCGCCCATTTTATCTCTTTTCAGGAAGATTTCTCTCTGAATAAACTTGCCAAGATATATGTAAAGGAAGTGGTAAGGCTTCATTGGGTACCACTATCCATCTTATCTGATCGTGATCCAAGATTCACATCAAAATTCTGGAGAAGTCTTCAACATGCTCTGAATACTGAATTGAATTTTAGTACGTCTTATCATCCTCAAACTGGTGGCCAACCTAAAAGGACTATTCAGACACTTGAGGACATGCTGAGATTATGCTCAATGGAATTTAAAGGTGGATGGGATCGACACCTCCCATTAGTTGAGTTCTCATACAATAACAACTTCCATTTGAGTATTCAGATGGCACCCTATGAAACTTTGTATGGAAAGCGATGTAGAACTCCTACTTGTTGGGATGAAGCTGGTGAGAGAAAGCTTCTTCGGCCTGACCTTGTGCAAGAGATGACAGAAAAGGTTCATCCCATCCAACAACACATAAAGGCTGCTCAGAGTCAGAAGAAGATCTATGCTGAAAACCATCGAATGTACTTGAAGTTTGGTGTTGGAAACAAAGTCTTCCTTCAAATTTCTCCATGGAAGAGATTCATGCAGTTTGGGAAGAAAGAGAAGCTCAGCCCTAGGTACATTGGCCCCTATTAAATCCTTTATTGCATAGGAGCCATGGCCTATCATCTAGAACTTACACTAAACCTAGCTCAAGTTCACGATGTCCTCCATGTATCTCTCTTAAGGAAGTACATACCCGACCCTTCGCATGTACTGAACCTAGAGGTGGTACAACTAGAACATGACCTCTCTTATAAGGAGAATCCAGTGAAGATCTTAGACCATAGAGACAAGGTTCTATGAAACAAGACTACCCACCTTGTGAAAGTGTTGTGGAGGAATCATAAGTATGAAGAAGCGACATGGGAGCCCGAGGAAACAAAGAAGCAAAAGTACCCTCACCTTTTCGACTAGGCCTTTGGATTAAAATTTTGGGGAAAAAATTTATTAAGGGGAAAAGAATGTAATGACTCAAATTTTTTGAATAATATATTAATTTACTCTTTATGATTTAATAGAGATGTTAATGGTAAATGTAGAAAGAAGAGTCGATGGCTTCATCCAGTAGACTCGAACCATATGAAGCCCACTTATCAGAGCTTATGAAGGAGGTGGTATCTTTGGGCTTAGCTTTGGACCAAGCCCAAGCCGAACTCCAGTGTGTCAAGCTTGAACGGAATAACCTATGGGAGAATTTCGTGTTAGTGGAGATTATTACTAGGGAAATGTTATCCGAGCCTCCCCAAAATTCATTAACCATCTCACACATTATCCTTAGGTCATATGAAGGTGTTTTAAGGAATTATGTTTCAAAGCCCTAATATGTAATCTCAAAGTTTTAATAAAATTATTGTTTCATCATTTCTGCGTTATAACTGGATTTTCTTAATAAAATATAAGTATATAGATTTTAGAAGTTAAAAATGGTATTTAAAATATTTCCCTTACATAGAGAGTTTTTATGGAAAAATAAACATCATTTTTGAATTGGAAATGTCAAAATTAATCTAGGCTGAATTTTTGGATGTTTTCTAAAAAGTTTCATTTTTGATGAATAGTGCTTGATGAATAGTATTTTTATGAATAGTAAAAAGATGTTTAATTGCAAAATAACTTTTTTGTGAATTGATTTTCAAAAATCTGATAGACATGGTCGTAATTATGGTGAAAAATGTGGTTCATTGAAATCAAAATAAAATTTGGTGAATAGTATTTTTTACCCCTATGAATAGTAATATGAATAGTAATATGAATATTAATATGAATGTTAATGTGACCATTATAATTATTAAAACATATTATTATTTTATTTTCATAAGGTTATAAGGTATTGGAATGTTGACTAAATTTCAAGGTGTTAAAAAATGAATTATAGATTTTGAATTATAATTATTGAATAAATTATGATTTTAATTAATAATTAAATTAAAAATATTTAGAGAATTGTTTTTAAGAAATGGAGTTCATTTTTGGGTTATACACGTCGAAAAAGGGTTAGGGTGATTTTTTTTGGATTTTTCTGAAAGAGTTAATTTTTCAGTGAATAGTAAAAAAACAGATTAGGGTTTCGGTATGTTTAATGATATCATGACTGCATCGGGATGATTGCATGGGTTGTTTTGAGGTTTGGTCGACCAAAGGGGATGAATTATTGTATTAGGGGTCCCATGTGTCCTAACACCATGTGAAAAACCATGGGAAAGCCCATGGTTTTGAGAAAACCACTTGTGAGGTGTCCCTTGAAATTATTAAAGTATCACCTCCATTTCTCTATAAATACCCACCATTAAATCCTATATTTTTCACTCAAAAATCCCCCTAAACGAAGCTCTGGTCTCATTACCTCCCAAGGAGTCCTCCCAAAGTTCCCTCAAGCCTCCAAGATCCCGACCTTTGAGTTTTAGTACTTATGTTTTAAGGTGAGGGATTCTTTCACTCTTCCCATTTTCAAAGTTCTAATTTCATGTCAAGTATTTAAAGTTACTTTTTTCCATGTTGGGTTATTATATATATATTAATAGTACTGTCATTTTATTTTCACATGATGAGAGACCCTATTTAATCTCATCAATTCATTTTTTTGATGTTTTAAGTGACACTGTTAGGCTGCTAAATTTTTTCATAAGAGAAATCTTATTTTTTTCTACCTTTCATGTTTTTCATTTGATATTGTATGTCCTTAAGATTTCATTACCATGTTCTTATATCCTTTATATTATGTCCCTATACTTTTTTATGTATCATTTATGAGTGGATGACCCATGTACCCTCTCTTTTCAATGTTTTCTAAAACCTTGCAACATAGCCGTTATGCTGCCGAATTTTCGTCTCAAAATGTCTCTCCCTTTTTCTCAAATTCTTATATTTTATTAAGGGAATACAAAAAAATATAAATTCTATAGGGGTATTCATATATATATCAAAATTTTCTATTTTAAATTTTGGGATTTACATACATGATACCCACTTCCATTTTCCATGGGTTTAAAGTGACATAAAGATCACGTCTTTAAAGCACTTTTTAAAATGTTATGACTATGAAATGAAAACCATTTCTTCTATGCTATATGGGTTATTTATGAAATGATTGATGATGATATATTTGACTGACATGATAATAAAGACAAATTAAGGGTACACCCTGATATCTCTCCAATGCATTGGGTAAAGAATTAATCTCTAGAGATGACCAGTTTAACGATACCTTGGAGAATAACCTTGGTAAATTTTTAACGACACCTTAGGGATGGACCTTGGTGATACGGAAATGATTGTATAAGGTAAATGTTGTAGCCACATATTTAAGTTATGAAACACTTTTTTTTATTATGATATGCCCCATGATCTCTTTCTCATGCCTTAAAGTTATTTTTTATGACTTTATTGATGTATCTCAAGTTCACATGTATAATGTTTCTCTTGTTTCTCTTACTGGGCCTTCTGCTCTTCCTTTCCTTTGGTGTATGCTCCTAGGTTATGAGATGCTGTAATGAAATTAGGATGAACAATGAAGAAGCCTTTCAAGTGTTTAAGAATAATGTTTTATGTCATCATGTATTATGTTCCTGGTTTCCAAGACACTAAACCTTAAAGATCCTCAGTTTTGTATAATGCAGTGAAAAGTTTATGTATTGAAAAAGGCGAGATGTCATACATCGATCATGGCAGAGAGGCCTTCTTCAAAGGAAGGTGGAGCGTCCTATAAATTTTCTTATTCACTTATAGAGGAGTGATCCTTAGCAGGAGGAGTTTCCTATGAGTCAAAAGATCCTGATAGGAGGATGGTACCAGCCTGAGCGGCAGTGGACACTGCACTGGGAAACTCCTGTGCTGCCAAAACCATAATGATGAAGGCTGTTGATCTGATTCCATATTGTCTTTCTCCCAAGGGGACACACTTGATGATATCAAATCAATAGTGGCACGTGGTCTTGATCCGGTTTATCCCAGCCTGGCGGAACAAGAAAGTATGACGTACTGCTGTCTCCATGGGGTGGACATCCTGATACCTTATGGGAGTAGGAGGCTCTGGGATCACCTGAGCCTAATTTTTGTAAGAGTATGAGGTGATATTCCGGCGTAGATTATATTTGGGAATGGGTTCACCCCTCTTTCCAAAAACAATGAATCATTTACCCATGTCCAGAGTTGTAGTCTCCAACTGGTGAATTGGAAAGATGTAGGCGTCATCTAGATCTGTCCATGGGTTGGTCGTAGTCATGGCATGATCAGCCTCGTTATCCTGAATCTGCTTGTCTTTTCTCTTATAGTAGTCAGAATCCAGATAGTGGGCTTCACAAGAGGAAAATAGAGATGCATCAACTTAGAGCATTCCCACTCAACCATTAAGGGAGTACTTGAGGCACTGGTGATATGATGAGAGAATCGTTACATGTAGGTGGAGCCATTTCCTACCCATCAAAGCATTGTAGGCTTTGTCTTGGGAGACAACCATAAACTCGATGCAGGTAATTAGATCACCGAATTGGGTCTTCAAATGGATCTTGCCGACCACTGTCTACTCCATCCTATCATAACCTTGGATTCTTAGGTCAGAGGGACTTAGATCATCTTCGAACAACCTTAGTTTTCGCAGTGTTCGAGTTGGTATTAGGTTGATTCCAGAGCCCGTGTCGACAAGACAGTGAAAAACCTACACTCCATTGAACTGGCCAGTGATGTACAATGGGAAAATGTGACTCTATATGGGAGAGCCTTCATCTACTCCAGAGAATGAGATGATGTCCTGGAATTTAGAATTCTTGACCACCTCAGCATGAAAGGCTTCTACGGCCGCAACCTCCGTATAAAACTACAGGGGGACTTCTTAAAGCCTTGGCGAGGGACTCACAGATACTTAATGATAGGTGAACGGACTTAAGGATGGAAAGATTTGATGGAATGCAGGAAAGATATTTGAGAACATCATACTTCCATTCCAGGCATGAACTTCGGATTATAAGAGGTATCTCTATGACAGGAGGTATGGTGGGCCCTACTGACTGGACCAACGGCTGATTGGTTCTAGGAATATCCCGCTTTACACCAGTCGAAGCATGTATAGTGACTAATGGATGATGTCCCAATTATTGAGACCGGTCCGTAGTATGGTGTGGCTAATCACGACGTAGTTGAGGTGGCTCTAATTGATCCAACAACACTAATGACGGTGAAGGAGGACCTTATGTCACTAGGTGAGAAGGATGAGTGTGCTAAGCTTTGCGTTGGGCCTACTATATAGTTTCGGTCACATGCATAGCCTGGCTATAAGTACTAACCGATGCACTCCGATGGCCCATATTTTCACGGCTCCGTCGACGCTGACGAAGGTTGGGGACATTGAGAGGATCTGCCTGGAACTCCTTATTTTCAGGAATTATGTAGGGGTTTACCATCTCTATGGTATTAACCAAGTCACACCCTTGACCTTCACTCAAATATTCGTCCACTACTGGATGTATTTTGGGAGGAATCACCATCCCTGGGGGCATTAAATCACTGAGATCATGGGATGACGATGGCATTGGTGGGGGACTTTGTTTTCCCTTGCACCACTGGTGTTTTCTCTTCAGAGAAGGGGACTGCTGAGATGACAATTCAGAAGTAGTAGATGCAGCTTTGGAAGGTTCTAGTCAATTCAAGAGTGCATGCATAAAACCATCGGCACAAGAGACTATTTTAAGAGCCATCCAGTCATCATAATTCTTGGACCTATGGTTAGAAACATGATTCCACTCTCCTTCCCTGTCACTACTGCTGTCTGGATTCAAGAAGACACATGCCACCTGTGCCAGAGCTGGGCCTAACTGGACTATGTTTTTATACACCTGGTCTTGAAGCCAGTATTTAAACACATAAAACTATTTGAGTGTGTTCCCCAGGATCTGGTGGTAGTGGAAAAAATTAGGGAGATCAGTGAGGTTCGCCTTTTCTAGCCTCCGACACTCAGGAAAACATACAATCCCTTTATCCATGGCACTTCCGATGTAGCCGAGGACCTATGCCTCATTGAACGAGTAGGTCCAGTACCTCCTATCTGGGAAGGGGGCCCATGGAGCCTGAACCTGATGTGAGGTTGGAGGGTCCTGATGAAGAGGTGGAGCCTGGTTATCTCTTCTAGGTGGTGGCAGTGCATTGCGTGGGGGCACCTACTTATTCTGAGGTGGGCACTGCTGGGCCGGAGGCTGTGCCTGAGG
This sequence comes from Viscum album, assembly GCA_963277665.1. NCBI lineage: Eukaryota > Viridiplantae > Streptophyta > Magnoliopsida > Santalales > Viscaceae > Viscum > Viscum album. The sequence continues at coordinate 600,286,386 of OY728136.1, read as the reverse complement.
TTGAGGGCCTCTACGAAGCTGTTGAGGTGGCTCCAATTGTAAAAACTCTAGGTGACTGGGGGCCTCTATTTGGACCACTACGGTGGGCTCAGCCCTATAATACCTTCTTGTGGGGATTGGAGGTGGCAACAAACGTGCCTGCTTAGCCTACTGTAAGGATTTCTCTAGGAACTAGTCCTTATCAGAGAAGTCTCAAAACCCCTTGGGGTAGCTATCGGTGATGAAAGAGGGGACCGGTTCTAAATAGACTTTCCCTATGCACATCATCAGTAGTTTCTCCTGATTCAGAGGCATGTCAAGGGAGTACGTGAGCCCTTTCCACCAAGCGGCAAAGTCTGCAACGCATTTATCAGGTCTCTGCTTTCACTTATAGAGGTCCACAATAATATTCTTCCGAGTGGTAGAACTAAAATTGTAGAGGAATTTATTATGGAGGTCCTCCCAGCCAGATACTGATCCGATGGGGAGCTAGCTGTACCAGATGAAAGCCAGCCCCACCAATGTCTGTATGAAACACCGGAGTTTGGCGGCCTCCTACTGTGTTGGAGTTCCCAATATAGGCCCACACCATGAGATAAAGTGGTCCAGGTGCTGTAGCGGGTCCCCTGTCCCATTGAAGGAAGAAAAGGTGGGATTTTTAAAACTTGGGGGGTGCTGGAATATCATCCACCCATGTCGGATATGTCCTTCTATCAGGTGGGATTGCCACCTGTCGAGTCCTTAAAGATTCAAGGTGGGTGATGAGTGCTGTCATTGGATCATCTGGGCAGGGATTCCCATCTTGGCTGGGATCCCTGGCCATTGGTGTGTTGCGGGGTTCTTTAACATGATAAGTAGTCCCAGAGGCTCATGGAGCGGAAGGTGGAATGACTTGTGGAGTAGTTGGGGAACCTGAGATGGGTCCTGAGGATTGTCATGCCATTCCGGAGGATTTGGCAACACATACCGTGCTCTATTGCCGTAAGTTATAACCTCAACCCTATCTGTGTGGGTAGGATGGTTAGGGTCACCTGGGTGGATTTCACCAAGGGGAATTTGTGCTTTCCCCTGCTTCCCTAGACAATGATCATCGTAGTCTAGGCATCACTCCGCATCGTATTCAACAAGGATGTCATTGACCATATTATTGTGTTCGTAGAGTTGCTGACGCAATGAAGGTTTTTTGGGATCGTCTTCCACCTTCTGCACCGAGTCAGATGAGTTAGAGGGTTTCATAGCTCCATGGAGTTCCTTTCCCTTGTTGGGATTCTGGCTGAGGACTAGTGCCTCGATGGGCATGAGAATACCTAGTAGACTTCTCTACAAAAGAGTGACCCTTCCCAACGAATCCAATAGCTGCAGAACTCCCTCAGGTGGTAAGTCCCCATCCAGGTGCTCCAACTCATTCTATCCCTCTGGTAGGTCAGCCATGTTAACCGCGACCCTACCTAGAGGAATATCCTCTATGTCTTTTGGAAACTTGGGTTGGCGCTGGATGAAATTGAAATGAAGGGCCCCATACTACCCCCAGCCATGGATTTTCACATGGGGAGAAGCCTCCTTGATTATTATGTAGAGCAATTTGAAGCTCTGGATGCATCGTTGTTAGAGGGTCCTATGGTGTCCTGGTGACTCAGGGCGTTGGGCCACAGGGAGTGCATCCAAATTGACCAAACAGAATTGTTGGATGATGTATTCAAAGTGTGTCTGAATTTTGGTGTAGGCAAATCATTGATGTAGAAGGAGGAAATGGGGTTCCAAAAAGGTCTGGCGAAAGAATCCAGCCTCCTCCTGGGTGATTTCTCCTGGTGCCCTAAAATTTGGCACCACAACTGGCTAGAACAACTCTAAGAAATGGTATACTATGAGAATATCCCACAAGCTCCTTGGTCCAGATTTAGGGTATAGCCCTTCATTTCCCCACTCATCTACTGAAGGTGGATGGGGAAACAGTATTGGTACTAATGTAGACCGCAGAGATGGTAGGCTGGCCAGTAGAGAATGCATTGAGCGAGCTGACAAGTTTCCGCATCTTAGGCTATCCTCCTAAGAGTGGAGTGACTTAGCCACCACATCATGATAAGATGGGTTGGCGACTGTAGTTTATGGAATAGGGACTATGGTTACCAGTGATGGGCCATACTTCTTCTCTTCTGCCATTGGTCCTTAGAGTAGATCTTTATGATCTCTAGTCAAGGTAGAGAGTGTTTCTAGTGATGATGGTGGAGATCGCACAACCAGAACATGTGGGGTTGAAAAATTATTGTTCTCCTAAATGTACCTATGGAGGGAGTTGGGAATCCGATGGACCTCACATTTAGGAAGTATGAGGCTGATGAACCTTTTTCCTACCTCAACCATTGACATGGAGGATCTAGGTGAGGGTTCCATCACTGAGTCGTATTCCACCTCAGAATCTGAGAAGCAGACTAGTTTAATCTTGGTTTGTATCTTCTTAGTATTCTTTTTATGGCGGAGACAAACCTCCCTCCTGCCCTGGGATGGTTCTTCAGGATAGGGTATATTTCCAAAATGAGGAGGACCTTCGGCCATACTAGTGCTGGGGTGGAGAGGATTTCTTTCTGAGTGAGCTGGGGTGCGAGGAGCACCTTGACAAATATAAAAGGGAATACAGGGAGGACCTCCATGTCTACTGAATTATGTGTAGAGGGAATCTCCATGGGAAATGCTGGAGAGGGTAAGAACTCTACTGGAGCCAATGGGAGAATGGGTAGGATCTCCATACTTATTTTCTCTAACTGCATCAGCATAAGGAGGCTCCTCGTACAGGTCAAGCCGAACATGGGTAGTAGCTTTGTGCTGGGTGCTAGTGAAGTAAGATGACCTTCACTCCTCTGATTGCTTAGGTGAGGAGGACCTTGGTTAGTTTCATCAAGGACATGGGGATGGCCCCCATGCTGGAGATTGACTAGATGTGTCCCCACACCGACGACCTTCGGTGGAAGGAACAAGTCCATACCCGATGTAATGAGCATGGTATAGGCTTCTGTACTGAGTGTCACTGCCATGAGGAAAACCCTCATTTGGATTAAAGGTGGCACAGGTTGGACCTCCATGTCGAGCTTGGAAGTGGGGATGACATGAATTTTCCATAGTGATGGTACGAGGAGGACTTCTGTACTAGGTTTCGCTGCGGCAGGTTGATCTGCGTCGATCACTACCTCCACTGACGACCAGGAGAGTCGACCCAGCCTTCCCGTGGGGCGGTTGGGGCCTCAATTCAGGTCGGGTATATAAGTCCCCCTACTCAGCATACATAGGGGGCTGATGATACACATCAACGGTGGCATGGGCCACAGTAGTTGTTGAAGATGACGCCCCTTGGAAGGAACCCTCCTCGACCTGTGTCCGACGCTAGTGTCGGGTCAGCCGATGAGACCGGGAGGCGGCACTGGCGCAGCCTAGTGGGAGTCCTCCTTGGGGGCCCCTAAAAGGGGATCCTGGTCAGGCTGGCCTAAACATCCCTTACCTCGTCATCATAGATGAGGGAATCATCAAGGCGTTCTAGGGAGAGGATCTCAAAATGATTGTACGTTGGCATGGGGACCAATGGCTCCCTGTGCGGCCCATGGGGGCAGTGATGGTGATGAGGCGTAGCCGCCTTTAAATTATGGTGGGCCATATCCTAAGTCAGGACAATCCCCTCCTCCTCATATCAGTGCACGAGGTCCTTTATCACACTTCGTTGTATGAATTCAGAAGGGGAAATGGGGCATGGGCGCCCAGTAGCTGTGGTTGTGGAAGCTGTCACAGAAGCAGTGGATCCATGCGAGATTGTCATATTGGTACTGCCCCTGCCCCTGCGTCGGTGGGTGGGTGGCGATCATATTCCTAATGCAGCTGCATGGTTCATGGAAAGTAGGAGGATTAAACCATTAGTGCTGAATCAAAGAAATTGACATCCGATGCCCCAACGACATTCCATCTTCCATGGCTGATATGAAGGATCCACACTGATAACGTCACAGACCGAGATGTCCAATGTTTTAACTGCCCCGACTTCTGGTAAGTTTCATACCAGACCCCCTATTTTCTTGGAGGGACTTGGAACCAGATAATTGGATTTTGTGACAAGCTAATCCACTTGTAACACCCCAAGATTCCATTGTACGTTTCCCTTTGAATAATACATTAGCGTTTGTTGTATGCAACTTCGAGTTCTAACACACACCACAACCAAGAAAACTAGCCGTTATGAATAGTAATACCCAATTTTTGAAATTTTATAAATATTATCTTTCAAAATGGACTTCATTTTTGTATTTTGAATAGCAAAATTATCTTAGGGTGAATTTTTGGTATTTTTCCGAAAATATTCAATTTTTGATGAATAGTGAAAAAACACTCAGTTATTGTTTAAAACCAAATTTTTATTTAAATAATTATTTATTTTATTTAAATTTATTTTAGGTCAAAATAGATACATAATACCTATATATGTTCAATGTAATTCATTGGAGTTATTTTATAATAATTTTATATATATAAAAATTTTATTGAACTTTTCACCGTCTTTTACCCATCTACTAGAAGAATTTGAAAATTTACATAAAACATAATTTTACCGCTTCCATGAGTGGAATTTATAAAATCTATGAGACACAATTAATATCAAGGAGTAAAATGTGGTTCAATAAGATAAAAATAATTTTTTTTGAATAGTAACTTTTTACTTTTATTTACCACGGTTGAAAGTAAATAGGGTAATTAAGGGTAAAAATGATATTATTATTACCCTAACACATGTCATAATTTTATTGGATAAGTATAATTCGACCAAAAAGACCTTATTAATAAAATATGAACCTCTTTGGTCCACTTGGATTAGATTAGGACATTTATTATTATTTAATTCAAAGAAGAGTTAAAAGAGTTAAAGTCAAAGTTTAATAACTAAAACATTTTTAATATAGGGTTATATATAAGATATACTAGATTATAAATATTAATTAGAAATATAAAAATATTTCCTACATAATGGTATTTTATTTATAATTTTTAGACATTATATAATTTAATTTATTCATGACACAATGATGATGTTGTAATTACCTTATTAGTGAAATATTAAAATAATTGATATTATAAATACCCAAATAAATATAATTTGAGACTTTTAATGAATTAAAAGAATTTTATAGGTTAATATGACATGTTAGGGTTTATTAAAATAATTAGTTTTGAAGTAATAATTTTCTTATGAATTTTGAAAAAACCAAATACCATATAGTGTCAAAATTGACATTAAAGAGTTTTTAAAAAACATATTATATTATTAATTGATATTAAATTCCTATAAATCTAAGGTTAGTCCAAGAGACTTATATAATAATAGGTGTATCATTAATTAACCACTTGGGGTTCTCTTGGAAGTTTATAGTAAGTTTATTAACCATATAATATAAAAATACAAAGTGACATGGAAAATGTGAAACTAATTAACTAAGAGTTAAAACTAAAAGATAAAGTCAATATAATGACCCAAACCTGTCTAAAACATATTTTTTGGGTGGTTTTTGACCCATACCCACCTTATCCTCGAAATAAGTCACTTTGGTGCCATTAGAAACTGAATATGAATTTATTATAAAATAATTTCTAGCTTTTCCTAAGGTGCCCCTCACCACTCTTATAAAAGGGCGCTCCCCCTTCTCTCCATTTCACACCATCAAAGCCTTTTTTATTCGCCAAAACCTACCCAAATATCCTCTAAAATTCCCTCACATAAACCTAGAGGCCTTATTTTGATCATAAAGCCAACCTAAGGAGCCATTTTGATCAAATTAAAAGGAAGAACCTGAAGAAGAGGTAATGTTTTCACCACCCTCTTTCAAGTTCCTTTATTCTTCCACTTCTTATTTATTTGTTATTTCCATTATAAAATAATAAATCCAGTATATTATATAAAATTTTATGTTATTATAAATATGGTACAACCATATTCAGTATTCTATCCATCCCTTGGATGACATGTCACCATACGTTCGTACGTACGACTTACCGTCTCCACGTTGTGGTGTAATTGTTATTCAATACATTATTATTTGGATGGGTATAATAATGATGTGTAATTCATGTGAATAATAAATATAACATGATAATTATTCTTTATATATGATACACCATCCAATTATATATTATTTTAATATCAAAAGATTGATATTGTTGCTCGTGCGTACGTACGGACTACCATCTCCACGAACGTGATGAGATTCATTCCCCATCGTATCCATTCAAGGATAATTATCATTTGAAGATTAAAAGTAATGTTTAAGGACATGATATAATTATGGATATAAATAAGATAAAACCTATACATAATAAAAATGTCTTATGTAACAAAGCATATAAAGGAAAATGAATCAGTTAACACCTGAAACAAAGAAAATACTAAGATATTATTAACAAATCAATTTTAAAAGATCATATATGATATCATATTAATGTATATTATTCTTTTATAACTTAATCACAATTATTTAACCATTATACAGGAGGTAAAAAAACCCTCGTCCAAGGAAAAGTACAAGGTAAGGGTTTATTTCACAATTTCTTCATTATCCGAGGTTGTTTATACGTAATTATCTACTGAGATCTCTTTATCATCCACATCCATGTTTCTAAAAAATATATTTCAAAACATTTTTAATAGTTACTAGACTATGGGTTAAAGTCATTTATACCCTTTTTTTAATTTGTATAAGATGTTTATAAAGGAATCTTTCCGTCCTTTTCCAAACAAGGTTCTTTTTAACCTTTTAGGCAGAATTAAGGTAAGAATGTCTTTTTTTAACTTATACGGTAGGTTCAGCTATTTTCCGCCATTATAAAATCTTCGAATCTTCCCTTAAAATATTATAATAATATTTTCAAAGTAAATGTTTTAATTATGTTGCTTTTAAATGATTTAAAAAAAATAGATATTTCTCTCAAATAGTATTGATTTCATCAATTTCAACATCCTTTGATGGATTTTAAGCTTATTTGAAGTTGATTTATTATGATACAAAACTTCTATATAGTATTGTAGGTTTTTTGATATGTTTGACTATGGATGTGTTATTTTTATACCATTCATGGTTTATGGAGAATGTATTGACATTTCTTATACTAGGTTTAATACGAATGTTTATGTTACATTTAAACCTGTTCATATGAGGAATGCATTGGACTTAATAAGTGATGGGTGGAGCCCACTATAGCTCCTTGATTCATCGGTAGGTCTCATGAGACAAAATACTGTCTTGAAACAAGGCCTTGACAAAATCTTATTTGAATTCTTGGCATAAGGCATTGACTATGTGGTTATGATAGTTTGGAATTATGCATTCCATCATTATGAAAGTGGTTATTGATATTGTATGTGATTATTATACTAGTAGAATATCTGTGTGAATAACTAAAGGGAATTATTTAATTTTATCTTTTCCATATTATGCTTAAGTTTAAGTTTAAAAGTCTTTTGTTTTAGTTATACATTGCCTTAAATTATTATGTTTATTTATGAAAGTTTCCACTATATTGTTATTCTTATTGAGAATCTAAGCTCACCCCTTTCAATATTTTATTTTTCCCAGGATGTGAAGAAGTATTTTATGAATGACTTATAGGGATAGTATGAGGGGATATGAAGACAAGATGTTGTTGTAGTTTTAGTTTCACTTTATGATGTAATGTAAGACTAATGAATATATCTAGTGTTTCCAAGGCTACTAAACTAATCAGTCATTCGAGACATGATCTTTTGTGATCATGCCAATGTTATGTAATAATGCACCGACTATGAGTAATTGGGGTTGGGGTGTTACAGATGGTATCAGAGGAATTTTAGTACAAACCTTGGAAGCTAGATTTAGATAAACTCTGATTAGAGAACATATCCCTAAGATAGACTTTGAGGATTAGTATAGAAGAAATTCCTAGAATTTTTGTATTGTAGAGGTTTTGTGAGTTTTCTGAGAAATACATCCCTGTTTGGATACGAGTAGGTAGAGGTGGCTCTGGCACAGATGTACCTAGGGGTAAAGCATGAAAACACCGCTTTGAGCTAGACTCAAACAGGAACTGGTGCACGACAATGGTCCTTGCTGCACTCTTGGTTATGACACTCTCAGGGGACATGCTTAGGATAATTCTCATTTTATTCACAAACCATTATGAATGGTTTATGAGTATATACTTCCTCAAAGAAAACATTTTTATGATTATGGATTATATCCATAAACGGTTCAATTTATTTTAAGTGTTTTACAAGTTTGGATTTATGTATTGCTATTCATAAACTAATCTAGTGTATGCCATTGTTTATAAATGGATCCTAGTGGAAGGAATAGAAACCATATCAATGAACACACTCCATGTAGGGATTTAACTCCTAATCAAGATAATTATAGTGGATATGGTGATGCAACTGGTGCTGATCAGCTAATCAGCATACTAGGACAACTCACTTAGGTTATGAATAATAACCTTACCCGTATGGAGCACCCTGATCCATAGCATGGAGGATCAATGTTAGATCGCTTCATGAGGCAAAAACCACCAACATTAAATGGGGGTAAAAATCCACAAGTAGCTGAGCAATGGATAAATACCTTAGAGAAAATATTCCATGCCTTGGGGAGTAGCGAAAGGGAAAAAGTTGTCATGGCAGTTTACCGCCTCACTGGAGATACTGGTCAATGGTGGTAATTGATTCAAAACATGAAGGCAGATGATGTAGTATCAAATATGGAATGGAGGGAGTTTAAAGACATTTTATTAGAAAAATACTTTCCTCATAGCCATCGAGCGAGTATGGAAAGACAATTTCTGAGTCTGAGGCAAAAGGAGGACGAGAATGCTGCAAAGTATGAGTCTAACTTTACAAGGTTAGCAAGGCATGCTGCAGATTATATACGTAACCCAATAAGTGAGATTGATTGTTTCTTTTATTATTTAAAACCATTTCTCCATCCAACATTAGTCTCACAATCCTTCTCATCATATGAAGATATTATCTCATGTGCTATCAATACAGAAAAATAATTCTCTATCTCTTATGACTTTAAAGAAAAGCAAGAGAATAAGAGATCTGCTAATCACTCTGGAAATGGAAATAAGGGGAATAAGGGGAAAGTTGAATATCCATCCTACAGTAAATGTGGGAAGAAACACCCCGGTACTTGCTTAAAAGTAATGGGAGTCTGTTACAAGTGTGGAAAAAAAAGACACCAAGCTCGTGATTGCAATGGGAAAAAAGAAGCTACCGATGTTCAATGATACAATTGTAGGGAGATGTGAAATTAAACAAATTAATTTACTAAGCATCAGGGAAACTTACCTCAAAAAAGGCCAAGGGATCAAGGCCAAGCTTATACTATCACTACTGCTATGGTAGAAGCTCTGAAACATGTGGTATTAGGTAATTTAATGGTTTCCTCAAGTTTATCCAATGCATTATTTGATTCTGGATCATCGCATTGTTTCATATCTTCCTAGTTTTCTAAGAAAATTATATATTTCCAATTTGATTTAACAAGGGAGTTATCAGTTAAAACTCCTAAGGGAAGTATCATCGCAACAAATTTTTGTGAATCTGTTCCCATTAGAGCACATAAATGTTCTTTATCTACTGATCTCTTCATCGTACCCATGATTGAATTTGATATAATCCTTGGTATGGATTGGATTTCGGACCATGATGAGAATATTTATTGTAAGAAGAAGGAGGTTATGTTTTTTTATGATGATAACAAGGAACAACTTATATTTAGAGCATAATCATCACCAACTAATTCTTATCTAGATCCACCCCTAGTAGCTCAACTAAATTCAATTATTGGGGAGGAAGAGAATGGAATGACTGTGGGTGAGGAAAGGAATGTTCAAATAGAGGATGTACCTATTTTGAGAGAATATGTTGATGTGTTTTCAGAAGATTTACCTGGACATCCTCTAGAATGAGAAATTGAATTTTCCATTGATTTAATTCCTAGATCAAGGACCATATCGAAGACACCTTATAGAATGTCCACTGTGGAATTAGTGGAACTAAAGAAACAACTAGAGGGATTAATTAATAAGGGATTTATTCTCTCTAGTGTTTCTCCATGAGGAGCCCCTGTTCTTTTTGTTAAGAAGAAAGATGGATCTATGAGGTTATATATCGACTACAGGGAGATCAATGCTATAACAATAAAGAACAAGTATCCCCTACCTCGAATTGATGATTTATTTAACCAAATTCATGGAGCTCAATACTTTTCAAAAGTTTACCTTCGATCTGGATATCATCAATTGTGTGTGAAGAAGAAAGACATTTCGAAGATAGTATTTCGAACCAGGTATGGACATTACGAGTTTACAGTAATGTCTTTTGGGCTGAATAATGCACTTTCTATTTTCATGGATCTAATGAACAGAGTTTTGAAGGAATATCTTGATGACTTTTTAGTGGTATTTATTTATAATATCTTGGTATAATCCAAAATCTATGAATATCATGAAAATCACTTGCGCATTATATTGAAGACTCTGAGAAGACATAAATTATATGGGAAGTTTAGAAAGTGTGACTTCTGGATTCAAGAGATTTCTTTTCATGGACATATTGTCTCCAAGTATGGAATCTCTATTGATCCTTCTAAGACCAAGGCAATACAAGAATGGCCAACACCGACGAGTATAACCAAGGTACACAGTTTTATTAGTTTAGCAGGTTATTATCAACGTTTTTTCCAGAATTTTGCCCGATTGGTTAACCCACTAACTATGCTCACACATAAAGGGGTTTAATTTGTTTGGACAAAATATTATGAATAATGTTTCGAAGAACTGAAGAGAAGATTAGTCAATGCTCCTATATTGACTCTATCATCACGGAATGATGGGTTTGTTATTTATAGTGATGCTTCAAAGAAAGGACTTGGTTGTGTCTTTTTGCAGAATGATAGTGTTATTGCCTATGCATCACGCCAGCTGAAAATTCATGAGAAAAACTATCCTACCCATAATCTTGAGTTAGCTGTTGTAATATTTTCTTTGAAGATATGGAGAGATTATCTCTATGGTGAAAAATGTGAGATATATACCGATCACAAGAGTTTGAAGTATATTTTCTCACTGAAAGAATTCAACATGAGGAAAAAGAGATGGCTTGAACTACTAACGGATTATGATTGCACTATACACTACCACCCGGGGAAGGAAAATAAGGTTGCAGATGCTTTGAGTAGGAAAGATCATCGAGTTTTGAACAAGATGAGAGTTGAGATGGATCCTATTTTCATGGATCTAGTAAATATGGATATGGGAATAACCATGGAAGGTGAAAATCGATACTTTTTGAAATGGTTGAAAAACCATATTTACTAGAAATGATTAAGAGTTCTCAGACCAATGATGAATAATTTAAAAAGAATATTAAAGCAGTGAATGATGGGAGATTGAGTGACTTTGTGTATGAAGAAGGAATTTTGAAATTTGGGAAGAGACTTTGTGTTCCTGATATACCTGATCTAAAAAGGGAATTGTGGGATGATGCTCATAGTTACAATTTCTCTATACACCCTGGGAGTAACAAAATGTATAGATATTTTAAGGAACATTTTTGGTTGGACAACATGAAGAGGGAGATTGATGATTTTGTGTCAAGATGTATGTTTTTTCAACAAGTGAATGCTGGAAGGAAATAGCCTGGAGGAGTCATGCAACCTCTTCCCATACCTGAGTGGAAATGTGATAATATTATGATGGACTTTGTCATGGGACTACCAAAGACTCCTAGAAGGAACGATTCAATATGGGTCATTGTTGATCGTCTTACCAAGTAATCACATTTTCTTGCTATAAGAGAAGATCTACTACTTGAACGTCTAGAAAGACTATATATTAATGAAGTTGTGAGACTTCAGGGAGTTCCTCTATCGATTGTTTCTGATCATGATCCCTGTTTTACTTCAAGATTCTGGAATAGTCTTCAGCAAGCCCTGGATACTGTACTTCATTTGACCACTACCTACCACCCCGAAACTGATGGACAATCAGAACAGACTATTCAAACCTTAGAAGACATGTTGATATCATGCTAACTTGACTTTCAGGGTTTGTGGGATCAATATTTACCTCTGGTGGAATTTTCCTATAATAATATCTTCCATTTAAGTATTTGAATGGCACCATATGAAGCATTATACGGAAAGAGATGTCGCACACCAACCTGTTGGGATGACGTTGGTGAACGAAAACTTGTAGGCCCAGAACTGGTGGAGGAAACGATGGAAAAGGTAAAAGTAATCCAAAACCACATCAATGTAGCTCAAAGTAGGCAGAAGAGCTATGCCGGTAACGGAAGGAAGGATTTTTAATTTTAGGTAGGAGATCATGTTTTCTTGAAGGTATCTCCATGGAAGGGAGTTATACGTTTCAGTAAGAAAGGTAAATTGAGTCCCAGGTACATCATACCTTTCAAAATTCTAGAACAAATTAGAGCTATAGCTTACCGTTTGGAAATGTCACCAAATCTCTTCAAAGTTCACGATGTGTTCCACGTATCACTGTTGAGAAAATACATGCCTAACCCAACGCATGTACTCACCTATGAGGAATTAGAATTGGAACCCAATCTATCTTATTGTGAAGAGCCTATCAACGTTCTTTATACAAGAGAATAGGTTTTGAGAAACTAGACGACTCGTCTGGTAAAAGTTCTATGGAGAAACCATAAGATGGAAGAGGCAACGTGGTAACCCGAGGAACTTATGATGAAGAACCAGCCGAGTCTTTTTATGCAGTAATATTCTAGAAATTTCAAGGACGAAATTATTTGAAGGAGGGTAGAATGTAACACCCCAAGCTTCCACGACACATTTCTCTTTGAATAGTACAATAGCCTGTGTTGTACGCAACTTCGAGTTCTAACACACACCACAACCAATAAAACTAGCAATTATGAATAGTAATACCAACTTTTTAAGATTTTATAAATATTATCTTTAAAAATTGACTTCATTTCTGGATTCAGAATAAAAAAATTAGCTTAGGGTAAATTTTTTGTATTTTTTCTAAAAACATTCAATTTTTGATGAATAGTGAAAAACACTAAGTTATAGTTTAAAATCGAATTTTTATTTAAATAATTATTTATTTTATTTAAATTTATTTTAGGTCAAAATAGATACATAATACCTATATAAGTTCAATGTAATTCATTGGAGTCAGTTTATAATAATTTTAGATATATAAAAATTTTATTGAACTTTTCACCGTCTTTTACCCATCTCCTAGGAGAATTTTCAAATTCATATTAAACTTAATTTTACCGCTTCTATGAGTTTAATTTAGAAAATAAAAGAGACATGGTTAATATCAAGGAGTAAAATGTGATTCGATAAGATAAAACTAATTTTTGGTGAATAGTAACTTTTTACTTGTATTTACCATAGTTAAAAGTAAATAGGGTAATTAAGTGTAATAATAATATTATTATTACCATAACACATGTCCTAATTATATTGGATAAGTATAATTCGACCAAAAACAACCTTAGAAATAAAATATTAACCTCTTTGGTCCACTTGGATTAGATTAGGACATTTATTATTATTTAATTCAAAGTAGAGTTAAAAGAGCTAAAATCAAAGTTTAATAACTAAAACATTTTTAATATAGGGTTATAAATAAGATAAATTCGATTATAAATATTCATTATAAAGATAAAAATATTTCATACATAATGGTATTTTATTTATAATTTTTAGACATTAAATAATTTAATTTATTTATGACAAAATGATGATGCAGTAATTACCTTATTAGTGAAATATTAATGCAATTGATATTATAAATACCCAAATAAATAAAATTTTTAGACTTTTAATGAATTACAAGAATTTTATACGTTAATATGACATGTTAGGGTTGATTAAATGAATTATTTTTGAAGTAATAATGCTTTTATGAATTTTGTAAAAACAAAATACAAAAAAGTGTCAAAATTGACATAAAAGAGTTATTAAAAAAATATTATATTATTAATTGTTATTCAATTCCTAAAAATATAAGGTTCAGAAAAGAGACTTATATAATGATAGGTGTATCATTAATTAACCCCTTCGGCTTCTCTTAGAAGTTTATATTAATTAACCATATAATATAAAAAACAACGTGACATGGTAAATGTGAAACTAATTAACTAAGAGTTAAAACTAAAAGATAAGGTTAATATAGTGACCCAAACATGTCTAAAACCTATTGTTTGGGTGGTTTTCGACCCATAACCACATTATCCTTGAAATAAGTCACTTTGGAGCCATTATAAACCGAATATTGATTTATTATAAAATAATATTTCTAGCTTTTCCTAAGGTGCCCCACACCCCTCTTATAAAAGGGCACTCCCCCTTCTCTAAATTTCACACCATCAATGCCTTTTGGCTCGGCCAAAACCTACCTAAATATCCTCTAAACTTCTATCAATTCAACCTAGAGGCCTTATTTTCATCATAAATACAACCTAAGGATCCCTTTTGATCAAATGAAAAGGAAGAACCCGAAGAAGAGGTAATGTTTTCACCATCCTCTTTCAAGTTCCTTTCTTATTCCACTTCTTATTTCTTTGTTATTTACATTCTAAAATAATAAATCCAGTATATTCTATATACTATGATTATATTATAAATATTGTACAACCATATTCAGTATTCTATCCATCCCTTGGATGACATGTCACCATACGTGTGTACGTACGGCTTACCATCTCCACGTCGTGGTGTAATTGTTATTCAATACATTATTATTGGATGGGTATAATAATGATGTGTAATTCATGTAAATAATAAATATAACATGATAATTATTCTTTATATTTGATACAAAATCCAATTATATATTATTTTAATATCAAAATAATGATATTGTCCCTCGTGCGTACGTACAGACTACCGTTTCCACGAACACGATGAGATTCATTTCTCATCGTATCCATTCAAGAATAATTCTCATTTGATGATTAAAAGTAATGTTTAAGGACTTGATATCATTCTGTATATGAATAAGATACAACCTATCAATAAAAAACACGACTTATGTCACAAATCATATAAAGTAAAACGAATCATTTAACACCAGAAACAACGATAATACTAAGATATTATCAACAAAGAAATGTTAAAAGATAATATATGATATCATATTATTGTTTATTATTCTTGTGTAATTTAATAAAAATTATTTCACCATTATACAGGATGTAAAACAACCCTCGACCAAGGAAAAGTACAAGGTAAGAGTTTATTTCACAATATCTTCATTATCCGAGGTTGTTTATACGTAATTATCTACTAGGACCTCTTTACCATCCATATCCTTGTTTCATAAAAATGTATTTCAAAACATTTTTACTAGCTACTAGACTATGGGTTAAAGTCATTTATACCCTTTTTTGACTTTTTATAATATTTTTATAAAGGAATCATTTCGTCCTTTTCCAAACAAGGTCCTTTTTAACCTTTTCGACAGAATTAAGGTAAGAATGTCTTTTTTTAACTTATATGGTGGGTGTGGCTATTTTTGGCCATTATAAAATCATCAAAGCATCCCTTACAAGCTTATAAGAATATTTTCAAAGTAAATGTTTTAATTATGTGGCTTTTAAATGATTAAAAAAAAGAGATATTTCTCTCAAATAGTTTTGATTTCATCTATTTCAGCATCCTTTGATGGATTTTAAGCTTATTTGATGTTGATTTATTATGATAAAAAACTTCCATATAGTATTGAAGGTTTTGTTGTATGTTTGACTGTGGATGTGTTATTTTTATACCATTCATGGTTTATGGAGAAAGTATTGACATTTCGTATGCTAGTTTTAATACTAATATTTATGTTATGTTTAAACCTGTTAATATGAGGAATGAATTGGACTTAATAAGTGAAGAGTGGATCCCGCTATAGATCCTCGATGCATCGGTAGATCTCATGAGACAAACTAGGGTCTTTGCACAAGGACTTGACAAAATCTTATTTGTAATATTGGCACATGGCCTTGACTATGCAATTATGATAGTCTAGCATTATGCATTCCATCATGATGAAAGTGGTTATTGATATTGCATGTGATGATTCGACTAGTAGAATATCTTTGTGAATAATTAAAGGTCATTATTTCATTTTATCTTTTCCATATTATGCTGATGTTCAAGTTTAAAAGTATTTTGTTTTAGTTATACATTGCCTTAAATGTTTATGTTTATTTATGAAAGTTTCCTCTATATTGTTATCCTTACTGAGAATCTGAGCTCATCCATTTCAATGTTTTATTTTTCCTAGGACGTGAAGAAGTATTTTTTGAATAACCTGTAGGGATAGTATTATTGGATATGAAGACAAGATGTTTTAGTAGTTTTTTTTCAATTTATGATGTAATGTAAGACTTATGAATATATCTCGTGTTTCCAAGGATACTAACCTAATCGGTCTTTCGAGACTTGATCTTTTGTGATCATGCCAATTTTATTTAATAATGCACAGACTCTAGGTAACTGGGGTCATGGTGTTACACCACTGATGTCTCGAATGCTACTAATCTCCACATTGGGGAGATGAAATTCACGCCAGGATCACCATTTCTATTTCTGACACTTTTACGGGGGTGCACACATCCATCTGCTTTAGGAGGATGAGGATATGCTGGCTTTTCCCCCACATTTCCACTTTCTAAATGTTGGAAAAATTCATTCCTTATTTAGGGATGCATGCTCCATGATCGAAACAGGATGATGGGATGTCAGTTCTTATTTCCGTGGATTTCTCCTCAGAACTCGTCACCTTGTCCGGGTCTCCCTTATAGATTAAGTCATTGTTCATAAAACTCTTCCCAGTTCTATATCTTCATTGAAACTGGTTAATTACACTGCTTCTATCAGGACATTCCAAGTGGTCTGGTCAAGGAAGCAACCTTCAGTCGGGGGAGTAGTCATGTTGGACATCACTGACGTTTTTAGACACTGGAACACTAGTGCGTTTGGGTTTCTTCCCGTTATTATAGGGCTTCTCAATGGCATGAAAGCCCGAGTAATCCCACATAGAATGCAGGGAATTATATGAGATAGGCATGCCTCTAAGGTTTTTCTCAGCTTTCCATGTTTAACACAGGGTGGGCCGCAAGTTTAACATCTACCAGAGATGGATCAGACTTATTGGAACACTGACTAGAGTGGATCAGATGAGTTCTACCCCTGGAGGGAAGACTGATGTCGGGGCTAACACATGGTTAGTTATCCGGTTACTGCTAAAAGAAGGGAAGAGGTGAATTGGAATGATCTCACCATGATGTGGTGGCCCAGTAAAGAATAAGGATGGATGATGGATGGTTAAGAGAGGTGGATAGAGAATGAAATGGAGTCAACCCGAGGGTGATAGTGATGTTGGGCTTGTGCCTCGAAGAGAATTCCTAGGTATCCCAATGGTAGGGAATCAAAGTCCACGTAGTTCTAGATGGGGTATAAGACCGGGGTGTGCTCAGAGGACAACGACCTGAAGATATAATGGGGCTTATGTGTGGTTAGAAACCCTAGTTGGTCTGATGCCATTGGGGTAGACCAAAGATGCAGATCCTAATGAAAGGGACGACAGTGGCTTACTATTGAATGAAGAATACAATGACTTACTTCTAGTTGGGATTTAAAATTGATTACTGCTGGATGGGGGTGACAACATCTTACCACTGAATGAGATTGAAAATAGCTTACCACTAAATGGGGATCACAACGACTTACCACTGCCTGGGGATCACAACTTCTTACTGCTGAATAGGGAACAATTTAGTGTCATTAGGGACAAAATGGGGTGTATATTTTAATGTCATGCAGGATGGGGGTGAACCGATGTGAAATTATTAAGACCAATGTGGTTGGGATTTAACCTCAGGGAGGCTTCCTACGTAAGTTACCTTGGAAAGGATCAAAGTCCCCGTAGTTCGGGAGGAGTGGGAACTGATGTGAAGGGGGGTACAGAATCAATGGATGGTGGGATTTAACCTCAGTGAGGCTTCCTACATACATTTCCTTAGCAAGGATAAAATTCAAAATAGTTCAAAATGAGTGGGAACCGATGTAAAGGGGGGTCGGAACCAATGAAATGTGGGATTGAACCTCATAGAGACTTCCTACGTACCATTCCTTGGGAAGGATCAAAGTCCTCATAGTTCTAGAGGAGTGGGAACCGACATGAAGTGTGTGTGTGTGTGGGGGGGGGGGGGTCGGAACCAATGGATGGTGGGCTTGAACCTCAGGGAGGCTTCCTACACACCTTATCCTGGCAAGGATCAAAGTCTACGTAGTTCATGATGAGTGGTAACCAACGTAAAGGGGGGTCAGAAATAATGGATGGTGGGCTTGAACCTCATAGAGGTTTTTTACGTATCTTTCCTTGGTAAGGATCAAAGTCCACGCAGTTCAAAATGAGTGAGAGCCGACGTGAAGGGGGGGGGGGGTCTGAACCAATGGATGGTGGGATTAAACCTTAGGGAGGCTTCCTACGCACCTTGCCTTTGCCAGGATCAAATTCCATGTCATTTATAAGGAGTGGGAGATGACGTGAAGGAGGGTCAGAACCAATGGATGGTGGGATTGATCCTTGGGGAGTCTTCTTACATACCTTTCCTTGGAAAGGATCAAAGTCTAAGTTGTTAAGAAGGGGGTGGGGAATACACTTTAGGTGGCCTAGAGAGGATGTCATTGTCGATGCTTGCTCTAAGATCATGTGAGTCATTCTTAGTGTGAGAGATAAGAGGCAGTAAAGACCTGACTATTACGTCGCGAAAGGTGCGTTCGTGGAATGTTGAATGTGACTGACACATAGTTAGTGGCTCAAAATGGAAACAGGGGCTTACGCGTGGTTAGCAGCCCATGGAGATGGATATTGTGACTTACTCCAGGGTGGATGCCCGATGGTGACAAAGCCCAAAGGGAGATGTATTTGGAACCAAAGAATGAAGGGATCTGATGCCCATCCACCCTCTCTGAACTTTGTCCAGGAAGAAGATAGGAGGTGTAGGAATACTGCCTCCCTTTAGAAAGGCTAGGGGCTTACATCAAGGCAGTTTCCCTTTCCCGGTGGACAGATGCCACTCCGATAAAGAGGATCTGATTCCATGTGAGTAATGATCTCACTCCCATGTAGACTAGTGGGCATAGAGAATTTTTGAGATGGGGAACCCCGCATATAATGCCTGGGTAGAGACTAAATTTTAGCGTCATGTGTTGAGGATGATGGTGCTTGGAAGTTTAATGTCCTGTAGCTCCGACAAGGTGGGTTCACTATGCACCCCTAGGACTTACATAACTGATACCCGCCCTCCCTTGAGGAAGGGAAGGAATCAACAATGTCATAGTGTGGGGGTGCTATGGAGTGATCCATTGATGGGTCCATGTTAACATGGCTATGCGAAGAAACAATAGTTGTTAGCATGCCTATGCGAAGAAGCATGAGGCAAAGCAATGCAATAGGAAGTATCACCCAAGGGATCTTGAAATTACTTCGTGCAAACCGGGAGAGTCGCATAAGAAAAGGAGTTGTAGAGCAAAGGGGTTCAATGGTAGAAGCCTTGTGAAGCTCTAGTGCTACATGTTGTTGAGGGGCTTTGCGAAGGGGTATACTTCGCGAGGTGAAGTGGCCTAGTTGAGGCGTAGGGCATAAGTGCATATGGAAGGTGCTTCGCAAAGTGGAAAGGCATTCACAGAGTAGTGCTTTGCAAAGAAAGGGTTCCTTGCAAAGGGAAGAATTGTGAAGAAATGTGCTTCATGAAGCATAGTGACCCTACCTTAGAATTTGATTCACATGTGTCTGGATGGTACTTTGCAAAGCATAAATGCTCGGCAAATACCCAAGTCCCCTTGGGGATCCCCTTCCATCGTGGAGGCCCATGGGTTCCGTGAAGGGCATCCCTCTTTGAAGAGGGGCTGAATTAAAATGAAGGGAGAGGAACTTTGCAATGATAAAGTACATTGAAGAGATCATGGTTCACAAATCATAAATTGCTTCATGATTTGAGAGCTAAGAAGGTGAAAGATTAGAGGATACATCCTTTGGGCTCGAGGGGAGTCCGATATTTATAGGAAAGATGCACTGCAAAGAAGATCTCGTCGGGCGGGATAACACATGGAATTTTTTCATAACTGCAAAGCCTACCGCATCCTTGCTTCATAGTGGGTTTGAAAACGTCAACTGGGTTCGCGGAGCCTCCCGCGTCCTTGCTCTATGGTGGGTTCACAAAAGAAAAATGGGTTCACAGAGCCTCATGTCTCCTTACTCTGTGGCAGGTTTGCGAACATCAAATGGGTTTACAGAGCCTCCTTCCTCCTTGCTTCATAGTGGCTTTACGAAGGGTGGATATTTGCACTAGTCACAGTACTATGGGGCTTTTTGGGAAAGCTTCGTGAGGTAGCCCCTAAGGCTTTTCGTTTGTTCTTGTTCATCCAAAATTTTGGCACAAACAAATATTTCCTTTTCATTCACATTTTTTAGATTTTCAAATAATTATATTATTATATATTCTAGGTTATTTATATGAAACTTAATTTTATAAATAGTAATCATGTAATAAATTTTTAAAGACTTTATAGCCAAGAAGGCTTTGTTTCAACATCCACCGAAAAAATGACATATCAATCCAAAAGTAATCATGTAAAAAGGCTTATAATTTTTTTATAATATTTTTTATGCTCAAAGATCATCCCACATATTTTATGTATAATATTTTTTGAGGAAATAATTATAATTTCTATAAATCATTTAAAATATATTTTTGAAATCTCATCTTTTTCACTATTTATGGAATGATACATTGTTACATTATGGTATTCTCATCCATACATATCCATCATCCCTTTAAATTTATAATTCTATAAATGAACAACATTATCACTAATAATGTATCTTTAAAATTTATATCTATATATGATGTTATTCCATAAAAAAATCACCATATATTATCCCATGTTATCAGGAAGGAAAATATATTCAACCTGTTTTGATATATTATAAACTTCCATCAATATATACTGATTACCATGATTTTTTTGGAATGGTTTTATTATTTGAAACCCCAAAAATTAAAAATGATCTTCTTCAAAGTTATAATACAAGGCATATTTTATACTTATACCTATATTTATTATCATTTTGAAACTATAATTATTCTTTAAAAATTCACTTGTATATTAAAATTTCACAGTCCAACACAATCCACTTTAAATATTTTTTTTCTAATTATGTATACCCATTATTTCCACCATATTTAAGTGTGTCTCAATGATTGAGAATTGATAATATCTTTTCTTCTGGTATACACATTTTAGGAATCCCATATACAAATTGTTTGTATGAATTGAATCCTCCCACAGCAATAATTCACATATAATTTAGATATACCCTTCTAATTTAATTTCATCCCTTATGAAATCATCCCAAAGAAAATATAATTAGAGAAATAAAAGTACCATAGTATCCCCTTATTGAGATTTAAAACAGGTGGTCATTAGAAAATTCAACTTTGATTGGATGAGTAAAATCTTCCTTAAAAGCATCCATCTTGGAGGGCTCATTAGTAACTCAATTCTCAGAACCATTCTTTTATATTTAATCTCTATATCAATATCTTATAGGATAAAAACCCATCTGATTATACATTTCATATATTCCTTCATTGAATATAGAAACTTTAAATCACATTGGTAAGTGCACACTATCACATAGATTCCAATAATGTATTGAATGAATTTCTCTATAGAAAAGATAGATGTCAATATCTCCTTATCTATTTTGTTATAATTTAAATATCATCCATTCAAAAACATAATTGTATAATATAAAATAATTTTTGAATATTTTATTTTCATCACAAGAACAACTCCCATAGAAAATTCACTATCATCAAACTTGATTTTAAATGGTAAATTAAAATTATTTATAATAATTATATAGGATAAAACTATATCTTTGTCAAATCTATTTAATTCTTCATGATAGTTTTTTTAAAGTGAATAAGGAAAATGTTTCTAGTAATGAACACAATGGTTAGAAAATATTTGAGAAATCCTTAATGAATCTTATCTAAAACCAAATATTTATAAGGAAGCTTCTCATTAAGTTTCAGGATATTGGTTGATATTGAGATAAAATCATTATAATTATTAATTTTTCTACAAAAATTCCATCGTTAAATATTCCATGGTCTAAAATAATTCATTATTTTATAAAAATTGATATAAAATTAGTCTCACTACACCTTTCTATAACATTTATCTAGTTCCACAACAAATCATTAAAATTTCTTTTTAGTGGTTTAAAATTCATCTATAAATACTTCGATGATTCTATCTACCATATTTGAGAAAATGTTTCGCATAAATATATACAATCTAGAAGGCAGTGAAAATAGTAAAATTTAATTATCTTGTATTGAAATGTGTTATAATAAACTATGATGGTAGTCATATCTTGGCTAATAGGTTGAATTAGAACTCTGTTATAAAATTAAAATCCAAAAAAATCTGATTATCCTAAGAACCTCACCAGTATTTGTTTAACAATATGTAGTGGTAAATATTTTTTATTTATAGAATTTTTTTAATTTTTTATAGTTAAGGAAATCCTCTATTTTAGTTACATTCCTTTTATAAATTTACTCATTCTTATAATTTATTATCGCTAAGAATCCATCATTCTTGGGTACCATATGTACATGACTCAACAATGAATTTCAAAAATAGGATTGATAATCCCTACATCAATAAAATTTATCAACATATACTAGAATAATTACACTATATTGGGGTTTATCCTTCTTTTAAAAACTATAGTTGGCCTCACCTCATCCTCCATGATAGTTTTTTTAACAAATGGTTAGACTAATCCTCTTGATGTTTGGTTCATTTCATGAAATAGTTATTTATATCATCATAGAACATCAAGTAGAATTTATTATTTTTTATCATCTAATTAAACATTGATAATAACAATGTGTACCTTATTTATACCTAATAATTCATATTTTAACATAGTAAGCAATTAATTAAATTTTTTAGTTGGTTTTTACCCAATTTATTAAATGAAAATACAATATTGATCCAATTATTCTCTAATATATTACTTTTAGTCCCTATTATACAATCATTTATTAATCATATAAAATTTTTCATAATAAACTATATGATATGTTCCTTTATTTTTAGGGAACTCTTCTAGTTTATCTAGTTCATAGTCATCATGAATATGTAAACCATTTTACATCACTCAACTGATGAAATACACTTAAAAATAATAATCAAATCAATATGGTCTATTCATATATTAAAATAGCTTCAAGATCTCCTTATCCTCTACAACATTAATGGTGATTCCCCCTGAGTGACGTCCATCAAGGCTCCCTTAATAGTTAAGAATGATATTCCCAATTTAACTTATACCTCTTTATCAATCTCCATGGATAATATAAAAAAATAATCATGTAATATTATCTTTCCTATTATAATCCGTCAATATCCAATCAAAACATATTCAAATACAAGGGATATGGGAGCTAATTATAATGCCAGTGTTATGGGTTTTTGTTTTTCAAATTCATGCTCCATATAAACTTCCAAATGAATAAAATTGAAAATTTTACCCAAATACACTAGGAAAGTGAATTTACATTAACATTCCAATTCATAAGAAATTTTAAAGAACATTAGATCCTTATGATTTTTTATATCAAATTTTTAACACAAGATATAATTTTTTTGTTTAATGGTACAACAAAAAACTATTTTACCCTTCTTTATGAATTTTGTTTAGGATGTCAATTTGGAAAGGGATTATATAAATGGTATATCAATTTTTGATTTTATATAAAATTTGAATAAAAATATAGAAATATTTTTCCTAATTATTAGGATGTTATATATCCCATTTATGTAAATTTTCAATTGGTCTATAATCTTAAACATCACTATAAGTAAGCTTAAGAATCACTATATACTAGTCAATTTTCATTCTTTTTTTTCTTTTTCCAAGCTAATTCAGATTCTAGTTTCTATTTTTTATTCTCATTATCCTTCTTATATTATTGATAGTTAACATTCATTTCTAGTTTTACATTCACTTTATATTGTATCAGATATTCCTCATCTCTTTACTTGGCAATCATACCTCCTCTAGTTATAATCTATTTATATCCCTTTGTTGGGTTTGCTTTATTTGTGATAGGAAATACTAATTTATCTTTAATTTAGGTTTTTGTATAAAGTCACTCAACATTAATTTCACAATTATGAATTTTAATCTAATTCCATTGCATCCATTGATAAATTATTGAGAAATTTGAATTGTTTCTTATAAAAAAGTTATTTATCATTAATTAAATTCATTTGATATCCTTGGGTTATTTAAAGTTTTTCTCTATATTAGAATCTTCTTTCTTCAATATTGAATATTTTTTTCTAATAAACTACCTAGGTTTTTTTATATTGGAATCTAGATTGTTGAATTCCTTGATATGTAGCTAGTCCTCCTTTCATGACATTTTATTTCCCCTTTAAGGACATATTTTGATGCTTCATCCATTCAGGATTATATGTTTTGTAAAGGGTTCACTACTCATGGTATGTCTTTTATAATTAAACATTTTTCTTTATTTTTTCTCCTAGATAGGTTGTGATTATAAGGTTGGTATATCAAAATTCATTAAGTGAATGGAATTGTGGTCAAACATCCAGCAATAATTTCATTTTGCCAAAATCCTTATTCTTTTGACAAATATTTACATCTTCTTTTATATATAAGTAATCTATGAATTAAGATCATCCTTTACTTCTAATTTATTAACTACATCTATATTTCCTCAAATTTAATTTTGTTTAAAATTTGAATAAATCATGTTATATAGATTTTTTATTTCATTAGATGTCATGTAATTTTAGTCACATTATGTTATAATATTCCCTAATTATTTTTTCAGATAACCTCAAACCCATTATAAAAAACTTACATGAGTATGGAGTTTGGAAACTAATGATAATGAAATTGTTGGTAGTAATATTTAAACCATCCCAATGAATTATGAAAATCCTCTTTACCATTTGACACATAAGTATATATTATAATCCATATATTCATATTCCTCCAAGTAGGGTAAAATCCTATTATAAAGCCTCCTTATAAGTGAAAAGGGTTATTTAACACATTGAATAGGATTTACCCTAGGTCATATTGAAAACTATAGTTGGTTTAGATCACAATAATGTCTACATATGATGACAATGTAAATGTGGCTTCCATTGTGCATTGATGTATAAAACAAGTAATTTAGAAGAAAGTATTATCCAAACAAAAAAAGTTAAGAAGGGGATGCACAATAGATCAAAGAATAAAAGGACTACTGAATCAATTGAGAATCAATGGGGTTTTCGAGGTATGTTTTGTTTCTTTGTAAATCATATTCATGAATTCATCACCTCTTACCTAGAATACACACTGGATATTACATGCTCTCACTCAAGTCACTCTTTAGCTTCATAGTACCATCATAGGTCCCCATAAGGTAGCCTAAGATAATTTTATTAATAAGATTACATTCTCCATAGTCTCTGATTTGTGTGTACCTTAAACATATAATAAACTCTCATGTTTCATAGAACTATGTAAATAATTCATGTTCATGGGATGTTTTCAACTCCTATTCCTCAAAACATTCCCCTAAGGCCATATATTAGGTGATTAAGATATAAAAGTATTAAGAAAAATAATAATATTATGATAGTTTGATTTATTCAATAAATTAATAATAATATATAATTATGCATATCTTGAATAAAACTAGGTGAATAGCCACCCATGATCATGAAAATGTAATCAGAAGTGATATATTAAGAAAATAATTTATTAATTGGGTTTATTGAGGCTTATTAATCTAATGAAATGATTTCTTCCTCCTAGATCATATTCCATTATAATGATGAACTCCCAAGATTACTAAAAATGATCAAATTCCCACGTGATCAACTTGATCCTTCAATACATGGTATATTCTATTTTTAATTCTCTTTTTATAACCATTATTATTTCACACCAGTAATGAGTGTTGATGACTTTTCATTTAGTTATAAACTTGCATTTCTATTTGTTTATCCACCACCACGTCTATGTGGATCACTTTATCTCTCCCTTGGATATGTTCCCATCTATCTATCTTGTTATTACATTACCAAAGTTGTTAAAACAAAATTTTATATAGAATTTATTAGAACATATAGGTTATTCATTTTCTCTATATAGAATCTAAAAAGATCAATAAGTCTTAATGATTGATCTATATCCCTTCCTTTGGAATTATGAATTCAGAATAATTTTTATGTGATTTGGGGATGCAAGATCACTTCTAAATAACTTCGGATACTTCACAAATCAAATTGACCATCTTATTATATGTGATTATGTTGGAATAAAGGTCATTTAAAACCTTAGTTTTATTTTATGATAATGAGTAAAACAATAGTAAGTATTGATTAACTTAGCAGTTATAGAATTGTGCATTTTTTATGCTATTAGAACCAACACATATAAAAAAGAAGGCTGCCCTAATTTTTTCCCATATCTATGAACCTAGAGAAAATATATTTAATTTGAAATATACTAAATGGGAGTTATATGACTTTTTTTCCTATTTCATTTTTTTTAATTTTTCTTCAATTTTATAAATTATTTTTCTTAGAAAGTATATAATTGAGTTTTCTTTAGTAACATCCAATATTTTTATTAAATATTTTTTTAAATATTTTCCCTAAAATTATATTTATTAAAATAATTTATTATTTTTTTAATGATATGAAACATGAATTTTTTAACACAATTATTATATAATTATTTGTAATGATTTTTTATAAAATAAAATAAATTCATCATTTCTTAATATGATAGCATGAAAATATGACTTTTAATTATCAAATTTACTTTTTTAGGAAATTAATAATTTTTTACTTTAGGGATATTGTTTTCAATAATAAGAAATTAATTTTTATTCATAATTTAAATATTTTAATAATAATTATATATTAAAATGGTTTTACAAAATCTATTTTACTATATTCATGATTCATTTTACATGTATAGTTTTATCACTCTTATTAATGGTTTTATATTAATATTAAAACTTAGTAATGTAAATATAATTTCCAAAATAGTATTTTATATACTTAATTTTCATATAATTGTACATATAACTATTGAAATTAATGAAGTAATAGTTAATTTTATTTTCTAATTTATGTTCATTGTATGATTAAATAAATGGTAAAATATTTTTTTCATTGAAAAAATATTATAATTTATTTGTTATTTTTGCTATAAAATATATTTTCTTGAATATATAGTTTCTTATTTTCATAATAAAGATTTTCATTTTTTGAAAATTTATTTGGTAAAAAAGGAAAAATGGTCATTGGCATTGAATTATATTCATAATATATAAAGCTCATTCCACCAAAAAAATTTTCATAAATATTTATTATAATTATAATTTTAAATTAATTATAAGATTATTTTTAAAAAATATATTTCATTTTTCAATCAACAAATTGAAGCTATCATAAGGTGATTTGTTTTTATTTTTCTAAAAAATTTAGTTTTCGTTGAACAGTAAAAAATACTATTCTCACTTATACCACAAGTGTTATAAATCATCAGGATATAAATATAACTTAGAAATTTAGATAACCTTTTTCTATAATTAAAATATCTTTAAAGATTAAAATAATAAATTTAAAAATAATCTAATTTATTTTGAAATCTATGAATCAATTTTCCAAACCTAAGTTATATTTTAATCTAAAAAAATATTTTTCATTATTAACTTTAATTAAAATATTTTTAAGATGTATTTCGGTTTTAAGAGTGTTAAAATATCAAAAAAAAAATTATTTTTTAATAAAAAACAAATAAAATTAATAATATTCAACACATTTTGATGCCATGATTCTAAATAATAAAATAATCAATATTCTATTCATAGATACCCCACCCCTTAGGAAATATAAACATGCATACTCTACCCCCTTAAAATCACTTCCATAACCCTTTCCTCTAAGAAATATCTACCCAAATATATTTCTAAACTCCCCTATACATGTCCATAAGGATTCTATAAAGCAAAAAGTCCCTCCCCTAAATGCTTTTGATGAAAACCAAAGGAGGTGACTCAAGCAACAAAGTAACAGTTCCTAGGTTCCTCTTTCAAATCTAATTGGAGATTATTTAATCATAAAATTATATTAAATATAATATTATTTTTCTTACATGGATATTTTTACATGGTATTGACTTCTATTTAAACCTTCATCAATTATTGATTTACCTTTAACTCTCATCAAATCATTTTTCATATGCCATTATTATGCCCAAATATGACATTCCAACTCCATGTATGTTCATTTAATTCTATTATTAAACCATTAAGTAACATAAGTAATATATAAAATTTACTTCTTAATATTAGTTTAATTATACTTTAATTTTTTATTAAATCCAAATATGTGATATTTTTCCCTTTTTTCAAACACTGTTCGAAAAACATTGTCCCCTTATGGTGGTTCTATACTACCTAAGTGAACGATGATGTTTTATTTTTACTTATCATTATTTTTGATATTCATAAAAAAATTATGACTGAATATAAAATTAATATTCAAATAATTTCATGTTTTTATTTTTTAATGATAAATTACCCATGATAATAATGATGTTAAAGCTAAACAAAGGATTCCATTTTTCTTCTTAAAACAAGATTACAGAAGGCGATTCACTGTATTATAATTATAAAAACACTAATTCACTTCTTTATTATAGGAATGATATGAAAACTATATATTAATACTTATTTATTATTTAGAACCACTAAAACGTTACCATCCTCTAATACAATTTCAACATAAAATATTTGAAATCTTGAACTGACTAAACCCAAAATGACTAATATATGAAAAAAAAATATATTAAATGAATAATACATGATAAGAAATGAATTAAATGAAATAATAAGGAAGAAATTTTTTAATATGTTCCTTAAATGATTAATTATTAAATATAATTTAACTATTTATAAGGTTAGAGGGTATATGAAGTAATTAGGGACTTATGGTAATAGTTTTTTTTGAAAATATTAATTATTTTAAATTATTCTTCCTCTATTTCTTATATCCTCTACTTTTCTCAAATATAATGACATTAATTTAAGATTTACTTTATTCAATTAATTTTTTTAATATTTAAGATAATTTTTCCAAGTTTATGGATTTATACTTCATACCTTACTTGTTTATAAGTAATATTTCCAACTATTTTTCATACAAGTGGTTATGTTCTCTATCACTCTCAATATTCATTTGTTCCTATTTAACACTTTATATTATGCTTCATTTACATTATTTAGGCATTATTATGCTTCATTTTTAAGGGGTTATGAATTCTTTAATGCTTTACATTATTTTATTTTTTAAAATTAAAACCTATGTGGTTTGTAAGGGAATATTTTCTAATTTTTATCTTACCCTATAATAATATTCTATATTAATACTATTACATGGAAAGTAACATTATAGGAAAAACTTATTTTTAAAATAAAATTTTAAAAACCATTGTATCAAATTTGTAATTATTTTTAAATTAAATTTTTATATGTTATTAAAACATCTTTAATTATTCTAAAAACTCATTTAATCAATTTTTATTTATATTCTTATCAACATTATTTTTCTAATGGGATTATTAAAAATAATTTTTTTTAATAATTATTCATTTTGAACAATATCAGATTATTAAATTTATATCCTCCATTAAAAATTATTCCTTCCTATTTTATTTCAACATTTCCTAAAAAATGTGAAATTATTTTCATAAAACCTAATCAAATTTATACCATCATTTAAAGGATTTTAATCTATTCCTATACACCTTTATATTATACTCATTAAAAGACTATTTTTAATTTACTTGAATGATATATATTTTTGAAATGGATCTTATGTTATAATAATCCCCAAATCGATTATCTGTATTCGTATATATAAGTGGAATGGTGGAAATAAAATCTCTTTGAGGAGAATAATCCATAACTACCATTATCTTACCTTATCACCATCTAAGAACAATAATACTCTTTATTCAAATTCCTTATAATTTATCAATACCCTATTGACCATTCTTATGATCGAAGAGTGCTTACCTAGATCTACATATATTCGATTAACTAGGGAAACTATTTTAATTGACATATCCATTCTATTTTAAATGATGTGAATAAAATATACATCATTATTCATATTTAAGGGTGTTTACCTCAATTCCAATGTTATTTCTTTTGATGCTCATTTTATTTCCATCAGTTAACTATGATATTATTTTAATTTATTTAAATATTTTTTATTTTCATATGGAACACATCCATATGGATATATAATTTTGATAATGGATGGGTCTAGAATTATATCTCTCTCTAATGAATTAGTTAATTTGTTATTTCTCATGAGATTTTATGTTACGGGAAATTGGAGGCTATATTATTCCAGTATGTTATAAGACATATGTGGTTAGCCAAGTTAATTATGTTACATTATAAATGAGGTTATAATAGTCCACTTTGATATAAATTTATTGGAGGTTAACATTAAAATATGATTATTATATCAAATAATTATTTATGTTCCACATTTCTATGTCAGGTCACATTCCAAATTTATGTCACCATATCTCATGATTATTATCTAATGAATTCTAATTCTTATATCATGGGGTATGTTATTATTTCATGACAGTATATTAGGATTTTAATTCCTTATGCACTCTTTTTTATTATGTTTTTTTCTCATGATCAAATATTATGATTTCCTAATAAATTTCCATTACCCTTGTTATTTTTCTCAAGATCATGTATCTCACTTTCATGAGATCTATTGATAGTTATTCTATGCCTCATTAATAATGTTTGAACCCATAATGATAATTTTAGCTTACTCTTTTCAGATGGTTCCTCATTTACCCAAGTGACCATAAGTTATTAAGAGATTTAAATTGAATTATAAGGTTTCTAAGATGAACTATTTAATTATATTTTATAGGATCATGATGTAATATATATAGTTATTAAATCACACAAAAATGATATTTTAGGAGTTTAATATTATTTATGTTATGTAAAAAAATATGTATATTTTACACAAAATATAATAGTACTATTCATAGGCATCTCATGATCCAGATTCCCATTATAAGTTTTCAAAATAAAAAGTTTTTTTCATCTCAAACAGTTTGAATTCTTTAAATTTAGTTTGAATGGGAATCTGATGTAAATATTAGACTAAATCAAGAGCCTATAATTTATGTTTATATAACATCGACCAAATATAGTGATTAAATTATAGGTTAAAATATATTAACAAAATTGGGCTCTCAAATTTTAAGGTTGAAAAACATAGAGGGAATTTTCACGAAATTTAATGAACCCATAACAAAGAATTGTAAGGCCATTCAATAAATAAGGATGAATTTGATCCAATGTGAATGAAGAGGGAATATATTGTTGGATTGAATGGAAAATGAAGGAAACATGTGGAATAAACCACAATTTAGGTTGGTATAACATATAAGACCATAAAAGGTAGTGGAACCTCTAGTTTTTGAGTGATAGGTCCATTAATATAATATTAAGTTGGTTTACTGAGGATGACCATTGAACACATTCTAAACAAAGTTACCACAATAATGTTTTTATGGAACATAGAATTATATTACCTTTTACTTAGGATAGATATATACCCTTGGATGGAAATAGGTTGAAAATATTTTGGGTGAATTTTCCATCAATGAACCAAAGGGGGTCCCTTTATCTCTATGTCACTAATTTCCAATATCCATTGAGGGTTTATGGTAACAAAAAAATTCAACACATAATGTATTATGTATTGGAAAATATGTGACACAAATTGTATTATAAGATTCAAATTTCACTATATAATATAAAAAATGAACAATTTTAAAGTCCACATATCTATTTCATTGTAATTACCCATAATTTTAAAATTTTATATTTATTTATAGGTTTATTTAAATGATTAGGGAAATCCAAGAAATATATGGACTAATTTTTAAATAAAGGGTTTCAGGTGGAGGATGTTTTCTTATGAGAAGGAAAGCTAAGAAATGTATATTGGATACCACTTGATTTTTAGTGGCTAAGGTAGATGAATAGGTTGTTGCCTCTTTCACTAGAGCTATGGTAGGGGTCACTGGAGCTGGAGAGGAGGGAAACATTGATCTAGTGAGGTTTCACATGGATATTTTTAAATGGTTAATAGTTATAATTTTTCTTAATTAAATCCTAAAACCCCTTAACTTAATCCCGTAACTCATGATTTTATCCTCATTTAATCCTTTATAGATCCCTCTTAAGATCTCCCTCCCCTATCATACTATATATGTAAACCTCTCATCTTCTTTTATTAGACTCAACTCAAATTGATCGTATAAGCATAATATTAGTAAGGTAAGTCCCTAACTCTCCTACAATATTTACTCTTTAATTATTTATTTTCAATAGTAGGTATAATACTTTGTTAAAAAAAATAACGGTTTCTTGAAATGTATCCAATCATTCAGATTTATTTCAGCCTTGTTATTTTGGGTGCTTAGTCTATGGGAATTGAAGGAAAATCCATGGGGTTTCTTACCTATTTATGATCTTACTAAATCACAATGACCAAAATCCATAAATATCATGGTTTAGGTGGTTTATTGGTGTATGTGGAGGAATAATTTTAAACCTTATGATTCAAATAAACCTTCTCAAAGTAAGCCAGTTGGGGCACCCATCTTCCCTCTCATAAAACATAAATACATGATTAACCTCAGTATATGGAAGAATGAATGTTATTAAAATGAATATTTTTTAGGACAAACAATTTATTAATTTAACATTCATAATTTATAAAGGATTTTTATATGTTTTATTTAAATTTATACACATTTAAAATCTTGATTTAAGTGACTATATACTTATTTGATTGTGTTAAATTCCAATATTTTCTATAACAATATTGAAAAATTTAGTAATTATTTAAAATTATTAAAGTGTAAAATTTTATAAGTTTTAGTGTGATTAATAGGGTACATTTTATGTGTGTTTCCTTTTATTTATCCATTAATCTATTTAATAATTATATATATTTTATAGTAACAAGTTAGTGTATTAGAAAGGGTATTTAGCTTGAAAATTTATTTTTTAGGAAAGAACAACTTTATTTGGATCATGTTGATGGAATGAGCTGATAAAACCATAACATTATATACCCATTTCCACTAATCCATGGTATTGAATTATTCTTGAAAATGGGATACCCATTCATCTATCCCATTTTATAGGCTTATTCCCTAATTATTGTATGTGAAAATGGTTATATGTGATAGAATTTAAGATTTACCTACCTCTAGACCAATATAGATATTTGGAAATTCAAAAATCGAGTAGGTGAATGTGAGGACACTATAAATATATGTAGTTTCATATATTATTCATATAACACCCTAAGTTCGCACTCTCAGACTTGGTGCTAAAACATGTTGTGTAATTTTTATATAAAAATAAATAGATTTTTTTTTCATTTCTTTATACAATAGAGTACCTTTTACCAGTCTATGTTCTGGGGGATTAGACAACAACTTACATTTATATGAGTTGAAGAAAAATAAAACAATTTACTACTATGCTTTCCTGCACACTTACTGCAAAAGTGAAGCTGTATGAAAAATATCTTTTAAGATACCTATGAAAAATAATTTTAAAACAAAGGGTGAGCGTTCAATTTCTTAGTAAGGGGTTTTGAAATCATTGAAATAATTTCTAGGAAATAATTATTTGAAAATAAATTTGAGAAATTTTTTCCAAATTCTTTAAATAAGGGATTAAAAATAATTTTTGAAATAAATTTTGATAAATTAATTTAAATTACTCATGATTTAAAATAATATACCACATTTGAATTTACTTATGTACAAAAATTGTTTTACATATAATCTAGTGATTTATAGAAAAAATTACGCAAGATTTTAAAAACAAAACACTGATGCATGTGAAAACTTGAAACATTTATGGCTATCTTGGGCCTACCCACTTATTTAGAGATTGGGTTCACTCCATAATTCCCTACTATATTTACAATTCCCAAGTGCTGGGTTTGATGAAAACAATTTAATCATTATTTAGGTTCATATAATTTTTTCACCGGTATTTCTTTATACTTCATAAATTAAAACATGGAAACATAAATATATATAAATATATTCTCATTTAAAATCACTTCAAAGATTTTAAGAAACTAAATCTCATCACTGTTTCATAAAATACATGCTTTCTTTATGATTGAATAATCCTCATTCATGTATTTAATTTTCGTTTATTCTCAAAGGCTTTCTTTTGAAAGTATTTTACATCAAGGATCTAATTTATTCATTACTTGTACAAACATAATTAATATAGAGAGTACATGTATGCATGATATGTCATGATCTAATATGATGTCCATATCTTATACAAATTATGACATTCATGAATTTGTAAGGTACGCACATGAAATTATAAACATAAATAAATGTTGATTACGGAAATTTTTAATTAATAATTAAATTCTAATTTCCTATATGGGTATTTACATTATAAAATAAAATCATAATAAATACCATATAGTACTAAATTTTCAGATACCATTTCTTGATGAATTTTAATAACTTGATAATATACATGTATTTATTTGAAAAATAAATATATGTTATATATAAAATAAAGATTTTTATTTTCAAATAAAATTTTAATTGAGGTGTCTGAAAATAAACACACAATCAATCTTTTATATAAATTATAATTCTAACAAATTAAACCCCCTTATCAAAATTAATTTATATAAGTCCTCTAAAAGAGAAAAAATAATCATTTAGAAAAAATAAATACCTAATTAAAAATAACTATTATAATTCTAATGAATTATAATTTTCATAATGAATTCTCTTACCCAAAACCACAAATAGAAGTCATAGTTTTGAAACAAAAAAAACTTTCCTTATGAAAATAAAAAGGAATATTCAATTTAATAATTTAAAAATAAAAAACCCCTCACATGTTATTTGGGGACAAATTCTATGATAGAAACTATTCGTATTCTATCCAAACAGGGGTGATTTTCTAATTATCAATCACCTCCCTTACAAGACTCTTCTCACCTTCATCGTCTCAGGTAGTGGGTGTGTGCCTATGACTTGTAGCATTTAGAAAGGAATTCAACAAAAGACTAGTGAATAAGAATAGAAAAAAGTCCCTATTTAAATACTTAATTTACTATATATATATATACATTATAATGATATAGGGTCATGGTTTGTCTGGTTTCCAAAACCATATTCACTGAAATGATATAGAATTCATATATACAGTTGAGTTTTAATTCAGTAGTAGACCAGTGTATCAAATAATATTTTGGGAGTTGATATAAAATATTTCTTCAGTTTAATATGATCAATTCAATATCAAATACACAATAATTACTTAAGAAAAGACTCTCGATAAAAAAACATAGAAAATGACTATATCCTATGTATATAGATTGATATTGATATTTATAAAGTTATATGTTGCAGATAACTACAAGTTGAAATAAAAAAAGTAAAAAATCCAAAAATCATATATTATTCTTTAATAAACATTGATAAAAAAACAATGAAAAATGATCCATAAAAATGTCAAATAGGAAACATTAGTACCACGATCATCACAAGGGAGATAGATTGAAGAAGATAACATAAACGAAATCAAAGTTGACTACATGCAGGTAATCTAACACAATGCAACGAAACTAAAAGATAATATTCAGACTTCAAAGAAGATATTCTTACCTCAGATCTGGAAAAATAAAATAGGGATTAAGAAGTATATGGTGATTAATGGATCTCAAAATCCTTTGCGGTTCATTTTCCCCAAAATCACTTTTGGAACCCTCAATGTGGCTTAGATATAAACTTCATAAGCTTGTCGGTGGTTGATCCTTCTTCACACGAACCCCCAAACACATTTGAACCCTAGATCCTCACTGCATCCCGTCGTTCGGTGGTCAATCGTTCATAAGAACTTCATTCGAGATTACAATCGAGGTCGAATCCATTGCTCTTGGTCCTTCACGAAGCTTCTTTATTCCTTAAGGATATTAGATTGATTCTCACCGCTTGTTTTATCCCCACCTTAGGCTTTCTCAAATCCCTACTGTGTGAGACACTAAAAAAATCATCCTTTTCACAAAACATGATTTCCCCATTTTTTATTCTTAATTTTGATAAATGTTTTTAGCCTTTATCATTTTGTTTTAAAAATCTTTTATTCATAGTTTTTTTAAAATAAATTTAGTTTTAAAATTAATTATGATAATATAATTTTTGTAATTATAATATAGATTTATCAATTTATAATTATAACTTCCATATTTAATAATCAAATATATTTATAATTTAAAATAACACTTATAAATAAATTTCATATAATATGTTTTAACAATTTAATTATTATTTTTGTTATTATTATTTTAATTTTTAAACATAAACATATAAATATTTTTAAATATTATATAAATATATAAAATTTTAATTTAAATTATAAATTTTGTATAAAATTAGGTGTTTAAGTTATTTAAAATTAGTAATTTAACTATTTTTAATAAAAAATAATTTTATATTAAGTGTCAAATTATTATTCCTTTAATTTATTTATCATGAAAATTCTTTATAATATACATATTCTTTCAGGTGGATAATTTAATAACTTATGAAACTAAATTTACTATATCAAAATATTATTATTATTATTATTTTAACATTGTTATTTTATCAATAAAATTACCGTGTAAAAATATTTTTTTATTAAATTGTCATGTTAATTTCTTCATTGTTAGTTTATATTCGATTAATGTTTTAGTCATTAATAATATTTTTAAGAACATTAAATTAATATTTAAATAAAAGTATTGATAATATAATAATAATTATTTTATTTAAAACTCATGTTGTTACATCCCCCCTTAAAATAATTTTTCCCTCACAACTAATTCATCGGACTTAAGAAAATTCTGAATTTCTATATTTAGAATTAAGAAAACTAGAATATCTCTAGGGATTGAACTATCTAAAAAACACTCTATCGCGTAGATTTTTTTTTCTTAAAGACAACTTATAATCTTCAATGTTATCTAGACCGTTCCTCTGATACTAATTATAAAGAACCAAGACTGTAATTTTGTATTTGGTGCTAAAACATGTTGTGTAATTTTTTTATAAAAGGAAACCGAACAATGACACAATGCTTTATACAATAGAGGACCTTTTATCAGTCTAGGGTCTATAGGAATGAAAAAAACATACATTTATCATATTTGAACAAAATAAAAAAATGTACTTCTATGATTCAGAATGTGCTAACTCTAAAAGATAATATATCTAAAAAAGAACTTCTAAGATACATATGAGAAATAATTTTAAAACAAAGTGTGATCATTTAATTTCCTAGTAGTAGGTTCTGAAATCATTGAAATACATTTTTGGAAATATTTCTTCCAAAACATCGCTGAGAAATTGTTTCTAAATTTTTTAGATAACATAATAAAAATAATTTTCCAAATAACTTTTGAAAACAAAATTGTAATCAATAAGGAATTAAAATAATATACCACGTTTTAATTTAATTACAAACAAAAATTGTTTTACATATAATCCAGTTATTTTTAGAAAATATTACTTATGATTTTGACAACAAAACACTAAGGCATGAGACAACTTGAAACATTGAATTATATCTTGGTCCTACCCACTTGTTGAGGGATTGGTATCAATCACCTATTCCTAACCATATTTACAACATATAAGTATAGGGTATTATGAAAAAAGATTAATTTTCCTTTACATACATATACATTTTTCACTAGTTTTTTTCAACTTCATAAATTAAAACTTGAAAACATAAATATATAAAAATATATTCTCATTTATAATCATTTCCTAGATTTTATGAAACAGAATCTCATCACTGTTTCATAAATACATGCTTTGTTTATGATTGAATAATCATCATTCTTGTATTTAAATTTAATTCATTCTTAAAATATTCATTTTGAAAGTACTTTACTTCAAGGATATACTATATTCATTACCCATACAATCATAAATAATATAACTAGTACATGTATGCATGATATGTCATGAGCTAATATGATGGACATATCTTATAGAAATTATGACATTCATGAATATGTAAGGTACACATATGAAATGATAAACATAAATAAATTTCCATTATGGAAATTTTAAAGTAATAATTAAATCTTAATTCCCTATAAAGACAATTCCATTCTAAAATAAATTATAAAAATACCATATAGTACAAAATTTTCAGACACCAGTTATTGATGAATTTGAATATTTTGATAATATACGCTTATTTATTTGAAAAATTAATATAAGTAACATATGAGAAAAGGATTTTTCTTTAAAAATTAAATTTTAAATGAGGAGTCTGAAAATAAAAACATAATAAATATTATTCATAAATTATAATTTCAATAAATTAAACTCTCTTATAGAATTTAATTCAAATATGTCTTGGAAAATAGAAAAAATAATAATTTGTTATTAAATAAGTAATTAATTGAAAATAAATTTTATAATTATAAAGAATTATAATTTTCAGAATGAATTCAATTACCCAAAAACACAAATAGAAATCATAGTTTCAAAATAAAAAAACAAACCTTCCATACGAAAAGAAAAATGGAATTTCAAAGTAAAAATTTGAAATTAAATAATCCCTTACATTTTATCTGGAGAAAAATTCTATGAAATAAATAATTTGTGTCATCTCCAAACAAGGGGTGGTTCCTAATTATCAAACACTTTCCTTTCTATACTCTCCCCACATTCATCATCTCATGCAGTGGGTGTGTGTGTAGGAATTTCCACCTTGAGAAAGGCGTACAACAAACGACTAGTGAACAAGAACCAAACTAACTCCTTCTTTAAAGCCTAAATTTAATGTATATTTATATATAACACAATTAGATAGGTTCATGGTTTTTTGTGGTTTACAAATCCAAATTCACTAAAATGAAATAAAATTCAGATATACTATTGAGGTTTTATTTTATAGCAGAATAGTGTATCAAAAAAGATTTTGGAAATTAACAGAAATTATTTATTTGATGTAATATGATCGATGCAATATTATATACTCGGTAATGAAATAAGAAAATAATTTCAATAGAAAAAAAATGTAGAAATTGATTATGTACTATGCATATAAACTGATAGTGATATTTAAAAATTCATATGTTATTGATAATATCTTGTTGAAATAAACAAAGTAAAAAATATAAAAAATATAGATTCATCGTTAATAATCATCGACCCATAAACAAAATAAAAAACAATACTGAACAATGTCAAATGGGTAGTAATAGTACTGCAATCATCATCCGGGGGATAGATTGAAGAAAACGACATAAAATAAATCAAAATCGACTACATACAGGTAATTTAATACAGTAAATACAAACCAAAAGATAATATTCATGCTTCAAAGAAGCTATTCCAACCTTAGATCTAGGAAAATCAAATAGGGATGAAGATTTCGATGACAATTAATGGTTCTCCATCTCATTCGTGGGTTATTTTCCCCTAAATCTCATTCAGAACCCCCAACGTGGCTTATATATGAAATTCATAATCTCTCTAGTGGTCGATCCTTCTTTTATTGAACCCCCAAACACATTTTTACCCTAGATATACACTTCATTCCATCATTAGATGGTCTATCCTTCATAAGAAATTCATTCAAGCTTATAATTGGGGTCAAATACCTTGCTCTTGGCCCTTCACAAAGCTTCACTATTCCTCAAGGATCTTAGACTGACTCTCACTATTTGTTTCCTCCTCGCCTTGGGAATTCTTGAATCCCTACTATGCGAGACACTAAAAAAATCATTCTCTTCACAAAACACAATTTTCCCCTTTTTTAATTCTTAATTTTGAAAAAAATATCCTTTATCATTTTTTAATAACCTATTATTCATGGATTCTTTTAAAAAAAAGTTGTTATAAAATTAATTATGATAATATAATTCTTTTAATTATAAAAAATAATTATCATTTTATATTTTTAATTTCAAGATTTAATAATAAGATATATTTATAATTCCAAATAACACCTATAAATATATTTCTTATAATATATTATTAGAATTCAAGTTATCTTTAGTTATTCTTATTATTTAAATTTATAAACATAACCTTACCAATATTTTAAAATTTTATATATATAAACAAATTTTTAATTTCAATTATAAATGTTGTATAAAATTAGGTGTTTAAGTTGTTTATAATTGTTAATTTAACTATTTTTAATTCCCAATCAATTTATTTTAAGTATCAATTTATAATCCTTCAATTTATTTATTATGAAAATGTTTTATAACCTTTATATTATTTCATGTGAATAATTTAATATCTATTGAAACTCAATTTAATATAATAAAACATTATTTTTATTATTTTACCATTGTTATCTTGTCGATAAAATTACCTCATAAAAATATTATTTATTAAATTTTCATTTTATTTTATTAATTGATATTTAATATTCATTTAATATTTTAGTCATTAATATTATTATTATGAATATTAAATAAATATTTCAATAAAAATTAAGATAATTCAATAATAAATCTTTTATATAAAACTCAGGGTGTTATAAGTCATATTTTATATTATTTATTCTATATAAGGAACTTTTGTTACCATGTTTTATCTTTATTATAGCTCTATATTTTTTCCTATAATTACATGGGTTTATGATAGGTTGGTATGGGTGTCGAGGAAACCCACTTCTATATTTTTATACTCATTACATGAACATGGCTCTATTGGACATGTGAAAAGCTTGATGTATATAATACTACTAAATGGAAATAACCAAAGCAAGGGAAGTAGTAATATATATAGTTTGGAACATATATGTTAAAAATTTCAATTGAAGATGGGTGTGGATAAAAGATACCAATGAAATATCTGAGATATTCATTATAGGAGTCTCCACAAGGGATTGTTCCTCTTTTGACCTTTAGGCCTCGTTCATATTAGTGTTTTTTATATCACATGTTATTCCTAATTTTGAAATTTTTGTCAATGTGTTGAATTTTATATATATATTTTGACAAAGTGTTCAAGTATAGGTAGTTTCATTATCTTTTTTTATTCATATTATAGGTTACCCAAGTCTCAAGTTTGTCATTAATTTATTTTTTTGAGGAATATTTGATGATCCCAAGGGTGATGCCAAAATTTTTGTATTCCATTATATTTATTTGTAATCACTTCTAAGGGGGAAATCCATCTATCACCAATAAATTATTTAACTTTAAACATTTAAAGTAGACTATAGAAAATGGGAGGTGTGTCAGATGTTTTTTATGGCCCTTTCCTAAAACTATTCAAGTAATCAAGTCACAATTGTTAAAAATTAGTATCAAAGCTCACATATGGGTCTATTTAGTATGGGTTTCAAGTATATCCAAGAGATAAGACTATCAAGAATCAAAAATTAAACATAAAAATGTTTTTATGTAAAAATAATTGGTGAAAACTAAGTTACCATGGGTAATCTGTGATTTTATTATCTTTTACTTTCATTGGGCTAGTCCCAGTTATTTGAGTTTCATGTTTCATAATAGGAATTCATAGGTTGTAACATGAAGGATTTATTTCCATTTTGTATTGTTTACCATCTTTTTATATTATATTAGGAATTAATTAATGTTTTTATTAGATAAAACATTAAAAATAAATAAATAATATTTTCCTATATTTTTTTCATTAACAGTTAAATTAATATGAGAAGTTTGCCGATACCTTGATTAGAAAAATTTATTAATTCATATGGATAATAATTCTTATTATCTATTAATTATTATTTTCAAAGTATTAATTATATTTTTTATATGTAATTATATTATGAAGAAAGAATTAATCATTGATTTTAAAAGTTTTCCAAAAAGTGTTAGGAAAATGAAAGTGTTTGAAAAATAATAGTGTTTTAATAAATAAAATAAGAAAGGGAAAGAGTGGAAATGTGGGGTATAATGAATCTT
Organism: Viscum album; assembly: GCA_963277665.1. Lineage (NCBI taxonomy): Eukaryota > Viridiplantae > Streptophyta > Magnoliopsida > Santalales > Viscaceae > Viscum > Viscum album. The sequence continues at coordinate 600,244,156 of OY728136.1, read as the reverse complement.
GTTAATGAGTATCTAAACATTGGGGTTCTTAACTAACAAGAATAAATTAGGGATTTTCTATATTATATTATTGTCAATACCACTTAGATAGTCAATGCCTTCTATCTAACAAGGGGTGATTGATAATGTTCCACCAACACCACCATTAGTTGATCCTTAGGTCTTAGTGTATCTTTATAAAATGATCCAGTATTTTATTTTATAATTCCCACAAAAGGAACCGATAGTTTCTATGGTTATAAAATATGTAAAATTTTATCATCCTTTAGTATTCCATGATGAGTCCTCTCTACAAGAAGCTGGGGAGTTGATTATTAATTTCCACCATAACCTTGAGAGCATAGAGACCCTATAGAAACAATGGGTTAGTTTATCCACTATCATGATAGAAAAGGAATCTTACTAGTGATATTATTTAATTTTTTATGTGAATAATGATCAATTACTTACATGGAAGAATTTACAAAAGTAATTCTTTGTATAATTTTAACCCAACCCTTTATATTGGGTGAAGGTGAAAGAGTTTATGAATCTTCAACAAGGTTTGATAACTATGATGAATTACGATACCAAGTTTATATTAGACCTATTTTTTTATCTATTTCTAAGTATATACGAGGATTGAAAGGTGTTGTTCTTTGATATGCGACAAAAAATGACACTACATACACAAGTATTTTTTTCTAACTTGTTCACATTGTATTAAGTGTTGAATAATGTTTCCCTCTCTAGTATAACATCTAAATGGGATATAGGAGAAGTAGTCTCTATACTAGGTCAAGTATCAGATTATTATATTTATAGTATCCATAAGAAGTAATATTAATTGTTGATAAGGGTTTCTTCTCTCCCGTTGATCTAGGATAGTGAGGTACCTTTGTCACTTAGACCAGTAAGGCCTCTCGTATAACTCCCCTAATATAGAAGCATGGTGAATATAAATTAATAAAATACTTTATAGGAAATAATTTCCCCCAATATGGATATTTTTCTATATATAGTGGTTCTTCTATTGTATTGTATCCGAATTTTTTGTGAAATGACTTTAATAAGCTATGGTATCATAGGCTCAATCAGTTTCTTAATAAACTAGTGATATTTTATCCCCATTAAGAATATATGGTAAATAATTCCATTGATTAAACAATGGATAGACAATTATTGTGTAGTCTTTTATGATGGGGTTTACACCTCAATTTCATGTGGAGGGTTTAGGTGGGGAGAATTCTATAGAGCAGTCCACTTTGAAAACTGATGTAGGGCCATCTACTGTTTGAGGAATTATTATGTTTTCATCTACTTTAGCATGTTATTTTATCATGTAAGTGATTTTTATTCCATTATTTATAAAAAAATATTATTTATTAATGGATTTAAAGGGGAGGTTTCACATAATAATATGAGTCTTGAAACACCACTTGGGAATAGAATAGTTCTAGTAAGGAATTTTTCATCTTGTGATTTAGTAGTGTCATTATATGTGAATCTTTGGGAATTTATTAATTGCTATGAAATGATGGAATCAATTTCATAACATGTTTTTAATAAAAATATACTGTATGGTGAAAAGGAGTTTCAATCCATTTTAGAAATTCAAAATTATGGTAATTTTGGTGTGAACACTATTTAAATTGATAGCCATGTCCCTAGATAAGTTCAATATAGAGGAACACAAAATTTACCCCCATTATTTGATCATTACATAGATATATTCCCTAATTATTTTTCAATATTACCTTATAAGAATGAATTGGAGATCAATAAAATTCTATTTCTTGGTAATAAACTTTTCTCCCTTAACTTTTATCATATACCCCCAAATAAATTTATATAACTGAAGATAAAACTAGATAAGATAGAGGAAAATGGATTTATTAAGATGAACACTTAATTTTTAGGTTCTCTTGTTTTTTTATACAAAAGGATGATGAATGATAATTAAACTATGGAGAGTGCCAAAAGTTTAACCATGTAATGATTAATAACCTTGACCCCTTTTCTTAGAAATAATGATATTTTCTATTAATATAAATGTAATTTTTGGTTTTTAAAAACTAAACTATGGCATGGATATCATTAGATTAAAATTAGGTTATAAAAAATTAAATGGATAATTTAAAAATTCAATTTTGTAATCTTGAATACCTATATATTAATTTTGGTATTTATAATGAAGTATTAGTATTCATGGCCTTGATAACCATGATCATTCATCTTTATAGGTGTGATAATAAATCTTCTTAGGGATTATTTGATGTTTTGTTTACAAAAAAAACTTGTGGGGAAGGATTTAAAATAAGATCAATAAGTAAAATAATGGTGATTGGGTGCCTTTTTTAAGAATCAATGTTATTATAGAGTAATTATATCTTAAGTAAAAAAATAATGTCACACCCACATATATTATATTGTTGAACGTCCCATGTAAGGGTACACTTTTATGGCTAGAAGATATAATGAATTTTATGGGATTAAACCTTGAAATAATAGAATTATAGATTTTTATACCAAATTATGTTAAAGGTGAGTTCATCTATGAAATATATAAACTAAAACCTATGGAATAATTTTTGATATTAGATCATGTAATAATGAGTTAGGTTATACCACAAGAGAGTTATGTTAGGGTAACTTATGATAAAGATTTATTTTAGGAGGAATGATTTAAACTATATATTTTACCCAATTAATGTTATAATTATGTATGTATATACTTGGTGATTTAATTAAATCATTGAATATGTAGTTTAGAATATAAGTTATTTTTCATGTGATTAAAAAATATCCATGTAAGAATAAACTAGAAATTCTCAAGGTGAAAAATATCTATGGTGAGTATGGTTATGCAAATAAGTGCCTGTATTTGATATATTTTGTTATAGATAGAATAAAAGGCCATTCAATTGAATGAAGATATTGTATTAGTGATATGGTCAAATATGACCACTATTTTTTTTCACTATGATGTGATTTTTCAAGTTCAAACTGTGAAACATGGATGCGAATGGAAATATATTGTGAATAAGGTGTTTACACAATAGAGGTGTCAAACTTTTTTGTTGTATGGATATATGGTTTCAAGATAATTATGTAATTTATTTATTAAATGGGAGGTCATAATAAAATTGAATTGAGTCAAGTAGATTATACAAAATTCAATTTTTCTATATTTAAGGGATGATGTGGGATCCTATAATAGAAAGGCTTCACTAGAATTTGATGGATTAAATGGAAAGTTTTTCACATATTAATTAAGGTATCTCAATGATATATTAAATAATAAACATTCACATTCTCATAAGATATGAGAGTTGTATTTCTCTTAAATAAGTGATTGAATGGTAAAAAACAGAAATCTAGAATTTTTATAGAGAATAAGATAGAAGGAAAAATAATCTACATGAGTCTATCTCACTATAGTATCATGAGGTTTATCATATGGATGAAGGAAAGGATGATTTATGCACCATTTATTTTGTAACATACTTCTTAGTCCATAGAGATAAAGGATGTTTCTCTTAGCTGAGTAGTGATCTTTCAGAGTGACATAGAGAAGTGAGTTCTCTACTTTCTAAAGGTTGTAAACATAGAGGGTCAATAAAACCACTTTAAATTTTAATAAAAAAGTAGATCACATAGTGATTTAGGTACATAAATACATTACCATTGTATTCTAATTTTAATATCTTGGTTTCAGTAAACCAAATAAAAATATTTTTTATTCCCCGCTTTACATAATTTGTCTCATATTAATTTTCAAGGGAGATTGGTGTCCCTACAAATGGTTAAATAATGTCATTAGTGGGGTATATTTAATGAAATTTCTATATCATGATTCTCCCCACCTATGTCATGGTATATACCTTATTTGGGAATAACACATGTTCTTGATCATCAATATATTTTATAATGATGTCGTAGTTTATTGTAAATATCTTAATGATGGTCCATGAAAGAATTTTATTTTCATAGAAATTTTCATTCACATTAGTTATATAATAGACTATAAAATTTTCTTTCTAGATATTTGAAATAAAGTTTACTGAGCATGCGATTTGAAAAGGGAGCATATATATGGATCACTATAAGATGGAATTTGTAATGACTTAGATATTTTCTTATAATATTTTTGAAATCAAGTGCTTCTTTATGATTTTAGGCTGTTACCATATCTTTATCTAGGATATCCCAAATATTTCACATTTGGTAATTCCCCCAATAATATGGGGGATAAGTTCATATATTCAAACTAGTGAAAAAACACCTTCTAGGAGAAAATGAATAGGATAAATATAACTCCCATTATTATATTACCTCACCAAGTAGAGGGGAATATAGTGTATCATGATTGAATAATCATTTTCCAAGTTATTTTCTTATTCAAGATCAATTATTAATGGTTTATGCTTCCAAAAAAACTCATATTAAGAAAGATAACATCACTTACCATGATATAGAGATGACTACTATCGTGTATACATTAAAATTTTTGAGGAATATAATATTTTATGAAAGCATTATGGCTTTTACATGTCATAAGAGACTAAAATAAATATTATCATAGAGTGAATTAAATCTATTAAAACATACATGGGTGGAATATTTTAGACACTCGATTATAAAATCAAGTATGCTCATTGTAAGAGAAATTTCATTGTTAATTATCTTAGCTATCAATTCCACCATCAGAAAAAGAAAAAACAAAAAGAATAATGGTAGATGATGTCTCTTATGTATGAGATCAATTTATATTTGGAAAAGGATTTAAAGGGGATACACCTACATGACATAAATCTTTAATCATATATCTTATTGTGAGTCAGGGTCTCATAGATTTCAGATCCTAATTTCACTATTATTTGAGTGAGACGTCATGGGGGGGGGGATAATTAATTATTGGTAATATGATTATTATTACTTTTTATACCTTTATGGAAATATATTATTCCAAAAAAATATTGAAAGAAAATGGTATAAAATGGTTCCATTCATCCATGTGGATTATACACCCTGGGACAATAAAAATATACCATGGCATCTGTTATTAATCATAACGGTCTGCCATGAAGAAAGAAAGTGTGGTGTCTATCACCAAAGGACTCATCTATCAATAGGTAAGGATAGAGAATATAAAGGCTACATGAAATCTTTACCCAAATCCTCTAACTGTATGTAACTATGAAAAAATACTATGAAATCCATGACTAGTCCATTGAGATCCACTAAATAGAAATATGGAGTGTGGGTGATTATGGTCGGCCTAGTAAATATGGTGACCTTTTTACCTATTAAAAATTCTTTTAATATCGATATTATTTATAAAATATATTTGGAAGATATAATGACACTATATGTTCTGAAATCTTGTATCATCTCTAATTTTTATCTGAGGTTCACATACTAGTTTTGGAAAGAGAATCAACAAGAATTGGGTTCCTAGAAAAAATTGAGCACTGCCTTTCATCCTAAAAATGGTTGGTCAAAGTATGCTATTCATATATTAAAAGATATTATTAAAGATTTTGCCTCAATATTAGAGCCTTGTATGAGGATAACATCCATATAGTGTAATTTTCTCCTAAAAAAATTAAAAATAATCTATTCAAATAGAAACATATGAGGTGTTATATGAGAAATCATGTCACCCTCTTTCTTTGTTTGGGCTAAGATAAGTAAATATTTTAGTATTGGTTATAATATTTCACAATAGATGAAATATAAGGTAAATTTTATTTGGAAATGTTTTTAAAATTTTGAGGTTTCGAAAAGTCTCATGACACCCATTAATGTATACCCTTGTAATTTCAAGTGGATGAACACATATTTCTTTGAAATTTACTAATTTTGGGTCAAAAATATATGGGAAACCAATGGAAGATAACCTAAATAAATATTGGGAATTTTGGAATTTGTATAATTTATAGGAAATTTTCTTAAACATTATCATTGACTAATAAATTTATCCCCATAACAAACATCTTACTTATTAATAAATTGTGGAGGTATGTGTATAAAACCTCACACATGATTTGATATGTTGATGTTGAGAAATAAGTTGATGCATTATATGTTGATCATCCTTTCTATATCATTTTTTGATATTAGAAAGTGTTGTTGAGAAATTTTATACCCATAGTTTGGGTCTAGTAGAAGTATATAAGTTTATATAATCAAACATGGGAGGGTAAAGCTCTAATGGAGAGACTATGGCAGGAATTATTCCATTGAGAAGTAGGTTAAAGCTTAGTAGAGATTAGAATCCATATAGTGGGGATCTTGTAAAGTCCCTAATAAATATAATCTAATAATTCCATAATTTTTTATTTTTCAATATGATTTTTAGATTTTATTCTTATTTTTGTAGGAGTAGAGAAATTTCTAAGAATTATTTTCAATAAAATGGGGTTCATGGTAGGATATTTTCATAGTATCATACATCACAATAGAGCTCTAATGGTCATCGAAGATTATGAGGCTACTTACTCTTCCTAAAATGTTTTTTAGAGGCCACTAAAGTTTTGGTATAGTTCTATTGTCTTTTTAGAAGGGTAAAAATTGGAATTTCTCTTATTTAAATTCAAAAAAACCTCTTAAATTAGGCCTTACAATGTGTATTTTCTCCCAATTTACTCATATAAAGCACTTCATCATATTTTTCTCTCCCCTTTCATCCTCTCTAATAAATATATATTCGCATTTGGATCATATCAACTCTAATGTTCCATATATTATTACTCTCAGTAATATAAATCCCCAGATCGTGTCTAATATTTCCTCCTTAATTTTTTTAGTTGGGTTTATAATCATTTTTCAAACTGCTCGGCTTCCAAAAATATAGACAATCAATTTTATTTTTTTTGTTCTAAAAGATGCTGGTGATCAATATAGGAAAATAGAAGGTACCACCTTGGTTTTGAATCTCAGTTATTTTCTTCTTAAATTATAATGAACTAAATCATAAAATGAATAAATTTTATGTGGTACTTTAGTATAATTAGTGGTATAAATTCCTTGATTAGAGTTGAAAAATTCATTATTACATTAATTTGGTAGTTGTACCTCTATTCCATATTATAATCCTTATAATTAAAAGATTTTGGGTATTCATCATTATGGGTGTGGAATGTAACCTTCATGTTTAAAGAGGGATTCATGTGGTTTAATTTATTTATTTTGAGAAAAAGATGTCTATATGACCTTAAAAGTGAATTTTGACTACACAATTTAACCTATAATATAGTGTTTACCCTATGGACAATGTTTCATATGAATATATTTAGTAGAAATATATCTGGTGGTAAACTTTTAAGCAATCATGGTTAGATTATAGGGGAACTTGTTTAGTATCCAACCATATATATTAACCATGATTAGTGGTTTGGTGGAGTATTAACATACATCTTGGTGCATGATTATCCTAATCATGTATCCTATGTATGCACGTCAGTAATAGTCCTAAAAATTGATTTTCAATTTGTATATTTCCACCATAAGAAACCATTAACTCTCCAAATTAACCTAATATGAATCTAATGATATTTAGATGAAATTTTTAGGATTATCATTCAATTAAAAAAGCATAAATTTTAAAAATTTATTAGGTCAATAATATATTTATGTTTTGGTCTCATTTATTTCATGTCTTCTTCCATATATATCTTCCCTCCTCTATTATTTATTCTTCCCCGGATATATCAATAATTTTTTATTGAATCTAAGAAAATTAAATTTGGGATTAGGATTAAGAATGAATTAATCATGGTATCATGATCCCATGTTAATGATGCAGGGGTTGCTGTATTGGATCAATATTTCAGAAATCAGATCATGGGTTTCAGAATCATCATGTTTCATCATCAATGGTCGGTGGATATTATTCATTCCATATGTTATTATGATTCATTACTATGTGAATGATGTGTATATAGGCTATTTTTCAGTGTATTTTATTTTTCAAACAATTTTTTTAGAATTTATATAATAAATTGTCATTTTTTTATTTGACTTGGTTTGAAAAATTAAGGGTTTTAAAAAAATGGGAATTACATTTCATTTAAAACATGAGAGTTGGTCTAAAAGTGTATTTTTAAATAATCGTTCGCATTTTTCTTAACAAGTGATGTTTTTAAAAAATGGTCTTTTGTGTGTCTTAAATAGGTTTGATTTAAGAAATTTTAAAGGTTTATTTTGATAAAATGAACTTTTCGTGTAATATCAAAATTTTCATATATTTTAGACAAGGTTTTAATGGATTTCATTTTGGGTCATAAATTGTTTGAATATAAGACTTGGTTTTAATGGGTTGTATATGTATACTATAATTAGAATGTAATAGTGTTTATCTAATTTAATGTATTAGATATATAAAATGATTTAAATTTTTTTATTATAGTTAGAGGATCTGGGTATTTGATATGGATGTGATGTTATATACCTTGTGTAATATCGATACTATGGGATGCGATATTTGGGACACTCCAGTGGGTGATGAAACACAATGGGTGTATGATTTGATCACAGTAAGGATGTTATGTTATGTATTTATTTATCATTCACATCCCCTTGATTTATATTGGTTATATATTGACATTATATTGGGGTGAAAACTGGAAGGGTTATATGATTTTGGAAAAATAATTGGTTATTTTATTTTCATATAATGCTTTGGTTTTATCAAGATATGAGATAAACTATTTTATTTCTAAATTTTCTAAATTTTTTGGTGTGATAAAATTTTTCTTGTTTGGTGTTGTATTTTTAGAAGTTATGTATTTGGAAGATATACATGGTGAAACTAGATAAATATAGGACACCTTCATTATGGATATTTGGTGTTCATCCATTATATAGAATTCAACAAAGATAGTTCATTGGAATCCATTAAAAGTATTAGTTTCAATTTGTGTTAATAATAAAGGAGGATTTTCAAGACCCATGAACTTGGATAGAAACCACATTCTAGAGGGTGAAGTTCTAATGGGTTCAAGACTATATTCAAGAGAGAATTGTTTGGGAGGAAGTGGGAATGGTAGGAGTAACTTTCTTTGGTTGATCGTAGTAGAGATATAGAGACCCTCTATTTTCATACAATAACATTAAATCATTTTTTAGAATACCTAATAAAATTACACAAAAATATTCCCAATCACAATATTAGTTTAGTTCCCTTAGAAATGTGGAACATAAACTTATAGTTTTGGTGAAATATCTTCAATGTTTCTCACAAAGATCATACCATTTAGTACCTCTACCTAAAATTTTTCTTTATACCCAGGAGGAAAGAAAACTTAAGAAAAGGGTGAGATCATATAAATAGTAAGCGTAAAAAATGGAGATACGTAAGGATAATCATGAACATAAGGGTATGTTAACATGAGCATAACATTATAAGATCACCACCTGCATATCAAAGATCATTAACATGAATCATGACATAAATATAGGTAGTTAATAAGACATGAATCATAAGTGAATCAAGAGCATAATACTTGAAAGAATGACATAGGAATAAGACATTAAATTTAGGGAATGCAAATTAGATTATAACATTATGATCATGTATAAGTAAAAACAGGTACACTCCTTAAGTTACAGACTTAAAATCAAGCCCTCCACCAATGAGCCTATACACAAGTGGTATAGGCTCCTGCTTGGCATCCAAAAGACCCAGAATCAAATCCGGGTAGGGAATAATTTCTGGGTACTATAGCAGTACTATATCAGGGCACTGTAGAAGGACTGTAGCAGTGGCAGAACTATAGCAACAACAACACTGTAGTGTCAGAGGCACTGTAATAGGTACTGTAGTAGTGGCGGTACTGTAGCAACGTAGGTACTATAGCAGTACTGTTCACTGAGGGGTCCTTTGGGCCAAAAAATAGGCTTTCAATCCTTGACTCAGGCCACTAGGTCTTCGGCCTTTGGGCTATGTAATGGGTATCCCTCTACCCAGTCATAAAGAGGTCATTGCTTTAAATAATAAATTGAGGCTTCAGCCCAAAAAAATCAGGTCCTCACATATATTTATGGACATGCAAGAAAGTCCACACATAACATTGTAAAGATGTAATTAGGTTCATGCATAAAATTTTGAACATTTAATCAGGCTAACACATAAAAAGAGTGATATGAAACCAGGTCCATGAACAACATTGTAAACATGTAATTAGGTTCACACATAACATTATGAACACATAATAAGTTTCACTCATAACATTTTGAACATGTAATCAGGTTCATTCATAAATATATGGATACAAAACAATGTCCTTGAATAATGTTGTGAACATGTAATCTAGTTCATGCATAACATTTTGAACATGTAATCAGGTTCACACATAACTTTGTGAACATAAAATCAGGTTTATGTATAACATATATACTCATGAGGCATCCATCATCACCCAATGCATTAGAGTAAGACATAGATACCATCTGTCACATAATAAAATCATACATATGTTTGCCACAATATTATAAAAATATATATCAAAACCCATGAAATGAAATGGGAATCGTAATCATTTCATCATATCATTTTCTATGGAAAATAGATAGGTCACATAATATTTTCATCAAATCATAACTTGTGGAATAAGAATAGGTGTGATAAACATAATTACCTCAAAACATAAACCATTTTAGAATGAATATGAATGCTATTATTGGATCATATCTCCACTAAATCATAAAGTATAACAAATTATTTAATCTTATATGGAGAATTATTTTGAAGGATCACATTGAAAATATTATAATCAGAATCTAATTTCATTGAAAACCCTTTTCATATAACTATTTCAAGAAAACTTTTTTTATAAAGAAATATTTACAATTTCATTTAAAACATTTATTTAGAAAAATATAACTTCCTATTTTTAAATAATAAAACATTTTTGAAAACATTTTATTGAAAAATAACTTTTAAAATATATAAATGAATCTTGAAAACATTTTAAAAACATTTTCATTAAAAATAACTTTGAAAAAATATAAAGGAATATTTAAAATAGTTTGAAAACCTTTTCTTTGAAAAATATCTTTGAAAAATTATAATGAAATATTGCTTTTATTTTTGAAAAAACCTTTTATTGAAAAATAAATTTGGAAACTTATAATAGAATATTTAAAACATTTTGAATTTTTTTTAGAAAAACATGTTTTTGGAATAACACATATTTTTGACCGAAACTAGAAATAAAGTCACATTTTATTAAAAATACTTTATCAATTATATTAAGTACAAAAAAGTTGAAAAATAATACCATTAATTGAATATATCATGAATAACCCGATAAAGAGAAAATTCATTAGAGTTCTTGTGATATGGATCACAATATTTCATCAATGAAAGCATAATCATAATCAAACCTGACAAATGATGAGATTGTAGAAATAAACTGTTACCACTTTGGTAGATTTGAAGCATAATCCTCATCAAATAATAACATTAATTGAAGCTTAAAATATCATCAAAACAATAATATTCATTATATAACATGTTAAAGGGATGTATATACACCTCATATTATAATATAGATTCATAACATAGAATGTATCTCAATGAAGGGAAATTGAAAAAAAAACTACTTTACCAATTTGGATGTTTTGAACCATAAAACTGATGAAAGTTTGATAAGAAAATCTATATGTAAGTATCTATAAATATAAGTATAAGAAAAATTTAATACATTCATGGTCATTATATACAACCCACAAAATAAATGAGTGGTCAAGATGGAATATATCTAATGGACATAAAAAGTGAGATGAGAAAACCCTTACCTAAAGTGTTGACTGTTTTTATAAACATTAAAACCTCATGTATAAAAAGTATAATTTTATTATAAATTTACAATAGAACAATATTATTATATATCACATCATTTATGATTTTTTTTGAATATATATTTATCTTTTAATAAAAATTTCATGATGATGATATGTTTTGGGTAATATCTATTTTGTTTTTTGTATATGTTTTGACATGTTATTATTGATATTCCTACATAGTTAATGATTTAATTTTTTAATGAATGTAAAATATGATTTAAATAACATATATATTCACTATAAAATATTTATAACAATCTATAAATTATGGGAATATGAAATGGAACACACTGTTCATGTAGACAATAGGTAATACATATGCATGAATGGTGTTTCCATTTTATCATCACATTGAATGAAATAATGTAAATGATATATATATATATATATTTTAACTTCAGTATAATTATTATGTCATTTATATAATGTAATTTTACTTAACTCATTCATAATACATTCCATGTTGAGTATGAACGAATCATATTTCTTTATGGAGGCAGTAGTAAACACGTGCACAAACGAAATTATCTTTTTTACAAAAAAAGGAAAGCATGAAGTTATATGTTATATAATAATTAAATAAGAATAAATAAATCATAAAAATCATATATATATATATATAATAAAAATAGAGTTTACATTATAATTTCTACCTATTGGAGGTGTTAAAGGAAAAACGAATAAGGCTGTTTTGTTAGGTGGTAGTTCACCGTACATAAGAATTGTAAGTTCGTTACACATTAGATGGATGTTTGTGTTTGTGTAGATAAAAACCATAGAATAAAAACATATATGTATATTTAAGATACTAACGTTATTATATAACAACAAAATAACAATATTTGGAGTTGTGGATAATGAAAATAAAACAAAATATCTTGTGGAAGGATGTTACCTCTTCTTTTGGAAAATTCTCTTAGATTTCATGAAAGGGATTCCTTGGAGGGATTTATGAACAAATAAAGGATTATTGGTTGAGGTTAGAGATTTTTGGAGGATATTTTTGTTGGTTTTTTCCAATATTAAATGGCACGAGAGATGTAAAGATAGGGGGTAGATAAGAGGCTTTTTTTAAGAGGGGAAAAAGGCACATTGGGTATTCAAGAAAATAATTGTGTACTCCCCACGTTTTCATTATCCCAGAATAGTTCCAAATAGATAATTATAGATTTTTATTGGTGCAATTACTAAAATATGTCCTTTTTAAATAAATTTTATACATGTGTAGGGTAATTTTTACACCATATTTTCTATGTTTAGTCATTCATTAATATCATTTTTACGTTAAGAAGTCTAAATAATTTTTATTACATTCACAAAGAATTTTCATCAAAAACTAATTTGACCTCATGTCACGAACCAACCCGGGTCAACCCTGAACTGTCACCCGAGCTGGCCCGTGACATGGCCCGAGAGGCGTTCCCGATCCTCCCGGGCTGGTGACAAGAACCAGGGAATCAAAGAGAGAAAGAGGGAACGATTTCTCCCAAATAAAATAAATAGAGCAGCAGAAAGAAAATTGAACAACAAGAAGTAAATAAACAACACAAAAAGAAAGAACGACCAACAACAACAACTAACCTGACCATGACCAAAATTCCTCGTGACTTCAAGAGTCGCTCATCAGTCCACAACCAAATCTAGCCCACAATGAGAGAGCTCAAGTCAACCTGTAACAGAAACTAAAAATAGGAAAACACTATAGGCGTGAGTATTAAAACATAGTAGGTAGGCCCAAATAATTCTATTCCCAATGCACATACCCTTAAATAAATAATTTATCAATTCTAGGTTTGAACTAAATTATATAAAATATTGGTTTTCACACACACTTTCATTTCGAAAATAAGTAACAGTCCATTGTCCTTTTTAATTTAAGAACAAGGTTAGTGTTTGGAAGAAATAGATGCATTGCATTTTTAAACACTTTTTAGAACAATTTAGAAATCCAAATTTTAGTTGTTGGTCAAATGGAAAACCACACACAACACACAACACACACTAAGGGCAATGCAAAAAGTGGAACACTGGGCCATCAACCAAACTGGACCTCTCAATCATCTGCCACATACAAATATACACTAAAAGAAGCATGGGTCGAACCTTGGAGATCATGAACAATCCAGAATATACTATACATCTGACTCATCTTGAAGGCATTCCCTAACTCGATGACGTCATAACGCCCATACTACTACCCGGTATAGCCCTGCATGGCCTAAACGAGGGGCCCAATCCCCATAGAAGCAATAACTCAGTATTCCCCTGCTATGGGGCCATTAGTCAGTGCGTATTCTAAACTAGTGAAACAATCGTTCTCAGAGGATTCACTCACTATGCCAGGTTCCCATGTCAACACAAGCAATAAAAAAAGGGGTGCGTCTACAATTTAAATCAATCAATCACGATGCACAAAAATCACATAAATCTCATACAATCAACTCACACCAAAGATCACCCCTGAATGGGGTTTTCCAAAATAATTTATTTTATTAAAGTGCCAAATGGTCCTTCCCCAATTTTGAAGCAAAATCTCATTTCTCGAGAAAACCCAAAACACTTGTTCAAAAGAAATCACTTATCTTTAAAACTATAACTACATTTGAAACTCCATGAATTATGTTTAAAGGCTAAACAATCATTCATTCAATATTTGGTTTCCGCTTGTCAGGAAAATGTTTCAAGTTTTTGGTATAAAACAAACGGCTCTTTTCACACGAAATAATCATTTAAAAATTAATTATCTTATTTTATTTCTCATTCAATAAAATTAATAAAACATCAAGAAATTAACAAATTCTAAATTTAAAGGTGAGTGCAGTGGGGGACCTACCTTAATTTGCTACTGAAACATGATGACGTGACACGCCTCGAGTGGGCGTACAAGAACGCGTAAGCCGATGACCGGGGTGTCGCAGAGTCACCTCGAAAACATGTTGCAATAAACGCACAACAACTAAAAACACATAACCACCGACTTAAAATAATTCTAAAAATAAATAGCGTAAAAGAGTCACCTCGACAAACTTCCAAAACAGAACTTGGACCATATAATTAAACAAACTCAAATATTTTAAAAGGAAAGGAAAAAACTAAATTTTCAAAAAATTAATTAAACACAACACTCACTATAGTAAAAATATGATACTCAAGCAAGGACATTGCGAACCTCACCTCGACGTGGATATGAGATTGAAAAATGGGGTCGCGGGGCTCCGCACAACGACCGGGGAACATCAAAGCGATCATGCAAGGGCTGCGCGGCTGGAAAGCAGGTCTGCGGAGCGACGCACCGTCGATCCGGAGGCACGCTGGGATAGAGATGCGTTCGAAGGTTAGAAAGGAGTCCGGTCGGAGGTGTGAGTGGCTGATACAGCTGGTGGGAGATGGAGGGAGGGGCGTACAGCTGTTGCAGTGAAAGGGGGAGGGTATCGGGTGTCGCGCTGCTGCTGGTCAGAGGATGTAGGGGAATTGTGCTATTGCTGGTCAACCGAAATAGAGAAAGGGGGGGGGGTGGCCAGGATAGGGGCATTCTACCAGTGCAACCAAGAGGAGGTATGGTGCATCAGGGGTGCACTGCAGGCAGAGGGGAATCGGGCTGCAAGGGGAGGTTGCGCTACAGGAGGTTGGCAGGGTAGGAGCAGTAGATGCAAACAAGAGGAGATCCAGAGCGGGGAAGAAAAAAAGGATCGATGGCTGGGAACGCAGTGTGGGGAAGAAACTTGGAGGTTGTCAGTGGGCTGGATAGGTGTGGCTAGTAAGTTGAGGGGAGTCCGCTGGGAGAACAACACGTTGAAGAACGGTAGGTGGAGGAGCGGTCTGCTTGATTGGCATGGGGGTTGCATGGAGGAGTTGCACGCAACAAGGGGGATCTCTCTGCGGGTCTGTTTGTCCAGCGGGAAGGAGGGATGCAGATCACCCGGAGGGAAGGGACATGTTGGCTGGAGGGGTGCCGATAGAGGGGATTAATGCGCCGAGGAGTGCAACACCTATGGTGGCTGGTTGTGCACAGGAGGTGGGAGGCCGAGGGCCTACTTGTGATAGGGGAAGAAGATGGTGGCGCTGGCTATGACTGGTGGAGGGGGCGTCGGGATAGGGGGATCCGGCCAAGGTGCCAGCTGGGATGGCTAAAGGAGGGTGGTAGCACGTGCAGGCAGGAAGGGAACACTGGTTGAGGACGGACCGACCGGGGGAGTCAAGTCGGAGGCATGGGAGGCGGCCTGCGTAGGAGGCTAGTCGGATGGCCACTACAAGATAGGGGAGCAACGCTGCTGCATGACGGAGGGAGGGGTGTGGTACAGGAGGCATGCGAGCGGCCGGGGGGGGGGGGGGGGTGTCGACGGTGCAAGGCAGGAGGCCGACTGGTCCGGTGGAAGGTGCAGGCGAGGCAGGGAGGGCAGCCGCTGGAGGGTGTGCGACTATGTAGGAGGAGCTACTGTGCAAAGAGAAGAAGAGGAGGGGAGTGGCGGCGCGCGTAGAAAGCAAAGGGAGGGAAAAAAATAAGAGGTGCATAAATAGGGTTATCCAAAAATAAAATAAAAACAAATAAAAATAAAACAAAAACTAATAATTGAAATAGAATAAACATTTATTCATAAGAATAACTCATACAAATAATAAAAATAACTTTAATAAAATATAATAATGATAAAACAATTCTTTTAATAATAAAAATTCCTTAATAAAAATAATAATAATAGTGATAATAATAATAATAATAATAAAATATTTATCATTTCATATTTAATAATAATTATAAAATTATTACCAACAATAAAAAAAATGTTAAACAAAACAGTAAATCACAAACATCACTCATTTTAAAATTTCTGAAGGCCGGCGGATCGTGCCGATGTCTAAGCGGTGGCGCGCGGGGTATCCAAAACGTGCTCTGCCTGGGCATTCAATGACATCACTTGAAAAACGTGCACTTTTTAACATGACTCAAAATTTTTTTGTTCTGGAATCAACCCAAACCCCAACAAAATTTTAAAAAGTCAAAGAAAATTATAAAATAAAATAAAAGAAGGAGTGGGGTGTGACACCTTATTATATATTATAAATTATTATGATTCAAAATATACTATCAATTTTTCAATTTTATAATCATAGAAGTGGTAGAAAAAAAATTGAAATCTATCTCATTGATGAGATGAGATGATAGGTTTTTAATGCAAAAAAGTCCAAAAGTTTTCAATGTTTTTATATCCAATTTCAATTTGAAAATGATTAATATGACATAAATTGTATTAATTTAAGTATAATGTGTATAATTATACTCTAAAACCAAATTAAAATATAATTTAACTATATACAAAAATTACACAAAAATGAAATTTTGAACTAATATTTAATGTTTTTCAATATTCATAAAAAATGAAACTTCTCAAAAATTCCAAAAATTCACCCAAAGTTAATTTTGATATTCTGATTTAAAAAATAAATTTTATTTTTTCAAATAAAAATTATAAAGTGTCAAAATTACATTTTGGAGTGGTTTCTCTATCAAAAGGTGGTAAAATTTCCTTTTAGAGAAAAAATATATTTTTATTCATAAAATTGGATTTATTCTTATCATATAACTATCAAATCTATTGAATGATTAAAAAAATATTGATTAAATATATAATAAATAAATGTTATAGAGAACATTAATTAAAAGTGGTTTGTTTAATTTTATTGAGATAAAATGGTGTTTATACATAGAAAAATAGTTTTCTTAGAAAAGAAATTTCTTTATTCTTAGATAGTTCTTACTTTAATTTATAACTATTTGATAACCAAAGGATTTATTTTATATAAATTTTAAACCATAGTTTCATAATTTAAGCAACCTCATTAATATATTTCATTCTAAAAAATATGTGATAATTTTAATAATATTTTAATACTAATATTAGTAGTATATTCTAGTTTGGTAAATCTCTGTCTGGCATGTAACATAAGTAGTTGAAGGGATTTGATGCTATGTGCAACACAAGACAAGAATATTCTTTCTTATACCAAAAGATACTATTTGTGTTTTGTGTAGTGAAATCCAAAATTGGTGTTGTGTACAAATCTAGAATAACATGGTTCTTTCATAGAACAAAAAATAAATTCAACATTGCGTGAAATGAAAAATATCAAAAATATTGAATTAATTCGAAAAAAATCACAAAATCTAAGATTGTTCAATTCTACCCCTTTAAAATGAAGTTCTCCTTGTAATTGTTTTTGGGTTAATGAAGGTTTAATACTTTAATGTTCCTTTCATAGAAACCCACAACGTAAAAATGAACACTAAAAATTTCATTAAATAGGGAAAGTTAGAAACATAATGGAAACCCAAAGAAAAAAATAACTAGGTTTCCATATAAGAGAACATAGGTGGAAAGTGGAAACATTAACATAGAAGATAAATCTAACCATCAAGTTATAATGGATGGTGATAGAGGACATGACCATAAGAAAGTTAGTGATCACAAATCCATAACCCAAGGAGTCTTTTAAAAAGGTCATTGATATCATAAAAAATAATGATAACATGAATTTTTTTTATTTCAAGACCCTTTCTTTCTATAGTTGAATAATTTTCATGAGAAGATATACTTACATGATTTTAGGACACCCTTACCCTTTGTTGTGCCTTGATCAATTTACACTTCATCTATTATTATGAGAAATGAAGGTGAATTTCTCATTCTTGAATCATTAAAAGATCATGATATCCACAATAGAATGATCTATAATTCCATTTGTATTTATAAAAACAAAAAGGTTATAACATGTTATTTAATATGCACAAATCCTCATATAGGGATATAATATCTTAAATCTAAAAAATCTCATCCGAATCCTGACATATAACATTCCATAATAGTTAACTTGAAAACCCATCCAAAATATAATTCACCATTTATTTATTAAATAATATCTTATATTATACTTAAAAGATCTATTAGATAAATGGGTTCATCATTTCACCAATAGAATATTAAATGTGATTTTATTATTCCAAAATCCATGTATAGGGATATAACCACATTAAACTTTACTAAAGAATGGAAAATAATATTTTCATCGCACTTATTCATATAAAATCAAGTATGAACTTCCCAAAAAAGGGGGGAGGATATGTTTTCCCTAATTATCATGATTTACTTCACCCATTGTGATTGCATAAGAATTTAATTTTTTTCTTTTTTCATTAGAGGTTGTTGTATCTTTTCATCCATATTAGCCCTTAGATTGGGGAATTGATTCTCATAATTCCCAAAATCCTTGCACGTGAAACACTAATGTGTGGGTGGTTCATTCTGTTGATCATTATATCTATGCATTTCATTAACTACCATTTCACAACACTTCTACATTATTTTTCTTGACGGCTAGGCTTACAACAATTGAAAACCCTTACTCTTCCATTTGTGTACTCCCTAAAGTTCTCTTTACCACATTTTCAAAAAGTATACGTTTGAATCTTTTTCTTGTCTCCATGTGAAATATCATTGGATTTTACATGAAACCCATTTTTCCTTTTCATATCACAAAAACCAATAGGGTTTATATCTTATATTTCCACTTATTGTATACATATAATGATTTCATCATAGAATTAAAAGTCCCTTATGGATAATTTCATTTCGAGAGTTAGTTTCAATCCACTAAAGAATCATTCAATATTACCTTCTTGGTGAATTATTATACCAAAAGAGTACCTTACAAGAATTAATTTTTTTTTCATAGGAACCAATAGATTAATAATCTCTGTAACACCCCAAGCTTCCACAATACTCTTCTCTTTCAATAATGCAATAACTTGCATTGTACGCAAGTTTGAGATTCTAACACACCGTGACCAATCCAAGTAGCCGTTATGAATAGTAATACCCACTTTTTGAAATTAAATAAATTTTATATTTCAAAATGGAATTCATTTTTGTATTCGTAATATCGAAATTATCCTAAGTTGATTTTTTTTTGTAATTTTCTGAGAACTGCCAATTTTTTATGAATAGTGAAAAATACTTAAAAACAACTTTTTTAATCAAAATAAATTTTAATGAAAAATTAAACTATTGAGTGGTTTTAAAGTATAATTATAATATATTTTTACCATTTTATCCAATGGTGGTCATTGGAATTAATTTCACTTCGAAATTGGACATAAACAATTGTCAATCTTTCGATATATATTGTTTCTTAAAAAACACTATTTGTTGTGACAGTAGGAATTAATTATAAAATTAATTAATGCAACTTATATGTTTGTAATTTTTTAAAATAGACATCATTTTTGATTTCGGAATATCAATTATAGCTTAGGGTGAATTTTTGGCATTGTTCTAAAAAACTTCAATTTTTGATGAATAGTGAAACCACTAAGTGATAGTTAAAAACTGATTTTTCATTTAAATGAAACATTACCATTTCTGTGATTTGATTTTAAACAATCTAAAATACATGGTTTTCATTAGGAAATAAAATGTGGTTCAATGGGATTAAAATAATATTTTGGTGAATAGTAACTTTTAAGTTTAATTAATCACGATTAAAGGTAATTAGTGAAATTTAAGGTAAAAATGATATTATAAACATATGAAAATACCTTTACACTTTTCATAACCTTATTTTATGAGTCATGGCCGACCAAGAAAATCCATGGGTCAACTTGGGGACCCCATGGAGCCACTTGGGTAAGAAAATGACATTAATAACTTTTTATTTAAAGTAAAAATAAAATTGTCTCAAACATGTGTTGTTTTACTAAAACAATTATTACATGGGGTTATATAAGTTAACTGTTGACTATAAATATTCATTGTAAATTTAAAAAGATTTCCTATATCATGGTACTTTTTTTATAATTTTTATACATTAAATAAATTAAATTATTTATGACACCATGATGATGAAGCGATTACTTCATTAATTAACGATTTAAATAAAATGAAAATATAATGTAAAATCTAAGACTTACACTTGTCAAAAACCTATTGGATGAGTATATTTAGAACCCTTATCACATTATCCTAAAAATATATCTTTGTGGGGGCTTTAGAATCCGAAAAGCATTTCATAATAAAGTAACATTTCAATCTTTCCAAAAGTGCCCCTCCTCTCCTCTTATAAAAGGCCCCCACCTATACCACCTTATTCACACATTCAATCCATTTGGATCGGCCAAAATCTACCCAAATACTCTCTAAACTTCCCTATATTACTCCTATAAGCCTCAATTTGGGCAGAAGTCTTCCCAAGGGATCCTTTGGCTCGAATCAAAAAGAGTTACCCGATTTAAAGGTAATGTCTTCACTTATTCTCTTTTGTTTTATTTTTCTTCTCCAACCCCTTAAACTATTTTTATTCCTTTATTTTGTAACAAAAAAAGTATCTTCAATATACTATGATTTTTTTATGATTAGTATTTGTGCTACACTTACACACACCTCCGTCTAATGGTTAAAGAACATACTGTTTTCGTGGATGGCGAATTACTACCTCACGAAATGATGATTGTTTTATCTTCTCCTACCACCTCTCATGGTGGCCATTATGATGACACTATTTTTATATATGATATAAATTATGATTATGTTATCCTTATGCTTATGTATTTTTTATTTATGGCATAACTTTATGATTTCCATTATGGGTAAACACGATAATTTTATTTTAGGAAGTGCGGACTACCGCCCCCTCGAAGTGATTTGAATCGTTAATGCCATATGTGGGATGTATAATGGATGGATTAAATGATATTATATATGATATTATACTAGAATTATAATATAACTTTATATAATTATGATTTCATTCCATTAAATATGAAATATAAATGAAAGTAGCGTTCATGCGTACGTACGGCTTACCGTCTCCATGAACGGTGCATTTCATTTATTACCTCAAAATGTTATGTAATATTATAAATGCATGAATATACTGGATATATATGATATATATGATATCTACATCATTAATATAATTCTGGATATAATGGATATTTTTCCACATAAACAACTTGTAATTATAAGAAGTTTATTTTTGACTCAAGTACCAAAGATCGACAAAATGACCGTTATTAACATAAATAATTACATAATGTCCATAACATGGTAATAAGTGATATAAAAGGAATAATAAAATTGAAAAGGTTCTAAAGAAATTATAAATTAACTCTATTTTATTATTCAGGAGGTTAAAGAATGGTCGAGTCAAGTCGGACACGAGGTAAGGGAACTTCTTAACCCAATTTCCGTTCTTTGGGTTAATCTCCAACTTTCAAATTATGTCATGATATTATTATGTCATATCTTGTATTTGTACTTTATTTATGTGTAATTATAGTGGATACACATAATAGATCCATTTTATTTAAAAAAATTGTCTTTCTAAGGGACTTCGTCTCAATCTCCATTCATTGAGGCATATTTTATTTTATACACAAATTTATTTTATATGGTGTATAAACCCCTTTGACTTTTATGTTTATTCAAAAGGAATCTTTTTTATAAAAAGCATTTTACTAAACTACAAAAGGGAATGTTATTTTGTCATACGTATGCGGCGAAAACGACTTCTCCACCGCCGTGACCATTATTTGAGTTTGGGCTTCCTCTACAAGCCATATCTTTTTTTAAATGAAAAATAAATACAGAGTTTTAATTTTCTTTTATTTTTGTATTGAAAATGGTTTTGAATGTGTTTTTTTATTATATCAATGTGTTGTATTGATATCTTGTGATGGAAATGTGGAAATGTTATGTTTCCTTTATGCATGTTTTCTGTTATACGATTATGTTATGGTTTATGATATGTTTAAACCTGTTTATATGAGGAATGCATTGGACTTAATAAGTGATGGGTGGAGCCCGTTATAGCTCCTCAATGCATTGGTAGGTCTCATGAGACAAACTAGTGTCTTAGCATGAGGCTTTGAAAAAATCTTATTTGTAGTCTTGGCACGAGGCCTTGGCTATGTGGTTATGATAGTCTGGCATTATGCATTACATCATTATGAAAGTGGTTATTGATATTGAATGTGATTATTCGACTAGTAGAATATCCATGTGAATAATTAAATGGCATTATTTAATTTTATTTTTTCCATATTATACTGAAGTTCAAGTTTAAAAGGCTTTTGTTTTAGTTATACATTACCTTAAATGTTTATTTTTATTTATGAAAGTTTCCGCTGTATTGTTATCCTTACTGAGCATCTGAGCTCACCCCTTTCAATGTTTTAATTTTTCCAGGATGTGATTAAGTATATTATTAATGACCTGTAGGTATAGTATGAGGGGATATGAAGACATGCTGTTTTTGTAGTTTTGTTTTAATTTATGATGTAATTTAAGACTTATGAATGTATCTAGTGTTTCCAAGACTACTAAACTAATCGGTAATTCAAGAATTGATCTTTTGTGATCATGCCAATGTTATGCAATAATGCACCGACTCTGGGTAACTGGGGTTGGGGCATTATAATCTCTGATCTTAATATATATTTATTCCTTATCTATCTTGATACAAAGAATATGTGGAAATTTACTTATTGAAAATATGTTCTTGAACTCATCCTAATCCATGGATTCAATTTTGTCTTGTCAAATCATATTCTTGATAAGTTTCCACCATTGACCCACCTCACCATCAAGATAGTAGAGATCCAATGTAACCTTTTCATGATCTAAAAACTAGAGAATAAAAAACATCTTTTTAGTGGTACTTATCCATTGTTCAGTTTCTAATGGATCAATGTTACTACTGAAAGAATTTGGATGCTACATCATGATAGACTTGATAGTGAGTTGTTCCCCCATTTGTTTGGTTGGATATTCACAATGATTCATAGCTTGAAAAAAATAGAAACTTGTTTTTTCATTTAATATCCCATAGAATTAGGCTACTCAAGAGGAAATCTATTGCATTTTCCATTGCATTTACTCATTAAAATGGTTCCTTTGGGTTCCATCCATTTACTAAAAGCATAGGTAATAGTGTGAGAAACACTTATCATATAGAAAAACTACCCAATCTTGAAAAATGACTTATATTATGTATAAATTATAAAACATTATTTAATCTATTACAACTTTGTCTTATACATAGATACATTCCTAGACACATCCTTAGAAACATTACAAGGGATCTACCTAATGTTTTCTCATCATAGTTTACAAAGAGTTGACTAAACCTTTACTATAATACCAAATATAGACAACATCAATTTTCATACATTAACATTAAATCATTTTGGTAGAATACTTAATACATTACACAAGCAGATTCCCAAATACCATATTAGTTTAGTTCCTTTGAATCATGGAACATAAAATTATAGTCTGGTAAAAGATCTTCACCTTTTCTCATAAATATATTACCCTTAATTACCCCTATCTAAAACCTTTCTTTATTACTCTGGGAAAAGAAAACATAACAATAGGGTGATACTAGATGATCATTAAGGGAAAATAAGGGATACACGTAAGCATAATAATGAACATAAGGCTATCAGAACAAGAGTATAATATTATAAGATCATACCCTTCATATCAAAGATCATGAACATGAATCATGGAATATACATTGGAAGTTCATAAGGCATGAATCATAATGGAATCAAGATCATAAGCCATGAAAGCATAATAAAGGAATAAGTCATGGAATTTTTGGAATAAAAATCAGCTTATAATAGTGTGAACACGTATAAGTTTTAATAGGTTCACTCATTAATTTAATAACATGAAATCAATCCCTCGCATAAACTTGTGGACATGAAACCAGGTCACACATAACATTGTGAACATGTAATCACATCCATGAATAACATTGTGAACATGTAATTTAGTTCAATCAAAAACTTTTGAAAATTCCAGGTCCATTCCTAACCTTGTGGATATGTAATCAGGTTCATGCATAAATTTTTTTAACACATAATAAGGTTCACTCATAATATTGTGAACATGTAATCAAGTTCACTCATAAACTCATGGACATGAAACCATGTCCATGCATAACATTATGAACATGTTATAAGCTTCACAAAGTAACATTATAAACACATAATAAGGTTCACATATAACTTTGTGAATGCGTAATCAGGTTCATACAAAACATATATCCTCATGAGTCTTCCATCATAACCCAATTCATTAGAGGGAGATATAGGTCCCACACAACACATAACAAAATCATTAATAATTGTGCCACAAGATTATAAAAAATAATCATATAATAACACATAAAATGAGATCGGTATCAAAAAACTGCATTATATAATTACCTAGGGAAATTGATATGTCTCATAATAATTTCATCAAATAAAAACCCATAAAAAAGAAGCGGGTTTCAAAATCATATAAAATGTGAATGAATAAATGCTTTCATAAACATAATTACACTAAAACATAATCCATTCAAGAAGGAATATGAATGATATTCTTCGATCATATTCCCAAAAAAGAATAAACTACAAAAAATTATGTTATATTAGATGTGGAAGGATTTTTAAGGATCATATAGAACATTTCATAAGGATAATATCATTTCTTTGAAAATCCATTTCATATAACCATTTCAGAAATCCATTTCAAATAAATAATTATTTAAAATTTCATTGAAAATTTTTATTGAGGTTTATAAATTTTACTATTGTTCAATAATAATTTATTTTATAACATTTTTATTTAAAAATAAACAAGAAAACATATAAAGGAATCATTAGAATATTTTTAAAACCTTTTCTTTTAAAACAACATTGAAAACATATAAAGAAATCCTAAAAACATTTTTAAATCCTTTTATATGAAAATAAATTTGAAAATTTATAATGGAATATTGAAAACATTTTAAAAAAATATTTCTTTGAGAATAAAATTGAAAACTTATAAATAATCTTGATTATTTTGAAAACATTTTTAGAAATACATGGTTTTAGAAGAACACATATTTCTGAGTAAAAAGAGATATAAATATAGATTATACTAAAACTATTTCTTAATTATATTAAGTACCAAAGAGTGGAAAAATAGATCCATTACATGGAGATATCATGAATAAAAGTGGATGATAAAAATCATGATAGTTCTTAATATATTTATCTTATAATTTCATAAATTACAATTATAAAAAGAGGCTACTACCACAGACCTATAACCACAGTTCTAAAATTGTATCTATCGGTCAGTTTTCCATGGCCTTTATCCAAGGTTCTTAAAATCGTGGCTATATACCATAACTATATCCACAATTATGTTTCCCATATCCATGGTTTTGAAAATCAAGGCTATAAACCATTTTTTTCAAGGTGTATAGTGACAGGTTTTCAAAACTCTGGCTCTAGGTTTCCCGTGCTTTTGCAGGAAAGAAATTTTCCACCAAAAAAAGGGCAGGAAGACCAATTTCTATAGTTTTTTAGGATATTTTGAAAATTTATATTAATATATATATATATAAACACAAATTATTCTATTATGTACAGGTGATGTCACTAACGTGAAGGGAGGTGGGGGTGCAAGGATCGAAACACATCATGAAAATATATTTTTAGGATATTACCACGGTTTATTGAGGATATAGTAATAATTTAAACCATGGATATAGTTTAACCAGGGCCATATCCTATGAACAAGGTTATGGGACATATTTCCAATGTTTTTAAACATGTAAATATCACTTTTTCTAATTGTGAATGTAATAATAATCATAAAAAATCTAAATAAATGATGAGTTGAAGCAATAAACTATTACCACTTTGGTCACTATGAATCATAATTACCATGAAATAATATCATTACATGAAGAATAAAATATCAATAAAATTTGGAGATTTATGATATAACATGTAAAATGGAAGTATATACACCTCATAGAAGAATATAGGTGCATAACACAACATGTATCTCAAAGAAGTAAAATTGATACAAAAGTACTTTATCAATATGGTAACTTTTGAACTATAAACCCCATGAAAGAGTGATCATAAAATGGATATGTATATACCAAAAAATCTAAGTATAAGAATAATAGAATAAATTAATGGGTAGTATATACACTACAACATAGAAATGAGTAGCGGACATGACATGTATCTCACAGATATAAAAAGTGAAATGAGAAAACCCTTACCTTAAGTGTCGACTTTATTCATACTTGTTTAACACTCCTATATAATAAGTATAACTTTATTATAAATATTACATAGAAACATATTCTTATATATCAAGAAATTTATTATTTTATTATGATGTTATATTACCCCTTTAATAACAATTTCTTGTTAATGTTATGTTTTGTGTAATATCAGCTTTGTTTTTTGTATATGTTTGACTTATTATTATTGATAATCTTATATAAATAATGTTTTACTTAATTCCATAATGTAAAAATTGATTTATATATCATATATATTTATTATACAAATATTTATAACAATCTATATAGTTTAGGAATAGGAAATGGAATACACGGTTCATGGAGACAGTATGTCATACATACACATAAACATTGTTTCTGATGTATTATCATACTAAATAAAAGAAATTAAATAAAATATATTTAAATATATATATTAATTCTAGAATAATTATTTTGTCAAATATAGCATATAAATTTAGCAAACCTATATTTAATACATTCTATGTTGACTGGGAACAAATCACATTGCCTTGAGGTGGCGGTAGTCCACACGTCCACAAAAAAAAGTTCTTGTATTTACCCAAAATGTAAAGAATTAAGTCATGTGTTCGATAATAATTCAATAAGAATAAATACATCATAAATATCTTATATATTGTATAAAATCTTTAAATACCAAAACTTTTATAAATAAAATTATTATTTTTTTATTTTACTATCTTATTATTTATTATGGTTACAAAATACATAGGAACTTATTTGGCCTTATTATATCATATTTAAAAGAACTCTAATAAGCATTACCATTTATAATATATCCTTTTAACACTAATAAAATTATTAGAATAAATATAAGGTTTTAACAAATCCAATTGACACAGACAAAGGAAGTGTTGGCCTCAACCAGTATGACCATACCCTATAAAGACCATTTATCATAGCTTTTGAGGGAGATAACATCTATGAGATTTTATTTCATCCAATACAAAGATAAGATCCAACCTATTATGCATGTTAAAAAACCATTTATGGGGGAATTGAAAGCTCATCAAGATCACCACCCAAACCATGTTTGCTAAACCACCCCATGAAAATCTCAATATTGCATACCTTACTATTATTACATTTTTAGGAGTATTTAAGGGATAATTACCAATAAACTATAAATATAAGTATGTAATTTAATTTTTATTAACTAGTTAATATATTTTTATCATATTATTGTTACTTTATAAATGATTTTTATACAATAAAACATAAATAATATTTTTGGGTAGTACTCAAGTTCAATTAAAGAATTTATTTTGATGAATTAATAGAATTTTTAAATAAATAAATTTTTAAAAAATAATATTATTAACTAATTTTAATTAAATATAAATGATTAAATAATTTTTATGAAGTCAAATGTAAATTTTATAAAGTTTTAAAAATAGGTTTTGTCAAAAAACCCATCATTTATCAATAAATAACAATTCTTGTTTTAAAAGTGAAAATTATAATATTTTGAAAATTATTTAGATAAAATAAATATTTTATTTTTGGAATAAAAACATCAAAATTATCCAATGGTTAATTATTTATAATTTTACAAGACAATCAAATTTTTGGGTAAAAACTTAAAAACAGTATAAACATACGGTGTGTATTATGAAATCACGATGACCCAAAATTGATGTAATAAATAGTATAATGGGTATCAAAAAACAAATATATATTTTACCTTTAAAATAATGTGATTTTATGTCAATTTGTTTAATTTTATAAATCCTTTGTGAATCCTCCAAAACCATTAATATATTTTATGTTTTTAAAATAAATTCTTTAAGAGTATGGAACACATCCACATAATAAAGGGTATTATTTTATTATGTTAGTCTATTAACATTAAAAAATAATTTTAAAAAATCCCACTTCATAGGAAAAAGGGAAAAACCAATGGATTTTTTTGTTATTTAAATATATATATATATATATATATATTGCAAAACCTATGTTAGAGAAATAATAATGAAATCACCTTTTCCTATATAAACCCACACAAGATCCTATTTATCTTAACTAAAAATCATTGTATAACGTATTTAATCTTCCCTCCCCTCTCTATTGTCTTCCCAAGATTCTCCCAAGCTCTCAAGAATCCCCTCCCAAGTATTTGGAGTCACACACTCAATTAAGGGATCCCACCTTCTCTTCTTTATCCAAGCATTATTATTACTGTATACTTTATAGTTTCAATTAATAATGTTGGGGTATGTCTCTCCAAATCATTATTACTATCCATTTTTTTCCAAATGAAGAGAGAAAAATTTTTATCTCATAAAATAATTTTATGAATTTTTAAGTGACGTTGTTATGCTGCAAAAATTTCACCATGATTTCCCATGCCAAAAAAATTGTGTGGTGAGTTAAATACCAATATCTTATCAAAGGTGTTCACCTTTATACACTTATACCTATTTTAATTGGTAAATAAATATATTTATTCCACAATCCATTTTCATGGAATAAAATTTGATAATAAATGATTTCATTTTTATGATCTACAGGGAACACTTAATAATGAGAATAAATTGAATGTGATGAGTGCACCTAGAAATATATAGTCCTCCAATGCACTGGGAAATTTTTAGTATCATGATATGTGATGTTGTGATAGGGAGTGAACATGATTACCTTATGGTAATTTTTTATTATGATGTCTTGATAGTTGTCCTTGACCTATGTTTGTGCTGTAGTGTTTTATGTTATTTCCACTTTTACCATGTTATAATTATCATGCTATTTTATTCCTTCTTATTCATGTTTAAGATTATCACACCTCTTATGACCTATTGATATATCTATTGTGTAAGATGTATAATATTCAACATGTTATTCCATATTTATTCCCTTATTAGGATTTATATCTACCCCCTTTCTAATATATTTTCCCAGGTTATCCTGTGTAGTTTAAGTGCAATCCTATTAATAAAGTTTTCAATAAAGAAGATGTTTTCCTATATAAGGTTTTTATTTAATATACCCAATTTACAAAGATACTAGTCTTATAAATATTATGGGATCTATTATTTGTAATATTATTTAATAAATATACAATTAATTTATAATAAAGATCATGGTTGTTATAAATTTCATTAAAGAAAAAGTTTACTTATTTTTGGTATTAGGATTAGAAAACTCAAGAGAAGGCCTTAGATAAAAGACTAATTATAAGAAATCATCCCAAAATTTTGGTAAGTATATAATAAGTGTTTTCTAAATAATATACATCACTATATATAAACTAGATGTGGATGTGGTTCTAGAATAGATTTACTTAGGGGTAACAACTCTGATAAGGTGCATTAGGCCTAACTCGACATAACCTAGTACATGAAAATGGGCCTTACTACCAACTTAGTTTGACACTCCTGGGAGATATGCTTTGTAAAATTCATGAGATCATTATGAACCATTATTAAGGGAACAAAAAATTCCCATAACAATATTTCTTAAGAAATATATCATTTATAACATAGATTGAAGCCTAGAAATTCAAAAGTTAAGGAGATAAATGAAAGTTTTAAGTTATCCATTTAATGTTAATAAATTCACATTTATGTGATTAATAGCTAAAAAATTTTCATCCGTAATTTTCCATTTAATCTATCTAATGGATTGAAATGGGAGGAATCAGGTAAAAAATCAATGTGATGGGAAAATTGATGACAACACCAATGAGATGCACATCCCTATGGGATCGGGAATCACAAATGTTGTGGCAATACTATCTCAGTTGACTTAGGTTCAGAATAGATCCCTAGATTAGGAGTGTCACCCAAATCCCCCTAATAAAGAAAAAGATAAAATTGAGAGATTTATGTGACAATGGACACCTAATTTCAATGGATCATTTGACCCCTTAATCGCAGAACAATGGATCAACTTCATTGAGAAGATATTCTGTATCATCCAAAGTTCTACACAAGAGAAGGTTATATAAGCTACTTATCATATAGAGGGAGAAGATTATTAATAGTGTACATTGATCAAGAATATAAAGACTGAGGAAGATATCAGAGTGATGGTGTGGAAGGAATTTAGAAAAAGGGGGTTTGATTAATATTTACCTAACACTCTCTGACTTAAAATAGAAAGGGACTTCCTTTCGCTCATGAAAAAAGATGGTGAATCTATCAGGGCATACGATGATAACTTCACAAGACTTTAATAATACACATTCAGATTTTTTTACCCCTGAATTCAAGGTTGACCACTTCTTTGGTGGGATAAATACTAGTCTATAAATTTTTTTAGTGATCTGTGACTTTGATAGCTATGAGGAAATTGTCCGATGTACCCTCAAAGAAGAAATAGATATTAGTGGATCTAAATATTATCATGGGGATAATAAGGGATAAGTGGAGTTTAATTATATATATATTATGGAGAAATATATTAGTTCCATGAAATTTCAACATCCCACTTTTCAATGGTGTGGAAGGAAGCACCCCAGAAATTTCCTAAGGGGGATGAGGAAATTCATTATTTGTAGGAGGGAAGGGAACCTAGCTATAAATTACCAACAGAAGAAACCCACTAATGCAATGGAGGAAAGGAATTCTCCATTCAACCATTAACACATTGTTAACTACTTCAATTATAAGGGAAAAAAATACACTTCTCAATCCAATGAACTAATATGGGGGTTTTCAAGGACAACCAACAGCCTCCATGAAAGTAAGGGTGATATTTTTCCATCACAACCACTGAGGTGGATCCTGATAATGAAGTGGTGATAGGTACACTAGTTATTCATTGAATAATAGATAATGTACCTTTTTATATTTGTTCTATGAATTTCTACATATCACTAATTTTAAGTAGAACTATTAAAACACCACCAAAAATCATGGATGTAGAGATGTCAATGAAAATAGAAAGTGGGGAATTTATTGTATCCAGAGTATATAACTCCTCCCCTATCATAATTTGTGGGATGAACTTCCCAGTGAACCTCATCATAATCTCTTTGGTTAAATTTGATGCAATTTTATGTATGGATTGACTTTACCTATATAAATAAAAAATAAATTTCCATGAGAAGGAAATCACTCTCTATATCATGAAGTGACACCCAATTTTGTAAAAGTGCAAGTAGGTGGATAAATCTAATTTATCACCAAAATCACAAGAATGGATATTATTTCCCTATGAGAAAGTATATCAAGCTAAAATTATTAAATATAAGAAAATAATCATCCTTAAAGACATGACTATTGTGATGGAATACACAGTTGTGTTTCCCAAGGAATTTCCCGGTCTTCCTCATAGTCGAGAGGTTGATTTTTACACTGAGCTTATACCTATGGTGTTACCATTATCCAAGAATCTATATAGATTAATTCCCCATTTCATTTATTATCATGAGCTAAAAAAGATCACGATAAAGAAAACATATCCCCTCCCTTAGATTGATGAATTGTTTAATTAGCTATGTGGATAAAAATACTTCTCAAAGTCAGATTTGTGGTCGGTATATTACAAAATTATGGTGAATAAGAAGGATATTCCCAAGACTTATCTTCGTACGAGGTATAAGAACTATGAGTTCATAGTGATGCCCTTTAGACT
This sequence comes from Viscum album, assembly GCA_963277665.1. Classification (NCBI taxonomy): domain Eukaryota; kingdom Viridiplantae; phylum Streptophyta; class Magnoliopsida; order Santalales; family Viscaceae; genus Viscum; species Viscum album. Next base: position 600,211,588 of record OY728136.1, on the reverse strand, counting down.
CACTAATGCTCCAATAGAATTCTTGGAATTAAAAAATTGATTATTTTGGGATTACCTTGAAAAATTTGTGGTAGTATTTTTAGATGATATTCTAATATACTCCAAAAGTAGGAGCATCACGGGGAGAATCTATGAACTGCGCTAAAGAAATTACAAAAGGAAAAGATTTATTCCATGTAAAGAAAATGTGAGTTTTGGTTGAAGGATGTGTGATTTTTAGGGCTTATCATAAAAACATGGGATATCTATGGACCCTTCAAATATATAAGAAATTTAAGGATGGATGAGGCTAATATCTGTGATATATATCCATAGTTTCCTTGGATTAGCTAGGTGAAATTATTTATTTCTGAGAAATTTCTCATGAATTTCAAACACTCTCACCAAGATGACTTGAAAGGGAGTCATGTTTTACTATAACGATGGATGTGATGAGAGATTGAATGAGTTTAAGAGAATGATTATCCTTGAACATATGCTCACACTACCCATAAGTGGAGAAATTTTTATAGTATTCAGTGATGTTTTCAAGAATGGATTGGGATGTGTGTTAATGTGAAATGAAAATGTGATAGCCTATGCTTCAATACAGTTGAAATTTCATGATTATATCTACCCAAAAAATTATTTTGAGTTAGATACAATTATATTCTCATTGAAAATCTAGCGACATTGTCTCTTTGAGGAAAATTGTGAGATTTATATTGATCCCAAAATCCTCAAGTATATATTCACATAGAGAGAGATGAATATGCACCAACACTGATGGTTAGAGCTGATCAAGTACTATGACAGATCAATATATTACCATAATGGTAATAAAAATAAGTTTCATAAGATCTAAGAAGAAAGGATCCATCAATTCTATGATTGGTGAAAATTGAGAGGGATATGATCATTTTAGACTGAAAAGGATGAACATGGGAATCATGAAGGAAGGAACACAATCAATTATTTTACAAATAATCGCTCAACCATCACTTCAATAGAGTTTAAATTATTCTGAAGGAGATGATATAGGAATTTAGAATAAAGTGTAAGCTATAAGGAAGGGGGAATCATAGGAGTTAAATGTCAATAAAGAAGGAGTTGGGAGATCTGGGTCAAGAATATGTGTACCATCAATTCCTAAGTTAAAGATGGAGCTGTTGGATGATTCACATAGCTCAACCTTCTCCATCTACCTAGGAATCACAAAGATGTATCAAGATATATGAGAACTCTATTGGTGGGGTAATATGATGATAGAGATCATTGAATATATATCAAAATTTCTTGTATGTTAACAAGTGAATTAGAGGAGGAAAACAATCCAAAGGGGTGATGAAATAATTAACCATACTTACATAGAAGTGGGAAAATATCACCATGGACTTTGTCACCAGTCTTATGAAGACATAAATAGGGAATAACACTATATGGGTTGTGGTATATCATCTTATAAAGACTTCACACTTCATTTAAATTCTATAAGATTTATCATTGGATAAAATTAAAAGGATATACCTTAGAGTTGGGGTGAGGCTTTATAAAACACCTCTATCTAATGTATAAAATAGAGATCCAAGATTCACCTCTATGTTATGGAAGAGTCTCCAACAGACTTTGAATACTGACCTAAACTTCATCATGTCTTATTACCCCCAAACTGTTTTCAAACATGAGTGGACTATCCAAACACTCAAGGACATGTTGAGATCATGATCAATTTAATTCAAAGGAGGATGAGACCGATATATTCCTCTTGTTGAGTTCTCATAAAATAATAGTTTCCACTCAAACATCCCAATGGATCCCTATGAATCCATTTATGGTAAGAGGTTTAAAACACCTACATACTTGGATGATGTCATGGAATAAAAACTGTTAGGTCTGGAAAATATGGATGAAATGGTGTAAAAGGTTAAGACCATTCAGTAGAACATTAAGGCTGCTCAGATTCAATATAATAGATATGATGACGATATTCAATGAGACCAAGAGTTTGATTTTGGATACATGTTATTCCTTTGCTTATTTCTATGGAAGATTGTGATAAGATTTCAGAATAAGTGAAATCTTAGTCCAAGATACATCGAACCCTTTGAGATCCTTGATCGCTTTGGAGTGGCGGCCTACCGACTTGCACTCCCACATAACCTATCTCAAGTAAATGAAGTATTCCATGTATCATTCTTGAGAAAGTAAATACCATACCCCTCACAAGTACCCAATCTAGATGTAATACCATTAGAGAATGACCTTTCCTGTGAGGAGAAACCAATGAATATCATAGATCATAGAGACAAATTACCATGAAAGAAGACAAATAACCCTGTCAATGTGACATGGAGAAAACAAAATTCTAAAGAAGAAACATGGGAAGTATAGGAGGAGATGAAACATATTTACCCTTCTCAGTTCTTTTGTGGGAAATTAAAATTTTTAGTGTGAAATTTCTTGGGGGGGGGGACATTGTTAAGACATGAACTATTCTAAATAAAATTACCCTTTTTGAAATATTTAAATGTATTATTATTTATTACCATTATAAAAAAGAATATGCACTTATTTGTTATTAGTATATCCTATTTAAAATACTATTAATCACCCTTACCATTTATACTATATTTATTCAATAGTTATCACATGATTAGTATAAATATAGGGTTTTCACAAATCCAATTGACACAAATAAAGGAAGTGATGGACTCAACAACTAGGATCATACTCTATGAATCCCATTTATCAAAAAATTAGAGGGAGATATAATCTCTAGGATTTTACCTTGACCAAGACCAATCTAAGAACCAAAAACTTAAGCATGAGTGAAACCGTTTATGAGATAAGTTCATTCTCATCAAGATCATGACCCAAACCATGTTCACCAAACCGCCCTATGAAAATCTCACCATAACACACCTTAATCTTTGGGAGTTTTCTTGTATATTAATGGGATATATATCAAGACCCTAGAAATATGAGTATGTAATTTAGTTTTTATAGAAGAATGAATATATTTTAATACTATTATTGTTACTTTATAAATGTTTTTATACAATAAAACACAATTAATTTTTTTGGGTAGTACTCAAATTCAATTAAGAAATTTATTTTGTTGAATTGATGGATTTTTGAAATAAAAAATATTATAATAAAATATTATTATGAAATAATTTTTATTAAATATATATGAGTCTAATTTTTTTGAAGTGAAATTTAATTTTACAATGATTCAAAAACTATTGTTGTCAAAATACATCACTTATCAATAAACAAAGATTATTATTTTAAAATTAAAAATTCTCATTTTTATAATTTTTTTATTAAATTAATATTACTTTTGGAATCACAATATCAAATTTATCCAATTGTGAATTTTTCATAATTTGTTTGAGACATCAAATTTTTGGGTAAAATTTAAACATGCTATAAATATACAGTGTGTATTATGACATCATAATGACCCAAAAGTGATGTAATAAATAATATAAAGGGTATACAAGGAAAAAAAATATATTAACTGTAAAATAATTCAATTTTATGTTATTTTTTTTATTTTTTTAAAGCCTTTGTGAATCCTCCCAAACCAATGCTTTAAATTGATTTCATTAAGAGTATGACTCACTTACACATACGTAAGGTTATTGTTTTATTATGTTGGGGCCTTATACATATAAAATAATGAAAAAAACACATATTTGGATGAAAACTTTGGAAAAACCCGTGGGATGTTTTGTGGTTCTGTTTATTAACTATATAGAGTCCAGAACCTATGTCTGTGAAATAATTAAGAAATCCCCACTCTTTTCCAATATAAACCCACCCAATATCTCATTTATCTTTACTAAAAATCCATGTATAACATAATTTATTAGAACTAAACTCTCTATATTCCTCCCAAGGCACTTACAATCTCTAAATAATCCCCTCCCAATCATTTTAAGTCACACACTCATATTAGGGATCCTTACCATCCTCTTGTTTATTCAAGTTTCTTTATTATCTTATGCTTTATATTACCAATTCATATTATTGAAATATATATTTACATATCTCTATTACTTCTAATTTTATTTCCAAATGATGAGCTACTCCTTTATCTATCATAAAATAATTTTATTAATTTTTAAGCGACACTGTTATGCTCCTGAAATTTCACCAAAATTTTTCTTGCTAAAAAAATTGTGTAGTGAATACCATATCCATTTCCTATAAAGTTTGTTCACCTTTATAAACTTATACCTATTTGAATTTGGACATATATGTATTTATTCCACAATACATATTTTTTGAATAAAATTAGAAGATAAATGATTCCATTTTTATGATCCATGTGGCACAATTAAGCATGATAATGAAATGAATGTGATGGATGCGCCCAATATTATATATCACTCCAATGAATTGGGTAATGTTTAGTCTCATGATACTTTATGTTGGGATATCGAGTGAACCTGATTACTTTATAGTACTTTTTAAATCATTTTGTATTAGAATATATCCTTGAAATATATATATGATATAGTTTTTTAATTTGTTTCCACATTTCCCATGTTTTGATTATCCTGATATATCACGCCTTATTATTCATTTTTTTTTGATTCTCACTCCTATTATGTCCCATTGTTATTCCTATTGTCTAACATCTATTATATTATTCATATTATTCCATGTTTATTCCCATACTAGGATTTATAGATCACCCCTTTCTTATGTATGTCCTCAGGTTATCCCATGCATTTTTAAGTGAAATCCTGTTAAGAATGTTTTCAATAAAGATGATGTTTTCATGTTTTAAGTTATTATATAATGCACCTAATTCCCAAAGACACTATATTTATATATCTTTGGGGTTTTATAATGTATAATATTATATAATAAATAAATTATTAATTATTAATAAATATAAATACTTTTATAAAAAAGAGTTGCAGTCATTTAACCCTACCATGAGAGGTGGTAAAGGAAAAATGAACAACATCATTTCATGAGGTGGTAGTTCGTCGTACACAGAATGGTATGTTCGTTACCCATTATATGTAATTGTTTATAGTTTTTGGTAAAACCCTTAGAAAAGAAAACATATCAATATATTGAGGATAAAAAAGTTATTTTATAACCATGGAAAAAGAATATTTGAGGTGGTGAAGAAAATTAAAAAAATACAAAAAAGAGATTGTGAAAGGTTGTTACATCCTCTTTGAGTAACTCCTCTTTGTTTTCACAAAAGGGCTTACTTGGATTACTTCCAGACTAAATAGAGGATTCTAAGATGAAGAGAGGAAATTTGTTAAGTGATTTGGGTAGGGATCGGCTGAGGAAAAAGGGATTGAGTTGTGTAAAGAGAGGGGGAAGATGGGAGGCCTTTTATAAGAGGGGGAAAAGACACATTGGGTATTCTTGGACCAAATTGTGTGAAAATCACATTTTACATATCAAAAAAAGGTTAAAATGGATCATTATAGATATTTAGAGGTTTAATGGAGGAAATATGGCTGTAAAATTATTTTTAGACAAGTTTAGAGTCATTTTACATCTTATTTTCTATGTTTAATCATTAATTAAACTCCATTTTACCATAATCACTATAATTAATTTTAATTACATTCAATATTTTTTTATTCAAAAACTAAGTTGACCTTATTATAAATTATAAATTATTATAATTACATTTATGAAATCTATTTTTCAAATTTCTAATCACATAAGTGGCATAAATTGAATGAAAATTATTCCCATGGATGGGATGTGACAATGAGTTTTTCAAGTGAAAGTCCTTTAGTTTGAAATGATTTTATATCTAATTTCAATGTGAAATTAGTTCTAATGACCTTAATTTTATTAATTTATTTACAATTTGTCTAATTATAATTTCAATGAAAATTGAAATATAACTTAACTATATGAATAAATTATATAAAAAAGCAGTTTTGAATTAAAATTTAGTGTTTTTCACATCGTATAAAAATACGAAAAAATCACCCAAAGTAAATTTTTATATTCAAATTTGAAAAATTAAGTATATTTTTTTCCAATAAAAGTTATAAAAGTGTGAAAATTAATATTTAAAATGGTTTCATCCTAAAAAAGTGGTAAAATTACATTTTACAAAAATACATCTTTTTATTTATAAAATTGGATTTATTCATATCATATAACTATCAAATATATTGGATGAGTATGAAAAGTACTGATTGAATATATAATATATAAATTTCATTTAAAACATTAATCAAATGCGTTTTGTTTAATTTTATTGAGGTAAAATGGTGTTTTTATGTAGAAAGATAGTTTTCTTAGAAAATGAATTTCTTTATTCTCAAATAGTTCTTACAATCATTTATATCTAATTGATAACAAAAGGTTTCATTTTATGTACACTAGGAAAACCTATTTTCATAATTTAGACAATATAATTCATATATTCTATTCTAACATCAAGGTCATAATTATAAAAATATTTAAATACTAATATTAATAGTATGTTTTAGTTTAGTAAAACATTGTTTTTTGGGTAACACAAGCTATCAAAGGTAATTTGTATTGTGTGCAACACAACAATGAATAATGATTCTTATACCAAAATATACTCTATGTATTTCATGTAGTACACACCTAACTTGGTGTTGTATACAAATCAAGAATAACTCAGTGCTTTCATATAACACAAGATACATTCTGCATTGCGTGAAATAAAAAATTTCAAAAAGATTAAATTAATTTGAAAATATATTTCACAAAATCTCAGGGTATATAGAAACACAAAGTAATTTCATAAGGTTTATATCTAATGAAGAATAAATGTATTCAAATTATTACATAAGTATACAATCATTATGTTTCAAAATGCATGAAATATTTACTATATGGAACTATTAAGGAAGAGGTTTCTTTCGATTGAGTGAAGGGATGTAGGTAAAGATCATATATGATTGGAATTATATAAAAAATTATCTAATGGCAGTGACACCGAAATCTACTAACTATATACTATAAAGGTTTTCTATAATAATATTTTTGTGACTAAAACTGAAAGATAAGTTGGAGAGAGGTTGATAGATCAAGTGAAAGTCGATTGGGATGGAGAAGTATGGGATAGAGTGTAACCTCAAGATAAAGATCCACTATGAAGTGATTGTGGAAAAAAATATTGACTATAAGTATTTATATGTATCTTTGAGTAGGGTTTATAAACATTATGTCATCTATATGGATTCCATTATAACATAGGCTTGTTAAGGTTACCAAAATTCATACATCCCTTGTAAATTATCCACTCCCTTAAATAATGTTGTAGTCTTCTTCACCATGGAGTAAGAATAATGTCTAAACCATGTTATTTATATGTATTGTACTTATTTTGTTTTCATAATTTATTTTTATTTCTTATATTGTATCAATGTAAGCTCTTGGTTATTGTTTTTTTTGGGAAGAAGTCTGGGGAAATTTCATTGGTGTCTTTCATATTGAAAGTTTCAATTCATTAAATTTTCATGTTCATTATAAAATGGTATGTTTTAAATTTATTCTACTTTTTAGGTTTTTAGGTGTTAACTTCTATTATTATAAAGTTGAATTAGACTATTGAGTGGTATCCTAGAATATCATTAGTATAATATATAATTCTAGTAGTTTTTATTAGAGTATAATTATATATTTTAAATTAATAGACCTTAATAAAATAATTTTAGAGATTTTTTTAGTATCATTATACATACTGTAACCTATTATTAGTGTTTTGGAAGATATTCATGATCCCAAATCTTCTAAAATTTAGTGGAGAACAATATTTCTAAAGGATATATTTACAATGGATAATTTTTATTAGAGAGTATTATTGGAAGCATCATACATTAGATGATTCTAGTATTGTTACTACTATAGAATTTGTAATTTTCATTGATGGTGTATCAAAAAATTGGGGTTTTTAATAAAAAGGGAACCGAAAAAGGAATATACAAGGAATAGATCCTAAAGGTTTTTCTTGGAGAAATAGTTCATGTCTAAAAAATAGGAGTTCAATAACTAGGATATATTTTGGGATGAGGAATAATGCGTTGACAACTATTAGTTTTAATTGGTTTTGCATTTGGAATTTTATTGGAAAGGGTTTTGTGGGAAAACTTTAGCACCATAAGGTTACTTGTATAATGATAACTCTATTATTTCAACATATTTCACAAATAATATGAGTTAAATATTTTTTTACCAAGTTCTTTTTAGCTCACATGGTTCAAAGTCTTTGACTTCATGTTTTTCATCACCAAATCTCTTAGAAGAGCAGAAGGTTTTGTTTCTATAAACACTGTCTTGATAATCACCTAGGACTACTAATGGTGATATGTTTTTATAGATATATAAATATTAGTGATGAGTTTGACATAAATATAGTTTACCAAATGATGACTCATATGATCAATTGAATAAATGGAAAAAGATATGTTGATGGTTTGTGATTCATGTAAGGGTTCTTGGTTGTGGAAATTTGTGATAAATAATTTTATTTCTAGACAATGAATTTCTGAAAGTGAATTACATGCTGGATAAAATACTTTTAAAACATGGAGGTTGTGTAATGGATATATTGATGACATGATAGTGAGATGCAGATGTGTTCTTGTATTTTAAGAATAAGAACCAATGAATAATTTTTTTTTTCTAGTTTTTGTTATTCAAATAGAGCCATTATATTTTGTACATTTATTAACAAGGTAGAATGATAGTTTTAGTTTTGGTTCATAAAAAAATATCAAATGTTCTTCATAAACTTCATCAAGAAGAACCATTTTTTGTAGATACTAAAATATAGAATGGGTCTTGAAGACAAGATTTATAGGATTACTGTTCCCAGGAGTAGTAAGAGTTCTATAAGTTTTGATGGTGGTGTTTTCCTATTGTTTGAGGAGACTAAAACCTAAACAGCAGAAGGTATCACGGAGTGGATGTTTAAATTATTTTTGGATGTATATTTTAGAAATACTCTATTTATAATTATATAATGGTTGTTTATTCACTCAAATATAAAGTATTCTAATAAGTCATATATGACCACATCGATGCCGAAAGAGGGAAAAACACAAATATTGGTAATTTGTCTTGGTACAGAGTGATCATGAAGAACATCAATTTTTTCAAATATGTATAGATAACATTATAAAATTCATTAGAGTATAATAAGTTACATCTATAATAGGGTTAGATCCTTGGAGTATTGGTACATGGTTAGATTGTGGTGAGAGAAAAGGACCTTGCATTCTATGATTGTATAAATCTACGGTGACTGAAAGATTATAGGTTAGTTTATTGGTAGATCTTCATTTAAAATATTTCATAATTTTCTATGGTTATGTTTCTTATGGAAGTTGGTTCTAATGTAATCAAAAGATTTTGATATATCAGAAAACCCTCAGATGGTTGAAGTGTAGTACCAGAGTTTTGGATGAAAAAATTATAGTAGTAGTGGGGACAGAAAATGGGTTCACAAAGAATCATATTGATGGAACATAAATTTTTTAATAGATCGCAACCCTTTTTTTATTAGATGAATTCTATATATGAACATAGAAGGTTATTTTAAAAAATAACAAGAGACCTGGGTCTGAAATACCCATAGTTATGTTTCCTCACAAGGGGTCTGGATGTTCAGAAGAATGGTGGGGAACCATGGTGAAATTATAATAACAGAAATAATGTATGTTTCCTTATAATATTTTGTTAAAATTCATTGAGAATGACTTTTGAGTGGGATATTGTTAGTCTTAACCTAAAAAAACAATTATTAAGTGGGATATTGTTTGGTTTTGATATTGTTATGATTTTTCAGTTAGGTGTTTCATGTTTAGAATGTATGTCTATAGAATCTAAAATAAATGAATCCAATAGATTATATGATCATATTTAACATGTATATCCCATCTTAGTTCAACATAAGGATTTTAGTGGAAGTTAGTTCAAAAAATCAAGCTGAATAGATGTTATATTAGTATAATAAGTTGTGTCCAAGAGTATGAATATGGATGTGGGATTTTCTAGATGAATGAACATGGTGATCAAGAAAATTATGTTGGATTATTTTCTAGAGGAATGGAGGCCACATTATGGTGTATGAAGTTATAGTACATGTGGAAATCCTGGAAGTAACCATCATAGATTGATGGAAGTGAAAAGATACAAACAACTTGCATAAGGGTCACCATAAAGAACATGAAATAGTATAAAAAGTGTTAGCTATTGGTAAAATATGGAGTTTATAGAATCATTCACTATTAATCATAAATACCATTTGAGGTGGTGGTTTAATTTTAATATGTGGAGGAGTTCCTATGAATATCAGATATGAGTTGCATTCTCATTGTAGAGATCTAAAGGTGGTGCTACTAAAATCTATAAGTAGGACGTTTCATAATTTTTATATAAGAATAGTGTTATGAAATCATAAAAAAATATACAGAGAGAGGTCAAAAGATCTAGGGATAGTCAATCCAAAATAATAAGGTTGTGACAAGTTTTTTCTTTTAAGTGGTAATCACATGGAGTGATTATAGCCAAAAGGAGTCACTAGAGGTGTTTTTATGGTTCTTCTAGTATGGTTCTTATAAATTATATCATATAGATAAAATCCCTTGTAAATTGGGCTAGGTAGGGAGATTTAAATATAAATTTCCCTTGTAACTCAGTTTCCCCCTAAATGGAAGATACTACCCATTCTTCTATGAATTTGAAGTAACATTCAAATTCAATTATTTCTATGTTTTTGGTTTTTCTATTTATGTCATGTGTTATTCATTAATGTTCATTATATATATATATATGTTCTTATTAGGTTTTTCGTTTTGTATGATTTTTTTCATTGAATTAGGTGTGTCTTGTGTTTCATATTACAACACATTGAATTTGTTGGTCAATTTTGATTTTTTATGTTCTATACTTATTCTATTTTATAATTTATAGGATTTTAACTTCTAGTGGTGGGGAGGTTCATTAGACTCAACAAACCCCATATATGTTTGTGCATAAATATGTCATATGTTTTAATTCATGTAAGGTAAAGGCTTCACTGTTCTTAGAAAATAGAGCTTTTATGTAAAGTTTTTGGTGGACATTACTGTGTTTTATCATACTTTATAAGATGAGTTATTTCATCCAATTTGGATGGGAATCATCTTATGAAGGTTGTGTCACATCAATATTGGAAACATCTATGAATTTTATTATCTACTATAATTTGTTTTTTCATTTTCTCTTAAATGGTATTTTAATGATAAAGTTTGTTTTAAAATTAAAATCAATTAATTATGCCTCATATTTATATTTTTATGTAAAATCATTCCCCATTTTTTTTATTATTTAGAAAAAGTTTCTTAAACTCTATAGATTGAGGAACTCTTTTGTCACCTCCAGGTGGTCCCATCTAAGCCTCTGTATTCATGAAATTGTGTCAGTTTCATTACAAAAGTGTATCATCGAATGCTTTTAATAGTCGTATATTGAAATATTGGTGGGAATGGATACTTGAGCAGTTGGAAAACAAGAGGCAGACATAAAAAGGCAGAGTTATGATATTTATGGTGATACTTGTGTTACCATGTAGTTTGATTTGGATAAATCATTGGAGGGATCACTTATAGGATATTGAAGTATTATTCATGGTTTGTGTATATAACCATTTATAGTGTGGATATGTAATTTTTTCATGTATTAGGATTCACATGTATAGTTAAACACAAATATTCATAAAATTATTTTATAATGATTTACTTATCATAAATTGATTTAAATGATGATATAAAATGATATTTGATTTTTTTGGTTTTAAAGTAATTTTACATAAATTCTCTATTTTTGTTTGTGTGAATTCATAGTATGAAGGATTTATTATAGGGTGAATAGAGCCACACACACACACATATATATATAAGCAAGATCCTATACTTTGGATTTTATGGTATCTGTCAAGTGGATTTATATATTGATACTTGTTAAAATTACTCTATTATATATTATTTCTATAATGTTTCCCCAACATAGATATATTGTTCAAGAAGAATATTTTAGGAATGTGGATGTTGATCCTATATATGCTGAAGGATCTTGGAACAAGGATAGTTTTCTAAATCCATTGAATATTCTAGTTCATGTGATATAATTACATAGTAAGGGGGTGTTTTAGGAGTGAACTTAAAAGGTGTGTCTTGTATAGAATTCTAGTGGTAAAATCCTATGGTATTTAGGGGTGATAAAGACGTGAAAATGCTAACTATTTATTTGAGAAGATCAACTAAATCTGTAAATTTTCTCAAACCACTAATATTTTAAAGGTGGTGTTTTACACTTACATGTACTAGGGGGTAGATATTATGTGATGGGATATTACTGTAGAAGGAAATATGTATGAGGATATAACATGGGATGAATTTTAGAAGATTTTTATTGAGGAGTTAAATCCATACACATTGATGTGGAGGAAATCTCTTGTGTTCCTGGAGCTGAAACATGGAAACATTATAATTATAGAGTTTGCAGTTCGATTGGTAGAGTTGTTTCATTTCAAAAAAGAATGTTTTTCGTGACTCGTAAATATGTGATTCAATTAAAGCTGACCATTCTTGATTTTCCAAATTATGTGGTGTTGTTAAACAAGATATCAGTGGATAAGGAAAACATTATGGATGTGAAGGGTGTGAATCATTTTACTCCATGACTTGAAAGATGGATGTATTTTTATTTTGAACAAAAAAATTAGTGGGATAACAATCACAAGGAAGGAGGTGAGAAGAAGATAGTAAGTTCATGTCCTTCTCAATGGAAGATATAAATTGGGGGTTTCCAATGTGGTAATGTGGCATATATAATTCAACACTTTCTTATTAATAACAAAACACACCATTAAAATGGGAATAATTAGAATATAAGGATGTTATGTAACTTCCTCTACCAAAGGATATAGTGTATATTGTTCCAAATAGAAACAAGGTAAAATGAAATTATTAGAGAATCCAAAGTAGGCATGAAAAAACTGCAAGTATGGACTAATGGTATTCCTCACTAGGGTTAGACCAATAAAGATAATGGGTAACAATTAACTATAGAGAATGTGATATATAAATCTGATACATGTCTTGTGACATTAACAGGTACTCTATTAACTTCTTCAACTATGGTCTTGATATTAGTACATATCATTTATTCATATCTTCAATAGTAGTAAATCATCTGAGTTTGATTATAGAGTTAATGAATTATTCTTTAAATATTGATATTCCTCATTGAGATAGGGTAAAATTGGGGTGTAGGTTTCCATTTTGTTCAATTATGATATTTAATTTGAAAATCATATTGTACTTTGTATTTTTGGAGATGAATATGTATGATGTCATCCTTGGTATGGAATAAATGTTGATGTTCAAGTCCTAAGTCAACTACCATAGGTTAAGCACAATTTGTATCAATTAAGGGTGTTCACACCTTTCAATGGGATTGGTATATTCATGCTCTTTAGGTAAAACTAATATGTGATGATCTTAATGATTTAACTTCCCAATTCGATAGGATATTCCTTGGATTGGTTTAATATGAGAGTTCTCTTCAATTACCTTCAATAGTGGAAAATTACCTGGATGTATTCCTAATGGTCTTCTCTATACTTCTAGAAAAAATGGATATGAGTTTTCTATAAAAATATGTAATTTCATCCCCCATTACAGGACCACTGATCATTTCTTGAATCAGAGGAATTTCTATAAGGACCCCATAAACATGTCTCTATATTCTAAATGGTGAAGACTAACAACATGGGTCTATGGTTGTACCATGAATATAATATATCACATATCAAAGTGTGTAGTGACAAGTATTAAAAAAACATCAATAAAAAAACATAAAGGATTTTTAGGTTATACAGAAAATCATAAATAATAGATGAATGTGTATGGAAATAATTATATATACATAAAGGAATTCAAACCTACAACACTAACTACCAAACAATCCAGTTAAAAAAAATCAAAAAAAAAAAAATACTATCAGGATCTATTTTTATCCATGAGCCTTACCTTATCATAGTCTATAATCCAATTTTGAATATCCTATTCAATCACTCAACTTTGGGCCTCTTCCAAACCAGAATCTTTAAGAAAAGATATGTACTCAGGTACCCAAGTGGAAAGGACACTAGATCAAGGCATGAGAAAAACTCATTAGGGACCGACAAATGTGATCCCATATATAACTAGTAAATTTACGGTGTTCTCTTATGATATAATCAAAATTTAAAATTAAATAAAGTACAAAATCATAAATAAATAACCACATTCGATCATCATATTCTAATGTGACAATAATGATTGACCATAACATACTTAGACCAGTGATTGGGTGTCTATGTGAACCTATGAAGACTATTCCAACCAATACAATTTCCCATATTTTGAGAAAACATTAACAAGAAACCCTCTTATAGATACTTAGGGAACTACCCTACAAGGAATCCGTAACATTGATTTAGGGAATACCCTACTATGAATCCATTACCTAGAGCCATAGGTATTTCCCTACCCCACCAAGCATCACATCATTTAGAGCCATGTAAAACCCTTTAGAAATCCATCACATGATTATAGGATCATGCATGTACCTTAAATGGGAAATTTGTTCTAAAACAGCGGGAAATATATTATTGGTAATATATTTCATTAAGAAAGAGGGGTTCCTATACCCTACTAAAAACAACTATGTTTGGAACATAGGGGAACACCCTTTTGAGAATATATCACCTATATCTTGGTTGTACCATTCTATGTATCCATCATCTAGAACCAAGGATGTGTCTTTACCCTATTAGACATCACATATTCTAGAGAAATGGTGTAACCAACTATAAATCCATTACCTAGATCTAGAGGTGTGACTCTCCCCTTTGAGGAAACATTAATAAGAAACTTAGAGGAATTACCTACTAAGAATACACCACCTTATGCTAGGGGTGAACCTATACCCTACTAGGAAATCTGTATCTGTAACATAGTAGATTTTTTTTCGAGAAACCATCAGATAAATTGAAGCGTGATTCTCATTTTCTATTCATCAGATCCTAATATTAGAAGGAATGAAAACTAGATGCAAGGAGTGTATCCTACGAATCCCATGTATCTAAGTACATCTTAGTGGTAAGATAGTTCCACCCAAATCCTCTCATCACATTGATTTAATTTGGGTCAAACATATTCCGAAAACCATCACACATGTCTTAGGTCAGCCTCTTATGTTCATGGTCTGTCACTAAAATAACATACCCCTAATCTATGGTAATTTCTCACCGAGACACCAAATTAGGATAATTAGGTATAATCATATCCAAGACACCCTTCATCAGATGCTCACAAAAAAATATCTTCTCACTGGAAAATTCCCATTACATAGAGGGAATAACATCTCTTAGTATCATTATTATCATATCAAGTCCCCTTGGGCCTCTTATGAAATCCTGCAAGTCATCACTCTCAATTGATTGACAAAATACCATATCTACACCCAATTCATCACATTATTGGTCTACATAGACAAAATATCCATCAATATCTATAAGTTCTTACCACCAGGTAATTATAATATTAGTAGTGAGATCATTATCCTCATTTTCATCTCACTATACCAAAGGATTTATGGAATCTTAAGGTTCATGCATGACCAATCTAGAGGCCAACCACCTCAAATCATCACTAAACTCTATCTAGAGATTTATAAGGATACCTAACATTAGGTTTATTATATATAATTCAATTTGTTTAATTTAATTTAAAACCCTTAGTGTTGAAGTGTTTAAAGGAACACAGTCATAATCAAGGCCTCGAGTATGGGCGACTAAGGAAATATAGCCACTATAAAAGGGTCCATCATATCCCCTCATACTACATTCATCCTATATATAGTAATTCAATTTTTATTAAATAATTATCATATAAAATAGGAAAATAATCTTTAGTGGTGATAAAATACACATCACACACATATAATTAAAATCAAAAATACCAAAGGGGTATCTGTGAGAGACTGCCTTCCACAATTCCAGAGTTTCTTTCGTTAAACACAACCCAAATAGTCTCACATGAGATTGTATAACCTTGCTTCAACATCCCATTAACATATTTTGTTTAAAAATATCCCAAAATAAAATATAAATTATTTATAGTTAATTATTCAATTAATTTTATAGAAATTTAGAATTTTATCAAATTAAAACCATTTTGAAAAAATCACTGAACACTCATTGAGAGACCTCATCATACCAAAACCACAACCAAAAACACATAAAAGGACCATAGAATAATATTCCATTCTTCTTGGAAAAAATCCTTAATATTTAGAAACAATTCATTAAGACAGAAAATTTAATTAAGATGAGAACCCTAAATAAATTCATATAGAGATATACATCCATTAAAAGGATGAGATACAGTCAAAAAATACCATATTGGGATAAAATCTATCCAAAATATAGTATGTATCCAAGTATGTCATCTGATTCCACTTTATGTTTTTAGAACCATCATTGAAACCCTAAAATGGAGAAATGAAATCAAGAGGAAACCAATATTATAAGAAAATATAAGAAGAAACCTTCATGATTTGCAAGAAAAAACCACAAAACATTACACAAAAATAATGTGGAAAAAGAGGGAGAGGAGGATCTATACCATCAAGTACGTGAATAAGAGAGGTGAGAAAAAGTACGTTATGGTTAATAACCCCAGTGTGGAACTTTTCTAAATTCAAATTTTTATGTGTTTCTTTGAATAATTCAATGTATAAAAAAGTTAAAATCTATGAAATACTCCAGAATTTGGATCTTATAAAGAGATGGTATTTTTAGACATAAATATCACAACTTTTTTTATGAATATTCCATACATTTAATAAACAAACTCCCATGGACTATAATATTTTGGTGTATTTGAAAACTAGAAATAAAAATTATCTTATTTTGTGAAATATATTTAATATATCTGAAAAATATCTTATCATGTAATAATCCTCTTATAAATACCACACCTAAGACACTATTTATAACTTGGGGAAGGAAACAGAAGTAAAGGTGAGCTTAGATGCTCAGTACGGATAAACATGGGAGATATCAATGTATGATCATATGATATCATAAGGGTATGTTAATATGAATATATCTTATGAAGTTTGTAACCATATCTTCATAGATCCTAAATATGAGTAATTGAAGAAAACATTATGATTTCATGAAACATGGGCCATAAGAGAGAGAAATCACGATAAATCAATGATGAACTACAAGATCATGTCATAAAAGTGTGTCAGCATAATAAATATATAAAACCATTTCATATGATAAGGTTAACCACCGATACTGTAATCATAATGGATCATGACTTATAACCTATTTCCCTTTATGGATCTATAAACACATGTTTCCCATAGTGGATCAGGACTCCCCTATTTCCCATAGTGGATAAATCCCATCAAGTTTTTTTATTATTATATCATGAGATATAAATATTTATCCAATTAATTAGATAGAGATATAGGTCCCACCCATATAATGATTAAAACCATATTTTTGAGGGAACAATGTCATAAAATGTCTATCATATCATCACATCAATACCCGTGTAGAGGAAAAAGGTTTCACAAACATTTCATCAATTAACCATAAAATAACCCCTGAAACACAAATGGGTTTCATAAAAATATCATCAATATAAAAATTTAAAAAAAAATATTTAATAATGATATCATTCAATCTTATCCCAAATAAAACATAAGTAATATAAATGACATTATCTTAGATGAAAAATGATTTTTAATGATTAAATGAAATATGTCTCAAGGAAAATATTATTTTTAATTTGAAAAACACTTATTAAAACACAAAATTTCATTAAATATTTTGAAAATAATTTACTTTTAAAATTAAATATGAAACTTATAAAATATTAATAAAAACAATAAGTTGTTATGACGTAATGAAATGATGTACATGTTAAAACAATATTACATTCACATTTTAGGTAAATGCCAAAAGTGTCTTAATTTGTAAATAACTTGCAAAGTAATTTTTTAAAATATTATAATAATTAAAAAAAGGGAAATAATTTATTTAATAAATACTTTATATAATATTAAATAATTTTTAAAACATTTTTTGAAAACATGGATCTGAAATAAAAAAGGGTTTTCGACCGAAGAGATAAATAAAGTTGATTTTTTTTAAAAACACTATTTTAAACTCTTGAAAATACATAGAGAGATAAATTAAGGTAAAAAATGTATTCTCCTTACATAAACATAGGATAATAAAATTGATTAAATCTTGTGATATGGATCATATAATTTCTTTGTTGGAAGCATAAACATAAACAATTTGGATAAATGACAAGATTGAATCATAAAACCCTTACCACTTTGATAACATTGATTCATTATACCCATGAAATAATAAGATTCAATGAATCATAAAATATTATTAGAATGAATATATTAATTATATTAGTTTTTAAATTGTATGTATATACATTTCATGAATTAAAATATGGTCATAATAAAACATATGTCCCAAAGAGGACAAATTGAGACAAAAATTCCCTTACCATATTGAAAACTTTTGAATCATAAGACCCATTAACTTATAAACTTAAATGAAACATTAAATATTATTATATATGTATATTAATGGTATAACATATTAAAGGGTTTATATAGTCACCAAATAAAAGAAACGAGCAGTGAATATGACATATGTCTCCTAGAAATAAAAGAGTGACTATAAATCCATTATATTGAGTTCCTCTTATCCTAAAACTCTCTATCCTAATGTATAATAAATATAAATTTACTATAAAACTATTCTAAGAACATAATCATATATATAATATCATATAAAACGTACATATACAATTTTACTACCAGTTTATTAATAATTCCTTATTGAAATTACGTTTTAAGAAATAACTACTTCACTTTTCATGTATGTTTTGGTTTGGTTTTTTCTGTCCTTTTACATTGTTCATGGTTAAATAATTTCAATTTTTTTAAATAATTATATAAATTTAATATAGAGTCATTATATGTTTATTTATATTAATTGATTAACATTAGATATATAAAATAAATTACACAGTTCTTGATGACGGTATGCCGTACATACACATGAATGTTGATTCAATTTTATCAATGGATACAACCAAAGGAAGTAAAATAACAGTTATTTACCCAGAATGATTATTACTTATTATAAATCAAATATATTAATTAAATTTATCCCTTACTAACTTCCTTGTAAACATATGTAAAAAATAAACCACATCACATCGTTAGGTGGTTGTCTGTTGTACACACGATTGACATTATCGTATCTCCCATGTAATGGAATGTAAAAAGGTATATGTGATAATATATTTTGATAAGTATATTTATATTAAAAATATCATATATATATAAATTAAATCCATCATCATACACATCTATGATAGGTGTTGATGCAAAATGTGCCATATTAGTTCGCAAGGCAGTAGTTAACTGTACACATGAGCGACATTTTTGTTTCCTATTTGAGTGAAGAGAAGATGTATATAGGTAATTACCATAATATAGTAACATATAATTATATTTATGATACTTATTTTAATATATTATAATTATTTAATAATATTTTAATGGGGTGGAGGTAGAAATAAAATAAAAACACTAATTAAAGAATATATACTCTTCTTCAGGTAAACATGTTATGTTTTTACTAAAAGCCACCCTAGATAGGATTTATGATAAAAATAAGTATCTTAAGATGAGAATATTGAATTAAGTAAGGTATATGTATAAGACTTGTATGAAGCAAGGGTTCGTTGAATTTTTAAGTGGTTAGGATAGGGGGTGGCCTTTTATAAGTGGGGTAGTTGACACACAAGGAATTTTTGAACGGAAAAAGTTGTTAAAATGTTTTTCTCAAGAAAAAGTAGGAAACTGGAAAATTATAGATCCTAAAAGATATAAGTTTTAAATAAGTATATATAATGAGTTTTATACAGGGTTATAGGTCATCTTTAAACTTATCATTTGTGTTTAACCCCTAGTAAACCCATTTCCTCCTTAACCACAATAATTAATTTTTATTTCTTTTACTGTTCAAAATGGTAAAAAAATAATTTTATCATATTTTAAATTATATATTATGATTATTCTAATTATGGGATCTATTTTTAGAAAATAAATTCTTATTAATATAATAATTTAATGTAAAATTAAACCAACAGACGTGATGAAAAAATAATTTTGCAAAGAGAAAATTCTAATAAGTAAAGAAAGTTTTAGTATCCCAATTAAATATAAAATTGATTAAAATGAACTAAATTGGATTAATAAATATATAAATAAACTAATTTTACTTTTAAAACCATATTAATATTTTTCTTAAAATTTATTAAGCAAAAAAAAATATTAATAAAACAAAATATTTTTTCACTATTCAATGAAAATTTAACTTTTTAGAAAATTATAAAAAATCCACTCAAAATAAATTTTGATGTGTATAATTGAAAAAAAATTTATTTTCTCAAATAAATTTTTAATTAGTGATAAAAATTACTTGTATTATTTTTTCAAAAAATCAGGTAAAACATTTTTAATAAAAAATAGTATTTTCAAAAACATATAAATACCTTTCTAAAAATTAATTACTCTTTATTAATATGATTTATTTATATAAAAACATTATAATTAATTTTTAAAAAGTAGGTATTACTATTAATAACACCATGTTTAATGGATAAGTTTTAACTATCATTTTTAAATAATAGTATATCTTGGTTTTTAAAACTCATTGTCACATAGAATGCAAGATAAACATGGTGTTGTATGTAATGAATGATAAACTTGGGTTTTCATATAACACAAATTATTAAAGAAATTTTATTTATTTAGAAAATATTGATTAAAAAAATTAGAGTTTTTCAACTTCTATACTTGGCCCAAATTCATTCAAAGCATGAACATAGTTCATGATTTGAAACCATTAAGGTATAGTGACACCACTGTCAGCCTACCCCATTCATAGAATGAACCCCACGGTTCATGATTTAAATGGATTCAACAAATAACATTTTAGCTCATGGGTCACCCAAACCTTCTCCAATGTTCACCCAAACACCCAATCCACCATCAAAGTCTTGACCCATATTCCAAAATACATGTTTAATATGTCAATAAACCCTGAATCCCAATCTAATTATAATTTTTCAAAATAGCCCTCTTATAAAAAATTTCAATTACCTCAAGAATTAACACTCTAAAGGGTAATAGGTTTTAAAACCAACCCACTTATCACTTATAATCCTCAATAATTGTCATTAGTCTATAAAACATTAACATAACCTACACCAGTCAAAAATTTACATGAAAATTCACTAGGTTCTACTTTAGAATGTCAAGCAAGATTCAAATCTTCATGTTCCAACTTAAGGCATACAAATTTTTAAGGTTTGAGATATAACTTTTCCTAATTAGTGAAAAACTGATATATTTTTTGATAAAGGTCTTCTTTCCCCAAAAACCATAGTATCATCAACCAATTAATCCATCAAAATATGGTGCTCCCTACCAAAAATCTCTACTTATAAGGGCTGATTCCCAAGCCATGGTTCTCCCCACCATTAAAATAACATACTAAAAAATTCTCAATAGTCCACTAAAATGTTTATTTTATATCCCTTCTCACCATAACTAATCATATGAAAAAATGGTCAGAATTTGGTATCACTACTCATTTATAAATTCTAAACTAAGTCATATGGATCTCCAACAACCTTGTACAAATAGAAATATATTGGGTTTTCCTTAAAAAACCATGTATGATATCAGAAACAAATATTTCGTACCTAAAGTGACATGATTGATACATTTTATGACACACCAAATCAAATTACATGTAAAAACAAATATATTACCCCCAGTATCCAACCTCTTCAAAAAAATGCTCGACCATAGTCATTGATACATTATCTCATTTTCCCGATCATGGTAATAAAATATTCAAATGCATCACATGATTATACAAACATCCACACCAAAGTCTAAACCTAATTTGATATGAATTTTCATAGTTTAATCACCAACCTTTCATACCAACTATTGTGATCTGACACTGAACACCGAAATATCCCCAATTTGACTCATGCAATGATTAGCTCAGTATTACCCAAGTCCATTAAAAATACCCATAGAGTCTATCAAAGATTTTATTTTAATATCATATTTGGTATTCTTCATTGAACTAGATATAATCAAATTTACCTACTTTTTACAATCAAAATGTTTTATTGACCATCCAATATCTGGTCTCACTATTGAAAACACCCAACTAAAATTGGGCACACCAACATGGTCCACACGTCATCTATTACTGCACCTGATGACTAGATGTGGCCATCCAACTCATACATGTGTATCAACACAAATACCAATTACTACCCATTCCCGAACCAAGAAAACATAATTGTCAGAATGCATTGAAAATCCAATTTTAATAAGGATCACACCCTCCACTTTCCAATAGTCCACTCCCGACTATATGGATTCACTTATTGTAATCTTTTATCACAACATCAATAGGTTCCATCCTCCCAAACATTTCTATCCTCATGAGTAACTCTCATCCAATATCAACAATGACACCATTCCTACCATATAATAGGTTTCAAGGTACCAACTCATGTTGACCATCCCCTAACACCATGATCTATATCGAAATATATCCCCCGCTCTAAAGATAATTTATAATTTCATCAACCCTTAGGCATGAAAACTTGTAAAAATATCACCCAATCCATCAGTTCTGATCTCCTATAATATCACTCATTAATTCACAATTCAAAAGGAATGTATTGGAACAAGCGTGTTCTATTTCATATTCTTCCAAATAAATAGGGGCACTTTAGTACAACCCCAACCAAATAACTAGATGGATTATCCCGTGAGTCACACATAATTAAACCTAGGATCACACAACTAAACAACTGACCTTGCTCCCCTCTCAAGTCAATATCATAAATATATAATTACCCTTGGTGATCCTCATTAGAATCTAATATTTCACTAATGAAAAAAATAATATAATGAAACACACCATATAGAATCATTGAAAAAACATAGGCCTATACTTGCACCATCTGCATCATAGATTAACCTATATCGAATCAAACCTTATTATCTCACCAAGATCCATGACCAAAATCATGTGGTTTAGGAATAATTTCAATCCTACCCTCTATATCCAATCAATAATACAAATAACAAAAAGTGACTTAAATCATGTAGCCCAAGGTATTTCCATTCCAATATCGGGAACCTAGAAGAACATCCCATGAACTTATCTCATAACTGAATCATCTACTAATGATTTAACCTCTAACGCTCTCAAAAATCCAGGTTAATAACTCTCTTAGGTTACCTTAACATATCACAACCCACCTAATTCGTAATACATGGCTCACCAATATCCAAATTTGTGTCTCTAAATACCTTGTTCTGCCATCTAAACCATATTTATTATCTCATGTAGGTCATAGATCATGGGAAACACCTCTATATTATCATTTCAAAAGACACTAGGAAACTTAAGTTCTACACAACACACTATAGAGTTCTCAGATATGTATCTACATATCAGGAATCACATGACATGTCATTAACCTACTAGGGTATTGATTCTCATCAGGAACCTATATATGATACTATCCCTTGGGAATCATGATATTAGTTTTATCCTCTTTGGGCCTCCATATATATATGCCATCAACTCTAAGATTATATTTTCATAAATCTAGATATATATATATATATATATATTAAAAAATCATTCATTGATGATTAGGGTTGAGTAAACTATAGTCATACAGTCCAGTTAAGTGGAATGCCACCACAAATATTTATGGTAATTCACCACATCAGTTGCTGCTAAAAATTTAAATAACAAAAAATGTTTCTTAATCATGCATAATGGGTTAATTAAAAGGAATAAAATTCATGTTCTAAACTACTATGGTTACCATAAATCCCTTATGAGTGAAACTAAATAGCTATCACTATTAAATATCGTCTCTATATAGATTCCAAATTATTTATCACCATAATGAAATATACAATAATTTAGTTATTAGGAATTCTTCTACAAATTTATAAAATAAAATTTAAAATAAGATGTTTCTAACACATTAATAAATTGAACCCTTATCTTCATTTATATAAATAAAAAATTGGAAATTAAATGTCCTATGAATAAAACATGAAAAATATGATGCATTCTGACTGGACTCTCACTAAAAGTCATAGAGATAAATCCACAATAAATCATAAATCATAAAACTAATGTGTTTCATGCAAGGTTAAATAAAAAAATTGTATAATTGGAATACATAAATAGTGATACCATATCCTTAGTAGTGTGGAATTACTAAGGGAAAAGGTGATCTCGATGCACCAGGCTAATATCCATAATAACAGATGACAAATTACTACATCACATCTCTACCATATCCCTAAGTATTAATAAAAAAACAAAATTGAAATAACATATGATATCAATCATATAAAATCTCTAATAGAAATTTATAATGTTCTCCCCCAGTTTGCAAGCACTTATCGATTCTTGACTAAGAGTTGTCACTGCAAAAAACCTCACGTATGCCTCCTCATATGCTAGAGGATACTGAATAGAACTTGGGGTCTATTTTAATATCATGTGGGATAGTTTAACTCCGTATAAATGTGTGTAATAATATAAAGTAACCATACACCATTTATATAATAACTATTATATTACATGGAATAAATAAATAAAATCAACAATAATACATGAATGTAGAAGCAATTTGTTAGAAAAACTAAAAAGAATTCTATCATACAAAAATGACACCCCATAGGGATGGTCACATATGTAAAATAAATAAGAGAATATAATACATTGAGGTTTTTACTATAATCCTCTAGGCTCACCTTATCTCAGTCTCTAATCCCATCTGAGCTATACCAATTGATCAAGCTACTTCGGGCCACTTCCACACCTGAACCTATAACAAGTGATGTATGCTTATGCACCTAAGTGTCATTGCCACTCGAGTAGGGTCTGACTATAACTTAGTAGTGAAATACCAATTTTTTCCAGTACATGACTTGTAAATAAAGGGTGTACTATTTTTATATTCTCAAAATCAATAAAATATATAAATAATGGAATCATAAATCAATATCCACTTTCAATCCTTGGGTTTTAATGTGAGACCTTGGATCTACCCAAACCTTCTCCGACTAGTGTAAGTGTGTCTTTCTGCATGTATCATAACCATTGCAACCAATACTATAACCTTGATATAGGTACAACCCTACTAGGGAACCTACTTATGAAAACTCATGGAAGTGACATATTGGGAATCCATCACCTAGAGATAGAGAATACCCTACTAGAAATCAACCACCAAGAAATATGGTTGTGTCTCTTAAATTATAGGCATCACATCATCTTATTACATAGAATAACCTACAAAAAATATATCAAATGGATCCTGGGGTGTGCCTCTCCATATTATGGGAACTACATTTGGATCTCAAGGTAATTCTCTATCGATAATCTATCACCAGACGACATGGGTGTTCCTTTCCCCTGCTAGAATATATACATATATAAATCAACATGTTTTATTAATAGAAATCAATCACTATGTAAAATGGAATACACTACTTAGAATCCATCACATAGATCTAAGGGTGTGTCTCCCCCCTTCTAGTTATAATATCATATGGACCCCATACATACCGTTTAAGTAATCCATTACAATTGGTGAATCTATACCCTTATAAGAAAAATATATCCTAAACTTAGAATAATTACCTACTGGGTATCGATCACCATGGAAAAGGGATTTTCTCCCCTCTAAAGGAATAATATCCCGATTATAACAACCAAAAAGTCCAAACACAAGGAGAGAATCCCAGGCATCCACTGTATCTCAATAAATATCGATGGGTATTATGTCCCACCCAAACAATTACATCATATGAATCTTACAATATTTTTTTATATATCTAAAGCCATTAAAAAATTCTAAGGTCAATATATAATTTTTATAATGCATCACTTCCATAGCGCACACCCTCTCTAGGGTCAACTTCTCAGTGGGTCACCCACCAGGTTCCCCTAAGTCTCATCATATCCAAGGCAGACTTCATGGGTTCCCAAAACACAATCTCATCTCTCAAGACATTGCTCATTTCATAAATAGAATAACATCCCTCAATATCACAAAAGTCATATTGAGGCCTCACGGACCTTATAATAAATATTCAATGATATCACTCTTAGGAGATGAAAAATGTCCCATCTCAATTCCCAAGTCATAAAAAAGTCATTCTAATCATCCAACCTATTTGTGATTCCCCAAATAGTGTACACACCATTATAATCACATATTTTTGGAGGGGGAACACTCTCCTCATGGTAATATCGCTATCTCAAAGGCTTTATGGAATCTCAAGGTTCTCACATGGCCAATTTCAAGGTCAATCACTTCAATTCATTACTAACCTATACCTAGTGGTTACTAATAGAATAAAACACTTGGGTAGTTATATCTTATTAACTTAGATTCATTTAATTTACACCAATTAGGGTATATGTTTCATAAGGCACACAATCATAATCATGGCCTTATCCATCATCGAATGAAAAAATAAATCTACTATATAATGGTCTATTATCGCCCTGAAAATTTTGTTAAACTCTTACTGGGGAATTCCATTCTAATCAAAAAATTATAATAATTAACTTGTTGATATCCCCCATTAGTGATACCTTAAATATAACATTAATATAAATGAAATTATTTTTACCATTAGGGTATGTATGTGGGAACACCAACCTCAATTTGAGATTTAATTCCTTTAATAATAGGCCAGTTACTCTCACCTAGTCTCATCACATAACACCACAAGAATAACCATTATAAATTTTATTTCCTTTTAAACCCAATATGTAGAATAGATTTTAATTCTTGAAGCACTAAACCAAAATGAACTCTAAAATTAGGGGAATGAATGGCCATATAACACAACCAATTCCCTTGTATCCAACACTCCATTTATAACTCTCACAGTGTAGAGAGTGGGAGTCGAGAAAACTAGTGATCACCCTAGTGATACCCCATTTCAATCTCCATTCTAGGTTTCTTTGTGTTCTGATGGAATCCTTAAAATTTTTTATCAAACCTTATTGTTTTTTCTAGTCAACTTATTGAGTGATTTTTTCTAATAGTTTTGAAGCTTCCCCCTAAAATGGTGTATCTCCTCACCCTTTTTATTGGTAAGAAATTGGGAGTTATTTTCAAAGTATTTGGAGAGGTACCATAGTAAAAATGGATTCATGTATTCATTTCCCAACACTTTGTAAGGGTTATTTATTTTTACTGTTTGGGAACTACCTCCATTATCATAGTTTAGATGTACTATTTAGAGGTTTGGTATTTCACATCTAGCTTTAATAGACACCTTGGGTCCCCATTGGTTTAAAGGTGATTTAAAGATTCCATGTTTTTTTGGTGAACCAGATGCATCTATTAACATTATCCACTCATGGTTTTGTTCACTGAGGTTTTGAATGTGTTCTATGGGATCTTTCATGTCTTGTTTTACCATCATGCAGGTCAATGTTTTAGGGATGGAGAGGTTCTTAGGGTTCTCTCCCATGTATTTTCGTTACAGTTACTCAATTTATGGTTCTCAATGATATAGTTTCTTCCTCCCTATTCATTTGAGGATAATTATCATTTTTTTCATTATTTGTTTATCCATTATTTTATTCTTATCAGTCATGGGATGTTGGTTTTTGATAGTGTATTCGTCTTTTGGTCTTGCTGGTGGATATATGGTCAGCACAAGTGTATTCATTAGTCGATGTTTTATGAACATTTGTGGTGTTTTTAGTGAACATTTGGGATAATGGTACGTGTATCAAGATAGTTCCATGGACACTATAAGAGGCTATTTATCCTGTGACATCGAAATATTCAGTGTGGTGCATTGACCAGGGAAGGTTTACAATGGGAAACTCGATGTAGGTCTTGGATGGTGTGGGAGGTTTTTCAAATGGTAATTCAATATCATATGGTTCATCCATGTTTATAATAATGAATATATAATGGGTGACTTGATGTAGGTCTTGGTCAGTATGGGAGGCTAGCCGAATGGGCTTTACGAATCCTATAGTTCATTTGTGCGGGGTGTCATGCAAAGATGGTTTGTGGATTTCATTTGTCTCTCGTTGTTCTTATATGGATTCTTCTAGTGTGGGATCATTAAATGGATGAAATAATTAATGAAAAATGTGGTGATTTTCAATGAATTTATAATCAAGGATTAAACATGTGATTTTGGAAAACAGAAGTTGCATGTGGATAATAATGGGGCCGATTAGGGATACTATTTCCTCAGGACTATAATTTTGTTTAGTGATTTTGTGTGTGTGTTAAATGGTTCCTAAAATCCTATCTTCGATTTTGGTTGTTTATATTGATGAATTTGTGTTTTTTATTTATGTTCTACTAAACTCAACCCAAACCAAGGCTAGATCTGCTAGTACTCTCACCTTTTTAGGTTATTGGGTTTCAAATTTGGTAGGTTTGGACTCAAGTGTAGTTGATGAAATACTTTGCGCATTTTTCTATTGGTTTTTTAGTAATCTGAATATTTTTTATAATGGAAAAATGATTTCAAAATATTCCAAAAAATATAATTTTCATTTTCAATTTTAAGGAATGGTTATTTTAAATTATTTTATCCAAACAACTAATAAGAATTAATTATTCTATAAAATATAACATTTCTAAAATTGAATTTTTATTATTTTATATGAAATATAAATCATTATTAATAAAATATATAATTCCTATTAATAATATATTAACACAAATTTTTATAACAAATTATAAGAAATAAGAATAAGAATAATTGACTTTTTTGAAAAATATTATTTTCTTATGAAAATAGTTTTCATTATATTTTACGATTTTTATTTAAATGATAAATTATAAAATTTGTGATATTTAATTCGATAAAATAAATTAAAATTATAAATTCAGCATATTTATATTATCTTTATAGGTATTTTTTTGATTTTTTTTGGAATAGTTGGTTTTTAGGCGAAGAGTGAAAATTAATGCTTTTACCAAAATAGTAACTTTTATGAAATTATAATTATGTAAGAAAGAATAATATGGTTATAAAACCCTTTAATTTATTATATATATATATATATATTATGAGTGGTACTATACATTTCTAAATTCAATTATGAATTTATAAACCGATTATAAACAATTTTCAAAAATAATTAATATTTTCCAATAAATGAAATAGTTTTTTCTTTTACCATTTAATTAAATATTATTTTAGTAAAATTTAGTTTTGGATTTCTATTAAGTACATAAAAATTGTATTTTTTTACCATTAACTGATTTTTATCCTAAAAAATTAATACATTGATAATTTTATCCTACACCTAAATTTTAATCTAAAATATAAAAATTTTCTAAAAAATGGGTTTTAAGTGTTACATGCACTATGGTTTAAATTTATTTTTCACAAGAATAGAAAATTTATCTAAAAAAATGGATATAATATTTTTAATTAGTGAGTCAAAATTATGTAATGGGGATAATTTATTTGTTGTAATTAACATTAATTTCACTAGGTAATAAAAAGTTACCATGGTAAAAGTATAAATTATAGGAGTAAATGACTTAAAAACAGATTTAAGACATGTTTAAAAATTAATGGTTGATGAATGATCAAACATTCCTCATCCCAAACTAAAGAATTTTCTATTTTGGAGCCCCTTGAAATGTGAAACATGTGATCTACTTATGTTAAGTTGAAATATTTATAAAAATTCCAATATCAACACTTATAAAAAGATCTCATCACCTCCCCTTCAATAAATATAAAAAATTAGGTTTCATCTTTAAAATATAAAATTCATTATTAACCTAGAGTACTCTTTCTCCCACTTATGATTTTTTAAAAAGATATTATCAAAATGCCTCCCTTTCCAAGGATTACTTTGATAAAAATCCCTTGTCCTTATTATGAGTACTAATTATGATTATTTTTCTATTCTCAAAACTAATTTTCTAAATATATTTTTACCAATAAAATATAATTTATT
The DNA here is from genome assembly GCA_963277665.1 of Viscum album. Lineage (NCBI taxonomy): Eukaryota > Viridiplantae > Streptophyta > Magnoliopsida > Santalales > Viscaceae > Viscum > Viscum album. Next base: position 600,181,380 of record OY728136.1, on the reverse strand, counting down.
AATTATTATTTTTGTAAATTAATTAATTACACAAAGTTAATAACTATTATCTACCTTTCCCCTTTTCCCTTAAGGGAAAAAATGGCATTTACATGCATGTGTAGATGACCGAATCTTTGAAGCATCATGTTATGTTTCCCTTAACCACCCATCATGGATGGTAAAATTTTTGAATTTAATAAATAGTTATTATATTTAAAACACATTTTATATTCTTAAATGATAGAAATATTAACAATTTTTTCCATTCTATGGAAAACAAAATCATAAACCAAGCATACATGCAGACCAACACCTCCATAGAATGATTGATTTCAATTTTTTATTTTCATCACCTCCTTTCAGAGATTTCTATTAGAATTAGATTAAATTATAAATATTATGTTAATGAAATTACAATTTTTATAGTAATAAAATTTTACAACCCATTTACATTATAAGAAATAAAAAACTTTGGTAAATTCAACCGACCAAAAGCATAATCTATTATTAGAAAATGATTTCTTCATACTACATAAAAAATAATATATGTTATATTATTGATATAATTATATCCAATTATGATATATCACAATAATAAATAATAAATAAAGTCATTATTAATCTAGTATAATGGTTCTAAAACTAAATCACATTATAATCATCTATTAATCATAGTACATTCTTGATCGGTTTGGTTTAACCACCAATAAGAGTAATGCTATAAATTTATATCATGGATGACTATGAGGATTTAATTTCATGTAATATAAGATATAAATATTTAAATTAAAATTTAATTTCTTTTTTTAATGTTAACAATAATATTAAACTCTTTTTTTAAGATGAATAGTTCCATTCGTGAAAAATCCCAGACACATGCTCGTCACTGATTTCAGCTTTACATATTGTAAATAAAATCCACAAAGAATGAAATTATATAATTGTAAATAATTATAAAAAATACAATAATATACCAATTAGGATATAGGAATGATAATGTTTTTTAGAATAACTAATAACAACAACACAATTATGATATTATCTTAAAAAGATTATGATTACTCACATTTGATATAAAAAATAACCAATAACTAAAATATATGAATAAAATAATTATAAAATATGTTTATAAAATGTTATAGATATGAAAATAGGTTTTAAATGGGTAATTATGATAGTTATTTTTATTATACAAGAGGTTAGAGCACATTTTGACTGAGCAAGAAATTAGGGTATGGGTTTGTGCTGAATTAATTTTATTTCATCATGTTACAAACAGAATTATTGAAACTCTATCATTCAAAGCTTGATTTACTATACCTAATGAAAACATGGTATTTTATTTACTTATTTTTTATTTATTATATAAATTTTCTTTATAAACACGTTAAAAAATTATTCTTACTTCAATTATGTTGGTACTTATTTATCATTTCATTAAATTTCAGTTCAATAAGACATGATAATGTAATATAAAATGTTTTAAATTTTATGGTGTAATAAATTCACCTTTTATATTTTATATCATGATCCACTCATTAGTTAATGTATTTAATATTCCATTTGAAATTATATCCTTTTATGGAGTTTTATTTAAATTTTTATATTGTTCTATGTATTTAATGTCTCTATTTTCAATTCCATGTGAAGTGTTTAACATTTTACACAAAATTTTTTATATGGGTTATTCAATTCCAGATTAACTTCATTTAAAATTAATATATTTCACTTCATGATATTTGAATTTTATAGTGTTTTTGTCATATTATTTTGATTCAATTATTATCATTATTATAATGGTTTTTAATTTAGATTTTTCTTTATTGAGATATGATTCATATTCACAAATTGATTCCTTTTGGTGGTTTATATATTTCTCATTTATTAACTTATAAATCCAATAAAAATATTTTATTTTGGAGGATTAAACTAATGAATATCAATCACTTCATTTTCATTCTAAATCATCCTATATTATGGGCATAATTTTCTTCTAATGACTTTCTGTTGTAAACATAATTTATTTTATCCATTGATTGAAGTTGTTTCATCATGATTTTATTAGTTTATTGATTGGAAGAATTATTGAATTAACATATCAGGAATCTACCTTGACAACCCATTAATCTACACACAGACTTGTTCTACGACAAGTCTTAAAGAGTGTTCACAATCCCCATGGGATGGTGAAAAGAGCCTTGGTATCAAAAGAACCATTGGAAATTATTTTAGTCAACCAAAAAATAGATTTATATATGAAATAAAAATGGCTATATATTCCATAACAAATGATAACAATAAAAAAATGATACATAAGTAGCAAAAAAACCAAAACTAAGTAAAATATTAAAGTGTAAACAATGTATAGAAGATAATGAACACTATATCTATGTGTTAATTGGGAAACATCCCACCAGATCACCACTATACTCTCAAAATATAGTGACCAATGATTCTCATACATATACATTACATAACATTTGTAGAACATTTAATTCCATACACAAACACATTATCGATTACCATATTAGTTTAGTTCATTTGAAAAAATTGAAACCTACAAACTAGTATATAAGTGAGCTACATTATCTTCCAATAGGTTATTTATGACTATAATCCTTCTTTTACACATCATTTATAATAAATTTCTTCATAACCTGGGGAATGGAAATATAAGAAATAGTAACCTAAGATTATTAGAAAGGGAAAACAAGGGAGACATGTGAGAATAATACTGACCATAAAGGTATGAGAACATGATCATAAAATTATAATATCGTACCATATATATAAAAAATCATAATAAATATTCATGGAATAAATATTAATAGTTCATAAAAATAATTCTTGTAGAAAATTACCTTTTTGCATTGAAACTGATTTTAAAAACATAAAACATTTTAAAAATACTTTTCTTTAAAAAGGAATTTGGATGATTATAAAGGAAAATTTGAAAACATATTGGAAATATTTTTGTTTGAATATATATTTGAAAAAATATAATTTAATCTTAAATTAATTTAGTGGTCATTATGGTGGGGAATTCCATACATGGCATATACATAAAAAATATTGCTTTTAAATTGCTGGTTAAAGTCAAAAGAGCCGTGATCAGTAGATGATATGAATATTAATTTTAAAAAAAATTGTAAAATGTTAAAAAATGGATAAAAATTTCTTATAAAGGTCATGGTAGAAAATTTTCAAAAACATTTATTGAAAACATGATTTTGGGAGATAACTAATTTCTAACCCAAGTGGGAAATAAGATCAGATTTTATAAAAAAAATCTTAATCATATTAAGTAACAATGAGTGGAAAAACTATAACAAAACATGAATATATCATTAATTACTAGAGGCTATGAAAATTCATTAATTTTATTGAGATATCTATCATAATATTTCACTACTGGACGAATAATTGTAAATAATACCGATAATAATGAGATTGCAGAAGAAACTCTTTCATCTTCGATAACATTGAAGCATAATAACCATGTTATATTGAAATTAAATGAAGATTAAAATATTATGAGAATAATTAGATTCATGATACAATATGTAAAATTTCAGTATATAAACCTTGTATAATAATATAGGTTCATAACATAACTTGTGTCACAAATGAGGTAAATTGGGAAAAAATTACCTAGCCGATTTGTTAACTTTTAAACCATAAATCTCATGAAATAAAGGTTATAAAATGGATATGTAAATAAACATAAATTTAATTATAATAATTATATAATACATTCATCAGTATTATATACACCACACAATATAAAAAAGTGGTTGGTAAGGCATAAGTATCATAGAAATAATTGCGAGACTAGAAATCCTCTTACCTTATGTCATGACTCACATCGTACTCTTTAATGAATCCTATATAATAAATATAATGTTATTATAAATATTTTATTGAACTATATTAATTTATATCATACCATATATGATTTACTTATAACCTTTTATTTGCTATTTATTATCAACTCCATGTTAATGTAACATTTCGGGTAGTAACCACTTTGTTTTTTATGTGTTTTGAATGTTTATTTTTGCTCCTACTAATTAGAACATGATTTCATTATTTATCGAATATAAAAAAGGATATAAATATTATATATATATATTCAGTATATATGTATTTATCATAATTTATAAAATATATAAATAGAAAATGAAATACACTATTCATGGTGATGGTAGATCGTACGTAGACATGAATGTTGTTTCCATTTTCTTGTCGTATCGAAAGAATGAAAAGTAAATGATTTATATATATATATTAATTAAAGTATAATTTTTTATTTCATATATAACTCATATTTTTATTAAAACTATCCTTAATACATACCATGTAAAGCGTGAATGAATCACATCGCTTTTAGGAGGCAGTAGTCCACATGCAAAAAAATGATTTTATTCTATTCCCAAAAAATGTAAAGAATAAAGGTTTGTATTATATAATAATTAAATAAGAATAAATACATCATAAATATCATATATAAAATATAATTATATAATGTAAATAATTATTCCCCACCTTGAGAGGCATTAATGTAAGAACAAATGGCATCAGTCTGTGACGTGGTAGTCTCCCGTACACACAAATGATGATTGTGTATCCCATTTGATGGAAGTGTGTGTAGGTGTAGGTATAACCCATAACATTTAAAAATATAATTACATGTAGGATAATTATGTTATTATATGATCATGGAATAACACAAATGAAAGGGGTGTAGAAAACAATAAATCAAAAGTTTTCGTTGAAGAATGTTATCTCTTCTTTAGTTAACTCCTTTAAGTTCATACCAAAAGCCTTCCTTGGTTTAATTTATGTAAAAAGTGATTCTCCTAGTATGAGAGGGGAGATCTTGGGAGATTAGTTTTTCAGGGTTTTGAAGAGCCAAAATGATTGATAGGTGTGGATAATTTAGGGAGGTGAGTGCCTTTTTATAACGGAGGAGGATTTAGATTCTTATAAATACCGAAAGGTAAACATTATTGAGAGGTATACCTTATATCATGATCCTAAAATAATGGTCAATATTAGAGAGAATAGTTTATATGGTTCAAATATATCAATAAAATGGATTTTGGATAATTTTCTCGGTCATTTATCCTTTTAGATTAAATTTTAACCATAAAGTAAACTCATTTTTACCTTAATCTCTATAAATATTTATAATTTATTTCACTAATATTGTTGGTCAAAAGATTAGTTGACCTTTTATAAATTATAAATTAGGATTATTCCAACTATTTAATCATTTTTTATAAATTATAACCACCCAATTAGAAGAAATTAATTATAAAATTAATCTTATTTTATCAAATTAAATTTCAAAAAGTTCTTAACATTAAATCTATTATTATTCAAAGAAGGGCATAAAAATTTAATATTTTGAGAAAAAATTATTTTTCAAAACATATATACATTAATAAAAATTATATTTCATTATAAGAATGTTTTATTTATATAATTTTTTTTAAATAATTTTTAATTTTTTTATTACAATTACTATTATGAATTATAATAGCTAGTTTATAACTGTCCTATTTAAATAATTATGATAATAAAATTTTATTTCATAGAAACTCAGTGTTGTGTGTAACACAAGCTAAGACGATTTTGTGTGTTAAAAAATCATAAATTTTTGTTGAGTGTAACACAAGATTAAATTTATTAATAGTACAACACAAGGAATTAATGAAATTTAATTTATTTAGAAAAGGTTCATAAAAACTCGGGGTGTTACATACTACACCTATTCAATTGAATTTATCCCTCAAAATTCATCATTTTCATACAAAAATAATGTGGATGTTTTTTACTCATCATGAACAGAAGTTTTCACGTAGATTCCTCTAACAGATGGTTTCTCCACAAAAGTTTGAATAGGTTAGTCGTCATGTTACATATAACATTCTCTCTATGATATTGAATTTCAACTGGTTATTCCTCATAAGAAAGATCTTTCTCATGCAGTTTGACATTTTAGTTTATTACATGTGAATGTTTTGGTATTTACTTTCTTAGGATAGATACATGGAACACATCAGGGACTTGAGAGTGATTTTATGGAAGCACCAAGAGAAATTCTACCATCCTGATATGATCAATAATTTCCAAGGTACCTATATAACTAGACTAATTTTCCCTTTCTTCCTAAATCTCATAACCTTCTTCAAGGGAGAGATTTATTGAAACACCTTCTCACTGAATTCAAATTCTAGATCACACTGATGATTATAAACATCCTATTTTGAAAACTTTGACCTCTCTTGATATGATACTAAATGGATTTAACCTTGTAATCCATTTCTTTAGCTATCTTGGGTCCCAATATATTTCTTTCTTCAAATTTATTCCAACAGGTTAGAGATTTACATTTCTTCCCATATAGAGATTCATAAAGACCATCATGAATTCTTGTGTGAAAGATATTTTTATAAGAAAACCCAACTAGATAAAGTTATTAATTACAAAAACCTTTGAGATACAACAAAAAATATCTCAACATATACTATAGAGTTTGAATTGATCTTTTAGACGAACCATCCATCTAAGGATGATAACAGTGCTAGAACTATATCAAGGGCTTTCTGATGATATCATCAAAACCATGAAGTAAACCTTGTATCTTGGTCATATACAATGGAATATAGTACAACATGAGTCCTTTCATATTTTTTTAAATAAATATCCTTATAATCTAATGTAGATATAATTATTCAGTTATACTAATGAAGTTTGATGACTTAGTAATTTGATCGACTACCTCCCATATAGAATTATTCCCTTTAAAGGTTTTGGGGAGTCCAATGATAAAATCCATATTGATGTTCTCCCATTTCCATTCAAGTATGGGTAATGGATGTAACATCCTCTCAGAATTTTCTCTTTCATAATTAACTTATTGAAATATCCAGTACCAATATACAAACTATGAAATATCCCTCTTCATTCCACCCCACCATAAGTATTCATTTAAATCTCTATACATCTTATTAATTCTAGGAAGAATTGAGAATGAATAACTATGAGCTTCCTCTAAAAACCCATTCATAAAATATGGAATGGAAGGAACACAAACATGGTTCCTGATCCTTATCATTACATCACAATCGAGGTTAAACAAAGTAGAATTTCTAACATTATTTTTTAGTTTTAAATCTTTATTTTGTACCTTTGTAATTTACACTTGGATAGAGGGTTGAACATTCAATTGACAAAGGTAAAATTTTCCCTTCCTTTAGGATTTCCATGTCCACATTTTCGAAATATATAAATATTGGATCTTTTGTGATACTCATTATGGATAATCTAGCTTGATCCTTTTGACTCAAAGCTTCATCCACCTTGTTCACTTTCTCTGGGTGGTAATGTATTGAGCAATCATAATCCTTTATCATATCTAACCATCTTTTTTGGTGCATGATAAAATATTTTTATGTGAATATATACATTAAAATTTTGTGATTTATATATATATATAACAATTTTTATCCATAAATATTATTCCTCTATATCTTTAATGAAAAAATTACCATGACTAGTTTCAAATCAGGAATTGGGTAATTTTTCTCATGAATCATCAATTACCATGAGGCATAGGATATACCCATGTTATTATATATAATAAAACATTAAAATACCTTAATTAGTGAATCAATATATATTTCATACCCTTCTCCACTATAGGGTAATATAAGAACGGCTACGCCGATTAACCTTCTATTTAGTTGCTTCAAATTTCCCTCACATTTATCTATCTAGAGGAAATTGGATCCCTTTCAAGTTAAATTGGTCAAAGAACTAGATAGTCATGAGAGGTTCTCAAAAGACACTCAATAATATCTATCTAAACCAAGAAAACTATGGATCTCTATCACCGTGGTTGGTCTTTTCCAACCTTTAATATCCCCTGTATTTGATGGATCTACTGTTATACCCTATCTAGTGATTATATAACCCAAAAATGAAACCTTTTACAGCCAAAATTCACACATTTAAAATTTCTCATATAGTTTCTCCATCCTTATAGTATTTAGGACAATTATCATTTGTTTTTCATGATCTACATTTCTATTTTAATAGGTAAAAATATCATCTATAAATACTACCACAAACTAGTGAATGTAATCTCTAAAGACTCTATTCATCAAATCTATAAATATAATAGGGGAATTATCAAGACAAAAAAACATCACTATATATTTATAGTGTCCATACCTTGTTTGGAATGTTGATTCGGGTATATCATATTTATTTACCGTCAATTTATGATATCCAAAACAATGTTTAATCTTGGAAACATATTTATCTCTCTGTAGTTGATCAAAAGTTTCATCAATATAGGGAAGATGATACTTGTTATTAAGTATGGTATTTTTGAACTCATGATAATCAATTAAAAGTCACATTGATCCATCTTTATTTTTCAAAAAGAAAGAACTGGTTCACCCCAAGGTAACAAACTTGTCTGAATGAACCCCTTTTCAATGTTTTCTGGGAGTTTTATCTTCAATTCATGATGTTCAATTACAGTTATTCTATAAGGAGTCATTGAAATATGTGTTACACCAAGTATGAGTTCTATTGAGAACTCAACTTTTCATTTTAATGGGAGGGTAGGAAACACTTTCTAAAATACATCCAAAAATTCCTAAATAATAGGTATATCATTGATTTTGTGTTTATCCCCATCATTATAAGATAAATATGCCTTATGAATTTGAATCGAAACCCATAAAATATATGTAATAAATACAGTAGGTTCATACTTACCATTATATTGATTGATGATCATAGTTTGGTTTGAAATATCAAACTTACCTTCCCTTAATCGATAATTTGATGTGGGGTTTATAAAGAGAAAGCCAATTCATACCTATATATTACATAAAATTAAAATAGAGGAAGAATTGAAGGATTTTTAGAAAGCACATTTCCACCAACATCGACTGGAGAGGAATAATAGACTTGAGATGAAATCATCACACCATTAGGGGGTTTCAGTGCTAATTCTACATCAAATAATTTGGGTGGAATATTAATACCATTATCAAATCATTTAGATATGAAATAGTGGGTAAATCGAAAATAAAATAATACATTAGTATTTCTAGAGTGGAAGGTAAGTGTTCCCTTCACCATGCCATTACCACACCCCTTTTTAATAACAATTATAATAAGATATTTCCCTTTGTGCCTTGGGTTAAGAGGTTTCTGATGCCGATCATCATCATTAATATTTAGGGTTAGGCATTGGTTAGCATAATTCCCATTATCCTTATACATGAATCACTAAAGTGGGGGAGGTGAATTCTATATAGATTTCTCTCCATTCACATTATTGGATGAAATCTTCCCATCACATTGGAAATCAAATTCCTGATGACCATCCCTTGCGCACTTAAAACAATTATTCGACCCCATAAAACAATTTCCTCCTTGATTATTCCCACACGTAGAGCGTAAAGGAAATCTCATCTTCTTCCCTCCATAGTTTTTAGATTTCCCTTTGAACTCCATCTTTATTTTCATGTAAAAACCATGATATTGATACATAACTCTAACCTCTATTTCAAACTTTATAGAACACTTCACAATTTCTTCATTGATACCGAAGTATCTTATAGATAATTCCCTTTTGAGTCTTTACTTTGATCCACTAATGAATTAATCAACCTTAAATTCTTATGGGTTGATAATACTGGAAGTTTACCTTGAAAGTGTTATAAAATTATCCTTGTAGGTACCAAAAAATTAACCATACCATTTCTTTAACTTGTCAAACTCTTTCTCCATACTTTTACGTAGTACAAAAGAAAAGTACATAATGATGAATAATTTATTAATATCATCCTAATCAAAGGATTCAATTTTATCTTGTTTCCTTATATTCTTGATTAGAGTCCACCACTGGTTCACTTCACCTTCTAAATGAGAAATAGCCAAAATGAATTTCTCATTCTCTGAACATTGGATAATGAAAAATATCTTTTTAGTAGTACCGATCCATTTTTCAGAAATGTATGGATCAAAAGACCCATTAATAGAAGGTGGATTTTTATATCCTAATGGAATAAACATAAAGTTTTTCCCTCCTTTTATTATTTGGATATTTAACATGATATATATATTGAGATATCTTTGTGAGCATTTTAAAGAGGTTTTTCATTACAGATCCCATAACATATGGATGACCAGGAGGAAAATAATTTCATTACCATCACAATAATCATTAGTGTTATTCTTTTGTGTTCCATCCATTGAATAAAACAAAAATTCATAAAGTTAGAGACATTAATCATAGTGGGAAACCACATTATCAAGAAATTACTTATAGGATGTCTAAATTAAGAAACCTTCTTTAAACTATAGCACCATATATTTATCCTAGGTAATTCCTACACAACTTTTATTTTAATCCTTCAAGATGATCCTTAAAGAGTTTTTGAATTTCACAATAATATACCTCAGGAGTATCAAACCATGTTTACAACAAGTCATATTGTCATACACCATTTTTTGATTGATTGCACCTCAATTTGGCATTTAAGAGGTTGTTACCTCTATGTACATCTGTCCCAGACCCACATCCAATTGTATTATCTAGACATAAAAAAATTGTTTGGAAACCTCTCACTCTATGCATTACCAAAATTATAGAAAATTTCACTATACTTTGACTCATCCTTACTTACCCTATGACATGTCCTTATGGGTCTCATTATGGTTTTCTCATCATAGTTTCCAGATTTTAACTAATTTTTTTCTCTAATACCAACTATAGTGACTCGAGCTTCACATACATAGACATTACATGACTTTTTCAGAAAATTTAGTACTTTACACTAACACATTCCCTAATACCATATTAATTTAGTAAATTTGGAAATATAGAATCCTAAAAAAAAGTATATAAGTGAGTTACATTATCTCTCACAAGGTTCTCCATGAATATCAACCTTATTAGAAATATCATACATAATACAAATCTTTATAACTTGGAGAAAGGAAAAAATAAGAAAGGGTGAGGTTAGATGCTTATCAAGGGTAAAAAAAAAGATATATAATAATAAAAATAAGAATAAGGGTAAGATAACATGATCATAACAATAGAAGATCATATGATGCATATCAAAGATCATAACCGAGTGTTATGTCATAAATATTGGTACATTCTAATACATGAATCATAAGTTAATCCATATAATAATCTATATAATCTTAACATAGGTATGAAAAATTGAATTTTGGAAGACACAAAAGCATATAAAAATTATTTTTATAATAGTAAAGGATTATTTCAATTCCATCTTAGTCAAATTTGTGCTCTCCCTAAACCATCTTAGTAGTCAAGGTTCACTCCCATAACTATCTTAGAATAAAAAGTCCTTTTCTGAACCGAGTTCACTCCCCATTCTAGCCATGTCGTTCTGATGAGATATAAATCAATACACAATGCATTGGAGGGAGATATATTCCCTACACATGAAATAATGAAATCATACAAATATGTACCAAAATATCACAAAAAATCATCATATCATAACCGAATAAATAAAATGGGTATCATTAAAATGTCATAAGATCACAACCTATAGAAAAGAGATAGGTTTTTTAATCATTTCATCAAAGTATAATCCATGAAAAGAAGTAGGATTCATAAGTGTTTTATCTTAGTATAACATGTAGAAGATAAACATGTGTCATAAACATCATTCCATTAAAATAAACACCATTATGAGAAAGAATATGAATAGTATTAATGGATCATATCCCTTGTAATGAATAGGTAACAACAATGGATTCCATCTTAGATGAAAAATTATTTTTAAATATATTTTAAAAATACTAATTGAGGAAAATATATTTTATTCTCTGATAATTGTTTTAGAACATAAACCATTTTAAAAATATATTACATTGAAAATAACTTTGAAAAATTATAAAAAAAGATTTGAAAACATTTTGAAAAAATTTTCAATTGAAAACATCCTTAAAAGACTATAAGGGAAGCATCGATGAATGGAGTTTTCATGATAGAATAGAATGACATGCATGAAATATATGAAAAAGAAATATTCCTCTCATATTATCAATATAAGTGAAGAGAAGATTGATAAGAAGATAAAAAGAATATTCCTTAAAACAAATGTAAAAATGCAAAACATGGGTAAATGTTTATTTTAAAAATCCTATTATAACATTTTCAAAAATATTTTTAGAAAACATGGTTTTTGTAGAAAATAGATTTATGGCCTAAGAGGGAAATATGGTATGATTTTATTAAAAAATTTTCTTAATCATATTAAGTAACAAATAGTTAAAAATGGTAACATAATAGTAATATAACTTAAATAACCATTGGAGAATAAAATACATGTTATTTCTTGGAATATGGATCATAAAATTTCATTACTAGAAGCATAATCATAAACAATCCCAATAATGATGAGATTGTAGCAATAAAATCTTACCACTTAATTGACTTTGAATCATAATACCCCTGAGAGAATGAAATTTAGATAAGTATAACTTATTATTAAAATAATTATATTAATTATACAACATTCAAAAGGCATGTCTATACACATTGTAAGTGAATATAGGTGCATAACATAACATGTGCTTGAAGGAATGAAAGTTGATACAAAATTTCATTAATAATTTAGTAACTTTTGAACTGTAAACACCATGAAATACAGGTAATAAAATTGATAACTAAAAACCCACAAAATTAAGGATAATAATCATAGGTTATATTCATTTTTTTAAATGTTGAGGGGACAAGCCCCACAAATATATTTATAATAGAAGGTCAAAGGGAGAAATACATGAAAATAGTGCAAGAAAATACATTAAAGTTCCCTCCCTTAGAGACCAATATTTTTCCTTATCTTGTCTCCAATTTTGCATTCTTGGACTCTTAGTTCATTCCACATTTTGCCGCTGAGACGCCCTCGACCTCTTCCTCCTGAGTAGCGGTCTGAAATCTCCTGATCTTGCTGCAATAGCGTTTCAATATCTTCATCAGAGATGGAAGTTTGATCATCTTCCTTCTTCTTCATTTATTCCTTTGCTTTTTCTTTTGGTTTCTTTTTCTTTCTTGTTTCCACTTGCAATCCCCTATTTCTGTTTTGTCATCTTCATTCTCTTCTGAAACCGGTACCTGCATATTGGCAATTTGAGATTCACAATACACTCCCCCCGAAAGAGTCATGATTCCAGCCCCTGCTGATGGCTCCAAATCCCCTAGTACATGAGAAACAAGATTAGTATTAGAAGAAGCATTAAAATATTTTAAAGGAGAAACAGTGTGATCAACATCCCTGCACTGCACACTATGCAGTTTTTCTACCGAAGAAACTAGATTAGAGTTGGTTGTCCCTTTCTCAGCTTGGGGCTCTGAGCATCCTGTATTCAGAATCCTCTCAACATCAGGAACACAGTACATCTTTGCCTTATTTTTGTCATAATTATCTTTGCTAATCCTAGGTGTCAGAGTCTAAGATGTAGCCAATGATACATTTTGTTTTTGTCCAGAATCAGACCCGGTTTGAAGATCCTGCTGAGAGATCCCTTGTGATCCCATATTAGTTCCAACCATATCAGTGGTAGTCTTAGGTATCAGAGTCTGAGATGTAGCCAATAATACATTCTGTTTTTGTGTAGAATCAGACCCGGTTTGAAGATCCTGCTGAGAGTTCCCTGGTGATCTCATATTAGTGCCAACCACCTCTGTGGTAGTCTACTCTGTGCCAACTTTTTCAGAACAAACATAAATACGAGCTAGAGATTCAAAATCCAAAACTACTCTATCCTCTATAATATTCTCATCCCTATCTTGCAAGGGTGAAGGGGGATCTCCCTGCTCCAAAATCTCAACCCAAGATTTCTTAATTTGATTACAGGTCTTATTAAAATTCAAAGAGTTTGTAACTTCAGGTCTTGGGACATCCTTACTGCTAGAATCAGTAGGTAAAAGTTCTTTGTTCTGTTGATCCAGAATAACAGAGTTGGGCTTCAATCTTTCAACCATTCCACATGAATTAGAGTCATTTCCTCTAAGGGAGAATATACTGCACACTATAGATTTCCTACACATTGTAGCATCATGACCTAAAACCTTACAGGTTTGACAAAATTTAGGTACCCTCTCAAACTCAATTATCAGCTCTAATTCTTCATCATCCATGGATAGATAAACCCTATCAATAAGTGTTGAACAAAGATCAATCTCAATGAGGAATCTAGAATAATTACTGAATCTATCCATTTCTGTTTCTCTATCTATTCTAATAGGAACTCCAATGGCAAGTGCAATATCGTAATGTAATCCAGGATTCCATAAAATCCAATTAAGACCAAAAATTTTGATCCAAACCTGAGCTAAGGTGTTACCTAATTTAGAAAGGTTGAAACTCTTATCCCATTCCCAGATGTGGAGGGAACCTGGCCTAAAAGAGATTGAGCCGAAGCTCCAGGATCTGAGTTTGAGATCTGTAGAGGGGAAAATTAAGTGGCAATATCCTTTTCCAAGAGAAACACACTGCCATGAATCAAAACCCCAGACATTGACAAGTCTTTGCCAAAGATAATCTATTTTCTAGGGAGTAATTATCTTCGGAAGAATCAATAATCCAATAATAGAGTGCTCTCCTAGAAGAAAATGCTCCGCAATCGCAGTGGAATCTGCATTGACATGAGCCACATATCCCCTTTTGCGAATGCCTACATACGAGATTTTGAACAGGGAAAAGGACCTACTAACTTCACTGACCTTGGGTATGTTCGAACCTGGTTTTCTAGGATCAGCTCTATTCATTCCTGATGTGTGTGCACGGGAGTTGAATCTCCCAGATAGTAGAAAGCCGGCCGCCATATCGCGTCGCTTCTGAAAAAAAACCCTAATCACCATGAGAGAGCGAGAGCCGTCTCGACATTTCTATCTAATCCCCCTCCCATCATAGGTTATATTCCTGGGAAGTATATATACTACATAAAAGAAATGAGTGGTGAATCAGTCATAAGTCTCATAGAAATAAAAGTTTGATAAGAAATCCCCTTAACTTACGTCTTGACTCTCATCATAAATGTAAAAACCTGTTAAATAATAAATATAATCTTATTATAAATATATTACAGAACCGCATTAATTTATACCATACCATATATTATTTTATTATCCCCATGGTCATGTTTCTTCAGTTATTTTTCAGTTCTCACTTACCTATAATGTGATTTTATTTTGAAAATAAAAAAAATGTTTGGTAGGAATGTTAATGTCACGTTTTGGGTAGTGGCCACTTTATTTTTTGTACATGTTTTCACTTTTTATTCTTGTAACTATTAACTAGATCATATTTTCTTAATTATAGAATGTAAAGAAATTTTTTAAATACTATATATATTCTATATATATGTATTTATAAAAATCTATAAAATATATAAATCTAAAATTTAAGACACCATTTATGGAGATAGTAGGCCATACATACGCATGAACATTGTTTCTGTTTTCTTTTCATATCGAATGAAATAAAATAAAATGATATATATATTAGAATCATAGTATAATTATTGTTTCATATATAACACATATGGTTATTAAACCCATTCTTAATACATTCCATGTAAATCATGAACGAATCACATCTTTTTGGGTAGGCAACAATCCACATGTCCACAAACGATGTTACTGTATTTGAAAAAAATTAATGTAATGATGTTATGTGTTATATAATAAATTTGAAAGAATAAATACATAAAAAATATCATATATATCACATAAATATAGTAATTCAATAATTATTACCAACCATTAGAGTTGGTAATAGAAGAACAAAAGACATCAATTTGTGAGGCAGTAGTCTGCCGTATAGATAAATGATGATTGTGTATCCCATTTAATAATATGTGTGTTGGTATAACCCTTAACATAACAAAATATTATTATATTTATGATAACCAGGTAATTAAAAAATCCTAGAATAAGAATAATTTATTGTGTGGAGAAAGAAATTAACCAAAAGTGATTATTGAGGAATGTTACCTCTTCTCCAGGTAACTCCTTTTGGTTTATACCAAAATCAATCCTTGGATTTATTTATAACTAAATTTAATATTATATTATAACATGGGTAACATTTGGATATTATTTGAGAATCGGTATTATGAGACACAAGGTTTTAAAGGTGTGAGAAATTTGGGGGGGGGGGGTGACTGCCATTTTATAGTGGGGGAGGAGTGACATTCATTTCATTTCAAAAACGTAAAAACTATTGAGAAGTATAACATAAATAATGTGCCTAAAATAATGGCCTATATTAATTCTAATAGGGTATATGGTCCAAATATTTCAATCCAATGGATATTTGATAAATTTATAGGTTATGTATCCTTTTAAAACTTGTTTTTACCTTAATCATTGTAAGTAATTTTAATTACATTAACTAATATTTTTATTAAAAAAATTAAGTTGAACTTATTATAAATCATAAATTATTCTGATTAAAAATATGGAATCCAATTTTATAAATTCTAATCATATATATGGTTGAAATTGATTTAAAATTAACCTTGTAGATGGGATGAGACAATGATTTTTAAAAGTGAAAAATTTCAAAAGATTGAAATGTTTTTAAATTCAATTTCAATGTGTATTGGTTAAAATGAACTAAATTGGATTATTTGATTTATTATTGATCTAATTATACTTTAAATCCAAATTAAAATATAATTTAACTATATAATTAAATAAAATGAAAAAGAAAGTTTCAATTAAAATTAAATATTTTTTACTACTTATCCAAAAATGAAATATTTCAGGGAAATAAAAAAATGTCACCCAAATATAATTTTTACATTATGAACTAAAAAATGAATAAAATATTATGAAATTAAAATTTTAAATGTTTCTAAAATTAATTTTATTATTTTTCATAGAAGAATATATACAACAATTCTTTTGAGAAAATAATATTTTTCAGAACATATTGACTTTACCAAAAATTATATTTCATTATCAATATGTTTCATTTATAAATAAAATTATAAATATTATTCTAAAATTGTTTATTACTATTAATGATACTAATTTTAAAGGACAGGTTATAACTATCTTTTTTAAATAGTAATAATAATAAATTTTTATTTTGTATAAATTTGGTGTTGTGTGTAATGCATGATAAGCCGATGTTTCATGTAGCACAAAATTAACTTGATGTTTATTATAATTAAATCTTAACATAGTGCATTGTATAACCCTATCAATTAATTAAATTTAGTTTATTTGAACATAAAATTCCTAAAAACTTGGTGTGTTACTCAAATCCAGCTAACTCAAATACAAACCACCTTAGGATGGTTCCTTTTCTTTTCATAAATCTGATAAAAGAAGCATTAAATACACCCAAAGGTGTTTCAAGGGTGTGAAAAAACAACCCCATTGGGATCCCCCAAGTATAACATAATAATTCTTTATAAAATAAAACAAATATACTCATTTAAAAAAATGGGTACAATATTCAATTTTTCACAATTTAATTTATAACATAAAAATTCAACTATCCAATAGTTTATAAACACCTTCATATAAAATAGTTTCCAAAGAACCATAAAATAATCCATTTATAATTTTCAATGAATTCATTAAATATTCATTAATGAAAATAATAATGGAAAGTACCTCTATGATAACATAGGTTTATTCTTGCTAGGTTTATCATACAATGATCAATCATGACAAGTGAACACTAAATATATCACCTAGTATGATGACCATAGGTGGATAGGAATACCCCAATGTGTAATTACCTCTAGGATGTCATGTAAATTATTCCCTGAAAAGGTGATTAAATTGGCAAAGGAATACCCTAATTTTCAATTCCACATTCAATTAATTGAAACAAGTCCCTGTATGAACCTCACTTAAGTACCCATGGATCCAATGTGATGATCATTTCATTTCATTTATGAAGCTCTTATCATATTTCAACAATCAACCAAAACACTTTTTCACACCAAAACCTTCTTTGAAGTCTAATTTATCCACCAAAACTAACAGTTCTTTAAAATATGCCATTCATTGAAAAATATAAATGGGGAAACCATTTTATATCAAATAATACAACAAACCATTTTTACTAAATTAGAAAAAATTCAATAAATATTTTTGAAATAATGTTTTTAAATGAGTGAGCATGTGTATTTCATAAGAAAAAGGATTTATATAAACCCACCACCTAAAACACTTGGTATTCCAATAATTTTATATGATCCACACCACAAAGGAGAGAAATGATCTTGGAAAAGAGAAGGATCCCAAAACCTTGAATTAACAATTAATAATATCCTATTCATCTATTTATAGACTAAAAAATGATAAAATACTCTTACCACAATAATTCCAAGATAATTCATAATAAGAAATAGAGATCCCCCTAATTTCAAGATGAATATATAAGAAACCCAGTTAGATCATGACCTAAACCTTCGATCTTTCTTCAATAGACCTGATTTGTGCTTTCATTTTATTATAAAAGAGTGGATCTAGAAGGAGAATTAAAAATTGAGACACAAATTTAAAAATTCATGATCCAACACCCAAAAATCCATTGTAATAGATCATTGTGTGGAAATATATCTCCAAAATATCCAAGAGGAGACTCTAATGTTAAGAGTCAAATCAACAAGAACATGAATGAGACCCATCATATGCGTTTCAGGTATTAAATAAAAAATTCATATTAATTAATTAAAATTTTAATTTTTGGATTCATGGTTTGGTAAAACATCATACAACTATGTTCTACATTCTCAAATACTAGAGAAGACACACATTTTGATAGTGTGGATTGAAAACCATTAGCAAACCATGAAAAATACCTTTATCCCATATTGCATTGTTTTTGGAGAAGACTTTCATGGTTTTCCCTAACAATGCACCAAATATGATCCCTCCTATAGAACTCTAAATTAGGATTCATGGTTTCATGGGATGTCCCAAATGATTCTTCCTAATCATGCACCAACCATGCATAGAACTAGAAAAATCTAAATTCTCCAAAATTTCACCTGAAAAAACCCAAGAAAAACATGAATAATGAGATGGTAAAAAAATGATATCCTTACGTAAATGGGATGTTATTATGTGAAATGTTTTCACCTAATATCACTTTATGACCATATAATTTCAATTTATAGATGTTCGATCTAAAAATAGATGAGATTGTTGTGCCCTCATCAATAATTACCACTCCCACATCTCATGAGAATATATGTAGTGATTCTATTAAAATTATTCTAATGAAATGGATTTTGATTAAAAATATTTATCATGTAATTAAATATTATGTATCTATTCCTCAACCACATTCACATTAAGTTCTAGAGTAATCTCTTTCGAATTCAACACATAATAAGGATCATGATGATATTTATGAAGATGAGATATGTTTAATAAATTATTAATATGAGTAAATTAATATGATTAAAAAAATAATATCCTACCTTCCAAATCTAATTAATAATCTAAAATTGTAGAAAATATATTGGATAAATCATACCCATATTTCTAATTAGATGTTCGCCTGACCAAGGTGATAATTTCCATAAATCCTGGTCACCAATTGAGAATTAAAATGGAAAGTTCCAATGATCCACGTAAAAAATATCCTGAATCGAGGACATCATCATTCATTAGTGTTTTTCTTGATTTTTTTAAATCTCAAAAAAAAAATTTAGGTCCCACAAGAAATTTCTCACCTACCTCTAACCATTAAAGTGTATTTTTAAAGGGGATTCCAAATAAATCATAGAATTAATCCACTATGATTGATGATCAATAACTATTTTTATTAGAAAACTCAACTAGTCCAATATGTATATCCAAAGATACTCAGAAATATAGAACCCTATCATAGAGAATATCCTATTGGATTTGAATAAAACTATTCATGAATCCATTTTTTTGAGTTTGTTCTGTTTTACTCAATTAGAACTATGTCTCCATTGCCTAATGGAGACCCTTCTTGTACTGGGAGGTAAACCTAGGATCCCAGCCTAAGACAATAGTAGTTAGTACACCATAAAACCTCACTATATCTTGTATACATTGATTCCCCAAATCCTCATCTTTAGTGGTGTCTGAAATCATAATTAATTACACCAATTTATTCAACCGATGAATCAATGCTCAGATATTGTTCTTCCCTTAGAGAGTTCGTGGTAATCTGATGATGAATCCATGGACACCTAATACAATTTCTAAAATGATATAATAATTGGATGAAGGGTACCAAAATAATTTGGTGCTCAACCATAATCTAATTGTATGTGTAATAATAGTTTACAATGTAATGTTTTAATGGATTACTCCTAGCCACCAAAATAGACAATTCCTGTCAAAATACACCTTTGTAGTATCGAGGATAACAACCTACAAGGAGCTATGAAAGTCCAGAATAAAAATATTTTTAATATATAATTAGATGAATGTAACACACCATGATTTTAATGAGTATTTTATTTCAAATAAATTTAATTTCTTTCATGGTATGGGTTACACATATTAATTAGATTAGACGATATGTGATATACCATAGAAATATTATTATCACTTATCCAATTGATTTGAGGGTCTGAATAAGACTAATTAAATTACAAAAATTTATGATTCACACATTAATAAAATGAATTTCTGTATAAGTAGGCTCATATATATAAAATTAACTCATTATTTATCAATTAATTTTAAATGAAAATAAAAATCATTTGAAAATAAAGGAGATGTTTTTTATAAAAAAATATTTTTATATAGGAAATATATTTTTATCGATATAAATTAAATTTATAACTATTAATGAATTATTTTATTGAAATTTATATATTATATATTATATTATTTTTTAACCATTGTCTTATATTTTTAATTATGTATAAAATAATATTATTTCTAGTTGTGTATATAAAAAATTATTTTTCTAAAAAGAGGTTTTGGTTTCATTTTGTGCACTTAATTTAAAATTAATATGTATTGAATTAGATATAATTAATTATATATTTAGAATAAAGAGGTTCAAATTTAGTAAATAGTCTCATTTCGTTATTTGGTAATATGAATAGTAACTGCAGTAAAATTTATGAACTCAATAGATGGTAAATCATGTTAATCTAGGTCAAAACTAAGTGGTAAGGCCATAAATTTTCATTCTATTTCTTATTATATAAAGTTTAATATAACCTTATAACCTTATTCTTGAAATTTATTAGTTTAATAGACCATTTTCCCTGAAAATTATTTATATAATATTGAAATAAAAAAGTTACAAAATATTATTTTCATTGTTTTTAATAGAACTTATGTGCCCACATAGGGACAAAATAAAATTGTAAATTAATAATAGTATCAATTTGATAATTAGTGAAATTATTTCCAGATATAATTTTTTTAAATTTTTATTAATTATATAATGACCATAATTTCTTATATAACACCGATGCATTATTTCTCCATTAAATTAAAAAAACTATAAATGATTTAAAATATATTAAACGTGATATAATATGAACGAGATAATTTATACTATGATTTTTTTATCTCTATGTCATATTACAGAGTCTTAATGAATTTTATTCAAATTCAACCTTTTCTTGTGATATAAAAGTTAAATTAATTGAATACTGTTAAAATTAAATTAGTGATATTTTATAATAAATAATATTATTTTAAATAATATTAAATTCTTAACATTTATATATTCATATAAATGAATGGGATATGGTTTTAAAAATAAATAAATATCCATTTATGAGTCATTTGAAATTTAATATTAAAATTATTAACTCTTAGAGAGTAGAAAACATTAATATTA
This sequence comes from Viscum album, assembly GCA_963277665.1. Lineage (NCBI taxonomy): Eukaryota > Viridiplantae > Streptophyta > Magnoliopsida > Santalales > Viscaceae > Viscum > Viscum album. Next base: position 600,159,505 of record OY728136.1, on the reverse strand, counting down.
CAATAATTGTCAAAAGGTTTAACATGGGTTAAAAATAAAAGAAAAAGGTAAAAATGTGATCAAAACTTTTATAAATTTTATTGGATGATATTTTTTAAACTCAAAGTCATATCTTGTTAAAATATTATCAATATATGTCATTTCGATCACACAATGAATTTATAATAATATAACATTTTGAGAAATTACAAGAGTTTTTGTCCCCTTAATTATAAAAGAGAACCCACCTTTCTCTTCATCATACCACATTGAGCCTTCTAGATCAAATAAAATCTAAAAATTTAACTTCTAAAATCCCCTATCCACATCCTAGTGTTTTTTCATCCCAATAGACCGAACATATATCCCTTTAGAGGAGATCTAAATGTTTCATTTCAAATAAGAGGTTAACGTATTAACTGAACACTTTATTTTACAATTTTGTTTAACCTCCTATAAATTTATTATATTATACATAAAATAATAACATCAGTATCAAAAATATACTGAAATTTTATTATTATTATTATTTTTATTAAAACACCATTATAAACCCACTTTACCATTAAATGAGAAGTGAAATTAATGCTCGTGTGTACATATGGATTAACGTTTTCTTGAAGAAAAACAATTCATTTTTTATCACAATATTTTATATATGGGTATTATGATGGGTTTAATATTTTTATATGATATTTATTACATAATAATACTTATGTAATGATAATATAATGTCTATCTTATTACAATCAAATCCATTAGGAAATAATAAAATTTCTCAGGCATACGTGTGGACTACAACTGCCACGATGCAATGAGATTCATTTTTTAATTATATTTTACTTGGATGGTAATTCAGATACATTTTATGAATATATATGATATATATATATTATATAATAATTATCTTGTAATACTTAAAAAATATTTACCTTTATTTTATCCCATATTTTAAAAAATGAAAATATTGTTTATGCGTACGTACAACCTACATTTTCCATATACAATGTAATTCATTTTCAAGTCCCTAATTTTTTGGGATTATTATATATATATATATATAATGAATCTATATGATATTTATGCCATTATTAAAATTATAAATCTGATGGAACTATGATCATCATACACGTACTGGAACTATGAAACCAAGAATTACAAGAAAATAAAGTAATTGTCATCCATAAAAGTTATTTTAATATAGGATTGTTAACAAAATGTTGATAAAAGGTTAAAAGTAAATTATATATTGTTCAATATATATATATATTAGTATATCTCTGAAATAACATTTATAATAAAGCTATATTTATAATATATGAGGATTGAAAACATATAAAGGAAGTCAAACCGGAGGTAAGGGGTTTCATGTTTCAATCTCATTATTTATGAGGATTGTTTATTATAATGTTTTGAAGAAGAAAAAACTTGATCAACATCTCAATATTTTAATTAATTTTACTCTCCTATAATTATTTATTGAAAATACATGTTTTCCCTTTATTTTACTCACCTTTTATACTCAAGAGACCATAATATATTTTTAAGGAAAAATTAATTCATTTTTTTCTTTGGTCAAAAATACTGTTTCTTCCATATCCATGTTTTCTAAAGAAAATTTAAAGAAAATTTTAACTATTTTAGTGTCTGATTTTAATTTCATGTCCCCCATTGTTTACTTTTTGAAAATATTTTGAGAGGTATCTTCTTATCATTTTCCAAATGAATTACATGGTAACTTTTATGAAAACAAATTGGGAAAATTGTTTAACTTATACCGCTTGAACATAATTTTTTACAACTATAATCACTTAGTTTTTGGAAAACGTTCATTATAAGTTACCATGGTTATTTTCAAAGAATATTTTTCTGTAGTATTTTTAAATTTTTTTATATTTTTAAGTAGTGATTTCAAATAGAAATCTTATTTTCCTATAGAATGTTTTAATGATATTTAGATTCATCAATGAAAGGAAACATCAATATTCCTTAAAATTTAATGGGAAAATTATCCAAGAATACCATACTTATTATTTTTCTTAATGGATTATGTTTATTATGGAATGAAATTTATGAAACTCATTCTTGTTCCACATGTTATTCTATGATGAAATATTGATGAAACACATTTCTTTTCATGGGTTATGATATGATGAATTGTTTATGATCTTATGGAATACATATTTATGATTTTAGTTATTTGAAGAGTGAGACCTAGATCTCCCTCCAATGAAGTTGGGTAAAGATTGATATCTCATGAGATAAAAAGGACTAGAATGGATATTTAACCTAGTTTAGTAAGGTAATTTTTCGACTATGATAATATTCAGTGGGAACCTTGACTACTACTATAGTTTGGAATGTTAACCCATTCCACTATGATAGTTTTATTAAATATACTTAAATACTATGAAAATGATTTTCTATTCTTATGTGTGTAACAAAATTTTTTGTTTTATGACTATATTATGATCTAATAGATCATGTTCAGTGATTACTTTATGATTCACATATAATAAACTTCCTATATTTATGTCTTGACTCAAAATTATGATTTATCATATGTATGGTATGGTTTTCAAATTACAATCTCATGTTCAAATATTATTTTTCAAATGTTATTCTTTTATTATCATTATTATCTCCTTTATTTTCCCTTATTAAGAATCACATGTCACCCTTTATTATTTTTCATTACTAAGTTTATGAAGAATGATATTATGTATGATATTTTTAATAATGATAATAGTTATGAATATTTAAGTGTTATAATATGCAGAAATATTATGAACTAGTTGTTTATGTTTCCATGATTCCAAATATAGTAGACCTATATTATTATCTAGGGTATCTTTATGTTATATAATGTTTTTTAATTTACATAGATGTAATATATTTGTATTAATTGTTTGGTTAGTTATAGTTGGTATCATATCAAGGATTATTTATCATTTAGAAACTAGGATGGGAAATCATTAGCGAGAACTATGGGGATAAGTCTATGTATATTATAAAACCCTAATGTTTTTGTAGCTATCATAAATTACCTATGTTGGTCCTATGTTTTTGAAGAACAAGCTATCATAATTTAAATATCCAATATTTTATTTATTATGTGGTCTACCACTATGATTATTGTTTCTCACGCTGTGATTTTGGTTTTATTTGTTAACGAGAACCCTAATAAATAATGTTATCGTTAAATGAAATGGAAAATGTTATGATTATCCTCCTGAGAAACTTGGAAAAGTTATGAAAAATCTCATTTCTATGATCACACAACTTTTTTATTCTATTAATCATGATAAGATTCAAAATGATAAAAAGAGTGAACAATGATCTGTTGATTCATTCATGAGGAAACATACACCCTTTATTAGTGGGTCCAACAATCCACTAATCGTTGAGAAATGGATCAGTACCTCTAAAAATATATTTTTTATTATCTAGTGTTTTGAACATGAGAAATTATATCTTTTCATTTGTCATTTTGAAGGTTAAAAATAAAAATGTTAGAATCTTATCAAGAATAGGAATCAACATGAACATATTGAATCTATAGAGTGGGATGAATATAAGAGATTAATTTTCAATAATTATTTTCCCCAAATTATTTTTAAGAAAATAGATAATGAATTCATTTAGTTGAAATAGAATGATTATTAATCATTTAGTACATATTAGGAGTAGTTTATAATACTATAGAAGTATTCTTATGGTATTTTCATCTAACCTAAAAGTAATTTTTATCATTTATTTAGTGGCTTTAAACCAAGTCTCCTAAGGTAGTGTGACATAAGGGGATTCAGTATCTATGAAAAAAATCATTCGATGTGCTATCATGGCGGATATGGAGATTGGAGTTACCCATTAATCTCATGTATTCAACAAGAAAGAAAATGAAAGTCAAAAGGAATTATAAAAACCGTGGAGAGAATTATATGAGATTTCCATTTTTCTCTAAATGTGTAATGAAACATGGGGGATGTTTTCTTAAGGGAACTGGTAAAATTTTCATGGGTATAAAGGAAGGATATCGGGTAATTGACTGAAAATATTTTCAGACCAAGTTAGATAATTATGTGAATAGAGAGGAAGCACTATAGAATGCACCACCCACACTCTAGTTTTTTAAATGTAAAGATCATAAGAATTATGCTAAAAAATTCTCAAATACAAAGGTTAGTGATAATTATTGATGGTAACAAACTATTATTCTCAGAGATAAAGGGAAATCTCATGCGATCATTGTGTTTGATTATGGGAACAATAACAATGTGGTGAATGGTATACTTACCATAAAATCTATAACTATTAATGTCTTATTAACTTTTAGGTGTAAAAAATCTTTTATATCTATATAATTTTCTAATGATATCATAGTACCACCTAAAAAATTAGATTTTGAGTTTTTATTAAAAACTCTTAATGGTACAATGGTCATACCCCAAGTCTATGATTTATATTTGGTTGAAGTTTGTGGGACGATATTTCCTAAAATTGTTATCATTCTTCCTTTGGTTGAAATTATTTTTATTTTGGGCATGGATTGGATTTAAATAAATAAATACCACATTAATTACCATATAATATAATTTATGTTTGATATTACAAACCAACCTATGATTATCTATCAACGTGATGAAGAAATTAACATCCAATGGAAATTATATCCATCATATGTGTCCTGATTCCTATTCAAAAGGGGTGTTTATCTTAGATGGTTGGGGAAAAAATTAACATCAATGAAATTCCTATTGTGTGAGAAATTATTTACCTATTTTTAGGACAATTCCCTATAATTCCACTAAATCATGATGTTTAGTTCTTAATAGAACTCATAAATAGTGCTAAACCCATTTCCAAGACTCCATATATAATTTCCCAAATTGAATTTCAAGAATTGAAGAAGAAACTCCATGAGAATCTTGAAAAGGGAATCATTCATCCAAGTGCATCACCTTGGGGTTCACCTATTTTTTTTATAATAATGATAGATCAACACAACAATACATTAATTATCTAGAACTTAATAAGATCACTATTAAGAGAAAGTATTCTCTACCTTGTATTAATGACTTGTTTTATCAACTGTGTGGTTCTAAATAATTTCCAAATATTGATCTTTATTATGGATATTGTCTATTGGGGGTCAAGAAGGAGGATATACCCAATATAGAATTTCATACATGGTATGAACACTATGAATATATAGTAATTTTATTTTTCCTTACTAATTCCCCCAATATAATCCCAGATTTAATGAATATAGTCTTTAGGGAATACGTTGATCAGTTTATGATAGTCATGGTAGATAAAATTAATATATATTTAAATAAAAATGAAGACCATGATTATCAATTATTGATTGTTCTAAACACCCTAAATAGGGAGTTGTTTTATAAAAAATATACCAATGGTGAATTTTTGATTTGGAAATTTTCATTCCTTGGTTATATAATCTCATGTGAGGGTATACTAGTATACCCTTTGAAGATAGAAGTTATTGAACATTATACCAGACCAACCACTGTGACTGAGATATGTAGTTTTATTTGTATTATTTTATATTTTGAGAACATTGTGGATAATTTTTCAAATCTATAAAATCAATACTCCATGACAATTTATAAAAGAGATGTGTTCTTTTATATAGATGAACGAGATGAATATTTTTAGGAGTTGAAGAGAAGCCTAGTCAGTGCAACTGTGCATACACTACCATATAGTGGATAAGGGATTGTAATCTATAATTATGCATAAAATAAGGGAATAAAATTCTTCCTCATGCATAATTATATGGTTATAGATTATGTCCTTCAATAATCTAATGTCCCTGACAATTTTATCCATCTCATGATTTAGAGTTAGCTGCGGTAGTTTTTGCATTAATGATATGGGGGAATTATCTCTATTGATAAATGTGTGACATATAAACTATTCATTATAGTTAAAAATATATTTTAACTCAAAATGATCTGTATATGTGTAAAATAAGATGGTTGTAGGTGATGAATGATTATGAAAACGCAATAAATATCCACCATATGAAAGATAATGAGGTGAAAAATGTTCTAAGTTGATAGGATTATGAAATATTATCTATGATGATGATCATAAAAGATAAAATATTTCTAGACTTTCAAATGATGTATATTGAATTCTTTATGTAAGATAAGAATTATTATGTTTATAAAATTAGTGTTCATCTATATTTATAACTGAAGATTAAAGTGGCACAGAAAAAACATGAACAATTGAAAAATAAGTTGGGAACATTTATTGAGTTCATCCATGAATATTATGGAATAACAAGTATTATGAACCATATATTCGTCCCTTTAGTACTAAATTTGAATTAGGATCTATTGTATGAGGCTCATAGTTCATCATTATGTATTCACACCAAAATTTAAAATATGTATAGATATTTGAAAGAGTATTTTTGGTGGGTTTGAATGAAGAGAGATAATGAAAAGTATGTTTCTTAGTTCTTGGTATGTGTGTAATTTAAAAATGGTAAATATAAGTCTAAGGAGATGTTACAACCATTAACCATACCAAAATGGAAATGGGAAAATATCACTGTGGATTTTTTCATTGGACTCCCCAAGATATTTATAGGGAATATTGTTATATGGTTTGTAGTCAATCTCCTTAAAAATTCCCAAAAATTTATTACCATTATATAAGATTTATCATTTTCTCAACTTAATCAAATATACAATAATTTAATAATAATATTTTATGGTAAAAAATATTAAATTGTATCTAATCAGGATTTGTGGATTACCTTGATATTTTAGAGAAGTCTTCAACATGCTTTGGATAAAGAGTTATGTTTAAACATTTCTTATCATCCCCAAAAAAATATTTATTCTAAGAGGACCAGCCATATTCTAGAGGATATGTTGAGGGATTTATTTATGGATTTCAAAGGTGGTTTACCCCAACACCTTCCTTGAGTGGAATTTTCTTATAATAATATTTTTGACTCCAACATTAATATGGATCTTTATGAAACCCTATGTGGTAGGAAGTGAAGAAACCCAATGTGCTAGAATGAAGATAGATAACGAAAGCTATTGGAACTTGATATATTTGAGGAAATGGAAAATAAGGTTATAAGAGTTCAATAACACATAAAAGGAGATCAGTGTCAACAAAAAATTTATGCTAAAAATCATTAAAAATATCTAGAGTTTCATGTTGGTGAAAGGTATTACAATGAATATATCCCTAAAAGTGGGTGATAATATATATAATGAAGGTAAAGCTTAGCCCATGGTATATCAATAATTTTAAAATTCTTTCCATATAAGGATAGTCGCTTACTAATTGGACCTCTCAAAAAATCTCTCTCATGTTCATGATGTGTTTCATGTACCTCTCCTGATGAAGTACATGACCGATCAATAACATGGAATAAACTCAAAGGTTGTACCACGAGAGAGAAATCATTATTATAAGGAACAACCAGTGGATATTTTAGATCATAGAGGCAAAGTGCTAGAAAACAAGACCACTTATTTGGTCAATGTTTTTTTGAAACCACCAATTTGAGTAATATATGTCAAAACCAAAGGATATCATGAGGTAGAGGTATCCCCTGTTATTTTTATCAGAGTAATTTAATTTTGAGGGAAACATTCCTTTAAGGGGGGTAGAATTTAACACCATAAAAACTAAAGATATATATTTTTCAAATAAATATTATTTCCTTGATATATTTCATTACACACCATAGTGCGTTTTAAAGAACAATGATATACTATTGTTAGTTCTTAAATAAATGTTCCACTAGAGATGTCGATGAAAGCATGATCAGTTCATAGTGAATCCATGCAGAAATAGACAAAAAACCATCAAATAGTTTTTTTCATAAATCTCACATCCTTCATGTATGGATGAAGCTTGAGAATACCTTTATCTGTGGAGCACCTTCACGAGCATGTGAAGGCCTAATGGTAACCTCCATGAAGTGTTAAGGCTGATACGCAGAGCACTTCATGGTCGTGTGGAGGGTCGAAGATAATATTCATGCAGTAACATTTGAAATCATGGATATCTTCCAATTCATGAAGATCATAATTCTATGTGAAGGCCTCCAATATTTAAAAACCCCTGATTTTTATAAAGACCCACTCAAGTCTAACATTCAAGGGTATGCAAAAACTTTAAACTTATTAAGATCACTACCTATTCATAAACCACTTGAACATTATGAGTGAGAGAGAAAATAGATCACCCAAGGTATCTATGAATTGAGAAACCACCTCCATTGTGTTCTTGAGAGACTCCACCCAAAGTAGATATTCTTTTCGAAAACACCTATGCCATTCGTTGAAGAAGAAATCCCTTTATAGAACCTAGTGATTTTGAGGTATCAATCCTTCATAAAGACAACCCAATAGGGATCAAGACCTCTCCCCAAGGTAAGGTCACCCAGTTTCATGAAGAATAGTCCTTCAAAAATCCCCTTAATACTCTAAAGTACCTATGCTTCATGATCCATCCCTCTAAGAGGCCCTAATATTTTCAAATAACCTCTCCTGGGCCTCTCTATGGGGAATCCCTTGTACTGAAACCATTTCATGACTTGGGAGTGCCCATTGACCCAATACCAATCCAGGACCGGTTCTTCTACACCCAGAGTCTATATGTGACTAGTTCCACCCACTCATGTGTCTTCCCACATCACTTCAAGCGGGTCCTGGGCCCCCATCCTACTCATTTATTCTAAGAATAGGCACTGTAATGCTGATTTCTTCTAATAATAGGCACCACAACACTGACATCCTGATTGAACACTCCACCCTGGTAGTTTCAATACCATGCCCCACCCAAAGGCTCATGATAAGTGCCCAAATAAGCCCTAGGATTGCAATCTCTGAGGGAAATTAGGGACCTATCTTGGTGGAGATGCCTAATTTAATATCTTCCCCTATCGTTGACAGGGTACCCTAGAGGATTGATCCCTTCCACATCTAAGCTTCATGGCATAAAGCTTCCTAGTTCCACATCCAAGTCGTGTGATTTTAAAATTCATGAAAAAATCCTTAGAACATGATGTAAAACAATAGTCTTACCCTATGTAAAAAAATAGGATACTACATCTACTATCATAATGGGATGAAACCCTCTCCCATTATTGAGTAAAAGACACCCCCATTGGTCAGATTTAATTCATAATCCCAACACCCTCAGTCGTAGATGCTCCTTCAATGACACAAGCATACTTAACACATTAATTTTATATGAATGGGTTAGTCCTACAACATGAACCTAAACTAAGACATTAAACTACATAGTTTTTGATCCATGCTTCCAACACAGCATATACAATACAACTCCATAAGGTCAAATACTATAATTAGAAAAACCTAGGTGTGACATATTCCCTCTTAGAGACACACTTCCTATATCCACTTCCATGAGGAGTTCTAATCCATTCACTCTAGATTTATCTTCTCAAGGAATTTTTATCAATTCAACCATTTAAACCAGGTGTGATATCTTAACTCTAAGGGACACTCCTTCTAGATCCATCCTTACAATTAATTTTGATCCATTCACTCTGCATCCTCATCCACAAGGTTTTCTAATCCATTCCATCATTAAACCTAGGTGTGACATCTTCCCTCCTAGGAAAGCACCTCCCAGATCCACCTCCATGAGGTGTTATGATACATTCATTCCAAATCCACCTCCATGAGGAATTCTGATCCAATCTATCTGAAAACCAAGGAATGAAATCTTCTATCATAGGGATGAACCTCCTAGATCAACCTCCACATGGTGTTCTAATGTATTCAATCTCGATCCACCTCCACGAGGTTTTATGATCCATTCTATTGGTAATACCATGCATGAAATCTTCCCTCATATGTAAATACCTCCTGGATTTTCCTCCACAAGGTGTTATAATTCATTCACACCAGATTTTACACCATGATGCATTATTATCCATTCAATCAATATACCCATGTGTGACATCTTCCCTCCTAGGGAAGAACCTCCTGGGTTTTCCTTTACAAGATTTTCTAATCCATTCACTTTGGATCCCCCTCCCCAAGTGGTTCTGATCCAATCCATTGGTAAACCTAGGTGTCCCATCATCCCTCCATGGGATGAACCTCATGGATCCTCCTATATGATTTGTTTGGATCCATCCACTATATATTTTCTTCCATGACGAATTATGATACAGTCCATTTGTAAACTTAGGTGTGAAATATTTTCTCATAGGGACGCACCTCTCGTATCCACCTCCATGGGGAGTCCTGATCTCCCAACCTATCCCCATAAGACTTTAATTCTATATTTGTCTCCACATGATGTTAAAATTGTGTCCCAATCCATATCAATAGGATGTTTTGTTCCATATCTACAGGATGTAGAACTTGTGACCTAAAACGGGATACCTACCCCATGAAATAATCATGGTATTATTGGGATAAAACAGCTTGTAAGAATTACTACAGTAGTGTAAATTACCTCGTGATCAACATAGGATGCCTTGGGTTCTTCAAATCAGAATCCTCATATGAGATTCCCTTCAGGGAGGAATAATTTACTGGTTCCCAATATAACCATTTTCCAGACATTCCCAGAGATGCCCAATGTGACTACTCTCTTGACCGAAAGTTTCTCCCCTATTAAGACAGAACCAGTTTAACTATCCAACGTCCACAATGAAGTGGAACCATGAAAGAGTTTAAAGAACACAAATTAATATAAGAGGGAAACCTGGATTAGAAAATGTTCCCCAAAGAGGAATCTATGGAAAGAAGAGATGATATCCCATCATACCATTTCAATCAAGGATTAGACATCACTAATGAAAGTGATATAAGTCGCCTTCATTTGGAAAGTGGGAATGCAGGACAACATAAGCCAATGCACAAGGATACACATGCATAGCATGTTGAAAGAATTAAAAAATTGGTGAACCCAATTTGAAAATAATCTCCTCCTACCATTGAGAATATAATGTTGGTCCCCTGATTTGGGATTGGATTCAGACATTGTTAGCATCAGGCTTCACCAATAAAAATGATGTACCTAACTTGAAACCTTATCCTCAACCTTGGGGACTAGAAGCGTCAAGGGAATCAGTATATTGACTTTCCATAAGATTAAAACATTTGGAACTAGGTAACATAGAGAAAAAAGTGGGCCTAACATGAAACTCACCTGTGAATTGGGGAAGTTAGCATTTGGAATCCTCGGTCTGTGACATTGTCAGCATGGATCCCTCTCAGTCTTTAGATGATTGGATGATTCTTAGACATTTTGAGTCACTTTTAATATAGATATACTAATGGATGATTTCATATGAATTTATAGGACTCAAGCTTCAAGAAACTAGTTACCCAACGCTTGAAGGCACTGGGGAAGGAGAAAACATTGATGTGGCGATCCCGCAGCACCACACCCCCATCATGACTCCCCCATCATCTTTGGCTACTAGGAACCCACACTCTATCTCACTGTCGGTGATCATACAAAGGAGGGTGATTGATGCCATCATGCTCCAGTAAAAGTAGGAATGGGTCATTCCTAATAGGGATAGGGTCTGCTAGGACTTGGAGGCCTCAGTGCCTCCCTAACACCACCACTCCCAAGGGCCGCATAGGGGGAAACCAAGACCTATTCTGATGATGATAAACTACATGAGTCCCTCCTTTAAGTGCTCTCATGATTTAATCCCCTATGAGGAGGTGGTAGGGTATTGTCATGTTGTGTTTGAAATGGCTACTGCCTGAGAGCTACCCAGGAGGGCTCCCACCAGGCCTCGTTAGCGGCAACAATGACTGGTCCCATAAGCCGATGAGCTGGTGGACATCACCCCTACTTTTCTAACCCAAGGCCATCACACTCGTTGCCCACATCAGAGGCATGCCCATGATTGTGCATGATAAGGGTTATCTTCTTTGGCCCATGTGGCCCCTTACACCGCTGACGTACACCACCCAATCCCTACAATAGGGGAAATATGACCCATATTTTAATGATTGCGATTGAGTCCCCAACCATCTCACAGGAACACTAGGTTGACTCTTTCTATTGTTGGCACCACTAACTGTCGTTACAGGTCATCCTGTATTGAGGAGAATTTGAGCGGAGGTCCTAAGGGATAAAAAAGATTTTGTGACGGGGATAAAAATCTCACCGCAAATACTCCTTAATAATAAAATATATGTGATGAGGAAAGTGGCCCATAGCAAATAACTTTTACATGCATTCAAGACAAACCACAGGGAATGTATTTGCAACAAAAATATATCCATTGTCACAAATATCTTCCATCATTATTGTTATTTTCAAAATTATTTAATTCCTATCACAAATAAACCATTTGCAGAATAGTAATTGTAACAGGATGCATCATAAATACCTTTGTAATCTCCAACAGAGTTATTAATTGTTGTCACTAATTGCGACATGAAACTCGTCCCAATTACTCATATCTCTAATAATTCAACCTATATATACCCCACCCAATTTTTTCATTAACTTTTTCTCTAATCTCTCTCCTCCTCCTCCACTCTATACTTTTTATTCTTAAACTTTTAAAAGTTTTAAATTTTACAGAGAAGAAAATTTTCATCTTTCCATTCTATAAGAAGTCAATTTTAAGATACAGTTAATGTTTGTAATTTTTAATCTATTTATATTTTATGTTAGTAATTACTATTATTATTAATTAGCTGTAATTAGACTTAATTAGAATTACTTTTATTTTGTAGTAATTTGTTTTAAGTTGGATTAATTATTTTTATTTAGAAGTATTTAGTTTTATTTGTTAATAATTATTTTTAGTTTGAAGTAATTAGTTTAAATTAATAGTACTTGGTTTTAATTATAAGTATGTAATTAGTAATAGTTATTAATATTTTGAAATAATTAGTTGCAATTTGTAACAATTATTAGTAATTTTCAATAATTAGTGGCCATTAAAAATAATTAGTGGCTATTAAAAATAATTAGTGGCTATTAGTAATAAATAGTGGTAATTAGAAATAATTTATTTTAATTAGAAATAATTTGTGGTAATTTGTAATAATTAGTGGTAATTAGCTGTACTTAACAATAATCAGTAATAATCTATAAAAATTTGTAGTAATTTGTGGTACAAAGTAATAATTCTTAATAAATAGTAATAATTAGTAACAATTAGTAACAATTAGTAATAATTTTTATTAATTAGTAATAATTAGTAATGATTAGCAATGATTATGTATAATTTGTAATAATTATCATGAATTGGGATACTTAGTAAAAACTAGTAGTAATTAGTAATTGTTTGTAATAATTATTGATAATTAGTAATTTTTAGTTGTAATTAGTAATAATCAGTGGTAATTAATGGTAATTAGTTATAATTAGTGATAATTAGTGATAATAATAATAATTAGAAATAATTGGTAATAATTAGTAATAATTAGTGGTAATTAGAAGTAATTAGAAATAATTAGCTGTAATTAACAATACTTAGCAATAATATGTAATAATTAAAAATAATTAACAAAAAATAGAAATAATTTGTGATACTAGCTAATAAGTAAGAAAATTTAGTGCTACTTAAGAATAAGTAGCAATAATCAGTAATAATTTGTAAAAATTAATAATAATTAGTGATAATTTGTAATAATTAGTGGTAATTGGTAAAAATTATTAGAAATTAGTAATATTTAGTAAAAATAACTGGTAATTAGTAATAATTTTTGGTAATTAGTAATCATTAGTGGTAATTAGTAGGAATCAGTGGTAATTAGAAATAATTATTAATAATTATTAATAATTAGTGAAAATTATTTGTAATTAGTAGTTATTAGTAATAATTAGTAATAAGTAGTAATATTTAGTAGCAATTAGTCATAATTAGTAGTAATTAGTGCTACTTAGTGGTAATTAGTAATAATTAGTAATAATTATTGGTACATACTGGTGATTGGTAATAAATAGTAATAATTAATGGTACTTAGAAATAATTTGTAAAAATTGGTGGTAATTAGCAACAATTAGTGGTAATTAGTAATAATTACTAATATTAAGTAATAATTAGTGGTAGTTAGTATTAATTAATATTATTTAGTAATAATTAGTAATAATTAGTTATAATTAGTAATAATTAAAAATACTTAGTGATAATTAGAAATAATTAGTGATACATAGTAAGAATTTGTAATGAATAGTAATAATTAGCGGTAATTACTAGTAATTAGTAATAATTTGCAGTAATTAGTAATAAATAGTAATTATTAGTGGTATATAGTAATAATTAGTAATAATTAATGGTAATTAGTAATAATTGGGGCCAATTAGTAAAAATTAGTTGTAATTGGTGATATTTAGTAAGAATTAGTAATAATTAGCAATAATTAGGAATAATTAGCAGTAATTAATAATAATTAGCAGTAATAATTAATAATTTGGGTAACTAGTAATATTTAGTAATAATTAGCAGTAATTAGTAATAATTAGTAATAATTAGTGAGAATTAGTAATAATTAGTAATAAATAGTAATATTTTTTGCTAATGAGTAATAACTAGTAATAATTAACATTAATTAGTAATAATTAGTAGTAATTAGGGATAATTAGCAGTATGTAGGGATAATTAGCTGCAATTGGAAATAATAGGGGCAATTAGAAAAAATTACCTTTAATTACTACTAATTATCTATAATTAGAAATAATTTGTATCAATTAACGTTAATTAGTAATAAATAGTATTAATTAGCGGTAATTAATATTAAATACAACTTTTTATTATTAATTTGTCGTAAATATTAATAATTTGTAAAAATTAGTAATAAAGAGTTGTAATTAGTAATAAATATTAATAATTAGTATTAATTAGTGGACATTAGGGATAATTAGCAGTAATTATTGATAATTAGTGGTAATTAGGGATAATTAGTGGTAACTAGGGATAATTAACCGTAATTACTAATGATTAGCGGTAATTTGTAATAATTCATAGTAATTAGTAATACTTAGTAATTATTAGTGGTAATTAGTAATAATTAGTAATAATTAGTAATTATGTGTGGTAATTTCTAGTAATTAGTAATAATTAGTGATACATAGTAATAATTACTGAGAATCAGAAGAAATTAGAGGTAATTAGTAATAATTAGTAATAATTAGAAATAATTAGTGATAATTACTGGCAATTAGGGATAATTTGTGCTAATTAGAGATAATTTTTTGTAATTAGTAACAACTAGTTAAAATTAGTAATAATTAGCAGTAATTAGTAATAATTTGTGGAAATCAGTTATAATTAGTGGTAAATAGTAATAACTAGGGGTAATTAGAGGTAATTAGTAATAATAAGTTTCAATTCATAATAATTAGTTATAATTAGTGAAAAATAGTGATATTTAGCAGTAATTGTTTACAAATAGTAGTAATTAGGAATAATTAGCAGTAATTAGGAATAATTAGATGTGATTAGTAATAATTAATGTCAATTAGTGGTAAAAAGTTATAATTAATGATACTTAGTAATAATTAGTGGTATTGAGTACAAATTAGCAGTACTTACTAAAAATTAGCACTAGTTGATAAAACATAATGGTAAATATGTAAAATTGATAATATTTACAAGTAAATTCTAATTTTATAATTTTATAATCTTTTTTGGAATATATTTTTCATTTATCAAATTAATAATATAAAATTTTTATTTAAATTTTTGAAAGAAATATAAAACAAGGAATTCGATAAAATCTTTATTACATGATTGTGATTAGATAAATCATCACATGAAGGCAAATGATTCTGGTATAAATAAAGTATATATAGATGGTGTTGAATATTTTTATCATATGCATAATCAAAAATAGAATTTTTTTTTCAGAAGTGATAATTAAGTGTCCATGTAAGAACATGATATGATAATATTTGACACTTTTGACAGTATTGGGGGTAATATATTATGTTTTGGATTTCAAAAAGATTATGTTTTCTAGTATCAACATGGTGAACACAGTTCTTGATGAGATATTAATAATTTATTTCCAGATTCATCAAAGTTTCAAAAATTAGTACATGATTTTGTCAATTCGTCTTTTCGAAAACTAAACCTATGGATGATATTAATTTCACTTTTGAATTAGAGCAGCTAGATTTTATGATTTTATAAAACATGTTGAGGATATCTTATATCCTAGTTTTAAAATATGAAAATTTCAAGTAGTTGGAGAATTTATGTCTATTAAATCAGATAATGGAAAACCCAATAACCATTTTGATATAGATTTATCTTTGGTTAAATCGTTGTTACCCAAATGAAATGTGTTACCTACAAATTTGTATGAGAGAAAGAGGCAGGTTCTTAATTTGTGTCTTAGTTATCAGAAGAATCATGCATGTCCAAATGATTACATCTTATATTATAGTGAAAAATATTATCTTACACGTGGAAAATCAAGGAATAAAAAGACTCAACAATGGAATTCTATATTGATTCCTATTAGACATTTGCGGTATTATCCATATACACCTAGATTGTAGCATTTACTTATATCTCAGAACATGGTGTCATTGATTCCATGAAAAAAATCCAATAACTCATCCAGTAAAATCTAAAATCATTATTGTGATGATGATTCCTGTGCATATTTTTACTAGGTATATCCATCTTTTGCTTCAAAATCCCATAATGTTCAATTGGGTCATTCTATAGATAGTTTATGTCCATTTGGTTCTTACAATAGTTAATATTCTTGTTTTCCCATCTTTATAACTATGTACAACTTAGATCCTTAGATGTTGATGAATGATCCACATATCTCTTATTCCTTATTAATTCTAGGACTTCCAAAAAAGAATACCGATGTTTATTTGAAATCTCTTATTGATGAGTAAAATTTATTATTGATTAATGGTGTCAGTATATATAATGGTGGTGTGAAACAAAATTTCCAAATAAAAAATTCATTAATGTGGACAATTAGTGACTTTCTAGCATATGGCATGTTATCTATCAAGAGTAAACATGGTCCGAAATCAAGTCCATATTGTATGAGTTATATAAAAGTGTTTATTATCATCAGTGAGTGAAAACCATATTTTTTAATATCATAAAAAATTTATTCCTATTGATCACCCTTTAGAAATGAAGAAAAATCAATTTAGAAAAGGTACAATTAAAATAAATGGACCACTAAAAATGACCCTAGGTATTGATTTAATATCTATTGTCTCTTTATTACCCTATTTACATTTAGATTGACTATAAAAAAATAAATAAATGTCTTTGGGAAAGATCATAATTGGATTAAATGAAGTATTTTGTGGGATCTTCTATATTAGTTTGATTTTTGGGTCTGTCCCATGTAGTATTTCATGCATATTGAGAAGAACTATTTTATTAATATATTTTATATATTTTTAAACCCACCTAGTAAGACTAAAGATAATGTAAAGGCATGATTATATATTTCCCAAATTTATTAGAAACCAGAACATGAGTTATTTGAAAATGACATATCACAGAATTTAATGAATCCAAAAGTGGCATATTAAATATTCAAAGATAACAACTTATTATTTTTTGATTAGATTTTGTAATTGAGACTAACAAATGGTTATATTTCCAACTTGGATAGATATGTCAGAAACAATCGTATTACCATATTAGAAATTCATGATTGTCTTATTATATTGGAAATACATCTACCGATTGGATTTATAAGATTGGTGAATTCATCACTTTGGGATGTGCTAATTGAAATATAATATTCATTATGAGACATCTGTGTGGTGAAAACATACTATGATTCACTTAGTATACTAAAAGTAGATGTTGTTTTAATTTTATTTAAACTGGAAATTTTTTTCCACTGACTCTCTTTCATTCAATAGAACATTTTATATTAAATTTTCTGCATGAGTAAGAATATGGGGGGTTGGTACAGTTCTTATGGATGTATCCATTTAAGAGATATATAAAGAAAATAAAGAAAAGATATGTAGCAAAGCATTAATTGAAGGTTCAATTTCAAAATATTTTTTATATAAGGAAATTTATTTTTTATTCTCTCATAATTTCAAATATGAATATCCATCAAAACATCACTGAATGGGCCATAATGAGGGAAACATTGACGATGTAGTGAAAATTAAATTATTATTTTCTAATTAGCCTGAACATGTCTTTTTTAGAGACCATGAATGATGTTTTCCAGATGATGAACATCATAGGGATCAAACATATATCCTGCTCAATTGTAAAGAAATGACACCATTTGTACATTGAGTGATACTACCTCATTATTTTATTTTATTTTAAAAAATAAATTAGTAATATTTTATTTTTAGATTATATGATTATCATATTAAGAAACAATTTCCACAAATTATTACAGCTGCTCTTGAAGAACATTTCCAACACAATTTTTTTACTACTTTCAAATGCTAGTAAAGTAATAAAAATTTATGTTTTAACATATTAAATAAAATTATTATTTTTCATATTTTTAATTATTCAATTTTTTATGTATCACTACACACTGATAAAAGTTATAATCAATTACATGTATTGAATAACCCATCATCCAAAATGAATAAATATTATAATACATATCTGTTTAATGGTTTTTGATTCATACACATATTTATGGTGAATCAAAAAAATAGTTAATCATAGTGTTGTATTTAGACGATTTCATAATAGATAAAGAGATATTTAAATTTATGGCATGCTAGATGAAATAATTGATATGTGTTATCTGTGAAAGAAATATGTAACGATGTTTAAATCTCATTGGTTAGACAATGATAAATGATTTTGTTTTTATCGACACTAAGACATTTTTGATATTAAATATAAAATCCCTATTGAATTAAATGAAATATTTTTATTGGAACATTATGAACACCAAATATATTATGAAAATTATTATTCTACTTCAGGAGAGTTAATTTATTGGTGGAGCATTATAAAATTAAAATCCCATGGAAATCAGTTTATGAAAAGGGAATGTGGTTCTATTGAAGTGAAAGTAACTATGATTTTTAATGATATGGCTCTAAATAAATTATTTCAATGACAATATGTGAATATTGATGATGAAACTCCATTGTTATAAGTCTAAGGTGATAATAATTTTGAGGATGTAACAAAAGGATTTGAATAAAAAAGTGATGATAAAGGTGAAACATTTATGGAAATTGAGGATACTGAGGAGAAAGATGAAGATATTAACACCATCATATATTCAGTTTAGGATGATGATGATGAATAAAGACATAATAACTTTTTAGTTATAGTAATAATAAATAAATAAATATAATACTCATTTTCCATTATTTGCTAACAACATTCTCCTCATGTTTTAGATGGAAGAAAAGACTTATGATGATATATTCCATATCCTAAAGGAGGCTATATTACATGGTGATGAGCATAGTAATTTATAATTTGACACTCAACTTTCTAGCAGTTCATCATCGACTCAGAGGAGTTGGGGTCTTCCAAGATTCATGATTCCTAAACCCATTCTTGAGTGATGTTCGCATTATGAATTTGATCCATGCATGATAAGGTCTGTGCATTTGTGTATTTTAGTATGTTTTCACTACTCTTAATTAATTTATTTATATACTATTTTTTGATTATTTGTTCCTTTTTTTCTTAGATTTCCACATATAGCTATTGGGCTAGGGAGTGCTATTCTACACAACTATTTTTTTGAAGCATGGGTCATGTGGGATCAGATTACCATTGATGTTTGGAACTAAATGATTGATCATTGGATGACATATAAATAAGTAATATCTATTTTAAAATTTATTTAATAATTAACTTTCTATTATTCAAAAATTATAGGGATTATGATTTCCCATCGATAATAGCATGAAGAGTTATGTCATGGATTCATGGGGGGTGTATGTATGAGTGTTGTTGTTAGTTTTTGCATAATTTGATGAGAAAAACCATTAAAATGGTGGACATGATAGATTTTTATTAGTCATACAAATTCCTTTGACCTTATTACACATCAAATCAGGTTTGGGAAGTATTATTTTCATAGTGTATGGGAGATAGTTTTTAATGGAGTACATTATTTGGTCAGTAGAACTTGGGGAGGAAAGAGATGATACATTGAGTTGGTATTCATACATTTAGTATGCATCAAAAACCCATGATAAGTTGTTTTTTAATAATTTATATAACTTTAAGTGTAATTTTATTTAAATTAAACTCATCTTGGTAGTTGAACATATCGATATTATAGATTTCAACATTTATAAGTGGATTTATAATTATTCTATAAACGTAGAGATTATCAATAGTCTCCAGCGTCAGATTATGGGAGTTATAACTTTTTTTGTTTTATAATTAACTGGAAATAATATTTCTTTTATATTAACATCAAATTGATACGGAATGAGTCATTTAAGGCTGCAAATTCTCAAAAATATAATGAGAGTCAGGATGAGGCTGAGAGTCATGCCACCTATGTGGTAGGAATTAATGATAAGACATGGATGTAGGTGATAAATTATTCTTTTTAGAAGCGATGAGTGGTTGGTATTAGTTCTCAATTGACAGCTAATATTTTTTATAGTACCACTACATGGTCGAAATCCTGCTCAAGAGAAGCTTGTAGAGAGTCATCATCGTCAGTCTCATAGTATGAGGAGCAGTTGTGAGCTCATTATGAGGTTATAGAGGCCATGAGTAGGTAATAGGAAGTGCTATATTAAATGCACCAAAATCAGCAAGATGAGATGCAATAATGACAAGATCAGCGTAATGAGTATATGGGATGGATGGGATAGGGTTTAAGGATGGAGTTACATCCCATCCTCTTCCATAGAACCTCACCCTCCCCTCCCCCTCCTGCTCCACAATGATTGATATATTATGTACATATTTATTATGTTAAATTGAAACAAAATTATTTGGTTTAATAATCTTATTTTTAAAGATGTTTACAATTTTATTAATTAATTATTTTTTAAATTATACTAAAATATTCATGTTATTTTTCTAATTTTCATTTTTTATACTTGTTTTTTGATAGGTTCGAGTCCCATTGGAATTTTTTTTGTGATGATTCAATTGAATCATAACAATAAATAATTTAATAATATATCAAAAATTTATATATAAATTGGAGATTTATCCTCACAAAAAATACTTTTTTGTGATGTCATGTTGGAAAAAGTATATTTTGTGATGTTTTTTTCACCAATGAGTTATTTTCGATGGGACCCTATCAAAATTTTCTATTTGTGATGAGATCCCATCCCCAATTACCCATAACAAATAATCCATTTTATTGTTATGTCCCCACGCTATCATGACCTAGAGCAGAGGCCATCCCAACTCCCTTAATAGTCAACTTGAAGGTCTTCCCCATGTTCCCATCAATAAAAACACAGTTCTTCTCCATTCTTCTTCTAACTAAAGTTGAGGACATCTCTAATCCAACATCAATTGATGCATCGCTCCTCCCCATGTAGATGATCAAACCATCCCTGAAGAACCATCCCAGAACAGAAGGAAAAATACTCACCATCAAACATGTAACATTGGAAAGCTTTGTCATTGAACTCATTAAACTCTCATTATTTAAGGATAAATACAACTGGATGATAGGGACTCACCCTCAACTACTTGATTTTGGTGATGGACCGTGAAGACTGATATTCATGGTCTTAGAAGTTGAGGTCCACTGGATCCCCAACTCCCTCCATTGATACATGTAGATGGAGGTTGTTTTGGAACCCTTATAGGGTATTACATTACAACCATCTCTATTATAATTTCTTTTCCTCCCCTAAACCTCTATACAAGACATTAGAGAGATTTTGATGCCTGGGATAATGACTTTAGATAAGGAGTACTCCACCAAGCCATAGATGACTGTATCCATCTTCATGCATGATTCAATGGTGAAAACCCCTTTCTAAAAGGAAGTGAAGATGATATTGACACCACCCCTGAGATACATCCCAACATAAAGCATACATATGATTTTTTTAGTAACACCTATCTTGGTAGACCCGTAGTAGAGCTGGTGAGCATTTGTGCCTCCACCCTTATCTTGACCACTGCCAATTGAGGCTTAGGATAACCAAATACATGACCCTTATTCTAAAAAAGAGGGCATGTTGGGTGTTTAATTTGGACCAGCTATCAGTATTTTTCTAGCTGATTGAAATACTGAACATTGACATCCCAAAGTCCCTCATAGAGAACCAGGTAGTGTGTTTCCACCAGATTATCTGGGCATTGTTTCACCACTTCCACGGTCGCTAGTTTCCATACCCAAGGAGTCATGAGAACCTAGATTCTATCAAGAAATGTTGAAATATGGTTGAGATAATGACACTCCCAATGGCTCAACAATCCACTTAGTACAGTTACTGCCATACCATTCAATAAACCTATTTCAAGAGACTCACAATGCACCACTAGGTTATGGATGAAGCGTCTCCACATATAAAGATTAGATATTCGGGACAATATGCATCTCTCCAGTTCATACCCATCTTTTGGTAGTCCATACTATCCATTAAAGATGATAATTACTCTCTAGGTACCATTACTATAAGTATTTTCTTCCCCAACCTTTTGGAGTAATATATCGATAGGGAATTACCACAAGATATGATAGAGAAGAACCTCTTCAAGGGGTGGAATAGTAATAAATAGACTCTCTTATGTGTGTCCTCCCATGTCAAGAGAGGCAGATATATAAACTTGAGGATTCCTCCATTGAGGATCTAATGCCTAACCATATAAATATTGAAAAGGTAAAGGGACACATCAAGTCCTCTAATAAATTTAATGTTGCACTGAATGTAGAGATGAAACTCATGGTATATACCTTTCTCTAGGAGCTTGATGAGCATAAAAATATCATCACTGATCTCATTATTTATCGGTGGATGAATTCCCATAGGAGATCCAATATCTCCCCTCATAGGGAAACAATTCCTCTGTAGATAGATGCCCCATATTGATCTTGGTGATCCCACATAATCGTTTAAGAAAAAATCCCAAGTATATTGCAGGCAGCCAAGGTATGATTCGCCAAATCCACCCGAGTAGTTCAATTAGCCTCCCTGGGAACCAGGTCATTCTCCTCTCTAAGTTGATGTGCTCACTCCCCAAGTTGATGATATTTTAAAAAAATTAGTGGATGGGGATCTTCACCAAGATGACTTGATAGCCATTCTAATCTCTCACATTAAGGCCGTGTAATTATGGTTGGTGGAAATCCTGCATGATATAAAGTCATATATGGCATGGGTGGATAATATTTAATCACCACCAGAGTTTGGGAATAATATATTTACCTTATTAAATTTAATGGGTGACCTCATTGAACAACTAGACCACTTTATCTCAAGATGAAGACCTATGTTGGGAACCCCATAATAGTAAGAGGCCAACAAGCTATGATGTTTCATTCAGATATTAGAGGGGACTAAATTGTTTTCATAAAACTAACTACCTATAGGATTCATTGCTGGTTTGGTGAATACATGTATGTAGTTATATACATTTTTATCCCCACCAAAAACAAGAAATATATTGATGACTTCTTTAAGTGCTAGAAATGGACTGATGAGTGGGTTGCAAAAAATATTTCAAGTGAAAAGGCTTCATGTATTCACTCAGCATGCTGCTATCTTAGGAGAACCTACTAACAATGTGCGTGGGGGAACATAGAGGTTGATATGGTTTATATCCTCATCCTCCATAACTTTCTATTTGGTTTCTAGGAGTTTTCTATTGTGGACCAACATTTGGGGGAAGCCCTGCATCCGACTAGATAGTCACACCCATTTCCTCTTTCAATTTCAATGAGATACACACAAAAGTAGAGACCACCACCACCGTACATGTAGAGGACCCTGATAATGGGGTGTTGTTTGAAAGTTTATCATAAGATACTGACCGAGTGTAGTATCCCAACCAACAAAAACCATGTCTAATACAGAATGTTTGGGAAACATGATGCAAAGAACAACCATATTGATGAGAAAATGTGGTTCTATCCCTCAGACAAGTCTAGCCTCATAGAGCACCTTTCTCGAGTAGAAGAATTATGAAAAATTACTTCATGGATTTATAGGCTTTGAGCTATTTCATATATTCCTTATATAAGGGTATTCTAAAACTTATAGAATTTATTAATCTCTAGGAGGCAAGACTGACTGGCCTCCCCTACCATTTCCCATACCATATAATTCTTAGACACACCATCAAAGAATGCTACATGGTCAAATATTGGGTCCAGGATAAAGTGGATCATGGTTTGGTCATGTTGGATGATATCCCAATGTAGCTGACACATGTTTTTTCTGATATAAATAGTGATGTTGAAGGCTCTGGTGAATGGTAGTTGGCTTATAACTATATGACTGAGAAATATATTGACTTGTTTTCTCACAAGGCAGTCACTCACATTCATGATATCATACAGTCCCATTTAAGAAATCATGAACCTCATGTGGCTTCCATATATCCTCCTGTCACTGCCAATGCATTTTTATTAGAGTGTTATATGTCTTGGAAGAATATATTTCAACAACAAAAGAGAAAATAGAGTCACTAACTATTTCCGAAGACTTATCATACCCATAGAAACATCATGTCTCCTAAGTTTGTAGATGTGACCAGAGTACATGTTGTTCTTGACTATTCTATGGATGAGGAGTAGAAGTATGCATCTATGAATTCTATTGAGATGGTGGACCAATTTACAAAACCTGATGGTGAGGAATGAAATAAAAATCCCTCAGACGCCTATGTCTGACAATGTCAACAAAGGGGAAAAGGACATGAAAACCACCAGAACTCTAAGGCCTGAACCAAGATATTCATTACCCTAATACCGGACAAAAGTTTTCTTTATAGAGATAAACTAGACTTGTACTCCCAGCCCTATCCATCAGGTATTTTTCCAAAGTTGACCATGCAACTGACCATGTTAGTTGGCAGAGAAGCTTAGCTAAGACCACATCATGATCAGCTACATCCATCTAGAGAAATATCTTAGTGAATATATATTTGGATAGAATTTTTATAGAGAAGTTTAGATATCCAGTAGAAAAATATCCTCATCTCTAGTCAGAACACAGTAGTTCATCCAGCTACACCTATTGTGCCCCTCCAAAGGAGAGACCTTATTAGGGTAAAAATATGTGCTTGGTATGGATGCAGGACATGTTGAAGCACCTTTTTTGCATACCTAAGAGGCTCTCAATCCTCAAGGCCCTACAATTTTGAAAAAATATGCACGAGGCCCCCACAAAAGAACTGAAAATACCCCACTACTTCAGAGAAGAGGTAGACGCTGCTATGGACTACTATTCAGAGGATGCTGAGCGAGGGGAATTTAAATACGTCTCTCATTTTCTTAGAAATTGGATGGAATACTCATGTATTGTAATATATTTCCAATTTACAAAAAAATATAGTTCAATGGCAGGGAACACACTCCACAACCTATTAGATACTTGCTATGGGATCAATCTCATCCCTATCCAAAAGCTGAGTATGGTGGGATTGGAAGATTTAGATCTAACTCCCTCCAACCTAACAATTCAAGGTTATGGAAATATTTAGCATAAATAATGTGGCACTGTTTGGATGAAGACCCATTTTGGTGGTTTAATTTCAAGAACAAAATTGTTGATAGTCTAATAGGACACCACCTATAAAGTATTACTCATTAGGTCTTGGGTTTATTTTCATGTATTGTTTTCCTCCTTATATCACTAGTGCCTCAAGTACTCCCTAAATTATTGAGTAGGGTTTCTTTATGATGATGAATCCCCCATAAAATTCTATAAATCTAACTATCTAGATTCCAACTACTATAATCAAAAAGTTTAGTAGGTTAAGACCAATGGGGTTGAGTGCATTAATGCTCCCAATGATTTTATATTCACCATTGTTGATCCATGTGAAGTCCTGAATTACACCTTAATTATCTCGATTCATCAGAAGGAGGATACAATGCCACAAATTATAGGTTTCTTTTTTTTCTCTATGAAGAAGGGTTTATTTTTCCCTAAGAAAAAGTTGTTCCTACAACTTACCTTGAACTCCAATACTAAACCTGAATGGGTAGTACTGAAAACTCTCACTCCTATTAGGTACTGAGAATTTTTCCTAATGAAAACAACCCACAATATCCCCACCTGTTCCATAGATCAAGGATGAATTTAAAAAAGATAACATGACACTATTTATTCCACATCAGGGATGGACCTCACAGATGGATTCTTGATTGAATTGGCTCGAAATCATCTGGCAGCACATTCTTAGTCAAGTAGGAACCCCTCAATAAAGATTTTTTGTGCATCCCTATAGTCACTATTGATTCCCTAGGACTAAACAGACTTTAAGTGATGCCTCCTCCCACTAATTATTCTACCTCATATGATGAAGAAAATTTGGAAGCCACGTCTCTTATACTCAAAGAGGGTGTCTCCAACACCATTGATGAGCTGGCCCAAGTGAACCTTGGAACAAAGGTAGATTCGAGGTCAATGCTGATCAGTTCATCGATGTGTCTAGAGGAACAATATTAGTATGGGTATTTTCTAAAGAAGTACCATGATTTTTTCATGTATATTTATGACAAGATTCATGGACCAGAACCTCAAGTCTCCATTCACAGTCGTAGAATCTCGACAATTCAACAAAGATTCAAGTAGCCTCCTATAAATATTATCACCTCTTGTGGTGCTATGGTCGGGGATGAGGTTGAAATGTTTATCAAAACCAAATTATTTAGGAAACTTTAAGTATTCTTGTTGGTTTGATAACATTGTTCTAGTAATGAAGATGAATGGGTAGATCGAAGTTTGTATCAACTTTCAAGGCCTCAACAACCACTATCTAAAGGTTGATTTTCCCTTCTCATGATAGAGTTGTTGGTTGATGTTACTGTTGGGTTTCAGACCTCTTCTTCATGGATGAAAATTTTGGGTATAACCAGATCTGTATGGACCCCTATGATGAGGATTCTACCACATTCAGGGAACTGTATGGGAATTTCTATAATCATGTGATTCTCTTTGGACGGAATAATAAAAGAGCTGCATTTTAGCGATCTATACACCATATATTGAAGAAAATACCTTGGACATTGGTGGAATGATATGTGGCTAACTTAGTTGTTAAATATTTCCAATATTAATACCATCTTAAAGGCTTTGATAAAGTGTTCAATTTTCTATACTATAGAAATTTTATGATGAATCCATTGAAGTGTACATTCAGGGTTTCCCCTGGGGAGCTTCTCAACTTCATTTTTAGATAAAGAGGAATCGAGATAAACCTAGAGAAGATAAAGACCATCATCCAAATTCTTCAAAAAAGTAATCTATGAGAGTTGTGAGGCCTCCTAGGCCAATTAACCTGCATATAATGATTTATCAAAAATATGTCCATGAAGTATAAGACCTTATCAATTTTCATGAGGAAATGCACCATCCAAGAGTGATATTAAGAGTGCCAGACCACATTTTATAATATCAAGAACTATCTGATAAAATCTTCGGTTCTAATGCCACCCATATTCAGGAATCCTCTAATCCACTATGTGACCAACCTAGAATGGTTCCTCAGTTCTGTTATCAACAAAAAAATGAGGGTGGAGAAAAAATTACACTATCTCAATCACATGATCCTGGATATAGGGACCAAATAATCCCTCATCAATAAGATCTTCCACATGATGGTTTTCATAGTGAAAAAATTGGGGCGTTATCTGCATCATCATGACATATATCTAGTGTCTTGGGTGGACCTCATGAAGTTTATCTAGAATCTACTCATGATGAAGGGATGATTGGATCACTGGGAAGTGGTCGTCTAATATTTTGAAATTAGTTTCATTCCATATAAGGCTGAAAATGTCTAGGAACATGATGATTTCATGGATTCAAATCTAGCCCATGAATAGACACCACTAGATGTTGATTTCCACGATTAGGTTTTCATCTTAGTGGATAAAATCATTCTGTGTTGTAAGATTGATTTTTTTGGCGCCTCCTAGAGCTCAACCTATAGAAGAAACAACAATTAAAAGGTAAATAAAGTAGGTATGGGGACCATATTCACCACCCTATCACTGGTATCTGTTAGATCCTATAGGTCAAATACCTTGAGAGGGGGGTGAATTAGGGTGTGATAGATTAAAAATATATCCCATTCGGATCTTGTTTCGTTGTTAGAAAAAAATCAATTCTCTCTTCCTCCTATAAAAACATATGAAAAAATATGAAATCATGCACAGGACACATCAATTTTTACATGGTTCACCCTCACCTGGCTATATTCAAAGAGAATACTACAGAAATGTGCTGATGTACCAAATTCAAAAAGGCTCACTACCAATATTCTATATAATGTTTGGGATAGATCTTCTAGGCCCAGGATCACTACCATTACAAGGTTTATGGTTTGCTCACTGCATTCCCAAGGGTCACTCCCTATGCCTCTTTCTTTGGATTACTACCAGTGGAAAGGGATACCGTCTTCCTCTTCCTTCACTCACTACTCTTGGAAAAGAATCCACTCATTGTTTATGGACTTGTAGGTTAAACACAGTTTATGGAAATGTTGGTCCTTTAATTTTCATGAATTTTTTCATCCTCAACTATAGGTAGAAGCTCTGTTGAATTTCTTTTTTCACTCATAGATGAATTATACCTTCCTGAGTACTGTTATGACCAAAAAATACTTTTGTAAACTAAATTGAAGATTTCAAAAGCTTGCAATGAAAATCAGAAACTACCTTCTCTCTCCTGCGTACTGAGTACCTGGTTTGGGATGCGAACCTCCTGTTTCACATACTGCTACCTCTTCCTTAAACCTCCCTTCGCCTGTAGACTGCCTGCACCTTCGTGATCACGTACTGCTTCTGCATACCAACTTCACAAACATCCTCGGCAAAATACCTCCTATCCGTGAACTATTATATGTTCACATACTGCCTTCGCTTATGCATACTGGAGCTCACAATCCATGTACCACTTGTGGAACCCTCAATATCACATACCAGAGATTCCTCCTCTATGTACTATGTCAACTTCTTCCGCGTACCAGATTTTCTCCTCTGCATACTAGACTTCCTTTGTGGGTTAATAAACCCCAAAAACACCTTTAGTGGAATTCCTTCTGTGTGAACCACTTCAGCCTTCACAGTCTCCCCTTCACAAACTACCATTGGTCTTATCCGAATTCCCAGATCAAAATATGCTTTATAATGATGTTTCATCTCTTCAGTAATTGGTGGGGTTAGCAATTCTTATATAGGCAAAGATATCTACTTAATCAACTAAATCTAGATTTACCAAATCTTATTCGATACAGCCCCACCGCATACTGAACCTTCAGGCACCATGAACTGAAACACATTCAAGAACCATTTTCTTACAGTCTCTGCATTCTGCCTTTTCTCCTACATGGTCAACTTCCTCCACAGATGTCAAACCATATGCGTACCACATCACCTTCCACTGTGAACCATGTTCAGTTTCACAAACCTCACCTGTATACCATTTCCTCCACTCCATATACCGTTCCCAGAATATGGTATGAAACCCATGTATCATGGTACATGTTTCTCACATTTACCGTTTTTCATCAAAATTCTTCATAAAATGAAATCTTAGGAAGAAATCCTTCCTTTTCCAACATCAAACAACCGATTTTGAGGCCCCAAGATTTGGAAAACACTGGAAAACTATGCCACCTCAAAAACCTGTCTTTAGAAAACACCATCCATACTCATTCACGGTTATCTAGATTTGTCAAAAAACACAACCACACCCAAAACATACCGAGAGGATTCCTTAAAATATTTTTTCCCAATAGTCTCCACCATTGGTTTTGTTGACAACTCATCCTAAAAGAATTCTTGATGTTTTGATAACTCGTTAAATCTCATTCAAACTTCAACCACCATTCACCTCACGTGATAAAGATAGTGATCACGCATTTACTAAAAACATATTCTAAGCCCACATGATCCATGCTCAGTGTGAGAAACAAGAGTATGGTGTAATTTTCATCAATGAATCACTTCATTTCTGACACCAATTTTTGATACCAAACTGATACCAATTGCTGAGTTCTCGAAGTCTTTTGACATAATTCCAACACCACTCTTTTTATTTTATCAAAAACCTCATCCGTCGTGATATCAAATCACTGATCGATCAATTCTTGCATTATCAGACTTAATGATTCACCTAAGTCATAGATCATCCAATATCTTTAGCTCAACTTCAACCCCCCTCTTTCTCTGCTCCACTTAATAGTTCTCCTTGTGTCTTTTCACCCCTGGAAGTCACACTCCCCCCCCTTTGTAAATGAACCCAAATAGAACATCAAGGTTGTCTACAACAGGGTAAATAACACATATCAACAGATTAGGGAAAGACACACCATACCTCAAGAAGAGGGGGACCCATATCCACACTTTTTCAAGTGTAAGAAGTCGACTAAACTCCCAAAGCCAATCAATGCCTTTCAAATGCTTTTTTGGGGAATGACTTTTTCAGAATGTCTGTAACCTATTGTTCTATAGGCACATACTCCAAATTCACAAGACCTTGCTCCACATTTTCCTTGATTAAATGATATTTTATTTCAATGTGCTTTGTACATGGGGAATGAAGTAGATTTTTTCAAGGATTTATAGAACTTGAATTATCACAATGAATTATAATCAGAGATATAACTTCAATTCCTATATCTTCATGTTGTTGCTTCATCCATAATATCTATGTGCAAGCTTGAGTAGCTGCAACGTATTCAACTTCTACAGTGATGAATGAAATTATATCTTGTTTCTTGCTTAACCCTGAAATACACAACCTTCCAAGATAAAAGGCACATCCTGATGTTGATTTCCTACCATCTGGTGAACTAGCCCAGTCTGCATCTATATATCCCAATAACTATGGCTGAGACTTGTCATTATACATTAAGACAAAATACATTGTTTGCTTAATATACTGAAGAATTATTTTTTTACTTCAATCATATGGCTCTCCTTGGGATTTCTTTGATACCTCGCTACTTGGCATTCGTAAAATAAAATATCTATCCTTGTCGCTGTTAGGTACAATAGACTTCCAATTATTTTTATGTATTCTATGATATCAACTGGCTTGCCTTCATCATATCATGACAATTTCTACTTGGTAGCAACCATAGTCTTATTATCTTTGGAATTATCCATTCCAAACATTCTCAAAACCTCCTTGGAATATTTATATTGGGAAATAAAAGTACCATTCCTTCCTTGAGTCACCTATAATCCAAGGAAAAATGTTAGCTCTCCAATCATTGACATTTCAAGCTCACTTTTCATGAATTTAGAAAATTGTCTGCATTGTGCTTCATCTGATCCACCAAAGATTAGGTCATCATCATGAACCATCACTATCATCCTTTTACTATTTCCATTGTTGTATTACAAATTGTAATAAACTCCACCATGTTGAAAACCGAGCTTCTTTAGAAACTGGCCAATCCTTGAATACCATGCTCTTGGTGCTTGATTTAAACCATATAAAGCATTATTTATCCAAAAAACATTATTATAATCTTCATGAATGAAAAAACCATTTTGTTTCTCAATGTAAACTTCTTCTTCCAGAACTCCATTTAGAAATACTGACTTAAAATCCATCTGGAAAACCACAAACATTATTTGCACTAATATTGCTAAGAAT
This sequence comes from Viscum album, assembly GCA_963277665.1. Classification (NCBI taxonomy): domain Eukaryota; kingdom Viridiplantae; phylum Streptophyta; class Magnoliopsida; order Santalales; family Viscaceae; genus Viscum; species Viscum album. Next base: position 600,127,780 of record OY728136.1, on the reverse strand, counting down.
AATCTGATTGTCTTAATCCTTTAAACATGTGAAAATGTCTCATAATGGTCTATACCCTCTATCATAGAGTACCTTATTCACACCAGTCAAGCTTTTTTTCGAATGAAAACACCATATTCATTCATTTTGTTGTGAATGACCCATTTTCCCGGATAACTTTCTTGTCTGCTGGTCTCAAAACAATTTCCCATGTTTGATTCTTCTCAATTTGGTCAAGATCTTCATTCATTACCGAAAAAAATTATCATATTTATATACTTAACCAAATCATTTAGGCCCCACTTGTGATAAGTATGAAGATTGTTGTAGTGGCTTCATCATTCTTGTCTGCACTAGTGCTGTATGATCACCAATTATGTTCTGCCTATAAATTTTAGTTCTTCTTGCTAGTCTCTTAGAAGACGTTGATTTCTTCTCATTTCCGAGTCTTCTTTTGAATCAATATTTTCACATCCTATCCTCTAGATTCTCTTACAACATCATCACTTTAGATAAGTATCTTGTTGATAAATTTTTGATATTCTTTCACGGCTCCTTGGTATCCTGAAAACAGTTAGCAGATACCACATTGTTAGAACAAGATACATAATAATGAAGTGCATGATTTTTATTGCTTAACGATAGTACTTATTCTCTAGGTGGATGACTTACACCAGAACATGGGCATGATAAAAAAGGATATATATTCAATGCAACTTGGAACCACTGGATAATCCATTTATAGCTTTGACATCTCTTCAATTTTAACATAGAATCTTCATTTTGTCATCACTTCATTCCATCATAGACATTATTCTGATAATGATTTGGATAATATAAACATTGTGTTGAATATTATTAGGAAGTATAAATCTCCCCCTATGATGCCCAAATCTTCCAGTTATAAGGTCTATTGTTTAGACCCACAAACATTCTTATCCTCCTCCTCCAGCTCTGGTAACTGATTTGAATTAGTTGACATTATGGATCACATCACATCACTACTTTTCATATTTTGATGTAAATTATCTGTGGATCATATCTCCCTTTGAACCCAAAACAAATTAACATCATTTAATAGTATTTTTATACATAGGGAGATGGGAACTTCTGGGATCGTCAACGTGAAGATTGTGGTTGATCCTGATGGGTCAAACTTTTGAGTCCTTCTTGCAGAGCATCACACTCCTTCCTTGATTATTCTATCTACCTAGCCAAATTTAACTTCTCTAGACATATAACTAGGCATCCATTACCCACATGATGAGTCTTTTTATGATATTTAGATTTTTTAGACTTGGCCTTTCTCACTATTTGGGGTTTAATCCCAATGGTACACATTTCCATATTTAATGTTCCACCAACATGCCACTTCCCTTGATTTATTCTATGTGTAGGAATCTCTATGCTTGTCATATTTCTGTGCTTCCAGTACCATTATAGGAATATTATACTTCCCTATACTTCTCTCTATTAGACACAATAAGGGAATTTTTTAATACATTCTTTGTTCATATTTATTTTATCAGATACCTAATCCACCACACTTTTTTTTCACTAGTGGTGAGTCCTTCATTGAACGTGCATTCATCTTACTCAGAGATGGAGTAGATCTCCCCTTAATATTCTAGGTTTGTTCATAGTCTCACCATGAAAGTGGTTGTGAGTCTGATAGAGAAGGTTATTGATACACTATTTGTTTATCTCCTTATGATTAACCTGAGGTAGTAAACCTATTTTTCAATTTACCACTTTGTCTTCCAGTGTAGGATTTATCATTATACACAACTGGTGTCGAGAATCTATTTTTGAGTTCCATTTCCTTTCAAACTTTCTTCTTTCTACAATGTCCTGCTAAATCCACATAATCGAAACATATAAAACATTTTCCACAAAAGGAAAATCTCATTTCATCATTTCTCAGTCAAGATGCCGATGTAGCATTAGTTATTCTTCTGACATTGAGCCCCTGAGCTTCCTGACACATGTTCATGGTGTGTCCCATTCATCCACAGTAATAGCATCTGATGAATTATTTCTTCTAAGATAATTCTCTTTCTGATTTCTCCTTAAACTTCTTCTTATTCTTAGATTTAGTAAACCATATATCTTCAAAACATGAAATGTATTCCTAATACTTTGAACAAAAGATTGATGTATGACTATGAATCCCATAGAAATAGAACATGTTATCATTAATTATTGTAAAATTCATTCTAGGTCTATCTCCAACAGCTACATGGTTTTTCTTATCACTGGCGCTTTTCACTACTCTCTTTCTATCATGCATAAGAGTGGGATCATCGTATCCAATTCCAGATTTTCCCAAAATGGATGGCCTTTGGGATAACATTATCTTTTCATGCTTCTTTTTTGAAGTAGCAGATTTGGATTTCATTTCATCATCACCCGCCCATGGACAATCAAATAGTAAGTGTAGTGTAACCTTTAATGTAGGATTTCCTTTTTCATTTGATTTCTCAATTTTTTTCTTGACTGATTCTCTCTCTTCCTCTAGTTGCTGAATCTTTTTTCCCTTGATTCATGTTGATAATTGAGCTCTCTTTTGAGATTATTTCCGCTACTCATCTCATCTTCCAGTTCTCATGTGAGCATGTCTACTATAAATCCAAACCCCATATGCCTAGAGTCAGTGCATTATTTTCATACACTTGCATGATTACTCAGAATCATGTCCCAAATGACCCATCGGTTTAGCAGTCTTTGAAAATAGATTACATACATGAATGTTACATTTCACTTTATAACATTCAACCCAACATAAATAATTCTTTATGAATGCCATTATTCCTTTAGCTTAACCCTGTATATCAATAAAAATACACTTCTTGGAATCCTGGAAAAAATAAAACATAGAAATGGGTGGGATCAGATTCTCAATAAGGATAACAATAAAGTGGAATCTTATATAAATAAGCATAAAAATTTAAGTCAATGTATAAGACTAAAACAAAAGCCTTTTAAACATAAACTTCAGTATACAATGGAAAAGGTAAAATCAAATAATTCCATTTACTTATTCACATTGTTATTATACTAGTCGAATAATAACATGAAATATCAATAGCCACTTTCATAGTGATGGAATGCATAATGCCTGACTTCAAAACCACATAGTTAAGGCATTATACCAAGACTACAAATAAAGTTTTTTTCAAGGCCTTATGCTAGGACACTAGTTTGTCTCATGAGACCTACCGATTCATCGAGGTGTTATAGTGGGCTCCACCTGTCACTTACTATGTCCAATGCATTCCCTATATGAAAAGGTTTAAACATAACATAAACATTCATGTTAAAACTAGCATACAAAATGTCAACAATTTATCTATAAACCATGAATGGTATAAAAATAACACATCCATAGTCAAACATATCACAAAACGTTCAATACAATATGGAATATTTTTATCATAATAAACTAACCTCGATAAAGAATAATATACAGTAAAGGATGTTGACATAGTTGAAAATGATCAGTAAAACTATTTGAGAGAAATATCCATTTTTCATGAAATCATTTTAAAAGTCAAAAAATTTATAAAGGAAGTAATTTTAAAGATATTTTTGAATCAAATTGTCCCATAACACTTTGAAACATTTGAAAGGAATTAGCATTTTAAAACATTCATGTCCATATAAATAAATCCTTAAAATCATTTTGAAAATATGGACATTAATGAGAAATGTTTAGAAGAATAAATCATTAAAACATTTAAAATTATTTTATAGTTAAAGATTCCATGAAATATAATCCTTTTGAAATGTCTTTTATGAAACAAGGACATGGATAATAAATATTTCTGAGTGAAAACATTCACATAAACAATCTCATATAATAATGAGATTAAGGAATTAACCCTTACCTTGCACTTTCCTTTAGTAGAGGGTCCATTGAACCTATTTTATAAAGACATTAGTACGTTATTAAATTATAAAATAACTATATTAATATTTATTATATCATAAATGATTCATTTATGACTTTATAGTAACCATTTAATAATAATTTCCATGTTAAATTAACATTTCAGGTAATAATCGCTTTCTTTATCATACGTGTTTTAACTTGTTACACTAGATTGTATCACTTAGATAATGTTTTAAATACATAAAAAATATAAAACATGACTTATATATCATATATATTTAGAATATTAATATGTATAATAGACATATATATGAAATGGAAAACACCGTTTATGGAGACGGTAGGCCGTACGTACGAATAAACACAACTTCCATTTTCATATCATATTGAACAGAACTAAGTGAATAAGATATATGTAAGTACATATATATATATATATATCTAGTATCATTATTATTTTATATATTACATACTTATTAATGATATATATTTTATAATCATCGTTGAATAGTGAACATGGAAATGAATCTCATCGTGTCGTGGAGACGATAATCTGTACATACACACGAGCGACAATATCATTATGTTGATGGAGAAATCATATGTAATTGGATGGTATATCATATATACAGAATAATTAACATTTTATATTTATTATTTAAATTAGTTATACTCATTATTATACCCATCCAAATAATGAAGTGTTTGAATACCAAACTACACCACAACGTGGAGATGGTAATCCGTACGTACACACGTATGACGACTTTTTCATTTATAGGATGGATTGAATAATGAATATAGTTGTATCATTTTTATAATAAAATCACTGTATATATAAGTTGATGGATTTATTATTTTAGAATGGAAACAAAAAATAATGAGGAAGTGGAAGAAGAAAAGAACTTTAAATAGGTAATGAAATATTTACCTCTTCTTCAGTTTTTTTTGATTTGATCAAAAGAGATCCATATGTTTGATTCCTGATAAAAGTAAGGCCTATAGGATGAAGGGAGGAAAGTTGGGAGGATATTTGGGTAGGTTTTGGCCGACCCAAAAGGCTTTGGAGGTGTGAAATTAAGAGAAGGGGGAGTTCCCTTTTATAAGAGAGGTGAAGGTCACTTTAGGAAATCCTTGAAATATTATTTCTATTTTAAATAATTTTCGGTTTATAATTGATCCAAAATGAATTATTTAAATTATAAGGTGGGGATAGGTCTAAAACCCTACAACCAATAGGTTTTATACAGGTTTGGGTCACCATATTAACCTTATCTTTTAGATTTAACTCTTAGTTAAATAGTTTGACATTTACCATTTCTCTTTGTATATTTAAATTATATGGTTAATAAAGTTACTATAAACATCCAAGAGAACCCAAATATGTTCATTAATTACATATATAACATTATTAAGGACTTTTGGTAGAACCATTGATTTTTAGGAATATTATATCAACCAATAATATAGTATTTTTTTGAAACATAATTATGTAAATTTTGACATTATTTAATAAATGATTTTTGTTAAAGTCATAAAATCTTTAATAATTAAAAATAAATTCTTATGCTCAATCCTAACATGTTATATTAACTTATAAAATATGTTTACATCATCAAAAGTCTCAAATTACATTTATTTGGATATTTATAATATCAATTATTTTAATATTTCATTGTTATGGTAATTACTGCGTCATCATTGTGTCATAAATAAGTTAAGGTATTTAATGTCTAAAAATTATAAATAAAATATCATTATCTAGGAAATATGTTTATATTCCTAATGAATATTTATAGTCGAATTTATAATATGTATAACCTTATAAAAAAAATGGTTCAGTTATTAAAATTTGAATTTAACTCTTTTAACTCCTCTTTAAATAAAATAATAATAAATGTATGAATCCAATCCAAGTGGACCTAAGGGATAATATTTTATTCCTAAGGTTGTTTCGGGTTGAATTAAACTTATCCAATAGAATTTGTATATGTGTTAGGGTAATAATAATATAATTTTTATACTTAATTACCCTATTTATTTTTTACTGTGGTAAATAAAAGTAAAAAGTTATTATTCACCAAATATTATTTTCATCTTATTGAACCACATTTTTCCTACTTATATCAACCATGTCTCTTGTATTTCTGAAATTCCACTCACAAAATCAATAAAATTATGTTTTATACAAATTTTAAAATGCTCCTAAAATGTGGGTAAAAGATGGTAAAATGTTCGATAAACTTTTATATATTTAAGATATTATAAAATGACTCCAATGAATTAAGTTGAAAATATATAGGTATTATGTATCTATTTTGACCTAAAATAAATTAAAAAAAATAACTAATTATTAGAAAAGTTAGTTTTAAATAATAACGCAGTGTTTTCCACTATTCATAAAAAATTGAATGTTTTCAGAAAAATTCCAAAAATTCACTCAAAGATAATTTTGATATTAAGAATTAAAAAATGAAGTCTATTTTACCAAATTAAAAACATAGAAGTTGAATTTATTAATTTAAAATTAATTCCCATTCTCAAAACCAAAAAGTGGGTTTTTAAAAAGTAAAAACTATGAAATGATTGACATGTTTTTATGTCAAATTTAAATGTGAAATTACCTTTAATGACAGAAATTGTATTAAATATTAAATAAGTAATCTAATTATACATCCAAATCATTCAAATGAATAATTTATCACTATAAATTATTTTTATTAAAAATGTTGTTCACAATTAAAACATAGTATTTTTCACTATTCATAAAAATATAAAAGTTATCAGAAAAGTACTAAATTTTTTTTCGATACTAAATTTTTATGTCAAACATATAAAGAAGAATTTAATTTAATTAAATTGAATATTTTAATGTGTCATATATTGGTTTTTTAAAAAAAGGGTTTTCCATTAAAAAGTGGTAAAACTGTATTTTTTAAAAAATACTTAATTTACCAAAAAAAAATGAATTTGTTTTTATATTATGTCTAAGAAACACCTAATATGGATATTAACATTATATAGTCTATATAATATTCAAACTGTAGTTAATACTATTCATAACCACTTTTTAATTGGTTAGTTTAGTAAGTTGTGGTGCGCTCAAACTCGGTGTTGCGTGTTGCGTAAGTTATTGAATTACTTTGAAGAGATAACGTACTATGAAATCTTGGGGTGTTACATTCTACCCTCATTCAATAAATTGAATCCTCAAAATTTGAAATCGTTCTTCAAAAATAAAAGGTTAAAAATAGAAAATACATTTGTGGAAATCCCACATCTGAAATTGGGTTCATACAATTTTTTCTTAATAAGAGGGAAAGGGAAATTAAAAAATGTCAAAAAAAAATTAGGGTTTCAAATAGGAGAATATTGATGGAAATTATAAACACATAATTGTTGAAAAAATGTAAATATTTATAGGGAGTGATTGAGGTCATCAATCCTAAAAAAGTGAACAAAAAATGGAATATTGAGGGCCTTAAAGCCATAAATCTATGATGATTTAAATACCACCGGTTCAACAAAATATATGGTATTAGGATAACACATTTTTTAAAGATCCATTCCCTAATTTTTAAGAATTAATTTATTCATAGAATAATAGGGGGAAAATATACAATACAAGTAGAGTTTCATCCTTCAACTAATTCCTACCACAAACTCATCTTTCACTCTAAAATATAATAGAATTCCAAAATATTCTATTTATCTTAATTGTATAGGGTTCCAAAAATAATTAATTTATAATTCATTTGTCAGAATTTTTAAAAAACTACATTATACGAACCAGGACATCACGTATGCCAGTGGTAGGTGATCCACCCTTGTCTCACTTCAGTTACAGGTTCAAGTCCCGTGGCCATGCCGAACACGACGAGTTGTCACCCGAACTCTAGGTTGTCCTTTTTATAACAATCCAAAAAAATTCTAAAAAAATAATTTAACTATAAAAATAGTTTCCAATGTCAAACTTAATCCATTCCAACCTTTAGGCTTATCTAAAATACTTCTGTCCAAATTCACAGTCCAAAATTTATATTGAAGGAAAAAACAATGAAGATTCTTTTTTCCACATATTAACATGTAAATACCTTCATCATGTATTCTTTTAAAAACCTATAACACCCTGAATTACCATAAAACCTTATTGATTACATTCATGCTCCATTATTCCTTATAGAATACTGGATATACTCCTTCTATCCAAAAATTTTGTAATGTCCAACAACGATGGAATATACAAACCATTAAACAGTTCCAAGGATGTCAAGAATATCCAATATAATTTATCCAAATCAATCTTATATTATTCCAAAATCACTACCTAAATATCAGACCCATATTATCGTTTACCTTTCCCTAATACATATATTTTCAAAAAATTCAACCTGCTATTGGGTCACTTTTCTTGGTTCCACACAATCTCAAGTCCTAAATTAAATACTACTTGAGTACGATCCTTATATACTCTATAATTCTTATAACATGTACATCATTAATAAAATAATCAAATAAAACAATAATTTAATAAAAACATAAGAACTATTAATCATTCTTCTTCATCTTCAATAGTATCATAACTTGATTATTATCCAACAACAGCATTTGGGGTATACTCTTATGATTTGGAAATTGATTCACATAGTGTCCCAACTTCATGTAGATGAAGCATTGTACATTTGAAACCTTTTTATTACCCTTTAAATCACGTACTTCGTGTCCTTTTTCTCTACACTTATAACAAACTCCCATTCCCTTCAAGCATTTTCCAAGGTGATTTGTTCCACAGTTATTACATATGGGAAAATACTTCTTTCCCTTTTCCCTTTATCCATATTTCTTTCTAGCATCATTTTCTTCTCTTGCTTCCCTTCAAAGCCATAAGACTCAGATAATTATTTACATATCTTATTAACATATGATACTATTTCTTCATATGATGATAATATGTGGGAGAATATTTCATTCCTAATTGTTGGCTTAATACTATGAAAGATATGATCCTTCATACTCTTTGGATCCTGCGTATTGCTGGAGTTCTTATTCCATCTACTGGGATCCATTTCTAAACAATGGAATACACTAGGTTTGTTTATGAATCGCAATCCATAATTCCAAACTTGTAAAATACCTAAAATAAATTGAAAAGATTATGCATATAATCTATAATCATAAAATATTTTATTTGAGGAAGTATTTAATTCTAAATACTTCATAATGGCTTGTAATGAAAATGTTAATTATCCTAAGCATATCCCTTAAGAGTGTCTTTACCAAGAGTGCAGCAAGGCCTATTTTCATGCACTAGTTCCTGTTCAAGTCTAGCTCAAAGCGGTGTTTTCGGGTTTTACCCCTAGGTACATTTGTCCCAGAGATGCCTCTACCTGTTCGTATCTAGACAGAAATGTATTTCTTGGAAAACTCACAAAATCCCTACAATACCAAAATTCTAGGAAGTTATTATATACTAATCCTCAATGTCTATCTTAGGGTAATATTCTCTAATCAGGGTTTTTCTAAATCTATTTCCAAGGTTTTTACTAAACTTCCTCTGATACCAGCTGTAATACCCTAACCCCAGAATCCCAGAGTTGGTGCATTATTTTAATACATTGGCATGATTAAAAGGAATCATCTCCCGAAGGACCGATCAGTTTAGGAGTCTAGGAAAATAGATTACATACATGAATGTTACATTACATTTTATAACATACAACACATCAAAAATAATCCTTTATGAATTCCATTATTCCTTTATCATAACCCTGTATATCAATCACAACACAGTTCTTGGAATCCTGGGAAAAATAAAACATAGAAAGGGGTGAGCTCAGATGCTCAATAAGGATAACAATATAGCAGAATATTTCATAAATAACCACAAATATTTAAGGCAATGTATAAGACTAAAAAAAATCCCTTTAAACTTAAACTTCAGAAAAAATGGAAAAGTTAAAATCAAATAATTCCATTTACTTGTTCACATGGATATTCTACTAGTCAAATAATCACATGCAATATCAATAGCCACTTTCATAGTGATGAAATTCATAATTCCAGAAATTATAACAACATAGTCAAGGACTTGTGCCAAGACTACAAATAATATTTTTTCAAGGCCTTGTGCCAAGACACTAGTTTGTATCATGAGACCTATCGATGTTTCAAGGAGCTACAGCAGGCTCCATCCATCACTTACTAAGTCCAACACATTCCACATATGAAAAGGTTTAAACATAACATAAACATTCGTATTAAAACTAGTATACGAAATGTAAATAATTTATCCATAAACCATAAATGGTATAAAAATAACACATCCATAGTCAAACATATCACAAAACCTTCAATACAATATGGAATATTTTTATCATAATAAATCAACCTCAATCAAGAATAATATACAGTAATGGATGTTGACATAGTTGAAAATGATCAGTAAAACCCTTTGAGAGAAATATCCCTTTTTCATGAAATCATTTTAAAAGTCACACAATTTATAAAGGAAGTAATTTAAAATATATTTTTGAATAAAATTTTCCCATACCACTTTGAAACTTTTGAAAGGAATTAACATTTTAAATCATTCATTTCCATATAAATAAGTCCTTAAAATCATTTTGAAAACATGGACATTAATGAGAAAGGTTTAGAAGAATAAATATTTAAAACATTTAAAATGATTTTTTTGTTAAAGGGTCCCTTAAAAAGAATAATTTTGAAAAATATTTTATGAAAAATGGACATGGATAATAAATATTTCCCAGTAAAAACATACACATAAACAATCTCTGATAATAATGAGATTGAAGAATTAACCCTTACCTCCCACTTTACTTTAGTTGAGGGTACGTTTAACCTCCTGTATAAAGACAGTATTATGTTATTAAGTTATACCGGAACCATATTAATATTTATGATATCATTAATGATTCATTTAAGACTTTATACTACCCATTTAATAATAATTTCCATGTTAAATTAACATTTCTGGTAATAATCGCTTTCTTTATCGTACATGTTTTAACTTGTTACTCTTGATTGTATCACTTAGATCATGATTTTAATACTTATATAATATAAAACATGTTTTATATATCATATATATTTAGAATATAAATATATATAATAGACATATATATGAAATGGAAAACACCATTTATGGAGACGGTAGGTCGTACGTACGCATAAACGCAGTTTCCGTTTTCATATCGTATTGAATAGAACTAAGTGAAAAAGATATATTTATGTACATATATATATATATATATATATTTACATTATCATTATTATGTAATATATTACATACTTATTAATGATATATATTTCATAATCATTGTTGAATGGTGAATGTGGAAATTAATCTCATCGCGTCGTGGAGACGGTAATCCGTACGTATGCACGAGCGACAATATCGTTATATTGATGGAGAAATATTATGTAATTGGATGTTATATCATATATAAAGAATCATTAACTTGTTATATTTATTATTTAAATCATTTATACTCATTATTATACCCATCCAAATAATGAAGTGTTTGAATAACAATCTACACCACGACGTGGAGACGGTAATCCATACGTACAGATGTATGGTGACTGTAATTTATAGGGTGGATAGAATAATGAATATGGTTGTATCATTTTTATAATAACATCATAGTATATATAATATACTGGATTTATTATTTTAGAATGGAAACAACAAAGAAAGAGAATGTTGAAGAAGAAACGAACTTGAAAGAGGTGATGAAATATTTACCTCTTCTTCAGGTTCTTCCTTTTGATTAGGTCAAAACGGATCCTTAGGTTGCATTTATGACCAAAATAAGGCCTCTAGGATTAAGGGAGGAAAGTTGGGATTATATTTGGGCAGGGTTATTCCGATCCAAAAGGCTTTGGTTGTGTGAAATTAAGAGAAGGGGAAGTTCCCTTTTATAAGAGAGGTGAGGGTTACTTTAGGAAAAACTTGAAATATTATTTTATAATAAAATCATTTTAGGTTTCTAATGGATCCAAAATGAATTATTTAAAATTTTATGTTGTAATATATTGATAAAACCTCAACCAATAGGTTTTATATAGGTTTGGGTCACCATATTATCCTTATTATTTGGATTTAACTCTTACTTAAATAGTTTTACATTTACCAGGTCTCTTTATAGTTTTATATTATATGGTTAATAAAATTACTATAAACTTCCAAGATAACCCCAACAGGTTCCTTAATGAAATATATAATATTATTAAGTCCCTTTGGTTATACCTTAGATTTTTAGGAATATTATATCATCCAATAATATAGTATTTGTTTTAAAAACTCAATTATGTCAATTTTGACATTATTTAATAAATGTTTTTTGTTAAAGTCTTGAAAACATTATTACTTCGAAATAAATTCATATAATAAGTTATAACATGTCATATTAACCTAAAAAATAGTGTAATCCATAAAATGTCTCAAATTACATTTATTTGGATATTTATAATATCAATTATTTTAAAATTTCATTATTAAGGTAATTACTGCATCATCATTGTGTCATAAATAAATTAAATTATTTAATGTCTAAAAATTATAAATAAACTATTACTATGTAGGAAATATTTTTAGCTTTATAATTAATATTTATAGTGGAATTTATAATATGTATAACCCTATATTAAAAATGGTTTAGTTATTAATCATTGAATTTAACTCTTTTAACTCTTCTTTAAATAAAATAATAATAAATGTCCTAATCTAATCCATGTAGACCTAAAGGATCATATTTTATTCCTAAGATTTATTTTGGTCGAATTACACTTATCAAATATAATTAGAACATGTTTTATGGTAATAATAATATCATTTTACCCTTAATTACCCTATTTACTTTTAACCATGGTAAATAAAATTAAAGCGTTACTACTCACCAAAAATTATTTTAATCTTATTGAACCAAATTTTTCTTAATGATATCAACCGTTTCTATCAAAATTTTGAAATTCCTCTCACAAAAGTGTTAAAATTATGTTTTATGAAAATTTTCAAATGCTCTTAGAAGGTGGGAAAAAGACGGTAAAATGTTCGATAAAATTTTATATATCTAAACTTATTATAAAAATGAATCCAATGAATTACATTGAAAATATATTGGTATTATGTATCTATTTTGACCTAAAATAAATTATAATAAAATAACTAATTATTTAAATAAAAATTAGGTTTTAAATAATAGCGTAGTGTTTTTGACTATTATCAAAAATTGAATGTTTTCAAAAAAATACCAAAAATTCACCCAAAGCTAATTTTGATATTCTGAATTCAAAAATGAAGTCTATTTTTCCAAATTCAAAATATAGAAGTTTCATTAATAATTTAAAATTAATTCCTGTTGTCAAAACCAAAAAAGCGTGGTTTTAAAAAGTAAAAACTATCAAAAGATTGACATGTGTTTATGTCAAATTTAAATGTGAAATTACTTTTAATGACTAAAATTTTATTAAATAATAAAAATATAATCTAATTATACTTCAAAATCATTCAAATTCATAATTTATAACTATAAATTATTTTTATTAAAAAAGTGGTTTTCAATTAAAATATAGTATTTTTCACTATACATCCAAATATGAAAGTTATCAGAAAAGCACAAAAAATTTATCGAAACTAAATTTTTATTCCCCGCCTATAAAATAAGTATTTAATTTAATTAAATTTAATGTTTAAAAGTGTCAAATATTGGTTTAAAAAAAATGATTCACCATTAAAAGGTGGTAAAATTGAATTTTTTGAAAAATACTTACTTTATCTGAAAAAATTAATATGTTCTTATATTGTGTCTAAGAAAAAAATAATATGGATGTTAAAATTATATAGATTATATAAGATTCAAAATGAAATTAATACTATTCATAACCGCTATTTGAATGGTTTGTTTAGCAAGTTGTGGTGCGCTCAAACTTGATGTTGCGTGTTCCTTATGTTATCGAATTACTTAGAAGAGATAACGTACTATGAAATATTTGGGTGTTACATATACCATATAACTTTGCTCCTTTATTTTCAATTTTTCTTGAGCAATATAATTAGGGAAGGATGCATTATCTTGTTGTAGCCTTGGATTCTTCTGAACTAGTTCAGATAGCTGTATTCCTAGACCATCATTTCTAGCTATCTGATTCTGAATTGAATCTGACTTCTGATTCTTTCCCTTGTCATCCACATTGGGTTTCTCTCTCCTTGTAGATATTTTTTTGTAGTTCTTCATCCTAAGAACCATTCTTCTCCATTATATTAGTGGTTACATCAATAAGACTTTGATTTAATCCTCTTATCTTGTTAAACTCAATTTACAATGCTTGGATTTAGATATCTTTAGATTTAATCTCTTCATCCAATTTCGGATCCAATTCCTTTATTTTGCGGACAACTTCCACTTTTCACCTTATAGGTGTTTCTTCATTATCAGTAGTTCCAAAATCACATGGAATATTAGGTTCTTCATTCATTCCTTTAGCATAATTGAATGAGTAAATATTTTCACTGTATGATTTATCCAAATCATCATTCCATTCAGTGCCTGATTCCATTAACTAAATAACATTGTCTCCATAGACACTTCCACACTGAGGGATACCACCCGACTTATGATTCTTCTTTGATGTTCTACCTTTTTCCATGGTAGACTGGGATAATAGAATACTGAATCTTTACCATTAATAATCGACTGAATCATGTCAGAGAGAACAAATATAATAAAATAAACCTTCCCTCTAATGCCAATTGTTAGATCCACTTGGTTGAATACCTTGAGGGGGGGGGGGGGGGTGAATCAGGGTATGATAGATTAAAACTCTCTCCCATTCAGATCTTGTTTAATTGTTAGACAAAACTCAATTTTCTCTTCCTCCCATAGCAATATATGAACTGATATTAAATCATTCATTGGACATGTCAATTTTTACTTGGTTCACCCTCACTTGGCTATGTCCAAGGAGCATATAATGAAAATGTGCCGATTTACCACATTCACTAAGGCTCACTGCCAATAATGATTACAATGTTTGGGCTAGATCATATATGCCCATGATCACTACCTTTACAAGGTTTAGGGTCTACTCACTACATTCTCAAGGGTCACTCCCAATGCCTCTTTCTCTATCTCACTGTCGGTGGAAAGGGTCACCGTTTTCCTCTTCCTTCGCACACTACTCTTAGAAAAAAATCCACTCACAATTTATGGACTTGTAGTTCAAACACAGTTTATGGACATGTAGGTCCTTTAATTTTTATGAATTCCTACTTAATCAACTATAGCTAGATGCTCTGCTGAAGTTAAGTTTTCTCCCAAAGATGAATTCCACCTTCCTGAGTACTGTTAGGTACCAGAAAATAATTTTGCATACTAAATTGAAGGTTTCACAAGATTCCTTTGAAAATCATGAACCAACTTCTCTATTCTACATACAGATTACTAGTTTGGTACGCAAACCACCTACTTTGCGTATTGCTGCCTCTTCTATGAACCTCTATTCATCCATGGACTGTCTCCACCTTCACGATTGCATACCACTACTGCGTAACAACTTCGTGAACCACCTCTACAAAATCTCTACTATCTATGAACTATTCTCTTTTCAGAGACTACCTTCACATCTGCGTACCGAATCTCCCCCTCCACATGGTGCTTGCAGAACCCACACTCTTGCGTGCATGAGATTCCTCCTCTATATATCGAGTAAAATCCTTTCATATACTAGACTTCATCCTATGCGTATAAGGCTTCCTTTTCGGGTTAAGAAACCCCAAAAACACCTTTGGTAGAATTCCTTCGGTGCTAACAACTTCATTGTTCATGATCCTCCCTTCGTGAACTACCTTCAGTTTTCACCAAATTCCCAGAGAAAAATATGCTTTCTAATGATGTTCTATCTCCTCAATAATTAGTGGGGTTAGAGATTCTTATATAGTAAAAGATATCTGCTTAATCCTCTAAATTAATAATTACCAAATCTTGATTCGATACAGCCCCATTTTGTACCAAACCTTTATGCACTGTGAACTACAAGCCATACACGAACCATTTTCCTATGCGCTCCGTGTACCACCTTTGATCCAACATGGCTGACATTCCCTGTGGATGCCAAAGCATATGTGTACTACATCACTTTCCGCCGTGAACCGTGTTCAGTTTCTCAAACCTCACTTGCATACCATTTCCTTGAATATGGGTACCTTTCCCATATTATAGTACACGACACATGTATCATGGTACACGGTTCTCGCCTTTTCCTATTTTATTCAACATTCTTCATAAAATTCACTCCCATGAGGAAATCCATCCTTTTACAACATTGAAATCCTGATTTTGAGGCCCCATAATTTATAAAACACTAGGAAACTATGCCACCTCAAAAACATGTCTTCAGATAACACCATCCATACTCATTCGCAGTCATCTGGATTTTTCAAAAAACACAACCACACCCAAAACATATCGATAGGATGCCTTGAGGGATTTTTTCCAAACAGTCTCCCCTTTGGGATTGTTGAAAACTCTTTTTAAAAAGATTATTTGTATTTTGATATCTCTTTAAAGCTTTTTCAATCTTCCACCACCATTCACCTCATGCAATAAATATAGTGATCACGGATTTACTCAACACATAATATAATCCCACATGAGCCATGCTTAGCGTAAGAAATAAGAGTATGGTGAAAAGTTCATCAATGAATCACTTCATTTATGACACCAATTTTGGATACCAAAATGATACCAATTTCTTAGTGTTGGAAGTCTCCTAACACCTTTCCAACACCAGTCTTCTACTTTTATCACAAACCTCAGCCATCAAGAAATCTAATCATTGATCGATCACTTCTTGAATTGTAAAATTTAATGCTCCCCCTAAGTCACATCTCTTCTAATAGCTTCAGCTCAACTTCAACTCCCCCTCTCTCACTACTCCACATAAAAATTATCCCCATGTCTTTTCTCCCATGTAAGTCACACTTTATCCCCCTTTTTCAATGAACCCAAGGGGCACTTAACGGTTGTCTGCAACAAGGTAAATAACACATATCAACACGTTAGGGAAAGACACACCATACATCGGGGAGAGGGGGACCCACATCCACACTTTTTCAAGTGCAGGATGTCGACTGGACTCCTAGAGCCAATCGATGCCTTTCAAATGCATCTTTGGGTAAGGCCTTTGTCAGAATGTCTGCAACCTATTGTTCTGTAGGCATATACCCCAACATCACAATCCCTTTCTCCACTTTCTCCTTGATAAAATGATATTTGATTCCAATGTGATTTTTCCTTGAGTGATGGACTTGATTTTTTCAAAGATTTATAGAACTTGAATTATCACAATGAATTCCTATCAGATATTTCACTTCAATTCCCATATCTTCAAGTTCTTACTTCATCCACAATAGTTGTGTGCAAGCTTGAGTTGCTGCGATGTATTCATCTTCCACAGTGCTTAATGAAATGATGTCTCGTTTCTTTCTTAACCATTAAATACAAAACCTTCCTAGATAAAAGGAACCTCTTGATGTTGATTTCCTATCATCTTTTGAACTACCTGAGTCTGTATCTGTATATCCAAATAACTCTGGTTGAAATTTGTCATTATAGATTAAGACAAAACCCACTGTTCCCTTAATATACCAAAGAATTCTCTTTATTGCAATCATGTGGCTATCCATGGGATTGGTTTGATACCTTGCTTCTTGGCATGTGGAAAATACAATATCCAGCCTTGTCACTGTTAGGTACAACAGAATTCCAAATATTTTCTTGCATTCTATGATATCAACTAGCTTTCCTTCATCATTCATGAGAATTTCATCCGGTTAGCAACCAGAGTCTTCATCTCATTGGAATTATCCATTCCAAACCTTCTCAAAACCTCCTTGGCATATTTATATTGATAAATAAATGTACCATTCCTTCCTTGAGTCACATGTAATTCAATGAAAATTGTCATCTCTCTAATCATTGGCATTTCAAACTGACTTTTCATGAATATAGAAAATTCTCTGTATTGTGCTTCATCTTATCCACCAAAGATTATGTCATCAACATAAACCAGCACCAACATCCTTTGACTATTTCTATTTTTGTAATACAAATTGTATTCAACTCTACCATGTTGAAAACCGAGCTTCTTTAGAAACTGGTAAATCCTTGAATACCGTGCTATTAGATCTTGCTTCAAACCATATAAAGAATTATTTATCCAAAAAAACTATGTTCTCACATTCATGAATGAGAAAACCATATTATTTCTCAATTTAAACTTCTTCTTCCAAAACTCCATTAAAAATGATGACTTGAAATCCATATAGAAAACCTTAAAATTTCTTTTCACTTCTATGGCCAAGAATAATTTGATTGTCTCCAACCTTTCAATGAGTGAAAATGTCTCATCAACATCTATACCCTCTATCTGAGAGTACCCTTTTTTACACTAGTCGTTATTTGTTTCAAATGACAACACCATTTTCAATAATTTTTTTTGAATAACCCATTTTCCCAAATAACATTCTTATCTGTTGGTCTCAAAACAATTTCCCATATCTGATTATTCTCAATTTGGTCAAGCTCTTCATTCATTGCCTGAACCCAATTCTCATTTTTATCTAATTCACCAAAGACATTAGGCTCTAATTGTGATAAATATGATGATTTTTGTAGAGGATTCATCCTTCTTATATTCATTAGTTCTATCTGATCACCAATTATTTTATGCTTATCAATTTCCACTCTTCTTATTGGTCTCTGGGAAGAAATTTATTTGTTATCATTATCTAAGTCTTATTCTTAACATTTTTACATCTTCTCCTCCTAATTCTCAAACCACTACATCACTTTCGATAAGCATCTTGTTGAATTTTTTTGATATTCTTTCACGGCTCCCTTCTATCCTAAAAACAATCAATAGATACCACATTGTTAGAACAAAATACATAATCATGAAGTGCATGATTGTTGCTGCTTCATACCAATCCTTCTTCTCTCAGTGGATGACTAACACCTGAACTGGGGCATTATACAAATGGATATATATTAAATGAAACTCGGAACCCTATAAAATACATTTATAGCTTTTACATCTCTTCAATTTCAACATAAAATCTTCATTATGTCATATCTTATTTCCATAGCACACATTCTTCTGATAATGATTCAGAAAATAGAATCGTTGTGTTGAATCACATTAAGAAGTAGAAACCCCCTCCCTATGATGTAAAAATATTCCTATTATAAGCTATATGGTTTAGACCCACAAACATTCTTCATCTCCTTCTCCATCTCTGGTAACTAATTTGAATCAGTTGACATTATGGATCACATCACATAATTACATTGCATATTTTTATTCCACTTCCCCATGGATCATATCTCCCTTTAAACCAGAAATACACTAACATAATTTAATAGTATTTATATAAATTGGGAGAGGGGAAATTCTATAATATTCAACGCGAGGATTGTGGATGATCCGGGTTGGTCAAACTTTTGATTCTTTCTTGCAGAGCATCACACTCCTTCCTTGCTTTTTCTAGCTACCTAGCCAAATTCCACTGCTCTGGCCATATGAATAGGATTTTATTACCCACATAATGAGTCTTTTAATGGTATGTAGATTCTTTAGGCTTGGCCTTTCTCACAATTTGGGTTTGAAGCCCACTAGTACACATTTTCATCTTTGATGTTCCACTAATATGCCACTTCCCTTGATTTGTTTCATTGAGTAGGAATATCTCTGCATGTCACTATCTTGCGCTTCTTCAACCATTGTAGGGATATTCCTCTTTCCTCCACTTCTCTCCATTTCACACGAGAAGAAAAATTTTCAATACATTATTTTCTCATCTTTCTTTTATTAGATACCTGATCCAACACACTTTTTTGGACTAGTGGTGAGTCCTTTATTGAACTTTTGTTCATCTTACTCACAGATGGAGTAGATATCCCTTAATATTCCAGGTTTGTTCACATTCTCTCTATGATATCTATTGTCAGTTTGATAGAGAAGGTGATTGATACACATTTTTTTTATCTCTTTATGATTCCCCTAAGGTAGTAAACCGATTTTTGAATTTACCACTTTCCCTTCTAGTGTAGGATTTATCATTATACACCACCGGAGTCGAGAATATCTTTCAGGTTCCTTTTTCCCTACATTCTTCTTGTTGTAATGTCTTACTAAATGATCATAATCATAACATATAAAATATTTTCCACCAAATCAATACCTCATTTCATCATTTCTCAGTCAATATATTGATGCAGTTTGAGTTTTTCTTATAACATTTTTCCCCTAAGCTTCCTGACACATGCCCATGGTGTGTCCCATTCTTCTACAGTAATAGCATCTGATGAATACTTTCTTATAAGAGTCTCCACTTTCATAATTCTCATGAAACATATTCTTATTCCTAGATTTAGTAAATCATATATCTTCACAACATTAAATGTATTCCTGATCCTTTGAACAGAAGCTTGATGTATGACTATGAATCCCACCGAAATAGAACATGTTTTCATTAATTATTGTTAAATCCTTTACAGGTCTATCTCCAGCACCGACAAGGTTTTTCTTATCTCTGAAACTTTTCAATAGTCTCTTCCAATCATGAATAAGAGTGGGATCATTGTTTCCAATTCCAGATTTTCCCAAAATGGATGGCCTTTGGGATAACATTATCCTTTCATGCTTCTCCTATAAAGTAGCATATTTGGATTTCATTTCATCATCACCCACTGAAGGACAATTGAATAGTAAGTTTAGTGCATCCTTTAACATAGGCTTTCCTTTTTAATTTGATTTCTCTATTTCTTTCATGACTGATTATATCTCTTCTTCTAGATTATGAATCTTTTTATCCCTTGATTCAAGTAGAGCATTGAGCTCTCTTTTGAGACTCTTTCTACTACCCATATCATCTTCTAGTTCCCGTGTGAACTAGTCTACCATATCACTTTGCTGCTTTATTTACAATTTTTCTTGAGTAACAGAATTAGATAAGTATTCATTATCTTGTTGTAGCCTTGGATTATTCTGAACTTATTCAGATAGCTATGTACCAAGACCATCATTTCTGGTTTTCAGATTCTGAATTTCATTTGACTTCTAATTCTTTTCCTTGTCACCAGCATTGTGTTTATCTATCTTTGTAGATATTTTTTTATAGTTCTTCAGCTTGAGAACCATTCTTCCCTTTTTTATCAGTGGTTACATCAATAAGACATTGATTTAATTCTTTTATCTTGTTAAGCTCAATTTCCAATGCTTGGATTTAGATATCATTAGATTTAATCTCTTCATCCAATTTCATATCCAATTACTTTATTTTGTGCACAACTTCCACTTTTCACCTTCTAGGTGTTTCTTCATTATTAGTAGTACAAACATCACATGGAATATCATGTTTTTTCCCATTTTTTCAGCATCATTGAATGTGTGAATAGTTTCACTGTATGATTTATCCAAATCATTATTCTGTTCACTGCCTGATTCCATTAACTGAATCACATTGTCTCTATAGACACTTCCACACTAAGGGATACCACCCAACTTCTGCTTCTTCTTTGATGTTCTACCTTTTTTAAAGGCAAACCGAGGTAACAGAAGATTTAATATTTACCTTTAATAATCGACTGAATCAAGTAAGAGAGAACACATATAAAAAAATAAACCTTCCCTATGATACCAATTGTTAGTCCGCTAGGTTGAATACACTAAGAGGGGGGGGGGGTGAATCAGGGTATGATAGATTAAACCTCTCTCTTATTTGGATCTTGTTTCATTGTTTCAAAAAACATGATTCTCACTTCCTACCGTAGAAATATATGAATAGATATGAAATCATGTACCAGACACATTGTTTTTTACTTGATTCAGCCTTACTGGGCTATGTCCAAGGAGCATACAACGACAATGTGCTGATGTACCAAATTCACTAAGGCTCACTACCAATAATGAGTACAATGTTCGGGCTAGATCTTCTATACCTAGGCTGACAGCCTTTACAAAGATTAGGGTCTACTCAATGTATTACCAAGGGTCACTCCCTATACCTCGTTCTCTAGATCACTACTGGTGGAAAGTGTCACCATTTTCCTCTTCCTTCTCTCACTGCTCTTGGAAAGGAATCCACTTACAATTTATGGATTTTTAGGTCAAACACAGTTTAGGAACATGTGGGTCCCTTCATTTTCATGAATTCTTACATCCTCTACTACAGGTAGATGTACTGTTGATGTTCTGTTTTTAACCAAAGATGAATTCCACATTCCTGAGTACTTTTAGGTACCAGAAAATACTTTCGCAAACTAAATTGAAGCTTTCACAAGATTCATGTGAAAATCATGAACTACCTTATCTCTCCCACGTACTGAGCACGGAGTTTGGTATGTGAACCACCTGATTCGCATAATTCTACCTATTTATTGAACCTACCATCTTTCGTGGACTGTATCCACCTTTGCGATTGTGTACTGCTATTGTGTACCAACTTTGTGAACCTCCTATGTGAAATCCCTCCTCTCCACGAAATATTATGTGTTCGTAGACTGCCTTCACCTCGACATACCTAAGCTCCCCCTCTGCGTACTGCTTTCGGAACCCTCACTCTCGCATATCGGAGAGTCCTCCTCTGCATATTGAGTCAACTCATTTAACGTACTGGACTTCCTCCTCTGCATATCGGATTTCCTTTACTGGTTAAGAAACCCTGCAAAAACCTTTGGCAGAATTCCTTCTGTGTGAACCACTTTATCCTTCGTGATCCTCTCTTCGCGAACTACCTTATGTATTTCTTGAATTTCTAGAGCAAAATATTCTTTCTAATTATGATCTATCTCCTCAGTAATCTATGGGGTAAGCGATTCTTATATAGTCAAATATATCTACTTAATCTGCTAAATCAAGATTTACCAAATCATGATTCGATATAGCCCCACTACATACCAAACCTTCAACCACCGCAAACTGCAATCCATCCACGAACTATTTTCCTATGCACTCTGCATACCTCCTTTTCCCCTACATGGTTAACATCCTCTTCGGATGCCAAACCATACGCGTACCACATCCCCTTCTACCATGAACCATGTTCAGTTTCACGAACCTCACTTGCATACCATTTCCTCTACTCCGTGTACCATTCCAAGAATATGGTATGTGGCCCATGTATCACAGTACACGGTTCCCACCTTTGTTGATTTTCTTCAACATTCTTCATAAAATTTACTCCTATGAAGAAGTCCTTCCTTTTCCAACATCAAACATTTGATTTTGAGGCCCCCATATTTGGAATACACTAGGGAACTGCACCACCTCAAAAAAATATTTCGAAAACACCATCCATACTCATTCACTATCATCTGGATTTGTCAAAAAACACAACCACACCCATAACATACCGAGAGGATGCCTTGAGGGATTTTTTCCCAACAGTCTCCCCCTTTGGGTTTGTTGACAACTCTTCTTAAAAAAATATCTATGTTTTGATATCTCATTAAAGCTATTTCAAACTTCTACCACCATTCACCTCACGTGATAATGATAGTGATCAAGGATTCACTAAAAACATACTATAAGCCCACATGATCCATGTTCAGTGTGAGAAACAAGAGTATGATGAAAAGTTCATCAATGAATCACTTCGTTTCTGACACCAATTTTTGATACCAAACTGATACCAATTTCTGAGTTATGGAAGTCTTCAGACACCATTCCAAAAAAACTCTTCTTATTTTATCACGAACCTCAACCATCGTGATATCTAATCATTGATCGATCAATTCTTTAATTGTCAGATTTAATGCTCCCCATATGTCATAGCTCTTCCAATAGCTTGAGCTCAGCTTCAACCCCCCCTCACTCTCTACTCCACTTAACAGTTCTCCTTGTGTCTTTTCACCCCTAGAAGTCACAATTTTCCCCCTTTGTAAATGAACCTGAAGGGAACTTAATGGTTGTCTACAATAGGATAAATAACGCATATCAACACATTAGGGAAAGACACACCATACCTCAGGGAGAGGGTGACTTGTATCCACACTTTTTCAAATGCAAGAAGTTGATTGGACTCCCAAATCCAATCAATGCCTTTAAAATGCTTCTTTGGGGGAGGCCTTTGTCAGAATGTCTGAAACCTTTTGTTCTGTAAGAACATACTCTAACATCACAAGCCCTTTCTCCACCTTCCTCTTGATAAAATGATATTTTATTTCAATGTTATTGTTCCTTCAAGTACGGAATAGATTTTTGTGACGATTTATAGCACTTGAATTATCACAATGAATTCTAATCGGAGATTTCACATCAATTCCCATATCTTCATGTAGTTTCTTCATTCACAATAGCTATGTGTAAGCTTGAGTAGATGGGATGTATTCAACTTCTACAATTATGAATGATATTTTGTCTTGTTTTATGATTAACCTTGAAATACACAGCCTTCAAAGATAAAAGGCACCTCCCGATGTTGATTTTCTATCATATGCTAAACCAGCCCAGTCTCTATCTATATATCCCAATAACTTTGGCTAAGACTTTTCATTATACATTAAGCCAAAATCATTTGTTCTCTCGATATATCGAAGAATTATTTTTTACATCAATCATGTGGCTCTCCTTGGGATTTCTTTGATACATCGCTTCTTGGCATGTGGAAAATACAATATCCACCCTTGTCATTGTCATGTACAATAGTTTTCTAATGATTTTCCTATATTCTATGATATCAATTGTCTTGCCTTTATCATCTCAAGAAAATTTCTACTCGGTAGCCATGAGTGTCTTTATATATATTTAATTATCCATTCCAAAACAACTCAAAACCTACTTGTCATATTTAGATTGTGAAATAAAAGTACCATTCCTTCCTTGAGTCACCTATAATCCAATGAAAAATGTCATATATCCAATAATTGACATTTCGAACTCACTTTTAATGAATTTAGAAGATTCTCTACATTTTTCTTCATTTGATCCACCAAAGATTATGTCATCAACATTAACCATCACCATCATACTTTTACTTTTTCCATTGTTGTAATAAAAATTTTAATCAACTCTACTATGTTGAAAACTGATCTTCTTTAGAAACTAGTCAAGACTTGAATACAATGCTCTTAGAGCTTTCTTCAAACCGTATAAAGAATTATTTAGGCAGAAAACTCTGTTCTCATGTTCATGAATGAGAAAACCATCTGGTTTATCAATATAAACTTCTTTATTCTAGAACTCCATTCAGAAATGATGAATTTAAATCCATCTAGAGAACCATAAACTTTATTTTCACTACTATGGCCAATAATAATCTGATTGTCTCCAGCATTTCAATGGGTGAAAATGTCTCATCAATGTCTATACTCGATATCTAATAGTACCATTTTTCACACCATTCGAGATTTGTTTCGAATGAAAACACCATATTCATTTATTTTGTTGTGAATGTACCATTTTTCCATGATAACATTCTTATCTGTGGGTCTGGAAACAATTTACCATGTCTGATGCTTCTCAATTAGGTCAAGCTCTTCATTCATTTCCTGAACCCAATTATCATCTTTAGCTACATCACCAAAGCCTTTAGGCTCCACTTGTGACAATTATGATGATTGTTGTAGAGGATTAATCCTTCTTGTCTGCACTAGTGTTGTTTGATCACCAATTATGTTCTGCCTATAAATATCAGCTCTTCTTGCTGGTCTCTGGGAAGACATTGATTTGTTCTCATTATCTGAGTCTTCTTATGAGTCAATATTTTCACATATTCTCCTCCTGATTCTCTTACCACTTCATCAGTTTCAATAATCATATTGTAGAAAAATTGTTGATATTCTTTCATGGATCCTTGGTATCCTGAAAATAGTCAGTAGATACCACATTGTTAGCACAAAATACATAATCATAAAGTGTGCTATTACTGCTGCTTCACAATAATCCTTCTTCTCTCGATGAATGACTAACACCTGAACTGAGGAATGATACAAATGGATATATATTCAATGAAACTCAAAACCCATGGATAATCCATTTATAGCTTTGACATCTCTTCAATTTCAACATAGACTCTTCATTATTTCATCACTTTATTCCATAGCACACATTCTTCTAATAATGATTTGGATAATAGAAACATTGTGTTCAATATGATTAGGAAGTATAAAGCTCCCCCTACAATGTCCAACTCTTCCATTTATGAGGTCTATTGTTTAGACCGACAAACATTCTTCTTATCCTTCTCTAGATCTGGAAACTGATTTGAATCAGTTGATATTATGGATCACATCACAGCACTGATTTTCATATTTTGATTCCACTTCCCCGTGAATCATATCTCCCTTTTAACTTGATACAAATTAACATCATTTAATTGTATTTATATAAATAGAGATAGGGGAACTTCTGGAATCCTCCACGTGAGGATTGTATTTGATCCTGATGGGTCAAACTTTTGATTATTTCTTACAGACCATCACACTCATTCCATGATTCTTCTATCTACCTAGCCAACTTCAACTACTCTGGCTATTTGACTAGGCATCCATTACCCACATGATGACTCTTTTTATGATATTTAGATTCTACTTTCTAGTCATTTCTCACAATTTGGGGTTTAATCCCACTCATACACATTTCAGTACAATGTTTCACTAATATGACACTTCCCTTGGTTTCTTTGCTGAGTAGAAATCTCTCTACTTGTCATCTTCCTATGATTCTTCCCCCATTATAGGGATATTCCTCTTTCCTTTACTTCTCTCCGTTGCACTTGACAAGCCAATTTTTTAATAAATTCTTTTTTCACCTTTATTTAATCAGATACCTGATCCACCAAACTTTTTTGCACATGTGGTGAGTCCTTCATTGAACTTACATTCATCTTACTCGTAGATGAAGTAGATATCCCCTTAATCTTATAGGTTTGTTTAGATTCACTCCATGAGATCTGTTGTGAGTCTAATAAATATTGTGATTGATACACATTTTTTTTATCTCTATGTGATTCCCTTGAGTTAGTAAACCTATTTTTCAATTTACTGCTTTGTCTTCCAGTGTAGGATTTATCATTATGAACCACTAGAGTTGAGAATCTCTTTTCAAGTTTTTTTCCTTTACTAGTTTATTCTTGCTGCAATGTCTTGCTAAATTCCTATAATAATAACATATAAATCAGTTTCCATTAAAGGCATGCCTGATTTCATCATTTCTCAGTCGAGATATTGATGCAGATTGAGTTATTCTTCTGACATTGAGCCCCTGAGCTTCCTAACACATGCCCATGGTGTGTCCCATTATTCCACAGTAATATCATCTGATGAATGCTTTATTTTGAGAGACTCCTCTTTCTTATTTCTCATGAAAATTCTTCTTATTATTAGGTTTAGTAAATCATCTATCTTCACAACATGAAATGTATTCCTCGTGCTTTGAAAATAATCTTGATGTATGACTATGAGTCCTATAAAAATAGTACATGTTGTCATTAATTATTAGAAAATCCTTTATAGGTCTATCTCTAGCACCAACAAGGTTTTTGTTATCTCTGATTCTTTTCACTACTCTATTCCTATCATGCATAGAAGTGGGATCATTGTATCTAATTCCAGATTTTCCCAAAATGGATGGGATTTTGTATAACATTATCCATTCATGGTTCTCCTATGAAGTAGAATATTTGGATTTCATTTCATCATCACCCAATGAAGGGAAATCAAATAGTAAGTGTATTGCATCCTTTAACGTAGGATTTCTTTTTTCATTTGTTTTCTTCATTTTTTTCTCAACTGATTCTATATATTCCTCCAGTTGCTGAATCTTTTTTATCCCTTGATTCAAGTGGACCATTGATATCTCTACTGAGATTATTTTTTCTACTCATCTCATCTTCCAGTTCTCATGTGATCTTGTATACCATATCACATTGCTCATTTTTTTCAATTTTTCTTGAGTATCCGAATTAGAGAAGATTTTATTACGTTGTTATAGCCTTGGATTCTTCTGAACTAGTTTAGATGACTGTGTCCCAAAACCATCATTTATGGATTTCAGATTTTGAATTTCATCTGACTTCTGATTCATTCCCTTGACATCAAAATTGTGTTTCTCTCTCTTTGTAGATATTTTTTTGTAGTTCTTTAGCTTGAGAACCATTATTATCCCTTATATCAATGGTTACATCAATAAGACATTGATTTAATACTCTTATCTTGTTAAACTCAATTTCCATTGCTTGTATTTAGATATATTTAGATTTAATCTCTTCATCCAATTTCTGATCCAATTCCTTTATTTTGTTGACAACTTCCACTTATCCCCTTCTAAGAGTTCCTTCATTATCAGTAGTTCCAACATCACTTGGAATATCAGGTTTTTCACATGTTCCTTTAGCATCATTGAATGTGTAAATATTTTCACTGTATGATTTATCCAAATCATCATTTTTTCACTACATGATTCCATTAACTGAATCATATTGTCTCCATAGACACTTCTACACTGAGGGATACCACCCAACTACTACTTCTTCTTTGATGTTCTACCCTTTTCCATGGAAGACCAATATAATAAAAGACTAAATCTTTACCCTTAATAATCGAATGAATCGAGTTAGGGAGAAAAAATATAATAACAGAAACCTTCCCTCTGATACCAATTGTTAGATCCACTTGGTTGAATACCGTGAGGGGGGGGGGGAATAAGGGTATGATATATTGAAACTCTCTTCCGTTTGGATTTTGTTTCATTGTAAGACAAAACTCAATTATCTCTTCCTCCTGTATCAATATATGAACAGATATGAAATCATGCACATGACACATTGATTTTTACTTGGTTCACCCTCAGTAGGATATGTCCATGGTTCATAAAATGACAATGTGCCGATGTACCAAATTCACTAATGATCACTACCAATAATGAGTACAATGTTCGAACTAGATCTTCTATGCCAAGGCTCACTGACTTTACAAGGTTTAGGGTCTTCTCAATGTATTCCCAATGGTCACTCCGAATGCCTCTTTCGTTGGTGCAATGCTAGTGGAAAGGGTCATCGTCTTCCTCTTTTTTCACTTGCTACTCTTGGAAAGGAATCCACTCACAATTTATGTACTTGAAGGTAAAAAACAGTTCATGGACATGTAGTTCCTTTCATTTACATGAATTCCTACATCCTCAAATATAGGTAGATGCTCTGTTGATGTTCTGTTTTCACCCACAGATGAATTCCACCATCTTGAGTACTGTTAGGTACCAGAAAATACCTTTACAAGATGAATTGAAGCTTTCACAAGATTCCTGTGAAAATCACAAACCACCATGTATCTCCTGCATACTATGTACTGAAATTTCTATGCATACCAGACTTCCATTTCGGGTTAAGAAACCCCACAAACACCTTTGGTGGAATTACTTCTGCATGAACCACTTCATCCTTCATGATCATCCCTTCATGTACTACCTTTTCTCTTTGACAAATTCCTAGAGAAAAATATGCTTTCTAATGATGTTCTATCTCCTCAGTAATCAGTGGGGTTAGCAATTCTTATATAGTCAAAGAAATTTTCTTAATATGCTAAATCAAGATTTACCAAATCTTGATTCGATACAGCCCCACCGTGTTACAAACCTTTAGCCACCATGAACAGAAAGCCATGAATGAGCCAATTTCCTACATGCTCTGCATACCGCCTTTGCTCTTACATTATCAACTTCCTCTGCGGATGCCAAACCATACGCGTACCGCATCGCCTTCCCCCGTGAACCATGTTCAGTTTCGCAAACCTCACTTGCATACCATTTCCTCTACTATACATACCATTCCAAGAATATGATACACAACCCATGTATCATGGTACTCGGTTATCACCTTTTCCAATTTTCTTCAACATTCTTTATAAAATAACTACTATGAGGAAATCCTTACATTTACATCATCAAACACCCAATTTTGAGGCCCTAATATTTGGAAAACACTGGGAAACTACACCGCCTCAAAAACCTATCTTCTGAATACACCATCCATACTCATTATTGGTTATATTGATTTGTCAAAAAACATAACCACACCCAAAAAATAACAAGAGGATTCATTGAGGGATCTTTTCCCAATAGTCTCCCCCTTTGGGTTTGTTGACAACTATTATTAAAACAATTCTCTCTATTTTGATATGTTGTTAATGCTCCTTAAAACTTCAACCACCATTTTTCCTCACACGATAAAGAATGTGATCAAGGGTTTACTAAAAACATAATCTAAGCACACAAGAGACATGTTCGACATGAGAAACAAGAGTATGATGAAAATTTCATCAACGAGTCACTTCATTTCTGACATCAATTTTTTATACCAAACTGATACAAATTTCTGAGTACTGGAAGTCTCCTGATACTATTCCAACACCACTAATTTTCATTTATCAAAAATCTCTACTGTCATGATATCTAATCTTTGATTGTTCACTTCTTACATTGTAAGATTTAATAATCCCCCTTATTTCATAGCTCTTCAATTAGCTTTAGCTCAACTTCTACTCCCCCTCTCTCGCTGCTCCACATAACAGTTATCCCCGTTTCTTTTCTCCCCCTGGAAGTCACAATTTTTCCCCCATTTTCAATGAACCTGAATGGCACTTCATGGTTGTCTATAACATGGTAAATAACACATACCAACACTTTAGGGAAAGACACATCATACATTTGGGAGAGGGGGACCCACATCCACATTTTTTAAGTGCGGGAATTCAAATGGACTCCCAGAGCCAATCAATGCCTTTTAAATGCTTCTTTGGGTAAGGCCTTTTTTAGAATGTCTGTAACCTGTTGTTCTGTAGGAACATACCCTATCTTCACAATTCCTTGCTCCACCTCCTCCTTGATAAAATGATATTTGATTTCAATGTTCTTTGTCCTTGAGTGATGGACTGGATTTTTCTATGATTTATAGCACTTAAATTATAACAATTAATTATGATAGGAGATTTCACTTCAATTCCCATATATTCAAGTTGTTGCTTCATCTAAAATAGCTGCGTGAAAGCTTGAGTAATTGCGATGTATTCAACTTCTACAGTGCATAATGAAATGTTTTCTTGTTTCTTGTTTAACCACAAAATACACAACCTTTTAAGATAAAAGGAACCTCCTAATGTTGATTTTCTATTATATGATAAACCAGTTCAGTCCCTATTGTATATCCCAATAACTCTGGATAAGATTTTTCATTATTCATTAAGCCAAAATCCAATGTTCCCTTGATATATTGAATAATTATTTTTTACTTCAATCATGTTTCTCTTCTTGGGATTGCTTTGATACCTCACAACTTGGCATGTGGAAAATACGATATCCATCCTTTTCGATGTCAGGTACAACATACTTCCAATGATTTTACTGTATTCTATGATATCAACTGGCTTGCCTTCATTATCTCATGAAAATTTCAACCATGTTGAAACTAGAGTCTTCATATCTTTGGAATTACCCATTCCAAACATTCTCAAAACCTCCTTGGCATATATATATTGATAAATAAAAGTACCATTCCTTCCTTGAGTCACCTGTAATCCAAGGAAAAATTTAAACTCTCTGATCATCGACATTTCAAACTCACTTTTACTGAATTTAGAAAGTTGAATGCATTGTACTTCATCTGATCGCCCAAAGATTATGTCAGCAACATAAACCAGCACCATCATCCTTTGACTATTGCCATTTTTGTAATACAAATTATAATCAACTCCACCATGTTGAAAACCAAGATTCTTTAGAAATTGGTCAAGCCTTGAATTCCATGCTCTTGGAGATTGCTTCAAACCATATAAATAATTCTTTAGCCAAAAAACTATGTTCTCATACTCATGAATGGGAAAACAATATGCTTTCACCATGTAAACTTCTTATTCTAGAAATCCATTTAGAAATGCTGACTTGAAATCCATCTAGAAAACCTTAAACATTCTTTGTACTGCTATGGCACAGAATAATCTGATTGTCTCCAGCATTTCAATGGGTGAAAATGTCTCATAAATGTCTATACCATCTATCTGAGAGTACCCATTTCACACCAGTCAGGCTTTGTTTCAATTTACAACACAATATTCATTAATTTTATTTCTGAATGACACATTTTTCTCTGATAACATTCTTGTCTTCTAGTCACAAAAAAATTTCCCATGTCTGATTCTTCTCAATTTAGTCTAGCTCTTCATTCATTAACTGAACCAAATTATAATATTTAGCTACTTCACCAAAACCTTTAGGCTCCACTTGTGATAAGTATGATTCTTTTTGTAGAGTATTCATCCTTCTTGTTTTTACTAGTATTGTCTGATCACCAATTATGTTCTGCCTATCAATTTCACCTTTTCGTGATGGTCTTGGGGAAGACATTGATTTGTTCTCATTATCTGAGTGTTTTTCTAAATCAATATTTTTCACATCTTCTCCTCCTGATTCTCTTACCACTTCATCACTTTTGATAATAATCTTGTTGAAAATTTGTTGATATTTATTCCTGGCTCCTTGGTATGCTGAAAATTGTCAGCAGATACCACATTGTTAGAAGCAAATACATAATCATGATGTACATGATTATTGCGGCTTCAGAATAATCCTTCTTCTCTTGGTGGATTACTGACACCCGAACTGGGGAATGATACAAACAGATATATATTCACTGTCACTCAAAACCCCTAGATAATCCATTTATAGATTTGACATCTCTTCAATTTCAAAATAGACTCTTCATTATGTCATCTATTCTTTCCATAACATGCATTCTTCTAATAATGATCTGGATAATAGAAATATTGTGTTGAATCTAACTAGGAAGTAGAAATCTCCCCCTATGATGTCCAACTCTTCCAGTTATAAGTAATATTATTTATACCCACAATAATTCTTCTTATCCTTCTTCAGCTATGGTAACTGATTTAAATCAGTTGACACTATGGATCACATCACATCACTGCTTCACATTTTTTATGAAACTCTCTCATGGATCGTATCTCCCTTTGATCCTGAAACACATTAACATCAATTAATAGTATTTTTATAAATAGTGAGAGGGGAACTTATGGAATCCTAAATTTCCGGATTGTGTTTGATCCTAAGGGGTCAAACTTTTGATTCTTTCTAGTAGAGAATCATACACCTTCCTTACTTCTTCTAGCTGCCTATCCAACTTTAACTGCTCTGGAAACCTGACAAGGCATCTATTACCTACATGATGAGTCTTTTAATGATATGTAGATTCTTTAGGCTTGGCCTTTCTCTCACAATTTTGGGTTTAGGCCAAGTGGTACACAATTATGTCTTTGATGATCCACCAATATGCCACATCCCTTGATTTCTTGTCTAAGTAGGAATCTGTCTTCTTGTCATCTTCCTGTGCTTCTTCCACCATTATAGGGATATTCCTATTTCTTCTAATTCTATCCATTTTAAATGATAAGTGAATTTTTTAATACATTATTTTTTCATCTTTCTTTTATCAGATACCTGATCCACCACACTTTTTTGCACTAGTGGTGAGTAATTCATTGAACTTGCATTCATCTTACTCATAGATGGAGTAGATCTCCCCTTAATCATCTACCTTTGTTCACATTATATCCATTAGTTCTGTTGTGAGTTTGATAGAGAAGGTGATTGATACACCATTTTCTTATCTCCTTGTGATTCCCCTGAGGTAGTAAACTTATTTTTCAATTTTCCACTTTGTATTCTAGTGTAAGATTTATCATTATACACAACCGGAGTTGAGAATCTCTGGTAAATTTCCTTTTCCCTTCTCACTTTCTTCTTGGTCCAATGTCTTGCTATATTACCATAATCATAACATATAAAACATTTTTCACCAAATTTATACCTCATTTCATCATTTATCAGTTGAGATATTGATGCATCTTGAGTTATTCTTCTAGCATTGATCCCCTGAGCTTCCTGACACATGCTCATGGTGTGTCTGATTCTTCCACAGTAATAGTATCGGATGAATTATTTCTTCTGAGAGTCTCCTCTTTCTCATTTATCATGAAACTTATTATTATTTTTATATTTAGTAAATCATATATCTTCACAACATGAAATGTATTCCTGAGCCTTTGAATAGAAGATTTATGGATGACTATGAATCCCATAGAAATAGAATATGTTGTCATTAATTATTGTAAAATCTTTTCTGGGTCTATCTACAACACCTACAATGTTTTTCTTATCTCTGGAACTTTTCACTACTCTCTTCCTATCATGCATTGGAGTGGTATCATCTTATCCAATTCTAGATTTTCCCAAAATGGAAGGCCTTTGGGATAACATTATCCTTTCATGCTTCTCCTTTGAAGTAGAATATTTGGATTTCGTTTCATTATCAGCCACCAAAGGACAATTGAATAGTAAGTGGAGTACATCCTTTAACGTTGGCTATCCTTTTTCATTTGATATCTCCATTTCTTTCTTGATTGATTCTATCTCTTCCTCTAGTTGCTGAATATTTTTATCCTTTGATTCAAGTTGGGCATTGAGCTCTCTTATGAAGTTATTTCGGCTACTCATCTCATCTTCCAGTTCTCATGTGATCTTGTCTACCATATCACTTCACTCATTTATTTTCAATTTTTCTTGAGAAAAATAATTAGAGAAGGATGTATTATATTGTTGTAGCCTTTGATTCTTCTGAACAAGTTCAAATAGCTATGTACCAAGACCATCATTTCTAGCTTTCAGATTCTAAATTTCATCTGACTTCTGATTCTTTCCCACGTCATTGGCACTATGTTTATACCTCTTTGTAGATATATTTTGTGGTTCATCTGATTTAGAAGAATTATTCTCCCCTAGATTAGTTGTTACATTAATAAGACTTTGATTTAATCCTCTTATCTTGTTAAAAACAATTTCCAATTCTTGGATTTAGATATATTTAGATTTATTCTCTTCATAAAATTTCTGATCAAATTCCATTATTTAGTGGAAAATTTCTACTTTTCACCTTTTAGTATTTTATTCATTATCAGTAGTTCCAACATCACTTGGAATATCAGGTTCTTCACTCATTCCTTCAGCATCATTGAATGATTAAAATTTTCAACTGTATGATTTATTGAAATCAACATTCTTATAACTTCCTTATTCCATTAACTGAATCAAATTGTCTCTATATAGACTTCCAAACTGAAGGATACCCCATGACTTCTGCTTTTTCTTTGATGTTCTACCCTTTTCCATTGCAGACTAAGATAATATAAGAGAGAATATTTACCTTTAATAATAGATTGAATCAAGTCAGAGAGAACAAATATAATAAAATAAAACTTCCCTCTGATAACAATTGTTAAATACACTGGGCTGAATAACCTGAGATAGGAAGGGGTGAATCAAGGTATGATAGATTAAAACTCTCTCCCGTTCAGATATTGTTTCATTGTTAGAAAAAACTCAATTCTCCCTACCTCCATTAGAAATATATGAACAGATATGAAATCATGCACATGACACATCGATTTTTATATGGTTCACCCTCACTGGGCTACGTCCAAGGAGCATACAAAGACAATGTGTTGATGTACCAAATTCACTAAGGATCACTGCCAATAATGAGTACATTGTTCGGGCTAGATATTTTATGTGCTGGCTCACTGCCTTTACAAGGTTTAGGTTCTGCTCACTGCATTCCCAAGGGTCACTTCCTATGCCTCTTTCTATGGATCACTATTGGGTTAAAGGGTCACCATATTCCTCTTCCTTCGCTCACTGATCTTGGAAAGAAATCCACTAACAATTTATGGGCTAGTAGGTCAAACAAAATTTATGGACATGTAGGTCCATTCATTTACATGAATTCCTACATCCTTAAATATAGGTAGATGCTCTGTTGAAGTTCTGTTTTCACCTAATTATGAATTACACCTTCCCGAGTACTGTTAGGTACCAGAAAATACATTTGCAAACTAAATTGAATATTTCATAAGATTCTTGTGAAAATCGTGAACCACCTTGTCTCTCCTGTGTACTGAGTATCGGGTTTGGTATGCAAACAACCTACTTTATGTACTGTTACCTCTTCTGTGAACCTCCCTTCATCTGCGGACTCTCTCCGCATTCACAATCATGTACTACTTTTGGGTACCAAATTCACAAACCTCCTTTGAGAAATCCCTCCTATCCGCAAACTATTATCTGTTCGCATACTGCCTTTGCTTATGTGTACCAGAGCTCCCCCTCCATGTACCACTTGTGAAACCTCACTCTCATGTTCTATAGATTCCTCCTATTCATACCGAGTCAACTCATTTTGCGTACTGGACTTCATCCTCTATGTACCGAACTTCCTTTGTTGGTTATGAAACCCCAAAAACACCTTTGGCGGAATTCCTTCCATGCGAACCACTTCAGTCTTCGCGGTCCTCCCTTCGCGAACTACATTAGGCCTTCATTGAATTCTCGGAGCAAAATATGATTTTCAATGATGTTCTATCTCCTAAGTAATCAGTGGGGTTAGTGATTCATATATATTCAATGATATCCAATTAATTCGCTAAATCATGATTTACCAAATCTTGATTCGATAAAGCCCAAGTGTGTACCAAACTTTCAGCCACTGCAAAATACAAGCTATCCACGAACAATTTTCCTACGTGCTCCGTGTACCGCCTTAGGTCTGACGAGGTCTAATTCCTCCATGGATGTCAAAACATACGCGTACTGCATTGCCTTCCTCTATGAACCATGTTGGATTTCGCAAACCTCACCTGCCTACCATTTCCTCCACTTCTCATTACGTTACCAGAATATGGTACGCGGCCCATGTATCATGGTATAAAGTTATCACCTTTTCCAATTTTCATCAAAATTATTCATAAACTTCACTCTTATGAAGAAATCCTTACTTTTCCAAAATCAAAATCCTTATTTTGAGGCCAATTTGTTTTTGGAAAACACTGGGAAACTCCGCCACCACAAAAACTTGTCTTTGGAAAACACCATCCATACTCATTTGCGGTCATCTAGCTTTGTCAACAAACACAACCACACCCAAAACATACAGATGGGATGCCTTGAGAGATTCTTTCCCCAACATTATAACTTTCATACACATTTATATTGACCTAAGGATATACCAATAACAAGGTAGATTATTAGGCTCTCATAAATAGTCATGAGTTGGCCCTCAAGATTGATGTTACCCACTGCATGTGAAGGGAGGCTTCAATTTTTTCAACAAGAAGATAAAGATTGACTACAATGTTAGAAAACAAGATCTCATTACCCTTCAGTCTACTCGTCAGATGATTTCCCATTTCCCTTCCGATATAGATGGGACTCTTTTCTATTGAACATTGAATGGTCTAGATGATACCCTATCGGTCCTAGATACATCCTTTGAAGAGCCTTACATGGATGACCTGATCATACATGTGGTGCATTGGGGAGTCATTTCCCCCCTCAATTTCAAATTATTATGATAGTAAATAGGTAAAACATCTAGATTATGGATCTTCTCTTCTAGGACCCCCATGTCACCCCAAAATAAAGGAAAATACCGATTGGATAACTCCCTTAATTGAGTATCTCCAACATGACATTCTCCTACCAGAACGAGCAGATTGTGAGAAGACCCATCAACATGCAACACAATTCACCATCCAGAGTGGGAAAAACTTTTAGAAGACTCTATATATAGGTGTACTTTATGGGATTCTCCTTTGGTTTATCCATGGAGATGAGGAACCACATGTTATGCTATAATTTCATGCCGGGTCTTGTGGCATGCATCAAGTGGGATTAAAGATCTCCCACTAGATTCAAAGGTTGGGTTACCTCTAGAACACCATGGTCCATGACTAAACCAAGTTTACTGTAAGGTGTTATGCATGTCAGATCCATGCCAACATTGTGAATTAGTCGCTGAAGATTCTCCCCAACCCCAAGTATTTTTGGCCATTTGCAGTATGGGGACTCGACATTGTGGGACCATATCAGCCAGCGATAGCTCACTGGTGTAGGTTTATTTTGACTTCAACAAACATCATCTCAAAATGGGATGAAGTGACTCCCCTCAGGGAATTCGAGGACCAGACTATGATCAAGTTCTTGAGATCCCTTATTATTTTCACCAATAACACCACCAAATTCTAGGATTCTGAGTAGAAAAATTTATAATCCAATACAACATATGGTCTAACCATACTTATCGCTACCATGAATTGGAAAATGGATTGATTTAGGATTCAACAAGAGGATCTCTAACATTTTTGAGAAGGTAGTGGGTTAGAACAAGAAGAGTTGGCAGGAAAACCTCCCCAACACCATCTGGTCCAATTATACAATGCCTCAAAATTCCACCTAGGTGACCCCATATCCCAAGGTCTGTGGAACATAGGATGTCCTTCCCATAAAGTTGTAGTTTATACCACTTAAAACAAATTTAAATAACTAGAAGACAATGGACATATAGGAATAATTCTTTCTCAATGAGTTGGAATAACTCAAAGTAAATAGGCTCTAGCCCTTGTGTAATATATAGAGGCACCAAAACGGGATAGAGATAGCATTCAACAAGATTATTTTCCCAATATCCTTCCTATAGGGTGACACAGTACTGGACCTTTGAACACCGATGACTCCCAGAAAGAATCCACCAAAGTTGGAGCCCAAGTGGGAAGGACCTTACATTATCTATAAGGTCTATTATAATAGAGATTACTATTTTATTACCATGGATATAGATCATATTACACCACCACAAATTCCAAATTTCTCAATCGGTACTTCACGTGAGGATTACCCTATTGGTCCAACATTTAAGACCTTAAACTAATAGAAATGGTCAAAGCTCAATGATCTGTAATTAAGAGTTAGGGTATAAGAAATATGATCTTAAACTATTTAAAATGTTTCCAAACTCTATAACCTTAAAATAAGAGTCCAAGTACATGATTCATGAAAGTAAAATATGTACATGTCATCATAGGAATGTGTTGTGTGGTTCTTTTCTACCTTGGACCATTTTCCATGTTGGGTTTCCACTCCCCCAAACTACCCACACCTATTTGATTCCCATCTCTGGTCCATTCAACACAACCTCAAACTATTTACAACACCCAATACCTTTTCCCTAGGTCTAGCCAGGACATTAGCCCATAGGTATTTGGCCTACTTCAAGACAACCATCCTTGAGAATAGATTTAAATCCCACTTTCTAGTATTCCATTATGACATGATCAAAATGAACTGTGGGGTAGTACCTGGGGTGTTTAGTTACACATGAAAATTCCCCCAATCCATCTCTACACTTTGAGTATTCATTGATTTGGATACTCATTACGCATTAAATCCCAATGGTCCCCATAACAGTGATTATACTGGGCCAAAATATCTCACCTCTTATCCTAGGAAAACACCTTGATGGATCTCTTAAGACAGATGATAGTTCCCATTTTATGAACATGTCCAATGGTTTATTTTGTATTTTCTTAACCCATTCATGATTTCTATGGTTGTGGAATTTATGTTTCAAACATGGTCAATAGTTGTTGCTTCCCATTGGCCACCCACCTTTTATTGTCAAGATAATGGATATCTTGATTTACCTCCAATCCACCCCATGTTTTGGTGAATTTCCAAATCCCTTGGGGTTAACCCTCTATGTATCTACGTTCATTGAGAAGAAATTTCAATATTTATAGGAAATTATCAACCCAAAATTTCTTTTACCATGATTTGTACTTCTATGGGTTAGGAAAATCCCCTCCCCACTCCTTGTTTCCTACATTTATCATGAATCGTTTAGGCTTAGTATTCTTGTTATGAAGTGTAATGATTTGGTCAAGATATACAAATCCAATTTCCGAGCTTTAAGACCTTAAACTAATAGCCTCCCTATGGTGAATTTCAAGGGTCAAAGCATTATGACCTTAAACTATTTATAGCACTTGTATTCCATTTTGACAAAATGAAAACTAAAAATCCAAAGAAAACCCATAAAACAACATTAAATTATATCATTACCTAATATAAAATGAGGATTCATCTTAATGAGAGATAATTTTACCCTACATTTTACTTGGAATCCTCATGTGATGAAAATTATATGGTTAAAAATCTTACACTTTCAGAAATTGGGATGCCTCATATAATATTATATGAACAAAAAATCATCCTTAGAACATGAAGTTATGTTTTAGCCTCAACCCAAGTAATAAGCACACGAATCATCATGACAATCATAGGATGCTTAAATTACCAATACAGAAAGAATTTACCCCACTTCTTGAGTTAGTATTCTACCAAACCATGTTATATAACAATGAGTGGCTTGATTACCATCCTCATGGGATACATAGTGATGCATATACCTCCCATATCTAGGTTTAACTACAAATTTATCAACCCTTCACCCCCTTGGACACATTTATGGTCTAAGCATCATGAAATAACAATTTACGTGGTTTTACTCAAGGTGTGCATGTGGTATTTGAGGCTCTATGGATCCTTTCAAATTTGGTATTATCTCTTCATGCCCCGTATATACTCTTGATACCAATACCCTACTAGTCCAAGCATCATGACTTAAAATATTTTCCACCATCACCATAAACCAATAATTATGATGATAAACTATATTCTCTTTTTTCCAAGTAATTGTGTAGTATGTGGGCCTACATTACCACCTTTCATTGTCTTTCATTCCATAAAAACACCCTCAAAGAAAAAAAATTTATCAATAGTCCAATAATTATGATGTTATAATATTTTCCATGGTCCATGTTATATGAATTTAAATTATGTGCAATTAGATTTAGGATTTCTTCATGTGGTGGAAAGCCTCATTAGCTTATTTAACATTGGATTTTAAATTTTTCTCAATAAAAAAACATCCTTGAATCCCCCAACCCATAATACAATAATTATAACATTAAACTTTTTTACAATCTATCCCAGCTCTATGACTTCAAACTATGAACCCTAGTCTATGAACTATGAACCTAAATTGCATTCATTAACCCCTCATTAACTTTATTTTCTCTATCCGAAATTTTAACAAAGACTATTCCACTTCTATAACTACATGTGGCTTGATTCAAATCCTTATGGAATACATATTTATGCCTAGATTTTTAGTCTTCGGGCCCAACCTTAACTAAAAACCAATCTATTAGCAGTCGGGTTGTCATCATGAAGTACTCCCATAGCCCACCTTTTTAAGAATAATCCTAAACCCCATTAATTTTCCTTGACCCATCAGTGGTCCAAGATGCCCTCATAGCCCAACATGAGTAAGAAAAGAATCATCCACCCAAGGCGTATGCCCCACCAACTTCCTCATCAAAGGACATTAAACTATACCCTTACCCCATGTATAATCAATATTCCTCTTATTGTGAGACAGTTTACCCCATGCCAAATTAGAATTCCCAATATGACAAATATAGGATAAAAAACATGGATGTCCTCAGCACACAATTTTAAACTATATCCTTACCCTGTATAGAATTGAGTTTCCCCTTATTGTGATATGGTTTACCCCATGTAAAACTGGGGTAACCCATATGACATATATGTGATGAACAATCACTAACATCCTCACCACATGATGTATCAATACAGCCTTACCCCATGTAAAATTGAGAAGCCTAGTAATGTGAGAAGATTTACCCCATGTAAAATTGGGATATCCCATATGATAGATATGGGATGAACAAACTCCAACATCCTCAATACACAATGTTAAGAAATTATCTTACACCGCATAGATTCATGATGCCTCTTAATGTGAGATGGTTTATCCCATACCAAACTAGAATTACCCTTATGATTTGAATGATATGTTCATAAATACATCATATAAAATCAGGATTTCTCATTATCTAATATTAGAAGATTTAATATCCTCATTTGAGAGGGTATTCTCCCTTAGAAATTTGACTCTTTCCATAATGCTTCTCAAAACTGCATGTAGCTTGATTTCCATGCTCATGGGATATGTAGTGACTCCTAGATATTTCAACCTTTTCTAGGACCCATCAATGACATAATAAAGAGTATTTACTTCACTAATGTCATGATGTCTACATGGGGTCCAATATTATATATTTTTAGGTGGCCTAGGGTCCCTTCGACCCTCCATTCGCATTGGGTTATCACTCTTTTATGCCACAAAATACACTTTATGAACACTCGTTCCACACGTTTTTCAATTCTATATGACCTTAAACCAACACGTACCCCCATAGTCTTAAATATCTGGATTTTAACATATAGAATCCTTAGTCTATGTTGTAGGACTTTAAACTACCAACCTCAATATCCTCAACACATGGCATAAAACAACAGTCTTACCTGTTTCAAACTTGGATTCCCCATGCGATAAGTAAGGGATGTCTAGGAATACCCCACATAACATCGGGATGCTTCATATTCTAATATGGTATGATTTCATGCC
Source organism: Viscum album (assembly GCA_963277665.1). Lineage (NCBI taxonomy): Eukaryota > Viridiplantae > Streptophyta > Magnoliopsida > Santalales > Viscaceae > Viscum > Viscum album. The sequence goes on along the minus strand of OY728136.1, from coordinate 600,085,439 downwards.
CTCAATAGAGAGTATTTCATTCTACCGACTCCAGCCACCTTCCATGCCACTTACCATAACTATGTGTGGCTTGATTCCCATCTTCATGGGATAAGTAGTGACACCTGCATATTTAATCTTGTGCCCAAAAATGCCATTAACTTATTTTTGGGAAATCCACCATTTCCACCTACATTACTCACTCGTTTTATGATTTGGATAATCATCAACCCATCGATATAAACAGGCTCTCTAATGGAATGGTGTCTATTTGAAATGGCTCTACTACAGTCTTGAGCACATGGATCGATGGATCATTGGTAAAAAATGGATCTCATGTTTTCAAATCAGTCAATGGTCGATCATGTATTTTCCCACCCCATATATAGCTTATTTGGGTATGGAAACTATGTTTCAAACAAGGTCAACAGTTTTTCCCCATCCATAAATTAGTCCCCTCTCTCTCAATCTAGGTCTTGAAATGTGCAATCATCCTCATTGAATTTGTCAAACAATTTCATCTTTCATTGCGTTATCCCCTATAATAATTTGGAACTTCTTACCACTCCTTATTTCTCTTACAATGCATGGATCATAAAAGATTAGGATTTGGGGGATTTTTTCCTTGTGCAAGGTTGAGAAACCCAAGTTCCCCACAATCCAAATTCATTGAACTTAAACTAGAAGTCTAGGACCAAGAATCATGACTTTAAAATATATGTGGGTCAACCTAGGAATGTTTTGGGTTGAGTGAGGGCTTCTTATGCCACTCATTGGAATTTTTTTTCATTCATCAATGCTACAAATATCTTTTTGGGGTATTTTAGACCATTAGTCTCAAATATATGACTTTAAACTATGAGTTAGGGTCTAAGAATCAAGACTTTAAACTATGTTAATGCTCTCTTAGATATGTTTTATTTATCATCATGTGGCCTCTTACCCCCCAACATTGACATCGGGTAAAATTCCTTAAATGTCATTCATATTCCATGAAGACACACCCCCAATATGGTCCGAGAATTATGAAATTAAACTATTTTACATGGTATACACTTCATGACCTTAAACCAAGATCATGTGTCCCATCATCATGAACTTAAACTGTTTTCAACCCACCTCTTACAATTTTTATGGAATAAAGCTGCCCTTGGCCCTCTATTCATATCGGGATACTACTCCTTCATCCCATACCATTCAATTTGGGATGAAAATTGGTCTGAACTCCATGAACTTAAAATAAGAGATAAAATCCAATGATCTGAATTCTACAACTTTATGTTAGGAGTCTGAGACCAAGAATCATAAATTTATATTGTATACATTCCACCTGATGAATGTTTTGTGTGGCATGGGGGCTTCCTATTCACATCATTCACATTAGGTTTTCAATATTCTACACTACACATGACTGTTTTAGGGCCCCACCCTACATTCTAAGCTCTAAGACCTTAAAATAAGACTCATGTTCCAAGAATCAAGACCTTACACTATGTGCCGCTAACCCTAGATCCTTTCTCATAGTGTGTAGTCATACAATATCCATTTTCCTTATATTCCTTTCTAGGGACTACCCCCATCATGCTACCCTCTTACATTCAAAACCATCGATGCCTAGAGGGTTTTATTGAATTAAAATTACAAACATCCTTTTACATAATGTTAAACTATAACCCTACCCCATGACACAGACATGGGATTCCCTCTTGAACTAACATGAGGAACAAATGATGGGAATTTTTGTTCATATTCCTCTTATAAAAATACTTAATAAAACAAATTTAAACTTTGTGATAAATCGTCCATATCATATTACATTAAAATGTATGTTTATCATCCTCATTTCGTGCTGAAAAACTATAAGGAATCTTTGGTACTTTTTAATGAATCAATTCTAATGTCGGAATCCTACCAAAATTTTCATGTTATATAATAGTTTATCACCATATGATGAAACACTCCCCCTAGAATATGGGTTTTTCCTTCATTCTGACAAATATTCCTACCCTGATTTACTCTAATCCATGGTGAAAAAAATTACAAGAGTGTTGGAATCCGTTAAAATATTCCATCACTTTATCGCCAAGCTTCTCATGTACCTCTATTTGGATCATAATCAACCTCCTCATCTAAAAAGGCCCCCTAACGGTGATGGTTCCTGAAAAAACTGGCTCACCTATTGTCATGGGACAACACTAAGGAAGTCTTTGGACTATAGATTTAGACATGTCCCATGTTTCAAACACTATCCACAGTTGACCCTCATTTATTTGTCTTCATACTCAGTTAAATGATATGAATGATGTGTTTAAAACATTGTTAGCTGTTATCCAACCTTTTCAAACTATCCCTATTGTGTTCTAGATATTGGGAATCACGATTTATGCCCTCCATTCCTCCTTGTTTGTATATAATTCAATTCCCCTAGCATTACCCCATTCGTGCGCTTCCTCATTTTTGGAAAACAAAATTATTTTCTACAAATACCCATTCTATAGCCATAGCATATATTAGACCATACATTACTAGTTGTTAGTAAACAAATGTTGACCTCAAGTGTTCAATGATTTTTTTTCATTCTCATATGAATGAGACATCACATGTTCTTCCCTTGTTTCTCACACTGAGTATGACTCACACAAGTTTAGGGATTTTTCTTTTGGTATCTCATGAATATGATTAAAATGTGATAATGAAAAAAGAACCATGTTTGAGAATGTATGCATTTAAAAAAACAAAAAAATATTTTAGAGGTTCATCAACATATTGGAGAATCTCCTTTTCAAAACCCCTATGGATAGACCCCAACAATCAAGCATTTGAGTTCAACCATCCTCTATTGAGTGGAACCTAGGGTCTTTTTCCACTCCAATGGGATGACCACCTATTTGTTGGATATAGGGAGTAATTGTTTAGCCATTATCTTCATCTAGTTCTATTCATCTTGTAACTTTGTTACCAAGGATTCCACCATCACCACATTTTGATCAACCACTTCCAACTAGGCCTTCATAATATTGAATATATTAACTTGATAAGCGGCTATTTTCATGTGCTCTTGTTCGTGGAATTCTAGAAGAGAAATCTCTTCTTCAAATTCAACAGGTTTCTTAGATTCCACAACAATATGATTCTTCTAGGAAATGTCATAAAACTACCTTTCATAACATTATCTCTCGATGAGTAAGTCTCAAGAAAATTCCTAAAAGTTGCTGGAGTCCACCCCACTAGTCCTTAGTCTGACTAGCCAATGGAAGCAAGATCCCACTTTGTGTAGATGGTCAACTATATGGGTATGGGTGATGAAGTTCCACACATATATACCTACCTCACAATGAATGACCTAGTTTTCTTCTAATACATCAAAACAATAATCCTCAATGTTTCTTGGTGGTGCATTCTTTTATGGAGGGAATACCAAGAATATGTTTGTGGTTTATTTTCTGTGGGAATTCCATCGAGTGTGAGTGGATAGAAATATATTTTTTGAAATAGATCTTCTCTAGACCCTTCACCTATGGAGAAACCCCCTCTACCCCCTCTATAAACTCTGAGGTGGATGTGACTATCCCAACCTCCTTAGTTTCTCCTGCTTGTAGAGTAATTTCAGCCTCATCTCATGTAGCCACCACTATTGGAAATTATAGGGTAGGTTCATCCAACATAAACTCCCAAGATTCCCCAGCTGTTAAAATAGTTTCTGCATCATCCTTTGTGGCATAAGCTCCAACAACCTCCCCTATTGGTGCCTCTAGGATATTCACCACCACTGCATCTCCTTCAATATGTCCTATCATGGGAACTGTTTCCACCACCTATATCAAGGGCATGATCTGAGCCTTACCTTATGGTGGAACCACTACTCTTGGTAAGACCACCACGACCTCCATAGCCATTTCCACCTAGATAATAACACCCACTATCTCCACCTAAGCATATATATCCCCCAAATTATATGTTGATATTGGAATCAGATCCCTAAAATAGGTTTGAACTTCCATTTAAAAATGTTTTTGAAAAACGTAGAAAGGATAAGTAGAAGATATGATGGTTAAAAGTGGGAATAGTATTATGTGATTAATATATTCTCGTGAGGATCTTATACATTTCCATAGGTAATCCCCCTCTTAAGGGAATTTCCCGAATGGCTTATGCCTCAGTCATAGACACCACTTAAATCGATGATTGGCTACCCATGGCAACAATGTTAGTGAGGGACCCCATGATCACCCCTTCAATTGTTGAGAATAACTCACCCTCCACCAGAGGCTCATCACTAACATCCCCCACTTCTATGTTCTCTGATTACTACTCAAGAAAGGGAATGAAATATGCAATAAGCTTGAAAGATGTGTAATATCCAAAATTTTCAAATTTATTAGTGTTTTACTTAATATATGGAAGGATTTCCATCTTTTATCGAGTCTGAGTGGGCATCACATGCCCTGAAATATCTCAATCCCTCACCATCAGCCGTACCAGTTTCCATGTGACCCACATATATGAAAAAAGGATAAGACATTCACAAAAACAACTTTTCCTGGTCAGTTAAGGGAGTTGTAGTTCCACAAGACTAGACCACATCCTTTATCTCTAACATGTATTGCATCACCTCATAGTGGTTGATGTGAAATACAAGACTTTCTTGACCCATCTCTGTGTGGAATATCCCATTGGTGGTGAGATACTTCCACAACACCCACAGGGTGGTGATCGGCTTGTGAAGTCCCCAACTCTCCCAATAATAAGAATAATAGAATAAATGGAAATGTCTAGGAGATGTATTTTATTCCTTAGTACTTATAAATTCACCCTCTTGATCTACCTAGAGTGATCTCCTTCCACCTGTGACCTATTATCCAATAGTTTTGAACTTGATGATGCAGCTCATCTCCCTCTAGCCTCTTCCTGTGCTAGACCAGGGACTGTCAGCTATGCATCTGCCATGGATCTTCCTACCATGCCGATCTTGCTTCCATGAATGCTCCAACCATCACTCTCCCATAAACTTGTAGTTTTGTGGCCTCTCCATCATTAACTTTTTTGGTTCAATTCCTCAACATGTCTACATGACATACACTCTCCAAATATTTTCCATATTTTTTGATGGTCCCATAGGTGAAAGATGGTGGTGATAGCTCGTACCACCATTTCCTATCATCATTCAAGAACATGCACCATATATTCCTTCAAAATGAAGGATGGAACTCAGGAACCACACCCTTATACACCATGGGGTCATCCACTATAGGCATCATAACATCCATGAAAACTACTTAAGTATGTACTACTTGTAGAACATATTGTAGCCAACTATTTTCACCAATACCCCACCTCATCAAGCTAGGAGGTATGATGTCTCCTCCGAGGTACCTAGAACAACATTGGTCACCATACCCTTTGGAAGTAGGAATAGTTGAAACATGTAGCAGTCTTTTAGATTGACTCTTTCCAGAATGTAAACAATGAATAACATTAGTGGGACACTTGGTGATGTTTAGAATTTATTATTGGAAGTTTTTAGTTAGAGGGGTGATCAGGTTTGTATTTTTATATCCCACCATATGCATGAAAACCCAATTGAATTATAATTTTAGGCTCCTACACACACAAAGAAAAGTCTTCCCATGGATGATGTGGAGAGGTACCATATATAGATTTTCCAATACCAAGATAGCTTGGATAATGCACCACCCATCTCTGATATCACTATCATGATGAAAGTGCTCTGACAAATCCCCATATGTGCATCCTTTACAAGGAGAATCCATCCATAGATCAATACAGTGATAAACTCCAATACCTTGGCCATAGGTTCTTTGGGATTTATACTGTAGCCCCATATCTTCAATTGGATTTCCTCTATGATCTCTCATAAGAGTGCTCCTTGCCCCATTAGAATTCTCGAGGGCATGTACGCTGCCTGCTAGGTAGCCTTTCCACTATCACGTTCAAGAAGTAACTAACCCGTTACTTGAATGGGATTTACTTCATCCCTGCATTATTCTCATATGTACCTTACACCAGTCACAATAATAGCCTCACAAGGGATAATATTTTGTCATTTTCCTCCCACACATTTTCATTAGGGATGCTTTCATCATAAAGTTCTCCTTGTATTTGGATCCAAATGATCCCGTGATGATCCCATAGTATTATTGCAACCTTCCTAAGTTGCATATGAATTGTGTTGGGCCCTAGAAACCACCCAATTAGTAGTTTTGGGGTGAATTACTGGTCGCTGTAAACCTGAAACTGTGAGGCCCTTACCACCTTGTAGAGCCAATCATACTTTATCTCAACCACAAATTCATTGTACAATACATATTCCAAATAATACCAGGGATATTTAATTATAATGTTTCTTAAATGGAGAAAAACCTAGGTGTCCATATTCTTAAGGATAAACACATCATCCCTAAGCCCAAATCCATATATTTGAAAACTCTTTGAAAGTGGGTATTCCTTTTGAGATTATATAAGTAGTTAAAAGAGAGAATCATAATTCTTGGAACTCAAAATTCTCCCTTTATCATTATATTATCATTTATTTATTCCAGAAAATCAATTGAAACATTAGCTATTTCAGCAGCTATTTTAATCATGTTTTTCTTTTCAATTTTAATTGGTTTTGTTCATGAAGATTTGATCATGGAGATCAATTCATGAAGGTTGGTTTCATGGAGTTAATTTCTCTATGGTCAGGATTCTGGAACAATGTTAACATAGAGTTGTTTTTGATTATAAGGATACAGAGAAGGAAATCCCCATGAGGGTGGAGGATTAAAATAAAAATGAACTCACAAAGGTAGTGATCTTTATGAAAAGAGAGAACATGATTTTCTATTTGTGAAAATTCAATGGTTTGTCTAAGGGGAAAATAAACTATTTTGTATCATACGAACACTCATGGTTTCTGAAGGGATTAGTGAGGTAATAGTCATCAACTGGCATCATGAGTGAGCTCTATGATGGGATATTAATGGCCAATTATCAGAGATTCGCCCTCATAATTTGACCTGACATTTTCCCTATGAGCTCTAATACTAGGGGGGATTTTGGCATAGAACTATGTGTTCCATGGGAGTAGTTAAGAAACTAATGGCATGTTCGACCTGAATCTGATCCATAATGACCCAAATATCCCTCAAATGGTCTACTTTGTGAAGCTCACCTCCTTCTAGAATAGCCAAATCCTGTGATGACCTAGATCCATAGAGATCCTTTTTGAGAATGTAAAGGACTAATGGTAACCTATAAGTAACAAAAATACCGATCCATAGAGAACTTCATGACCACATTGAGGGTTTATGGAAATATTTGTGCATTGACACTCAGACTCACAGAACCCCACCCATTTACGATGCTCACAAATATTTTTTAAGGCCTCCAATAATCATAAAAACCTAGATTTATATAAATATCATGTCATGTGTTTCTTTTTGTAGGATGTGGGACACTTCAACATATATTGATAATTCCCTATTTTTGATCTATTTGAGCTTTGTGATTGAGATAGAAAATAGACCCCCAAGATATCCATGTTTCATGAAACCTCTTACCTTGTGTTCTTGAGATCCTCCACCCCAAGTGAAGATAACTTTCATGAAGGCCTATGCTCTTCATAGATGAGGATTACCTTTTGTGGAATAAGGGGATTCATTCAACATCTATCCTTCAAGAATCTTACCCAATGGGAACTAGGACACCACCTCGAGGCAGGGTCACCCTGTTTCGTGAAGTATAATCCTTTATGAAGCCCCTAGCCTCTGCGAGGTACACACGCTTCATGATAAATCCCTCTGTGAGGACTCTATATTTGAAAAACATCTCTCATGGGCCTCTACATGGTGCCTCCCTTCTTCTAACACCCATTTATGAAGGTAGAGTTCCTAGAGCCCCCATACCAATCCAGGAGTAGTTCGGTTGCACCCTGAGACCCTATGTAACAAGTGCAACTCACTCTTATGTCTGACTAATTCATTTCAAGTGAAACTTGGGACCCAATAATAGATATTTTTTATAAGAATAGATACCCAAATCACGATTACATCTAATTATATGTTCCCTAATGTCAGCCTCTAGATTGAACACTCTTCCAAGAAAATGCCAATGCCATACCCTGCCCAAAGGTGCCTGAGCTGTGGTCACATAATCCGTAGGAGTGGAATATTATAGAAAAATTGTGGACATATCTTGGTAGGGATTCCTAATATTGTTTCTTCCTCTCATCTTAAAAATGTTTCCCTCAAAGAGTGAACCCTTACACATCAGAGTTTCATGATGTAAAACTGGTTAGTTCCACACACTAGTCATTTAATTTTAAACATCACGACAACGTCCTCAACATAAGATGTAATACTATTTTATGACCCTATTTAACAAACACATAATTACCCATGTATGGTCATAATGGGATTCCACCCTCTCTCAATATAGAGTACAAGACAACATTGAAGATAATATTCAATGAGTAATCCTCACACCATCCCTCATAAATGCTCTTTCTATGACATAAACATCTCTATCTCATGATATTAAACTACATGGATCGGTATTGTGACATGAACATAAACCAAGGAATCAAAATACGTGGGTTTTTATCTCTATTTTCTAAAAAGTTCACATGGGAAACCTCCATAATCTTCAATTCTGGCATTGATAAACCTAGGTGGGACATCTTCTCCAATAAAAATGTATCTCCCAAATCCACCTCCATGAGAAGTTGTGATCCATTCACTCATGATCCACCTCCATGAGGAATTTAGACACAATCCATCGGTAAACCTAGTTGTGACATATTCCCTATGAGGGAAACACCTCCCCATTATACCACCATGTGGAATTATAATCTATTAACTTAGGATATGCCTACATAAGGTGTTTTGATCCATTCTATTGGTAGACCTAGGTGTCACATATTCCTTACAAGAATGCACCTATCAGATTATCCTCCTTTTGAAATTCTAATAAATTTACTATGGATTCTCTTATATGAGTTGTTCTAATCCATTCCATTGGTAAAACACATTTTTATATATTCCATTATGGGGGAACACCTCTTCGATCTCCCTCTATGAGGAGTTCTAATTCATTCACTCCACATCCGCCTCTACAAGGAATTATGGTCCATTCCATTGGTAAAACTGGGAATGTCATATCCTATAGTTGGGATGCACCTTGAGGATCTGTATCCATAAAAAATTATCATCCGTACACTCTAGATATCCCTCCATGAGGTGTTCTGATCCATTCCATCGGTAAACCCAGGTGTGACATCTACCCTCATTGGGATGCACCTCCCATATCTATCTCCATGAGGCATTATGATCATTTCACTATGAATTTCCCCCATGAGGCATGATGATCCATTCCATTAGTAAACCTTGGTGTGACATATTCCCTCTTAAGTATGCACCTCCTAGGTCTACCACCATGCAGAATTTGTATCCATTAACTCCAGATCCTCCTTCATATGGTATTCTGATCCATTCTGTCGGTAAACCCAAGTGTGACATCTTTGCTTCTAGGGATGTACTTTGTGGATCCACCTCCGCAGGGCATCCTAATATCCCAACCTATCCCCATAATACTTTAAACTTTTGAACATCTCCACAATATGTTAAGATCATTCCCCGATCTATCTCAATAGTACGTTTCGATTCATCTCCACATGATGTAGAACATATAACCTACAACAAAATACCTAACGTATAAAACAGTCATTGGTTTAATAAGGTAAAAATATTTTTAATACTTACACTATAGGAATAAATTTCCTCATGATTGACATGATATTCCTTGGGTTCGACAAAAAATATTCCTTATATGAGATGCCCTTCAAGGAAGGAAAAATTTACTATTTCCCAATACACCCGATGCATGAAAATGCCATGAGATGCCCAATGTGACTACTATCCTAACCAAATTTTGTTTAACTATTGAGATTCAAGTATCATAATTGACCATCATGCACATATATTCATTGATAATGATTTTCATGAACAAGACATAATCTAATTGGGAGACCTGGACTTAGCGACGATCTCTAAAAAAGAATCTATGGATGGAGGAACCAATATGTCGTCGTACCATTTCAGTCAAAGATAATACATCACCAATGAAAGTGGTGGAAGATAACCACCTTTATAAAGATGTAATTTGTGGAAATATAATCCAACGCGCAAGGATGCCTAGGTGGGCCCCATCTAAAGAGTTAGAAACAACTATTAAAGTATTATTTTCACCAAGCTGCTGGATTGGTGTGTATTAATAGTAAAAAATAAATCATGATTATTTTAAACATATATAACATAAATTAATTAGTTATCAATTAATTATAAATGAATATAAATATCCTTTTAAAATAAAGTATCGGTTTTTTAGAAAAACTATTTTTATGCGCACAATGTATTTTTTCCAAAAAAAATTAAATTGATCACTAATGGTGATTAATTTTAATCAAATTTATATACTATACCTAATTTTTTAAACATTTATATAATATTGGTCTTATTATTCATAGTATAATAATTAATCAAATTTTATGCTTAAAATATTTTTTTTATAAAAATCGGATTTCTTCAGATTATGTACACAGACTTTAAAATTAATTTATGCCATTTATAAGTATATAATTAGATAAAATGTATTAAACATTTATAATAATGCGGATATAATTTAGTAAATATGAACCTTTTACTTTTGGTCAATATGAATTGTAACTTTAGTTAAATTTACCAACTTGGTAAAGGGTAAATAGAGTTAATCTAGGATAAAAATTAGTTGAAAAGCCACAATATTTCTACATAATTCTTATTTTATGAATGTTAATTAAAAATTATCACCTTATGATAGAAATTTATAATTTTAATGGAAAAATATCTTTGAAAATGACCTATATAATATTTAAATAAAAAAATTCACAAAATGTCACTATATTTATTTTTAATATATATTTTGAGTCAATGTAAGGAAAAAGAATGTTATGATCGAATCTAAGTGAATATTTTGAGTATAATGAAATTATTATCCTGATATAAATTTATTTTAAAATTTTATAAATTATATAATTACTTTATTTTCTTATGAAACACCAATGCAATATTTCATAATTTAATTAAAAAAATTAATAACGATTTTAAAAATCACAATCTTGATATAATTTGAATGAGTTAATGATCCCAAATAATTTTCTAGTTCTACATGAAATAGTTTGGTGGTGTTAAACTATTATATTCGAATCCCCCCTTTATTTTCATGTATTTTGGGTTAAATTAAATAAATATTTTTTAAAATGGAATTAATGACATTTTATAATAAATAAAATTGTATTAAATGATATAAAACTCAAAAAATAATATATTTTGAATATATAATGGTATTTGGTTTTAAACATCATCCATGTTCCATTTATGGATCATTTTTCATTTTATAGTAGACTTATTAACCCATAAAGAGTAGAAAACATTGATATTACAATAATTCTCAAAAAGGGTTAATAAGTGTTAAAACTAAAAGATAAGGGTAAAAATGTTATTCAAAATTGAAAAAAAATTATTGGATGAGAGGACATAGAGTAAAAATAAACTTATATTATAATATTATGAATTAAGATACATTTGGAAAAAAATAATAAATTTATATTAATTTAATATCTTCAGAAATTCCAAGTATGTCTCTCTCCTTAGTTATAAATGTTTACCCTACTTTTCTCTTCGTCACACCACATTGAGCCTTCTAGTTAAAAAAACTCTACCAATTTATATTATAACCATACATACAAAAATCCAAAAGATTTTATTCTCCCTGAAAGAAAACCCTTTGAACCCATTAGAAGAGATATAAGAGTCGTTTAAAGGAAGAGGTAATAGCCTTAACCGATCAATTTCTTTTAATTTTTTCTTTTACCTAATGTAAATATGTTATATTCTTCCTTAAATAGTATATTAATTATCCTATGTATACTTAAATTTTATTATGATTATGAAAACACCATTATATACCCTCCTTCCCTTCAAATGGGAAGTGAATGTATTTCTCATACAAACAGATGGCATACACTCTGCACTTAGCGATATAGTTCATTTTTCATAACCATATTTTATAGTTTAGTTTTATGAGTGGTTTAATATTTATATATGAATTTATAACACATTTATAATTATATAATTATAGTATCATTTATACCTTCATACCATCGAATCCATTGGGAAATAATATTGCCACTCATGTATACGTGTGGAGTAGCACCTCGACGAAGTAATATGATATTTTTTAACTTTTATTTTACTTGGATGAAAATGATGATTAATTTGATGTATATTTATGATATTTATGATATAATAATAATATTTTAAAGGTTAATTAATATTTATCTATCTTTCACTCCATCCGTTGAAAAATGAAAATAGTTCTCATGCGAATATATGGCTTACCATCTTGATGAAAAATTTAATTAATTTTTTTATCAATAAATTTTATGGATTAATATAATTATAAATAATTAATAAATTAGCTATTAATAACATTATCAGTATTCAAGATATGATGGAACTATGATCAATTTACAAGGACTGAAACAACCAAATTAAAACATACTTGGAAAACAAATCAATTTTGACTAGGAATTATGATTTTAATAAATTATAATTAATAAAAGGGTGCTAAAAGGATAAAATTAAATAATATATAGTTATATATATGAGTATTTTTCTGGAATAAAATTTATAAATAACCTATATTTATTATAATTTAGGTTTAAAAATATATGAAGGAATTCACACATGGGTTAAGGGGTTTATTATAACAATCTCATTATTTATCGGGATTGTTTAAGATTAAGTTCTAATTATGAAATATTATGATAAACCAATCAAGATATGCATTAATTTTATAAAAATCATGTTAGTTTTTTTAAAATACATGTTTTACATTCATTTTCCTCACCTTATGTATTCGAGATGACAAATATATGTTTTTAAAGAAAATGAACTTCATTTCTATCTTTGGCCAAAAAACCATTATCGTTCATATCTATGTCTTATAAAATTGTTTTAAAGCATATTTATAACATTTTACTACTAATTTTTAAATTCATTTTTATCCATTATTTACGTTTTATATATCATTTTTAAAGCAACCATATTTTTGTTCAGCAAATGAGAAAATTTGTGACTTTTCTGATAAACGTATGGAAGGAATGATTTTTTAATTATACAACATGAATGAAATTTACCACCATTAGAGATAGTAAATACTATAAATCTTCCATTAAATATTCCATGGTTATTTCAAAAGAATTTATTTTCCATAATATGTTGAATTTTTTTATATTTTGTAGAAGTTATTTGAAATGGAAGTGTAATTTTCTAGAAGAATGTATTAATGATATTTTGATTCATCAACAACACCAATGATCAATGTTTCTTATGATTTATTGGGAAAATGATCCAAGGATACCATTATTATTCTTTTATATATTTATTATTTTTATGATGTAATTATGTTTATGAAACCTGTTACTTTTCCATAGGTTTTTATTTGATGAAATTATTATGAAAACCATTTCCTTTCATGGGTTATGATATGATTAATGGTTTATGATCTTGTGGAAAAAATATATACTATTTTCATTATGTTAAGTGTGTGTCCAATATCTCCCTTAAATTCATTGGGAATGAATTATATCTCATGATATAAAAGGAATGAAATAGGGAGTAAATATAGTTTATTAAGGGACTATGTATGTTATAATAGTATTGGGAATGAACATTGAATACTAGGATGGTTTGGGGAGTGATCCCATACCACTATGATAGTCTTTAAAAGGATACTTTTCCACTAAGGGAGTGATTTTCTATTATTAGTTGCAATAGAAAATTCCATATCTTATGCCTATATTATGATATTATTGCTCATATTCTTTGATTCCATTATGATTCATGTGTTATAAAATTTATAGATTTATGAAATGATTTAAGATTATGCCCTATGATATGCAGGGTATGGGTTTGAAATTTTAATCTGATGTTCTCATACCATTTTTCTCATATTATTCTTATATGATCATTGTTATCTCCATTATTTACCCTTTCTTAAAATTAGAGCCCACCCATTCATATGATTCCTTTTCTAAGTAATGAATAAATATTTTATATATTATTTTTCAAATAATGGTCATAATTTTTAAAATATAAATGGGGGACAATGTGGAACTATTATGAGCCATTTGTTTATGTTTCTATGCTTCCAAAAATACTAGACATATATTATTTTGATTTGGATTATTATATTATGTAAAGTATATTATTGTACATAGATGTAACATATATGAAAAAAAATTTCAGGTCCCTATAAAAAAGAACTAAATCCCAAAGAAAATAATCCCTTTCTAAGAAAGAGACTAGATGGAAAAGTTAATCCTATTATATAAGGATCAAATGACTTTCCTAAATTTTTCATACAGTTGGTTATACTGAAGAATCTACTTGAGGAGAGATGAAGTTAGATATGTATTAGAAAGAATATAACATTTATCACCCCCCTTACCTATAGGTGTATCTGAGGAAATAATCCCATCAGATTCTATTTGGCCTTTAATTCCATGATGCACTGATTAGAAAAATTTCTTTCTAAAAGAATTATAAAAACATTCCCCTTTCTAGGGGTGTGCGTAATGTCAAAGTGAGATATATAAAGGTACTCCACCCATCACCTATGGACAAGGGTCATGTATTTATTTGAAAAAATATATCCTTGACTCCTATGATCAAAATAACCAATGAACTACTCCCCAAAATGTAGTGTCTCCAACAAATAAGAGTATGAATAAATGTGAGAAGTTTGAGATCCTGAGTGGGATAGTTCTTTTCATATGGTAAAAGATGATGATAGTTATATTCTACTATATAATATCCCTATATAAGCACCCAACCAAGGCATGAAAAAATATTATTACAATTCCACAAATATTTAAGTTCAAATTCTAGTAAAACCAGGATAGGAGATGAGGTTATACAATATTTAAATTCATTATAGGATGTTTGATATTTTGGGTCCCAAAAATTTCCTGCCCTATCATTGGAAAAGCTATAAATAGAGATGAATGTTTTAAGAAGACTCTTATAAACCACCGACAATTAGCAGCTAAAACCATGAATATTCTTATTTGATAGAACTTATATGGATCTAACATGATTTGAAATCTTTAACCATGTTAGGATAAACATATATTCCATGTTCTAAAAATAAATTTCCAAATAACATCACTTTCTGGATCCTAAAGTCTCATTTTGGAAACATGTCATAAAGATAGTGATTTCTAAGGATTCAAAAAAAATTCCAAATGATGCTCAGGACCCTCCCTAAATTTTTAATAGATGAGGATATCATATATAAATTCCATAAACATATTCAACATATTGGTGTACTTTGTAGTTCATCGAATCTATAAAATGTGTATAAGTATTAGTTAAACTAATCAACATCATAAGATATACAAAGTGGCCATAACATCTCCTAAAAGTGGTCTTCTGGATATCTTCTGACGTCTTGGCCAAGGTGTCAATGATATGTTTTAGTTATCCAAAATTATGCATTCCATAATTATGATATTATTAATTGATAAACCATGTTATTATTTGATTAGTAGAATATCAATGGTTATGTTTCATTCTCCTATGATCATTTATATGGGTTTTTTTAATCAGCTTTCATTCCCACCATATTATCTTCAATTTTATTTTTAATGGCATGCGTTTAAAGTTGATCACCATGCCTAGTGTTTTTTATGATAACTTACACTATAGTAATTACCCTTACTAATCATCTAAGCTGAACCATTTTTTATGTTTTATTTTCCCTAGTATTTGAAGATGAATATTATGAATTACTCATGGGGATAACCTAGGAGTTATGGATGATTCAAATGGAATTTCTATATTGTTTTTCCTTTGTAGTTGTAATGTTGAAATTATGTTTGTATGTTGTTTTAAAATACTATTAACTATTTTGTCATTTGGGATACACATTTCTTGTAATCATGTCAATGTAAATAAATAATGCAACAGCTCCATGCAATTGGGGTAGGGGTGTTACAATTTCTATCAGAAGAAGTTTAGTAGAAAACTCAGAAACCAGATTTAGAAAATTTATATTATGGAACAAAACCCTAAGATTGAATTTTAGGATAAGTATACAAGAACGTCCTAGAATTTAGGTAAGGTATAGATTATGTTGAACTTTTTAGAAAATACATCCCTCTCTGGAAACAATAGGTGGACATTGTTCTCGAACATCTATTACTTGGAGTAACAACTCCGATATGTTATTTTGAACTTGACTTGAGGTATCTTAATAAACAATAATGGGACTTACCGCACACTTGGGTTGAAACTCTTAGGGGATATTCTTTGATAATTCACATTTTCTTTATAAACCATTACGAAGGATTTAAATGTAAATATGTCCTCAAAGTAACCATTCTTATGATTTTGAGATTACAAATGCATAAAATTTAACTTTATGCTATGTGTTTTGATAGTTCAACATCATATATTATGATTCATAACCTAATATAGTGTATTGTATTATTTAGAAATGAAACTTAGTTGAAGGAATGAAAACTTCATGAACGTGTGTATCCCATATAGGGATTTCCCACATATGAAAGATAATGATGTTGGTCCTGGAGCTACGAATAGTACTAACCAATGTATAACTATACCAGGTTATATGACCCAGGTTATAAAAAATAACATTACCTATATGAAGAATCATGGCCCACAACATGGAGGATAAATATTAGACAACTTTATGAGACAAAAGCCTCCATTATTCAATGGGACTACGAACCTTTTTTTTGTAGAGTGGTGGATATGTTCTTTAGAGGAAATATTTCTCACTTCGAGATATAAAGAAACGAAGATGTTTGTCATGGATGTTTATCATCTATCAGAAGATGCAGATCTGTGGTGGTCATTAATTCAAAACATGAAGGAAGTGGAAGAAATAGAAGAAATGTAATGAAGGGAAATTATAGAAATATTCTTAGAATAATATTTTCCCCAATAATAGTGAGCAGATATAGAGAGTAAATTAATGAGTCTGAAACAAAAAGAGGATGAAATTTATGCAAAGTGAAAAGTCCATTTTACAAGGCTAGCAAGGAATGCTACAGACTACAAACATAATCCAAGGATCTAGATTGATCAATTCTTTGATGGTTTTAAACTATTCCTCCAAAGAGAATTGGTCTGCTAAACATTCTCCTCATACGAAGATATAATCTCATGTTCTCCCAGGATAATGAATGAATTCACTAAGTAATATTAATTTATGGTTAATAAAGATAAGAAGAGTGTGGCATAGAAAATAATGGATAAAGGTATTAATAAAAAGTGGAGTTTTCCAACATGTGATACTTGTGGAAAGAAATATTCTGGAGCCTGCTTAAAATAGAAGGAGTCTATTACAAATGTGGAGAAATAGGCCACTGTTCTCTAAATTTCAAGGGAAAGAATTAATCTACCAATATTTAATGATACGATTTTAAAGATATGGGATATTATTCCAATTATTGTCTTAATATTCAAAGAAACATTCCTTAAAGAAGGCCAAGGGAGCAAGGCCAAGATTTTGTGATCACAATTACTGAATTTTAATTTCCCAATGATGTAGTGGTAGGTACTTTAATTGTTTCCTCAAACATAACCAATGCTTTATTTTATTCTATATCGTTGCATTCATTTATATCTTCCCAGTTTTCCTATAAAATTAGACATTTAAAATTTGATTTAATAAAGGATTTGTCATTCAAAACTCATAAGTTAAGTATCATTGCAAAAAATTTGTGTCGATCAGTCCCCTATATGAAACATAAACATTATTTAGTTGATGAACTTATAATAATACCCAGGATTTATTTTTATATAATTCTTGGAATGAATTTTCTTTCAGGTTATCATGTGAAAATCTATTTCAAGAAGAAGGTAGTTACAATTTTTGAGAATGATAGCAGAATCCTTATCATTTTACTCTTATGTAGATCCACCATAGTAGCTTTATTAAATTAAATTATTGGGGATTAAGATAAAAGAATATCTAGGGGTGAGGAAATAAATATTCAAAATGTTGATGTACCAATTGTGCAAGAACATATTGATGGATTCCCAGAGGATTTACATAGACATCCTCTATTGTGGGAAATCAAGTTTTATTTTTATTAAATTCATGGTGCAAGGCAAATATCAATGACCCCTTATATAGTGGAAATAGTGGAATTAATAGAGATAACGAAACAACTAGAGGAATTGAGTGATTAGGGATTTATCCACCCTAGTGTTTCTCCATGGGGAGCCCTTGTTCTTTTCATTTAGAAGAATGATTTATCTATGAGTTTTTGCATTGCTTATAGGGAGATCAATGCTATTATGATGCAGAAAAAGTATCCTCTTCCTTTCATTGATGATTTATTCGATCAACTTCATAGATCGAAATATGTTTCAATGATTGAACCTAAATATTGATAACATTAGTTGTGTGTGACAAAAGAAGATATTCTGAAGACAACATCTCAATCTAGGTATGTGCATTATAATTTTACTGGAATTCCTTTTGGAATAACTAATTCACCCTTCGTATTTAGGGAACTAATGGATATATTTTTCAAGGAATATCTTGATGAATATGTTGTGGTATTTATTGTTGATATATTTTTATTCTCCCAAAGTTACGAAGAACATGAGAATCACTTGTGCATTATTATAAAGACTCTTAGAAGAAACGAGAAATATGGGATGTTTAGCAAGTGTGAATTATGGATTCAAATAGTTTATTTGCTTGGGTATATTGTCTCTAAGGATGGAATCATAGTGGATCCTATAATAACAGAGGTAGTTTATGAATGGCCAACACCAACATACGTAATTGATGTACATAGTTTCATTGGTTTTGTAGGTTATTATAAACATTTTGTTCCGAAATTCACCCGATTAGCTAACCCGTTAACCCGTATTACTTATAAACGGAATAAGTTCATACGTACAGAAGAATGTAAAGAAAGTTTTAAAAATTTGATGAATTGGTTAGTGAATTCTCTAATATTGACTCTACCATCAGGAAAAAGTGGATTTGTGATTTATAGTGACGCATTTAAGAGAGGAATTGGTTGTGTCCTTATGAAAAATGATAGAGTTATTTTCTATGCATCAATGGAGTGAAAAATTATTGAACCTAACTATACAATTCATGATCTTGAGTTAGATGCTATAATATTTGCTCTAAAGATATGCCGACATAATCTCTATGGTGGAATATGTGAGATATAAACTAGTCTCAAGAGCTTGAAATATATCTTTTCACAGAAATAACTCAAAATAAAAAAGCAATGATGGATCAAGCTACTCAAGGATTATGGTTGTTCCATACACTACCATCCATGGACAAAAAATAAGGTGGGAAATTCATTAAAAATGAAGTATCATGGAGTGATGAACAAAATGAGGATTGAAAAGGATACTTTGTACATGGATATAATGAGGATGGATATGAGAATTATAAAAGAAGGTGAAACATCATTACTCTATCATATGCTTTCCCAAACATATCTATTAGAAAAGATTAAAATTTCTCATCCTGATGGATAGAATCTTCAAAATAAAATTAATGCTGTGAATGATGGAAAGATGGAAGACATCGTGTATGAAGATGTAATTCTGATATTTGGGAGGAGGCCATGTGTTCCATCTATACCCAAGATAAAAATAGAGTTACTGGATGATTACCGTACTTATAATTCCTCTATACACCTTGGTAGCACTATGATGTATAAAGATTTGAATGTTCATTTCTGGTGGGACAATATAAAGCATGAAATTTCTAATTATGTATCAAGATGTTTAGTCTATCAATAGGTCAAGGATGAAAGAAAACTTCCTATAGGAGTCATTAAACCTCTACATATTCCTACATGGAAATGGGATAACATAACTATGGATTCAATCACTGGATTACCAAAAACTCCATGAAGGAATGATACAATATGGGTAATTTTTGACCGACTTACTAAATCTGTCCATTACCTTAAAATAAGGGACAATTTTTCACTACAGATCCTTTCTTATATATATATAGATGATTTTGTAAGACTTCATAGAGAACCTATATCAATTTTATCTGATGAAGACCTACGATTTACATCAAAATTATGAAAAATACTCTATAAATCTTTGGATAATGAGCTTAATTTGAGTACCTATTATCATCCTCAAATAGAAGGGCAATAAGAACGGATGATCCAAACATTAGTAGACTTGTTCAGATAATGCTCATGGGATTTTTAGGGTATGTGGGATTAGTTTTTAACTTTGGTAGAGATTTCCTAAAATAATAGTTCTGTTAAATTATTAAAATAGAACCCTAAGAAACATTGTATAGAAAGAGATGTCATACACCAATATGTTGGGATGGATTTGGTGAAAGGAATCTTGTAGGCCTAGAGCTTGTACAGGAAACAAAAGGGAAGGTAAAGACTATTAAAACCCATATCAAATCACCTCAAAGAAGGAAAAAGATCTATAATGATAATTTAAGGAAGGATTTGGAATTTCAAGTCAGATATCATGTTTTATTAAAGTATATCCATGGAAGGGTGTTATAAGATTTGGAAAGAAATGATAATTGATCCATAGGTACGTTGGTTCTTTCAAAATTATTGAGAGTGTACGAGCTATGGTATATAATTTGGCGATGGCTCATAGACTTTATAAAGTACAAAGTGTGTTTCATGTCTTATTTTTGAGAAAGTAAATGCCAAACCCAACACATGTACTCACTTATAAAGGTATCGAGTTAAAACCTAAGTTATCTTACTATGAAGAGCCTATACAGATTCTGGACACTAAATAACATGTGTTGAGGAATCAGACAACTACGCTGGTAAAGGTACTTTGTAAAAATCATAAAATTGGAGAAGCAATGTGGGATCCTGAGGAGATTATAATGAAGACCTACCCCAAATTTTTATGAGGTAACATTTTGGAAATTTCGAGGATTAAATTTTTTTAGGAGGGGAGAATGTTATGACCCAAAATTCTATCAATAAAATTTCCCTTAATATGTTTATTTTATGAATCATATAAAACAAAATATAAAAAAAAATACAATTTTTAAAATGATGAGTAAAAAAATAAGAAGTATTTATAGAAGATAAGGAACCTATTTTGATGAAATAGTAACTTTCCCTTAGGAATAATAATATTACCCGTATGAATTGTAAATTGGCGTAATGAATAGTAATCTCAACCATGAAAGTATAAATAAATTTTAGGCATCTCATATGTTGAACTATGATATAAATATATAAATGTAAAAGTAAGTGAATATGTAAAAAAATATTTAAGAGTTGGTATTTTAATAATTTATATATATTTAATTAGAATTTTATAATTAATAAATGATTTAAAATAAAATAAATTTTTATAAAATTGGGTTATAAATCAATATTTTTTTGTCTTATGCTTTCATGATAATTTTATGATACCTTAGTTAATTTTTTAATGTGTAGTAAAAATAATTTTAAATTTAAAATATGTATTTTCCAAGTAAATAATGATTTTATTTAAAAATTAAATTTCAAATATTTGTAAAATAATTTTAACAAAATTGAGTCAAATTTTTAGTTCTATATGTTAAAAAAAGATTAGGGTTAATTATTGGTATTTTTCTGAAATACTTGAAATTTTAGTGAATAGTAAGATACGGTAATTCAGGTATAAATACACTAGAAGCTAAATACACTATTTCATGAGTTATCGCTAATGTAATTAAATTTTTTTAAAATACACATGAACTTATTAATATTATGTTTCATAAGAATCAATACTATTTCTTGTATTGAGAAAAATAATAAAACAATGAATAAGATATTCAAAAAATCACCCCTCCTCCTCTATAAAACCCACCGCTCACCCCCTATTTTCATCACTCCTCTAAGACATAAATATTTTCAATTTTATGACCAAATACTATTACCTAGTATCTTCCCACGTCTATGAGCTCTTGGTCATTGCAAAAGACCAAAACCTCTTCCCTTAAGGAGGTTCTCAAGGAGGATTACAACAGAGGTAAAATCCTCTTCGTTTTCCTTTTGGTTTCTTTTCAAGATCATTATTTTATTATTATCTACTAACCTCTTATATAAAAATGATAATGATAACTAAAATATAATTTATATAATGTAATTATATGAATTTAATAGAATAAGAATCATCAGTCTCCTTACTATCTCTCTAATTTTTAAAATGAAATCAACGTCCGGGAGGTGCCAATTTACAACTTTCTTGGACGACGAACATTCATTCTGAAATTTATTTTTCCAAGCTGGTCATGATAACATTTTCATGAGTAAAAAATAATATAATATATGTATTATAACCTTTTTAATGTTATGAAACTATTCTATATACATAATACTAATTCATAAAAAAAATGAGTTAATTATGATAAAAACTGCAGTAATAATGCAAACACTTATCACTAAATGTATTATCCAATGATTCATCCTCATAACACATAAATAAATAATATATATAACCATTTAATATTATATAGGCTCATTAATATCATATAAATTCAATTGTGGTTAATTATACCCTTTGAAAATAAATTTCCATACTCATATACAAGTATACCAATCGTTAAAACCAAGGAAACAAACACTCCCAAGAAATAAAATTGTATCTTATAAGTCATAAAATAGAGAATAAATGAACATAATAAAATTATAATAAATAAAATTTCATATACATAATTTTCTATACTAATTAATAACTGGTTTTAATTTGATTATCTACGACGTTATGGTTAAGTGTAGAACTCATTCAGAAATAAGGTAAGGGTTTCTACTCGAACCTCCAATTTCATTTAGAGTACATTTTTTTCCTTATTTACCCCCAATTAAATTATTAATTATTAATATTTACTACTCATAAATTAGGTGTTAATGTTATACATATATTTTACAATCAAAATACTTCTTTATTTTATGGGGAGTTACATGTTTTAAAAGGGTCTTTTAAAAATTCTTCTCGATAAACAAACCCGATTCAAGGGAACTTCTCAAATTCGTAACTAGTTTCAAGTACACTATATAAAATGTTTTAAGAAACCATTATATTTATAAAATAACTAATTTTATTATGAAAAACAATCTTAGTTCAGTTTATTTTTTATAAAAATATTTTTCCAAAATAAATCTTCTTTTCAAAGTAAAAGAGCATTTCTCTCAAGAATTACTCGTTGATTTTATAAGAGTATTTTCATTTATTTCAACACCCATGTTAATTATTAGTTTAAATAGGGATTAATATTTTATGATATAATATAACATATTGTATTTATTGGTATATTATCAATTTGACTATCTATGCTCTCTCTTGATACAATTCACAATACTACTCAGAATGGTTAGTAATTACATTTACAGATTGAGGAAAGTTATTTAAATTGCACATGTATATGATGTTTATGTGTAACCCCATTAATATGAGGAATGAAATAGAATTATCAATTTATGTTTGGATCTTAATATAGACCCTAAATGAATTGGTAGGTATCATGAGACAAAAAAATTGGGTTTTGTCTGAGGCCTTACCCTAGAATTTTCTGACGTCTTGGTCGATACCACGATGATATGTTTTAGTTGTCTGACATTAAGTATTCCCTCATTATTCTATTAGTAATTGATTATATATATGATTATATGACTATTATAATATCAAGGGTTATGTTTCATTCTCTAATGATCATTTATATGGCTTTATTTAATTATTTTCCATTCCTTCCATAATATGTTGAAGAATATTTCTAAAGGCATGTGTTTATAGTTGTTTATATTGCCAAGTGTTTATGTTTATGATAATATCTTCTAAATTACATGACCTTAATAACAATATAATATCACCCCTTTATTATTTTTTATTTTTCCCTAGGATTCAAAGATGAATATTATGAATGAAATGTATGGATAATTTGGAGTTAGGGATGATTCCAATGGAATTTCTACAAAATTTTTCCTTTCAAGTTGTAATGTTGAACTTATGTTTGTATCTTGTTTTCAAAATCTGCTAAACTATTTAGTCCTTTGGGATACAAAATTTATTATAATCATGCCAATGTAACAAAATATTTTATTGGTTCGAGGAAAATAGGGTTCGGGGAATTACATAGGTAACCCCCACATCCAAAATACAAATTGAACACCATTAGAAGCATTGGATCTAAATTGAAAATCTCTTGAATCCTCTTGATTCCTATATTTATTTCTCTTCCCATTTTTTCACTCTCTTCCTGATAGTTCATTCACCCTATTTTCAGTGTGTTATACTATTTATCCAATTTCTTATGTTATACTTCAAAATACGAAGTTGATATTGGTTGAGGATTCATCCAAGGTCCGAAGGTAGGTGGTCTAGAATTCTTTCCAAAACTTATAAGTGTTTTCGTAGTATTCTACCATTTTTGGGAATGCTAGAAAATTCCACACATCACCTTAAAACGTTATTTTCATTTATAAGTAATTTTTCATACCCTTATATATGATAGTAGAATCTTTCCATGTGATAAGAGGATGTTGAAGTCATTGATAACCACCCATTTAGATGAGACGACTTAATATACCATTTCAATATAAATGTCTCATTGACCAAAGAACATTCTAAGTTATTGGCTTGATCATGAAATTGAATTTTATAGCCTTGATATATTAAATTCCTTATCTAAATTTAATGTAATTGGGTGGCAATTCTATACCACATGTTTTATAATTGTGAACATGAATTATATAAATTGTGAACCCAGTGGTATTTGTGCCAAATGGTTGTAAATGTATTGTAAGTGATCCATCATATTTGTTATAATTATTATGAGAGTTTCATTGATATTTAATGGTAAACGATAGTTAAAGGACTTGTTGGTCACGTAATTTCACTCTCCCTTAAATCAGGTGTTGAGTATGAAATCTCCACCATTATACTTCTATTTGGGTGATGGCAATGGTATTCTATGTTCCTCCATATCTAGTGTTGGGATTCGATAACCACCCAACCATCTCAAATGATGGGAATGATGTCTCTCATTCCTAATGAGATGCAAGACATGTACCCGTTCTTGAGCCTATAGCTCATTAGACTAGTTATGGATGCCTGAGTTACACACCATGCCTTCAAGAACCTATTATCCATGTATATTCCTACTTATTTCTTTATTTACATAGTGCATATATGTGTATATAGTGTGTATATATATATGATAACTATATATATGGTGACTGAACAGACTCTCGCACTGGAATATTCCGAAGCATGTAGAGCCAGCCAAGTGTCCTATAAGAACATGAGACAAGTATTAAATATTTATTAAAAATTTATTATTATTAATTTACACCCACACACTACTTAGATTTTTAAAATGGTTGGATTATTTCAAGACACCATTGTGGTGACCGACCAAGTTCATCTCACACCATACTCGAGCCACCCTTGGTACATAAGTACACCTCAAATATGAAAGTATGGATATGGGAAAGCTCCCTATCACATATGATTGATCTCTTTTACTAATATAATGGAGCATGGGATCATAGGACTGAGCATATTCTTGAGATGCTAGTGGAGTGGTCTTTTGTCCCTATAGTATTTTTGTAAGGCATGTTGTATATGCATTTACCCTATTTCAATCTTTTTGTTTTCCAAAATTCCATAACATCATTGTATATGACTTATCCTATAGGGATTTTGATATTATTATAGTTTCATTGTTATTTACAATTCCGTAACTATTTATTATATTTTTTTACTATTCCATCTATTATATCATGCTTCCTCTATTTTTTATTTATATTTATCCATTAATCAATATGATATGATGGTTTATTATCCATAATGTTCCACCTTAGACTGTCACTATTATTTAATAATCTATAGTAAATATGGGGGATCACTTGAGGACATGTAACTCATTAGATCAGGAAGGTGATAAGTTGATCTTAGGTTAAGATGTTACACTTTTTTTGGACAACCTGAGCCCACAACATTTTTCTAGATCCCTCAAGCATGAATGTATCACACTTCACCTTAATATATTCTAGATTCTCTAGGAATTAAAAGATTATATCAATCATATCCAATGAGTCATATACATTCTAAGGTTCACATGTTCCCTAAATGGATGGAGGCTTCTGGTGGAGAAATTCCTAAACATGATCTTTGTCTCCTCCAGCTCTTATTGCAACTCCGTACCTAGATTTTGAGGATGTGTTACATTTTATTGAACTATTTTAAATGACCATACTATATCCTCAACATGGTTACAATTAGTTTTAGGGTTCTCTTATGGATCATTATTTGTATTTTCCTCCTGGGAAATTCATGGATGTCATTTGGTAATCATGGTACAATATCAAATAAAGAAAAGAAACCACCAGAACAAGAGAAATATCATTTTGATTCAAGATAAAATAACCATGAAACTAATATAAAATAAAAAATCAATGTGAGAGATACAATTTCCAATATCCTATAGTAATATAAATGTTATTAGGATGAATCTATCTATACACTCACTCATAGGCCACCTCTTATGTTTCGATAATCCTATTTACAATTTACAAAATTTCACAGGACATTAAAACATGGGAGAAAACTATTAGATATCAGTTTTCACAAACCAACCTAGATAACCCATTACTTAGGTACACAAACTGACCTACGACAAGGCTAGAAGGGCATTAAGAATCACCATAGGATGGGAACAAAAACCCTATCCTCAAAAACAAAATTTGGGAATGATATCTCCTAACTAGATACAACAAAAAACATGAAATATATGATTATAATGGGTATTTATTCCATAATAGAGTAAAAAAAGAAAAATGATACAAAACTAAAAAATAAACCAAAATTAAGTACCTGATTCAGGATTTACCTAAGTATAAAAAAGTTGAAAAACACTATGGCCATGTGTCAAGCAGCAAACATCCCACTAGATCACCACTAATGTACCAAAAACAACTAACTAAAATATCCACTACCTCATTAAAAGGCATTTTACATTTTTGCATTGGTCAAAACAAGGTAGAAACACACCCAAAGGTGTGTGAAGGGTGCAATAAGAAAAATCCTAGTGGGATCTTACCAGGTTCTCCTTAAGTAGTCATTGTAAAATAATCCAGAGAAGATCATTTTAAAAGGAAATAATACATGGTGTACAATTTTATGCAATTTAATTTAAAACATAAAAATTCACACTTTTAATAGCTTATAAATAAATTTTTATAAATTTTTTTTCATATAACATTATATTTGATTATCATTTTCAAATAATGAATCAAAAATCCACATCAAAGAAAAGAACAATGTATTGTACCCTGAGGCTATCATATATTTGGGAAATATAGGTTTCTCTTTCAATGATAATTCATGACCAGTATGCGCTAAACTTATCCCCTAGTATGATGACCAAACTAGAATAGGTATACCACTATGTTTAATCCCCCATTATTATTTCATGTAAACTAGTCCCCAACATCATTACCAATGGAGCATAAGAATACCCTAATGTGTAATAACACCTTTGGATATTGTAAA
This sequence comes from Viscum album, assembly GCA_963277665.1. Lineage (NCBI taxonomy): Eukaryota > Viridiplantae > Streptophyta > Magnoliopsida > Santalales > Viscaceae > Viscum > Viscum album. The sequence goes on along the minus strand of OY728136.1, from coordinate 600,057,816 downwards.
GTGGTCCATACAAGAATCTAACCTTAATTACCCCAATAAAACATGCGTCTAACATTTCAAATCATCTTTAAAAGGGATTATCAAAATTCATTAATCAAATAGAAACCCCTTTCACACCAAAAATACTTATTGGATTTCTAATTTATTTAACAAAACCATTATTTTGTTTAAACCAACCATTCATTCTCATATAGAAAGGGGAAAAATTTTATATAAAAACCACCACAAACACATTTAAATAAAAAATAAATCAATATATTAATGGTTTAGGAATTATGTTAATAAATTATATAGCATTATTAGTTTATTAGAAAAATGACTTAGATTAAACCACCCACCTAAAACACATAGTATCCCAATAATTCCATTGAAAATAACAACAAGGGGGAGAAGGGATCTAAGAAACAAGAGAGAACCCTAAATGATAAATTTACAATTAATTATCACCCATTCATCAATTTCAAGAAACAAATATTGATCAAAAACAATTTACATAACTATTGAAGAATAATGGACAATATTAAATGATGATCTAAATAATAAATCCCAATTCCATGATATATCTATAATAAAGCCATTATATTATGTGAAAAACCATGGATCAAGCCTCAATATCCCAAATATATGGTTTTTTTCATGGAGAATATAGTGGTTATATAATTACAATTTAGAATAAAGACATACATATGAAACATTTAGATCCAACAGACACATAATTCATTGAAATTGATCATATAAGGGAAAGGAATCTCCAAAATATCTAATATGAGTCTCTTAGGGTTAGATCATAGTGTAGAAAAATAATAATGAAGATAATTGGATCTGTAGTTAGTCTTAAAATAAAAATTGGAATAATTAAATAACCTCACATGGTTTGACCACATGATTTGGTGTATCATGCACCAACCATGCTCCACATTCTGGGTAACTAGATAAGTCATAAGGATTGACAAAAAGTTTTGAAAATCTATTTCTCAAAATTTTTAAATTCATTCATCCCATTTTTCATGGTTTTATGAGAAGGCCCACATAGTTTTCCCTAACCATGCACCAATTGGATTACCTCCTTTGTAACCCCAAAACAAGATACACATATACTTGTGATGACCCTTATAATTTTCCCTAACCATGTTCCAACTCTTCATAGACATAGAAAAATCTAAAAACTCTTAAAATTCACCCAAGAAATCCAAATAAAAACTCAAATGAAGAGTTGAAAATTCAAAAGGATGTTCATATCAAAAAGTAATGTTGGGATGTTACATTATAATACATTGCTTACTATATACAGTTTCAGTTTGAAGGATTATTTTATAGAATGTTTTTATAGTTCTTGATTATAGAAAATTTGGAAATATGTATAACTTCTATTAAAATATGAATTCATTTTTATTATTAAGGAATATTTTTTTGTATCATATATATGTTGGTGCTAAAAATTAATCAGAAAACTCAACTGACTAGTTTGGGATGAATGGAGAATGCAAACCGACATGAAGGACCATCCCCAAACAGATAAGTCTAATTGTCACAAGTTTTAGTGGATGCACCCAAGAAACTTATTTGACATGAAAAATCTTTACTGGCCATATACGATGATATTTTTCATATATTTCACCAAGTCCATTAATCCATACAAGGCCATAACACACAAGAATGAATGGCTGTGTGCATGAATTGAAGGATGCGTGCAACTTCCCCCCTTGTACTCCAAATAAAATGTCTATATGATGATGTTTCAAAACAATTCCCTAGAATAAATGTTATACATCGCACGCAGACCATCTTATACACCCAAGGTCTTACGTTCCCACTGTTGAGGATTTTGTCTATAAATAGAAGGCCACCCCTCCCTTAGAGAGGCTCTTCATGAGAAAAACCATCACTCTTTTATGTGTAAAATTGATCCTCTAAGATAGGGCTCCACATGGAACACCAAATGTAGAGAATCTTATGTGAAAGACCTCATGTGGACCCAATCTTGAGTTGGTCTAAAGTTGAGAGATTCTCACAAAACACCTCTTAATGTTTTTTGAGTTCAAACAAGAGAACCTTCTTATGAACAACCCTGATATGTGTATAACCCAAATATTGTGCACATTTAATCATTGAGACTTCATGTCCTAACCTTCTGTTAGAGAACCCTTCTCACTAAAATCTTGTGAACAACCTTCCAACATTGTGTTAAACAATATCCAAGTCCCCTACTTGATGTACCCTACACCTCTAGTTAACATATTATCTTACCTTATTCTTGTGTGCATGGGTACGATAATCCCAAATTATTTTAAGCACAAATAATATAACATATACCTCATGATTATCCACTCCTACAGTAATTAAATCCTAGAGGTGCCAATGGAATGACCTCACCAAAGGAGTATGAGAAGTTATAATCCCAAGTAGTGAGGAGTGATTTCACCAAAATATGAGGTATATAATGTAAAACTTCCTAGTTCCATGACATAATCATATGATGCTAAACTAAATGAAAAGGTCCTTAATAGATGATGTAAAAATATAGTCTTACCCCATGTGATAAGAAAAGGATTCTCCATGCATGAGTGTTACGAGATGACCCCCAAACCTCTTCCACTCACATAGAATTAGATTCTCCTAGGTAGATAAATGTGTAATCCCCATACCATTCTAACCTAGTGAAATCATATTGTGAAGGGAAGATACAATGATTAATCCCCACACCATCCCTTTTTTATGCTTATTTCACTGCATGAGTGTCCTTACCACATGATGTTAAAATTCATGGATTGGTCTTGTCAATCTACCATAAACTATAGATTGAACAACATGGGTTCTGATCCTTGTCTTCTAATTAGGGTACTAGGAAGCTTCCCAGAGGTTCAATACTAACTAATGGTGAACTTAGGTGCTCCATCCTTGGGAAATACCTCCATAATCCATATGAGGGAATTTCATATCAACCATTATATTCCACCTTAATGGGAGTTTTACCAAATGTAAACATTGTTGATCCCTTATAGGGACATACCTCTTTGATCCTCCTCAAGGGGAATTTCGATCAAACTTTCATGTCCACCTCATGTGGTGTCCCAGTCAATGGTAAACATAGGTGCTCCCTCCTAGGGATGTACCCCCCTAATCCGCCTTATGGGGAATACTAATTATCCTTTTGAGTCCACTCCAAGGAGAATTACGACCAATGGTAATGTTAGGTGATAACTCGTTTGGATGTACCTCCCTGATCCACTTCAAGGGGCGTTATGATAATCCTTTCAGGTCCACCACAGGGGTTTTACCTACTAGTGGTAAAATTTGGTGATCCCTATAAGATATGTACCTCCATGATCTTCCTCAAGGTGTGCTATGGTAAACCATTTTGGTCCACCTCATGGGGCTTCCTGACAAATGGTAAACTTAGGTGCTCCCTCATAGAGAAACACCTCGCTAATCAATCTCAAGGGGAATTATAATCCATCCATCTAGGGTTTATCTAAAGGGTAATTTTAATCCATCCATCCATGAGTGATGTCTTCACTCCAAGGGACATAAATCATGGATCTAACTCCATGTGAAATTTGAATACATCTATCATTCCCCCAAAAGTCATTATCGTAGTGTCTGTTCCGAGGTGTTGTTAAAGTGGTTCCCCGATATGTCTCAACAAGAAGTTTTGATCTGTCTCTGTAGGATATTAAACATGTGTCATGAACCAAACACCTAACCCATGCATAATTATAGGATGAATGATGAATAAATCCTTGTAATACATATGACTCCATCATCATTACCTCATTATAGACATGGGAATCTTTTGGTTCTACACTATAAGATGCCTCACATGAGATTCCCTTGCTGGAGGAGAAATGTTGGTGACCAGTGATCCCAATATCTAGACATGCACAGTGATTCCCAACCTCACTTCTCTAATGACTGTTGTTTTCTTCCCTATCATAAAAAATAGTATGTCAATAAAGAAGTAGTGTATTAAACCATCATAAAAAATAAATTGAACATGGAATGAGTTTGATAAGCCCGAATTACATCTATGAGGGAGACATACACTTGGTGATGATCTCTAAGGAGGAATACAAGGAAGGAGAAACTAAAATCCAATTATCTAGTTTCAATGAAGTAGCAAACATGAATGTCGAACAAGATGAAATATTCCCAACATTAGAAAGTGGGAATGTGGGGAAATAGAAATGTACATTGCACGCTGGGCCCTGGTGAAATCATAGAGAATTGAAATGGTGAACATGAAATGAAACTCTTCTCCTCAACATGGTGAATCATAGTATTAAATACATAAAAAAATTCATATAACTAGATCTAGATATCGGATGTTATGTCCCAACAAGAAAATGGTGGGCCCAGCATGGAACTCACTAGAGATTGGGGAAGTTAGTAGTTGGGCATCCTCCATCTGTGACATTTCCTACATAGATATCTCTCAGTCTTTGGAAGATTGGATGATAGTGATACATTGGATATAGTTTTCCTTTACCTATAATAATGTATGAATACACATGGATTACATTATTCTCATAGTATGGAATCATAAACCCAATTCCTATAGCGGTTGTGGAAAGATAAATATGGATGCATCATTCCCGAATGACTCAAACCCCACCCTGACTTTAACTGTGACTTTTTCTATCTGGTACCCACACACCATGTAACCCTATAAGATTATACTGAAGAGGGTGATCAGTACCATCGTACATTGGTACATGAAATAAGGGGTTATTATCCCAAGGTACATAGCTTCCCTGGACATCATGGCATGACTTCCTCACTAACACTTCCATCTTAAGGGCTGCATAGGGAGAAAACACTCCACATTATAATAAAAATCACTTCAGGAGTCTCCCCCCATAGAGATCTTATGACTCCCCCCCTATGAAGAGGAGGTGGGGGATTCTTGAATCACCCCACTTGAGACTATTTCTCGAGAGCCACCATGGTGAGATCCCACTCTTCCCAATCAGACCTGACAATGACCAGTCACTTAGGTCAAAGAATATGTGAAATTTAACCCTACTACGTCGACCCTGATCCGAGCCACCCAACGCTAATGTCAGGGGAAGGATTAAGGGAGTTAAAAACACATTGTATCTTCTTCCACAACACTAGTGTCCCTGCCACTATTAGATAATCCCTCCATATCCATTGAATAGGAGAACAAGGATCCGTCTTTTCTTGATAGGGATCAAAACCCCTTACACCGTAGAGGTAGGATAGGTTAACCCTACCAATTTATGGAACCACTAAGATCAATTATGATCCAACCCATAATAATGAGATGTAGTGAAAAGGTCCCCCCACACTATCACAAACCAAAGAGGAGGTCCTCCCTATGATTTCAGGAACTAGTATAGATGTCTTGTGACGACCCAAAAATTCATTAATGAAAATTCCTCTTGGTCTATTTAAATTTCTTCTTATGGTTACATAAAACGTATGAAATTATTTTTTTCTATATTTTGGTTTTTAAAATAACATTATGAATTTCTACCATTGATAATATTTTCATTGAACAATGATCACATGATTAGTATAAATATAGGTCTTTAACAAATCCAATTTACTCAAGAAAAGGAAGCGATGGACTCATCCAGTAGACTTTCCCCAGACGAAGCCCATTTATTGGATCTCATAAAGGAGGTGGTGTAATTGGGCTTATCTCTTGACCAAGCCCATGCTGATCTTGAATATGTTTAGCTCGAGTGGAACTGCCTACGAGAGAAGTGGAAGTTGATAGAGATTACCACTTGAGAAATGTTATCTGACCCACCCCAAGAGTCTGTCACCATCGCGCACCATACCCTAAGGTATTATGTGGGTGTTTTAAGGGGTTATGTAACAAGACCCTAGTACTACGATTATATATATTATTATTGTTTAGAGAACATACATTCTTTTTATTATTGTCACTTTTTAAATAGTTTTTAAAGCACAAAAAGTATTTTTGGTTAATATTCAAATATGAAATCAATTTTGCTGAATTAATGGATTTTTTAGTTAAAAATATTCTTAATAAAATATTATTATTATTATTAAATTACTTTTTATTAAATATAAATGATTATATAATTCTATGAATGTAATTGTAATTTTTATTATGGTTTTAAAGCTATTTTTGTCAAAACCCATGAATTTTCGATTAATGTTAGTTTTTATTTTAAAATTAAAAATTCCCCTATTTAGAAAATTATTTATATAAATGAATATTATTTTTGGAATAAGTATGTTAAAATTTTCCAATTGTTAATTTTTCATAATTTTCTAAGACAGTTGAATTTTTGGGTAAAAAAAATACTGTTTAATTATATAATGTGTTTTATGACATCATAATGACCCAATAGTGATATAATAAAATACTATAAACATTATGTTAGGAAAATATATATTTTACCATTAAAATAATGTGATTTTTGGTTTGTTTAATTTTTTTTCAAAACTTTAGTGGACCCTTCATGAATTATAAAACATTTTGTCTTTTTAAATTGTTTTCCTTGAGAGTGTAACTCACATACACATAAGCAAACCTATTATTTTAAGAAGTTATTCTATTGTAATAATAAAATATTTACTTCCACTACCCTTTGGAATAAACTATTGGCATAAACCATGGGCTGGTTTTTGGTTTTGATTGGTTTAATGTGTGGTGTCCCAAACCTAAATAATAAATAATTCCCTCTCATTTCCTATATAAACCCACCCAAGATCCCACTTCCTCTTCACTCAAAGCCTTTATAATTCATCAAAACTCTTCCATAATCTCCCTATAATCCTCCCAAGTCACCCCAAGCTCTCAAGAATCCTCTCCCATGCCTTTGAGATCACACTTCCATGTAAGGTATTCTTACCTTTCTATTTTTATCCAAGTTCCTTAATATTGTTATGCCCAATTATTTTCAATTATAAATGTTGGTGTTTGATTTAAAAACTCCCCCATACTTCCCTATTTATTTTTTATTGATGATATATTCCTTTATATCTCATTAATTCCCCCCATGTACACTCATTACTATGCTGAAATTCTTTAAGGAATTTCTCTCTCCTCATTTACATTCAAGAAATTATTTTATATTATGAATTTAAATTCTATTCCATATATTGGTATATTATGTCCCATAATACCCTTAATTTCCATTTAATGTATAAATTATGAGATACCCCTTTCACTCTCATCTACCCATTTTAAAAATCTCTATTTGACGTCGTTATGCTGCCGAAATGATACCAAAATATCCATTTCAAAATCATTGTGTAGTGAATACCATACACTCTCATCTTTCAAGGGTATTAACCTTTATGTATATTTACATGCTGATTGAGGACTTACATTTATGTATTCCACATTTCTTATTCGTGGAGTGAATTATTTTTTTAATGAATCTATGTTTTATGATCTATGTGGAACACTTATACATGAAATGAAATGATTATGAAGGGTGTGCGCTGATAGTGCTCTAATGCATTTGGTATAGTATAGTATCATGATACATCATGTGAAATGAGTGTTGAATCAAGCTAATTCAAGTGTAATGAGGGTTTACTTGTGATTCATGTTGAATGAGGGTTTACTCATGCTTCATGTGCAATAAGCCTTGACTCATGCTAATCCCATGCTAAGTGTTATTGCCACATCTCCATGTTATTATTATCATACTTTATGATGAGTTATTTTTATGTTTCTCTTGTGATCTATTGATATGCCTATTTTCTAACATGTATTGTATTCCTCATGTTATTCCACGTTTATTCCATTACTGGGATTTATAGATCACCCTTTTCTTATGCATGTCCTTAGGTTATCCTATGCAATGATAAATATGAGTGAATATAGTGGTCATGTAAAGGAAGTATTCAATAAGATGTTTTATTCTATGCTTTATGTTGTTATGTAATTTTCTTAATCCCAAAATAAACAAGACCTCTCAATCTTCTATGTTTTATAAAGTGAAGGTTTTATGTAATAAATCATGTTTAAGTGTGTAATATAAAGTAGAGCTGTTATAGGTCTTCTCCATTATCCTACTCCTCAACACAAAGGTCCTACCCATGACCACTTCTTCCAGCATGAGGATCCTTCTCATGCTCCTACCAACTAGCGTGGAACTTTTCTCCATGTTAATGAAGTAACCTTACATGAGAAACCAACCCGAGTATGAAGATGGAACACTCACTGCCAAAGGAAAAATCATAAGAAATTTCATGTTGTCAATGACATTGTGGATCTATATAACACCAAGGACATAGAAAACTAAGTAAGAGTGTTTGAAAACCAAAACTAGAGTATAGTGTAGGATACCAAAAGTTGAAACTCACAATTTTATAAGGTGAGATCCATAGGATTCCCATAGCCCTCCACATGTACATGAAGATGGAAGAAGCTCTGGCCCCTTTCAGGGGATCATGTTGCATCCATATCCATCATATATAGTATCCTTATCTATGTCTACCCAAGTTAATTTAGAGTTGTTATGGTCTAGGGTGACTCTTTTAGATGTTGAGAACATTTCAAAGTCCTATAAATTTGATCCATTGATGAGCACTACAACCATTGGAAATGAGGGAGTGGTAAATAATCCACCCTATAAGGATGTGATGATGTTGTTGGAACCACCCATGAGGGACATACTGATTTGTACTGAAAAAATGCCTCACATAGGGGCTCCTCTTTCGGATATAAAACTATCAAATTGATCCACATCGGTACCACCACCCATCTCTCAGCTAGCACTGATCGAAGCCTAGGCCAACTAAGAGAAGGACTACGAGAAAGATGGCTTGTTGGAGGTTCTATCCATGAACTAGTTTTCTATGTCATTCTATCCATCTGCAGATCCCAACTTCGACATCCCAAAGTCCCTTATCGAGGTCCAACCTATGTGTCTCTTCTAGACCATCTGGGAGACATTTCATCACCTCCATGAACACCAGTTGACATATCCAAGAAGCCAAGGTCACCTTGAGAATATCGACCAACAGTTCTGATGGGTTGATTTGGCAGTGCTTATAAAGGATCAGCACCCTGAGTCACTCGACTACTGTCAAACCCTCCAAAACCATTATTTCGTGATCCTCATAGTAAACTACTATATTGTGAAAAAATCATCTTTGAATCTATAGATCAAAGTCTGGGGATATCATGATGCTCTCCACTTCATCCCAATCATATGACAAACTGACTTACCCATCAATAATGAAAAGTCTCACCCAAGTATAGTATCAATTAACATGGTTTTTTACAAGATGCATGATAATAGGGTCACCGATGTATATTTTTATAGGGAAGATATTACCCAATAGAAAACATAGTATTAGTAGTACCCTCATATAGTTTTCTTCACATTATAGCGAAGGCCGGTTCTTTCCCTCATAGATCCCTATGAAACATTAACTACCCATTGGCATCAACAAGGGTAATAAATAGTTTGGGCCCTCTGATCCATCCATGTTTTTGACAATGATAGAGGAAGACCCCATGGTAGGTTACTTTGTTTATCAAATTGTGGAGAAAAAAAAGCATCATCGATGAAATCATTGCAAATCAGAGTTTGAAATATGACTCTACCCGATGAGATCCCATTTCTACTCAAGCGGGGTGGAAATTACTCCTTGGATAGTTTCTATAGATGATATAAAAAATAACTCACCTTTAAGTAGAGAAAAGGTGGGGGGTTTATGGAAATAATCTGAGATATGAGCCTCTAAACGCTCCCATGTAGCATGATTACCCTCATCAAGATCAAAGACGTGCCACTCTATAAGCTTCTAAGCCTGATTAATCTGTCGATGAGCCTATCAATACATTGTTGGTCAAAAATCTACATAATGATAGAGATCCCATCCTAGATGATTTGATAGCTCCTATAACCACTCACATTTAAGCCTTAATGTTGTTATAGGTGGAAATACCTCCAAATGGAAAGCCATACCAGGCATGGGTGGACAATATGCGAGAACACCTATAATTTGGAAACCATAACTTCTTCCCATTAAACGGGACGAGTGAGCTAATATAGAACATTTCTCACTTCATCTCAAGGTGTGGACCCATGTTGGGAACCCTAGAGTAGTAGAAGGCTGTTGAGTTCCAGTGTTTTATCTAGACATTGGAAGGACCTTCATTCATCTAGTACACCTAGCTAACTATAGGGTCCATTACCCAGATGGGAATACCTTCACAAAAAATTCCTATACCCGATCAGGTCCCCCATGCACAAGAAAAGAATTAAATGCCTATTGAACTGATAGAAAATTATATATGAGTGATTCAAATAATTTATTTCTAGATGGAAAGTACACAAGTACTCACTCGACATAATTCTTACTTGAGACCAGTTGCTAATGATGTTTTTGAAGAATTTCAAGACTGAGATGGCCCCTAGCATTATCACTTATAACTTTTTCCGTGGGTTATGATTTTTTTATTATAAGGTCTAGTGTTTAGAGGAATCCTTATAGGAAGCCAAGAAATCTTACTTGTTTCCTTTTCCTGCTCTTACGAGAAGAGTTTCCAAAAAAACTACCACCTCAGTACAAGTTGAGCTCCCCAAGCTACTAGAGTTGATGTATCATTTCCCTATAGAGGATGGAATTTTATAGCACTATCCCTAAATGTAACACCCCAAGGTTTTGAAAATATATATTGAGTGCATTTTATAATCTAGAAGTTAAACTATACTCTGCCACTTATATGTTTTGAATTTCAAAAAAAAAACGGTCATCAAGAGTTGTGATCAGTAAGTCATTTAGTGTCTGATAAAACAAACTTGATTTTTTGTGAATAGTAAAATACCTTTATGAGTAGTAATATAAATATTAATATGACCCTTATGAATAGTAAATAATAATATTATTTTATTTTCTTAAGTCTTTAAGATAATGAGATCTTAATTAATTTTTCAATGTGAAATAAAACTAATTGCAACTTTAAAATTGTTATTTTTTGAATTAACTATGACTTTATTCAAAAATTAAATTAATAGTATTTATAAAATTAATTTTTAAAGATTGAGTTCACTTTTTAATTCTACACATCAAAAAATTGTAGGGGTAAATTTTTGGGATTTTTCTGAAATTCTAGAATTTTTGATGTATAGTGAAATTACAATAAAATACTGTATATACAAATTATTAGTTAAATACACTATTCATGACTTCCCAAGTGATTGAAGTCCACTTAGTTAGAACTCACCTGAACTTATTACTATTAGGGGTCACATGAAACAATACTATTGGTTGTATTGAGGGAAATAATAAAATAATGAATTAAATATTCAAAATTTACCCCTCTCCTCCACTACAAACACCCCTCACCGATCCCTCTTATCTTCACTACTCAAATACTTGAAGCTTATCAAAGTTCCACCCAAATAACCTTCTTTAGTCACTACCAACGACTATGAAGCTCTTGTTCTTTCCTGAAGACATAAATCTCTTCCCTTAAGGATGTTATCAAGGAAGTTATTTAAAGAGGTAAAGCACATTTCTTTTTCTTTTAGTTTCATTTGAATTTATCATATTTTGTTATCCTATCCTCACCTCATATTTCCAAATGACCATGTAAACTAAAATATAATATATATACTGGATTTATATCATGTGAATGGAAGAACCCTCATCAATATTCCTACTCCCTCCCTTGTATTTTTATAAATGAAATCAACATCCACGAGGTTCAAATTTATAAACTTCGTGGATAAAGAAGTTTCGTTCTCCAATATTTCCTTTATTACAGGTCATGAAACCATATTGATGGTTGAACCAGATTATAATATATGTATTAAAACCTAATTAATAATCATGAACTAATATATGTATATATTATTAATTCATGTGACAAAACTAGTTCATAATAATCCAAATACAGCAAAATAATCGAAGTGATTGTCATATAATGATTCAACCTCATTCCATGTACCCAAATGATAGAAATGAAAATTTACAATTCTGGATGTTCATAAATAATATTTAATTTTAATTCTTGAGATTTACATCCATTTCACTTCATTACTTAAAAACAAGTGAACCGAATATGAAAATAATGGAAACAAACACTCCGAAACGACGAAATTCAATACAATAACTTATCAATAAAGACATAAATGAACTAACCAAAATTATGATAAAATAAATACATGCCTAATAGATTCTGAAATAAGTTATTAATAAGTATAATTTCATATTCTAGAAGCATAAGTATAAGAGCAGAACACGTTTAATGTTAATGTAAGGGGTTTCCAACTGAACTTCCATTTTCATTCGGGTTACATTCATTTTATAATTATGAAATTATTATATATTGTTATTTACTCCTCATAAATTATGTTTTATTATTCTATATATGTACACCAACCATAATCCTTCCCTATTTTATGGATTTATCCATGTTTTAAAAGAAACTTTCAAAACAGTTTCCAAAATAAAAGCCTGATTCAAGGGAATTTCTCAAATTCATATCTATTTTCAAGGTCACTCTATAATCTATTTTTGGAAACCATTAACTTTCTATAAACAATAATTTTATTATGAAAATATTATCTTACTTCACATTTGGTTTTATAAAAATACATTCCAAAAGAACTATTCTTTTCAGAATAAAAGAGTATTCATCTCGAGATTGATTAATGATTTTACAGGAGTATTTTCATTTGATTCAATGCTCTTGTTGATTCTTATGTATTACTAGGTTTAATCATTTATAAAGTTATATAAAATCTTTGATTTAATGGTTTATGACTAAAACTATAATGGATGATCTATCCTAAAACCATTCACTATATTACTACGAATGGTTAGTGTTTTATGTTTAATGATTGGGGAAAGATAGTTACATTTCATATGATAGTTTAAATATGAATGTACATGTTGTTTATGTTTATCCCCACTCATATGAGGAATTAATTGGACTTATTATGTGACGTTTGAGGCTTCTATAGCCCATCGATGCATAGCTAGGTATCATGAGACAAATAGATGTGGAATTGGCCGAGGCCTTTCCCAATGTGTTATATGGATTTTGGCTGAGGCATTAATCATTAGTTGTCTTGGCCGAGGCCTTGAAAAAATGTTTCAGAATGTCTGGAAGACGCACTTTCCTCATTGGGATGCTAGTAATTGAAATTTCATGTGGTTATTCGACTATTACAATACCCATGATTATGATTCATTATGGAATTATTTACTCATCTCTTATTCCTGCCATAATGTGTGCAAGTTTATTATTAAAGGAATGGATTTTAAATTATGCACCATGTCTTATTTTTATGCTATCCTCCACTATATTGCTTACTCTTACAGAGCGTTTGAGCTCACCCCTTTCTTATGTTTCATTTTTCATAGGACATGAATAAGTAAATTATGAATGACTTGAAATCATATTCTAGGAGACATGATGTTGCTAGTGGAATAAATTAGTGTTGTATTTTTTTATGAAGTAATGTTAAACATATTTATGTATCTTGTTTCCAAAAGCTACTAAACTACTTGGTCCTTTAGGATTCATATTCCTTGTATGTATTCCAACATAATCAAATAAGACACCGGCTCTAGGAAACTGTGTTCAGGCCCTTACACTAATTGCCTTACCCAATGTAGAACCAGAAGTAACTACCATGCCAAGTATAGCAACCTAGATATGAGAATGTGGCTCCAACCCCTCATCAGGCTCCAACCTTGTCTTTGGTCTAGGATCCTAGAGCTCAATTACCAAAAAATAATAATGAAAGCCTATTCATTAAATGGTTCATAGTTCATCTTATATTTCATCAGTTCCCTAGATCAAGGGATTTTGAAGTTTCTAGAGTGCCAGAGTTCCAAAAATACAGACATGCTAACCAACCTGACCATTTCCCTTATCACTGTATCCTTAGACATACCTTAATGGAATGATATGTTTTCAAGTATTGGATCTAAAACCAAGTGGATAATGGTTTGGTAAATTTAGGATACATCATAGAATAGGTAACCTATTGCTCCGCCGAGCCCCAAAATGACTGTGATTGTTATAGTGAATGACAACATGTTTCCAGCTACAGTACCCAAAGGTATGATGATTGTCTTTCCCGTAGAGGAGTCATTCACACCCATGGAATCATATGTTCACATTTTTATAGGTCATAACCTCTTATAGTTTCTTTACCTTCTCCATCCATTGCTTCTATATCTACATCATATCCTTCCAAATATAAAAGATGTAGGCTTCGATTGCGCAAGTGAAACATAATCCCCCAATGACACCAAATCTATTTCCCACCTAGGGAGATTTCATGCCTTCTAATTTGGGAACCACCACTAGTGTGTATCGAACATTGGAATACTCCTATAATGGTGAGTAAGGCTATGTATCTATGAATTTGATCATGTCAGTAGACCACTTCCCAACAATAGGGAATACGAGAAAAACCATCCTAGGCGTCTCTCGATAATTCCATCTAAGAAATGTCAGAGGAAATGTGAGACACTATAATGAATAGGCCATTCATGATACTAAGATGAGAAAACAATTGTTTTGTAGTGTAAAATTGGAAAAATAGACTCATACCATTCAATCAAACAAGAATCCACAACTTACCATGTTAACCGACTTGGCAGAGTATCCAAGACCACACTGTGATCGTCTATATCCAACCAAAGTCAACCCTCAGTAAATCGACAGTTAGCTAACATTGGTTTGGGGTAATTTAGCTGGAAACAAGAGGATATTTCTAGTACTATCTATAACTTAGTGGTATATCCACTGACATCCATTGTTCCTAATTCCAAAGAACATCACCCCTATGGCAATAAACTTGAACTTGGCATGGAAGTATGTTGTGTTTAAGCACCTCACTAGAATACATGTGAAGATATCAATCCTTGATGCCTTTTCCTTATTGAAACTTTTTTTGAGTCCCTTCTATAAGCCTTAATAATCCTCCTCTAGTTTGAACTAGAAAAAACTACCCCAAAAGAATACTATGGAGAGGAGGTCGAGTGAGTGGAATGAAAAGTCAAAATAGTGTTCTCTAAAGAGGATGAGGGTGCCCTCATGTAGGGGAATATACGCCCAATGTATATCTTAGGTTTTTTCACGGTGTAGAGGTCCATATCTTCCTAGTTGACATAGGTTTTGGGGTCAATCTCATCCTAAATCAAATTCCCCATAAGTTTGGGATGACCAAATTATATTTTGCTCCATCTGACTTGAAGATTCAAGGTTATGAAAGAACCAGGCATAAACCATGTGGTTGGATTCAGATGAATAACTAGTTCAGATGATTGATATCAAGCACTAAATTAATAGTAGTCTCACAAGATACCAACTACATCATGCATCTAGGTAGGACCTAAATTAATTTTTATGTGACAATCCACTCCTTTTATCAACAATGCCTCATGTACTCCCTCTATAGTTCAGTAGGGGTACTCTATCGTGACTTGTATCCCTTCAAATATTATGAACCAATATATCAAGATTAAGAGTATTAAAATATATATATTAAACATGTTTATACCAATGCGTTTGAGAAGAAAACCACCATAGCCAGTCCATGGGAATACATAGATGATGCTTTCATTCCCCTGATTCATTGGTTGGAACCCACAATGTTAGTTATTTTAGGTTGTTTTTTATTCTCTTAGAAAAAATGTTTGCGTGTATCTAAAGGAATGGGATTCCCCTTAATTACTTAATTCCCTTATATAAGGCAATCTCGAGTGATACCAAAATCCCCCACTCACATAAAGTACTGATATTTTTTCCTTATGGACACCATTTTGTGATAATACCACATGTTTGAAAGATCAGGGTTGAATCATCTGAAAATAACTCACCACTATTTCTTTGATAGAAAGTATACACCCCATTATTTATGGCCAAATGAAATTGGCTCGATAGCTCTATCTCCATAATTTTAATAGATCATGAACCCCATAGTGATGATTCCTTATCCACTCAATCTGGCATCAATTCCCCCTGATCTAGCTATCCTAGAAGACTTTCCTCCTCATACCGACTCTCCTATTTCAAATGATTAATAGGATTTAAAAGATAATCCTCCTTTAATTGAGGAGGGTGTCTCCCCCACCAAAGAAGTGTCGGTTCAAGTGAGAATTGGTATAGTGGAACATCTAAGGCCAATGATGATTAGTACAACTAATCCCCCAGAAGAAAAAAACAATGCCTGAATCTTATGAAGCATAACTGCAGTGTATTCACATGGATCTATGGTGAAATTTCAGGACTAGACCCTCAGGTCACCATCCACAATATTTGTATCTTGAGGACTCCTCATGGATTCTATAATCCTCCCAGAAAAATGCTTCAATATCATGATACCATGTTTGAGGATGAGTTGAGTAAGATTATCAAATCAAAATTCATTAGGTAATTATAGTAATATAAGTGTCTAGAAAACATCATTTGTTCTAGGAAAAAGAATGGAAAGATTAGAGTATATATAGAATTCTAGGATCCCAACACCATTGAGAAAAGGACAATTTTTCTCTTCTGATGAATAAGCTATTGATTGAACCTATAATCGTGGTTCAAGACCTCTTATATATTTTGATAATACAGGTTTAATTAGATCAATATGGACCTTGATGATGAGGATTCTACCACCTTTAGGGAACTACATGGGGACTTTTTCTACTAGTTAATTACATTGATCCTAATGAATTTCAGAGCCACTTATCAGTGGGCCACACACCACATCTACAAACCAATCCTTAGGATGTTGGTGTAATTCTACATGGATGACATGGGGGTCAAGTCCATATGGCATCAGGACCATCTAGACGACCTTAAGAAAGTGTCTGACTTTCTTCGCTCCTGGAATTTGAATATGAATCCTTTGATGTGATCATTCTCAGCTACCTTTGTGAATTTTATCCAATTCATTTCCAAATATAGAGGAATCAAGATCTACCTAGTGAATAATTAAGGCCAATATCCAAATGTCTCCCTTGATAAATCTCTGGGATTTATGTGGCCTCCAAGAACACTTAGCCAATATACACTGGTTAATCATGAATCTGTATGGAAAGTGTATGCCCTTCTTGAGGCATATGATGAAAGTAACTATCTACCAGTGAGGAGAGGAATGTCAGACCTCTTTTAAGGAAATTATGAAATATATTCTTCAACCACTAGTCTCAATGCCACTCATCAAAAGGAATACATTGGTCCCCTATGTGACCACCCATGAATGGTCCCTTAGCATGATTATCATCCATAAGAACAATCAATGCAAAGAGAAAAGATTATAATATCTCAGTCTCATGCTCCTCAACATGGAGACCAGATACTCCCCTATCGAGGAGAGCTGCATTACACTAGTTTTTATAGAGTATAAGTAAAAGAATAATATGAAACATCATGAGATACAGTTGGTGTCCTGAGGAGACCCACTTAAGTATATCATGAATCACCCCATGGTGATGGAATGATTGATATAATGGGTAGTGATCCTTCAACAGTTTGATATTTGGTTCATTACACAGAAATATTTCAAGGGTAAGGAATTAGAAAACTTCCTAGTACCCATATTTCCCCTGAATATTTTCCCCAAGATGTTGACTTCCAATACGAGGCCATCCAATCAGTAGATTAGGCTATTCCATGGTGGAAGATGCATTTTGATGGTGCTTCCTGGAACCCAACTGGTAGAAATATCAAAAATCCAAAGCTTAACAGAGTAGTCTAGGGTATTTTCTTCATCACATCGACACAAGAAATCCTTCTATACTTCTTCCTGTTATCTGAAGTCTACACCAACAATGAGGAAAAGTATCATTATGTCATTACAAGTCTCTATATGAACCTATAGATTAATGTACCCCGCCTATAGGTGAATGGAGACTCTGAATTATTAATCAAATAGATCAATGTTGATTACATCATTTGAAAGCCAATGATCTTGTCCCTACTAGACTAAAAAACCAGTTAATGAACCAGGTCCCCTCACAGTCAAAAGGGACTCATCTTCCTCATTCACAGAATGGTCAAGCTAACATCCGTGATAGTCTAGATTCATCCTTTGCAAAGCCTAACTATGATGACCTAATAATTCATGTGGAGAATTAGAGAGTCAACTATCTCACTGTTTTAGTTAATGATGAAAGGTGATAAGTAAAATAATTGGTCACTGGTGCTTCTACATCAGTACCCTCAAGTTCCCTCAAATTAAAGGAAACCACTAACTAGAAAAATCCTTTTGTTGAGTATCTTTAGTATGGAATTATCCTCCCATATCAAGATAATCAAGATAGAATCCACTGGCGGATAGCACAATTTTCACTATAGAGTGGGTCTAACCTCGATAAGACTCTAAAAATATGGTTTTTATGGAATTATTCTTTTCTTATTCTAAGGATATGAGATTCCATAGGTTTTAAGGGATGTTAATTCTAGGTTTATTTTGATCCCATAAAGTGAGATTGAATCTATCCCACTAGACTGGGTGAGCTACTTTTTGCCCCCATGGTCCATGAATGCCTTCAATAGGTGTTAATAATTTCATGTCTATTCCAATTTGTTTTCATTGAACTCTAGAGACCCTTCCTAACACCAAGTATTCTTATCCATTTTCATTATGGGGTCTCAATATTCTAGGACCATACCCTCTATTGAAAACTCACCATTATGTGTTTAATCAAACTTTGAAAGATATTTTTCTATGTGAGAAAAAGGAATTCATCTCATGGAATTCATGGCCCAATATGTGATTCATTTCATGAGATCCCATATGAATCATCGATTTAGAGTCCCTTACTCCATTATCACAAAAAACACCAAATTCTAGGCTATAGAGTTAAAGAGATTATATGCCAAGTATAGTATCTAGTCAAACCATACCTCCCACTACTAAGCACATGAAAATGGAAATATCAAAGAATTTAAAAAGGCTATCTCTAAAATTTTATAGAATATGGTGGGAAAGAACAAGAAATGTTGGCCTGAAAGAGTTCCCCAACGCCCTTTAGGACTATTGGAAGATGACTTGAAATTACACACTGATGACTTTATATTACCTAGCATATGGAACAGAGGCAGTACTACCCATCGAGGTATAATTTCCACCACTCTGAATAACATTCTATGACCATAAGATGCCGGACAGAAAAGTATAATCCCATCTAGATTAGGTGGAATCCCTCAAATATAATTGTCTCTAGACCTTTCATAATTTAGCGAGGCTCGAGAATTAGATATATAGAGTGTTGAACAAGAAGGTTCCCCTCCATTCCTTCCTTCAAGGTGATATATTACAAGTTCTCATAATTCTAGTGATACCTGGAAAAAAGACATCAATGTTTGATCCCAAGTGGGAAGGACCTAACATCATTCATAAGTTTGATTCCAATGGCGAGTACTCTTTGATCACCTTGTAGAGAGAGAATATCAAACCAAAAACAAATGATAAGTTTCAAAAGTGTTATTTTTCAAGAGGATCTTTCGACATCCTAATTTGATGACATTAAAATTCACAATAACCATAGTCCTCACTATATGACATTAAAATTCATGTCCACTTCGCAATCACACAAACTTAAACCATTCATTTGGTCTGAACTCTATGTCTTTAAACTAAGATCTCAAGTATAGGAATCAAACCATTAAACTATGTGTGATTATTCTCAAGAATGTGTTGTGTGGTGTCATACCTCATTTCTCCTCACTCACGTCAGGTTTGTCATACCACTTCACTATAAAAACACTTTTGATATAGCCAATTACCCATGGTCTGAGCTATAAGAACTTAAACAAGATGTAACCCTATAGTTCGGTTTTTACAATATTAAACTACAATGATTACCATACATAGTACATGACATTAAACTGTTATCTTACCCGAGAGAAGTTCCGGATTCCTCTTCCTCATAGATGATTCTACCCTCTATCGAACTAGGATTCCCCAAATGTTAAACACATGCTGAATAAGAATACTCAAAACACGATTTCAAACTTTGATTAACCCCCTCTATAACCAAGATTAATATAAAATAAGATATGATCCTTACATCATTTAAAATTAGGATGCCTAATGTGATAATTATGAGATTGTAAATAAACTGTTACCCATGACCCAAACATGGGATTCCCCACAATAACCATGGGATTCCCAAATTCCCTCCCTCAAGAGGATCATCCCTACCAACATCATTATATTACCACACAATGTTACAGAATAATGTGTGGATTGATTCCCGTTCTAACAGTGTATGTAGGGATTCCCATACTTATCATCTCTGGTCATAGCCACAAATTCATAAACCCTTTCAGCACCTTGGACCCTATTATGGTCCATGTATTATGATCTTAAATTGTATTCAATTCATCCCAAGGAATGTTTGTGGTACATGAGACTCATTAGATCCATTCACATTGGGTTTTATGTTACTATCCATATATGTAACCTTAAAGAGAACATTCTACCCATAGTACAAGAAACATGTATTTGAAATGTTTTCCATTGTCCCAACCATAAGACCTTAATCTCTGTGTGAGCCTTCTCAAGAATTCATTGTGTGGTAGTGTTCCTCCAATTTCCCATTCACATCTGGTTTTTTACTCTTCCCCACTACACACATATAGTTGAGATTCTCAAGATAGGTCATAACTCCATGTCCCTAAACTAGAAGTTTATGGTCCAAAAAATAATACATTAGACTAATTTACACCCTGTGGTCCATGCAATATGAACTTAAAAAATTTGCAACACCCAAGTATTATACTATAGGTCTAGGTACTTCCTCATCCTACCTCATAAAACCCATTCTTGAGAACGAGTTTGGATTCCACTTTCTAATATGACCAATTGGCATGCTCGAATATAGTGTGGTGTGTAATCAAGAATGTAGAATCCCACATGGATAATTCATCAATCCATTTCCATAGTTTTAGTTTTTCATTATTTGTATTTCCATCATCTTTCGAATCCCAATGGACCCCCTAATAGTGATGGTGTCTGGAAAAGGCTCACCTCCCATCCTAGGTTAACACCTTGATGAATTTTGGAAAAAAATAAAGAATACTATTTATCTCACCTAATCTATAGTTGATGCTATATTTCCTCACCCCATTCTTGAATGGTGTGGTTTTGGTCCCTGTTATAGGGATTACAATTTTTCTTACATGGATATTACATAAATTTAAAGATAAACAACATAAAATCATTAAAATCTAGGATCCAATGGTTTTATGTCTTGGGTAAATTAGGACCATACATAACCTTTAAATATTAATAGACAATTTTTTTTTAATTCCTTCTTTTCTATCTTCTTTATGTCCTTCACATTCTCCTGTGTACAATTAATCACCTTAGGATATACAACGTTGAAAGAGGTGATCTAAAAGCCCCATAAGAGGATTGATAACGAGATGATTCCATATAAAATTGGTGATAATAATAATAATCATCATAACATAAGAAAATTATCATAATCATAATCATGATAGGAAGTATTAGATAAAGGCAGGTATTGTGGAAATGAAAAAAATGAAACATCATGTCTTAGTGGTCAAATACCACACATAGAAATGAGAAAAGATAACATCATGGTCACACATAACTTATGTGAATAATAATAAAATAATTATTGTGAACAATGGTAGTATCATTTTCCAGAAAATTTTATATTTTATCATGAGAAACATCACATTACCCAATGAATTTCAGTTCTATATTACTCCAGACACACCCGTCATGTCATATAATTTACATAATCATGCATGACATATATAACATACATTGGAAAAATTCATGAAGTAACACATATAAAAGAATGGTCTTCAAAAAAATTTAATCAATCATAAATAAACATGGTATTCCTAAATGAAAAAAATAAAACTATTTGGTATAAAATTCATCATTATTGAATGAAAAACAAACTCAAGAGAAGTTAAAGTGTATTTTGGAAAGAATAGTTCTTTTGGAAAATATTTTTATTTATTATAAAATATAATTGGAAAAATGTATATCCCAAAAACAAAAATGTTATAAGAATAAAATTATATTTTACGAATATAAAATGAATATACACTTTGAATTTTTACATGAAAGAGGAATAACCCAAAGAAGAAGAGTTTGGTTCGATAATCCCCTTAACTTGTGTATGAATGCATTCATCACTTTAATATCACATATAATAATATTAAATTAATTAATTACTATATAAAATACTATATTACATATATTTGATTCATTATAATTTTATTAATTTTGTGTATGGGTATATTAATGAGTTATAGAGTTCCATTTCATCATTTGGGAGTGTTCATTTTCTTGGTTTTCATGATCCATTCACTTGTATATATGTATAGAAGGTCATGTCAAATGAGAATAATTATCCAAAATTGAAATTATATATTATTAATTAACTTATAAAACTCTTAATGGTTTTATATATTTTTTAGATATTAGTATGATTCATCAGACAAAGCATTATGGATAATTGTTTAGAAAAAATTGGAGGTTTTTGGTTACCACAAACAAGTTTGGATTTATTATTTAATATTATGTATATATGTTAGTTATTAAGAATTAAAATGTTTATAACAAAAACTTTATAAATTTTTTCAACCATTATAATTGTTTCAGGACCATCCTAAAAGTTTGTAAAGAAAAATGAATATTTCTCATCATTGAAGGTGATATATCAACACATCAGGCACACTATTTTCATTTTTAGAATAATAGAGAGATTAGAAAAGGTTTGATGATGGATTATTACATTAAAAAAATAAAATTATATAATATTCAATATAATAGTGTAATCATGAAACTTTTTTAAGTGGAGGTGAGAAGATAATAAGAAAAAAATAAATCTAAAATAAATTAAAAGAAAATGAAAGAAGATTTTACCTCTTGAATTCTTCGCATTGAGAACCTCCTTAGTGAAATAGGATTTAATCTTTTTTTTTGAGAAAAAAGGCTATTAGATTAGGGGTAGGTGATTAATAAGAGGATTGGGTAGAATTTGGGCAATATTAAAGGCTTGGATGGTTCTAGGAGAAGTAGTGGTGAGGGGTGTTGTTTATAGGGGGAGATGAGTGTTATTTATCATTTTATTCATTAGTTTGTTATTTTTTCACAAGACTATGAATAGTTTTGATTATTGAAACAAAATATATTAAATTTTGAAGGATATTTCTATGTTATTGTTTTTACATAATCCATTCATTCAAAAATGTCTAAAAAATTCTTGTATTTAGCATATAATGTGAAATATTATATTTTACAATTCACAAAAATTCAACTACTTCAGATAAATACAAAATATTCACTATAACCATTTTTTGACATATCTATTTCAAAAAATTGACTCTATTTTATGAAAACGAAATTGTAAACATGATAAATTTAATTTTTAATTAAAATTATCATATATTCAAAAATTACCAATTTTAAAATTATAACAGATTTTTTGACTCTTTGAAAAATTAATTTAGGTCTCTTAAAATTATTTTACAATTTTAATACAAAAAAATATTAACTTATAAATCTATTTCATTGAAATAAAATTTCTTCGAAATATTTATATTAGTTATAAAATTATAAATAAACTTGTTTGTTTTAAAAAAAACACCAACAATTAATTTATCATTTTTAAAATATTTATTTAGTTATACTATGATATAATTATTAAATATTTTCATTTACAAGGTGCCTAAATTTTATTTTTAATTTTATAAGTGAGGTTATTGTTCTATTGGCTAGATTACTTTTATTAATGGGAAAGTTACTACTCCATTGGTCAAGTTACAATTCCAATGGAAGAAGTTCCTTAATTTATATGAATATCACTTATTTAATTATTCATTTACGAGAATAAAAGTTTTAATAGGATTTCAATGCTATGTATGTGTTTTATAAAAAAAATATAATAAGGTAAAAATTCCATTGATAAAAGATTGGGTTTTTATATTCTTACCCCGTTTTGAAATATTTCCCTAGAAATTTCATTTTACAAAACATTTAAGAATATTTCTCATTCATTAACATCAATGTTTCCCAAGTTTCTTCTTCATACATATAGTTCCTCCAAAACACTTTTACAATGTGGGGGTTTTTTAGAACCTTATCTATTTGATCTAAAATTATTACTGGCTGCTCCTCATAAGAGATATCATTTTCCAATTTTAATACATCCATGTTCAATACATGTGAGGGATCTAGTATATATTTCCTTGGGAGAGATAAATAGAGCATGTAATTTAGTTGATCCATATTTGGTGGAAATGAAAGATTATACACCACTTCTTCTATGCGATCAAGGATCTCAAAGGGGCCAATGTACCCTAGTATATGCTCCCCTTTATTTCCCAACCACATTACACTCTTTCATGGTGATATTAGAAGGAAGTCATTATATCCTACATAAAACTCCAAGCCCCTTCAATGTTTGTCAGAAAAAAACATTTTCCAAATCTGAGGAAATTTTATGTGTTGTTGTATAGCTGGAAAATTCCCAGAAATATCATACATAAGATCATGTATAAGTATATTTTGTTCTCTAAGTTCAGACCAATAGATTGGAGTTCAACATCACTTTCCATATCAATCTTCATATGGAGTCATCTGAACACTCAAGTGGAAGATATTAATATATGATAACTCCAACAATGGGATATGCTGATCCCATCAACCTTATAATTCCATTAAGAATGATCATAGAATGTATTCAAGTGTCATATTTTTTCTTTCAGATTGGCCTTCAGTTTTGGGGTGATAAGCTATTTTATAATTCAATTCAATACTCAAATAATGTTTAATAAATCTCAAAAATTTTGATGGGAGCCTTGGATCATGACTAGAGATGATCGAATGTGGAACCCCATACAGCCTCACCACTTCCTTCACATAAATCATTGAAAGTTGTTCAATTGAGATATCTTATAGAATAGAGATAAAGTGGGAAGTTTTGGTTAGCCTATCCACCAAAACCCATATCACATTATTTCTATTGAATAATTTCTAAAGATTGTTGAAAAAGTACATAGTGAAATCCCTTAGTTTTCATATTGGTATAGGTAATATTTTCATCCTTCCCTTGGACTTCAATATCTCTACATTAACTTGTGGACATATCAAACATCATGAGACATAATTCACAATCTCCTTCTCCATGTTATCCCACCATATGTGTTCTTGAAAATCATGATACATCTTGGTAATTCCAGGATAGATGGAGTATGATGATATATGTCATTATCCCGAATCTCCATCTTTATCTCCTATTATTGAGGTACACAAAACCTCCTTCTAAACTGAATCACACCATTTACATCGATATGGAACTCATAAAGATACCGTTATTTTACTGCATTCACCTATATTTATGGCTATAGATCATCCATTTCTTCACTATTAAAATTCTCTTGGATAGATGGTTGGGAAATAATTTGGTAAAGGTAAGAGGTCTTAAATTCTATTATGATTTCCAAATCCATCATTTCCATATATTATAAGATAGAGTCTTTCTCAATATGCATCATGGTTAAGTTAGCCATTTCTTTTCTTCTAAGAGCATCAACATATTTGTTCTCCTTTCCTAGATGGTAATGAATAGATAAGTCATAATACTTTACTAGATAAAACCATTTTATTTGATGTATGTTGAGTTAATTTTGTGTAAATATATAATTTATACTCTTGTGATCAATATATATGTCACACATCTCTCCATAGAGGCTGTGCTTCCAGATTTTCATGGTAAAAATCATAGTTTCAAGCTCTATATCATGTGTCAGGTAGTTATACTAATGGATATTCAACTACTATTAGGAGCAGGCTATCAATTTATATATTATCATGAGTAAATAACCCAAGATTTTCTTTCAAGCATCACTATATGCCACAAAACATTCTCCACATATTGGTAGTGTGAGTAAAAGTGCAGTGATTAGCCTCTTCATTAGCTCCTTGAAGCATTCCTCACATTCTTCCATCTATACATATTGTACCATGTTCCTAGTTAACTTTGTTAACGGGATAGACAATCATGATAAATTTCTAAAACAACATGGGTATTACCCTACTAATCTACGAAGAATACATATTTTTGTGACACTAGTAGGTCTGGGCCATTATAAAATTGCCTTTTTTATGGATCCACAAAAATTCCTTCTCTTATGCTAACATGTCCCAAGAATATTTTTTGCTACATCCAAAAGTCACACATGATGAAATTTACATAGAATTTATCATCTCTAAATTATTTTAGTACAATCATCATATGTTATTAATGTTACTCCATGGTCTTGGAGTAGATAAGAATATCATTGATAAACACTACCACAAAATTTTCAAGGTAGTTTCTAAAGAATCTATTTAAAATATCCCTGAATCTGGATGGGGAATTAGTAATTCTGAAGGGAATCACAAGAAACATAGAGTGATTATACCTTGTATGGATGTAATTATTATAAATATCTTTCTTATCCCCCTTCAAATGATGATATCCAAAATAAAGATCTACCAATGAGAAGTATTAAGATCCTCATAGCTGACCAAACAAGTCATCAATCCTTGGAAGATGATACTTTATCTTTATTGTGTTATTGGTGAGTTCTCAAAAATTGATACAAACCACATTGATCCATCTTTATTCCTTAAAAAGAGTACTATAACACTTCCAAGTGATGTAATTGGTCATATGAACCCCTTTTTCAAGTGATATTGAAGCCACTTCCTTAACACCTCCAGTTCGATAGAGGACATCCTATAGGGGAATTTTGAGAAAGGGGTGGATTTGGGTATG
The DNA here is from genome assembly GCA_963277665.1 of Viscum album. NCBI lineage: Eukaryota > Viridiplantae > Streptophyta > Magnoliopsida > Santalales > Viscaceae > Viscum > Viscum album. Next base: position 600,031,074 of record OY728136.1, on the reverse strand, counting down.
AGTTCTATTAAGGACTATACCTCACCACCTGGGGTAATTCTTGATAACTGTTAATGGAATACATCACCATATTCCCTCAAAATGGAAATTTCTCCTATGTTGATATATTCCTTTGGCTCAACAATTTTAGTGAGGTATTCTACTTCATAGGGAATCAACACCCACAGCATTGAAAGATTTTACAAAGGTGATTCATGGAATTCCTTGAATTTTTGTAGGTTAATGGAATGGTTCAAAATTGGAAAATATATTTACTTTTCCCGATAGTTGATATGTGATCTATATAAAGAGATCCAATCCATTCACAGAATAGCATTGAATTATACCATAGGAAGTATCACTAGATTCACTAGAAGAATATTCCCACATATGTCAAAAGGAAAATATTCCAACACTTGGTTTTAAAGGATTTAAAAATAGGTGTTTTTTTGATATATATACTTCATGTTATTAGGGATTTGATTCAATAGTTTTAGAAAACATGTAAAATATAAAGAAATGCATAGAACCAGAATCAAATAAGTATTTTTAATTCTTGAGTGAATATGAAGTGTACCTTGTATGAAATTTTATTATTTCTCTCCTATATAAGTAGTAAAAAAATAATCTTTCCCTTGATCTTTTGGCATTAGTGGCTACAGATGCTGATTTTCCCCAAGGAGTTGAGGTTTACTACACTGAACTGCAAAATACCCTTTCTCCCTACACTTGAAGCATCAGACCATGGATTTCTGATAGAGTTAATATTTTCATTATTTTTCATATGTTTGTTGATGATTTAATCCTTCACAATTAGTCAATTTGAGTACATTTTCTTCATTATAGTGTTTTTGGTGAATTACGGGCTTAATTTAAAAAATTGTTTAATTCTGGAAAATTCAATGTTTTCTAGAGCTTTTATTTTTCAAGCACATCATTTAACATAATGATCAAATTTAATTGATTCATTTTTTTGGTTTTCTTTGATCACAAGATTTATTTTTCTCTGCATAACCTAGACCTAATTATATACAAATTATCCCAGAAAAATCCATCAAATAGAGAAATATTTTTGGCCAGCAGAATAGACCCCACCAAATTAATGGGTGAAACAGTGTTTAGAATCTAGGAAAAGTCATGTCCATTGATTCAGAAAAACCTTTATTAAAAACTATCCAATGAATTTGATTTTTTTTGGGTTGATTTACAACTTCATAAAAAAAAATTTATAAGAAGAGAACTCATTGAGTTTCAGCTGGTTGGTTGGCAGAACAGAAGAAAACTTTTGGAGGATAGATTCTGGAGGAGAAAATTTTATATTCTCGGTTTTCAATATTTTATTCTTTATTGATTTGTATTGAGTTATACTACACCCTTATTCAATATTAACATTACCATGGTGGGGTAAAATTTTGTGTGATTGGGGAAGGATAGTTTTTCCATTTTTTAATTCATGAGTTCTTTCACTTAATGTTTTAAGATCATTTTTTCTCTTTTGAAAAATAAGATTCAATTTCTTATAACAGGTTTTATTATCATATACGAGTTTGTTTGATTTTTGGTTATCTTATTATTATTTCTTTGGTCAATTATAAATTTCTCCATACACTAGGATATGGTTTATATAGGATGGAATATATCATTTTTTAGGGGTGAAGTACTCGGTAATCGTTGGTACGTGTGTGAGGAGTAGTGAATGTAATTGATTGTCTGGGATAAAAAAGACCCGATTGAGAATTGCCTTATTTAATTGAGGGTATTCGATACAACTCTATCACACTGTAGATACCCAATATTGAATTACAAGGACATTACATTTCTTTTGTGGAATACTTAATATATTACACAAATATATGCCCAAAGAACGTATTAGCTTAGTGTCTTAGGAAACTCGAGACATAATATTCTAACTTGGTGAAATATCTTCAACATCTCCCATAAAGATCTTCCCTTTTTTTCTACCTAAAACATTTATATATATCCTGAAGAAAAGAAACATATAAAAATGGTGAGCTCAAATGATCAGTAAGGGTAAACATGGAGAGCATATAACAAACCATAAATATTTGAACTTAAAAACATGAACATAAGGTTCAAAAATCAAAATCATAAGTCATAAAGTAAATATTGGCAATTCGTAAAGCATAGATTATAAAGGAACATTAACCATGATAAAATATCATTGGTATAAAACATGGAACTACAACAAAAAAATAGGTACATAATATGATTTCCATAGTGGCCATTAAATTTTTTCCAAGGCCATCATAGTGGAAAAAGTCCATTATTGAACCAGGTTTACTTGTCGTTCTAGCCCTGTATTACTAAAAAATACTTACATGACATTACAACTAGTTCTTTATCATGAGATATATATCTTTACCCAATTTTTTGGAGTGGGTTATAGGTCCCACCCATCTCATAATGAAATAATTCTTTCTTGTTCCATGAAAACATAAATCTTTATCATAGCATAACCCATGAAATAAAATGGGATACTTAAACATCATGTCATCATAACATAATCCACATAAGATAAATAGACTCCATAGAAATAATTCCATCATAAAGAAAATCAAATAAAATTAATAATATGGATATAATAAAAACCCTATGTTTTCTTTGATGGAAAATAATTTTGATAAAATAGTTGAACTTAATTCCTAAGGAAAATATCCTTCTTTTCAAAAACATTTTATCTTCTCAAAATGCCACATAATTTTGAAAGGAAAGAATTTTTTTTAAAATAAACATGAAATAATGTAGAGTAAGATTCATGGAAATATGGTTTCATGAAAATGTAAAAATTAATTCATGCCATAAATGTTAAAAAATCATTCTCCTCGTACATTTGTTGGAAAATTCAAAAATTAACTCGTATGCTAAACAAAAGGAAGATTCCTTCCATACCAAGTAGTAAAAGTAAAAAAGTGATTAAAAATTGAATTAAATATGCATATAAGAATATTAAACATTTTATGAAAACATTTTTAGAAAACCTGGATATGGATGATCAATATAACCCCAGTAAATACTTATGTATAAACAATCTTAAAAATAAATGAGATTGAAAAATTATCCCCTAACATAGGTCCGATTTCTTCTGTATGTGTCCAAAACTCCAGATAATTTTTTAAACATATTATTAACATATATAAGAATAATAATAATATTTATGATATCATATATTATTATTTTATTAATTTATAATACTCATTTATTAACAATTCCATGTTAATGCAACATTTCAGGCAATATCGCTTTGTTTATCGTATCTGTTTTGACTTTTTATTCTTGATTATATTACATAGATCATGATTTACTAAATTACATAATGTCAAAATTGATTTATATATCATATATATTCCTATTATATATATATATATATATATATAATATAGATAAAATAAATGAAATATATCATTCATGGAGAAGGTTGGTCTTACGTATGCATGAATGTTGTTTTCGTTTCCTTATTAAATTGAATGGAAGTAATTAAATGACAACTATATATACATAAATCGAGTATCATAATTATATAATATATTTAATTATTATTTATTATATATATACTTTATAATCATTCTTGAATGGTTAATGTGGAGATTGAATCTCATCGCATCATGAAGACGGTAAGTCGTACGTACGCACGAGCGACAATATCATTCCCATAATTGTTGAATGGTATTGAAGTGGATGGTGTATAATATCTCATAATTAGTATCATGTTAAAATAATCATACATAGTTATTATTTTTATATTTATACCCATCCATGTAAGGTGGTGGTGAAAAACAGATTACACCACAGCGTGGAGACGGTAAGCCGTACGTACACAAGCGCGGTGATTTCATTTTTTGTAGGATGGAAAAAAGGTGAAATAGGGTTGTTTAATATTTATAAAAAAATATAAATATATTAGTGATACCGATGTTATTAATTTATAATTAAACAACTAAATTAGAGGATGTATAAGATGAAATAAATTTGAAAGAAACAGTAGAAGAGATTACCTCTTCCTCGACATGCCTCCTTTAAATTTATTATTAGGGCACTAGAGTTGATATTTTTAGAACACCAGAAACTCTATAATGTAACGAGGGAAGTTGGGAAGAAAAATGGGCAGGTTTTGGCCGATCATGAAGGCTCCAAATTGAGTGAAGAGGAGAGGAAGGAGGTGCCCTTTTATAAGAGAAGTGAGAGACAATTTAGGAAACATTCAAAATATTAATTTATTATAAATTCAATTTCAATTATAAATGATCCAAAACTTATATAATTCATATAAAAGATGATTTATGTTTTAAGAAACATCATAAAATAATTTTTAGACATGTTATGAATATTTTTTTATCCTTATTATTTTGGTTTAACCCTCATTTTATCGTTTTTAATTTTACAATTATATCATGTTGTTTATATATTGGGCATTAATGTAATTACCATATAATGTCAAAAGACAAAAAAAAATTATTTATGAGATATATAGACTTATATTAACCATTTGGATTAATTTTATATTATTTGGAATTTAATATCATTTAATAAACTATTTTATGTTTTAAGTAATGAATTATGTCAATTTTGAACACTTTTCACAATTGAATTTTTTTAAAACTTTATAACAAACTGATTACTTCTAAAAAAGTCATTAAATCGTCTCTAATATTTCTATTTCATCCTAAAAATTAGTTTATGTAATCAAAATATTCAAATAGAATTTATTTTAATATTTATAAATTCATTTATTTGAATATTTTATTATTGAGGTAATGAGTACATCATAATTATGTCATAAATTAATATATTTATCTAATGTCAAAAAATTATAAATAAGATACCATGATGTATGAAATCTTATTATACTTATAATTATTAAATATAGACATTTATATCAGTTATATTACCCTATATTAAAATCAACTTAGTAAAAGATATATTATTAGGTAATATTTATCTTAACTTTAAATTAATTCTTATGAAATATCATTTTCACATCTAAGTGAATCCATGGGGTCCCAAAATCAACCCAAGGATTCCCATGGTCAGAAATATCTCATCCAATAGGATGAAAACATGTGTTAGGCTAGATTAGTATTATTATAATATTATTTTTTTATGCTTATTTTCTAGATCTACCCTTTAACCATGGTAAATAAAATAATTACTAAAGTTACTATTCATAAGGTCAAAAAATCAAAAGAACCTATTTACACTATTTGAACCTTATGATTCCAAATATGGATCCATTTTTACATATTTGAAACACATAATATTTAGTAATTAATTTGAAATTAATTCCCATTGTCAAAACCAAAAGCTGGTTTTTTAAAAAGTTATAACTACTAAAAGATTAATGTGTCTTTATGTCCAATTTAAATGTTAAATAACTTCAAATGACCAAAATTGGATTAAATGATAAAAATATAATTAAATTAAACTTTAAAATAAATTTAAAAGTTAATATAACTATATAAATAAATTTTATGAAAATGCAGTTTTGAATTAAAATGAAGTATTTTTCACTATTCATTAAAATTTGATTTTAGTCAAAAAAATACCAAAAATTCAAGAAAGTTAATTTTTATGTCCCTATTTCAAATAATAAGTTTAATTTGTAAAATTTAACTTATAAAAGTGTAAAAAACTGGATTTAAAATGGTTGTTCCATCAAAAGGTGGTAAAACTACATTTTATAAATATACTTCTTTTATCCGAAAAATTGATTTTGTTCATATATCATGTTCTTGAAAAATGTGTAAGTAGAATTTTAATGTTTTATAAAAATAAAAATATGTTTGATATTATTCATAACATATAGTTTATATCCCGATAAATAATAATTTTTTTAATAATATATCATTGTTTAGTGAAACTCGGTATCATGTACAACACTAGATATCGAGGAAGGTCACTCTTATGTTTAATGAAATCCAAGTCAGTGTTTCATGTAGTGCAAGATTCCTTTAGTGTTTCTTATAACATAATACAAACATAGTACATTTTTAAATTGAACAAAATCTATACTTAGTATTGAATTCTTTCAAAAGTACTTGAAATTGTGTGCAACATAATCCAAGAATAGTGTTGCATATACTGCAAGCTAATACGATGTTGCATATAGTGAAATATAATCATGGTGTAGCTTAAAAATCACGACATCAAATGAATTAAAAAGAATAAATCTCATAAAATCATGGGGTATTACATTCCACCCCACCTAAAATGAATTTCACCCTCAAAATTCGTTGGGGTTATAAATGGTTTACTACATAAAAGTTTCTTTCATAGAAACCCACATAATAAAAAAGAATACTAAAACTTAATTTTAAGTTGGAATATTAGAAACATAATGATTACACAAATTAACTCATCACTGGGTTTCTACATAGGAGAAAAAAGGTGTGAAGTGAAAACATGGATATATAAGAGAAATATAACCTTTAAGTTCTGATGTATAGTGAAATAGAATAAGGATTAGAGAAAGTTAACTATCCAAAAGCCATAAATCTTATGATGATTTAAGGGACCATCTGTGTAAAGTCCCGGAAATTTCAAGGAAATTTTTTTCTTAATTTTCTTTGGAATTTTACAAGAATGTAGTTTCTGACGGTGCCTGATTCCGAGGCCCGGTGTGCCCGAAATTAATTTCTGAAGTTTGGCTCGGGTACGTTCAGTGAACGAATGAGCGGGTTTTTCAAACTTTTGAATCGTTGCTCGGAATCAAATTTTGAGGGAACCGATGGAATCGCAGCGCCGATATTTTCTTAGAAACGCCTCTTCTGGAGTTGCGTTTGCTCGGTTGTGGTTTTTAATTTTTGGGCTTAAAGTTGAGAAATTAAATAAATTGCACGACAAACTTTATTTTATTTAACTTAAGCCGCTTGGAAGCCACTTGAAGCCACTTAAAGCAGCTTAAGATGAGTTGGTGCGGATAGGGTGCTATCCAGAAATATCCTACCCTCTTGGTAGGATATTTGTGAGGCGGGGCCCGCACAAGCCCACCGTTTCTTTCCGCTAAGTAACACACCCGCGAAAACCCGTCATTATGAAAGTCAAATGACGTGTTTTCTTATTTTTCTTAACGCACCAATTAATTGGGCGGTTTTCTTCGTTGAATTAAATGGGTGGTTTATTCGTTGAAATTAATTCTATGAATTAATTTCATTCGTTTCTTAACCTGTTTGAAAACCATTTCCGTAATAATAAAATAAGACCAACGCACGACATTTGAAAAAAATGCTCGTTGAGAAGTTTGGACAAGTTTTCTGCCTTCTCCCTCCTTCGCGAAGAACGCGAAGAATGCAAAGAACGCGAAGAACGCGAAGAACGCCGTCACCCTCAGAGATTGACGACGCCCATCCGAGACATTCTTCCCTGCCCCGATCTCCGATCACCTACTGCTGGAGGTAATAGATTTCGGATTTCATTTAAAACTCCTTTGTGTTTTTTTAAAACATGGATTTAATTATTATTAATTTAAAATCTGTTGTTCTTGAATCTCGGAGTTCGTTGACGCGTCACCGTTTTTCGTGACATGACACCCTTCCGCGATGAGGCGACGCCCATCTGCGATGATGCGACGCCTTTCTGCGATGAGGTGATGCCCTTCCGCGACGATCAAATCCGCGAAGAACACACGTGCGACGACTTGATGAGGTAGGGGTTTTGATTGTGAAATAATTTTATTCCCGTGGTTGTTCATCTAAAAAAAATAATGAGCCGGGATCAAGATGCAATTTTAATTTATTAAAATTGTTTCTTGACATGTTTCATGTGTTGATAATTATTTTTTTTCCCAATTGTTATCGCGTAATGCGGAGGGTGTGGGCCAAGAAAACACGGCCCGACAACCCTCCGCCGTTCTTCGTTGTTGTGCGGATTTCGCAGGCGACGAAAAAAAGTGACGCAAGGGAGATTTGATGATTCCGCAGTATAGAACGGGTCCCGGGAGGAGTAACAGCGCAGACGAGAAGGAAAACGGACCACTGGAGCAACTCCGGTGGCCTGCGGAAATCTCCGGCAGCGCGGGTCGCCGGCGCGGCGGCGCCAGTGGCCGGAGGCGGCGACGCCCTGGCAAGTCACCAGAAGAGGCCACTGCGGCTGAAGCAGCGGCCGCGCGGGTCTAGCTCACCCGCACGAGACATGGCAGAATCCGCGTCTGCTTGTCCAGCGCAGCCCCACGCGGGGCCGCGACACCTCCAAACCGCGGGGGCAGCGCCCCGCGGCACCCGAGCGCTCGGCCGCTCGGCTGAGCCGAGCCAGGCCGGTCCGACCGGCCGGGCCGGACCGGGTCGGGTCGACCCGGTTTGGGTCGACCTGGTTCGGCCGACCCGGGGGGGGTCAGGCCAGGTCGGCCCGGGCCCGGACCCCCCGTCTTCGGACCATTTTTGGTCTTTTGCACGTAACTTGAGCTACGGGCCTCCGAACGACTCGCCGTCAGCGGAAACGTGATCCTTGGATCGAGATGGTCGTTTCGGTATATTTCACTCAAGGTTTTGGAATACTTTGGGTTCGGCCGGGTTGGTTCGTACACGAAACCAACCGGGCCCTCGGAGCGGAAACGCTCATAACTTGAGCTTCGGACGTCCGATTGACGTGCCATTGACTTTGGTGGTTTCCTCTAAGTGAGACGGATCTTTTGGCTCACTCCGCCCAAGGTTTGGACACAGGTGGAGTACGGTCGGGTTGGTTTTGACTTAAAAACCAACCGGGCCCCCGGGACGAAAAGCCAATAACTTCCAGACTGGGCGTCCGATTGACGCGCTGTCTATTGCGTTGCATTCCTGTTGACGATACTGAACTTTTGGAATCCTCCACCCAAGTTTTTGGATGTAGTCGGGTTATATCCGGGTCGGATTGTACCCGAAATCCAACCGAGTCCCTGGAACGGAAAACGATGATATCTTTCAGACCGGACGTCCGTTGATGAACCGTCAGCGGCGTTGGTGATCTCGTCGAGAAGCGGTCCCTATGAGTATACCCTATGAGAGTTTGGGGTACAGTTGAGATACGACCGGGTTGGTTCGCTTACGAAACCAACCGGGCCCCTGGGACGAAAAGGCTAATAACTCACAGACCGGGCATCCGATTGACGCACCGTCTGTTGTGTTGAGACCCCAGTGACGAGGAGGTCCTTGAGAGATACTTCTTTGTGGGACTTGTGATGTTTTGGAGTATCGACCAGTAGCCCGTGGAGCGGACCCTCCCGGAGATGAGCATACTGTGTGCGGAAACCCTAGAGCCGGTTGAGATTTGACGACTACTGATCGAACGACTCGGTGTGTTACAGAAAGCTCAGTGGGGAGTGCTTGGTTGTAGCGGCAGACCCACGACAGAGATGCGCTTGGTTGTAGGGGCACATGGGAGCGCTTGGTTGTAGCGGCAGACCCACGACAGAGGTGCGCTTTGTTGTAGCGGCACAGGGGAGCGCTTGGTTGTAGCGGTAGACACACGACAGAGGTGCGCTTGGTTGTAGCGGCACAGCGGAGCGCTTGGTTGTAGCGGCAGATGCAAGACAGAGGTGCGCTTTGTTGTAGTGGCATAGGGGAGCGCTTGGTTGTAGTGGTAGACCCACGACAGAGGTGTGCTCAGTTGTAACGGCACAGGGGAGTGCTTGGTTGTAGCAGCAGGCCCACGACGGAGGAGCGCTTGGTTGTAGCGGCACGGGAGAGCACTTGGTTGTAGTAGCAGGCGCGCAGTACTCGATAGGTGGAGTACTGCAACAGTCTTAGGTTAGTGAGCAGTACCTCAGAGTTGTGACAGGACCACTGTACACTCTAGAGACGAGGTTCTTCGGCAGTTGCGGTTTCGATAATGAAAATCCTGGTTTGAGCTGAGTCTTTGATCTTTGTGTTTCCTCGTGATTGAGATGGGTTAATTGATAACTTTGGTATATGTATGGGCATATACCTGGGTGGGGGTTATCCGTTGATTTCTTAATCCTTGTGTTTTCTCATGATTGAGATGGGTTACTTGGTAACTTAGGTTTATGTATGGGCATATACCTAAGTAGAGGTTATCTGTTGAGATCTTCTTTGTGGTTATCCTTGTTGGTTTAGTGAGACCTTGAGGGTCTCGAGGTCCCCATTGAGTATCGTTATACTCACCCCTACACGGGCTATGCCCGCACTTCGTTGTGTTGGATGCAGACGACGGACAGCGGTGATCGTGGTGGAGGCTTGCGGAGCAGGACGGTACCTGGTGGTGGACCACTGGGCGGGACGTACTCGGAGTGGTCAGGTGGGCCCGAGGATCTGTGGAGGCTATCTATACCCACCCTTCAGGTGGGACCTTCAGAGGACGGCTCGACGCTGCGGCCTTTCTTTTCAGTTGCGGTTTTTCCCTTTCAGTTGTACTTTATAGTTGGGCTTGTATTTCCGGCCCCTTTTACTTTCAGCACAGCTTGTTACAGTTTTTACTTAGTGTTTACTTTTCCACTTGCTTACTCTGTGGTGCTTGTTTACTTTTCAAAGGAAATTCCTTCCCTTTTTCTGGGATTTACGCCTTGGTGTTAGTCGCCAGCCCCTAGCCTATGGAAGGTGGGCTTCGGGTAGTCACGGCACGGGCCTCGAGGACGGGTCGTGACAGATTGGTATCAGAGGTGGTCGGTTCTACCACAGACTCCGATCTTTCTTCTATGAGAAGCAATAGTGTTTAGTGTATTGAGTGTGGTTATCAGTCCAGGTAGTCCAGTGTTGGTGCGGCGGCCGACGTATCCGTACACCAGGACCCTGACTTCTGATTTCCGACTTAATGCACGAAAACATTGATTGCATGAGTGTTTTAAAGTTTTCTTCGTGATTACATTGTATCAGCTCACCAGGTATACTATTCTGACCGTGGCGCACCTGTTTCCTTTTCAGGATGGCCCCATGATGGCATCCAACTAGGGTTCCGAGTGATGTGCGTGGCGGGAGCCCACCGAGTGTCGAGGACTCGGTACAGGGCCCTTTGACAGCTGAGGCACCGGTGGTACCTATACCTGCCGAGCCACCGATGCTACCAGCCCCAGCCACTGACGATGCACGTCACCTTAGTGCACTGTATGAGTTCCAGCGCCAGCGACCGCCCAGGTTCCGTAGGGAGATGGACCCTCAGGCCGCCGAGGACTGGCTGGAGGCAGTTGTATAGGTTTTTAGATTAGTGAGGACACCAGCAGACCTCATGGTGATCCTCGCAGCGAGTCTCCTGCACGCGAAAGTAGGCAGACGGTGGAGCTTGATGGTCTAGGTGCACGATGAGACATATCTCCTCTGGACGGACTTTGAGAGAATCTTTTGCTCTGAGTTCGTCCCAGCCACCCTCCGAGCGGTGCGCATCCAGGAGCTACTACAGCTGCGGCAGGGCAACATGGCAGTGGCCCAGTACTTGGCGAGATTTACTGATCTCTCGTGCTACTCCACAGATATGGTATGGGACCCATTCTTCCAGGCCCGGACCTTCGAGCAGGCACTGAGGCACGAGATCAGGGCTTCGATGATCTCCCTCAACATTACGACTCAGGCAGGGGTGTTGGAGCGAGCCCTCTTAGTGGAGAGTTTCCTTGCTGAGCAGTCTCTAGCAGCAGGACCCGCCACTTGTCGGCATGTGGCAGAGTCTTCTGCAGTGGGCAGTAGACAGATGACGCAGGGGTCCAAGAGGACTAGACCTACAGGTGGTCGACAACATGACTCTGGATCGTTTGTGCGAGGCACTCGGGGTGGACAACGACTTGCCATGAGAGGGCAGTGTTACGCCTGCGGCGGGATTGGTCACATGGATCATGACTGTCCGACCCGCCATACGGATGACTAGCAGATGGACGAAGGGCCCCCCAGGCAGAGGCAGAGGTTCGATCAGGGCGGGCCGCAAGGAGCAGGCGGCCATGGCAGGGGAGCTGGCCGTGCAGATGGAGGTGGATGGCGCTTCTGGGTCTTGCCACCACCACCACCAGGAGGTCCACCCCGACCGTAGGGGACAAGAGGACATGGGAGAGCTTAGCTTCAGGAAGCCGAGGCCTACGATCATAGAGCTCCGGGAGCAGATGGACAGGAGCAGGATGAGCTCCAGACCTGGAGACTTTTGTTCATGTTGCTTCTAGTTTTATTGATGTATGTTTGTAGATGCTTTGTGTCTTTGTACTTGAGATGTAGTAATAAAAGACACCTTTTCTTGTGGAATTTAATTCCCTGTCCTCTCTTGTGTTGTTACTAAGAGGTTCCAGTTTTGACTGTTGACTTGACCCTCACTTGTGAGACATCTACTAGAGGATACCCAGATATCACACACTGATGCCGACAGTGTGACTCAACCATTGGAGGCGTGAGTAACGGTTGGATCTCTTGGTAGTAGCGTCGAGGCCTTACAACGTCATCCTTGGTATGGATTAGTATCATCCATGTCGAGATTGACAGTATTAGGCAAAGAACGTGGTTTATCCAGGGGATGAGACCGGATTTCTCTTATCGGCAAGGAAGAAATCATAGCAGCTCTTGTGGGACCAGAGGTGGTCTATGCCACTATAGAGAAGGTCCAGGTCATCCAGGAGCGGATGAAGACAGCACAGAGCCAACAGAAGTCTTTCGCTGACAGGAGGCGGAGGCCACTAGAGTTTGAGGATGGCGACCACGTCTTCATACGGGTCTCATCTCGACGTAGATTACGGAGATTTGGATGAGGTGGAAAGTTGTCTCCATGCTTCATCAGACCCTTCCAGGTCCTCAGCAGGATTGGAAAGGTGGCTTACTGCCTAGCTCTACCGCCTTTGTATCCCTAGTTTGTGTTGATGCTTTACGGGGACATAAAGCCCTGTGGTGGGAGTAATGTAAAGACCTGGAAATTTCAAGGAAATTTTTTTCTTAATTTTCTTTGGATTTTTACAAGAATATAGTTTCTGACGGCGCTTGATTCCGAGGCCCGGTGTACCCAGAATTAATTTCCGAAGTTTGGATCGGGTACCTTCAGTTAACGAACGAGCGGGTTTTTCTAACTTTTGAACCGGTGCTTGGAATCGAATTCCGAGGGCACCGATGGAATCGCAACTCCGGTAATTTCTTAGAAACTCCTCTTCCGGAGTTGCGTTTTCTCGGTTGTGGTTTTTAATTTTTGGGATTAATGTTGAGAAATAAAATAAATTGTACGACAAACTTTATTTTATTTAACTTAAGCCGCTTGGAAGCCACTTGAAGCCACTTAAAGCAGCTTAAGCTGAGTTGGTGCGGATAGGGTGCTATCCAGAAATATTCTAACCTCTTGGTAGGATATTTGTGAGGTGGGGCCCGCACGAGCCCACCGTTTCTTTCCTCTAAGTAACGCACCCATGAAAACCCGTCATTATGAAAGTCAATTGATGCGTTTTCTTATTTTTCTTATCGCACCAATTAATTGGTCGGTTTTCTTCGTTGAATTAATTGGGCGGTTTTCTTCTTTCAATTAAATGGGCGGTTTATTCGTTGAAATTAATTCTATGAATTAATTTCATTCGTTTCTTAACCTGTTTGAAAACCATTGCCGTAATAATAAAATAAGACCAATGCACGACATTTGAAAAGAATGATCGTTGAGAAGTTTTGAAAAGTTTTGTGCCTTCTCCCTCCTTTGCGTAGAACGCGAAGAACGTGAAGAACGTGAAGAACGTGAAGAACTCCGTCACCCTCAGAGATTGACGACGCCCATCCGAGATGTTCTTCCCCGCCCCGATCTCCGATCACCTACTGCTGGAGGTAAGAGATTTTAGATTTCATTTAAAACTCCTTTGTGTTTTTTTTAAAACATAGATTTAATTATTATTAATTTAAAAGCTGTCGTTCTTGAATCTCGGAGTTCGTCGACGCTTCACCATTTTCCGTGACGCGACGCCCTTCCGCGATGACGCGACGCCCTTCTGCGACGACACAACGCCTTTCCGCGACGACGCGACGCCCTTCCGCGACGATCAAATCCGTGAAGAACGTGTGGGCGACGACTTGACGAGGTAGGGGTTTTGTTTGTGAAATGATTTTATTCCCGTGGTTGTTCGTCTAAAAAATAATAATGAGCCGGGATCAAGTTGAAATTTTAATTAATTAAAATTATATCTTGAAATGTTTCATGTGTTGATAATTAATTTTTTCCCAATTGTTATTGCCTAATGCGGAGGGTGCGGGCCAAGCAAACACAGCCCGACAACCCTCCGTTGTTCTTCGTTGTTGTGCGGATTTGGCGGGCGATGAAAAAACGTGACGCAAGGGAGATTTGATGATTCCGCAGTAAAGAACGGGTCCCGGGAGGAGTAACAACGCAGACAGAAAGGAAAATGGACCACCAGAGCAACTCTGGTGGCCCGCGGAAATCTCCGGCAGCGCGGGTCGCCGACGCAGCGGTGCCGGCGGCCGGAGGCGGAGGCGCCCCGGCGCGCCGTCGGAAGAGGCCGCCGCGGCTGAAGCTGCAGCTGCGCGGGTCTAGCTTGCCCGCACGGGACACGGCAGAAGCCGCGTCCGCTTGTCCAGCGCGGCCCCACGTGGGGCTGCGACACCTCCAGATCGCGGGGGCAGCGCCCCGCGGCACCCGAGCGCTCGGCCGCTCTGCCAAGCTGAGCCTGGCCGGTCCGACCGGCCGGACCGCGCCCTGGACGGGCCGGACCGGGTCGGGTCGACCCAGTTCGGGTCGACCGGGTTCGGCCGACCCAGGGGGGGTCGGGCCGGGTCGGCCCGGGCCCGGACCCCCCGTCTTCGGACCATTTTTGGTCTTTTTCCCATAACATGATCTACAGGCCTTCGAACAATGCACCGTCAGCAAAAACACGATCCTTGGATCGATACGGTCGTTTTGGTATATCACACTCATGGTTTTGGAATACTTTGGGTTCAGCCGGGTTGGTTCGTACAGGAAACTAACCGGGGCCTCGGAGCGGAAACACTCATATCTTGAGCTTCGGACGTCCGATTGGCGTGCCGTCGACTTTGGTGGTTTCCTCTAAGTGAGACGGATCTTTTGGCTCACTCCACCCGAGGTTTGGACGCAGGTGGAGTACGGTCGGGTTGGTTTTGTCTTAAAAACCAACCGGGCCCCCGGGACGAAAAATCCAACAACTTCCAGACCGGGCATTCGATTGACGCGCCGTATGTTGCATTGCGTTCCTGTTGACGATATTGATCTTTTGGCATCCTCCACCCGAGTTTTGGATGTAGTCGGGTTATAGCTATGTTGGATTGTACCCGAAATCCAATCGGGTCCCTCGAACGGAAAACGATGATATCTTCCAGACCGGACGTCCATTGATGAACCGTTAGCGGCATTGGTGATCTCATCGAGAAGCGGTCCCTATGAGTTTACCCTATGAGAGTTTGGGGTACAGTTGAGATACGGCCGGGTTGGTTCGCTTATGAAACCAACCGGGCCCCTAGGACGAAAAGGCTAATAACTCACAGACCGGGCATCCGATTGATGCACCGTCTGTTGTGTTGAGACCCCAGTGACGAGGAGGTCTTTGAAAGATACTTCTTTGTGGGAGTTGTGATGTTTTAGAGTATCGACCAGTAGCCCGTGGAGCAGACCCTCTCGGAGACGAGCATACTGTGTGCGGAAACCCTAGAGCCGGTTGAGATTTGACGACTGCTGATCGAACGACTCGGTGTGTTATAGAAAGCTCAGTGGGGAGCGCTTGGTTGCAGCGGCAGACCCACGACAGAGATGCGCATGGTTTTAGCAGCATAGGGGAGCGCTTGGTTGTAGCGGCAGACCCACGACAGAGGTGTACTTGGTTGTAGCGGCAGAGGGGAGTGCTTGGTTGTAGCGGCAGACCCACGACAGAGGTGCGCTTGGTTGTAGCGTTACAGGGGAGCGCTTGGTTGTAGCGGCAGACCCACGACAGAGGTGCGATTGGTTGTAGTGGCAAATGGGAGTGCTTGGTTGTAGCAGAAAACCCACGACAGAGGTGCGCTCGGTTTTAGCGGCACAAGTGAGCGCTTGGTTGTAGCAGCAGGCCCACGACGGAGGAGCCCTTGGTTGTAGCCGCATGGGAGAGCGTTTGGTTGTAGCAACAGGCCCGCAGTACTCGATAGGTGGAGTACTGCAGCAGTCTTAGGTTAGTGAGCAGTACATTAGAGTTGTGACAGGACCACTGTACACTCTAGAGACGAGGTTCTACGGCAGTTGCGGTTTTGATAATGAAAATCCTAGTTTGAGCTGAGTCTTTGATCTTTGTGTTTCCTCATGATTGAGATGAGTTACTTGATAACTTGGTTATATGTATGGGCATATACCTGGGAGGTGGTTATCTATTGATTTCATAATCCCTGTGTTTTCTCATGATTGAGATGGGTTACTTGGTAACTTAGGTTTATGTATGGGCATATACCTAAGTAGAGGTTATCTGTTGAGATCTTCTTTGTGGTTATCCTAGTTGGTTTAGTGAGACCTTGAGGGTCTCGGGGTCCCCACTGAGTATCGTTATACTCACCCCTCTACGGGATATTCCCACACTTCGTTGTGTTGGATGCAGACGACGGAAAACGCTGATCGTGGTGGAGGCTTGCGGAGCAGGACGGTACCTGGAGGTGGACCACTGGGTGGGACGTACTCAGAGCGGTCAGGTGGACCCGAGGAGCTGTGGAGGCTATCTGTACCCAACCTTCAGGTGGGACCTTCAGAGGATGGCTCAATGTTGCGGCCTTTCTTTTTAGTTTCTATTTTTCCCTTTCAGTTGTACTTTACAGTTGGGCTTGTATTTCCGGCCCCTTTTACTTTCAGCACAGCTTGTTATAGTTTTCACTTAGTGTTTACTTTTCCGCCTGCTTACTCTGTGGTGCTTGTTTACTTTTCAAAGGCAATGCCTTCCCTTTTTCCGGGATTTACGCCTTGGTGCTAGTCGCCACCCCCTGGCCTATGGAAGGCGGGGTTGGGGTAGTCACGGCACGGGCCCCGAGGATGGGTCGTGACAATCTGATTCATCAGATAAAAAGGTACTTGGATAACATTTTTTTTCAAGATCATTTTCATAAAGTAGAATAAAATTGGAATGGAAATAAATACTCACTTTATTTTGGTACAATCTGACCACTGATCATTCCCTGAACAATTTCCACATTATATCTTTTTTAAAGAAATGAATTAGAACTTATCAATATTGAAGTATTAGTAGATCAAGTGATAGAATGATAGGTCATTCCATCCGTCTCAAAAAAAAATGTTAGAACAAGTTATCAAATATGCATAAGTCTACCTATAGTGAGATAATACATTAATCTAACAAAATTAAAACAATAATTAACTTATATAATCCATAAATGGGTGAAATTACAATTATTCCAAAAAATAAAAATATAAAACATTAGGAGGAGGTTAAATAAATAGACATAACATTTTTCTCCCATATCTAATTTGGTAGTCCTTTGTTGTCACATTTCAAACATGTGAATCATGTATTTTCTTAAAACATGATAATAACATGAATTACCATAAAACCTAGGTGAAAACATGTATTCTTTCAAAATTAACTCTTTCCACAATAAAAAAATACCAAAAATTATATATACTCAAACCATGATATCACTTTTTCCTTATATCAGCCATGGGAATATTAATACTATCAAACATATCATTATCTCCCTATCCATTCATTATGCGCATATCACGTGATTTCCAAAATTTTTAATATCACTTTTCATAGTTAATGGAACCATATTCTTATTGAAAACCAAAATGGACCATAAACATTCCAATATTCCATAATACCATAAAATCACCTCTAAAAATTATTCTTGAATACCAATACACAAACACTTCAATCCATCCTCTTCAATTATTGGCATGGAATATGTCCTTCCACAATTTAAGAGTAACCTCTTAGGTCGAAGCATTGAATTGGGTAATTCCCATGTTCTCCACATATAAGACATTGAACTTTATGCCAGTCCATAATTCTGTAGCCCTTTTCCCCAAATAGAT
This sequence comes from Viscum album, assembly GCA_963277665.1. NCBI lineage: Eukaryota > Viridiplantae > Streptophyta > Magnoliopsida > Santalales > Viscaceae > Viscum > Viscum album. Next base: position 600,013,188 of record OY728136.1, on the reverse strand, counting down.
AACATCTTCCCCTCCATTTGATGTATTCCTAATGGGTTTTCATCCCTTCTTCTTGATTTATAGAATGCTTAATCTTTCTTCCTCTATGTTCCTCACTATCTGAACATTCATAAAATTTCATCTTCCTCTTATTTGATTACTTAGAAAAACCACTAAGGTTCACCTTGTTAATCATATATCGGGACGACTGATTCAACATAATCACAATATCTTTCTTTCAAGGAATTATGAAATTTCATTGCTCATAGTCACCAATTTATCCATCAGATTCTATATTAATCTAATTTCTTCTGGTTCCCACCATTTACTAAAACCAGAAACCATAGTGTAAGAAACTGTTAAAATAATGAGGAACCACATACTCATAAAAAGTCACTTATAGGACGTCTAACTTATGAAAACTACTTTAATCCAGGACACCTAAGGATCACCCCAGGATATTAATTATTGTTAATATAATTCTAGTACTATATCCTATAACTATACTTATCCTTAAGGACATCCCTAGACATAAAAAAGAAATATATCTAAGGATCTCACTAAAGTTTTTGAATCATAGTTTTCAAAGGATAACTAAACCTTAGCTTTGATACCAAATGTAGATAACCAAGATTGATGTACAAGGAAATTGCATTTATTTTGAAGAATACTTAATACATTACACAATTATATGCCCAAATACCATATTAGTTTAGTGTCTTTGGAAACTCAGAACAAAATCTTCTAACTTGGTGAAAGATCTTCAACATCTCCTATAAAGATCTTCCCCTTTTGTTTTAGTAACTAAAATCATTATTTATATAATGGGGAAAAGAAATATATAAAATGGGTTATCTCAAATGCTTAGTAAGGGTAAACATGGAGAAACTAAAACAACCAATAAACATTTGAATGTAAAAACATGAATATAAGGTTTAAACAACAAAATCATGAGTCATGAAATAAATCTTAGCCATTCATAAAGAATAAATCATAAAGGAACCGTAACCATGATAAAATTGAATTGGTATAAAAAATAGAACTTTTGAAAAAAATCACATGATATGATTTCCATAGTAGCCAATGAATTGCCGCCAAAACCATCATAGTGGATAAAGTCCATTACTGAATCAGGTTTACATGATGTTCGAACCCTGTATTACTGAACGAGGTTTACATTTCATTCCAGCCCTATCTATCTCATGAGATATATATCATTACCCAATTAATTGGAGGGACATATAGGTCCCACACATCTCATAATGAAAGCATTCTTACATTTTCCACGAAAACATAAATCATTCATCATAGCCTTACTTATGAAATAAAATTGGATTCTTAAACATCATGTCATCATAACATAATATATATAATATAAATTGACTTCATAAAAATTATTCCTTTATAAAGACAATCAAATAGATGTAATAAAAGGGATAAAAATATAATCCTATGTCATCTTAGATGGAAAATAATTTTGTTAAAACACTTGAACTTAATTCCCGAGGAAAATATCCTTCATTTTTGAAAAACATTTTCTCTTCTAAAAATGACACGCAATTTTAAAAAAAGAACTTTTTTTTAAATAAACACTAAAAAATGTAGAGGAAGATTCAAGGAAATAAGGTTTCATGAAACTGTAAAAATTATTTCATTCTCTATAAGTTTAAAACAATATCCTCATACTTTTTTCAAAATATTCAAAAAGTACATCGTATGGTAAAAAAAAGGAAGATTCCTTCCATACCATGTAGTAATAGTAAAAAGTGGGTAAAAAATGACATTAATCATATATATAATAATATTAGTAATTTTATGGAATAATTTATAGAAAACATGGTCATGGATGATAAATATTACCCCAGTAAATACTTATGTATGAACAATCTCAGAAATAAATGATATTGAAAAATTATCCCTTATCTTTTGTCTAATTTCTTTCATATGTGTTGAAAACTATTGTATAATGTTTTAAAACATATTATTAACTTATGAAAGAATCATAATAATTTTTATGATATCATATATGATTCTTTTAGTACTTTATATTACATGTTTGTTAACAATTCCTAGTTAATAAATCATTTTGGGTAATGTCGTTTTGTTTATTGTACATTTTATGAATTATTATTCGTGATCATATTAATTAGATCACGATTTACTTACTTACTTAATTTAAAACATGATTTATATATTATATATATTCATTATATATATATATATAATAGATATATAAAAGAAATTCAATACCCCATATATGGAGATGGTAGGTTGTACATACGCATGAACGCTGTTTTCATTTCCTTATTAAATTGAATGGAATTAAGTAAATAACACACTTATATACATAAATATAGTGGAATTATTATGTCATATATTTCATGATTATTTATTATATATACTTTATAATCATTCTGGAATGGTTAATGTGGAGAATGAATCTCATCGCATCGTGGAGACGGTAAGCCATACGTACGCACGAGCGACGTTATAGTTCCCATAATGTTTGAATGGTATTGAATATAATAGTGTATAATATTTAAAAATTAGTATAATGTTATATTAATCATATATAGTTATTATTTCAACCATTATACCCTTCCAATTATGGTGGTGGTGAAAAATAGATTACAACATGATGTGGAGACAGTAAGTCGTACGTACACACACACAACGATTTCATTTTTTTGCTGGATGGAAAGAAGGTCAAATATGGTTGTTTAATATTTGTAATAAAATATCAGTATACGAGTGATAATGATGTAATTACTTTATAAGGAAGAAAAATAAATAATTTGAAGTAGAAGAAGAAATAATTTTGAAAGAATCAGTAGAATAGATTACCTCTTCATCGACGTACCTCTTTTAAATTTCTACTTAAGGCACTAGAGTTAGTCTTTTGAAAAGACCAACAACTATAGAATGTAATTACTGAATTTTATAAGATAAACAAGCAAGGTTTGGCTCATCTTTAAGGCTAAAAATGTAGTGAAGAGGAGTGAGAGGAGGTTCCCTATTATAAGAGAGGAGAGGGGCAGTTTAGGAAACTCAAAAAATATTAATTGATTATAAATTCAATTTCAATTAAAAATATTCCAAAACATATTTAATTAAAATAAAATATGATTTTTTTTTGAATCTCTTTGATCCAATAAATTTTAGACATGTTTTTAATATTTGTTTATCCATATCGTTTTGGTTTAACATTTATTTAACCCTTTTTAATCTTACCGTGATATGAAGTTATTTACACATTGTGGGTTAATGTAATTACCATATCATGTCTAAAGACCCAAAAAATTTTATGATATATTTGGACTTATATTAACCATTTTTTAAAATATTATGTTTTTTGGAATTTAATATCATTTAATAAACTATTTTATGTTTTAAGTGATTAATTAGGTCAATTTGGGACACCATTCATACATGAAATTCTTTTAATAATTCATAATAACCTAATTAATTCTAAGAAAAGGAATTAAATAATTCATAATTTTTCAATTTCATCCATAAAATTAGTGGATGGAATCAAAATATTCAAACTAAATTTATTTTAATATTTATAAATATATTTATTTGAATCATTAATTAATGAGGTAATCACTACATAATAATTGTTTCATAAATAAATATATTTATATAATGTGTAAAAATTTTAAATAAAATACCGTGATGTAGGAATTATTCTTATATTTATAATTACTATTTATTCACATAGAGATAAGTTATATAACCCCATATTAAAATCTATTTTTTAGAAGATATATGTTTAGGTTATAATTATCTTTACTTTAAATTATTTCTTATAAAATATCATTTTCACATCCATGTGAATCCATGGGGTCCACAAATCGACCCATGGATGCCCATGGTTGGAAATATCTTATCCAATAGGATTAATACATGTGTTAGGGTAGTTCAGTATTATTATAATTTTATTTGTTTAACCTTATTTACCAGATTTACTCTTTAACCATGGTAAATAAAACAATTAGTAAAGTTACTGCTAATAATGTCCAAAAATAATAGATACCTATTTACATAATTTGAACCTTATGATTACAAATATGGAATAAATTTTTCCATATTAAAAACACATAAGTTTCAGTAATTAATTTTATATTAATTTTTATTGTCAATACTAAAAAGTTGGTTTTTTAAAAAGTAATAACTATCAAAAGATTGACATGTGATTATGTCAAATTTAAATGTGAAATTATTTCCAACGAAAAAAATTAGATTAAATTATAAAAATATAATCCAATTAAACATTAAAACCAATTTAAAAGTTAATTTGAATATATTAACAAATTTGATGAAAAGGAATATTCGAATTAAAAAGCAGTATTTTTCACTATTCATTAAAATTTAAATTTTTTCAAAAAAATACCAAAAATACAAATAAAGTAATTTTTATATCTTTCTTCCAATGAAATATATTATTTTTTAAAAGTTAACACATAAATTTTTGAAAAATGATATTGAAAATTGGTGCACCATTAAAAGGTAGTAAAACTGCATTTTTTAAAAAATACTTCTTTTATCCAAAAAATAGGTTTTGTTCTTATATCATGATCTAAAAATTGTGTAAGAGGAATTATAATGTTATATAAAATTAAAAATGTTGTTAATAATATTCATAATGTCTAGTTTATATCCCATTAAATAATAATATTTTAATAATATATCATTGTTTAGTGAAGCACGATATCGTGTACAACACAAACTGTTAAGGAAGGTCCCTCTTGCATGTAACACAATCCAAGTTAGTGTTGAATATAGTCAAAGCTTCCTTTGGTGTTTTGTATAACATAATACAAAATCAAATCATTTTTACATTGATTAAAATCTATACTCTATATTGAATTATATTAAAAGAACTTGAAATTGTGTGCAACACCAACCAAGAATAGTATTGTGCATCCTGAAAGCTAATACCACATTGTGTATGTAATAATGTAATCTTGGTGTAGCATACAACAAAAGAAATCAATGAATTTAAAAATAATCTATCTCATAAAATCTCATGGTGTTACCAACATAATAGAAGGAGAGTAGACCAATCTGTGATTTTAGTGAGGTTTATTTCACCATTATTAATTTACCATGGGAGTGAGAAGAAATGATTGTAGATTCTCAGTTTTATCGACTTATCATTGGAGAATTTGATGATTTGTACTATGATATAATTACAATTAGAAAAATCACCCTGAACTAATAAAAATCTCATATAATAGTTTTCAATCACCTATTTTATAAATTTGATTTTAGTTTCTTCCCTTTATTTATTTTCTTTCTTGTAATTTCAATATCAAACAATTTCAAAAACAACTACCACTTTGTTCTCTTATTTTAAGTGACAAATTCATTTTTGTGAGCTCTTATATGAAGAAAACATAGGTTAATTACTATACTAAATTTTACCATAGAAAAATATTGTTTTACCCAAACCCCCAGACTAGCGCAGGTCAAAACATGGCACTGTTACTAGTGAGGTAGTGCCGATTTTTTTCTTCTTATATTGCATGACTAGAAGTACAATCCCATACAATTCCCTCATAGATCATGAAATTTATATAACCTTGTTGAATAGATTTAAAAACCAGAATATAAAATCTGAATTTGAGGAAACTTCTCTTGTAGAATCGAGGTAATCTTTAAGTGATCACTCTGATCCTATCATCATGGATGATAATAAAAACCAAACAATTAGAGAACTTTGTTCTCCACAATTCCTTAATCATAAAAATCAACATTTTATGATATTGTAAAAAAATGATTTTGAAATAAAACCTATCATGATTCCATTTTGTAAAAAATTTCTCATTTTGGAAGGTGAATACCTATAAAACATAATAAATAGTTCATGCATGTCTGCTCTACTTTTAGACCCCAAGGAGTTGCTGAAGAGCAGGTAAAGTGGAAGGCGTTCCCATTTTCAATAGAAGGATCTACCAAATAATGGTTGTATCGATTACAACCAGGAGATTTATATGATTGGAATGAATTGGTATGATTATTCATGTAAAGATTCATCCCCACCTCAAGAAGCACTTTTATCAGAAAGGAATTCTATGCCACCAAATAGTCATCTAGAGAAACTCTTTATGAGTATTTGGAGATATTTAAGAAGATATGTTTCAGGTTCCCACATCAGGGAGTTGAGGAGCATCACATTATTATTTTCTTTAATCAAGGCTTACTAGACAACGATAGAAACCTTCTGGATGCTTCATCTAGAGGCGTATTTATTGGCAAGTCACCAGATGTATCCAAGGGATTGATTGAGAAAAATTTTCACAAATCACTATAATTTTGTACAAGGGGTACTGGAACCTGAGTTATTCATTAGGTAAGAACTTCCCATCCATAAATATTATTAGAAACCAGGATTAAAGAGATAACTAGTTTTGGTGAGATATATGGATTTAAAACAAGTGGGTGACCAACAAGCACTGACTAAGTTATGTGGTTTATGCTTATCACCTGATCATTTCAATGACCATTATGCTGAAATACTGGGAATAGAATGCTATGAATAAACCTTTAATCCATAGAAATTTAGTAAAATCAAGGATGAAGAGAGATTAACCAAGTCCGATATGTATTTGGAAATCAGCAGAATCAAGCTAGACCCCCATACTAAAATCAGTTCAAAAACCAACCCCATTCCAGAATCAATTCCAGAACCCACCAATATCTCAACTATAGAAATATTATAACTAACCTTCCTACCAACAACCACTATTTTTCCAGAGACCCTCTGAGTAGAAATACACCAGTGAACACACTCTAATTAAAAACCAATAGCAGAAATATGAGATTGATGGGCTAAAAGACACTATAAAATATTTGTCCAACAAGTTCGAATGTATTAAGGAAATACTACGAAAAAACCCAAGAATAATCCCATACCAAGCAATACCTAAACCAAAAGATATTTTTATCATAATCACGAAAAGAAGAGGAAAATAACACCCACAACCATCCACTATTAAGCCCTGAACAAGACCACATGGGCTAAAGGATAATGGAGTTGTAAATTATAAAAATTATGTGAAAATGAACTAGGAAGAAGAGAAGTAAGAGGAGGAGGAAAAGGAAATTACAAGGAATAATAGACAATAAAAACCATTTCAATGTAGAAAAATGGATAATAAAGATATACCCCCACAATTTCCATCAATGGTGAGTGAATCAAAGAGGTTTCTGGAAGAAGCACTGGAAAATGAAATTCTGGACATCTTCCAGAATGTGGAAACCTATATCCTCCTTCTTTAAGCCCTCATAAAATTCCAAAGTATGCCAAAAATTTTAAAATCATTGAACCATGAATAGGAGAGTTCAAGGGAATGAGAGGATCAACTTGGGATGTAGTGTATCAACCCTTATCGCACCACAGTTTACAACCAATTTTTATGATCAAGGGAAATTTTACCTTCCATTGTCCATTGGTTATTTAAATTTCCCAAATTCTTTGTGTGATCTATGTGATTCCATTAATGTATTTCCTCACTCTCTATACACTTTTTTTCATATGGGAGACTTGAAGCCCACAAGAGTGGTGGTCCAACTTGTAAACAGATCTACTGTTTTCCCAGCTAGAGTTCTGGAGGATTTCTTGGTGAAAGTCAAAGATCTCTTATTACCACCTGATTTCAATGTTCTGAATATGGAAGATTATAGGATCCCATCACACTCACACATAATGTTTGGGGTAAATTTCATAAAAACATCCAAAACCATCATAAATATCCCTAAAGGGACCCTTAGCATGTAGTTTTGATATAGAACTATTCACTTAAATATTTTGGAATGCATGAGGCACCTATATAATGATCACTCCATATTTTACTTCTCCCATGAAGTTGGTACTGAACCCATAGAAGAATCAAGTATGTTCCCTAGATTATTATCCTTAGGAGTGAATTTATCCACTGAAAATATCATTGAACATGATGATTCCCAAACTCATGGAGATTCTTATTTCTTGTGGGATGAAGAGGTAAAACTAATTTCTTTGAAGATTTGTTAAATGATTAAGATGATGATATAATTGATTATGTTCAGGATGTCCAACCTATAGATGTGGGGAACCTCAACACAATTTAATCCCATTACCAGCCCCTTGATTATGAATTAAAACCACTCACAACTAATTTAAAATAAGTTTAACTTATGGAAAGAGTGAAATTACCTGTGATAATTTCTAATAATTTGTCTGACACCCATGATAAATATTTGATTGATATTTTGAGAGGGAATTTCCTTGAAATAAGGTGGTTTTTAGGTGATATTTTATGGATCAAACCAAAAATATACTCACATATAATTCTTCTTGAGGGAGATTCCAAACCTATCAGACAACGCCAAAGGAGGCTGAAACCCACCCTAATAGAGATTGTGAAGAAGGATATTGAGAAACTCATTGAAGATGGGATCATCTATCCCATATTAGATTCATAATGGTTTATCCCCATCCATGCAGTTCAAAAAAAAATTTGGCCTAACTATTGTATGGATAATAAGAATGAATTAATCCCTATAACAATTTAGAATAGATGGAGTGTGTGAATAGATTTTTGGAATTTGAATTTGGTTGATAGAAAAGATCATTTCCCCAACCCATTCATTGAGAAAATGTTTGACAGAATGGTAGGGAGAACTTATTTTTTTTTGGATGGATTTTCAGGTTATTTTTAGGTACCCATTACTTTTGAGGATAAAAAAAACACTACCTTCACTTGTCGCTTCGACACTTTTTGATAAAAAAGGATGACAGTTGGTTTGTGTAGTGATCCAGGTACATTTCAAAGGGGAATGATAAGTATTTTTTTTCTTATTTTTTGTTTTCTTGGAGGTTTTCTTCGATGATTTCATAGTTTTTGGAAATTATTTTGACCATTGTTTGAAAAATCTAGAAAAAGTTATGAAAACTGGCACTGAAAAGAATATTGTTTTGAATTTTGAAAAGTGTTATTTCATGGTTGAGAGTAGAATTTTCCTTTACCATGTCATTTATAAAAAGGTAATATAAGTTTATAAATCAAAAATAAAACTTCTTTACCTTACCCAAGTTGTGTGAAACATGTTAGATCATTTTTAAGACATACATGATTCTACAGGAGTTTTATCAATGATTTCAATAAGTTTTATCTCCATTTATCTAGATTTATTTTGAAAGATGATGATTTTTATTTCAACATTGAATGTAGGGATACATTTGATTAGTTGAATAAGTTATTGAATACACCACCAATGATGCAACCACTAAATTTGAAAAGAACCATTCGAGATGCTTTGTGATACTTCAAACCAAGCTGTTGGAGAAGTCCTTTCTCAAAGAATTGAGGGTAGGCCACAAGTCCTTGCCTATTTCTCAAGAACCTTGGATACAACTCAATTTAATTAAACAATTACATAAAAATAGTTTTTAGCTGTTCTTTTTTTCATAGATTTATTTAGATCTTATATTTTTATAACTAAAGTCATGATGCTTTCTGATCATGCATATATGAGGTAATTTATGAAGAAGGATAAAGCTAAACCAGTGCTATTGAGATGGATGTTACTACTATATGAGTTCAACGTAGAAATTAAAGATAAGAAGGGATCTGAGAACCAAGTGATAGATCACTTAAGAAGACCATCCAACACCTCTGATGCTGAAATTCTAGATTTAGAACCACTGAGTGACCACATTCTAGAAGATAAGCTGTACTTGATTGCTGGAGAAGTTCCTTGGTATGCTGATATGGTAAATTATCTGGTATCATCTCAAGTACCATATCATTTAAACTCTTACCAAATTCAAAAGTTTAAATCTGAATCTAGATATTACCTCAGGGATGATCCATTTCATTGAAAGATTTGCAATGACCATGTGATAAGAAGATGTTTTCTCGAAAGTGAAATTGATTCTGTTATTATGTTTTGTCACACATTATCTTGTGGAGGCCACTTTGGACATGAGAGGATATCAAGGAATATTTTAGAATCTAGAATTTTTTGGACCACCTATTTTAAAGATGCTCATGAATACTACAAATGGTGTGAAAAAAGTCTGTTTTTTAGAAATATTTCAAGGAGACAAGAAATTACCCAAAAGCCACAGATTTTTGATAATTTTTTAATGTTTAGTGGATAGATTTTATAGTATCACCCTCTATGTCATTTTAAAATTATTATATCATTCTTACAATTGGTTATGTTTCCAAATGGGTGGAAAAAAGCCACCAAGACTAATGATTCTAAAGTTGTTTATGATTTTGTTTGGGATAACATATTTTGTTGGTTTGGAGTTCCCAAAGTAATCATCAGTGATTCAGGTTATCACTTTTGTAATAGGATAATTTTGGATTTACTGAAGAAGTATGTGGTTCAACATAAAACATCAAATCCATATCATCCACAAAAAATTGGGAATGTTGAAATTTCTGATATGGAAATCAAACAAATTTTAGAAAATACTATTAATCCCAATAGGAATGATTGTAGCCAATGGTTGGAAGATACAATGTGGGCATACATGATAGCCTATAAAACACCAATTAGAATGAGTCCATATAGGTTAATTTATAAGAAATGTTTTAATCTTCAAGTGGAATTAGAGCATAAGGCATATTAGTCTATGATAAAGATAAATTTGGATTTTGAAGGTACTGTAAAATAGGGAACATTTTAGTTTTAAGAGTTGGATGACATTAGAAGGGAAGATTTTTAAAAATCTAGGATTTATACAAATAGAACAAGAGTGGCGTATGATAAGCTGATCCGACCGAAATACATCCATCCTAGAGATATGGTGTTGTTATTTAACTCAAGACTCAAGTTGATGCTAGTAAAAATTCATTCCATGTGGGAAGGTCTATTTTTTGTTACTCATGTCTATCCTTTTGGTTCTGTGTAGATAGTGAAGGATGGATCATAGGAGCCATTCACTGTTAATGGACATCAGTTAAAGAAATTCAATGGGACCATTCCATTATATTCAGTGGAGGATATCACACTCCTCCAACCAATTTATTAATAAATTCCTCCAGGACACACATCTCCTTTACAATTGATTGCTTGATATGATTTATTTTCCAAATATTACTACATGTTACATCTATTTTAATTCATTGTGAACATTGCATCATTTAACTACAGGGATGGAACTTTTGTAGTTTAGGTTTTTTATTTTTTTGTTTGTTTTCTTATTTTCAAAAAACAAATTGTGTGTTTTTGAATATTTTGAGAAAAAATGATTATCTTGGAAACTTTTGAATTATATGCCAATGAGTGAACTAGTATATTCCATGAAATTTAGACTAAATGAATGCTGAAAATGACTTTGTTTCAAGATAATATTCTTAGAAATATCAGGAAACATACTTTGATATTCAAATCCCATGCCACATCTCACTGTCTTTATATTTGAAATCACCTTATCATGAGGCTTTTGAATCCTTTTTGTTATATTTTATTCATTCCCTTAAATTTTTGAGAGAACTAAATCATGCTTTATTTAACTAGAATTTGATTTATTCCAATCAAAACTTGAGGGTTTGGGGTACTTGTGTTTTAAATGATTGGGTCATTTATTTGGTTTAAATCCTCCTTTTCAAAAAAGTCATTTAAATTATAGCATTCCTTGAACATTAAAACCTTGTAACCATTAGAAGTCATGAACACCCTATTAGGTTAGGCACATTACAAGATGATTTTCCCTGTCTAACCTAATCTTGATGTGAAATTCCACATTCTAGTTGAACATAGGTGTGGGGGAAGCTGTCTTGTATTATTTTGCCTCTTTTGAAGATGCATTATGTGAAGATAAAAAGTTGAATATATTTTCTTATTTCTGATAAAAAATCATTCTGTTGTAAGTTGTGACCTTTCTAGAGATTTCATGATAAGAGAAGCTATGCCTTTCTAATGCTTCTAATGGAGGAATAATGTTGTGCCTTTTCTGGATCTTTCAAAAAAAGGTTTTTAAAGATTGAAATGTTTTCTACAAAAATGATGAACTAGGTGAACATTCCTTGAGATTACATTATGATAGAGCTGATTTTCTATTAAGGAGACTAAGGAGGAGACCATACTTGAGGGAAAATTATCATAATGTAATTATGATTCAAAAACAATCCAAGCCCTCCTCATTCATTATAAAAAAAATTTAACATCTAAATCCTACCAACCAAAAGCCACATAACAAACCTAAAAAGTAATCATGATAAACACATGTACTTGACCCATATTTGGTGGATATGAAGGCATTTATCAAGCCTATTGTGACCCTTTCATTATTACTGGATGTGAAGGACATTGTTGGAAATTGAAATTTATGTGATGAGAGGAAATTCATGTTAGGTCAGTGTCTTGTGTGCATGGGAGTAGAAATGAAGAGGGAATATATATAATGTTATGAAATAAAAAACATGAAATAATGGGTTTCTATGAGACATGATATAATTTATTTCTTGGTATTAAAATGGTGGATCTCATGGATATGTGTTTTAAATTTTCTTTGGTTTTCTTTTGATGTTTACTTGTCCAAGATTCCAAATTCTATGTGTGGGGGAATTGATAGAGTAAATAGTTTCATTATTTTCCACATGTGTTTAAATGATTTAATCCATGCCAATTAGTCAGTGTTAGTATATTTTCATCATTTTAGTGTTTTTTGTTAATTATGGGATTATTTGTAAAAATTGGTTAATTCTACAAAATTCACAGTTTTCTAGAGCTATTTCTTAGGAATAACTTTTAAAATTAGGATCCAATTTAAGTGATTTATTTTTAGGATTTCATTGCCCATGGGATTGATTTTTTTATTCTGTACATAGAACCAATTCTACAAAAATTGTCTCAGAAAAATCAATCAACTGGAGAAATATTTCTGGCTGGAAGAATGGACCCCACCATATTAAATTATCCATATCTCATTATACTAACCATAAAATGATGTTATTACATCCCTTCTGATACTGGACTTCAAAGCAATGGTTCAAATTATATTTTATGAATTAAGAAGCTTCTTAAGGAAAATTTTGAGTGAGTCCAAGTGGAGTGGGTGAATCATTTTTTGGCATCTAAGAAAAGTCATGTTCATTGAATTGGTGATAGATTTTTATAAACCTGTCCAAAGACTACTAAATATTTAGGGTAGATATCTAAATTCACTAAAAAAATTTATAAGAACAGACCTCAATGATTTTTGGCTGTCTTGTGGGAAGAACTGAATAAAAACTATAGAGGAATGATTCTGGAGGAGAAAATATTTTTTCCTTTGTTTTATATCTTTTATTCTACATATTTTTATAATGATTTCTTCTTCACCCTTATTCACTATTACCCTTACCATAGCGGGGTAAACGTATATGTGATTGGTGACGTATAGGTTTTCCATTTTGTAATTCATGTTCTCTTTTACTTAATGTTATAAGATCCTCTTCTCTCTTTCAAAAAATCTGTTTCAATTACTTATAATAGTTTTTATTATCATATATGATTGTATTTGATTTTATATTTTGTTTTGTTTATTTCTTTGGTCAATGATAAGTTTCTCCCTCCTATAGGATCTGGTCTATATATTATGGGATAGATAATTTCTGTGTGGTGAAGTACTCGGTGACCGCTAGTATGTGTGTGAGGAGTAGTGAACGTTCATGATTGTTTGGCATAAACAAGACCCGATTAGGAATTTCTTAAGTAATTTGAGGGTATTAACTACAAATTTATCACACAATAGAAGGATATTAGACTAGTATGAGATTTTAGTAAGGCTTATTCTCATAATTATTAATTGACCAAGGGATTGGGAAGAAATGATTGTGGATTCTCAATTTTATGAATTAGCAAATGGGAATTGGATGATTTGAACTATGATGAAATTACAATTGGAAAATTGACCCTAACATAATCACCCTCTCATATAATAGTTTTCAATCACATGTGTTATAAATTTTATTTAAAGTATTTCCATAATTTATTTCCTTTCCAAAAATGTCCAAAACAAACCCCACTTCATTCTCTTATTTAAAGTGACATCTTGATTGTAGTTTGATCCTCTCTAGAGAAAACCTATGTTAATTAATATACTATATTTTATATTAGTAAAATAGTTTTTTCCACACCCCATGACTGGAACATATCCATGGAACCATTTTTTCCTCCATCATATTTGATATATTCTTCATTTATCTCCGACATTAATGATCTTGGTGGCCTTCCCTTCCACACTTATAGTATTTACATATACCATTGAGGCTATTCCCATGATGTTATTTCCCACATTTTTGACATGTGAGTGGTTTATAATTCTGTCCAAATTTTTTGTTAGATCTTCCAAATTTAAAATCCACCATCAAATTCTTATCTCCATAGGTATGGGACCATTCTCCATACACCATTTCCTCATTGAGATTACATCGAACAACAACTTCAAAACTCTAAAAGTATTGAATTTCTAGATCCATTCTAAGGTGTGGTTTTAAAGAACTAACGAATATATCATTTTTATCATTTATTACTAACAAATCCTAGGTGTACATTAAAATACTTATGAATCTTTCCACATAAACTATGACATATTCACTTTTTTTATTCATAACTAATAATTAGATATCAATATTTGTTTGAAGTGTTCGAAAGAAATACTTATTAATAAATATTTTCTAAAAGTATTCCCAAAACATCTATTAAATTTCATACTTCTTTCTTGTATTCTTAATAAATACCCAAAACTGGCCAACCTCTCCAAGTAAATGATAAACTGCCAGAATCATATTCTCCATCTCAGAAAAATGAACCCTATTAATGCTATTCTCAATAGAGTTAACCCACTATTCCATTACTAATGGATTGGAAGATCCACTAAATGTCCATGGTTATTTACACATAAATGACTCGATATGTAGTTACTCCCACTTAGGTTTATGAGGGTGTTACAAATTATTCAGGTAATTTTTCATAGCCTGTGATAAATATGTAAGCATCACCATGAAATTTTGAAGTCCACCTCATAAGGAATTATGGATTTCATTTAAGAAATCACTGCATTTTCCCTCATATGGGTTGTTGGTATGGTTTATCCTTGTTCTCACAATTTTCTAAAATAGAAAAGGTATTAAAAATCATAATTTAACAAGTCATAAATAAATAATTTATTCCCTTATGCAATAATTATAAAGGAATATCGGGTGGAATCCCTACTTTTATCATTTTTCTAAAACAAAGCTTCCTGGGTGCTTACATATACATAGTCTCATACTCAGGGTTTTAACTAATGTTCTCTAATCCAAATTCCCATATCAACTAAACTGTGATACGATACCAAATTTAGGTACCCCAATCATTCTTACTTGGATATTACCTCATTTTATAGATAACTTACATAAAAGAGTCAAAATCAAGGATCTGAAGGTTTAGTGTATTGGGAAAATTAATAACATGAAAAAATTTTACATATTAAAACATAAAAATTATATAATTCCCTATTATTTGTCTTCATAATGGCCTTCACATTATTCTTAGTTCATGTAATCACCAGAGGATATATTTTAAATAAAGGGGTGACCTAAAATCTTAGTAAGAGGATATTTAAGTAAATGAATCAATATGATATGCGTGAATATAATATTCATCAGAATAACATAATCATAGTATCATAGTCATAATCATGATAGGAAATATTAGATAATTTCACTGAATCTGGCAATGCATAAAAATGAAACATCATGTCTTAGTGACCAAATACCACACTTAATTGTGATCAAAGATAACATCATGTTCATGCATAACATATATGCATAATCATAACATAATAATTGTGAAAAGAGATAGCATTGTGTTCACACATATTTCAAATAACATCATGAGATAAATCACATTACCCAATGCATTGGAGAACTGTATAATTCTTGACACACCAATTACATCATAACATTTAAATAATCTTGCATTCCACATAGAACATATATCAATGAAATTCATAAAGTAACCCATGCAAAGGATTCAGTTTCATAGGTATTTCAACAATAATAAAAAACCTTGGGATCAATAAATGAAAAGGTAAAACCATATTTTGTGTAAGATTTATCATTATTTAATTAAAAAGAAACAAATCAAGAGGTATAAAAATGTGTCCAGAAAGAAAACATTTTTAGGAAAATATTTGCATTTTTCATAAAATAATATTGAAAAAATGAATATCAGAGAAACAAAAATGAATGAATAATAGAATTTTATTTTTTGAATATTAAAATAATATAGTCCATGAAATGTTATATTAAAGTGGAATAACCCAAAGATAATATTTTGGTTCAAGAATCCCCTTACCTTATGTATGAAATATTTCTTCACTTTAATATATTGGATAAAAAAATAGATTCATTAATTACTATATCTAGAACTTATTTTAAATGTATATTAGTAATTATAATTTTATTAAGTTATTTTATTTCCATTTTATGAGTTATGGAGTTCAATTTCATCATTCGTGAGTGTTCATTTTCTTGTTTTTCAGGATCGGTTCACTTGTGTATATGTATAAAAGATCATGTAGAAAAAGAATAATTATCTAAAATTCAAATTATATGTTATTAATGTACTTAAAGATGTTTTAGGGGTCTTATATATTAATTTTTTACATACGATTATGATTTATTAGAAAAAATGTTAATGATAATCATTTAGATTAATTTGGTTTTTTTGATCATGACAAACTAGTTTTGTTCTATTATCTAATATAATATATATATGTTTGATCCAAAACATAAAAAAAGTTATAAAATAAATTTTAAAATATGTTTCAACCATTATAATGGTTTTATGACAGGAAATTAAGGTAGTAAATGTAAATGAAAACATTTCATCCTTGAAGGCGACAAATTAAGAAATCACGAACAATGTTTTCATTTTCAGAATAAAAGGGAGAGGAGAAGAGGTTTGGTGATGGATTATTCCATTAATATAATATAATTTTATTATCTATAAGATATTGGATTTATAATTATAATTTTTAAGGGTATTATAGGAGTTAATGATAAAATAAATTAAATTTAAAATAAATTAAATGAAAATGAAAGAGGATTTTACCTAATAAATTATTCTCCTTGAGAACCTCCTCAAGAAAATTGGGTTTTTTATTTTGTTGATACCAAATGCTCATGGATTAGGGGAGTATATTTTTAATAGTATTTTAATAATTTTTACAATCTTAATGGTTTTTAAGGTGTGTGGAAAAGTGGTGGCAATGGGTGATGTTTATAGGGGAGGAGATGGATATTTTTTATTTTATTCATTAGTTTATTATATTAGATTAAAATTATGAACAGTTTCGATTAATGGGAAAATATATTAAAATATAAGGATAATTGGATTTTATAGAGAGTAAATCATCCATAAATCATATATGACTAAAACTTTCATGTATTTAGCTTAAAAGTTTAGATACCGTAAGTTACCAAATTACACTATTTACCAAAATTTCAATTTTTTTATAAAAATACCAAAAATTCACCACAACCATTTTTCGATGTTTAGAATTTAAAAATAGACTCCATTTAATGAAAATTATTAAATAACTTGGAGAAAATTAATAATTAGTTAAAATCATCATTTATTCCAAAAATACCAATTTTAAAATTATTAACGATTTTATGACAGATTGAGAAAATAATTTATGTATAATAAAATTATATTATAATTATAATAAAACAAAGTTTTAATTTATAAATATATTTTATGGAAATAAACTTTTTTATAAATAATTATTTTAATTATAAAATTACAAATATTTTTTTTCAAAAAATACCAAGAATTAATTCAACATTTTAAAAAAATATTTACTTATGCTATGATATAGTTCTATCATATGTTATTTTATAAGATGATATAAAATTTCATTTGTGTGGTTAATATTCAATTAGCGGGATTTCTATTCCTAATGGATATATTCCTATTTAAAGGGTTAAGTTACTACTCCATCAGCAGAGGTTCCTTAATTTCTATAAATATCACTGATTTCATTCTCCATTTATTATAGTAAAATTTTAAGTGGGATTTATATGCTATATATGTTTTTTAAAACAGAATTTTAAGAAAGTAAAAATTACATTAATAAAGGTTTGGTTTGTTATACCTATAATTCCAATATGTCCAATAGTTGATCCCTGTCCACCATTTTCCCCCTATCAAGATCTTGAAAGTCTCATTTTAGCTCCTTTTACCTCCCAATATCATGGTGTACATCCAACACCCATTGGGTCACCTATATGTGCATCTACAGGTATTGAATAAGCATGTTAGTGTCACTGAGAATTTCACAGCCCAATATCTCCTCACCCCTACTATGCGATATAAAATGTGAAGAATTCCCCTTCAATACTCCATATTTCTCACATTGAGTATGACTCACTTGATCTTAATAGTATTTTTTGGGTGTGTAGCAACATAGTCGAGCTACAGAAGATTTAGGGTCCAAAATATGTGACATTAAACTATGAGTTTGAGTTTATGTATCATGACTTTATACTATATGTAAGTCCTCTTAGGAATATGTTTCACTAGGACTCCTTGGCCCTCATTCACTTTGAGTTTGTCACTCTTTTTTACTAGATATATCATTTTGAGAATAATCTATGAAACAATTCCATGACTGTAAAATGGGAGTAGAACATAAGTCCAGGTATCATGAATTTATACTGTATACAATCCCTCTTTAGAATAGGTGGTGCTGAGCCTCCTTGGCCATCATTCACATTGGGCTTGTCACTCTACCATGAAACATATATCTCCTTGGTAAGAACCCATTGTCCAAATTTTAAGACCTTCAACTCAGAGTAAAAACCACATCCAATATTTATGACATTAAACTATGTATGAGTCCACCTTGGGAATTTGTTGTGTGGTCTGAGCCCCCTTAGCCCTCATTCATTTCAATTTGTTCTTGTACTACCACACATATCCATTTATTACAAAATAATAACACAATGGTCCCAACTCTATGACCTTAATCAAAGATAAAATCCCAAGTCTAAGAATCAAGACATTAAACTGTATGTAAGAATCCCCAAAAATATATGTAGTGGCACCGGGCCACCATGTATATCATTCATGCTAGGTTTATTGCTTATCCATGCTAAATATATCCATTTGTGAAGAACCCCAATTTCCGAAATCTATGTCCTTAAACTTAGAGCATGTAGTATGTGCAACATGACATTAAAATATCTTCCATGGTCTAAACCGTATGACTAAAAACTATGTGAAACCGACTTCAGGATTAGCTCACATGATGTAGAGACTCCTTGGGTTATTCATGCCAATTCTTAACTGAAACTACCCAAGAACACCCTTGACCCCCCTTCATTCAGTGATCCAGAATGTATGAACTCAACCCATATATCCTTACACATAACTACATGTATCTTAATTCCCATCCTTGTGGGAGAAATAGTGACACCTATACTTTCTATATTTGGGACCAGCTATAAATTCACAGCTGAACCATCTATTATATACAGTTCAGTCACCCTGATATTATCCAGGAGCCACCTTCTAGTACCTTGACCCATCAATTTTTCTAGATTCCCTCGTAGCCTGCTATAAATATGGAATGTCCTTAGCAGATGACGTTAAACTACAATTTTTTCCGAACATGTTCGGGATGCCTCTGCCTTAGAGATTATTCAACCATATATCGAACCAAGATTCATTATATGAAAAATATGTTATGAAAATTATTTATATCCATATAAAATTTTGTGAAATGGAAGAATTATGTTGAATGGATTTAGGATTTCTCATATCTAAGTATGAGAATATTCAATACTCTCATTTGAGAGGGTATCCCTTTATCAGCATTAGACTTCTACCTTGCTGCATTTCATAGTCCGAGCAGCACAAACTTAAACAATTCACAACCTACTCTATACATTTCATAGGGAAAACATGCCTTCCAAACCCTCATTCACATTAGGTTAATACTCTTTCATTCCATGATGAATAGTTTAGGGAAACCCATGGTCTAAACTCTAAGACCTTGAACTAAGATGAAGCCTAAGTCGAAACATCTTGAGTTTAATCTATGTGTGGTTTATCTCAAGGATGTTTTATGTAGCATCAGGTGGCCTTCTTGGTATCATCATTAATGTTAGGTAAATCTCCTTCAATGTGACATACATTCATTAGATACATTGTCTTTATGGTCCCTAAAACATGAACTAAAACTATTTGCAACAGGTCCAAATTTTATGACCTTAATCTAAAAGTATAGTACAAGAAACACAACCCTAAACTATATGAGAGTCTCCCCAGATTATATTTCTCGATGCATGTTTTCTATTATTCTACCCCCCTTTGACCTCACTCTCATTTCTAGGTGGGTATCATTCATGTTAGTTCCCTGTTCCCTATTTACATGATGCTAGACCACAATTCTATATTATGAAATGGACACAGTATGTCCTCTTGAATCAACATGAGGAATACATGATGGGATGCTTGGTGCTTAATCTCTATACACTACAAATCCTAGTCACATGATGTTAAACTATATGGCACATCATAACCACATCACGTTAAACTATAGAATTCTCTTTCCTTACCTTATGACATTAAACTACGTGTCCAACAACCTCATTGCACGATGTAATACTACAAGGAATCTTAGTCCCACACACAATAATCAATTTCCACTAGTTTCAGTCATCTACCACATCAATTGATCATTCAGGGGTTGGAAGCCAAGGTGGCACTCCCTTGGAAGACAAATTTGACTTTTTTAAGCCAATACATCCAAACTAATGTGCTCAATGCCACAGTGGCCTAATCACATGAGGGTCAAAATCCATATGAGAAATCCATCACTTGATCTCCACAATTCATGTGAAGCTCATTTGTGTCCTCATAATCCTCCACATATATAGGGAACCCCTAATGGCTTGGTTTCTAGACAAGGATAACATACTATCATGGGCCAACCCTCAAAGGAAATTGGACAACATTCTAAGATAGGTACCATTCAGTGGTTACCCCTCATTTTTTTGCCTCCATTATAGGATAATGATATAAATTCTATGTTTAGAACATGGTCTATAGTAATCCTATATCATCATCTATCCTTCATCGTGTTCCATGTATTGTGCATTGTGATTCACACTTTGAATTCCCCTTTGTTCAGTTCAAATTAAATGCCCTTGATGTTATCCCATTCGTTCACTAGCACACATTGGAAATGAAATTTATGTATTTTTAGGGACTAATTCCTTAGATTCACCCCAGTCTACCTAAACACTTCTGATGGGAAATTAATAATACAAGACTTTAAAGTGTTCGATGATTATACAAAATTATCATATAAATGAGAAATCATATGGTAATCCCTTATTTCTCACAAAAATCATGACCCACATTAGCTAGGGATTGATTTCAGGTTGTCCCAAAAATATGATCCAACTGAGATAATACAAAAAAAATTCAATGCATGAAGAAGATTTTAAAAAACTATGAAATTTAGTTTGGGTCATACACATACTTTATACTCTATTGAGTCCTGAAAAAAATTCCCCTATGGATCTACTCCATCAATTTTGATCAGGATACACCAACCTCTAGAGTGTTTTCTTGAGAACCTATTTCCTCATCTTGAGCATTGATTCCCCTTCCTCAGCCACATGATGATGCTCATAAACTATGATCCTTTACTCATCTCACATGGATTGGATATCATCTATATGAGTTATTTTCTACCTCATATGATTCTCTAGCTCATCCATTTTAGAACATAGTTGGTTGAAATATTCCGATTAAGCATTTAGGAAGATGTCACAGTAATATGCTTTCTCTTCCAGTTGTTGGACTTCATAGTTAACCCCCTAGAGTCTCCTTGTGTTATTAGAATTAGACTGATGCTAGGAAATCCACAAGTGTTTGATTTTATAATTCACCCACTTAACAAAAAAATTTCAGACTAGTGCATGGAGACCACGAGAATCCACCCTCAAGTTCCCAGGTTCCATATCAAGTGTAGGAAGGATCCCATCTAGCTCATTATGAATGGTTTCAAAGTCTGGGTGATGAAACACTCTATGTTTATCCATGCCCTAAGCTAGACTATTAAATTTTCTTTTTTATAATAGTATAAATATTCATCAAAATCATTAGAGGTAACAGGTTCATATTCCAGAAAATCCACAATGATGGTAGCAAAAGGGTCCTCATCTTAGATCCTCTAGGTCTTTTTGGGATCCAGATCAAGTGTCCCATTATTTTAACCTGATCGTTCCTCAATAGAACCATCTCTACTAGCCTCAAGCTCTGACCCACCGGTGGTGTCACCCGATACCACAATAGACTATTTTTCTAGGGATAAAGCTATATCATCTTGAATGAACATATCTTTGAGGGATGGAACAACAATAAAAAATGTAACCCTGGATGTTATGGAAAAAACCATCTGTTTATCACATAAAATTTTGAGAACTTCATGAAACAAGAACACAACCCTCAATTTGAACAAAAATTAGGCATTTTATCTTGTATGATAGAAAAAAATTGCAGAGTCTAAGAATCGAAAGATTGAGTCCCTGAGTCTCGACAGGGGGTTCCACTACGAGTGACCCCTTGACTCAAGTTGGCACCTCGGTAGCTGACACCTAGTCTTTTGAAATTGGTTGAGTAGGAGCTGCATGATGACTTGAAAAAGGACAAAAAAAATACATTTATAAAATGTATATGTTAAATTTTGAAGGGTTAAATGTAAATTGAGATTCACTACTTCCATGGGTCAGAGGGATTTCGATGTTGGGCTACCCTAGTCTTGCCACTTCCTTAGTAATGGGTGTTTCCATTAGGATACTGACGCATAGTCCCCCATAGGTGAAAGAGAGGACCTATGGATCTTATATTATCATTATAACCTCCTAAACTATCCCACCAACTACATCAGGTGTAGGAATAGACCATAGACCATGTTATTCAGCACCCGGTGGTGCACCTTTACCCACTTTAGTAGGGGACCCATGTATATTAACAAGTTTCTTCTATAAAAAACAAAATCTATTTAGATCTTTATGTTAATAATGGATAAATATCAAAATAGGTATGAATGATAAGGACAACCACGAGAAGGATAACAATGTCATCCTTGGAATATTCAATTTCTCCATTCTCTTATGGACTCCTCTAATTGGTAGCTAAAACCCATTAATCTCCCTCACGGGAGCCCTTCATGTCCTCATATTCCGATTATTCCTCAGATGAGTCATTTATTGGTTGTATCTCCTCCCACCTTGGATCACAAATGAACATCATTCACACTTGGGAAGAGGGAGGAATGTATTCCCCTAATTGTCATGAGAAATTATCCATGGCCGTCAGGTTCACATTCTTCTCATGAAAGATCATCTTGGCCCCAATCTGTGCATGAACAACCATTGGTTTCTTTAATCCCTCTTGGACAAGCATTCAAAATAATTCCTCTATTGAAAAATAAATCTATATAATCCTCCATGATATCTGTAGAGATAGGAAGATAAAATATATAGAATATTTTAGAAAGTGTCTTAGCTTCATCTGAGGATCCTCCTTGGCTCTGCTCTTCCTGAACTGGGATCCCCCTAATTCCACTCAAGATCTATTCTGGGACCCCTCTCCTCTAGTGGGTGGGGGTGAAACAAAATCCTACACTATCCTCACAACTACTCTATATTGTGATTCCCCAACCACATGAATTTATCCCCAAAGAGAATCATTCCGAACACCCAGCTACTTCATAACAAATTCTCGCTAGCTTAATCACTCAAATTTTCATCTTCAAGATCATGTCTGGATACACTTCCACCTAGTTGTTAGCATAATTTGTTGATAGGGAATCATTGAACTTGGTCAAATGTACCAAAATGGAATCTCTTAATCCCATGAAAGTCAATATCCACTAGTGATGGCAGAGGATATAAGTATTTTAGACCACATGGACCCTGTGTAGAATCTAATCGTCACCCACTAGAGGCACCTAAATATCCTAGATAACTGGGACGATGTATACAGTTTTTGGTAGACATGGTCATCGATCCGGGTAACCAGCACTCCACCCCCGATGCTCTATAGGCACTAGTTATATTCCCATGACCCTATAAGTTATCCACTATTTGTACAACCAATGTTTAGAAGGGGTGGAAGTTCAATTTATTATGGTTTATGATTCTAATTTTGGCCCTGGTGTCATTAAGTGTCAATATCCTGACCTAGGAAATATTAAAGAGAGTAGGTCACTGACTGGCCTTTAGAGGGATTATGGAATTCAAGAACTCATAACCCCTAAAGTGCATTGTGATATATCCTAAAAATAATTTTAATGGGCCGATGATCCTCATTGGCATGCCCCCCTCTCCATAGAGACCATAGGGATGTAGAGCTAGGCCATCATGGGTACCCCTAGATTGACTCTGTTCTTAGTAGACATGATTGCTTCCATCATTATCATACTCAGGTACAATCCAATCGACATCTACCTCACAGGAAGCAGCAAACCAATCATGAATGGGGCGAGAAACCCCATGTAGTCGACAAGTGGATCAGAACCTTCCACCGTACTATATCCCCACCACTCAAACAATCCCTCTTCTAGGATCAACCAATAAAATCATTTCCTCCTCTTCTACCACAATTATGGAAACTTATTTCCACATCCCCACATCCTAACAGAAATACTATTCAACAAAAACATGTATAACCATACCTCAAATGGGATATCCTTATGAAATATAGTGGAATGGTATAACATTTACATTAATTCCTCCCAAGGTTATTGTGCTGGGAGATGATTCCACTTTATATCATCCCATGTGATCAGCGATGGGAGGTTCTTGTCATTATAAAACTTCTAGTGAGATGCCACCAATATAGTGAAGAGGCCACAAATTGATTATCGGTTCCCCGTGTTGAAGATAAAAGGTGTTCTTATGAGGGGACCATCAGTTGAGGAGTTCCAGTAATAGATCCCATTGATGGTTGAAATAGAACTGTGATGTCCATATCTTTTTATATAGTCCAACTTATAATAGATTGTCCCCATTATCTCGAAATTTATATCATACCCAGTGTGCCCATTCCCATTCACTAGTGAAATTTCCACCACACTAATAGTCCCAATCCTTGTGCCAACCCCTTCTATTTTCTTTCATGCTGCTCTGAAAAATATTGGCATAGGGGGTAGGGAATTATTCATCCTCTAGATCCTTAACCATTACCTTATTTATCCTCCCATTTAACACATATATGGTAATGGATCCATTCTACCTATAATGGTGGACATGAATTGAGATATTCCAATGGTTTAGTTTATCCTCTCCTGTGAACCATGATCATTGTGTGTCAACATACAATCCTAATACATTAACTTCATTTTCAAGAACAAAATTCAACAATTGAAGTTAGTTTCTTAGTAGATATTTCTTCAGGGCCTCTGTTAACATGACCATGAGAATAAGGTTATCTACAAAAATCCCTCCTTTCTCATGGGAACACATTATTTCCCAACATTTAATATCCCCATGAAACAGCTCCAACCTCAATCTCATCTTGATTTTATTGGGTGCAAATTTCTTGGGATTCTGGAATATTTAATGGAATTATGTGTAAGAGAATATTTTTAGATTTAGAATGGTACAATGGAACACAATATAGGAAGAGATTGCACATAATGATAACCTGGTCATGAAATTAGGTTTGTGGATATAAGGTTACTTGAATGATGTGATCAAAGCTTGGATTTTCACTCAAAATAAGACATACATGCACAAGATAAATAACCTATGAAACAAAAATTATAAGTACCATTCAAAGGGCCTCTCCACCTATTTAAAAGTGTTGGCTAGTTCATTTTTTGTATAAATGGATCTTGAGAGACCAACAAAAAATGTTTTATGCACCCATGAGAATGAACCTCTCTCTTTGGAATTTCCCTTAGAACCAGAACTTATAATCCATTTGTGTCTCATATTATGAGGGGAGGGAATGTTTTTGCCCTAATAATCAATTTTAATCCTCAAACAGCTAGTTTTGGATGAACAAATAATGTACACCACCATGAAGGACCATTGTAAGAAATAATTATTATGCACGCAAGTTTTAGTGGATACATGAAGGAACCAAATTTATTTAGAAAAAGGTTTGTGTGAAAAATAAAATAGGATTTTCATATCTTATAATAATTCCACTTCAGCATCCAAGGCCATAATTCATAGGAAAAAATGGTTGCATGTAAGGAATAAATGTTGTGTGAAACTTTTCTCCTTGCACGCCAAAGATGTCATCAATCCGACGACGTTGCATGACGAAGCCCTAGCGGTAATGGAATAACTCACATGAAAAGAATCTTCTTCTCCCAAAGTCGTTCAAACCCACCAATGAGGATTTAAACTATAAATAAAAGTTCATCCCCCTCCCTTGGAGAGTTTATCTAATAGATGAAGCATTGCTATGCTACGTGCAAAACCAATCTTCCACAACATCTCAAAACCTGGATGACCCAAGGTAGATATTCTTATTCAATATATATCCTATGGGCCTAATATTTACTTGTACAATTATTTATTGATCCCCATGAATCACCTACTAACATATTTTTAGTGATTTCAAGATAACTTCTTTCCATGTGACCCTATTCTATGCGGAACACAAATCTTTCTTTCACCTACCCCTTGATACTCCATGTCCTACCCATGTTATAGAGACCCCTTCTCAAAAATATCTTGTGATAAACCATATATCTTTAATACAACAAAATTTTGAGCCCCTAACATGATGTACCATATTCCTCCGATGCACTTGTTGTCTTACCTTATATTTTATAGCAAGGTTACTCTATCACCAATTTCTTCTGAGCACAGGGACTCTAACATGTGAATTGTGATTGGAAACTCCTACCAATTTTTATCTTGGATGTGACAAAACCATGCCCTTCTCAAAGATGTATGAGTGATTTTCATGTAATCCCAAGTGGTGAGAACTGATTCCACCCATGTTTGAGCTGCATGATGTAAAACTAACTAGTTCCATCTACGATAAATATGATGTTTAACTGCATGACAACGACCTCATCACATGATATAAAACTTTATTCTTAACCCATGTGATAATATTAGGATGATATGTGTATGTGTGTCATGGGGTAACCCCCACACCTCTAAATATCACATGAAATTAGATCCACCCTGGTAACTGAATTCATAACCCCCACACCCTTCCAACCAAAGAGAAATCCTCTTGAGAAGGTACGCATCAATGGATAATCCACACAACATCCCTCATCGATGCTTCTTTCATGGCAAGAGTTTTCTTTCAACATGATGTTATACTTCTTAGAAATTCATTATCACATGACCTTAAGTTATAGCATCAAATTATGGGGGTTTTGATTACTATCTTCTAAACATTGTACATAGAAAGCCTCTATGAGGTTCAATCTGAACAAATAGTAAACTTAGTTCCGCCCGCCTTGAGATGTACCACCCTGATCCATCTAAAGTGGAATTAGGATCATCGTTTTTAGTCTACCTCATGGGGAATCCTACCCATTGGTGAACATAGGTGCTCTCACCTAGATATGTAACTCATTGATCTTTCACAAAGAGATTTCTAATAAACCTTTATGGCCCCTTAAGGGGTTTCCTGACCAATAGTAAACTTAGGTTCTCCCTCCTAGGGATGTAGCAACCTGATATTCCATAAGGGGTGTTCTGATCATCCTTTTAGGTCCACCTTAATGGGCATCCGGACCAATGGTAAACTTAGGTCCTCCCTCCAAGTACATACCTCCGTATTCATTCTCATGGGGAATTATGATCAACCTTTTAGGTCCACCTAAAGGAGAATCATGACAAATGGTAAACTTAAGTTATCCATCATAGGGATGTACCTCCCTAACCCACCTAAAGGGGAATCCAAACCAATGGTATGATTAGGTTATCCCCCTATGCACACACCTCCTTGATCCATCTCAAGGGGAATTCTGATCTATCCATATATGGTTCATCTGATGGAATGTTCTCATCAACCCATATAGTTATGGAGACTTCCCTACTATGGACACACCTCCTTGATCTACCCCCACATGTAATTATGATCTATCTATTATGTCCCATCAATAAATTAAAAATTTTCATGTCTCCAAAATCCATTAAACTCATACCCTGATCCATATCAACTGAACATTCTAATCCATCTCCACTTGACATTGATCTTACGAGATGAAATAAACACCTACCCCATGGATAATTGTGAAATTACTTAGGTAAAATTCCTTGGAATACTTATGTATTTGATGTCATTAACACCTTATCGATAGGGCTGACTTGGGTTCCATGCCTTAGGATTCCTAAAATGAGATGGCCACCTAGGAGGAAGAATGTAAGTGAACAATTCTCCTAGTGTCTACACTTGCATAGTGATTATCAATGTGAGTAATCCCATGAATTTTTTTTCTTCCATGTCAAGATGAACACATAATGTCAAGATAGAAGTACTGTAATTTAATAGAATCTAAAAAGATATGACACTAAATTTTAGTTCCACAAAACATAAATTAAATCTATGATGGAGACCTGGACTATGAGACAATATCCAAGGAGCAATAAATGGAAGTAGAAACCAACAGTCCATCATCCCATATTGATCAAGGAGCATACATAACAATTGAATGTGATGAAAGTATCCTACCTATGGAAAGTGATAATGTAAGGAAACATAAATGTGCATTGCACACTAGGCCCCGTTCAAATCATTAGAAAAATTATATTATTCATTACATCATATGATGTGTGTGTTGAACTTAATTAGTTATTGGTGGGCCCGTATTAGCCTCTTGATACATCAATAGGTGTCACAACACAAAATAACTTTTTTCTTTTGGTATAATCATATCTAGAAAAAATTATTTCTTAAATAAAGGGACGTAACAGTAAGATAATGACATTTAAGATCATGAACTATTATCATAATTCTTGGAATTATCTCTTTGGTATTATATATTTAATTGATATGGTACCAGTTACCATTATCCAAGGATTTTATTACTATTATTTCAACCATGGATATATTATAATAATTTTTTTTATTCCATAATTATTTTGATTATATATTCCATCCATATTATTTATTCCCATTTTATCATCACTTGTGATCTTCGATTTTAATTACATTTGTTTAAATTTATTGATACTTGGAGCTCACCTCTATTATGAATCCATTTCCCAAAGTTATACATAATTTTGTTAAAAATTGAAATTTTAATAGAATAGATTTATTTTAGAATTTTGTGGGAGATGATGAATACATATTATGAATTAGGTAGTTTCTTATATTTTGTAAAAAAGTCTGTTTGATATGATATAAACGGGGTTTATTAGTTAAACGTTTTTAGTAACTCTCCAAAACTCTAAATCTAAAAGGTTTGTTAAATATATGTTGATTATTGTTATTTGTTGACCTAGTAATTATCGATGGTTAAAATTGGGTCACATCAATTTATTTCAATGTAGGTATGTAAGGAAGGGGTTTATTCTCATTAGATTCTAGGAGTTAAGGTCTCGTGTGACACAATTGGTTTTAAAGGTGTGGAAAGATAACATTAGATATTAGTAATTACTCAGTTATGGATAACTTAGGAGTTATAAATGTTATTAAGGGTTGATTATTTTCAATTGATAATGGTTTCAAAGGTACAAATAACCCTTTAAGTTAGTTGTCATATTATTAAATATTTTAGGGATTAGGATAAGAAAACTTTAGTTATATCCCGATGAATAATTCTATGGGATATGTATATGTATAGAATAACATCTAGATGTTATGGTAACATAGATATTGTGTGGTTCTCCTAGAAATTACATCCCCATATAGATACTACAAGTAGATATAATCTCTATAACAGATAAATATTCTTGTAATAACTATGAATATGTTGATTGGGAAATAACTCAATCATCACCTGTGGCATGAAAAATAGGACTAAATTTAAAGATGGTTTTACACTCCCTATGAATTCTATTTGGATAATAATATTATCTTTATGATAAATTTTTATGGATTGATTATATCAATGAATTAGGGTATGGAATATGATAGAACCCATATTAATGAAATATAGATTGGACCATGAGTCAATTAGGTCGAATAGAAAAATAATTTAATAATTTTAATGAGTTATACATTTTGATATTAAAATTTTCAAGTAATTATTATAAAATAACTATATTATGATGTCTATAACTCATGAATAACTCCATATTTTTTTAGTAATGGATAAAGAATAAATTAACCAAGTTAAAAATGGATTTCATGGATGATGTATAGAATATCCCAATGACCATCCTAATGAGATTTGAGTTTGAGTGAGAATTCATGTTATTATGAAAAACCTTCTCTCATGAAATATGATCAAACACATGAACATAGTTGAATCAGTAAATGAACAGATGAATCGAAATGTGGAGTCTCGTTGATGTTTGTGAGAAAAGGTTCTGAAGGAAATATGATTCATTTTTCTATGTGTTAAAAATATGGGAAGAAACAGCTAAAGGATTTCATGAAAAAGATTGGAATTCATTATAAGTTTTAAAATAAAGGTTATCATGCTACTGGATGAAAGGGAATGAGATAATATATATAACATAATTTCTACAATTGTAGGGAAATTTGAAACTATTTAAATAAATTCACTAATCCAATGTCTAATAGGGAAGATAGTCACCAAGAACCACCAATACTACGGGAATAAGAAATATCCAATGCAATGACTACTATTTATAAGGATATTTATTTTTTCACTATAGATTTTCTTTTGTCTTAAAACATGTATGTTTAACTGAATATTGGTTATTTAGTTATAAATAAATAAAACATTATGGTATGATTAATATTAAATCAACTTTAAGGATTGTGTGAATTTACTTCCTATGGAACTAGTTTTTTCCATAATATTATTTGTTATTAGGAATGGTTAGTATTATTTTCTATGTGTTCATATAATTTTTCATATTAATAAATCTCACAATAAGTCCTAAATCATCCAATGATAATTAATCAATTTTAGATATGAACATCCTTTGGAAATCACATTTTTCATATATGTGTTGATACCAAATCATGAGTTTCTTAGTATCAGAAATAGAATGTTTGATATCTCATTAGAAATTAAATATTGGATCATATCTATCTTATGGATAAACCCAAATTTTTTCCGTAGAGGCAAAGAATTAAAATTTTATATGTACACAATTTATTTTGGTGAAGGAAATATAACCCACTAACATTAAATATTATACATTTAATTTTCTTTATAACCTAATTTGTTTGATAGTTTAGTATGTACACAACATTAAACCAAAATGTACCGAAGAGAAATATATATTGCTAAAATGTAGTCATTGAAATTGGGGAGGGGGTAAAATGGTATATAACTGAATTATAAAATATCTGTAAAAAATAAAAAATTAGGGTCCTTAACAATTCCAAGTAACAGAAAAATTAAATTATTTTAGCAAAAAAACTAATTAGGAAGGTCTATTCTTTAAAATAAATGCCTTTAAAAAAATTAATATCTTATATTTTTTAAAGAAACTAAATAAATTTTAGATAAATTTATTATCCCTTTTTATACTTTATTAGTACCAATTTTATTATTAATTTATAGAAAATTTGAATATGAATAGTTAATATATTATAAATAAAATTTATTTACCTATGAAAATAGTTTTCTATATACTTTTATGTTTTTATGTAAATGGTAAATTCCAAAAATTTTGTACATGAATATGAATAATTATACTTAATTATTAGATTAAAAATATAAATATTATCTTAATATTATTTTTTTCTATTTTTATGAAATTATTAATTTTTAGATAAATAGTGAAAATTGTAGTTATTACCAATGCTATAAATTTTATGAATTTTTCATTATATAATGAAAAATTAGAAGTTTATAAAACCAATAATATATAAAATATTTTTAATGATTAA
Organism: Viscum album; assembly: GCA_963277665.1. Taxonomy (NCBI): domain Eukaryota; kingdom Viridiplantae; phylum Streptophyta; class Magnoliopsida; order Santalales; family Viscaceae; genus Viscum; species Viscum album. The sequence goes on along the minus strand of OY728136.1, from coordinate 599,981,196 downwards.
TAAAAATACATTTCTAAATACCATTAGGAATTCATTAAACCTATTCAAATAAATGAAACTATTATTGGTATTTTCTTTCATTAAATATTTTTTTTCAAAAATTATATATTGGATTATTATGAAATCCAAATTAATTTTATTTTATTTTATTATAAACCATTTTATCCTTAAAATATAATACATTATCAATTTTATCATACCAAAAAAATTTATAACTAAAAATAGACTTTTTTCTAAAAATGGTTTTGTGTGCATTATATGTTCTAATGTTAATTTTTTTCCTTAAACATATAAATTATAAATAATAAAAATTATTTAATATTTGGGGTCATTAGTTCCAAATTATGTAATAAGGGACATTTCATCTATAGGATTTAAATGTAAATTACCTAGGTAAAAACTGGTTACCAGGGTAAAACTAAAAATGGTAAAAGTGGAAAATAATCGACATAAAAACATGTTTGAAATTATATTTTTGAAGGATTCATGTCTTTATCACATATATAAATCAATTATTTTTCATTATCTAAGCCCCCTAACATGTGAAACATGTGATCGATTTAAATTATATTGATATATTTTCCAAAATGCCATTATCACGAATTATAAAAGGTTCCCATCATGTCCCCAAAAATTCTAATAAATAATATGGTGTCCTCTTGGCACTCTTACCTTATTCCTTCACTTATAATCCACTTTTACCCTATTGAGCTTCATATCCTTATATTTGTTTCCTAATATCTTCCTTTATAAGAATTCCCCCAAGAGAAATCCCAAGTCCTCATTATGAGTATTAAATTTTCCTAGGTTCTTTTGTTTTCTATATTACTGTTATGAATCCATTTTTCTAATTTTTATAAAATAACATCAATATTTCTTGTATATTGATTGTTATTACATAGTGTAATAACTATTAACCACTTTTACCCTATTCCCCTAAGGAAAATAAATGTAACATTCATCATTTGGGTCAAACTACCACCTCCATGAAGCACCATGTTTCATTTTATAACATATTTTAAATTCTAAAGTAAAGAAAAATACTATGCATTTTTTTAATTAAATTAAAACAATCAACAATGTGTACATTTGGAGTACCACATGTATGGAATGATTGGTTCTAATTTTTTTTTCATTTCATCACTTCATTTCATGGATGGCCATGAGAATGGGTTTAATAGTTAAATATTATGGTAATTAAATTATTAAGGTTCTATTATGAAAAATTATAAATACTGTCAAAAATATTAATAATAACAAACTTCAGTAAATTCTATATCCTACAAGAGTGTTGTGTGAGAAAATATGTTTTACTTAAACTATTTCATAACATCATATAAGTAATATTTTTTATATACATCTTTAAAATTATGATATATATTTCACTAATAAACACTAAATATGGTCATTATTCTTATGTTTTAATAATATGAAATCCAAAAAATGTCATAATAATTAATTAATTATTTTATATTCTAGTTTACGTCGGTATAACCACCTACTTGAACAAAATAATAAATTTTTACCAAGGATGAATATAGGGATTTAATTTCATATTATATAAAATATAAATTAGAAAATACTAATTTTATTTTAGTTTGGGAATGGTAACATTAATATTAAACTCATTAGTTAAGATACCAATGACTATTTGGAAAAAATCACTAAAACAGTATCATCGTCGATTTCAAAATTGAGGATCATAACTAAACCCCCCATAGAATGAAATTAAAAAGAAAATAATTCTAAAAAATCAATTCCTGTAACATTTAGGGCTTAGAATTATTAACATAAATATTTAAATAATAACAAAACCTTTATTATAAAAATAATTTAAAAAAATCAAGATTAGTCCTACTCAATATCAAAAAAAGATAATAACTATTATACATGTGAAAAATAATTATAACAGAAGTTTATAAAGGGTTATATATATTAAAAATGTTCTAAAAAGGATGATTAAGATATTATGTTTTTATACAAGTGGTTAGAGTGCATTTTGACTATGTGGGAATTAGGGTAATGGTTTGTGTGAACTCAATTTTATTCAATTGAGTTACAAAATTACTTAACTTTATTTTCCCAAGAATTATTTATTCTACCAAATAAATACCTTTTATTGTTTCCTACACCCTTTATAGAGTTTTATATTTATTCCTTATAATCCCCTTATCAAATTATTATTTTCTCAATGATTATATTACTTGTATGGGATTGTTCATATCAAATTTCAATTCCCTAATATTTAATTATGTTATACACCATAACTTCTATTTTATGGTTTACTTAGAGCTACATTGATATTTTATATCTTGAATCACTAATTATCTATGATAATTATGGTTCAAATGTAAATTTTATACTTTAATGGGTTTTGATTTTAATGTTTTTAAATTTTAATTTTTATTTGTCTCTATTTTAAATTTCATGAGACATGTTTGATATTTTACAATATAATTTATTTTATATATTATTTTAAATTCCATATTGAACACAATTAAAATTATTATCTTTAATTTCATCGTATCTTAATTTCATGCTACTCCAATGATATTATTTTGATTCTTATGTTACAATTATATTATAGGTTTTTTGTCTCTCAATTTTTCATTACGGAGATAAGATTCATATTAATCAATTATTTTTGTGTTGTGCATATATTTTTCATGGATTACCATATAAATCATATCATACATTTTTTGACTAAATTCATAGAAATATTGCATTTCCTTAATTATTCCAAACCATCCTCTGTTACATGCATAATTTTATTCCAATACCTTTCCTCTATGAACCCATTTTATTTAATTACATTAATTGAGGGGTGTTCACCAATATTCCCTAAATTGATTAATTGAGGAAATTATTAACATAACCTTACACACCTTACTCTATAATGTGTTAGTTTAATGTAAGAATATATATAAATATTTTCTATTTATTGATTGGGAAAAATTGATGATCTGTATAATTGTTATCCCAATATGGATTTTTATTAAGTTTTAAGGAATATTTTTTATGTATTGAATTTATTAGTAATTAATTCACAAGATAAATTAATTGGGCCTAATTACTGATGTGTGTGGATTAAAATATTCACTTGATTAACCGATGGTGCCCCTGAGACAAAATCACTTGAGTATTTTTGGGGTATGCAAACCCAAAAAAATATCCAAAACACAAATCCCTAATGGTAAGATTATAATGTCTAAAATCATTATGTCTTGGTGTAGGGAATGAAAATAGCTACCTAATTTCATGGATTTCATATTTAAGTAACCAATTACTGTTATCCATGCATTTATTAATTTTTATATCAACCATAAATATTTTATGCACATATTTTTTTTAGATTATGGAGCTATTCTTATTATATATTCATACCATAATATTTTTATCATCTTATTCTCACTTATGATCTTATATTTATATCTATTTTGTTTACTATTTTTTACAGTTTGAACTCATACTTTATTATATTTTAATTTTCCAATTTTTTAACGAAAATTATTTCACATGATATATCTAATTAAATTTTTTTTGTTGAGAGCTTTTTTGGATATGTGGAAGACTTATTATAGATTAAGATATTTCTAATAGACTCGTAAAATGTCCATTGTTTGAGATATACTGGTGATTTATTCATGAAATTTTTTTCTTAACTCTCTCAAACTGTAATCCTAAAATATAATTCAAATGTTTGTTACTCAATAATGGTTGGTGGTATTGTAATTATTGATTGTTATAATTTAGTCTCTTTGGATTATGTCAAATATGATATGTAAAGAAGGTATTTATTTACATAGTTTTGTTTGATTTTGGGTCTAGGTATCCATAGTCCCAACCTCGCATCAACATCCCAAGAACCTATCATCAAGGCACAAAATACCACAATAAATTATAGATGATATATAAGTCATTATTACATTCAATTTATGATAATTTACAATTCAACTAATACCTAATAGAATAAATTACCAAAAACTCACTAAGTGACCACATCATACCAAATCCACTACCAAACATATGTAAATGGTCAATGGAATACCTATGATAATATCTCTAGTAGTATCCATAATATTTGGAACCAGTTTACTTTGAAATTCTTCAAAAATTAGGAAAAAGTGAAAATAAATTCATATAGTGTTGTAACTCCATTAAAAATACATGTGATACTTTACAGATAACATTTTGAGATTTACTTTATCCGATATATATGAATGTTCCAATGTTATCATCCAATTCAACCATTCTCTAGCGGGATTGGCACTAAGACACTACCCATTTAAACCTAATTAAGTGGAAGGTAATATAATACAAGATCAGGGGGAAAATGGAATAAAAAAATATTCACTAAAAAAAATATCTAAACCATCCTAAATACGAGGGAAAAGAACAGTGGGATACTTAGTTTGACCCCTGGCCCATGAATAAGATAGGATACCTAGGAGTGAGTTATGGGTAAAATGATCCCATGATAAAATTTTTAAATTAATATTTTTAAAGACACATAGTATCATTCATGGAATGAAAAAAATGTTCACTCCATGAAATATGTTTTTGATGGATCCCAAAATAAGTCATACTTCTTTAATAACATGAACCCTATTTTATATTTTGAATCTTTTTAAGTAGATATTAACCCCCACCCTACCGCATTAACATCATGGACCTCATGGTTTACAATGTAAATCTCTATAGAGGTAGATATTTCAATTCTCGGGACACCCAATCCTTTATGATTCTCAATTGAGAACCCATATAAATTTTTTTGTCTCAATCCATGTCCACAAACACCTTTTTCAGACGTACAAACACTAAGTATCTAGATGGGATTACAAATTATCAAGATGAACCTGTCACAAAAAATCCAATTTCCCTTAGGAATTCCCACACAAAATGAGTAGGTTGTTATACTAATTACTACCTAGGGCATTTATAACCTCATTTCCAATATACCACATATATCCTATAAAGATTTGAGATTTATAGGGTCAATTATTGGATTTGAATGGAAATAGATTTATTTGACCTAGTGTTTCTCTATAAGAAGTGCTCTTTTTATTCTCTAATAATGTTGATGGTAGTTTGTGGTTTTATATTTACTTTCCTATGTTAAAAAAGTAAGTGTAACCACTACCTAAAATAAATTATTTATTTATTAATTAATGGTAGAAAAGTGGTTTCAATGTTAATTCACCATCTTTCTATCAAATATTTAGGATGATAGAAGAGGGCATTCCTATGAAATCATTATGAAGAATGTATGTAATATAAAATTCCCTCGGAATACCATTTATAGTTTCTATTCATCTTATCATTTTCATCTTCTTAATGAATAATGTATTCTATAAATAACATAATTGTTTTTTTGCGGTTTTTGGACAAAATTATTAGTTATTATATAATAGAGGAGGATAAAAAAATGTATTTGAGGTATCTGTCTAAGATATTTCAAAATCACAAGTAATTTTTGTTTTAAACCAAATGTAAATTTTGGATATGGGAAATTTTGTTCTTCAGGAATGTTATTTCTGAGAAGCTCATTTCTATATATACTAAAATAGTTGATGAGGTGATGTCTTTTTGGTAGCACAATAATGGATTTTATATTTGGAGTTTCTTTATATTGTTGGCTACTAATAAAGTTTCTTGAATAAAATTTCGATGTTGTCATCATTAATATTAGTATTGACATGAAAAGAATAAATTTTGTTGTGTGATGAGAAGTTATAATGCGATTTTAAGGATCTAGAGTTGTTGCTTACCTGCACCAGTGTTGAGCTTTCCTCATTCTAATGATGGTTTTTCTATGTACCATGATGTATCTTGATCTATAAAGGGGTGTGTTCTCAGGCAATTGGATAATTTGTTTTCTTATGTATTATGTTTTTAGGACCATATGAGAATAATTATCTCATATATTACTTGATGTTAGTAATATTTTTTTATTACTTGAAATGTTAGAGACGTTAAATTTTTGGTGAGATGTTCATTGTGTATTTAGATAAAAATATTTTTTAGGTAGAGCTTATCAAATGGACATATGATCATAAGGTAGTGTATATGGGTGGAGAACCTCTATAATTTAGATTTTCAGTTATACTATAAAACCAATAATGGTAATGTTATAAACAATTACTTATATTCGAAACCCCACACAATAAAGGAATAAGAGGAGTGGGTAAAATTGATGTATTTGGTGGAAGGATTTCCTTTGGATAACAATTAATAATGGAGTGATATAGTGTAACATCATATCAACATCACTCATGTACTTTTAAATTGATTAAAATATGAATAAAATAAGGTTCTTGAATATGAAAAGATTAGAAATTTTTTTATGTTGACATGACAATCATGAAAACTCAATTCAATGACTTCTATTATATCCAGTCCTTAAATTTCAAAGAATTATTGTATGCTAATTATTTTGAGTCTTATTTTTCTTAAGAGAAAGTGGTTTAAATTCCAATCACTTGTTCCTTGGGAGTATTCAATACTACTTGTCATTTACCTACCATATTTTGAATGAAATAATTGAATACAAAATAATAAGTTATTCTGTGGAGAATCATCTAGTGGTGATGGAAATAAGTTATAGAATTAATCCAATGTAGTTTATTAGTATTCTTAAACATGAAAATTCTAATAATATTGTCTTGTAGGTAATAAATAAAATACTATATTACATTATCATAAAAAAGAGTAGACAATATTTTTTACATTATTAATGTGATTTTATTCTTATTAATAACTTTTTTATTTGGATTAGGTTATGTGCATTGAAGATGTTTAGGTTTTCGTGGTGGAACTACTTGTTACCTAACTATATAGAATGTCTGAGCCTATTCTTGTACCAGTTTAGAATGAAGGCAATTCCCTCTTCCTTTTTAGTACTCTTTTTTGTAATCCATATTCTTGAAGATATATTTTTTTCTATTCAGATAGATGTAAGAATCTATAAATTCTGTTTTTTTTTACAGAAATATTAAAATCTAGTAGGGATTTATATAGAAATAGAATGGTGCAACACTAATTTTTTATTTTTTCCTATTATATATCAAGTAGTTTCTCCTCTGGTAGTAATATCTCAAAGTAATATGTAAGAAAACTCTATCTAAAAAATGAGTAACTTTATCGTTACTCAACTTCCTACAGATAGATTGGTCATAGATTTTTTCCCTTTGTTAAACTATATTTTTAATTAAATTTATATCATATATCCTCTAAACTTGTGATATATTTGGTCTCCAAGCTACTATACTAGTTAATAAAGGGCCTAAAAGAGTTTTTAAAAAACCTTTGAGGCTGGTTTCCTCAGATTGTACAAGGGACCCCAACAACAGTCTATAATTTAATAAAATTTAAGGAGATGTTTATTTAAATATAATAATCTATTTAAGGATGAGAAGTCATGATTGTTAAAATTGAGTGGTATATGGTTGAAGTCCACCGGCTTAGAATATGCCTTCTTATTAGTTTATACCAGTGCATCCTACATTTCTATGGATTGTAACTAAGTAATAACATCGTTAGGTATTTTTTTGATTATTTATTTATCTTAATAAAATATGACCCAAATATGTCACATGATCATGATATTTTTGATGGATTAATCAAGAAAACTTTGAAAAATCTATTAGTGTAGTTATTAGATGGATATAGATATATATTTTTGTAGGCACCCCATACCCACACTCCCAAATAAAGTTATAAAAACATTCCTTAAACATTGAAATTCATAAAACAAATCATATTATAATATCTTTATTTTATCATTTACATAAATTAAACATTACATCATAAAGATTAGAAACACAATCCCAATATCAAAAGGTGTGGTGCCTTTGAGGATTGAATACTTAAGAAACATATTTTATGATACTTGTGAGCATTTATCCTTATGAAAATCAAAATATATACCAATATATACATAACCTCTATTATACTAATCATTATAACCTTGTGAATAAAAATATATGAAAGGGGTGAACCTGAATGATCATTTAGAGAACATAACTCATCAATATGTAATAAAAGGACAAATCCTAATAATGAGAGAAAAAATGATCTTGGGATAAATATAATATTATAAATAACATAGATAAATTATATTTTTATAGAGAACTAGGATTCTCATAAATAAGAATTATATAACTTATTTTTAACAATTAATACTTTACAAAAACACACACCCAAATACGCCATTAGTTTTGTGCCTTTTGAAACATGGAAACATAAACACTGGTACATAAGTCACATTACATCCCACTAGGTTCTCCATGATAATAAAACTTCTTAGACACATCAAACATAATACATATCTTCATATCTTGGGGATAAGAAACATAAGAAAGGGTGAGATCTGATGCTTAGTAAGGGTAAAAAAGGAAGATATGTAAGCACAATTCAAAGAATAAGGGTATGAGAACAATGTAATAACATTATAATAACATAAGCTACGTATCAAATATAATAATCAAGAGTCATGGAATAATTATTGGAAGTTCAAAAGATATTAATCATAAGGGAATCAAGAACATAAGCCCTGAGATCACAAAATAAGAATAAGACATGAAATTGTGGAAGACCGATAATCATATAAAAATGATTTTCATAGAACATAATGTTTATTTCCAAGCCTATATTAGTGGAAAAAGTTCACTACCAAACCATATTAGTAGTTATAGTTTTCTCTCAACACAATAATAGCTGACAAAGTCCTTTATTAAAATGAGTTCACCCCCTGTTCTAGCCATGTCTATCTAATGAGATATAAATATTTACCCAATGCATTTGAGGGAGATATAGGTCCCACTCAACACATAATGAAATCATATATACTTGTTCCAAAAGATCATAAAAAATAATCATATCATTAAAAAATAAATGAAATTGGTATCATAAAAATGCCATTTTATCATTACCAGTGTAAAATATATAGGTTTCATAATCATTTCATCAAAGCATAACCTATGAAAAAAAGTTGGTTTCATAAGAGTTTTATCATGGTAAAACCAATTGATTATAAATGAGTGTCATAAAATCATTCCACAAATAAATAAACCCTTATAACAAATTATATGTATGGTTTTCATGGATCATATCCCTAGTAATTAATAGCCAACACCAACAGATATCAACTCAGTTGAAAAATAATTTTTAAATATATTTTAAAAAAATCATAAAAAATATCCTTTTTTCTTTAAAAATGATTTATAAAATATAAAACATATTAAAAATACATTAATATTAAAATAACATTGAAAATTTATAAATTAACATTTAAAAGAAATTTTAAAACTTTTATATTTGAAAATATCCTTGAAAACTTTTAAGGAATGCTTCAAAAAATGGAGTCTCCATGACATTAAATAATTTTGTACCTGACCTATGTATAAAAAAAGGATTCTATTCCTATTGTTAATGAAATTAAAAATATACTTGGTAAATATATTAAAATAATATTCTTTTTAAAACCATTTTGTAAAAAGAAAAAACACTGGTAAAATTCTTTTAAAAACCATGGTAGAATATTTTCAAAAACATTTTTATAAAACATGGTTTTGGGAAAAATAGATTTCCAGTCTAAGTGGGGGAATAATGTCATATTTTATTAATTGTTTTAATTATATTAAGTTAACAATAGTTGATATATTGGACCGATACAATAATATAAAATAAATAAATAAAGAATAAGAAAATTCACTGCATTTATTGAGATATGGATCATAAGATTTCATTATTGGAAGAATAATCATAACCAATCCCGATAACAATGAGACTATAATAATAAACTCTTACCCCTTTAGTAACATTGAATCATAATACCCATGGGATAATGATAATAAAAGACACATAAAATATAATGAAAAGAATTTATTTAATGATATGACATTTCAAAGTATTGATATACTCCATGCAAAAAAATATAGGTTTATAGAATAACATGTGTTATAAAGAAGGGATATTGAGACAAAATTACCTTACGGATTTTGTAACTTTTGAACCATAAACCCCATAAAATATCATTTTAAAACATTATAAGTAAATAGACAAAAATTTAAGGATAAAAATCGTTGTATAAATTCATGTTCAGTATACACACCACACAAAAGAAACAATTATTGAATAAGGCAAAAGTCTCAGAGAAATAATAGTGAGACTAGAAATCCTCTTATCGTATGTATTACACCTCATTTTACTCAATCAAATATCATGTATAATAAATATATGTTTATTATAAATTTATTAAAACACCATATTAATTTATTTCATACCGTTTATGATTTTAGTTTTACCTTTTATTACTTATTTATTTTAAATTCCGTGTAAGGGATAATTTTTATGTAGTAACCACTTTGTTTTATTGTACATGTTTTTACTTTTTATTATTAGTCCTATTAATTGGACCATTATTTTATTATTTACATAATTATAACAATAATAAAAATATAATTTATATAAATTATATATTTATTTATAATAATTTATAATCGATAGAAAATTAATATTAAATACACCACTCATAAAGAAGGTCGGACGTACGTGCACATGAATTTTGTTTCCACTTTTTTGTCACATTAAAATAAATAAAATTAAATGTTATATATATATATATTAATAATAATAATTCATTTAGAATTATTAAATAATATATATGAAATATTTTTATTAAACCAATTTTTATTGCATTTCATGTAATAATTGAATGATTTACATCACTTTGAAGATAAAGTAGTTCCCACATCCACAAACAACGTTATCGTATTCCCCCCCCCAAATGGAATGCATGAAGTTATGAGTTATATAATAATTAATAAGGAATAAACACATTATAAATATAATATATATCATATAAAATACCAATTCCATTATTATTCACAACCTTGAGAGGTGATAATGGGAAACTGAACGACATCAGTTCGTGAGGTGGTAGTCCGCCGTACACACGAATGATGATTGTTTGTCCCATTAGATTGAAGTGTGTATAGGTGTAGGTCAAAACATTAACAAAGAATAATAACAGTATATTTATTATATTGAGTTAATTTTATAAACATTAAATAATAATAAATTAATAGTTGGAGAATTAAATATAACAAAAGTTCTCATTGATGAATGTTATCTCCTCTTCGAGTAAATCATTAGGGTTTATAGAAAAAGTCTTCCATTGTTTTTTTATACCAAAATTTTGTCTTATTGAATGAAAGGGGGATGTTAGAAGCATATTGAGGAATGGTTTGGATGAGAAATAGAATTATTTATAGGTGTGATGAGGTGATGGGGGAGTGTAATTTTATAGTGAATGAGGAGAAGACTTCTTATAAATACAAAAATATAAACACTATTGAGAGGTATCCCTTACACCATGTGCCTATAATAGTAGACCATATTAAATAAAAGAGTGGATATGGTCAAATACCTCAATAAATTGGATTTTTTACATGTTTATAAGTCACTTATAATTAGAAGATTATTGTTAAAGAAATAAGTAAATTCATTTTTACATTAATTTATATAATTAATTTTAATTTAATTCATTAATATTATTGGTCAAAAATTATATTGAAAATATTATAGATTACAAATTATTATAATTCTAAATAAGAGATAAATTTTACTAAATTCTAAATACATAATTTGCTGTAATTAATTTAAAATTAATCCCTCAAATGAGATGAGATGACGGGTTTTTAAAGTGAAAATGTTTATGACATTGAGATGTTTTTTATATCTAATTTCAATGTGAATTTAGTTACAATGATGTAAATTGGACCAAATTATTTCTTATTGATCTAATTATAATTTAAAACTAAATTAAAATATAATTTTATTATATAATAAAGTTAAATAAAAAATTAATTTTCATTTTAAATTTTGTATTTTAACTATTCATCAAATAATGAAATAATTCAGAAAAATAAAAATAATAACACTTAGAAAATTTTGAACGTATGTATTAAAAAATTTAGTTTATTTTATAAAATAAAATTCTAAAAGTGTCTAAAATTAATTTTATTATTCTTCATAGAATGACATGAAAATAATTTCTTTTTGGAAAATAGTTTTTTTGATAAAATTCGACTTTTTTGAAAATTATAAATCATTATATTTATTATTTATTTATGTGAAATAATTATAAATAATTTTTAAAATGTATTCATTACTATTCATATTAATAATTTTAATTGCTATATTATAAATATCTTGTTTAAATAATTATAATAATAAAATATTGTTTTATAAAAATATAGTGTGGCACGTAACGCAAGAAAAACTAATATTGCATGTAGTGAAAGAATAACTTGTTGTTTGGTATAATGAAATATTAACTTGGTGTATCTTATAATGCAATCCCTCAATGATATTTAATGAATTCTATAAAAAGGATCATCAAAACATGGGGTGTTACATTCTACCACCATAAATTGAATTTTTCCCTCAATATTCATCATTATATTAAAAAAAATTGGATACTTATGAATAATCATATCCTAAAGTTCCCACATATATTCTTATAAATAGTTCATCCACAAAACATTCACAAGGTGAGTTGTCTTGTTTCATATAACATTCACAGTATGATCCATAATTTCCACAGGTTGTTCCTTACAAGAAAGATCCCCCTCTAGTGGTATGACCTCTGAGTTTAGTACATGGTAAGGGTTTAGTATGTATATATTCAGAAGAGATACAACCGAAATATCATGGTCTGAAGAGAGATTTAGTGGAACTAAGAATCGATAGGCAACCTTCCTGACATGATCTTGAATTTCCAAAGGATAATTATTCATAGGTCATGTTTTCCCTTTCTCATGAATCTCATAACCCTACTCTATGGTGATATTCACCGAAAAACCTTCTCACCGACATCAGATTCAATATCACACTAAAGAATATCAGCATTAAAATTCTGATTAATTTGATATCGCTTGATATACTGCTGAATGGATCTAACATTCTCGCCTATTTCAATAGCTATCTCTTGTCCCAATAGATTTCATTCCCCAAATAAATTCCCAAAAGAATGAGATTTAATTTTCTTCCAATAGATGTATTCATAAGGATCTATAAGAATTATTGAATGAAAACAATTTTTACAAGAAAACCCAACTAAAGGAAGGCGTTGATCACAACCACATTTGAAATCCAATAAATAAGATATCAACATATCCTCTAGATTTTGATTTTTTCTTTTAGAATGACCATCCATATAAGGATGATATGTATTGAAGAAACTCAATTTTAAATCGAGGCCTTACAAAATATTTTAATATAATATTCATGAAAAACCTCAGATATTGATCAGATACAATATAATGTGGTAATCCATTCAAATATACGTCTTACTTAATATATGTCCTTGAAAGCTAACCTAGAGAGATGACTTATCAGATAAATATGAAGTGTGATGACTTAGTATGGTGATCTAATACAAAAAATATGTCATTATTGCCTTAAGTGGTTTTGGGGATTCTAATAACAAAATACATAGTGATGTTATTCCATTTCCATTCTGGTTTGGGTAATGGTTGTAGCATCCCCTTAGAATTTTTCCTTTTATCCTCAACATGTTAAAATACCAAGCATTGATATAAACACATTATAGTATCCCACTTCATTCCTTCCCATGAGAATAATTATTTCAAATCTCTATATATATTCATACTTATAGGATTAATAGAGAATTAAAAACTATGATCTTCCAGAAATAGATCCTTCTTCCAATATCGTATATAAGGAATGAATTTAGGGTTCCTAAAACCCATCATTAATTCATGATTATAGTTAAACTTAGGAACATTTCTAGCCTTCTTTTGTAGTTATACAACCTTCTTATATACCACATTAATCTTATCTTAGATAAAGGTTTGAAAATTTAATTAATCAAGACAATATTTTTCCATATTATTTAGGATTTATTAGTTCATTGTTTGAAAAATCAATGAATATTGTATATTTTTTAATCATCATCAAGGATTATCTAGCATGATATTTTTGAATCAAAGAATTAGTCGCCCGGTTCTCTTTCCTAGGGTGGTAAATATTGAGAAATCATAATCATTTATCACCTCCAACAATCCTATTTGGTGCATTTTCAAATCAATATATGGGAATATATACTTCAAACATTTGTGATTATAATATATATAACAATTTTCTATGTAAATATAATTCCTCTATATCTTTAATAAAAATATTACTGCAGCTAAATCCAAATAATGATTTGGGTAAAATTTATCATGAATATTACTTCATCATGTGGAATATGATATAAAAATTTTATTATTTATAATAACACATCCCAATCACCATTTTGGATGCATCAATAGAGAATAAAAACCCTTATCCACTATAGGGTAATGTAATAATATGTATGACGAATAACCTTCTATTTATTTCCTTGATAATTTCATAACATTCATCTATCTAGAGGTACTTTGCACCCTTCTAAGTTAATTTGGCCATAGGATTGTATAGGTGAGATAAATTATCCACTAATTATAGTTATTATCCAGATAAACAAAAAAAATGTGGATCATTATCACCATGGTTATTATAGTCCAATATTCAATAGCCTCCGTCATTAATAGATCTACAGTTATACCCTCTATTGTGATTATATAATGCAAAACTAAATCATTTTCCCACAAAAATTCACCCTTTGTAAAATTTTCATGTCTTTTCTCCTTTATTACGGTCTTTAGTACAATTATCAAGTGATCTTCATGTTGTTACTAACTATTTCAATAGATAGTAATATAATCATTAAATACCCCCACAAACTGATCAAGGTAATCTCTAAAGACTAAATTCATAAAATACATAATTATATAAGGGGAATTAGTAATACCAAAAGGAATCACTATATATTCATTGTGTCAATACATTGTATGAAATGATTTTTGGGAATACCCTCATTCCCGACCCTTAATTAATGATATCCATAATGATGGTCAATCATGGAAAATTATTGAGCTCCACATAATTGATCAAAAAAGTCATCAATACATGGAATAGGATACTTTTTCTCAATTGTGATATTTTTTAGACCATGATAACCAATGAACATTCGCATTGATCCATCTTCCTTTTTGAAATAATGTTTATGGTCACCTGAAAGTGACACACTTGGATGAATGAATTTCTAGTCATAGTTTTATAAGAGTTTCTTCTTCAATTCCCACAACATAATCAAGGAAATTCTATTGGGAGTATTTGAAATTTATGTGGAACCACTTAAGAGTTATATTGAAACTCAAATTCATGTTTTAGTGGTAGTTAAAGAATCTCTTACAGAAAGATATACAAAAAATAACAAATACTAGGCATATCATTGATGTTGAGTTTATCCCCAACCATTTGATATAAAAACACTATGTAAATGGGAATTATGACCTATACACTGGATAAAATCCCCTTATGAAGTTCTTACTTATCCTCACATTGATATACTGTCTTAATTTGGTTTAAATAATAATATGTAACTTACATTCCTTGACAATTGATGTGGGATTTATGTAGATAAATCTAATCCATTCATAGAAAGACATTAAATTCATAAAATAGAATAATTACAAGATATTTAGGAAGCACATTCCCACCAACATCGACCGGAGTGGAATCTTAGATTTGGGGTGATATCCTAGATCCATTATAGGGTTTCAATGCTAATTACACAAATAAAAATATGGGTGAAATCTGGATACCCTTACAAAATTCTTTATATATGAAAGTATTGGTATATCTAGAATCAAACAAGACATTATTAGTTTTAGAGTGGATGATAAGTGTACCTTTTACCACATATTTATCATCTCCCTCGTCGAAAGTAGTGATCACATGAGATTTCCCCTTTTCCCTTTTCCTAAGAGGTTGCTGATGGTGATCATCATCATTATCCTTCAGGTTTGGGGAAGGTTAGCATAATTCCTATACTCTTTACACTTGAAGCACTGATGTGGGGAAGGTATATCCAGTGTGTAATTCTCTATATTCACATTGTTAGCTAACTTTAATCCATAAATTAGAAAATTAAATACACGACAATCTTACCTTCTTCACTTAAAACAATTATTAGACCCCTTAAATCAATTTCTGTCATAATTCTTCCCACAATTAGAGAGTAAAATAAAGCACACATTCTTCTATCCATCGTTTCTATATTTTTATTTGAACTTAATCTTCTTTCTCTTATAAAAACCATGAGATTTATATTTAACTACAACCTCAATTTCAACATTGTGATCACCACACACAATCTCCAAATAGATACTAATGTCTCTTATGGATACCACCCTTTAGAGACATGTATATAAGCCACTGAAGATTCGATCAACCCTCGTTTTAGGTTGAATTATAATACCAAAACAATAACTCTAAATTCTTATAAAATTATCCTCATAGGTATCAATAAATTCATCATTTCTTTTCTTTAAATTGATAAATAATTCTCCATATTTATATGAATAATATAGTCAATGTAGTTATTGAAGAATAATTTCTTTAACTCCTCCCAATCCATGGATTTAATTTCATATTGTTTCCTTTTATTCTTGATTAGAGTCCACCACTTCTCATCTTCCCTTTCAAAATGACAAACAAACAAAATGAATTTCTCATTCCCTAAAAATTAGAGAATGAAAATTATCTTTCCAGTTGTACCGATACATTTTTCAGAAACTAGTGGATTAGAATACCCAATGAATTAAGGTGTACTTTTCCTCACGAATGAATCAATATATTATTTATCCATCATTTTCTCATTTGGAATTTTAGCAAGAGTCAAAATTGAGAAAGTCGTGTGAGAAAATAAAGGTTATTTTTCATTCTATATCCCATAACATTTTGATACTAAGGAGGACAATCATTGCATTGTATATCACACTCATCATTAATGTGGTTTCTTTGAGTTTCATTCACTGAATAAAAAAATTAATTAATAAAAAATAATCAATGTGGGAAACAACATAATCATGGAATTACTTGTTAGATAGATAAATTATGAAACCCACATTAAATAATGAAACATTAGTTTTACCCCATGTTATTTATAACCAAATTTTATTTGAATCCTTCATGATGGTTCATGAAGATTTTGTGAATTTAAAAATCATTTCCCCTAAGAGAGAAAAATGAGGTGTTATGTGAGGCCCATTATAATGCACTGGTTCCCGATTATGTCAATATTAATATTGTATTTTTGGGGTCGTTACCCCTATATACTTCTTTGAAATATCCTCATTCACTTGTATATTCCAGAAATGAATTTATTCCTAAGAAACCACCGAATATATCCTTTCCTAAAATTCTAGAGAATTTTTATATACTTTTAATGATCCTCATACTTATCATTATACATGTAATTAGGTACATTACTAAGGTTATCTTATCCTAGTTTCAAAATTTTAACTAAAATTATTCTCTGATACCAACTGTAGCATCCCGATCTTCTCATAAAAAGACCTTACATCACATTTTCCAAATAGTTAATATTTTACAAAAACACCTTAACAAATAATATATTAGTTTAGTTCATTTGTAAACATGGAAACATAAACACTAGAACATAAGTTAGGTACATTATCTCCCAATAGGTTCTCATTGACTAAAAATCTTATTAAAAACATCATACAAAATATATATCTTTATAACCTGGGGAAAATAAATATATGAAAGGGTGAGATCAAATGCTTAGTAAGGGTAAACAAGGGATATATGTATGAATAATAATGAGAATATTTTTATGATAACATGACCACAATATTTTAAGATCATACCCTATATATCCAAGATCATAATCAAGAGTGATGACATAAATACTGGTAGATCATAAGTTATAAACCATAAGGGAATCAGGAGCACAAACAATGAAATCATAACATAGGAATAAAACATGGAATTTTGGTTGGCACATAAGCATAAAAACATTATTTTTATAATTTTAGAGGCTTATTTCAAAGGCTATATTAGTGGAATAAGTTCACTTCCCAAACTATAATAGTAGACAAGGTTCTATCACAAGACATTATTAATGGAAAAGTACTTAACATAACTAATTTCTCTCCCAATTCTATATATGTCAATCTCATGACATAAAAATTCTTACCTAATGCATTGGTGGAAGATATTGGTCCCACCAGTCACATAATGAAATAATGCACACACGTGCAACACTTAAAAAATCATTATATCATAACCCAATAAATTAAATTGGTATAATAAACATGTAATCATATCATAACCTATGGAAAAGATAAATTCTTCATAACCATTTCATCAAAGAATAAATTGTGAAACAAAGCCGGCTTCATAAGCATCTTATTGTCTTATAACTCTGGAAGATAAAAGGGTGTCATAGACATCATGTCATCCAAATAGAAATTATTATAATGATGAATATGATGATATTAATGGATAATATCCATAATAATTAATATTTTACACCAATGAATGTCATATTAGTGGTAAAATAATTTTAAAAGATATTTTAAATATATTTCTTGAGGAAAGCATGCTTTCTACTTTGAAAAATGATTTTTTAAACATAAAACATTTTGTAAAGAATTTTTTTCAAAATAACTTTGAAATATTATAGTGGAATATTTAAAAATATTTACAAAACTAGTATTATTGGATATTTCTTCTAAAACATTTAAAATAATCTTCATTAAATTTAGTGGTCATGACATCAGAGAATTTCGTTCATGATGTATACGTAAATAATATTCCATTCATATTGTTGATAAAATTGAAATGATCCCTGATAAAAAGATGACAAGAATATTCCTTTCAAAAAAAATTTTAAATAGAAAAAATATGGGGAAATTAATTTTAAAAATAATGGTATAAAAGTTTTAAGAAGATTTTTAGAAAAAATTGTTTTAGGAGAAAAAAGATTTCCAAACGAATATGGAAATAAGGTAATATTTTCTTAAAAACAATTTATTAAAAAAATTAATTAAAAATGAGGGTAAAATGGTCACAATAGATAAAGATATTATGAATAACCATAGGATAATAATAATCATGATATTTCCTGAGATGTGTATTATATGATTTTATCAATGAAATTATAATTGTAAACAATCCCAATAATGATGATATTGTTGCAATAAAGTCTTACGACTTTGGTATGTTTGAATTATAATCTCTATGAGAGTGAAATGTAAAAAAAGCTTAAAATATCATGAAATTAAGAAAATTCATGATAAAAAATTCAGAGGTGTGTATCTACAATATTTAAAATAATATAGGGTAATAACATAACATGTGTCTCAAAGAAGGAAAATTGAAACAAAATCATGTTACCGACTTGGTAACATTGGAATCGTAAACCCCTTGAAGTAGATGTCATGAAATAGATAATTAAATACCAATAAATTCATGTTTAATAATCATAGAATAAATTCATGGGAAGTATATAAACCACACCAAAGAAATAATTATTGGATAAGGCATAAGTCTAGAATAAATAAAAGTGAGACTAGAAATCCCCTTACCTTATGCCTTTACTCTTGTCGTAGCAATTCAAAACTCATGTGTCTCAAAGAAGTAAAATTTAAATATAATCACTTTACAGACCTGGTAAATATTGAAACGTAAACCTCTTGAAATAGATTTCATAAAATAGATAAGTAAATAATAATAAATTTATGTTTAATAATCATATAATAAATTCAGGGGCTTTATATAATCCTCAAAAAATATATGATTGTTGAATAAAGAATAAGTCTCACAGAAATAAAAGTGAGACTATAAATCCCCTTACCTTCTATCTTGAATCACATCATATCAATTCAAAACTCATGTATAATAAATATTAGTTTTTTTATAAATTTAATATGGAAAAATATTCATTTATATCATTCAATATATGATTTTCTTATCACATTTTATTACCCATTTATTATCAATTCATTGTTAATATTATGTTTTGGGTAGTTTCTAATTTATTTTTCATACATGTTTTGAATTTTTATTCTTGGTCCTCTTAGTTAGGTCATAATTTTATTATATATAGAATGAAAAACCTAAAATAAATATCATATATGTTCAGTATACATGTATTTATAATAATATATAAAATATAGAAATAGAAAATTATGTACACCATTCTTGAAGACGACATGTCATACATATGCATGAATGATTTTCAATTTTATTATCATATTTAAAGAAAGAAAAGTAAATGATATATATATATATATATTATAATTATATAAAAATTATTATTTCATATATAACACATATTTTTATTAAAATAATCCTTAATGTATTCCATGTAAAGCATGAACGAATCATGTCGCTTTGAGGATGCAGTATTCCACTCATCCACAAATGATTTTATCGTATTCCCCCAAAATGGAAATCATGAAGGTATGTGTTATATAATAAATAAATAACAATTAAGACATCATAAATATCATATATTTATATATATCATATAAAAATAGTAATTCCATCATTATTTTCAACCTTGAGAGGTGGTAATGGGAGAACAAATGCCATTGGTTCATGAGGCGGTAGTCCGCTTTACACACAAACAATGATTGTGTATCCCATTTTATGGAAGTGAGTGTAGGTGTATATAAAAACCATAATGTAAAATAATATTTATATTTGGATATATTTGATATTATATAATCATGTAATAATAACAATTTAATGGGAGGAGAAATAAATAAAACAAAATTTCTTGTTTAAGAATGTTACCTCTTCTTCGGGTAACACAATTTAGTTTACACCAAAATACTTTATTGGTTTGATTTCATCCAAAATTTATTATTATAATATGCAAGGGGGAGTTTGGATATTATTTGGTCTGGGTTTTGATGATGCAAAACTATAGATAGGTGTGATGTAGTGAGGGTGTGATTTCCTTCTAATAGTGGAGGAGGAGTGGCATTCTGGTAAATGCAAAAAGGTAAACACTATTAGGTGATCTACCTTACATAAACTTTCTTAAAATATGGTCTATATTTTATAAAATATTTTATATTCTTTAAAAAGGTCCATAAAATATATTTTTTAAAAGATTCTTGGTCATTTGTCCTTTTATTAAAAATGTTTAACCACTAAGTAAACTTTTTTTTACTATATTATTATAATTAATATTAATTGCTTTTACTAAATTTTGTTGGAGAAAAATAATTTTATTATTATTATAAATTATAAATTATTATAATTATAATTTTTGAATCCATATTTCCAAATTATATTCATAGAATAGGCAAAAAGTGATTTAATATTATTTCCACAGACGAGATGAGATGGTGAGTTTTTAAAGTAAAAGAGTCCAGAAGATTGAAATGTTTTTATATCCATTTTCTATGTGAAGTTGATTAAAATTACCTAAATTAGATTAATTTATATATAATTGTTCTAATTAACCTTTATAACAAAATTAAAATATAATTTGACTATAAAATAAAATTGAACAAAAAAGTATTTTTAAATTAAAATTCAGTATTTTTCACAATTCATCAAAAATGAAATATTTTAGAAAAATCCAAAAAATTCATCCTAAGTTAAGTTTTAAATTAAGAATTCAAAAATGAATTTTATTTTACAAAATTAAATTTCTTAAAGTGTCTAAAATTAATTTTAACATCATTCATAGAATTATATAAAAAGCTGTTCTTTGAAAAAATAGTGTTTTTCAAAACATATTGAATTTAATGAAAATTATATTTCATTATAAATATGCATTTTTATATAAATAAATTATAAATTATATTTAAAAATTATTTAACATTATTCATATTACTAAATTTAATGGCTAGGATGTAACTATCTTGTTTAAATAATTATAATAACAAAATGTTGTTTCTTTGAAACTCAGTGCTTTGTGTAATGGAAGCTAAGCCAATGTTACGTGTAGTGAAAGATTAAATTCTTTTTGATTATAATGAATGTTTAACATAGTTTAACATATAATTAATGACATAAAATAAATTTTATTTATAAAAAAAGGTTCATAAAATCTCCGGGTGTTACAAGTTGAATGTAATTCGTGATAGTAGGGAATATAATCTTAAATTAAAAAATATATATCATTGAAACAATGTGCACAATAATGTGACATTAAACATTATTCAAGGATGATAGTAAATGGAAAAATATTACATCCTAATAGTGTTCGAAATACATAATCATAGAAATATTATATGAAGGATACCCACTAAAAAATTTACCACATATCAGGATTAGGACAATCACTATTGTACCTTATTGGGATTTAGATAATCCTCCCATGTACCAATGAGTTTGCGATAATCCTTCCCTATACACTTGGTATTTGGATAATTCTATCATGAACTCTTTATATTGGGATAAATATTCATATGTTCCCTTTTCCTTGAGATAAATCCTTTAGTATACCCTTTGACTTGTGTTAAATCTATTGGTGAACCATTTTTCATTGGATAAATCCAATTGTCTACCCTTTGTATTGGAATAAATCATCTCATGTACCCTTATAGTTGTGATAATCCTTGAATATACCCTTTTTCTTGTGATAAATCCTCTTTCACACCATTTTGAGTTAATGGGATTTAAACTATACCGGTGTACTGAAGTGTGACATACCACCTATAATTCATCTAAATAATGTATTAAATTTTAAAAAATCAATAAAAAATCATTAAGAAACAAGGGAATGAAAAAAATGTTTTGTTAAATTTCATAATGATATCACCAAAATTGACCTCAAGAATGTGAACATTTGGTACAACAAATTTAATCACCTAAAAAGATTATTTCTAATGAACATTCAGATGATTATTCTTGAATAAAAATTTCCATGGACGTATATCCATTAGAGATAAATAGGAAAATGGTAGTTAAATAATGAAGAAGTTATGAGAAAACAATATTTTTTCATTAACATAATTTGGGAAGTTACAATCACTTCAGAAATTTTTTTTTTAGAAAAGCTAAATTTAAAACAATTGAGAAATCATTACTTTTTTAAAGTAACATTCATTATCAGATACATGGAAATAATTTTTTTTTTGAAAATTAAATCTGTTGTGGGTGGTAAAATATTTTATTCTGAAAGAATAGTAATCCTTTATAATATTTTTAAATAACTTTTTTTAATACCCACATCATAAAAATAGGTAATAAAACATTTCTTGGAAAATATCCCATTATAAAATATAATGCAAACATGATTGAACAAATATTTAGATTTGAAAATAATAAACAAAATCATTTTTTTTTTGTGAATAATAAATATGGAAATGAAGTAAAACCCATCATTAAAGGATAATCAATTATTATTTTAAAATAATTTCACATTTATGAGAAATAAATTCATTGAAAAATAATATTTTTTTTAAAAAAACATCTTAACCCATATAAGAAATTGAAAAGATATTTTTTAATATGAAATAGAATAATTTATGAAACAAAAAATAATTGTGCAAAAATAATATTTTTTCCCAATTAATAGATTTTTTAGTTAACCCAATCCTTTATGTATGTCATAATACCAAAACAAGGAAACATTTGTAAATAGGTTTATGTGATAGAAATGTAAATCCATAGAAAGGAAATAGAAATATAAAATAATAAAATTAAATATAATAATTTTACAAATTATATGGAATAATTTAATGGAGAAAAATCATAACTAGATAAATGAGAATTCAGTTTTTTAAGAACCCATATAGTATTTGTAATGTAATAACAAGAGGATTACCATGAAATGGAAATTCAAATATAAAATTGGTCTCATGGACTTGAAAATGACACAGATAAACCATTATGTGAAATTCCAACTTACCCAAACATGATATAACCTAATATATAATAGATATAACATTATTATTCACTTATTCCAAAACATTTTACAAATATATAGTTTTTTATAAAATTCATTTATAACTTTTCACTATATATATATTATTTACTTATATTCAAATTTTGATATTTCAGAGAGTAATCTTAACTGTTTTGAGTTACTTCCATAATAGAAATGTTATTAATAAATCCCAAAACATTCAAGATATAAATATGTTTTTTAAATGATTTCATAAGTACCATTTCTTTGAAATAAAGGCATGGATATGGTTCCTAAAAATGGAAATTACGATGAACCAGTTCCTACAAGCGGAACAATCAAAAGGTGATATATTAAAATATATATTAAATTTTATGAACACATTTATCAAATAATTAATAAATGGTAAATAAATTATTATTAAATTATAATACAATTATATAGGTTTACAAAATCATAAATTGTTAAAACATTATAACATCATTATCATAGGTGGTAAAAACTGACCAAAATGAGAGATTATTATAGTGATTTTACATGTGTGGAGATATTTTTATATAATGTTTATATAAATTTTATATAATATTAAACATGTCAAAAATTTCATTGAAATTCACTTTTATAATTTCTATAAACATACATGTATGATGGTGATGAATAATGAAATTCATCATTTGAGGATGCGATAGTCCACCCGATTAACAATTCCACTTCACAACGAATAGGATTGAATGAAGGTATATGAAATATTTTCATTTAAAAATAATAATTATGATATAGTGAAAATATAAATTCATTAAATATATATTTGTTACTAACCATGATAGTAAGTGATGAAAATATAACTATATCACTTTATGGTGGATGAAGTGTGCACATATGCGTCATCGATGTTGTTTTGTTTTTCTTACTAGCTAAAAAGGGTTGAATAATGCTTTTTTACATTAATAAAATAAAATAAAATTATGTTAATAATATTTTTCGTTATATTATGTTTTCTAAAATAGACTTTTAATAGGAATATTAATAAGGGAAGATAATGGAGTAAAAACATTCATGCTTAGAAGTTGATATTTTATATGGAAATATCTATTGAAATAGTGGCCTTACGATATCTAATTGAGACCAAAGGATTATAAAATTGAGATGGGTCTTATGGAGGATTAAAATATTATAGTTTCATGATGAAATTAAAGATAATTAGGGTGTTATAAATGGGTGTAATTATTCCACTTCTATTAGTGAAGTGAAGGATAATTTTAGGAGCACAAAATACTTTTTAATAATGGAAATTTACAATACAAGGGTCTATGATTTCAAAAGTAAATAATATGGATTATATATAGTTACCATGACTATTATATCATTGACCACTCAATTTTGAGGAAACATTGAGTGATTTGTTGATTTATTTCACTTTAAATTTTATATCATTTACCTTAATGTACTTTTACCTTGGTAATAAATGTTTTACCAAACAAAATAATTTTAATGTCCAAAATTGAAATTGAAATTATTAAATAATTAATAAAATATTATTTAAAATGTTAATATAAAATTTTCAAGTAAAATATTCATGTTTTAGAAAATTTAATTACGAAAAACACACATAATGCATAAAAACATATTTTAGTAAAAAAGTATTTTTTACACAATAAATATATATATTTTTTAAAATTATCAATGTTATTAACATATAAAACATAAGTTAGATCATTATATAAAAAATAATTCTTTTTCCTTATAAAGAAATTGAAAATATTGTTTTTCAAAAAATATATTTAATTAATATAAATGATAGAAAATTATTATTAAAATCGAATGATTGACGCCTATGTTTTAAAAATAAAACATTGCTTTTCAAATTTCAAAATAAAATTTCAAAATAGATAATTTTATCATTAAATAAATATATAATAAAATAAATGTTTTTATAACATTTTAGTGCTGGGTCATAAATTGATAATGTCAAAAATTTAAATTTTTGGTAAAAACATTACATTTCACTTTTCACTTTTAGATAAATTATTTCAAAAAATTCCAAAAAACTTCCATAGAATAATTTTGATATGTCGAATTCTAAAATTATGTTCATTGTAGAAAATTAATATCAAAACATTTATAAGTGTATATTTTAAATTAAATGTTAATATATAAAAAAGAGACCTTATTTTGTTGAAAAATACCCTTTTAAAAATTGATGTGTTCTTAATCATATTTTGAATACATTCTATAATTAATTAGAATATATTTATTTAATAAAAGTTTAATTATTCTAAAACTTTAAAAATAATATATAAATCATGACTTTTTTTAGTGTTTCATATGGGGAGGGTTATTGAACATATTATTAATTAAGAAAATAATATATTTAAATGACCTTTTTTTACTACATAGTTTTAGAAGAATCTTTTTTCAAAATAGATAAAAAAATAAAGGTATATATTTATAAAAAAACACCATCCATGTGTATATTACCTCTAAAAAACTCAAAATTGGTTTAATAGATATTTTAAAAATAACCATTTAGTCGGGGAATTGTTTCATTATCCAATATATTCCAGATAGCTATAGGGTATTTATATTTAAAGGACATATCAATTCGCCTTTTTTATCAACAAAATATTTTGTAGCCAACAATGGAAGATCAGGGAGAGATCCTTGTTCATGTGTTTTCCATTAATGTGAAATTTTTTACTCCATATTCTTGTAAGCAATGTTTTCTATAAATACATTATCTTTATCTTATTGGTTACCATCATTATGAATTTGGTTAATAATGTGAATGATGTCAATGATACTCACATATAAAAATCCTATGGGAAATATATCATCATATATATGTGAAATACATGGCTTTATCAGACTCATAGTAACCTGCAAGGGTATCATCATAATCAACCATGAATTCTTGAATAAAAATAGGGATTATGAATTTTCAATCCTTATGTAATTTCACATTATTATTATTATTATTAAAAAATGATGATTTTAAATAACAATAATTCTTATGATTAGAAATTTTGAGGAAATATCACCATATTATAATTGAGCATTGACCAATTGTATGAACAAGTTCATTAGATGTTTGGGTAGTTCTCTATTATCACATGTATACTAAATATATTACATAAAACATAAAATTGATGTTGGGTATATCTAAAATTGATTAGATATATGGGTGTTCAGTATACAAAGTTTCCTAGTCCTACAGGATGGTGTTTCACATATAGTATTGTAGTTATCATTGCTACTATGTATTATTTTAAAGCACATATTCTGATGATTTTTTATATGGAATATCTTTTACTAATACCAAATGAGGTATACCCACCACAATATTTGGTCATGCCTTTATCAGGATTTATAACCTCAATTTTATCCCTCTATTACTAATTTAGAGGTTTCTTAGAAAATTCTATCAATTTCTCAATCTCATCTAACATGTATTTTTTGTAATAAAAAATTTAAGCAATAATTTCATAATAATAGATAGGAATTTAAATACCTTATATTCAAAGAATATTTGTTTATTACATTATAGTCTATATTCCAATATTTTTTTGATAAAGAAACCAACATTAGTCTCTTAGATTTTCATTCTTGATAAATAGATGGGGAAAAATTCATTACACTAAACTCTATTTAACCGCATATATATATATACACATGGTGGATTTTTATTTAATGGTTTACTATATTTCATGAAGATTTATCAAGAAAATGTTTTAAATATTCTCAATTTGTTTTCAATACTATGGGTTCTATTCTACTAAGAGGGTAGTAAGTCAACGTGGTTTAACTTCTCATTATAAAACTTGAGTTTATCTGTATATCAAACATAATACTTGTTCCAATACCTAACATGGTTTAGTATCACCAAAATATTATGTTAGATAAAGTATATATACCCCGACATATTATATATATGACTAACATCTTTAGAGATGGAATCTTTAAAATACATCACATGCATTTTAACACCAGTTGATTCCTTCCACATCCCACTAGAATAAACTTCATCTCTTATATATGTTTCTACATGTTTTTTAACCTCAAGGACTAAGTTATTGTTTCTTTTCAAGTAGGGTTAGGTTATCTTAGAAATTATTTAATTTAGATAAGTTCATGTGATCTATTGTAGGAATGATAATGATCACTATCTAATATCTTTCATTGATTGAATGAATGAATTCCTAGAAAATGATAAAGCATCTGATAAAACTATATTCAATATCAATAGAATATAATAATAATATTGGGATATTGGAGTGATTGTAATATGTGGAAGACACATACCTATATTTGATTCTTTATCACGAGGATGTGATATATCTAATATTATATATGATTGGCCTCAATGGTTAATAGATTTTTTATTTCTAAGGGGTGCTTCACACAGTTTGATTATTTATCAAGGAGAGGACATCCATGATGGATATGAGAAGGAGGGCCTCTAGGGTTTTATAGATCCTCAATTTCAATAGAGAAGATCTCCAAATTTCATTTATTCCTAATCCCATGGAGGGAATTTTAATATATAACATGAAGAAAAGTATCCTTGTTACTGAATTATCCATTACCATAAGGAGGAACACCATGTTAATTTGTTGTTTCCCAACTAGGAATAACTCTATGGTAATCTACCTATAGAATACCTCTTTGAATTTTTCATTATTATTTTTAGGTTTTATACTTCCATGTCTATTTTTTATTCCATCATAGGGATAATATGAAGCGGAAAACATGGGGAGGGTGTCCAGTGTTATTTCATTTCTCATTTCTATATAGAGGTCACTTGTGGTAGTGTGATTATTCTACTCTATGATAACTAACATAGTTTTTTTATATTTAATCACAATGATGACCTCCATGGTAGATACTATGGAGAGGATTCCCATTTTCTTTGTATTCCCCATTAGTATAAAGAAGAATTGCTATTCAATTTGATTCTTCATCAGAGAGATGATGACTTAGTAAAATACCAAGGGAAGGGCATCAATGGTTACAATGGTCCTTAATAGGGTGAGGTGGACCTCTACATTTTTTAGATAATTTTACATAGGGAGTATCGCCATGGTATATACCATGGGGAGGGACTCTATGATTTATTTAATTATCATTTCCATGTGGAAGATTATCATGGTGACTAGATTATTCATTTCTGAGAGGACCACCTTAATGGATAGAATGAGAAAGTATTCACTGTTTTGGTATTACATACCAGTATTTGGAGTACCATTGATTTTGTTTAATTCACCATCATGGGGATGACATCC
The DNA here is from genome assembly GCA_963277665.1 of Viscum album. NCBI lineage: Eukaryota > Viridiplantae > Streptophyta > Magnoliopsida > Santalales > Viscaceae > Viscum > Viscum album. Next base: position 599,952,123 of record OY728136.1, on the reverse strand, counting down.
ATGGTGGATTAAAAGGGAATAGACTCAATTGCGTGCATATTAATTTTCAACATTGGGAGGAATTATGTGTTAGTTCTATGTGACATTATTAGTAGATCCCTACAAATTTTGATCAACATGTTATATGTAGAGTCTATATAATGGTTTTTGTTATTGTCACCATAGGTATGACCTCCATTTATGATATCTTTTATGATTCAAGGGGAACCTCTGTGAATTTTGTCTCTCCCTCAAGGGGTAAAAATTAGTTGCAATGGTCACTAATGAATCTACAAAAGATGTTTTGGGATTTGGAATGAATATAAAAGGAATAACTCCCTATGATACATTAAGGAATTAGAAGAGATATTATATGGTTATTGTATAACAAAGAACATCAACATAGGTTATAGTTGTTGGCTGTCCCCAATAGTCTTTCCTGCCCTGTTTCTAGGTATGTATAGATGGGGTGAAGACTCTGTTGGTAACTTCTATGTAATATGGGGCCATGATAAACTTGTTATGAACATGGTTGGTATGATACCTCCTCATAAACTGATGTGTATTCAGATAGACATTGGGGATATCCTCATTATCTATCTCTAAATAAGGTAGGAAATCATTGCATCACTATTGGGATAAGCTCCTCAAAGTGTATTAATTTTATGACGGTGTAAAATTTCCCATTGTTTTCATGTGTATATGATATCTACTATCAAGTATTTTAGAATTCTATGTTTTCTTTGGTTTCCACCATGTTTGGAATATCATCATAAAATAACAACACTTGTATCAACGTTTTTACCATATGTGAATATTGGAAATACTTATGTGAGAGTTTACATCAGTTCCATAATGATGATGTAGTTATACTATAAATTATCATATAATATATACAATTAATCACAGCATAATTATATTTAATTGTCTGAATTCACATTAGTATTGGATAAACAACATGATAGTTCAGGATTACGACAATTAATCATCCATTAGTTATATACACAATTTGGATTCATTAAAAAATTCCAAAATAAATATAATATTACTAAAATATAACATATAAAAATTCATGCTAAATTAATATATTATTATATACATAATTTAAATATTTTTCATCGTTTTCTTCGTGTTTCACCAAATTTACATTTTTTGGGTATCAATTGTAAAACATTATTGAATTAAATTGAATTAGAGATCAATTTATTGTATTAAAGATCTTGTTATTTTTTCATAGAGTCACTTATAGATTAATGTATGTTAATTAAGTCCCTCTTAATTACAATACCTATTACATTTAATGAAAGGGATTGATTAACACTATTGATTTTAAAATAACACTTTAGAAAATTAAATTATCTCACATTTAATGCATTAGGTCACAGTCAATGATAGTTACAATGTATATTAAATAAATATATGAGGGAATAATCATGTTTAATAGGAAGGAATATAGAGAGGGTTCATAGAATGATTCAAGGATTTAATTAATAAATGGTTTCTTATATAACATTATTAATGGAATTCAATAACATATAGTAAGAAGTAATTGTTTAATGTCTTATGATAGGGAATTCCACTAATCTTTTATAACAGAGTCTTGTATAAATATTCCCTTGAAAAGGAATAACAATTAGTTCAAATCCACACAATCAAGAAATAAAACTCATCCTTGATAATGAATTTTACATATTAAATCAATATATGTTGGTATATTATTTAATTTAACATTTTGTTAGAAGGATATTATATGGTACCTATTAATATAATGTGATAGATACCATTATGTCATTCCTCTAATAGTTTCATTCCAATGAAAATTATAAATTTTATTTTAAGGACACATAATAAGGACCACTGGTTGAATGTTTTATAGGAATGGATTAAATATAAGAATTATTGATAAGTATCCTTGGTGAAGAAATTGAAATGAATGGTATGCTATAAGTGTTGTAAATTACATGATGAAAAAAATTCATTAAGTATAAAAACGTTTTATTCACATGATCAACCCAATAAGGACCCCATATAATGGGGTGGAGGTATAGGGACTAAAAAGATAAGATATAATGGGAAAATGTGACTTTAATGCCATGTCTAAGATATAATCGGGGGTTTAGTGTCAGTTCATGTGTTTTTCCTGATGAAAGGTCCTTATTAACAAAGCAATATGTTATTGAAAATTCATTAATGAATCATGGAATGGTGAGGACAAATAAATAGGGAATCAACTTAGAGTGTGTGAAATTCCATTTATTAAGGATGTAATTGATCATAAAACCCATACAAATCTATATAATAGTATAACTGTGAGAGTGTAGTTATGACAAAAATAGTGGGTTATTGAAGGTACCCACTTAAGGAAATTACATTGGTAAAATTATTTCATTATGGTAAATAGGATAACTTTTTGAAATATAAATCCTTTGATAATGAAGGTAAAATTACGGCAGATTGAAGACTTGATGAATCATAGGGTCATAGGCTGAGTAAAATTTCAATTTTTATTTGATTTTCAAAATCCCCTCTTAGGTTGAGAATTAACCTTAGGCAGGATCCAAAAATAGGGAATTCCCATTCATAATTAGAAGTTCAGAGGAAAGACAACTCCCTAGGAGATGAAATTACAAGATCACCTACATTAGGCCAAGTCATTTTTTCAACTATAAATGGTCACATCATTATCCATCAACATCAGTCAACACTTTCATCAAATTTTTCCTAATTTCAACATCATCGTCACCTTCCCAAAACCACAATAGTCTCTAGAGAAATCAGAGTCCATCGAATCCACCATATAATACCACAATAAGCCTTCATTATCACCAAGCGAACCAGAAAAATACTAGCCCCTAAAACAAACCGAGATCATCTCATTAAAAATAATGAAACATAGGAATGAATCCATTATGAGAAACATCTATGTCCACCACCATAAACAAACGTAGACATAACCAAACTAGAACTAGAAAATGGAACACCTTTGAAAACACATCGAACAAATAAACTATGAGGAAGAATCAAATCAAAATCCACTAATAACATGAGGAAGAAATCTAAAAAACCATATCCAATATCCAGAAGATCACACCTAGAACATTGAAGGTTATCAAAACACATATCCCAAAACCCCACTATAAACCCCACTCTAGATCCAACTAGGATAGTAAAAGCATAATGTAAGGTAACATTAATGGTTCATATGATTGTGGGATATGAATGAAGGAATCATGAACGAGGAGGACATACCATGAACCATCAAAGAAAAATCAATGAAACCTAGGAAGAAGATGTCATCTATATGAAGAATATTGAAGAAGATGTTGAAGATTTTAGGGAGACCAATGAAAATGTTGTTGATCGACAGAGATCGAAAAAGATGTCATCAATTTGAGGAAGACTGAAGCACCTTCACTGGTGATAAATCAGAAAATAAGACTTAAGAGGAAGAAACATAGAGAAGCTGCAACGATGGGAAAAAGGAGGGGAGGAAAAAAAATAAAAGTATAGGGGGTGGTAGAGCTATCACCAACCCTGAAGCAATGGTTTTCCAGTGGAAACAATTGGTAGAGACAAAGCAAGAGGAGAGGAACATGGAGATAATAGATCTATCTCAATAGATTTATCTTCAATCCATAGGGTCACAGAAAATCATGGGATCTTATTGAAAATTTAGAGTAGAGAAAAATATCATTTAATTGAATTGAGTATAGTGATTATACTATTTTACCAACCTTCATTATAATATTACTCATAGTTTTACATTCACCTTGGTCTAAATATGGGACAAAGGAAAAGTGGATTTATGAAAGTAGTATGCATATAACCATTGGGTAATAAAAATCTATCCCTCTTTTTCACAATTAATTAGTTTTTTATTCATAAATCACTTGTGGCTGTTCAAAGAGGGACTAGATAAGTTGTTACATGCTAATACATGGATATTTACCTCCCATTTTGTGCCCCTATTTCAGTGTGTCCATCTATATCACAAATAAAGGAATTAAATGGATTATTTATAAGTAAATGGAATTTTTTTACCCTCCATAACCATTTTTTACTCTAATTATTAATCATAAAATATGTTGATCTTTGACCAGGTATATTTTGATATTTCACTTATGCGTACATAAAGGTTTATATTGGGAATGTTGAACCTTCACAATGGAATTTTTTGACCTCAAAATATTTAATAATCTTATGCCTAAAAATATAATTTTTAATAATGAAATAATTTGATCTATTCATTTATTTTATATCCAAAATATTTCAAAATATATAATTGGATTTATTTCCCCTAGCTAATGGGAATACCCATAAAATGTGTTTTAGAAGCCCCAAATTTGTTCATAAGTACTTGATAAATTAATCCTAAGAAAAAATGATTTTAGAAATATTTTATTTTAATACAGATGGAATTTTTGACAAAATGATATAAGAATTTATTACCACCATGTAAAAATACTGAGAAATGTTTATAAAGAATAGTCTTTCCTTGGTGTTCGAGAAGTCATTTGGTACTCATAAATCTCATTTGGGAAATCATCATGGTTTTACATACACATTTAAGTTAAACATGACACAAGTCATATGAATGTGGATCATATCATTCTATTTTTGGAAAATTTAATGAAAATATATTTATTTCCAATTAACACTCTATTTTTTTTAACAATGTACGTGAAATATAGTATATTGTATATCTTATAATCATATTACAATGAACACCCCATATATTTTGACATCATATTTGAAGAATAGCGTGTTATTTAGTTTATGGTCATGTATCAAAGAACTCCCTAAATATTTTAACAATATATGGGAATATTTTTTCTATTCCATAAAATTTATGTTAATGTAATGTGGAATGTGCACTAGAGGGTCTTATGTAATTTGGAAAGGACCATTGAATTCAATGTGAACTCCCTATATATATTTTGACTGAGGCTGTTATATTCATATAACTAAATTTGTAACAATACATGTTTATCTAAATGGTAGTAAATAAATTTTCCATGTGAACGGATTAAAAATTATATAGAAAATATTGTTTTCATCCCATACGGTAGTGAATATGGTGCTTCCAAATTAGGGGTGTTTATAGGGGTATTGTTGGATTATAATGAACTACATATCTTATTATGAATCATATTCTTATCCTTGTACATCATGTTTTCTACATAGTTTATAGGGACTTGTTTACTTTCATGATATATTCATTTGTAGTCATGTGATAGTTGGAAGAGTGGTTGGACTAGATATGTTATTTTCAATATAGATTCCTCAAATAATATATACAAAAATGTTTTCCAATATAAGTAATATTTTTATGGGATACTCTATATCCATTAATAATGATGTATTTTATGAAAGTGATCAGCGATTTTATTTGATCATCCTTGATAGGAACTTCTTTAGAACATCTTGAGAAGAAGTCTATTGTAGTAATGGTAAACATGAATAATAAAATAGTCATTAGAGGCTATATACATATGTTGTCTAAAAACCATATATAAAATTATCAATAGTTATTTTTTATGTAATGAATGAAGGATTTTATGAAGGATTCTTAAATTTTCATGGCAAGTTTGACACTTATTTTTGAACTATACATAATCGTGGGTCATGGAGGGCCAAAAGTACCCATGTATCTTCATTTTTTGTGAGGTACTAGTTTTTTATTTGAACAAAATTTTCTAGAATAATTCTATTAATAATTTTAATAATATATGTTCCTTCAATACACCTAATGGGGTCCAATTTTATACGGTGTTTGTAAAGGTATTTTTTTATAATTTTTCTTATCACAGATGATGATATTGGTTTTTCATCTATGGATTTAAAGGCATTAGATCTAATATAATGGAATTAATACATCCTTAATATAAAAAATTATTGGGGAATTATAATATATAATTTCCATTTTTTTATGATTAAAAATCCACCTAAGGGTGAGTGTTTTTAATATTATTAACTATCTATATCCCTTTATTGATAAATAACATCACCACTCTCTGATTTTTAACATGTATGTCCTCTTTATCTTGTTTAATGTTGTTAAGAGTAATGAATTAATCATCTAGTGTGTATTATTAAAATTTTTATAATTTTAATACTCATAAAATATAATTATATTGTGTGAATTAGTTTATCAACTCTCATGAATAGGCAATAAGGGAAATACATTTATATTTTATAATGGTTTACAGTTGAATAATTTTATTAATGAACTACATTTTCTATCCTTTTACCTTATATTGAGTGATCAAGATTAAAAAAATCAAATTCTAAACTTGTAATGGGAGTCTAGTACTCTACCCTAATATCAGTTTAAACTGATGATATGAGGAATTAAGAATGAAAAAGCACCATTTCTAGGGAGATAAAGCTGACTCCCATGAAAAACCTAAAAAACATATTTTTCTCTATCATTTTTTCATTTTTGATCTGGGACATGGAATCAAAGTACATCACAAATGTTTTGGAGGCTTTATTATTATAGAGGACCCCCTCATTATGAAACATCTTGTCCAAGGGAACTAATTTTTTGAGTGACCAAGCTACTAGGAATTACAATAATTCTTATCTTTTAGTTTCCTAGTAATATATAAAGTGAATATTTAATTTTTTAATAATGATATTGAATATTTGAAATAACTCAAACATCAAGGGTCTTGGGGAAAAGAATATTTTTGAGGGTATATGTGCCCCAGAGAGATTTGTAGGGGAATATTATTGGATAATGTTTATGGGAACAAGATGTGGTTTGTAAATTTAGTCTTATATTATTTTTAAACACATGTATAATATTCATACTCAAATGAATTTAGTTGATTTTGTTGAGGAAAAGGTCATTTTTAAGTTATGACGTATTTATAAAATGTTTGGATTTTTTCTATTTTTTGAGATTTATGGAGTGAAAAGATAATAATTATGTAACAGTGCATTAAACTAAACATCATAATTACTCAAATAAAAGTCAAAAATGGAATATTGACTTTGACAAGAGTATTTTGGTAGTTTTTTATTATGGAGTAATTTTTCTAAAATAAATGATGATGTTTTATATTTTTTTATTAAATCATGGGTACCTTTGATTTTTCATTATATTTAAATAATGAATAAATTGTGTGGCCTAGCATGTTGTGTTCACATGATTTTATCTATTATTTAAGTTTACAAATTCTTGAGTCATGTATTTAATGTGTTGGAATAATGGGGGATTTCATCTTATTTTTTGGATTTAATGAAAACATAGAAGTAATCATGTCATGGTTTTAGCCATTTTGTCCATGATTGGACAGTGATGTGTTCATGGTTATTAAAAACATGTGAAAATAGTCATCATGGGTTTGTCTAAAAGAAAATAAATAACCACTCACTATACAATATTTAGTTCAATTTGGTTACGATTTAAAAGAGTATCAAAATAGAAAAAATTATTTGAGAATTATTATTTTATGGAGACTCTAACCATGTTATAGTCTATGAGAAATTTTATATTCACATGTTTCTTATGATGTTTCCTTGAACTCAATGATATGTATTTGAGGATCTTCATATGGGAATAAGAAGTAAAATAAAACCAAAATACATGATTAATTGTCCCCAATTAAATAAATGTGTAATATAAATGAAAATTAATTAAAAGGAGATCACCTTGTTCTCCTATGTTGTGTAACTATTCTTCCTTGAACACATCATGATGCGTAAAGAAGATCATGCAGAGAAACAGATATTTGAATACTACGTATAAGGGTGAAATAGCAACCATTAGATCCCAAATCTCTACCAAATGATACCAAACCAATATAATGGGTTCCAGAACCTTATCTATAGAGATGAATAAAGATAAAAAAGGAAGAGATAATATAGAACATTGAAAGAAACTAATGATCATCATTATCATCAAATAAATTTGATTAAATCGCTAACAATGAAGAAAATTTCTTCCCTTTTTTTATGTGAGGTCTCGATGTTTCTCTATGAATGAGGAATGCATCAAGACTTATGGGTATCATCAAATGACACAAAAGATATATCCCTAATTGGTGAATGCATCCTAAAACATTATTAAAATATTTTAATCCATTCTTAATTAATTAAAATAATGGAAACCATATGGGTTTGATCAACTTCCATGAATTTATTCAATTAATATAGCATGCATTTGTGTTTTCATTTCATGAAACAAGGGTACATATGTACAAGACTTACAATAATGTATTCTACATGTTTCAAATGAATGTATTCTACATGAATCGTATGTATGATTATATAAATACATCATATTCATGCATAATATGTGAAATATATATATAGTATCACAAACTATATTTTTGTATGTTATATATATTAAATAAGAAGCATATCAATTCATTCAATATATTTGAACTGTATTAAAGAATATTTTAGTGAAAACAAAAAATCATCCAATAGTACTAGAATATCCTAGAAAATTTGAGCTAAACATCACAACTCTTTTTGAATACATCCAAACACTTTTGTATATGGATTCATAAAAATAATCCAAAAAATTATACATATCTAAAGGACTAAATATATGAATTTCAAGTCCATATCAATTCTGAAAAAATATGAAATCCAAATTTCCTGGATTCATGTAAATAACTTCCTATAGATGAAGCATCAATGATACACAAGATACTAAGGGGCCTGGTGTGATCTCTATCAAGAAAACATATATCTATATTAATATTTCCACCAAAATATAAATCATATACATCATATTTAAAACTATATCACTTAATACTTATCATGAAATCATGTGAAACTGCACATAGAACATGTCAATATAGTAAAACACTACACATATTTTATTGATTCTGTAAAAAAATTCTAACCATGTTAATGAATACATCACATGTCATTCTTTAAGTATATGAGAAAATAACATTAGACTAATCCATGTTGTTCAATAAATAATATATAACTCAAATAAGCATGAATATTAATTTCCTTAGTCTAATTCATTCATGGGAAAGAATTCATGACTCATTATACAAGTTAAAAAATACCATCTTTGATGCACTCCAACCAATGACTGGATCAATAATATACCAAATTACCCCTTAATTAACTAAGTATCATTTAATTACTGTATGTATTATATCAATTAATATAGGTTCTAATTTTAGGCATTACATCAACATTAGTTAAGAAGAATTGATAATAAGAATACATGCCTTTGTATATCAATGAAATACAACATTCCATAGGATAAACATTTGAAAAATAATCTAAGTAAAGAGTATCTACTTATTAATTCAGGATAATATTATTATAATATTGTATGAATACCTTTATAATGAGTGAAATATTCAATTCAAGCTAATATTAGAATATCATTACAATCCAACATATGCTCTGTTGATAATCAAATAGGGATAAATAATAAATGTAGTTTAAGGGAATGTTTATCATTCCACTATTAATGTAAAGTTACAGATCATATGAATTAATGATAAAAGGTATTACCTTTATTCAAAAAAAAAAAATATATTATATTTTTAACACTATTAATAATATTTAACAAAGCCATACATAAGTTCCTATTTATCATATCATATATGATATACTACATGTTTTTCTATATGTTTGTTGAATTTTCTTGATTTAGTTAACTCGTTCAATATATATATATATATATATAATTCTAGCCACATACCTATATGAACACATTATAAAATAATCCCACTAAATATTTTATCGGTGGCACCTATGAATTAAGATATTTTGAATTATGGTGAGACATATGGATCATATTTCGAATTTTCAACTCTTTGAACATATTAAAACTCATTAACATCACAATATATATTTTCCTAGGTCATTTTAATATTATCTACTGATAACTCTTTCTATGATTAATATCATTATACATGGTAACAACACCATAATATATATTTCCAATAAATAAACATAACTACATACATTGTTAATAAACCTCGTATCCTATAATCTTTTGGGAAAATGTGGCATTAACTTTTTATTCTAGCACATACCATTTTGTATATAGTTATAGTCACTTTCTTGTAGTATCTAAAATAAACTATAAATATATTTTTTTACTTCCACATATATTAAATACTAAATATATTTGTGAATAATCACTTAATTTAATACTGTAAAAAATTTATATTTGATAAACTTGAACTTCTGTAAGTAAAAGCATACCCCCAACGGCCTCTTAGAAATTAATTTCCTTCTCAAAATATATTTCAAATATTCCACACAAACATCTTTGACTTAGGAAATAAATTTTATGTCAATTTAGTATAAAATTTATTAAATAAACTATTTTCTCTATATCACATATAATATTCTATTTGATTATAAAATTTTATTGAAAAAAATGTTATTAATGGGTTTAAATTACTTAATGTTTTAATGATTGATTGGTTAAATATTTTATCCAAGATAAGACACATTTATCAATATCCCCATTCCAAACAAATTATAGTATATAGAGGTATCAAATTTTCATCAACTACAAAATCTGATTTATTAAAAAAAACAATTGTTTATAAATTAAAATGAGGTAAATACACATCCAATAAAAATATTAATTATCTATAATTCCTTCAAATCCATATGTATTAATAAATTGTTGCATAAATTTAATCAATATCCTTAAATTATTCTTCTAAAACTGAACTACTTTTATTTACAACATTTTCAAAACATATAGTTGGTATCATATGCCCTTTATAATCTACGAATATAATTCTATACCATTTATACAGGATGAAGAATATCCACTTGATTTATCAGGAAATTTGAGGTATTTAAAAGAATTCATACACTAATGGCCATTTTCGACCCAATTATAACATTTTCCTTAGTTATTCTCCATTGATTTAATATGTTGTATGAACTATTCAAAATTTTTCTTTATCTTATTTCATTCATAATATATTTACATTAATTTTATGTACCCATAAAATGATACAAGAGAATGGACAACCCATGTCCTCATCAATAATCTTCAACATATTGAGCATATCAGGTTAATATTTAATAAATATATTTATATTTTAATTATAAATATACTAAGAAAACCATTTTGTTCATTATTTTTGTTGATCCCAAGTCTTCCGCTTTTTTTCAACATGTAAATATGTGGTTTGGGATAAAGTGGCCAGGTTTTTATAATTTTTATGGATACATTTAAGGGCTTTGGATGTCAGTCTTAGAAAATTATTCATATAAATGTGAGTATTTATGATCTAATCATTAATGCCAAATACATATTCCAAATCAATTTTAAGAAGTATAAAATATTCACAACAAGTGAATCCATACCTTATTTGGTTAAAGAAGAACAGAAAAACTCATGAAGATTTTTTATAAAGGCCATGAAAATTCATGAAGAATTTGAAGATGAATTTTGAGATATTTCTCTTGTAATTATATAAGAATTTGGATATGTGTTTTTTATGGTTCTTCTAAAATAATGTCTAAACACCCATGAAATATAACTAGATCATCAACTACATTGTGGTAGGAGGAATCATCCAAATGGGAGATCCAACTCACTGAACATGAGATGGTGGCATGGGTGAGTGAGTACCTACATGGGAAGACATGCAAGCACATGTGTGGGTGAAATAAATAGAGATTTCGGTAGAGAACTCCTGAGAGAGGAAAAAGGGAGCAGGTTGGTGGTCCATCATAGGTGATGAGTGGCCCATGAATCCCATGGATTCATAATGTATATAGGTTCTAATAGTTATGGCTCAAAAAAAATAATAAAAAAATATATAAATTAAAGTACCTGATAGAAAACAATTTGATGTTCGATCACTATTCAAATGATACTATAACATGTTTTAAAACAAAGAATTAGGGAGATTCATCTAATATTTTTAAGTAGACCATTTTATCCAGTAGTGAACATTGAATTCCTCTAATATCCCTCGCTAATACTTCACTGGTTCATCATGATAGAATTCTTCAAAACACATCCACAAATCAAACCAAAGGTGCATCCACATTAAAGAAGGCCACATAGAACTCTTGAGATACTGGTGAGTATAAAAAACTTCTTACACATGAAATTAATATACCTACCATGAATGAATATAAATAAATGAGTCATGTTATTTCTATATGAAACTACATCTTCCAATTAAGTAAAATCCAGATTAATGATTGGGTATGACCAAAATAATATATACATTCTGCTTCACTACCATGTGTTTACATAAAATGAGGAAAATGAATAATTTCATGTCTAGTGATCCATGAATAAAAAACTAGTGCATAAAATATTCATTCCCATGCATACTATGGGTGATAATTAATGAGTCTCCATGAATAAAAAAGTTGTCCCGTGCATCTTGTTAACATAAAATAAGAATAAATAGGAATCATGCATGGAATATTTAAATAGATAATACCAAAACATGAGGAAAATTTAAAATAGACATATGAATATTAGTCATGATATTTAAAATGATTATGAAACATAAAAAATTATGAGGACTCAAAACCCATTGGTATTTTAAATGAATTTCATGGAAAATGCATACAAAATATTTGTCTATTCCAATTTAAATGTGGAAAATAAATGTATTATTATTAACAAATTTAATGAATTATTTAATATTAGAAGATAATGAGGAATGTTTAAATCATATAAATAATTATATATAATTAGATTAAATATTATTTTTTATTAGAGATAAATTTATTCATCAAGGTGTTGAAGATGGGAGAGGAAAATTAAGTTATCTTGCATCCATTGAGAAAGAATATTTTCTAATGTTTGATACATATTTCCATCAAAAAGAGAAATATTTTTATATTGGGACCCCTCAAAGAAAAATAAACATGTGTTCCTGAGTATTTAATGATTATGAAAATAAAATCACTCATGATCTTATAAAAGTTTCAAGGAATACTAACTCAGTGCATGAAGATATTGAATACCATTAAAATATTTACAAAAGAATGTGTTTTCCAAATATCACATGGAGGAATACAATATGATGTATGTAATCTTTATAATTCTCAATCATTGAATTTAATAAGAGTCTAAAGTGTTCCAGAGTAGGTGAGGGAATAAAAAAATTTGTGTTTTAGAGAGGAAAAAAATGGATTTTGGTGTTTATTATTCACTTGTTGAGATAGTGAAGAATCCATTTTGGGGTACAAAAAACCTGGAATGGAGTAGTTGTTTATATTGAAAATTGTAAATATTATATACTACTCTATCTTATATTACAACATAAATCTATGTGATACTAAGAAATTGTGTTTATTTTATATATAATTTGAATCAATATCAAGAGGTTTATTTATTTTAGAATATTTAAATTTTTTTACCACTGATTTTTCCATCTATCGTTGGTATCAAACTGGCCCTTAGACTCAATAATTAGTTTTGAAGAAGATAAACTATATATATACAATATGATTTGATGATGGAATTTGATAAGGACTTTAAGGAGATCAAAACCATTATTGAATGAATGTTCATAGAGGGTAAAGAGAATAAGGAAGTTAATAGATATAATAAACTTGATTCATCATTATCATACTATTTAGAGGTGAAATCTGTCTTCTTGTCTTTTATAAGAGGAAGAAAATGAATGATCCATCTGAAAATTTTTGATCTTCAATTATAAAAAAATATGAACCTACATTTATTTATAATGTTAACCTTTTTTGGAGAAACAATTTGAAATTTAATACTCCCTTATAAAGATGAAACAATAATCGTGAATCTACTGATAAGGAGGAAACAAAATCATGTTTTTATTTAATTATCAGGAAATAATAATTATACATGCAATTTAATATTCAATGGTGAATTATTTTCCATTTAATTTTTTTATTATAGAATATTGGTCCAAAAATCATAGAAAAAAGAGAATGGGAACCATGATGAAGGGATAATGTTATAAGATTAATGATCTCTCCCAAGATATTTTAATGTGAATGGACTTGGAGAGGGAATTGAATGATAGTATCATATTTACCAAATCCCAACTTCAAGAATGGAAATAATTATTTACGGATGTTGTTTTAAATAAAAAATTAATGGTTTCTAAATAAAAAGAGAGAGATATGAAAATAAGATCCCTCAAATAGAAGATACACACATATGAAGAGAATATTAAAATCCCTCTAAAATATATCTCAAATTGTGTAGCAATAAAGATGAACCTAGTTATAAAATATATCTGTAATATGTTTTCCTTTGTAAAATATGTAATTTTGGTTCCAAAAAAGATAAAAGAACCAATTTTTATTATTTTGGAAAATTTGGTCACATCATGAGTAGATGTTTCAAAGCCAAAAAACAAAAATATGTTAGAAAAAACTCCATTTATTCCAACATCACAATCAAGGAGAGACCAAATGACGTAATAAAATATTTCTAAATGCTTCATTTGTTATAACCTCAGTCTTATGGAAAGGTATTTCACATGGAGTAATTCAACGATGGGTAATGGAGCCATCTGGAGATTATCAAATCCCATTACTTTTAAAGAAGTTATAAATACTAGAAAAAATCATATTAAGTTTGAAAATAGATTAATTTTTTTAGAATAAAAATGAGCCTTGATTACAGGTACATCAAGCACCAAAATATGATTACTCACAATAACTCTGTTGGTGGTAAAGAATAAAAATGTGGAAGAAAATACAAGAGGTTGTTCCAGTATTAATAGAGGTAGAAAATGATATTATACAAAACAAATAAATTCATGTAAAGACAATATGTTAACAGTCTATAAATCATGTTAATTAGAAATATAGAATAACCCATACTGATCTTGGAATGAAGAATTAATAATTATGAGAGTAAACTCTTACCTAAAATGTTTCTTCTAAAGAAAAACGAGGATCCTTATTATTCCCTATTATCTTTTGAGTTATGATACAAATTTTAAGGAATTGGAGGAGAAGTATTATTCATTATATATCTCAACAATTTCCTAGACATTTAATGTGTGAATACCATGAGTTAGAGCTTACATAAAAATTAGGGGTACCAATCTCACTCAAATACCTAATAATTAATTATAATTTTTAAGTTTGATTTTTTATCTGGTAAAAATATGAGACAAATGGGGAGTTATTATTTTGATCCTAAACATTCAAATTTATTTTGAAGTGTGTGTTTTATATTTAATTTACTTTATTAATATGGTTATATTCTACCAGTTAAATGGGAATTGAGAACTTATGAGCTTTATTTTACATTGGATTATTTTATAGATAATTTAGAAATCTTGGGATATATCATTATTTTCTTGTACACAAGGTTACCCCAAATAGACATTGATTTTATTCACTAAATTCTGTTTTCTTAGAGAACTATGTGTTATCATCCCTCTCTCAAATGTGTTTAGGAAATATTTTTAGGGAGGATAACATGTTTTGAGAAGGAATATTTGATTGGATGACCCCAATTGTTGTTTTCATTTGATTATTAATAAGGTTGATAATGTTTGAGCCCACTCATTTCCATTAAAATGAGAAGAGATATTGAAAAAAAAATAAAAGGGGGAGACTATTGTTCTAAAGTGCTCTATTTATAGTCAATGAGTCAACTTGTGTTGGTGGATTCTATTGTAATTCTTGTATAATCTATATAGATTAATTTAGCATCATTTGATTTCATTACTAGAAAATTTTTCATGTAAATGTGATGATTTATGAAATGATATTTAATTATAAGGACATGTGAAAATTAATTTAAAGAATTGTATAATTCATATAAAAAGTAAATTCATCCTTTATTTTGGGTGAAATGGAATTGTGAATTTCATGTGGAATTTTTGTGATGTAAATGAAAAATATATTTAAAAAATTTCATGATGGATTTGAATAATTTTGAGAGATTTTTATATCCATTATAAATGATTTTTCTATGTTTTTTTATTAAATATAATAAAGATTGGCCATCCATTCATGAAATAAATGAGCTCATAAATCACATTGTGGGAGGAAACCTCAACCACACGAGAGACCGAAATCAATGAGCTAGGACTGGTGCCATGGGGGAGTTAGTGGTTTCATGGGAAGGTATGATGGAAAGAATGTGTCCGGGTGGATTAATTGCTTTTGCAGGAGCATGCTGGTGAAATAGTGCATGGGAGTGAGAAGGTGGGCTGGCATAGGTGAGGTGTGGACTATGATGATCCTGGGTGTATATTGTATCTGGTTTATGACCTAGGTACCATCTTGAACAATAGAAGATATAGAGATATATAAATAGAATAACCTGACCGAAAAAAGTTTGATGTGGGATCATTGTGAATGTGAAGTTTTAGAACAGTTTTTATTAAAAAAAGAAAAATAGTTCACTAATCGATTTAAAGTGGGTCATATGATCATGAAACTATCATTATCTTCATCACTGAACCATCTCTCTTATTTCATTAGTTCTGTATGTGGGAATTTTGATGACCACATCCACCAATCAAACTGATGCTATGTCGACATTAAATACGGGCATGTTGAACTCATGATATCTAGGTGAGTCTGAATAACTCGTCTCACATTACATTCATGAATCATCCATTCATGAATAGAAATACTTGAGATGTGGTTTAACCTGATGAATCCATGCCATCAAGTTATTTAAAATAATGATTAATTCTTAGTTATGAGTAAAATAATATATACATAGATTTTTACATGCATGTCTATACATTGAATGTGGAAAAATAAGAATTTGATATCTAGTGAAACAAATGATAAACCAATGCATATGATGTTCATACACATGCACAATGCATGTGGTAATGAGTGAAACTGCAAGAAGAAATAGGTTTTCCTTGATTTCTTGGGAACATTAAATGAGATGGAATTGGAATCATATAGAAATGTTTTTAAATAAAGAATGCCAAAAAAATAAGGAAATTTTAAAAGAGATACATGTAGATGAAATGGCGTAGTTAAAATAAGGAAGATGCATGAAAGAATTATTATAACCCGAAACCCTAGGGTATATGAAATGATTTTCATTGAAAATACATACAGAATAAGTGGGTATTCATATTTTAATAGGGAATATAAACCTAATATAGAAACATTTAGTGATCTGTTATCCATTATCCAATAATATTTTCTAAAGACCGAAAAATTATTGTATCGAAGAATGAATGAGTTTCAGTCTTGTATTTGTTAAAGAAGATGAAAGTTGTGTGTTCAAGTATTTTAATATTGATGAAATTAGATCATTCAATATATAACAAGATTTTTAAGGCCAATATACCTACTACATGTGGATATTTAAGAACTTGAGCAGTTGTACATAAGGAATGGGGATATACCTTTATAATAAAGGAAAACTATTTGGAGAAGAAGATATTTTGGATTATTGATCATTAATGTGAATAATTCACTAATGTATTATGGTGAAGGATTGAGAATAGTGGATTCAGTGTTGTATAGAGTGTGCAATGTATTATGTGTTGTTATATTAACTTGTGGATATAATTAAGAATTCATGTACGAGGTATAACCAAAATAGAATGTGGAAACCAATTTTTTCCAATGTTGTAAACTATTGGTGTTTCTTCTCTTATATTACAACTACACTCATTGTAATATTTAGAGATAATTCTATTTGGATTATGAAACTAAATAGTGTTCTAGAGGATGAATGAAAAAAGAATTTGTAAAATTTGGGTACAACTGATTTATCCCACCCCATTCTATGGAATCTAGGAAGTCCTTTGATTCTATAATTATAGAATTAATTTTATTTGAAGATCAATTTTAAGAGGTGAACCCATCCCCACAAAAACATTAACATTCCCAATCATATTGACCATATGAGTTGAGGCAGAAGTACCTTCCATATTTAGTATCAAAAAGGATCTTTTGAAACATCATATATTTCATGCCTATATTGTGATTAATAGAGTATATTATGGATTTATATCATGTTTTAATCATTTATAGTCTAATTTATCTTTTACATCTTGGATTTCATTATAACAAACATGTAACATCCTAGGTTTTTGTAGTGGATTAAATTTCTCACATGTTTTTTTTTGGAGTTTGACAGGTAAAAAAAATTATTTCCTGATCATTGTAACTTATAAATTAGTTTTCCTTTTCTCATATTCCTTATTTTTAGTCATGGTTTAAGGGTTTACAAGATCCGGGGATTTTTGATTGGGTTTTGGGTCCATTAGAGGATGTAAATCCATGTTTTCAAAGTACTTAGACTGAGGCCCACAATTTTGGTAGACATTATGACCTCCAGGAAGAAATAATTTCCCATCATTTTTCATTTAGAATTATTTTGTAATCCAATTTGTAATGGGAACCTGACCATTCTATACCTCTTTAGTATTTATAATACGACATCCACATGTTTTGCACATGGTTTGGGAAACCGTGTGCAAGCCGCACAATTAGTTCCAAATGTGAAGTAACTATGAAATATGGTGCACATGGTTTATGAATGGTTTGGGCTTAATATGAATTATAAACATGAATATTTTGGCTCTTAAGTAGACGGATCAACATAATTGCTTCATGGTTTGGAAAATCATGCTAGATAACTATTTGTCACATTAAAAGTGAGAATTTACTTTTTTTACTACCCCACTTTTTATTGTTTTCCTCTTCCTTAAACCACCTTGGTAATGCACAATAGAATTTGGATAATATTTCTCCTCAATCTCTAGGGTGAGATCCAATCACATTAGTAGGTCTTTGTTTTGATCACTGATGGGTGTGTGGGAACCACACCGCTAAGTTATTGATTCCACTTGCCTCATTTTTTCCATTCCTCCTACCTCGAAGTCTGCTAAATATTTGTGAGCCATTTTCCCTTATTTTTAGGGAGTTCATCTAAAACATCAATGTTATCAAATTGGGTCTGATTCAAAATCTATGATCAAACATTCAGTCATCTACCAGCCCAAGGTAGGTGGGGTGTGGATTTTTGTGTGCTATTGTGTTGGCTGAGTGAAGCCAAATAAGATTGATTTTTTTATTTAATTTGTTAATTTAATCCATGTTATATGCCTATGGGAATGCTCACTCCACAGTATGAATGGCTCATTCTATGTGAGGGGAATTGGAGATTCGTTAGTTTGGGCGAGGTTGATGTTTCTTTTAAATTTTATTATTTAACAGAAATATATTAAATTTAATTATGTAAATGTGTGGATTTATTATGATTATATATTGAGTTAAATGGGAAAGTGATAGGATCGGTCTGAGTATTGAGATAGTATTGGATATCCATTTGAGGTAATTACATCATCTGGATGGGCTTCGCCCTAGGCACTTGGGTGATGTTGATCACCAATTGGGAGACTCAGTCATTGGTTTGTGGTGGAGAGGACATCAGGTTATAGTCCTAGCCTGAGATATACGAGATGGTGTGGCCATCATATTAAGTGAAATAGTGTTAGGGTCATGAGTTCTTGAATAGTGTGGTTTTGGTTCTAAATTAGTGATTTCTGCTCATCAGTGTTGGCCAATGCACCTTTTGGAGTAATGTGAACATAGGATGACTCAGATGGTTGAGGTGATGTTGACCACTAATATGGGTGAATTCTTATGATAGTTGTGGTTTATGTATCATGTTTGGAGGTTCTTGTTTTAGAAATCCATAAGAAAGGTGAGAATCCATCATATGATAGTGATGAGGATCTCAGTTGTGGGCTAAGGATCTCCTTTCTTAAGGCCACTGGGCTAGGAAATATTTGGGAGGATGGACATCCCCATTTCTGGGGACATTAAATATTGATCCCATAGGGAATTACATGGACATAATAAATTGATATTCCTCAGAGATTATGATATGAACCGATGAGGTTACTTATTAGGAGACTTTTGTGGGACCATGTATGTGATTGAGGTGGGACATTGGGATTCTAGTCACTTGATGTGGATATGAGGTGTTAATTAGAATAGATGCAGGGTAAATTACTTATAGGTGGAACCTAAGGGTTAATCTATACTATTTTATGCTATGGGATACCTTGGGTTATGAGATAAGGATCCAATTCTTTACAGTATTCCGACATTTCCCAAAGCTGGTGATAGCTTCAAAGTGTCTGTTGAGCTCCATGGAAGCCTTCATTTATTGAAATATTGTCGTTTACATACCTTATTTATATATAAACCTGGTTAATCAGAAATGTAAGGTAGGAACATTTTGGTAGTGGCATACTGAGACTCATTCTCACACCCTACCTGAGCCCATAAGGATGCATATAGATTTCATTCTTTTTTTTTAAGTTAAAATTTCGAGCACTAGTGATGGACCATAGTTTTCGTCCATTTTCATGGGATGAATGGATAAGTAAAATTAGTTACTTCCTAAGTTATAGTTCCTTTTGTTTTCTTTTTTACCAATATGCTTATATGTATGAACTATATCCAGCCACATGCAAACTTCCTTTCTTGACATTGTACCATATGACCTATTGTTTATTCATTTTTTGTTTATTATCTACAAATGGATTTCCAGATTGTTTATTTAACTCATCTTTTGTTACTAATTTTGATTCCACTATTAATAGTTATTGATATGCTTTCTCTATGGGCGAGTTATTGGTTAAGAGTATCTATAGTCTTTCTTTCTACTGCTTTATATTTATATGTACCATTAATATATAATCACCATAGGCTATAGTCTCCCCATTACCACACTTTTTCATCCTCACTAGTATTTGATAGAATCTTTTGTATGAGGAGGCATGCCTAAGGCCAATGACATTCAGCCCGAAGCACTGTTCAGGGGGATAATTGGGTTAGTGTGTTACAAATGGTATTAGACCATTTCATTATTATGAATTAGTAGCATTAAATGACTGGGTACTAATGGTACAAAAATCACTTATTTCATTATGTTCTTACTAATTAGGCTATGGTATATTAGAGAATAGGATGATGCCATAACTAGGTTTATATCTCGTGTTTGAGTGCCAAAAGCCCCATTTATGCAGGAAGGACTCTGTTACAAGGGGTGGAGATTTCTATTCTAATTTAGTCATTTTATAATTGATATGATATCCACCTTGAGTGATATTCTTGGAATATGAATTCGACATATTCTGAAATGTGACCCTTGATCTGGTAAGTTATGGGAGAGATATGAAACCCTTATACCGGTATGGTAAGGGTTTTTCTTATGATTTTTATGCAATTTATTGACACAAAGGATTTTTTAATATATATATTAATGTTCCATGTTATAAAATTCTTGTTATTTTCATTGGGGACCATGAATTTTCTAAGAGGGTTGGGCTGTCTAATGTTTCAACAAAGGCAAACAAGTGGTGTTTTCCTACCTAGGTTATCTATAGTGGAATCCTACTCAAAAAACCTCACCAAGTAGACACAATGAAATATATTTGGGAAATTTGATATATATATATATATATATATATATATATATATGGGCTTGGATCTTATTAGATCAGGTAGGGATAATGATGATAAGTGGTGGTGTTGATCACCAGTTTGGGAAATGTGGTCATCTGTTTGAGGCAACATGGTTCATCAAGATGGGTGTGGATGAAGAGATACTAGATACATGGATTATATATTGGCTTGTATGGAGGTCCTAATGATAGGATGTCATGTGACATGGTTGTCATGGGGAAGGGTAGGGATAGTGAGATCATGCTCCGTATTAGTTCATTCCCTATCTACGATATATATATGGGAAGTCTAACCATGTATTGATATTCAGTAGGTTTCCACCTAGACAAGATCTTATAGAGCATGAGGAGTAGAGCGATGTGGTGATATGGGTGCACACCCTAGTCGAGACCCTTGAGAATTAGGTAGAGCATGATCCATGAATACAAGCTTAGGTACAATCTCTAATGCAGGAGGGGTAGTTTCTAGATTTGATAGCTTTTGATTAATTCCTTGAAGAACAGCTTAGAGTGATCTTGATACATGTAATCAAGGGCATCGATAGGGGAGTTTAGTGATCTGGGCCTTTGAAGTAATAACTTACACGGGTGTTCCAGTCAAAATACCCACTGCTGTTTCTAGGCTAAGGTGGTCCATTGGAAGATGAGAACTTAATCGAAATGATGAAGATGATTTTATAGAATCTAGATATATATCTAGGGTAGAGGGTGATTTTGGATATGTAATAACTCATAAGACTAGTGGAGAACTGTTTGAATTTGCAGGTTTAGGAAAGAAGTCATGATGGACTGGCCTGGAATGATTTTAGGCCAGAATCTTCACACAGTTTTTCCATGAGATGTTGAGGGAAGAGAGTTCTTAGAAGTTACTAAACCATTAGAAGGGTGACATGTCTACCACGGAGTATATAGTGACTTTCACCGATTTTTTTCACTCCACACCATGTATGGTAGGAAGAGACAACTCGAGGGTGAGGCGTTTCAATGATGGTTTTTGGCACACCATTCATAAGTGGGTAAACATCTTTAGGTTGGACTCATTATTAGAGGTCATGTATCAGGTGCTCAGGGCTGAGTGAAATTTTACGGATCAGTATTATTCGTGATAGGTGATGTTTTCAATTGATTTCTATGGTGACACATTAGATACTTAAAGGTGAGGCTGAGATGATTTCCAATTGGGAGCTTAGGAAAAGGACTTAGAAAGACCAGCTCAGAGTGGTTCTTCAATGTTGTGCTTTCAGTGTGGGAAGCTAGAACATGAACTGACTCAATACCAGTGGACTCCAAATGAGTTCTGGTCATGTCGATATGTCCGAAATCTCTAGAGGTTCTTCAAGAATCCTTCTCGGATTGCTTATAGTTAAGAACAATAGAAAACTCAAGGTTATGAGATTAGACTTGAAGTGGATCCATGTGATGGTAACTGAGTTTTAGCTACATGTGGAGGAAATATCATAGATAGTGAGACCCAATAATGGGTTAAGTGTCGAGTGGATGGTGTAGTACCATATATAGACTATGATTTAGGCAGTCAAACTTCATATCAGGTACATTTTATAGATATTCTTGGATCAGATAGTGTTGGTGAGATGATGATGGTCAGAGGTATGCCACGGGCATGAACATAATTTATTTTATTTTATTTGGCATGGCGTTATTGGAGGAATGTCCATTTTGGGTGAACAAGGTGAGCATGATTTATATTTAGACTAACTATACATTGTTTATTATGTTATAATCAACATGGAATATATATATATATGAATAAGTTGTGTGGTCCAAGATCTATATGTAAGCACCGTTGGGTGCATGGCTGGTGAGGTGCATTGACATTAGGGCATCGAGTTGGAGCATGTTATGTGAGATCATTTAGTATCTTTTCATCATTATAAGGTATTAAATGTAGAGGTGTGAGGCACCATGACTGATTTCGAGAATCTTGAGAGGTACAGGGCCCTATAGGTTTTAAGTGAGAAATGGGCATGAGGTGTGCATCAATGTGGTGTGTGATTTTGATGGGTGTCAGGTATGACATGGGAGAACCTGAAGATGTGTTGGTGTGATGATGCATCACGATAGGACTTTTAGTCCTAGGATGGTCGGTGGACCATCAAAATCATTGATATTTGGTTTGGGATACGACTAGGGTAGGTAACTCATAAGGTGGGGAGCCACCCATGTGGTAGTTGACTTACACCCTTTATAATCGAGGTAGTATGGGATAATTTTAAAGAGATGGGTATGTTCAGTACCATATTTGGATTTATATTTTATAGCTATTATAAGATAAATTTTAAGGTGAGAGAGATTGTAATGTCCATTTTTTTTTGGTGCAGGTGGAATTCCTCAACTGTTTTTTAATTTTTAGAGTTTAGTGGACAAAACAACAGTATTCTAGATATTCCAAACATAATTTGGAAAGTTCCATTTTCCCAATGATTTTTTAGACATGGTTTGTGGATTTATATGTATTATTGGGTTATTTTTTGTTTTAGTTCCGTCAAAGGATAAAAATCAATGTGTTCAAAGTGTGTAGATTGAGACACACAGTTTGGGTAAATTGTGAATCCTCCAAGGAGAGACTATACATCCACATTTTTTTCTGTGAAATGTTTGGAAAACAATGAATGATGGGGTTCATGACCATGTGATACCTCAATGATTTTTAGAAGAGGTCATCAGAATGGTTTACTCGTGATTTGGAAAACAAACCAAATTCGCATGCTTAGTTCCAAATAAGTAGTATCAATGCATTATAGCATTCATGGTTTCTGAATGGTTTGGACAAACCATAAGGGATAATTTTGTGACACTTTTATATTTTATAGAATAACCCATACGGTCACCACATGGTTTGGAAAAGTTTTCAAAAAAACTATGATCCCCATTAAATTCGTGAATTTATGTTTTTTTATCTTCCCTCAATTTTCTTCATTTCTTCCTATTTGAAATTATTTTGTTATAAAAAGTAGTAGAAGGATATTTTTTCTACTCATCCTATAAGGTGTGATCCAATATCCTCATCAAGAATCCATCTTGATCACCATCGAGTGTTTTAGAATCCCATCAGTGAGTATTTGATTCCTCTTGCCTCCTTTTTCCTTTTTTCCGGCCTCATAGTCCGCTAATCCCACGAAAGTATTGTTTCTCTATTTTATGGAATTCTTATAATATTATGATTTATTCCAAATTGGTTTGAGTTAATGGCTAAGATCATACATGATGGTATCTGACAACTTAAGGCAGGGGGTATATACCTTTATTTGTGATTTCACAAGTGTTTTGGGGGAAAAAATATTAGCATTCCATTGTGTTGACTGAGTGAGGCCATTATAAATTGATAATTGTATTTATATAATTAATGGAATCTATATGAGATTCCTATGGTAATTCTCAACCAACTCTATATATGGGTTGAACCATGTGAGGGGCTTTGGACCTTGGGTAGTTCAGGTCAGTGTGACATTTCATTTAAATTGTATTTTTTAATTTAATTATATTAAATTTAATTATATAAATATGTGAATTAATTATGATTATATATTGAGTTTCATTGGAACATGATGTTCATGGATGAATTATTTTGATAGCAGTGGATACCTTTTTTAGGTGATGGGATCATTTGGACAGGCTTGGCCCATGGCACATGTGTGATATTGATCATTGTTTGGGAAACTCAATCATCGGTTTGAGGCAAAGATTCCATCAGGTTGCATCCATAACCCAAGATATATAGGATTTGCTAGAAATTTGATTGAAATACATGTTTTTATGTGAACGTTTTTCCATAATGGCATAACCTGGGTTCTAAATTCAGGATTTCAGCTCATCCTTATTGACTAATGTACCATTTGAAGTCATGTGTACACATGATGAATCAAATGTATGGGGTGGTATTGACCACTCGTGTGGGTAGAGGTCTCTAGTAGGTGTGGATTAGGAATTATGAATGGAGTTAATTGAAATATAAATCCATTAGAAATATAAGGGGCCATCATATGACAATGATGAGGTTGTTAGTTGGGGGATGAGGCTCATCATAATTGTGGTCGTTGGGTAAGAAGATATTTGGAAGGATGGACATTATGGTTCCTTGGGACGTTTACCATAGATATGAAGGTGATATTACTCGAAAGGAATACATCGATGTTCTTCAAACACCATGTTATGATTTTCCAAGGTTACTTATGAGTTGAGGTCTATGGGACATGATCTGTGATTGGAGCATACTTTTTGCATTTTGGTGACATGAAATGGACACAAGGTGTCAATTAGGGATGGTGCTGGGTAAATTATTTAGAGGTGTAACTAGATGGTTCTCTTGGAAAATCTTTTTCTAGGAGATTTCATGGGATATGAGCTAATGATCTTCTTCTATATAATATTATAGTATTGGAAAAAAGTTGATAACTTCCTTATGGTTGTTGAGCATCAGGGAGGTTTTGTTTATTCAAATTCATGTGTTTCCATTTATTATATCTATATACACCAACATATTCACAAATTTAAGGTAGTAACACACTGGTGTTGACCTACTGAGACTCATTCTCACACACTACATGGAACCATTATGTCACATGTATAATTCATAATTTCTAGTTCAGGTAAAGTTGCTAACTCTAGAGATGGGCCATATTATTAAGCTACATGAATGTGATGAATTGTGAAGGACCATTGGTTCTTGATTTTGCTATATTTCCTTTTGTTTTATTTTGTATCACCATGATTATATGTACATACTAATGTTAGCCATGAGTGAATATCATTTCTTACTTATTGCACTGTATGAACTATTTTGTATGATTTTTCTATTTAATATCTACAAATGGAATATTGGATTGTTTATTTTATTCTTCTACTGTAACTGATTAGGTTTCCACTATTTCTTGTTATTTTTAGGTTTCTTACATTGGAGGGTAATTAATTCATAGTCTATATGGATCATCATTCAACTAGTCTAAATATATATAGAACATCAATATATCATCACTTGAGGGTATAGTCTCCCTAATATCAACCCTATTTTCCATTACTTCTATTCAAAATCCTTTTCCATAAGGAAAGGCATGCCTAAGACCAGTGGCACTTGTCCCTAATCGTTTTTCAGGTGGTTAATTGCATCGGGGTGATACAATACATAAAGGTTGAAACCCACTGTGAGTCCTTTAAATGATTATTATATAAATATGTCACATTTTGTGGAATAAATTACATCGGTGGTTTCTTTGTAAGTGGTTCAAACACATAGAGTTTTTCTTCTTTCTTGAGAATAATTCTCACATTTGGAGACCAATTGGGAAAGTTGCTTCAATTTCATTTTTCTTTATTCAGAATAGATTTAAAATCAAAACTTGTTGATGATGATTCCATAGTCTATAACATCATGTTATTATCATGTACATATTATGAATTATATATTTTCATAGAGGGATTTTAAAAGACAATATATCTAACTAAAATTGATTAACTCACACATCATATCTATTTATTGATCCATGATCTGTATTTCACTATAGAATGAGTCCACTATTGAATTTCTCTCAAAAAGTAATTATTTAGGTCGATATAATTATCCAAATAAAAATAGTTTTCACTCTAGATGGTTGAGTGTATAACCTTTTATCCATATATATCATCATTTATATACTAAAATATATTCCTCTAGTAACCAAATCCTATTAGGATCTCTTATTTGGGGTAACCCAAAACAAATTTCATGAGTAAGATAACAAACGAAAATCGAGGGGAACCTATATATGGGATGACCTAATCGAAACGATAAATGGAGTTTCATATCACTGAATTTCCATTCATTGGATAATATAGGAAAACTCATCTATGGAATGACCTACCTAGTTAGATCATTGAGGCATTAACAAGATCCATTTTGTTAGGAATCTCACAATTAGTATATAATGAGTTTTAAAATTTTAAATGTATCACCTATTTAATATAAATAATATTTATAATAAATTAAAAATGATTTCTTCTCATGAAATATTTATCTTGTCATGATTTATCCCATTATGTATGCATGATCCTAACAATTTAGTTTTAGAATCCCTATTTAATTTAAAAAATTAATGTGTTTACACCACATTGAAATGTAACTATTTACACAACATAAAATAATTTTTTTTCCAAAATAGATTCCAAATAGATTCAAAAATATCGATATGAATCATATGAATATGGTACATAGAAAAATTATAAAAAGGGTTAGAGTTAAATGAAATTAATACACACTACATGAGTAAGTTTGTAGCCATAGATTGGAAACCCCCCCATTTCATGAAAATACAGAAGCATCCATGTAAGTAGGATGTCTCACCCAGTGTACCTATACTTAGGGATACATTAGTTAAGATAGGATTAAATTCATGCTATCTAAAAAACATAATATGAAAAAAATGTTCAACCACTAAATTTAAGTTAAATAATTCAAATAATAACCTAGGTCTTGGTTGGTGAAAACTAATTCTTATAGAGTTTTACCTATCATGCAATACATGGATCTATCTTTTAAATTTTTTTATAACATAAATATTCCATAAAAAATAATATAAATAGTTTTATATTCTTGAATAAAGTAATAAATAACTATGAAACAAATGAACATTTTAAAAATTAAAACATGAGAGCAATTAAAGAAATTTTCCATAAATAAATTCATACCATAAAGATTTTGTAATTAATTATATCCTTTTATAAAAAAATTAAATATGAACTCTTTCATATATTTTACAGTATGGAATTTCAGTTCTAACGTTTGATATTTTATGAATTACAAAAATTTTATAAATATATAAAGACCAGTAATTTCTGTGGAAAATAGTTTTTTCTTAAATACATGGGAATTTTACGAGACCTCGAAAACTAATGCTGCGTGATTTCGAGGCCCGGTGTTCCCAAAATCAATTTCTAAAGCTTTGTTCGGGTACGTTTAGTAAATGTATGAGCATGTTTTTATAACTTTTGAATAGGTGCTCGGAATTGAAATCTGAGGGCACCATTGGACTCTTAGCGGCGGTATTCGCTTAAGAAGTCTTTCACCTCGACGACAGATGGTCGGGCATGAAAGTTAGTTTTTGGGTTTTATGTGGGAATAATAAAATAAATTATGTTCTTGTCTTAATTTATTTTTAGTTTGTGAAAACCTCTAAGAGGAGGTTGGAGGCGGGGGCCACCACACCTTAAACTCCCATGAGAGGTTATGGTGGTGGGTCCCACCCGTGTTCTAAACACCTCTTCTTAATTAATTTAGTGGGGACCACCCAAGGTTATAACCTCTTAGACCCCCCATTATTTGGGTAGAAACCCCCTTGAACTCCCCACTTATGGTGCCAACCCTCTCAATTAATTAATTGAACACATTCAATTAATTAATTTAAACATTTTGAATTCAATGCCAACAATTTAATAAGTTGGCATAATATATTATTTTTTTAGCATTTGTATTTTTGGTGGATCTTGGGAGAAAAAGAACTATCCAATGAAGAACACATCTTCCGCCAAAGAAGAACGATCTTCATCCGGGGCAAGGGGGGAAGCGACGTCCTTGAAGAATGCCGACGACGTCATCCTCGACTTCTTCATCTTCTTTCCTGATGTCAACGAATCGATGTCCCCCTTTCCACGACATCGTCAACAAACAACAAACCTAAGGTAGGGGTTCATGCTTGCTAGTTGTGGTGTGTTCTTCATCTCCCATCGTGGTTTAGAATACGAACTAGCTTCTTATAACCCTAACGTAGAGGGTGTGGGCCGAACAATCACGACCTGACCCCTCTGCATTCATTGTGGATTTTGAAGATCAACACGGAATGAGTCCGGGTTGAGAGTTACCCATAAACAATGGTTTCAGATCGATGGAGATGACATGAGGAATGTGCGACTTCATTTGGAGTGAGAATCGGGCCACCAGAACTCGTCTGGTGACCCGCGGAAAGTTCGCTGACAGTTGGTGTAACGATCGTCACCACATGGATGACGGCGATGCAACCACGCTGCCAGAAGATAAGGCTAAGGCTGATGGACCGAGCAGGTGCAGTGGAGGTCGGTGTACAGCCATCTGCGAAGGAAGCTGGTGGCCCGAGCCACCAGGACGCTAGAGAATGTGCGATGCAACCGGTGCGGCGTGGTGGCCGCAGGAGGGCCGCGACCCCTGGCCACGGCTGTGCAACAACGGTCGGCTCGATCCCGGCCGTATAGAGGACCAGTATCCAGAGCCGCTGGGTAGTCAGAAGAGGTGCACTGCAACCAGTGTCGTGTGATGAGCTGGCTGGCAGTTTGTCCAGCTGGAAACAGCGGGACCCCGCTGGTTCCCGCATGACACACTGGCGCCATCCTGGTGCTGGTTCCTCCCACTCAGACGGCTAAGCCATTCAGAAACTAGGGGGTGTTTCCTCCCCCTAAACGTGACTATGGCGGAACCCCCCACGGGCATCCGGGCTGGAGCCAGCGCGGGCCTGACCGCTAGCGTTAGTCGGGCCGCCCCTGTGGGCTGGGCAGCCCCCTCAGGCCGGGTCGGACCGGTGGTCCGAGTCGGACCCGTGGACTATGTCGGACCCATGGTCAGGGTCGGACCCATGGAACGGGTTTGAATCTTGGTCTGGGTCAGAACTGTGGACCGGGTCGGACCCTAGTCCGGACCGAGGTGGGGCCAGGTCGGTCCGACTGTGCTGGACGGGACCCGGACCCATTTGACCAGATTTCACCTTTTCGCCCATAACTTGGGCTATGGGTGTCAGATTGATGAACCGTCTATGGGGACAGAAATCTTGGAGTGAGAAAGTTCTTTTGGAATATCCAACTTGAGGTTTGGACATAGTTGGGGTATGGTTGAGTTGGATTGAATCTAAATCCAACCGGGCCCTCGAAATGAAAATGCCAATAACATTCAGACCCGACATCCGATTGACGCACCATCTATCGCATTGTTTTCCTTTTGACAAGACAGAACATCGGGATACAACAACATGGGATAATGGAGCATTTGATGTATCGACTCTTGGAATGAGGAGCAGACCCTCCCAAAATCAAGCATGCTAGTGCAAACCTTGAGGCTGACATTTCACTGAAGACTGTTCCTGGATCATGTGTTGGTCCAACAGTTATGGATTTTATTCCTAGATCATGTTTTGGTCCAATAGAATAGCTATTCCTGGATCATGTGTTGGTCTGACTGCTCTGACGACTATTCCTGGTTCATGTGTTAGTCTAACAGTTCTGACTTCTGTTCCTGGATCATGTGTTGGTCTGACAGAATAGCTGGTCCTGGATCATGTGTTGGTCCGATAGCTCTGAAGATTCAGTGGCTATATTTGATCATCTCTATCTCTCTATATAAGTTTTATACCCGAGTGATATGAGTCAGTGACTTGTGTTTTTTCATCATGATTGAGATGGGTTACAGTTATATGTATGGGCATATACCTATGTAATGGATATCATTTGATTTCATACCCTGTGGTTTTTCCTTGATGGATTTTTTGAGACCTTGAGGGTCTCAAGGTCCCTACTGAGTATTGTTATACTCACCCCTGTACAGAAAATGCCCGCACCTCATTGTGTTGGATGCAGACGACAGGCAGCGCTGACTGAGGCTGAGTACCAGGACTGGATGGTACCCAGAGGTGGACCTTATCATGAGTCTATACACTGAGGAGACTGACATACGTAGAGTGCTGAGAAGGCCATATGTACCTACCCATCAGGTAGGAACCCTGGAGGATGACCCAGTATCTACTTTTCTTTTTCAGTTGTACTTGTTTTTCAATTGTACTTGCTCTTTCCAGTTGGGATTTTATTTTTGTCCCCTTTACTTTTCGGCACTCTTTTGTATACAACTATACTTAGCATTGAATTTCAACTCTTACTCTGTTGTGTGTGTGTTTTCAGTTTTTAAAGGCAATGCCTTCCCAGTTTTAGGGATTCATGCTTTTCGTGCTAGTCACTTGCCCCTGGCTTATGGAAGGTGGGCTTGGGGTAGTCACGACACAGGCCTCAGGGGACGGGTCGTGACAAATTGGTATTAGAGGAGTCAGTTATACCACAGAACATAGGACTCTGATATTTATTTTCTATAAAGAAATAGTATTAATGGTACTGAGTGTGGTTTTTAGTTCAGGGAGTCCAGTGTTGGTGCGGAGGCCAACGTATCCATACACCAAGACCCTAACTTCTAATTTCCTACTCAATGCACAAAAACACTGATTGCATGTGTGTATTCAAGAGTTTTCTTTCTGATATCTTGAGTCAGTTCACCAGGTATAACTTATTGAGCATGGTGTGCCTATTTCTTTTCAGGATGCCTCCATGTAGATATCCATCCAGGGTTCTGAGAGTTGTGTGTATGGATATCCCACCGAGTGATGAGGCCTCGGTGCAAGGACATTTTCCAGTAGAGGCCCCAGCGATACCACTACCCATTGGTCCACTGATGCCACCTGCCCCAGTAGTAGAGAGTGCACGTCGTCTGAGCGAGTTTTATGAGTTCCATCGGTAGAGGCCGCCCAGGTTCAGGGGTGAGACAGACCCGCAGGTAGCTAAGGATTGGCTGGAGGCTGTGGTGAGAGTTTTTAGACTAGTATGGACACCAGCAGACCTTATGGAGATCCTTGCCGAGAGTCTCCTTCAGGAAGCAGTAGGTAGATGGTGGAGCCTGATGCTCCAGGTTCATGACAAGATTAAACTTCTAGGGGTATACTTCGAGAGCCTATTTAGGGAGGAGTTTTTCCCTACCACCCAACGTGACGTACAAATACATGAGCTACTAAATCTATAGCAGAGTAGCATGATGGTTCCGTAGTACTCATCAACATTCGCCGACCTCTCATGCTACTCGACAGATATGGTGTGGGACCCATTCTTCAGGGCTCGGACCTTCGAACATGGGCTCAGGTGATAGATCTGAGCTTCGATGATCTCCCTTAGCATCCTGACGTAGGCATGGGTGTTTGAGAGAGCCCTCATAGTGGAGAGTTTCCTTGTTGAGCAGTCACTAGCAGTGAGACCCATCACTAGTCGACATGCAGCGGAGTCTTCTGTAGCTGGCATTAGACAGATGTCACATATGTCCAATCAGATCAGTCCATCTGGTGAATGACCTCAGGATATATGTTCAGTTGTGTGGGGGCACATGATACAAAGTCCGTCATTCCAGGAGCTGGCAATGTTACTCTTGAGGCGGGCAGGGTCACATGGATTGTGACTGTCTGACCCACCATACTGATGATCATCAGACAGTTGAGGGACCTCCCTGGCAGAGGCAAAGATTTGATCGAGGCGGACCACAAGGAGCAGGCGAACATGGCAGAGGATCTGGATGTGTAGCTGGTGGTGGATGACAATTCAAGGTGTTACCGCCACCACCACTGAGAGGTCCAACCTGGCCATAGGGAGCAGGTGGATAGGGGCGAGCTCAGCTCAGGTATTCGAGGCATACGATCATGGCACTCCAGCGATTATTCAAAGTACTATCTATGTCTACTCCACCGTAGCTGCAGTTCTTATAGACACAGGTACCAGTCACTCTTTCATTTCCACTTCCCTCATTCGGA
The DNA here is from genome assembly GCA_963277665.1 of Viscum album. Taxonomy (NCBI): domain Eukaryota; kingdom Viridiplantae; phylum Streptophyta; class Magnoliopsida; order Santalales; family Viscaceae; genus Viscum; species Viscum album. The sequence goes on along the minus strand of OY728136.1, from coordinate 599,919,182 downwards.
GCTCGGATATTATGACAAAGCCGTTGGCTCGATCCATACAGCTAGAGACTCCTATGGGAGCAGAATTGACAATTATGCATTGGTTCCAGCAGTGTGAGCTTACTCTAGGAGGTTAGAGCTTCGGCTGGGATCTCCTCATAGTGGCATTGAGGCCCTACGATGTCATCATGTAGATGGACTTGTTATCCATAGTCCATGCTCATATTGACTGTATTAGGCGTAAAGAGTGGTGTGTCCACACGGATGGGACCAGGTTCACTTTCACCGGTGAGAAGGGAGCCGTTGTAGCACAGGATGAACTCACTCTGAGGAGGGTGCATCCTATCATTCATTAGTTGGCCTGCCTTACCCTCAGAGAAGTAGATGCGGAGAGTCCGAGCTATCTTGTAGTGGTGGACTAGTACGCGGATGTTTTCCCTGATGATGTCCTAGGCCTACCTCCTCGAATAGAGGTGGACTTCTACATTGAATTATACCCTACGACGACACCGATATCTACACCAGCGTATCAGATGGCTCCCACATATCTTTTCAAGTAGCGAGTATAGCTATAGGACTTTCTAGGGATGATATTTATCCGGCCTAGTGGTTCCCCCTGGGCATCCCTGATTATGTTCTCGAAGAAGGTGGATGGGAGCTTGAGGCTTTGTTTCGGATACTGTCTCCTAAATCAGGTGACCGTGAAGAACAAGTACCCACTCTCAAGGATTGACAACCTCTTTGACCAGCTGAAAGGAGAACAGTGGTTCTGGAAGATAGACCTCAGATCAGGCTATCACCAGCTCTCAGTTCAAGAAGAGGATGTTCCGAATATGACCTTCAGATATCGGTATGGCCACTATGAGTTCTTGATTATACCTTTTGGTGTAACCAATGCTCCAGCAGTGTTCATGGAACTCATGAACAAGATCTTCCGGCCATACCTCGATCTCTTTTTCGTAGTCTTCATTGAAGACATTCTGATCTACTCGACTACTAAGGAGGAGCATGCCTACCATTTGCGGGTATTACTGGACACACTCCGAGAGCACCGGCTTTATGGTATGCTCTCGAAGAAACTCTCTTATATTCAAGTGGTTGACTTCATAGGTCATGTCACCTCAGAAGCTGGATTTGTAGTAGATCCAGAGAAGATTGAAGTGGTACTTGCTTGGGAGCCACCCGGGAGTGTGATGGAGGTACACAGTTTCCTGGGTTTGGCTGGTTATTACCGAAGATTTGTGCCAGTCTTCTCCAAAGTTGCAGCACCACTACCAGCTTTGATGAAGAAGGGGCAACCCTTCGTCTAGTAGAAGAGATGTCAGTAGATCTTTCTGGAGCTAAGGTAGAGGATGACTAGTTCCCCCATCAAGAGGATTCCATAGTAAGGCGTAGGGTACGTAGTCTACTGCGACGCATCAGGGACCAGATTTGGGTGTGTTCTGATGCAGGAGCGAGAAGTGATCACATATGGTTCTCGACAATTGATACAACATGAGAAGAACTACACTACCCATGACCTAGACTTAGCAGGAGTGGTCTTCACCTTGAAGATGTGGTGACACTATCTTATGGGCGATCATTTTACCGTGTACTCTGATCACAATAGTCTCATGTATATCTTCTCTCAGAAGGACCTAAACTTGAGACAACAACGTTGGATTGAGTTACTCCATGACCATGACTATGAGATAGTCTATACTCCTAGAAAGGGGAAGTTTGTTGTAGATGCACTCAATAGGAGATCTGGTATACAGCTTCTAGGAGAGCCGACAGAGCAGCTGGCTGCTTTACAGATATCCTTTGTGGATAGATATAGAGCTTCTTTCCTACAGCCTCTTATAGTCACTCCCCCACTCCTTCAGCAAGTCAGGGAAGCACATCATCGGGACGCTGACTACAAGACATGACGTGAATAGATATCCACAGGGCATGAACCTGATGGATTTTATGATGGTGGGGAGCACATCATCTTCTTTAGAGGACATACTATGGTACCAATGTCACTTTAGGGGGAAGTGTTGAGAGGGTTCCATGCATCCCCATTAGCAGTACATCCAGGAGTGGCGAAGATGTATCCGGAACTCAGACGACAGCACATGTGTCCAGGTATAAAGAAGGCGTTAGCCGAGTTTGTCTCTCGATGCCTCACTTGCCAGCAAGTGAAGGTGGAGCATCAGGTACCAACAGTCTTGGTTAAGCCGTTAGAGGTCCTATAGTGGAAGTGGGATGGGATATCCATGGACTTAATGATGGGTCTTCCACATACATCCTGGGGTCACGACTCTATTTGGGTGATCGTTGACCGAGTCACCAAGTCGGTCCACTTCCTACCGATCAGAGAGTAGGGATCAAAAGAGAGCTTGAGATGCCTCTATGTGCCAGAGATTTTGCATCTACATGGAGTGCCTTCTTCTATTATCTCTTATAATGATGCATGGTTTACTTCACATCTATGGAATAGGTTACATGAGCCTCTTGGGATGCAGCTACATCTGAGCACCGCCTTCCTTCCTCAGATGGATTGTCAGACTGAGCGGACAATTCAGACCCTCAAGGAATGCTATGTACCTATGTCCTTGACTTTGGTTGTAGTTGGGAGGATCAATTTCCTTTGGTAGAGTTTGCGTACAAAAACATATATCACTCCACCATCAGTATGGCACCTTTCAAGGTGTTGTATGGGAGACCTCGGAGATCACCCTTGTGCTGGACAGACACTGGAGAGTAAGCACTGGTGGGACCAGAGATGGTGCGAGCTACCATGGAAAAGGTGTAGATCATCCAGGAGTGGATGAAGACTGCACATAGCAAGCAGATGTCATATGCTGACAGGAGACGAAGACCTCTGGAGTTTGAGGATGACGATCATGTCTTTATATGGGTCTCACCTTGATGAGGTCTACAGAGATTTGGACGAGGTGGAAAGTTATCTCCAATATTCATCAGACCTTTTTTGGTCCTCAACAGATTTGGAGAGGTAGCTTACTGCTTAGATCTTCCATCTCAGTTGCACCGGGTGCATGATGTCTTCTACATATATCAGCTGAGGAGATACATGAACGACCCTTCTCACATCATCGGCCATGGGGAGTTGGACGTCGATGATGGGGTGACTTTTACAAAGGTTTAAGTGGAGATTGAGGATCGATAGGATCGGGTCCTACTTGGACAGTCGATACCTCTGGTGTGCGTTTTCTAGAAGCATAGGAACCTCCAGGAGAGCACATGGGAGCGGGAGGCTCAGATGTGTGCTCAGTACCCCCATTTGTTTCCTTAGTTTGAGTTTTATCTTACGGGGACATAAAGCCCTGAGGTGGGGAGAAAGTAAAGACATATAATTTCCATATATTTTTTTTCATAAATACATGGGAATTTTACGAGATCGTGAAAAGTGACGGTGCATGATTCCGAGGCCCGGTGTGCCTGCAATCAATTTCTGAAGTTTTGTTTGGGTACGTTCAGTAAACGTACGAGCGGGTTTTTATAAATTTTGAACTGTTGCTCAGAATTGAAATCTGAGGGCACCATTGGACTCGGAGTGCTGATATTCTCTTAATATGGCTTTCACCTTGACGGTAGATGGTCAAGAATGAAAGTTAGTTTTTGGGTTTTACATGGGAATAATAAAATAAATTAAGTTCTTGTCTTAATTTATTTTTATTTGGTTAAAACCTCCAAGAGGAGGTTGGAGGTGGGGGCCACCACAACATAACCTCCCATGAGAGGATATGGTGGTGGGGACCACCCAAGGTCTAAACACCTCTTCTTAATTAATTTGGTGGGGACCACCTGATGTTATAACCTCTTGGACCACCCATTAAGTGGGGTAGAAACCCCCTTGAACTCCCCACTTATGGTGCCAACACTCTCAATTAATTAATTGAACACATTCAATTAATTAATTTAGTCATTTTTAATTATATGCCAACAATTTTATAAGATGATATAATATATTATTTTGATAGCATTTGTCTTTTTGGTGAAGCTTGGGAGAAAAAGAACTGTCCAACGAAGAACTCATCTTCTTCCAACAAAGAACGATCTTCAATCGGGGTAAGGGGGGAAGCGCCGTCCTTGAAGAACATTGAAGACGTCATCCTTGATTTCTTCATCTTCTTTCCCAATGTCAACAAATTGACTTCTGCCTTTCTGATACATTGTCAAAGAACAAAGAACCTGAGGTAGGGGTTCAAGATTTCTAAATGTTGTGTGTTCTCTGTCTTCCATCATGGTTTAGAATTCGAAGCCGCTTGTTATCGCCCTAAAGCGGAGGGCGCGGGCTGAAAAAAACAGCCTGAACCCTCCACATTCTTCGTGGATTTTGATGCTCAACACGGCATGAGTCCGGGTTGAGCGTTACCCATCAACAATGGTTGTGGAACGAAGGAGACAACCCGAGGAATGCACGACTTCTTCCAGAGCGAGAATCAGGCCACAATAACTCGTCTAGTGACCCATTGAATGTTTTTCGATGGTTGGTGTAACGATCATCACCGCATGGATATTAGTGGCACAACTGCGCCACCAGAGGAGAATTCCACGGCCGATGGATAGTGGAGGTGCAGTGGTGGCCGGCTCAAGTCCGACCATGAAGGAAGCCGGCGACCTGAGCCACCGGGACGCCAGAGAAGGTGTGATGCAACCGAGGTCATGCGATAGACGAAGTAGGGCCACGGAACCTGGCCACGGTGGTGCAACAATGGCCGGCTTGCACCCATACAAGAAGAGATCTGGCGGCCCAAGCCTCTAGGTCACCGGAAGAGCTGCGGTGAAACCGGCGCCATGCGAGGAGTCGGCTGGCCGCTCGGCCAGTTGGAAACAGCCAGACCCCGCTGGGTCCCGCGTGACACACCGTCACGAGCCTGGCGCCAGTTCTACCGGCCCGAACAACTAAGCGTTTTGGGAAGTAGGGGGTGCAGAGTCACCCTGGATGTGGCTAGGCCAGACCCCCCCCCCCCGCGGGCTGATAGGCCGCTGGGCCGAACCCAGCGCGGGCCGGGCCGCCCCCTGTGCCACGTCGGACCCATGGGCAGGGTCGGACTCGCAAAACAGGTTGGACCCACAAACCGGGTCAGACCCTAGTCCGGACCCAGGTCGGGCCGGGTCGGTCCAACTGGGTTGAACCAGTCCCATACCCCTTTTCCCCGATTTCACCTTTTCGCCCATAACAAGTGCTACGGGTGTCTGATTGACGAACCATCTATGACAACGAAAATCATAGAGCGAGACATTTCTTTTGGAATACCCCACTTGAGGTTTTGACGTAGTTGGGGTATGGTCAGGTTGGATTGAACCTAAATTCAACAGGGCCCTCAGAACGGAAATGTCATCAACTCTCAGACTGGGGGTCCAAATGACGCATCATCTGTCTTGTTGTGTTCCTTTTGATGAGACAGAACTTTGGGATACATAAAATTGGGACGACGTGGTAGTTGACGTATTGACTCTTGGCATGTGGAGAAGACCCTTTGGGAATCAATAATGCTAGTTAAAACCCTGAGGCTGGTTGTGCACTAACGACTATTCCTGGATCATGTGTCGGTCCGACAGTTCTGACATCTATTCCTGGGTCATGGGTTGGTCCAAAAGAATAGTTGGTCCTGGATCATTTGTTGGTCTAACACCTCTGACGACTGTTTCGAGATCATGTGGTGATCCAACAGTTCTGACTTCTATTCCTAGATCATGTGTTGGTCCGACCGAATAGCTGGTCCTAGATCATGTGTTGGTCCGACAGCTCTGATGATTCAGTGGCTATATCTGATCATCTATATCTCTCTACATAAGTTGTATACCTGTATGAGTTCAGTCAGTAACTTCTGTGTTATCCTCAGGATTGAGATGGGTTACTTTATAACTTAGGTATATCTATCGGCATATACATATGTAATGGTTATCCGTTGATTTCATACTCTGTGGTTTGTCCTTGTTGGTTTTTTTGAGACCTTTAGGGTCTCGGGGTCCCTAATGAGTATTATTATACTCACCCCTACACGGGCTATGCCCGCACCTCGTTGTGGTGGATGCAGATGATAGACAACGCTGAATGACTCTGAGTAGCAGGACTGGACAATACCCAGAGGTGGACCTTACGACGAGTCGCTACATGGAGGAGACTGAAGGACGTGGAGTGCTGAGGAGGCCATCTATACCAACCCTTCAGGTATGAACCACGGAGTATGACCCAATAGATGCTTTTCTTTTTTTATTGTACTTTTTTTTTTCAGTTGTACTAGCACTTTCCAATTGGGCTTGTATTTCCACCCCCTTTACTTTTCAGCACTCTTTTGTATACAGCTTTACATATCATTTACTTTCAGCTCGTACTATGTTGTGTGTGTGTGTTTTCAGTTTATAAAGGCAATGCCTTCCCAATTTGAGGGATTTACGCCTTTGGTGCTAGTCGCCAGCCCCTGGCCTATGGAAGGTGGGCTTAGGGTCATCACGACAGGGGCCCTGGGGGGCGGGTCGTGACAAAATCAATTTATATTATGTAAACTTTTTTCCAAATATAAATATCATTTAATTTACATTATTTAATACATTATTCAAATCAATCATGATTTTATAAATGTGGCCTAAATAATATCATAACATAAGGTCCTTTTCACTCTAATGAATTCAAATTAATTAATTATGAAAAAAAAATATTTTAAATATCGAATTATTTATATTTAATCCTTATGTATGTAATTTAAAGACTTTTTTTATTATAGTTTGAATTTCTAAATAATAATTTTATTTAATTACAAAAATCGTTCCATATAAATTAATAAAATGTTTAATACCCTCTAATTATGAATTATAAATAATTTATAAACAATATTAATTTGAAAAATAAATTCATGACATTTACTCTTTAATATTAGAGTAATATTTGTAACAAATATTTCAAAAACATTAAAAGTAATTAAAAATAAATATTTTAAATTTAATTAATATATTAAACACATTTTATTAATTAAATATATATTCCAAAATAACATTTCCAATATTTATAATAAATTTTATAAATAATTTAACTAATTTTATATGTATATTTCCTTTATTAATGAATACATTATTTATTTATCAAAGAATGTTAAAGAATATAAACAACTCATATTATTATTAAACATATAAAACCACATTTTATTAATCCTATTTATAATTTATAATCAGTTTATAAACTGTAAACATGTTTTGATTTTTATGATATTATAAAAAAATATTTTTTATTTATCCAAAAAATTTCTAGACCTTAGGCTAGTCCTTTCAAGGAGCTCTCTATCACTAGGAAAACCAGCCAAAATCAAGGGAATGCTATCCATGAGTGTTGTAGCATCATGAGCGTGTGTTAGTACATGTAATAAGAGTGAGAAGTTGTGCGGAGAAGGAGCGAAGCCACCGATCATGGAGGAAATGGTATACCACTAGAGTTATCAACCCTAATGGGTTTTTATAGGGTGGGATTAATGTATCATATATAGTAAACAAGCACCACATAAAAAGAGATATTTGATGTGGTACTTCTACGGGGAACTGTTCATCTATTCCTTGTGCAATTTTCATGTGTGATATATGTATACCATGATTTTATCACTTCTTTCATGTCATATATAGGAGACTTTTTCTGTAACACCCCGAGATGTTATAAACAATATTTTTTTTAATTTCATTGATGTCTTGTGTTGTATGCTACACCAAAAGGATCTCGCACTACACGCATCCCTGACTTGTCTTTCTTTATACGCAATCACGACCTTCCACGATAGCGTGTGTTGTACGCAATATCATGTTTCACTAAACAACAATATGTTATTAAAATATTATATAAACTAGCAGTTATGAAGAGTAATACCCAATTTTTGAAATTTTATAAATTTTATCTTTCAAAATGAAATTCATTTTTGGATTCATAATATAAAAATTATCCTAGAGTGATTTTTTGGTATTTTTCTGAAAACTTTCAACATTTGATGAATAGTGAAAACACTGGGTTACTATTTAAAAACTGGCTTTTTATTTAAATAATTTTTAATTTTATTTCAATTTATTTTTGGTCAAAATCGGTACATAATACCTATATAAGTTCAATGTAATTCATTGGAGTCATTTTATAATAATTTTTGATATATAAAAATTTTATTGAACTTTTCACCATCTTTTACCTACCTCATAAGAGCTTTTTGCAAACTTACATAAAAATTAATTTTAACGCTTCTGTGAGTGGAATTTCGAAAATCTGAGAGACATAGTTAATATCAAGGACTAAAATGTGGTTCAATGAGATGAAAATAATATTTGGTGAATAGTAACTTTTTACTTTTTTTACCACGGTTAAAAGTAAATAGTGTAATTAAGGGTAAAAATGATATTATTATTACCCTAACACATGTCCTAATTCTATTGGATAAGTATAATTCGACCAAAAACAACCTTAGGTATAAAATATGACCATTTATGTCCACCTGGATTAGATTAGGACATTTATAATTAATTAATTTAAAGAAGGGTTAAAATAGTTAAAATCAAAGTTTAATAACTAAATCATTTTTAATATAGGGTTATTGATAAGATAAATTACACTATAAATATTCATTAGAAAGCTAAAAATATTTCATACATAATGCTATTTTATTTATAATTCATATACATTAAATAATTTAATTTATTTATGACACAATGATGATGGAGTAATTATCTTTTTAATGAAAAATTAACATAATTGATGTTATAAATACCCAAATAAATTTAATTTGAGACTTCTTATGAATAACAATAATTTTATATTTTAATATGACATGTTAGTATTAATTTAATTGACTTTTTTCTAACAAATCATGTTTTTCTGATTTAAAAAAAATCAATTACCAAATAGTGTCTAAATTTAGATAAAATAGTTTTTAAAACAAATATTTTATAATTAATTGTTATTATATTGTTAAAAATCTAAGGTTCGGCCAAGATACTTACATCATGATATGTGTATCATTAATGGACCACTTGGGGGTCGCTTGGATGTATATGGTAATTTTATTAACTATATTGTATAATAATACAAAGTGACATGGTAAATGTCAATCTAATTAACTAAGAGTTAAAACTAAAAGATATGGTTAATATAATGACCCAAACCTATCTAAAATCTATTGGTTGAAAGGATTCAACCCATCCCCATATTATCTTCGAAATAAATCAATTTGGAGCTATTAAAAACCTAATATGACTTTATTATAAAATAATATTTTATGTTTTTCCAAAGGTTCCCCTCTCTTCCCTTATAAAAAGGGAACCCATTCCCTCTTCTCTTAACACCCTTTTGAGCCTTGAAACTCAGCCAAACCCTACCCATTTCTATTCTCCACTTCCCTAGAAACATTCTGGAGGTTTCTTTCTTCTCAAAATACCAACTCTACATCCCTAAGAGGAAGCTTAAAGGAGGTGCGTTGAAGAAGATGTAATCTATTCTAGCGATTCTTTCAACTTTCTTTCTTCTTAAACTTCTTCTTATTTAGTTGTTTCATTATAAAGTAATAACATAAGTATCTATAATATACTGATATGTTATTATAAATATGAAACAACCCTATTTCACCTTCTATCCATCTTACGGAAAATGAAATCACCGCGCGTGCGTACGTACGGAATACTGTCTCCACGCCGTGGTGTAATCTGTTTTTACAACACCACCGGACTTTGATAGGAATAATGGTGGAAATAATAACTATAAATATTTATTATAACATTATACTGATTCTGATATGTTTTATCATCCACTCCAATTCAATTCAATAATTATGGGAACGATATCATCGCTCGTGCGTACATACGGGTTACCATCTCCACGACGCGATGAGATTCATTATCCATGTTAACCATTCAAGAATGATTATAAAGTATATATAATGAATATTAATGAAATATATGACATAATATTGCTACTGAATATATGTATATATATATATATGTATTTCATCCACTTAATTCTATAAGTAAACAAAAAAAACAGCGTTCATGCATACATATGGCCTATCGTCTCCATGAACGGTGTATTTCATTTCATTTATATATCTCTTATATATATATATGTACTGAATATATATATTATATATAAATCATGATTTAAATTCTAGAAGTAATTAAATCAAGATATAAGTAATAATAATACCAAGAACAACAAGTCCAAACACGTACGATAAATAAAACGATTTTACCCAAAACAATGCTTTAACATGGAATTTACAAAAGAATGGCTAATATAAAGTCATAAGTGAACCATATATGATATAATAACAATGAATATGATTCTGTGATAAGTCCCTTTCCGAAATGATTTCACTCCTCATTCCAGTCCTGTATTACTGAATCGGATTAACTTACCATTACAACCATGTCTATATAGACATGAATGATTTACAGTTCCAGCCATGTCTATATCATGAGTTCTTATTTATTGAAAAACTCCCCCTTAGATAAACTCTTTTAGAGTTCTTTTTCTTTCTCACCCTTTGTTAAGGTTCTTTTTCCTTTCCCCCTTTTTTAGGGTTCTTTTTCCTTTTCCCCCTTTGTGATTTTCAAAAATAATTCGATGGAATAGAAAATATAACAATGTACCTGAAAAATTAGTAACAACAAAAGATCCGAGCAAGCAAGATTTTCATTATGTTTGAAAGATCAAAAACAAAGAAGCTAAGATACAACAAATGATTGGATTTTTCTATTTTGGATTTTTTTCCTTCGACATGAGACCCTTAAGAATAGTCTTTATCTTTTTCAAGTCTTTAGGATCTTTTTAGGCTTTCTTCTCTAACACAACTATTATTGCACTTTGAGATTCAAGCTTTTCTTCCTGGGATTTCAAAATTTATTCTTGCTTTAACAACTTCTCTTCAAACTCAATTCGACGATCCCTTTCATTCCTCCAGCTTTGAGCAACAGAATTCAGCTTCCCATTTAGATCTCTGTCTTCTTGAATCCGGAAATTCTCCTCAGCTGTCAACTTTTCTTCAAAAGAAGATGTAAGATCATTTAGCTTCATGTCTTCTATCTCAAATGAATCTTTAAAATTATCTTGGAATTCATCCAAGAGCCTCATCTCATCTACAGTTCTCTTTGACCAACTAGTCATTTTCATAAAAGACCTTTTATGGGCTTCATAGCCGACAATAAAAGATTTGAACTAAGTCTCCATCTCTACACATTTATGCATAACCATGGATACAGAGTCTGTTTTCTGATTCAAAGTATGTTAGTGCATCTGGAATCTTGAATCAATACTTGAGAAGGTCGGAATAGAACCCACCAACTTCTGTAAATATTGACAACAAAGTCATGTCCCAATAGAAGATGACTCCGAATCCGAGACTTTGCTTGTAGAATTTTCTTCTTAAATTTTCTCATCCTTATTCTTAGAAGAACCTCCAACTTCCCTTCTCTTTACAGCCACTGAGCTCAGGGTATCGACAACAAGTTTCTTTCCCTTGTCCTCTTTCGGAATAGATTCTTGTTCTGGGGTTTTCTGTTCACTATCAGACACTTGAACAACATTGTTTTCATCAACAGCATCTTTTTGGGCACCAAACTCTATGTTCTCCATTTGAGAAATATCATGTAGAAGATGTTCTTCCTCTGCATGATAATCTACTTCTTGTTCTCCTTTCTCCTCATCATTCCTTGGAGTGACTATCTTAGAAGACTTAGCTTCTGATGTTCGAAGCGACAAATGTTCTGAAGGTGTCTCCTTATAATTTTCTACTTGCTTCAATAGATCTCTGGTCTCACCACTACCTTCAGCAACTACTTCTTCCTATTCCACTTGCTAAAACTGCTCAACTTCCTCAACATGCTTAGCTTTTACCTTCTCTGGAGTAACATAGATTCTTCTTGGAGTCTCAGGTAGAGATTCCAAAGAGAAAGATCTCGAGACTGGAATGTTTCAGTAAGCTATCTCATTAAATTTCAACAAAGTCTAAGCCACCTCAGCTTCAGACATCTTCTTCTTAAGCTTCTTTTGTTTCAATTGTTTTTCTAGTTCAGCAGCTGTCTTTTCCTTTAAGGCCTTAGCCTCCGCAGGGTCCAAGCCTAATTAAGGCTCCCCTTGAACTCTCTTCTCTTTGACTTCCCTCAACTTAGCAACTACCTCATCAGGGTAAGATTTCTTCTTCTTCGGTTTTGGAGGTACGGAATGAGCTTCCTTAGATTTAAGATTCCCTGCTTCAACTTCAACTTCATTCAACTTTCTCTTCATCACTGACTTGGAGGATTTAGGTTCAGCAACTTTCAGAACTGATTTTTCTTGAACTGGAATATCAAAGAACTCACCAGTCTTCTTGTCGAAAGCAACGTTCATCCTCTTAAGGGTATCATCACTCACCAACCAAATTTTGCAAACTCTTGGCTTATACTTGAAAGCCTCCTTGAAAGACTCAAGGCACCGAACTATTAACTTCGAGATGATTGCTGGATACATTACGATCTAAGTTCTCAGCTTCCCTTTCTTAACATTATCAACGGTAATAAGAATGTGTCTCATCAAATTAAACATCCTTAGATTTATCAGAAAATCTAGAATAATGATCCTGCTCTTCTTCAAACTGTCTTTGTCACCATTTCTCGGTATTATAAATCCTTGTACCCATAATTCTAGAATCTGAAAATTCATAGATAGACTAGAAATATTCAGAGCCTTGTCATCTGACAGTCCGAGAGACTCCAATGCCTTTTCCTTGTTGAAGCTTCCCTTTTAATCTGGAAAAACATGAGTGTTGAACTCGACTTCTCCTTCATAGGTCAGCCCTACCAAGCTGGCTGCCTTGGCATAAGAAACCTTATATGTCTTGCCATAATACTTAAACAAAAATTTCTCCCTATCATTTTCCTTAAAGAAGGAAACCATCTCATCGAACTCAAAAAGCAACTCTGAAAATACTTCATCTTGATTCCTGGGCATAGACACAACAACATCTTCCCATCCATTAAGCTTTATGTTCTTGGAAATAAGAGATTCATAATTGTTGAAGAAATCAGGATGAACCAACCTTTATCTATATACCAACCACTGTGAAATCGGCTTAGTGGTTGACATGTCTTGAAAAGCTACTTCCACAGACATTCGGATCTGAAGACTTCTGAGAAGTTTGCAATGGAGATTAATGAAGATCAGAACGGATTTAAAACGGAGAGGCAGAGATTCGGGACGCTGGAGATTGAAAAACGGATGTGGGATGACCATTTGGGGTCCCCTTTAAATAGGCAATGATATGGTGGTTGATCTTCCTCGGTTGATCGAACGGTTGTAAAAACTGAGATCAGATCTAATGGTTGAAAACCAATTTCCAAGAAAACTTGAATCCGATCTTTTGATGTTTTTATTAAAACAAAGATTTAAGAAAAATATAATCTGAAAACAACATATAATAAAATACCAGCTAGTAAAGTATGATTACTAAAACATGAGAAATGAAATCATACCTTTCGGATTGGCTTAGGAGGATTATTCGTAATGGGTAATATCCTTCATTAATATGAAAAAAACATAGGTCGCAAAACACACTATGAAAAACTCAGTACAGAAAACCCGATATGAAAAGAATAATAATAAAAAAATTATAATAATTTCAGTATGAGAATGTCATTACGAATGACTCAATACAGAAGTCTTACAACGAAAATCTCAGTACGAAAGTCTCAGTACGAAAGTATCAGTACAAAAATCTCAGTACGATAATCTCAGTATGAATGTTTCAGTATGAAAGTTTTAGTCCGAACATTTCAGTACAAAGAAATTTTTTTTGTAAAAACATCAAAAAAATATGTACTCCCCCTATGAAGAGGAGTTTATTACTGTAAGGAGACTTTTTAAACGGAAATTTTATTAAGAAGGATTACCTTACGGTTATCATTCCTAGCTTCTGTTTAATGTATTCAAATCTATCATAAGGAAAAGATTTTGTGAAAATATCATCAAGTAGATCTTGCATTCCGATAAACTGAAGAATAATATCTCCTTTTAGTGTGTGATCTCTAAGAAAGTGATGCCTAATATCTATGTGTTTTGCATGTGAGTGATGTGCAGGGTTCTTACTTAGGGCAATGGAACTTGTGTTATCACACAAAATTTGAGATTTAGTAAAACTCAAGCCATAGTCTGTGACTGTGTGTTGCATCCACAACACTTGAGTACAAAAACTTCCAGCTGCTACATATTTTGCTTCAGTAGTGGAAAGTACTACAGAATTTTGCTTTTTGCATGACCAAGAAACTAGTGAATCTCCTAAGAAATGACAAGTTACAGATGTACTTTTTCTATGCATTCTACATCCACCAAAGTCAGCATCAGAAAAGCTTTTTAGAAAAAAATCATTTCCAGAAGTATAAAATAATCCTAGATCCATGGTTCCATTAATGTAGCGAAAAATTATTTTTACTGCCTTTTAGTGATATTCCTTAGGATTGGATTGATATCTTCCATATAATCATACTGAGAACATTAAGTCTAGTCGACGAGCTGTTAAGTCAAGTAGACTTCTTATAATTCCTCTAAAAGATTTTCGATCTACTGGTTTCCCAGCTTCATCAAGATCTAGAGAGTTTGATGTACGAATAGGAGTACTTATACTTTTTGTATTGTCATAACCATACTTTTTGAGAAGATCTTTAATATACTTATGTTGATATATGTAGGTTCCTTCTGGTTTTTGGGAAATTTGAAAACCAAGGAAAAAAGTTAACACACCCATCATACTCATTTCAAACTCAGATTTCATTAGACTTCCAAAAGAGTCGGTTAAAGATTGCTGAGTTGAACCAAATATGATGTCATCAACATAAATTTGAACAATCAAAACATTTTTCTTATCTTTCTTTATAAAAAGGGTTGGATCTGAATTTCCCTTAACATAGTTATTTTGAAGCAAAAATCCAATGAGTCTATCATACCAGGCTCGTGGGGGTTGTTTAAGACCATACAGAGCTTTGGTAAGTCTAAAAACATGTTTAGGATGTTTTGTATCTTCAAATCTAGGAGATTGTTCAACAAAAACTTCCTCTTGAACATAATTGTTAAGAAAATCACATTTCACATCCATGTGAAAAAGTTTAAAATTAAAGAAAGCTGCAAAGGCAAGTAGAATACGGATAGATTCAAGTCTAGCTACTAGAGTATAGGTTTCTTCATAGTCTATTCCCTCTTGCTGATTATAGCCTTTAGCAACAAGTATAGATTTATTTCTTACTATGACTCTATTTTCATCACAGTTAATTCTGAAGACCCACTTTACTCCAATAACAGAATTATCCTTTGGTCTTTCAACCAAGATCCAGATTTTGTTCCTTTTAAATTCATTTAGTTCATCCTTCATAGCCTTGATCCAATCATCATCACCTAAAGCTTCATCAGTGCTTTCTAGTTCTAACTAGGAAAGAAATTCTAGATGTTCTATTTCATTTCTTAAGGAACTTCTTATCCTTACTGGTTGATTTACATCACCACTGATGCTATCACTGGGATGATTCTTAAGAAACACCTGATTTGGGTTTCGAAAAGCCTGTTCATCAACATAGGGCAGAAAGTCTTCTGGGGTAAATGTTTCAGAAGTATCTTCTTGAGCATTTTCCTTATCAGAAGGATCTTCCATAAAAGGTTGATAATCAGTTTTTGAAAACACATATGAGGATGTAGGTTGGGATGGTTTAAAAACAAAAGGATCTGACTCATCAAATTTTACATTCACTGTTTCTTCAACAGTACAAGTTTTTTTATTGAAAACACTATAAGCCTTAGAAGTTGTGGAGTATCCTAAGAAAATTCCTTCATCGGATTTTGGTGTGAATTTATGTAAATTATCATTAGTATTCAGAATGAATACTTTGAAACCAAAAACCTTGAAGTAGGAAAGTCTTGGTTTTCTACAGTTCCATAACTCATAAGGAGTTTTATTAAGAAAAAGTCTAATCAAAACTCAATTTATAGTATAGCAATCAGTACTTATAGATTCATCCTAGAAATGTCTATCTCTAGAATATTCACTCAATATGGTTCTAGTTATCTCTTGAGGAATTCTATTTCTTCTTTCAACTACACCATTCTGTTGAGGAGTTCTAGGTGCTAAAAAATTGTGAGTAATACCTTTTCTACTACAAAAAAGTTTCAAAATCAGAATTTTGAAATTATCCTCCATGATCATTATAAATAGTTTTCAATGGAAGAATTTTCTCATTTTTAACTTGAGCTCTGAAAATTTTGAAATAAGAAAAAGGTTCAGACTTCTTTTCTAAAAAATAGACCCAATTAAATCTAGTGTAATCATCACCTAGAACAAAGACATAGTATTTTCCTCCAATACTTCCAGTTTGTGTTGGACCAAAAAGATCCATGTGCACTAACTGTAATGCATCAGTTGTTGAGACTTCACCGATTGATTTAAAACTATATTCATGTTTCTTTCCATATTGAAAAGGATCACAAACTTTAGAAGAATCAAATCTATGCTCCGGTAGATCCTTAACTAGTTTCTTCTTATAGAGTTTGCATAAGTTCATAAGGTTACAGTGACCTAGTCTTCTATGCCATAACCAGGAATGATCTTCCATTTCACTTAGTCAAGGTATATCTTGGCTCTTGAGGTCTTCTAAATTTAAGGTGTAAACATTCTCTTGCCTATTGGCTGAGAGAATAAATTCTTCCATGGAATTGTGAACTAAGCACTTATCATTCCTAAAATTCACAAGGTAACCTTCATCACATAACTGACTTATGCTAATGAGGTTGTTCTTAATACCCTTAACAAAAAGAACATTTGAAATCAAGGTTTTACCAAGAAGAACAATATTACCTATAACAACAATTTGTCCATTAGCATTATCTCCAAATGTAAACTTTCCTCCTTTCGTTTTGATAATCTTTTCAAAATAGCTTTTGTTACCAGTCATGTGCCGGGAAAATCCACTATCCATGTACCATGTGTTGTTGTTGGTACTCTCTTTATTTTCCTTAGCCATAATGCAATGATTGTAAATAGTTAATCTGGCTATAAGACCAAGATTCTTCTGTCCTTAAGATTCATAATCAGAAGATTCATTTGAAGATTCACCACCACTGACACTCCAAGTATCACTAGCTTTCATAACTTTTTATCATTCATATGATTTGATGTTGTTGTAAAAGCAACAGTACCATTCCCATTTTTCTGCTTAATGTTGTCAGAATCTCTCTTCATTCTTGTTTCATGTTGTAGAAGAGTTCTGAATAGCTCATCAAGAGAAATTTGAGTGACCTTTCTGTTCTCATCTATAGATGTTCTTTTTGATTCCCACTCATTGGGCATAATATCAACTATCTTATCCACAAGAGCATCATCATCTAACCCTTTCTCTCCCATAGACTGTAAACTATTGACTATAGTCATAAATCTCTGTTGAACTTTAAAAATTGATTCACCATAAGGAAAATTGAAGCCATGGTATTCAGCTTTAAGCATAGCTCTCCTAGTCTCAATCACTTTAGAAGTTCCAAATTGTGTAACCTCTAACTTCTTCCAGATACAATTAGCTGCCTCACAAGAAGAAATTTGGCTATATATATTTCTGTTCATTGAACACAGTAGATTATTGTGTACCTTATAATTGGGTTGATACTCTTGCTTTTCGTGGTTAGTAAAAGATCTAACTTCCTTATCAGGAATTTTATAATCTCCAGTAAGCATAACAAAGTTGTCCACTCCAGTATTGATAACAAAATTTTTCATTCGATATATCCAGTATTCATAGTCATTACTATCAAATATTGGTGGTCTTGTAGGATTTAGATTATCAATAGAGCCAGCATTGATTCCTGCCATACTTAAAATAACCTTCGGCACACAAACTTGTTAGTAGAAAAAGTTCGTAATCACAAAGTTCGAAATGACAAAGTTCAGAATGACAAAGTTCGGAATGAAAAAGAAATTTTTAATTGAGTATGAATAATAGAGGAAAGTGAGAAAGAAAAACTTAAATGTGAGTATAATTATTTTAGAGACCTCCTCTGATACCAATTGTAGGATCAAAATATTGATGTAGATGCTCAATATACAAGGGGGGGTGAATTGTATACTTTAAAAAATTCCTTTGGAACCTTTAAAGTTGATTACGGATAAATATGTTTTCCATAGATAAGGAAAGTTCTATGTATAAAAAAGTTAAACAAAGTAAATTCACAACACCTCTAACACCAATTAAAAATTGGAATATGGAATGAAGCTATAAACTTCAAGTTCTATGTACTTGATTACAACTAGGAAGAGATACCAAAAGTAGGTTCCGGAAATATGGATCTGGAAATTGAAACTTAACTAAAGATTACAATATGAGATTCTACCTTAAAGCATATAGAATCTAAATAAAACAGAGTACAAGTAGGGAAGTATAAGAAAGTTATACTTTCCTTACAATACAATATGCAGCGGAAAAAAACAAGTAGTAAAACTATAATTAACAAGATATAAGTCTTTTAACCCAAAGAGAAGGGTATCCAACAACCATGGATAAAGGTCCCTTGATTTATACTTTCAAGCAAGTCTGTCTTACCCACACAAGGGTAATCCCTCGATATGAAGATCAGAATCTCGGTCTTGCTATCCCTGCAAGCCCTCAACTTCAAGGTAGTTGGAACCTCTGTCTTCCTTAGCAAGGAATCCCTCGAACATTAAGGTAGTCGGCACCTCTATCTTCCTATCCTCGGAAGTCCTTGAATGTAATCACCAAGATTCAGAGTCACACAAATCAAAAAAAGAACGAGCGGTTCTGTACACACAAAGCATGAAAAGCTTTCTCTCTCTAGAAATCACCTTAGTAGTGTGTGGTGTTTATATCGATCAACTTCATTGTGTGTCAATTTCTTTTAAATGATCTCTTATTTATAGGATCGATGGGCCTCCTTTCCAACGGTCATATTTTCTTTAAAAATCGGAGGGACTTGTACACGTGTAACTTAACCAACAGTTAGTTTATAATGGAATAGACGACATTGTTTTATATCAAAAAATGTATAACAGAAAGTACAACATC
Organism: Viscum album; assembly: GCA_963277665.1. Taxonomy (NCBI): domain Eukaryota; kingdom Viridiplantae; phylum Streptophyta; class Magnoliopsida; order Santalales; family Viscaceae; genus Viscum; species Viscum album. The sequence continues at coordinate 599,900,174 of OY728136.1, read as the reverse complement.
GTTTCAAGATTAGTTAAAAAGTTTGGAGTGTAAGAAAAATTTTAAAGAGAAGACAAATTATAAAAGTGTAATAAAAATGATGGTTCAGAGTCTAACCAAAGATTATATTTGAAGTCTAAATAAATTCAGAGTGTATAAAGAAAAGATGATCGGATTCTGTTTAATAGGAGAACTCGGAATGAGAATTCGGAATGAGAATTTGTCATCAGAATTCGTAATGGGAATTCGTAATCAGAATTCGTCATTAGAATTCGTTGTCGAACTTCATGAGAATTTGTATCCAGAATTCGGAGTGGAACTTTATTAGAATTCGTATCCAGAATTCGGAGTGGAACTTCATTACGTTTCTCATCTAAAATTCAGAGCCTAAAACAGAATGCTTCATATCAATGTTTTAAACGATTCCGAGAATATATAAATTAATCCTTATACTTAAGAAATATATGGATATAGATAATGAAAATATGATAAGGATAATTTTCCTTATAAAAGCGATTTTCCTTATAAAAGCGATTTTCCTTATAAAATCAATTTTCCTTATAAAAGCAATTTTCCTTAATGATAAGGTGTTTGTGATTCTCAAAACAACAAGGAATGGAAAAGTCATAAGGAAAACCTTATTGACTCAATAGGTTATAGTCCTAGGATTATTGTAATGGTCGTAGAATTAAACCTATGATGTTATATATTGAAGGTACTCTTCCTTTGTTATGTAGTTTTCCCTAGCATGATTTTTTTCTCTCACACTATTCTTTTTGGGTTTTAGATGATGGCTGGAACCCGAAGGAACCGTGTTGATAAATGTAATGGACGATGCAATGATTGTTATCCGGAACAAACCAACGTTATGGGAGATGGAGTGAAAAATATTATTTCTATACTTACGCAAGCTATGAATAATTCTGGACTTCCGAATGAGTAGAGAAGGGAACAATATTCTATTGAGTCCTTCATGAGGCAACGTACACCTTCTTTCAATGGGTCTTCTAATACACTTGTTACTGAACAATGGACCCGTACCATTGAAAAGATATTTTCTATACTTCATTGTTTGGAATATGATAAAGTAATTTTAGCTGTTTACCATTTAGATGGTGAAGTAGACCAGTGGTGGACACTAATTAAGAATACAAGTCCCCAAGATGAAATTGAATCCATGGAATGGGACGAGTTCAAGAACATGTTTTTTCAGTAAGTGCTTCCCTCGTATTCTTTGAACAAAGATGGAAAAGGAGTTCCTTGAGCTTAAGAAAAAGGTTGTTGAATCTGTTGGTATATACGATGAAAAGTTTACAAGGCTTGCAAGGTATGCATCTGTCTTTACTATCCAACCTGAAAGTAAAGTTGATCGATTCTTCAGTGGCTTAAAACCAACTCTTAGAAGGGCATTACCTATAAGAGAATTCCGCAGCGATGAAGAAATTGTGTGTTGTGCTATCAAGGTAGAAATGGAAGTTGTTGTTACATATCCATCTCATGGTTTGGACAAGAAATGAAAAATGTTGTTTAAGGAGAAATCTTAGAACAATGGTGAAAATAAGATGAATGTTTTTTTATGATCAATGTGTGGAAAGAAGCATGGTGGAGATTGTCTTAAAGGGACTAGAAAATGTTTTAAGTGTGGAAAATAAGGTAATCAAGCAGCTAAGTTTCGAAGTAATGGAAAAAGGGTTTCTAATTATGTGATTAAAGGAAATACTGCAGAGAACGCACCACCATCACTTCAATGCTTCAGGTGTAATGAAATGGGGCATTATGCTAATCAATGACCTAATCCAAGGGTTAATGATGATTGACATGAGAAACCACTTAAGGAAAAGGACAAAGAGAAGTCACATGAGATCACTATTGGCGATGTTGAATATGACAATGATGTGTTGGAATGATTATGTGTTTATGTAATGGGATTCCAAAATAATGTTTTCTATAGTATCGGGGAATATTAGAATATTTATTGGGTTATTGTTGTTTTCAATAATTTTATGGTATCGGTAACCACAAAAAGTGATTGTGATATTTTTGGAAAGTAGATGATATGCGCATAATGAAGGGATAAGGAGAAAATGAAATGTTTGACAGTATTCATGAGCTCATGACTGATATAAGGAAAAAGTAATATCATGGTTTGAGTATATAGAATTTTTGGATTTTGGTATGTGGAAAGAGATAACTAAGATTCAATGGGTATTAATTTTTCAAGAGAATACATGATTAAGGTATTGACATGTATGGAATGTGACCTTTAAGATATATATTATGATATATGGGGGATAAACGATGGTATCCCCGTGATTGTTATGTGACCTTTTCAGTAAATGTTTTCTTTATACTATGAGATTGGACAGATGTATTTTGGATTAGCCTAAATATTGTAATGGATTATGTCAGACATCATATTGTATTGTTTAAGGATAGAACTTGTTTTTTGAAATTATTTCAAGAATGTTATAATAGTATAGTTTTATAAAAAGGACAACCCATAGGATGAGTGACAACCCATCGCGTCGGACAAGGCTGTGGGAATCGAACCCACAACCAAAGTGCAACAGACCTTTATTGCATACCACTGACCTACAGGAAGTCTCTGGTTAGTATAAACTAGTTTTTTTATTAAGCGCTATGATAGATGAATTATAAGTCCATTTTTGGAACCATATACGATTAATCTCACCATAATATGGACTTATAAATTTTTCTAACCTTTTGTTTGAGATAGATGGAATGACCCATCATTGTATCACATGATCTGCTAACACTTCAAGAATGAAAAATTCAACTTCATTTATTTAAGAGATGAAGTGGAAATTGTACAAGGAATGAACAACGTTGTGATTGTACCGCAATAAAGTAAGTATTTCTTCAAATTCTTCTACTTTAGGGAAATGATCTTGAAAATAGAAAATGTTGTACTAGTGTCATCATATACGATGAATCAGATGGTTCCTTAGATCATCATAAATTTATGGAGTTGTGATTGTTGGATTTTTTATATCCATGTTCTCTACCACTCTCCATCAGAACTTGATAGTTAGATTTATCTTCCATATCCATATTTTCTCTTACGTTCTCGTATGTGGAAACCCAGTGATTAGTTAATTTGGGTAACCGTTATGTTTCATACTTTAGTTTTTAAAATCATGTTTTTGTATTTGTTTTTATGGAGTGGTTTTCTATGAAACAAAACTTTCAAGTAGTAAACCATTTATAACCCCGATGAATTTCGAGGGAAAAATTCATTTTAAGGGGGGTAGAATGTAACACCCTGATATTTTATTAAAAATATTTTTTTTTAATTTCATTGATGTCTTATGTTGTATGCTACACCAAAAGGATCTTTCACTACACGCATCCCTGACATGTCTTTCTTTACATGCAATCACGACCTTCCACGATAGCGTGTGTTGTACGCAATATCATGTTTTACAAAACAATGATATGTTATTAAAATATTATATAAACTAGCCGTTATAAATAGTAATAACCAATTTTTAAAATTTTATAAATTTTATCAATCAAAATGGACTTCATTTTTGGATTCGGAATATCGAAATTAGCCTAGAGTGAATTTTTGGTATTTTTCTGAAAACTTTCAATTTTTGATGAATAGTGAAAACACTGGGTTACTATTTGAAAACCGACTTTTTATTTAAATAATTATATATTTTATTTATATTTATTTTTGGTAAAAATTGATACATAATACCTATATAAGTTCAATGTAATTCATTGGAGTGCTTTTATAATAATTTTTGATATATAATAATTTTATTGAACTTTTCACCATCTTTTACCTACCTCCTAGGAGCTTTTTGCAAACCTACATAAAAATTAATTTTACCACTTCTGTGAGTGGAATTTTGAAAATTCGAGAGACGTGGTTAATATCAAGGACTATAATGTGGTTCAATGAGATGAAAATAATTTTTGGCGAGTAGTAACTTTTTACTTTTATTTACCACAGTTAAAAGTAAATATGGTAATTAAGGGTAAAAATGATATTATTATTACCCTAACACATGTCTTAATTATATTGGATAAGTTTAATTCGACCAAAAACCACATTAGGAATAAAATATGACCATTTATGCCCACTTGGATTAGATTTGGACATTTATAATTAATTTATTTAAAGAAGGGTTAAAATAGTTAAAATCAAAGTTTAATAACTAAATCATTTTTAATATAGGGTTATACATAAGATAAATTCGAATATAAATATTCATTATAAATCTGAAACGATTTAATACCTAATGGTATTTTATTTATAATTCTTAGACATTAAATAATTTAAGTTATTTATGACACAATGGTGATGTAGTAATTACCTAAATAATGAAATATTAAAATAGTTGATGTTATAAATACCCAAATGAATGTAATTTGAGACTTTTTAGAATTACAATAATTTCATAGGTTAATATGACATGTTGGTATTGAATTAATTAACTTTTTTAAACTAATAACGCTTTTATGATTTTCACAAAAATCCATTACCAAATAGTGTCAAAATTGACATAAAATAGTTTTTAAAACAAATATTATATTATTAATTGTTATTTTATTCCTAAAACACTAAGGTTCATCCAAATGACTTAGATAATGATATATATATATTAATAATTAACCACTTGGGGTTCCTTTGTCTTGTTATAGTATGTTTATTAACCATATAGTGTAAGTAAACAAAAAGACACGGTAAAAGTTAAGTTATTTAACTTAGAGATAAATCTAAATGATAAGGATAAAATAGTAACCTAAGCTGGCATAAAATCTATTGTTTGAGAGGATTTATACCCATACCTAACTTATATTTAAAATAAATCAATTTTGAGCTATTAAAAACCTAATATGACTTTATTATAAAATAATATTTTATGTTTTTCCAAAGGTGCCCCTCTCCTCCCTTATAAAAGGGCACCCCTCCCCTCTTCTCTTAACACCATTTGGAGCCTTGAATCTTGGATAAACCCTACCCATTTCTCTTCTCCACTTCCATAGAAACATTCTTGAGGTTCTTTTCCTCTCAAAAGACCAACTCTACTTCCCTAAGAAGAAGTTTAAAGGAGGTACATTGAGGAAGAGGTAATCTCTTCTACCGACTCTTTCAAGTTTCATTCTTCTTATACTTCCTCTTCCTTAGTTGTTTCATTATAAAGTAATAACACCAGTATTAATTATAAAATTATATGTTATTATAAATATGAAACAAAAATATATCACCTTCTATCCATTCTACAGAAAATGAAATCACCGCGTGTGCGTACGTACGGAATACTGTCTCCACGTCGTGGCGTAATCTGTTTTCAACCACCACATTAATTGGATGGGTATAATGGTGTAAATAAATAAATATATATGATTATTGTAAATTGATATTGATTCTGAAATATTATACATAAACTTCAATAAAATTCAATGATCATGGGAATGATATCATCGCTTGTGCGTACGTACGGACTACCGTCTCCACGATGCGATGAGATTCATTCTCCATGTTAACCATTCATGAATGATTATAAAGTATATATAATCAATAATAATGAAATATATGACATAATAATGATACTATATTTATGTATATATATATATATATGTATGTCATATACTTAATTCCATTCAATTCAATAAGGAAACGAAAACAACGTTCATGCGTACGTACGACCTACCATCTCCATGAACGGTGTATTTCATTCCATTTATCAATCTATCATATATATATATATATATGTATATGCTGAATATATATTATAAATCATGTTTTTCATTATGTAATTAAGTAAATCAGGATATAAGTAATAATATCAAGAACAAAAAGTTGAAACACGTATGATAAATGAAATGATTTTACCCAACATGCTGCTTTAACATGGAATTTACAAAAGAACGGGTAATATAAAGTAATAAGTGAACCATATATGATATCATAAAAATGAATATGATTCTGTAATCATTCAATGACATTATTTAAATCATTATACAGGAGGTTCGGATATATACAAAGCATATTAAACATAAGGTATGAGACAATTATTCCAATCTCATTATTATCCGAGATTGTCTATTCGTAAGTATTTACTGGGGGTATGTTTATCATCCATGTCAATGTTTTCTAAAAATATTTTCATAAAATGTTTAATATTCTCCCAAGAATGTTTAAATTCATTTTTACCCTTTATTGAATTTTTACCACATTGCATGAATGGAGTCTTTCCTTGGTTACCATATAAGGTACATTTTGACTTTTCCGACAAAAGTACGAGGAGAATGTTATTTTTAACTTATATGGTGTGAACGGATTTTTACGGTTTTATAACTTCTCATTTTTAAGAAGCTTCCTCTATAATATTTCATGATTATTTTCAACAAAATACTTTTCTTTTAAAAATTTCATGGCATTTTGAGAAAAGAAAATGATTTTGAAAAGAAAGGATATTTTACTCAAGAATTCATTTCAAGTGTTTTATCAAAACCGCTTTCTATCTAAGATGAAAGTATTTCATCTGTGTATGTTTCAAGTATAATATCTCTATGATTTACATGGTTTTACTTTTCTTACGATGAAATTATATCCATTTCATATATAGATTATGTTTTGATGGGATGATGTTTATGAAACCCATTTTATACTTTGGGTAATGATGAATGATTTATGTTCATGTTGTGGAAAAAGTAAGAATGATTTCATTATGAGATGGGTAATACCTATATCTCCCTCCAATGCATTGGGTAAAGATTTATATCTCATGATAGAGACATGGATGGAATGATAAGTTAATCTGGTTTAGTAATACAGTACTGGAACGAGGAGTGAACTCATTTCAGAAAGGGACTTTGTCCACTAAGATGGTATTGGCATCAATTCCTTTGCTACTATAGAAATAATATCATGTGCTTAATAGTTTCCACAATCACATGTTTTATTCCTATTATATTTTATCATGATTAATGTTTCTTTATAATCTATGCCTTATTTATTTCCATTTTTTATGTTATTTCCCAAGATTTTGATGTTTAAACATTATGTTCATGTTTTTAATTTCAAATGTTTATGGTTTGTTTTATTTTCTTCATGCTTACCCTTACTGAGAATTTGAGCTCACCCTTTTTATGTTTTCTTTTCCCCAGGATTTAAAGAAATTTTTTAGGTAAGAAAACCAAAAGGGGAATATCTTTATGATATATTTTTAAGATCTTTCACCATGATTAGAAGATTACGTTCCTTGTTTCCAAAGACACTAAACTATTACGTTCCTTGTGTGTCTTTTTTTGTTATGTATTATGTATTCCACAAAAGTAATTTAATTTAAATGTACGTCATGATTTGTGTCTCTATATTTTCATCCCTTACATGTAGTTATTGACCCTATATTTTCATAAAATGTAATTTATGGCCCCGATCTCATCACATTATTGAGGTTCAATTTAGTAGAGAGATAACTAATTTTGTATTTCTCGCAAACTCAAAACCACCAGCACAATCAGATAACTTTAAATCCTCAACTACTCAAACATTTTAATTGTTTAACATAATTATCATTTGTGTATATAATCATTAATATCACATCATTATCACATAATATAATGTTTATTAAAACTAAACCTGTAAATATAGAAATAGCATGTTCTCTATTTAACAGTGAAAAGAACTTGTAAATTTTCAAGGATGATAGATCTGATACCAATAGTGGGTATTTTAGAATTATCATATGATCATTATAGTGTAATTCAATCAAAATACAGGTATATATATCCTTTTCTGAAGAAACATATCTGATAAATTAAAAGAACAAGAAAGTAGATTATACATAGTTCTCTTATTATTTGGCCTTCATATTTCTCAAAAATAAATAGAATGATTAAAGAATATCATGAGGTTTATTAAATATAATACTGCATCCATTTATGGATATACCCCAACCACTAGATTATAGAACACTACCATATGATACCAGTTCATTTAAAGGGGTACTAGATCTTTAATGGGAGTGATGAATTATACTCGAGAAGGAAGAGTCATTATTTAACATTTCATTAAAATAATGATGATCATCATCATAGAATGAAAATAATTAATTCATTAAGAATTATGAGATCTAATTTTATTATTCCAGTCAAGGTCAATACATTCATCAATGAATGAGGAACATGTTGGGTGTTATAACTATCTTTTAATTACACTCAAAATTTATTCTATATTTATGAATGAATTATACAATAATTATGAAAATATTTTAATTTATTATTAGTAAATTAAAATTATATAAACATGTTGGGAGTTAATCTTTTTCTATATGGGTATGGAATATAGTTTCCCTAAATTTTTAGTCGCATTGTATACAACAAGGCCACATATTTACATGCATCACATGAATTTATTTGGAAATAATATGCACGATTATATACATTCATAATATACATGTATAATATGTGAATTATATATAAAATATGACATATTTTATATCATAATTCCATATATAAATATATAAAATACATGTATCATATATTTGTATTTAGTATACATGCATCATATGAATGTATATTTGATTGAACAACCACTATTCATCACATGGGATACCCTAACTAAATCCTTAATGTTCCGAAATCATATCAATGGTGACTAATAGTTATATATTTATATATAGACTCATATATGTGTGGGGGAAGTATAATTTTTATGTTTTTATTGGATTTTAATTTGAAAAAAAAAATTCAATTTCCAATAATAGTGAGACAAGAAGATGTTGTTTTTGATGTTTGCGTGGTGTTTTATGATTTATTTGAGTATAACTTGGTTATAAGAAGAAGAAAAAAACCCTCGTAAAATGTTATGTATAATGAATCTTAATTTATTCAATTATTTTATTTAAAACACTTGGAATTTAATGTTTGAGGTTAATCATGCTGAGAAGGTGGACTTTTTTTATTTTTGAAATCAATTTATATATTTCTTAATGTTAATTGATGTTTTATAGATTACGATTTTATCATGATTTCTATTAATAAGGATAAATGTGATGTTTTTATATTCATTATTTTTCTCTCCCATTGTTTGATTAAATATTAATTGTTTCAAAAAGAGTTAGTACTCATTTAAAATAAATTGAAGTCTCTTTGTATATCATGGAGATTGTTCTTATTTTACATTTGAAGCCTATTTTTTGAAATTTTGTAGAATAACATTATATCAACCAAAAGATATTTTTATATAAAAATAGTTCAATAACAATCAATGTTTCTTATCTCTATAATTATTTAAGGACTGTATGATTGTCGGGTTTTTGAATTGTTCAAAGGATATAACCATTCATATTAAATGATATACAATTTAAATTCCTTGTTATATTTTATTTTTAGGACTATACGGTTTTTGAAATAATTGATTTAAATCATAATTATTCATTATAGAAGGGAATACTTATTTAATATTATGAATAGTTATTCATATTTAATGGTGAATTTTTTGTGTGTGGAGGCATGTAAATGAAGTCAATTCATATACTCCCCCACACTCTCTCTCATCCTCCCTCTCTCTATGAATCCTTGGTGATTATAATACTTATTGGAATATAGGTATGTATAATTGGAATAAAAATAGATCATTTTAATTAAATTAATTTGTTTATTATTTGATATAATGAGTTTCGTCAGTTTTTAAATTTTAATTTTTTTTATTTTTTATCCACAATGGATCACATATATTCATAATGTAACATGGGTATTACAATATATTTTTTGTATGAATTATCAAATATATATATGGATAGTGTTCTCCCACACAAATCATCATTGGGTTTTATATGCATGAAGTGATAGAAAATGATATATTCCTTATATGGAAGGTGTTGTGATGAATATAGTTTATGAGAATAATATTGAGAATAAATTTCATGACCAAAATTAAATTTTTTTTTTCACTTTTAGAGAAATAATTTTTCAAATTCTTGGGACTTGATATATTTAAATAAATATGAAAAAATTGGGAATATCTATCAAGGGTATATAAAATTAAAATAAACAATATTATAGATTTTCCAATTAATGTATAATGATAATTGAATACATGATGATGAATCTACTATTAGATTCTCAACAAAAGATAAATAAGAGGTTATAACCATTATTTGTTTTGGTAAGACTATTTATGATGATTTTTTAATCAAGAAGATACATGAAATATTTCCAAAAAAAAAATTGATGAAAATATTCCATCACTTGAAATCCATTATCTTAAAAATTATCGTGGGATGATTTACACTATATATTTATCATTTATGAAATGTGTAAATAATAACTCTAAAAATATAAGTAATCCTAAAAATGAAATATATTATAATACATTGAATCAATAAAATATTTATATATAAATAAATTTTGAAAAAGATAATTCATAGAAATATGGAAGTTTTGAGAAATTTTTTGATAATTTTATATCATTCATCTAAAGAAGTGTTCAATAAGTTTCCATTGAAGTGTTTTATATATGGACCTATTGATATTTTTTTTCAAATTTTTAAAAGTTAAAGGATGAAGAAAATTATAATGAATATTAGTCATTATAAAGTTATTTAAAGTGAAAATCTTTAAATTTTAATAAATAAAATATTATTTTCACGAAAATTTTAATATTTTATCATAATTAAGAAAGTGTATTTTATTATATATATTGGATGATAAACAAATTAGTGGGGATAAAACTATAGTTCAAATACCATGTGTATTAGAGGATAAGATGTTGATCACTAATGTGAGGGATGATGAGTTAACTATGTAAGAAGATAATGCTGAATAAAAGGAGGATGAAAATGAGATATAGTTAATATTAAATTTTGATTTGAAGGTGTATTCTAAAAATATATCAAGGTAATAAAAATATATTAGTTATTTGAATATTATTTTCCATGAAGAGAAGAATATAAAAAAATTATATAGAAGAGATATAAAATTAACTTAACAATTTTTTTAAATAATATTTAATACATAAAATAAAATAGACAAGATTAAAATTAACAATATTAAATATGTGAATGAAGTTATATAATATTTGAAGGTGATTTTCAATGATAACGAATCCTCTAATAAATGTGATGATTTGGTGAATTATAAAGAACAAATCTCTATGTGTGAAATGTTTCATAGGTTTATGGATGGAAAATATAATTGTATGTTAAATTTAAACACTTATAGTGGGAAAAGAATATAATTATATAAATATAGAAATTTTTAACTACCAAAATGAATTAAAAATACAAAAAAAGATTAAAATTTTAATTAATAAATCTAATGAGTAGTGGAATTGTTTCCTCGTTATTTTAGTTCAAAAAAATATCTAAAATAAATTGTTAAAAGTTATAATAATTTGGTTGACAATATATATATATAAAGCTATTTATAGAAGAAAATTTTCATTTTTATGGATATTAATGTTGTTTTATTGGCTTGAAACATGTAACATGACAGCTCGGCTCACACAGTGAATAATAACCGTCCTAGAACACTAAATGGCCCTAGGAGGCCCTCCCTAAATGCTACAGGGTGTCAACTAGTAAAAAGTATCTAAGAAGGATTCATGTGGAGGCTATACCCTCTTTATGTGATGGATAAATCATGAATGAAATAGATATCATACAATTCCATACATCTCTGTATGTTCAAATAACAAATGAACTTAATAATAGGAATAAAATTAAATTCATTCATATGGAATACAACATAATTCTCTAATCCTCATCACATCTTGTTCTCATAATACCACTCATGTTGTTTTAGATCGATCATGAAAATTTTAATCCCATCAAATATCCCTACCTATTCCAATAGAAACATGTGTACTGTACTCTGGTACCCAAGTGAAATGGGGGCCTAATAAAAGTGTGTGTAAAGCTCAGTAGGACACTACCAACATCATCCGTAAAGATAAATAGTCCATAAATTAGTTCTTTGGGAGGTTCTCTAAGTAAAATTCTCTAAAACAGCAAAATAAAATATTCCAAATAGAAAACATAATCAAACATAGAACCTAGTGTCTAGGATCACCCCAATAATGGTATAAACCAGACCCGTCCAGTATTATGTTATCTCTATGTTCATCATAATGACTATCCCAATATATATCCCGATGAGTTTTAATATATTTTGGAACCATGGTCTTCTATGAATGACATGGATTTTGGTTTGTGTTTGTTGAAAATCCTCAGTAGAAGTTCAGAATTTGTTCCAGCAACGTGATCATACAGTTCAAGCAGACAACAGTATTGAAGGTGGCATCGTTTCCCACTGTTTGCCAAATTTTTGGGCCTGAAAATCATCAAAATAGAGAAAAGTGTTTTTGGCATAGATACATGCATGCCATGTACTTAAAGAAGAGGAAACTTGTGCACCATATGTTTTTCAAGATCAGAACAAAGAAATATGACAAAGGGATAAGGGTCATGCAGGTTTTGGGCTGGTCATGAATGTGACTTGTGTGCCGAGAAAGGACTTGCACGCCGATGCCTTGGTGGCTGGAGAGTTGTACGCCTATTGTTCTTCATGATCAGAACATGAAAATATGGAAAAGGAAAGTAGGTCACACAAGTATTGGTTGGGTCATGCAAGTGAATTGCGTGACAGAGGCTCGGGAAGTTGGAGCTGCACGTCGGAACTTGCACGCCGTGAGGACACTTGCACACCACCGTGCAGGGGGTCTAGTTTGACTATAAATAGAGGAACACCCCCCTCATTTGCAATGAATTTCAAGACTTAGAGATTTTTTGAGCTCTCGTCACGCTAGTGGTTGAGTCGCGCAAGTGGTTGTTGGGCCATGCAAGTAGAGGTTGTGCGCCGGTTGTTGGATGCACGTCCAAAGATGTTTGGGATTTAAAGGCGCTGAGTCGCACAAGTTTGGAGTTGAAAGAGGCAGTGTTGCGCAAGTTGTTTGGTGTCACCTGTGCACCGAGTTTGTACCGCGCATGTGACTTGTGCCCCATTCTTGAAACTTGTGCGTCGGGCTTGGACCTTCTCGCCAGGTATTGTTGAAGCCTGCTGGTTCTCTTGGAGCTGCATGAAATCTATAAAATTTCTCAATACCTTCGGTGCAAAGGGAGATCAGTTTATGGGTAAAATTTGGACTTCACCAGTTCATATACACACAATAGAGGATGAATAAATTTAGAAATGATGAAGAGACCTTCACATCTATAAATTGAGCGGGACTTCACCAACGGCAGTGAGCCAGGTGGAGTCAATGGGAGTGACCCAAGGGACGCAGTGTACTATCCCTGAACAATTGTAAAGGAAGTGAGCCTGGGACAGAGTGACTATTCCCAAACCGTTGTAATCCATATCTAGTGAATTTTAGTGGAATTAGGTACGACCGATAACCTATCGGCGTATGATACTTGGACGTAGGTCTTAGTGGTGAACCATGTAAAATGTGTTGTGTCTTCTCTGTGCATGTGAATGTTTGCTTTCTGATCATATTCATCAAACAAGTTCAACAAGTTCCTACCAACTTGGGAACAACATCCATCACATTAAAAGAAAAATTTGTCACTCTAATTCACCCCTCCACTCTCAGGGTGTCCCAGGGTCCTTTAATATATTAATACCTAGTCAAATTAGCAGAACCTAGAGGTAAGATACACATTTTAGGGGCTCTACATCAACCTAGGGTGTCTTTTTCACCATAGTATTAACCAATACATGCATCCCACGGGGTCCGTGTTTACCCATGGTTAAACATAAATCCCTGCATCACCCAAGGTACAAGTTCACCCTAGGTAAACCATAGATATTTTAATCCCAATGGGGTCTTATTCACCCCATGTTATCCATAAATAAAAATAAATAATATAAATTCTATTAAAATAAAAAATGTTAGGTAACATCATTTCCATAAAACCCCAAATGGGAAAAAATAATGAAAATGAAAAGGTTACCATTATAGTTTAAAACCAATCCATTTTCCATTTTCAAAAATCATTTCAAAGTTATATTTCCAAAACATTGACCAAACCATCATTTAAATCCCATTTACATATACTATATTGAAGCCCATTTTAAAATACCATTTAAAAAGTTAATTTCAATTTTTTTCAAATCCAATTTCCATATCTTTTCTACAATTAATTTGGAGGATCCAAACCAATTTAACATCCATGAAACCATTTACTATTCAATTAAATTTATCAAATAACTTTTAAAAAAATAAATCATTTTCAAACAAAAAAAATTAAAATTTTCATACAACCAGTAATATAAGTCCAATATCCTTCTTAATTCACACATTAAAATCTAACTTTACAATTAAAAAGTTCTTAATAAATTAAAATTGGAAAAAATATTCAAACTTATTGATACATATGAAATTTAATTTCCTAACAGCTAATTAATCCCTTTCCCCTCCTTAACTACGTAAAATAAGATATATAGGTTACTCACTCAAGGATTCAAATTTTTATGGTGTCAATACACTGAAAAGATAACACGACTACAATCCACATGCACTTGGAAATAAAAAACACTATGGTTAAGTTTATGGAAAACCTACATAATAAAATATGCTTTTCATAATTATTCATGAGGGTTGATAGTAGCTGATAGGGACTATCCAAATATCTTCTATTCTTAAAAAATACACATAGACTAGTTACGTTGTTTCAAACCATAAGACCAAAATCATTTAATTATATTTTATTTAATAAATTAATTAAATATAAACCAAAACATTAAAAAACTAAATAACTCAATGAGTCTATGTTATCTGTCTAAACCCAAAGCTACTGTGTGTTGGTCACCCTCTTCACACTCTTGAACATATGTTTAGCTAAAAACCTAACCAATGACATCAATTACATAATAAATTTAATTTAAAATGACAAAAAGACACTTGAAACTCAATAATTTTGATGAAACTTGTTTAATGGTTGAGAAACCATGAAAATAGTGTCTTGTGATTCCCTTATTCTAAGTTGAATGAAATCCACTTTTGTACTATTCAATTCAACGATAATATATGGGAATTGAAAAATAAAACCCATATAGAAAACTATAAGACTAAAATAGAGGGAATAGAGGATAAAAACGGATGACTCAGGGTGACATATAACTTGAATTAACATTTGAATCCACTAAAACCACCTCCATAGAGGAACTAAATTTGGGGAGAATGGAGAAGGATCCCTACAAGCCATGATAGAGAAACATAATTGGGGAGAGGGTTAATACATCTAAAAAGCATGGGGGAAACTAAATTTTCTAACATTTTAACCTGAATGGCGAGTTGGTGAGCCCATGAAATGAGCCTAGCCATGGTCCATCATAACGATGAGTCGGGGGCTCATCATTCGTTGGAGTCTATAACCACCATGAATCCCAACCCACCTAGAATTATTACACCACTTTTCTAACCCCCTGGATTAATTTTTTATCTCCATTTCCAATCTAACAAAACTTGTTTGAGATGTCCATACTCTTAGTATTTTATTCCAAACACAGATTCAAAACATTTCAATGTACTATTTTTAATTTTAAATTACCTTGAATATGAAACTCTCTTGTTGGCAATAAGGAATTAAAAATTACCCACAATAACACTTCTCATCCTTGATAAGTCTTAGTAGTCATCTCACCTAAAATCCCAACTTATCCTATTCATGAATTCTTGTTCAAAATGTTATGTTTCATCCTTGAATGACTAATGAATTTTCTAAGAAAATCTTCAATATAAGGTAGTTAAACAATTTTTTTCAACACTCATAAGCACTATTGAATCCCTACGATGGTATTTTTTAGGGCCTGTATAACTCGTAACATGATCATGCATTCACCCCCTTAGTCACTATGACTAGGGTTCTCCCCATCATAGGGATTAGCTTAGTCTCAATTAATATATTTCCTTAGTATTTATAGAATTGGAATATCCAATTAAAAACCTAATTCACATTCCATTTACTAAATTATCTTGGTTTTTAAATTCCCCTAACTGATCCCGCAAGATATCATCACTCAACACCAGAACATTATCTTGTTCACGATCTCTATTCGAAAACTGATGTTCCTATACCATTTAAGGGAAAAAAATATTACAATGTATTTACCTTGAAAAATATAGAACAATGTAAGTTAGACATATCAAATCCTATACAATGATCCCAATATAGTTTCTAATAGACTATATCTAGGTATGTTATAAATATAAAGTCGAACCACCTAATACCGACTTTTCATTAATGTGTTTTTCTACACTAGTAGTCATGTTTTAAAATTCATTAATTCATGGTTCATTAAACCTCACAAGGAACCATATCATTTTTTTAAATAATTTTTTCCATGAATAACTCACATCATAACTTCATGGTTAAATTCACTAATGAAAACACCTATCACCATTCTCCACAAAAATCCCCAATGTCCCAGGACCCAATCACATTTGTGTCACCTTAAAACATCCAGAGCAGAACGTCTTAGAATCCAACAATCAATTTTTTCCAAAAATATGGTCCTAGTTCCCCTTATAAATGATAAACCCCTTGATTAATCATACTCCATCACAATAGTATATACTTATGAAGGTGATATTTTTTTAATGGGATCATCAGTCAAAATAACCCAAATGAGCTTTCAATGAGAACTAACTCATTCCAAATAGACCTTATTTGTTTCGTAATAAACTAACCCATGATTAATACCCAAACTCATATTTTTTTTAAACCATACATACTCTTTCACTTGGAATTCCCTGAGTAATCCATCAGTACCTTGGTTCACTTATCCACCAGCATCAAAATACTAAACATCGGTCGAATAATGAATCCCCTAAGATTTTTATTTATGCACTTATGAACTCTCCCCCATAATTATTTATATACACCACTCCTAAATCACATACTCAATGGGTTTCATCACATAACACATCTGTCAATCCACAAGATCCATTCCTTCCTTACTCTAGGAAATACATGTCATAACCACTCTTAGATTGATTATGTCACTTCACCAAATGCATCTCAAGAACATTACTCATCATAGTGAAACTTTTACCTCTCAATCTAAAGCTCCAAGTCACCATGAATGCATGTATCATGCCAAATCCACAAATATCCTCAGCCCACTCATGGTCATTATTAATTCAAAACACTCCATCTCTATGAGTAGAGAGAATGAATGAACTAAACACTGTCTAAATAAAAAGACTGAACCTCCCATGATACTCAAACAATATTCCAACCAACACTGCACACCTCTCAGGTACTTGTCGTCATGGTATCAATACAGAATTACAGGTGCATTGTCCCTTGCTACATGGTCATAACCCATCTCACACTTCCAAGAACCAAACTTCACCCAGACAATAATGAACATTCTTTACAATACATTATTCTTTTAAAAACAATATTTCTCTTGAATATCATCTTCTAAAATAGAACTTCACTTATTCAAAGGTCTAACCCACACTCACTTACTTCATAGCTATCATCCCACTACCATCAGAATCCATCTAGTCCCCAAATAATATAAAACTCATCCACATTATTGTCAACTACTTGGTCGCATACTGAAACAAAAATAATCTACTTAACTCTCATTATGTAATTAATTCAACAATAACAATATGGTTAGGAACCAGAACTATCCTTCTATTTATGTCATACCACTACTAAGTTACTCAAGGTTCCTTCACATCCAAGACCCATTAAGAAATATTTATTCCTTTATAATATACACGGTGTCACCATATGTGCTTGGGTCCCAAAACCCCAAGGGACATACCAATTAATTCTTCCTCAAAGGTACCAATACAACAAAGTCAACCTATATTGTGGATTAACTCGACAAGAAGAACCAAACAATAACCCACAAAGGTCTAATTCAAGTTTACAGTCACTAGGTCTCCCAACATAGTCCAATGTTCCGGTCTAACATTAGGGTCACAAGGATCAACACCCCTATCCCTAGTAGTAATGACTCGTAGAAGGTAAAAACACTTAGGCTTCATCAATGTATGAGTCTCAATATCACACAACATAAAAAATAAAAGCTACTTAAAAAGGGTTTCAAAATATAGGGAATCATAAATTCTATAGTCTCATCCCATAATAAAAGACATTTCCAAGCACCCACTCATGATTTCCATAAAACCCAACCATCAAGTAACACTATCTAAAGCAACTACCATCAACCATCAGCCACAGATTCTCATGAAGTATCTTCATAAAGAACTACTTCCTTGAGGATCAAAACTAAAAAAATTTAATCTTACAATAAATAATGGAATCATCATAGGTGATATTTTCTAAGTGAACGATAAACCCGTGGTATGGTTATAAAGAATTTCATTTCATTACATATATAAAACACTATATTGGTTGATACTATAACTTTAAACGACTGATCCTAAATTAAACTCACTCATGCATGATTCATCTATAATACATTAAATTCCATTACATACCACTCAGGGTCACTATACATCCCTTTCTGAAGTTACATTATCACATTTCTATCCACAAGATCCATAAAAGATACCACAAGAATAAAAAATTATTATAAAATTAATACCAACTGATTAGAATTAGAAAAAGTAATTATATGAGAAAATATCATATGATGGCCTTGGATTTTGAGTTTGACAGCGCTGTGCGGGTCAGTGAAGGGTTTTTGGTGCTACATCCCGGTCTAGCATCGGCGGGCATGGCATCGTGATGGGAGAGGTGTTCCAGCCCTGTCCAGTGGGAATGATGTTGGCCCCAGAGCATTGTAGAGGGGAGGGGGGATTTCTGGTGTCTGGAGGCCCTGCGTTTCATTCCAACAGGTCCGATCTTGGAGTTTTCTTCATTTGGTTATGTTATGCTTTTGTGAATCTGTGTAAGTGCGGTGGGTGTCTCGTTAATGTTGTTCTTTATGTTTTCTATGCCATTTTCCATGGTTTCTTGCATTGGACGCTATTGAGGTGTGTTTTTGGTCTAGTTATGAACAGATCCATGCCTAGAGTGATGTTTCTAGTTTAGAGTGGTCCATACTCCTTCTCTAGCGACGTCTATTGGTGTGGGGTTGGGTGATTCAGTCCTAGGTGACATTGTCCCATCCTCAAATGCTTTGAATTGTCTTTCAGTTACTTAGGAAGATACAATGGTGGTTGGGAGTCATGAATTGTGCGGCAGGAAATTATTAGTGATGTATTATTGGAGGATGACTCATGGAATTATGTTTTATGTCATTGCATTCTATTCATGTTTAAGAGAATTGAAACTGGTCTCGGTTTGATTCTGAAGGTGGAAACATCGTGTTGCTAGACTTGACCATTTGGACATGTCTCATAAGAGGTTCCAGAGCTAGAGGTTCTTCTTTGTAGAGCTTTACAAATTTGGTTGTTTGGGAAGGTATGCCATCAGCCATCGGATCGGGCATGTGCTTTGTCACATGACACATGCTTGCCGAACAACCTGCAACTGTGGAGAGCTTCATCACAACCATTTGCTCGGGAGAGACAGTTCCTTGTTGTCATTTTGGTATTACTATATTTTTTCTTCAGGTATTATCTGTCTTATGCCTATGAAGACTATCTGGGTTTCCCCCCTTCTTCCCTTAAAAGGGGGATTTATCAAAATAATAAAAAAATGAGGCCTTCGGGCCATTGGAGGATATTCATTTATAGTAACTCAAACAAAAAAAATCAATCCCATTAATGGTAATATGAAATTCCTATCGAATCATTTTTTCTTGATGAACCAGCCCAAAGTTCATCACTAGCATGGGCACATTATTATGTAACTAGTATACCAATTCATGAAAAAATAATACAATATTAAAAAAATAATTCCAAATTTTAACCTCCTGGACCAACTCACTCTATTAATAATAACTATACCAAAATGTTTTGTGACCTGAAGAATGCCTCCCTAAATTCGAAAGACTATTGACTAGAAGTGGCGGTATAGAGAGGTACTATTGATAGGTTATAACACATGCATCAATTTGAGAAATTATGGAGGTGATAAATAAAATTCATGGGCTGAAATCACATTAGAGTTTAGATAATGACTTATAAATCAGGTAAGATAAAAAATACAAAATAATGAAATATGGAATATAACATAACACCCACTAGGGTGATCAAATATTCAGAACGAGATGAAAAGAATTCAATGTGTCTTTATAAAAACTCTACTTAACACATCATCATGATATCCTAATCCCACTCAAGTTTCGTTAGCTCGATCATGAAAAACCTGATATCAGGCATTTTACCGACCTCTTCCATCGAATAACATGTGGATGTTTCTTGGGTACCAAAGTGAAATAGTGTCCCAATAAGGGAGTGAGTACAACTCAATAGGCCACCACCAATGGTATCCTTAAATATAACTAGAATAAAAATAATTACATTTAGATATTTTCTGAGTAATGGGTTGTAGAATAGCTAAATAAAAAGTTAAAAACTAAAAACGTAAGAAAACACTGAACCCATGGGCTGAACATACCATTTTATTGGTATTACCCTAATTCAGACAACGTCGGTGTTTCTATGACAAATCGCTGATGATCGTGAGAACCTATCTCTTAGATAGAGGGAATATTCCCATAGTTTTTTCTGACAGGTATCACATTGGGCTAATATACCCATCCTCCAGGCCCTAAATCCACCTAAGGGGTCATGTTCACCCCGAGCATAATGACCACATGTGTTCACTATGGGTCATTTTTACCATATGTTAAGCATAAATCCTTATATTTCCTTGGGACCATGTTCAACCATGGTTAACCATATATGTTGGGAATATCTCAATAGAAAAGTCCACCCCAGGTTAACCATAAATTTCATGAAATAATACAATTATTGATAAATAAAAAGTAATCATAACATCATTATCATTATACCCAGAGCAAGGAAATTTAAATGGATATAATTACAATGTCTAACCATTCAATTTTACCTTTCCTAAAATCATTTCAAAATAACATTTCCAGAATCTAGACCAAACCACCATTTCAAATCTCATTTATGAAAATCTATTCCAGTGACAGTTTCTAAATACCATTTACAAAGGAAATTTCTATATCACAATTGAAAACAAAATTAATATATCATTTCCAAAATTCATTTGGATGAAATAAAGCAACATAGTATCTAATAAAACTTTTAAATTTTATTTTTCTTTCTCAAAAACCATTTTAAAAACCAAACCATTTTCAAATACCAGGACAAAGTTAACCATTTTAAAAAAACAATTATTTAACTATCTAAAATTTATTACCCCACACATTAAAATCCACATTTACTATTACATTTGTTCCAACCCAATTATAATGGGAATATCCATTTTTACTTTTTATGGTGTGAAATTCCATTTCACAACCATCAAATCAACCTTCTTACCTACTAAGCATAGTAAAAATTGATTTTTAATTTACTCACAAAAAAATTAATTTTAACTGGGTTAATGCACAGAAAATATAACATGACCTTATATTACATGCACATGGAATTGAAAAAATGGAATGGGTCAAGTCTAGGAACCACTAACTTCATCCATGAATCTTTCTAACATAATTCCCAAGGGCTGGCATTATATTTCAATTCTCTTTCAATCTCCATACCACCTAAACCAAATCCTCAGTGACCACCTGGACTCATATATCAAACCATTATAATAAAATTAATTAAATATAACATTTAAAATTATTTAATTAAACTAAAACTAACTTTTCATAAATCTAGATAACTCATTAGGACTTAGTCATCCATCAAAACCTTATGTCGTGGGTTCTCAATCACCCCTGGAACATCCTCAAATATAATTTGAGCTAAAACCAAAAAGAATGAAATAAATTACATAATAAAATTAATTTTAAATGGATAAAGTGCTAATAATTTCAATATTTGTGATGTACCATGAGGAATCCTTGAGAAACTGAGTGTATATGGTATCTCAGGATACACTTATCTAATGATTCCGAGAAACCCATTGAGAAATATGTGATTCCATGATTATATAATGTAATCTACCACAAAAACCTAGAACTATAAGTGAAAAATTAAAATAGAAGGAGGATGTGATCAATAGAGGATGATGGAGGGTGATTTGTACCTTGAATCGACATTTTATTTCATAAAAACACCACCATCAAGATGATTGAAGAGAGGATAAAGGGGGAACATTCTTCTAGGACACATGAGAGAAATAAATATAGGTCTGGTGATTCCCTGTCAGAGAACATATGGGGATGAAAAATAGAATCATTCCCAATTTTAACCCCATCAACAAGATTTTACTAGTCTACTGGCTAGTTGGTGAAGCCATGTAGTGAGCATGGCCTCCGACCATCCCACTAGTGAACTGATGGCTTATAGTTGGCTACAGGAAGTAACCAACACGAAACTCATTCACCCCGGCCATCACGCAGTGCTTTTCAATCCTCTTATATTAGTTTTCATTCTCAATTATCCATAATAAACACATGTATCATATTTTTATGAATGGTTTCGATTTCTAACCTTATATAAAAAATGTCTTATCATATAATTGAAATGTCTATTTCCCATAAATTCCATAAATTATTTTTATTTATGAGGAATTATAATGAATATAACATGGATGTTCTTATTCAATGGTGTGTATTTTTGTGAACCAAAAATAAAATTTAAGGAATGATTTTTGTGGGCTTCACCCCACATAATGAAATAATGTTTAAAAGAAATAGAAAAATAATAAAACGAAGAAAAAAACAATATTAAATGTATAAATTACTATATATAAAATGATACCAACCTATTTATGATGTGACTAATTTTTTTAACATTCTAACTACTAAATTTTCTAAGAAATATAATACTCAAAAGGATCAGAACAAAAAGAAGAAATTAAAGGAGAAATCCCTTATGTTGAAATTTATACCAAAAATTCCACAAAAGAAATATTTTTGGACTCTTGAAAGTTAGTGTTCAACTCATATAATAAGTTATTTGAAGAATCTCAAAGATAATGAAAAAAATAAGGTTTAGTATTATTTTGAAATGAATAGTATCTCAAAATCAATTGTGATATGAGTGGATAAACTCATGGAATGAAATTCAATATGAATTGTGATATGAGTGGATAAAATCATTTAACGGTAATTGTTGAATGGGTAAATGAATTTAACATTTAATGGTAACATAGGACACCATGAGTGTCCAACACCATGGGTCTTGAAAATAATAGTGTATTTCTCATACCTTTAATGACCCTTTAATATTGAATAAGTGGAATTCATAGGGCCTTCCTACACCATTTATCAAATTTGAATGGGCTCATAGTGGACATAGTCTATTGAAATGATCCTTGTAACACAATATAATCCTAACATATTTTCTATAGATATTCTACAATAACACGAATAAGATGCCTTGGTTCACTATACATTCGATCCAACATTATAGGGTCTGATATAACTAATTATACAACATGGTTGTGGTAATGTTGATAAGATTTATTATAAATATTTGTTATGGTAAAGGTGACACGTTTGGTTATATGGAGTGGCCATGGTTGATTTTAATTACATATTATATGGAAATGTTTTTAATGATATGATACTCTATGTATATGAAAGGTATGTAGTGTTTAATTTCATTATTTTACTACTACATTATTATAGGATTTTGAATGTTATTTGGTAGGGAGGCTTATATGGTTTAATAGGATCACTTGTTAGTTATCTTTTTCTATGGTCATTGCACTTGTATTATTGTCATACATGTTATATAACTTGCACTCTACTATGTCAAAAATTTCATTTCTAGTATCTATTATATAAAATTCAGATAGAGACCTACTGGGATTGTATCTAACAACCTTTTGAATCAACTTTTGGATACCCTGATAGACTATTTGGATTTCTTTAGGTATCAGGGAAATATCCCACATTATAATGCTTAACTTTGTGCCATAATTTGGAGTAGGGGATCATGAGACTAATATGAGGCTTTTGATGCAATCTTGTGGTGTTATATTTTTGGTATTGTCGGTATTTTGACATATATATTGCACTGATTCAATATATACCATCTTTGGATACTTTTTAGGTACATGAAATGATCATCATTGTATATGAGATCACATTTGGTATTTATTGTGTATATCTATCATCTGGATGTTTTTATATTGTCTAATTGATTTACTACTTCCTCTATTGCTTGTATTATTTGTACTGTTATGTTACACTATTGTAAGAGGGAATATTCTACTCACACAAACACCCAAGTCCCTCACGGTTATACGAAAACCTTTAGCGTATGTGGAGATATGCTTGAGTCCGTGTGACCAACCATGCTTGTGGAACCATTTGGTGGCATCTGGTTTTAGGATGTTATAATGTGGTATCAATGATTTTATTTTCTATTTTAATATATGGATACAATATAAAGGTGAGTATGAAAAATTATTTTTAATGAGATTTTCCTAGGAGTAGCTAACCCACGTACCAGAAAAAGCCATATTTCCTCAAATGAAAATTGATGTTTTATGTGTTTTAGCAATTTCAATTGATTTAATTTTACTGTTGGGTAATGAACATGAATTTTGATGTTATAATTTATATGACTAGAATTTTTTCAACCTGATGAGATGGGGGTGTTCCATCTCACCCATCGTTTTAGGTACTTAGTAGAATCACATTCCATGAATTTTTCCATACCATATAGGTTGCATTACTTGTTTTCTTGATGTTTTAATAGGTTCCATGATGGATGTATATATAAATTTAATAGAGGATATGTGTATTCGTCTGGGAATCATGGTATTTACTTAGAGTGGATGCCATAACCTAAGTATTGTTTTCCTGATTAGGCTATAGTAGACAACCTAAATAGCCAATTGTGTCACATCGAGTCATGGTCCATGAGTAACATTAACTCGAACTTTCTACGGTGTGGATTAGTTGGGCTCCATATTTCAGTTCATAATGTGTATGTGACCTTATGTAATGGTAGTGGTGAACCATTTGGCTGAAACATGTGAAATGACATGTGAAATAAATATGCAAATGAAATGGAAATAAAAAACTATGAAACCAAGGCATGACCTAGACACATTTTTTTGTGGGAAGTTGAAAGTGTCTCTTGTAATGTTGGGGATGATTCTTTTAATACAATACCAACTCTAGAATATGTCTATTTGATATGATATTTTATTAGTAAGGTATTTAAATTTCATATACTTTGAGCTATAAACATTAATATTGTTATTTTCTAAGGAATGTGTTTGGGATTGTAGAGACATGTTACCATGAAAAAGTCCAATCATACACTAGGAGGGTAGTGAAGATCATGATCCGGATATAGGGGTACATGGGATACCAATGGATCTTCCTATTTTTCCATTCCATTCACCAGTTATTGATTCAAACATAGGTGATGGGGAAAATTTCTGTGAGGGGTTTTTTACATCATGCATAATTATTAAGGATCACCACAACCTGCCTTGTCTATGACTAAGCAGACACTTATGTTCTTGTAGTTGTATCCTCTAATGATTTTATGAGATGGAGGTTCACAATATACTGAGAACTATCTTGAGACTATTCTATTGATCTTCGTACATCTGGAGACACCTCCTTAGAGGAGAGTGAAGCTCACAACTTATATGCTTCAAGGAGTACCAATTAAATGGAGGGATGTTCTGAAATATGACGACATGATATGATATATTGTTAAATAAGATTTCCAAACAATGTTCTATGACTAATTTTACCTTGAGGCCATGAGGGGAGAGAAGGATAGTGAGTTCTTGCATCTAGAGAATGGTGATATGATAGTTATGGAGTATTCATCACATATTATAGAGCTGTAACATTTTTCACCAATATACCTTGATGATGAGTTATCAAGGGTGGGATGCTTTGAGGAAGGTCTCTAACATTCCATTCTATCTCAGGTCACATTTTTGAGTTGAAAAATATTAATAAAATAGTACATTAGGTTCTTATTATATAGAGGAACCTGGGGGAATATGGGGGGTGGGGAAGAGTAGATAAGTACAGACTCTTGACCTAGTGGTTGAGTTTCATTAGGTAAGAAGCTTTATTTTGAGGATTCTCATGAGATGAGTAGCATCCCAGCTGTGATTAATAGTAGCTCAGTTTTCTATAATCAATGTGAAAGAAGGGTAGATGTGATTAATTAGTGTGATCGTGTACTAGTTAAGTGAAGATAATGTGGTATGATGGGACACATGAAATATTTTTATAGGGCCTCACTTCCATAATATGGTGGAAGGAGGTCATCCCTAACGCTCAGTTGGAGATTAGGTTTAATAGATCTACATAAGGCATAGAGCTAGAGTTGTAACGATCAATTAGGTTGAAGTGGTGGTTGTCGTGGATGATGTATCCAAGCACTATTTGTACCAATATAGCAAAGAGGGCCTACTCCAAATAGTGATGTTGTGTTAGAGGGCCACAATTCAGTCCAAATATATTCTATACATCATACATCTATGGAGCAGTGCACTACTTGGTCTATGGTGAGATGTATTTTCATAATAGACTCAACTATTGTATCTTATCTTTTGATACTGATTCATTATATTGTTTATTATATGTATCTGTTTTGGATATCCTTAGGCCCATGTTTTAGTTTTTGTAGGGAGTTATGATGCTAGACACTCCATTGGGGATCTGAATGGAAGATGAATGTTAGTGTGGGGTGTTACCAATGAGATTGGTGGGTTTCACTTCATATGTAATACTTTAATCTTCGAGATGATTAGTATTTACATCATACTCAGGATGGAATGGCTAGTGGATTATTGAGACTATATCGACTGTTATCACTAGAGGATGAATTTTACATCACTAGTGGGATTTTTTTATACACACAAGGGTGAATGGGATGTACATGAGACTTGAGATGTACCAAGTAACTATGGGCTAGGTTGGATTATGACATTGATTGGTAGTTTGAATATAGATGATTAGGGAGTATGTCTGGTGTATTTTCCTTTAGTGGTTGATTAGTTCAAGGAAATTCCCCCAGATGAATTTTCTAGTTTAACTCTAAAGATAGAAGCAGTGTTCTACATCAAAAAAGTGGAAGGAGATGCAATAGTATTGATTCCTCCTTAGAGGATGACCACAATAGAGTTTTAGGAGCTCTAGATAATGCTAGAGGATTTGGAGGAAAATGGGGTTTATTTGTCCCAGTGCTTCTCTATGTGATTCAATGGTCCTTTTTGTGAAAAATGAGACTTGTACCCATAGGATATGTGTCGATTAACCAAAATTAAATGAGATGATGGTTATGAACTGATATGTATTTCCATAGATAGATAATAGGTTTGATCATCTTTGAGGAGCTCGAGTGTTCTAGAAAATTTATTGGAGATCCGGATATCATTAGGTGAATTTTATACCTACAGACATACCTCAAAGAACTTTTTATAGTAGTTATGTTCTATAAGAGTATTTGGTTATACCATTCGGTTTCGTGAATGAACCAATGGTAACCATGGTGGTGATGAACTAAGTTTTCCCTCATTTTTTTTATTTTTTTGGTTATTTTCATGGATGATATCTTGGTATATTCTCATAATTGACATCACCATTCCAAATATCTTGACATCATTTTGAATACACTCATAGAGCAACAATTACATGTTAATATAACAATTTTCCACTTCTTGATGGAAAAGATTCAATTTTCAGGTCATATAATCATAGAAATAGGTGTATTAGTAGACTCAGAGAAGGTGGGAGTTGTTGATACATGAGAGAAGAAAAAGAACATCTTTCACAATTAGATTTCCTTGTGGATGGCCATACATTAAATTAATTTTATGCAAGAATTATCATTCTTATACACACAAATTATGGGATTGACTAAGAAGGTTGTGATATTTGTATAGTCAGATACCTACAAGATAGCCTTTCTGGAGCTGAAAGAGAGATTGACATTAGCATAGATTCTGATTTCGCCATAGCAGATAAGAATCAACACTATTTATTATGATGCATCAGGTATTGAGCTTGGATAGTTTCTAAAGTAGGGGATAAATTCATAATGTACATGTCTCAGTAGTTGAGTCCACACTAGAGGAACTACCTGACACATGATATCGATTTAGTTAAAGTTGTTCATGCTTTTCACTATTGGAGACACTATTTATTGGGAGTGATTTTTGTGGTGTACATGAAACTCAAATGTCTCATGTACATATTTACAAAGTGTAATCTGAATTTGAGTCCATGAAGGTGGGTTGAGTGCCGAAAATCATTCAACATTAAGATATCCTATACACTTGGAAATGGAAATGAAGTGGTCGATCCAATGAGTAAGGGGAATCCAATATAGGCAATTCATTATGATAGTAGTGAGTGGAACCTAATGAGGCTTTATATAGTTGGCCATGAAGATAACCTCCATGTTCGTTAGAGGCAGGTTAGTTTGATTTACTTGGACCACATCTCGTGCATAAGACATTTGAGTATGTCCTATTGATTAGGAAGTAGATGGCTATGAAAATATCTCGACAAAAATATTATGTTTATTGCCATCGATGACCTATGGAGTTTGAGGTTAAGGATCATGTATTTTTTACGTATCCCATCAAGTCATGGAAACATTCAACTCTTAATATATGGTATTATTTTATCATGATATGTCGGTTCACTCAAGATTCTATAGATTTATTGGTGGTAGCCTATTGGTTACTATTACCTCAAAGGTATCAAGCTGTGAATGATGTATTCCATGTATCTCAGCTATAATGTTATCATTCATACATGTCCCACATTATACATCTTGCTTTTTTTGAGTAATAGCTAGATTTTCCCTTTAAGAAGCATCCTATTCAAATCGTTGACATGAGTTTGAAGGTTCTCCGAGATCGGCTAGTTCCTCTAGTATAAATGATATGGTACCAAAACTATTTTTAGGATGCAACATGGGAGTGGAATGATGATATACATGATTAGTAGATGGAGTTATTCTCAGAATAAACTTTACCACCCTTAAGAGGTAAATTCCTAGACAAATTACTTTAATGGTAGAATATTGTAAGATCTGGGGATTTTGTATGAGGTAATAATCATTTCATTTTATTTTAAATGATTAAAAATGACCTAATGTAAATACCCTCTGAGATCATGGGATATCATGGGATTAAGTGGCATTTCATAGATTATATCTCATATTTTTTTGAAAATTAGGACATATCACAGAGTTAGTAGAAACCTTGAGGGGAGAATGTATGGTTATAACTGACCAAGGGAGGATAAAAAATGGGGTGTTATAGGGTGCACTATTTGAGTAAACATTGAATATAGAGGATCATGTTTGTGTGGGGCACCTACAAAATTTTGAAGATCCAAATTGAATTAATTTCAAATGGATAGTCAAAACATCCACATTGACCATGCGGGTTCCCCTTTATCATAGTAGAGGACACACTATGCGCACACGATTTGGCCAACCATATGACTAGACCATGTTACTCAGTTTTTTGTGAGAAAATTATTTTTTTCCCTTAAAAATATATTTAACCTAAATCTATCTCTCTTCTATCTGAGTGGGAATCCTCTTTACTAAGGGAGATCTATTTTGTGAGAAATTCTAGGCATTTCTATTATTAATATTTCTAATTTTGGAATCAATAATTTTTTTCTCATTGGATCTACATCGGGGATTAGTCAATTTCTTTTGTGTAGTTCTTTATTATACGTTGGATCAAAAATTTCATTTAGGTGTAAGGTAATATAAACAATATATAGTTTCTTCATCCAATCTTCATTTTTCATCTGATCTATGTAGAATCATAAGTTGATACTATGTCTTACATATACTATGGATCTATGGTATGTGGTATATATATATTCCTTGAGATTTTGTGTTTTATAGAGTGTATTTTTATTGTGCCACTCACCAAACATTCTGAAGAAACCCCAATAATTTATTTAATAATTGAATTAAATTAAATGGAACATGTTAGGGTTTTCATTTAATTCCTTTGAAATGAATTGGAGGTTATTTTTCTAACTAGGGATACCCATGGAGTGTCCCATGTAGATTTCCTTTGCCTATGCCTTCATTAAACCACCCATGGAATGATTTAGTTTTATTCAAGTTAGAGGTATCCTATTAATAAATTAATTGAACTAAATTGTTTGAATAAGAGATGGTTTCACTCCTTTTCATGTTTAATCTTTTGATTAAATACTTTATATGGAATTTTTATTCGGGTGGGTAAACTCATGGAATGAAATTGAATGTGGATTGTGATAAGAGCGGGATAACTCATTGAATATGAATTGTTTCATTAATAAATGAATTTAATGTATAATTGTAGATACCCAAAGCTTGACGTACATAGACATTACATTACATTTGCAGAATATCTAATACATAACAAAAGCAGACACCAAAGGACCGTAATAGTTTAGTGTCTTTGGAAACTCGGAATATAATCTTATAATCTTGGTGAAAGATCGTCAACATTTTCCATAAAGATATTCCTTTTTTTCTTACCTATAACCTTTCTTTATATTCTGGGGAAAAGAAAACATATAAAGGGTGAGATCAAATGTTCAGTAAGGGTAAGAATGGAAAAAATTAAACAAACCATATACATTTGAACTTCAAAACATGAACATAATATTTAAACATCAAAATCTTTAGCAATTACAAAAAACATGGCAGTACGTAAGCCATAGATCATAATGGAACATCAATTGTGATAAAATATCATGGTAATAAATCATGTAATTGTGGAAACCATTAATCACATGTTATTATTTCCATAGTATCCAAGGCATTACTTCCAAGACCATCTTAGTGGACAAATTCCCTTACTGAACCGGGTTTACTTGCCGTTCCAGCTCTGTATTACTGAACCAGATTTACTTGTCATTACAGCCATGTATATATCATGAGATATAAATCTTTACCCAATGAATTGGAGGGAGATATATGTCCCACCCATCTCATAATGAAATCATTCTTACTTGTACCACAAAATAAACATAAATCATTCATCATAACCCAAAGAATAAAATGGGTTTCAGAAATATCATTCCATCATAACATAATCCATATATAAAAAATGGATATCATTTCATTCTAAAAAAAATAAAATTATGTAAATAATAGAGACATTATACTTGAAACATAAACATACTGAATAATGTCATCGTAGATGGAAAAGAGTTTGGATAAAACACTTAAAATGAATTCTTGAGGAAAATATCCTTTCTTTTTCAAAATAATTTTCTTTTCAGAAAATTCCATGCAAGTTTAAATGAAAATGATTTTATTGAAAATAGTCATGAAATCCTGTAGAGTAATATTCTTGAAAATAAAGTGTTATGAAACTGTAAAAATCCGTTCATGCCATATAAGTAAAAAAAAACATTCTCCTCGTACTTTTGTCGGAAAAGTCAAAAAGTACCACGTATGGTAAACAAAAGAAAGATCACTTTCATAGCACAAAGTAAATGTCAAAGAGGGGTAAACATGACTTTAAAAATACATGGAATAATATTAAACACTTTATGAAAAACATTTTATGGACATGGATGAAAAATATAACCCCAGTAAATACTTACGAATAAACAATCTCGGATAAAAACGAGATTGGAAAAGTTATCTCTGACCTTAGGTCCAATATGTTTCGTATATATCCAAACCTCCTGTATAATGATTTAAATAATTTCATTTAATTATTACAGAATCATATTCATTGTTATGATATCATATATGGTTCACTTATGACTTTATATTACTTGTTCTTTCGTAAATTCATGTTAAAGTAGCATTTTGGGTAAAATCGTTTCATTTATCATCTGTGTTTTGACTTATAATTATTCATTTGATTACTTAGATCATGATTACTTAATTCTAGAATATAAAACATGATTTATATATAATATATATTCATAATATACATATATATAATAGATCGATAAATTGAAAGAAATACACTGTTCATGGAGACGGTAGGCCGTACGTACGCATGAACGCTGTTTTCATTTCCTTATTATATTTAACAGATGTAAGTAAATAAAATATACATAAATACAGTATCATTAATATGTCATATATTTCATGATTACTTATATATAATTTATAATCATTCTTGAATTGTTAACATGGAAAATGAATCTCATAGCGTCGTGGAGAAGGTAATCCGTACGTACGCACGAGCGATGATATCGTTCCCATATTTGTTGAATGGAATTGGAGTGGGTGATATAATATCTTAGAATCATTATGATGTTATAATAATCATATATAGTTATTCTTTACAACATTATATCCATCCAAGTAAGGTGGAGGTGGAAAACAGATTACACATAAGCGTGGAGACGGTATTTCGTACGTACGTACGCGCGAGGATTTCTTTCTCCGTAGGATGGGTAGAAGGTGAAATATGGTTTTTTCCTATTTATAATAACATATAAGTATATGAGTTATATATATGTTATTACTTAATAATTAAACATCTAAAGAAGAGGAATTATAATAAGAAATAAATTTGAATGAATTGGTAATAGATATTACCTCTTCTTCGACATGCCTCTTTGAAACATTCTCTTAGGGAACTAAATTTGGTCTTTGAAGAAGACCAGGAACTCTAGTATGTTGCTAAAGAATTTTATAAGGGAAATGGTCAGGGTTTTCCTGAGCTTGAAGTCTCAAAATGGTGTGAGGAGGAGAGGGAGGAGGTGCCCTTTTATAAGGGAGGAGAGGAGCACCTTTGCAATTATAAGAAATATTAATTTATAATAAATTCCAAACCCACTTAAAAACCTCAAAAAATGACTCAAATACGAATATTAGATGAGATAAGATTGTAATATCATCAAACCATAAAATTTAGACAAGTTCAGAATTTATTTTAAACATTATCATCTTTATTTATCCTTATTTAATCGAATTAATTATATTTGTGGTAATAAGATTCAAAATTTTGAATTATTATAAATAATTACATATGTGTTGTGAATTTTCCATAATTGGATAATTTATTACATTTTTGACCATATGAATTTCAATTTATAATTTTTAAATATTTATGTGATTTTTAAACAATTTTATAATATGTTATTTTTATAAAATAACAATAGTGTCAATTTTGACATTATTCATTTATTTTAATTTAAATAAAATCCACACAGAAGATTTATTCTAAAAAAAATATTTAGTAAATTTATATCATGTCAAATTTGCCTATAAAATTAGTTTATCACATTAAATAGTTAATATAATACTTATTTTAATATTTTAAAAACCATTTATTTGATATTTCGCTTAATAAAATAATTACTACATCATTTTTGTAAAATTATTTAATATACTTATTTTTCCATAAAAATTAAAAATAAATTACTATGATGAAGATAAATCTCATAGATTTCATATTAATACTTTTACTAGAATTTATCATCTTAAAATAAAAATATATAAATCTTTATATTTATTAAATTATGAAGGTGACAACTTTCGAATCAATTAAAATAAAATAATATAAGTGTCATAATCGACATTATAAGGATCCAAATGGTAATCTATTAGGACAGTAAATGATTAGAGTTCATATATACACTACCAATAAGTTTGTTTCTGATTTTTTGGCCTTTTGATATGTATTAATATTTCAATAAAAACTATATTATTTATTTTTTACTAAATAAATAATTTCTGCATCATTAATGTATAAGATATTAAGGTAATTAAATAACTCTTAAAAATTAAAACTAAATTTCCATGATAAAGAAAAACCTTTTATATTTCAAATGAGTATTTATAACCGATTTTATATTCTGTATAACCTTATATTAAAAATAGGTTAGTTATTAAAGTTTGAGTGAGACATATTTCACTTTCTTTTAAATAAAATAAATTAAAGGTCTTAATCACATCTAAGTGGATTCCAATGGATTCCATTTCAACTGAAATATTCCATAGGACAAAATATAGTCGTCCAATTATATTAAGAAAAGTGTTAGGGTAATTTTATAATATTATATTTACCCTTAATTACCCGATTTACCTTTAACTACGGTAAATAAAATTTAGCATAGTTACTATTCATAGAGCCCAAAAAAAAACGTATCCTATTAACATAAATTGGACCTACTGATTCCAAATATGGAATCCATTTTTCATAATTCAAATCACATTATTTTCAGAAATTAGTTTAAAATTAATCCTATTGTTAAGAAAACAAGTTTTTAAAGTTAAAACACTACAAAAGATTGAAATGATTTTACCTATGAATTCAATTTAAAATCAATGATACTGACATAAGTTATACTAAATGGTAAAAATATATTCTATTTATACTTTAAAACCATTAAATATTATAATTTAACCTTATAAGTTATTAAGATTAAAAATGTTGTTTTTAATTAAAATATAGCGTGTTTTTACTATTCATTAAAATATGAAAGTTATTAAAATACTATGAAAATTTTATCCAAAGTAAATTTTTATATCATAATTACAAAAAAGAATTTTATTTTGTAAAATTTAACTTATAAACATGTCAAAAACTAGATTTAAAGTGGGTGCACCATCAAAAGGCGGCAAAACTACATTTTTTGAAAAATACTTATTTTACCTGAAAAATTTATCTTGTTCTCATACCATGTTCTAGAAAATTTGTAAGATGAATAATAATGTTATAAAATTCAAAATGTAGTTAATACTATTCATAACGTCTAGTCAATAATAAAATTATAACTATATATCATTGTTTAGTGAAACCCAGTAATGCTTACAACACTTGCTATCGAGGAAGGTTGTGATAGCGTGTAATGCAATCCAAGTCAGGGTTGTGTGTAGTGAAATACTCCTTTGTTGTTGTGTATAACAAAATCCAACCATATTTTATTTATACATTGAATACATATGTGTACATACACTCAATGTTGGATTGAATAATTACTATAAAAAAACTTGAAATTGTGTTTAACACGATCCAAGATTAGTGTTGCGTATTCTGCAAGCTAATACAGTGTTGCGTATAATGAAAGATAATATTAGTGTAGCGTACAACAGAAGATATGAAAGAAACTAAAAAGAATATATCTTATAAAATCTCGGGTTGTTATATTCTACCCCCCGTAAAATGAATTTCTCCCTCGAAATTCGTCGGGGTTATAAATGGTTTACTACATGAGAGTTTATTTTATAGAAACCCACATCATAAGAAGGAATACCAAAACTTATCTTTAAAAACTAATGTATGAAACGTAATGGTTACCCAAATTAACTAATCATTGGGTTTCCACATAGGATATCATTGGTGAAAATATGGATATGGAAGAGAAATTTAACAATCAAGTTCTGATGGAGAGTGGTAGAGAACATGGCTATGAAAAACCCAAAAATCACAAAGGCATAAATTTTTTATGATCTAAGGTACCATCTGATTCATCGGATATGAGGGCACTAGGACAAAATTTTTGGTATTCAAGATCATTTTCCTAAAGTTTATTAATTAAAAGAAATACGTACATGATTTTGGTAAAATCTCACTGTTGTTCGTGCCTTGAACAATTTCCACTTCATCTCTAAAAGAAATTATGTTGAATTTGTTATTCATGAAGTGTTAGTAGATCATGTGATAGAATGATGGGCCATTCCATCAGTTTCAAAAAAAAGGATAACAAAAGTTATCAAATATACATAAGTCTATAAATGGTGAGGTTAATCGTATATGATTCCAAAAATGAACTTATACTTCATCTATCATACCGCTTAATAAAATAAAACTAGTTTCTACTAACCAGGGACTTCTTGTAGGCTAGCGGTAGGTGATAAAGGCCTGTCACACTTCGGTTGTGGGTTTGATTCCTGCAGCTTTGTCCTACATGACAGGTTGTCGCCCTTCCCGCAGGTTATCCTTTTTCTGAAACTTCATTATTATAACATCCCATTAATAATATCGAAAAAAATTCTATCATTAAACAGTACTAACTTATGTCCAACATAATCCATTCCAATATTTAGGCTTATCTAAAATACTTCTGTCGAAGTTCATAGTATAAAGAAAACAATTACTAGAAATTTCATCTACTGAGCATGTGGATACCATCATTTATCGCCCATATATCATAAGATATATATATCTTGTTGGTCACATTCCAAACATGTGAATTCCTTAATCATGTATTCTCTTGAGAATGAATACCCATTGAAACATATTGAAAACATGAATGCTGTCAAAAGTTAACTCTTTCCACATACCAAAATCCCAAAATTTCTATATACTCAAGCCATGATATCACTTTGTCCTTATATCAGTCATGATATCATTAATAATATCCAAAATATTATTTTCTCCTTATCCATTCATTATGCGCAAATCATCTTCTTTCCAAAAATATCTGAATTACCTTTCATGGTTACTGGTACCATTTATCATATACTTTCAAAAACTCAAGGAAGGACAATAGTGTAAAAATCCTTAGATGATTCTTTATTCCATAGTACCATTAAATTACCTATACAACATAACTATTAATAAACATGCAATCGTCCCACTACCTTCTTAAACCATTAACCGAGCTTCACCATTTTATTCCTCAACTCTTCTTTCATCTCATATATCATTTGTTGTTTTCTCATCATAATCAAAATAAATACTACTCATATGACCATGCTGATTCTCTTCAATAGATTTTCCCTTAGGGCATTGGTTTTCATAATGCCCATATATTCCACATTTAAAACATTCAATCGTTGTTGATGTTGTAGCAATACCATTATCCTTGTCCATGGTGTTAACTGAACCTCTTCCTTTGCACTTACTAGCTTTGTGTCCTTCTTTTCCACACCCAAAGAATCTTCTAGTTCCTCTGAAACATTCTCCTTGATGCCTCTTCACACATGATTTACATGAGGGAAATTGAAATTTCATTCCTCTATGATCATCATGAAACTCCATCTTTCTCTTATTAGATGAGTCAAGAATCTTACCAAAGTTGAGATTATTGATCATATTATGAGATTTTTGATTAGGAATAATAATTATATGTGGACTTCCAGATCCAATTTCATTTGGTTTATCATGAATAATATAATTCAATTGTCCATCATATCCTCCATTATCGTGAATCATCCTGTTTCGAGCCATTTTCGAAAACCCAAAAAAAATAGTGTGAGGAAAAAATCATAATCAAGGGGGAGTACCTTCAATATCTAACAACTTAGGTTTAATTCTAATATCATTACTGTAATCATATGACTATAACCTCTACATATAATTAACCTTAGAGACAACCCTAGACATACGTTAGAAATATCTCTAGGGATTTCACTAAATTTTTCGCATCCTAGATTCCAATGGTTGGCTAAACCTTTCCATTGATACCAACTGTAATGACCCAAAGCTTGATGTACATAGACATTACATTACTTTTGAAGAATATATAATACATAACAAAAATAGACTCCAAAAAACCGTAATTGTTTAGTGTCTTTGGAAGCTCGGAATATAATCTTCTCATCTTGGTGAAAGATCTTCAACATTTCCCACAAAGATATTCCTTTTTTTTCTTACCTAAAACCATTCTTTATATCCTAGGGAAAATAAAAAATATAAAGGGTGAGCTCAAATTCTCAGTAAGGGTAATCATGGAGAAAATAAAACAAACCATATACATTTGAACTTCAAAACATGAACATAATATTTAAACATCAAAATCTTGAGAAATGACATAAAACATGGTAGTACGTAAGGTATAGATCATAATGGATCATGAATCATGATAAAATAGCCTGGGAATAAGGCATGTAATTGTGGAAACCATTAAGCACATGTTATGATATCCATAGTTTCCAAGGCATTGCTGCCAAGACCATCTTAATGGACAAATTCCATTACTGAGCTGAGCTTACTTGTCGTTATAGCCTTGTATTACGGAACCAGATTTACTTTCCATTCCAGCCATGTTTATCTCATGAGATATAAATCATTACCCAATGCATTGGAGGGAGATATAGGTCCCACACATCTCATAATGAAATCATTCTTACTTGTGCCACAAAATAAACATAAATCATTCATCATAACCCAAAGAATAAAACGGGTTTCATAAATATCATTCCATCATAACGTAATCCATATATAACAAATGGATATCATTTCATTATAAGAAAAATAAAACCAAGTAAATAATAGAGACATTACACTTCAAACATAAACATACTGAATAATGTCATCGTAGATGGAAAATAGTTTTGATAAAACACTTAAAATGGATTCTTGAAGAAAATATCCTTTATTTTTTTCAAAATCATTTTCTTTTCACAAAATTCGATGCATGTTTTAATGAAAAATATTTTTTTGAAAATATTTATGAAATATTGTAGAGTAATATTCTTGAAAATAAATCATTACGAAATCGTAAAAATCCATTCATGCTGTAAAATTTTTAAAAAACATTCTTCTCATACTTTTGTCAGGAAAGTCAAAAAGTACCACGTATGGTAAACAAAAGAAATATCACTTTCACAGTACAAAGTAAAAGTCATAGAGGGTTAAAAATGACTTTAAACATACATGTAATAATGTTAAACACTTTATTAAAAACATTTTGTGGACATGGATGAAAAATATAACCCCAGTAAATACTTACGAATAAACAATCTCGGATAAAAACGAGATTGGAAAAGTTATCCCATACTGTAGGTCCAATATGCTTTGTACGTATCCAAACATCCTATATAATGATTTAAATAATTTCATTGAATTATTGTAGAATCATATTCATTGTTATGATTTCATATATGGTTCACTTATGACTTTATATTACATGTTCTTTTGTAAATTAATGTTAAAGTAGTGTTTTGGGTAAAATCGTTTCATTTATCTTCTCTGTTTAAACTTGTAATTATTCATATGATAATTTAGATCATGATTACTTAATTACTAAAAATAAAACATGATTTATATATAATATATATTCATAATATACATATATATAATAGATAAAAAAATGGAAAGAAATACACTGTTCATGGAGACGGTAGGCCGTACGTACGCCTGCACGTTGTTTTCGTTTCCTTATTAAATTTAATAGATATATGTAAATAACATATACATAAATATAGTATCATTAATATGTCATATATTTCATGATTAATTATATATACTTTATAATCATTCTTGAATTGTCAACTTGGAAAATGAATCTCATCGCGTCGTGGAGACGGTAATTCATACGTACGCACGAGCGATGATATCGTTCCCATATTTGTTGAATGGAATTGGAGTGGATGATATATTATCTTAGAATCATTATGATGTTATAATAATCATATATATTTATTATTTACACAATTATATCCATCCAATTAAGGTGGTGGTGTAAAACAGATTACACCACAGCGTGGAGATGGTATTTCGTACGTACGCACGCGTGGTGATTTCTTTTTTCGTAGGATGGGTAGAAGGTGAAATAGGGTTGTTTCATTTTTATAATAAAATATTCATATATTAGTGATAATTATGTTATTAATTCATAATGAAAAAACTAAAGGAGAGGAAGTATAAGAAGAAATAAATTTGAAAGAATCGGTAACAGATATTACCTCTTCTTCGACACGTATCTTTGAAACCTCCTCTTAGGGTACTAAATTTGGTCTTTTAAGAAGACTAGGACCTCTAGAATGTTTTTAGGGATGTATATAAGGGAAATGGGTAGGGTTTTGTGGATTTTTAAGGCTCAAAAATTGTGTGAGGAGGAGAGGGAGGAGGTGCCCTTTTATATGGGAAATGAGGGGCACCTTTGGAATTATAACAAATATTAATTTATAATAAATTCCAACCCCACTTAAAAACATCCAAAAATGACTCAAATTAGAATATTAGATGAGATAGGGTTGTAATCTCATCAACCAATAAAATTTATACAAGTCGGGAATTTATTTTAAACATTATCAACTTGATTTATCCTTATTTAATATCTTTAATTTTATTTGTGGTAATAAGATTCTAATTTTTGAATTGTTATAAATTATTACTTATATGTTGTGAATTGTATATAATTGGATAATTTATGAAATTTTAGACCATATAAATTTTAATTTATGATTTTTAAACATTTTTGTGATTTTTAAAAAAATTTATAATATGTTATTTTATAAAATAACAATATTGTCAATTTTCACTTTATTCATTTATTTTAATTTAAATAAAATCCACACACAGGCGTTATTCTAAACAAAATATTTAATATATTCCTAACATGTCAAATTTGTCTAGAAAATTATAGAATCACATTGAAGAGTTAATATAATAATTATTTTAATATTTTTAAAACCATTTATTTTATATTTTTCTTAATAAAATAATTATTACATCATTTTTGTATAATTATTTAATATACTTATTTGTTACATAAGAATTAAAAATAAATTACTATGATGAATATAAATCTCATATATTTCAGATTAATACTTTTACTAGAATTTATCAACTTAAAATCAAAAGATATAAATTTTTATATTTATTAAATCATGAATGTGAAAACTTTGGAATCATTTAAAATAAAATAAGTTAAGTGTCATAATCACCTTTATAAGGAACCGAATGGTCAAAAATTCTGCCAGTGGATGATTAGGGTTCCTATATACACTACCAATAAGTTTTGTTCAGATTTTTTAGCCTTTTGATATGTATTACTATTTCTATAAAAACTATATTATTGATTTTTTAATAAATAAATAATTTTTCCATCATTTATGTATAAGATAATAAAGTAATTAAATAACTCTTAAAAATTAAAAATAAATTACCATGATAAAGAAAATCCTTTTAGATTTCGAATTAGTATTTATAACTGAATTTATATTCTGTATAACCTTATATTAAAAATAGTTTAATTATTAAAGTTTGAGTGACACATATTTCACTTTCTTTTAAATAAAAT
Source organism: Viscum album (assembly GCA_963277665.1). Taxonomy (NCBI): domain Eukaryota; kingdom Viridiplantae; phylum Streptophyta; class Magnoliopsida; order Santalales; family Viscaceae; genus Viscum; species Viscum album. The sequence continues at coordinate 599,859,284 of OY728136.1, read as the reverse complement.
AAATTAAAGGTCTTAATCCATACTAAGTGGGTTCCAATGGATTCAATTTCGACCAAAATATGACATAAGACGAAATATAATCATCCAATTATATTAAGACAATTGTTAGGGTAATTTTATAATATTATATTTACCCTTAATTACCCAATTTACCTTTAACTATGGTAAATAAAATTTACCACAGTTACTGTTCATAGTGATGAAAAATAAAAAAGTAGCCTATTAACATAATTTGGACCTAATGATTTCAAATATGGAATCCATTTTTTCTTATTCAAATCACAACACTTTCTGAAATTAATTTAAAATTAATATCGTTGTTAAGAAAACGAGTTTTAAAAGTAAAAAAATTACAAAATATTGAAATGATGTTACCTATGAATTCAATGTAAAATCAATTCTAATGACATAAGTTATATTAAATCATTAAAATATATTCTATTTATACTTTAAAACCATTCAATATTATAATTTAAACATATAAAAATATGGAAGTTATCAAAATAATATGAAAAATTTATCCAAAGTAAATTTTTATATCTTTATTCCAAAAAAGAATTTTATTTTGTCAAATTGAACTTATAAACATGTCAAAAACTGGATTTAAAGTGGCTACTCCATCAAAAGAAGGAAAAAATACATTTTTTGAAAAATAATTATTTTACCTGAAAAATTTATCTTTTTCTCATACCATGTTCTAGAAAATGTGTAAGATGCATAATAATGTTATAAAATTCAAAATGTAGTTAATATTATTCCTAATGGATAGTCCATAATAATATGATAACTATATATCATTGTTTAGTGAAACCCGATATTGCGTATAACACACGCTATTGAGGAAGGTCGTGATTGCATGTAATGCAAGCCAAGTCAGGGTTGCGTGTAGTGCAAGACTCCTTTGTTGTTGTGTATAACAAAATCCAACCATATTTCATTTATACATTGAATACATATGTATATATACACTCAATGTTGTGTGGAATAATTACTCTGAAACAAAATTGAAATTATGTTTAACACGATCCAAGATTAGTGTTGCATATACTGCAAGCTAATACGGTGTTGCGTATAGCGCAAGATAATATTGGTGTAGCATACAGCAAGAGAAATGAAAGAAATTAAAAATAATATATCTTATAAAATCTCGGGGTGTCACACAAATTTTTAGATAAGATTCCATAGGTTTGAAACACCATGGGTCAAGGAAATAGTAGAGGATTCCTCATACCTACAACACTCAATGAATATTGATTATGTGGTATTCCATAGTCCTTTCTACCCCTTAGACCCATTTTGTTTGGGCTCATAGTGGAAATGGTATGTTGACATGCTCCTTAGATGTAACACCCCAAGATTTTATGAAAAATATTCTTTTTAATTTCATTAATGTCTTGTGTTGTACGCTACACCAAAAATAACTTGCACGACACACATCCCTGACTTGGCTTGCATTACACGCAATCGCGACCTTCCATGATAGCGTGTATTGTACGCAATACCGAGTTTTGCTAAACAACGATATGTTATATAAACTAGTAGTTATGAAGAGTAATACACACTTTTTGAAATTTTATAAATTTTATCTTTTGAAATGGACTTCATTTTTGGATTCGGAATATCAAAATTAGCCTATGGTGAATTTTTGGTATTTTTCTGAAAACATTCAATTTTTGATGAATAGTGAAAACACTAGGTTACTATTCAAAAACCGACTTTTTATTTAAAAAATTATTTATTTTATTTAAATTTATTTTAGGTCAAAATTGATACATAATAACTATATAAGTTCAATTTAATTCATTGGAGTCATTTTATAATAATTTTAGATATATAAAAATTTTATTGAACTTTTCACCCTCTTTTACCCACCTCTTAGGAGAATTTGGAAATTCACATAAAACATAATTTTACCACTTCTATGAGTGAAATTTCTAAAATCAGAGAGACACGGTTAATATCAAGGACTAAAATGTGGTTCAATGAGATGAAAATAAATTTTGGTGAATAGTAACTTTTTACTTTTATTTACCACGATTAAAAGTAAATAGAGTAATTAAGGGTAAAAATGATATTATTATTACCATAAAACATGTCCTAATTCTATTGGATAAGTTTGATTCGACAAAAAACAACCTTATCAATAAAATATGACCATTTAGGTCCACATGGATTAGATTAGGACATTTATTATTAATTTATTTAAAGAAGGGTTAAAATAGTTAAAATCAATGTTTAATAACTAAATAATTTTTAATATAGGGTTATACATAAGATAAATTAGACTATAAATATTCATTAGAAATCTAAAAAAATTTCATACATAATGGTATTTTATTTATATTTTTTAGACATTAAATAATTTAATTTATTTATGACACAATGATGATGCAGTAATTATCTTTTTAATGTAATATTTACATAATTGATGTTATAAATACCAAAATAAATGTAATTTGAGACTTTTTATGAATTAAAATAATTTTATAGGTTAATATTACATGTTAGTATTGATTTAATTGACTTTTTTCAAACAAATCATGTTGTTCTGATTTTCAAAAAAATCAATTACCAAATAGTGTCTAAATTTACATAAAATGGTTTTTAAAAGAAATATTATATTATTAATTGTTATTATATTGTTAAAAATCTACGGTTCGGCCTAGATACTTACATCATGATATGTGTATCATTAATGGACCACTTGGGGGGTTTCTTGGATGTATATGGTATGTTTATTAACTATATTGTATAAAAATACAAAGTGACATGGTAAATGTCAATCTAATTCACTAAGAGTTAAAACATAAAGATAAGGTTAATATAATGACCCAAACCTGTCTAAAATCTATTGTTTGAAAGGATTCGTACCATACCCATCTTATCTTTGAAACAAATCAATTTGGAGCTATTAAAAACCTAATATGACTTTATTATAAAATAATATTTTATGTTTTTTCCAAAGGTGCCCCTCTCCTCCCTTATAAAAAGGGCACCCCTTCCCTCTTCTCTTCACACCCTTTTGAGCCTTGAAGCTCGGCCAAACCCTACCCATTTCTATTCTCCACTTCCCTAGAAACATTATGGAGGTTCTGGTTTTCTCAAAAGACCAACTCTACATCCATAAGTAGAAGCTTAAAGGAGGTGCGTCGAAGAAGAGGTAATCTCTTCTAGCGATTCTTTCATGTTTTTTCTTCTTCAACTTCTTATTATTTAGTTGTTTCATTATAAAGTAATAGAATCAGTATCTATAATATACTGGTATGTTATTATAAATATGAAACAACCCTATTTCACCTTCTATCCATCCTACGGAAAATGAAATCACCGCACGTGCGTTCGTACGGAATACTGTCTCCACACCGTGGCGTAATCTGTTTTTACAACACCACCATACTTGGATGGGTATATTGGTGTAAATAATAATTATAAATAATTATTATAACATTATAATGATTCTGATATGTTTTATCATCCACTCCAATTCAATTCAATAATTATGGGAATGATATCATCGCTCGTGCGTACGTATGGGTTACCGTCTCCACGACGCGATGAGATTCATTCTCCATGTTAACCATTCAAGAATGATTATAAATTATATATAATGAATAATAATGAAATATATGAAATAATAATGATACTTAATTTATGTATATAAATATATATATATTTATGTCATCTACTTAATTTTATAAGTAAACAAAAAAAATAGCGTTCATGCATACATATGGCCTACCGTCTCCATGAACGGTGTATTTCATTTCATTTATCTATCTATTATATATATATATATATATATATATATATGTACTGAATATATATATGATATATAAATCATGATTTCAATTCTGGAAGTATGTAAATCAAGATATAAGTAATAATAATGTCAAGAACAACAAGTCCAAACACGTACGATAAATAAAACGATTTTACCCAAAACGCTGCTTTAACATGGAATTTACAAAAGAACAACTAATATAAAGTCATAAGTGAACCATATATGATATCATAACAATGAATATGATTCTATAATAATTCAATGACATTATTTAAATCATTATATAGGAGTATTGGATACGTACGAAGCATATCGGACCTAAGGTAAGGGATAAATTTTCAATCTCATTTTTATCCGAGATTGCTTATACGTAAGTATTTACTGTTGTTACGTTTATCATCCATGAACATGTTTTCTAAAAATGTTTTAATAAAATGTTTACTATTATTCCTTGTATGTTTAAAGTCATTTTTACCCTTTATTGACGTTTTATCACATTGTATGGATGGAATCTTTCCTTTGGTTACCATATAAGGTACTTTTGGCCTTTTTCGACAAAAGTACGAGGAGAATATTTTTTTAACTAATACGGCATGAATAGATTTTTACATTCTCATAATGCCTAATTTTCATTAATATTCCTTTAAAATATTTCATGAATATTTTCAAAAAATCATTTTCTTTTAAAATTTCATGTCATTTTGTGAAAAGAAAATGATTTTGAAAAAGAAAGGATATTTTCCTCAAGAATTCATTTCAAGTGTTTTTTCAAAACCATTTTCCATATAAGATGACATTATTTCATATGTGTATGTTTCAAGTATAATGTCTCTATGATTTACATGGTTTCAATTTTCTTATGATGAAATGATATCCATTTTTTGTATATGGGTTTTGTTATGATGGGATGATGTTTATGAAATCCATTTTATTCATTCGGTTATGATGAATGATTTATGTCTATGTTGTGGCACAAGTAAAAATGATTTCAATATGAGATGGGTGGGACCTATATCTCCCTCCAATGAATTGGGTAAATATTTATATCTCATGAGATAGACATGGATGGAACGGTAAGTTAATCAAGTTCAGTGTTATAGGACTGGAACGAAGAGTGAACTCGATTCAGAAAGGGACTTTGTCCACTAAGATAGTCTTGGTAGCAATGCCTTGGCTACTATGGAAATCATATCATGTGCTTAATGTTTTTCCCCAATTACATGTTTTATTCCCATTTCATTTTATCATGATTTATGTTCCATTTTGATCTATTCCTTACATACTGCCATGTTTTATGTCATTGTTCAATATTTTGACGTTTAAACATAATGTTCATGTTTTTAAGTTCAAATGTATATGGTTTGTTTTATTTTCTCCATGCTTACCCTTACTGAGCATTTGAGCTCACCCTTTTATATGATTTCTTTTCCCCGGGATATAAAGAAAGGATTTAGGTAAGAAAACAAAAGGGGAAAGTCTTTATGGGAGATGTTGAAGATCTTTCACCATGAATAAAAGATTTTGTTCCAAGTTTACAAAGACACTAAACTATTATGGTCCTTGAGTGTTGGTTCTTGTTATGTATTAAGTATTCTATAAAAGTAATGTAATGTCCATGTACGTCAAGATTTGGGTCTTTGAAGTTGGAATCAGTGGAAAGGTTTAGTTAACCTTTGGAAACTAGGATGCGAAAACAATAGTGAGATCCCTAGAGATATTTCTATGGTATGTCTAGGGATGTCCCTAAGGTTAAGTATAAGTATAGGTTATAGTGCTAGAATTACGGTAATGATCGTAGAATTAAATATAAGATGTTAGATATTAAAGGTACTCCCCCTTTATTATGTTGTTTTACCTATCATGATTTTTGCCTCTCACACTATTCTTTTTGGGTTTTAGATGATGGCTAGAACCTGATGGAACCGTGTTGATCAATGTAATGGACAATGCAATGATTGTCCTCCTGAACAAACCAATGTTATGGGAGATAGAGTGAAAAATATTATTGCTATACTTACACCAGCTATGAATCATTCTGGACTTCCAAATGAGTAGAGAAGGGAACAATATTCTATTGAGTCCTTCATGAGGCAACACCCACCTTCTTTCAGTGGGTCTTCTGATCCACTTGTTTCTAAACAATGGATCAGTACCACTGAAAAGATATTTTCAGTTCTTCAATGTTCTGAACATGACAAAGTCATCTTAGGAGTATATTGTTTGGAAGGTGAAGCTGATCAATGGTGCAATATTATCAACAATATGAGGCCAAGAGATGAAATTTAGTCCATGGAATGAGACGAGTTCAAGAACTTATTTTTCAATAAGTAATTCCCTTGTATTCTTCGAACAAAGACGGATAATGAGTTTCTTGAACTAAAGCAAAAGGATGATGAATCTGTTGGTATATACGAAGCGAGTCTTACAAGGCTTGCAAGGTATGCATCTGGATTTATCATCCAACCTGAATGTAAAGTTGATCGATTCATCAGTGGCTTAAAACCAAGTCTTCGAAGGGAATTAGCTATAAGAGACTACAGTAGCTATGAAGAAATTGTGTGTTGTGCTATCAAGGTAGAAATGGAATTTGGTGTTATATATCCATCTCATTTTTTTGACAAGAAACGAAATATGGAGTTCAAGGAGAAATCTCGGAATAATGGTGAAAAAAGATGAATGTTTCCTTATGCTCAATGTGTGGAAAGAAGCATGGTGGAGATTGTATTAAAGGGATTAGAAAATGTTTTATGTGTGGAAAATAAGGTCATCGAGCAGCTGAGTGTCAATGTAATGGAAAAAGGGTTGATAATGATGTGAATAAAGAAAAGACTGCATAGAACGCACCACCAACACTTCAATGCTTCAAGTGTAATGAAATGGGGCATTATGCTAATCAATGCCCGAATCCAAGGGTTAATGATGATCGATATGAGCAAAAACTTAAGGTAAAGGACAAAGGGAAGTCACATTAGATCACTATTGGGGATGTTGAATATGACAACGATGTGGTGGAATGATTAAGTGTTTATGTAATGGGATTCCAATATAATGATGTCTATAATAACGTGGAATATTGGAATATTTATGTATTGGTCTATTGTGGTTTTCAATAATTTTATGGTAACGGTAACCATGGAAAGTTATTCAGATATTTTTGGGAAGAAGATGATACTCTCATAATGAAGGGATAAGGAGAAAATCAAATGTTTGATAGTATTCATGAGCTCATGAATGATATAAAGAAATAGTTATATCATGGTTTGAGTATATAGAATTTTGGGGTTTTGGTATGTGGAAAGAGTTAAATTTTAACAGCACTCATGTTTTCACTAAAGTTCAATGGGTATTCATTTTTCAAGAGAATACATGATTAAGGCCTTCGAATGTGACCAATAAGACATATCTTATGATATATGGGGATCAACGATGGTATTAACATGATTGTTATTTGAACTCTCTAGTAATCGTTTTCAGTATAATATGAGAATGAACATCAGTATTTTGGATAAGCATAAAGATTGAAATGGATTATGTTAGACATATGTTAGTATTTTTTAAGGATAGAACTTTTTCAATATTATTGATGAAAAGTTATAATATTATATTTTTAGAAAAAAAAGGTCAACCTGCAGAACGGGCGACAACCCGTCACGTCAGACAAGACTATGGGAATCAAACCCACAACCGAAGTGCGACATGCCTTTATTTCCTACCACTAGCCTATATGAAGTCCCTGGTTAGTATAAACTTGTTTTATTTTATTACGCAGGATGATAGATGAAGTATTAGTCCATTTTGGAACCATATATGATTAATCTCACCATAGATGGAATTATGTATATAAATTTTGCTAACTTATGTTTGAGATAGATGGAAGGACCTATCATTCTATTGCATGATCTACTAAAACTTCGCAAGAGACAAATTCAACTTCATTTCTTAAAGAGATGAAGAGGAAATTGTTCAAGGCACGAACAACGGTGAGATTATACCAAAATAAAGTAAGTATTTCTTCTAATTCAAATTCTTCAACTTTATGGAGATGATCTTGAAAAAAAAAATGTTGTCCTAGTGCCCTTATACCCGATGAATCATATGGTACCCTAGATCATCACAAATTTATGGCTTTGTGATTGTTGTCTTTTTTATAGCCATTTTCTCTACCAATCTTCATTAGACCATGATGGTATGACTTCTCTTCAATATCCATATTTTCACCAATGTTCTCCTATGTGGAAACCCATTGATTAGTTAATTTGGGTAACCGTTACATTTCATACATTAGTTTTTAAAGTCAAGTGTTGGTATTCCTTTTTGTGATGTGGGTTTCTATTAAATAAACTTTCAAGTAGTAAACCATTTATAACCCCGACGAATTTCGATGGCGAAATTCATTTTAAGGGGGGTAGAATGTAACACCCCGAGATTTTATGAAAAATAATCTTTTTAATTTCATTAATGTCTTGTGTTGTACGCTACACTAAAATGAGCTTGCAGGACACGCATCCCTGACTTGGCTTGCATTACACGCAATCACGACCTTCCACGATAGCGTTTGTTGTACGCAATACCGAGTTTTTCTAAACAACGATATGTTATATAAACTTGCCGTTATTAATAGTAATACCCACTTTTTTGAAATTTTATAAATTTTATCTTTCAAAATGGAAATCATTTTTGGATTTGGATTATCGAATTAGCCTAGGGTGAATTTTTGGTATTTTTCTGAAAACATGCAATTTTTGATGAATAGTGAAAGCATTGGGTTACTATTCAAAAACTGACTTTTTATTTAAATAATTATTTATTCTATTTAAATTTATTTTAAGTTAAAATTGATACATAATACCTATATAAGTTCAATGTAATTTATTGGAGTCATTTTATAATAATTTTAGATATATAAAAATTTTATTGAACTTTTTACCGTCTTTTACCCACCTCCTAGGAGAATTTGGAAATTTACATAAAACTTATTTTTACCGCTTCTATGAGTGGAATTTCGAAAATCTGAGAGACACAGTTAATATCAAGGACTAAAATGTGGTTCAATGAGATGAAAATAATTTTTAGTGAATAGTAACTTTTTTACTTTTATTTACCACAGTTAAAAGTAAATAAGGTAATTAAGGGTAACAATGATATTATTATTACCCTAACACATGTCCTAATTCTATTGGACAAGTTTAATTTGACCAAAAACAACCTTAGGAATAAAATATGACCATTTAGGTCCACTTGGATTAGATTAGGACATTTATTATTAATTTATTTAAAGAAGGGTTAAAATAGTTAAAATCAAAGTTTAATAACAAAATCATTTTTAATATAGGGTTATACATAATATAAATTAGACTAGAAATATTAATTAGAAATATAAAATGATTTTATACATAATGGTAGTTTATTTATAATTTTGAGACATTATATAGTTTAATTTAATTATGACACAATGACGATGCATTAATTATCTTTTTAAATAAATATTAACATAATTTATGTTATAAATACCAAAATAAATGTAATTTGAGACTTTTTAAGAATTATACTAATTTTCAAGGTTAATATGACATGTTAGTATTGATTTAATAAACTTTTTTAGAACTAATAATGCTGTTATGATTTCCACAAAAATCAATTACCATATAGTGTCTAAATTGACATAAAATAGTTTTTAAACCCAATATTATATTATTAATTGTTATTATATTACTAAAAATATAAGGTTCTACCAATATACTTATATCATGATAGATGTATCATTAATGGACCACTTGGTGGTCGCTTGGATGTATATGGTAAGTTTATTAACTATATAGTATAAAAATACAAAGTGACATGGTAAATGTCAATCTAATTAACTAAGAGTTAAAACTAAAAGATAAGGTTAATATAATGACCCAAACCAGTCTAAAATATATTGGTTGAGAGGATTTCGACCCATCCTTACATTATCTTCAAAATAAATCAATTTGGAGCTATTAAAAACTGAATCTTACTTTATTATAAAATATTATTTTATGTTTTTCTAAAGGTTCCCCTCTCCTCCCTTATAAAAAGGGAACCCATTTCCTCTTCTCTTCACACCCTTTTGAGCCTTGAATCTCGGCCAAAACCTACCAATTTATCTTCTACACTTCCCTAGAAACATTTTGGAGGTTCTGGTCTTCTCAAAAGACCAACTCTACTTCTTTAGGAGGAAGCTTAAAGGAGGTGCGTCGAAGAAGAGGTAATCTCTTCTAGCGATTCTTTCAAGTTTCATTCTTCTTCAAATGATTCTTATTTAGTTTTTTAATTATAAAGTAATTTCATAAGTATCTATAATATACTGATATGTTATCATAAATATGAAACAACCCTATTTCACCTTCTATCCATCCTACAGAAAATGAAATCACCGCGCGTACGTACGTACAGAATACCGTCTCCACGCCGTGGTGTAATCTATTTTTCCAACACCACCTTACTTGGATGGGTATAATGGTGTAAATAATAACTATACATAGTTATTATAACATCATACTAATTCTGATATTTTGTATCATCCACTCCAATTCAATTAAATAATTATGTGAACGATATCATCGCTCGTCCATACGTACGGACTACTGTCTCCACGACATGATGAGATTCATTCTCCATGTTAACCATTCAAGAATGATTATAAAGTATATATAATGAATAATAATGAACTATATGGAATAATAATTCTACTGTATTTATTTATATATATATATATGTGTATGTATTTCATCTACTTAATTCAATAAGGAAACAAAAAAAACAGCGTTCATGCGTACGTACGACCTACCGTCTCCATGAACGATGTATTTAATTTCATTTATCTATCTATTATATATATATATATATATATATTTGTAATGAATATATATATGATATATAAATCATGATTTACATTCTGGAAGTATGTAAATAAAGATATAAGTAATAATAATATCAAGAACAACAAGTCCAAACACGTAATATAAATAAAACGATTTTACCCAAAACGCTGCTTTAACATGGAATTTATAAAAGAACTGGTAATATAATGTCATAAGTGAACCATATATGATATCGTAACAATGAATATGATTCTTTAATAAGTCAATGACATTATTTAAATCATTATATAGGAGGTTCGGATACGTACGAAGCATATCGGACCTATGGTAAGGGATAAATTTTCAGTCTCATTTTTATCCGAGATAGTTATACATAAGTATTTACTAGTGTTACGTTTATCATCCATGAACATGTTTTCTAAAAATGTTTTCATAAAATGTTTACTATTATTCCATGTATTTTAAAGTAATTTTTACCCTTTATTGACGTTTTAGCACATTGTATGGATGGAATCTTTCCTTTGGTTACCATATAAGGCACTTTTTGACTTTTCCGAAAAAAGTACGAGGAGGATGTTTTTTTAACTAATATGACAAGAACGGATTTATAAGTTTTCATAATGCCTAATTTTCATGAAGCTTCCTCTAAAATATTTCATGACTATTTTCAAAAAATCCTTTTCTTTCAAAATTTCCTGGCATTTTCTGAAAAGAAAATGATTTTGAAAAAGAAAGGATATTTTCCTTAGGAATTCATTTCAAGTGTTTTATCAAAACCATTTTCCATCTAAGATGACATTATTTCATATGTGTATGTTTCAAGAATAATGTCTCTATTATTTAAATGGTTTCAATTTTCTTATGATGAAATGATATCCATTTTTTTATATGGATTATGTTATGATGGGATGATGTTTTTGAAACCCATTTTATTCTTTGGGTTATGATGAATGATTTATGTTTATGTTGTGGCACAAGTAAGAATGATTTCAATATGAGATGGGTGGGACCTATATCTCCCTCCAATGCATTGGGTAAAGATTTATATCTCATGAGATAGAGATGGATAGAACTGTAAGTTAATCCGGTTCAGTGTTACAGGACTGGAATGAGGAGTGAACTTAATTCGAAAAGGGACTTTGTCCACTAAGATTGCCTTGGCAGCAATGCCTTAGCTACTTTGGAAATCATATCACGTGATTAATGTTTTTCCACAATTAAAAGTTTTATTCCCATTCTATTTTATCATGATTGATGTTCCATTACGATCTGTACCTTACATACTGCCATGTTTTATGTCATTGTTCATGATTTTTATGTCTAAACATTATGTTCATGTTTTTAAGATCAAATGTATATGGTTTGTTTTATTTTCTCCATGCTTACCCTTACTAGGAATTTGGCCTCACCCTTTTATATATTTTATTTTCCCTAGGATATAAAGAAATGTTTTAGGTAAGAAAACAAAAGGGGAAAGTATTTATTTGAGATGTTGGAGTTCTTTCACCACGATTAAAATATTTTGTTCCAGGATTCAAAAGAAACTAAACTATTATGGTCCTTGAGTGTTGGTTCTTGTTATTAATTAAGTATTCTTCAAAAGTAATGTAATGTCCATGTACGTCAAGCTTCGGGTCTTTACATTAGACCACAATAAAATCATAAATCACTAACCACCAAGATTCTCCTAGGACTCGACATAGATTACATGGTTCACTGTACCATATATTTGGACTTATAGGTTTTGATATTACTAATTATATGGTATGATCATTGTAATGGTGATAGGATTGATTATAAGACTCAACTGTGGTAAATGTGACACTTCTGGTTATACAGAATGGTAATTATTGATTTTATTAAAAGAGTATATGGAAATTCCATGGGTGATATGGTAGGATGTTTATACAAAATGGATGTGGTGTTTACTTACTTTTTTAACCTTTAACTAGTTATATGAGTAGGGGAGAATAAGACAATGTTGAGGCTAGTGATGTTATCATGAAATTGTGAATTTTGTTCCATGTGGTGTTTTGACATATGTATTGTAATGATTCAGTATATACATATTTTAGATTCATTGTAGACACATGAAATTGTCATCATTTTATAAGTGATTAATTGTTTATTTTTTTATATATCTATAATGTGGAAGTTTTTCTATTGCCTAATGGATTTACTTCTTATGATATTGTTGGAATGATTTCTACCACTATGTCATACTCTAATAAGAGGTAATTGTCTCCCCACAGACATACCCAAGGAAGAATTTATTAGTGGTAGCCTCTTCTATTTTGAGAGATGCACTAGATTCCATGTGACCAACCGTGCTCAGGGAACCATTTAGTAGAATCTGGGTCATATACATTATTACTTTCAATATTTCCATCTTATCTCTTCATGCATCACCAATTCTTTATCCCCTCATTTGATAACTTCTTAAGGAAAACATTGTGGCTTTTTTCCTAAATAGGATCCTAAACATCTTAATCCCTTTTCAAGATGTGTAGTTATTCAATAACATGATTCAACCTCTTTATCAAAACCTAACCCACCCGTATCAGCCTCTAAAACTATAATAAAGGACCATATAATTACTTAAAATATCATATATGATTATGATTCAAATTTCAATTGGAATTCTTGATAGGTTCTATTTTTTAAAACTTTTTGAATAATAATTCAAATTCTATTATTGTTTTCCTATCTTCACATTATTTTCAGTGTTTCATTCTTTCTCCTTTTGCTATTTTTTTATCAGGTGTAACATTTTATCATTAAAATATCTGGATATATTTATTATTTTTCCAGACATTCCATAAATATATCCTTATTTGTGATAAAAAAAAGTGGGAGAATATTATATTAGTCTGAAAAATATTAATTTTAATGCCTAAAATCACGTTTCAAATGTTACTAATGACTATTATAGATTATTATAGTACTATGTTTTTTGTCCCAAACTATAAAATCAGCAAAGTCATGAAGTGACCGTATTAATAAACCATATAAAGAAGTACAACTGACCGCAAATCAATGTAACCATATAGAAGTGGCTAAATGTTGGAATCCAATGATCAAATGAAAGATAAAGTAACCATGTGTTAGACGAGATAGTTTTCTCTATGTTTTTAACTAACTATGTGATGATGTTCACATGACTACATGAAGGATTAAACCTACATCCTAATGAAATGAAGTTCTGAAAAAAAAATGAAATGAAATGACCACATGAAGAAAAGAAGTGGCCATGTGAAGAAAATAAGTAACTCCATAATGAAAAAAAGTCATCAAATGATGAAATGAGTGACTGTATGAACAAAATAAGTGAATATGTAAAGTGAACAAACCAAGTGACCTTGTAAAGTGAGTATATCATGTTACCATGAAAATTTATCATGCCAAGTGACTGTTCCAAGAGACCGTGCCAAGTGACTATGGGAAGTGATTATGAATTTTGACCAAGGAAAATGACAGTGGAAGGTAAAAAATTTTTGTGACCATAATAAAGTGTTCATAAGTAAGAGTAACCATGATCAAGTGAAGTATAAGTGATCCTATATAACATAGGAAATAGAAAATATTTAAATATCTATTAAATATACTGTGGATAATTTATTAAAGGGTCAGAAGATTTGTGGTTTTGAAATCAGACTAATGAGTATGAAGATTAATTAAAAAATATCATCGAGTTGCTAATTATTGAAGGTGAACTATTTAAGAATAAGATCCATACTTTTATCAAAATAATGAGGTGATATATTGTGACACAAAGATACAAAGGAATTACTCTGACATAAAATTTCATTATATTATTCTATGATACTCTACATTATAACCCATCAGTGGTACACTAATTTAATTTTTTTAAGGATGTATTTAAAAAAATCATTTTTTGAAGATGATTATATAGAGTTGTAGTAAGATTTTTATTTTCTAATATATTTAACTCTCTATTTTAAATTACTTTTTTAGATAGGTTTCTAGTATATTGTATATTAATTAGAATAATATCATTCACTATATTGATATATAATATATACTCTTTCATTTATAATTTTACACCTTATATCCAATTTATAACTGTGCAAGAGGTTGTGGGTGTCCTGGACAACATTTGTACAATTCTTATTTTTAAACACTCGATTTGGAATATTGATTCTATTTACTATTTAATTAATTTCTAGATAATGGGTCATTTCCATATTGGAAGGAATATGTCTTGGATTGATAGTGAACGACTTTTTTTTATTAAACTATGTGTTTTTCTTGTTTTGTATATAAATTACTTAAAGAACAAACCAATTTTAGTGTTCAAAAACTATTTAAAAACACAGTAAATTTATAGTTATCTTTAAATAGTGTATTATATATTCTTTTTAATGTTATCATATTTATTTCAAAATGTAAAGTAATTTTGAGTTTTCTTAATTGAGTTGTGATTAATATCCAAATAAATGTTTTGAAAACAATAATTTATAAATATATACAATGATAGTTAATTGGGGTATTATTATAAACAAGATAACTTTGTTTTTAAATTATTATGTATAAAAATTTAATTGGAAACACAATTTACCCCTCTTAGGTTGTCCAATTCAACCAACAATAAATAAGTATATTTTAATCATGTGATATAAAATAGTGGGTGTAGAGTGATTTCAATAATTTCCATAGTCAATAAAATATATGGGTATCTAGGTGTACCCCCTTAAATTAGGAGAATTAAATATTGGGAATTCCCCAATTAAGGTAATATCATAGTTAAATATATGGTAAGATAAAATCCTTTATAAACCATTCCACACATAGAGATTGAATTTATATAAGAAAACATATATGTAATAACATGGATAGTTTAACATTAAAATATTTTGGAATTGGATTTGTTTTTAAATAAGTTAACATTCATGGAAATTAAACAAATTAACCTATAAAAGTGAAAAATATGTCAATGTATAAGTATAATTTATAATTCTTTAGAGGAAGATAATAAATTGATTAGGTTTGAAGAAAACAATCATATTTTTGGGAAAATGTAGACATAATTTTTAGAAAAAACATTTTTTATATATGGAAATAAGCTTAAGATAAGAATAATTTAAAAATGAATAATTGTTAATCCATAAAATATGAATAATGTCTTTATAAAATAACATCTATTAGAAGTGAGAGTAAAATAAAAGATAAATATTTGCAGGATATTTAAAAAAATTTTAAAAAAATATAATAAATATAGAGAAATAAATCACTTTCCAATATTATTTAAAAAATGTTATGTAATGGGTTTTCAAAAATGTATTTTAATAATAAGTTTTTTCAATAATTTTACTCTGATGAAAAATAAATTAAATTTAAAAGAACATTTTAGAGGAATATAGACATTTTAAAAAAGTTTCCCATTGAAACACACTTGGGTCTAACATTATGAAATAATAGTAAGGAATCAATAATGAAATTACCATCCAAAGATAAATAATGGTAATATAGGGATATATAAAATATCATAATAATATTAGAATGTAGGAAATTGGAAAATCTAGATAGAGTTTAATATTTAACCTATCCTCTATATTGAAAATGAATGTGAATGATCTAAAACAAACAAGTAAGGAATGAAACCAAAATTCACAATTTTAAAATAGAAACTATAAACAAATTAAAAAAATATAATATATTAAGGTAAACATTAAATGAATATGATATGATACATACATGATTGCATATGAAATACATTAATAATACTTTCAATAATGGATATTCAGAATGAAAACCTTACGTCATATTTTAGGATTATTATTTTATTATATAAACACAAAAGTAATAAATTTAAATTTAGTATCTAGTTTAATGAGATAAATATTTATCTTTATTAGATTAACATTGTTACTTTTAGTTCATTTATTATCATCAATTATTCAATTATAAGATATATTATTTCTGTTTCAAGTGTTTCTGGCTTCTTCGTTTCAGAGTATCTAAAACATATTTGGTATAATTTTAATGGAAAATGGTCATTATAATATGGTTTAACAATATATAAAAGGTTAATTTTATAATATAAATTTCATTTTGGATATTATATATTTCAATAGCTACTTAATGTTCATAGAATCTTGCACAGTTAAATTTATTTAGACATATTAATGTCTTTATGATTATTTACATTGATAGAAATATTATCATGACTCCTTTAACATTATAGATTAATAAAAATATATTTATTTAAGTATTAATTTAATATTAAATCAATAAATGTATTTTTAGTAATATCTATTAATGGTTTAATTGAAAAATAAAACATCATTTTACACTTAGGTAGTATGAACCCACAACTGGTAAATAAATATTTTTTAAGAGTTTAAAAGAATAAAAAACTAATAAAATTTATTTATAAAATTTAAAGTATTAATAAAATATTGTTATATGTTTACATTCAATGATCACATATATAATATAAGAGGTGGTAGGATGAATGAAATGAGAAATCATGGGTTTAGAAACACATACCTTTCTCTTTGAGTCACCACATTTGGATTGATTCTAAAGCCTTTTGGGGGAGGAAATATTGGATATAATAGGGCCTTATCAATTTTTATAGGGGAGTGTATTGATGTAAATGGTTAGATAATTATCAGTTAAAATGGTTTTTTATATGAGGATAATGGTGTGGAGGAGGTGCATTTATATAGCAAAGGGGGGGATATCTTTGAAAAGAATATTGATGAAATTATTATTTAGGATAATAACTATAAATTGGTTTGGTTTATATGGAATATATTTGTTTCTTTATAAAAAAATAGGTTTATTAGGCATTGTAACAAACCAACAACCCAATATAACCTTGGAAATTTTTTTTACAATGTATGAAAAAAAATTTAATTTTTACATTAGAATAAAATACATCATGGGTTATAGAATATTAATTTATTGATTTGGATATTAAATATATTAATTTTATATAAATTCTTTTTTTAGTTAAAAATATTTTAATTTGTGTAAATAAATTTATAGATTTTTATTCTATATTTATATATTTATGAGGTTACAAAACTAATGGTACATGTAAAAACTGTATATTTTTATTCACAAAAAGTAAAATTTCTAAAAAAACTAAACAAATTCACCCTAATAAAATTTCAATGTATTGATTAAAAATTTATTAACCATTTAATAAAATCAACTTCAAATTAATTTAAAATTATCTTTTATATAAATAATAATGTTAAATATTTTTTTTATGATGAACATATTTTTCAATGGTTACAAAACTATAATTATGAACATTTTTATTTTCTAAAAACAATTTATCTAAAGGAAGTAACCATGTTGTTATAATAAGAAACTATTAGTATGTGAA
Organism: Viscum album; assembly: GCA_963277665.1. Classification (NCBI taxonomy): domain Eukaryota; kingdom Viridiplantae; phylum Streptophyta; class Magnoliopsida; order Santalales; family Viscaceae; genus Viscum; species Viscum album. The sequence goes on along the minus strand of OY728136.1, from coordinate 599,841,298 downwards.
TGAAAATACACATAAATTTATTATATACTTAATAATTCAAGTAAATTGTAAAACAAGTCCTATAACACTTTTAAAAGAAAATTTTAGAGTAAGTAATATTTCATATTGGATATGGTAACAATCATATTAAATGTGAAGTTATATAAAATTATAAATGGTAAATAAAATATTTTTTTGGGAAAAAATATAATTTAACATTTTATTTTATCATATGATTCAAATAAAATATCATATACCAAAAATATTTCTAACGTCACATTTTATTTTTATATTTTATTATTATATCATTATAAAAAAATGTGTTTAATACTATGTTATCAATTAGATTTTTTGGATTCATTAACAATGAATTTAAAATATTAATATAAATCTATAAATAAAAGTAATGTAGATAAAAATAAATTTTTTCAAAATAATCATAAATTCATTACAATTATTTTTATATAACAATTTTATTTATATTTAATAAAATTTCATTACTACATATTATATTACTATTTTGTATATATACAATAGATGAATATCATTAAAGATATAATATTTTAATATTACCTTTACATTCTTAATAGAAAAATTTTATAATTTTTTTATCAAAAATCATTAATGAATTTCAATAATCTATGCACCAAAAATGAATGGCATTTTTGTAGATAAATAAATTCATATTCTATCTAATTATATATATAAGGACAAGAATCGTAGTTCCTTTGAGTATATAATATACCTATTTTTAACCTAAATTTGTGATTATTTTATATCACAATTAATTTTTTCACACAATGTCACTACATATACTATTCCATGTAAAGATGTTGGGAGACATAACTAGATTCTATTGAATTTTATTAATTATTTTTCTTTTACTATTTTCCTAACATCAAATATTTTCCGAATCATACCAACATTCAAGTGTGTAGATATGTCCTAAGAGTATTCAATGATAAATTTCATCAATAATTCCTTAGAATTTTTTCCTTGGGAAAAAAATAACATTCTCTTTATAGTTATCATTAATTTTTTTAAAAAAACATAATTATATGGAAATTTCCTCACAACTATACTTTATATTACATACATCAATTATAAAATCAACACATAAAATAATAATGATAATATTGTTTCTAATGTCCTTCACATGTTGGTTTTTTTCAAACTGTCTTTTGATGAAATCCATCTCATTTACATAACTATCAATATTATAATACATATCTCTATAGGAATTTTTTAACCTGTACTGTGATATATTCTACCTAAAAACCATTTTTAGTAATTTTCAAGTATAAATATATCATGATTCTCGATAAATAATTCTACAAAAAGGTCTTAATTCAAGATAATATATTTGAAACCAATTTGAAAATAATTTTATTTCTCATGTTCTACAACAACCTAGAATATTATTTTCGTTTCATGTGTTGAAATAGGTGAAAGAATTACCCCAAAGTCAACTCCATTACCATGAGAAAATCCCTTTCACACAAATCTATTTCTGTTTCTTAAAATATCACATGTACTATTGCTATTTTTCTTAAAACCCACTTGTTTCCAATGGTTTTATTTGATTTTATCAGTGGAACATGATCTCAAGTAGCATTATATTCAATCTAACCTAGATCCACATTCCTAGAATTCATTCACACCTTCTATTGAATATATTCAATAACATAACGAGGAATTAATTATGAAAATAAAGATATTTTGTAATCAAATATCATCCTTATTCTATGTGCACTTGTGTCTGTAGAATCTATATGAAATTTCTAGGTTGAATATAATTTTGTATCCTATTATACATATATTTTTCATTTCCAATGACACCTTCATCATCATTGGTATGTTATAAATCAGTATCAATATTATTTTATTCAATTAATGATTCATATTTTATATTTATTGAATTTTATATGTTGTATTCATCGTAATTTTGATGAATTTAATCTTGTAACTCATATTAATTGGGGTTGTTTTCAATGATTTTCACATTATAGTATTCAACCTATGTTTTATTCTCTTATTCGAACATTATTATCTTATTCCAATGGGTAAATAACCAATTACTTTTCTTTCTCACCCTCTTTTTGCAATATACCCATATTTCATGTTAAATATTTTACACGAATATACTACTAAACAATTTAAAGTATATAATTGATAATTTATTCATATACAAAACTTTAAAGGAAGTCATGTTTTATCCAGGAATCATTATAAATATATTTTTATAAATTATTTATATCAATGTGTAATCTATATATTTTTTAATAAAAAAATTATTCTACAAGAATAATTCTTCATAACTTTAGAAGTCTTTTATTCATTCTATCTCGAACTTCATTTTTTTCTTGTTTGTAATCACTACTCTATCAATGTTTGATACCATGTTTAGAGAGGGTGATTCAAATAATATAATTTTATAAAATATACTATTATTTTTTCTAAAATTCATTATCTAAAACCATAGTTCCTCTTCAAAATCACTTCTAAGACTTTTAATGTTACCATTGGGATGTATTTATGCTTCATAAAAACCATATTTTTTATTTAGAAAAACTCATTATATAATGTAAGGGAATAAATATCATAATTGGTTGATTTATGGATCATTACACAATATAAATTATAAATAATTAATTAATTTATCCTAGAGGATTGTGTATCAAATCTTTTATGACTTTCCTGTTATATTTTACAATTTGAAAAGGCTCACATAAAATGTAGCTTTCTATTTTTTTGGGAAGATCACTCAAAGATTCTAATTTGGAAAAGTTTCTCATATTTATTTGTAAATTAAAAAGATTCCATATATGTATGATCTCTCTCTAATTATATTAATTAAAATAAAAATATCCACTTATGTTGATAATCTAAAATAAATTACCTCATGTTCCTCTTTCGTTAGTAATTACTCTTCAATGCAATAGATTTTTATTATGAAATTTTTTCCATTTAAACAAAAATAATTCCCATTATGAGATAATACTATAACACTCAAGATATTATGTTTGATCTAATTAGGAAATTTTTTTATTGAACATCAATTTTAATGCTTCAAGGTCAATAGCTTTGACTCACATACTTTTCAATACATAGTCATTTCAAAAGGTCAATGGTCCCCTTTCATGTCTCCCAATATTCTTTATGATCTTTAAATCTCTAATATTGTAAGATGAGAATAAACTTATAAGAATACCTATCTATTCCTTACTTTGTTCTTTGAAAAAAATATAATGGACATCTTAAATTTTTTTATTCTCAGAACATTAATCACTCCACCAGATTGTTTTATTTTTTAGGGAAATAATTAAATACATTATTCAATATAGTGAATTGACTAGTCAGACATTCCATACAAATATTATATGTAATCTTACCAATGTTTAGTATTTATATTTTCATATATTTATTTTTCTTCATATTGTAACTCATCATCTTTCAGTATCCTATCAATTTCGGTATTTTTAAACCAAGTAAACTACATAGTGTACTAGTAAACATAATCCTTTGGTACATAATAACCATAAAACCAATAATAGAAATTAAATCCTCATCTTACATGATAATATGAATTATTTCTAGAAAAATTATGTTTATTTCATTAGTAAATTAATAAAAATATAATATATATCTTGTGGAAAAATTCCTCTCCTGAGTAACCTCATATACCTATGAATTAACAATGGGTGTTTCTTGATTTTTTCAAACCAAATATCATTATATCCTATAATGATAATATAAAAACATTTAATTTTTTTAAAAAATATAAGATAATATTTTACATTTTTCTCTGTGATAATATTCTCAGTAGTATGAGATTATGAGAATTTAATTCAAGAGTATTTTTATAATAATATCTTATCTTTGACATGGTGTATTCCACTTCAATACATCTTGATTATTATTTATCTAGAAATATTTCTTGGGAAATATATTTATAATAAAATTATCTCAACATGTTTTCTTATTTTATATTTTTCACATTAAGAATACTAATAATTTCAATATATTCTTCTTCTATCATAAGTGTCCTAGAGAATTTTTCATTCAACTTCCTAGAATACTAATTTATAAATATCAATTAATTTTTAGTCTTAGTGTATTAATTAAAAAATGATTTATGTTAATCATATAATAGAGGGTAAATTTATAATTATCAATTCTGCTCATCACTACTTAAGTAATAATCAAGTATTTTAACATAAACTTTGAATTTTTTATCCATTTTAGTGATCACTACATTTTTTTACTCACAAATTCAGGAAGATTTATTTATTTTTTCGGAAAAATTAATCTATTTATTCTTTATAAAATATATATCCCATCAATATGACTTTTTATATTACCTCCGTTCCTTATTTAGAATAGCATTCTCTTTCTCTATATCTTTAATATCACATTTTTAATCAATGGGGAAATCAAATTTAAAAATCCCATTCCACAAAAAATGAAATCATATTATGATATTTTTACCATTGTATTTTACCATTGTATTTAGGTATTGGGTACTCCTCTATTAGATCCATATTATATAAATTTATTCAGTATGGACTAGAATATTCTATATTGGAGCATCAACTCTAAAATATTAATAGGGATGGAGTACGCATTTAAATGTTGATATGGATACCTTGAAATAAAATATTTATTTCTCATGAATGGAATAGTTTTGTTCATTAATGGTATAAGAAATTAAATCAATGGTTTAAAGTTAAATTAAAGAAATATAATAACTTGAGTGGATATTAAATTATTGTTAGAAATATCGGAATTTATATTCCACAAAAATTCTAGAGAAGGTAATAAAAATACATTAATGTTTGAATCAATATAGTTATATGAAATTTACCAAATATCTTTTCTATAAATCCTTTATCAAACAAAAGAGTTTTCAATAATTCCTTTGATGGTATTATGATTATATTTTTGGGAAGAATAAAAAAATTTAAGAATCACTTCTTATCTTTTAGATATTGGATCACCATTACAAGAACTGTTCATTTATCCATCCCCATGCATGTACTTTATGTTCTTTGGGCTCCAAATTATATAATTACAAGTAAAAAGGTCATCCATAATATCATTATTTGTGATTCTTTTTATAATAATAAATAACATAAGATAGTTTTTTATGCTAGAAAAACACTTTTTATGAGGGTTGAATTAAACATATAATAATCCATGAGACCATGAAATGTATGGGAGAAAAATTATCCATGGAATATTCTAATGAGAATTAAATTATTATAATATTTATTCATAATAAGTGTGGGAACTCACCATCTTACAAACATAATAAATATTTTATGGGATCCCATATATATTACAAATATATTTATAACATTGTAAATAATTAAGATAGCTCCAAATGTATCATTGGAAATGGGGAAACCAAATTTTTGGGAGAAAACTCCATTAGAAACAACATATTAATCTTAGGGTTCCCAATTCCTAACATCAATTTTATATTGTTGAGTTCCCATCCTTATTTCAATAAATCTATTCCACACAGAAATCAAATTTATTTTAATTCATAAATTCAATTGGTTAATGGTCATGCTATGTGTGTCTTTACTCTATCTATATATTATTTATCTAACCTCTTCACATTTTACAATTTTATTCATTTTCATTACATTTAAAATTTATTTTCCCAAATAATTGGTGAAAATATATTCTAGGAATGAAAAAAATTCTTTTCTGGATGTTATAAATTGCAATATATTCATGGATAATGAAGTGTTGTATAATAGTATCACTCTTATTTCAAAATTCTAATGATATGTGAGTGAAATTTTGGAATGCATATCAAATGTTTTTATGAAGAAGAGTGAGATTTATATATCTTATTTCATAATAGAGGATTCATGGGGTATGATATAAATTCAAATTCAATTAATGATTTTATTTATATTTATTTTGATACTAATGTTTCTGGGTCCTTGAATTCTCATGGAATTGTTCTCATTAGTATCTCCTTTTGATGGATGATTTGGGAGTTATGAAATGATGCATAACATAATTGAATCATACCCTCAAAAGGACATATTAAATAAAGATTTTATACTATAATAATAGACTCTATTATGTTTTAAATAACATTGTGATTATTCTTTTCATTAATTTTTGTCTTGTAACATCCCAATATTCCATAGTACATTATCTCATTAAAGTAAATCAATAGCTTGTACTACACACAACAACGAGTTCGAGTGCACCACGACTTACCAAACTAGCCATTCAAAAGTGGTTATGAATAATATTAACTAAATTTTGAATTTTATATATTAATTATAATTTTAGAATCCATATTATGAGTTTCTTAGACATAATTTAAAAACAAATTTATTTATTTTAGATAAAAGAAGTATTTTTCAAAAAATGCAATTTTACCACCTTTTAATGGGAAACCCTATTTAAATCCTATATTTGACACTTTTATATATAAAATTTGAAGAAATAAAATTATTCTTTATAATTGGGTCATAAAAATTTAGTTTGGAAAATTTTGTGGTGTTGTTATGATAACTTTTATATTTTGGTGAATAGAGAAAAATACTAAATTGTAATAGAAAACAAATTTTTTTAATCAAAATAATTTATAGTGATAAATTAATCATTTGAATTGTTAAGAAGTATAATTAGATTATATTTTTATCATTTAATATAATTTTGGTCATTATAATAAATTTCACATTTAAATTTTACATAAACACATGTCAATCTTTTGATAGGTTTTACTTTTTTTAAAACCCGCTTTTTGGTTTTGACAACAAGAATTAATTTTAAATTAATAAATTAAACTTTTATGTTTTTAATTTTTAAAAATAGAATTCATTTTTGAATTCAGAATATCAAAAATTTCTTATGGTAAAATTTGGGTATTTCTCAGAAAACTTTCAATTTTTGATGAATAATGAAAAAATCGACGTTATTATTTAAAGTCGACATTTTATGTAAATAACTAGTTATTTTATTTTATTTTATTTTATGTAAATATAGATATATAATACCTATATATGTTTAATTTAATTCAATGAAGTCATTTTATTATAAGTTTAGATATATAAAATTTTATCGAACTTTTTACCGTCTTCTACCCACCTACTTGAAGCATTTGCAAATTTGCATAAAACATAATTTTAGCATTTCAGTGAGTTGAATTTAAAAAAATATGAGAGATATAGTTAATATCAGTAATTAAAATGTGGTTCAATAAGATGAATTTTTTTTGGTGAATAGTAACTTTTGACTTTTATTACCACGGTTAAAAGTAAATAGGGTAATTAAGGGTAAAAATGATATTGAAATTACCCTAAAACATGTCCTAATTCTATTGTATAAGTATAATTTGACAAAAAAACCTAAGGAATAAAATATGATCCTTTAGGTCCACTTTGATTAGATTAGGACATTTCTTATTATTTAATTCAATGAAGGGTTAAAAGTGTTAAATTCAATGTTTAATAACTAAACCATTTTTAATATAGAGTTATACAAAAGATAAATTTGAATATAAATATTTATTATAAATATAAAAATATTTCCAACATAATGGTATTTTATATAAAATTTTTAGACATTAAATAATTTAATATATTTATGGCACAATGATGATGCATTAATTACCTTATTAATGAAATATAAAAATAATTAATATTATAAATACCCAAATAAATGTAATTTGAGACTTTTTATGAATTACACTAATTTTATAGGTTAATATTACATGTTATAATTGAGTTAAAGAATTGTTTTTGAAGTAATAATGCTGTTATGAATTTAGAAAAAATAAAATACCAAATAGTATCAAAGTTGACATAAAATCGTTTTTAAAACAAATATTATATTATTAATTGGTATTATATTCATAAAAATACATGGTTCGGAAAAAGTTCTCAAATAATATTATATATTTCATTAATGAACCAGTTGGGTTTCTCTTAGTAGTCTATTGTATGTTTTTTAACCATAAAATATTAAAATACAAAGAGACATGGTAAATGTCAAACTATTTAACTAAGAGTTAAATATAATGGATAAGGTTAATATATTCACCCAAACCTATATAAAACCTATTATTTGAGTGTTTTTAGACCCATAACCACATTATCCTTTAAATAATTTATTTTTGAGCCATTAGAAACTGAAAATTATTTTATTATAAAATAATATTTCAATCTTTTTCTAAGGTGCCCCTCACCCCTCTTATAAAAGGGCACTTCCCCTTCTCTCAAAATCACACCTCTAAAGCCATTTGGGTCGGCCAAACCCTGCCCAAATATCTTCCAAAATTTAATCCCTTCATCCTAGATGCCTTACTTTGGTCAAAAATCCAACATAAGGAGCCCTTTTGATCAAGTCAAAAGGAACAACCCAAAGAAGAGGTAAATATTTCATCACCTCTTTCAAGTTCTTTTCTTTTTCCACTTCATCTTTCTTTTTTGTTTCCATTCTATAATTATAACTCCAGTATCTCATATATAATGTGATGTTATTATAAAAATTGTAAAACCATATTCATTATTATATCCATCCTATAAATGACAAAGTCATCATACGTGTGTACGTACGGATTACCGTCTCCACATCGTCGTGTAGTTTGTTATTCAAACATTTCATTATTTGGATGGGTATAATAATGAGTATAACTAATGTAAAAAATAAATATAACATGTCAATTATTATTTATATATGATATACCATCCAATTACATATGGTTTCTCCATCAACATAATGATATTGTCGCTCAGGCATACGTATGGATTACCGTCTCCCCGACGCTATGAGATTCATTTCCACGTTCACCATTCAATGATCGTTCACCATTCAATGATGATTATATATATATATATATTATTAATAAGTATTTAATATATGAAATAATAATTTTATTGAATATATATATATATATATATATATATATATATGTACTGACATATATCTTATTCAATTACTCTTGTTCAATAGGATATGAAAACGAAAACAACGTTTATGCGTACGTATGGCCTACTGTCTCCATAAACAATGCCTTCCATTTCATATATACATATATTATAAATCTTTATATTATAAATATATATTAAATATAAATCAAGGATTATATTCTGGAATCATTTAAATTATGATCTTAATGAAATGGTCAAGAATAATAAGTTAACACACATACGATAAAGAAAGCGAGTATTACCAAAAATTTTAATTTAACATGGAAATCATTATTAAACAGGTAGTATAAAGTCATAAATTAATCAAGTATGATATAATAAATATTAATATGGTTCTGGAATAATTTAATAACATACTATGGTCATTATATCGGAGGTTAAACTTACCCTCGACCCATGAAAAGTGCAAGGTAAGGGTTAATCTCACAATCTCATTATTATCCGAGGTTGTTTTTACATAAGTATCTACTAGGAAATATTTATTATTTATGTCCATGTTTCATGAAAGAGTTTGAAGAGGGATTATATTTAAGGTAATTTTTACAAAAACAACATTTCAAATGATTTAAATATTTACTCCTCTAAATCATTCTCATTAATGTCCATATTTTCAAAATGGTTTTTATGGATTTATTTATATGGAAATGAATGTTTTAAAATTTTTAAATCCATTAAAAAGTTTGAAAGTGGTATGGGAAACTTGGATTCAAAAATATCTTTAATTTTCTTCCTTTCTAAATTTTTTGACTTTTAAATGTTTTAATGAAAAAGGGATATTTCTCTCAGAGAGTTTTACAAATTATTTTCATCTATGTCAACATCCATTGATGGATTTTAATCTTTTTTGAAGTTGATTTATTATGATACAAATCGTCCATATTTTATTGAAAGTTTTGTGATATATTTGACTGTGGATTTTTTATTTTTATACCATTCATATTTTATGGTTAAAGTATTGACATTTCGTATGTTAGTTTTAATACGAATGTTTATGTTATGTTTCAACCATTTCATATGAGGAATGTATTGGACTTAGTATGTGATGGGTGGAGCCCGCAATAGCTCCTTGATGCATCGGTAGGTCTAATGATACAATTATATGTGGAATTGGACGAGGTCTTTCCCAATTTTATATATTGTTTTGGCCAGGCCTAAATCATTTTAAGACGTCTTGGCTGAGGCCTTGATAAAACGTTTCAGAATGTCCTGTATTATACATTCCTTCATTAGGAAAATAATATTTATGGTTCATGTGGTTATTGGACTAGTAGAATACCCATGACTATGTTTTATTATGGAATTATTTATTCAGCTCATATTCATACCAAAAAAGTGTTCATGTTTATTATTTGTAAAGACATGTGTTTTCAATTATTCACCATGCCTAATATTTATGTTATCTTCTGCTATATTGCCTACCCTTACTGAGTGTTTAAGCTCACCCCTTTCTTATGTATTGTTTTCCCAGGATTCCAAGAAGTGTTTTATGATTGATAAGTTGGGTTAAACTAGGGTAATGGTAGTCTCAAATTATCATTTACAATGTGTTTTATATTCTAATGTGTAATGTAATGTTAATGTATCTAATCTATTTTCCAAGACTGCTAAACTGATCTATCCTTCGGGACTTGATTCCTTGTAATCATGCCAATGTATTAAAATAATGTACTGACTCTGGTTTTATGGAGTCAGGGCGATACAGTTGGTATTAGATGGATTTTAGCAACAACCTTGGAAATAGATTTAGATAAACTCTGACTAGAGAACAATAACCTAAGATATACATTGAGGATTATTATAGAAGAACTTCCTAAAATTTTGGTTAGGTAGTGATTTTTTGAGTTTTCTATGGAACACATCCCGGTCTGGATACGAGAAGGTAGATGCGGCTCTGGCACAGATATACCTAGGGGTAAATCCTAAAAACACCGCTTTGAGATAGACATGAACAAGAACTATTGAAAGGCATCGGGCCTTGCTGCACTATTAGTTACGACAATCCCGAGGGATATGCATAGGATAATTCATATTTTCATTACAAGCCATTATGAAGAATTTAGGAGTAAATAATTCCTCAATTAAAACATTTTTATTATTATGGATTATATCCATAAACTATTCAATTTACGTTAGGTATTTTACAAGTATGGAATTATTTATTGCGATTCATAAACTGACCTAGTGTATGCCATTGTTTAGAAATGGCGCCCTGTAAATGGAATGAGAAATCCAAAAATTTGCATGATCCAAAGAGTAAAAAGGATCGTATATTTCATGTTATTAAGACAACATTTACAAGTGAAATAGTATCCCATGTATTCTCAACATATGAAGAAATAATATCATGTGTTAATTAGATAAGTAATGAATATTCGGAGTCCTATGGCTTTGAAGGGAAGCAAGAGAAGAAAAGGATGATAGAGAGAAAGATGGATAAAGGGAAGAGGGGAAAGATGGATTTTCCCATATGAGATTAATGTTGAATGAAATGCCATGGTAAATACTTGAATGGAATTGGAGTTTTTTATAAGTGTGGAGAAAAAGGACCCCAAGTACGTGATTTCAAGGGTAAGAAAAAGGTTTCAAATGTAAAATTCTTCATCTACATGGCATTGGGACACTATGCAAATCAATATCCCAGTCATCAGAGTATACCACAAATGATTCTATTGGATAATAATCAAGTTATGATACTACCTCAGATGAAGATGAATGACTAGTGTTCTTATGTTATTATTATAGAATTATTTCATTTCAGTGTTGTATCAACAATATACAGGTTAAATTAATTATGAAGATAAATAAAGATTGTACTGCAATACAATTTTTTTGAGGATTTAAGATTATATGGTTCTAAGAAAAGTGACATAATAGTAAGCTACTCTTTTTGAAAAATACATGGTTGAAGGAAAGGTAATCCTTAATATGGTCCTGATAATGAGGTAGTGATTTTAGAATAAGAAATTGTTGATTTGGATAAATTATATTGGATATTCTTGACTTCCTTGGAACTGATTAATAGTTTTTTTATTCAATCATTGTTGTAAATTTCAAAATTTTTGGATATAATCAATATATCATGTATTCTATAAATAATAAGGGAGTATGAATGTAATAAATAAGGTTTTATGGTAATTCAGGGTGTTACCATGTTATAAAAGAATACGTGATGAAGGTGTTCACATGTTATTAGGTGGAAAAAAGGATCTTCATTGTGTTTAACTTCTTTATAAATTTTGGATGGTGAGTTTGGATAGAAGTATTTTGGATATGTCTAAAGGTTGTAATGGATTATGTTTGAAATTGGATACAATTGTTTAGGTTCATTTTGTATTTCCATAAAAAGGACAACCCTTAGGTCGGGTGACAACCAGTCACGTCTGAAAAGGCCACGAGTCGTAAACCCTCAACTGAAGGGTGACAGGAGTGCATCATCTACCACTGGCCTATGTGATGTCCTAGATTGTATAATGTAGTTTATTTTTAAAAATTCCTAATAGGTGAATTATAAATTCATTATTTTTGGAACCCTATATGATACGGATAAATATAATTTTTTTGAAATCTTTTGGAGTGAAAGATGAGTTTGTGGTAGGAATTATTAAAGGATATAACTCTACTTGTCATGTGTATATATATATATATATATATATATTCCCCTATTTTTCTATGACTAAATTAATTATTAGACTTTCGTTAAGGGAGTTTCTCTCAATCTCCTTTCATTGAGGCATCCTTTGATTTCTAAATGACTTTCTTTTATATGGTGTATAAAACCCTTTGAATTTTATTTTCAAGGGGAATCTTTTTCTACGAAATTTTTTACTAAATAAAAAAAGGAATGTTTTTTAACGTAAGAACTGACAACAGCCTTTCCGCCTCTTTGAGTTTTATTTGGTATTTGGCTTCCATAACAAGTCAAAATGTTTTTTTAAAAAGAAAATAAATACCATGTACTCTTTTTACGTATTTTGGAATGGAAAATTGTTTGGATAATGGATTTTTTATATCAATATTTTTAAATGATATATTGTGATTTATGACCTCAATCACTCCCTATAAATATTTAAATTTTACCTACAATTATGTGTCTCTAATTCCCCCTAATTTTCTCTTAATCAAGATCATAATTTGGTTGTAACTTTTTAATTTCCCTTTCCCTCTTAATAAGACTAAATTTTATTAACCCAATTTCCAGAAAGGTATTTTTCTATTTTTAACCATATATTTTCAACGAACTATTTCAAATTTTGAGGAAGTAATTTATTAAATGAGGGGAGAATGTAACACCCCAAGATTTCATAGTATAATATATCATTAATGTAATTTAATAGCTTGCGCTACACACAACACTGAGTTTGAGCGCACCACGACTTACCAAACTAGCCGTTCAAAAGCGGTTATAAATAATATTAACTGAATTTTTAATTTTATATATTACATATAATTTTATAATCCATATTATGAGTTTCTTAGACATAATTTAATAACAAATTCATTTTTTTCAGTTAAAAGAAGTATTTTTCAACAAATGCAATTTTACCGCCATTTAATGGAGTAACGTTTTTAAATCCAATATTTTATACTTTTATATATCAAATTTGAAAAAAAACATATTTTTTAGAATCGGGATATAAAAATTTAGTTTTGATAAATTTTTGGTGTTTTTTGATAACTTTCATATTTGGGTGAATAGTGAAAAATAATAAATTTTAACTGAAAACAAATTTTTTAATCAAACTAATTAATATTGTTAAATTATACATTTTAATGGTTTTGAAGTATAATTAGATTATATTTTTATCATTTAATACAATTTTGGTCATTATAATCAATTACATTTTTAAATTTCACATAAACACATGTCAATCTTTTGATAGGTTTTACTTTTTTTTAAACCCGCTTATTGGTTTTGACAACAAGAATTAATTTTAAATTAATGAATGAAACTTATATGTATTTAATTTTTATAAATATACTTCATTTTTGAAATCATAATATCAAAATTAGCTTATGGTAAATTTTGGGGTTTTTCTGGAAAATTTCAATTTTTGATGAATAGTGAAAAACACTACGTTATTAATTATAATCGACATTTTATTTAAATATTTTGTAATTTTATTTAAATTTATTTTAAGTAAATATAGATATATAATACCAATATGTGTTCAATTTAATTCATTGGAGTCATTTTATAATATGTCTAGATACATAAAATTTTATCGAACTATTTACCATCTTTTACCCACCTCCTAGGAGCATTTGTAAATTTTCATAAAATTAAATTCTACCACTTCTGTGAGTTGAATTTAAAAAATCCAAGAGACCTGGTTAATATAATTAAGTAAAATGTGGTTCAATAAGATGAAAATAATTTTTGTTGAATAGTAACTTTTGACTTTTATTTACCATTGTTAAAAGTAAATAGGGTAATTAAGGGTAAAATTGATTTTACAATTACCCTAAATCATGTCCTAATACTATTGGATTAGTGTAATTCGACCTAAAACAACGTTATGAAATACATATGATCCTTTAGGTCCACTTTTATTATATTAGGACATTTATTATTATTTAATTCAATGAACAATTAAAAGTGTCAAATTCAATGTTTAATAACTAAACCTTTTTTAATATAGGGATATACATAAGATAAATTCGTCTATAAATATTAATTAGAAAGATAAAAATATTTCCAACATAATGGAATTTTATTTATAATTTTTAGACATTAAATATTTTAATTTATATATGACACAATGATGATGCAATAATTACCTTATTGATGAAATATTAAAATAATTGATATTATAAATACCCAAATAAATGTAATTTGAGACTTTTTGTGAGTTACAATAATTTTATATGTTACTATGACATGTTAGTGTTTACTAAAAGAATATTATTTGAAGTAATAATGTTGTTATAAATTTAGAAGAAATAAAATTACATATAGTGTCAAAATTGACATAAAAGTGTTTTTAAAACAAATATTATATTATTAATTGGTATTCTATTTCTAAAAATCTTTTATTCAGTAAAAAGGCTTAAATACTATTATATATTTCATTAATTAACCACTTGGGGTTATATTGGAAGTTTATATTAAGTTTATTAACAATATAATATAAAAATACAAAGAGATATGGTAAATGTCAAACTATTTAACTAAGAGATAAATCTAAAAGATAAGGTTAATATAGTGACCCAAACCTATCTGAAACCTATTGGTTGAGTGGTTTCCGACCCTTACCCACCGTATAAATTAGATAATTTATTTTGGAGCAATTATAAACCGAAAAAGACTTTATTATAATATAATATTTCAATATTTTACAAAGGTTCCCCTCACCCATCTTATAAAATGGCACCTTCCCTTCTCTCAAATTCACACCTCCTAAGCCATTTGGCTCCGCCAAACCGTACCTGAATATCCTACCAAATTTCCTCCCTTCATCATAGAGTCCTTCATTCGGTCAGAAAGCCGAACTAAGGAGCCCTTTTGATCAAGTCAAAAGGAACAACCCAAAGAAGAGGTAAATATTTCATCACCCCTTTCAAGTTATTTTCTTCTCCCACTTCCTATTTATTTGTTTTCCCATTCTAAAATATTAACTCTAGTATATTCTATATATTTTGATTTTATTATAAAAATGGTACAACCATATTCATTATTCTATCCATCCTCTAAATGAAAAATTAATCATACGTGCGTACGTATGGATTACCGTCTCCACGTCGTGGTGTAGTTTGTTATTCAAATATTTCATTATTTGGATGGGTATAATAACGAGTATAACTGATGTAAATAATAAATATAACATGTTAATGATTCTTTATATATGATATACCATCCAATTACATATTATTTCTCCATCAATATAATGATATGGCATCTCATGCGTACGTACGGATTATCGTCTCCACGACGCGATGAGATTCATTTCCACATTCACAATTCAATAATGATTATAAAAATATATATATTATTAATAAGTATGCAATATATGAAATAATAATTCTACTTAATATATATATGTGTGTGTGTGTGTGTTTGTGTGTGTGTGTGTGTATGCATGTATGTACTAACATATATCTTATTCATTGCTTTCCGTTCAATACGATATGAAAACGGAAACAACGTTTATGCATACGTATGACCTACTGTCTCCATAAATAGTGCCTTCCATTTCATTTGTACATCTATTATAAATATTTTTATTCTAAATATATAATATATATAAATCAAGGTTTATATTCTGGAATCATTTAAATCATGATCTAAATGATATGATCAAGAATAACAAGTTAAACCCACTGGATAAAGAAAGCGAGTATTACCCAAAATGTAAATTTAACATGGAAATCATTATTAAATGGGAAGTATAAAGTCATAATTGATTCATGTATGATATAATAAATATTAATATAGTTCTGGTATAATTTAATAACATATTATGGTCATTATACAGGAGGTTAAACATACCCTTGACCCAAGGAATGTTCAAGGTAAGGGTTAATTTCACAATCTCATTATTATCCAAGGTTGTTTTTACGTGAGAATCAACTGGGAAATATTTATTATCCATGTCCATGTTTCATAAAATAGTTCTCAAAGGGATAATATTTAAGCAACTTTTTACCATAACATAATTTTAAATGTTTTAAATATTTACTCTTCTAAATCATTCTCATTAATATCTATGTTTTCAAAATGGTTTTTAAGGATTTATTTATATGGAGATGAATTTTTTAAAAATGTTAGTTGCTTTCAAAAGATTCAATGAGGTATGGGACACTTTGATTCAAAAATGTCTTTAAATGTCTTCCTTTCTAAATTGTTTGACTTTTAATATTTTTCTTGAAAAAAGGATATTTCTCTCAAAGAGTTTTACAAACTATTTTCATCTTTTTCAACATCATTTGAGGGATTTTAAACATGTTTGAAGTTGATTTATTATGAAACAAATCTTACATATTGTATTGAAAGGTTTCCGATATGTATGAATATGGATGTGTTATTTTTATACCATTCATTGTTTATGGTTAAAGTATTGAACTGTCATATGCTAGTTTTTATACGAATGTTTATGTTATGTTTCAGCCTTTTTATATGAGGAATGTTTTGGACTTAGTATTTGATGGGTGGAGCCCATTATAGCTCCTCAATGAATCAACAGGTCTCATGAGACAATTAGAAGTGGAATTGTCCAAGGACTTTCCCAATTTGATATATGGTTTGGCCGAGGCCTAAATCATTTTTAGACGTCTTGGCTGAGGCCTTGAAAAAATGATTCAAAATGTCTGACATTATACATTCCCTCATTATGAAAATAATATTTATGGTTAATTTAGTTATTTTAATAGTATAATACCCATGAATATGTTTTATTATAACATTATTTACTCAACTCATATTCCTTCCATACAAGTTTTCATGTTTAATATTTATAAAGGTATGTGTTTTCAATTTTTCACTATGCATAATATTTATGTTATCTTCTGCTGTATTACTTACCCTTACTGAGCATTTGAGATCACCCCATTCTTTTTTTTGTTTTCCCAGGATTCCAAGAAGTTTTTTTATGATTGATAAGCAGGGTTAAGCTAGGGGATTAATGGCAGTCTCAAATTATCATTTACGTAGTGTTTTATCTTCTAATGTGTAATGTAACATTCATGTATATAATCTATTTTCCATGACTGCTAAACTAATCGGTCCATCAGGACATGATTCCTTATAATCATGATAATGTATTAATATAATGCACCAACTCTGGGGTTCAAGGGGCGGGGCATTATAGTTGGTATAAGAGGAAGTTTAGCAACAACCTTGGATTTAGATAAACTCTGATTAGAGAACACTACCCTAATATAGACATTGAGGATTACTATAAAAGAACTTCCTAGAATTTCAGTAAGGTAGATATTTTGTGAGTTTTCTGTGTAGTACATCCATGTCGGGATACGAGAAGGTAGAGGCGGCTCTAGAACAGATGTACCGAGGGGTAAAACCTAAAAACACCACTTTAAGCTAGACTTGAATGGGAACTGTTGCACGACAATAGGCCTTGCTGCACCTTTGGTTACGAAACTCTTGGGTGATATGCATAGGATAATTCACATTTTCATTACAATCCATTATGACAGATTTAAGAGTAAATAATTTTCAAGGAAAACATTTTTATTATTATGGATTATATCCATAAACTGTTCAATTTATGTTAGTTATTTTACAAGTTTAGAATTATTCATTGTGATTCATAAACTAACCTAGTGTATGCCATTATTTAGAAATGGCGCCCAGTAGAAGGAATGGGAACTCCCACAATACCTATGATCCAAACAGTAAGAAAGATCATATATTTCACGATATTAATCCAACATTTAGAAGGGAAATTGTATCCCATTTATTCTCAACACATGGAGAAATAATATCATGTGTCAATAAGTTAAGTAAATAATCCTCTGAGTCATGTGGCTTTGAATAGAAGCAAGAGAAGTAAGGGATGGCGAAGAGAAATATGGATAAAGAGAAGAGGGGAAAGACAGATTTTCCCATATGTGATTAATGTGGAAAGAAATGCCTTGGTAAATGCATGAAGGGAATGTGAGTTTGTTATAAGTTTGGAGTAAAAGGACATGATGTACGTGATTCAAAGGGTAAGAAAAATGCTTCAAATGTAAAATTATTCATCTACAAGGTGTTGGGACACTACAAAAATCAATGTCGCAGTCATTAGAGTATACCACAAGTGATACTATTGTATAATAATCAAGTTATGATACTACCTCAGATGAAGAGGAATAACTAGTGTTCTTATGTTGTTATTATGGAATTATTTTATTTTAGTGTTGTATCAACAATATACTGGTTATATGAATTATAGAGATAAATAAGAATTATACTGAAGTACTATTTTATTGAGGATTTGAGATTATATGGTTCTAATAAAAGTGACATAATTGTAAGCCAATGTTTTTGGAAAATACATATTTGAAGGAATGGTAATATTTAATATGGTCCTGATAATTAGGTAGTGTTTTTAGAATAAGAGATAGTTTATTTGGATAAATTATATAGGATAATCTTGACTTCCTTGGAACTAATTTATAGTTTGTTTATTTCATCATTGATGGAATATTCAAATATTTTGGATATAAGGAATATATTCTTTATTCTATAAAGAACAAGGGATCATGACTGTAATCAATAAGGTTTTATGGTAATTCAGGGTGCTAAAATATTTTAAATGAATACATGATAAAGGTGTTCCCATGTTATTACATGGAAAAATGATCTTCATTGTGTTTAACATCCTTAAAAATTTTGGACTGTGAGTTTGGATATAATTATTTTGGATAAGTCTAAATTTTGGAATGGATTATGTTTGAAATTGGATAAAATTGTTAAGGTTCTTTTTGTATTGTCATAAAAATGACAACACAGAGGTCGGGTGATAACCAGTTGCATCTAGCAAGGCTGTGAGAGTTGAACCAGAAACTGAAAGGCGATAAGGGTGCATCAACTTCCACTGGCCTAAATGATGTTCCAGATTGTATAATATATTTATTTTTTAAAAGGTCTGATAGGTGAATTATAAATTCATTATTTTTGGAACCCTATACAATTATGATAAATAGAATATTTTTTTGAAATCTTTTGGAGTGAAAGATGAGTTTGTGGTAGGAATTAGTTAAAGGATGTAACTCTACTTTTCTTGTAAATATATATATATATATACATATTCCCATCTTATTCTATGACTAAATTAATTATTAATATTTATTTAAAGGACTTTTTCTCAATCTCCTTTCGTTGAGGCATCCTTTGATTTTTAAATGACTTTATTTTAAATGTTGTATAAAACCGTTTGACTTTTCATTTCAAGGGGAATCTTTTTCTATGAAGTGTTTTAATAAATGACAAAAAAGGAATGTTTTTTAACATAAGCGATGATAACGCATTTCCAGAAATGGGTGTTTTATTTGATCTTTGGCTTCCTTAATAAGCCAAAATGTTTTTTTTAAAATACCATATACTATTTTTACGTATTTTGGTATTGAAAATGGTTTCGATAATGGATTTGTTATGTCAATATATTTAAATGATATATTGTGATTGATGACCTCAATCAATCCCTATATATATTTACGTTTTCCCTCCAATTATTTGTCTCTAATTTCATAAATGTTCTCTTAATCGAGATCATAATTTGGTGTTAACTTTTTAATTTCCCTTTCCCTCTTTTTATGACTAAATTTTATTAACCCAATTTCCGATGTGGGTTTTCCAAAAAGGTATTTTTCAATTTTTAAACATTTATTTTTGAAGAAAAATTTCAAATTGTGAGGAATAAATTTATTGAAGGAGGGGAGAATGTAACACTCCAAGATTTCATGTTACATTGTCTCATTAAAGTAATTCAATAGTTTTTTCTCCACCCAACACCGAGTTTGAGCGCACCACGACTTACCAAACTAGCCATTCAAAAGTGGTTATGAATAGTATTAAATGAATATTGAATTTAATATATTCCTTCTAATTTTAGAATCCACATTCTATGTTTCTTAGACATAATGTTAGAACAAATTCATTTTTTCAGATAAAAATGTATTTTTTTAAAAAATGCAATTTTACCGCCTTTTAATGGAAAACCCTTTTCAAATCCAATATTTGACACCTTTATATTTGGAATTTGAAAACATAAATTTCTTTTTCATAATTAGGAAATAAAGATTTTTTTTCGATAAATTTTTTATGTTGTTATGATAACTTCAATATTTGGGTGAATAGTGAATAATACTAAATTTTAACAGAAAACAACTTTTTTTAATCAAAAACATTTTTAGTGTTAAATTATACATTTTAATTGTTTAGAAGTATAATTAGATAATATTCTTATCATTTAATACAATGTTGGTTATTATAATTAATTTCACATATAAATTTGACATAAACACATGTTAATCTTTTGATAGGTTTTACTTTTTTTAAAAACCCACTTTTTAGTTTTGACAATGAGAATTATTTTAAATTAATAAATGAAACATCTATGTTTTTAATTTTGTAAAATAGACATCATTTTTTAATTCTGAATTTCAAAATTGGATTATGGTAAATTTTGGGTGTTTTTCTTAAAAAACATTCAATTTTTGATGAATAGTGAAAAACACTACGTTATTATTTAAAACCAACATTTTATTTAAATAATTAGTTATTTTATTTTATTTTATTTTAAGTGAAAATAGATATATAATACCTATATAAGTTCAATTTAATTCATTGGAGTCATTTTATAATAAGTTTAGATATATTAATTTTTATCAAACTATTTACCGTCTTTTACCCCCCTCCTAGGAGCATTTGAAAATTTGCATAAAACATAATGTTAACGCTTCCGTGAGTTGAATTTCAAAAATATGAGATACATGGTTAATATTACTAAGTAAAATTTTGTTCAATAAGATTAAAATAATTTTTGGTGAATAGTAACTTTGGGCTTTTATTTACCAGGGTTAAATGTAAATAGGGTAATTAATGGAAAAATGATATCACAGTTACCCTAACACATTTAATAATTATATTGGATAAGTAAAATTTGACCAAAAACAATATTAGGAAAAAATATGATCCTTTAGGTCCACATTTATTAGATTAGGACATTTATTATTATTTAATTCAAATGGGAGTTGAAAGTGTTAAATTCAAATCTTAATAACAAAACCATTTTTAATATAGGGTTATTCATAAGATAAATTCAACTATAAAAAATATTTATAAATATAAAAATATTTCCTACATAATGGTATTTTATTTAAAATTTTTATAACTTAAATATTTTTATTTATTTTTTACACAATGATGATGCAGTGATTACCTTATTAATGAAATATTAAACTAATTGATATTACAAATACCCAAATAAATGTAATTGAAGACTTGTTATGAATTAAACTAATTATATAGGTTAATATGACATGTTAGGGTTAACTAAATTATATTTTTTTGAAGTAATAATTTTGTTATAAATTTGGCAAAAATAACATACCAAATAGTGTCAAAATTGACATAAAAGTGTTTTTAAAACAAATTATTATATTATTAATTGGTATTCTATTCCTAAAAATATATGATTCGACAAAAGGGATTAAAAAATATTATATATGTTATTAATGAACCATGTGTTCTTCTCTTGGATGTTTATAGTAAGTTTATTAACAATATAAAAAAATACAAAGAGACATGGTAAATGTCAAACTATTTAACTAAGAGTAAAATCTAAAAGATAAGGTAAAAATAGGGACCCAAACCTATCTAAAACCTATTGGTTAAGTGGGGTTTGAACCATCCCCACCTTATCTTTTAATGAATTCATTTTTTAGCAACAAGAATCCAAAAATGATTTTTTTATAAAATAATATTTCAATCATTCCCTAAGGTGCCCCTCACCCCTCTTATAAAAGGGCACTTCCCCTTCTCTCAAAATAACACCTCCAAAGCCATTTGTCTCAACCCTCCTTGACCCAAATATCCTCCCAACTTTCCACCCTTCATCCTAGAGGCCTTATTTCAGTCATAAAGTTATCCTAAGGATCCATGTTGATCAAGTCAAAAAGAACAACCCAAAGAAGAGGTAAATATTTCATCACCTCTTTCATGTTCTTTTCTTCTTCCACTTCCTTTTTCATTATTATTTCCATTCTAAAATAATCACTCTAGTATCATCTATATACATTTATGTCATTATAAAAATGGTACAACCATATTCATTATTCTATCTATCCTATTAATGACAAAGTCATCATAGGTGCGTACGTACGGATTTTCGTCTCCACGTTGTGGGGTAGTTTGTTATTCAGACATTTCATTATTTGGATGGGTATAATAATAAGTATAGATATTGTATATAATAAATTTAAAAAGTTAATAATTCTGTATATATGATATACCATCGAATTACATATGATTTGTCCATCAATATAATGATGTTGTCGCTCGTGCGTACGTACGGATTACCGTCTCCACGACGCGATGAGATTCATTTCCACGTTCACCATTCAATGATGATTATAAAAATATATATATTATTAATACATTTGTAATATATGAAATAATAATGATACTGAATATATATATATATATATGTATGTACTTATATATATCTTATTCACTTACTTCTGTTCAATACGATATGAAAACAGAAACAATGTTTATGCGTATGTACGACCTGCCGTTTTCATAAATGGTGCCTTAAATTTCATATATAAATCTATTATAAATATTTATATTATAAATATATATGAGATATAAATCAATTTTTATATTTTTAATCATTTAAATCATGATCTAAATGATACGATCAACAATAACAAGTTAAAAAACATACGATAATAAAAGCGAGTATTACCCAAAATGTTAATTTTACATGGAAATCATTATGAAATGATTAGTATAAAGTCATAAATGAATAATGTATGATATAATAAATATGAATATGGTTCAGTTATAATTTAATAACATACTATGTTCATTATACAGAAGGTTAAACATACCCCCGACCTAAGAAAAGTGCAAGGTAAGGGTTAATTTCAAAATTTCATTATTATTCAAAGTTGTTTTTACGTAAGTATCTACTGGGAAATATTTATTATCATTGTCCATGTTTCATAAAAGTGTTTTAAAAGATATTATATTTAATGGAATCTTTAATAAAACATTATTTTAAATGTTTTTAATATTTACTCTTCTAAATCATTCTCATTAATTTCCATGTTTTCAAAATGGTTTTTAAGGATTTATTTATATAAACATGAATGCTTGAAAATTTTTAATTCCTTTAAAAGTTTCAAAGTGGTATCGGACACTTTGATTAGAAAATGTATTTAAATTTCTTCCTTTCTAAATTGTGTTACTTTTAAATGTTTTCTTAAAAAGAGGATATTTCTCACAAATAGTTTTATAAATAATTTTCATCTATGTCAACATCTTTTAATGGATTTTAAACTTGTTTGAAGTTGATTTATTATGATAAAAATCTTCCATATTTTATTGAATGTTTTGTGATATGTTTGACTATGGATATATTATTTTTATACCATTCATTGTTTATGGTTAAAGTATTGACATTTCGTATTCTAGTTTTAATACGAATGATTATGTTATGTTTCATCCTTTTTGTATGAGGAATGTATTGGACTTAGTATGTGATGGGTGGATCCCGCTACAGCTCCTCGATGCATTATTAGGTCTCATGAGACAATTATATGTGCAATTTTTCAAGTCCTTTCCCAATTTTATACAAGGTTTTGGCCGAGGTCTAAATCATTTTTAGTTGTCTTGGCTGAGGCCTTGACAAAATGTTTCAAAATGTATTGCATTATACATTCCCTCATTACGAAAATAATATTGATGGTTCATGTGGTTATTCGACTAGTAGAATACCCATGACTATGTTTTATTATGGTACTATTTACTCGGATCAAATTTTTTCCATAAAAGTGTTCATGTTTATTATTCTAAAGGCATGTGTTTTCAATTATTCACCATGCCTAATATTTATGTTATCTCTCGCTGTATTTCATACCCTTACTGAGTGTTTGATCTCATCCCTTTCTTGTGCTTTATTTTCCCAGTATTCTCAGAAGTGTTTTATTATAGATAAAAAGTGTTAAGTTGGGGGATTAATGGCGGTCTCAAATGATCATTTACGTTTTGTTTTATCTTCTAACGTGTAATGTAATTTTCATGTATCTAATATATTTTCCATGACATCTAAACTAATTAGTCCTTCAAGAATAGATTCATTGTCATCATGCCAATGTATTAAAATATTGCACCGACTATGGGATTCTGGGGTCGGGGAGTTACATGTCTCCCCTCCTACCATCAAATGAACGTTTCTATTATAACGGAAGGAACAAGTTATTGTGTTTGTTGGAATGTAACCAGTTAGGGACTCATTTTCAACCCATTTATATCCTATATTCAATTAATCATTCACATAGGTGGTATTATATTGTAATATAATGGTTTTGTGCTTTTGTATTTCTCAATATCTTTTGATGAGGAAAACTAATTGATCATTCCAGAATTATATTTTCTTAATACCATAACTATTTGTGCCTTAAAGAATATTTTTATCTATGATTGAGTTAGAATAAAATCTGATTTTTCTATATCATTAGGGGATCCTATATTTCTTTATAAGTGTCACATATAATATCTGAACTTATATAAAAAATACTCTGTTACGGGGTTGACATTCTACAAACCTAGTTTGAGAGGAAATTTGAATAATATTTTCATATTCTATTGGAGTATATGTATATGTTTTTTTATCTATTATATTGATGGATATATACCTAGGGACAATCACGAATTTATTTTCAGTAATTCCTTTGGGAATACTCAGTTAATACCCCCTTGATGTTGCCTATGAATTTCCCCTCCCTTCATTATATTTTTCACAATAAAGAGTTCCAAATTGTTAGTCAACCAGTTATTATGGAATTATTCTTCCATTTCATTGATTTTAATATTCCAGATTGATTTAAATATAATTTCATTATCCTCCATGAAATTATTTTCAGGAACTATATTTTTTATCATTTCATATGCAATAAGTGTACAATGTAGTTCGTTATGATAAATTTTATTTTGAATCTCTGTATTTAGTCGAGGAAACATTATCATAGAATATTTGAGGAAGAATCCTTTGTAATTTTTAACCGTAGTGTAATCCTATATTGTATCTTTAAAGAATTTATCATTTCAAAAAAATTTATTAACTCTAGTAAAAACAATTTTCAATTACATCATCATTATCCATAATCACATATTCAAATATGGTGATCTGAATTTTCTACAAGGAAGTTTCAATTTCATGTTCCCTATATAATGTTCTCAAGTTTTTTTCAAATTACATTATTAGCATTCATTATAATAACCTTGTAGTATAGTTATTCACATATGTACACCAACATATCATTCCATTTTAATTATCCATAATTAAAAATTATTTCTTCATCATAATTTTTTGGAGAATATTTCTCAACATGTCTGAAACCATCTGTGGTAGCATCCACAATACCTAAGACAACATAATGGGGATAGGGAGTTATAATAATCTTTAATGAATGAAACATACTGAATTTAAATATATACATTCCTTCAATATAAATTTAATTTTGATTCTCCATTTGATATTTAACCAGGAATGAATCTTTTATAAGAAATTGATATTGTTTTGGTATCAAATTTAGATTCACATGTGATATTCTAATTAGTAGAGAAAAGTGGGTTGAATCATTGTTTTCAAATTTTACAATTTATTCTAAAATAATACTCTAAAACTTATAAATATTAAGATCAAATCACTATAAAAATTCAATCATACCCATATACAGTAAATAAATATCAAAAAAATCACATAGAAATTTTAAAATGCTCTCAAAAAATGGGGCTGACTACTCCCTTTAAGTGGTCAGTGAAATCTGATACACACATAATCAACTAATTTTAAAGATTAAATACATTTTGAGAATGTATCCTCATTAATATAAATGTTTTTTTGTCAAAATACATGTTTTCCATTTTGTAATATAGGATCTCTTTTGTTATAAAAGAGGAATTCAACCACAATGAAAAGACCTTTTATTGAATCCATGATGTTTCAAAATCAGTAGCCAGATATTCTATGATCTTTCAATTTATTTAGAATAAAAAAATATCCCTCATATTCATTAAATTTGATATCTATATTATTTATAAATATAATAGTAGATCATTGGTCTTTCTTAATAATGTTATATCTCATTTCATTGTCATTGGATTATTCCACCCCACTAATATTCTACCCAAGTTCACACTGATGATTTCTACTTTATAAAATTTTCAAAATATAAAAAAATTATATGGGATATAGTTTTAATTATTCTTTTTTTCAATTGGTAAAATGCTATGTGATAATAATGTAACATATTTCTCAAAAAAAAAACAAATCCTTTTTCATAAAAGTACATGAATAAAATTAAAAATAGTTCACAAAATCATCCAAATTTTATTTTTAATCTTATCACTATAATATTGTATTTATTCAATGAATTTATCATGATTTCATAGACATAACATTTTGATAAGATATTGATAATGTTAAATATCTTCTATTGGAAGATAAATGAGATCAATTTATTCTTACATGGAATATGAAAAATATAACAAGCACTTGTGTGAACATAAATTTTCATATATTGTAAAGTTAAATATTTTATTTTATTCTTAGATGCTATTATATTATTCATATTTAGTCTTTGAAATCATTGATTTACCCATATATAGCATCCAAACAACACATGTATTTTCTGTGAAACTTTATAGTAATGCTTACGTAAATGTAACAGAATTTGGATTCCACTCTAATGGTTTTAATTAATCACACAAAATTATCATATATTTAATCAAGTGTACTCTTAATGAGATTTATAAATTCTTAATTAATAATATTTAGATAATGAAAAAAACTACTAACTTATACATAGCTATAAATAATTCCAACACTAAATTTATCATCACCTTAAAACATCACTATCCTTCTAAAATTATCTCAATATAACATCATCGACCACAATTCAACTAAAAACATTCTAAAGCAACCTATAATGCTTATAATGTTTTATAAACAATAAAATCATGTCTAAAAAATTCCATGGGGTTTTTAGGATCCATTTTAATGGATGATTATGATAATGGGAGTTCAAAATCATTATTCTCAAGGATAAATATTGGTGTTCTATACACATATTCATGTCTACGTATTATTGTTATCAAAGGGGGAGATAAAAATAAAAAATTCTAAAAACATATATTTATTTAATGTGCATAATATATTCATGGTGATTTTAATTCTAAATGGGAATGTAATGAATTTATTATACCCATGTGTACTAATGTGAAATGTTTTATTTAGTTTATTATGTATGTTTTTAAGGATTATTTGAAACATTTATATCAACATTTTTATAAGATGAGATGATTTTGGATGTGATTTTTGTATTTTTGGAAGTGAATTTGAGTCACTCTTATAGAAAAATTTGAAATTATTGATGTTTTTATTATTTTTCAATATTTATTTGAATGAAATGAGGATAGAATTTCTGAAATATGAATCATTAATAAGTTTGAGTGTGACTCCTAATCAGTGGTGAAAAAATTAAAAACATAAGATTTTGATATTGAGGAATTGTTTTCATCATGATGGCCCCCCATGAAATATTTTTTCATAAATTTTGACACTTCTAGTTGATGATGAAGTGAAGTAAATGTGATTTGATAAATTAATGCTTCATTTCATTTTAATCAAATTTGTTAACACATGAATCATATTCAAATTCATATTTTTTTATAATATTTAAAGGTCATTTGTATATTTATAAGAGTTTGGAATATTTTTATAGTTGAATCTTGATTTTTCGATCTTCTTAGAGTGAAGATAAAAAAATTATGTCATGGTCGAGTCCAAACCAAGTTTTGGTTTCTTACTTTATATGGAAATTCATATTTTTAATCATGATATTATCATGTTATAGATCATGGTTTCAATATATTGTTTTAAAAATGCATATTCATCAATCTTAGTCCTTATAACATCATAGTTAGGTGTGATCAGTAGTGATGTTAGTCGATGAAAGAAAAAAGATGGACCCATTAATTCATGGGAAAATAATATAATCCTGGTTCTAAAGGATGAAATCAATGATTCCATAATCAAGAGAGTAAAAAATACATCTTTTATTGGTTTATGGCATGGGATAAAATATGAATGTCACTATAGTAATATTTTATCCATTATAGTTAGGGTTTCACATTAAAATTTTCATGTCTCTTTAAAGCACAGCATAGTAGTCATTTTCATTCATCCTAGAGCTATATCACAATCAGTACTAGTTTTTTGTGGTTTTGTGAAGTTTTAAAAAATTTAGATTAGTTAAAAAATGTTATATTTTGGTCACTCTCACCACATTATGGTTAGTCAAAAAATCGATATTCATGTTTTTATAGGGTTTTAGTCCTTTACCAAAAACATTGGTTCATCATACTCAAAAATTTATGTTAATGAGGCATATCCAGGGTGACTATGAATCCTCAATTGACACAATAACATATATTATATATTTATATGTTCATATTTGATGATGTTAATTGAATTTAAATTTGAAAAATACTAATATTTACAATGAATCAGGGGATGGAATGGTGTTATTATTTTATTTGTATGGTGTATAATTAATTAGAAAATTATAATAGTAGAAGAATAATAATAAGCAAAATAATGAAAAATGAAAGTGTAGGGAGTATTTATACACTTAAATCTCAAGATAAAACACTTAGAATTTGATTATTTAAGATCATCATAAAGATACAATGGATTATAATGTTTTATAAAGTGGAGATTAGAGTTACTTATTATTGATTTTTGTTTGATAGATCACTCATTAATTACACTCTCTCAGAGGAATGTCTAAGATGATTCTTGGTTATTAAGGATTGTATTGACTCACTATTTGAATAAAAAATAAATGTGTAAATAAATGAACTGTATTTTGTACTCATTTATAGTAATGTGGTATATAATTGTGTTAATTTAATATTTTTCATGTTTAATCCATGAAGACTTTGTTGGTTATAAACATACATCATTAACACTCAAGAGGGGGTGATTCGTGTTCCTAATATTTTAATTCAAATTTTCTTTTCCTTGAAAACCACCTTCCTTAAAGATATGAATACTTATGAACTTTTCTTGACACATGAATGCACTGGAAATAAAAAAAAGAAAAAGAAAATAGACACATATATTTATAGTGGTTTTGGAAATATAATTCCCTTCGTAAACTATACCAATTATCAACTCAAAGACCCCGGGGATTTTCATTATTCCAATCTTTTTTCTCGGGACTGTTAGTCCTTTTTCCAAGGACATCATGACTGAGTTCATGTACTATACACAATGTACAACAACATGAGCATTAAAACAGGATCTAACATGACTCAATAGAAAATGGCCTTCATGGTTGTTTACCAGTAACCTTCCCAATGACATTTAGAATAATTATAGTGATTATAGATAAGGATAACTATTGTAAGATAAAACTGCCAGAAGAGAATAAATAATTTAGAGAGATGATTATAATAAAATAAGCTCATGAAGATTGTATTTAAATGACATAAATATCGATAATGATAGAGTAGTTATTGATCTTGAATATTCATCGAATTTTAGAGTAATACATAGTAGTGAACAAGGTTATTTGAGAGGGAATGAGTTATCGGTTGATGGTACAAGCACTTATCTTATTGTCTATATTCTCTTCTCCACATTTTTTCATGGAAAAAAACATAAATAATCTTCTATTTTAATAAAACATTAGTAGACACATAAAATATAGAGTTAGATATTAAATTCCAAATGTCCTTTTATTGGAAAAACCACAACCACATTACCAACCATTAAATTATCATTGTAATTATTTTATTTCTCAATATTAAGAGATTATTATAATTATTTTTACAATAAATCTACAATCCAATATTTAATGAATTCCTGGTAATAAACTAAAGGTTTCATAATGACGTAGCAAAGTGCAGATTACAGTTTAGCTGAATTATATAGATTTGAATTCACATAGTTGAATTGATCTATATAGCCATTATTGAGGTAGTTGATTTTTCTGTGTTGATGAATTTATGTATTCATTGTTTATAAGGAAAATTGGATTCATTTAAAATTATTTGTCATGTTTCGAAATTTAATGTAGATGAATGAATTACTTATCCATTGGGAACCTTGTTGCTGATTTCACCATGTATTCAAAACACTATGTTGTTTACTCGACGTAACCAATTCACATTGGTTCTTGATTTATGTAGTTGATATCTTACATAGGTGATTTCCACATAGAATATTTTGTGATGTAGATATTTAATGTGAGAATTTTGTTCACACTACTATTTGATGTAGTTGATTTCTTGGTTTAGTCTTTTCTATTTGTAGCAAAATTCCACACATTTCCTATTTTCCATATTAAGGAAAATATTCTGAAAAAAACTAAGACATAACAATAAAATGACATAGATAATTTCAAAAACCATATGAACATTATTAAAAAAAAGTAACATATTAATGGTATGGGAGATAATCAAATCCTAAAGTACATAGGATATGTAGGAACAAAATTAGAAGCCCATCATAATTTCTTTTTAACTAATTGAGATAATGTTATACAATTTAGGAGATATTTTTATTTAACAAGAGTTATATTATAGTCCCTTCTATTTGCATCCATTATGAGTAGTATATCTTGTGATGTTGGGTTTTTTGGATCATACCATAGATATAACCATTTATATAGAATGATAAATTTTTTTAATTAATTATCCTTATTATTTATCATTTAATTTCAGTGTGTAGTGTATATAAGAATTAATTACAATAATTATTATTTAATAATGAAAAGGAATATATTAAAAACATAAAATATTTCATTCATCCTAACTAGTCAATTAGGTTATCTGGTGGGGAGAATGTAAAATAATATTATTCACAAATCAAACCACCACCTCTTATTTTTTATTTATGGATCATATTATATATTTTAATATCAGAACCCAAAATTGGAAACTTGAAAATATACATCATTAGATCAAAATAGTATACCAAATGCACCATGTGATGCTAAAAATAGTGATACAAATTTTATATCATGAATATCATTTTTTTAAATTTATTCTATGATAGATTTTATCTGGTCTCATCCTCAACACCATTTCTGTTAGATATTATAGTTTATTTTACTTACCTATATCACTCTTTTTCAAAATCGATGTTCTAAGAGACCACTCCTGGGTGTGCATATAGAGGATAAGGGTATTTATTATAATATCTAGGTTAAAGTTACAGATATTAAATTCATATCGGTTATAAAATATCCACTAAGGTTTGAAGTAAAGTGATTGATATTGGTAAGGTTTGATTTAATTCATTTCAACACTAAGAGGTTTTATGGTGGGGTATGCTGAGGTTTGATATGGTATTTTAAAGGTCAATATTAATATCTTAATAATATTCCAAAACATTATATAACATCTTATATGTGATTATAAATTTTCATTTCAATGAGTTCATCCTAAGTTCATGTTTTTATAACCAGAAAACTCCACCACAAGGTAAGAAAATTGGTCGACACATTATAATTATTTGAGAACCTAGAATTTTATACAAATATCCATAATGTATCTTAAGTATTTATTGAAAATTTGATGAATATATAATTTATATGTATCATAATAACGTTTTTAGATAATGGTAATTAATTAGTATAAATATAATCCATATAGTGTGGTGAATGAGAGGTTCAAAAACCTCATCATTTTAACGCTCTTGGATTCCGTGAATAAAATAATAAATTCAATATTTGGATGGTGATTGCTGAGATCTAAGAGGTTGATATAGTATCTAATAGTATCAAAGCTAACCGCCTATGGTATTGAACCACCTGTATAAAAAATCCCTTGATCAAATTTTCTAATTCAGCCTCAATGAAGGAACTATAAGATATATATATCCTCTTTGTATAATTTTTATATCCATTGTGACTTTTAGGGAGGACAAAATGTGGAACGAATAATAAGGGGTTTAATCCTACCATTCCTTTTTTGAAATAATGAAATAACATCTAAAATTTAATTAAGGATAATTAAATATTACCCATGTTCACATGGGGATGTTTATTTAGTGAATAACATTTTCCATACAAATTATTCAATTTCCATGTTTACTTATTATTTCTCATCAACAGTTATGATGAAAATTACCTGAAAGGAAGGCAGAAAATGACAATTTTATTCATCATTATAATGGATGCTGGAATGAGATTAATGGGCCTCCTTAAAATCAAATAATTATATATGTTTTCACCCTCTTCATCATAGGTATGATTATTAGATATGTATTGAAACTTATCAAACTCTACAGAGACCATATAGATGGATGTGAAGGCTCTCAAGTTATGGGACTTTTATTTGTTACATTAGTTTATGAAATAAAAATTCCTTATACGGGTCAAAAAATTATTATCCATTACTACATTATCATGCAAAAACAACAAACTATTATTTATATGTATGTATTATATACAGTAATAACTTTTCTATTCTCTGAAATGGTTTTTTTCAAAAAATAATTTTGGTTTCCCATTATTAGATAAGAGATTTTTTAGGGGATCCTTTCCCTTATATTAGAGAAATGGATGGATTCAAAAATCATAGACTTATTACCTTAATGTGATGAATAGGGCATAGAAAATATACTTCACATCATTCCACGGGATATTAAGGGGTTTCAAGTTCATTCGAAGCTACAACGTATATAGATTTTTATATTTGATGTTTCTTTATCAATGTATCAATGTGAAGAGTGTCTATGTTTTTTATAGTAGTTATAAGGGGATTCATTATAATAGCATGCCCTAATATTCTCAATGATATATTATTTACGGATTTTGTGGTAGGATGAGGTAATTGGAATGTACAAGTGAAAAAATTGTCCAACCAATAATAAATTCAATGCTATGATCTTTTTTGCAACTATTAACTCGATTTCTATAACAAGGTGGCCAAATTACATCTTAATTTTTTTTGTTCAAAGGAATATTACCACTTTTTATAAACCTATACTTTAATGTGAGATCGATCCATTTAATTAATATTATATATTACATTTCCAAACCCACAATGACTCCACCTAGGGTGGTATAATGTCGAGTCTACCACCCCAAGATTGCCTCCAATAGGCCAGGGGCTTGTGATTTGATCAAAGTAAATATATCAAAAAATATTGGAGGCCTAATCGTAATATATCAATATATGACCAAATATCACTAAAATAAATATATCAATTCATACAAAAAGTAATAAAAAGTATAAAATATAAAATATATGTGACAAATTTAAATCATCCACAATGTATTAAAAATGTGATGATAGAAAGTAAAAAAGTTAAAAACAATACCCAATATCTTAATGTAAACAAACCTAAATATCCAGAAATGATAAAGAATCCCCAATACATAACTCCCTATTGGGAAATCTGCATGTTTTATCACCAATGTGTACCAATAACTCCCACTCAATTGATATATTTTCTACCAAGATCATTGTCGAACTTCTCACTGCATGTATAAAACATGACACATTGGAGTGAAAACCCATGAAAAAGAGATTATATACATACATAATAAGAAACCATGAAACCATTAATGATGGAAAAAAGGAAACTTCAACACACGAACCAAAAAGGTTAGTAGAAACTCATGTATATTTATAAGAAAGGAAAATCATGACATTAAAGGGTGTCTCATTCCTCATTTCCCATCTATCAAAGAATAATCCACAATATGAAACCTATAATCCAAACTAACCATCTTTGAAAGCCATGTAACCACTTATAAAATGTAGTGGGGGATCCATTCCATACCTAAGATAGGAATTTGATATGGGATTAAGCAAATCTAATAGAGTTTACACACATTAATGAGTAAGTTGAATTGAAAGAGTGAGTAACTTACTATCTGGAAAGAATTTTGGTACCTTGTATAAGTGGGGAGTTTCTAGATCTCTAGTTCATTCAGGGTACCCATAGATCATTGAGGCCAAGGGAGTATCAACTTCATGATGGATATGATGGACCCATTCCCAGAATAAGTAGGGGAGTACAAAACATTAGGAGGAATACAGGGGACCCATACCTTTTCTCTAATACACTGACTTGGGATTCACTAACCTGATGACCACTTTGATAATTATAATCAAACCCAATCATTATTCCTATAATTTTAAGGAAACTAAACTACATAAATCTTTTTTATGCCTTTCCACTGATGCCGAAGTGGCGTGTACTATCATGTTCTACACAGAAACACATATACGATTGATTACTAGTGTAACACCATGAGATATTAAATTATTTTCATTCATGAATAAATTTAATTTTGTTTTACATGAGTTTTATGAAACACCATGTTAAAATTACGTTAAACAAAACAAGGATTTTCCTTGCGTTACACGCAAGACCCAGTTATACCAAACAACAATATATTAAGAAAATAATACTATTTAATATAATATATAACCTAGACATTAAATTAGTGATTATGAATAATATTAACCAAATTTTGAATTTCATATATTCTATATAATTTTAAAATTCATATATGTATTTTATAGACATTATATAGGAAAAAAATCAATTTTGTAGATAAATGAAATATTATCCAAAAAAATAAACTTTACCTCTTTTTAATGGAGAACCAAGTTTAAATCCAATATTTTACACTTTTATATAATAAATTGGAAAAAATAAACTTCTTCTTTTAATGTTTAATATAATACTTTACCTTGGTTTATTTTTTGGCACTTTTTTGATAATTTTTATGTTTTGATGAATAATAAAAAATTCTATATTTTAATTGAAAACAACTTTTTTCATCAAATTATTTATTGAGTTAAATTATACGTTTTATTTTTTTTAAAAGTATAAATAGATTATAATTTTTTCTTTTAATATAATTTTTCTCATTATTATTATTTTTACAATGAATTTTGATGTAAAGCTATTTTAATCTTTTACAACGTTTTAACATTTAAATAACACAATTTTCATTATGACCGTGGGATTTATTTTAAATTAATTACTTAAAATTATGTTATTTTAATTTTTAAAATTGATTTTATATATGGAATCAGTGGGTCTAAATTATTTAATTAGGTTCCTTTAATT
This sequence comes from Viscum album, assembly GCA_963277665.1. NCBI lineage: Eukaryota > Viridiplantae > Streptophyta > Magnoliopsida > Santalales > Viscaceae > Viscum > Viscum album. The sequence goes on along the minus strand of OY728136.1, from coordinate 599,805,522 downwards.
TTTGTGCATTACGAATAACAACTTCAGTAAATTTTGTATTGTCCTGATCAAGGGTAAAACAAGTAATTAAAGGTAAAAATAATGTTATAAAATCACCCTGACACCTATAAAAATTTTATTGGATGACTAAATTAGACTAATATCACCTATTTTTCTAAATGGAGTCATTTAATGTACCATTTTCTCTAAATATGACAAGAATATTATTAAAATTAATGAATACGATAAAATGTCACACACTCATTTCTTATAAGTATAATAATTTTAATATTCTGATCTCCAAGAGTTGAAAATGATTATTAATATTCTCTTGAAATGTAAAAGAATTACCTATATCATATATATTTATTTATAATTTTTTGAGATTAAATAATTACAAATAATAATGACACAATAGTGATGCCGAAATAATTTTATTAACAGAAATATTGAATAAATAATAATAAAAATAATTAAATAATTATAATTTGACATAATTAATGACATAAAATAATTTAATAGATATCTTAGAAATTTTAGAGAAATATTGGAAGTAAATTTTCAATGATATCATGTAGGTTTGATATTTTAAAAAATGAAAATATTGAATAATATTAAAATTGACGTAAATGATACTTCAAAAATAAATACTATTTCATTATATGATAGAAAAATCAGAATAATATAATATTCAGAAATGATTCTTGTATAGAGAAAAATATTGCATAAATTATCCAAATTTGGTCTGTTTGACATTTTATAGTAACAATATTTTTTCTATAGTGTAAAAATACCAGAAGACACGGTAAGAGTTAAACTGTTTAAGTGTTAAATTCAAATGATAATGATAATATTATGACGTAAACTTTACTACAATTCATTGGTTGAGGGAATGTTGACACATCCTCATCTTATCATGGAAATAAATCACTTTGGATTTATTTGAAACTGAAAAAAATTATTATAAATTAAAAATTATAGATATTGAAAAATTGACTCTCACATCTCTTATAAAAGGGAACTTCTGCATCTATCTAATTCACACCTCAAAATACCTTTGGATTAGACAAAACCAATACAATTCTACTCCAAACATCCCTCAATTCATCCTAGAGTCCATATATTGTGCATAAAACCAACTTAATGAGTCCTTTTTTGCATATCTAAAAGGGACACTTAAAGAAGAAGAGGTTAACACACCCTTGACTAAAGGAAAGTAGAAGATAATGGTTAATTTAACAATATAATTATTATTTGATATTGTTTATGAATAAGTATTTAATATGTAATATTTATCATCCCTGTTTATGTTTCATAAAAATAAATTTCAAAATACTTATATTATTTAACTGTAATTGTTTTCTGTAATTTATACCAATGTTTGTCTTTTTATATATCGTTTAAAAAAAGAATCTTTCCGTCATTTTACAAACAAGGTACCTTATATTCTTTTCAAAAAATTAAGAGAAGAATCGTTTGTTAACTTATATGTTGAGAGCAGTTATTTTCCGCCATTATGACGCCTAAAAATTATGATGCTTCCCATACAATCTTACTTGGTTATTTTTAAAAGAAATGTTTTTCTTTAAAATTGCATGATTTTTTAAAATTTTCAATGTTAAAAAGGGATATTTCTCCCAAAGAGTTTGAATGTTTTTTATATTATTTTTATATGTCAAAATTATTTGTTATATTTTATTCTTAATTATAGTTTATTTGTTAGGATAAAATATACCATATTTTATTGATGGGTTTTTGAAATGATTGACTGTGGATGTGCGTTTTAGATACCATTATGGGATTATGGTTAAAGTATTAATAATTCATATACTATTTTTGAAATATTTTTTTATTTATGATTCAACATTTTCATATGAGGAATGTATTGGCCTTAGTAAGTGACGGGTGAGACCCACTATAGCCCATCAATGCACCTGTAGGTCTCATGAGACGAAATTAGTTGGTGAAAAACTCTTCATGTTTGTTTTTCAAACAGTTTAAGATTGTTAGGAGGATAGATCTTGACAAATATCAGACATGTTTCTACCCACAGACATAAACTGTCATGAGGATATATCTTGATAGTAGCTATCTTGAGGATATATCTTGATAGTGCAGATGTTTAGCCTTGTGCATTACTTAATTATGATATTAATTATAGATATTCCATGTGATTACTCAACTATTTTAATAACTATGGTTATGATTATTTAATATGGTAATATTTTTTCAATCCATATTATGATCAAGATTATGTTTAAAGGGCCTGTGTTTTAGTTATACATCTTGCCTTAAGGTTTCTGATTATTTATTCATAACAAATTCTATTGTATTCTTACCCCTTACCGATATTCTAAGATCACCCATTTCATATGTTTTATTTTCCTAGAATTCCATGAAGTGCATTATGACTAATATTCAGGGTTAAGATTTTAGAATAATGGCATTCTCAAATTATTATCTATTTTTACATTATATTCGTAATTATAATGTACAATTTATGTTTGTAATATATTTTCTATTATTGAAAAAATAATCGGTCCTTCAGGATTTGATTCCTTATAATCATGATAATGTATTAAAATAATGCATCATATCTAGGAATGTGGGGTTCAAATGCTAACGATGGTATCATAGGAAGTTTAGAAACAACCTTGGAAATTATTTTTAGAAATCCATTATTACGAAGCATTACCCTATGAATAACTTTGAGGATAAGTTTATGTGTAGGATATCTTTATTTTGATTTGGTAATGGATAACATTAGTTAATAATATGGAATTATGGATTGAGAAGAAGTTAGAATCATGTTTAGAACCTATAAATGATTCTTACCAACTATATCACTATGATTAGTGTTTCTCACTTTATGCTTTGAGTTTTGGTCAATGGTTTGAATTAGCAAGGTTAGAAAAGAAATGGTTATACTATTGATAATTAATAGACTAAAAAAGTTATATGAGATGAAGGGGGTATTATGGAATAAGATGTTGAATCATATTTGATGGTTTAATAGTGATGTGAAATGATTAAGGTTATTTTGTATTTTCATTCAATAATTTTTACATCAACGGTTATATGGTCATAAGATTAAGGAGATATATATATGGATTGGGTTTTATAGCATCTTTATAGATTTGGAGGCATACGAGTTATCATTAAGGATTCAAAGGTGATAAAATATCTGGTTAGTGACAATAAAATATACAGTACATTGTTTGGGGAATATGATGATATGATTAATTTTTGAAATTTAGATTCGTTTTTGGATAGTGAATTTTGATGGAAGTATTTTGTTTGATTCGTAAGGTTAAATTAGAGTAAGTTTAGCAGTGGATATTATTATTTTAGGAAAAATTATTATTTATTGGTTACTTTGGTATATCATTTTTATAATTAGTAATCATTTAGAGGATGAAGTCAAAATAGATCAGAGCACAACCAATTAATAAAATTGATGGAATCATGTACGTTTAACCAAGTACTTATCTGTATAGTAAAATAATCACCCAACTATAGGAAAATGTATCTTAAAAAATGCATTACACTAAATATGTATCTGAATTTAATAATAAATTTAACGGATGGTATTTTAAATAATCATTGATTTATAGCTTTGAGGCCCTGAATTTTCCATTGATTGTTCACTTTTTTGTAATTGATAACCTCAATCAAATCCTATAAATATTTATGTTGTCCCTCCAAGTACGTATATCTACATACCACCAATGTTCTCTTATTCAAAAGCATAATTTGGTGGATACCTTCAGATTTCCATTTCCCTATTATTTGGATTATATTTTTTAACCCTATTTCCTAAGTAGGGTTTTGACAAATATATTTATTTCGTATCAAAATTTTATATTCTAAGTGCAATTTCCAATTGATAGGACACAATTTTTTGAAGGACGGGAGAATGTAACACCCTAATATATTAGAATATTTTCTTTTATAAATAAATTTAATTATGTTTCTTGGTTGATTTTTAGGAAAAAATAGCTAAGATTATGTTACAGACAATAATAAGTTGATTGTGCTACATGAAAGACCTAGTATTACCGAACAACAATATATTAATAAAATATTTGTCTTTAATATAATATATAAAATAGACATTAAATTAGAGGTTATGAATAGTATTAACAAAATTTTGAATTTTATATATTCTATATAATATTAACATTCATCTTATGTATTTTCTTGACATTATATTTGAAAAAAGTCAAATTTTCAGATAAAACAATTATTTTAAAAAAAAAATGCGGTTTTCAACGTTTTAATGGAGAACCAATTTTAAATAAAATATTTGAAACATTTATATATTTAATTTGAGAAAATAAAATTCTTCATTGAAATCATAATATCAAATTTTTCTTTTGGTATAATTTTTTGAATTTTTCTGATAAGTTTCACGATTTCATAAATAATAAAAAAATACTAAATTTTAGTTGCAAAAAACTTTTTCTCATGAAACTAATTTATAGTGTTAAATTATAAAATTTATTGGATTTATTTCTTTAATAGATTATATTTTTTTATCAATCTATATAATCTTGGTCATTGGTATTAATTCTACCATGATGTTTAATGTAAAAAAAATCAATCATTTGCAATGTTTTAACTTTTAGAAAATAGTTTTTTATTCCGACAAAGGGATTTGATTTAAAAAAATTACTGAAAATTATGTTTTTAATTTTGAAAGATGGATTCCAAGTTTGGAATCAGTTGGTCCAAATTATTTAAATAGTCTCCTTTTTTGGCATTATGAATGTTAACATTTGAAATTTTTTTATTACTGGAGTTAAGGGTAAATCGAGTAATTAAAGGTAAAGATAATTTTATAAAATTACCCGAACAACAATAAAAATTCTCTAGGATGACTAAATTCTATCCTTATGACCTATGTTTCGAAATGGTGTTATTTAATGTACCTTTTTAAAGGAATATGACATGAATATTGTTAAAATTAAGGAATGTGACAAAATATCACACTTTCATTTCTTATAAGTATAGTAATTTTAATATAGATATATCTAGGAGATAACATCAATTATAATGTCTATGGATATATAAAATAATTAACTATATTATAGAAATTTATTTATAAGTTTTAGAGATTAAATAATTACCATTTTTGATGAGACACTAGTGATGAATAAATTATTATTTTTAATAAAACTATCAAATAATTTATATTAAAAATATTAACATAAATATAATTCAACTTAATTAATGATATAAAATAATTTTATAGATAAATTGAACATTTTAGTGACATATTTTAAGTATTGGTTAAAATTTAGGGTGTTGATTTTGTATTTTAAAAAAAATAAAAATATTGAATATTATTAAAATTGACATAAATGATACTTTAAAATAAATACTATTTTACTAAATGATATTAAAGTCCAAAAAATATAAAATTCAAACAAATAACATGAATAATGTCAAAAATTTCATAAATGATCTAATTATGGTTATTTTTGTCATTTTATATTATATATATTATCCTTGTATTGTAAAAATATAAGAAGACCTGATAAGAGTTAAACTGTTTAACTAAGGGTTAAATACAAAAGATAAGGTTAATATTAGGAACTAAATAGGTCAAAAATTCATTGGTTTAGGGGAATTTTACTGATCCTCATATTATCCTTGAAATAAATCATTTTGGATCTATTTAGAACCGAAAATAAATTTATAATAAATTAATAGTTTAAGATCTTACAAAATTGCTCCTCACATCTCTAATAAAAGGGAATATACGAACCCAAATCTCCATTTTCGGGAATGAATGTTGAATTATGGTTGTTTTTTGAGGAAAACTGGTAGAAGTAAATTTTTTGAAGTACATGTCATGTACTTACTAGTACATGTCGTGTACTCTGGCCCTATCTCTAGACCGTGTTCTGAATGTGTCACAGCCGCATACATGGTTGTGTGATGACATGGCAGGGCCACTTAAGGCGGGACCCTGTAAAGGCCGATACATAATGTCTATCTTTAAATAACATGTTGTGTACATTTATTTTTAATTTGTATATTATAGCACGGTCCTGTCTCAATTAAAGATCATTCTTCTTCTAACCTTGGTTAGTCCAGGAACGAACATGAGCGATGATCAAAATCCTAGCCATCGTTTCTTCATCTAAGGTCTTATTGAAACTTCGGCGGGTGAGTTGTAATCCCACCAGTGAGTTCCTCCTTCTTCTTGATCTTATCTTCCAGATTCCTCTTCTCTCATGAGTTATTGAGGATTGATCATTTTTACCCTTTTTTAGATCTATGTCGATCTAGGCTGATTCAAGGGACACAGTTCAAGAGTGTTCATCGTACATTATCGAGGTAGGTGGTTTGTGCCCTTTTTTTGTCTTTGGATTATATATGCTAAATTTTCGAAATACCCATGTTAGGGTATTTTGTGTTATGGAATTTAACTCTAGTTAATACCTTTTTATGGTGTGTTTGATTGAGAAAGTATTATTTTTTATTCATGAGGTTTATTACCTTCATTATGGGTGTCTTTCTTATGTTTGATTGATTATGGTCGTTGGTTCAAGAATTTTTATTAGTATTTCTTTTTTTCTATGTCCATCATTGTAAGGATAAATTTAATATTTATTGGAGTTGCATGTGTTTCACATTGTGAATGTATGACCAAGGGGAATTAGACTGTGAGAACTTCCCAAGGTAGGGTTATTTAATTAGGAATTATTGTTATGGTTGACCAGATTTATTGACTGTGAGAGCTGTCGGCTGTTCATAGACCAGAGGGGTTAGACTATTAGAGCTACCTATAGTGTTTTTATTATATAAATTTTAGACCATATGGAATTGACTGTGAGAGCTTTAAGGGGGTCATTATGTTTTATTGTTGCTATACGGACCATGAGGTTATTGACTGTGGGAGCTACCTAGGAGGTCGTTTGTAAAATATTAGTGGTATGTGGGTCTAAAGGGGTCAGAATTTGTGATATTTCCCATAGGGTCATTGTTTATTGAATTGATTATATGTTAAACTAGAGGGGTTAGACTATGATAACTTTCCCAGAAGACTGCTTTTGAATAATTGAATTATTGAAATGAGTCTGCCAAGCCAAAGCACAATATTGGACTCTATCTTACTTGGTTTTTTAGATGGTCTTCTGGGATGTCTATTGTTACAATTACATTACGGTATATAAAGAATAGTCTAGATTCAAGATACATTATTCAATGGATGAATAATCTATAAATGAAAATTAATGTGATTGAAAACTCTAGGATTGTTTACTTTTTAGTACTTCCTAGTTTATTGCTTCATTTTTTCATATTACATTCTATATATATTCACTGATAGTTGGGCATAGATCTTTTGGTGGTTGCCTGTTGTAATTCATATCACACTATGTTTGGGTCATGTGTTTAGGCCAAAAGAGATTATATGGTTGCAGGTATAGATATGGGAAAGCGTCGTTCATCATCTAGTACATGAGTGATGATAGAGATGGAGAGCATGGGACTAAGCTAAGACTTGTGATGTTATTAGAGTTTATTATTTTTTGTAATTTGGTTTCATTATTATATTTACAACATTAATAATTGTTTGTATTCTTTCCTAGATACTTTTATCATGAATCATTATTTATATATATGTTGCAGTTGTTTGTACATTCAGTCTTCTGCAGTTTAATTTATTATATGGTATTACTACTTCTTCTTATGTTTACTATTTGTTATTCCACTATGTATACTCTGCCAATGAAGGTATAGTTTCCCCATTATCAGTCCATGACCCTCACTACTAGTCAGTAGCCTCTGGAATTTTTGGAAATGTGTTTGAGTTCATGTAACTAACTGGCTACGGGTCACCTTTGGGGAAAACCCGAAACTGAGATGTTATAGTGAACATAACCATATATTTAATTCACACCCTCAAATCCCTTTGGATCAGTTAACCCCTACCAAATTCTCTTACTAAATTCCCACATTTTATCCTAGAGGTCACACCATGGGAAGAAAGCCAACCTATGGAGCCCTTTTATTCAAATCAGATGGTGAAACTCAAATAGGAGGAGTTTAAAACACACTCAACTAAATAAAAGTACAATGTAATAGTTAATTTCGCAATCTAATTATTATCTAAGATTGTTTATTCATAATTATTTATTGAGAAATATTTATCATCAACATTCATGTTTCATAAAAATTAATTTCGAAAAAATTTAACAATTTCTCTACAATTTTATAATGTCATTTATACCCATGTTTAAATTTTTATAAAACATTTTAAAAGTATTCTTTCCATCCTTTTATAAACAACGAACTTTATTACCCTTTTAAAAAATTAAGGAGAGAATGTTTTTTAACTTATACAGCTCAAGATTCTATTTACCACTATTATGATGCATTATCATTTTGACACCTCTCATAAAATCTTACAAGGTTGTCTTCAAAAGAAATTTCTATTTTAAAATTTCATGGTTTTTTAATGTTCTCAAAGTAAAAAAGGGGAAATTTCTAACATATAGTTTTACTAATATTATTAAATTATTTTCATATATTTCAACATCATTTATTAAATTTTATGCTTAATTGAGGTTGATTTATAATGGTACAATCTACAATATTGTATTGATGGGTTTATGATACATTTGACTATGGACATGATTTTAAATACAATTCGTGGTTTATAATTTATGTATTTGTAATATATATAATATTTTTGAATATGAATGATTATGTTGTTTATGTTTAACCATTTTCATATGAGGAATGTATTTGAATTATTATGTGATGGGCAAGGCTCTCTATAGCCCCTCGATGCATCTGTAGGTCTGATGAGATGATATTAGTTGGTGAAAAACCCATCACATTTGTTTTCCAAGCATTTTAACTTTTTCATGATGATATATCTTGACACAAAATAGGTGGGTTTCTACCAATAGCCTAAAACTATAAGGAGTATAGATCTTGACATATATCATGATTGTGTAGATGTCTGGAATTACACATTACCTCATTATGATTTTAGTTATGGATATTCCATGTGATTATTATACAAGAAGAATATCCATTTTTAGGTTTATATCATGTGGTATTATTTATTATTTCCATATTGTGATCAAGATTATGTTTAAATTGATTTCTATTTCAGTTATAAATATTTACATAAGTTGTATGATTATTTATTCATAATATCTTGTGTTATATTATTACCCATACAAAACATTTGAGCTCACCCCTTTCTTATATTTTATTTTCCCTAGATTCCAAGAAGGTTATTATGACAGATATGTAGGGTCATCCTAGAATAATAATGGCATTCTTAATGGATTATCTATGTTTTATTTTATGTTCTAAATTTTATTGTATTGTTCATGTTAGTATTGTATTTTCCATGTATGTTAAAAGGATCGTTCCTTTGGGATTTTATTCCTTGTAATCATGCCATAGTATTAAAATAATGCACTGGCTCTGTGAATCTGGGGTTAGGGCGATACAACCAGGGCACCTAAATACGAGTCATAGAGAAAAGTATACCAAAATATCTATGTTCGAAAAGATTTATAGAATATAAGAATTTTAACATGGAATATAGCCCCTTAGAAATTTTTTTCATGTAAATTCTATCACATTTCATGTGGGAGTCAACATACATGGTGTGTAAAATGGTTTACACAATGTGTTGGACCAATGAGAATTCTTAGAATTTACTACCATAATCTAGAGTCAGGTACTCACAAAGTAAATAGAATATTTGTAGCCATAAGTGTGTGTCATTACAAATGAAATGATGGAACTGAACTATATATTTACATCGAGTAAGAAGACTAAGGACCACATGATGTTTACTTCAAAAGCGAACACCATGTGTTGTTTAACTGGATCAAAAACAAAATGCCCCACTATCGATGAGATGCATGGAATGTTTATCATTATTAAACATCATGTGATTTATTTATATCTCTCACGATCAATATTATTTTAAAAATCATTCCTCCACCATTTAATTAACCTCCAACCATTCTCAAAACACCACCTCCATCGTATAACACCCCTATTTCACCTTTAGGGGTTGAAACCATCTTCTTTTATAGCACTAATAACTATCCTTAGCCAAAAACCTATAAACAATTATTTTCAAACCATGACTCAATACATTGAACAACTATTTCCTCTAGGTCTTACATTTTCATACCCAATAATGCATAACCTTTTCCAATTATGCAACCTACACACCTCTATCTCAACCGCTATGATCCAAAATGGTGTTCACAACCGCTTAATACATTTTTTCATTCTCTAGGAAATATTTTCTTCAAAATAATAAAAATTTATAGTTTAAGAAATTAAAATTTATATAATATCATAAATAAAATATATGGAAAGAGAATTATGAGTGGTCAGTTCTAAGTTCGGTATACTATTCATCAAGCTTTGATTCAAAAAAGACAAAAAGGTACGTATAAATTATAGATTGTGGTAATATTAAAAATTTATAAATTCATTCGGACATGGAATTGTTAATAATAAATAAAATATGATATTCAAGTATTGAAAATCATGAATAATAGAGTATATAATTAAAATAATGTGTTTAACTTGATTTGGGATTGTCAGTTGCTATCGATCACATCACCATTATGTTTGGTGGGAAATTCCCATCAAAGAACATGTTCGTTGGATCCCTAGATCTCTAATTCATCTTATATATCATAATTAGGGATCTCATCAATGGTTTATAAACCTAATTGTCTGGTATAAATATTCATAAATAGATGAAATCATGGTTTCCTATTATAGTTATTTAATTATATTTTATTTTATTAATTAAATAAATAAACTCGCATTGGGCATGGCCAGGGGTCCTGAATGCGAACCAAATTTATACAATCTCTAGGGTAAGAAATCTATTTAGGATGGAACCATGGAGTTATTTTTCCTATATGTGGATTCATTTAAAGTAATTGGAATCTTTAAATGATAAAAAAATGTATGTACTATGAAAATATAATCTATAATATAATGTATAAGAGAATCCATGAGATTTATTTAATGAAAATAAATGGGTGACCAATTGATAAAATATATTTTTTAATAATATAATGGTATGGATCATAAAAAATGGGTCCCTAGATACTCTCCAAATTTATGTATTTTCATTTAAAAAATTGTACCCTACTAGAAAAGGTTGTGGTATTTATCCCATATCTGACTCCCACATTACTATAAACTCTCTTGACAGTTCCCATGTTGTCATAACATAGAACCATGTAATATCATACAACCTTGAAGGCCCCTGTACTATATTTACAGGATCTCCACTAATTACACAAATAAGGTATCATTGCCCTCAACATCCATATTTCCCTAGTAAATGATATGCATTTTTTCATTCAAGTATATCCTCACCTATGATACATAGAATATGTTGTGTGAATAGTCTAACTATAGGGGAAACTCTAAATGTTAGGTGACATACCCTACCCTATATATGTTCTATAATAACTAGTTTAACTATATATATATATATATATTTCTACCCCAATGAGTCCCCCATAAACAATTCCGCGGTGAGAAGTTTTAGAACAAATGATCATTATCATTGAACTCCAAAGGCCTCTGATATCCGCATGTGTAGAACTTATGACAACTATGAGTTGTACTCATATAGTCCTAGATCACCTTCTTCTTATACAACATAAATTGTTCTAGATATAAGGCCATTAATATTTTTATCCTACATCTACCACAATGAAGACATATAGGGTATCCTATTTATCGATACAAAACTTTCCATGTTAATAGTGGAGTGGAGTTTGTTTTTTTATGTGAATTACTTTAATGGCTTCTATTACCACTAGATTTGGTCAACATATACTTAAGAAACTAATTTTTTATATCAATATAACAATATATATAAGGATGCAATTCTATACTCAACCTTAAAATGGTCATTAATTCATTCAACAAGATCCACCAGAACTGATACCTGAAATGAACATATTGGTCATAAATTATTATTAAAGGTATCCTATGAATGAAAATAATATAAACAACATGAAATCATCCTAATATATCTAATGAAAATTTTTCCTAAATAATATGGAAGTGGGACTAATCAGTCAATGAATTGATGATCACTTAAATTACATCATGACTACTCATTGATCTAGGGATTACATTCATGAAACACATCGATATGGTATCTCAATTTTACTTTGGAACCTCAAAAAGTATCTACAAACCAGATTGGTCATGGAGATCCAACATCAAATGAAACCTATGTGACACTAAAAAGTAAAAAAAATCAATTCTATGAAACATACATATTTCCCAAATTGAGTATTAAGGTCTTGGTACATCTTCATTATACGTAGATGTTTGGATAAATGGTGATGGTGTAACTCCCTCAGAACCTGATAATGCAGTATGAATTAAACCACTGAACACCCTTGAATTTTTATGATGTATTTATCACATTTGGAACATAAATATATTGTTTTTATCAAGGATATCTGTTCATAAAGAACTTTACAATCATTTTATCTAACTGAAACATCCATACACATTGAAGAAAAAAGATGACAGAACCAATGATCAATATAATTGTAATCTACAACATCCTATAAGAAACAATTCTTTAAGAAAAAATAATAATATAGGACTCCCATTAATATTTACATCATATCATTTAAATATCTCTTATACCACTCATATTAAATGAAGGAATTCCCCTTTCAGAAAAGGGTTTTTATAGGAGTTTTAATTTTAGAGTAGAAATACATTAATATATGATAGTTTATTGATGGATTATTCATGAATTTCAGATTTGTTTTATTATTCTAAAAATAATAGAACTATTTTGAGACTATATGGTTGATACCATAAGGTTTTTACTCACACAACATTATTACTATACTATAAATATTGATATAAAAAAAATTTCTATTAAATGATTTACTAACATTGTTGGGACCTTAAAATTAAATAACCAATAAATATAAATGATATAAAAATGTAGACAACTTAAAAATGAAACAAAAATATGTTATTAAGGAGAAAAAATAGTTTTCATTCAATGGATATCATAGTAAATCTATCATTGTTTTTTAAAATATTTTATATACTTTAATAAATATACTGATCGATATATGTCACAATATATATTCATATTTGAATTCTTATTACTTTAAAAAGGCCGATACATATTGCATAATACTCTTAAAAAAATTAAATTGGAGACTTATTTATTAACCAAAACTATCCAATTTAATCTCTAGTGTATGAAAGACACAAACAATGAAGGGAAGGATTATTGAAGAACAATAAAGAAGAAATAATATTATGGTGAAACCATGGAAAAGTTTTACTGTAATTTATTTAAAAAAGTCCAAAATATGTATAATAAAATAAATAATAATTATTGAGCCATAGTAATAAAATCATTTCAATAATTTATCCCTATAAAAAAAATATAATCTACTTCTATGATTCTATAAAGATGAGAATCCAAGAGGGAGAAAAAAGAGAAAATGAGAGAGAACAATAATAGAAAGAGAAAATAATATATATATATATATATATAATGTATAATATCACTACAATAGTAAATCCCCCATTCCAACATCCAATATTTTGAAATGTACATCTTCTTGAATTGAAGAAGAAATACAAATTTAAAACATGACATGTGTATGATAGTCAATACCATTATACACTATAAAAATTCATGAATTTTTGGCCCATTAAAAAGATAATTATAGAAAAGTAATCACATATAATCTTTGTTTCCTATATCTTATAAATCAATATAAAAAATTTATGCATTATTGGACCTATAAAAAAGATAATTATATTTTATTAATGTAATTTTTTAGCCTTGGAGACTATTTGATTTCCCATTCTATAGTTTCCCATGATTTTATGGACTTGGAAAAAATTGACATCATGAATATATATTTAGTGATGTTTTTCCATGGACTTAAATCTCTCTTATTAAAAAATTTAATCTCATTTAGAATAATATTGTGTGAGATATGGGATCATCATTAAATTTCATCAAAACCAAACATAGATTTCAAAACCCAATTAGAATTGTTAATTTGAAAATTATATGATTAGGTTCACTAATTATTATAGCTAAATTAAATTTTTCACATCAAGAATTTGTTTATAAAATGAATTAATTTTTTAAATTTGAGTAGTGTATAAAATTTTATACCAAAAATTGAAAAAATAAATAGATATACAAAACTGATACATTTTCATAATCAACTCCAAAATATTTCAAAAACTAAAAAATGACAATTACCTAAAAATTGATAAATAAATTGGATTAAAATATTGAAATATATAATAAATTATATGAAAATATTTTCTTTTTCAAAAAAATTCTCTTAAAAGTTTCACTCCCATATAATCATTTATACCAATGTTAAAACAATGTTCACATGTAATTAATGTAAGAACTATTTAATTTTCACACAAAAGAAAAATCATGTATCCTAAAAAGATCTCAATTACATAATTATAAAACATATGATTAAATTAAATTCAATATCATGTAAATATAAATGTTCATAACATACATACCTCTATGAATATATTTTTTTCTCTCACTCAAGGATTTTAATATTGGTTTTTTTCTTTACTAAGAAAATACCCGACCTTTGTAGAATTGTTTACCTTTTATCATCTATAATTAAATATGTTAAAAATTATATAATCATTATATATTATTACTGGATTTTACTGAATTTGAGGATTGGAATGTTTTAAATATAATAATATGTGTGGCAGAATGAGAAGGGTTGAGCTCAAACATGAATTTAAATTCATGAAAGCAGATCACCTTAAGAATAGTATGCTTATAAATACCCTTGAAAAAGTAACATCTGAGAAATTATTTATTCCCTTTTATAGATCAAAAACTATGGTTAGTAAGCATAAAATGTATTCTTACTTCCCCCCATTTATAGATTTAATATTTAGTTCATTTAGATTGGAAATTTTCATCACGATTTTTTATTTTGGATAGGAGGAGAGGCACCTTTAATATTTAAAATACCATGCTTAATTCCTAAAATGACTTTTGATTGATTTTTTTGAACACGGTCCATAATTTTATCATTTATTTTTACCCAAAAAGTGAAGAAAAAAGTGATTTTTTATTTTATTCTCAAACATATTCTTTTAGTGTTGGATAACACAACCCAAATCTCCCCACACTAGAATTAAAAAAAATAATTTCTTACACTTGTATATCTGGTTATAAATGGATATGTCATATATAATTTTCTTCCTAAAAAGGGATTTCATTATTAAAAGGGTATTCATGAATTCTAGGAATAAGGGAATAACATGATAATAGGTATGTATAAAATGGGATTCTCTAAATCATACATCAACTATACTAGATACATTTATGAATTCTAAATTCTTTTTTAAAATAAAAAAATAAAAAAATATTGTTCTAGGAACCTGATTAAAGATGATAATGAAAAATATAAATGTAAAGAATATTCCAAAAATGTTTATTAACCTTTCTAGTTGGGAATTATATTTATTTTGTACAGTATTAGTATAAATATGTATCATAATAAATCTAAATTACTCAAACAAAAAGGATATAAATCAATAAATAAAAATCTATTTTAGTATTCATTTAAATAATTAATGATTAAACACAATTAATGTGATAAAAAATCCAAGAGTTTATTCCTCTCTCAATGTACTCAACAAATATTAATATCTTATAAAAACAATAAAATTAAAAAAAACATACAAAAGTTAAAGAATTATATATTATCATATTTCTAAAACATGTAAAAAAGTTACCAAAAAAATTCCTAAATATAGGTTGACATGCCTCTCCTTTATTATCAATATTTATCTACCCTTAATTTAACCATAATTGTTTATAATGATAATGGAACCAAAACCAATGATAATGAAATATAATACTAATTTTTATTTTGGTTGTTTTAGATTTGAGTTAATACCATATCATTCACCACGTAAAATCTAAATGAAACCAATAAAAAACACAATTAATTTATTAAAACACAATTAGTGAAATAGAAAGATAGGTGAAGAAATAGAAAATGGATAATGTGTGGTTTGGTCCCCTATGACATTGTGGGATTTTGAATGCATGTGGTTGGTGATTTGAGTCGGTTATACCCAATTTGGCAGAGGGTGTGGTTTTCTCTCATGAGGCTCCAAATAAATTACATTCTAATAAGTATTCATTATATCTAGTGATAGGAAACTCTATTGATAGTTTTATTTAATTAAATCCCCTTATAAATTCATTACAACCTATTTTATAGTAAATTGAAAATAATGGGTCTCCTACCACTTCAACCATTGCTTGTTTGGCCACCACGTTAAATTATAGCACAAGATCCATGTGTGTGGTTTTAGTAACTCATAAAAATTAAAAATAAGTACAAATATAAATTTGAATATATTTAAAAGTGGATATATTAATTTTTAAACTTACCACTTAAATTCTATTGGCTTGGAATATAATTTCCTCAGAAAAGATTACTGATAACAAAGTAACAATATGTTTTTATTTTTCTTATTCTTTATACTTCATGGAAAACTAGGTGTTCATCGAGTGTATAAATTAAAATAAATCAGAGGTAACACTCAATTAATTTTTAATAAAATTATAGATAATTTATTTCATGAAAATATTATGACTTTGAGTTGGATTAAACTTAAAATAAACATATTTTCTTAGTCCCTCTTGGAGCCGGGTTATTGAAGTGAGAGGAAAGTGGTCAATATCCTCTAACATTTCATTAAATTTCCTGACTTCAATGGTTTATTCTTCCAAAAAATATATATTTATAGAATTTTAGAATTTTCATTTTCAAAGTTAGTAATATCACTTGAATATTTTTCACTTATAAGATTATTCTAATATTCTTACAAAATCATTTTGATCTCCCACATGTGTATCAGCAAAATTTTCCACTTCAAGAAACCATTTTAGAAAATTTTTTCAATGGATTGATGTTATATCTTCAATGAAATTTGTATTAACATTTTTGGGTTCTTCCACAATAAATGTAGGAATAACAAGCTTCAATTCATATTGATATTTATTTTGTCAGTGTTCTAACTATAGAAAAATAATTTCCTCAAGATAATTACAATGTATCTACATTTACATTTATAGTAATTCTATAATTATAAACCATTATTTAACATTAATCTATAATGAATATTCTATAGAGGATTAAAAATAACTGTAATTGTATGAAAATTCACTAAAAATACATTTGGACCAAAGAAATAAAATATATACATTGATGTTATATTTTTTAAGTTGTTATTTTTTTTTTGAAAAATGGTATTTCTAATCTAGTGTCCACATTAAAAAGATCAATTTTTATTGAATTAATTTCAATAATCCCATCACATTATTTTCTTATTTTACTAAGAATATGACGTAGTTATCATCCTTAGATTGATCTCAAAAGGGGACCTCACAAGCAACACTACTTCTTTATATTCACTATTTATATTAAACTAAAATATAGCACTAAATTTTATACTAATATAATAGGGGTTATAAAATATCATATGATATAAATAAATATATATATATATACATGATATTTGAATATTGGAAATTTTAAAATAAAACACATTTAGGTTTGTAAGAATAAATAAGTGTTTTTCCTAATATATTCAGAATTAATATGTCATTGTTCTTTAAAATATTTGTAAAACTCTAATTAATGTATTGATCAAGACATACCACACATAAAATTCAAATTTAAATTGTCAATACCCCAATACAAATACCTATTCATGTGGGATAAAACTATTCCTAAGGATATCTTGGATACCTCTTTAATATCTAACACTTCCCAAATAAAACTCTGACTTATGAAGGACATAAATAGTGATGTTATTAAATATTGATGAACACGAAAGATGAATAATTTTGGTAGAGAATACGTGTTGAATAAAGAGTAAAATTCATTTAACCAATATTAAAATTATCATAATAAACGAAATAGAAATGTTAAAGTACAATGATTTCAAAAAATAACATCACTACCACACTTTTAACAATAGATAAAGATAATTCTTCATTTTCATGGAGATGAGAATCATATAAGGAGAAAAAGAATGAGAAAATGGGAGATAAGAAGAAGATAAAGAAAAATAAATACACATAAAAAATGAAGGAGAGTATTACAATATAAAAGATTCCCATATTAGATTCTATAATTACAATTCTTCCTTCAAAATGTTCCTATATATTTAGAATAAAAATGGGAAAATATGGAAAATTAATATACTATTAAATTTTCCTACTATATATTAAATATACACCAACAAAATATCAAATTATATGGATATTTTTAGAAAATTATATTGTATAATTACTAATGTAATATTATTATTTCCAATATCAACATATTTAAAAAGAAATTGTTTTTGATATCATGTACAACACACAACATCGAGGTGAAATGAACTAAAAAATATTATTATTTTAATATGACCACTATAACCTTAGCATAGAATTAGTGGGAATGAATATGAATAAACCCATTAAGATATATATGTATATATATATATGTATATATGTTTGAATTTTATTCTCAATACAATTTTATTTGTTAATGATTTAGAAATAAACACTCAATTTTTCATTAATGTTATTATTTTCACAAAAAAATAAATTTCATCATAAATTATTTTTATTAATTTTAGTAATAAGATAAATATTATTATAAAAATTATCATTTGATATTTTTTAAGGAATATTTCTATGACTTTTCAAAAAGATCAATTTTCTTATGAATAGGTGAAAATACTAAATTTTATTTAAAACAATGTTTTATTTCAAAATATTTCACGGTCCCATTTTTTTTAAAATATTTTAAAAGATATATTTTTTAATTGAGATTATTAATTATCCAATAAAATTCATTAGAATTAATTTTATTATTTAATTTTTTATAAAATCAGTTTTACACTTAAACAAATGTATTTGAAGAAATTGTTTTTTATTATTCATTTTACCTTAATTTTTAATTAATTTCCTCTTATTATTTATATTGAATTAAAAAAATGATTAATTATTTGGAATTAGTAGATCCAAATTTAGTAAATATTTCTCTTTTGTTTCTAGTTATTATGAATAGTAATTATATAAATTCTTGTTAACTTAGTAAAAATAAAATTTAATAATTAAGGGTAAAAATAATGTCAGTAGAAAAAAATAGCATCCCTAGAGGTTTTATTAATTTTATAAAAGTATATGATATAATTTCATCATTTTATTGATGTATTTAGACTAAAATTAGGTTAATTGTGTCAAAAATGAAATTAATGGTATTTTATAACAAATAATATATTATTAAATGATTTAAAATTCATAAAAATGATAAATTTGTGAAAATGAATGTTATATGGTTTCAAACATCAACCATGGTCAATTAATGGGTTAATTTTCCCATTTAGTAACATTCTTGGACTTAATGTGTTGAAAAAATTTATATTGTGATAATTGTCAAAGGGTAGATTAAGGGATTAAAATAAATAATAAGGGTGAATAAAAGACTAAAACTTGTCCAAATTTTACTTTATGGAAGCTTTTAAACTAATAATCATAATATATTATAATTAGATGATTTTTTTCATTATTACATGATATTAAATTTATATTAATTTAGTAAATTAAGAAATTCTAAGAAGACCCCTCCCCTCTCTTATAAAAGGACACCCCTTATCTCAATTTGTTACACAAATTTGAGCCATATAGATCAACCGAAACATAGGAATTTATCTTCTAAACACCCATATATAGGTTATACAATTTATTATCCTTCCATTATACCATCCCTACCTACCAAAATAAGAGACCTAAATAAAGTCTACTGAGGAAGAGTAATCCATCTTTACCAAGTCCTTCATGTTTATTTCTTCTTTAACTTCTTCAAAAGGTGAGTTACCTATCCTAACATAATAAATAAGGTACCATAAATACACTAGTACATTACTATTTCTATGTTACAAGCACATTTCATCTATTTCCTATCACACAAAAAGAGAAAACATTATTCATGAGTTTGTGTGGTTTGTCATCTCCATATAGTGTTTTAATTCGTTTCCCATCACATTTTCAAATAGATGGGTTTAATGATATAAATAATAGATATGTATGATATTTATGACAAAAAAATTATTATTTAATTATAATATCATATATTATCTCTTATATTCTAAACTATTGGAAATTATAATGTCGCTCATGCTTACGTGTGGCTTACACCTCCATGAAGTGATGTGATCCATTTTTCATTTACACATTATATATTTGGTAATAAGTATATATTTAATTAATTTATATGATATATTTTATGTAATAATGTTATTATAAATATTACTTATAATTTACTTTTCTTTCATTCCATCTATCAAAAAATGAAAATAGCGTTCTTATGTACGCAGAATCTACCATCACCATGAACAATGTAATTAACGTATTTATCTAGATATTTTATAGATGATTATAAATATTTATAAAATGAATATATGTTATATTTATATCTTCAATAAATTGTTTTACATGATAAAACCATAAAAAAATAACAGCAACTAGAACTAATGATCTAAAACATATGTGAAAAATGAGTATGTTAACACTTGAAATAATGATACTATTAAAAATATTGTTACAAATAAGTAATAAAATGATATTAAGAAATTATATGAGAAATTATATATATCTGGTTCTGTGTATGTATAATATATATATATATATATATTACTCAGTTTATCTAAAGAATATAAAAGGAATGTTGAACTTGAGGTGATGGTGTTTTATCCCACTTTTACTTTTGTTATACATTTTATGCACTCACTAATTATTTATTTTATAGTGTGAATATACTTACCATTTATTTGTTATATATTGAATATTTCATATTAATGTTATTTAATTTTTCCTTATAAATTAATATTTTACTATATATAGTTACTCAAAAGTTTCCAAAATTATAATTGGATTCCATCTCAATTTTATTTCATTGAGGTATATTTTAATATTATGCTATTAATTTATAATATATGATGTTCATAATACTCCATTAATTTATTTATGATCATTATTCAATAGAAAAAACATTTTCATTCAATTTATATAATCTTTTTATAAGGGATATATGTATTTCCTAATCTTTTTACCATTTCTGCATATGGTGTTCTACTTTGAATGTTATTTGATTAACTTATAAATTATTAAAAATACCTATTCTTTAATACATATGGATGTTTATTAAAAAGGAATACCATTTATGAATTTAATTTTATCATTAATAATATGAGGAATAAATTATAAATGTAGTGATGTGGAGGCCCAGAACTATATGTATCCTCGATGCATCGATAGGTCTTATATAAAAAATCAGGTTTCCAAATTAAAAGGGGTCCTTACACATAGTTTTAAAATGTCTTTTCACATGGCCTTGAATTTAGATATATCATGAAATATGAAATCATGAAGTCACAGAGTATTCAATTCTTTCATTGAGAATTCAGTTATTACCAGTCATGATATTTCTACATATATTTTTCGAACAATTAATTTTTTTCAAGGGAAATTAATTGAAAAGAATTTTTTTCATTTATTTACCTTGCCATATATATTATTACTTATTGATTATTATTTTTATTCTATACATAACCCTTATTATTTATATTATCTCTCCCTTTTAAATATTTCCCACTCTCCATGATAATTAAAATATATTATTAACAAAATCACGTATAAAAGAATACCTCTTATGTTATTTATTTTATATTTCTAATGTAACATAGGAATCATGTATATATCTATTTTTTCAACATAGCTAAACTGATTGATCTAGAATGGTAAGAACATTTCTATATATTCCAATGTAATAATGTGTACATAATATTTGGGTTATTAGAGTTCAGGTAGTTACAGTTCGTATTAGTGGAAGTTTATTATAAACTTTCGAAACTAGATTTTAAATAAACATACCTAACAAGATAGTTATGATAATCCATTATATCATTTTCAAAAATTTATCATAATATGTATTTTATTCTATGGATCAAGATTTATGATGACTTTGAGATAACTTAGTGTGAACCATTAGTCTTTTATGGAACCTAATTGAATATACAGAATCATAACCCGTAATCAATGTAGCAATTCCCCTACTGATCAAGCCAATATAACTGGTATTATAGCTAGGAAAATCATGGCTATATTAGGGAATCTTACCGAGGATATAAAAAACTGTAAATCTCCTGACCCAAGTATCCTAGAGCTAATTTTTAATTTATTACAAAGGAAGTATATACAATCAATTACATACCAATAGATCAAATAGTTTGGCTATCTTAGTAAACTGGATACATACTTGAAATTCAACATTTCATTTTTAAAAAATAAAACACACAAAAGTTTTTCATTGAGAACTCCACAATTCCAATTAATATTGACCTACATATGAATGATTGAACACTTCCTGATATTCTGGGGTAAATAAAAAATAATAAATGGGTTATCTTAGAAGCTTAGTAAGATTATGTATACAATGGAATTTACTGTGAATAAACAAGCATAATCAATATGGATAGATAAATTACTAAAACATATACCATTTAGAAAATAACTTGATCATAATATGGT
The DNA here is from genome assembly GCA_963277665.1 of Viscum album. NCBI lineage: Eukaryota > Viridiplantae > Streptophyta > Magnoliopsida > Santalales > Viscaceae > Viscum > Viscum album. The sequence continues at coordinate 599,782,859 of OY728136.1, read as the reverse complement.
AGGAGTAAAAGATGATCAAATAAAGGCACATAAATAATCACATGTGCATGGAACACATCCATGGATATTATAAATAATCGAATAATCATGGAAATCAGAAAATAATCTTATAATATGGGAAGAAATAATTTGGAACAAAAAAATATAATATCATGGCCTTTCACAACATAATATAAAATGACTAGTAAAAACACATTTAATTTGGCCAATTAAGTTTTATCATCATACTAATCCATTCATATATGGTTTTTAATTATGAAGTCCCATATGTCACATAATAATTCCAATAAATTCCTTATATAAAAGGGGTGGAACATAATAAAAATAATCATTCATATATGAAAACTAGCATATGAAATGATAATACTAACTATAATCAATAAACATAAACATAAACCATCCATTGTAATATGGCGAATGGTAATAAGTGTTTACACACCTAGTTAAACATATCATTAAACATTTCAAATAATAGCTATGATTTTATCATATCAGTATATCCCTAGTAGACCATAGGTAAAAATAATTTTTCTATTCACTAATTACTATAGTTTCTAGAAAAAGATCATTAAAAACATTTTTATGGAAAATATCCATTTCATGTTTGAAAACTAAATTTTAAAAACTAAAAGTTTATAATAAATTTATAATATTTTTGTTAAAAAATAAACAAGTAAAAAAATCTGTAAAAAATTGACTCATCATGGCAGTCGGGAATTCTATACATTATGTATAAGTAAAGAAAATAGTCATTTCACACTATTTTAAAAGGGTAAAAAGTACCTCATTTAAAAAATGACAAGAATATAATAGTGAAAACATTTTTAAAAAAGGAAAAAATTTGTAAAAATATCAGTAATAAATCATTCTTATACTTTTTTTGATATCATTCACGTGAAACATGGACATGGAAGAAAAAATGCTTTCGACTAAAGAGAGAAATAAAAGAGATTTTCATTGAAAATAATTTCCCAATCACATTAAGTACCAAAGATTGTAAAAATTGTACTATTTCTTTAAATGTTCATAAATAACAAGAGGATAAGATAATATATTGGTCTTAAGGTATAAGTATCAAATAGTTTCACCGTAGAAGACTTAAACATATAAAATTTTAAATAATGATGAGTCTGTGAAATAATCTCTCACCACTTTGGTTATTTCTAAATCATAACCCCTACAAAATAAATAACATATAATCAATATTTTAATAAAATAATGAAAAATATATTTATGATATCACATATATATCGGGTTTTTGGGGTAAAATGGCATTAAAAACACATATAGCATGGACACAGGTTGAAAAGGTATGCAATATACCCCACAAGGATAACCTGTCCATCATACATTATTTATACATTACATGGACTTAAATACCCATGGGCTTGAGACCCATTACATGGACCTAAGGACTAGTTATTTTTCATTCCAGAATCATACTACTAGCATCATTCATCTTGTGTTATTTCTTACCTGTGTCATGACTATGTCACCACCTTCCAATATCATACATGCATCACCACCTCTGTGAGGAAATTCACTTCTTCCCAGATTTAAACCCGAGTCCAACGCAGGATTATGCAGAGACATTACCACTCTAGTAATCCCCAAAATACTTTATGATATATATGTATAAGAAAAATAATAAACCCAATAAAAAATTAATGAATATGTTATATGGCTCATGGAAGTGAAAAATTAGATGAGAAGCCCTTACACGAGGTTCGACTTCCTTCTTATGCGTCAAAACCCAATGTATAATAAATATAGGATTCTTATAAAAAATTAAAGTAGTATTATCATATATCTCAAACAAAATATGATTTATTTATTTCCTCTTTTCTCCCCTTTGTTAACTATTATTTGTTAAAATAACTGATTCAGGTGATAAATGCTTCATTTTTCATCCATGTTTGGATTTGGTAATTTTAGTATTTTTTTCTTTTTATCATTTTTACAAAATATCAATAATTTTAAACATGATATAAATATAATATATATTAATTATATATGAATTTTCAGTGTTTGATAAAAGTTATATATAGAAAATAGATTTCATGGTTTTGGGTGATGGTAGACCAAATGTATGCATGCACAATGATTCCATATTCCTAGAAATATGTAACGAAATGAATTTAAATAATATTTATATTGAGTTAATATGGTTTTTCTTTATGACTTTTGTATTGCTTCATACTTCAGAGAGATTTTTAAGTCAATAAGGTTTCCTTATGACTTTACTATTTAAGTGTAAAATTTGGTTTTTAGCCAAAACCTCAGAATCCTATAATTACCTAGATATGAAGCATTCTGTTTTAGGATCTGAATTCTTAGAATTCTGGTTAAGAACTCTTCTGAGCTCTGAATCTGAATTCTAAATACAAATTTTGACGTTGAACTCTTCTGAGTTCCGACTTCGAGTTCTTTGAATTCCAAATCCAAACTCTTCTGAGTTCTGACTCCGAATTCTCAGAATTCTGGTTACTAACTCTTCTGAGTTATGGATCTGAATTCTGAATACGAATTCTAACTTCAAAATCTTCTAATTTTTGACTCTGAATTCTGAATTAGAATTATGAGTAAAAACACTTATGAATACTAACTCTAAATTCTTTTTACAAAATCTTCTGAGTTTTGACAACAAATTCAGGTTATGAATTCCTATGATTTCTGACTCTAAATTATCATGAAATATGACAATGAACTTTTTAAGTTCAGGTTCTGAATTCTTGTGAATCCAGATTCCGAATTTCCTTGGAATTCAAACTCTATAATTCTATAGAGTTCAAGTTCCGAATTCCATAAAAAACAGAACCCGAATATCTTTGAATTATAGACTCTGAACTTTTGTTTTATTACATTCTGAATATTTGTTTTTGGTTATGTAACCATATTTTTAGTTACACATGTTTTTGTTATAAAATGATGCTGTGAATTATGTTACTAACTAACTGTTGTTTGAGTGACACATGTACATGTCCCTCTGAAAGTAAAGGAAAAATATGAACATTCGAGGAGGGAGTTGACCATTGGTATTGTTCCTATAAATAGGGGCTCATTTGAAAGATCTTATAACAAGTTGATCAATCTATAAATTACATGCTACTGAATTGATTTCTAGATAGAGAGGCTTTATTGGTTTGTGCATTTTGAACTTCTTGTTCAGATTTTCTTTGTGTGAATCCGATTTTTGCTGTGTACAATCAAGGGATTCTGGGGATAGGAGGATAGAGGTGCCAACTACCTTGAAGTTGAGGGCTTGCGGGGATAGAAAGACATACTCTGATCTTTGTATCGAGGTCTTACCCTGGTGTGGGTAAGATATACTTTCTTGAATGTATAAATCAAGGGACCTTTATTCAAGGTTGTTGGATAGCCTTCTCTTTGGGTTAAAAGATTTACCACTTTTTAATTATTTTGTTACAAGTTTTCTGCTGAATTTTATTTTTTGAGGAAATTATAACTATCTTATACTTCCTTATACTTTTACTCTGATTTTTTAATATTATATAAGCATTAAGGTAGAATCGTTGTTGTAGTAAACTTTCATTACGTTTATTTTTTCGGAACCATATTTTCAGATTCACTTTCTCAGAATCATATTTCTTGAATCTAGCAACTGTATAGAACTTAGAGGTTTTTTGAATTACCTTGTTTGACTTTGTTAAACACAACTATCTTTTAATGTTCCAAATGAGTTCTTTAAAGATTACAATTCACCCCCCACTTGTATTTTAAGCATCATTAGTTACTTTATTCAATATCTCTATTATTTCGATCCTACATTTGGTATTATAGAGTATATCATACTCACATACCATCTCAAGAATTTCATCATTATAAAGTTATAAAAATGTTACATATATAACATATATTAGTTGAATTTATCTGTATTCCCTTCCATGTAAATCGTTAGTGAAAACGAGTCACATAACTTCGTTCCATAGAAAGGAGTGATGTTGTTATATCCCCCATAGAATGAAGAGTAATAAGGTATATGTGATTTAATAATTACATATATTTAATTATTTTAAAAATATAATTTATATTCATTAAATATATCCTTGTTATACTCTATGTAAAATTTGAAATGGTAAAAACATATCATATTGTTTTTCGAGGTAGTAGTCTTTTGTACACACGAGTGACATTATTATAGTCCAAAAGGTTGTAATTTAAGAAGTTATATATAATAATATAAATTAATAAGAATATTAATTTCACTAATAACATATAAATATGATAAATCCATCATTATATCTAGACATTAGAGGGGGTAATGGAAAATGAGTTACACCTGTTCGTGAGGAAGTTGTTTGATGTTCACATGATCGACAGTCTGGTTTCTCATTCGATGGAAGAGGGGATGTCTATAGGTTATGAAATTACAATAATAAGAAGTCATTATATTTTAGATTTTGGTATTATTATATTATCATATTTGAAGATGAATTGAAGGATTTGGAGGAAGAAAAAAACTCATGGTTAAGGATTTCACTTCATCATTTGAGAGCCTCAAATGGTTTATACCTAAAGAATTATTAGGAGGGATCCCTAATAAAAATAATTCCACTAGGATGTGGTTATGTATTTAAGTAAGATAATTGGATAGGTATTGGATTAAACAATGGTATTTGGATATATGAATAGGATAAGAGAGGGGTGATGTTTTATATGTGGCAGAAAAGACACACAAAAGATTTTTTAAATTAATAAGTGATACCATTGTTTCTCACAATCCATAGGATTAAAAATGGGTAATTATTAAACTATTGACTATTTTAAGTATATATATATATAATGATTTATACATGTGGTAAATAATTTTTAATCCTTATGTTTTTATTTTAAGCCCCACGGTAAACCCGTTTTAACCCTAATCACGTGAAATAATTTTTTTATGTTCATAGTATTAATTATTAATAAAAAATTAGTTTAACTTTTTATTCAATATAAATTATTCTAATTCAGAATATGATATCATTTTTTCTAAAGTAAATTCACTTAAATGGTATTATGCAATTTAAATTTAAACTTGCATGCCCGTTGAAAAAAAACTATTTCCCTAAGAAAAACATTCAAATTGTTAAAAAAAATTTATATAATAATTCAATATGAAATTCAATATAATTACCTAAATTTGATAAATTATGATATAATTGAACTGATTTTTCATTAAAAACCATTTTTTTATTTAATTTATCTTTGTAAATAATTTAATCTAAAAAGAGGTTTTCAATAAACATAATTATTGTCACTATTCGTCAAAAATATATTTTTTTAGAAATTATCAAAAATTCACCTGAAGATAATTTGGAAATTTGGATATCAAAAATTAAAGTTATTTTTTCAATAATATTTTCAAAAATTGGAAAAAAATAATAATCTTATATTATGTGTGGAAAGCATGATTGGTCTTCCTTATAGAAAAAAAAAATTAAAAAAATATTTTATTTTCATTTAAATGATTCTTAAATTATTTATAATAAATTAATAGTCATTTAATTTATTTATTAAATTATTGAACCATATAATATTAATAATTATTTAGTCATATTCATACAGTAAAACTTAATATAATGGTTATAATGGTCGTGTTTCTATAATAATATTTTATTAAACTATTATGTTTCTATTAAACACGACATTGCATGCATCTCAATGTATCAAAGAGGTTTAACTTGTTTAAAAAGAAATATATCATAAAATATTTTAGTTTTATATTATATTATAGTATTTTTTTCATTTTATATATTTTATTAAACATGATATTCTAATTTTAATATTTTAGGGTGTTATAAAAATAGTACATAAATTGAGCAACCTATTATCCCAAAACATGATTCGCGTATGTTGGATTACTCCATGTGTAAAAGCCTCCATGTTTTATTAGATATAATAATAAATTGATATCTACGAAATTTTTAAATCTCCTACAAATATTTTACAATATTTTAAATGTTATTTAAGTAAAAAATTTATTCTATAAGTGTATAGATTTAGGGTAAATTCTATTAAATGGTGGTCATTAATCTAGAACTCTAAAGAAGATGAAGAAGATGAAATTATAGAATGGATTACTTTTAAAGTTATTTTATTTGATAAAAAATTATTTTTAGATAATAAATCTAAAATAGGGATGAATTTATTCACATTGAAGTAGAAATAAGAGTAATGTGTGTTGTGTTTGAGGATAACAATTTAATACTATCCATGCATTCTTTTAGGAACATAAATATTCCGAAAAGAAATATTGTCCATTTCTTTTATGGGATTAAGGTGAGACTCCTATGGGAATTAACTTCTCAAAATATCCAATCTTATGAAGGTATAGTGTCAATTACTATTATGAATGATATTGAATTTTCTCATTAATATATATTCAAAGAAATTAAGGGAAGAAGAGGTCATCTAAGAACTTGAGAAAGATAAAGTTAAAAAGAATAAGAACAAAATTAATAAATTTACATCTTGTTAAATTTTTTTGAAAGAAACATCCTATAAACATAATAAAATGCATGGGATTTTGTTAATAGTGTAGAGATAATGTCATCTAGATAATTAATTAAATGAAAAAAATGAAAAAATGATTTCCAATGCTTGAAATATAGATAAATGGATCATTTTTCACACCAATGTCCCAAAAATAAAAGAAAATTTACCTCAAAAGATGTTGAGGGAAGATGTAAAGTCGTATGTGATCACTAGAGCTGATGTTTAGATTCCTAAATCTGTGGTGGAAGGTACATTAATCATGGGCTAAAATATAGAAAATTATTTATTTGAATCTAGGTGATCACACTCTTTCATATTGACCCTGTTTTATAAGAAAATTATATATTTCTCTTATTCCTTAATAAGGGAATTTTCAGTCCAAACTCCTTGTGAAAGTATAACTACTGCTTGGATGTGTCAATTACTTCCCATTATGACACATATATATGCACTATTTTTATGCCCAAATATTTAACTTCATGTTTAGTTTGATACAATCCTTAGAATCAATTTTCATTCAAAATATAATGTAAAATACTATTATAATGAGAAGAAAATTTAGACTCGTAATGAGGATGCATAATTTCTTATATTTTTAGGGGTGACTTCATCCCATGAGGCATATCCATATCCAAACCTAGTAGTACTAAATAAATAGATTTATATTGCATAAGTGGAGATACAATCTATGGATGGAAATAGTAATATTAAAAATTATATATGTACCTATTGAACTAGAATAAATTTATTTATTTCCTAAGAAATTTTTTGGACATCCACCAGAATGTGAATGTATTTTTTCATCTAATTTAATCCTTGAAGAAATACAAATATCAAATATTACAAATAGAATAAACACAGTTTAATTGGTGTAATTGAATAATCAACTAGTTGATTTATATAATAAATGATTTATACACCCTAATACTTCACTATGGGGAGACCATGTTCTTTTCATTAAGGCGAAAGATTTATCTATGAGGTTATGCATTGATTATAAAGAAAAAATGCTATTATGATAAGAAAAAGTATCCTCTATCCAATATTGTTTAATTATATGATAAACTTCATAGAGATAAATATTTTTAAAGTATTGAATTTCATTCTAGGTATCATCATATTTGAGTAAATATGTACTAGATTTCGAAGAAAACAGTTTAAATGAGGTACGAGCATTATGATTTTACATTAATACTATTTTAATTGTCTGATGAACCCACTTTTTATGTATCTAATGATTATATTATTCAAGTAATAGAACGAAAATTTTATTTTGGTATTAATTTATGACATCTAGATATATTCTAATAGCTGTGATGTTCACGAATGTCATTTGCAGATCATTCATGAGACTCTTAGTAAAATAATTTTTTTGCGGAAAAATTTCAGTTGTGAATTATGGATTTAAAATGGTTATTTTCATGGACTTATTTTCCCCAAATATTTTATTTTATTTTATCGTATAAAGAAAAAATTAATTAAAATAATATCCTATACAAACAATAATTTCCAAGGTATATAATTTTATTAGACTGGTAGGTTATTATCAGTAGTTTGTTAAAAAAACCCTCATATATTAACCTATTAATCAGGTTAACATGCTAATGGATTTTGTTAACATGGGAAAAGAGTTTAATTTTTTTTGAAGAATTAAAAAGAAGATTAGTGAATGCTCTAATTTTGACTCTACCTTCATAAAATGAGTCATTTTTGATATATAGTGTTGCATCAATGAAGGGAATTGATTATTCCATAATTTATAAGGATAAAGTTACTATTTATAACTATAAGAAGATAAATAACCATGAATAAAACTATCCAACTATGGATATTTTAAAATTATTAGTAATATTTTCTTTGAATATATGGAGACATCATCTCTATACATAAATATATTAGATATGTATAAATCATAATTTCCAAATGTAAATATTTTCATAAAAAGAGAATAAAATGATACAAAGATGATGGCTCAAGTTTCTTAAGGATTGTGATTTCTCAATACAATACCACTCAGAGGATGAATAAAAGTAATGGATTCATTCATCAAGAAGGATAAGGGATTCCTAGACAATATTAGGATTGACTAGGATCCTATTTTCATTGATTTGGTGAAGATTTTTATGTAAATTATTAATTAAGGAGAATCATCACATGGTATTAAAATGTTTTCTTAACCATCATTATTAGAAGAGATAAAAACGTTTCTATTAGATGGTGAGAATTTTTAAAAGAATTCTAAAGCCCTGAAACATGGGAAATTGGGATACACTATACATGGATATGGAATTATAAAATTTTAAGAGAGGATATATGTTTCATATATACCTGAGAGAAAAATGGAATCACTAGATGATTTGCATATGTAAAATTTCTCTATACACCCTAGTATCCCCAATATGTACATATATTCGAAGGATTTTTTGGGGTAATGTGAAGTAGGTAAATAATGATTATGTGTTTGGATGTTTGGTTTGTCAATATGTGAATACTAATAGATAACATCCTAGACGAGTCATGCATCCTGTACCTAACACTTTATAGAAGTGAGATTTTATTATAATATAACCTTTCACTATATTAACAAATAATACTAGAAGGAATGGTGAGGTATGTATTATAATTGATAGCCTTACAAAATATGAAAATTTCATTATTATAATAGAATATTTATCTTCTATGCACCTCACATGGCTCTATATTAATGATGTTTTAAGGATACAATGATAAACTCTTTCAATTGCGTCTGATCATGATCCATGATTTAGATTAAAATTTGTTAAAATACTTTGGGGGATCTAGACACTGAGATTCATTTGAGAACATCCTATCACCCTCAAATTTTTTGACTATATAAAAGGAAAATCAAAAATCTATAAGACATGTTGAGGTTATCATCACATGACTTTCAAGGTACATGGGATCGGTATTTACCTTTATTGGGGGTTTTTTAATAATGATCGCTTCCATTGAAGTTTTCAAAAAGTGTCTTGTGAAGAATCAATGAAAAAGATATTTCATACTACAAATTATTGGGATGAATTTGGGAAAATAATGATTAAGGGACTAAATATTTTTGATGATACAATGATAAAGGTATTGAATATTCAACCCCACATTAAATTAGCTCAAACTGAGAACAAGATATATGTTGATAACCAAAGCAATGATTTTTAATTTGAAGTGTGAGATCAAATTTTCAGAAAATTATCTACATGGTAGGGTGTTATAAGGTATGTTAATAATGGAAAAAATATCCCCAGTTATGTTAGACATTTTAAAATTATAGAAATAATTTGAGATGTGGCTTAATGATTGGAAAATCCATCAATCCTATCCAAAGTACATGATGTGTTCCAAATATTATTTTAAAGGAACTATATTATAGACCCAATAAATGTTCTATCAATTGAATATAGGAAAATATAATTTGATCTATATTACTATAATGAAACTATGAAATTATTTGATTGTAGAGAGAAGGTGTTAAAAAAATAGTAGACTCGACAAGTAAAGGTTCTTTAGAGAAATCATAAAATGGATGAAGCTAAGTAGGATCCCGTGGATTTTTGAAATGAAAATAACCCTACATTATTAGTAGGTAATATCCATTAATTTATTGAAGTTGAATATTTTTATGTTGTTAATATACTGATATTTTAAATGAAACTATGTTCAGTAGTGTATACAACAGAAAACACCGATCTAAAACAGACCACAAAATATTATTATTTAAATATGACTGTTATAACCTAACAATTGAATTGGAGAGTATGAAATGTACCAACCAAATTCTAAAAAATACATGAGAAATTAATTATCAAAAAATGTTTTCCAAATAATTCATATTAAATAAACAGTCACTTCTTTAGTAGTCATTATAATCATAAAAAATATGTTTTCTTCAAAAATGAATTTAATTCATTTTGGAAGAATTTAATATAATTAATTTTTTCAACTTAATGAAAATATGTTTAATTAAATGAGAATAATTTTTTAAATAATCACATGAAAATTAATTAAGGGTTAATTTTTTAAATTTTTCTATCAAAATTGATTTTCAAATAAATAGTGAAAAATACAATTTTTTATTGAAAAATATGTTTTCATTTCAAATATTTACAAGACCCCATGTTGTTTTAAAATAATCTAATTTTAAAATTATTTCAATAATATTATAAATAATCCAATTACGTCCATTATAATCAATTTTATGAATTAATTTAGAATATAATATTTTTACACTTAAAAAGTTATTTTTTTGATTTTTTTATTTGTGTTTTTAATTTTAATCATAAAATAATTTCATCAAATTTTGATATTAGATATTGAAAAAATTATTCCATATTATGAATCTAGAGTTATACATTTTCTAAATATTCCCCTTTTATTTATGTTCATATTGAGTAATAATCATAGTAGAAAAATATATCAAGAGTAAAGAAAAAATGGGTAAATTAAGTGTAAAAAATATCATAAATAATGAAAAATAACCCTAACACTTCACATAATGTTATTTTATGGGTATATTTTACCGATAACAATAAAAATTTAGAACATATGTCCTTTTTTCCATTTTTCCTCATATTTTATTTTATAATATTATATTTAATGAAAATTAAATTAAATATAATTCAATTTATTTTATTATCATTTAATTTTTTAGGTAGGGGAAAAAGAAGTATGTTTTGGTTATAAACCGTACATTTAAGGAAAAATGAATTTTAAAGGTTGTTTATTTCTAAATATTATTGGTCAAATAGTAATGTTGAAATCTCACATAAGAATGGCACTTTATATATTCAATGAATAGAAAAATAAGATAAGTAATTTAAAAAAAACTAAAAAAAATATTATTTTAGTGAGTCAGAGTATCCCAATATTGTTATACATATATATGTCATATTAGATATGTTTTAAAATTCTGTGCTCAAATTATCTCTTTTCCTTGATTTTTTTAAAGTCAAATTAAATGAATAGTGTCAAAAATGACATTAATGGTATTTTATTATATATAATATATTGTTAAATGATTTAAAATTAATACAAATATTATTCAGGGAAAATTAATAGTATATGGTTTAGAATATCAACCATGGTCCATTCACGAATCTTTTTTCTACATATAGTAGAATTATTTACCCATAAAATGTGGAAACCAATAATATTATGGCAATTGTCAAAAGGGTTAACAAGGGGTAAAAACTAAATGATAAGGGTGAAAAAACTTATAAAACATATCCATATTTTATTTTATAATATGTTAAAGACTAATCACCATCCCATATTCAAATTATATTAATTCTATTTCATTCAGATGGGAAATATAATTTATATTAATTTAATACTTTAATAATTTTCCGGAATACCACTCCCCTTTTTTGTGAAAGGGCACATTGTCTCTCAATTCAACACACCACACAATTCAATATAGCTCAACCAAAACCTTCCCATTTATCTTTTCAACACCATTATCCATGTTCTATAAGTTCTTATCAATCCAATATACATACCCCAAGTTCTCTTAAGAATTATACAAAAGGATGTCTAAAGAGGAAGGGGTAATCTTCTTTACTAAGTCGTTTAAGTGTATTTCCCCTTACACTTCATCTAAAAGTATTGTACACATCCTAATATAATTAATTCAGTATCATAAATCTAATAATATGAAATTATTGTTAATTTATACCATATTCTATCTATTTTCCGTCGTATGAAATGTGGAAACATCACTTATGCATATGTGTGTCTTATAGTCACCACATAGAGATGTAATTTGTTTTGGATCATCATTTCACTTGTATGGTTACTATGATGAAACTAATATAATATATATGATATATATGAAATAAATATTTTTATCTAATTATAATATCATATATAACTTCTTACTTTTGAATATGTCTGAAAACTATATTGTCGCTCATGTGTATGTGTCGACTGACACCACCATGAAGCAATGTGACTTATTTTACTTTTACACTTTACATTGATGGTAAAAAGATTATATTTAATATATACGTATGATATCTGTGATACAATAATTATTTTTCAATTATTAATTACAGCTTACCTTTCTTGTGTTCTATCCATCAAAAACTGAAAACAACATCCATTTTTATGTACAACCTATAGTCGTTAGGAATGATGTAATTCATTTTTCTCCGTTAATATTTTATATATGAGTATAAATATTAATATATTGAATATATTATATATTTATATCTTGAGTTAAAAATTTAATATTATTGAACAATAATCAATATACCAGGACCACACCTACTAAATTAAAACTTATATGAAAAAAAAGAATTTAACACCTAAAATAAGGATAGTAGTAAAAAGATTGTAAAAAACTGGTGGTAAAATGTTATAAAGGTATTATATATTATTATGTATATATATGGTTATATTCTCTAAGTATAATATATCTAAATATATTATATAGGACATAAAATGAACTTATGAGGGAAGTTTATCTTGAGGTAATGGGTTTCCATCTCAATTTTACTTCTATCAAAATTATTCCTTAGTCAGAACATATTTATTTTATTTGGGGAATAAACATCCATTTGATATGTTATATCATGAATAATTTAGATTAAATATTTTTAATGCTTATATGAATTTATTCTTTAATTGAGATTGTGGTTCAAAATATACCATAGTGATATGGGGATTCCATCTCAATTACCATTCACATATCTATATTTTTATATTAGGAACTTAATTTATTTTATATAATGTATATACTAACACTTTGATGTATTTATAACAATTATTTAATAACAATTTCATTTCCTTGAAATATATATACTTTTATCATGTGTGTTCTTTTTTCCTAAACTCTATACAATTTCTAAATATGGTTTTTAACTTCGAAATTTATTTGATTGACCAGAGAATTATTGATAATCAATATTATTTACTCAATATAAAAAAAATTTAATAATGAATTTATGTTTATTATTGAACATATGATGAATATATTGAAAATACAATTATGGGTGTGACATAAAATTATATATCCCCTCGATGAATCAACAAGTCATATGAGAGAAAACATTTTACCAAATTAAATAGTTCTTTATCCATAGTTTTAAACTCACTTATCATATGGTCATTTTGGAAGAGATATCATGGTTTCTTAATTCCTAACATCCAATATTATGTCTTTTCTTTATTTAAAATTTAGGTATTTTTCCCATGGTATTATTTCATTGATACTATACATTTATTCATTTTGTTATAATATTATTGTTAAATGTTATGTGTTTTCAGTTATTTACCATTCCATATAGACTATGCCTTACGGATTCTTTATATCATATTTTGTACACAACCCTTACTGAGCATCTGATCTCGCCCTTTTTATTTTTTTCCTTTTACCCATGATAAGAAGAAAGATATTATAAATAATATCAAGGTTAATAGAATTCTTATTATCCTATGTATTCTATATTTCTAATTTAATATAGGAATCAAGTATGTATCTAGTTTTCCAAGACGACTATACTAGTCAATCATACATGGTAACATCCCTTATATCATTTCCATTGTAATAATGTATACACTCTATCTGGGTTACTAGAGTTGGGGTTGTTACATATATCATGGTAGACTCTTTCAAGTACCATTCTCTATTTTAATATGAATTTATCTCCTTTAAAATGAAAAAATAAAATATAAACATAGTTGAAAAAATTATTCCATTACCTTTTCAATATGTTCATACACAATTTAGGCCCCTTTGGACCCATACATTGTTTTTTATTGTCCAATAATTTAAATTCATTAAACCATGACCCTATTTCATGGGCTAATAAATTTGTTCCTTTTGGACTCATAATATTGTATTCACTAATTATCATACTAAATTAATTGTATCCTATCAGATATGTATTTTTTAAATGAGTTTTGATTTGTGTGAAATATTTCTTAAACAAATATTGTAGTGAATAAAAAAAGAAATCCATTTTCAAAATTAATTCCAAAATATTTCTAAAATCCAAAAAATATGAAACTTTACAATAAATTGATAAATTTATATGATTAAAAAATTTATTTAAAACATTAAATGTATTAAAATATGAGCTTCAAAAACCTTGCACACTTAACCATTACACATTGAAAAATTCATTAATACCAGGGTCAAATGAAACTTCTCTTGGTATTAATGGAATTAAAATTCAATAATCAAAACCAATGAAAAATAATTCAACATATATGAATCTCAATTCAGCAATTCCAAAACAAATCTTAAAAACACATTCAATATCATTTTCATTGACTTTTTTTATAACATAATTAGCTACCCAAAATGATATATATAACTCACACAATTATTTTAATATGGATTTTTCTCATTCCCTTGTACATTCATGATATTCATAGGCTTTTTATATTCTAAGTACCTCCAATTTACAGAGTAAAAAAATGTGTTAATCATGAAGGATTTTATCTGGGTTTTTATGAGGATGAGAGTTTGTATGTTTCAAATGTAAAAACATCAGAGGTAAAATAAGGAGGATTAAGATGTAATGTGAAGTAAAATTCATGAAAAAATTCCCTCAGGAATTTTTCAATCCTCGGTACAAATAAAAAAAGTATCCTCCAAACACCAATTTATTTCCTTAGGTAGTCCATACATGAGAATATTTATTAGGAAACAAATTTCTTCCCTCTTACCCTGATTTTTATATGCAACATTTAGTTCATTTTAGATTCCAAATCATCAGATTTTTTTTCTAATTTTTGGAAGGGCGAGAGGTAGCATTGATCTTAAAAATATTATGTGAGCTGACTTTACAATCCTATATATGAAATTTTGGACATACCTATATCTTTACAACATGAGTTCTATCAAAAAAATAGTATAAAATGATACAAATTCATTATTCTATACTTCTAAAAAATTCTTCTAAGTCAATGTAACATAACCTAACATCCACCACACGTTAGTTAAACAATGATGATATATTTAAATACATGATTATGTTTTAATGGTATAGATGGATTGTAATATTACTACCTAAAATGGTATTTCAAGGACCCTTAGATGGATAATAAAGTTCATAGGTAAGGACAAGCCATTATGTTTTTTAAATATAAAATTGAATTATAAAAATAAAGGCTAATTCATACTCGAATCATTTCATCTACATTAATAGATTTTAAAAACAGAAGAGTAGAAATTTATGGATTACAAAAAATGAATCAATAACATTAAGAAAAATAAAATATACGGAAGATTAAAATATTATTTTAAAATATATTTGTTATGGAATGATATTAATTATAGAAATTACTAGTTCACAATAGTTTCACAATCAATAAAACGTCATTAAAAATCATATTAGAGTCTAGGAATGTAAAATCCATTTCAGTAATAAATTAAATTAAAAATTATTAAGCCGATCAATGTTCCAATAATAATAATATGATCTTTATATCCAATGTATTTGATTAACAACAAGATCCAAAAAACACTAAAAAATAAAAAATATATAATACAAATCATTAAATTCATAAAAATAAGATTTTAAAAATAAAAAAAATTGGAAATACAAAAAACACATGTTTAATTTCACCCCTAAAAACATTAGGTTTTAACTTCCCCTCATTTTTGGTCAATAGATTAACAATACAATGGATGAATAACCAAGGAGAAGGAAAGTTAAAACATGTGTTAATTTGGGCTGTGACAACTTTATAATAATTATCCATTATGTGCCATAATAAAGATAAAAGTAACCAAGAACAAGATAGAATATCCTAATTAAAATAAAAATAACAAAAATTAATGATAAATGGTATTAATATAAAATGAATATGGATTTTTTTGGACTCCCTGTTGAGGGTTGGTTTTTTACTACATCTGGTTGTTAGTTCTAAAGGGTTATATCTTACCTAAAGGTGTATGTGGTTTCATGCTCATTAATAAATTAAATATTTTCCATTCAATGTGAATCCATTCAAAATAATTATAAATTACAAGATGAAATGTTTTCATCATGTTTAACACCTTATAAATTTTGTACAACTTGTATGGTGGGAGAAAGAAAAAGGATGGGTCCTTTACTACTACAACCACAACATGCTTGGACCCCTCTATAACTTCTAAGGGATACTCCATGTTTGATGATATTGAATTTCTAGAAAAATGTGAGTTAGTTAAAATAAAAATTTAAATATGATCTAAAATATATTATTTTATATTGAATTATTTCACTTTAATTAGTTCATGTATACAAATTATAACTTCAACAAAGGATACTTGTAACTTAGTCTCAGAAGGTGTATCTTCATTTTTTTATGCTTCCTCCATGGACACCCATGTGTTATTTGTATCTAAAAATAAAAATTAGAGGGATAAAATAATCAATAAATTTTTATTCAAATAAAAAATATATGAGTTTATAAATATATTATCTCTTTCATTTGTCCCTCACTTCAAATAATATTATTTATTCACAGCCTCCTATAGTTAGGTTGTTAGAGTTGGAGGTGATAGTTAATATCCACAACAATTTGTTTTTAAATTCCACCACATTATTGGTTTATTATTAAATGGAAATAAAGGGGTTGAGTAGTGATAATTTTTTATTTTCAATTATTGTAAGAGCACATTAAATATACTTATATATAAAATTAAATAAATATTCTTAAAAATAATTTCGATATACCTTATGTGTATCAGCTATTTTTTCTAATTTTAGAACATATTCTTTCAATGGAATTGAATAGTTGGAAGCTAAATCATTATATTTTATTCATCTTGGAGACAAGTATTATTTATATGATAATATTTGTATAAAAATCCATTTTTATTCTTATATATACTTTTATTTTTATTCTAATAGAAAATCATTAATTTCCTGAAGAAATTTGGAAAGAATAATCATTTTATTTTTCGCTTATTCTAGAAATATGATGTTTTCTTATACATGAATATTTATTTATTATTCCCTAATGAACTAAATATTTGTCCAATATTATGAAAATTAACTCAAAAAACATCTTGAAAAAATAAATAAAATATATGAAATGAAGTAATATTTTTTTACTTTTAATTTTAATTTTATTTGGTTTTTATAAAAATCATTGTTTTCAAGCTATTGGGATCCATAAAAATGATTCCATATTTATAAAAGTATTTCCCCAAATCCTAAATTTATTTACTTTTTTTCCCAAGATCTTATAATAAATTATACTATAATGTCGATCTCACTAGTGTTCTACTGAAACAACAATATTTTTCTATAATTAGTTTTTATATTAGACTAAAATAAACTACTAATTGATATAATAATAAATTGTGGTAAATTAAATAATATAATATAAATATATATGAGATTTTAGAATATCTAAAAATTTAAAATCAAATCGTAATAGGTTTGAATGATGAAGGAAGCGTTTCTTCCTAGGTTATTCAAATTGAAGATATGATTATTATTTAAAATTTTATATTTATTATAATTAATGTAGAGATAGATAACAGTCACACTACACCTTTTTGTTTTATTTTTTTTACCCCACACAGAGACCTTATTATGTGGGATAATACACTACTTAATTTCATCAAGGATACCTCTTCACTAAAAAAACTATCTATGTAAACTTTTACCATATGAATGAATTAAATATTGTAGGGAATGAATATTGATGAGCAAGGAATAATAATAAAATTAGTAGAGAAAACAAGGTGAACACTAATTGAAATATATTTAACCACAACTGAAATTATTAGAATAAAATAAAGTGAATTTGTAAAGAATAAAGAACATAGATTTTAACATTGTCCCCACCCTTCAAACAATAGCAGATGTTATTTCTCCTTTATAATATATATGTCAATAATAAATGGTGAAAATGGAGAAAAGATATACTAAGGATATATATATAAAATAATATAATTTTTAATTTAATTGTAGTATTACAACTGAAAAATCTATCTTTTGAACCTCTAAAATGGACATATTTTTTAATATATGAGGAAGTAAAAATTTATAATTATGAGGGGTGGTTGATTTATTTCTATAAATATTCAATTATAGTTTTAATTCAAAATAATACTAAAATATTTAAGAACATCTAAAAGTGGTCTTCTATGAAGTTAGTCAACACTGTGTTATCTATACCAAAACAAAATTATAACATCAATAGAAATGCTTAAAAAAATACATTTATCTATTACCAAAGTAAATGTGTTTTTCTTTATAAACTCTATAAATTATCATTATTCTGGTTTTCATCCATTTTTAGAATTAAAAATTAATTAATACTAAGAAAAAAAGATAATTAAGTTTTCCCTTGGGATCTTATATATCTTAATTATAAATTGGAACTCTTCTACGCTGGTGAGTTGTGAGAGATGGATCCATTCATAAAAGTTTTCATGAAAATGAAAAAATCTCAAGGCCTAGTATTAATGGTTCATTTTGGCATCATATGATTGAATTTAACAATTACCCTATTTTACTAAATGTATCTCATCAAGTACATATTCTATAAAAATAATTTGTAATTTTTTATTAGTTTTGAAAATTATATGATATAATAAAAAACTCAATAAAATATAAACAATTAATCCTTTTTCCCAATCCTGTAAAAATAATTTATAAAACAACAAAATATGAAATTTAAATACAAAATTTTAAATAAGTCTTATTTAAAAATATAATTGTAAAATAAAATCTATTGAAATATGAGATTCATTGATCCCCAAAATTAATTACTATAGTAATAGAGAATCATCTTTACCATGGTAAAAAATCATCCCAATGTATTAATATAAACACAATTAAATTTTCCCATCCAAAGAAACATAATTCCTTCTATATTGATCTCAATACCCCGATTCCAAAACTAATCTTGAAATTTCATTCAATATCATGTTAATCCACACATGAAGATCATACCTACCACTATGAAAATGTATAACTCTCCCTCCAAAGGATTTTAATATAGAGTTTTTTTCATTGAAAAACATATCCATGGTCTCTATAGGGTTTATATATTCTTTGGGTGTCTACTTAATATGTTCATTAATGTAGTAATTATGAGGTATTTTTTATGGGATCTTATGATACTATGGGTCATTATATTTTAAATATAAAAATATGAAATGTAAAATTAGGGTGGTTAGACTCAAATGTAAAGTTAAATGAATGAGAATGTATTTCCCTTAAAAATTGTGTGTTCCTCTCACCCATTGAACATAATAAACATCTAAACACATATTTATTTTCTGAAGTTGTGCACTTTTGAGAATATTAATTTACAATAATATATCTTCCATATTCCACTCTTTTAGAGTATAAATGTTTAGATTATTTCAAACTAGGAATTTTCAACATAGGCTTTAAGAAATTAGAAGAAAGAGACCCAACTTGCATATTCAAAATGTAGTGTAAACTACTTTTCACATATTCTGAATGATATTTTTGACCACTATCTTTATTTATATAAGGAATTTCCTCCCAAAATCAATATAAAATGTCTATAATAGTTTTTTCCCATGATATCAAACTGATTCTTCCAGGTTCGCATTACCCAAACCAAATCCCACTATACCATATTTCAACATTAATTATGCATTTAGATTTTATATCAAGCTGGAAATGGATAAATTTATATTAATTTTGATTACTAACATGGTATTCTATGGATACTAGGTGTATAATAATGTTTATATGTTAGTATAATAAAAATAGATGTTAAATTTAAACATACCCTTTCCAAATGGTACCTAAATAACACAAGAAACATTTCATGAAGTACAAAATCATCAAAAAATAGAAAATCTTCAACTAATGGTTGATAAAAAATATATAATACTATTATGAAAAATATAAATTTAAATAGAATATAAAAAAATTATTAGAAATTTTTTGGTTGGGAATGATACTCATTGGGGATTATAATATTTCACATGAATTTCATAATCAATAAGATATCCTTAAGTATAAATATTGAAAATCAGTAAATAAATTGAATTTTAATAATCATTGAAATCCATAAGTGTTAAAATACTGATATTTTCCAAAAATACCATAAAAATAATTTCCCAAACCATTCAATTATGCTAAATATCATAATATATATCAAAAAATTAAAAATAGAAAAAAAATAAATCTAAGAAAATTTTGAAAACATTTAAAATATGAAAATACAAAAATCATTAAAATAAGTTTATATCCCTACATAGTTAGGATCCATCTACACATCATTTAATATTTATTGATTATGAATATAATGGAATAAAATCAAAGAGAAGGAAAGATACAACCTATGTTTATTTTTATATTTTAATTTTTGAGTAAAGCTCTAAGAGGATGTCATTTTAAACCTAAAATAAGGAAATAATTAAACATAAAAAAATTATTAAAACAAGAGTAAATAAAAATCAATAAAAATTTAATTATGATAAGAATGATAACTTTTGGGTTTTCCCTTAATTTGGGGCAGTTTTTTTATTACGTCTATTTGTATGTTCTAGTGGGTTATCAAAAATATAATGGTGTGTGTGGTTAATTTTCAATGTACCACCAAATTGTTTTTCATCCATTATGCATCCATTCACATTTTTTGAGTTGGACCCCATGGATGGTATTCTTTAATCACGTATCTTTATCAGTGTGATATAGCTTTTACTATAGGGGAGGCTAAAACAATGGGTCCTCCACAAATTAGGGAACTACCTGTTTGGCCTCCTTCTTAGATTCTAGGATTTACTCCAGGTTTTCTATTTTAGAAATTACTAAAAAAGTAAGCTCAATGAAAAGATAAATTTTAATATGATATAAATATTTATATAATTAAAATAAGATGAATAAATATATAAATATTTCTCATAAATTATTCCATCTTGGAAAATTATTTCACCCAACATGACTATTGGTAACTCGGTCAGAGTAGGTTCATCTCCATGTTATTCATCATTGTCTTTCAAAGATAATTTTTTAAATAAATTTAAATAATAAAATTAGTGTGAGGTTATTATCAATACAGTTTAAATTAAATTAGAAATAACTGTGTTTATAAATTATTATCCCCCTAATTTGGATCATCCATCAAATCAACTTCCTTGCTTAGTGCTTCTTAGAGTTAGGTTATTGTAGTTGGAGAAATGTTTTCAATCTCTTATAACATCTTTTTTAATTTGATCACTACAATGGTTTCTTATTCCAATGAATGATAGAGTTATTATGGTGATTAATTTTCATTTTCAAATTTGGGATGATCATATGGTATTTTAATAGTTAATAAATCTGAAAACTATCTTTACCAATCATATAAATATCCTACATGTGTATCAATAAGATTTTTTACGTCAAGAACCACTTATAGTTTTTTATAATTGATGGATGTTTAATATTATAGTTGACTATTCTTGTTCTTTTTAGGCTCATCAACTTGTATGATAAAAGAAAAAATCACAACTTATTATTTAACATTATCTTTTTATTTAATTAAAAATCATTAAATCCCTAAAGAGAAGTGGAAACAATGTTAATTTTTCCCACATATTTTAGAATTAAAAATATTATAATACTATAATTATTAATGATTATTCCATGTTGGATTCAACAACAGGACAATAATATGAAAAATACTGAAAAATTAATTCCATACATATGAAATAAAATATACAAAATGATGTTTTATTTCTTCTATTTTTGAAATTTATTATTTTTTTGGTTTTTTTAATATAGTATATAAAATCCATCGTATTCCACTTAAATGATGATAGATTCATGAAATTATTTTCCATAAATCTGAACATAATTTTTCTGAGGCTTCTTTGAATAAAGTATATTTTACATCCAAGGGTTATCCTCATAGAGAATCCATAATGATATTATTATTTATCTATATGTACTATTTATAGTAAAATAGCATATACTACTAAATGATATACCAACATAGAAGGGGCGGGGGTAAAATATATATATATATATATGTAGATAGATATATATATATGATATAAAAAATATTGAAATATTAATGGTTAACAAAAAGATGTTAGTAAAAAGAAAAAAGTGACATTGTATGAGGGAGTTCACAATAAAACTACCACTGTTCATAGAAATAATATTAAAGTTACACTCAAATTAGTGATCAAGATATTTCACATTACACCTTTATATATGAATTTTCATTACACCTCATTGATGCCTATGGATGCTGGATAATACCCTCTATAATACCAAATAGGGTACAACTTCTCTAATACTTGATATATAAGTTAAACTCGACCGTATAACTTACTTAAATAGAATAGGGAATGAAAATTTATGAACAGAGAAGAAAAAATACCATAGTTGTTAATATAGGGAGATATCTCACTAAAAAATCTTTAACCTCCATTTAAATTATCAAAATAAAATAAAAAGGAAATTTAAATAACAAATAATTCAAAGCATAACACTTCTCACTCCATTAGAGAAACAATTTATGTTAATAAATATATTCATAGTAATTAAAATGAAATAAGAAGGCAAAAAAAGATAAAATGAAACAAAAGAAGAAGGGAAATGGAAACTAAAATAATCTAATATATATAATTAATTTTCTTATTACTATAATGAAAAATTCCACCCATCTTATGAAATGTATATCTTTTTCAATGGATATAGAAGTACAAATTTATTATCATGTAGGGTGGATAGTTGTCTTTCTAATTATTCTCTGTGAATCTACATGCATGTGTGGCCCAATAAATTGATGAATTTTAAAAATTTGTCTTCTTTGAACTTGGTATTATATATCATAACTTTATATAATAAATATTTTTATCATCGTTAGATGTGTGTAAGAATATATATTTACATATTTATAAAGAAAACATTTCTGGTCAAACAGACTCAATGAATTTACATTATTCGATTTTATTAGAATTTATAGAGTTTTAAATAATTTAATACATAGTTCCCATATTTAATTAAGTTGTTAAATTACCTCTTCTATATGTTTACACAAAATTTGATATATTGTGGACTAGTAATATCTGAGATATGTCCCATCATTAAAAGTAACTATAACATTGCCTAGATTTCAAAGTTCTACTTGAATGGTTCATTTGGGCCTCCTATGATTAGACTAACTACATAGTCTAGTTGAATTAAATGAATATAATTACTCTTTTAATCATCTCAAAAATTGGTTTTTCAATTTGGGTTATCATAGAAAATGTTATGAAAAAATACAAAAATGATCAAAAATGAAAAATCAATCTAATTTCATACTTAAGTCTAACTTATTCCTAAAAATAAAAAAAATCACAATTTCCATTAAAATGATATATTATATATACTAAAATGTTGAATTAAAATATAAAATATATGAATATAAGAGCCTTGTATATATTATCCTACCACCATAAGGAAGCATTTGATGTATAAATGCACTTATTCAATAAAAAGTTGTTGTTTATTTAGCTATATAATAGGATATGATATGGGTGTATCATAAAGCATGTTATATTTCATAGTGATACTTCGAAAACCATTAACATTGTACTACATATTCTATATTTTTATATAATTTATCTAATATTATAATATGAATAATCATATTGTAAAATTTATTGGAATCATACAATTAACTATAGTAGTAAAACATTAAGTTTTATGATTCAAATTTTTCCACATAAGTTATCATTGATTAAACTAAATATTCCATATGTTGACACACTATAAGTATTAATTTTTTGATGGTAATAATGTTTTATAACCAAATTCATTTACTTGTTTCATATGAGTTAATGTGTCAAAAGATAAAGAGATTCATTATGGGATATAAAATGTTGTATTCTCTTTGTTATTATATTTTTTGGATATTTTCTTAATACATACTGGTTATACCTCTTGATGAATATGTATTAATCTTAATCTATTTTCTATAGATATATAACATAATACCATGTGTGTAAAAGAGGTTCTCTCTCAATTGTGGATGATTTTGGATTCACCGAAATGTGTGTGTCCATAGGCCATAGTTGTAAGATTTTCATCAAGAACTAACTAAAAATACAAAAAGTGACTTATCTTTGCAAGGAATTAGTTATTCAAATATATTATTAAATGGTTTGAATTTCACATCATGGTTATCGTTGTATGTTTTGTTGTTTCTAATTAATTAAAATTATTTGAAATTTGTTTGTCCGTCCTTAGAAAACCATGAATGGTAGTAATGCTTCTCTATGCTTTATGATTCTCAATATCATGTTTAAAATGAAAAAATTATTGATACAATTTTTCCATAAAAAATATCATATATAAACCTTTTTTAAAATTGGATATTATATTGAGAATCATTGAATATGATCTAGATAATGAAATGACACTTGTCCAATGATATATGATATTATAGGTTGTGAAGGGATCGTATAATACATCATGTGATATAATAAAAGTTGATTCATTTATATCCTTGTGGGTTTTTATCATATTGAATGAAATGATATAGGTGGTCATATCTTCTGACGATGTGGATATGAATTGTTCATATATCATTAAATAGATAATCATATCGTAAACTAGATATACATTCTTATCATAATCTATGATTTTGGAAGGATTAATATTCCACATGATGTATGTCAAAAGTTTTGATTTCCATTCACTGGATTTATCTTTCATATTAAAAAATGTTAAATTAATGATATTAAGGAATATTTTTATCCATGATTTATGAATTCTTTTTTTAATCTCACCCATGCCATTACACAAATCACAATCCACTTAGTATCAATTATAAGTTTTGATGGATAATGTCTGAATCAAATTTCTCTCAAAACACACCATACCATATAGACCATATCATTAAAAGTGATATCATAGAAAATTTTAACTATTCAAAATATTGAAATAAGAATTGAATTTTTTAATTGAATTTTTAAAAAATTTATAAAAAAGGATTTTTTGGGATATTTATATAATTTATAAATGTATTTATTAATAAAAAAACTATAAATTGTCTATAATTAAATTTTAAGTTTATTATGTATCATCTATTAAATAAATATTAATTATATTAACTGTTAATATTTAACACATTTTTTATATTATATGGAATGAATTATAATTTGGATATGAATTGTTTATATATAAATTAATGGTGTAGTTTATAAAGAGTTTAAAATTTTACAAACAAGGAAAAAATGAATATGTTTATATTATATTATTAATTTTATGTAATGATAAATTTTAAATGTTAAAATTAAATGCCTTATTTGAAAAATTATTTAAACAAAATCCAGTAGAGTTTTGAGAATTTATATAACCAAGGATTAAATTTTTTTAATATGTGGTATTTAGATAATGTAAATAGTTTACATAATTGAATTGGAATATAAAATTTTTATATTTCATTTAATAACATATATTTAATTATAATCCCATATAAATGTGTATATTAAGTATTTTATTTTGGAAATAAATATTAATTTATTATATTTATCTGATTATGTAATTCCCATATTTAGTGGGCAAATTATAATGAGTTTAGTATGGATTGCATTATGAATTCTTTGTAGAACTTTAACCTCATGTTTAAATATAAGGGTTTTTATTTATCTATTTTATTACATATTTTATTCATATCTATTGTTTTTATATGATAAGTATATGTTTTCTTAGTTTATAGAGCTAATCGACTTCTTTAAATCATTAAACATGCATATATGGTGTTACATGTAATGTCTGATAATTGATATAGTATTCATCAACCATGAATTTGTATTTTAAAAGGTTATGATCTTGAATTTATAAGTTAATTATAGTTTATACATATTAAGTGTTAAAATTGTGATGTAATTGAGATCTACCCTGAGTAAAATATCTCTGGGTAGATAAACTTTGGGTCAAACTACACATTATATAGAAGGAAAATGTATTTTCTTTAAAAGTGATGGTTGGTTATCTATAAATGTAGGCTTAATAATGTGGGTATTATTGATTTCATATGATTCAAATCCTCTATAAGAAATGTTTTCAAATACTTTTTTAATATTATGTATTTGGTTCTGTAAATATAGTTGTCCTTAGTTTGAGTTAGTAACACAAGCAATGAGTTATATTATCAGTTAAACATTAATATGGTTTAAATATATTGACTTTGAGAGAGTAATATGAATTAAAAAATAAATAATTAAATCAATTAATGCATGTACATGTAATATATTAGATAATAAGGTGATATTGTATACCATTTAAAACAATTATTGTTAGATTCCTTCTAAAGTGAGCACATATCTAGACCTCAATCAACCAATAGGGTTAGTTCCACCAAAGAAGGGTTCCCGTGGACTATAATATATATGTAATGGTAAGAAATTATAACTATAAGAAATATGTAAGAAAATACCATTGTGATATTTGGGTTATAATAACCAGGGAAACACAAAGGAAGGGTACTAAAGGAATGGTGTTGAGCTCATCCATATGATGGATTATGGAAGGGTTTGTCTGCTAAACTTTCAAAGTGTCACATTTGATATGATTGGGGTGATTACCTACCTAATTAACAATGTTCTGAGAGTAGTGTTAAATAATAATAATTTCTTAGTGAAATATATAAATTGAACCACTAATGTATATGATGTAACTTTAAAAGGTGTTATAATTTTATTGGCATCAATTAAAAAAAATATTTCTTAAATGAATGTAAAACGCGATACTTATATAACACATGATTCAATTATAGATAAACAATATCATCATAAAAAATTAATTGGAGATCAATCCTTTAAAAATAAGGACATTTTTCTAAAAAAATCATATATTTGTATAATGACATGAAAATGTTTCTAATGAAACTAAGAAAAATTTTATTTTTCAGAGCCAACACTCCCTGAGTAACCAATAATTGAGGTTTTTAAACACTTGATTGTTATGAGAATAATATAATGATAACCAATGTATTCAAAATTAATTAAATTAATATCCTAATGGTCCTTTTTTCATTCATATATTCAATTTGAGTTCACTAATCACTTGTAGATTTTAAAGGTTTCCTTAAAGGATGGATTAGGAAATGAAATTCATACTATAATTATTGTGTGAAATGTTTTGAAAATTTAACTGATTTCAAGAAACTAAATCCCTATTTCCAGAAATTGTTTTGGATAGATGAAATAGATTGTGTGATGTATAGTTTCTGATGTTATAATAATTATATAAATTAGTAAACGTACAAATATAAAGAATAAAATTTAGTTGAAAGTAAAATGATGTTTCTTTTAGTAGTTTTGTATGATTATTAAATATTCTGTGTGGTATTAGTATTGATGGAAAGTATTCTCATATTATTGAATTGTTCAGGATAATTGAAGGAGTTTGAGAAACTCCATAGAGGTCCCATACCATGTGTTAGAATTATGTAAATCATTTTTTTATTTTATAGTGTATATGAAAACAAAATTTTAAAATACAAATATTGAAAATATAATGAAGTTAAAAATAAATGAAATCATTGATTAATATTTTTGATTGAATTAAATAAATTATTATAAGTTTTTTGATTCATGAAGAAAAATAGGGTTACTAAAAAATAGAGTTGAATACGATGGTAAATAATAGTCATGAATTGATCTATATAATGGTTGGGTATTTTATCTTATTTCTCTTATATGAATGTATTATTTTTTTGTTAAGAAATTGTTTTTATAAAACGCAAGTGATAATCAATTTAGTAAAAATGGTATATGATTCACTAGATTTAATACCATAAATAAAATAAATGTAGAGATAAATATGTTCTATTTAGGATAAAAGAGTTTTTTCACATGCCTGATTAAAGCCGATGGATTATATCCCAACAACTTTAGTATAATATTATAATGAGTAAATTATTTTTTATATATACACTACTCTAAGAACATAAATATTTAAATATTGGTTTATTTTTCAAATATTCCAAAAAATGAATTTTATTCCTAAAAAAATGTGTTTATGTGTTTTAGAATAATATTTTTAATAAATATAGTGTCTAAACAAATAATATGTCTAACATCCCAAGTGAACGAAGAATAATATAGTTTCATAGTTTTTAATATTTGTGAATTAAATATTAATTTTACTTTAAATGTAAAGCTATGTTTGATGCCATACCCGTACATAACAATGAGTTTCATTGAAATCTTATGTTGCACTCAACATTGGGTCATACTAAAAAATAATAATATAAAAGTATTAAAAATGGTAGTTAATGCCCAGTCATTGTAATGGTGGGAATGAACAGAACTGACTACAAAATTATAATACATGTTTGTTAAAATTTTTTACATTTATCATATATAAGTTAAAGGCTTAAATTGTGAATGAAACTAATTTTAATCACAAATAGTCTAATATTCTTTAAAAGGTATATTTACCACCTTTTGATGGAGAACCCTCTTTAAATCTAATTATGATCAGTTTTATATTTTCTATATGAAAAAATAAAATTCTTCTTTAGAATCTGCAAATCAAAATTTACATTTGGTAAATCTTTGGTATTTTTAGGATAAAAATCATTTTTTTAATGAATAGTGAAAATAATGTATTTTTTTAAAAACTAAATTTTAAACGAGTTTATTTGTATGGATATATTATCTTTTTAATTGATTTTAAAGTGTAATTAGATTATATTTTATAATTTAATCCAATTTTGGTCATTAGAAGTAATTTTACTTTGAAATTGGTCATAAACAACCATCATTCATTTGATAGTAATTATTTCTTAAATACACACTTTTTGTTTTGACCATGGGAATTAATTTTAAATTAATTAATGAAACTTCTATGTTTTTAATTTTTTAAAATAAACATCATTTTTGAATTTGGAATATCAAATATGGCTTAAGCTGAATTTTTGGTATTTTTTGGAAAACATTCTATTTTTGATGAATAGTGAAAACACAGAGTAGAAGTTAAAAAACTAACTTTTTCATTTAATGGAAATTTCACCACTTTTGTGAATTGAATTTAGAAAACTGAAATATATGGTTTTTATTAGTAATTAAAATGGGGTTCAATAAGAAAAAAATAATTTTTGGTGAATAGTAACTTTTGATTTTATTTACCGCGGTTAAAGCTAAATAAGGTAATCCAGGATAAAAATATTATTATTATAATGTTAAATTACCATAAGATGGGTCCTAATCCTATTGGTTGATACATTTTTTAAAATGGGAATCCTTTGGTAGATTTTGGGACCCCATGGAGCCACTAATGAGTGATAATGACACTTTATATTAATTAATTTAAAGTAGTGACAAAAATGACATAAACATATATCTTTTAGTACATCAATTCTTAAATTGGGTTAAATTAGCTATCTATTTGACTATAAATATTCATTTTAAATCTAACAAGAGTTTATACATCACATAATTTTTTTATAATTTTTATACATAATGTAAATGAAATTATTTATGACACATTAATGATGCAGTGTTTACCTCATTATTGAATGATTTAAATAAATAAGATTATAAAGATTAAAAAAATATCCAAAACCTGTCCAATTATTGTTGGATGATTTTATTTCTAACAATAGTCACATTATATTATACTTTAATAAGTTTTTAACCTTTAGAAACTGAGAATCATTATATAATTAAATAATTTTTCCAAAAATTCCTAAAGAGCCCCTCCTCCCCCTAATAAAAAACCATCACCTCTAACCCATTACTAAGACCTGTCAAGCCCCTTGGCTTGTCCATCCTTGGCCCAAATAACCTCTAAAGATCCCTATATTCCGTCTAGAAGTCGTTCCTTTTTAATAAGGCACTTCAAGAAATCATTTGGTTCAAACTAAAGGGAGTTACCTGATCTATATGTAACGTCTTCTCCTATGTTATTATATTTTATTTTAATTCTACAACCCCATAAAATCTTTTTATTCCTTAATTTTATAATAACACCAGTATCTTCAATATACTATGATTTTTTTAGGATAAGTATTTGAACTACACTTACACACACCTATATCTAATGGGTAAAGCACATATTGTTTCTGTGGACAACGAACTACTGCCTCACGAAATGATGATGATTCAATTATCTCCTACAACATATTATAGTGGCCATTAATATGGAACTTAATTTATATGTGATATATATTATATTTATATTGTTTCTATGATTCTATATTTTTCGTTTAGATAATACCTTTATGGTTTCCATAGTGGGTAAATACGATAATTTCATTTGATAATGTGCAGACTACTGCCCCCACAAAGTGATATGACTCAGTCATTCCTTATGTGGAACATATAAGGAATGGAGTTAATGAAATTATATATGATATTATACTAGAATTATAATATACATATGTATCATTATGTTTTCATTCAATTAAAATAATAAATTGAATTGAAAGTAGCGTTCATGCGTATGTACAACTTACCATCTTCATGAACGATGCATTTCATCTCTTATCTCCAAATGTTTGGCACAATTATAAATACATATATATACAAGATATATATTATATATATGATATATAAATCATAAATATCATTCTGGATATAATGTAATTTTTACCACATAAACAACATGAAATTATAAGAAGTTCATTTTTGACTCAAGTACCAAATATCGACAAAACGGCCATTATTAACGTTAATGATTAAATAATGTTTATAAAATCATAATAAGTGATATAAAAGAATAAAAAACTTGATAAAGGTTCTTATTAAAGTATAAATTAACTTCAGTTTATTATTCAGGATATTAAAGAATGATCGGGTTAAGTTGGAAAAGAGGTAAGGGACTTTGTCTCAATCTCCATTAATTGAAGAATATTTTGTTTTATACATGACTTTATTTAATACGATGTATGAAAAACTTTTAATATTCATTTCATTAAAAGGTAATAATTTTATATGAGGAATTTTAAAAAATTAAATAAAATCATGTTTTTTAACGTAAGCAGTGACAACAACCTTTTTCGCCACCGCGAGTATTTTTTGATCATTGGCTTCCTTAACAGGACATAATGTTTTTAAAAGGAAAATAAATACCATGTACTCTTTTACGTATTTTGGTATTGAAATTGGTTTTGATGATGGATTTCTTATATCAATATATTTAAATGATATATTATGATGGAAATGTAGAGATTTTATGTTTCCTCTATATTTGTTTTATGTGTCTTGAATATGTTATGGTTCTTGGTAGATGTTTATATATACATGTGGATCTATGATAAAAGTAGGGAGGGTGAGCCCGAGATAGCTCTCCAATGCACTGTGTAATGTGAAGAAGGTAATCGTTAATGTTTCTCCTAAGATATTTTGGTAAAATACTATGATGGGTATTCCAAATATTACTGCCTATATAGCTGTGAAAGCTACAATGTAAGTATGTTATGGATGCTACAAGTTACCATTAAGATTTATGTTTTCTATGTGTTATTCATAAATCATATGATTTCATGAGGTGTGTTAAAGTGTTTATTCTTGGTATGTATTGATGAACTAATGTTCTCTTTCCTAGTTTTATAACCCTTACTACACTTTTTATGCTCATACCAAGTTTTTTTGAAACTTTTTTCACATGACATAAAGATGAATAGGGTCAAGGATGTGACCAAGGAAATGTCATGTAATCTAAAACATAGAACTAGACATGGCTCTTTTTTCATGAGTTTTATGTTTATGAAAAAAATGGATACTATGTAGAATTGTCTATATGTTATATTAAAGTTGTTATTTATATATTATGACCACATTTTCTAAATCTCTAAACCTGAAAAGATCATTGATGTGAATTATTATCTTAATTTCAGATTAATTAATCATTAATTCTACGTTCTTATAGTTGGTATCAGAGGTCGGTTTAGACAACTTTAGGAGTTAGAATATTGATAAATTAATGCCCATTAATTGATTTATGATAAGATTGAAATGATATAGCATTTTTAGAATACCATGTTGCTTCACCTAAGATATTTCTGTGTTTAGAATAGTTTTCTGTAGAGGAAACATGGCAGCTATGATGGGATGACATTAGGATGAAGAAAACCTTCCAAATAAGCAACCTGATATGGTAAGAATCCCAACCGAACTGTTTGTTACAGTAATGGAATAGTTGACTCAGGCTATAAATGGTTGTGGTATCCATGCACGTGATCATCCAAATCAACCACAGAGGAACATATCAGTAGTAGAGCATTTTATGAGGTAACATCCCACATCATTCTGAGGATCATCTGACCATGTGCTGGTAGAAGGATGGATTAATGCACAGGGAAAGATTTTTGATGCCATGTGGCATTCAGAACATCCAAAGGTTAGTCTTGCTGTTTACCATTTTGAAGGTGATACTGATCAGTGGAGGTCGATTATGAATAACATCAGGGATAATGAGACGATTGGTGATATTGATAGGAATGAATTCAATGGTTTTTTTGAGAAATAATATCCTATGATTGTTCATCTTAAGATGGAAAACCAATTCTTGGAATTGATGCAGGAAGATGAATATGTTTCTACTTATGAAGAAAAATTTACATGACTGTCAAGGTATGCTCCAAATTTCATATGAGATATTTATAGTAAAATAAATTGGTTTTAGTTAGGATTAAATCCTATGTATCGATGGGATTTATCTTCTCAGGAGTTCAAAATTTATGAAAAAACTTGTTTGATATGCGGAGAAGTTGGATATTGAGTTTGGCGAAGAACATTTGTTCTTTAAAAAATAATATAATAAGAGGTTGAGGAGGCAGAAGAAAGGGAATAACTCTTCAAAAAAGTATGATGGTAAGAAACTTATGTTTATAGTTTGTAAAAATTATGGTAAAATCATACCAGGGAATGTATTTTAAATTCTGTTAAGTGTTACCGATGTGGTAAAATGGGAGTTAAAGCTCATAATTTCTGTCACATAAAAGAAATATTCTAAAGGTATTTTTTTCATTTAATTTACATCCTCTCTTTTTTTGGGGGTTTCCCTAGGTTTTAGGGTGGAATAGATGAGTATTCATGAATTGGGCCAAACCGTGAGCCCAATTCCAGATTAAAAAATAAATTTTGTATCTTTTATACCTTTTTCATTTTTCAACATTTTTCATCCATTAAAATTTCTAATTGACCGCCCCTAACCTATTAACACCACCAAGGTAATTTGGAGCTTTTAGAAATCCATAACTAGGGGTTATTTGGGTTTTTGTCTAAGGGGTTGGGCCTGCCCGAAAGCCCAATTCCTGTTTTAAAAATAAAATTAGATTTTGTCATAAAGTATTCAATATTTGGTCTTTTTCAGTGATTCCAAGTCTCACTCAAGCCCAGGTAAACCAGCCGCGCGTCTGAACTATCTTTTACCCATTTGGATCTCTGTAGAATCGAGATTTTGTGCCGATCTTCATAGGGTTCCTCAAATCTCCCAGATTTGAAGAGGTAAATTATTTCATTCATAACTCTCTCAATTATCAATATTTTTCCTCCATTCTAGTTCCGAAATGAGATAATACATCTTGTTCTAATGTACCCTAAATATGGGCTCTTTCTTAATTTCAGATACTGGAGTTTTGGAGTGATTACTTCAAGATACTTCAAGTAAATGAGCCCTTTTCTTTCCTCTTTCAAATTACTTTGAGTTTAACTCATTGTTCTTAGGGTTTCATCGGCTATAATTGAGTTTACTAATGTCCAGAAACTAGGATTTAGAACCTAGGGTTTAACGTTGGGCTTTCTTGGCCAATTTATGTGGTTTTAGGTTTGATCCAGTTCTCTCTTGGAGCGGCGGGGGTGCCATATGATTTGCTCACGGAGATTCAAGGGGTTTTGTTAATTTGGTAGGTGATTTCATTGTGTGTGCAATTTTTGTGAATTATCTTGCTGTTTTCATGGCACCCTAATGTTTATTTCACTTGAATGTTTCTATAAAAATTTGTTTTAGTTGCATTTATAATGAAAATTTATTTTAAGTTCCAATTTTTGGTGAAATTGAGGGTTTTCCATTCAAATCTTTTATTGGTTCATTTTGGGATGCCCCATAACTGAATTTTTGGTTTCATTAAAGGGTTTTGAACTGAAATTTTGTTTTAATAACTTAAAAGTGTTATCATAGTGTGAAAGGTGGATATCTGAAAGAGCTTTGGGTGAAAAATAATGTGATGTTTTGAGAGGTTGTTTTATTGGAAATAAAATTATTTTATTGTGTTTTTAAATGGTATAAAATGTGTGTAGCTACTATACAATTTGTTTGTGACTAGTAGTGATATTTTATATGAAAAAGGATGTGTGTTGTTTGCTGAAATTTTTTGATCACAAAAAGGGGATGCCCGGGTACTTAGGTGGGGCGGATTTGTACTAGTACGACTAGTGGATCGGATGGGTTTTGTCCTTGTTCCACTTAGCATCTGGATAATGAAAACTCTAACTAAACTATTTGGATGATTATTGGGGACCACTAGGTTATGGGTATGTTCTCTACTAGTGTCTCGTGCATGAGAACAGATTTTTCTATGGTTACTCTACACCGAGGTACGAGGTACAAAGGGCCCGAGACAACCTAGTGCTTAGGGGTGTTCCTGATTTTGATGCTCATAGGATTTGTGGTATTTACCCTTATTATGGGTTGTTTTTGGTAGTACATTACATTAGCTCACATGTCTATTTAATTTTCTAACATTATGAAATTCTCGGATTGAAAACTGTTTTCATTTGAAAGTTGCATTTCTTTGAATTTTAACACTGTTTCACCTTGTGTATTAAAATTGCTTGTTTTGTTCACATTGTATTGCATACTCTTTGGAATAAACTGGTGGTATCCTATTGGGATTAGGCTCCCAACCTACTTACACCCCTTGGGTGTAAGTAGACCTGCTTATGCTTGACTCAGGTAAAGGGAAGGCTAAGGGTGATGGTGGTTCGGGATGTTAGTCCCAATCGTTGGGGTGGAGTTGCGGGGACGGCTTGCGGGTGACGATCCCCTTGTCATGTGGAGTCCATGGGGATGTCTTTATGTTGTCATTATTTGTTTTTAGACCACTTTTAGTGTCTTTAAACTTATGTATTCAGATCTGGTTTTGTTAAGAATTTTTTAGCATGAAAATTTCAGATTTTAATAATTGATTTTTTTTTTATGATTTATGCTTTCATACTCGGGTAAATCATTCCCAAACAAGATTTGTTTGATACCCAGGCACTTGTGCCAGCCCGTGGGGATAGGGAACGCCCTTCAGACCTTGCCACGGGCCGGGTTTGGTTCCATTAATGGTGGCGACCAGATCCGGTTCGTGACAAAATGGTATCAGAGGAGGTTAATGTTTTTGGGTTATATTGTTATTTTGAGATGAATCGGGATAGACAGGAGCTAGGACTGTCGGGGCTCGGGGTATTGGTTGTGAGTAGGGTGCCTGGCCCGCACCTCTCATGGCAGACCTTGAGTCACCAGAGGATGTTGGAATTTACTTATTGACTTCACTTCCAGGTGAGACGTGTGGGCTGCAGACCACATGTGGACATCAGGCAGATGTGGAGTAGTTGTTTCTTTTATTACAAGAATATGTTTAGTTTGTTTATATTTTATGTATTTGATTACAATTTTCAGAATTGTTGTATTGACTATTGTTTTGTGACTGTTTCATTTTATAGCAACATGCCTCCCCGGAAAGCTCCCACGCACCCACAAGAGGAAACTGGAGAGAGTTCTCCCACGCCGATTGATAAGAGGCCTGTGGAGGCTGTTGTTCGGGCTATCCAAGCTTTGGGATAGGGACCAGCTCATGCTCCTATTCCTGTTACGGTAGAGGAGATAGGTCCTAGAAAAGATAAAGCATAAGAGTTTCTGAAAAACAAGACTCCTGCCTTTCGAAGTAGCACAGAACCCCAGGAAGCAGAATAATGGCTCGAGAAGATCGAGTGTATGTTTGAGTTCCTGGAAACACCCGAGGAGCTCAGGGTTAAGTGTGCCTCCTTTCTGTTGGAGGGTCCTAGTCGTAAATGGTGGGAGTCAGTGCTTCGGGATGGAAAGAATGATCAGATGCGCTGGGGAGATTTCAAGGTTGTCTTCAATGAACAGTATTTCCCTGAGGTGTTGGCTTATTCCAGGTCTAGAGAGTTCATGGAACTTGTTCAGGGGAATCTATCTGTGATGATGTATGCCAACCGTTTCGCTGAATTGGTTCGGTATGCTCCAGAAATTGTCTCTAATGAGCAAGCGAAGGCCCAGAGGTATGAGAAAGGCTTGTGACCAGAGATATACTCCCAGGTGTTCTTGTTTAAGCTGAGGACCTAAGCTGAGGTTGTGGATTGGGCATGCATGGTGGAGATTGATAGGAAAGGCAGGGCTGGTTTCTATGGTTCAGTATCAGCAGTGGGTAGTGGCAGCTCCTCAAAGAAGAAAAGGAAGTGGGAGGATCATGTGAAGAAAGGAGGGGGCTGTTCAGGCCACTCTTCCAGGCAGTTTTCTTCTGCAGCTTCTGATCCGAGATCGGTCGTGTGCCACCAATGTGGGAGGCCTGGGCATATCCGACCAGCATGTCCTCTTCCTCCGAAGCCTTGTTACTAGTGTGGAGGTATAGGGCATTTGCAGCGCTTCTAAGGTGTGGCACGTTGATTTTATTAATATTTTCATGACTTATTATATTCCCCCATTACTTATTTTATATTAAATGTGCATAATTTGTGTGAAATATTATTTTTTTAATATTAAGTAAAATATTTGAGAATTTTTAGAAGTAGTCCAATTGAGTCAGTTTAATGTTTTAAGTATAACTGTCACTATACTGATCCGAATTGTGTTTTTCTTGTTTTGTAGGATTCTCATTTCAATATAAAACACTTCATTAGAAGGAAACATGATCCAATTCTTCCATTTGAAGGGCCATATGATCCTCACAAACAAGACCAAAGAAAATGTGAACAAACTGGACCAGCCATAAAGATTGATTTTCTGGGCTCAATAAAGAAGTCCAAAAATATTAACTCTCCACCATATTTCTGGGTACACTACATGACATCTTGGATAAAAATTCCATGGCCCAAATCCAAGTACAAGGGGCCCAAATGAAGCTTTGAAGTCCAGCCCACCATTCTGTCCGAGAATTAAAATCAGTATACTATTCATGACATATCTCAGGATGTAAGCATCAAATCAAGCTGAGAGTTTGCAGTGGGAAAAATCCGATATAGGCGGGCGACTTTGTTGAAAAAGTCATTCCGATTTGAAGGCATATTACTATTCAAAAATTCATTCACATTTTGGCCATCGAAAAATCATGGATAGAAATGGACAGTTTACCTTTGTTTAATAAAACTGCAATAACATTGTCTCCACTTTTCCAAATTCCTCCATATTTTGACAGTAGTCGGACAACTTTATTATATAAAACTTTGAAGAAGGAGATATTTGGAGATTCGGCTGTCTGAATATCCAAATTGGCGATGCAAGTGGAGGGACAGATTAGGAATGAAAACAGTCCACTCCTTGGGCTATAAATACTCTCCCCTTCTCTCCTTGAGAGGGGTTGGCATTTCAGAAGAGAGGAGATCATATTGGCATGACCAAAGCTTTGACAAAGTCTTTGGAGGACCTGCCATACTCATGTTTTCACTTGATAGACCTTTCCTCCTCTCTTTTTTTCACTTACTTTTGTGTTCTTCATTTTGGTAATTTTGTAAGTCCTTTCTTTTGTAATTCTGTTTTAATGCATGTTTCTTCTTCAATATCTCTTATTATCCTCCACCATCTTTATTTTAATATTAATGTTATTAAAATAGTTTAAATTCAGTTGAATCCCCTTCCCTTATTTTGCTTCCTCATTCAATCGAAAATCTATTTTTAATTATCATCATTGTTCGTGTGTGTGTGTTCAACGTACCACTCTTTTCTAATCCCTTTATTTTTCATATATTCTTAATTTATCATCATAAGTATTATAAACAGAATATTAAACACCCAAATTACTGAGTAAATATCTCATTGGGGTGAGTAAAAATTTAGGGATGTTAAGTGATTGAGAGTTTTTTCTCATTGAGTATTCGTTAATTTAACATTGTGTATATTGGACTTAATATGTCATGGATTAATGACATATTTTGTTTAGCATGTGGTTTCCATGGATTATTGGAACCATAAATACATTACCATAAATAAGTTCTGATTGATTTTAGAATTCTAGTTAATTTAAGGCTTTGATTAAAGCATTAACACTTAGGAATTCTAATCGATGTCAACTTGTGAAGTGGGTGTTAATTTAAATGCAATATAAAGCAAAGATCAAGGATATCACAAGCTTAACTCCCTAATAATGAACTCACCCCAATATTTATCAATTTTTTAAATCAATTATAGTCATTAAATCATTTCAATTAAGCTCTACAACAAACCCCCCTAATCAAAATACAATCAACTAAAAACAAACAACTACTACAAAGTATCATCGCTGAGGATTCGACCCGAGTGCTGCTATACACATTAGCAGAGCACCGGAACTTTGACTGGTTGATAGGAGACAATCGGCCATGCATTTCAAATGGAGTCGTTTCTGAGGATGGTGCTTTAAGTAGTCATTAGTATCTGGTTATTGTCAAAAAAAAAGAAAAAATCAAATTTTTTGAAAAAAATTGAAAAAAAAACACAAAGAAAAACCCATCTTCCTCATAAAAATCATAAACTGAAAAAATACAAAGGAAAACCCATCTTCCTCATCCTTTCTAAATCTCTCTGAATTCCCCGCAGCCTCCCAAACAATCCCTCAGATTTGTTTGACCCTGAAATTGATAGAACTCTTCGTCGACTTAGGAGGACCATTAGGGATAACCAAATCACCCAAGAACCAATCATTTCCCTACCAATTGAATTAGATATGGATAATCCTAGGGAACAAACATTGAAAGAACTTGTTGCCCCTGATATGAATTACCAACCCCTTGATATTCAATATCCAAACATTGAAGCTGACTTCGAACTCAAATCGGGTTTGATTCATCTTCTCCCTCATTTTCACGGGCTAGCCAGTGAGGATCCACATCTTCACCTTAAAGAGTTCCAAGTAGTATGATCTACCATGAAGCCTCAAGGGGTTTCAGAAGAACAAATCAAGATTAGATCTTTCCCCTTTTCCCTAGCGGATTCTGCCAAGTCTTGGCTCTACTACCTCCCACTTGGTTCCATAAACTCGTGGGTTGACATGAAGAGACTTTTCCTTGAGAAGTTCTTTCCCGCTTCCCGAACAGCTTCTATCCGAAAGGAAATAAGTGGCATCCATCAATTCCTTAATGAATCACTCCATGAGTATTGGGAGAGGTTCAAAAAGCTTGTTGCAACCTGCCCACACCACCAAATTCCTGACCAACTCTTGATCCAATACTTCTATGAGGGGTTATTGGCTATGGAGCGAACTCTCATTGATGCCGCAAGTGGCGGTGCTCTTGTTGAAAAAACTCCAGCAGCTGCAAGAGAACTCATAAGCAACATGGCTGCAAACATGCATCAATTCCATACTCGAGCACATGCTCAAGTGAAACAAGCCCAAGAGAATCAATCCATAGAGCCAAACAAGATGATTAAGTGGATAAGTGAACTTACAGGTCTTGTGCGTCAACTAGCGGTGGGTACCAAAGCCCCAACCTCATCTTCTCCACAGTCACTATTCCCTGGACCTATCAAGAATTGTGGAATCTGCAACTCTCGATCTCATCCGACTGACATATGTCCACAACTTCAAGATGATCCATCTAATTCATCTAGTCCAATGGAGATTAATGCGGCATATGCTCAGTGAAACTTCAACCCTCAACAATCAGGTTAGTTTGTTAGAAACTTCAACCAATCCCACTCTGAGCCCTTCTCTTCTACCTTTAACCCGCCTCTGAGGTATGGTAATCCCATTTCTCATCCTCCTCAGTTCCCTCATCAAAATCCAAACCAGTTCCAATATGGTCAAAGTGGTGGTAACATCCATCAACCTTATCCTTTTGTTCCTCAACCCCAAAGGAACAATCCTCCTCCTGGATTCCACTATCCTAACGAGCCTTCCAATTCCCC
Organism: Viscum album; assembly: GCA_963277665.1. Lineage (NCBI taxonomy): Eukaryota > Viridiplantae > Streptophyta > Magnoliopsida > Santalales > Viscaceae > Viscum > Viscum album. The sequence continues at coordinate 599,742,372 of OY728136.1, read as the reverse complement.
ACCCAATACAATCGCTTTCCCAAGAACCAAAATCAAGGCCAACCCAATTTGGGACAAGCCTCTTCTTCTAAACAACCATGGGAAAGTGCTGTAGAGGATCTTGCTTCCTTCACCCGTTCTAGCCTCAAGAACATTGAAACCCAAATAGGTCAACTTGCATCCCACCTTAGCCAGCAACAACTATCCAATTCATCCCAACTCCCAGCTCAACCATTACCCAACCCTAAGGGTAATGTATCTGCAATTGCACTTAGATCGGGAGAGCAAATTGCTATGCCCCATGCTGATTTCTCTACCTCCCCTTTCGATGTTGATCTAGAAAATGAAAAGAACAAAAAGCTAGAAAAGGAACTTGAATCCACTACTTCACCTCCTTCAGTTCCTCTAAGGAACCCAATTCCTTTTCCTCAAGCCATCTCCAAGCCTAAGAAGTCCTTTGAACCTGATCCTGAAATGCTCGATATGTTTAGACGTGTTGAAGTGAACATCCCCCTCTTAGATGACATCAAACAAATCCCTAAGTATGCCAAGTTTCTTAAGGAATTGTGCACCCATAAGAGGAAACTTAGGAACATTGAAAATGTTTCAACCCAACAGTCCATTCCCATGAAGTTCAAAGATCCAGGGACCTTCACGGTTCCATGTCAAATAGGGAGTTCCAACTTTGATGATCCACTCATAGACCTTGGAGCCTCAATAAATGTCATGCCCAAATCCATTTTCTCCAACCTTGGTCTAGGTCCCTTGCACCCAACGGGTGTTGTCATTCAATTAGCCAATCGAAGCACTGCCAGTCCTGAGGGGATAATTGAGGATGTTCTTGTTCGAGTCAATGATCTTATCTTCCCAGTTGATTTCTATGTCCTTGACATGGAATGTGAGACAACCTCTTCTCGATCTCCCCTAATTCTAGGAAGACCATTCCTCATGAATGTGAGAACCAAGATTGATATCCATTCAGGCATCTTATCAATGGAATTCGGTGACCAACTGGTCAAGTTCAAGATTTTCCAAGCCATGCGATACCCATCTGAGGATCACTCTGCATTCTCAATACATTCTTTTGAGGACACTTCTAAGATTCAATCGAACCCCAATCCACCATGTTATTCATGTTCTAAAGATAAAGGATCTTGTGAAATCTTCACCATGATTAACAAAGGCATAAATGGTGAAGTTGATGTGGACCTCTCATTCATAGACTCCATCAATCTAGAGGAACTTGAAAACTCTCTTGAATCCCACATCAACTCTGATCTCTACTGCTACACCTTGGATAGTGTTGAGGAAAATGATCCAAACCCATCTGGAATCCCTTATCCTACTCCTAACTTGTCTAGCTCTCAAATCATGGCTGAAAATGATCTAAAACCACTTCCTTCACACCTCAAGTATGCATTCCTTTTCCATGATCCCTCATACCCTGTCATTATCTCTGCTTCACTTTCTGAAACTGAGGAGTCCCAAATTGTTCAAGTGTTAGAGGAAAAAAATGCCTTAGGTTGGACCCTAGAGGATATTCCAGGAATCAACCCTGCCATTTGCATGCATCACATCCATCTAGAGGAATCATCCAAACCAATTAGGAAACCTAAAAGAAGACTCAATCAACTCATACTTGAGGTAGTTAGGGAAGAGATTACCAAGATTCTTCAAGCTGGTATTATCTACCCAATTTATGATAGTGAATGGGTTAGTCCAATTCAAGTCGTTCTTAAGAAGGGCAGGGTAACATTTTTCACAAATGAACATGGAGAAGTGGTCACAACTCGAGTGAAAAGTAAATGGCGTGTGTGCATCGATTATCGCAAATTGAATGCTGAAACACGAAAAGATCACTACCCACTTCTATTCCTTGACCAAATGCTTGAGAGATTGGCTGAAAAGTCACACTATTGCTTTCTTGATGGTTACACCGGCTACTTCCAAATTCTAATCGCACCTCAAGACCAAGAAAAGACCACATTCAATTGCCCCTTTGGAACCTATGCCTATAAGCGAATTCCTTTTGGCCTTTGTAATGCTCCTGCAACAATCCAGTGGTGTATGATGAGTATCGTTTCTGAATTTATTGAGAATTGCATGGACGTCTTCATGGATGAATTTACCATTTATGGCGAGTCATTTGAATCTTGCTTACATTCACTCTCTTTGGTCCTTCAAAAGTGTGTCAAGTACATCCTTGTGCTGAATTTTGAAAAATGTCACTTCATGGTTTCAAATGGGATTGTTCTAGGGCACATAATTTCTCAAGAGGGTATCCAAGTTGATCCAGCCGAAATTGAGGAGATCCAATCACTTCATGAACCCAAATCAGTTCAAGACATTCGGTCCTTCTTTTGGTCATGCCGGTTTCTATCAGCGATTCATTCAGAACTTCAGCAAGATTTCCCTCCCTCTCACTCGTTTACTTCAAAATGATTTCACATTCAATTTTGACGAGGCTTGCAAGAGAGCCTTCATTGAACTCAAATCTGCTCTCACATCTGCTCCAATAATCTAACCCCCAGATTGGTCCTTACCATTTGAATTGATGTGTGATGCTTCTGATAGGGCCATTGGGGCTGTTCTTGGTCAAAGAAGAGAAAACATTCTTCATGTCATCTTTTATGCCTCAAAAACATTGGATGAAACTCAATCACACTACACTGTGACTGAAAAAGAACTTTTAGCTGTGGTTTTTGCCTTGGAAAATTCCGGCCCTATCTCTTAGGTGCCAAAATCATCATCTTCACGGACCACTCAGCATTAAAGTTCTTACTTAAGAAAAGTGATTCCAAACCAAGGCTAATAAGATGGATTTTAATGCTCCAAGAGTTTGACCTTGTGATAAAAGATAAACCTGGAAAAGAAAACCCTGTGGCTGACCACCTGAGTAGAGTTTCTAATTCTTCTCATTCTGAAATAATTGATCCTGAATTTCCAACTGAACACCTCTCATATCTCACTCCAAAGTTACCATGGTATGCCCCAATTGTCAATTACTTGGTTTCTAGTGTTTTCCCTGAATATTTTTCAAAAGAACAAAAAAAAAAGATGAAAAGTGATTCAAAGCATTATTTTTGGGAAGATAATAAACTTTGGAAAACTGGGGCTGACATGGTAATTAGGAGATGTGTTGATGAAACTGAACAATCCTCCATCTTGGAATTTTGCCACTCAATGCCTGGAGGTGTCCACTTTGGACCACAAAGGACTTCTCGAAAGGTCCTAGATTCTAGATTCTTTTGGCCTTCGCTCTTCAAGGACTCACACGAGTTTTGTCAATCATGTCCCACTTTCCAAATGTTTGGCACAATTTCCAAAAGAAACTAAATGCCTCAAAAGCCATTAATCTTCTGTGAGCCTTTTGATGTTTGGGGCATCGATTTCATGGGACCTTTTCCCCCTTCCAATGGATTATCCTACATTATCCTTGCTGTTGACTATGTTTCTAGGTGAGTCGAGGCCAAACCCACTAGGAAATATGATGCCTAAACTGTGAGTGAGTTCCTCAAAACCCATATCTTCCATCGATTCGGAACACCACGTGCTTTGATAAGTGACTTAGGAACTCATTTCTATAATAGAACCACGGAGTCACTTTTGAAAAAGAATGGGGTTGTACATAAAACATGCACTGCATATCACCCTCAAATAAATGGAATGGATGAACTTTCTAACAGAGAAGTGAAAGGAGTGCTTGAAAGAATTGTTAAGCCCACAAGAAAAGACTGGCCCGATAGACTTGGTGAAGCACTTTGGGCCTATCGAACAGCCTATAAGACACCCATTGGGATGTCTCCATTTAGGCTAGTTTTTGGTAAAGCCTGTCATTTACCAGTTGAAATCCAACATAAGTCATTTTGGGCTGTCAAAACTTGTAATTTTGATTGTGAAAAACCTGGTGAAGAAAGATTGTTGCTATTGACTGAATTGGAGGATCTTCGACTCGATTCATAAGAGAACTCCATTCTCTACAAAGAAAAGGCAAAGTCACTCCATGACAAGAACATTCTTGGAAAGGTATTTCATGAAGGTGAAAAGGTAATGCTCTCCAATTCCCGATTTCAACTTCACCCAGGTAAGCTTAATTCTCGTTGGGAAGGTCCTTTTGTTATTACTAACGTTTACCCATTTGGTGCAGTGCAAGTCCTAGACCCCTCTTCCAGAAGGACATTCACGGTTAACGGACATCGGTTAAAGCATCACCATGAGAGGTCTCACAATCCAGGAACAACATCGACTTCCATCGAAACCCCATCCACTTCAATAGAACCAACACTGGATGGAGACCCACCAAATCCAAACAAGGGGGCACCTCTTTCCCTTTAACTCTCTCTCTATCTCTTCCTCTCTCTACCTCTTTCTTCTTCTTCCTCTCTCTTTCATTTTTTTACCACTTTATTCATCAAACCCTTTCTTTTTATCTTTCTTATGTGGGTGTGTATTTTTAAAAAAACCTTAAAAACTAAAAAAAACCAAAAAAACACAATTACTTAAAAAATTACAAAAAAGAGTCATGCTTACTCACCATCGAGTTTTGAAATTTTTTCTAACAATTTTGGGGAGTTAACAGACATATTTTCATCTCAAAAATTTTGTATTTTCATCATGACTTTAGATAAAGAATTTTGTGTGAAAACCAACACATTTTGAATGCTCAATTTTTGATTTGGAAAATGCTTTTCCCCTACCGTGAGGAATAACATTAGCCTTCATGCCAAGGTCATCTATGGCCATCTTTTTCATTATGTGTCTTCACCACTGAATGTGAGTCTTGAGTTTGAGGACCTTCGAGCTGAATTTCCATATTTTGTGTGCATTAATATGATATAGGCATTTTCTAAGCCACATGAGAATCAGAATAGCCAAATAGCCTCCCGTTACCCTTACATTGATCCTACTTTTGAAAGACCCTTTCAGCCTATGAAAACCATTCTTTTGATAGCCACATTACAAGCCTAATACCTTGTCCCACCCAACAGCTTCATGGATTTTCATTGTACAATTTATTGAAATTTAAGTGTGGGGTGAATGGACTTCATTTTTGGGCGTACTTTCATTGATTTCCAATGTGTCATCATATGCTTAAGGGCAAGCATCCATTCAAGTGTGGGGGAGAGGTTGTAATTCTATGAGCTTTGGGGTGTATATGTGTTATTTTCATAATACTAAAGTCATTGAAAAGTGTTCAAAAAAAATGAAAAAAAATATATTAAAAAAAATTAAAAAAAGGAATGGGTTGTGTCTTGGGTGGGTCAAATATCATTCATCATCAACCTTTGATCGTGTTATAATTACTAAAATTAGTTCCATGAGAATATCAAACATGGGTTGGGAGATGACTGTGAGACTTGTTTCAAGCACAACTTTCAAAAAAAAAGAACAAAAAGAGAAAAAAAAAGAACACTTGAATCATCTTGTATTGTGTCATTATTGGAAGTCTTCCATGTTGTACATATTCCATCATCTCACCCTATTAAATTTTCTAACTCCCTCACTTTTCATTTATCACACATTCATGCCCTTATAAATATTTGTTTCTATTTCCTTTCAAATCAAATTTCAAAAAAAATATGCATTGATTTTTCCATGTTGGTTTTTTTAACCCCTCTTCTCCTTTGGACATTATATACCAACCGTCCCATAGCCACTGAAAACCCCCTTAAAAGACCTATTGATTCTTGTAAACATTAGATTTGGGAATGGAAGTTGAGAGCTCTTACAAACTCTTGATTTTCACTTTTTGTTGGTGAATGAGTGAACCTCCTAAAATACATTTTTATCATCTTGAGAGGAGTAAGTTTTGAGTGCCTACATTTTCCAATTCAAACCTTGAACATGAAAAAATGAATTGTTTCTGATGCATTATTGTGAACCAAATTTGTGATGGAATTCAATATGGATGAGTGAAATAGTCTAAACCTCCCCTGATTGGAGAAAACAAAATTTTAATATTTGTTGGTGAGTGAAAATGATTTTGTCATGTTTTTATATTTGTTGCACATGAGGACATGCGCAAATCTAATTGTGAGGGAGTTGATGCTATTAATATTTTCATAAATTATTATATTCCCCCTTTACTTATTTTACATAAAATGTGCATAATTTTTGTGAAATATTAATGTTTTAATATTAAGTATAATATTTGAGCATTTTTAGAAGTAGTCCAATTGAGTCAGTTTAATGTTTTAATTATAACTGCCACTATACTGATCCCAATTGTGTGATTCTTTTTTTTAGGATTCTCCTTTAAATATACAACACTTCATTAGAAGGAACCATGATCCAGTTATGCCATTTGAAGGGTCATATGGTCCTCACAAACAAGACCAAAGAATCTGTGAACAAACTGGACTAGCCTTGAAGATTGATTTATTGGGCTCAATACAGAGGTCCAAAAACATTAAATCTCGACCATAATTTGGGGGACACTAAATGTCATCTTGGATAAAACTTTCATGGCCCAAATCCAAGTACAAAGGGCCCAAATGAAGCTTTGAAGTCCGGCCCACCATTCTGTCCTAGAATTAAAATCAGTATACTATTCATGACATACCTCATGATGTAAGCATCAAATAGAGCTGAGAGTTTTCAGTGGGAAAAAGGAGATATAGGTGGCCGACTTTTTTGAAGAAGTCATTCGGATTAGAAGGAATCTTCCTGTTCAAAAATCCATTCACATTTTGGCCATCGAAAAAGCATGGATAGAAATGGATAGTTTAACTTTGTTTAATAAACCCACCATAACTTTGGCTCCACATGTCCAAATGCCTCCATATTTTGAAAGTAGTCGGAACAGTTTTTTATCTACAACTTTTAAGAAGTATATATTCGGAGATTCGGCTATCTGAATAGCCAAATTGGTGATGCAAGTGGAGGGACAGATTAGGAATGCAAACAGTCCACTCCTTGGGCTATAAATACTCTTCCCTTCTCTCCTTGAAAGGGTTGGCATTTCAGAAGAGAGTAGATCTTATTGGCACGACCAAAGCTTTGCCAAAGGCTTGGGAGGACCTACCATACTCAAGTTTTCACTTGAGAGACCTTTACTCCTCTCTTTGTTTTCACTTACTTTTGTGTTCTTCATTTTTGTAATTTTGTAAGTCCTTTCTTTTGTAATTATGTTTTAATGCAAGTTTCTTCTTCAATATCTCTTATTATCCTCCACCTTTTGTATTTTTATATTAATGTTATTAAAATAGTTTAAATTCATTTGAATCCCCTTCCCTTCTTTTGCTTCCTCATTCAATCGAAAATCTGTTTTTAATTATAATCATTGTTCGTGTGTGTGTGTTCAACGTACCGCTCTTTTCTAATCCCTTTCTTTTTCTTCTATTCTTAATTTATCATCATAAGTATTATAACCAGAATATTAAACACACAAATGACTGAGTAAATATCTCATTGGGGTGAGTAAATATTTTGGGATGTTAAGTGATTGAGAGTATTTGCTCGATGAGTATTCGTTAATTTAACATTGTGTATGTTGGACTTAATATGTCATGGATTAATGACATATTTTGTTTAGCATGTGGCTTCCATGTATTATTGGAACCATAAATACACTACCATAAACAAGTACTGATTGATTTTAGAATCCTAGTTAATTTAAGGCTTGGATTAAAGCTTTAACACTTAGGAATTCTAATCGACGTCAACTTGTGAAGTGGGTGTTAATTAAAATGCAATATAAAGCAAAGCACAAGGATATCACAAGCTTAACTCCCTAATAATGAACTCACCCCAATATTTATCAATTTGTTAAATCAATTATAGTCAATCAATCATTTCAATTAAGCTCTACAACAAACCCCCCTAATCAAAATACAATCAACTAAAAACAAACAACTACTACAAAGTATCATCGCCGAGGATTCGACCTGAGTGCTGCTATACACATTAGCAGAGCACCAGAACTTTGATCGGTCGATAGGCGACAATCGGCCGTGCATTTCACACGTCCACTCCCAAGTGGGGTAGGTTCAGTGGCTTCAAGGGGAGTGCCAGCTCAGTCCGAGCTGTCGAGGACTGGGGGATCTCGATTTGGTGGTCGTGGTGGTAGGGCTGGATCAACTTCTGGGCGGAGCCAGTTCAGGGCACAACCACATACTAGCGTTCGCCCTCAAGCAGATACTGGACGTCTCCATGCAGTGGATCAGTCACCAGCAGGATCAGAGGCGGGACCGTCGACAGTTCTAGGTACTGTTCTGATCGCATCTTCTATAGCTACTGCTCTTTTTGATACTGGTGCCTCTATTTCATTCATTTCTGGACATATTGTGGACATTCTGAATTTGCCAACAGAGTTTATGTCTTTTGCGATGGAGTTGGTGACACCATTGGGAAAGAAGAAGGAGCAGGGCCTCAGGTGCCCCTCATGTGCACTTTCTGTGTCAGGGGTCGAGATGGAGTGGGACCTCTTGGTCTCAGATATGGACCTTTTTGATTTCATACTCGGGATGGATTGGATAGTACACTTCCAGGCACACATCGATTGCTACAGACGGCGTGTGAGTTTCACAACACCTGATGGGAGTCGTCAGGTTTTTCATAGAGAATGGGATCCACGATCAAGTCACGCAGGGCCTCCACTCCCAGAGTTGGGAAGTTTTATCTTCCAGTTATCTTCGATTGTGCTAGAGGATGGTCTTTCGCCTGAAGGTGCACTACCTCGTGTAGTGAATGAGTTTCCCGAGGTATTCCCTGATGATTTTTCTGGTTTGCCCCCGGAGCGGGATGTGGAGTTTTCGATTGATATGGCGCCGGGAACACAGCCGATATCTCTACCCTCTTATCGCATGGCCCCCACCGAGTTGAGGGAATTAATGATACAGCTGGACGACTTAGAATCCAAAGGATTCATTCACCCGAGCATCTCTCCTTGGGCCACTCCTGTGTTGTTTGCAAGAAAGGCTGATGGATCCCTCCGATTGTGCATTGACTACCGGAAGCTGAATAGGGTAACAATTAAAAACAAATACCCTTTGCCCATAATAGATGATTTGATTGATCAGTTGAAGGGGGAAAAGTGGTTCTCAAAGATTGACCTGCGTTCAGGGTATCATCAACTCAGGGTGGAGGAGTCAGATATCCCTAAGACAGCCTTCCGAAGCAGGTACGACCACTTTGAGTATTTGGTCATGCCCTTCGGATTGACCAATTCTCCAGTGGTATTTATGGCACTTATGAATAGGGCGTTCCATCAGTATCTTGATTTCTTTATTATGGTGTTTGTGGATGACATTCTGGTATACTCTTGCTCTGAGGAGGAACACGAACATCACTTGAGGATCGTTTTGGGTACATTACGAGATCACCGCCTCTATGAAAAGTTGTCAAAGTGCACTTTTTGGATCAGAGAGGTGATATTTCTGGGGCATGTGATCTCAAAGCATGGAGTTTCAGTGGACCCTGAGAAAATTAGTGCAGTCATGTCATGGGAGAAACCGAAGAATGTGTTCGAGATAAGGAGTTTTCTTGGCTTGGTCGGTTATTACAGGTGATTTGTTCGGGATTTCTCTCAGCTTGTTTCACCGATGAATTCCCTCACCTGGAAAGGGGTAAAGTTCTTATGGGGTCTAGAATGTCAGTCATCGTTCGAGGAGCTGAAGAGGCGGCTGACTACCGCCCCCGTGCTGATTTTGCCAGAGGCTGGAAAGGGATATGTGGTCTATTGTGATGCTTCAGGTATGGGTCTTGGGTGCGTGCTTATGCAAGATGATCATGTGGTCGTGTATGGCTCTCGCCAACTTCAACCACATGAAAAGAACTACCCAACCCATGACTTGGAGTTGGCAGCGGTGATGCATGCTTTGAAGACTTGGCGTCACTACCTATTTGGGGAGAAGTTTGTGGTGTACTCTGATCACAAAAGCTTGGCTTATATCTTCTTGCAGAAGGACCTCAACTTGAGGCAACGTCACTGGATCGAGTACTTGCAGGGGTTTGACTTTGACATTATATATACTCCAGGCAAGGGTAATGTAGTGGCCGACGCTTTGAGTAGAAGAGTTCCAGTGCAGGCTTTGAGGAAGTCTAGTGATGAGTGGGCATTGATGGGTCTCTTTTCTCAGATGCATGTGGAGACTAGGGAATATAGTGGAGGGGCATTCTTGGCAAGTGTCCAGTTGACTCCTTCTCTATTGGAGTTGATTTAGCAGGAACAGCCCATTGATGATCTTTGTCAGCGGTCTAAGCAGTTCCTTCATGGTGGGGAGACATCCTCTGATTGGTCGTCGTCTCCCGAGGGCATCTTGTGCTTCAAGGGCCGTCAGTAGTGCCATTATCTCTTCGGAAGGTGGTGATGCAAGATAGCCACCAGTCTCAGTGGGCTGTCCATCTGGGTGCCACTAAGATGTATTATAATGTTCGTCGGCAGTTTTGGTGGCCTGGTATGAGACGGGACATAGCAGACATTGTTTCGAGATGCTACAGATGTCAGCAGGTGAAAACAGAGCACCAAAGGCCATCCGGTTTGCTCCAACCACTACCCATTCCTGCCTGTAAGTGGGAAGAGGTTACCATGGACTTCATTGTTGGCTTACCTCATACACCTCGGGGTAAGAATGCTATTTGGGTGGTGATTGATCATCTGACCAAATCATCCCACTTCATTCCGATAAAAGATACAACTAAAGTATATGAGTTGGGCCATTTGTATCTTCAGGAAGTGGTGAGACTCCATGGTGTACCATCAGCTGTTGTCTCGGATAGAGACCCCTTCTTCACTTATCGATTTTGGGAAGGCCTTCAGAAGTCCTTGGTGTCTCAGATTAAGATGAGCATGGCATACCACCCACAGACGGATGGTCAGACAGAGCGGGCGAATCAAGTATTGGAGGACATGCTTCGCGCATGTGTCCTGGACTTTGGAGGTTCTTGGGATATCCATTTGGGATTGGTAGAGTTTTCTTATAATAATAGTTACCAATCCACGATTCTAATGGCCCCTTTTGAGGCGCTCTATGGTCGGCCGTGTCGGTCCCCCCTATGTTGGGCTGAGGTAGGAGAGACTTCACTGTTGGGGCCGAGCCTTGTGCAGGAGACTTCTGAGAAGGTCAATTTGATCAGGCAGCGCTTATTAACAGCTCAGAGTCGTCATAAATCTTATGCTGACCGGAGGCGTCGAGACCTAGAGTTTTCTATGGGTGACAGGGTATTCTTAAAAGTGGCCCCTCGTCTGGGCCATCGTCGATTGGGGAAGTAAGGTAAGCTAATGCCACGGTATGTCGGACCCTTTGAGATCACCGAGCGTATTGGTAAGGTGGCATACATGTTGGCCTTAAATTCTCAGTTGACGTCTATCCATGATGTCTTCCAAGTCTCTCAGTTGATGAAATACAATCTGGATCCAACCCATGTGTTGAGTTAGGAAGAACTGGTGATAGAGCCTGACTTGTCTATCGTTGAGAGACAGATGAAAACAGTGGACTCCCAAGAGAAGATACTTTGAGGAAAGTCTATTCCTTTAGTCCGGGTTCTATGGCAGCATGGGAATGATACACATGAGACATGGGAGCGAAATTCATGGGTCGAGGAAGAGTACCCATTCTTGTTTTCCAACCGAGATTCATGTTGACTTTCTGGGGCGGAAAGTCCTTCATGGTGGGGAGAATTGTCACATAAAAGAAATATTTTAAAGGTATTTTTTTTCATTTAATTTACATCCTCTCTTTCTTGGGGGGTTTCCCCAGGTTTTAGGGAGGAATAGATGAGTATTCATGAATTGGGCCAAACCGTGAGCCCAATTCCAGATTAAAAAATAAATTTTTTATCTTTTATAACTTTTTCATTTTTCAACATTTTCCATCCATTCAAATTTATAATTGACCTCCCCTAACCTATTAACACCACCACGGTAATTTGGAGCTTTTATAAATCCATAACCATGGGTTATTTGGGTTTTTGTCTAAGGGGTTGGGCCAGCCCGAAAGCCCAATTCCTGTTTTAAAATAAAAATTAATTTTGTTTTAACGTATTCAATATTTGGGATTGTTCAGTGATTTCAAGCCTCACTCAAGCCCAAGTAACCCATCTGCGCGTTTTAACTCTCTCCCACCCATTTGGAGCTTTTTAGAATCGCGATTTTGTGCCGATCTTCATAGGGTTCCTCAAATCGCCCAGATTTGAAGAGTTAAAGTATTTCTTTCATAACTCTCTCAATTCTCAATCTTTTTCCTCCATTCCAGTTCCTAAATGGGATAATACATCTTTTTAGAACGTACCATAAATTTGGGCTCTTTTAAATTTCAGATACTGGAGTTTTGGAGTGATTACTTCAAGATACTTCAAGTAAATGAGCCCTTTTCTTTCCTCTTTCAAATTACTTTGGGTTTAACTCATTGTTCTTAGGGTTTTTTCGGTTATAATTGATTTTACTAATGTCCAGAAACTAGGATTTCGAAACTAGGGTTTAAATTTGGGCTTTCTTGGCCAATTTGTGTGGTTTTAGGTTTGATCTAGTCCTCTCTTGGTGCGGCGGGGGTGCGATTTGATTTTCGTGCGGAGATTCAAGGGGTTTTGTTAATTTGGTAGGTGATTTCATTGTGTGTGCAATTTTTTTGAATTAGCTTGCTGTTTTCATGGTACCCTAATGTTTATTTCACTTGAATGTTTCTCTAAAAATTGGTTTTAGTTGCATTTATAATTCAAATGAATTTTAATTTTCAATTTTTTGTGAAATTGAGGGTTTTCCATTCAAATCTTTTATTGGTTCATTTTGGGATGCCCCATAACTGAATTTTTGGTTTCATTAAAAGATTTTGAACTGAAATTTTGTTTTAATAACTTACAAGTGTTATCATAGTGTGAAAGGTTGATATCTTAAAGAGCTCTGGGTGAAAAACAATGTGATGTTTTGAGAGGTTGTTTTATTGGAAGTAAAATTATTTTATTGTGTGTTTTAAATGGTATAAAATGTGTGTAGCTACTATACAATTTGTTTGTGACCAGTAGTGATATTTTATATGAAAAAGGATGTGTTTTGTTTGCTGAAATTGTTTAATCACAAAAAGGGGATGCCCGGGTACTTAGGTGGGGCGGATTTGTACTAGTACAGCTAGTGGATCGGATGGGTTTTGTCCCTGTTCCACTTAGCATCTGGATAACGACAACTCTAACAAAACTATTTGGATGATGATTGGGGACCAATAGGTTATAGGTATGTTCCCTACTAGTGGCTCGTGCATGATAACAGATTTTTCTTATCGTTACTCTACACCGAGGTACGAGGTACAGAGGGCCTGAGACAACCTAGTGCTTAGGGTTGTTCCTGATTTTGATGCTCATAGGATTTGTGCTATTTACCCTTATTGTGGGTTGTTTTTGACATTACATTATAGTAGCTCACATGTCTATTTAATTTTCTAACATTCTGAAATTCTTGGATTGAAAACTGTTTTCATTTGAAAGTTGCATTTCTTTGAATTTTAACACTATTTCACCTTGTGTATTAAAATTGCTTGTTTTGTTCACATTGTATTGCATACTCTTTGGAATAAACTGGTGGTATCCTATTGGGCTTAGGATCACACCCTACTTACACCCCTTGGGTGTAAGTAGACCTGCTTATGCTTGACTCAGGTAAAGGGAAGGCTAAGGGTGATGGCGGTTTGGGATGTTAGTCCCCATTGTTGGGGCGGAGTTGTGGGGACGACTTGCGCGTGACGATCCCCTTGTCATGTGGAGTCCATAGGGATGTCTTTATGTTGTCATTATTTGTTTTTAGACCACTTGTAGTGTCTTTAAAATTATGTATTCAGATCTGGTTTGTTAAGAATTTTTTAGCATGAAAATTTCAGATTTTAATAATTGATTGTTTTTTTATGATTTATGCTTTCATACTCGGGTAAATCATTCCCAAACCAGATTTGTTTGATACATGGGAACTTGTTCCAGCTTGTGGGGATAGGGAACGCCCTTCGGGCCTTGCCACAGGCTGGGTTTGGTGCCGTTAATAGTGGCGACCAGATCCAGTTCGTGACAATTGCACTAAAAAAGATCAAGTTAATTGTAAGACAAAATCTGATTTATAGTTGGTAAAATGTTTTAAGTTCAATGAAATGGATCATTATGCAAATGAGTGTCCAAGGAAGAACACAACTGAAGGAAATAATCCAAACTACAAGCAGAAAGGGGTGATGAAATCCATTATAACTCCATCATAAGATGTTGGGTCATCAAATGAAGTTGTATCAGGTACACTATTTGTCTGTTCAGATTATACCAATGTGTTTTTCAATTCAGGGTCTACACATTCATTCAATTCTGAGATGTTTTCTAGTAAATTGGGAATCCCATCTAATGATATGAATCCTAAACTTATGGTAAAAACTCTAGGGGGGAATATTGAGACAAATAGAAATTATAAGAAACTTTATGTACTTTTGGGAGGAAAGAATCAATATGAATACCTTATTGTTTTGACTCTAGAAGAGTTTAATGTTATTTTGGGTATGGATTGGAATTCCATTTACCATGATAATATTGAATGCAGAGCTAAAGAGGTTGGTTTTCAAAAATATTTTCAGTTTGTGTATAATAATGAAACATTACTTTTGATAAACTATCTGGATGCTGAGAAACTAGTAAAGTATGGAAATGAATGTTACCTTGCACATATTATTGAAAAAAAAGAAACTATTCTGATTAATGATGTGCCAGTGGTAAATGAGTAACTTGATGTTTTTCCTGATGAATTTCTTGGTATTATACCTGATCAGGAAGTTGAATTTACTGTTGACTTAGTTCCTGATGCTAAACAAATTTCAAAACTCACTTATCGAATGGCACAAATTGAACTTTTAGAGTTGAAGAAGAAATTGTAGGAGTTATTAGATAAATGTTTCATTTTACCTAGCACATCACCATGGGGCATCATTGTCTTGTTAGTTAAAAAGAAAGATGGTTCAATGAGACTTTGCATTGATTATAGAGCATTGATTAACATCACTGTTAAGAAAAATTATTTTTTTCCCTCATATAGATGATTTATTTGATCATATCTTGGGAGCTCAGTATTTTTCTAAGATTGATTTGAGGTCGGGGTACCATTTGTTGAAATTAATTAATGAAGGCATTCCAAAGTCCATGTTTTGTACTAGATATAGACATTATAAATTTCTAGTTATGACTTTTGGGTTATCCAATGAACCTACTATATTCATGGTTATTATGAATAGAATTTTATATGATTTTTTGTATATGCTTGTGGTTGTGTTCATTGATGATATTTTGTTTTATTCCCAAAGTAAAGAGAAACATTAAAGCCATTTAAAGGTATTCTTGAAAACCTTAAAATAAAAGAAACTGTATGGGAAATTCAGCAAGTGTGTATTTTGGTCACAACAAATTTTATTCCTTGGTCACATTGTTTCAAAAAATGGAATAACTAATGATCCTTCTAAAAAAGGTTGTAGAAGAATAGCCAAGACTAATAAATATAACCAAGATCCATAATTTTCATGGTTTGGTAGGTTATTATGGGAGGTCTGTTGAGAATGTTTCACAATTATATAGTCCAATGACTTTGTTAACTCGAAAAGGTATTATGTTCATCTGGAAAAAAGAATGTGATGATTGTTTTCGGGAATTGAAAAGAGGATTGGTGAATGCTTCTATTTTGGCATTACCTTCCAGAAACGGTGAGTTTGGTATATACAGTGATTCTTTGTTAAAAGGACTCAGTTGTGTCCTTATGCATAGTGATCAAGTAATTCCTTTTTCTTCATGTCAGTTGAAACATCATGAGTGAAATTACAATAAACTTGATTTTAAATTAGCTGCTGTTTTTTTTTCATTAAAAATTTGGAGGTTTCATTTTCATGGAGTAAAGTTTGGAATATATACTGATCACAAATGTTTGAAATATATAATTACTCAGAAATAATTGAACATGAGACATAGGAGATTGCAGAAATTAATCAAGAAGTATGATTGAATAATTCATTACCATAAATTAAAGGAAAATAATGTTATTGATACTTTGAGTTGAAAAAGTAATGCCACATTAACCTTGTTATGCTTGGAACAATATCCTTTGATTAAAGACTTGATGAAATTTGGCATAGAAGTTTTTGGTGTAGGAAATTCTTCTATTTCATATCAGGTGTCAGTGAAATCATCCCTATCAGACAGTATTAAGAAAGCGCAGAAGGATGAAAATGAGTTACAGAAAAAGGTAGAGTTGGTTTAGAAGGATATGTTTCCTAATTTTAACATTGTTAATAATTGTGTTTTGAGGTTTTAGAAGAGATTATGTGTGCCTTGTGATTCACCATTGAAGAAAGAGATATTATGTGAAGCTCATAGTTCTTTGTTTTCAGTTCATCCTGGTAGTACTAATATGTACAAAGATCATTGGGAGTATTATTGTTAGGATGGAATGGAAAGAGATATTGCTAAAATTACAATGAAGTGTTTGAATTGTCCACAGGTTAAAAAATAGTGACAATTACCGAAGGGGATGTTATAGCCTTTACTGGTTCCCGAGTGGAAATTGGAAAATATATCAATGGACTTCGTTGTGGGATTACTGAATAAATCTCAACGTATTAATTCAATATTGGTTATTGTTGATCGATTTACTAAATATTTTCATTTCCTTCAAATTGGAGATACTTTTTCTCTTGATCAAATTTCATTGTTGTATGTTAAAGAGATAGTTAGGTTGCATGGATTTCCCCTCTCCATTGTATCTGATCATGATGCCAGGTTTACTTATAACTTTTGGATTGTCCTTCAGAATTTATTGGGTACTGAATAAAATTTTAGTACAACTTTTCATCCTCAATCAGATGGGAAATCATAATGAACAATTCATACCTCGGAGGATATTATATCTGCTTGTTCAATAGATTACCAAGGATGTTGAGACTAACATATTACATTGGTTGAGTTTTTTTATAATAATATTTTTCATTACAGTATATAGATGGATCTATTTGAGGAATTATGTGGGAAGTAGTGTCGAACTCTATCTTTTGGGTTAAAGAAGGTGAAAAGAAGTTGATGGGACCAGAATTGGAAGTAGAGATGGAAAAAAAAGTTCATTTGGTTTAGAAGCACATGAGAACATCTTAGAGAAGGAAGAAAAGTAATGTCAATAACTAGAGGAAGGATCATTCTTTTGAGGTATGTGGTCTTGTATTTATTAATGTTTCCCCCTGGAAAAGTGTGACGTGTTTTGGTAAGAAGGGAAAGTTGATTCTGAGGTTCATTGGACCTTATGAAATTCTAGAGAAATTTGGATCAGTTGCCTACAAAGTGGATTTACATGCATGTTTACCCCAGGTACACATTTTTTTTCATGTTTCAATGTTGATAAAGTATATTCCATATTCATCTCATGTTTTGATCCCAAAGGTAGTATAGTTGGAAGATAATCTCTCTATTGAGGAACAATCGGTCTATATTCATGACCGAAGAGATCAAGTATTACGGAATAAGGTAATTAATCAGGTAAAGGTTTTTTGGAAAAACTATTTGGTTGAAGAGGGAACATAAGAATCTAAAAATTCTAGGAGGGATAAATACTCCAATTTATTTGATTAGTGAATAAAAATTATGAGGATGCAATTTCTAAAATGGGGAAGGATGAAACATCCTATGTAAATAAATAATAAGAAATTTAAATGTTTATTAATATTTTTGAATTAAATATTAATTTTACATTAAATGGTATGCTATGTTTGATGGCATACCTGAAACGCAACAACGAGTTTTTTTGAAATCCTACGTTGCACACAATGTTGGGTCATACTAAAAAATAATAATATAATATTATTTTAAACAGTAGTTAATGCATAGCCGTTTTAATGGAGGGGGTGAACAGAACAAACTACAAAATGATTATACATCTTTGTTTAATGTTTTTACATTTTTCCAATAAAATTTATAGGCTTAATATGTGAATGTATCTAACCTTAAGAACAAATAGTCTAATATTCTTTAAAAGGCCGATTTACTGCCTTCTGATGGAGAGACCACTTTAAATCTAGTTTTGGTAACTTTTATATGTTCTATTTGACAAAATAAAATTCTTCTTTAGAATAAGGACATCAAAATTTACTTTGGGTAAGTTTTTGGTATTTTTCTTATAAAATTCAATTTGTATTGAATAGTGAAAAACATTGAATTTTAATTCAAAAGTACCTTTTAATCTAATTTATTTATATTGATAAATTATATTTTAATAGGTTTTAAAGTGTAATTAGATTATATTTTTACCATTTAATCCAATTTTGGTCATTGGATGCAATTTCACTTTGATTTTGGACATAAACAACTGTCAATCTTTTGATAGTTATTATTTATTAAAAACACTCTTTTTGTTTTGACAATGAGAATTAAATTTAAATTAATTATGTATGATCGAAATAATGATGTAGATGCTCAATATACAAGACGGGGGGGTGAATTGTATACTTTAAAAATTCCTTTAAACAAATGAAAGAGCTAAGTTTAACAAAGTTAAACTAAGCAAATTCACAACACCTCTAACACAAATGGAAACTTGGAATAAGGAATGAATTTATATACTTCAAGTCCTATGAACATTCTTAAAACTAGAAAGAGATTCCGAAAGTAGGTTCCGGATGTATGGTTCCGGAAATTGAAACTTAATAAAAGATTACAATATGAGATTCTACCTTAAAGCGTATAGAATCTAAATGAAACAGAGTACAAGTAAGGAAGTATAAGAAAGTTATACTTTCCTTATAATACAGAATGAAGTGGAATCAAACAAGTAGTAAAACTACAAGTAACAAGATATAAGTATTTTAACCCAAAGAGAAGGGTATCCAACAACCTTGGATAGAGGTCCCTTGATTTATACTTTCAAGCAAGTCTGTCTTACCCACACCTGGGTAAGCCCTCGATATGAAGATCAGAGTCTCTGTATTGCTATCCCCGAAAGCCCTCAACTTCAAGGTAGTTGGCAACCTCTGTCATCCTAGGTAAGGAAGCCCTCACCTTCAAGGTGTTGGAAACCTCTGTCTTCCTATCCTCGGAAGTCCTTGAATGTAATCACCAACATTCAGAGTCACACAAAGAAAGAAACTGAACGAGTGATTCAGTACGCACAAGGCATGAAAACCTTTCTCTCTCTAGAAATCACCTTAGCAGTGTGTGGTCTCTAGATCGATCAACTTCCCTATATATGGAGCTCTTTCAAATTAGCTCCTATTTATAGGCCAATTTCCAACGGTCTTCTCCCTCCTCCAACGGTCATATTTTCCATGAAACTCGGAGGGACCTATACATGTTTAACTAAACCAGTGTTTAATTAGTAACACAAAAGACGACATCGTTTTATAACAAACTATGTATAACTGAATGCACGACATCATTTTGAAACAAAGATTTGTGAGTAAAATCTAATCAATAGGTCAGAGTGTAAGCAAGTCAAATGTTTGGAGTCTAACCAAAATGAAGTTTGGAGTCTATGTTAAGAAATTTTCGGATTCTATTTTATAGGAATTTGGAGTCTGGTTTCACCAGAGATCGGATTCTAAATATTTAGATTTCAGAGTCAAACTTCTTACGAGTTTTGAGTAGAACTTCTTTAGAGTTCGGAGTCGAACTACGAAAGAGTTTGGAGTCTAACTTCTTCAGAGTTCGGAGTCGAGCTTCTTCAGAGTTAGGATTCGAACTACAAAAGAGTTTGGAGTCTAACTTCTTCAGATTTTGGAGTCGACTGCTTAAGAATTCGAAGTCGAACTTCTTGAGAGTTCGGAATCCAAAATTTGGATTAGAACTACATTATAGATCACTTCCATAATTCGGATCCTAAAAACAGAATGCCCCAAATATTTTCATTATATGGCTCCGAAAATTTGGTTATGAATCCAGTTTTTGAAATTAAGAAAAATATTGCTATGTATAAGAAAATCTAGGTTAAGGTATATTTCCTTAAAGAAGTAAATTTTCTTTATGGGGGTACAAATAATATTTGCTTAAGTATAAGGTGTTTGTGATTTTCAAAACAAGAATTAATGGAAATGTCATAAGGAAAACCTTATTGACTCAACAATCTCCCCCTTTTTGGAAAGCACAAACATCCTTTTGAAAAAGTATATAAGGATTTTGAAAATTTTCATTAGACTTTGAAAATTAAAACTTATCTCCCTTGTCCATGGATACAAATGAATACAACTAACTCCCCCTTAGGCATTGAAACTCTAAGGATTGTATTCTGAGTTTCCGGAGTAGAGTTTTCATTATAGTTATAATAAAAAAACATTGTAGTGGGAAACTCCCCCTTTCTTTAAGGATATATCTCTTAGAAATTTTTCCTTTCCATTCATTAGGAATAGTTCTATTTCCTTCTCCCCCTTTGTGATTTTCGAAAAGAATTGAAGGGAATGGAAAACAAAGTATGATACCTGAAACATTAGTATATAACAAGATACAAACCAACCAGATAACCATTTCATTAGAGTTGGGAAAAAAATTTACAATGAAAGACAACTACAACAAAAGATTGGAGTGGGTTAATTTGTCTTCATTTTCCTCTAGAATGAACTGCTTCAACAAGGCTTTGAGTTTCATCAGGTCTCTTTGATCTTCCTCTCTTTTCCTCTCCAAGGATTTTACCTTTTCGTCTTGAGATTTTAAAGCCTCTGCTTGAGCCTCCAAGGCTTCTTTCTGCAACTTCAACAACTCATCTTGCTTTTCCATATTTTTCTGAAACTCAATCCGGAAATCTCTGTCATTTTTCCAATTTTGAGATACCGAGTTAAGCTTCCCATTCAGATTTCTGACATGTTGATTCCAAAAATGTTTCTCCTGGTTCAACTTCTCAGAAATCTCATGAACCTTTTTATCCTTTATTTCAATTGCAGTTTGAACTTAAGCCTGAAAATTCTCAAAGTGAACTAAATCTTCATCAACTCTCTTATACCACTTCGATACATTACTGCAGGACATCCTATGCATGTCATAGTCGATCAGAAAACTTTTCTGTTCAGCTTCCAACTTCACAAACTTATCCATAACCATGGATAATGAATCTGATTTTTGATTCATACATTGTTGCAGCAACTGGAATCTAGAATCTATTATTGGAAGATTCGGGATTGTGTCCACTAACTTTCTCAGAGATTGGACCACAAAATCATGCCTGTGGGATGATGATTTTGAATCAGAAACTTCTTTTTGAGATTCCTCTTCTTCAACTGGCATCAGCTTCCTTCTATAGGTACCACCAACCTCGTTCCGTCTGATGACATCTTTAATGGGTGTCTCCATTAGAGTTTGCTTCCCTTTATCAGATTTCAGAATGGATTGCACATTTGGAGATACTTCCTCAGATTCAGAAACTTGAACAATCTAATCCTCATCTAGTTTCTGTCTTTATTTTCCCTCCTCAAGAAAGTTCCTCTCATAGGATTCTTCTTCATCAAACAGCTCATCCACTTCTTCTTCTTCTTCTGGATGTTGCTTGATAGCTTCCTCATCTCCCTTACCTGAGGTAACTATCTTTGCGGATTCAGCCTTATCTTTGTAGTCCTGTACATGCTTGATCAAGGTATCCAGATCTTCACTCTCCTCCTCTTCTTCTTCTTCTTCCTCTGCTGCTTCAGCAACTTCCTTCTCAGCTTCTACAACTATTCCTTTTCCCTTGTCCTTTTCCGGAGTGACATAGTTTTTTTCTGGAGTTTCTGGTAAAGAAGGTTCAACACCGAAGGTTTCCAGAACTGGAAGCCTTTTGGAATCTAACTCTGTATATTTTAGCAAAGATTGCACTAGTTCAGCTTCAGTCATCTTCTTTCTCAACTTATTTTCCTTCGCTTGCCTTTCTATATCCTCAGAAGCTTTTTCTTTTAATGCCTTAGCCTCAGCAGGGTCCAGTCCGAATTAAGGACCCCTTTCCTTCCTCACTTCTTTATCTTTCCTCCACTTTGCTGCTACTTCATCTGTATAGATTTTCTTCTTCTTCGACTTGGGAGGTGTGGATTCAGTTTCCTTAGGCTGAGGAACTTCTTCATCAGTAACTACCTCCTTATCCTTTCTCTTCTTCCTTTGCTTTTTTAATGGTTCCAGAGATTATTTTTCAGCTATTTCAAATTTCTCCATGGATAGGGGGTAAAATTCTCCGGATTCACTAGAAAATCCCATCTTCATTCTTTTAAGCATATCATCACTAACAACCATGAGCTTTCAATTCTGGATCTTTGATTTGTAGGAAACCTTGAATGATTCTAAGCAACGAACAACCAACTTAGACAATAAGGTAGGAAACATCATAATCTGAGCTCTCAGATTTTTTTCTTTGATATTCTTGATCGTAACCAAGACATGCCTTATCAAATTTATCTTTCTTAGATTTACCAAAAAATCTAAGACACAGATATCACTCTTCTTCAGATTGTCTTTATCTCCTCTTCTCGCAACCAGAAAACCTTTCACCCATAGTTGAAGTATTCTATTATTCGGAGTGAGCTGAGCAATCTTACTTGTTGAATCATCCTTAATCCTAAGACACTTCAGTGCCTTCTCCTTATTGAAACTTCCTTGAACATCTGGAATTTTGTGAGAACAGAATTCAGCTTCTCCCTCATATGCTATACCAACCAGGCTTGATGCCTTAGTGTAAGAAAGTTTATAAGTCTTCCCATAAGACTTAAAAGAAAACCTTTCTCTTCCATCTTCCACCAGGAAGGAAACAAACTCATAAAACTCTATCAACAAGTTAGTATAAACTGGATCCTGTTTATCTTACTTAGCTATGCATACATCTTCCCATCCAATGAGTCTAATATTCTTTGAAATAAGATAATCAAGCTTATAAAAATCTGGATGAACTAACCTTTCTCTGTAAACTAACCACTTTTAAATTGGTTTGATAGTTGACATATCTTGAGAGGTTTCTTCAACAGACATTCAGAATGAAATAAACTATAATATTCAGATTGGATTCACAAGATTCGGAACCGGCCTTAAGAGGAGCAGTAGAGCTTTGAGACGTAAAACCTTGAAAAACCGATGTGGGACAAGTCTCGGGGTCCCCTTTATATAGGCAATGAATTTGACCGTTGGTCTTCCAAAAGTCATCCAATGGTTGAAAATACTTTGATCTGATGTGACGGTTGAGAATAATTCCACAAGGAAAAAAAATTGACTTCGATCTTTAGAGGTTTTTTAAAGAAAACATTCGGATTTGAGTAAAAATTAGAATCTGAACTAAACAAGGAAGATACCAGTAAGCAAAATTTGATTACAAAACTATAAGTAAGAAAATCATAACTTATATATTGATAAGAAATATTATTCGAAATTGGTAATATTATTCTTGAGGGGGAAAAACATCATTATGAAAGTTCCAGTACGAAAACCTCGTTACGAAAACCCCAGTCTAAAAATCTCCATTCTGGAAATCTCATTACCAAATTATTAGTACGAAAATTCCATTCTGGAAGTCTTCAGTACGAATACATTCATTCCGGAAGTTTTCATTCCGTGAATTTCAGTCCAGAAAATTTCAGTTCCAGAAATTCCCATTTCGGAAATTTTAGATTCAGAAAATTCCATTCCCGAAGTTTAGTTCAAGAAGTTTTTTTTATAAAAAAAACTAACAACCAAATGTACTCCCCCTATGAAGAGGAGTTGATTATTGTTAGGAGAATTGTTCAATAAGAAGTCAATGAAGAATTATTACCTTACGGTTATCATTGCTAACTTTTGTTTAATATATTCAAATCTATCGGAGGGTAAAGATTTTGTGAAGATATCAGCAAGTTGATCTTGTGTTCGGATAAACTGAAGAATAATATCTCCTTTTTGTGTGTGATCCCTAAGAAAGTGATGCCTAATATCTATGTGTTTTGCACGAGAATGATGTGCATGGTTCTTACTTAAGGCAATGGCACTTGTGTTATCACACAAAATTTGAGTTTTCGAAAAACTCAAGCCGTAATCTGTGAATGTGTGTTGCATCCAAAATAATTGAGAACA
The DNA here is from genome assembly GCA_963277665.1 of Viscum album. Lineage (NCBI taxonomy): Eukaryota > Viridiplantae > Streptophyta > Magnoliopsida > Santalales > Viscaceae > Viscum > Viscum album. Next base: position 599,718,432 of record OY728136.1, on the reverse strand, counting down.
ACAACTTCCAGCTGCTACATATTCGGCTTCAGCAGTGGAAATGTCTATAGAATGTTTCTTCTTGCACGACCAACAAACTAATGAATCTCCTAAGAAATGACAAGTTCCGAATGTACTTTTTCTATCCATTCTACATCCACCAAAGTCAGCATCAGAAAAGATTTTTAGAATAAAATCATCTCCAGAAGTATAAAACAATCCTAGATCCATGGTTCCCTTAAGGTAGAAATTTTTTTTAACTGCCTTTAAGTGTGATTCCTTAGGATTGGATTGATATCTTGCACATAAGCATACTGAGAACATTAAGTCTGGTCGACTAGCTGTTAAGTAAAGTAAAATTCCTATCATACCTCTAAAAGATGTTTGATCTACTGTTTTCCCATCTTCATCAAGATCTAAAGTGTTTTAGGTAACAATAGGAGTACTTATACTCTTAGTATTGTCATAACCATAATTTTTGATAAGATCTTTAATATACTTATGTTGAGATATGTAGTTCCCTTCTGGTTTCTGAGAAATTTGAAAACCAAGAAAAAATGTTAACTCACCCATCATACTCATTTCAAACTCAGATTTCATTATACTTGCAAAGGTTTCGGTTAAAGATTTCTGAGTTGAGCCAAATATGATGTCATCAACATAAATTTGAACAATCAAAACATGTTTCTTATCTTTCATTATAAAAAGGGTTCGATCTGAATTTCCCTTAACATAGTTATTTTGAAGCAAAAATCTAGTGAGTCAATCATACCAGGATCGTGGGGCTTGTTTAAGGCCATACAATGCTTTGGTAAGTCTAAAAACATGATCATGATATTTGGTATCCTCAAATCCAGGAGGTTGTTCACCAAAAACTTCCTCTTGAACATAACCGTTAAGAAATGCACATTTCACATCCATTTGATAATGTTTTAAATTAAAGAATGCTTCAAAGGCATGTAGAATACGGATAGATTCATGTCTGGCTACTGGAGCATAGGTTTCTTCATAGTCTATTCCCTCTTGCTGATTATAACCTTTAGCAACAAGTCTAGCTTTATTTCTTACTATGACTCCATTTTCATCACATTTATTTCTGAAAACCCATTTTACGCCAATAACAGAAGTTTCCTTAGGTATTTCAACCAAGGTCCAGACTTTATTCCTTTCTAATTCATTTAGTTCATCTTTCATGGCTTTCATCCAATTATCATCACCTAAAGCTTCATCAGTGCTTTTAGGTTCTAATTGGGAAATAAATGCTAGATGTTCTACTTCATTTCTTAAGGAACTTCTAGTCCTTATAGGTTGATTTACATCACCAATGATACTATCACTGGGATGATTCATAAGAAACACCTGATTTGGGTATTGAAAAGCCTATTCATCAACATAGGGTAGAAAGTCTTCTGGGGTAAATGTTTCAAAATTATCTTCTTGAACATTATCCTTATCAAAAGATTCTTCTATCGAAGGTTGACAATCAGTTTTTGAAAACACATCCGAGGATGTAGGCTGGGATGGTTTAAAAACAAAAGGATCACACTCATCAAATTTTACATGTACTATTTCGTCAACAGTACAAGTATTTTTATTAAAAACTATATAAGCATTAGAAGTTGTGGAATAACCTAAGAAAATTCCTTCATCAGATTTTGGTGCGAATTTATGTAGGATATGTTTAGTATTCAGAATGAATACGTTTCAACCCAAAACCATGAAGTTGGATAGTCTTGGTTTTCTAACTTTCCATAACTCATAAGGAGTTTTATTAAGAAAAGGTCTAATTAAAACTCGATTTATAGTATAGCAAGCAGCACTTACAGCTTCATCCCAAAAATGTCTAGCTATATAATATTCACTCATCATGGTTATAGTTATCTCTTGAAGAATTATATTTCATCTCTCAACTACACCATTCTTCTGAGGAGTTCTAGGTGCTGAAAAATTGTGAGTAATAACTTTTTTACTACAAAAAGTTTCAAAATCAGAATTTTGAAATTCTCCTCCATGATCACTATGAATAGTTTTCAATGGAAGTTTTTTCTCATTTTTAACTTGAGCTCTAAAATTTTTGAAATAAGAAAAAGCTTCATATTTCTTTGCTAGAAAATAAACCCAAGTAAATCTAGTGTAATCATCAACTAGAACAAACACATAGTATTTGCTTCAAATACTTCCAGTTTGTGTTGGACCAAAAAGATCCATGTGCACTAACTGTAATGCATCAGTTGTTGAGATTTCACCGATTGATTTAAAATTAGATTTATGTTGCCTGCCATATTGACAAGGATCACAAACTTTAGAAGAATCAAATCTAATCTTTGGTAGATCCTTAACTAGTTTCTTCTTAGAGAGTTTACATAGGTTTCTAAGGTTACAGTGACCTAGTCTTCTATGCCATAATCAGGAATGATCTTCTATTGCACTTAGGCAAGGTAAATCTTAGCTCCTGAGGTCTTATAAATTTAATATGTAAACATTCTCATGCCTATCGACTGAGAGAATAAATTCTTCCTTGGAATTGTGAACTAAGCACTTATCATTCCTAAAATTCACAAGGTAACCTTCATCACATAACTGACTTATGCTAATGAGGTTGTGCTGAAGAACCTTAACAAAAAGAACATTTTAAATCAAATTTTTTCCTAAAAGAACAATATTACCAATGCCAACAATCTCTCCCTTAGCATTGTCTCTGAATGTTACCTTTCCTCCTTTCGTTTTGATAATCCTTTCAAAATAGTTTTTGTTACCAGTCATGTGCCGGGAACATCCACTATCCATGTACCATGTATTGTTGCTGGTATTATCTTTATTTTACTGAAAACAAGAAGAGAATTAGATTTTCGGAATCCAAACTTGTTTGGATCCGAGATTACCAGATAAAAAAAATTTAGGAACCCACATATTCTTAGAAAAGTAAGAATTGTGAAATTCTAGAGATTGGGTTTTGTTTAAGGAACAATTCTTTGCCCAGTGACCACCACATTGACACTTAGTACAAAATGGGGCACTTTGAGGAACAAAATTATTGTTACTAAAAATTGGTTTTTCATGGGTATAACCAAATCCAGATTTATTTCTTAAAGGTCGTATTTGGGAATACATTTTATCAAAATTTTCCTTACCATGGGTAAATTTTGATAAACACTTCTTTAAGGAATAAATTTCAGACTTGTGTTTTATCACCATGTTTTTATCTTCAAAATCATTAGATTTAGAACTAGAGCTAGGCTCAAAAATATTTTTCTTAGAAAATACTTTTTCTAACTCTTTAGAACGTTGGTTCTTCTCAGAACTTACTTCCTCAATATTTTTTGAAATACATTCAAAAACGGCATTTTTCCTATCACGATCTTTAGAAAGATCTGATTTCTCTTTTGTAAGAATAGAATTCCTAAAGTTTGCGTTATCAAGTTTTTTATTGAGTTTGGAATTATCAATTTCAAGAAGTTCAGAAAACCTAGAGACTTCTTCATAAGTAGGTAATGTATTTTCTTCATCAGAAGAGGATTCTTCATAAGATGAATTATAATGCTTACTATCATTAGAATTTAAAGATACATTGGTCAATGATTCATCATTTCTTACCTTAGCCATAAAACAATGATTGTCAATAGGTAATCTGGCTATAAGACCAAGATTCTTCTGTCCTGAAGATTCATAATCAGAAGATTCATCTGATGAGTCACCACCACTGGCACTCCAGGTATCATTTTCATTCAAAACCTTCTTATCTTTGGCTTTATAATACTTCTTTCTATTTCTGTCTGAATTCCTTTCTTTCCTTTCTTTCTTTTTGAGCAAAGGGAAATCTGGTCTAATATGTCCAGCTCTCTTGCATTCCTAACAAGTGACTTCTCCACCTTTCCTATCTTTCCTATCCTTTTTCTTATACTTGGATTGGAAATTTCTCTTCCCAGCTATCTTGTTCATCCTTTGAGAAAGATTTGCTAACTCACTTTCAGAGATTTCACTCTCACTAGATTCAGATTGGAAAATAACTTTCTTAGACTTGGATATGGTTACTCTCTCAGGAGTCTTAGCTTTCATCGGATTTGATGTTGTTGTAAAAGAAACAGTACCATTTCCATTTTTATTTTTGATGTTGTCAGCATCTCTCTTCATTCTTGTTTCATTTTGAAGAAGAGTTCCAAATAATTCATCAAGAGAGATTTGAGTGATCTTCCAGTTCTCATCTATAGCGGTTATTTTGGATTCCCACTCATTGGGCATAATATAAATTATCTTGTCCACAAGTGCTTCATCATCTAACCCTTTTTCTCCCATAGACTGTAGGCTATTTACAATAGTCATAAATCTCTGTTGAACTTTACAAATTGGTTCACCATATGGAAAGTTGAAGCCATGATATTCAGCTGTAAGCATTTCTCTCCTAGTCTCAATCACTTTATAAGTTCCAAAATGTGTAACCTATAACTTCTTCCAGATACAATTACCTGCTTTACAAGAAGAAATTTGGCTATATGTATTTCTGGTCATTGAACACAGTAGAGTATTGCGTACCTTATAGTTGAGTTGATACTCTTGCTTTTCCTGGTTAGTGAATGTTTTAACTTCCTTATAAGGAATTTTATAATCACCAGTAAGCATAACAAAGTTGTCTACTCCAGTATTGATAACAAAAGTCTTCATTCGATCTCTCCAGTACTCATAGTCATTACCATCAAAGATTGGTGGCCTTGTTGGATTTAGATTATCAATTGAACCAACATTAATTCCTTCCATACTTAAAACAACCTTCAGCACACAAACTTGTTAGTAGAAAAAGATGTTCGGAATGAAAAAATTTGGAATGAGAAAGTTCAGAATGAGAATGTTCGGAATGAAAAAGTCCAGAATGACAATGTTCGGAATGACATGGTACGGAATGAAAAAGTGATCAAAAAAACTTATACGTGAGTACAAGTATTTCAGAGACCTCCTCTGATACCAATTGTAGGATCGAAATAATGATGTAGATGCACAATATACAAGAGGGGGGGGGGGGTGAATTGTATACTTTAAAAATTCCATTAAATAAAGGAAAGAGCTAAGTTTAACAATGTTAAACTAAGAAAATTCACAACACCTTTTACACAATTTGAAACTTGGAATAAGGAATGAAGTTATAAACTTCAAGTCCTATGAACTTTCTTAAAACTGGAAAGAGATTCCGAAAGTAGGTTTCGGAAGTATGGTTCGGAAAATTGAAACTTAACAAAAGATTACAATATGAGATTCTACCTTAAAGCGTATTGAATCTAAATGAAACAGAGTACAAGTAAGGAAGTATAAGAAAGTTATACTTTCTTTATAATACAAAATGCAGCAGAATCAAACAATTAGTAAAACTACAAGTAACAAGATATAAGTCTTTTAACCCAAAAAGAAGGTTATCCAACAACCTTGGATAAAGGTCCCTTGATTAATACTTTCAAGAAAGTCTATCTTACCCACACAAGGGTAAGCCCTCGATATGAAGATTGGAGTCTCTATCTTGCAATCCCTGCAAGCCCTCAACTTCAAGTTAGTTGGCATCCTCTGTCTTCCTCAGCAAGGAAGACCTCAACTTCAAGGTGTTGGAAACCTCTGTCTTCCTATCCCCGGATGTCCTCAAATGTAATCACCAACATTCATAGTCTCACAAAGAAAGAAACTGAATGATCGATTCAGTACGCAAAAGGCATGCAAAGCCTTCTCTCTCTAGAAATCACCTTAGCAGCGTGTGGTCTCTAGATCGATCAACATCCCTATATATGGAGCTCTTTCAAATGAGCTCCTATTTATAGGAAAATTTCCAATGGTCTGATCCCTCCTCCAACGGTCATATTTTCCATGAAACTTGGAGGGACCTATACATGTGTAACTCAACCAACGGTTAATTAGAAACAGAAAAGACAACATCTATTTATAACAAACTATGTATAAATAAATTCACGACATCGTTTTTAAACAAAGCTTTGTGAGTAAAAGCTAATCAATAGTTCGGAGTGTAAGCAAGTCAAAAGTTCAGAGTCTAACAAAAATGAAGTTTGGAGTCTATGTTAAGAAATGTTCAGATTCTGTTTTATAGGAATTCAAAGTCTGGTTTCACCAGAGATTGGATTCTGAATCTGTAGAGTTCAGAGTCGAACTTCTTAAGAGTTTGGAGTCGAACTTCTTCAGAGTTCGGAGTCGAACTAAAAAAGACATCAGAGTCGAAATTAATCAGATCTCGGAGTCGAGCTTCTTTAGAGGTCAGAGTCGAACTACAAAAGAGTTCGGAGTTAAACTTTTTCAGAGTTCGGAGTCTAACTTCTTAAGAATTCGAAGCCGAACTTCTTCAGAGTTCGGAATCCAGAATTCAGATTAAAACTACATTATAGATCACTTCCAGAATTCAGATCCTAAAAATAGAATGTTCCAAATCTTATCATTATATGGATCCAGAAATTTGGTTATGAATCCAGTTTTTGAAATTAAGAAAAATATTTCTATGTATAAGAAAATCTAGGTTAAGGTATATTTCCTTAAAGAAGTAAATTTTCCTTATGGGGGTAAAATTAATATTTTCTTAAGTATAAGGTGTTTGTGATTTTCAAAACAAGATGGAATGGAAAAGTCATAAGGAAAACCTTATTGAGTCAACAAATTAATGCAAATTCAATTATTTGAATTTGGTAAAATATAAAAAAAAATTGAATTCAAAATGTCAAATATAGCTTATGCTGATTTTTTGGTATTTTTCTAAAAACCTTCAATTTTTGAGGAATAGTAAAAACAATGAGTAATAGTTAAAAACCGAATATTTCATTTAAATGAAATATTACCACTTCTCTGAATTGAATTTAAAAAATCCTACGTACATGGTTGTCATTAGTAAGTGAAATGTGGTTCAATAAGATGAAAATAATTTCTATTGAATTGTAACTTTTGACTTTTATTTACCACGGTTAAAGGTAAATATGGTAATCCAAGTTAAAAATAATATTATAATAATATTAATTTACCCTAACATGTGTCCTAATCCTATTGGTTGATATATTTCTGATAACAGATTTCCTTTGGTTGATTTTGGGTCCCCATGGTGCCACTTATGAGTGATAGTTACACTTTATATTAATTAATTTAAAGTAATGACGAAAATGATATAAACATATATCTTTTAGTAATTAAATTCTAATATGGGTATATATAAGTTATCTCTCAAATGTAAATATTTATTTGAAAGATAAAAATATTTCCTACATCATGTTATTTTTTTAATTTTTAGAAATAAAATAAATAAAATTATTTATGACACAATAATGATGCAGTATTTACCTTATTAATGAATGATTTAAATAAATAAGATTTTAAAGATTAAAACAACATTAAAAACCTATCCAATTTTAATTGGATGATTCTATTTCGAACAAGGTTCATCTTATCTCAGAGTTTAATATGTTTACGACCTTTAAAAACTGAGAATCATTATATAACAAAATAATATTTTCAAACTTCCTAAATAACCCCTCCTGCCCCTTATAAAAAGCCCTAACCTCTAACCCATTACTCACACCTCTAAAGTCCCTTGGATCATCAAACCACTGCCCAAATAAGATCTCAAGATCTATATATTCTTCCTAGAATCCTTACCTTAGGAATATAAAACTTCAAGAAATCCTTTTGGTTGAAACCGAAGGGAGTTACCCAATTTAAAGGTAACGTCTTCTCTTAAGTTATTTTCTTTTATTTTAGTTCCCCAACCCCCTAAAAACTTTATTTTATTTTATTTTATAACACCAGTATCTTCAGTATACTAGTATGTTTTTTTGAGAAGGATTATAAATACACTTACACACACCTCCATCTAATGGGTAAAGACCATACTATTTCTAGGGATGTTGAACTACTGCCTCACGAAACGATGATTGTTCAATTATCTCCTACTGCATCTTATGGTGGACATTAAGATGAAACTATATTTATATGTGAAATATATTATATTTATATTGGTTATATGCTTCTTTATTTTTCATCTATATAATACCTTTTTGTTTTCCATAGTTTTTAAATACAATAATTTCATTTGAGGAAGTGGAGACTACTACCCCCTCAAAGTGAAATGACTCGTTCATGCCAAATGTGGAACATATAAAGGATGAAGTTAATGAAATTATATATTATATTATACAGTAATTATAATATATTTGTGTATAATTATGTTTTTCTTCCATTAAAATATGAAATAGAAATTAAATTAGTGTTCATGTGTACGTACGGCTTACCGTCTCCATTAACGGGGCATTTTATTTCTTATCTCCAAATGTTATGTACTATTATAAATAAATAAATAAATATATATATATACTGGAAGTATATGATATATATGATATCTAAATAATGAATATTATTCTGGAGATAATGGTATATTGACCACATAAACAACTTACAATTATAAGTAGTTCATTTTGGACTCATGTACCAAATATCGACAAAATGACTGTTATTAACTTAAATGATTACATGGTGTTTATTGCATGGTAATAACTGATATAAATGGAATAATAAACATGATAAAGGTTCTTAAGCACATATAAATTACCATTATTTTATTATTGGGGATATTAAAGAACGAACAATTCAAGCCGGACACAAGGTAAGGGACATCGTCTCAATCTCCTTTCATTGAGGCATATTTTGTTATATACATGATATTATTTTATATGGTGCATAAACACATTTTAATTTTCATTTCATTCAAATGGAATATTTTTCTATGATGTGTTTTACTAAACTAAATAAAGAATCTTTCTTTTTCACATAAGCTATGACAATGACCTTTTCCACCGCCACAAGTATTATTTGATCTTTGGCTTCCTTAACAATCAGTAATGTATTTAAAAGGAAAATAAATACCATATACTATTTTATGTATTTTGTTATTGAAAATAGTTTTGATAATGGATTTTTTTGTCAGTATATTTAAATTATATATTGTGATCGAAATATGGAAATTCTTTCTTTCCTCTATATTTGTTTTATGTGTTATGAATATTTTATGGTTCTTGGGAATTGTTTATGTTTATAGGTGGTTCCATGATAAACCTAAGGGGGTGAGCCCGTTATAGCTCTCCATTGCATTGGGTAACATGACATAGGTAAATGTTAATCATTCTCCAAAGAGATTTAGGGAATATACTATTGTGGGTATTCCAAATGTAACTTCCTACGTAGCTGTGAAAGCTACAATGTAAGTATGTTACGGATGCTACAAGTTACAATTAAGATTTATGTTTTATATTTTTTATTCCTAAATATTAAAATTTCATGAGGTATGTTAATGTTCTTATGCTCAGTATACTTTGATGGATTGATGTTCTCTTTCCTTGTTTTATAACCCTTACTGAGCATTTTATGATCATCCTATGTTTTTTGGAAATTATTTCGCTAGAATTGAAGATGAATAGGGTCAAGGTTGGGATCAAGGAAAAGTCATGTTGTCTAAAACATGGAACTAGACATGGCTCTTTTTTTCAACAGTTTTTATTTTATGAAAATAATGGATACTGTGTAGAAGTTTATACATGAAATATTCAAGTTGTTATGTATATGTTGTGACCTAATTATCTAAATCTCTAAACTTTAAGTTTTCCTTGATCTGAATTATTAAAATAATTCATTATTATGTAATGTTTAATGATGGGTACCTATAATATGAGATGGTTTTGAAATCCTGTAGTTCACGATGTAACAGAATGTCACATAATTTCCTAAAATGGTTTATGTTATGATGGTGGAGTAAAACATAAAGTGATACATTTAGTTATTCTAATGTAATGAATATCACTTTATATCCTTAAATATTTAAGGATGTTTTGATAAAATAATTTAATGAATTTCATACTATTATAAAGATTATCTTAATTAAAGTTTTTGATAGAATGGGTTAATATAATGATGATAATTATGAGAATATAAATATATCAATAGAGAAAATAGAATTTATTTACATCGTACCATTGAATATTGTGAAGTTAAGGTGTCTAAATACCTATTAAAAGAGTAGGAAATTTGGAATAACAATCCTATGTCTCAACATTATTCAAAAAAAATTATTTCATATATTTTACTCAATAAAGGTGTTTAGTGGGAGGGTTTTATTAAATAGTCACATAGAGATGTTGTTGGAATTACATGGAGATATAACGAGTTTAAGAAAATTATTAATGTTTAGTCAACAGAAAAAAATTTATTTTCTGAAAATTATTTATATGATTAGATTATCAGGTATGTATGGTTTGGTTAATGTTATTAGAAAATTTTAATGATATGAAATTTATTAGTTTAATTCAAAACCTACTCTCCAATATTTGACATTGGATATATATATTACATGAATTATCCCTTCGAAGTAGAACTATAAATTATTACTAACAGATCATCATCATGGGGTATTAGAGGTTGTGATAAAATTTGAAGTCTAGAATGATTAGTATTTTAAATTGAGATATTGAGTATTATCATAAGGCACAAAAGGATTTTTTTTATTCTTGATAACCCCCAGTTATACCACATAGAGTGTCATACATTATGTCATTAGTATATTATGGGTTCATGTTTCATATTAAAATTTATCTAATAATTGATTCTATATAAATACCCATCATATCAAACATTATACTTCGAAATATTTATTATGAAATCTCTACATCTTAGAAAATTAGGGGAGGTTGGTTATATTTCTAATCATGCCATTGGTTGAAGCTTAACCAAGATGTGATTTTTCCTCATATATGAAAATTATGGAATATAGTCCCTAGATTGAGATAGGATGAAAGAGTGTGCAACCATACTTAGATAATACTTGTGATGTTTTTATCAATTAAGTGAGAGGTATGTGATGTGATCATTCATAAGGATGAATGGAATGAGATGTATTAATCAAAATGGTCAGTCTATTCTCAAAGAATCATGAACAAATGAGATTTTAAATGGGATTTACATATTTAATTTCTTGTAGTTACCTGATGTCATACACCAAAGGACCATATGAAATTGTATTATTTTATATGATACATTTTTTTGAAATATGTACTGAGATACATGTGTTTGATAAAGATAAAGAATTATCCCTTTATAGCTCTAGTAGTGGTGATGATTTTATTAATGTATCTATTTTCATACATTTATCAATTTCTGAATTCATATTAACAATCAATGATAAAAATACCCATTAAGTAACACTTTGTGAATGAATGAATGAATATTTTATTTAACAATTATAAGAGTGATATTATAAAAGTGTTTTAGAGTTTTTCCAAGAGGTTTTTTCAAAATATTCATAAGGTATTATATTTGAAGTTATTTATTGTGATATCTTATGATATATTTATAAAGAAGTAGATAATATGGAAAACTATTTTTGGGTATGGATGTAAATTTTATAAAATAGGAGACAATTTGAGGTGAAATGGAATAATGCCTTTGAATATTTATAAAATGGGGGTGATTTAGGGAGATATTCCCTTAATCCTTACACATTTGAGGTAAATTTAGATATATCATATGGTAGGATATAAGAATATCGTAATTCATGGTATAGGTTACCATGCTACTACTTAGACTAGTTATATTGTATGACATATAAAATATCATATATTCAAATTTTGAATGATATAATATAATGAATTGTATTTTATAATGTAGAGGAATATTATAAATAACAATGTAAACCAAACATTGAGTAGATAACATTATAATATTTCCCACATAAATTATAATTGATTAAAAAAACATTTTGTAAGATGAACTTTTGTGAATATGAATTGTCTGATGGTTATAAAGATTTATAACCAAAGAATTTTAATTTAAAAATATGAGTATGTTCGTGTATTCTTTGAGAGTATACTCAAGGGATATATAAGTTTCATTTCACTATGAGATGGTTTTTTTATTAATTATTCTTTATTACCAACAAATTAACCCACACCTTGAAGTATTCATTCTCGTCCATACATTCCAAATAAAGGTTAATATAATATCATTGGTTTAATGGAGAATCATACCTAGTTATTTGGAGATTCCATCCATCCCATGGATACATCTCAACGGGGAGGCTCCATTAACTACCACTTTACGATCATAATTAATAAATTATCAGTGACATTAGCAACAGCCCATCAGTGAAAGGAATTAGTTCATCATTTATATTTACATAAGTTTAAGTTATCATATAACATAGATATATGAATTTTTTTCCAATAAATTCCACTAGGTTTTCTTTGTAGAGCTTGATCCTTAGAAATTGATTCACGCCACACCTGAAACATACTCCTATGTCACTCATAAACAATCAATACCTCAATCCTCATTGGGTCCACAATAACTCCACTCTCTAGGATGAAATTCCAAATGAAATAAACTTCTTAGATCAAAATTTGATATTTTATGATATTAATTAATATTTGGTTCTATAGAAAAATGTTTAGGAAAATCCATATATTTTTAGTGTTCTCTTACTCTGATGTTGAATAGAGGGTTTTTGTTGATGGAAATTACTAAAAACTAGTACAGGAATGGAAAAAATATGTCATTCATGAATCCCATTAACATCAATGTTGGGTAATTAAAATCATGTGGAATAAAACACTCATAATTTCCATAGAAACATAAAAATTTCATCTTTTGGATATCCACCTCACAAACCAGAGGATGGAGATTTTTCGACCTAAGATAGATCTTAAATAACTATTTCCCTCCATTCATCTGGTCAAAATAACTATTTAACCTCAATAAAGGGATGTTTTTCTTTATTGTCATATCACTTAAGACTTTTTATTCAATACAAAGAATCAAGATACTATCCACATGCTTGGTGAATAACATTGGAACTCCTAGGTGGTCACACTCTATCTCATAATGCTTTCCCCAAAAGGTCATCCAACCACACCTTCAACTCCATGATCATAGTTAGGTCCATCCAATAAACTAAAAAATATATTTTATTAGTCATGGGGTATAAACTGAGATAGGATATAATCTTGAGATGATAAATTAATCATAGAAAATCCTCAGGAATGAAATCCACGTACACATCTACGACTATAGGAACCTGTTCTTCAAAATATTCCACTATGATAAAATGAAATATTTTCAAATCATAGGTGATCTGTAGTAATTTTCCATGTCGAGTCCATACCCATCTTGACTAAAGGTCCCACTCACCCACAATAAACAACATTGATCCATTATATTGGTATAAAATCTCTCTGTTATAGTATATAAGTTTCATGAAAATACTAAGATATCAATTTCATTCATATGATGAATTTATAGAGCTTCATATTATACACTATGAGGTTCTATGAAAACCTATCTTCGATAATTTCAGTAATACATAGTAGGAAGAATAGATTAAGATATTATTCGATACTTTTAAGAGTTTGTAGCTTAATATTTTACGATAGAGGATCCACCAATATTTATTGATCATAAAATGGTCATGAATAAATAAATAAATTGATTTCAAAAATATCCACATATATTATTCCTATTATTGAGAATACAGATAGATACATTGAAACAGATAGACAACATGGTTTTAGGAATCAATTTCAACCATCAAACCATATACCTACCCAACCTCCTTGATCCTAGATTGGATTACTTGGGGGTTGTTTTTGTGGTATTGGGTTATGGATTCATCAAAATCTAGCTACTCATGATGCGCCACAATCTAAATCATAATTATATCATTGATAACTACTATATATTTATTAAATATGTCCCTGAATACCTTTTTTATTATGGTGTGGTGGTCCATATATCATACTACCCTGATTGACCACTATCGTACATCAACATGGGTAGTCATTATCCATATGACATGATCCACTACAATATAATAAAAATCGTCACCTATATCATTGGATATTATATATGAGTCCTCTATTATTTAACCCAAATATTGGGATAGTACATGTGGATGACTAAGAAAATATAAAATTAAGGTTTTCTATCAACTGACCATAGATAATGAAACTTCTCCTTGATAACATCCTGCATCTCCTAGTCTCTACAGCCCCTCCACCAACAATATCACAACCACGAGAGCCCTCTTCGTAAATCCATGATAAGTAGACATAGACAGTGTAAAAACCCAATATTATAATTATCTATAGAGACCTTAATCAAAATAACATTATTAGAGAAATAAATCACAAATCTAATTGATAAATTACATTATGAGGTCCCAAAATATCTCTGTGTAATCTATAATAGACATTCTACCCTTCTAGAAAATAAATATATTTATAATGAATAATGTTCTAGAAGTATCCAATAAATAATTATCTTCAAAGAATATCTATAAATCTTACCCTATAAAAGTCACCTCATCATGGGTTTGGATGATCAAATTCCACAGGTTACATGACATGAATAAGAGAATGATAGATGCTATAACTATAATATGATCATCAGGTGTCAGTACCAAGTGAAACACATGTGTAAATACCTCAAACTATCCCTCTAATTTTTGAGGGGATGTATTACCTTAAATTTTATTTGGTTTGTATCACTGAAACTCATGAAGCATGCTCATCCTAGAATCCTTATATTATAAAGATAGAATCATCTATTTCCCAATAGATAGAGGAATGATTTCCTATACTTTTGGGGGATGGTATACTCAATATAAAATAGGTGATGTGTTCTCTCCCCACTAGATTGGTGTGATCATCCCGTAATTTGGTCCCAAAATGGAATAATCAGTGCTCAAATGTTTAATGATTGGAGGGTCAAACATTAGCTTTATCTGATCAAAACATTAACATAGAATTCCTGAGTATTATTTTCAAGGATGAATCTTGTGATTTATAAGATGAACCACAATCAATAAATAATATTTTTTATGCTAACTCTAGATGAACATATAAAATAATTAGCAACACCTAAATGAAAAGTTGGTCATCAGGTCCCTACTGAATAGATTTGGAGACCAATGCTCTAACATGGGGTTACTTTTCCTAAAATACACACTCAATATCCATTGATATTCATTCCCTATATTTTTAAACTATAAAAAAATGATGCAAAATCTCAAACTCCATTCCCAAGACATAACTTCTTTAATTCCACCTCTATATGAATTAAACCATAGAGGCCCTACTTAGGCATGTAGTATGTTGAGTGTGCCAACACAAACTATCATCTAATATACTATGGGTTGGTGACCATCACTGAGTATAAAAATCACACAATGTGGGAGGAATTAGAAAAATGTACTTAAAAATCATATATCTCTATTTGGAATATAATAATATAGGGTAGAAATTAATACCAACTATAAAATAAAAAATACATGTGACAAACCCTAATAATTCCTCATGTATTGAATGTTTAAGGATATATAATTGATGGGGGAACAAGTATAAATATCTAATACTTAGAAAACCTAAGAAACCGGAAACTTTTATGAATCCATAATACAAAACTCCAAAGCATAAATTCTACCTATATATATCATATATATATATATATCACTAAAATCTTGATCCACCTATACTTTGTCCCCTATGATCAGTATTGAACATTCCATTATATATATAAGTTAAGACTTGAGTGGGAAAATTTTACATGCAATGGGGAGTATAAACAAACTGGGTATGGCACCCTCAAACAATAATGGATAGATAAAATAATCATTGACTCATGAAAAAAAAGACAAGTATATATTATGATATGATTATAAGAAATATAACCCATGATATCAAATTGGGTTTTCACTCTATAAATACCAAATACTAAAGAATCAACCACATAATGAAACCCAGAATCTGAACTACCCATATTAAGAACACATATAACCTCTTATAAACTATAGTGGGGAACCTAAACCCCACCAAAGGTAAGTAATAGTCATAGGAGAAACCAAACCTAATAAAGGAAGCATTCTTAATTGATTTATGAACATGAATAAAGGAATTACCTAATTCTATTGATCTATGATCCACACCCCACATATGTTGGGGTGTTCTTAACTATATAATTTATATGGGAGACTAATTCCTTGTCAAGGAGAAATTAATACCAACCCTATATCTAATTTGCAAGACCTATTCCCCATGTATGTAGATGATCTTGAACTCTGATGAGAATACATGGGACCACACCCTATTTATAGAATGTCTATAAGGGAGTCCCTAACCTCATGCCAACTCCCGTACTTATTATTGATCCTTGTCATTGATCAAGAGAAGGTTAGGAGATTAAATTGAAAAAATTTCCCCAAGTTTTACCTTTTATTCTAATGATTGTTTTACTATTATGTTCAACATAAAAAAAATTAGGATGGACTAATCATCTTCCCAAATACAAATCAAGATAATTTTTTAAAAAATATATAAATCTAGAAAATTATTCTATATGTACAATATATTAAAATATTTGTATTTCCCCAATGAATAATAATCTCAATTTACATCCATAAATAATTTATATTTGTGTCTATATACATAATGTGTATGATGGGAAACATATATTCTAGGAAATTTTTGGGAACTCATAATATACAATCACAATCATCAGGAATCCATATTCAAAGTATGTTGTGTGTATGATGACCCACATAGCTTGTTTGGACAAAAAAATTAGATGTGTAAACTATATTTATACTAAGTAGGGAATCCTAGAACTGTATTTTTTATACTTAAATGTATACCATTTGTGATACTTTATTCCCTCAAAAACAATATTCATCTCTACTAGTAAGATACACAATGGGGATTGGGATTAAAAACCATGTGGTTGCATCCTCATGCTTTAGATTTACATTCTACTAAAAATCAAACTAACACCATTGAAATAAATGTCTAACATCACTCCCTTAAAACCCATGGGGTTTTAATTCACCCTTCATAAAAGATACATCAACCATATCTGGATGGAAATTCTCACAAAAATGGCTTCAAACCATTATCTAATGCCTTGAACATCACTGGAAATCATTCTATCACACCACTACACTACTACACCACTCTATAACTAATTTTTTCCCACTGAGTGAACAAGAAACCTACATATCCACTACTATGATTAGGAAGTGTAACCCCATTGAAAATTCATTAATCATTCTAGTATAATTTTATTAAATTGGAGAGAATGATGAGGGCCAATGATGAAATTAGTAAGGGTAAGGGGTGTGAAATTGAGGGAATTATAGTTTCTGGTGGCTAGCGAAAAGGTTTTACCACTATTTACTGAGCATATATTCATCGATAATGAATAATATTAGATAAAATTATAGATTTTTTTTATATTTTAAAGATATAATTTATCATATACGATAATGTTTAGATGTTAAATCAATAATGAAATTTAATGATTTGAAATCATGACCACAAGATCATAGAATTAAAAGAAGAGTTCTAACTCAAATTATTAATAATTTTTTGTGATGATCACACCCACACTGAGTTCCAGTGGAAATCCATGTCGAAGAATGAATTAGTTACCTCTAAAGATCAGTATTTTATATCTTTATATCAATTAGGGTTTTCATTAATCGTGGAAATACAGAATTATATTAGATAAATAAGTTTATGTTGATGAAATTATGGTTTTTAGATATAATTATTTAATTATATTTATTTATTTTAGTTCAATAACGAGACCTATGTTGGGATTGGCACAAGGGGATGAATATGAACCGTCATTATAACACCCCTATAGAAAACCCCATATTTCTAATGTAATTCCACATAAATTCTCCTATCTAAGGCTATAGTTATAAGGAATTTTTATCTTCCTACAATATTCCTGAAAAAAATACTTTTAATGTAATATATTTTGGAATCTGTGATTCTAATTTAATGAATATATCTTATAAACCCATCAATAAAATAATTTTTAATAAATTATAAATGTTTACACTACAAATATCTATATCATTGTATTATATAAGGATGTGGAGGTTTCTATATAACATGATATTGATATCTAAGGTATTATATAATAAAAGTGAAAGTATTTTCACGACATTAACTATTACATATAAAAAATAGATCCAATGCATCCTTGTACCATTACTTTACTCTTTCTATATGAAATTTGGGACCCCAAATAATTTTTAAAATTCATTCATTGCATGATATGTATTGAAGAATAGATAAATGAATTTTTATATCATTAATTTTGGATACAGTTATTTTCTTTCCCCTATGAGTCTACTCATGGGGATAAGGTATAGATGGAAGCGGGCTGATAAGATGAAAAAAATAGATTCTATGATGATGGTGGATTTTGGTATAGATTTAAGGGGATATGTGACACACTAAACTCATGTATTATCTTGATTATTCTACCTTATCTTGCTAATCCACTAATTTTATCAAATAAGGATAAGTATTGGTGGTTCATGAATTTGATTCAATTAATTATTGGTCTAATTGAATCTCTGTTTTCATATTACTAGAGGCATGTGAAATGTGATCCTAAATGATTCCCCAAATACTTAACAAAAATTAGATATACCTTCCCCTACCTCAATCAAATACATGAGAGTCCTAAACATATCATGATTCAAGAAACTCTTCCAAATCAGTATACATATCAACTAGGAAAACAATTTTGTTTCATGAAAACAAACAAAATTTGTCAACGGAGCGTATTATTTTGTAATATAGTCCCTAAAATCTTAGTTATGGTGGAATTTATCCAACAAGAGTCTAAAAAATATTGAGGACTCAGGGGGAAATATTTATACTAGTTCCCATAAATATTTATAAATATTTATCCAATGAAAGTTGTAACATCTTAACACAGTGATGAGAAAAATTTCTACATAGTCTCAAGTGTGATCCTTAATTAACAAAGGCTCATAACTATAATTGAGGGTCTATAAGAAACATATGGGGAGTTATTTTTCCTATATAACATTATAATAATAAAATATAATCAATTAAATTTGTTTCAAAGTAAGGTAATATGATACCATTAAATATAAAAAAATCACTAAATCAATTCCAAATAATTCCCCGAATATCATGAATTTAATATATAGAATATAAAAGTTACAATACATTGACTAATAAATGATAAAACTAAAATAAAAATAAATAATTTGGAGATTGAAAATTATTCATTACCTCATAAATCCTATTGTATAATTGTAATTATCAAATAACCTTGTATGATACTCAAGGAACATAACCCAACTTACCTGAAATTAGGTATATCTATACATCAAAGAGCTGTGAAAATACAAAGTCAGAGAAATACATCTCAACAAGATACCACCAAAAACCAAAACAAAATGTGTTCTGGTCCAAAATATACTCATATGTATATAGTGAAATACATACATGAATTTAAAGGAAGAAATTATCTTTTAAAAACAACATCAAATACTTACTAAAAAAGTCAATGAATATAATTACATCAACCCTTTAATGTAATAAATCATTTTTATAAATGAATATTACACAAAACACATAACTCTAGTAGTAACCCTTTAATAAACCTCAGATAATACCCATATTAAAGATGTCAAGGTAAATAAAAACCTATATATTATCATAACATAGCCTAAAATAGGGTTATACCTCCATTATAACAATACCATTGGTAATTTCATAGTCTAACTCATGGATTTTCCCTAAAAATTCGATAATATGATTTATAAAAAATATGACCATTACACAATATGGTACAATCACAACTTTAATTAACAATAAAATACTCATTGTAATATTAAATATTTTAACAGTACATTATTATAATACAATAATTTCATCATCAGTCAATATCCCTTTAACTAAATTATATATTAAACATTATAATTTAATCATATATACTCTTTTTCCCATTATTTAAATACATTTATAGAACTAGTGTATTCAATTATATTCCCCTTTAAATTCCACACATTTAATTTCATTCATTTCATCACATATCATAATCAAAATTTTACTCCTAACACTTAATTAAAATCATTAGAAAAAATTAATCACTTAAAACCATGATTAATATGCCATTATTTTGACCAAAAATATTATTATTAATTATAAATTCCAAATAATTATATTTATATACTTAACTAATAAATAATGCTAAATTGATAAATGACTTTATTAAACAACATCCCAATTATATTTATCTAATTAATCTAATGTTTCATTTATTTTACTAATAAATGATATAACACAATATCATTATCCAACAAATAAATCACAACATTTGTTCATAATTCTAAACCTTTACATTATACTTCATATTATATGACTCTAAATAAAATTCCATTTTTGTGCCTCAACTTCAAAAGTACCATTTATATGTCTTAAAAAATAACCAATAATAATTTAATTAAATCACTTAAAAAAATTATTCAAACTAAAACATCTAGCAATTCTCATTAAATAAAGTTTTACAGAAAATGTTTAATTTAGTGAATAAAATAGTAAAATATAACTAATACATTAAATTTCACACCCTATTTCCCCAAAAAATGCATCCCAATAATCATAAATATGATTTTTTTAAGTTATTATTTTTATTAATAATTCAAAAAAAATTATTTAACCCAAATACTTTATCAATTTCAATTTATTTTCTTCCAATTCATGTCAAAAAGTAATTACATGGGCTAAAAACACATTTATAACTCATAAATGAATTTAAGGACAATAGAAGAAATTATAGGATACCAATATCTACTTTCATGTACTTAACATATCATATAATTCATAGAAAAATCCTGTAAACATATATATAATTATACATAATTGATTTTGAAATTATTCTATTTTAACCCCATGCATTATTCAACAATTTAAACCATGTTATGTTAATATTTATTAAACAATTCCAATATTATAAGAAGAATATTCATATAAAAATGTGATACACCATTTAAAACAATATTTAAATATGTAAATAATCAAATATTGGATTTAATTTCCCATTATATATCAACAAAAGTGAATTATCACCCTAAAAATACAATTAATAACCTAATTCCATCACATTGAGTATAACTTTTAACATTTTAATTCATCAAATAATAATTCCATTAACCCTAAATATTATTTCACTGATTTATCTAGATTTATAATAAATAATTATTATTAAACACATAATAATCATTTGTTTATAGTCGTTTTCACTATAATAAATCTATAATTAACATTCGGTATAACCTATAATACTAATTAAAAGTTTTGTATCTTTTTTACTCTAAGGAATACACAATTCTAATTAAATAAAGAACAAATAAAATAAATTTTAAAATTCATTTATTGTAATAATTTAAAATAATACTTATTATTAAATTGTATTCAATTAATAATAAAATTCACATCACATAATAACTATATGTGTAAATTCGAGAATAACAGTTACCAAAACATTTTGAATAATAGAATTAGAACCCCTGGGATAGTCGAAACCATGACCTTGTCATTAGTTGACAGTTCACATAAGGGTTGAAGTCCTAATTCTTTTTTTATTCACTAAATTCCAGGAAATCATATCAAATTTGATATAAAATTATATTTAGAACCCATAAGAAAAATATATATAACACATTTGAACAAAACCAAGAGGAATAAATTCTAATCACTATCCTAATCATAAGTAAACAAATGGATCATCAATTGAATAGAACTAAAGAATATATTATCAAATGAAGTATGAGAGATATTGAAAGAGAATTAAATGGATAAGATTCAAATAGTTATTCAAATAATCCTACAATCTCATGTTAAATTAATGTATCCTAACAAAAAATGAAGATATGTAAAACAATAAAAATATGTTTCTAAAACATAAATAATAATCTAATGGGTTCTAACCAGACATCTTATGGATGAAAAATAGTCTTCTAATGGCCACCCAAGATATAATTTGATGAACCTCATCACTCTATAGTATCTATATATGAGAACCACATAATCATAGGCATGCCTCCCCATATGTAAATAGGTTCTAACTATAAGTGAATGTCTTATTTGATACCATGGGGAGACTATACCCTGGAGGGAATATTTATATAAATCATAGAAAAAGAATCATATTATCATTTTGAAAAAAATAAAATAAACACCAAAATCCAAAATATAGAAAATAAACATATCATGAAATATGTTATACCACAGTTAACTATATAAATGAAACACTATCGTGGAAAAAAACATGATCTATAATGGGTTGATTATATATAAATCAGTCAAGAAAAAAATATAATGAAACCACAACTGAGTCTTGAGTTAAAACTCGATCCCATATTTGGAATCTCTCTTAGTTATCATGATCAGATATCTAACACTAGGACTCCTACCTACTTGTACCTATGATATGAATATTTCATTTAGTACCAATTAACAAGGGTAACCCAGTCAGGATGTGAGTATGGCTCGGTATTCATGAACTATTTGTGTCCCCAA
This sequence comes from Viscum album, assembly GCA_963277665.1. Classification (NCBI taxonomy): domain Eukaryota; kingdom Viridiplantae; phylum Streptophyta; class Magnoliopsida; order Santalales; family Viscaceae; genus Viscum; species Viscum album. The sequence goes on along the minus strand of OY728136.1, from coordinate 599,696,044 downwards.
TGTAAGAACTTAGGTCCATATGATCGTTACATATTCGATGAAATTTTGAAATATCACAATTAGTTGGATGTTAAATTTTTTAGTCTTTTAATTTATTTTTGAGATCTAATAGAAACTCAATAAATTTTTTTAAACATGAAAGAGAGTTTGGGGGATTTTGGTGGGGATTAAAAGATTCATTTGAGTGGTTGGGGTTGGTATTACACCTTAGGCTGGAGCCGGTCACCGGCTATCTAGTAAAATCCATTGGTTGGTAGGTAGATTAAAATAGTATCCTAGTGGGGTGTTGTAACCACTATATAGTTAATAATATATATTGGATATATTTTGGGATAAGTTAATGGTCAAAATAACCTTTTTTCTCCTAGGGTTTTTGAGGCGGTAAACCCCTTCATTCCCATGTTTTGATTAGTGCAGATTATTGTCAGATCCCTATCTATATCAGTAGTAACCTAGGATTAACATTGTAACACCCCAGTTAAATAAAGAATATGACATTTATATATTTATCCATATTTTTGAATAAAATATTAATATTACTTTAAAGGGGATGCTATGCTCGATGGCGTACCTAATACGCAACAAAGAGTTTCTTGGGAATCTTACGTTGCACTCTAATAATAAGAAAATATTATTCTAAATGGTAGTTAACGCCTAGCTGCTGTGATGGCAGGAATGAACAGAACTAACTACAAAATGATTATATATGTTTTTCAAATATTTTTACTTTTTACAATAAATATTAGAGGATGAAAATGCGAATGAATCCAATTTTAAGCGTAAACATTCAAATATTCTTTAAAAGGTCGATTAACAGCCTTTTGATGGCGAACCTCTTTTAAATCCACTTTTTGAAAATTTTATGTGTTATATTTGACAAAATAAAATTATTCTTTAGAATCGGGACATCAAAATTTACTTTGTGTAAATTTTTGGTATTTTTCCGATTCAGTTCATTTTTTTAAGAATAGTGAAAAATGTTGTATTTTAATTCAAAACATCTTTTTAATATAATTTATTTATATGATTAGATTATATTTTGAATTGGATTTAAAGTGAAATTAGAATATATTTTTACCATTTAATCCAATCGTGGACATTGGAATTAATTTCACATTGAAATTGGACTTAAACTAGTGTCAATCTTTTGATATATATTTCTTCATAAAAACACGCTATTTGTCATGACTGCGGGAATTAATTATTAAATTAATTAATGTAACTGATATGTTTTAAATTTCGTAAAATATACATCATTTTTTAATTCAGAATATCAAATATAGCTTAGGGTGAAGTTTTGGTATTTTTCTGAAAAACTTCAATTTTTGATGAATAGTGAAACCACTAAGTGGTACTTATAAAAACTGATTTTCCGTTTAAATGAAATTTTACCACCTTTGTGTTTCGAATTTCAAAAATCTGACGTAAATGGTTGTCATTAAGAAGTAAAATGTGGTTGAATGGGATTAAAATAATTTTTTGGTGAATAGTAACGTTTATGTTTTTAATCGCGATTATAGATAATTAGTGTAGTTTAAGGTAAAAATAATGTTTTAATTATATGAGATGAGCTTGAAACATGTCCTACCCTCATTGGATGTGTCATGGACGACCAAGAAAATCCATGGGTCAACTTGGGGACCCCATGTAGCCACTTTGGTTGGGAAATGACATAAATAACTTTTTATTTAATGTTAAAGTAAAAACGACACAAACATGAGATGTTTTACAAAAAGAATTTTTACATCGGGTTATACAAGTCTGATTTTTGACTATAAATATTAATTATAAAGCTAAAACTATTTCCTACATCATGATAGTTTTTTAAAATTTTTAGACATTAAATATATTAAATTATTTTTGACATCATTATGATGTAGTGATTACCTCATTAATAAAGGATTTAAATAAAATGAAAAGATAATGTAAAATCTATGACCTACACATATCAAAAACCTATTTTATGGGTATAGTTCGAACCCTTATCACCTTATCATAGAATTATATCAATGTGGGACCTTTTAAATCCTAAACGCATTTTAAAATAAAGGAACATTTCTTTACATTCCAAGGGTGCCCCTCCTCTCCTCTTATAAAAACACCACCTCTACCTCTTTACCCACACTTCCAAAGCCTTTGGATTGGCAAACCCCTCCCCTTTTTGTCTCTCCACATCCCTCTATAACTCTTAGAAGCCTCACTTTGGTCAGAAGTTTTCCCAAGGAAGCCTTTGAGCTCGAACCAAAGGGAGTTACCCGATTTTAATGTAATGTCTTTACTTGAGTCCTTTTGTTTTATTTTGCTTCTACAAACCCCTAAACTCTATTTATTCATTTTTTTGTAACAAAACCAGTATATTAAATATACTATGATGTTTTTATGTTATGTATTCGAGCTACACTTACACACACCTTCGTCTAACGGTTAAAGAACATACTGTTTCTGTGGATGGCGAATTACTGCCTCATGAAACGATGATTGTTCAATCTTCGCTTAACACCTTTAATGGTGGCCATTATGATGTCACTACATTTATATATGATATATAATATGTTTATTTTTTCCTTAAGATTCTGTATTTTTCATTAATGGCATTTTTTATGGCTTCCATTATGGGTATACGCGATATCTTCATTTTAGGAAGTGCGGACTACCGCCCCCTCAAAGTTATTTGATTCGTTAATACCATATGTGGTACGTATAAAGGATATATTTAATGATATTATATATTACACCATACTGGAATTAAAATACTATTATGTATCATTATGTTTTAATTCCATTAAATATGAAATAGAAATGGAAGTAGCGTTCATGCGTACGTACGGCTTACCGTCTCCATGAACGGTGAATTTCATTTCTTAACTCTAAATGTTATGTAATATTATAAATGAATGAATATACTGGATATATATGATATATATGATATGTACATCGTGAATAAAATTCTGGATATAATGAATATTTTACCACATGAACAACTTGTAATTATAAAGAGTTTATTTTTGACTCAAGTACCAATGATCGTTAAAACTACCGTTATTAACATAAATAATAACATAGTGTTCATGAAATGGTAATAATTGATATAAAAGGAATAGTGAACTTGAAAAAGTTTCTTAAGGAATTATAAATTAACTCAAGTTTATTATTTAGGAGATTAAAGAACGATCGAGTCAAGTCGGACCCGAGGTAAGGGATTCTACCCCTCTCTTTCTTTTTTAAGCACACTCTTTTATGTCATTCCTTTTAAGCTCATATTTCTTATGATTGGGATGTTATTTTAAATTAATATTACTGTAATTTTTATGTTCATATGATGAGATACCATATTTTTTCTCATCAATCCATATTGGAAGTTTTAAGTGGCGCCGTTAGGCTGCCGAGTTTTCGTAAGGGATTTTTCATCTCACTTTTAGTCCCATGAGATTTATGCTACATTTGCCATCATTTCCATTGAGTGGTGTATGTACTTCCCATTATTATACTCTTTGTGTAATATAATTTCATTTATGGGTATTTACATATTCATTGTATTACCCATCTTCAATGGGGTGTACGTTTTGATAGTTACCCAAGTCGGTAAGGGAACCTTTCACCCTCTTTTTAAAAGACTTATTTTGTTATTTATTTTACTTCACATACTATTATGTTGGGATATGTTCTTATATATCCTTGTTGATGTAAATTTTATGACCAAGTGATGTGATACACTTTTTATCTCTCACCAACTCTTTTTCTGAATTTTGAAGTGACGTCGTTAGGCTGTTGAATTTTTGCAAGGGAACTTCTTAACCCAATTTTGATTCTTTGGGATAAACTTGTAAACCTTGAATATGTCGTTCTATGATTATGTATGAATGTACTCTTATTGTTTTACACTTAATACCCACTTATATTTCGTGTATTCATTTGTCAGACATAATTATGTAACCTATTTATCCTTAATCCAAGGATACCGTCTTTGTATGGGACTTCGACCCAATCTCCTTTCATTGAGGCATATTTTATTTTATACACAACCTTATTTTATATAGGGTATAAACCCCTTTGACTTTTACATTTATCCAAAATTAATTTTTTTATACGAAGCTTTTTGCAAAACGATAAAAGGGAATATTTTTGTCATACGTAGGCGGCGACAACGACTTCTCGGCCGCCATGACCATTATTTGAGTTTCAGCTTCCTCTACAAGCCAAACTATTTCTTAAAAGAAAAATAAATACCATGTTTTACTTTTCTTTTATTTTGGTATTTAAAATGGTTTTGATAATGTTTTTATTATAACACTGTGTTATTGAAATGTGGAAATGTTATGTTTCCTTTATGTATGTTTTATGTGATACGATTATGTTATGGTTCTTGGGCATTATTATGAAGACGGGTGGTTCCGTGATAAACTAAGGTCGGGTGAGCCCGATATATCTCTCCAATGCATTGGGTAATTCGAAGGAGTGAAACGTTAAGGTTTCTCTAAAGAGATTTAGGGAATATACTGTGGTGGGTATTCCAAACGTAACCAAGAGGGTTACTCCCTACGTAAGAATGTTATGAATGCCCCAAGTTACCTTTTATGTATTATGATTTCTATGATTTATTCATGATTTGATGAGGTATGTTAAAGTGCCTATGTTTTATGGGTAATCTATGATTTCATTCTTATGTATATATTAACTCATGTTTCCTTTCCATATTTTTTTATAACCCTTACTGAGCTTTTTATGCTCATCCCAAGTTTTTTTTGAAATGTTTTTCACAGGTCAAGGGAAGGTTACATGATATGATGATAGTGTCAAGGAAGTGTCAAGAAATAATCCATGTTTTATTTTAAATATGTTTCCATTGATGGAAAAAATGGATAATATCTTTATGTGATCAGTTTTTTTAAATGTGGAATATAATGCAAGTTTTATGGTCTAATTCTCTAAAAATCTAAACCTGAAAATATCCTCAATGTGTAATCTTGTAATAACTCAATATTAAGTAATGTTTAAGGCCAGTGCCTTATAGTTGGTATCAAAGGGAGGTTTAGATAACTTTAGGGGTTAGGGTATTCTTTAAGCATAATTGACATTACCATAAAGGTTTGGATTTCAGAAAGAGTCCTAGTTTTAGATAAAGTGAATAAGTAAGTATATCTTAGTGTTTATCTTCCTCATCTGTACATGATGGTTTTGTTGATATACTCACACTGACCGTTTTGGTTTTAGTAAATGGCTGGATCTAGTAGGAACCAAAGTAACAGTGGATGTGAAGGAAACTGTGACAGTTTTTTGAGCAAGCAACTGAATGATATGGGAGCTGCAATGAGAACTCTTGTGTTTATCCTCAACCAACTATTTGGAGTCATGATTGAACACCTAAACATTGGTGATTTCTCTAAGGCATCATATATGCGAGAAACAAATCCCTACGGAACTACAGGTAATAAACACCTAGGAAAATGTTTCAGAGGGACAGAAATATGCTATAGATGTGGAAATGATGGTCATAAAGCAAGAACCTGCCATGGAAAAAGGAAGCATCCAGTTGACTCAAGGAAAGGGAATGAAGTTCTTTCTGAGGGATCAATTGGATGTTTTAAATGTGTTGTGCATGATCATTATGCAAACACATGTCCTATGAGGAAGTTTCATGAATGGGATCACCAATATCGTACAAATACTCGTTTACCAATACCTAATGCCATTCCGATTGAGGATAAAGAAACTGACAATGACCAATCAATGGTATGGATTATTTCATATCTTTTGTTTTCCTATTTTGGAATCATAGGATATGATTCATGATTTTTTTGTAGGAAAGAAGTATTTCAGAATAAGTTGGAACGGAATGGTTAATGGATCATGAAGAATGTTGAATGAGTAAGAAGTCAACATATAAGGGCTTCAAGAGTTATCATGAAATTCTTAAGAGTATTAAGTCTCTTTTGATGATGGGGTTACATTAGAAGAATTTTTATAGTATGTGTAACCCTGATGTTTAATATATGAAAATTTTATTCAAGGAATAGTTATCTGTTCTTTTGTGGACAATGTTATAAAGAACCATTTGGGTTTATATGATCCTTACATTTGAGTTAATTATGGGTTACTATATGTTATGATGGAAGTGAAAGGCATGAGATAAAATTGAGGTTAAATTATATTACGGTTATTTTTTGATGATTTTATCTCTTTTTGGGGAATTATTTGAGAAATATGTAGTTTGGAAAAAGGACAACATGCGGACCGTGTGACAACCCGTCGTGTCGGACAAAGCTGCGGGAATCGAACCCACAACCAAAGTGCAACTCGTATTTATCCCCTACCACTGGACTACGTGAATTACCTGGTTAGTATGACTTATTCCTTTTAGTTAGGTGACTTTATGAATTAAGAGTAAGTTGATTTTGGTTTATTTATGAAAATTATTAACCTATCATGTAGGACATGTGATTAGGTTAATTACTTTTCAATACGAGACTTTAGGAGCAACTAATTTTGTTTGGAGATAAATGTTATGATTTAACTAGGAAGCCTACTTGACTAAATCCTTCAAATATTTGGGTTTCAATATTAGATTGGTTTACTTTGAATAATTTTATGGGTAAATTGTTTATCGAATGGTCCTCGTTGAACTTTGGGTTTTGTTGGAAAATTTTTTTAGATTAAGAATAAATTTTATTTTTATAAAGGATTATACTTATGTGGATTCTGATCTCATACTAACAATTTTGGTTTTGGATTTTGTCTAAAGACATGGGAAATATAAAGTTCTCTTTTTTGGATTAGGTGACCCTCAAGAAGTTGATTATAGTACTCTTAATGCGAACAATTGTTCCTAAATGCTCGTATTTTGGAGAAAATACTAGTTTGATTAAGGAATCTAGTAAAAGTTGAAAGTCTACGTGACAAGTAAGTATGTTTCATTATAATTTAGTTAAACTCAAAAATAAATTCCTCAATGAAGAGTAACTTAAAAAAAAGTGTTGTCTGTTATCTTTTCCTACTGGGGAATCGAATACGGTTTAACCCATCAAAAGTTTGTGATTTTCTTATGGTTAACTTTCTCCTAGACATGTTTACTATCACTCTCCATCAGAACATGACCCTTTGTTTTTTCTCCCTGTCCATATTTTCATACTTGGAATCCTAGTATGGATTAACTCGGGTGACCTTTGTACTTATCTTTCATTATATTAAAGTGATTGTTTTACTGAATCTTGTTCCGATATGGGATTTTCAATGAAGTTTCCAAGCCCAATTTTAAAATTGCGAGGATGCAATTCCAAAAAGGGGGGAAAGATGTAACACCCCAGGTAAATAAAGAATATGAAATTTTTATATTTATCCATAATTTTGAATAAATTATTAATATTACTTTAAAGGGGACGCTATGCTCGATGGCTTACCCAATACGCAACAACGAGTTTCTTGGGAATCTTACGTTGCACTCTAATAATAAGATAATATTATTCTAAATGGTAGTTAATGCCTATTTGTTGTGATGGCAGGAATGATCAGAACTAACTACAAAATGATTATATATGTTTGTCAACTATTTTTACTTTTTACAATAAATTTTAGAGGATTAAAAATGCAAATGAATCCAATTTTAAGCGTAAACATTCTAATATTCTTTAAAAGGTCGATTAACCGCCTTTTGATGGTGAACCTCTTTTAAATCCACTTTTTGACAATTTTATGTGTTATATTTGACAAAATAAAATTATTCTTTAAAATCGGGACATCAAAATTTACTTTGTGTAAATTTTTTGTATTTTTCCGATTCAGTTCATTTTTTTATTAATAGTGAAAAATGTTGTATTTTAATTCAAAACCTATTTTTAATCTAATTTATTTATATGATTAGATTATATTTTGAATTGATTTTAAAGTGAAATTAGAATATATTTTTACCATTTAATCCAATGGTGGACATTGTAATTAATTTCACTTTGAAATTGGACTTAAACTAGTGTCAATCTTTTGATATATATTGTTTCATAAAAACACGCTATTTGTCATGACACCGGGAATTAATTATTAAATTAATTAATGTAACTGATATGTTTTTAATTTTGTAAAATAGACATTATTATTGAATTCGTAATATCAAATATAGCTTAGGGTGTAGTTTTTTATTTTTCTAAAAAACTTCAATTTTTGATGAATAGTGAAACCACTAAGTGGTACTTATAAAAACAAACTTCCCATTTAAATGAAATTTTACCACCTTTTTGTTTTGAATTTCAAAAAATCCAACATACATGGTGGTCATTTAGAAGTAAAATGTGGTTCAATGGGATTAAAATAATTTTTTGGTGAATAGTAACTTTTCTGTTTTTAATCGCGATTAGAGGTAATTAGTGTAGTTTAAGGTAAAAATAATGTTTTAATAATACGAGATGAGCTTGAAACATGTCCTAACCCCATTAGATGTGTCATGGTCGACCAAGACAATACATGGGTCAACTTGTGGACCCCATGGAGCCACTTTGGTTGGGAAATGACATAAATAACTTTTTATTTAATATTAAAATAAAAATGACACAAACATGATATGATTTACTAAATGAATTTTTACATGGGGTTATACAAGTCAGATATTTTACTATAAATATTAATTAGAAATATAAAAAGATTTCCTACATCATGATATTTGTTTTAAAATTGTTAGACATTAAATATATTAAATTATTTATGACATCATGATGATGCAACGATTACCTCATTAATAAATGATTTAAATAAAATGAAACGATAATGTAAAATATATGACCTAAACATGTCCAAAACCTATTTGATGGGTATAGTTAGAACCCTTTTCACCATAGCCTCAAATTATATCGATGTGGGACCTTTTAAATCCGAAACTCATTTTAAAATAAAGGAACATTTCTTTACTTTCCAAGGGTTCCCCTCCTCTCCTCTTATAAAAGTCCCCCACCTCTACCTCCTGGCCCACACTCCCGAAGCCTTTGGATCGGCCAAACCCTACCCATTTTGTCTATCCACATACCTCTCTAACTCTTAGATGCCTAAATTTGTTCAGAAGTCTTTCCAAGGAAACCTTTGAGCTCAAACCAAATGGAGTTACCTGATTTGAATGTAATGCCTCAACTTGAGTTCTTTTGTTTTATTTTTCTTCTACAACCCCCTAAACTCTTTTTATTCCTTTATTTTGTAACAACAACAGTATCTTCAATATACTAGGATGTTGTTATTTTATGTATTTGAGCTACACTTACACACACCTTCATCTAATGGTTAAAGAACATATTGTTTCTGTGGATGGCGAATTACTGTCTCACGAAACGATGATTGTTCAATCTTCTCTTAACACCTTTCATGGTGGCCATTATGATGTCACTACATTTATATATGATATATAATATGTTTATGTTTTCCTTAATCCCTTGTATTTTTCATTAATGGCATACCTTTATGGCTTCCATTATGGGTATACACGATATCTCTTTTTTAGGAAGTGCGGACTACTGCCCCCTCAAAATGATTTGATTCTTTAATACCATATGTGGTATGTATAAAGGATATATTTGATGATATTATATATGACACCATAATGTAAATAAAATACTATTATGTATCATTATGTTTTAATTCCATTAAATATGAAATAGAAATGGAAGTAGCGTTCATGCATACGTATGGCTTACCGTCTCCATGAACGGTGCATTTCATTTCATAACTCTAAATGTTATGTAATATTATAAATGCATAAATATACTGGATATATATGATATATACATCATTAATAAAATTCTGGATATAATGGATATTTTACCACATGAACAACTTGTAATTATAAAGAGTTTATTTTTGACTCAAGTACCAATGATCGTTAAAACGATCGTTATTAACTTAAATAATAACATAGTGTACATGACATGGTAATAAGTGATATAAAAGGAATAATGAACTTGAAATGGTTCTTAAGGAAGTAGAAATTAACTCATTTTTATTATTCAGGAGATTAAAGAATGATCGAGTCAAGTCGGACCCGAGTTAAGGGATCCCACCCCTCTCTTTCTTTTTTAAGTACACTCTTTTATGTCATTCCTTTTAAGCTCATCTTTATTATGATTGGGATGTTCTTTTAAATTACTATTACTTTACTTTTTATGTTAATATGATTAGAGACCCTATTTTCTCTCATCAATCCATTTTGGAAGTTTTATGTGGCGCCGTTAGGCTGCTGAGTTTTCATAAGGGATTTTTCATCTCACTTTTAGTCCCGTGAGATTTATGATACTTTTGCCACCATTTCCTTTGATTTGTGTATGTACTTCCCATTATTATACTCTTTGTGTAATATAATTTCATTTATGGGTATTTACATATTCATTGTATGACTCTTCTTCAATGGGGAGTACGTTCTGAAAGTTACCCAAGTAGGTAAGGGAACCTTTCACCCTCCTCTTTTTAAAAGACTTATTTTGTTATGTATTTTAATTCACATACTATTATGTTGGGATATGTTCTTATATATACTTATTGATTTAAATTTTATGACAAAGTGATGAGATACCCTTTCTATCTCTCATCAATCCTTTTTCTGAATTTTGAAGTGACGCCGTTAGGCTGTCGAATTTTTGCAAGGGAACTTTTTAACCCAATTTTGATTATTTGGGATAAACTTGTACACCTTGAATATGTCGTTATATGATTATGTGTGAATGTCCTCCGATTTTTTACACTTAATACCCACTTATATTTTTTGTATTCATTTTTCACACATAATTATGTAACTGATTTATCCTTAATCTAAGGATACCATCTTTGTATAGGACTTCATCTCAATCTCCTTTCATTGAGGCATATTTTATTTTATACAAAACCTTCTTTTATGAGGTGTATAAACCCCTTTGAATTTTACGGTTATCCAAAAGGAATATTTTTATACAAATCATTTTATAAAAAGACAAAAGGGAATGTTTTTGTCATACGTATGCGGAGACAACGACTTCTCCGCCGCCGTGACCATTATTTGAGTTTCGGCTTCCTCTACAAGCCATTCTTTTTTTAAAAGAAAAATAAATACCACGTTTTACTTTTATTTTATTTTGGTATTTAAAATGGATTTGATATTTTTTTTATTATAACAGTGTGTTATTGAAATGTGGAAATGTTATATTTCCTTTATATATGTTTTATGTCATATGATTATGTTATGGTTCTTGGGCATTATTATGAAGACGGGTGGTTCTGTGATAAACTAAGGGCGGGTGAGCCCGATATAGCTGTCCAATGTATTGGGTAACGTGAAGGAGTGAAATGTTAAGGTTTCTCCGAAGCGATTTAGGGAATATACTATGGTGGGTATTCCAAACGTAACCAAGAGGGTTACTCCCTACGTAAGAATGTTATGAATGCCTCAAGTTACCTTTTATGTCTTATGATTTCTATGATTTATTCATGATTTTATGAGGTATGTTAAAGTGCCTATGTTTTATGGGTAAAGTATGATTTCATTCTTATGTATATAAGAACTCATGTTTCCTTTCCATATTTTTTTATAACCCTTATTAAGCTTTTTATGCTCATCCCAAGTTTTTTTGAAATGTTTTTCACAGGTCAAGGGAAAAGTACATGATATGATGATATTGTCAAGGAAGTGTCAATAAAGAATCTATGTTTTATTTTAAATATGTTTCTATTGATGGGAAAAATGAATACTATCTTTATGTAACCACTTTGTTTAAATGTGGAATATAATGCAAGTTTTATGATCTAATTCTCTAAAACTCTAAACCTGAAAAGATCCTCAATGTGTAATCTTGTAATAACTCATGATTAAGTAATGTTTAGGGTTGGGGAGTTATAAACATACATAGATGTTATATCATATTTATAGAATATATATTTATTAAAAAAAACAATCTCCCAAAGATCGTATTAGTTTAGTGACTTTGGAATCCTAGAAAAATAAACACTGGCCCATTAGTGAACTACATCATCTCCCATTATGTTCTTCATAACTAGAAACTTTCTAAGAAACATCTTAAATAATACATATCTTCATAACATGGGAAAAAAACATAAGAAAGTGTGATCTCAGAATCTTAGTAAGGGTAAATAAGGGAGATATGTAATCATAACATGAACATAATTGTTTTAGAATATGAGAATAACTTTTAAAAACCATACCCAACATACCAAATATTATAATCATGAGTCATGGAATAAATATTGGAAGTTCATAAGAAAATAATCATAAAGGAACCAAAGAACATGATACATGAGAGAACAAAATTGGCATAAGATATGACTTTTTTTACGTAAACATATTCATCGAAATTTTTTTCCATATAGGTCAAGGCTCACTTCTACGACCATCGTAGCAAACCACATCCCTTATTGTACTGAGTTTAATCCTCATTCCATCCCATTATTACTGTATCAAGCTAACTTCATATTCCATCTATGTCTATCGAATTAAATATATGAATCATTACTCAATTCATTTGAGGGAAATATTGGTCCCACCAATCACATAATGAAATCATACATATATGTTTCACAAGATCATTAAAATTCATTTTACCATAACCCATGAAATGAAATGGGTATTATAAAAATTTCATTAAATCATAAACTATTGAAAAAGATATCGGGTTCATAATAATCTCAACATATAGTAACCTAAGAAAATAAGTGGTCTACATAATAATATAACTAATGAAATAGAAACGAGTTCAATAAAAATTGTGCCCTAAAAACATATTCTATTCAGATAAAGAATATGAATGGTAAACTTGGAGTATATCCCATGTGAATTTTTAGTAACCCCATTGGATTTCATTAAATTAGGATATTAATTTTGAAAGACATTTAAAATATTTCTTGAGAAATTTAAACTTTCAAATTTGAAATTATCTTTTTATAGCATAATTAATTTATTAAAAGATTACCACTGAAAATAATCATAAAAACATATAATGGAAGATTTCAAAATCATTTAAGAATATTTTGAAAATGTAAAAAATTTTAAAAAATCATTACCTTGAGAAAGATACTAAATGATCATTAAACGTTTTTTTAGAAAACATGGTTTTTCTGTAAAATGGATTTCCGACCGAAGGGAGAAATAAAGTCGAATTTATTAATTATATTAAATACTCAATAGTGTAATAATAGTACCATTACATGATGATATCCTGAATAAATAGATGTAAAGATAACTTGATGATAATTCTTGAGAGATTTATCACAATATTTCATGAATAGAATCATAATAATAAACAGTCCCAAAAAAGATTATATGGTAAAATGAAATTATTACCACTTTGGTAACTTTTAATCATGTTCCCCATGATGGAATAAAATAAAATGGAATATAAAATATCATTATTATAGATTAAATCGTGGTATTTCATGTCCAAGGGGATGTATATGCACCTCATGAAATAATATAGGTGCATATCATAACATATGTCTCAATGAAGTAAAATTTAGAAAAACATCTTTTTCTGATTTGGTAACTTTTGAACCATCAACCCCATGAAAGAGATATCACAAAATGGCTAAGTACATAAAAATAATTCTTAGTATAAGAGTCATAAAATACATCCATGGTAATTATACACACAATATATAAGAATTAGGTGGTGGACATGATTTCTATATCATGGAAGATAAAAGTGAGACGAAAATCCATTACATTAAGTATCAAATTCCGTTGTAATAATTCAATCATATTACATATTAAATATAAGATAATTTTAAATATATTATAGAACAATATTAATTTTTATCAAACTATATATTATTTTATTATGACCATTTATTACCTTTTATTAACAATTCCATGTTAAATTTACCTTTTGGGTAATAACCTCCTTGATCTTCATATATGTTTCCATTTGTTGTTTTTTGGTCTAATTAATTTAATAATGATTTAATCTTATAAATAATTATAAAAATCATATTAATATCATATGTATTTATTATAATCTATAAATTATCAAAATAAGAAATGGAAAACACTGTTCATGGAGACGGTAGGTTGCATATGTTCCTGAACTCTGTTTCCATTTTCTTATTTAAATGAATGAAATAAAATTTTAGGATATATTATAATTATAGAGTCATTTTTATTTCATATATTCCACATATTTTTATTAAACCCATCCTTAATATATTCCATGTAAACCTTGAACGAATCACGTCTCCTCACTAGGCGGTTGTCCATTTACACAGGACATATGTTATCGTATTCCCACAATATGGACAATATGAAGGTAAATGTGATATAAAAATTAAAAAATCATAATAACATCTTAAATATCATAAATATAATATATAAATATAATTTCTATCATTATTACAAACATTTATAGGTGGTAACATAAAAATGAATGTCATCAGTTAGAAATGTTATATTACGATGTACACAAAAATAATGATTTTATAGACCATTGGATGGAAGTGTGTGTGGTTGTAGGTCATAAACATATCCTAACAACATCTTAGTATTTTGATGATTTTGATGATATTATATAATAATTATTTACAAATAATTTATGGTGGTTGAGAAATAAATATAACAAAAATGTCCACTGCATAAATTAACTCTTCTTCGAGAATCTACTATTGGTTTACATTAATGGACTCGTTGGATGGATTTCTACCAAATGTAAGGCTTCTTATATGATAGTGGAAAATTTGGGAAGAAATTTGGATATGGCATGGATGATAAAAAGTTATTCATTATACATTATAAATCATGATGATTAAAAATATTGAATCAATTTTTACAAATTCAATTCACAGAAGTGGAATGAATAACATAAAATTTATCCCATAGACTGAATGAGGTAATGTATTTTAAAGTGAAAATGTTAAAAAAATTATATTTTTTATACACAATTTCAATTTGATATTGATTACAATGAACTAAATTATATTAATGGATGTATAATTGGACTAATTGTACTTTACACCTAATTTAAAATTAAATTTAACTATATAAATAAATTAGAAGACAAATAAGTTTTCAATAAAAATTTACTATTTTTCCTTATTCATCCAAAACTGATATATATCATAAAACCCCACAAATTCACCCTTGGATAATTTTTACAATTTTAATTAAAAAATGAAGTTTTTTTATCATATTTTATTTATTAAAGTTCAAAAAAAAATATTATTATTATTCATTGAAGGACATAAAAACCAGTCCTTTTAAGAAAATAGTATTTTCAAAAACATATAAGGACTTTAAAAAATTTATATATTTCATTATCAATAAGTATTCTATATAAATAAAATTATATATAAAATTTATAAATTATTTATTACAATTAATTTTATAAATAATAATGTCTATGTAATTAATGTCCTGTTTAAATAATTATAATAATAAGATGTGATTTTATATAAACTCATTATTGTATGTAATGAACATTATACCTGATGTTATGTGTAATGAAATATTATAACAGTGTCTCAAATAATGAAATAAAATAATTAAATTTGATTTATTTGAAAAAAAAATCTTTATAAAAATCAGGGAGTTACATTATTCTCCTTTAAAATTTATTTGCCTCTCAAAATTCATCATTTTCATACAAAAAAAATAATGATACTTATTCCTTACCATGTCCACAATTTCCCAAATAGATTCTCCAAACTGGTGGTTACACCAAAAAACATTGACCATTATAGTGTTATTGTTTCATATAACTTTCCCTATATGATCATGGATCTACATGGGTAGTTCCTCATAAGAAATATCCTACTCCAGTGGTAAGACCTATGAGTTTAGTACATCTGATAGGTTAGGTATGTACTTCCTTAGGAGAGATACGTGGAACACATTATGGACTTGAGAGAGGTGTGGTGGAATCTATAAGAGATATGATACCAACCTAATGTGATCAAGAATTTTCAAAGGACATATACTCTATTGTCTTAGTTTTCCTTTCATCTAAAATATCATAACCTTCTTCCATGGAGAAATTAATTGAAACACCATATCACCAATGTCAAATTCTAGATCATTCCATTGGGTAGCAAGAAAAATTTTCTACTGACTCTGAATTACCTTGATATGCTACTGAATGACTCTAACCTTATTGACCATTTCTTCAACTATATCAGGTCCCAATATCATTCTTTCTCCAACTTCCTTCTATAGTTGTGGAGCTCTATATTTCTTTCAATAGAGTTTTAATAATGAACAATCTAAAATCTTTAGTGAATGATATTGTTTTATGAAAACTAAAGTAGAAGAAGGTATTGATACCGACCTCCTTCAGAGTCCATAGAAAAATATTTCAAAATATCCTCAATAGTTTGAATTATTCATTCAGACTGACCATCTAATTTCTGATGATATGATGTTTTTTTTAACTAAACTTCTTATCAAGATATGGATGATGTATTCTCCAAATGTTGTTGGTAAACTGTAAATCTAAAGAAGATAAAATGTAATGTAGTACTCTAGAAAACCATACCAATTCCTTAATGTATATCCTATAAATATGATCAATATATAATTATTCTTTTATGGAAATAAAGTGTTCCTATATTGTAATGAAATACACTAAAATCCATATAACATTATTCCCTTTATACATTTTGGTTATTCCAATGACAAAATCCATGGTGATTTTCTCCCATTTCCATCCTTGTATGGATAATTCATGAAACATCCCCTGATACATCTATACTTAAGCCTTAACTTGATGTTATATCAAGAACCTCAACAAAAACTATAGGATATATCTCCTCACCCCATCCCAATAGAATTATTATTTCAAATATCTCTACATTAATGTATTTCATGGATGAATAGATAATGAAGAACTATGGGTTTATATTGAAACCTCATTCTATAAATCTGGTATGCAAGTAATGAATACACAGTTCTGGAACCTTATCATTTCATCATGATCAATGTTAATGTCTAGAAAATTTACAATCTCCTTTTTCAGCTCTACATATTCCTTATATTCCTCTTTAATTCACATGGATAGATGTTTAAAAATTCAATTTATAAATATAAGATTTCCCCCATTCTTTAGGATCAATATACATAATTTAAAAATAAAACAATAATAGATCTTTTGTGATCCTCATCATGGATAAGCTAGCAAGATCCTTTTGACTCAAAGCATCAACCACCATGTTAAACTTCTCAAAGTGGTTATGTACTGAGTAGTCATAATCATGAATCAGTTATAACTATTTTCCTTATTTCATGTTCATCTCCTTCTTTGTAAATAGATACATTAATCTTTTCTGATCATTATATATATCACACTTTTCTCTGTATATATAATGCCTCTATATCATTAGTGGAAAAATTGTGGAGGATAACACCAAATAACAAGTTGGATAATTTTTTTCATGAATCTTCCATTTTCATGAATCTTCAAATTTAATGAATCCTCGGTTATAATCATTCCATTTTTCATAATAATATTTCCTAATTTCTTCCTTAATACATCACTATAAATTTCAAAAGTTTCCTCACTACTGGGTAATGCATACAATTGTGAAATGACTAAAGTTCTCATCAGTTCCTTGAACTATTACTCAAGTTCATCTATCAATAAGAACATTGACCCCTTCTAAGTTAACATGGTTAGAAGATTAGATAGTGGTGAAAAATTCTCTACAAAACATCAATAATATCATGTTAAACAAAATAAATATGGATCTCAATCATCAGGGTTGGTCGCGACAAACATTCAATTGCCTCTATCTTTGATGGATCTACTAATATATCCTCTACTGAGATTATGCGACCCAAAAAAGAAACATTTTTTTACCCAAAATTTAAACATTGTAAAAATTTCATATAATTTTTATTTTATTTAGGTCATTTGTAAAATTATCAAGTGATCTTCATGCACTTCTATGATATTTGAATATATAATAATATAATCTATAATGACTTCCACAACCAGATCAAGTAAACACTAAAAGCACTGTACATAAAATCCATGAAGATAACATGAGAATTATTTAATCCAAATGGAATCACTATATGTTCATAATATCCATACCCTATACAGATTACTATTCTTGGTATATCATCAATATTAACCATTTATTTTTGACATCCATAATGAAGGTCAATCTTGAAATAGTATTGATCACCATGCACATGATCGAACAAGTCATCAATAAAGAAAAGAGGACACTTGTTCTTGATTGTGACCTTGTTCAACTCCCAATAGTCAATGTAGAGAAGCATCAATCCATCTTTATTTCCTAAAAAATAACAGGTTCACCAAAACGTGATAAACATCAATGAATGAATCCCTTGTTAAGGTTTCATGGAGTTGCATGTTTAATTCATTCAACTCAATCGAGACTATTCAATAGGGTTTCATTAAAATTAGTGTAGAAAGAAAGAGTTATGTTGAGAACTAAACATTACATTTTGGTGGAATGAAATTCAATTCATTCAAAATGACATAAAAATACAAGGACAATAAGTATATCAAGAAAGTTGATTTTTAACCCAACCATTTAAGATAAACACCCATAATAAATGTGGATTAACACCCATACATTGGATGTGATATTTATCAGAAGATCATACTTATTGTCACATTTTATGAATAATATTTTTTGTTTTACAATATCATATGTGACATCCCTTCCTTGAAAATTGATGTCATATTTAAATAAATAATTTCAATCCATTCCTATTATAGAATCAAATTCATCTATAGTAAGACTAAAAATCATTCGATGAATCACATCCCCACCAACATTACCTGGAGAGGAATTATAGACTTGAGATGTGATTATCATACCATTAGAGTTTTCACTACTAATTATAAATCTTATCATTTGTGTGGAATCTTGATAACTCTAACAAATAATTTTGATATGAAATAATGGGAATAACCAGAGTAAAATAATACATTATGAGATATAGAGTGGATATAAATTTTACCTTCCATTTTGTTTGTATCACACCCCACATCAATGAAGTGATCACATTATATTTACCCTTGTCCCTCAGCTAAAGATGTTGCTGACATTGATCATCATCATTGACCCTTGATTTTTGGAATTGGTTAGCGTAATGCACATTCTACATACATTTGAAGAACTAATTTCGGGGAAGTGAATTCAATATAGATTTCTCTCTATTCTAATAGTTAGCTAAATTATTCCCATCACATTTGAAAACTATTTCTTGATGACCTTCCTTTCCAAAATTAAAATATTTAGTAGTACCCTTATGAAAATTTCACCCATGATTCTCCCACACATTCAGCATAATGAAAATTTCTTCTTCTTTTCTATGTGGTATATAGATTTTCATTTAAAATATATGTTCCATTTCTTATCGAAACCATGGAATTGATATATAATTCCAACCTATCATTCCACATTGATATCACAATGAAAAATATCATCATATCTAATGGATTCTTCTATCGATATCCATCTTTAGAGATTTGGTTTTATGCCACAAAAGAATCGAACAACCTTAATATCAGGTTAGATGATAATACCAGAAGAATACCTTCTAAGTATTGTAAAATTGGCCTCAAAGGTACCAATGGATTCATAATCTCTTTACATTAACTCAATGAATATACATTTCAATATTTGTACAAAGAACATAAAGATAGTAATTATTGAAAAATACATTATTGAATTCATCCCAATCCATGGAGTAAATTTCATCAGGTTGCATCAAATTATTGATAAGATTCCAAATTTGATCAACTTCACCTTCCAAATTATAGAAAAACAAAGTGACTTTTTCATGTTACAAATAATAAATAAATAAATAAATAATTTTAGTGGTAATTATCCATTTTTAGTAACTAGTGGATTATAATACCCACTAAAATAAAGTGGTTGTTGCCTCAGGAAATACACAATGTAATCCAGTTCTCACCTTTTATCAATTTTAGTTTTAGCATACCTCATATCCTGAGAAATTTGTGAGATAAAAAAATGATATTTTTCATTCCATATATAATTAAATTTTGATTCTTAGGAGTAAAAAAATTTAATAATCCATCACACTCACTATTAAAGTGGTTCCTTCAGGTATTATCTATTAACAAAAACTAAAATGTATAGTAAAAGAAAAAATTATCATTATGGGGAACCACATAGTAATGAAAATAACTTAAATGATGTCTAAATTATGAAATATTATTTAATATATTAAACATTATTTTTATCCTAGGTCATTCTTTGGTATCTATAATTTATATCTGTCATGATGGATCACAAAATAGTTTGTGAATTCAAAAATTGAATCCACCAGGAGTCCTACATGGCTAGTTGTCATGCAACAATTCTTGATCGAATCTAGATCAATACAGTCTTTTTGGGTTGTCACCACTGGGAACATATGTACCAGAGAAACATCGACTTGTAGTAAATAGACATTGATGCAATTTCTCAGAAACCACTAACATTATCACATAAAAAAATTATAGTATATTTTCCTACACTTTATGACTTATCCTTAAACATTTCCTTAGGGATATTAGTAAGATTTTCTATTATTTGATTCCAATGGTTAACTAAACATATTATATAATACTATAGTAGAAACCCATGATTAACATATCTAGAAATTACTCCATTTTTTGGAATATTTATTTCATTACACAAACACACACCCAAAGACCATGTTAGTTTATTTCCTTTGGAAACATGCAAACACAAACACTGGCCCACAAGTAAACTTCATCATCTCCCACTAAAATATTTGAAATTAAAATACTTCTTAGGAACATCATACATAACAATTATATTCATAACCAAGGGAAGAAAATCATATGCTTGTTTTATATTAGATGCTTAGTAAGAGTAAACATGGGAGACATGTCACCAAAACATGAGCAAATAAGGTTTGTAACATGAGTATAATTGTTAAAACCCATACCCGTCTTGTAAAAGATCATAATCATTAGTCATAGAATAAATTTTGAAGTTTATAAGTCATTAATAATATGGAAATAAAATAACATTTTTCATGATAAAATAAATATAGCCTAAAACAATAATTTGTGGCATAAAAATAAGCATAGAATATAATTTCCATATTGGTAAAGGCTTACTGCCAAGGCCATCATAGCAAATGAATTCATTTACTATACTTAATTCAATTTTAATTCTAGCCCTATATTTAGTTACCAATATCAGTACTCATTCAATCCTAGTATATATCATGAGATATATAATTATTTACCAAATTCATTGGAGGTAGATATAGGTTCCATCTGCCACATATTAAAATCACACATATGTGTTCCCCAGGATCATAATAATTAATCATATCCTAACCCACTAAATTAATGGGAACAAAAAAATTAATTTAATCATAACCATTATAAAAATAGATAATATTTATAAACATTTCATCATATTATAACCCTTGAAAACTAGCAGGTTTCATTAGTACAACACCCATGAAAGAGGAACTTATTTCATAAAAATCATTACATAAAAACATAAATCATTTAGTGAAAGAATATGAATGACACCAATGGATAATATACCCAATATAGAATGAGTAACACAAATTAATATCATCTTATTTTGAAGTAAATTTTGAATAATCGTGTAAAAATTTTCTTGATTAAAAAAATTCTTTGTAAAACATAAATCATTTTAAAAAAAATTTTGTTTGAATATTACTATGAAAAATTATTAATGATGATCTGAAAATAATTTAAATCATCTTTTAAAACCTAAAATTGTTAAAAAAATTAATTTCCATCATAAATAGATGAAATATTCATTTATGTTTTTTAGAAAACATGGTTTGAGGATAAAATAATATATTTGATTAAAGAGAGAAATAAAGTCATATTTTATTAAAAACATCTTCTTAATAAAATATAGTAAAAATAGCAGGGAAATGGTACCATTACATATAGATCTTATTAATAACAAAAGGGATTAAAACAAAATGATAAGTCTTCAAAGATTGATCATATGATTTCATCAATGGAAGCATAATCATAAACAACCTCGATAAACGATGAGATTGTAACTTAAAATTATTACCACTTTAGTAACGTTGAATCGTATGTCCAATGAAATAATATAATAAAATGGAACTTATAATATCTTGATTGTAGATAAATAAATGAAATTTAATTTCAATGGGATTGTATATTCACCTCATGAATTAATATAGGTGTATATCTTTACATACATCTCTATAACAGAAAATTGAGACAAAAAATCAATACTAATTTGGTATCTTTAGAATCATAAACCCAATAAAATTTTGATTCAAAATGGATTCTTAAATACCAATAATTCATAGTATAATAATAATAAAATAAATCCATGGGTAGTATACACACAACCTATAATAAATAGAGGTGAACAGGGCTTGTGTCTCACAGAAAACTAAAGTGAGACGGAAAACACTTACCTAATGTCTTGAAATGAAATTTACTTATTTATTCATCATTTAAAATAACTATATGTTTATTATAAATATATTATATATATTTATCAATTATATCATACCATATATGTTTTTATTTTGACCTTTTATTAGTCTCTTATTATCAATTCCATTTTAATGTTACGTTTTAGGTAATAACTCCATTTTTTTTAATTTATGTTTTGATTTGTTATATTTTTGTTACTATATAGTTAATCATGATTTCATAATATAAATAATGATAACCATGATATTATTATCATCTATAATTTTTATATATTTATTTATAATAATTAATAATGTATAAAAATATGTATTGAAAAAAACTGTTCATGGAGAAGATATGCCTACATACACATGAATAATATTTCCATTTTATTCTCCAATTGAAAGAAAGAAAAGTATATAAGATATCACAATTTCCGAATATATTCTATGTCATATATATCAAACATTTTTATTAAAATCATCCTTAATATATTCCATGTAAAGCATGAATGAATCGCATCGCTTTGCGAGGTGGTAGTTCTTTTTACCCACGAATGATGTTATAATATGGATTTTTCAATTTTATGAGAGTGTTTTTTAATATAAATGGATTTTTATTTTCTTATATAATTTCTTTGAAAGGTGTCAAGAGTGGGGGAGATGTGTGGAGTTTAATAAGGGTAGTGATTGGAAAACATGTAAATTCTTGAATAGTATAATTCCACCAATGTTTTCCCAATGTAAAGATTCTAAAATTATAAAACAATAAGGATAATGTATGATATAATGTTTAAATATTGTCATCCAATGCGTGTTTTACATGTTTATAGGCCATATTTCCACTAATTCTTGAATTTTAATCCCTGAGTAAACTCATTTTTTCCTTACTAATGGTGATTAATTTTATCAATTTTCAATAATAACATTGGTGAAAAATTATGTTATACTTATTAGAAATTACAAATTATTATTATTAAAAATAAATAATCCATTTTTCAGAATTAAATTATTAATATTTTGAGAAATCAATTTAATATTTATCATGTAGATAGGATGAGAAAACAGGGTTTTAATAAAAAAAAAATTAAAATGTTTGGAATGTCTTTACATCCAATTTCAATGTGATGTTGATTAAAATGATCAAAATTCTATTAATGGATGAATAACTGAACTAAATATACATTAAACCTCATTTAAAATATAATTTATATGTATAAATAAATTTTACAAAAAATTAGTTTTCAATTAAAATTTAGAATTTTCACTATTCATCCAAAAAATGAAATATTTCTAAAAAAATCCAAATATTAATCATAATATGATTTTGAAATTATGAATTCAAAAATTAAGTTTATTTTAAAAAATTAATTTTCTAAAAGTATAAAAATTTAATTTTATTGATGTTAATCATAGGAGATAAAAAGAAGTCCTTTGAGAGAATTGAAATTTCAAGACATATAATAAATTTACAAAAACAATTATTCTTCGTTATCAATAAGTTTTCATTATATAAAAAAATATAATTAATATTTAAACTTTTTTATATTTCAATATATATTAATATGTTTAACATCTAGGTTATAATTATATTACTTAAATAATTATAATAAAAAATTGTGTTTCATAAAAACTCAGTGTTGTGTGTGATGCATTTTGAAACAGTTGTTGTGTGAAACACATGCATAAATAAGTGTTGTGTATAAGGAAAGCAAAAAATAAATTTAATTTATTAGGAAAAAGGTTCATAAAAACACAGGGTGTTATACCATCTCTTTATCCATTTGCTTGGGGTTTCCCTTTGAGGGAATTGTTTCAACAATTTTAGTTATGTTTTCCCATTTCCTAGTATTCATTGATATCCTCCTCTTATACTATAATTTTTTGGTATCTAGGTTTAAGTATTAGGTTTTTTGACCAAATAATGTCCCAATAATCTAGGAACTATGAGGATTTCACTTTACATAAGAAAAGGGTTGCCCAGGTCACCGTCTATAAGTGGAAGATTATCATTTTGATTCAACATGGTTATCCCATGAATTTTACATGATTATTAATTAATATATAAAACTATTTAATGAAATAATTTGCGGTTTAGGTTGTGAATATTTCATGATGTAATGATAGATATTCAGATGATATCTTATGGGAATTTGGATTTGGATACAGTGCTACGTGATGACTTGGTTTGTTATCAAGCTTTATATTGAGACAAGTTCAAAAATATTAGTTTATTATATATGTTATAATTAATAAATTTTTGATGCTCATATAGAGGTAGGGTATTGGGGTTTTGAGATTATATTGGTTGATCATATATGATGTATGATGGGACATGATAGCTATTATTGACCCTTATTAGTAAATGGGATAATCATTTGGGAAAAGGTAGGTGGTCACATATATATTACCTATGACATTTATGATTTCTATATTAATGTTATTGGTTGGACACACATCTGAGGGTTTTTTTCAAGATTATTTTAATCTAGTAGATTATTCTCTATTAAATTAGTTTTTTAATTAAAAATTAATGAGTGAAAACTATCGTGATTGACCCTTGGGAACAAGCTTGTATCTTTATCCAGTGATGGTTTAGGACAAGAATATTGAGATACCAGGTGTCCTCCATGCCTCATGTGGGGTGAGAATAGAAAAAATTAGATTTACTTTCCTAGTGAAATAACCATGATCACCATTGAGGGAGGAGTATTTTGACACGAAATGTTTGAATCACAGGGGACTGGTGAGACCTTTTGACTCATGGAGACCTTTGTACTTCTAGAGAGGTGAGTAAATAATGAGTGTGGCTTGTTATATGATGTAAAAGTTCATGTGGATAGAAAATTGGCTAACTAGGATCTGGTTGGAATATCTAACCGACCTAGTGTTTCCTAGAGGAACCACATGGTCCATGGTTCATATCATGACTTTTACCCCTATAGTGATACCCCATATAGCCAACTAGAACATGGTACATTGATGAAGATGTCAGGTTTGTCATTCCATTAATGTATTGAGTGGTAATGTGATATCTTATTGATACTATTGGATACAAGTCGATAGTCTCTATATATATGGAATATTAGTGACATTGTGAGAGGGTGGATATAGAAATGGGTACAGATGATTATGTGTGTCACCTTGGAAGTCGGATTGACGATTTTAGTTTTTTTTTGTTTTAGGGACCTAAGATGTGCTCTTGGGATTCTAACCATGTTTTTTCTATAGGGTTTGGAATATGGTCTCCAATTTTTATGGTTTCATATTTATTCATGCTATGGCATACTCTATAGGGTGCTTTTCTGAGGGGTTGGATAAATATGACAAGGGATGTCCAAAATTCTTGTAGCGTATATGCCTGGGATGTAGAGTTGATGGAAAAATTCAATTGGGGAGGTATATATTAATGGTATTGATTTCATTATTTGGATCTATATATGGTTGGATCTTCCATTGGTTTAGATATCAAATATTTTTGGGCTAACATGTATTTAGAGTTCAAATTCTCTAGGGTTTATCACGTGCTAGGAAAAAATGGTTCTTATGGAGATGGATCGAATCCTATGATCTATTTAAGATCTAATATATGTCAAGGAGTTGATGAAATGGTATATTGTTTTAGTATGACTCTTATTCTATGATATTTATTTGGATTATTCCCCAGATGATAAAACTCTTATAGGGGAGTTCTGTGATACTAGTATTCTAATTCTATAGATGGAAAAACAGTCATATGGGAGGTTTGTTATATTTTTATAGATAAAATCACACTATAGATGGTCATGTTATTTTTGTTTCATTATTACCATGTGTAATTAGATAAAATTCAACACTAAATTAAGAAAACATGGTTGATTGAGCACAATAACATAAGGATTGATTTGTTGTTATTTATTTATATTTTTGGAAGACAATAATTAATTTTAGATAATAATTTCACATGATTATTTCATTTAATATAATAGTTAGTATAGTAAAATGTTTCTAGGTCCATTCCATGTATTTTTACTGATACCTCAATTAGGATGCCACTAATCAAGGGTACTTAAGAGAACAATCACATGTTTATAGGTATTCGTTGAGTTGTGGCCTAGGTTTAATCGAGTGTGGTGGATCACATGTGTATGTTTAGATAAGGATAATATTTGAATTTATAGTTCATATAATCATCATATTTAATTTTCTATTATTCTGGTATATATATATATACCTTACTTAGTGTGAATTAGTTTTTATATGACATGGTGGTTAGGTATTTTATTGAATTTGATTTATTATTATTATTTGGTACTATTTATTTATTATGTTCATAGTTATTTATGTAGTGTATGTTTTTTTGGTTATTTATTATTCATCACTATGACATAGAAGGTATATTATCCTTATAATACCAACTTATATCTTAAGGACAAGTTGGAATCCTCTAGAATATGGGGTGGAATGCCTGTGGTACAACGACAATAGTAGGCTAGACAAACAATTAGTGGTCTGGAGAAGAGAGATGTTATGAAGTAGAATCATATTATTATTTTCTTCTTTACTCATAGTTTTGGGATATTTTAGACTAGATACGTTATACTATCTTGGAGAATTTGATAGATATTGGATGGTTTCATTTAGAAAACATGTTCAAATAGAAATTCTAGGCAACTAGGGTTGGAATTTCTATTTTAGTTTTCAATGTTATGGTTGTATTTTTTCATCTTTGGTGATTAATATGTTACTTGGGCCTGATTCTTTAGTGTAGATTTCTAGATATTAGACCATTGATAAGAGGAAAGTGACTTGATTTTGAATTCTATCGTATCAATTTATCTAGTTTATCATGCATTATATTTGGCTTTCTCGATCCATAAGTTATATGAAAATAAGGTTATAGTTTCTCTAATTACTAAGGATTAAGGATTTAAAGTCTCAAAAAATTCCTATACAACATTTTCCCACAGAAATATGTGATATAATTCTAATCATATTGGTGGGATTATATATTAATTATTTTCTGTTTGAATGTCATGTGGATCTAAATTGAGTCGCTCAAAGACATGGTTGATGAAACATCTTATGTATAGTATATTTTTTAGTATAATAGAGGGTTGTTCTGGAATATAGTTCCTAAGTGTTGGACCCCATTTGGGTTTTTGGTATTTTTGATTGGTTATTGAATATTCAATAAAAATATATATGGTGTTTCCCATATTGCATGGAATTTAATATTACCTAATCGGGCTAGTGATATTGGGTCTCTTGGGTACAGGTCATCTAGGAAAATGTCAGTAGTTATTTTAGTATTTGGTTATTGAGACATATTTCTCAACAAGTAAGTCCTATTGTTTGATGTTCATGAGGATGGGTTCCCTTGTTCAGAGAATTTATCATCATGTGATGTCATCATATATAAAACCCTATGAGTGGGTGGGTGGCATGTTTTTGTTTGCGATTGAGATGATAGAATGTATAACATCCTTTAAGATATGAACATGTATAGATAACTTATTATAGGTATATGTGTGAGACCTAAAGACCCTTATCTTTAACATTGACCATGGGGGGTTAGTGTTCATTGTGTTTGAGGGTAACCCATGGTAGGGGTTAACCTAGGATTCTAGTTCAATTAGAGGTGGTGATCATGGTTGTGCCGTTGTGTTGAGATTGAGACTAGGAAGTTTCCCAGTGTTTTTAGAATTGGAAGGATGATTTTTTAAGGAAGACCCTAGGGTTCTTGCATGTCAATATTTTCATTGAAGGTAAAGAAATTTTTTGTGGGTTGAGAACTAGTGATAAGTGACATTTTTTATGGTTCTATGGAATGAGTGGATTTTGGAAACACTAGATAATCTTACTAGTGATGGACATAAAATGTGATAAATTTATTGATATATTGTTTTGTTGTGAAACAACAAGGACACGTTGATGGTGGAGATATGTATATTGATTAGAAGCATCAAAACCTCGTGTATGACAGATTATGAAATTGATACTAGACATTGGATGATTGTTTTTTCATTTGGATGTTAGTGGATAAATAGTTTTGATCACTTACAGATTTCTCAGAGAATACAAGATAAAGGTTTGAATATAGAATTTACTAGAGTCCAAGAATATTCATCAGGCACAATTTTATTTGGGATTGTATAGAGGGGTTGGATTAGGGATAACTAGTTCATGTGGAGAGCATGATATGAAGAATATTGGATGGTGATTCGACTGAGGGGTCACATTAGGATATAATAATTTCTAGAAAGAGTCTAGAAAAGTTATTACTGGTGTTTTTGTATAATATGGTATGGTTTCAGTTGGAAACAACATTGGTCTGATCATTTAGGCATGATTTAGGTTCTTCTATAGTTGTTTGGGGGCCCTCAGGAAAATCTGATGCAACTAGTGCTTCAATTTGGTATTTAATGATTCAGCAGATTCAAATTGGAATAGAAACTAGGATAAATGTTCTAATTTGTGATGTTTTTTTCATGTTATATATTTTTATGGGTGTATTGTTATAACATGGGATGAGTGTTTTGTTAGGT
This sequence comes from Viscum album, assembly GCA_963277665.1. NCBI lineage: Eukaryota > Viridiplantae > Streptophyta > Magnoliopsida > Santalales > Viscaceae > Viscum > Viscum album. Next base: position 599,667,127 of record OY728136.1, on the reverse strand, counting down.
GGTTCTAATTGTGAAGAGTTTCATGCAAAATAATTGGAATTGTAGTTTTAAGACCAATAGTGGGGAGTTCCGGGGGATGGGATATGAATCATATAATAACAAGTATGTGTACTGAGTTAAATGGGATGGGGAAATTGTTATCTTTTTTATTTTAGTAGTGGATGTGACTTTCGGATCGGGTTTTGGTGGTTTAATCATCATATTATTTTCGTAGTACTTTGGAATCACTTTGTGTGTTTAGAAGTGGAAAATAACTATTTGATTTGAAATTCATGACTGAGGTAGGTCAGAATAATAGATTGGATAACCATCAATGCTTCTTGGGGATAAGAAGAGTCATTAATGGTAGGTTGTAAGATCCTATGTCTTAATGGGCCTTTGCAGTTCAACAGAAGTATGAATATTCAAATTAGTGTTGAGTTTAATTTTTTTTTTCATATTTTGAATTGAGTTATGAAATCAGAAAACACCTCATAGGAGGTGTTTAAGAAATTAATGAGATTTCATGGGATGATAAAAGGTATTAGTAGATTCATTGGAGTGTTTGAGATGGCTATGGAGTCTGAGGCTACAATAGGCCACTAGCAAGCCGGAGGCAGCATACTACTTCATGGTAAACTTTTGTAACCACTATCACACTTATAGTTTGCACATTCTGTCCAGTGGTGGAAATAAAGTATCAAATTTACCCCTTCCTCCTTTTGTTCTTGATGTTATAACATCCCTTCTTACCACTATTTTGGCTTGTAGGGTAGTGGGTTGGATCCTTATCTACCTCTCTTCTTTGACATGGTTTGGGGTTCCCTTTAAGGGTGTTATTTCGATGATTTTATGTATGCTTCCCTCTCTTTTTGTACTATTTTTATATCCTTCACTTATAAGATCAATTTTCTATTTTTTTGGTTTAGGGATTTGGCTCTGATTTGATTAGATCATGGTAGAATCAGTTGATAATGATGGATCTATCAATCTAATGGGGAAAATACTGACCTATGACACTATCTACAAGTGTTTGTTTGATATTTTGGTGCTGGAAATTAATTAAATGAATTTTACATGGTTTTATATTAAATATTTATATTTATTAATGATTTAATTGATAGTTTATATTACCTATTTTTCTCAGGGAGATGTTAGAGGTCCATTGAGGACCTCCCAGGGGCACTTAGGTTTGATTCTAGTGCAACATGATGTCCCTATGAGTTATCCTGAATTATAATGAGTTCTTTTAAAATTAATTATTTAATTATAACTATTATAATTAACTTATAATAGATGATCGACATATGTTATGGTCTTGGGTCATTATGATGGGCCTAATTGATCAGACAAGAGGTTGGACTGGCCATAGATGCTACTTTCCACCCTTGGGAGAAAATTTGATAAAGCTATAGTAAAATGTTTGTGTTCTCACATAAATTTCCTAGGAAAATTATGTAATATTTATGTTGAAGGAGGATTATAAATCTCAATTATGTGATTTGTTACCTTGATTAATTTAATCAAATATAAATTGTTTATTTAAAATGTCATGTTAAATTAAAAATGAATTAGAACCATGGGCCTCAAACAACACTTGGTAACTATCTTGTCAACTCATCCCCATATGGTTGAGGGTACAAATATTGATATATCATCTCACATTCATGAATCATGGAAGGATAGGTTGAACTAACAAAGACATAGTTAACTTAGTGTAGTAACCATCATCACCACTTGAGGGAGGGTTTTCATGATTTTCAATGACCAGACCGTAATGGGTCTGGTGGAACATTTTCATACATTGTGTCCTCATTGCCTCATGAGATGAGAGAAAGAAATTAGGGTTTCTTATTATCCAATACACAGGACTTCCTTGATAGACTGTAGGCTAACTCAGATTGGGTTGGTTGAGCACACTTACCTAGAGAGACTTGGAGGATAGAGATGGTCCATAGGCCATCTTTTGATATTAACCCTTGTCGTGAGACCCCATGTATATAGTAAGTACATGATACCAGGATGAATATGTTGGGTGCAAGATGTACCATTAGAGTTAGGAGTAGAAAAATGAACCTATTGAGACAAAATAAACCATGTGGAGGGACTCTATACTAATTGACCAGAGGGACATTAAAACATTGGTGGATATAGAAATGGGTTCTAATGATTGTCGGTGACACCTTGTAACAGATATTGATTATTCAAGACTATTTAGGTAATAAGAATCATGTTCTCACACTATAGAGTCCATATGTGGGTGGTGTAGTTGGTTGGGAATGTGGAATCCTACATTTATGGTATTCACATTAATTCAAGATATGGAATACACCATAGTGAGGTTTGATTAATGATTTAAAAATTCTCATTGTGGAGGGAATAAATTCTAATTAGGTGTCTTCCACAGATAGAAAAATCCCATAAAGTGGTATGAGATACTGGTGATGTTACATTGATTTAGAGTTGAGTATTGATAAATTTTACACTATGTTAGAGATCGAATATGGTTCATCTATGTAGGATTTTGAGTCAATGTGATTAGGTATGCCATCATATGGTATCTTGGATGGGGTCCCACAGTGGGGGATCGAAGCCTGAGATCTCTCGAGGGGCATTTATCTTCTATGGCTTGGTCAGTCTAGTATACCCGGGATATATTGATTATGGGTTTTTGATAAGTATTGGTCTTATCCCCAAAATGATAATACTCTCATATGGGACGTCTGTGATGCCTATGGATTTCGCCCAATGGGAGAAAAGTCCCATAGGATAGATTTATGATACTTTTATAAACATTCACCATATGGGTGGGTTTTTATGGATTCCATGATTATATGATTTTCTCAAAGAAACTCTAGAACTATACAAAGAAGATATAATCAATCAAGTTCAAGGACCTAGGGATAGAAAATTATTATTATTTTTATGAAGATATTTATTTATATCAGCTGAGCATGTCATGTTAACATATTATTACATATTCTGGGTAGTACGAGGCCACATTTTTGGTTTCCTATTGAGTTGTATACTCACATCATACTCGATATGCTACTGAAAATGGTTAAACAAGTAGACATTCTATTTTTTGCAGACAGAGGTTGGCCCGAGGCAAGGTTTTGATCGAGTGTGATGGCTTGGATGTGTACGTAAATCTATGGAGATAAATTGTCTCTAGATTTCATAGAGAGATTATATTATATTTTATTCTATTCTATTTTATCTATGTAACTATCTTAATGGGTCATTTGTTTTATGTATGACATGGATGTTCAGTGTTTTATTTCATTTCATTTGTTACTCAATTTTATTGGTATATATTGCTTCAATTTTTAGTTATCTTTATGGTGTATGTGGGTTGGGTTGTTATCTATTATTGAACACTATAATTCAGGTGTTAGAGAATCCCTATAGTTACAATGTAGAACAACTTTTCTAGTCAATGAGATTTGGTATATGGGGAGGCAAGCATGAGGTATAATGGAAATTGTCAATTTGGGAACCAATCAGTGTTATGCCATGGTGGGAAATTATAGCTAATATTTTCTGAATATATTATTCATGAAATATTTGATATGATTCCAATAAATACAACATTTTGGAATGTAAACCAAATACCTATAACAACAATTAATGTTGTCTATGACACACAAGAGTGACAATACCAACATTGACCAGTAAAGAGGTGTCTCCGAATAAGTCAGATACCTATAGGTTTTGGTGTAATACCCACCAATATTACCAACAACCCTTAAATATAACATTGATACCACATGTCAAGATGATTCCTGCCTGTAATTTCAAAACATACCATCAATAATTTGGGTAAAAAAAATTCCCACCATCAATTCATTCACATATTATCATTACACTTGGTAAAAAAGATGAATTAACCTAGTTCAATCACACAACATTAATACAGTAGGTTGAAGAGGCACATCTCTATAGTTTCTGCACATATCATCATTACAGTATGTTGGAATGGAGTCTACCATCGATTCCATCACATATTGTCTTTAAAGTGAGTCAAAATAGATCAACCTCTTATTATATCACATACCATCAATATAGTGGGTTTTAATAGTGTTTGTCTCTAGTTCTATCATAAATAATCAATACTTTGGGTAGTAATGAAGTATTGACTCTGTTTTCCAAATACAGTTTACAAACCTGATTAACTTAGCACTCCCCTCTTGTTCCCTCACAGAAAATAATATACCAGTTCTAGATGGGTCCATCCTTTGATTCAACCACATATAAGAAATACTATGTAGGAATGACTTATTAATTCATTTCAATCATATAACATCAATACACTGGGTCAAAATATCTCTTTCCCCTCATTCCAAAGCAAAATATCAATACACCAGGTCTTTAGATTTCTCTCTCCCATGATCCATTTCACATCATCGACACCATGGGTTAGAATGGTACATACCATTGGAGTCATCACAAAACACCAATACACCTTGTTAAAATAGCTCATTCTGTTATTAAAAATTTTCCCACAAAACCCAGGGTTTAAAAAGCCCCTTACCCCATTTCCATCACATATCGTCAGATAGGGGGTAGAGCAGAATATTCTTCTACTATTATAATATTCCATGAATCCCTAGAGGTCAGAGTGGAACCATCCTCTGTTATGATCATCTCCGACATCATAAAAACATTTGACCAACTCCAAGGACATGAATGTGCCACACCCTTGGTACATCAATATAGAGTATTAGAGTAGTTTTTAACCCACTTAATAATTACTATAATTTTAAAATATACCTATTATTTATAATATATCAATTTCATTTATAATTTAAATCATTAATCTAAAAATAAAATAGCACAAAAGTTTCCATGAGGAATGATAACCACTTTACCCACCATTTTAGTATATATAGGGATACTTCTTCTAAACAGAACCAATTCCTATCATGACATTAATACTAGAATAATTCTATGTTATCCCCTCTTACAATAATTATTTGAACGCCTTTTCTAAGAAAGGATACCAACTTGGTCCCAATAAGTCCTACTATATCAAATAGATTTAGGGTATTCTCTATATACTTAAACTTCCATCCAAGATTACATGAGTAATTGAAACCACACATACAATTATAACTTCTACGGGTTTTAATAACATCCAAAATACACTCAAGTCTCAGTTATATTGGCTCACATACCCAACCTACAACCAGATACATCAAAAAGGCTCTCTTTTCGAATTTATAATACTTTTATAGGAGTACCACTCACCCAAAATATTTTTTCCCAAGGTAATGTTTATATATTAGACCAAAAAGTCTCTAAATAATTAACACATAACTTATTCTCATAATTTCCTCGCATCCCCAACATATATAAGACCATGAAACTTATTTAAAGGAATACGATGTTTTATTCATTGAATTCATACCCATATAGGGTTCATATATCACAAAATACACATTTATTCATAATACCACAACAATAAAAGGTTTTATTATAAATCTTGATGATCAAAGGGATCACCATAGACTATTTAATTTTATACATTCAATTATTTTATGTAATAAAAACTAATATTTTATATATTTAATATCAACCACTCATAGGATGAGAGTCTAAATATCACATGTCACATAAAATGATTTATAATCAATTGGGATTGTGATATAACAATCATTCATAGAGGTAGTGATCCATATGTTTTTAATTTAAATCACATTTATAATATATTAAAAACATTTAATGTTTTTATGGAGGTTTTAGGTGTTTGAGGCCTTTTTGAGCCTGAAGCCCCAGTTTTCTGTAAAAAACTGAGGTTAATGGTCAATACTAACTATGTGACATAACCTTGTGGTATAGTGGGGGTGCTGGATGGTTAGTTTAACCATATGATATGTCGAACATGGATGTACAAAAACTATAATAAATTACCAATAAGAATCGCATGATTTTCACTATCTTTTTCAAACTCTGTGAGTAAACTATGTTAGTGGAGGATTATTAGAAAATTTCTATGGATGGGTGGACATGGTGTGTCTAAATATTTGACTAAACTATGTGAGGTTGGGCTAATTTGTTGTTCTAGTCACATGGTTGACATAGAACATGGGAAATCATGTAGCCAAACTATGTTCCCCATTAAAAAGGGTGAAATTGAAATTTTTCCCTCCATCCCTTTAAAGTTATTTCTATAGTCTTTCTTCCCCATTTCCTATAAACAATAGCCACTAAAGATCCCCACCTATTCTCCCTCTAGTCATGGTTAGATCTCCTATATCTATAATAGGAATCTAGTACCCTTAGTTAGTCTATGATTCCTATTTATTCCTTTCTTGATTTATTACACCTTATTGGATTCTATTTCCTAGCTATATCATATACCTTATTTTTTTGGGAATTTTTCTAGTTATTTTTATTTCATCCATTATATCCTAAATCTAAATCTAATATTTGGTAAGGAGTTTTCGACAAGTATAAGGTAGGTGGTTTAGTACATTTACCTAGAAGTCTAGTCAATTATATTATGTCAATGTCGTGTTACAAAATAAACCATCCTGATGTTTCTCTTAAAAGTTGTAAACCTAAAAATAAATTGTTGAAACATGGATTTATACATTATATGAAACCCTTATATAGGGATTAAGGTTTAAATCCTCAAACAAAAAACCCCCTTTGCTGGGTTTAGTTATAAACCATAATGGATTATTTAACCATTGTAACCAAAACACCACTAAGGTGTGTTTGGCATTGCGTTGGCTAGTAAATTGTTATACATGAACTCAATGAATTAAATTTTATGTTTAATGTACATACCCAATGACCACTTGATCAATTATAAATAAATTAAGGAAAAGGTGAATGGTAATACTGTATTTCATGACCCTTGTTAAATATGTTAGTGGAATGTTTTTTACACTTTTCCCATTTTAATTACTCTATAGTTGTATGATTTAAATTATGAATTTAACTAATTAAATAGAATGGATTTTAATCCTCTCCCATTATTAAAATTTATGTGTTATATGATCTTAATTTATGAAAGGTATTGATAAATGGGAAGGATGAATTTCTATAAACATGAATGTAATATGTAGTAGATGTAAACATCATACTTACTATTTTTGATGGGATGATGTTCTATATTGTTTATTTGGAATTAATGGACATTAAATTCCATACATTATATTTTGAATTATGGAAATGAATCTCCTTAAATTTTAGCTGGACTTAATGGAATCAAATTTCAATGTTATTCATTTATAATTATGCACATGATGTTCCTTATTGTATATCTGGGCTAAATTTAAATGAAGTTCTATGTTATTTATTTAGAATTATGGGCATGATTTTACGTATTTTTTATTTTGAATTATGGTAATAATATTACATATTGTTTATAAAATAGTAAATGTATAGATACATAATAGATTTTTCTGATGTAGGTATTATCGGATGGGTGACCCTTGCAGAACCCAGACAAACATGGTTTCTTTATTTATTTTACTTTTTTAATTTTTTTATATTACCTAAAAACAACATGATGATATATTCATAGACAAGATCTTATTATAAAATGTTGGTGGTGGCCTACTGTGCTTTGATCACACCCTATTCAGGTAGCTGATTGGTGCCCATATAGAATTCATGGGTGAAGGTAGAGACCATGGTAATCACCTAACTATGGATGCTTGATTTTCTATACTATGATCGATTATGGGAATAGAGAGGTGATCCAGTGCTCATGATTCTATAGAGCTTAAAATTTTGGGCCTTTTATATATTTTGTATAAAATTTGATGTCGTATCTAGGATTATTATTTCAATTTATTCTACATTTTTATAAAATACCATGAAGTCATCATTTTTTTATAAAACAAAAGATGTATATTTTATTATTTTTTGATTTGGTTTGATGAATTATTTTTATTGATTCATTAATATACTTTTTTATAATTCATGATGATGATGATTATTATTGATATTTCTACCCTACTATAATAAAATTGTATTGTCTCACCATTAACAATCATAGAAGATTTCTTATAGCCAATAGGCTCTTGTTTATGGGGAGGTGTGCTTGAGGCCATGTGGATGCTCAAGATTGGTTCCTTATAAGTAAACCAAGTTAGGGACATCAAAAAGTGGTATATGTTTTTTATTTTTTCTATATTTCTATTTTAATATAGTATTAATGTGATAAGGATGTTTCATAATTTTGTAATGAGCCACTTCCTAGGAGTTGATAACCCACATATAAGGGAAAACCCTTTTTTATGTATGGAACTTGCTGTTATGATTTAATCATGTTTTATTTTTAAAAACTTCATAATTGGGTGACACACATGTGTTGTGTATTTATTGTTATTTATTATTTTCATATACCCTTGGTCCAATATGACGTAAAGGTATTGTATCATGCATCATTATAGTAATGTAGGGATTCAAAAGATATTCATATGGTATTCCATTTAGAATTCAACACATGATTTCATGATATTTGATGTACGTTCCTTGTGTGATAAATCGGTTATTTGACTAACATTCCATTATTATGAATTTTATAAATTAATTTTAAATTATTTTTTCTTCATCAACCTATACATTTTTTCCCAGATATCAATATGTTTCTACCTTAACTAACTAATTATGTCATGTTTGGGCCATGGACCATTGGTTTCATGGGCTAAAATGTTATTGTTTGAAATTAGATGGATGTAAATTAATATCTATAAAGTGTTTATAAGTCAATAAATTGAGATTGCAGAACTATATAATTTAATTATTGTACATGGTATTGATATATATTTAGGTAAATTAAGGCTTTTAATGGTGGTTGAAGTAATTTGAAATTCTAAATGAAACTTGAAATGTAAAGGACATTATAACTTGGGGATTTGAAATGAAACTAAGTAATCTAGTATATATATATATATATATTTAATTGAAAATATTATTGGAAAGATTTGATGTTAAATGGTGATTCAAATTCAAAATCAATGACTTTTTCCCTCTATAACATAGATTTTACACTCCATATAATGGGACATTATTATTTTAAGAGATAACTTATACACTTTTAAGGCCTTATTAGAACGTATATGTGTAAATTATTTATTGAAAAATGAAGGATTTATAAATTCCAATTTTTCACTTTAGTATCCTTTAGATCTATTTCCCATCTTGAGGTGTGAGTTTGGCATTTTTGAGTTATAGTAGAAATAAAAACTCAAGATGAAATTCAGGAAGGTGTCGATGACCATGCTTCTGAGGTTGTAGGACCTAAACCAGCTATAATGAAACCTATGACACCTTATATTATACATGTTATAAGAACCAACACTCCATTTATAGAGGGATTCCTATGGTTCATGAAGACCATATAGTGAGCCCCACGCCCTTCCCCTACCATGGAAATGTTGATGTGAGAGTTACAAAAGAAACATCCATAAACTATTTTGGGGGATGGCAGAACCTAGGGTGATTAGTCATGGATATATGACATGTTATTAATCAATGATCATTCATATACACTTAAAAAGAGTTTGTTCAACCTCACAACATATAATCTATGTGGATCTACCAGGAATTGGTGGGATGTTCTAAATCAGGATTTTCTGCATTGAGGTATGGTCTAGGGGGACGCCCAAACTGGTTTCTATGATTATTTCTATATAGATAGGTTGAGAGATAAACCAGACAACGAATTTATGTTCCTAGGGTAGTGTGCGTTGTCTAATGTGGACTATTCATCTTGTGAATTTGAGATCTAACATTTCACTCTGACTATTTCCAGTGATAAATGTTTCTGAGTGATGTGTTTTGAGGATGGGGTTTGGAAGGTAATATAATCACAGGTGAATGTTCTATTTTTTACTAGCAATTCAAGAATAGTGATTTGTATTCTCATCTTTGAGCATTACCTGAGGGAATCAAAGGGTGTGCGGAATTATTATCTAAAGGTTAGACTAGGCAGCAGTTCATCCAATGGTAGAAAGAATCATTTTTCTCTTTTTTGGTGGTAGTAGTAGTAATCATATGTTTCACCCAGGTAACCAGGTGTTATGTTATTAGTGTGGTAAGATAGGTCATGTGAAGACTTAGTGTGACAAATAAAAAGTTGAGTGTTTAGATTTTGGAAAAAATGGGCCATCTTCCATGGGTTTATAGAACTTACCATTTGTTCTAAGTGGGAGAGGGTCAACTCTAGCACCAACATATAGAGTGGGATAAGTATCTCCTTGATTGTATGTATTCTGGAGTACTATAGGTTTTATAGCATAAAGAGGTGGAAATGGGTGATAGAAATAGACTTTTGAGATATAGCCCCAACAAAGTAGACCAACTCAAGGTAGTCAAGTTGTTGCTCAAGGATATATATCAAGATAGATATATATCGAACAACCTTCCACACAAGTGTAGAGTTAAAATCCATTTACAATATGTGGTATGATTTTATAATCCTCGACATTAGTATATGTTTTTGTTGACACTAGCACCTTGAATTCAAAAATATATAATTTTTAGTTAGTAGCCTTTAATTTGAGATCCAATATATATGAGTTGTGATGAATCTTGATACTCTAATAGGATTCAGATTAAAGAGTGTGAACCAATTGAAAGAGTTTCCATTTATGATAGATGACTGTCATTTCTTTTGAAATCTTTCCATTTTTGAGATGACATGTTTTTGATACATTCTTGGGATTGATTGGTTAGTTCCTTAATGAGTCTGTGTTGATTTTTATCATTATAAGGTGTTATTTTTGTCACTAGAGTGTGGTACCTATAATCATTAAAGTGAGTGATATGTCCTAGTGAGTCGAGATGGACCTGATCATCATGGGAGGGTGGAGTTTCATTGTAGATTTCTATTTATTTTCAAATTGAATAGGGAGTATGTCCTGTTGACTTCCCTCTAATGGATGATCATTTCATGAATTTCATTCAAATTTCATTTTTTGGACTACCTCCTAAGAGAGAGAGATAGGTAGAGTTAACTATAAATAATATTCTAGGAGGAGCATCAATATCAATTACTCCTCATAGTATGGCTCATACTGAGCTTTAAGAACTCGAGATATAATTAGCGGAATTGGAAGCTGAATGGTTTATTTGACCTAGTACTTCAACAGAGGGTTCACCAATGTTATTCCCCAAAATGGTGGAGGGGAACCTCATGATTTTTGTGGATAACTAATTTTTTAATCATCTTATATTGTATATATAGTATCCACTACATCGTATATATTGTCTCTCTGATCTTATCCAATGATCTTGGGTTTTCTCAATGATTTATTAGAGGCCATGATATTTTTTTGATCGACTTTGGACCTCAGTTAGACCATGTATATAATTCTATAGTTCATATTTCTTGTACACTTATTTATTTATGTAATTTTTACTCATTTGAATGATAGCTGATTTTATTTCCTTGATGAATCAGGTTTTCCACCAATAGCTAGATTCTATTATAGTGGGTTTCAAAAATGATATCATAGTTTATTCTCAAACATGAAATGATAATGTAAAACACATTCATATCTTATAGAAAACACTAATAGAGCATAATATATTTGAATAACTCATAAAAAATTCACTTCTATAATGATAATGATTACATACATGGTCACATAATATTAGAATCAAGTATATCTATGGATCTAGGGGAGGTGAGAGGTGTAGTTTTGTGGGCCTAACCTAAGATTTTCATTGAAATTATGAGATTATTAAGGGAATGATTTGAAATATATGTTTATTATTGTAAATTTTTCATAACAACCAAAAACACATTGGGGATTAACTATGAAAGGTGTTAAATTTATTTGATCTGAAGCTTATGATAAGCTCTATCATGAGTTAAAATTATTGCTAATTTCAGCGCCAATCCGGATTCTACCCAAGCCCACTAGGGGCAATACAATTTACAATGATGATTTAGTCATAGGTATTAGAGCCATTTTAGTACAATTATAATGCATAATTGTGTACATTTCATGGTAGTTAAGGCCATAGAAGTGAAATTACACTATGAAAAATATGCCAATGAGCCCTTAACCGAGTTGTAGAGGCTCCAACTTGGCATCCGAATGACCAAGGATAAAATAATGGTGAGTTGAATTTCTGGGTTATTGTAGTAGTACTATTTAATTAATCTAGCATGTTTTTGTGGTACTATAGTCGATAGAACTATTCACATTATTTGGGCCAATGGGCCACCGGTTTGGGCCTACGGTCTATGGCCTTTTAGGACACAAAAGGATTTTGGTCCATAGGTCCTTCGAGCCACTAAGGGATTTCAAACCACATGGATTTCAGGCCTCCAATGGCCTTCGATCCATAGGGCCTTTAAGACATAAAGACCATGTAGAATCTTGGGAAGACCACATTAAATAAATCCCAGAAGAGGATTTATAGTAGTAGCATCCTCCATAAAAGTTTTAACTATATTTTATGAATGAGAGGGTATGGAAACTACCATTGGTATCAGGAATCGTGAAGCTCCATGTGGGGAAATTCTATCTGATCACCAATATGAGGTAGGGAGCTAGAAACCATAAATTATTTATATACTAGGGATGGGAATTTCTAATGTAGTTTGGTTAGGCATTATGGTCATGTATTGTGAATTGTGCCTCTTGGACATTAGGTCATTACTGATCCTTATGCCACTAGGCCTACTAGTCATGTAAGGGTTCCCTCTCATCCTAGATAAAAAGGGAATTTTCCAAAATGTAAAAATAAATCAATTCTTATGGGCCATTCAGGTAGATGATGCATGATTTCAAGTTAGCAGTTCCAGATCATGATTTTCATTTTTGGAGACATTATTTTATCGAGGATAGGTTCTTGTATGTAAACACCATAAAAGTAAGAAATAAATATTCACCCAACCTGATTTATACCATAGTTAGTAAAGGTTTGTTGATTAGCTATAGTTCATTTCCATATAGAGTTATCATACACCTTGGAAAGAGAATACATTGGATGATTCTCTAAACAAAAAGGCTTAGACAAAAGTAATTCATGAATATAATTTCGAGATGAATTTGATGGATCACTTTTATAAGATGCATATTTTTTAAAGTCCACTAGTTAAAATAACCTGAAAGGGGGTGAATTAGGGTTAAACCGATTAAAATTATTTCCCATTCAGATGTTGTTTTTTCATTAAACAAAGCATGCTTCTATTTTTCTCCCATAGTAATTTTTGAACAAAAATGAAACCATACACATGACACAACAATTTTACATGGATATCCATCACTAGACTATGTCCAAATAGCATACCATGGCGATGTCATGATGTTCCAAATCCACTACATATCACTTCCAATTGTAAGGATCGGGCTAGGTCACTTCTATTCTAATGATTATGACCATTAAAATATTTAGGGTATGCGGACTACAATCCCAATGGTCACCCCTATGTCGCCTTCTCTAGCTCACTACCGGTGGAAATGATCATTTTCTTACTCTTCCTTTCCTCACATATCATAGAAGGGATTCAAAAAAAGAATATGTAATTTTATGTCCCTTCATTTTATATAATTAATACATCCTCAATTTTATATGGATGCTTTGTTGATGTTCTACTTTATTCCATTAGATGAATACCACTTTACCACAGATGTACTAGTCAATGACTTTTGATCAAACATGTGTGATGATCACTGCCTTCGTGAAGATCCACTTTTGAAAATCTCAAACATCCTTTTAACAAGATCTTATCTTTCTTGATTCTCACTTATCCTTCACAAAGCACACCACTTTCATGAATCACAACCGACCCTAATGAAGTTCCTTACATTCTCAATAATTACTTAGCCTATATTAATTCCTTTACTTTCATGATGATCACTACCTTCATGAAGCTCCATATTTCATGAATCTCAAATAGACTTTGTAAAGAAGATTCTTTCATGAATATTAACTAGCCTTCATGAAGCATTCAAGTTGAAATCATCTTTTTATATCCCTAAAAAATTATTTCCTTTCAGGATACTCATTAAATCCAGTTTTCTTTCATAGCGTTCATGAACTTCTTCATATAAAACACATTCATGAACCACCTTTATGACTCACCTTCATGAACCTTGAGACTTATAATTTTCATCGAGTCTTTATTAATATCCTGAATGGGGTAGAGGCCTATTTATAGGCGATTCCACCAATTCTAGAACCCTCAAGCCATGTTAGAACAATTTTCTATAGCACTCTCATTTCCTTTGTGTCACTCCCTATTTCATGAAGCTACATTGAAATTTCCCATTCACAATGATTTTCATAATTATAGAGAGTTCTATCAAAAACCTTAATTTCATCATGATGCACCATTCATAATGCTTCTCAACTTTGCCATTCGTGATGCTTGTCACTGTTTCTGTAGATCACCATCATCATTTTTTGATTCTTCATAAGAAACTCTTCATGAATCCTATATTCACAAATCTCTTTCCTTTTACATGTTTTGATGATATATTCAAAGAAATATATATTTCGTGATGCTAGAAAAAATAAACAATTTGGACCCCAAATATTTGGAAATCACTAGGAAAAGACAACACAATTTGTATGTAATTTTCTGTACCAGTTCTAGGGTATCCATTCCAATGTCTTGGATTTTTTTCAACATAATCTATCAACAATCTCTCAGAACTACAAAACATACCTTAGAAACCCAATTTGTTATCAAACACAATCAACCCAAAAATGTTGCAATGCTGACTTAAGAGATTTAAAAAAACACCATTATAGTCCATTAGAATAATAAGAAGCATGTTATTACAGCTTTAGAAGTGACTTCATGACTTTTATATTGACGAAAGATGAGGAAACCTTCTGATCCAAATAGAATAGTACTAAAGGAAAATATTTCACGTAATGACCCAATGCCATGTTGTGTTATTGATGAGGATGAGATATTTCACATTCCTTCATTCATATGGGTTCCTACATATGTGTGAAAGTAGTTGATTTGAGAATATAATGACTCAAAATGGGTAGTGAATCTATGGAAAACAATAATGTAATGTGACATACATTTTTTGTATTTGTGTCCAAGTATAAAAAATCATATAGCGTACTTTGTTACTAGGTGTTATACTTGCTAGTAGTTGAAGACAGAACATTAGAGAAATACAAGTCTTTTATATAAATTACCCATTCAAGAGTGGAAATGAAATCAATTAACTATCATTTTTTATTGTATTATCAAAATACCCTCAAGGTAGTGATGTATTATGGGTGATTGTTGAAATATGGAAAATGGTCTGCTACTTTTATCCTATTTGAGATAGATTTTTAGATGATGATCTTGGGAGGATATATGTTAGGGAGTTCATATTACTTCATGTATATATAAATTAAATTGGTTCGAATAAGGAAACCCATTTTACATTATTATTTTTTAAAGGGTTGTAGAAGGTTCTGAGTTCATACGTGATTCTAAACACAACATACCACCCTCATACCGATGCTCGGTTTGAGCATACTATAAATGTATTTGAGAACATAATCCAATCATGTGTCATTTATTTTAGAGGTTATTGGGAGAAACATTTACAATTTTAAGAATATTCATATAATAACATCTTCTATGTCACTATACAGATAGATATATACATGACCCTATATGGTTGGTCATGTTGTTCACTAATGTGCTATTTAGAGGTAGGGGAGGTGGTGCTGATGGGACTAAACTTCATTCAAGATACATATGGTCAGGTATAACTTATCAGAAAATGTATGAATACATCTCATTCTAGGAATAAGTCTAATTCCAATTTTCATCATTGACCTCTTAAGTTTGAGGTGGGAGATCATGTCTTCTAATTTTTTTCTCCTTAATTTGGATATCAAATGGTTAGGAGGCACGGTACTATATCACCTAGATTTTTTGATACCTTTGATATTTTGGAGAGATTCAAAAGGGGAACCTATTATATTCCTCCCCCGCAAGGATACCAAACAATGCATGATGTATTCCATGTTTCATATCTTAACTATTATTGTTTAGAATAACCCCATGTCCTTCTACCTAATGAAGTTGTTTTGGGTGCTGAAGTTTCTTCTGTGGAGTAACCTATTAATATCATTAATCATAAAATGAAGGCTCATTGAGGATGGTAATATCCTCTAGTTTATGTGTTATGGTAGCAGAAGAATTTATAGGCTAATATCTAAAAGAAAGATCTTGATGTACATGATTAGTGGTTGGAGTTATTCTCAGATAATGTTCCCCACCCACAGTATTGAAACATAGGTTTGTACTTCTTTAAAGAGGGTAGGTTGTAAGATCGTAGTTTATCATAGAGGTATGGATCCTTTGGTATTCAATTTAAATCCATTTTTACTATAATAAATATTACTAAGGTGTTCATGTATTTTTAGATTGAATAAAATGATTCTTCAGAGCCCGAAGACCAATTTTTAGAGAGGCTGAATGCGGTGCCTAGTCAGTGCGGAGTCAGTACTAACTGTGCAGTGCCACCCATTATACTAGTGAGGATGATTCTCACATAGTTTTATCATATAGGAGGTGGTAAATGCCCATCCAGAACATGAAATAAATTATATATACAAATTCAATGAGTTGGGTTTTGTTTTTCTAACAGTATGTATAAATTATGTGGGGGGTTGTATCTTAGACAATAGCTATGAATTAAAGGGGCACAGTTTCTCAAACAATGATACTATACTACACAAGGAAGGGGTTCTTATATCACTTATAAATGAATTTAGTAAATCATCAATGATAAGACCATGTCATGTGAAACTTGTTAAATGTGTTAGTGATAAGTAGTTTACACATAACCCCTTTTATTACTCTTTTGTTTCACGATATAAATATTGAAATGAATTGACTAAATTGTATGTATTATAATCCATGGGATTTAATATTATTTATTATTTAAATGACTTATATTTATAAATGGAATTGATGAATGAAAATGACCAAATTCCAAAGCCTTGAATTTATTATGGAGTGGATGTAACTATATCATGCTTACCTTCTATGAAGTACATCAAATTATATTTTATATATATAATTAAGGGATATGGAATTCCATATTGATTATTTTAAATTTTGGAAATGATGTTCCCTATAGTTTATCTAGACTTAATTTGAATATTATTTTAAGTTATTTATTTTGAATTATGAACATGAAATTACTTATAGTTTATCTAGGATAAATAGACATGATGTTCTATATTCATTATTTTCAATTACATAAATGTGGTTATTTATAGATTATAAAATAATGAATTTATAGAGACATTCAATTGTAGTCAAAATAAGGCAGTATTGAATGAGTTTTCCATGATTAAATTAGACTTATATGAGTTTATTTATTTCATTTATTGATTTTTTTATATTACATTTCCAATTATTCATAGAATATTCTTTTATTTTATAGAATTATAAACCATTAGTGATGACCGATTGACATTCAATCACATCCTATTTGGGTAGTCGATTGATATATAGAATGATTTTATGGATATAGGTAGGGAAAAATAATAGAACCCTATTATTGACATTTGATATTATTTACATTATTGATGTGTAGGTTATAATCTATGATCTAGTTCTTTTTATGCTATAGAGTTTAACTTTTTATCTATTTTTGTATCATGTATTGTTATATTCTAGATTACTATTTCTCTTGATTCCATATTTATTTATAGCACCATGACACCATCATTTTATATATGAAACTATGTACATATTATTCATTATTTATTTTATTGGGGGGATTTTTCACTTATACTTTATGATTATTATTGTTTTCTCTGCTTCATGATTATTATTTTTGGTCGTTGTACTATATTATGATAAATATTCAATATTCTCCTAATCTTATTATTATCATAGACCCCCATTCACAGTAGAAAATATCCAGAATTTGGGGAGGCACACATGAGGCCATGTGTTGGACTAATTTTGGTTACTTATGAGTCAATCGGGTCTGAGATATCACATTGAAAATGTTTATGGACCACTAACCTCATGTAATGGGGTTATCACATTTATAAAGTTCACTCCATCCGCAGTCAAGAATTTTTTAATCACTATCATAACCCAAACTCATCCAAGCGGGTCTAGAATCATTTATAAATAATTTATAATCTAATAAAAAATTAATTGAATTATTCATAATCTTTAATAATTCATCATCAAATGCTATTTCACAAAAACCAAAACCAAATTTTCATTTAATGTCTATATATCACCCAAAAATAGATATTAATTGAATATACTATCTTATCCATTAAACCATAAATTTAATCAAAATTTTAGTAAATCCATTGATTATTCAATGAATTATCATAACTTAAGTGAAATAACATAGCACATAGTGATTTCACCAACTTCGAGTTTCCACTAGCCTAGAAGATTTAACACAACTCCATCATGGCCTGATTTAACCATGATCTATAAGAATTAGAGTCAAAACCTAACCCAAAAAACTTTTGATGAAATCTAAGAGGAGGAATAATGGGTTATTCTAAATGATATCATACCATAAATTATTTATGAAACTGCTGAAACAATTCACCTTTATATAAGGTGGTCAAAGTATGAAGGTGATAATAAACCAAGAAAACAGCCCTCACTAAACCCCATTTCCCTTATAAAATATGAAAGTTTATTTACTAGAAAATAGATGCCTTAGTGTTTTTTTTAAAAATGTTACAGATAGATTATAGTGTAACCCAAAGAGATCATAATGAAATTCCCCTCCTCGAGGGGTACACTATGGCATGGCCCAGGGGGACAGGGTGTGTTGAATACCACTAGAACCATACTAAAACATATCCCAATGCTCCATAGCAAGACTAAAAACCTTCAGTATCTCAATACTACTAAATCTTGAAAACTCTCAATGATGGATCCCGCACACTATTTTGAAAACATTCCCCATTGAAAAAGCCTTGTAGCAGCATTCCTCAGGATGTGGTGTGATCTTACCCTTATTAGTGCACATAATAAAAAAAATCTATCAATGTGGTGTTGTGATACAAATTGAAAATTATTTAATAGTGTGTATATAAATATATATTGTAACAAATAATTCATAATTCCTCGATTATTAAAATGTTTCCTTTGACATAGAATAACCCATATAAATTACTATATCACGTATCCTTAGCTATAGGAAATTAAACATACATAAAGAGTTTATTGAAGAACCACAATACTTTGTGGATAAACCCTTTCCATTTCACTGTAAATTAATCTCACATGAAAAACTCAAATTCTCACATCCCCAAACTATGTAATGACTTATCGATTAAAGAAGATATTTGCAAAACATTCATAGTAACCGTACATCAACACTCACCTAATCAAGAGAGAGACATTCCAGACCACATAACAAATCTAAAACACATGTTAAGAACGTTATAATTCCTAAATTCATAATTAACGTCCCAGTTCTTACAACATCCCCTACTCCAAGATAAAAATTCAAATTTAGTAATATTTCATCAATATGTAATAATGTGGATTGTCATATTGGCTATTCCACATCGCTTCCATCACATTTTTTTGTAATTTACTTCATTTTTACAAGTTATTGAACTAGATAAAAACCAAAATAAAATGGAATTAATACTAGATCTATTTTGAAATTTTATATTTAAATTCAATCTATAGTGGATGATGATTAATTTATGAATGATTTTTTTAACTGTTTGGGATTATTTGGAGTAGATTAATGGAATTATTATGTATTTATGGGGTTTTCCTTCTTCAATATCGCAATAGAGTCCATGAAGTTCCCAATAGTGAGCCACCAAGTACTCAGTAAAATTATTGTGATGGTAGAACAAGTATATGAGACACTATATTGTTGATGCCTCTAAGTCAAGAGGTTAATAGGATACTGGTTATATAGTTTAACTCCATAGGTAATATGGTTTTTTCTTTGTTTTTTTCTTAGAGTTAATTTTAGTGCTACCATAAAATCCAAATAAAATACACCCTCTAAGGTATTTCTATCCATATGTCAAAAGATAGCATGGGATTAGCCTCTCCTCTAGTATTTTAATACTATTCATCCGTAATTTACCAAAGGTGAGTAATTCTTGTCTCATTACACTTATTTATGTTAATATATCCTGAATGATGATCCTTCTTGGACATATGTATAAATGGTTCTAAAAGGGTAAGACCATACTATGAAGCTCACCATTTGGATGAAGGTAACTTACATAGAATGTTTTACAAGGGTTTTGTTGATTTTGTTTGAAATTAATGATTTATTTTACATTGGTTGATTGGTCTGATGTTTATGGGAGTGTAAGATACATGTCATGAGACTTACATATGTTTTGACTTTTTACTTTGTCGTCTTTTGTCTATTTGGTTCAATTTTTGAGATTATGATTATTCAGATTCAATTGATAAGTTAGTCATATAGGTTGTTTATTAATTAATTAGACCTAGAAGCATGATATAGGAGCCTATGTTCTTAAGTATTATTGGTACAAAAATTATCAATGAAATTGTGTAGTATTTATAATGAAGAGATAAATCATGAATGGTGAAGGTTATCCCAATATTATTAGTTAATGTATATAATCTGTTTATGTGACATGTGTTATATAAGATTGGGAGACTCGGGTCAAGGTTACTCAATTTGGTATTGAGATTTCTTGAGCATATGGGATAAATAGGTAGCACTCATTAAGATTTTAAGGAACATCCCACTCATTATGGAATGGTCTTGTAGTATTATGGTGGTTGTGTCTATATGATAGGCTTAAATTAGGATTTTATAATGGCACCCAACCGGAAATGGAGCAAGGTATTTTTTGAAAGGGATGCTTGGATGGACACTTGAGGACAAAAAGATGGTTTTAATGGGAGTTATATTTTGGATTGATGAATTTATATAGAGTTATGGGGATAGTGTTTTTTAATTTATGAGTCTAGGTTTAGTCCTTGGATTTCATGAAAATCAATATATCGGGGATTAGTTGGCATAATATTGGTTGAGTGGATAATGTACAGTGATACTATAAGACCTTATCAATTATCAACCAATTTTTATATTAGAGTATTGTGTATTTGGGTAGGGGTTCTTTCTTAGAGTGAATCACAGTGATTACATTCTATGGGATGATTTTTTAGTTCTTTTGATATGTCATATATATGTGTAATGTATTGGGGATCTATATTCACCATTTTATTGAATGGGGAATGATGTAGAAAATGAGTAGGTTCTTCATAACTGATTTAAATAGCCTTCAAAAAGAATATTTGGATAGAAATTTTTTTAGCTTAGTAGCCTTTGGATCCAAGGGATTTCAAGTTAGGTTATGTATTATGGGTTGAGTTATTTATTTCAAAAATATCATTAATATAATGATTGGTTCTCTGGTTCATCAAGATCATTTTTATAGTGTCCATAAGAGATTAATTTTTACCAAAGTGTATGATTAACTGAGGGTATAAAATTCATGATTCCATATGGGTATAACAAAGCACTATATTAGGGCTATATGTTTCAAAGGTATTTTTTTATTTTCATACTTTTAAAATACAGGAGGTCCATAAGTCTGAAATGGTACCTAATTCTTGTTATTTTGTGATTTTTTAATGTTTAGTGACTAATAATGACTTTTGAAACCTAATTCATATTCTATTCTATCATTTTCTAATAGAAAAGTTTCGATAGTGGCCTATGGTACCACTTCTACTCTATTTATATATTTTTTCAGATATAGTAAGATATATAATTGGTTAGGGAATATAGTATTATTGTATTTTAAATATACAAGAGGAAAATAATAATATTTCTTTCGTACCTCACACAATCCTTTTATATATTTTTGAAATTTTATATGCATTGGAAGTACATTTTGGAACCACAAAATGTTGATTCCCAATGGTGTTAAATGCAGAAGGGACAGGAGAGATCCATGGAATCTCATAGTGGGTTGCATGCCTATATAAAATAAATAAAATGACAAACATTTATTTTATTAATTGTCTAAAGTAGTTAAATACATGTATTGTGGAAGTCTGAATAGAACACAACATACCAAATTATCTGTTTCATGAGGATTTTTAGAATTTTATTTATAACATTGTACATACACCCATATATATCTATTGTGTTATCATTCTGGGGTACCATTGTAATTATCCTAATGAGTTTCTTACTCAAACTTATATGCACCTTGGTGTATATAAAGAAATTATTTTAGGGTTTTAGGTTACCAAAAGGGAATGATGATAAGAATTAGTTGATGTTATTGGGAAAGGATATGAGATACTTCTACGGTAAGGTCAAGGATCTGATTCACAATATTTGTTTAGTTTTATGTATTTATTTTTACACCCTCTTATGTTTATGATTTAAACACTAATAGAGATAGATAATTGGATGACTAATTTATGTTTAAATATTTTCTATATTGATAAATCTTGTGTTATATTAATCTTATGTGCTTTCAACTACTATATTTTAGTAACACCCCATGAAATCATAGTATATTATCTTTTTAAAGTAATTTAATAGCTTATATTATATGAAAAACCATCTTGGCTTTTGTTAAACACAGGATTGAGTTTCTGAGAAACAACACATTACTGTTATAATTATTTAAATGATATATTTATATATTAATTAAATATTGTAATATGAATAGTAACAAATAAATTTGAAATTTAATTTATAAATTTTTCGCATAAATGAATTACATTTATAATGAATGTATATGTTTTTTAAAAATAATTATATATTTAGAAAAATTATCTTCTCAAAAGAATTAATTCTTATGCCCTTTTGTGAACAATAATAAAATTTATTTTAGAAACTACAATAAATTTAATTTGGTAATATATTCCACATTTTTGAATTCAAAATATAAAAATTATCTAAGGGTGAAGTTTTGGTATTTTTCTGAAAACATTCAATTTTTGATGAAAAGTGAAAAATACTACATAGTACGTAAAAACTGACTTTTTCATTTTAATAATTATTTTTAATTAAAATTTATCTTAAATTAAAAATATATACCTAATACATATATTAGACCAATATAATTCATTTGAGTCATTTTATAATAAGATTAGATATATAAAATTTTATCGAACTTTTTAATGTCTTTTATCCACCTTCTATGCACATTTGAAAATTTGCATAAAAAGTAATTTTACCACTTTTGTGAATTGAATTTCAAAAATCCTACAAACATTTTATTCATCAGTAAGTAATTTTTTTATTAGGATGGAAATAATTTTTTGTGAATATTAACATTTGAATTTTATTACCACGGTTAAATGTAAAAAGGGTAATTAAAAGTAAAAATAATATTATAATAATATAAAATTACCCCAAAACATTTCCTAATTATATTTTATAAGTTTATTGGGGAAAAAATAAACCTTAGAAAAAATATATGATCCATTTTTATCCACTTGGATTAGATTTGGACATTTATTATATTTTATTTAAAGAAAGGTTAAAAGTGTTAAATTCAAATTTTATTAACTAAACCATTTTAATATAGGGTTGAGATAAATTTGACTATAAATATTCATTAGAAATATATTTAGATTTAAAAAATCATGGAATTTTATTGATAATCTTTATACATTATATAATTAATTTTATTTATGAAATAATGATGATGTGGTAATTACCTTATTAATGAAAGATTAAAATAAATGATATTAAAAATATTATAATAAATGTAAATTGAAACTTTTGATTCCATCCATGAATTTTCATGGTGAATATGACTTTTTAGGGTTGATTCAATTTATTTTTCTTGTAGGAATATTGTTTTTATGACTTTCACAAAAACCAAGCACTAAATAGTGTCAAAATTGACCTAAGCGAGTTTCTAAAAACAATACTGTTTTATTAAATAATATAATAGTCCTAAAAATATAGGGATCAGAAAAATGACTTAGATAATGTTATATATTTAATTAATGAACCAATTGAGTTTTTTTCTAGAATTTTATTGTAACTATATTAACCATGTAGTATAAAAATACAAGAAGACATCATAAAAGTTAAACTATTTAACTAAGGGTTAAATCTGAAAGATAAGGTTAATATGGTGACCTAAACATGTCCAAAAACTATTTTTTGAGATGATTTAAACCAATCCCCAGCATATAATATAAATATATCAATTTTTATCTATTATAATCTGAGTATTATTTTATAATAAAATAATATTTCAAGCATTTCCTACAGTTCCCCACACCTCTCTAATAAAGGGGTACTTCCCCTTCTCTAAAATTCACATCTCCAAAGCCATTTGGGTCACCTAAAACCTACTTAAATCTCTCCCAACTACCCTCAATTAAACCTAGAGTCATTACATTGATATTAAATCCAACCTATGGGGCCCTTTTATTCAAATCAAAATGAAGCACCTGAAGAAGAGGTAATTATATTATCACATCTTTCAAAGTTCATTTCTTCGTCGACTTTCCATTTCATTTTTGTTTCAAAATTAAAATAATATATCCAGTACCATATACAGAATGAGATGTTATTAGAAATATTGTACAACCATATTAATTATAATATCCATCCTTCGAAAGAAAAAGTCACCACACATGCGTGTGTGTGGCTTACCATCTCCACATCGTGGTGTAGTTGTTATTCAACACGTCATTATTTGGATGAGTATAATAATGAGTATAATTGATGTAAATAATAAATAAAACAAGATAATGTTTCTTTATATATATAATAAACTATCCAATCACATATGATTTCACCATCAATATAATTATATTGTCGCTCGTGCATACGTACGACTTACCATCTCCATGACGTGATGAGATTTTGTTCCCCATCCAAACCATTCAAAAATAATTTTCCTTTGGTGATTAAAAATAATGTTTAAGAACATAATATAATTCTTGATATTAATAAATTACATCCTATCTATAACAAACATGACTTATGTAACAAAACATAAAAAGAAAAATGAATCAGTTAACACCCTAAACAGTGGTAATACTGAAATATTATTAAAAAAGAAATTTTAGAGGATCATATATGATATCTTATTTATTTATGTGGTTCATTTATGATTTAATAACAATTATTTGACCATTATAAATGAGGTTAAAGTTACGCTAGACTAAAGTAAGGTATAAGGTTAGAAGTTTTCATCTCACTTTTTTATTCCCGTGAGATTCATGCTATATTAGCCACTATTTACTTTTGTGTGTAGTATGTACTTCCCATGATTGTATTATTTGTGTAAAATAATTTAATTTATGGGTATTTAGATCATCATAGTATGATCCTTCATTCATGGGGTGTATGTATTTTATGTTACCAAATCAGTAATGGAATTCGGTCTCACTTTTAATATTCGTGAGATATAAGCAGTGTTCACCAATTATTTCTTGTGTGTGGTGTATGTACTTACAATATTGTATTTAATATCATGAATACATTTATCTTCATGGTATTTATACATTCATTTGAATATATCAGACCTATTATTTAAATGTTCAAATTTATATGGGACACTTTTAATCTTTAAATAATTAATCCTTTTTCCATTTCAATATTCATGATATTATTTTACATTACAATTTATTGGAATATAAAACGATTGTAAAGGTAATTTGACATATATTTTAAAGCTCATTCAAATTTTTTTAAATGATTAATATTCTAAGGTATTATGTAAGGGACTCTTTAACTAGAACATCATTTTAGATGTATTATTTTTTAAAATCATTTTAATTAATGTCCATGTTTTTCGAAATGATTTTAATGATTTATTTTATATGGACATGATTGTTTTAAAATGTATATTCCTTTCAAAAGTTTCAAAGTGGTATGAGACACTTTAATTTAAAAACCTGTTTCATATGAATTCATTTTTAAATTTTGTGACTTATAAAATATTTCATAAAAAGGGATATTTTTCGCAAAGAGTATTACTGATTATTTTCATCAATGTAAACATCCTTTATTGGTTATTATTCTTGATTGAGCATGATTTATTGTAATATAATATTCTATATTGAATTGATTGAGTTATGATATGTTTGACTTTGGATGTGCTATTTTTATACCTTTCATGGTTTATGGTTAAAGTATTTATATTTCGTATGCTAGTTTTAATATGAATGATAACGTTATGTTTCACCATTTTCATATGAGGAATGCATTGGACTTAGTATGTGACAGGTGATGCCAGTTATAGCCCCTCAATGCATCATTAGGTTTCATGAGATAAACTAATGTCTTGAAAAAGGGCATTGAAAAAATTTATATTTAGGGTCTTGGCACAAGGCCTTCACTTTGTGGTTAAGAAGTCTAGAATTATGAAATCTACTATTATTTGATTATTTATTGATGTTACATATGATTACTCAACTAGTAGAATATCCATGTTAATATGTAAATGGAATTATTTGATTTATTATTTCCATATTATGCTAAAGCTTATGTTTAATGGGATTGTGTTTGAATTTTATACCATTACATTAATGTTTATGATGATTTATTATAGATTTTGCTATATTGTTTATCATCACTAAGCATATGAGCTCGCCCCTTTCTTATGTTTTATTTTTCTAGGATTCCAAAAAGTGTATTTTGATTTATATACATGTTAAAGCTAAGATAATAATGGCATTATCAGAGGATTTTCTATGATTAATTTTATTTTTGAAGTTATAATATAAAGTTCATCTATGTAATCTATTTTTCAAGACTGCTAAACTAATCAGTAATTCGGGACTTGAATCTTGTAATCATGCCAATGTATTAAAATAATGCACTGGCGCCGAGATTTTGGGGTCGGGGTGTTATAGTTGGAATCATAGGAAGTTTAGTACAAACCTTGGGAACTGTATTTAGAAAAACTCTGATTAGAGAACATTACCCTAAGATTGACTTTGAGGATTAGTATAAAATAACTTCCTAGAATTTTGGTAATGTTGAGATTTTGTGAGTTTTACAAGAAATACATCCCTAACTTGATACTACATGTGGATGTGGTTGTGGTAGAAAATTACCTAGAAGTGAATAATCTAACAAGGAGTCTTGGGCTTAACCCAGGGTATCATGGTACACGAAAACGGGCCTTACTGTGCACCAGGTTTGACACTCCCATGTGATATGATTTGGATAATTCACATTTTCTTTACCAACGGGTTAAGAAGGATTTTAATATAAGATGAGAATAAATAAACTTGGTTAATCCTAAAGTGTTTTAGATTGAACCTAAGGTTTCCTAATATTCTCTAAATGATTTTATTATTATTATTACTCAGACTATGATTTCTGGTTTCTATAAAATATTGGATTCCAAATATGTCATAGTGATATTGAACATAATGTACATGGTGGTCACGATAGTGGAAATGATAAACAAAATGGATTGTTGATAGTTGTAAAATATATCATGTTCATGCTGAATTATTTTTTAAAAAATATGATCAACAACATATACATTAACCAACTCCCAAACTCAAAAAAGAAGAGAAAGGTGAAGAATAATAAGATCTCCAGTAATGGGGACTATGGAGAAAATAAAGCTCAATTTCCATCATGCATGAAATGTGGAAGGGGACACCCTATAACGTGTCTCAATAGAACAAATAAATGCTTTATGTGTGGGAAAGAAGGATATAATGTAATGAATTGTCGAGGAAAATGAAGAGTACTATGGAAGAAAATAAAAATGATCCTAATAATCCATTTACAATCATTTGTTGTAAATATAGGAGGCCTGGGCATTACTCGAGTCAATGCCCTCTTCGATAGGTTAACCTCTTGGTCAAGGAAGAACCTATGTTGAAATAAATGGATGGATAAATGTTTAAATGTATTAACTCTCTTTGTGGATTGGATTAAATTAGATGACTTTTCCCTTGTATGTGTAACCCTCAAATTTGTTGTGTGAAAATTCTATTTGAGTAAGAAATATATTTTCTTTTTTGGATATAGTGATAAAGAACCATTTAGGATTATATGATCCTTGAATTTGAGTAAACTACTGGTTATTATTTTTTGGGATGAAAATTTGAGGTATGAGATAACATTTGTGGTTTGAGTATCTTATGGTTATTTTTTAGGAATTTATATCTTTTTTCGGAATGTTATAAAATTATATTGTTTTTGAAAAAGGACAACACACAAACCGTGTGACATCTAGTCGCATCGGAAAAAGCTGTGTGAATCCAACCAAGAACCTAAGTGTTACTGGGATTTATCGCCTACCACAAGACTACGTGAAGTCACTTGTTAGTATGAATAATTTTTTTTAGTTAAATGATTATATGTATAAAGAATATGTTGATTTTTGGAACTTATCATTTAACAAATAGATATCCTTATTATAGGAAAATGATTTTGTGATTTCGTGATAAATGTTACTTTGGAAGACTTTCACTATTTTGGGAACATTATATGCCTATGGAAATTAGAATACTATGGGATTTCATTTGAGGATTAATGGTGAATTTTTATTTAGGAAGAATCAAGGATTTTATTGTGAAATTTTATCTATTTGGGTTATTTATTGAAATTATCAACCTATCATAGAGTATATTTGAATATGATTATTAGTTTTAAGTAAGTGACTTTAAAAGAAGTCAATTTTATTTGATGATAAATATTAAAATTTATCATGGAAGACTATGTGATCAAATCCTTATGAATTTTGGTTTTCAAACATAGTTAGTATTATCTTGAAAAATTCTTATGGAAAACAATATATTGAATCGTCTTTGTTGAAATTTGGGCATTATTTGTTTAATTTTGGTGATTATGAGTTTTATATCTTTCTATAAAGGATTATCCTTTTTGGGGATCATCTCATCTTGTATTATCCATTTTGGTTTTGGATAACATTTAAAGATTGGCGAAATATGTAGATCATCTTTTTGGGATTATGTGATTCTCTTGAAGTTGATTCTAGCGCTTTCGGTGTGACCAAGTCATCTTGAATACTCGTCGTTTGGAGAAAATATGAGTTTGTGGTAAAAATTTATTGAAGGATGAAACTATACTTGAAAAGTAAGTATAACTCTTTAGGTTCTTAGTCAATCTCATAAATAAATTCCTCAACATTATGAAAAGGAACTTAAAACAAATATGTTGTCTGTTTACTCTTCCTACTGGGTAATCAAAGACCGTTTAACCCATTACATGTTTATGGTTTTATAGTAGTTAACTTTCTCCTGATCATGTTTTCTATCACTCTCTATCAGAACTTGATGATTTATTTTCTCTTCTATATCCATGTATTCCTACATGTAACCCTAGTATGGATTATCTCAGGTGACCTTTGAACTTCTCTTTATTTCTTTTAAAGTGACAGTTTTATTGAATCTTCTTTCGATGTGGGAGTTTCAATGAAGTTTCCAAGCTCAATTTTAAATTTCTAAGTTTGGAATTCCCAAAAGGGGGGAAAATGTAACACCTCAAGATTTCATATTACTTTATCTCATTAAAGTAATTTAATTGATTATATTTTACGCAACACTGATTAGGATTGCATTATACATAAGCTTGAGTTTCTGCAAAACAACACATTACTATTATAATTATTTAAAGGTAAAATTTATTTATCAAATAAATATTGTAATATGAATAGTAAAAAATAAATTTTAAATGTTATTTAAAAAAATTTCACATAAATAAAATATATTTATAATGAAATGAATATTTTTTGTTAGAATAGTTATATATTTAAAAAAACTATTTTTTCAAAAGAACTACTTTTATGTCCTTTTCTGAGATACAATAAAATTAATTTTTGAATCTAAAAAAATTGAATTTGGTAAAATATACATCATTTTTTAATTCAGAATATTGAAATTTTATTTGGGTGAATTTTTCGTATTTTTCGGAAAACATTAAATTTATGATGAATAGTGAAAATACTACATAGTACATAAAAACCGACTTTTCATTTAAATAATTATTTTTAATTAAAATTTAACTTAAATTAAAAATATTTACATAATATATATATTAGTTCAATATAATTCATTTTTTTCATCTTATAATAAGATTCGATATATAAAATTTTGTTGAACTTTTTAATGTCTTTTGCCCACAGTCTTGGAACATTTTCAAATTTTCATAAAGCATAATTTTACCACTTCAATAAATTGCATATAAAAAATCCAAGAGGCCCCATTTTCATCAGTAATTAAATTTTTTTTCAATAGGATGAAAATAATTTTTGGTGAATATCTAGATTTGAATTTTATTTACCATGGTTAAAAGTAAATAGGGAAATTAAAATAAAAAAATAATATTATAATAATATAAAATTACCTCAAAACATGTTCTAATTATATTGGATAAGTTTATTTCGACCAAAATCATCCTTAGGAAAAAAATTTAAACCTTTTTGATCCACTTGTATTAGATTAGGACATTTATTATAATTTATTTTAAGAAGTGTTAAAAGTGTTAAATTCAAATTCTATTAACTAACCCATTTTCAATATAGTGTTATACATAAGATAAATATAAATATAAATATTAATTAGAAAGATAAAAATATTTCCTACATTATTATATTTTATTTATAATTTTTAGATATTAAATAATTAAATTTAGTTATGACACAATGATGATGCAATAATTACCGTATTAATAAATGATATTATAAATGATATTATAAATGTTCAAATAATGGTAAATTAAAAGTTTTGATTCCATACACGAATTTTATAGGTTTATAAGAAATTTTTGGGTTTATTAAATGTATTTTTGTCTAAAGAATCAAGTTGTTATGACTTTCACAAAAACAAAATACTTGATAGTGTCAAAATTGTAATAAAAGAGTTTTTAAAACAAATATTATTTTACTAAATTATATAATAGTCCTAAAAATATAATATTTTTCCATATTAATTATATAATGTCAAATATTTCCTTAAAAAATCACTTTAGGTCCGATTGACATTTTATAGTCACTATATTAACCATATAGTATAAAAATACAGGAAGACATCGTAAAAGATAAACTATTTAACAAAGGTTAAATCTAAAAGATAAAGTTGATATGGTGACATAAACATGTCTAAAACCTATTGGTTGAGATTATTATGACCCATCCTTAACTTAAACTCTAAATAAATCAATTTTAATCTATTATAAAGCGAAAATTATTTTATAATAAATTAGTATTTCAAAATTTTCCTGAAGTACCCCTCACCTCTCTTATAAAAGGGTACTCCCCCTTTTCTTAAATTCACACCTCCAAAGCCATTCGAATCAGCCAAAACCTACTCAAATATCCTCCCAACTACCCTCAAATCAACCTAGAGGCCTTACTTTGATCATAAAAACAACCTAAAGAGCCCTTTTGTTCAAATCAAAAGGAAGCACATGAAGAAGAGGTAATTATTTTATCGCCTCTTTTAAAGTTCTTTTCTTTATTTACTTCCTCTTTATTTTTTGTTCCCATATGAAAATAATATATCTAGTACCTTATACATACTGAGATGTTATTATAAATATGGTACAACTACATTAGTTATTCTATCCATCCTATAAATAACTAAGTCTCCATACGTGCGTACGTATGGCTTACTGTCTCCATGTCGTGGTGTAGTTTGTTATTCAAAACATTATTATTTTCATTACTAAAATAATGAGTATAATTTATTTAAATAATAAATATGACCTGTTAATGATTCTTTATATATATATATATATATAATACTATCCAATTAAATATGATTTCACCATCAATAGAATGATATTGTCGCTCATGTGTACGTACGACTTATCATCTTCACGTCGCAACGAGATTTTGTTCCCCATCACAACCATTCAAGAATAATTTTTATTTGACGATTAAAAATAATTTTTATGAATTTAATATCATTCTCTATATGAATAAAATTCATTCTATGCATAATAAACATTACTTACTTAACAAAACATATAATGAAAAGAAAATCAATTAACACCCAAAACAATGGTAATACTGAAATATTATTAACCGAAAAATATTAGAGGATCATATATGATATAATATTTATGTTTTGGGTTAATTTTATAATTAATAACAATGATTTAACCAATATAAAAGAGTTTAATCTTACCATCGACTAAAGGAATGTATACGGTAAGGGTTTTTCATCTAACTTTTTATTCCCGTGAGATTCTTGCTATATTAGCTATTATTTCCTTCTATTTGGTGTATATAATACCCGTGATTGTATTATTTATGTAATATACTTTAATTTATGGGTATTTACATCTTCAAAGTATGATCTTTCTTTCATGGAGTGTATGTTTCATAAGTTACCAAATCTGTAAGGGAATTCCTTCTCTCTTTTAATATTAATGAGAGATAAGCCATATTCACCACCTATTTCTAGTGTGTGGGGTATGTACCACATCTATTGTACTTAAAATCATTAATAAATTTATCTAAATTGTATTTATAGATTCATTTGATTTTATCGGACCTATGATTTAATTGTTCAATGTGGTACAGGACGCTTTGAATGTTTACAGAATTAATCCTTTCTCCATTTCAATATTCCTCATATTATTTTACAAAATAGTTTATATGAATATAAAAGGATTAGTAAGGTAATTTGATGTCTATTTTAATGTTAATTAAATTTTTTTAAAATGATGAATATTTTATGGTTTTATGGAAGGGACTCTTTAACTAGAACATCATTTTAATTAGTGTCTATGTTTTCAAAATAATTTTATGAATTTATATATATAGACATAAATATTTTAAAATATTAATTCCTTTAAAAAGTGTCAATGTGGTATGGGACACATTGATTCAAAATCCCCATTTCAATAAATTACTTTATAAATTGTGTATCTTCTAAAAGATTCCATGAAAAAGGGATATTTCTCTCAAGAAATTTTACAGATTATTTTTTTCTATGATAACATAATATATTAGATATTATTCTTGATTGAGGTTGATTTATTGTAATACAATATTCTATATTGTATTGAATGATTTATGATATGTTTGACAGTGCAATGGATATTTTTATTCCATTTGTGGTTTATGGTTAAAGTATTGCCATTTCATATGCTAGTTTTAATAGGATTGATTATGTTATGTTTCACCCTTTTCATATGAGTAATGCATAGGAATTATTAAGTTAAGGGTGGGGCCCACTATATCCCCTGGATGCATTCGTAGGTCTCATGATAGAAACTAGTTTCTTGGAATAAGGCCTTGAAAAAATTTATATTTATGGACTCGACACGAAGCCTTGACTTTGTGGTGAAGATGTCCAACATAATGCATTACATCATTATAAGATTGGTTATTGATGTTACATTTGATTATATGACTTGTAGAATATCTATGTGAATAATTAAATGTAATTATTTGAATTATATTTTCCATATTATGCTGAAAATTATGTTTAAAGGGTCTATGTTTCAATTTTTTACCTTTATATAAAAGTTTATAATTATTTATGACAGCTTCTGATTTATTGTTTATCCATATTGAGAATCTGTGCTCACCCCTTTCATATGTTTTATTTTCCAAAGATGACAAGAAGTTTATTATGATTTATATGTAGGTTTAATCCAGGATAATAATGACATTATCCAAGGATTATCTGTGTTGCGTTTTATGTTTGAAATTGTAATATGAAGTTAATTTTAGTAATCTATTTTCCAAGACTACTAAACTGATCCGTCTGTCGGGAATTGATTTATTGTAATCATGATAATGTATTAAAATAATGCATCGGTTCCATGATTCTAGGGTCAGGGATTTACAATATATATATATATATATACACACTAATGGTTTATTTATGTTTCTTCTATTTATTTTTTACAACATGTCCTTATATCGAGGGTATAATCTCCCTAATGTATATATTTGACACACATTTATAGTTTGAATATTTTAAATTATAGGGATATATTAATGAGGGAACATGAAATCATCCTTATTGGTAGAATTTTGGTAATCATGTGTTTAATTGTTACAACTTCACTTCTAGTGGCCTCCCATAGTACTTCATTAATTCACTTTAACCTTCAATTATTTAAAAATCTTTCCCCCATCTCTAAAAAACTCAAAATTTAAAACAACATACCCTAAATAAATCCTAAAACATCACTAAAAAGTTAAAATTCACCAAAAAACCATAGTAACCACATACTCCCACTATAATTTCATTCAACATAGAATAATTTTTCAATTTCTATAGTAAATGATTTCATCACTACAATATCAATGTGATTCCCATTCTCAAACATGGGAAATAAAAACTATATTAAATCATGAAATAAAAAATATAAGTCTCCTCATTTATGACTTAACCATACCAAAATGAATAACAACCCATATTTTCATAAAAAATAATGAAAATTGAATAGTGTTACCCTATAAAACACCCCTTATTTATAAGTAACAAATCAAAAATCAATAGAAAAGTTGAATTCCGAAATGAGTTCATCAAACTCATTCAAAAACGGTTTATTACATTGTATTTGAATAAAAATAAAAAAGATGAATAATTAATTTAACTCATGAATCTATTATCATGACCTATGTAACCCAAACCACACAAAAACGATAATATACCCATATGATCTTAAAAAAAATACACCACCCACACAAATCATTTAATAGTTAATCAAATTTTAAAAAGACATACCATTAAAAAATTTCAATCTCTTAACTAAATTTTATAATAAAATTATGACTCAAATAAATACAAATAAAAACTCACCATCAAAGAAAATATGACTGTCAAAAAATTATATTCAATCACCACATTATTCAATTTAATTATATTTAATAATTAAATTATAATTTTATTAAATGATTTACTACCATCCTACACCTTTACCTAATTCAATAAACACACATAATGTTCATCAGTACATACATTCTAAATGATTCCCCCCAAAATATCCCATCACCTTTATCAAAACAATATTTTTTTATATTATTATTCTTTTTAGAAGAATTAAACAAGTAGAAATTCATGATATATTTTTTTTATCATTTCACTTTATAATTATCACTTATAAGATAATTAAACCATGTAAATAATAATTTTACTTTAAAAATACCTGTATATGAAAAAATATATCATGATATATTATTTTAAATAAACATGCTCACATGCTAAATGATCAACCATATGATTCGTCTAATAAAATAAAATTAAATTCAATTATTATTTTAAAAAATATTAATAATAATAAATTTTATCATCATGATCAAAATAAAAAATAAACATTTAACCATACAAGTTATAAATTTAATAAAAGTCACAAAATATAATTATAATCTTTCATCATGTTTAATTAAAATAATGCATTTCTTGTAATATCATGAAATTAATTAATCCTATATTTATACACAATTAAATAATTTCTTATTCCATGTAAAATAATTTATATCTTCAAAACATTCTAATACTAAATGACACAACTAATATCATAATGATTTATGAGTTTATAAAAATTCCAAACTAACAAAAAAATTCCACTAATTTGTTTTTGTTTTGATTCATTCAAATACTCATTTATGAATGACAAGAATATTTAACAATCACCTCACTATTAAATCTACTATTTCCACATGTTATTTGATGTATAACACAAAATAAATCGAAATATTTTTCACTCAACCGAAATACATCTAGAATGTACATATTTATTATACACCTTCATTATTACAAATCAATATAGAATTTAGCATGCTTCCCACATTTTAGTCATTTTCAAAATAAATCATATCAATGAAAAAGTTATTAGTCATATATATATTCAGTAAAAAATCACTTTATAGTCCATAATAATACCTAAATTTGTGACCTCTAAAAGATTGTATTTCAGAATATAATCTCTTATGGATGACTAGAATTCCTAGGTTCATTCTTAAATTATTTGGCCATGGAAGTATAATAACCTATGAGAATAATGGAAAACTATAACTGGTTAGTATATTAGATTGTATAATCCATCATTGATATTCCCTCAAAAAATGATTTATGATGTCCAATTCTCTATCAGCCCTTAGAGTCTCTTAATAGAATTTATTGAAAAATAATCTCTTTAAATCCTAAAAAGGACTACACTATATAGTGTTCATCATAAAATATAATGTCCTATCAGTACTTTTCTCATCCTAAAATAATGATTTCAACAAGATTATCCCACTTCTTAGGTGGTTTTTGAATATGATAAGATATTTTCTCATTGAATCTATCTAAACCCTGGTCACTAATGGTCCACACACTGCCACAATGAGAAGTGGGAGATACAACGAGAGCTCTCGGGTCATGTCTTATATGGTAATACCAACCCTCAATTACAAATGTACAATGGGATATAACACCATATGGAAACTCTATTTTGACTAATAATGAATAAGGTAACATGGATAATAAGTTTTTTCAGGTGAACTTATGGTGGGACAATCTCATTCCCACCCTCATGGACCATTATGTGGTGTTTCCACGATTTAATTTCACTAAAATTTCATGTGAGGAAATCATATTTAAATTCTATCACATGACTAAATTTCCATGTTTAGGTTATGAAATGGATGGTACATATCGGTCTACCCTTAAAGCATACCCTATGACATAAGGGTCTCACCTATCCACCCAATTATTATTGATTGCTAAAAAATCTCCATTCTCTTATAAAATTATATAGGATACCATAATATCAATATTATACAATACTTGAATCTAATAATGTTGGTTTATTCAAATAAGGTTCCACCAATATGTTATATAAGAAAATTCATTATATGTTTTCGTTTATCATATAAATAACTGGGACCTACATCATAGAAATATTTTTAAGTACCTAAAAGTATATGAATGTTATGTGATACATGTATTTCAAAAAATGATTCATGAATGAAAAACATCTAACCACTATGGGAAATGATTAAAACACAAACAAAATCTAAATCACATATCACACTATGAAAATCTAAAAAACAAAACAAAAAAATGTAAGAATGTCAACCCATACCCAGTAACTTGTAAATCCCTCATATGTGTGTTAGCTTCTACCAGGTATATGATCAATAAAAAGATATGAAAAAATGCAATGTATTATCTATCAACTATATAATAGTGTATAAAACTGAAAAATTATTTGATACCCCTTTATATAATTCACATTCTAGTTAAAATCCATAATGACCTAACCATATTCTACCCACCTAAAGAGTTCCTCCCCATATACTAGAGATTCTTAATAGAAATGACGTTCAACGTACAATATATGGGAAGACTACACCATCAATCTCAAAATACTATAAAATAGAGAGGGAATAATAATTAATTACTAATAGTAATATAATACTGACAACAATATAACAATACAAACAATATACCGATAAAAAGTAACTATCAACTTCAATATAATCAAAAAATGATTTATTGTACATATCATGCAATTCATGTGAGTTTAAATTGGTATTCCATGGTATCATCATTTAAAATATTTACCAAAATTAAAAAAGTGGGGGTATTTATCCAAATAATTTTCCTTGAGTCATGTTCTAGTACCATCTTCTAAATCTGACCCAGTATGCCAACTCAACCATCCATGGAATTAGGCCCCTTCATACATGGGATGTGAAACATAAATTCTATAAAAGTACAAGGTTTCTTTAATAGGGTGTGATTATATCTAATTTGGATACCATAAATGGTATCCCAAAAAATATATAGTAAACAATTGTACCATCAATAAGAAATGATAATAAAAAATAAATCATCACAATATTGAATATATAGAATCTAGTCCATGTGTGACTATAACTACGTCATCAAGAGCCAAAATGGGTTGATATATCCATGTTCTAAACACATCACTAGGATGAATTATTTATCCATCCTTGTATAATAATCAAGGAAAATTAATTTTCACCTTTAAGTACCACTTGATGAATGAGGAATCACAATAATATATTACACCATTGAATAATACATCACCATTTTATTATCAATGATAATAGTGGGTTCTCTAACTCTAGGTGGATCATATTGAACAAATTCTCATCCTAGGAGGATGATCTAGCACTATTTACTATATTTAGTTGATGATGAACAACCAATATAAACTCTTGAGGAATATAATATACTTCTTCTAACAATCTTCATGAGGAAAATATCCAATCTATAGATATATGAAAAGGATTTTTAGTGTTTTAAGGACTATAATGGTGGTATAGTTCATCATTAATTTAATTTATAACATTAGATATTGATTTTTTTCATATCCTTTAATATTTCTTATTTCAATATAACCCTATTCATTTTATACACACCTCATCATGTTTGAATCATTCAGGTTCTCCTAAAATTGTTCTTTTTATTGTTTCGGTTGTGTAATGGAAAATTTTGATGATTATTGGTAGAGGTTTGGTAGAGGTCTTCTTCTTTGTTTTACTAAGGTAATGATTATCTGGTTGGTTTTATATTTGGTAGGTTCACTCATCTATGTTTTATTAAATATGTATTGTGTCATTCTATTTATAGCAGTGAAGGTTTTTTTTATTTACTTATTTAGTGGTGGTAGGAGTTTTAAGTAGTTCTGATTCACTTCATAAAGATTTCTTTTTATGTTTTTTTTATTTGGAATTTTATGTTTCAATTTCTGATGTTATCATGGCTTGGTTGATTATTTATTTCAATAGTAATCATTTGGATGTTTTCCAATAGTTATTTCTGAAAAGATATTCAGTAGTCCATGGTTTAAGACTATAAATTTCTAGATTTTGGTGATTATGTGGAAAAGGTAGGTGGACGAAATGTCGCTGGAATCATGAAACATTCTATGGAATGTGGTGGGATCAAGGTGAGTCACATTGGACCTATTATGGTGATGGTAATGTAGAAATGAATAGAATTTCCAATATAATTCATTTATCATCATATTGGTTTTTAATTTTGTGATTTGATTTTTTTATTATATATATATATATATATTTGGATGGACTTTTTGTGTTGGTTCATAGTTAACCTCTAAAAGTGTTTCTTGGAAATACTAAAAATTGAGTTTGGCTGGGGGAACTTCTAAGTGGAGGATATAAATTCATTAATAGTCCCAAGGTAGATAGTGTGACACTATGTAAAATATTCATATGGATGATGAAACACTTACCTCTTTCACAACGTGGTCGATACATCACTAACATCGATCCCCAAGTGGATGATATACCACTGATATATGTTTCCTCATGGATGATGCACCGGTGAGATAACTATTCCAAGAATAAAATGTACCATCTGTTTCATACTCTAAGTGGATGATATACAACCATTATCTATAATTGAGTGGACGATGTACCACCTTCAACATTTGGTGGATGATACAAAACCAATATACCAAGGGTGGACAAAATTAAACAATGAAATAAACATCATGAAAATTTTATCCAAAACATGTGATTTATAATTATCTAACCAAAAAAAGAGATCGATATCTCAAGAGACTACCAAGTTAAATGTATAATTCCTATAATATAACCACCCCATAATATAATGTTATCAAATTATTTCCTTATAATTAATGTCCCATCACACCATATAAGGTATCTATTGTCAAGTCTGAAAAATAGGTCACTCAATCTAGGTCGAAAGTCCCAATTCCAAAGAATAATTCATAAGGGAAAAGGTTAATTGAGGCCATGAAATAAAATTACATCACACAGAAAACCAATCACATTTCTAACTTGTATAATATATATTATGAGCCTCAGATAATTTGATTTAAATTATTTTTTGGGTGTTTACAACGAATGTTTCGTACCATATTTCACATGATTCATTACACATGAATAAATACCAATAAAAAAGAAAAGGTCCACATACTTAATATTATGATGGTTTATTTCATCATGAAATTAAGCATATTCAATAATAGATTGTTGAATTTTGAAAAGGAAAAAAATCCAATATCGGGTTGAATCCAACAATACATATTAATATAATGAGGGAAAAAAATAAAGAGTTAACAAAGATCATTAGCCTTAGCCACTAAAACATACAATGATAGAAAGTCCATTATTATAATAAATAATGAAAAAGATCTATCAATTGAGGAAAAAGAATCAAAATGGAGGAGAGTGTAATGGATATGGGTCATTCTAACTAGAAAAACAGTGAAGGGGAGGTTCTCATTTTTACAACAAATTTCACATTTTAAGGTAATTATTAAAATTTTAAAAAAACATTATAGTGCCTACACGGTACCCTATTAGGCATGAATGGTTACACACTACCTCACTGAGGGCTTATTATAGGGTCATCAGTCACATGTTAAACCACTTGGTACTACTAACCCCTACTATTTCGATTGGGCACCAGGTACTAAGACAAAAGGTACCCAATGGAAACAGTTAAAAGGAAACTATATCCTAGAACCCAGTCCAATTTCATAAAACTCACCCTTAATCCCTAGAATATGCTTAAAACGCTCAAGAACAACTAAAATAAATGAGGTTTAATGACAATTTAATTAAATTCATATGTTTCATGTATTTTTGGTGTTACACATTTATTTTATGCCAATG
This sequence comes from Viscum album, assembly GCA_963277665.1. NCBI lineage: Eukaryota > Viridiplantae > Streptophyta > Magnoliopsida > Santalales > Viscaceae > Viscum > Viscum album. The sequence goes on along the minus strand of OY728136.1, from coordinate 599,626,624 downwards.
CATGAATAACATCTCTAGTATCTACTAGCTTTTAAAAATACACCTAGAAACCTTGGGAAAATTTGTTACCATTAGGGTAAGAGAAAAAGAAGCCCATACTTTTTATACATAAATATCAAATTTTAATAAATGAATATTTATTACATAATATAACCATCCAATCTAAAATCATATAGTTCTAATTCCTTTGGAATCATTGATACAAATAAAACCAGTTCATATGTGAACTACATCATCTCCCACTATTTTATTCATAACTTACATTATTATAGGACATATCATAGTTAATACCTTTCTATATAACTCAGGTAAATGAAACATAAGTATTATTGATATTTAATGCTCAATAAGGGTAAAAAGGGAGATATTAATGTTCACTTTAACATAAAATGATCATAAGTGTATAAGAACTTGAAGAACATATTTGAAACTATAACATTCATATCATATATCCCAATATACTATCATGGAAAATTTTCTATTAGTTCATACGGCATGAATCATAATAGAATAAATGAACTTGATCCTTGAGATTATAATATTGGTATAACACATATGTTTGTGGAATACACAAAACAATTGAAAGTAATTTTATTTGTAGTTATTGTTTACTACAAATATTATCATTATGGATTGGTTTACCTCCAAAAATCACCATAGTAGTCAAGGTTCACACCTAAGACTATCATAGTGGACATAATCCATTACTAAATTGTGTTTACTCCCCAATACTTCCCTATTAATTCCATGACTAATCTATCTTCACCAAAAAAAATTGGAGGGATATCTTATTTTAGTCCCAAACATAACACAATGAAAATAATTTATATGTATTCCATAATAACATAAATAATTAATTTTATCAAAACCTATGAAAAATAAATGGTTTTTATAATAATTTATTCATTTCATAATAGCATAACGCATTGAAAAAAAAGTGGTTTCATAACTTCATTAAGTCATGGAAAGGAAAAGGGTTTTACGTAATCATTTATCAATCATCATCATCATCATTAGACATATAAACAATGAAAATGTATTACATCATTGGATCATGTCCTTATTAAAGAAAAAGTAACACCAATAGATATCATCTTAGAATATATTATAATTAAAAGGTATTTGGAATATTTCTTAAAGAAAATAACCTTTTCATTTTAAAATCATTACTTTAAAATATATAAAAATTTAAAATCATAAAAAAATCACTTCCATTGAAAAAAACCTTATATATGTGTAATGTAATCTTTAAATTATTGGGCGGTCATGATGGAGGAAAATTCTATTTATGACGTGTAAGTTAAAAGAAATATTACTTTCACATTTTCTTTAAAAATTAAAAATCTACCTCATTATGAATATGAAAAGAATATTCCATTTTAAAAAATATAAATTAAAACATTGGTAAAAATTACATTAATCAATCATAAGTGAATATTTGAAATCATTCTTCAATTTTTTTTGAAAACATGATGTTTAAGAAAATGGATTTTTAAATGAAGAGTGAGATGAAGTATATTTTCAGGGATAAGATTATTTCAGTCTCTTTAGTTATTAGAGAGGTGAAAATTAATTTAAAATGATTATTTTCTGTAAATAAATATACTATAAGAATATTCATGAGTTTATTGAGATGTATATCATGAAATTAGTTCATCAAAAACTAATCATAAAAAATCCCTGATAAATAATGATATTTCAACATCAAACTCCAATATCACATTCCACTTTCTTTGAAATTGGTCTATCCTATTATATAATAAATATAAATTCATTATAAATATTTAAAATAATAATTTTTATTCTTATAATTTTTTATCTAATCACTTATTATCATTTCAACGCCTATTTATCAATAAATTATTATTAAAATCATCATTTCTGATTAATAAATGTTTAATTTTTTTATTTAAATCTCAAATCATTATATTTGGTACATCTAATTTGATCTTTTTTTATTATATATTGGATTTAAATTGTAACACCCCTAGTTTTTGTCAAATTTTTTTTCGAATTAATTTAATATTTTGATATTTTTCATTTTTTATAACACTGAAAACAATTTTTTATATTAAATCACTGATCTAAACATTATTTTACATTGAAATTAACTTGGAATGTTCTACATGTAGCACTAACTTATTGTGTTTTATACACAACATAAGTTTCTATAAAGAATCATTTTATTGTTATTACAATTTAAATGAGATAATTATAACCTACTTGTTAAACATAGTAATATGAATAGTAATATCCAGTTTACAAATATTATTTATAAAGGTTTATATAAATAATTCATATTTATAATGAGATATTTATTTTTTTTGGTAAATTTATTATATTTTTAAAAATGATGTTTTCTCAAATGAACTATTTTTAATGTCCTATAAAAAATAATAAAATAAATTTTAAACAAATTTATAAATTAAATTTTCGAAAATAAACATCATTTCTAAATTTTTTGTTTCTAAATTTTCTTAGGACTAAAATTTTGGAATTTTCTAAGAAACAACATTTTTTGATTAATAGTGAAAAATATAGGATTTGAATTCAAAAATTATTTTTAATATAATTTATTTATAAAGTTAAATTACATTTTAATCTGGTTTATGGGACTTATTATATCTTATTTTTACTAATTAACAAAATTTAGGTCATTGGAACCAAATTTAAATAGAAATTGAATATAAAAACTTAGCAAACTTTTTATCATTTAAAAATTAAAAACCCAGAGGGTCGTCTCATCAGTGAGATTAAAATTAAATTAATTTCTACCAATTATGTGATAATAATTTGTAAAAATGGATTCCATATTTGTAGTAAGAAAAATTCATAATTTCTGATTAGGTCAAAATAGTTTCTGAACAATAATTTTAGTGAAAGTAATTAAAATTAATTAGAATGATTAATGTAAAATTAAACATAACATGGGAATAAACCTTAAACATTAGGGACAAAATGACATATACACATTTACAAACCACATTTTCAATCTGTTCTTCATCCATGAACATTATGTTCTTTATTTGGGTTATTTTGGAGTGAATTCTTTATGTAAAAACGTTGTTATATATAACTTTCTTTCAAAAATACCAAGTGAGTACTTTCCCTTCCCTAAAAAATGCCGTCGCCTCTCCCCATTCTTCACCCCTCCCAAAACACTTAGTTCCATCCATTATCTACCTAATATACTTCCTCAAATCCATCCCTTACTCATTGAATCCGCCCTTTGGGAAGAAATCCTTCCAAGGAACCCCTTTGGTGAAAACCAAAAGGAGTTACCCAATTAAGAGGAGGTCTGTACGAGTACGACGATAGTCAAGAGACAAGGTAAGGGATTTTACCTCACTTTTAATTTTCGTGAGACACATGCCATGTTCACTAATAATTAATTGTTCTTATATTATATACTACCAATTAATGTATTATGTGATTTTTATTCTTAAATCTATGGGTAATTATGTATCCATTGTATGATCCTCCTTTCATGGGGTTTATGTTTAAAAAAGTTACAAAATTGATAAGATAGTTTTAACTATATCAACCTTCTTTGGGACACATGCCATGTTATGAACCTAAATTTGTATAAGAGGTGTACATATAAGTATTTACATGTTCTATAATTAATCTCCATCATTTCATGATATTTTAAGCTTCATGTAATTTCACTCTCTTACATGGAGAGTGAGGTTCAATGCTACTAAGTGATATGAGTTTATTGAAACAATATCATCATTTTTTAAGATTATTTATGATTATTATTCCTTTGTTGAAATAATATAATCCATATCTCCTGAAACGTTTTCACTATTGTTATCCTCTGTTTATTCAGGATATATTCATGAATTGGTACCATTTTTCTTCTCATTGGTATATAAGAAAACTATGAAGATGTTTTTTAAGAAAAACCGAATTTACCCTCTATTTAGTTAGAAATATATTTTCTCTAAAAGCCATGTGTTCTAAAAAGAACTTCCTAGAATATTCTATTCTTCTCCTATATTATTTAAAATACATTTTACCTTTTTTATCTTTTGACTATGTTTTAAATGGAATCTTTTCATCTTTTTACCGACCTAGTGTTTTTTATCCTTTTCTCATTAAAATGGAATTTTCATCTTACCTCGTACGACATGTAAGTATTTAAATGCTTTCATTCCTATGAGGCCTCCTTTCCATGTTTAATAGGATAGTTTTTAATATTTTTTTAATATTAATTTCAAATAAATAGGTTTAAAAACGTTTTCATGGTTTTTTTATAAGTTGTTTCAATATAATTTTTCCTGAAAAGTATTTTTAAAAATGTTTTTAAGATTATTTTATAATTATTTAAGTAAAAAAATCAAAAAAAAATTAAATATTATTTTTTAAATTATCAATGTGATTTATTTAAAAAACAAATTCAAGATTCTTTTATATGTTCTCACATAAAATTGTAGTCAAAATGTTTTCAATATTGTTTTATAAGTTTTCTACAAATGCAGTTTTCAACGAAAACAATTTACAAAATTATTTCAATACTTATTAATAATTTTGGAAATTATTTTCAACAAAATTATTTTTAAAATAATTTCAATCTCATGTTATATGTTCTCATATTAAATTTCTTTCCAAACAACTTAAATCTATCTTTATATGTTTTCAATGAATAATTATCCAAAAGGATTTTGATGATTTCTTAATAATATTTGATTTTTATTTTCATGAAAATGGATTTAAAAAGGATTGTATGTTTTAAAGAACCTTTTTTCAATTAATAATGAATATTTTCCTCATCAAATGTTTTCAAAATATGTTTCCAAATTATTTTCCATCTATGATGACATTTGTTGATGTTACTCATGCCCATCTTTGAAATGTTCAAAAGGATCCATTAATATTCTTTCAAGAATGGTTTATGTTTTTATTGAATCATGGTTATGATACATGTTTATATAATATGGGTTATATTATTTTGAAACCTACATCCTTTCACAGGCTATTATTTGAAGAAATGATTACGAAAAATATGGTTTCTCACAGGTTAGGACATGATTACTTGTTTATGACACCCATTTCATTCAATGGTTTATGATATAATTATTTATAAATTAGTGGAACATGTATGTATGATTTCATTATGAGATTGGTGGTACATATATATCCCTCCATTGAATTGGGTATTGATTTATATCTCATGATATAGACGTTGATAGAATGAGAAATCACCTAAGTTCAATATTACAGGGAAAGAATGATGAGTGAACTCAATTCATTAATACAATGCTAGAATAGGGTGTGAACCCAATTCAATAATTGGATTTCCCACAGAAATGTCCTCAATAATAATTTTATTACTACAGTGGGAATAATTATATATTTTTATTTGTCTTAAAAAATTACATGATTTATTTCTATGTCATGCTTCAATGGATTATTTTCTTTATATCCTTAGGATTCATGTCTTATGAACTTCAATGATATATTCCAGGATTCAAGATTATAATGTTATGATATGCATAGTATGATCTTCCAATGTTATGATCACATTCTCATACCCTTAAACTCATGCTTATGATTGCATGTCTCCCTCCTTTACTGTTACTGAGCATATGATCTCACCCATTTTTATGTTTCTTTCCAAGGTTATGAAGATATGTATTAATTTTGATGTGTCTAAGAAGGGTAATTTTCATGAAGAACATAATTGGGGAAAATATATCTCAGTTTGGAACCAGTGTTTATGTATCCATGTTTCCAGAGTCACTAGACTGATACGGTTTTTGGGCATCAGTTTATTTAATGTATTAAGTATTTCAAAAAAGATATGTAAGGTTAATTTATAAAAAGTGTAGGTATCTATATTAATCATGATATAAATATCATATATATTCATTATAAATGTATTTATAATCATCCTTAATAGTTATATATAGATAAATGTATTACACCATTCGTGGAGATGTTAGTCCATACATACGTGTAATCATAGTTTTCACTATGTAACAGATGGAATGAAAGAATGGTAATTAATAATTTACCTTTAAATAATAATAATTATATAATATACATCATATATATTTCTAAATTCCATCCTTGGTTTAGTTAATGTAAATAGTAAATGAAATAAAAATGACATCACTTCCAGGAGGTGGTTGTCCCCACATACACATGGGCAATGCTATCATTTTCTAATGGATTGAAAGGTAAGAAGGATTATATGACATTACTATTATAGAATAATAATTATATCCAAAATATCAAATATCAATATTAATCCCATTATAATACTTATACATAATATATTTTGATGAAAAATTAATTTTATAGTTATATAGAGACGGTAAATCATACGTACACAAGAGTGAAAATTTCACATCATATTTAATATGAATGAGGGTTGATAGTTGTTTTTTTATTATCCTAATAACATTTAATTATATATAAGAAAACATATTTATTTTTCTCTAATAAATAATATAAATTGAATGGAGGTAAAATAAGCATTTGAAAGGGAAAGTGATCGATTAAGGTGAGTACCTATTCTTTGAAAAAACTCATTTAGATCTCATATTTAGGATCATTGGGTTTTTATTTTTTGAAGATAAATACCAAAATAATGTGAATAATGGTTTTGAGAAGATATTTCTTTATTCAGGTCAATATATATTTCTCAAAATTATGTATAAAAGATAAAGGAGGGCTTCCCTTTTATAAGTAGGGTGAGAAGTTCTCTTTAAATTTCTTAAAAAAATATTAAATAAAAAATAGTTATCTTGAAAAAAATTTCCAAATGAGAAGTTATTTTAAGATAATTTAATTTTTTTTAAATACCATCATCCAATAAATTTTCTAAAGGATCATGTGGTGTTTAAAAACATATTTTTGGTTGAACCCCTTAGTAAACATATTTTATCCTTAATAGCGCTAAAGTATTTTTCAAACATAAAGGTTTAGAATTTTACTTAAAAGGTAAAAATATGACATGAAAAAGAAAATGGATTTAATATCATGCCATATCTTATCAATTTTTTCCTATTTCTTGATATTAAAAAATTTTCAAATAATTTAATAATGGATTATTTTTATAAAATATCATAAATGTTATTTTTAAAACTAATCATTTAAGATGAATTAAAATACTATAATAAAAATAATTAGTTTATTTATAATAATTTTATACATCTATGACATTTTATATTTATCTTCAAAGTACTTATAAAAAAAATAAATTATAGAAATTTTATTACTTATAACATTTTCAAAATAATTTATTTTAGTTTTTTGTTAACTGAAGATATATTATGCTAGTGTTGCGTAAGAATTTATAGTATTTTTAAAATTACTAAGAGTTACAAATAAATTACCATCATGAGAATAATTTCATTATTCTCCAAATTAAAATATTAATTCTTTAAAAACTATATTTTTTCCTTATGTAGAAACATATAGGATATCTAAAAGTTATATAGTTATATTTTTTATTTTTTATTCCTTTAAATACTATATACATATTTTTCTTGGGAAAGTGTTCTTTAAAAAATTTAAATTTTAGATTATGGTGATAATGTTTTATTTAACACCATCAAATACGAATTAAGATTAAAAATGGTGACCTTAACATTATGTTTTAACAATGGTTAACCTGATTTACCATAAACCACGGTGAAAATTTTTAGCATCTTTAGTATTCATAATGCATAAAGGTGTCGATTTACTAAATTTGGACCACCTAATTCTAAATATGGAATCTTCTTTTTATAATTAGATTACAATTAGTGTAAAAAAGTCACATTAATATAATAGATAAAATTTCAAGGCAAAACGATTTTTTATTAAAAATATTTTTATACACTAAATTAGATCTATTCTTATCCTGTGACTAGAATAATGGATTGGGTGAATGTTAAAACATTTTATTGATTATAATATATATTTTTATTAAAATAATTCAATAATAGTGATTAATTGAACTCATTATTATAAAAACCAATTGTGTGCCAAAAAATCATTAAGAAAAAACATCTCTTAAATAATGAAAATATTTTTATTTTCATCTCTAATAAATTGAAAAAAATGAATTATTTTTATACATGCGTAAACCATAAATATTTCATTATTTAATTATTCGTATTCATACTCACCAATAAAACTTATAGGTGATAACTGTCACCTAAAATAATAGTACTATTTTTATAGTATATCACAATTCATTAAAACAAGGTGGTTCTTTTAAGATAATCTATCAAAGAAATAAAATTTATTAAGAGTGAAATATTTTCCAAAATATACGAGTGTCACATTTTACTCTCACATAAATAATTTTTTCCACAAAATTACATCACAATGGTATAAATAAATTAGGGAATCTCAGTCTCATCACATCCTCATGCTCTAAAGTAGCTTCATCAATTTTTTTGAATCATCCATGGATCTTTAAATAGGTCTGTAGTCTTATTATGTCACAAATTATCTCTAAAATATAATATTTATATAGGTTTTTCTTAATTATAAGATAAATATATCTTAGTATGACATCTGATTTCATTATATTTAATTGATTAAATATATACTTCCTTTGGAGATATATATGGAACACATTTGGAACTTGATAGAGGATTGGTTAATGCACCATGTGATAAGTTAAAATCCTTACGGGATAAACAATACTGATGGAGATAATAAAAATAGGGTAAAAAATTCTCCTCATTCTTAATTTCATAACCATTATCCATATAGAAAATTATAAAAACACCTTATAACAAACATTTAATTTCTTATTTCACCGTCAATTATTACCATAATATTTCTATTGATTCCATGATGCATTTATATATAGCTGAAATGATTTGATTTTTTTCCATTTACCTATATAGTGTAGGTCCCAATATATTTCATTCCCCAATACCATCTCATAATTTTGTAGATCTATGTTTCATTCTATTGAGGTCTTCATGTGTATCCATCTGAATGCTCGATTGAAATCTTTTTTTTGTAAGAAAACTCGACTAGAGGATGATTTTGATCCCTACAACCTTTGAAATACATATAAGAAGATCTCAACATTTCATATAGGGTATGAATGGTTCTATCATACTGACTATAATTCTGAATATTTAATGTAGTAAGGAAACACCACTCTATATCCATAGCCCACTGAAGACTTCTCTAGAACATCTAGGTAAACCTTAGATCCTGATTTAATATAATTGAATGTGGTACTCTAGGAAACCTTACTAATTTTTTAATGTATACTCTAGAAAGATGTTCAAGATATAAATATTTTCTAATAATACTTAATGGTGTTTAATTCATAAAGATATCGACTATAACCCAAATATAATTTTGGCATATCTGGGTTTTGGAGAGTCCAATGAGAAAACCCATGGTGATGTTTTCTCATTTCCATTTTGGTATGTATAATGGTTGTAAAATCCCATTAGAAGTATGTCTCTCAGCCATAACTTGATAAAATACCAAGCATTTATATACACACTATGAAATATCTCTTTTCATGTATTCCCACAAGAAATACTATTTAATATCACTATACATCATTCTAATTCAAGGACTAATAGAGAATTATGAACTTCAAGCCTCATCCAAAAGATCCTTCTTCCATTATGGTTTCAATGTAACTCATATATGCTTCCAGAAACTTATCATTCCATAATAATGAAGTTTGAACTAAATAATATTCATACCTTTCTTCTATAATTCTACATGTTCTATATGTTCCTCTTTAGTCCTTACATGGACAAATGGTTGAAATCTAAATTGAAAAGATAGTAATTATCCCTATCCTTTTGGATTTACATTTCAATTCTTTTCAAATAAAAAATAGGGGAATTTTTTATTCTCGCCAAATTTATGTTAATAAGAAACTTTATACTCATGGATTATTTTACCGTGTACTCCATATTAGGGTGGTAATGTATTGAGAAGTCATAATCATTAATAATATCTTAACATATTCTATGGAACCTATTCAGATATTTTGTATGAATATAAAATTTAAAAATTTGTGATTAGTATATATATAACACATTTATCTATATATATAATTCTATAATATCATCAATGTAATAATTAGCACTGCTAAATACAAATAAGGAGTTGGGAAATTTTTCTCATTAACTTTAAATTTTCATGAGGAATAATCTATAATAATCTCATTTTACATAAGAATAAATTTCATTATATTCTTCAACGAATCACTATATTTTAAAAAACTTCATCAAAATTGAAGCACATGTGTGTATGCACATGTGTGTAAGAAAATTTTAGGTTTCTAAACTTCATTTCATTTCCTCAAAATTTTCCTCAAATTTATATGTCCAAAGGAACCTGGTTTCCTTTTAATATAAATAGGTTAGTGGATTATAAATTAATAATAAATTCTCCACGAAGTATTTATAATATCCATCCAAATCAAGAAAAATATCTATCACATTCATTATGGTTGATCTGGGACAACATTTTTTAACTTCAATCTTTTATTGATCAACCAACATAACCACACATGATATTATATGACCCAAAAAAGAGACATATTATTGCCAAAATTCAGAAATTTTAAATTTTTCATACAGCTTATCCTTCCATGGGGAATTCAGTACAATCCTCATGTAGTCATCATTTTCTTCCTTTATCATTGAATGTGTAAGAATATAATCTATAAACACTATCACTATAAGGAACCAACTATAAACATTACTTAATCTAGAGATAACCTGATAATTTGACTTTAATTCACATCAAGAATCTTATCAGGTTAATAGATTTATAGAATTAGGTTATAAATTATACTTAACATCTTGAATATTACAAGTACACAATTATACTCAAAATCCTTTTTTTCAAAAAAAAACTCTTTAAAACTAAATATGACATCATTTAATGTTTTAACAACATATCTTTTCCTTGATCACATCCATGACTTTATTATTCTTTATGTCTTGTGAAAAACAATTCAAAACATGGGATATGCATTAAAATCTCAGTTAGGGAAACTTAAAGAGAGAAAACTATTATCCTTGAGATAATATAAAAACAATGAATCTTTTATCATAAAGAAATAACTTTCACCATTAATAAGTAAAAAATATAATTCTCTAAATATAAGATCATTACATAACCTTTTTATAACCAGAACACTACCATAAAGCCCATATAAAGCAACATATTGCCTATAAATGCAACTTCAGACATAATCATACTTAAATAGAATAAGCATACGATCAAATTACACACATATCACTAAATGGAATAGCCATACAAATGAATTCCATACCCAATGCACTAGAAGTTATAATATTACCACATGTCCTTGGTTTTTCACAAAACCACTTTTCATTTGGTTTATCACATAACCACCCATCATTTGGTTTATCACGTAACCACCCGTAAAATTTCCGATTACCACTATATAATTATAACACAAAAAATATTTCAAATATCATCCTTTCACTATTAATATTTCATTTTCAATCACAGAAAATCATTTCAAGATATAGAAATACATAATCTATTTCAAAAACCATTTTCAATATGAAAATATGTAAAAAATTTATAAGGTATTTATTTTCTGTTCAATAAATAATACAACTTGTTAAGGAAGCAAAATATCAAATCAAGCTCACGACAGTAGAAAGGTCGTTGTCGCTGCATTTTTGAAAGACATTCCATTTCTTGTTTAGTAAAATGCTTCATATAAAACAGATTCCCTTTGAATGAAATTAAAAGTAAAAGGGGTTTATTATACCCCATATAAAATAAAGAAGGTGTATATTATCAAAATATGCCTCAATGAAAGATGATTGAGACATATACTTTTACAAAGATCATATCCTTAGATTAAGGATAAATAAATTACATAATTATGTGTGAAAAATATAAATACAACCAATATAAGTGGATATTCAGTGTAAAAAAATAATAGTTAATTCAAACATATTCTTCGAAAAACAAAACCAATGACATGGATATTAAACTCAATGAATGGAAATTGAGTTAAGATTTCCCATACAAAGTTCGTATAAATGACATAAAAAATTATCAATTGGGTGATTTTGCAATGAAAAATTATATCCACAGAAGGGTAAGTAGAAATTAAAACATAAATAAACAAAAAATGATTCCACATATAATATTGTGATAATGTAATCAATAAAAAATGTGTAAAACCCAATGAGTGGAAATTGAGTTTATAAACTCCCATCCAAAAATTCAGCAGCTTAACAGCATCACATAAAAATTAATGAGAGAGAAAAGGGTCTCTCATCACATTGAATTAAAATATACAGAAATAAGGATACATAATAACATATCCCAACATAAGAAAATGGAAATTAAAATAAATAACATAAACAAAGTCGTCAAATAAAAGAGGAGGGTGAAAGGTTCCCTTACCATGAGTCTGATTCGTCAAATACATTCCTTATTATTCCTAAATATTAAAATAAAGTTAATTTAAAATTTCTTAAGAACATTTTAAAAGTTTATTATTTCTTTTATATCACTTATTAACCTATTATAGAAATTGTATAATTATTTAAGTTAATATTGGTAGTTTTGTTGATATTGGGTAGTTGAATTGAAAATTATCTTGTTATAATTACAAATTGTCCTTGTAGTCAAAATTATAATATCTCTAAAATCGTATTCATTATTTAAATATCATAAATATATAGTATATATATATTTAGATATAGTTTATGTTTATTTAGAATAGTCCATAACATTTGGATATAAGAAATGAAATGCACTGTTCATGGAGACGGTTAGTCATGTGTACACATGAAGGCTACATTCATTTTTTATATTTAAAGGAATGAAAACTAAATGATACAAATTTATATTATAATTCAATTATAATATAATATGATATATATGTTACATAATTTAATTAATTACATCTTTTATACATTCGATTTATGTCATGAATGAGTCATATCACTTTGAGGGGGCTGTAGTCTGCACCTCCTCAAATGAAATTATCATATTTACATATCATAAAAAGAAAAAAGGTATGTTTGTAAATAAAAATTACAGTATAATAGAAACAATATAAATATAATATATATCATATATAAATGCAGTTCCATCATAATGGCCACCCTGAGAGATGGTAGGCGAATGTCGAACAATCCTCGTTTCATGAGGAAATAGTTCATCGTACCCAGAAACAATATGTTTGTATCAATTAGATGGAGGTGTGTGTAAGTTTATTTATAATCCTTATCATAAAAATCTTATTACATTTATGATAATTTTTTTTATTAAATAAAATAATAAGAATATAATAAGGAGTGGAGAAGTAAAATAATAGAAAATAACATTAGAGAAGACACTACCTATTAAAACTTATAACTCCCTTTGGTTTTTTTCAAAAGGATTTCTTGAAATGCCTTATGAATAAAATAAATATTCATTAGGAATAGAGGGATTTTGGGAGATTATATTGGCAGAGGTTGGATGACCCAAGGTTCTTTAGGGTTGTGATTAAATGGGTAGAGATGATGCCCTTTTATAAGAGGAAGGTGGTCACTTTAGGAAGGTATTGAAATATTCTTTTATTATAAAATGATTTTCAGTTTCAAATGGTCATAAATATATTTATTTAAAATATAAGATTCTTTTGGGTCGAAAACCTTTCTGCCAGTAATTTTTAGATAAGTCTAGGTCGTAAATTTAACCTTATCTTTTAGCTTTAACACTTAGCTAACTTATTTAACTCTTACCACGTCTTCTTGTATATTCATAATATATGGATAATATAGTTACCATAAAATGAAAATAGTTTCTAAAGTGGTTTCTTAATGAAATTTAAAACATTATCTATATAATTTAGCCAAATCATAGATTTTTAGTACTAGTATATCATTTAATAAAATAGTATTTATTTTTAAAACTTATTTATATCAATTTTTATACTATTCATATAATGACATTTTAAAAACTCATAACATGATTATTTCGAAAAAAACATCATTAATTCGAAGATAAAAAGTCATAATAATTAGTAAAATTCATTTATGTCATAAAAAGATTCAAAATTAATTAATTATAATCTTTATAATCTCATTTATTTAAACCATTCTTTAATAAGATAATCACTACATCATTATTGTGTCATAAATAAATTTATTTATCAGATGTCTAAAAAATGTAAATAAAAAACCATGATTAATAAATTATTTTAAGATTTTTAAATACTATTTATTTTCGAAAATATCACTTATATAATCCCATATAAAAATTGTTTTACTAAAAGATATATGTTTATGTTACATTTTTCTTTACATTAAATTAATTATTATAAAATTTAATTTTCACATCCAAGTGGATCCATGAGCTCCCAAAATTGACCCAAGGATGACCATGGTCTGAAATATCTCATCAAATAATATTTGAAAATGTGTTCGGGTAGTTTAATAGTTTTATAATATTACTTTTTTACACTTATTTACCAGATTTACCATTTAACTATAGTATATAAAATAATTACTGATCTTACTATAAATAATGTCCAAAAAAATGTATCTATTTACACAATTTGTACCTCCTGATTAAACGTATGGAATAAATTTTTCCAAATTCAAAACACAGAATTGGAAAAAATTAATTTAATATTATTTCCCATTTTCAAAATGAAAAAACATGTTTTTAAGAAGTAACAACTATCAAAAATTGACATGTGTTTATGTCTAATTTCAAAGTTAAATTAATTCTAAGGAAAAAAAGGGATTGAATGATAAAAATATAATCTAGTTACACTTTGAAACTAATTAAAAATACAATGCAACTATATAAACAAATTACTTTTAAAGATAATTTTGAATTAAAATGCAGTATTTTTCACTATTTATGAAAATAGGAATTTTATTAGAAAATTACCAAAATTTTATCCAATGTCAATTTTGAGGTCACATTTATATAAATGAAACTTATTTTTTCAAATATAAAATATTAAATTGAAAAAAACTAGATTTAAAAAGGTTTCTCCTTCTAAAGGGGGTAAAACTGCATTTTTAGAAAAATATTTCTTTTATCTAAAAAATTGAATTTCATTTTAGAATCATATCTAGAAAACATATAAGATGAATTTAAAAAATTACATTAAATATATATTACATATATTTTTTTATTATATAAAAATACATAAAGAGTGATATGAAAACACAATTATTCTCTTTAAAATAGGGTTTCATAAAACACATCCTTTATATTAAATTGGTTTTTATTTTAATTTCTAATAAATTTTGTAACCAATAAATAATTATTTAAACATATGTAAAACATATTTAAAAATTTATTTAATATTATTCCTTATTTTTATTCTAATATCTAGGCATTAACTACAAATAAAATAATATTATTATCACTGCATTATTTTTCAGTATAGCTCAATGTTGGGTGCAATGTAAGATTTCTGAGAAACCCCTTTTTCATGTTGAGTATACTATCAGAAAAAGAATCCCCTTTAACATAAAATTAATTACTTTTTCATAAGTATAAACTTATATCAAAAAGTATTATTTTATCAACACCTAGTTCATTACATCCTTCCCCCATTTTGGAAATTGTGTCCTCACGATTTTAAATTGGTCTTGGAAACTTCATTCAAAATCCCTCAAAGGAAAAGGAATAAATAAAAATATCACCTTAAAAGAAATAAATAAAAGTAAAAAGGTCACCCAAGAAAACTCATACTAGTATTCCATGTATGAAAACATGGATATGGGAGATGAACTAAATGTCACATTATGATGGAGAGTTATAGAAATCATGATCAGTAGAAAGTTAACTACCAGAATACCATAATCTTGGGATGGGTTAAACAGTTTAAACAGTCATTGATTCCCTAGTAGGAAAAGTAAATGGACAATGTTTTCATTTTAGGGTTATCTTCATTATTTTGAGGAATTTATTTATGATATTGAATTAGAACATAAGGAAATATACATACATTTCAAGTATATTTTCATCCTTTAATTAAATTCAACCACAAACTCATGTTTTCTCCAAATAATTAGTATTCAGTATGACTTGGTCACACATGAAGCGCTAGAATCAACTTCTAGAGAACCACATAATAAAAAAAAGATGAGATATATTTTTTCCCTATCTTTAGACATTATCCAAAACCAAAATGGTTAGTACAAGATCAGGTAATCTACAAAATGGATAATCCTTTATAAAATTAAATACCACTCTTAATCTCTAAAATTCAAAAAACAGTACCCAATGTTCAACAGAAGAACATTAAATACAAAATTTTCCTTAAAATGCATCGATATAATCCAAACTAAGGTTGAAACCCAAAATAGATAACAATTTTATCACATTGTATTCTTGGAAAAATATTAACATTTATCTCCCAAAAACATAGACTAATCATAATGTCTCATCATAAAAACTAATTAACCTAATCACATATTTGTTATGATAGGTTAATCATTTCTATAAATAACCTGAATTGATATAATTACACAATAAAAACATATATTCTACCAAAATAAAATTCCACAAGTACTCCTCAAATGAAATCCCATAGTACTATATTTTTCTTAGGTGTATATTTCCCAAAAAGCAAACATCTTCCAAAATTACATTTATTACCTAATCACTAAATCATTTTCCTATACTAATGATAACCATTTGATAAAAAAATTTCCTAACATATAATTATTTTAGACCCATAAAATCATTTAACTATAAATAATAAGTCATGCTAACCAGGGAATTTACATAGACTAGTGATAGGCTATAAATCCTAGTTGCACTTCGGTTGTGGGTTCGATTCCTACATCTTTTTCCGATGTGATGGGTTGTTAAATGGTCTCTCTGTTTTCCTTTTTTAAAAATTTTATAATTTTATAACATTCCAAAAAATTAGATAAATTTATCAAATATAACCATAACATATTTTAACCTCAAATGTTATCTCATACATCACATTTTCATCCCAAAAATCAATAACCCTTAATTTCCCCAAATTCAAGGATCTTATAAACCCAAATGGGTTTTTATAACAATATCCACAAAATATAAGATAATTATTTCTCAAATATCATTTTCATATAAAAACTTCAGGATTAAACATATAATATAATAGTCTTCTATAGTAATCTCATCAACAAAAGAGCATTAATTCTTTTAAACAATTCATCACCAACATATCTAACATAACTCTTAAATTTATAAAAGGTATAAATCTTAATAATCCATCATTATCAATGATATCTAAGCCATATTTTTACAAATTATTCCATAATACTTATTTCTTAAAAATGAAATCATGAATAATATCCTAAGGTTCAATAATGGCAAAACATCATGTATGAAATAATTCATACCTTTCATAGGTCATTTTCAGTTTCCTCATCCTCAATTGCAATGGAATTAGGTATTGGTAAACATGGATTTTCATGATTCTGTTGATCTGATGTTATTAATATTTTCATGACTTATTATATACTCCCTTTGCTTATTTTATATGAAATGTGCATAATTTTTGTGAAATATTAATGTTTTAATACTAAGTATAATTTTTGAGCATTTTTAGAAGTAGTCCAATTGAGTCAGTTTAATATTTAATTTATAACTCTCACCATACTGATTAAAATTGTGTGGTCCTTGCTTTATAGGATTCCTTATTAAAATTTTCACATATCATTGTAAGGAATCTTGGGCCAATTTGGCCATTTGAAGGCTCATATGGACCACACAAGATGACCCAAAGAATTTGTGATGAAACTGGACCATCCATGATGATTGAGTTACTGGTCTCACTCCAAAATTCCATATTTTGTGAAACACCACCATGTGTTCTTTATTATCAAAAATAATAATGGGTAAAAATTTAATGGCCCAAATCTAAGAACAAGTGACCAAAATGAATCATTAAATTTCATCCCATCATTCTAGATGGGAATTAAAATCCATATAGTTTTAATGAAATATTTCCTGATCTATTAATCAGATCAAGCTAAAATTTTTCAGTTTAAAATAGGGGATAAATATGGCCAACTTTGTTGAAAAAATAATTTGGATTTGAAGGCATATTAGTATTCCAAAATCCATTCATGTTTTGGCCATCGAAAAGGCATGGATTGAAATGGACAGTTTCACTATTTTTAATCAACCGGCCATAACATTGGATCCTTGAGTCCAAATGAATCCAAATTTTGAGAGAGGTCGCAAAAAATTATTATTTTAAACTTTTAAGAAGGTGATAACTCAAGATTCGGCTATCTGGATGTCTAAATTGTCGAGCTAAGTGGAGGGAAAGACTGTGAATGAAAACAATCCACTTCCTTGGGCTATAAATACATCCCCCTCCCTTACTTACAAGGGGTTGGAATTTCAGAAGAGAGGAGCATAAATTGGCACGACCAAATCCTTTAAAAAGTCTTGGGAGGACCTTACACAATAATGTTTTTACTTGAGATACCTTTCCTCTTCTCTTTTATTTCACTCGCTTTTGTGTTTTTCTTCATTGGTAATCTAGTAAGTGTAGTTTTTGTAATTCTGTCTTAGTGAAAGTTTCTTCTTCATATCATGTTTTAATAATCCACCATCTGTTATTAAATATTAATTCTCTTAAAATATTTGAAATAAAGTTGAAACCCCTTCCCTTATTTTTCTTCATCATTCAATCGAAATTCTGTTCTTAATTCTCATTATCGATTGTGTGTGTGTTCGATGCACCACTCTTTTCTTATCCCTTTATTTTCCTTATCTTCTTAACTTATCTTCATAATCATTATAAAAAGATTACTAATAATTTTAATGGCTGAGTAAATCAGCCATTGGGGTGAGTTATAATTTGGAGATATTAAGTTATTGAGAGCCTTTGCTTGATTAGTATTCTTTGAGTTAATATTGTGTGTTGAACTTTATATGTCATGGATTAATGACATGTTTTGTTTAATATGTGGATTCTATGGATTATTGGAACCAAAAATACACTACCATAAACATGTAATGGTAAATTTTATAAACCTATATTATGTTACAGCTTGGATTTATGTTTTTACACTTGGGAATTTTGATCAATATCATCTTGTGAAGTGGGTATTAATTTAATACAATAAAAAGCAAAGCTCAAGGATATCATAAGCTTAAATCCCCAATAATGAACTAACCCCAATATTTATCAATTTTGTAAATCAAACATCATCCATAAATTATTTGATAAGCTATGCAAACAAACCCCTCAATCAAAATACAATTATCTAAAAATAATTGATAATAAAAAAATCATCATCATCGAGGATTCGACCCGAGTGTTGCTATACACATTAGCAGAGCACCGGAACGTTGACCATTCAATATGTGACAATTGGACGTGTGTTTAAAGTGGTGTCATTTTTGGGGATTGTGCTTTAAGTAGTCATTAGTTTCGGGTTATTGTAAAAAAACAAAAAAACAAAATTAAAACAAAATTAAAAAAATTAAAAAAAATACAAAGAAAAACCCATATTACTCTTTTTCCAAAATCTCTATGAATGCCACGTAGCCTTAAAAATAGTCACACATATTTGTTTAAACATGAAATTGAGAGAACACTTCACAAACTTAAGAGGAATATAATACATAATTAAATAACTCAAGAACCAGTCCTTGTCCAACCAATTGAATTAGATATGGCCAATCATAGGGAAAAAACACTTAAAGAACTTTTCGCCCCTGATATGAATTACCGACATATTGGTATTCAATATCTAAACATAGAAGATGAATTCAAGCTCAAATCAGGTTTGATTCATATTCTCCCTGATTTTCCTGGGCTAGCCAGTGAGGATCCACATCTCCACCTTAAAGAGTTTCAAGTAGTGTGCTCCCCCATGAAGCCATAAGGGGTTTCTGATGAACAAATCAAACTCTGAGCATTCCCTTTCTCCCTAGCTGACACTGCCAAGTCATGGATTTACTACCTCCCTCTTGGTTCCATAACCACATGGAATGACATGAAGCGACTCTTCATAGAGAAATTCTTTCCTGCTTCTCATACTACTTCTATCCGAAAGGAAATAAGTGGTATCCGTCAATTCCCAAGTGAATCACTCCATGAATATTGGTAGAGGATCCAAAATATTGTTGCAACATGACCACACAACCAAATTCCTAATCAAATCTTGATCTAACACTCTTATGAGGGGTTATTGGATATGGAGATAACTCTCTTTGATGCCACAAGTGTCAGTGGTCTTGTTGATTAAAATCATACAGTTGCAAAAGATCTCATAAGTAACATGGCTACAAAAACACAAAAATTCTATACTCATGCACATGCTCAAGTAAAACAAGCCCAAGATAATCAATCAATTGAGCTGAACAAGATGACTGAGTGGATGAGTGAACTTACAGGTCTTGTGCGATAACTAACTGTGGCTACCAAATCCCCAACCTCATATTCTCGGCAATTAATGTTTCTTGGACCTGTCAAAAACTGTGGAATCTGCAACTCTTCATCTCATCCAACTGACACATGTCCCCAACTTTAAGAGGGTCAATTGATTTTAGGAAGACCTTTCCTCATGAAATCAAAAAATAAAATTGATTTCCATGCTAGAATCTTATCCATGGAATTTGGTGACCAACTGGTCAAGTTCAATATTTTTCAATCCATGCGATACCCATCAGAGGATGAATCTGCATTATCTATATATTCGTCTGAAAGTTTCTATGAGAGTGTATTGAATCCCAATCCATCATGTTCTTCATGTTCTACTAATAGAGGAGTTTCTGAATATTGTATCCTCATTAACCAAGTCAAAAATGGAGATGTTGATGTTGACATTACAAATGTAGACTCCGATGGGTGTTGTCATTTAGTTATCCAATCGAAGCATAGCCAGTACTGAGGGAATAAATGAGGATGTACTTGTCTAAGTCAATGATCTTATCTTCCCTACTGATTTCTATTTCCTTGACATGGAAGGTGTGACGAAATCTTCTCGGTCTCCCCTAATTATAGGAAGACCATTCCTCATGACTTTGAAAACCAAGATTGATGTCCATTCAGGCATCTTTTCCATGGAATTTGGTGACCAACTGGTCAAGTTCAACATTTTCCAATCCATGTGATACCCATCTGGGGATCATTCTGCATTCTCAATCAATGCTTCTGAGGAAAATTCTAAGAGTAAATCTAACCCCAATCCACCATGTTCTTCATGTTCTAATGAAAAACGATTTTGTGAAATCGGTACCATGATTAACTAAGTCGTAAATGGCGAAGTTGATGTGGAACTCTCATTCATAGACTCCATCAATCTGGACAAACTTGAAAACTCTCTTAAATCCCACATCAACTCAGATATCTACTACACCACCTTGGACTGTATTAAGAAGAATGAATCTGAAGCAACTAAAGTCCCTTTCTCCATTCTTGAGTTTTGTAACCCAAAAATGAAAGATGAGACTGATCTAAAACCTCTTCCTGAACACCCGAAATATGCATTCCTTTTCCATGATCACTCTTATCCTGTCATTATCTTTTCTTCACTTACTAAAACTGAGGAGTCCAAACTTGTTCATGTGTTAGATCAAAACAAAAAGGACTTAGGGTGGACCATAGATGACATACCAGGAATCAACCCCGCTATTTGCATGCATCACATCCATATTGTGGACTCATCTAAACCAATTAGACAACCACATAGAAGACACAATCCACTCATACATGAGGTAGTTAGGGAAGAGATAACCAAGAATCTTCAAGCTGGTATTATCTACCCAATTTATGATAGTGAATGGGTTAGTCCAATTCAAGTGTTACCAAAGAAGGGTGGGATAACTATTGTCACAAATGAACATGGAGAGGTAGTCAAAAGTCAAGTGAAGGACAGATGGAGTGTGTGCATTGACTATAGGAAACTGAATGTTGAAACAAGAAAAGATCACTACCCTCTTCCATTCCTTGATCAAATGATGGAATGATTATGCAGAAAGTCACACTATTACTTTCTTGATGGATAGACTGAAAACTTCCAAATCCCAATCGCACCTCAGGACCAAGAAAAGACTACTTTCACATTCCCCTTTGGAATATATGCATATAAAATATTTTTTTTGGCCTTTGCAATGATCCTGCAACATTCCAGTGGTGTATGATGAGTTTCTTTTCCGAATTCATTGAACACTGCCTGGAAGTATTCCTAGATGACATCTCCATTTATGGTGAGTCATTTAAATCTTGTTTGAATTCACTCTCTATAGTCCTCCATAAGTGTGTCAAGTGAAACCTTGTGTTAAATTTTGAAAAATGTCACTTCATGGTTGCAAATGGGATTTTTCTAAGTCACATAGTTTCAAAAAAAAGGTATTGAAGTCGATCCTGCCAAAATTGAAGTGATGCATTCACATCATCAACCCACTTCTGTTCTAGACATCCGTTCATTTCTTGGTCATGCCAGTTATTATCGGAGATTCATCCATAACTTCAGTAAAATTTCCCACCCACTCACTCGGTTGCTCCAAAATTATGTCACTTTCCATTTTGATGAGGTTTATAAGAGAGCCTTCGTTGAACTCAAAACTGGTCTTACATCTGCCACGATAATACAACCCCTAAATTGGTCCTTACCCTTTGAGTTGATGTGTGATGCTTTTAATAGACCTGTTAGGTATGTTCTTAGTTAAAGAAGAATAAAACGCCCTCATGTCATCTATTATTACTCAAAAACATTGGATGAAACTCAATCTCACTACACTGTCCCTAAAAAATAACTTTTAGTGATTTTTTTGCCTTAGATAAATTCCGGCTGTATATCTTAGGTGCCAAAATCATCATCTTCACAGACCATTCTGCTATAAATTTCTTACTCAAGAAAAGTGATTCCAAACAGAGGCTAATAAGATGGATCCTAATGCTCTAACAATTTGACCTTGAAATAAAAGATAGACCAGGAAAAGAAAACCATGTGGTTGATCACTTGAGTGGAATTTCAAATTCTTCTCATTCTGAAATCTTCGATCCTGAATTCCCCACTGAGCACCTTTCATCTCTCACTCCAAAAATACCATGGTATGCCCCGATTGTAAATTACATGGTTTTTAGTGTTTTTCCTTAAAAGTTTTCAAAAGAACAAAAAGTAAAGTTGAAAAGTGATTCAAAATACTATTTTGGGATGAAAATAAACTTTGGAAAACTAGGGCTGACATGGTAATAAGGAGATGTGTCGATGAAAATGAACATTCTTCCATATTAGAATTATGTCACCCACTTCTAGGAGGTGGCCACTTTGGACCAAAAAGGACCTCTCAAAAGGTCCTGGACTTTGGATTCTTCTTGCCTTCAAACTTCAAGGACTCACATGAGTTCTTTCAATCATGTCCCACTTACCAAAAGTTTTCCATAATTTCAAAGAGAAATGAAATTCCCCAAAAGCATTTAATTTTCTGTGAGATCTTCGATGTTTGGGGTATCGATTTCATGGGACCATTTTGCCCTTCTAATGGATTCTCATACATACTTCTTGTAGTTTATTATGTTTCCTGGTGGGTCGAGGCCAAACCCACTAGAAAGGATGATTCACATACTGTTAGTGAGTTCTTAAAGACACACATCTTCCACCGATTTGGCACACCACGTGCCTTGATAATTGACTTAGGAACCCATTTCTGTAATAGAGCCATGGAATCTCTTTTGAAAAAAGAATGGGGTTGTACATAACACTTCAACTCCATATCACCCCCAAAAAATTGGAATGGCTGAACTTTCTAATAGAGAAGTGAAAAGAGTTCTTGAGAAAATTGTAAAACCCATATGAAAAGACTGGCCTGAAAGACTTGTTGAAGCACTTTGGGCTTGTCGAACTGCATATAAAACACCCATTGGGATGTCTCCATTTAGACTAGTGTTTGGAAAATCATGTCATATTCCAATTGAAATCCAACATAACTCTTTTTGAGCTGTGAAAACCTGTAATTTTGATTGTGAAAAATCTGTTGATGAAGGATTGTTGCAATATGCTGAACTGGACGAGCTTCGACTTGATTCTTATGAGAATTCTAATCTCTAAAAAGAAAAATCCAAGGCACTCCATGATAAAAACATCCTGAGAATGGTATTTCATGATTTTTAAAAGGTAATTCTCTTCAATTCTAGATTTCATCTTCACCTAGGTAAGCTTAATTCTCGTTGGGAAGGTCCTTTTGTTGTTACTAATGTTTACCATTTGGTGCATTGCATGTCCAAGACCCCTCTTCCAAAAGTATATTCACGATTATTGGACTTTAGTTAAGGACTCACCATGAGAGGATGCACAATACTGGTTCAACAATAACTTCCACTGGATCACCAACTTCTCTAGTTGACCAACCACTAGATGGAGATGGCAACCCACCAAATCCAAACCAGGGGCACCTCTTTCCCTTTAACTCTATCTCTATCTCTTTCTCTATCTACCTCTTTCTTCTTCTTCCAATCTATTTCATTTATTACCACATTCTTTATCAAAACCATCCTTTTTCATATTCTCTTTTGTGTGGGTGTATCTTTTTAAAAAACAAAAAAAAACAAAAAAACAAAAAAACAATCACTTAAAAAAATCAAGAGTCATGATTACTCACCATTGAGTTTTGAAATTTTGTCCAACCATTTTTGGGAGTTAACAGGCATGTTTTCATGTCAAAATTTATTTATTTTCATCATGACTACGGATAAATAATTTTGTGTCAAAATTATCAAATTTTGAATGCTACATTTTGTATTTGGAAAATGATTTCCCTAAAACGTGAGGAATAACATTTTATTTCATGCCAAGGCCACCTATGTCCATCTTTTAAAGATTTGTATTTTCACCGCCATTTGTGAGTCTTGAGTTTGTGGACCTTGGAGATGATTCTCTTACCTTACTGTGAATTAATATGATAGTGGCATTTTCTGAACCACATGAGAATCAAAACAGTCAAATAGCCTCCCATTTCCCATACATTAATCCTCATTTTGAAAGCCCCTTAGAGCCTATGAAAACATTTTCTTTTATATACACATTACAAGCACAATACCTTTTCCCACCCAATATCAACAAGTATTTTCAGTGCATTCTTTTTGAAATTTAAGTGTGGGGGAACAGATTTCATTTTGGGTACACTTTTTTGATGTCACTATATTATCTTATGCATGAGGGAATGCATAATTTTAAGTGTGGGGGAGATGTTGTCCTTCAGTGGGGTTTGGGAATGTATATATTTTTATCTTATACAATTGAAAAGTGTTCAAAAAAATCAATGAAAATCAAAAAAATGAAAATAAGAATGGGTTGTGTCTTGGCTAGCTCAAAAATCACTATTTTCATCCTTTGATCTTGTTATAACTATTACAATTAGTTTCATGAGGATATCAACCATGGGTTGGGATATGAGTGTGAGATCTTTTCCAAGTTCCAATTTCGAAAAAAGAAAAAAACAAGAAGAAAAAAAATAACACTTTCATTATATTATTATTTCATTAAGAGAAGTTTTGTGGTTTGTAAATATTTCATATTCTCATCCCCTTTAAATTTTCATCCTCTATTGTGTCTTTATTCACAAAATCATTCCCTTGTAAATATGTGTTTTCATTTCATTCAATGTTTTATTTCAAAAAAATGCGCATTTCTTTTTCTATGATGGTGTTTACCCCTCTTATTCTCTCTCTTGGACATTATATTTCTATCGTCTCATAGCCATTGAAAAACCGCTTAAAAATGCCTCTTGATTCTTGTGCACTTTGGATAGGGATTGGAAGCATAGATCTCTTTCAAACGCTAAGATTTTCAGTTTTTGGATGGTGAAAAAGTGAACCTCCACAAATGAATTTTATCATCATGAGAGGTGTGAGGTTTGAGTGTCCAAATTTTCCATTTCTAAATTTGAGCATGAAAAAAATGTATTTGTTTTGGAACACTATTTTTGTAACAACTTGTGGTGTATTTCAAAATGGATGAGTGAAATAGTCTAAACCTCCCCTGATTAGAGAAAACAAAATTTTAATATTTTTCGGTGAGTGAAAATGATTTTGTCATGTTTTTATATTTGTTGCATATGAGGAAATGCACAAAAATAATTGTGAGGGAGTTGATGTTATTAATATTTTCATGAATTATTATATACTCCCTTTACTAATTTTATATTAAACCTGCATAATTTGTATGAAATTTTAATGTTTAATACCAAGTATAATGTGTTAGCATTTTTAGAAGTAGTCCAATTGGGTCAGTTTACCATTTTATTTATAACTCTCACCCTACTGATTCAAATTGTGTGGTTTTGTTTTTTAAGATTAATTATAAAATTTATCACATATCATTAGAAGGAATCATTGGCCAATTTGGCCATTTTAAGGCTAATATGGACCACAAAAGATGACCCAATGAATTTGTGAAGAAACTGGACCATCCATGCTGATTGAGTTACTATTCTCACTCCTGAAGCCCATATTTTGTGAAACTCCACCATTTGTTCGGGATTATCCAAAATAATCATGGGTAAAACGTTTGTGTCCCAACTCTAAGAAAAGGGGGCCCAAATGAATCTTTTAAGTCCATCCCACCATTCTGGCTGGGAATTAAAATCAGTATAGTATTAATGACATATCTTTTGATCTAGTCATCAAATCAAGATGAACGTTTTCAGTGTGAAATAGGATATATAATCGGCCGACTTTGTGGAATAAATAATTCGTATTTGAATACATATTACTATTCCAAAATCCATTCACATAATGGACATCGAAAAAGCATGGATTGAAATGGATAGTTTATAATTTTTTTAATCAACCGACCATAACTTGGATCCTTAAGTCCAAATGACTCCAAATTTTGATAAAGGTAGGACAAAATTATTATCTAAAACTTTTGAGAAGGAGATAGCTCGAAATTCAGCTGTCTGGATGTCCAAATCGTCATGCCATGTGGAGGGATAGATTGGGAATGAAAACTATCCACTTCATTGGGCTATAAATACATCCCCCTCCTCTCCTTGCAAGGGGTTATAATTTCATAAAATAGAAGCATCAATTTGCATGACCAAATCCTTTCCAAAGGCATTGTAGGGCCTTCCATAATCATGTTTTCACTTGAGATACATTTCCTCTTCTCTTTAATTTCACTCGCTTTTGTGTTTTTATTCATTTGTAATCTCGTAAGTGTTGTTTTTGTAATTCTGTTTTAGTGCAAGTTTCTTCTTCATATTCTATTTTAATCAACCACCCTCTGTTCATAGAAATTAATTCTCTTTAAATATTTGAAATAAAGTTGAAACCCCTTCCCTTATTTTTCTTCCTTATTTAATCGAAATTCTGTTCTTAATTCTCATTATCGTTTGTCTGTGTGTTCGACGCACCACTCTTTTCTTATCCCTTTCTTTTCCTTATATTCGTAATTTATCATCATAATAATTATAACCATATTACTAATAATTTAAATGGCTGAGTAAATCTACCATTGGGATGAGTTATAATTTGGGGATATTAAGTGATTGAGAGCCTTTGCTCGATGAGTATTCATTGAGTTAATATTGTGTATGTTGAACTTTTTATGTCAGGGATTAATGACATGTTTTGTTTAATATGTGGATTCCATGTATTATTGGAACCAAAAATACACTTCCCTAAACAAGTAATGGTAATTATTAGAAACCTATTTTAAGTTACAGACTGTATTAATGCTTTAACACTAGGGAATTTTGATCAAAATCATCTTGTGAAGTGGGTATTAATTTAATGAAATATAAAACAAAGCTCAAGGATATCATATGCTTAAATCCCCAATAATGAACTCACCCCAATAATTATCAATTTTTGAAATAAAAAATGATCCATAAATTATTTCATATGCTCTGCAAACAAACCCTCCAATCAAAATACAATTAACTAAAAACAACTGACTATAAAAAAGGTATCATCGCTGAGGATTCAACCTGAGTGTTGCTATACACATAAGCAGAGCACCAAAACCTTGATCGGTCGATAGGCGGTAATCGGCCGTGCATTTCATGATCTCATTTAGAAACCTTATTTTTAGGACACCTATTTTTGTAATGACTAGACATAACACATTTAAAACATTCAATTGATCCTTTAGAAAGAACTTCTTTTCCTTTCATGGAGTCAACTGAATGCTTCCTTTTTTTATGGTAGGTTATTTCTTTATTACCATAATTACCACATTTATAACATCTTCCCATCCATTTGAAGCATTTTCCTAGGTTTTTATTTCCATATCTTTGATACATATTTTTTTGAATATACATACCTTTATGATTTTCACTTGAACTTCCATAGGTATTCGTTTATCGCATATATGATGAAATATAAAAATCATCAAGGTTCAGGTGGGAATTAATGACTCTATAGAGTCGGTTAGAAATTACTACAATAGTTCTCATTACATATCTCATTCCATTCAATTTCATATTTATTAAACCACCACAGTTTCCTTCACATCCCTAGTTACTTTGTTTCATGTTAGATCTTTCTATTTACTAAAATAAAAATGGTTAGAGTGAGTATATCATAAAAATCATCACATACTATCTTATGATGAGAGTAAACACTAATATATACTTATTCATGTTATCTTAAACTCATTCAATTTATCTAAAATAACTGTGACTTTTTCTAATATTCTAACCATTGTGGTTATGTCACTTATGCTTAAATAACACCCAAACCTCTAAAGTTTTCTAAACCAGCCTCTAATACCAACTAGAATGCCACATCCTTATAAAATACTTAATCAAGAGATAAGTAGATTGCTGGACTTTAATTCACATCAAATATCTTTTTATGTTTGTATATTTAGATAATTATTTCATAACTTCTACATAGCATCTTGAATATTTTCAGTACACAAATCTACTTACTATGATTTTTTCATAAAACAATAACTCTTTAAAATGAAATATGACATTGTTTTTTGTTTTAACGACATATCTTTTCCTTGATCCCATCCATGACTTTATTCAAGTTTATGTCATGTGAGAAACATTCCAAAACATGATATGTGCCTAAAAAGATTAGTAAGGGATACAAAAAGAGATAAAACTTATAGTCTTGGGATATCATGAAAACCATGAATACATTATCATAAAGTAACACTTTTCACCTTTATGTAGTAGGAAATATAATTCACTAAATATAAGCTCATTACGCACCCTTTTAGTAACCAAAATATTACCATAAATCATATATAAGGAAACATATACCATATAAAAGTAATTTTGTGTATAAACATACTTAAATGGAATAACCATACAGTTGACTTCCACACATATCACTAAATGAAATAACTATTTTTATAACTTCCATACCAAATGCATTGGAGTTTATAATGTAACCTACCATCCTTGGTTTATCATGGAACCACCCATAATTTGGTTTTTCAAGTAAAAAACCATTATTTGGTTTATCATGTAACCAACTATCTAATGTAGAAGTACCATTATATAATCATAACACATACAATATTGCAAATATCAACATTTCACAAAAAAAAAATCATTTGCAATCATAAGAAATAATTTCATGATATAGAAATAATCAATCCATTAAAAAACTATTATCAATGATAAAATACCTAAAAAGGTAATATGGTATTTATTTTCCATCAAAAAAACATTACTTCTTGTTAAGGAAGCCAAATAACAAAAAATGCTCATAGTTGCAGAAAGGTTGTTGTGGCAGCATACGCTAAAAACATTAAATTTTTATATTTAGTAAAACACTTATTTGAAAAAATTCTACATTTGAATGAAATTAAAAGTCAAATATTTTTATTATACACCATATAAAATATGGAGGTGAATATTATCAAAATATGCCTCAATGAAAAAAGATTGGGACGAAGTCCCTTACAAAGATCTTATCCTTACATTAAGGATAATTAAATGACATAATTATGTGTGTAAAATATAAATACACCCAATATAAGTGTATATTTAGTGTATAACAATCCAAGGACATTCACACATATTCTTGGAAAAACAAAACCAATGACATGGATATTTAACTTATTGAATGGAAATTACGTTAAGATTTCCCGTACAAAGTTAGTATAAATTATGAAATAATTTATCAATAGGGTGATTATGTGTTTCAAAATTATATCCACACCAAGGGAAGTTAATATTACAAAATAAATAAGTAATCAATGAGGACACACATAATCTATTCCTATTGTAATAAATTAATTATGAGTAAAACACAAAGAGTGTAAATTGAGTTTAGAAATTCCCTTACGAAAATTCGACAGCCTAACAATGTCACATAAAAATTGATGAGAGAGGAAGGGTTCTCTCATAAAATGGAAATAAATTTATATAAATAATGATATATATAATAACATATCCCAACAGAAGAAAATGGAAATTAAAATACATAACAAAAATGAAGTATTTGTCCAAATGAGGAGGGTGAAGGGTTTCCTTACCTTGAGTCTGATTCGTCATAATTGTTCCTTGTTCATCATGAAGAATAAACATAATATAATTTTTACTTGCTTAAGAACCACTTTCATGTTTATTCTTCCTTTTATATCACTTATTAAGACTTCATAAAAATTACAAAATTATTTAAGTTATTATCGGTCGTTTTTTCAATATTGGGTACTTTATTTGAAAATGATATTGTTATAATTACCAATTGTCCATGTGGGTAAAATTAAATTATCTCCAAAATCATATTCATGATTTAAATATCTTTTATATCAACTATATATGTATTTATATCCTATTTATGTGTATTTAGAATAGTCCATAACATTTGGATATATGAAATGAAATGCACCGTTCATGGAGACAATAAGTCGTACGTACGCATGAATGCTAATTTCATTTCCTTTTCATATTTAATGGATTGAAAAATAAATGATAAATAGGTTTATTATAATTCCATTTTAATATTATATGTTATATATTTTACATAATTTCATTAACTCTATTCTTTATATGTTCCATTTATGGCATAAACAAGTCATATCACTTGGAGGGGGTGGTAGTCTGCACTTCCACAAATGAAATTATCGTATTTACAAATCATGAAAATCCTAAAGGTATTTCTGTTATTAAAAATTAATGTATCATGGAGAAAATATTAATACAATACATATTATATATAATTAAAATTCTAGCATAATGGACACAATGAGAGGTGGTAGGGGAAAATCGAACAATCATCGTTTTGTAAGGTTGTAGTTCATCGTACACAGAAACAGTATGTCCATAACCATTAGATATAGGTGTGTATAATTGTACTTTTAATCCATAATTTAATATAATCCTTGTATATTGAGGATAATATTTTTTTTATTTAATCAAATAATAATAACAGAATAGGGTTGGAGAAGTAAAATAATTGAAAGAATTCTTACAGAAGATGCTACCTCTTAAAACATGTAACTCCCTTTGATTTGAGTCAAAAGACATTCTTGAATTGCTTTCTACCAATGTTAAGGCTTAAAGGAATATTATTGGGATGTTGGGAGATTATTTGGGAAGATTTTTGATGTGTCAAGGGGCTTTAGAGGTGTTATTAAATGGTTAGAGGTGATGCCCTTTTATAAGAGGGAGCAGGGGTACTTTTGGAAGGTAATGAAATATTATTTTATTATAAAAATGATCTTTGGTTTCAAATGGTCCCAAAGTAATTTATTAAAATTATAAGATGATTTTGGTTTGAAAAAATCTCAACCAATAGGTTTCAGAAAAGTATAGTTTACATATTTAACCTTATATTTTCTCTTTATCCCTTAGTTAACTAACATATCTCTTACCATGTATTCTTGTATATTCATAATATATGGTTAATATAGTTACCATAAAATTCTAATAGAACCTAAAGTGGTTCATTAATGAAATTTTCAACATTATATATTTCATTTTTCCAAATCATATATTTTGAGGACAATTATATCATTTAATAAAATATTATTTTTTTAAAAAAAACTCATTTTTGTCAATTTTTATACTATTCATATCATTACTTTTTAAAAATCCATAAAAACATGATTATTTAAAAAAAACATCCTTGATTCAAATATATAATGTCATAAAGAACTCTAAAATTTGATTATGGCATAGAAAGATTCAAAATAAATTTAATGTAACATTTATAATCTCATTTATTTAAATCATTCATTAATAAGGTAATCACTACATCCTCTTTGTGTCATAAATAAATTTATTTAATTAATGTATAAAAATTAGAAATAAAATACCATGATGTAGGAAATATTTTTAGATCTCTAATTATTATATATAGTCATAGATATCACTTATATTACCCCATATAAAATTTATTTACTATAAATACCCAGAAATACCATGGAATTTTTTTTCAAATACCTGGGAATTTTACGAGTCCACAAAAATTTATGGTGCTTGATTTCGAGGCCTGGTGTACCTGGAATCAATTTCTGATGTTTTGTTTAGGTATATTCAGTAAAAGTATGATCAGGATTTTATAAATTTTGAACCGGTGCTCATAAATGAAATTCGAGGGCACTGTTGAACTTTCAGCATCAGGTTTTGCTTAAGAAGGCTATTAACTTAACGACAGTTGGTAGAGAATAAAAATTAGTTTTTGGCCTTTTATAAAAAAAATAATAAAATAATGTTTACAACACTTTATATTATTTTAAGCTTCTATGTGAGTGATTGTTGGTTAGAACCTCCAATTGGGAGTCAGAGGTGGGACCGCCACACCCTAACCTCCAATGATAGGTTATGGTGGTGGAGCCCACCCGAACATAACCTCTCATGGGAGGATAATTTTTGTGGGGACCAACTGGGACAAAACACCCCAATTAATGGTGCCACCACCTCCCTCTTCAGTGATCCAACTCCCCTTATTTATTATGCCAAATCCACCTCTTTAATTTTCAAGACAACACAATTAATTAAATGTGTTATCCTCAAGAATTAATTAGGCAGAGCCTTCTCATTTATTTCTCCATTTTGAAATCGTTGTGCCAACAAAATAATAGATGATCTATAATTTGATTTGATGGGCATCTATCCTTTGGTGAAGCTTGGGAAAAGAGAGAAATATCTCCAATGAATACCGCTCTTCAACGATGAATGCTCTTACAATGAATAACGCTCGCCCAAAGAAGAACATCGACGAGGGACACCTTCGACTACGAATAACGACCCCTCCGACCTTCTTCCTCAGACTCCTTCAATGTGGGACGTGTTCATCTACCACGGATCGACGACCATCTTTTCGTGACGTCAATGAATGATGACCGGCGAATCAAATGTAGGGGGTTTATTTTCTTGATGATTGATGAATCTCACATTTTCATATATTTCATACTGTAAATAATTGTTTATAATACCACTACAGTGTTATTGGGTGGGTAATTGTCACATTTTTAGGTTTTATTGTTATTTTGAGCCTAAATATGAAAAACGCATAATTCTGGAATATAGACAGATTTTTATATCAATGGTATTTTGGTAATTTACTGAAAAATATAATTTCAAATTTTCTGATTAAACTTTTTTTAGAATCCTTATTTTATTTGCTTTATTTTTTTCTTCTGGACCATGAGCTGATTCGACCATCTAGAGGGTCTAAAAATTCATTGAAGTTGGACATTTTTTCGGGCGGACAGCGTGGACACCACCAATGTAACAGAACCCAAATGCGGCCTACACACATAAAAATGAGATATTTCCACCTGGGATAGAACGATGAAATCTAGGACCGAAACTACAAGAAATTTTGGGAAGTTTTGCAGTCATTAATGCATCCATTAAACGACATAACTTTGGAGGAACCATCCTGGATGCTTCATCCAGAAACAAAAACTGAGAATGAAAAATTCATAACTCCTTCATCCGGTTTCCAAAGTCACTAAACTTTTGAGGGGAGACGAACAAGATATTTATAAACAACATTAATGAAGTGTGGAACACGTGAAGATGTCATTAATTGGATCTACAATGCATCGAATTTCAGGGTTCGAATTCTTCCTATAAAAGGAGGCCATCACCTCCTCCTCAAAGCATCCCATTCTCCATCCATTCCTTCAAGGCACCAAGGATGAGATCTTTCACTAAGGGAGGTAGGCCACAAATATTCCCCATTTAATTTTTTTATTTCATTACTTTATTTTTGTTTTATATTTCATTTGTAAATTATATATCTAATAAAATTCATGCATTGTATTTATTTCTGTGTCCACCCACCCACCCTGTTTTCTTCTTTATATTTTCACCTTCTTTTTTTATCATATTTTCCACTATTCCATCTTAAACTCAAAGATGAGGGGTTAATCCAAGACATGGCTCGGGGGAGGTATGTGGTAATTTCATTTATTCTATGCTTAAACTCTAATGTTTTCTTAAGTTTGTGATAAGCAATAGTGATGTGCACGGGTGTGGCGATCGTCCACCATGACACTGATCTCAAGATCATTTATATTATTTTATTAAATATTTTCCCTCCCTTCTACTAGATACAAGCTTATCATATGATGGAGTTGAGACATTCAGTGGTTGAAATGGAATACGATGGAGCCAGGTCTTGGAAGATGTCACACTCTCAATCAAGGTGTGAAATCAACCTTGATTATAGGAGGAGGTGAAGTTAAGATTGCTAAATTCATTCGAGATTTCACACCAATAAATAAAAGAATAGTAATTCATGAATGAGTTGTCATAATTGAATTATAAAAATTAATTTAAATACCAACATGGAGAATGACGGAACCCACCAAACAACCAATAATGGCCAAGTTCTTTCTCAATTAATTGCATTTTTTCATTGCATGTAGGTTTTATCTTTTATTTTAATTAAATTTTATTCCATTCTTAGATAATATAAAAACAACCAAAAGAAATAGTTTAGGTATATTATATTAAGTATGTAAACTATTGAGAAAACTCCTCAAGTGAGAAGACCCTGGTCAACCTCCATGCTGCACTAGGAAAACTTAAATTGATTTTGTCACGCTCTACGACTTGCATGCATCAAAATTGGCGCTGTTTCCGGGGAGATAATCGGTTTTTTACTTTACTTTTTCTATTTTCAAATTTTATATTGTTTCCATTTAAAAAAATAAAAAAAATTATTATTTTTCCATGATCCATTCAAATAACAATTATTATTCATGGAATAATTTCTCATAGGTGCAGGAAGAAGAAACTGAACACACTGAGGAACCCCTCCAACAAAGGGTTGATCCTTTAATGATACAGTTCAAACATAAGGAAAGAGGAATTGCAACATGGATTTCATTTGATGATTTGATATATATGGCTGATGAACTCAAAACTAAAATTGAAAGATTCAATGCTAAGAAGAAATTACCATAGGTCTTCCCTAATTTCACTGAAGAAATCCATGAAGTTGAATCCAAACATGAGGTGGAGGATCATGACTACCTTCCTCCATACAATGATAATTAACTCCAAGAGGAACTTTCCATCAAAGATGAGATTCAAGCTGAACCAACTCAAGGAGATGATACATTCTTGACCTCAAATTCTTTTAATTTTGTTGAAATGAATTTGAGTATAACTCCCAATTGTTTTGAATTTTCAGAATCAAATGACTCTTATTATGCCATGGAGGATGAAGAAACAAATGAAGATGCACCTGTTGAGGAACATCTAGAGCTCTCGGGAGACATTGAACATTTACTAGAGGGAGTACAAGAAGAGAAAGTAAATGTTTCACACATCGAAACAAATAAGGAGGAGGTTCCATACTTTATCCTACCCCCGCCATACAAGCTGTACCAAATTGTGAAGGGGGAGGATCTAGTGTACTCTATCCATGGATTCCTCCTCAACAAGAAAGAAGAAGTGGATTATAAGAAAAACCACAGGTGGTGGTTCATGTCAAAGAAGCCCCAACCACCATCAGACTTTGGATAATAGCTGGTACTACCCTCTGGAGGACGTAAAAGAAGCCAGGACCCACTTGGGGGATCATACCAAGATTTATCCTTTACTTTCTTTATAGTAATTTTCAATATTAAGAATTTAGATTTAAAATTTAGTATTAAGAATTAGTATAGCATGTGGCCCCCTCCCTATTTTCATTTTGATATTAAATGAAATGACCCTTATGATTAGTTTAGTAATTTTTCTTTTTTAGGATCATGAAGGCAGAAAGAAACCCAGAGAATTAGAGGAAGATGACCAAATCATTATTTCAAAAGGGGGGTAACTTTTTATAATTATCATTTAAACTCCTTTCATTTTTTGGTCCAAAACATATTTTTAGCTTTATTGAATATTCATATCACTTTTCACACATCAATTGATTTGGAAAGAGTTGAAATGATTTTTGAAATAATGGATTTTAAATGATTGTTGATATGAATTCTTTTCCCTTGAAATGGATTTTTCAAGCATTTTAATGAGTTTGACTGATTTTTGAAATCCATGCCATTGAAACACTGACTCAAATTATTTTCCCAATCATATGATGTATTCTAAACAACTTTTACACATTCTTCTTAATACCCACAGTTTCTTGAGGGAAATTTTAATTTTGTGTGAGAACTAGAATTTGTGAATAATTCTATTTTGAATCTTTGGATTTCATGAATTGTATTTAAAATGATTGATGCATATCTTTGGATAGCAAAATTTTATCTTGAGACCCACCTTTACATTTATCCTTCGTAAGCCCTTAGATTCCATGAATTTCTTTATAGGTTTAAGACACAATACAAGCCAATTTTCTCTTACCTACCCGCACTTTTAGTATTTTTCATGGTTATTTCAAGTTTGAGTGTGGGGTAAGGGCCTTTATTGTGCGTTCATTTGGATTTGTATCATTTATGTGTGGCGAAAGGAGTGCTTAAATAAGTTGGGTAGTTGATAATAAGAGAATTGGTCATGTGTCATCATTTCATTGTGCTTTATTTGTTTCATCCATTTATCCTTCAAAAAAAAGAAAAAAATGGAAATGAGATTGAATTATTTATTTTACAGTCTTTTATGACTCATGTAACTCTTAAAATCAAGGTTATGAATTTTTATTCATTTATTTTAATCAATTTTCAGCTCATCCTCCCTGAAAAAAAGAAAATGAAAATAAAATTGATCCTTTTTGGAGATTTGAAAAAAAACTGAGAACTTATATGATATCATTCATTATAATCACTTCATGGCTCATGTACCATGTCATAAAAGGGAGTGGTGTTGTTTTTCATATTTAAAAGTGGGATTGAGTGAGGAATTTCCTATGTTTTCACATGAATTAATCATGCATTATACTTAAGAGTTCATCCTCCTCTTCCTAGCCTGAAACTTTTTCAATAATTTTACCTCAAACCCTAAGCCATAGAATCATTTAATCCTTATATTAAAGCCCTGATGATTAAATTCATTTTCATGTTTCACGCTGTAGAGAAATGATAATTTTCACAAACCTATGGTGATACATGAGATTTTCAAGTATGAGTATAACTCTAGAATCAATTTCTCTTGAGTGAAGAGTGACATAAAATTCAATGTGAGGAAGGTTGTGATTGGGCCATGGATTGATTTATGTGGTTAAACAAATATTAATGATTGAAATAAAAATAAGAGAGAATTATTATTCATATATGAGACATGATATAATTCTATTTTGGATAAGATCATTGATATTTTCTCATTTTTGATTGTTGTGTGGATTTTGATTTGGATGTAAGATGATTGCCCAGGAGTGCAATATTTAAGTGTGGGGGAGTGATGATGCTCACATTTTCATATATTTCACACTGTAAATAATTGTTTAAAATCCCACAACATTTTTATTGGATGGGTAATTATCAGGTTTTTAGGTTTTAGTGTTATTTTGAGCTTAAATGTGAAAAACGTATAATTCTGGATTTTAGACAGATTTTTACATCAAGGGTATTTTGGTCATTTCCTGAAAAATATAATTCCAAATTGTCTTATTCCAATTTTTTTATAATTATTATTTTATTTCCTTCATTGTTTTCTTATGTACCAAGAGCTGATTCGGCCATCTAGAGGGCCTAAAAATTCATTGAAGTTTGACAATGTTTCGGGCGGACAACGTGGACACCACCAATGTAACGGAACCAAAACGTGGCCTACACATATCCAAATGAACCTTTTCAACCTGTTATAGAATGAGGAAATCTATTAAAGACTCTACATGAAATTTGGGGAAGTTTTGAAGTCATTAATGCATCCATTAAACAACATTCTTTTGGAGGAACCATCCTGGAAGCTTCATCCAGAAACAAAAACCGAGAATGAAAAATTCATAACTCCTTCATCTGGTCTCTAAAGTCACTGAAATATTGAGAGGAGACAGAAAATATAATTATGAACAACATTCATGAATTTTAGAACACGTGGAATTTCATTAATGGGGTATACAACATGTTGACTGTTAGGGGTCGAATTCTGCCAATAAAAGGAGACCATCACCTCCTCCTCAAAGCATCCCATTCTCCATCCATTCCTTCAAGGCACCAAGGAGGAGATCTCCATGAAGGGACGCTGGCCAAAAATATTCCCAATTTAATTTTTTTATTTCATATTTTTATTTTTGTTTTAGTTTTCATTTGTACTTTAGATTTCTAATAAAATTCATGCATTGTTTTTATTTCTGTGTCCACCCACCCACCCCGTTTTTTTCTTTATCTTTTCTTTTTAATTTATTCTAATATTCACCACCATGTCCTATTACCCTAAAATATGAGGGTTTAACCCAAGACTTGGCTTGGGGGAGGTATGTGGTAATTTCATTTATTCTATTCTTAAATTCCATTGTTTTATTAAGTTTGTGATGAGAAAGAGTGATGTGCACGGGTGTGGCGTTCGTCCACCACGACACTGATCTCAAGCTCATTTCTATTCTTTTATTAAATAGTATCCCTCCCTTCTACTGGATATAAGATCTTCATATGATAGAGTTGATCCATTCAGTGGTTGAGATGGCATACGATGGAGCCAGGTCTTAGAATATGTCAAACTCTCAATCGAGGTGTGTCATCAACCATGATTATAGGAGGAGGTGAAGTTAATATTGCTAAATGCATTCAATATTTCACACCAATAAATAAAATAATAGTAATTCCTAAATGAGATATCATAATTGAATTATCAATATTAATTTAAATACCAACAAGGAGAATGATGGAACCCACAAACCAACCCATAAAGGCCATATTATTTCTCAGTTAATTGCATTTTGTCATTGCGTGTAGGTTTTATCTTTTATTTTAATTAAATTCTTTTCCATTACTAGATAATATAAAAACAAAAAACTAAGTAGTTTAGGTAAATTAGATTAAGTAAGTAAATGATTAAGAAATCTCCTCAAGTGAGATGACCCTGGTCAGCCTCTATGCTGCACTAGGAAAAATTAAATTTCTTTTTTCACGCTCTACGACAGGCATGCATCAATGATGTTATTCTATTCTTCTTATCATCTTCATTTGATAAAAAGGGAATTTTGTGGATGTGTTGTTGATCATGTTCTATTCTTGATGAGACAATTGATACCTCCAAAAATATAGAGGGTGCGTGCCAACATAACATGGCCCGACACCCTCCGTCGATTTTTCATTCTTGGTGTTCTATAGTATAGCGATGAGGCGATGATGATGAAGGCGGAAATTAAGAATATCATGCTACCTATAGCCTCCATGAATCACACCACCCCTGCAGTGCACCAATGATTCTGGTAGAACACCACCAGCACGAGAAGCACCCAGCCCGCATACCTGTAGCCTCCCGGCACCCTACCCGGTGCATGGCCTGCTAGACCGCGGCCCCCCGGGGCCCTACCCGAGGCGTGGCCCGCCTACCTACGGTCTCCTGTCGCCCTTCCTGACATGTGTCCCACCCACCCGCGACCCCACGGTGTGCGGCCTGCCTTCCCTCGGCCCCGCGGCCTGCCCGGCCATTGCCGGGCCCTGCCCGGTGCCCCTACGCCCTGCCCGACACCCCGGCGGCCTACCCGTCCCCTGTCGTGCCCTACCTGACACACCTGAGGCCTACCCAGCATCCAGCCAGCCTGCCCGCACCCCGCGCGCTCTACTCGTGGCATGCATGTGCTCCGCGCGGCCTACCCGCTGGCCTCCACCCCGACCTGACCTCCCGGGACGAGTCGCCTGAGCTGCGCACATCGCGGTGTTGGCCGAACCAGCCCAATCCTTCAGGTCGAGTCGCCTACGTGGTGACCTCCTAGTCAGACCACCCTCGCAGTCTACTGGGCTGGGTCCAGCAGACCGGGCCAAACTTAGCGGGATGACCCACCCAATGGGCCGGGTCAGACCCAGCGGGTCTGACCGGGTCGACCCAGACTGCGTTGGGCCGAGTCAATCTGACCGTGATGGACCAGACCCGAGCCCACTACTGACCCCATACCTTCTTGGGCCATAACTTTGGCACTAGACGACAGTTTGAGGAACTGTCAGTGGCGCTGGTATTCTTGGAGCACGACGGTCCCTTTGAGTTTACCCCACTAAAGTTCAGAGTAATTTTGATATATAGTCTGGTTGGATCATACATGAATTCAACCGGGCCCCCAGGACTAAAAAGCTAATAACTCATAGACCGGGCGTCCAATTGACGCACTGTCTGTTGCATTGATACCCTTATGACGAGACGGAACTTTGAGATACATATTCTTGGGGATTGGTAGAAGTTGACGTGTCGAAACATGGCTTGAAGAGCGGACCCTCCCGGAATCAAGCATACTTTGTGAAAACCCTACGGCTGGCTGTGCTCTGATTACTGTTCCTAGATCCCGTGTGGGTCCGACAATTCTAACTTCTATTTCTGGATCCTGTGTGGGTCCAATAGAATAGCTTGTCTTATATCCTTTGTGCATCCGATATCTTAGCTGGTACTGGATCCTGTGAGGGTCCGACAGCTCCGACTACTACTCTTGCATCCTATGTGGGTCTGACAGTTCCATCTACTGGTCCTGGATCCTATGTGGGTCCGACATTTTAGCTGAATCAGTGACAATATATGATCATCTCTATCACTCTACAAAAGTTGTATACCTATGTGAGCTAAGTCAGTGACTTTTTTGTTTTCCTCATGATTTAGATGAGTTACTAAATAACATAGGTATATGTATGGGCATATACCTAATTAATGGTTATCCATAGATTTCATACTTTTTGGTTTATCTTTGTTGGATTTTGTGAGACCTTGAGGGTCTCGGGGTCCCAACTGAGTATCATTATACTCACCCCTGCATGGGCTATGCCCGCACCTCGTTGTGTTGGTTGCAGACGATGGATAGTGCTGACTGAGGAAGAGAGTAGGAGGACTGGACAGTACCTGGAGGTGGACCCATGACGAATCGGTACATGGAGGAGACTGGCGGATGGGAGTGCTGAGGATGCCATCTGTACCTACCCTTCAGGTAGGAACTCTGGAGGGCAACCCAGTAGTTTCTTTACTTTTATTCAGTTGTACTTGATTTTAGTTGTACTTGTACTTTCTTGTTTGGCTTGTATTTCCAGCCCCTTTTACTTTCCAGCACTTATTTTGTATACAGTTTTAATTAGTTTTTTTATTCCAGTTGTGTACTCTGATGTGTTTTTTAAAAGTTATAAAGTCAATGCATTCCCAGTTTAGGGACTTATACCTTTGGTGCTAGTTTCCAGCCCTTGGCCTATGGAAGGCAGGATTGGGGTAGTCACGATACGAGCCCTAGGGGACGGGTTGTGACAAATTGGTATCAGAGGAGTTGGATCTAACACATAACATAGGACTCTGATCATTCTTTCTATGAGGAAATAGTGTTAAGGTAGTGAGTTTGGTTTTCAGTTCAGTGAGTCCAGTGTTGGTGCGGCGGCTGACGTATCCATACACCAGGACCCTGACTTTTGATTTCTAACTCAGTGCATGAAAACACTGATTGCGTATGTGTTTCATGATTTTTCTTTTTATATCTTGAGCCAAATCACCTGGTATAAATTATTGACCATGGTGCACCTGTTTCCTTACAGGATACCTCCACACAGACAACCCACCGGGGTTCCAAGAGTTGTATGAGATGGCAGCCCACCGAGCATTGAGGCCTCGGTGCAGGGCCCTATTACAGTAGAGGCTACTGTGGTACCACTACCCGTTGATCCACCGATGCCACCATCCCTAGCTACAAATTATGCACACCACCTGAGCACGTTGCACAAGTTCCAGTACCAGAGGCCACCCAGTTTCATGGGTGAGACAGACCCGCAGGCATCTAAGGATTGGCTGGAGGCTGTGTTGGGAGTCTTCAGACAAGTAGGGACACCAGCTGACCTTATGGTGATCCTTGTTGCGAGTCTTATTCAGGAACAAGTAGGTAGATGGTGGAGCCTGATGCTCCAGGTGAATGATGAGGTGACACACCACTGGGCAGACTTCGAGAGCCTATTTCGGGTGGAGTTTGTCCCAGCCACACTACGTGCGGTGCGGATCTAGGATCTATTGCATCTACTGCAGGGTGGTATGATGGTATTTCATTACTCAATGAGGTTCACTGACCACTCATGCTACTCCATAGATATGGTAACTGACCCTTTCTTCAGGGCCCGGACCTTCGAGTAGGGGCTGAGGTGAGAGATCAGACCTTTGTTGGTCTCCATCAGCATCCCGACATAGGTAGGGGTGTTGGAGCGAGCCCTCTTAGTGGAGAGTTTCTTTGATCAGCAGTCACTAGAAGCGAGACCCACCACCAGACATCACGTAGCGCATTATTCTATATCAAGTAGCAGACAGATGTTGTAGAGGTCCAAGCGGACCAGGCCGTCTGGTGGATGACCTCAGGAGATGGGTTCGGTTGTGCGGAGCACCCAAGACAGAGCTAGTCATGTGAGGAACATGTAGTGTTTCTCATGCATAGGGAAGGGTCACATGGCTCATGACTGTCTGACCCACCGTACAGGTGATTAGTAGATGGTCAAATTACCCCCCCGTGATAGAGACAGAGATTCGATCGAGGCAGTCTGCAAGGAGAAAGCGGACGTGGCAGAGGAGCTGGTCGAGCAGCTAATAGTGGGTGATGTTTTGAGGTGTTACCGCCACCACCACCAGGAGGTCCTCCCCGACTACAGGGCACTGGTGGACAGGGTAGAGCTCAGCTCCAGGAAGCTGAGGCATATGACCATGGCGCTCCAGAGATGATTTGAGGTAAGATCTGTGTCTACTCCACCATAGTTGTAGTTCTTATAGACATATGTGCCAGTGACCTTATCATTTCCACTTCCCTCATTCGGAGCTCAGAGATTCTGACGAAGCTGTTGGATCGATCCTTATAGTTACAGAATCCTACGAGAGCAGACTTGACGATTACACACTGGTGCCGGTAGTGTGAGCTTACTCAAGAAGGCAATAGGTTCAGCTGGGATATCCTTGCAACGACATCAAGGCCTTACGTCGTCATCTTGGGTATGGACTAGTTATTTACAGTCCATGCTCAAATTGACTGTATTAGGTGCAAAGTGCGGTGTACCTGCACGGATGAGACTAAGTTCACCTTCACCAACGAGAAGGGAGACTTTCCAGCATAGGACAGACTTACTCAGAGAAGGGTGCAGGCGATCTCTAATTAGTTGTCCTACCTTACCCTCGGAGCAGTTGATGTGGACAGTCCGAGCTATACTGTAGTGGTGGACCAGTACGCTGATGTTTTCCCAGATGATGTTCCAGGACTATCTCCTCACAGAGTGGTGGACATCTACATTGACATATACCCCAGGACGACATTGATATCTACCCCAGCATATCGGATGGCTCCCGCTAAGCTTCTTGAGCTGTGGGTACAACTAGAGGACATGCAGGGCAAGGGATTCATCCAGACCAGTGTTTCTCCCTGGGCAGCCCCAATTCTGTTATCCAAGAAGGCATATGGGAGCTTGAGGATTTGTGTTGACTACTAGTGCCTCAACCAGGTGATTGTGATGTACAAGTACCCACCTCTCAAGGATTAATGACCTCTTTGATCAACTGAAGGGATCACGGTGGTTCTCAATGATAGAAATCAGATCAGGCTATCACCAGCTCAGGTTTCGAGATGAGGATGTGCAGAAGACGACCTTCAGGTGCAACATCCCAGGAAAATATAGAATATTACCTTTTCAAATTTATGAATATTTTTGAATTAAATATCACTATTAATTTAAAGGGGATTATATGTTCGATGGCATACCCAATACGCAATGAGTTTCTTTGAAATCTTACGTTGCACACTAATAATATAATAATATTATTTTTAAATGGTAGTTGACACCTAGCTGTTGTAATAGCGGGAATGAATATAAAAAACTAAAAAATGATTATATATGTTTGTTAAATATTTTTACATTTACCCAATAAATGTTAGAGGCTTAAAATGCGAATGAATCTAATTTTAAGCGTAAATACTCTAATATTCACTAAAAGGTCGATTTATAGCCTTTTGATGGAGAACCCTCTTTAAATATATTTTTGGTCACTCTTATACTTACTTTTGGACCAAATAAAATTCTTTTTTATAATTGGGACATCCA
Source organism: Viscum album (assembly GCA_963277665.1). NCBI lineage: Eukaryota > Viridiplantae > Streptophyta > Magnoliopsida > Santalales > Viscaceae > Viscum > Viscum album. Next base: position 599,582,168 of record OY728136.1, on the reverse strand, counting down.
AATTTACTTTGTGTATTTTTTTGGTATTTTTCTGATAAAGTTCATTTTTTAATGAATAGTAAAAAATGATGTATTTTAAATTAAAACCACCTTTTAGAATAATTTATATATATGGTCAGATTATATTTTTAATTGGTTTTAAAGTGTAATTAGAATATATTTTTACCATTTAATCTAATATTTTTTATTGGAATTAAATTCACTTCGAAATTGGACATAAACAAGTGTCAATATTTTGATAGATATTGTTTCTTAAAAACACGCTATTTTTTTGACAGCGGGAATTAATTGTAGAATTAATTAATGAAACTTCTATGTTATGAATTTGGTATAATGGACATCATTTTTGAATTTGTAATATCATATATATTTTAGGGTGAATTTTTGGTATTTTTCTGAAAAACATCATTTCTTGATGAATTGTGAAACCACTAAGTGCTAGTTAAAAAACTGAATTTTTCATTAAACGAATCTTTAAAACTTTTGTGAATTTAATTTAAAAAGTACGACATAAATGCTTGTAATTATTAAGTAAAATTTGGGTCAATGGGATGAAAATAATTTTTTGGGGAATAGTAACTTTTGAGTTTTGTTAACCGCGATTAAAGTTAATGAGGGTAATTTAAGGTAAAAATGATTTTATAGAAATATAAAGTTATATTGACACATGTCCTACCCTTATTGGATGAGTCATGGACGACCAAGACAATCCATGGGTAAATTTGTGGGACCCCATGGAGCCACTTGGTTAAGATAATGAAATTAATACCTTTTAGTTAAAGAAAAAAAAATGTCACAAACATGTATTGTTTTACTAAAACAATTTTTACAAGGGGTAATGAAAGTTATATTTTCGACTATAAATACTCTTTAGGAGGATAAAAATATTTACTAGAACATGTTAATTTGTTTATAATTTTTAGACATGAAATAAATAAAATTGTTTATGACACAATGATGATTCAGTGATTATGTCATTAATGAATAAATTAAAAAAATAAGAAGATAAAGTTTAAAACAATATAAAAAACTTGTCCAATACCTATTGGATGATTTTACATAAAACATGGGCCACCGTATCCTCTAATGTAATGATTTTTGGAGCTTTAGAAACCGAATTTCATTTTATAATAAAATAATAGTTTCAAGATTTCCAAAAGAGCCCCTCCTCTCCCTTATAAAAAGACCCCACTTTATACCCATATCTCACACTTCTAGAGCCCTTTAGCTAATCCAACCTCCCCTAAAATAACATCCAAAGACCCCTATCTTCATCCTAGGATCATTACCTTAGGAATAAATCACTTCAAGAATCCCTTTTGGTTCAAACCAATGGGAGTTACCCGATTTAAAGGTAATGTCTTCTCTTTTGTTTTTTGTTTTATTTTGCTTCTCCAACCCATTAAACTATTTTTATTCTTTTATATTGTAACAAAACCAGTATCTCCAATATTCTAATATGTTATTATGAGAATTATTCTAGCTACACCTACACACACCTCTATATAATGGTTAAGGACCATACTATTTCTGTGGGTGGCGAATTACTGCCTCACGAAATGATGATTGTTCAATATTATTTTAACACCTATCGTGTAGGCCATTAAGATGTCATGGTATTCATATATGATATATATTATTTTTATGTTATCCTTATGCTTCTGTATTTTTCATTTATGTCATACCTTTATGGTTTCCATAATTGGTAAACTTGATAATTTCATTTTAGGGCGTACGGACTACCGCCCCCTCAAAATGATTTGAATCGTTAATTCAATATGTGGGATATATAAAGTATGGAGTTAATAATATTATATATGATATTATAATTTAACTTTTTTATTCCTATGTATCATTATGTTTTAATTCCATTAAAGTATGACAAATAAATGAAAGTAGCGTTCATGCGTACGTACGACCTACCGTCTCCATGAACGGTGCATTTTAGTTCTTATCTCCAAAAATTATGTACTAATATAAATACATATATATAATGGATATATATGATATATATGAAATCTATGTTATGAATATCATTATGGAGATAATGGACTCATGACCACATGGATGATTTATAATTATAACAAGTTCATCTTTTACTCAAGTTCCAAACATCAGCAAAATGTCTGATATGAACTCAAACAATTAAATAATTGTTATAAAAAGGTAATAAGTCATATAAAAGGAATAATAAACTTGAAAAAATATTCTTAAGAAATTATAAATTAACTTATGTTTATCATTATGAAAGAACAAGGACCATACGAGCGAGTCAAGTCGGACACGTGGTAGGGGATCCGACCTCTCTATTTCATTTCAAGTACTCTCTTTTATGTCATTTATTTTATGATCCCTATTCTTATATTTGATTATGTTATTTTATATTCACCATAATGTAATTTCTATTTTAATATGATGAGATAACCCCTCATACTCTCATCAATTCATTTTAACAATTTTCAAGTGGCGTCGTTAGGCTGCCAAATTTTCGTACGAGATTTCTTATCTAACTTTTAATTCCATGAGATTTCCATTGGTCACCACTTATTTATGGAATATGGTGTATTTTGTACTGAAAATTGATATATATTATCATGATTCTATTCATATTCATCTAGTTCTGAAATTCATTTGGTGGTTATTATCTTTTGGTCATACGACTCGATTAATTAAAACGAGGTAAGGGGTTTTTATCTCACTTTTTATTTCCTTGAGATTAATGCTACATTTTCCACTATTTTCTTTTCTGTGGCATATGTACTGCCCATTATTATACTATTTTTGTAATATATTCTCGTTTATGGGTATTTACGTCCTCATTGTATGACCCTTGTTTCATGGGGTGTACGTTTCAAAAGTTACCCAAATCGGTAAGGGAACCTTTCACCCTCCTATTTTTAAAAGACTTCCTTTTTTTAGTCTTTTTATTTACATCTTCTTACATTGGTATATGTTCTTATATATTCTTATTGCTGTAAATGCTATGTACAAGTGATGAGATACCCTTTTTATCTCTCATCGACTCATTTTATGAATTTAAAGTGATGCGATTAGGCTGTCGAATTTCTGTAAGGGAACTGCTTAACCCAATTTCTATTCTTTGGTTTAAACCTCTACTTCTTGATTATGTCATACGATGAATATGTGTGGATGATCTCTGATTGTTTTAAATTTAATATCCTCTTATATTGGGTGTATTTATATTTGTCACACATAATTACATAACTGATTTATCCTTAATCTAAGGATACTGTCTTTGTAAGGGACTTCATCTCAATCTCCATTTATTGAGGCATCCTTTGATTTATACATGAATTTTTTTTATATGGTGTATAAAACACTTTCGAATTTACATCTCATTAAAAGGTAATCTTTTCTCTACAAATCATTTTACTAAATGAAAAAAGAATGTTTCTCTTTTTACGTAAGCGGTGACAACGACCTTTTCCTCCGCGGTGAGTATTATTTGACCTTTGGCTTCCTTAACAAGCCATAATGTTATTAAAAGGAAAATAAATACTATACACTCTTTTTAGGTATTTTGGTATTTAAAATAGTTTTTATAATGGATTTATTATTTCAATATCTAAAAATTTTGTATTGTTATTGCAATGTGGGAATGTTAAATTTCCTTTATACTTAAGTTATGTGTTATGATTATGTTATGGTTCATGGGGAATGTTGATGAAATAGGGTGGTTCCATGATAAACTAAGGGTGAGTGAGCCCAAGATATCTCTCCAATGCATTGGGTAACGTGAAGGAGTTAAACGCTAAGGTTTCTCTGAAGAGATTTAGGGAATATATTGTGATGGGTATTCCAAACGTAACCATGAGGGTTGCTCCCTACGTAATAATGTTATGAATGAATCAAGTTACCTTTATGTCTTATGATTTCTATTATTTATTAATTAATCTTATTATTTTATGAGGTATGTTAAAATGATTATGTTTTATGATTAAAGTATGATTTCATTGATTCTTATGTATACATGGACTAATGTTTTCTTCCCGTATTTCTATATCCCTTACTGAGCTTTTTATGCTCATCCCATGTTTTTGAAATGTTTTCCATAGGAATTAACGATTAATAGGGTCAATGATGGGATCAATTAAAGACATGCTATCTAAAACATTGAACTAGACATGTTTCTTTTTAAGAGTTTTTATTTTATGAAAAATTTGTAACTGAGTAGAAGTGTCTACTTTGTAATCTTTTTAGATATAATAGATATGTCCTAAATCTCTAAAACCCTAAACTTGAAAATATCCTCAATGTGAATTATTCATTTAATTCATGATTATGTAATTTTTTAAGGTTGGGTCCTTATTGTTGGTATCAGAGGTCAGTTTAGATATCTTTAGAGGATAGGGTATTCATTAAGAATAATCAACAAGTTGTGTATAACCACAATGGTTAGTACATTAGATGGAGTCATTGTTATTTTTGAAAGTTGGAATGAGTTTGAGATAACTTGGATAAGTATATCTTAGCATTTATCTTCCTCATTAGTACATGATGATTTTTTTGATATACTCACACTATCATTTTTTGTTTTATTAAATGGATGGATCTACTAGGAACCAAAGTGACAATGGGTTTCAAGGAAAAAATGGTGGTTCTCTGATTAAGAGACTAGATGAAATGGGGGATTCAGTGAGATATCTTGTAGTTATTCTAAACCAACTATCAGGAGTGATGATTAACCACTTGAACCTTGGTGAGTTCTCTAATGAATCATGTACGAGATAACCAACTTGATGTGGAAGTTAAGGTAATAATTATAATGGTAACCATTAGGGTTTATATGATCCTTACTTTTAAGGTAATTATGGGTTACTATATGTTATGATGGAAAATGAAAGGTATGAGATAAACTTGAGGTTAAAATATGTTATGGTTATTTTTGATGAATTTATCTCTTTTTGAGGAATGTTATAATATTATATAGTATTTGAAAAGGGAAAACACGCAGACCCTGTGACAACCCTTTGCATCAGACGAAGCTGTGGGAATCGAACCCACAACCAAAGTGCAACTGGTATTTATCACCTACCGCTGGACTATGGGATGTCCCTGTTTAGTTTGACTAATTATTTTAGTTAGATGACTTTATGAATCAAGAATATGATGATTTTGGGTTATCTATGGAGATGAATAACCTATCATGGAGGATATGTGATTAGGATAATTACTTTTCGATATGATAATTTAAGAGTAATTTATGTTATTTAGAGATAAATTTTAAGATTTACCTTGGAAGACTATGTGATTAAATCATTCAGAGATTTGGGCTTCAATATTATTTTGGATTACTTTGACAAATTTTATGGATAGCTGTTTATTGAATGGTCTTTGTTGAACATTGGGTATTGTTGGAAAAATTTTGGAGAATAAGGGTACCTTTTCTTTTTATAAAGGATTATCCTTTTGGGGATTATGTGATCTTGTACTGACATTTATGATTTTGGTTAAGGTCTAAAGACATGGGAACTATATAGTTTTTTTGGATTAGGTGATTCTCTAGAAGTTGATTGTTCCGCTCCTAATGTTAACAAGTATTCCTGAAATACTCATCGTTTGGAGAAAATATGAGTTTGTGTTAGTAAACTAGTAAAAGATGAATGTCTACATGAAATATAAGTATTTTTCCTTATGTTTTTAGTTAAGCTGATAAATAAATTCCTCAATAAAAAATTAACATAAAACAAAAATGTTGTCTGTTATCTTTTCCTAATGGGAAATCAAATAATGTTTATCCCCTCACAAGTTTGTGATTTTCTGGTGGTTAACATTCTCCTAGACATGTTTTCTATTACTATCCATCAGAACATGATTGTTTTTTTCCTCCATATCCATGTTTTCATGGAATCCTAGTATCTGTTGTCTCGAGTGACCATCGTACTTCTCTTTATTTCTTTTAAAGTGATAATTTTATTGACTCCTTTTCCGATGTGGGACTTTTAATGAAGTTTCCATGAAAAATATTGAAATTGCGAGGATGCAATTCCCAAAAGGGGGGAATGATGTAACATCCCAGGTGAATAAAGAATATTAATTTTTCATATTTATTAATATTTGTGAATTAAATATCAATATTACTTAAAGGTCGATGCTAAGTTCGATGGCATACCCAATACGCAACAACGAGTTTCTTTGAAATCTTACGTTGCATACTAATAATATAATAATATTATTTTTAAATGGTAGTTGACACCCAGCCGTAGTAATAGCGATAATGAACAAAACTAACCATAAAATGATTATATATGTTTTTTAAATATTTTTACATCTTTCCAATAAATGTTAGAGTCATAAAATACGAATGAATCCAATTTTAAGCGTAAATACTCTAATATTCACTTAAAGGTCGATTTATCACCTTTTGATGGCGAACCCTCTTTAAAAATAGATTTGGTCACTCTTATACTTTTTTGGACCAAATAAAATTCTTTTTTTAGAATCAGGACATCAAAATTTACTTTGTGTATGTTTTTGGTATTTTTCCGATAATGTTCATTTTTTAATGAATAGTGAAAAATGTTATATTTTAATTAAAAACCTCCTTTTAGTCTAATTTATTTATATGGTAAGATTATCTTTTTAATTGGTTTTAATGTTTAATAATAATATATTTTTACCATTTAATCCAATGTTGTTCATTGTAATTAATTTCACTTCGAAATTGGACATAAACAAGTGTCAATATTTTGATAGATATTGTTTATTAAAAACACAGTATTTGTTTTGATAGCGGAAATTTATTATCTAATTAATTAATGAAACTTCTATGTTATGAATTTAGTAAAATGGACATCATTTTTGAATTCGTAATATAAAATATATCTTCATGTGATTTATTGGTATTTTTCTGAAAAACGTCAATTTTTGATGAATAATGAAACCATTAAGTGGTTGTTAAAAAACTGATTTTTTTGTTAAACGAAACTTTAGTACTTCTGTGAATTGAATTTCAAAAATCTGACATACATGCTTTTCATTATTAAGTAAAATGTGGTTCAATGGGATGAAAATAATTTTTTGTTGAATAGTAACTTTACAGTTTTGTTAACCGTGATTAAAGGTAATTTGGGTAATTTAAGGTAAAAATGATATTATAAAAACATAAAGATATCTTGACACATGTCCTACCCTTATTATATGAGTCATGGCCGACCAAGACAATCCATGGGTCAATTTGTGGGACCCCATGGAGCCAATTGTGTAAGATAATGACATTAATACCTTTTATTTAAAGAAAAAATAAAAATGTCACAAACATGTATTCTTTTACTAAAACAATTTTTACAAGGGGTAATACAAGCTATATTTTCGACTATAAATATTATTTAGATACCAAAAAATATTTCCTACAACTTGGTAATTTTTTTACAATTTTTATACATCAAATAAATAAAATTATTTATGACACAATGATGATGTAGTGTTTACGTCATTAATGAATAAATTAAATAAATAAGAAGATAAAGTTTAAAACAATATAAAACACTAGTAAAATACCTATTGTATGATTTTATTTCGATCATGTTACACCTTATCCTTGATCTTATTGCTGATTTGATCTTTAGAAACTGAATGTCATTTTACAATAAAATAATAGTTTCAAGATTTCCAAAAGAGCCCCTCCTCTCCCTTATAAAATGACCCCACTTCCTACCCATCTCTCACACTTCTCAAGACCATTGGCTCATCCTAAATCTACTCAAATAACCTCCCAAGACCCATATATTAATCCTAGAATAATTATCATAGGAATAAAGCACTTCTAGAAACCGTTTTGGTTCAAACGAAGGGGAGTTACCCGATTTAAAGGTAATGTCTTCTCTTATGTTATTTTCTTTTATTTTGCTTCTCCAACCCCATAAACTCTTTTTATTCCATTATTTTGTAACAGAACTAGTATATTAAATATACCAGGATGTTTTTATGTAATTATTCAAGCTAAACCTACACACACCTCCATCTAATGGTTAAAGAACATATTGTTTCTGTGGGTGGTGAATTTCTGCCTCACGAAATGATGATTGTTCAATCTTCTTATAACACCTCTCATGGGGGAGATTAAGATGTATCTATTATTATATATGATATATATTATGTTTATTTTTTCCTTATGATTCTTTATTTTTCATTTATTCCATACCTTTATGGTTTCCAAAATGGGTAAACGTGATAATTTCATTTTAGGATGTGCGGACTACAGCCCCCTCAAAGTGATTTGAATCGTTAATGCCATATGTGGGATATATAAAGGATGGAGTTAATGATATTATATATGATATTATAATTTAATTTTGATATACCTATGTATCATTATGTTTTCATTCCATTAAAGTATGACAATGAAATGAAAGTAGCGTTCATACGTACGTATGGCCTACCGTCTCCATGAACGGTGCATTTCAATTCTTATCTCCAAACGTTATGTACTATTATAAATACATATATATACTGAATATATATGATATATATGAAATATATGTTATGAATATCATTCGGTAGATAATGGAATCTTGACCGCATGGATGATTTATAATTATAACAAGTTCATTTTTGACTCAAGTTCCAAACATCAGAAAAATGTCCGATATGAACTAAAACAATTAAATAATTGTAATAGAAAAATAATAATTGATATAAAAGGAATAATAAACTTTAAAAACTATTCTTAAGCAAGTATAAATTAACTTAAGTAAATCATTTAATAAGAATAGAGAACATGCGAGCAAGTCACGTCGGACACGTGGTAGGGGATCCGACCTCTCTGTTTCTTTTCAAGTACTCTCTTTAATGTCATTTCTTTTATGCTCCATGTTCTTATGTTGGAGGATGTTCTTTTATATTCACTATACTATAATTTTTACTTTCATATGATGATTGACCCCCTCTTACTCTCATCAATTCATTTAAATAATATTTATGTGGCGTCGTTAGGCTGCCGAATTTTCATTAGGGATTTCTTATCTCACTTTTAATTCTGTGAGATTTCCATTGGTCGCCACTTATTTATGGAATGTGGTGTATTTTTTACCGCCAATTGATATATTTTATCATTATTCTATCTATATTCATGTAGTTCTAAAATTCATTTGGTGGTTATTATCTTTTGGTCATACGACTCGATTGATTACAACGAGGTAAGGTGTTTTTGTCTCACTTTTTATTTCCGTGAGATTAATGCTACATTTTCCACTATTTTTTTGTGTGGTGTATGTACTGACTATTATTATACTATTTGTGTAATATAATCTCATTCATGGTTATTTACATCTTCATTTAATAACCATTCTTTTGTGGGGTGTACGTTTCAAAAGTTACCCAAATCGGTAAGGGAACCTTTCACCCTCCTATTTTTAAAATACTTCCTTTTGTTAGGTCTTTTAATTTACATCTTCTTATGTTTGGATATGTTCTTATATATCATTATTGCTATAAATTCTATGTACAAGTGATGAGATACCATTTCTATCTCTTATTGACTCATTTTTTGATTTTTAAAGTGCCGTCGTTAGGCTGTCAAACTTCTGTAAGGGAACTACTTAACCCAATTTCTATTCTTTGGGTTAAAACTGTACTTCTTCATTATGTTGTACTATGAATATTTGTGGATGACCTATGATTGTTTTACACTTAATATCCTCTTTTATTGGGTGTATTTATATTTTTCACACATAATTACATAATTGATTTATCCTTAATCTAAGGATACCGTCTTTGTAAGGGACTTCGTCTCAATATCCTTTTATTGAGGCATCCTTTGATTTATACACAACATTCTTTTATATGGTGTATACAACCCTTTTGACTTTACATCTCATTAAAAGGTAACATTTTCTCTATGAATCATTTTACTAAATGACAAAAAGGAATGTTTCTTTTCTTTACGTAAGCAGTGACAACGACCCTTTCCTCCACCACGAGTATTATTTGACATTTGGCTTCCTTAACAAACTGTAATGTTTTTAAAAAGAAAATAAATACCATATAATCTTTTTACATATTTTGGTACTGAAAATGGTTTTTAGAATGGATGTATTATTTCAATATCTTAAAATGCTATATTGTTATTGCAATGTGGGAATTTTATCTTTCCTTTATGCTTAAGTTATGTGTTATGATTATATTATGGTTCTTGGGAAATGTTTATGAAATCAGGTGGTTCCATGATAAAATAAGGGTGGGTGATCCCGAGATAGCTCTCCAATGCATTGGGTAACGCGAATGAGTTAAACGCTAAGGTTTCTCTGAAGAGATTTAGGGAATATACTGTGATGGGTATTCCAAACGTAACTATGAGGGTTGCTCCCTACATAAGAATGTTATGAATGTCTCAAGTTACCTTTATATCTTATGATTTCTATGAGTTATTCATAAATCTTATGATTTCATGAGGTATGTTAAAATTCTTATGTTTTATGAGTAAAGTATGATTTCATTGATTCTTATGTATACATGGACTAATGTTTTCATTCTATATTTTTATATCCCTTACTGAGCTTTTCATTCTCATCCCATATTTTTGAAATGTTCCACAGGACTTAAATATGAATAGGGTCAAGGATGAGATAAAGGAAAGACATTCTATCTAAAATATGGAACTAGACATGTTTCTTTTTAAGAGTTTTTATTTTATGAAAAAATGGAAACTGAGTAGAAGTGTCTACTTTTCGTGGTTTGTTTATGCTTCGTGTTTTGTGTCACACATGTTATCAAATATAATTTCCTCATTTTAATATATTGGGATATTAAATATATCATGACAAGGTTACATTTTAATTATATATTGTTGAATTTATTTATATTGTAACATGATCAGAGAAATTAGTTGGTCCTATAATCCTTAAAATTTTATTTAAAATACATTATATTGTCATCTTAAGTTTGAATGGTCTATTTAGATTAATCATTTGTTTGAGGATGATAAGCAGTGTTATAATTTACAATTATATTTGACTCTAGGTTAATACTTATCCAACATATTGATTTGAATCTCTGATCATGATCAGGAACAATTAAAGTGGTAATACATTTATCCTTATGACTAAATTTATATATATAGTATCAAATTATGGTGTGAGAAATCCTATCAACAGAAATGATGTGTTCTCCCTTTTATATATATTAATGAAAACTGAAATGAAATTTTTTCCCTATAAATTTCATGGAAATAAAATTGATAAAATTCATATTGATGTTTGTTTTCCTAGTGTATTAACATCGAGAAGGGGTTGAATAAATGTTTCTAAAAACATTATAATTTTACCCACTCTAGGTAAGTATATTTCAGAAGATAAACATTCTGAACTGTTAGAATAATAATGTAAATAAATTCAATAGAATATAAATTATTTAAAAGATAACATGTAATCAAATAGTAAAATAATTAGAAAATTTGTGTAAATGAAAGCATAGAATGAAGAAGTTCAGAAAGGTTTCAAAAATTAATGTATTTACATCTAAATGATATTATAAAATGATATAAAAGTTCTGAACCCTAGAAAACATCCTTTTTAATTCAAAACCAAAATATAACTGATTAAATTTACAAAACCCAAAAATTTTATTCACCACAATGATAAAAAAATCGATCTTATCCCTAGACTTCATTTAATGAGGTCTATAGAAAAAGTCTAAACAATATTTTTTTGATAAAATTTGTCAATAATAAGTCATTTCCCCTAAAATACACTATGATTAAGAGATAGGAATCATCCAATACATTATCCTTAGTAATTGATCAAGTAAAAAAATTTAGAATCAATAGTTCCTATATATGGAACATTTCAAGCACAATTAAATCTTAATAAAAAAACTCAATAGGAAATATAAATATGTTACAATGAAATCCTCACAATTGGAATATAAAGTATCACAATAAAATAATATAAAATGGAATTACTCATGCACTATAATTGTGTGAATCCCTTGATTGAAGGAGATTTAAGATTTTTCCTTAAATACTCATTCCCATATTTATAGATTTTGAGTATAGAAACATGTTACAATAGTCAATTAAAACAATGAACTCATCAATCAATTCTAAAATTCATAGAAGATCTAGCATTACCATATTTTATTTCAAATATGCAAGTGACATCACATGGTTCTACAAACAAGATTTTTTAAAATTAGTCAATTTGAAACATTTTATTCGGTCCAAATATCTTATTTCACCAAAAACTAAATAAAAGTAAACAAAATTAAAATATATAGTGTATTTTTGATTTATCAAAATAATGGATTATGAAGATACATGTAACGACCCAAGATATCGCTATGTATTTTCCATAAATAAATATTATGTTAAATTATTATTCTACAAGAAGCACAAAAAAATGGTATTGTGATATGTTGATATAAAATTTTACTATTATTATATAGTCATTAAATTCGTGGGTATAAAAACATTAATCACATTATAAAATCTATGATGGAATGAAATGAAATCGAGTATCAAAAGTATTCATTATTAAGCTAACATAGCTGAGCATGAGAGGGAGGAAGACTCTATATTACTTTACCTATACCACTCCCAATATGAACTTGAACAATTATTGAATGAGTGATATCATATGTGTAAAAAATTCAAGCACATGGAAATCTGTATGAGAACTGTGTTAGTTGTATAACCACCCTCAACCACCACCAAAGTGTACCTTGTGCTTAAATTTCATATGGCGATCATGTGGTTATATTAAACTATAAATTAGGGATATATTACCATGTAAATAATATTATAATATTTTTTATCGTATATATTTTACATATTTCACATTTTGACATTAAAAGAAGAAGAAAATTTACTTTTCTACAAAAATATATTTTATTTATAATTTATATTTAAATGTTTAATTTATAAATATATTCATTTTAATTTTATGAAATTAATTTCATTTTAAAATTTATTATATAACATTAGAGTCAATTTTTGATATATCTATGAAATAATTGATATTATTTGAATAGTAAAAATACTGTTTTACAAGAATTATTACATTTATGGATATATCAGAAAGTAAGTTTAACTTAAATATTTTTTAAAAATACAGTCATAATAATTTTTTTATTAATTATTAAAAATATGAATTTATAAAAACCACTTTGAATTTATAAAGAAACTATTTATAAATTTTAACAATATATTCTAACAAAAGAAATTGTTTTATTATTTTATTATAATTTTTTTTTATAAATTTTTTTTTGTAATTATTTTAAAATGATGTAATTTTTTTAAACTAATTTATCTATTGTAATTAATAAACATTGACGATTTTTACCTATATATAAATAATATTCTTAAGAATACATGATTTTAGAAAAATGTTTTTACGTATTTCATGTGTTAATAATAATATGTATATTTCATAAATATATAAATTTTATATGATAAAATTAATTTAATATTTTAAATAATTATATATAAATTTTTTATTAGTTTATATTTTAATTTTTGGGTATTAAATATAAATTACTTAGGTAAAAAGTAGATTTCATGGTAAAATCTAAAATAATAAAAGTAATAAATCCAGGCTAGTGGGAATGGAACATATTAATAAATGTTTCTAACTTTGTTTTTGAGATTTTATAAACCTTATCCCACCATAAAACCCATTATTTTAAATTTTTGAACCCCTTTAAATGTGAAACTTCAGATCTCGTTATATTAATTTGAAATATTTACATAAAATCTCATTCTCACCAGTTATAAAAAGGGTATCCCAACACCTCTTCATGACCAATCATAGAAATCTATTTTTATATTAAAATCCACAAATTATCCTTCCTATAAATGACTATTCATTTTATTTGAGCTTCTAGTCACTTGAGTTTTTCATAAGACCTCCATTTTTATGGTGTCTTCCAATGGAATTCCTAATTTCTCAATGTGAGTACATTCTTTTACAATAGATAATTTGCTATCTTTCATTCATTTAAAATATAATTTTATAATATCTATAAAATTACATTACTATTTTTTTATATGTAATTTTATTATTCTAATGGAATATTTACTAACCTCTTTTAACATTTTTTATTATGAATAAAAATACCATTATTTCTGTGTTTTGTAGATTCACACCACTATAAAGCAACAAATTCCATTTTTAACCAATGAATATATTCAATTATTATAAGGTTGAAATAGAATATTAAAAATAAAATATATCATATAATTATGATTATGGGGAGGAAAATTATAATATACCTTATTTCCCTCATATTATCTGAGAAATAAATACATTAAGTTTGTGATGTCAATACTTCCTCCTCCCTGAAGTACCATATTTTGTTTTTCTTCAGTTTTTTTATTCATTCCTAAAATATCTCAAAATATTATTAATACCCACAAAATTATTAAAATAATATCATTGTTATTATTTAATATTTATATTATTCCTTAATAAACCCATTTCATAATCATAAACATTGACTAATTGTGGTATATACATGTTTGGGTCGACCTAACAACCTAATTCTATAAAATAATTTCATATATGAATATGAGTACTTAATTGATGATTAAATATTATGTAAATAAATAAAATGTTATTTTATTTTCATTTTATAATATAGACATTAATTAAAACCTCATTAATTAAGATACAGTCACTTATTAGATAATAGTAAAAAAAAATTATCACCTATTTTTTCTACATGAATTATAAGTGAAATGATAATTGAATGAAATAATAATATTGTTAACTCGGGTAAATTATAAATTCTAGAATATTATATTGTTTTTTAATGTTGAACTATGTGAAAAGATTAAAAAAAAAATAATTATTATGAGTCTTGTTCAAAAAGAGCAAGATAACTCACCCATGATATAGAAAATAGATAATAATTAACTAATATATATGTAGAAAAAAAATTATACGATTTTTAGAAAATTATATACATATGAATAAGATTATGTAATAGGATATTTATATAGTTATGTTTGTTATACAGGATAATAGAGTTTCATCTACTACGTGGGGATTCAAGGTAAGGGTTTATTAGCCACATTTTTAACTCCATGGGACATGTTTTATAATACTAACGTTATTTTTTTATGTAGTGTATTCATGACCGTATTACATTCATATATAAAAAATAATACATTTTTTGAGATTTAAATATCCATTTCATGATCTTCAGATTAATCTTTTTTTATTCTTATCTTTCCAATATAATAGGGATTTCATCAGCTCAATTTCAAAATTATTAGGCAGTATAATTTCATAAATGAATATAATTTTCAATATTTATTTGATCCATAAATTCACCAATTTTATATGGTACTAAATATTAATATGTTGATAAATAACTTCTCATCATCAAAACCCACTTATTTGATAAAATGTTTTCTAAAATAAAATTATATTTTTTTAATAATAACTCTAATTATTAATAATGAATATTATCTTCTAAGTTCAATTTATCTTATTCAATGTTTTTTAATGAAATTGAAAAATATTTTTATTTTATATTATTAATATTTTTCTTTAACTCCTTTTTAAATTATAATCATTCAACATTTTTTTATTTCTTTTCAATTAGATGTCCTAAAAAGCTTATTTAAAGAATTTATTTTCATTATATTCTAATCCATTTTTATTAGATTTTTTTTTCTAGGATTATTTATTTGAAAATCATTATAATTTATTATTTTAAAAATTATTCCCTTTTAATAAATGTTTTTGAATTCAAGATTAACTTCAACTATTATAGTAATGTTTAAAATGTTTTGAGAATTTTTTTTTATTTTCACCTATATTTTTACCCAAATTTTATTTCTTAATATGTTATTTTATTAATACCAATAAAAATATTATTATAATATGATTACTTATGAAGAAATTAAATCTTTAATATCCTATGATTTTTTTAATTTCAGGTTATGTGACTTTTTTGAAAAGTTTTAGAAAGTAATTTTTTACATGGGTTATTTAAGATATGATAATGAATGAATTTAAGTAGGATATATATGTAAATATAATAATGGAGAGATACCATATCACCCTCCAATTCAATGGTTTATTTTTTATAGACGATATATTTAGATATGGACTTCATAGTATTTACAACATTACCATGGGAATAATGACTTTGATCATATTTTCAGGCTTGTATATAATGAGATTATTTCAATAGGTGTGGGAATAAATGGTTTTCACACAATGGTTTTCCTATGAATATGGTCGTTTAACATATCAATTGTTTTCATGTTATTCATCATTAAAAAGATTAACTTAACTTACAAGATACAAAATGTTTTCCTACTACATTTTTTTAATGTACTATACACTATTACATAATTCTAACAGGTTTTATGACTATTGAAATGTGTTTTGAGAAATGTTATAACGTTTAGGATTCCATAATTATGTTTTTATGTAATTATATTATTATATCATGTTCTATAAATATAATCTATTTTTTATAAACTTTTAATAATATATTTAACCTATTCCCCATATTCTTCTACATGTTTCTGATTTGACTCATCATGTTATGTTATTCCCTTACAATTTATTTCAATTTACACATTTATTAGGATTATATCCCCGAGGTTTATAAAATTAATATATAATATGATATTTAAATAATATGACATATAGATGATTGATTCTATTATATTGATTAAATATATTATAAAATAAGATGTTTATGTATCTGATCCCAGTGACACTAAACATTTTGATCAACAGATTTTGTGACTATTTGTGAGATATATTACCTAGATCATGAAATTATTATAATAAAAAAGTTACATTTAGTTTGGGTTTCATTTGTTGTTATCATATGCTTGTTTAGTTATTTTTGGAAGTTAACTTAATTATTTTAGTTATTAGTTTAGACAACTTTATGGGAAACAAGATTGACAACTCTAAGTGATCAGTAAAGGTATGGCATAACAACCTAATATTTTTGTTTTATAGAGAATGTATGGAAATCATATAAATTATATCTCAATACTAAATACTAATAGTTTATTTAGTCTCTAGCACAATTTTACCTAGGGGAAGTAACCCTTGAAGGGGAATATATTTGGTTAACTCAATTTTAACTCAGTGTAAGACAAAGAGGCCTAATTAAATACTTGATTTGAACATCATGAGGGATATTCATTGGTAAATATAATTATCTTTGTACTACTTTACAATTGATTTATTATGTCAATTAACTATTACATTAATTATGATAGAAAAAAAAATGATAAAACCAAGATTGAACCAAAAGTTATTTTGGTTGATATAAAATATAATTTGAATTTTTCATGAGTAATACATTTTTTGGTTATGTTTTAATGAGATAATTTATGATAAATATATTTTGATATTAGTTATACATCACTCAGATTAATCGTATATGGATTTTTTAATGGTTGATGCCCGAAGGAACTAAGTTAAAATTGGATTCCCTAGAAAATGCAGAGATCGTACCAATGATAAACCTATTGTGATAGTAGATGGAGTAATAAATATTATTCTTATGAATAAAAAAATATCAATTCTTTTTATTTAAAATGTCAACATATTTGAAATCCCAAAGAGAATAAAAAAATAATAATGGAATCTCAAGGAAATTCTAGTGCTAAACATGAAGAAGGAAATAATGTTCATTTTTGTTCCATTTATAATTTTGCGAAGAGGCTCCAAGGGTAATAACTTAAAGAATATGGAATTAGGTTTTTTATTGTAATTAACTGAATAAAAAAACTAATTTTCAAGGAGTGATGAAGACCTCGGTGGATATAGTGAAATGAAAAATACTTTACCATAAACGACTCAATGTATTAAATTGGGGGAAGTATGGAATTATCAATTAGAATTCCCTAATTCAATGCATGTCAATAATTATAGCCATAAAAAACATACAAGGCTAAGGTATCAATGTAATTCATTCACAGCTCAGCTGATAAAGTATGTTTCAAAAAAACATGTGGAGTGAGGAACACCAATCTTCCACCCAAGAACTATTAGTGTTTTATACCTATCTTGTAAAACCACTCCTCTGTACATAGTATGTTTTTAGTAATGTATAATAATCACCCCCATGACTAAATTAAGAATTAATTATAAAAACATCTAGGGGATATGATTATTGAATCCCAAATATATAACTCATATCTAATATATATTTATAGAAATCCACTTCCTATAAAAAACATTTATAAATTAGTAAAGTTTGATGTGATATTAGGAACATATTGGATCAGTTGATAATGATAAATATCATGAAATAAAAATCACAACTAAATGTACACCCATGATCACCTATTAATAATATGAAGGCTATAAACTCCCTATAAAAAATTACTCCCATTATAGTAGTGTATATTTTAGAAATGGTTAATGTAAAACTCAACATCAGTTATATTCCTATAATGAGAAAAAATATGATTTCACTAATATAACATTGTATAGTGGTAATGAAACGACATTTAATATTAAATACTCGGTCATGGAATCCCATACCTGACTAAAAATTATATTTTTATTTGATTTTTGAAAACCTCTTTTTTGGTGAGAGGGAATCGGTCCATTCAATAGATTACCAGATCACCAAAATCAAAATACCACAAAGACGAAATCCAATTTCATAAAAATTCAAAATCTCCCAGGATGACTCAAGACACAGATCCTTGGTTAGAGAGCCTCCTTGAGTCGCGCCCCCGACATCGGCCCACCTCGTCGACATCTACATCACCTCCGTCAGACATCATCAGTGAGGACCCACTAGCCATCGCTATCATAAGTTCAAAAAATAGAAAAACCATCACACTTGTCATCGTCTAAAAACTATATCATCAATGTACCTATTCAAATACCATCGTCAACATCATCACGCCATCATTAAGCCATCATCTACCATAACACAATTATGAGGAAGAAACATTGAACAATAAATTGAACTAGAAACACCATAACCAGAACACACCACTTCATCAAACCACCATCAC
The DNA here is from genome assembly GCA_963277665.1 of Viscum album. Lineage (NCBI taxonomy): Eukaryota > Viridiplantae > Streptophyta > Magnoliopsida > Santalales > Viscaceae > Viscum > Viscum album. Next base: position 599,563,198 of record OY728136.1, on the reverse strand, counting down.
AAAAGAACCATCCTCATCAAAATGATAACATCATCAACTCACCATCGAAGATAACTCGAATGAACTCAACCAAAACTAGATACGAGTGTGACGCAAGACTAGAAGAAAATACTGGAATCTCTCTGAATCAAAAATGCAGAAAAACACTAAAAACTTCACTGATGGCATCAGGAAGAAACATTGAACAAAACCCAAAAACCAAAAATATCACGAGGAAGATTCTATTTCAAAAACACCATAGTCGACCTGTTGTGTCGGGCACACCAGTGGCCGCTAAACCACACATCCCACAATCTCTCCATTTCCACCAAACCTGATCTACCATGGAAGGGTGCAGAAGAGCATCAGACCAGAGTAGGGATAGAGCAGCCAAAAGCTTCGACCGCCAGCACAATTGATGAGGTAGATGGCCAGAGGCAACCAAACATGACGGTGATGACAAAATCCGAGAACCTTCACCCGAGCGAGCACAGAGGCCGCCCCCGAATACGAAACTAGGTTAAATGAAATGCAATAAGAGGAGGAGAGGGGGAGACGATGTCAGAGGGCTCCGCAATGGCCTCCCCCACTCCGAGCCTCCACCAAGGAGAAACCCTAGCATGAGAGAGAAACATAGAGATGATTCTTAGAGTAAAATATCATAAGCTAATGAAATTTTAAGAAATTAACAATTAAAATAGTCTAGATGTATTTTATTTAAGGGGGATAATGTGATAACCAGTGATATAAATATTTAATTTATTTAAATAATTATCATTTTAATATCTTGTTGAACACTAAAAACTAAACTAAAACAAAAATTTGATACATTGAAATAAAAGTATTCTATTATAATATAGTGGTAAAATTAGTGGGTTTAAAAAAATATATACACACTATCAAATCGACAAAGTAATGAAATGACATCGAGCAGTGGGGGTCCCATTTTTGAAGATTATTTATCCACCCCTGAGAATGATTTATCATCTCTATAATTTTCTTTAGAACAATACATGTATGAAATTTAAATTTTTTAGTATGATTGAAATTTTATGTGAGAGAAAATCAATTTTATAGAAATTGGCATCAGATATAGACTTGAAAAATCAACACTCTCAACTTCTACCGGGGCGTGAAATATAATTATATATAATGTAATGATTTTGGAGGATATGAAACTAAAAATTATGAGTATATAATAATTTAATTATAAATTTAATAATATATTTATAATATGTATTTTAGATATTTTACATTTTGAATTTTATAGAAAAAATTTTATTTCACTATAAAAATTATTCTAATTTATATATCATATTTAAAATATACATTTATAAATTTATGGATTTCAATTTTATGAATTTAATATAATTTTGAAGTTAATATTATACATTTTGTTTGGTTTTTTCATATTTTCTAAAATAAATTATTTTCGTACAATAGTTAAAAGAATTTTTTAATAAAATCATTGCATTGATGAATATATCAATAATTAAGTGTAATATAAAAACATAGGAAAGCAATTAATGATAAAATATTTATTAATTTGTAATTATATTTACTTTAAATAAAATTATGAATTTTTAAAACCAAATTTGAACAAATTATATACTATTTTCTTACAAAAGAGATTCTTTTTTTTCTTTTGATTTAATTAAATATTATTTTTTTTAAAAATTACGGATTTGATATATTAATTTTTTTTATTATAATAGACTAATTTATTTCAGGGAGATCAAATATATTGATAATTTTACTCGAAACATAAATTTTATTCTTAAAAATACATTTTTTCAAAAGATGGATTTTTACAAATTACATGCGCAAATGTTAAAATTATTTTTTAATAAACATATAAATTTTATATAATAAAATATATATAATATTTTCAATTATTAGTTAAAAATTATTTTATAAATCCATTTTATTATTTAGAATTAATGGAATATTAATTAGGTAAAACATGTTAACGTGTGAAAATATAAAATTGTAAATGAAAAAAAAAACAAGGTGTAAATGGATTGAATCATGGTTTAAACTTGTTTTTAATAGTGTTTTTGAGAAATTATAGACCTTATATCATCATTAAATCCCTTATTACACATTTTTTAATCCACTTAAAATGTTAAAAATGTTCTCCCATTGTATTAATATGAAATATTAAATACAATGAAATTCTCAACTCTTATGAAAGTGGTCTCTCACCACCCATTAAATACCACTAAAAGAAGTTATTTTTCACATTAAAATTTTCAAATTAAATTTTTTTAATTTTCCTAATAATTTTCCTTGAGCCTAAACCCACATTATGTTTTCTTAAAACCTCCAATTCTAAAGAGAATTCAAAGGAAATGCCTAATTTCTCAGCTTGAGTAATTTAATTTCCTAAACAATAATTATTTTCATTATTAAACTAAAAATTAAATTTTATAATTCCTATAAATTAACAAAATTATTTTATATATAATGAATTTTATTTTTCTATATTGATAACTATTTACCAATATTCCCATTTTCAATAATGACAATGAAACTTGTCATTTTTTTGCTGTAAGAACTACCACCACCATGAAGCGATGACTTGTATTTTTCACCAAAACATATATTCACTGATTATAAGAGTAAAATAGATGAATAAAAATTTAATGTGTAATATAATTATGTTTATGAAGAGAAAAATAATAATCCATTTCCTTTTTCTATCATTATTCACAAAATTAAAATGGTAATCATGTTTTGTGTGGACTGCCACCTCAATGATGTAATGTACCCCATTTTCATTTAATTTCACTTATATTTTTTAAAACATCCTAAAATATTATTCAAAATCATAACATTATCTAAATAATATCATTAATTTCAATAATAATGATATTATTAAAACTTAATCCATTATCGTAATCATATTCATCATTTAATTAGTGTATTCTCATGCTTGGGTTGATCTTACCAACAACTCGAAAACCTATATAAAAAAATAATATATATGGCTATGTGAACTTAATTACTGATGATATATGAAATAAATATGTAAATTATTATTTTACTTTCAAATAGTACATATATCATTAATATTTAACCCATTAATTAATATACCATAATTCATTTATTAGAAGTTATTGAAACTTGTCACAAATTTTGTCTAGAAGATCTGTAATTAAAAATATCATAGGATGAAATTATAAATTTATAAAAAAATTATTGAAAAATAAATTATGGATCCTTATATATTTTTATAATTACTATATTTGATATAATAATGAATATAATTTTTTACTATAGAACTAGTTCAAAACATTAAAGATTACTCACACTTGATATTGAAAAAAGATAAAAATTAACTAATATACGTGCATAGAATAATTATAAATTAATTTTTATAAGTTTTATAGATATGACTAGGTTAAAAAAATCATGTCTAAAATCATTATGTTTATTATATATGAGGTTATATATAGATCAACTAATTTATAATTCAAGGTGAAAGTCTCATTGTCTCATTTTCTTCTCCCTGGGACATATAAGATATTGTGAACCACAATTTATTTTATATGGTGTATTCACTATCCTATAACTTTTACTTATGAAAATATCTTAAATTTAATTATTTTTAATGTACATTTAATGATATTAAACAAAATTTACAATGATTATTATGTTACAAATAGTATAAGCCTTTCATTGACTCAATTTTGTATTTATTGAGTCATAGTAATTATTCAATTAATATACATTTCATGAATTATTTTAACCATATATTTCCCAATTTTATATGTTATTTTTTATTTTAACTATGCAAATTACTTATAATCATAAATAACCACTTCTTTGATATAATATTTTCCAAAATAAAATTTCAAATTTGTTAATAATAAATCTCATTTTTAATGATAAATATTCTATTTATTATGCATGTTTTACTATTGAAAGTACTTTAATCAATTAAATAATATTTTTTATTATTCCAATTTAAAATCTCTAATTTTATTAAATGAAATCATATCAACATTTATCTTGATTTTTCTTTTCAATAAAACATTCTAAAAATATTTAAAATGTGTTTTGTTTTCATTTTTCACCACCCCAAATTTATAAAATTGATTTTTTATTTTATTTTTAAGGAATATTTATCTAGAATTATTTATAATAAGTTTTTTTTAATATTATCTTTCCATAATTCTATTCGAATGTAATTTTAAAATCAAAGTTTATATCCATGTTAAATTTGTTTTTTGAAAACTATTGTATTTTTACTTTTATTTTTCATCCAAAGCTTAGCTATCATGAAATGTTGTTTTGAATCACCTTTTATATTTTATAATGATACTATTTACTTTTTAAAAATAATAATTTTGATATCCTTTTATTTCTTAAGTTCAGGTTATTTGATTTTGTATTATATTTAATAAAAAATTTATTTTTTATATGGGTTTTTAAGATATGTTGATAAATGGTATTAAGGGGCACACATATACATGAATGAATATAGGTGGGGCCCTATATAACCATATAATGTGTTTTTTATGTTTATATCTCATGATATATCCAGAAATAGAATTAATGAGTTTTTCTATTTAATCACGGGAATAATGAGTATGATCTCATTTGTAGGCGTGAACATACAGATTTTTATCCCATAGTTTGGTGAATGAGGAGTTTTCTTACGAATGTTTTATTATGTTTATGGTTGTACCACATTTCTTAGTTGTTTATCTCGATATGCATTATTTCCATGTGGGATTTCATTTTCATGATTGTCTATGTTCTCATGGTATGCCATTTTTTTAAAGTATTCTACACATTTATATTGTTCCCACATGTTTTATGATTATTGATATGTATTTTGAGCCTTTTACTATCTTTTATGATTTACTGAAGAACTTTTTATATTTATATATTACTCCACCATGTTCTATTATTACCATCTATTCTCTTATGGTCTTTTGGTAAGATATTTATCATTTTCCTTATAATTTTCTTCATGAATATGATCTGATACATTATCATATGTTATTTATTTATTGAGAATATTTGCTCACCCATTTTTTTTGTTACCATATTTAATTTTATCAATATGATTATATCATATGAGATGTATAAAATATTTCTACAGGATCCTAATTATGGAGTAACAATTTTAAGAGTATTAAAATAAGATGTTTATATAGGTAATCTCTAAGATAGTAAATATGTCAATCATCAGGTTGTGCATATTTTTTTGAGATGTATTGTCTAATTAAATATATTACATTACATTTTCTGTTATGATTAATTTGGAAATTTTTAATAAAAAACAAAAATAATCATTTTATTTAGAAAAACGAGCAAATAATGTTCTCCCATATCTATATGGGTATAGCTAAGGGTTACATCATCACCATAGACATTAAAAATCCATCCTTAAATTTTTGGAAGGAAAACCATTGAGATTTATAACCAATAATATTCCAACATAGGTTATCCCACCATAATTTCTACCTTATATATATATGTATATATACATCACTATTGAATTGATAATTACATGCTACATGTCTCATCCAAAAATAGTTCATTTTTCTATATAGATAAGGCACATATTCATGTTTTAAATCATATAATTTCATATTTAACATGGTTTAACACTGATATATTTACCACCTTATTTTATTGATCCATGCCATCCTCTAATACCTCTATGGTATTCACATAAATTTATGGTTAATAAATCATTTTGGAAAGCAATAATTTTATCCCTTCCCTTATGATTTCCATGTCCTTACTTTGAATGTCTATAAATATTGGGCCTCCTTCAATACTCATCATTGATAAGGTAGCATGATCCTTTATACTTAGAGAAATTATCTACCATGTTTTCCATTCAATTAGTGTCATGTATTAAGATGTCATAATAATTTATCAACAATATTCATCTCCTTTGATTCATGTTAAACTCCTTTTGTGTGAATATATAATTTTTTATCTTATGATCAATATATATATATATATATCATATTTCACTCCATATAGACAATACCCTTATATATTTAATGAAAAAATCACAACTGATAACTCTAAATGATGCATTAGTTAATTTTTCTTAGGAAACAAGAATTAACAAAAGGCATAAATTTTTTCTTTTTCATTTTTTTAACAATAAAACACAATAAATATTTGGAACCATTACTTTTTATCAAAAAACCATCTTTAATTCAATGTAGTGGGTGCAAAGGTGTAATGCCCAAACTATTTTTAGTATCCTTGAAGTTGTCTTCAATTTTTTCAAACTATATAAACTGTATACCTTTTTTATTAAATTGGTATCTTTATTTTAAAATTATAAGAAATTTTTATCAAATCATTTATATTATACATCAAATCCAAGAAAATTATATATCTCAATTTTATATATTGTTCTAGAACATTATTTAATAACCTATATCTTATCTGGATCTATAGATATACCCTCACTTATGATTAAATTATCAAAGAAATATACTATTGGTACAATAAGATCATACTTGTTGAATTCATAATAATTTTTTTCCTATTTTAAAATCCATATCCCAATCCATACATATTCTTTATGCTCTTCATGTCTCTTCAAATATATGAGTATGTAATTTTTAATAACTACCAACTTTTTATCAAGATAATGAATAATTATAATATTTATCATATCTAATAAAATGGAAGGGGATCTATTTTATTTAATTTTATAATTATAAATTTATTGTATTTATCTATTATATAAAAGAATGTATAGGGTATATTTTCCATTTACACTCTACATTAATGTTATATAGATCAAAATATCACTTTTGAGATGAATTTATACCTCTAATGTAATTAAATAATTCATCTATGTGGCAGGGAAAATCATTAAAATATATATATATTTTATAATTAATTTTATTTATTTGATAATTTGCAATGCACCCAACACTAGGTTTAATCAAAACATGATTTATTCATGATTTGTACCCATAATTTATATAAATTTTATTAGTTTTTAAAATTATTTTATATAAATTAAATTAAAATTTTAAATTAGAAAATAAAAAATACATTAGGATGATTTTTTTATTTTTCTAAAAACATTCCATTTTTGATGAATAGTACCGAAATAATTAATTTTAATTGAGAATGAAATTTTCATTAAACTAATTTTGAAATAAAAATTATATTATTATTTACTATGAAAGTATATTTAAGTAAATTTAATATCAATTAATCTAACTTATCTCACTGGAATCATTTTCATTCTAAATTTAGAAATACTGGCTTTGAGAACTTTTGAACATTTCATTAAAGGATGGGGATGAAGACACATTTTATTATTAAAGAAAAAAATTGAACTCTGTTGTTTTATCATGTAGAGGGACACCTATTACATATCCCAAAGTCCCATGGGCATAAAATCCCAAATACAATGTTCAAAATCCCATTTTTTGGGCCAAAGGGCCCTCTAATGAATAGTACTACTTCAATACCTAGGCTGCTAGTATCACCACCGGTATAATTCCTACTATAGTACCTCCAGCGCAATAGTTTCATCACTCCTACATTACTACTACAGTTCTACTATAATAATTCTGGTATTTTATCATGACCTAGAATTGATCCTGGGTATTTTTTCACTAAAGTAAATTAAAATTAATTTTTTTCACTAAAAAATTTTGAAATTATAAAAATGCATTCCATATTTCTAATGTGTTCAATTTTTAATGTCTAATAAGGTCAAATTAACATTTTACCAAAATAAAAAGTGAAGGTATTAAAAATTAATTACTCCAATTAATGTAATAATGGGTTTACCAAGGGTTAAACTGGAATGATAAGTTTGAAAATGAACTAAAATATTATCTTGATTTTATTTAATGAATTTATTTTGACATGTTCCATGAGATTCTATTGTAAATGGAAATTAATTTCCACTTTCCTTGGAATATGACTCATATAATATGTTAAGTAAAGAAAAAGAAAAATAAAGACACTTTTTATACTTATAAAATCTATGAAGCCATGGGATAAGGAAAAAAATAATATTTATTGTTATATATAATTTTTATATTTAATTGAGTATTTTTTATCATATTAATTTAATTTAATTTTTTTAGATGATATAATCACGTTAAATGCTTAAGAAACAACAAAATATTAATTATTTTGTAAACAATTACAATAAGTAAATGGGATGAATTGTTATGTTCCATTATTTTTTAGATTAATATAATCATATACATAGTTTTTAACATAATATATATTATCTACCTAAATCTATTTATAATTATAAATATTGTTTAAATTAATACGGTCAGAATTTACATAAATGTCCTTTTATGATATTCTATATTTTATTAAATTATTTGAAATTACTAAATATCATATATTCTGGAAATTAATTCTCAAATGAAAAATAAATATCATCTATGTTCCATTCATAGACTAATATTTATTTTATGATTAATATATTAACCCCAAAAAGTAAAAACTATGATAGCATAATTATGGTTAACGCGGTTTTTTTAACATTACATGCACTTGTGTTAAAATTAATTTTCAAAAGACATTCTATTTATATTTATAAATTAGATATTATATTTTTCATTATTGGGTTAAAATTATATTACAAAACCCATTTTATTTCAGGTTTAATTTTTAAATTTCATAGGATTAAAATACTCACTACCGTTGTGAAAAACAGAAATTATAAAAATAAGGATACTTAGATGTTTTGGAATAAAATATTTAAATCGCGTGTTTAATTGTGTTTTCATGGAGGGTATAGACCATATAATCCATTAAAACCTTTAATTTTCCATTTTGGATCCACATTAAATAATTTTGACCTCCCAATAGCGAATTCTTTTGAGTTTTTACCAAAAATGCCACTCCTCCTCAAATATAAAAGGGCACTCCCTCTCATCTCTTATTCAAACATTCATAATTATTTTTCTCAAAATATATCTACCCATATCACTTCCAAACATCCCTAAACTAATTATTTAATCCTTTTTTGGAATAAAGAAATCATTTTAAGACTTTAGAGAAAACATAAAGAGGATACCCAAAGAGAAGGTAATATTTTTCAATGAGAGTTTTTTCTGTTCTCAACCTACTCAACTTTTAATTAAAACTTTATGATAAAATAGTATCAATATCTAAAATATACTAGGATTTTGTTATAATATGGTAATTATGATAGGATTTGGGTCACGCAGGAGAAGCTGGTGGGCTGAGGATTTTAAAATTTTCATTGGCAGATTGACAGTACTTGTTGACACCGATGATCCGAGCCCAGGTGAGGTCCAAGTATTTTTCATAAATTGTAAAGATCCCAAAACTAAAATTAAAAATTTACCTATTTCGAATCTGAATCCAAGGTCGACTACAACTAGTCAATAGTGATCATCTCTTGAAGGATCCAAAGAAGGATCCCTCTAGATCTTCCTCACGCACTCCAAAAATCCGTTGGAACGTCGATCATCGAATTCAGGGTGCGAGCGCGGCGATATAAAGATGCTTTCGACGTCCCAAGGATCACCAAATCTATATCTCTTCGATGCTTGAGGAAGAACATTGATCTGAACTATTGGATCAACAACATCTCTCTCTATGAAGTGGGAGAAGAGAGAGGCTCTTAATTTTCATCCCATGAATGAATGAATAGTATTTTTCACACCAAGGGAGAGATCCAACTCTCTTATTTATAGTGGAATTCTGGAATATTCTGTTGGGTTCCCCAGCCCCTATTTATTTCAATGTCCACTAAATAAAGAATTTTGATGAACTAAACCGCATCAATATTATTTATTATTTTATCCCATACTTGTAATATGTATAAATACATTACGTGATAAAATTCGATCCATTTAACTCGACTCATTGTCCCACTTAATATTAAATGAACCTTGAATATTAAAATAATATTTGTTTGATTAATATTTTTCTTGTATTTACTAAACGTGTAAATATATTAAAAAAATTCAATTACAATAATTCTTAACTTGAATAATAATGAATTTATTTAATTCCTTAGTGGTCAATAACTTGGTCAACGCTCGGACCCTGTGGCGGGGCCCACTATGTCCGTACACCTATTAAACTGGATAGGGAGGATTCTTGAATACGCTATTCTGTGTGACCCTCTAGGCCCTTATCTCGATAGTAGTGAATAAAATCCACAGACCAAGTGTAGAGTCTATCAAACCATCATGGCCCCTAAAGATATGAGGATAGTCCTAGAAATAACTACCATCCTACGAACACTAACCGTGTACTATAATCTCTTTGTCATTAAATATCTCATAAAGCAGGATTCACACTTGTGTCATCATCCCTTTCTTGCTTTATTATTTGTTGACCTTACCAGATGGATTTACCTTTGTACTACTTTGGACAAAGACATAAGAACGTAGCACCATGCTGATCAACCAGGACTGAGATATACAAAATCCTTTACATAGAAGAGGCAAATCCTTTCTTTGCCATTTATCCAATGTCATACCACCAACGATGCACCCAACACAAGCTATTTTTCCATGATTTCAATACCATGGTTTTTTCCTTGTATTAATGTATGTAATCAAATGATATACATTGGTAATGGTATCATGTTCAGAGACCAATACACGTGTCCATAGATAGGAACAACCAATGACACCAAAACATGTGTTGTTCCTTTTGGTGGGTCTGTCCTCATGATCTCTCTACTAGAGATCACCAAGTGAGAACTTCATGAGAAGAAGTCTTAATGTTTATGATCTACCAGTACCTGATAGTCCAACATCTACTCTGTCCAGTCAGTAAGTTCTATCTAGACAAGAGAACATATATTTATGATTAATGTCATAGTATCTTGAGGTTCTCATTATAGCCCGGGATCTACTACAACCTCTCGATACAACAATGAGTCTTTGGACATTTCCATTATAATAGTGGATGTAGAAAATTCTACAATATAATGGTAATATTACATCATGCATAACTAACTGTACACATGATATGGTAATCAAAATTACTTTATAGTTGGGTCTAGGTCACCCACTATTTCAACACTCCCACTTACAATAGATCCAACTTGCTAACCAAACTTGTTAGCTAATCACATCGTAAATACTATACTTCTACTGAGTAATGGCTTTAACTGCTAGTCTTGTCATGTTTTTTATATGTATCCAATCTTCTATATGTGACCTCAGATCCTTGAGTAATACTTCTAAAGATAAGGTATCCCTGAGTATATCACTTATCAATTGTCATAACTTGACAACTTGTCTAGTATGAATTTCATAATTTACGTTATGATAATAATTTTATCACTAGGAGATAATCCATGAACTAGAACAAATCGTTGCGATTTATAACTGCTTCTTATCTACCTTAGAAGCTACAACATAATTATTGTTTTTAGGTATGGCTACCACTAGCTTTTATGTTCTTGATTCGCTCAACTCCTTTGCATAACTACGATACTAGATTAAATTTATTTAAGGATTACTAGTTTGTGTCCCACAAAAACTAGTATACCTTCCTATCTATATTCTAGGTACATATCATTTGTACTTTCTAATGTACAAGATCATAGATATGACTAGATCACTTGTAGTGCTCTAGGAAATAATTGATATCTTCCTACAATAATGTATTTCCTGGCAATATTGATTATTGTACACAATACGACATATGTGAATGATCCATCGCTGAAGAATATGGTACTCAACTCACAACTTTAATCTCTTCCAATATTCCGAACATGTTAACTTGAAGAGATTAAGCCATGTGACATAAGCAACAATTCATCTCTTTAATTATTCCAACTTTCATTTTTCAATACAATGTCACTATATGTACGATAGACTATGACCAAGAAACCATCAGATCTACCTTAGTTGATCCTAATACATACAACATAGGTTGCTACTTTATGTCAATCATTGGAGAATTATTTTTAATATGATCTTATCTAACTGTAAGACCAAGATCTATTTGATATATGTTGTCAAACATATTTCACTTGGAAAACATTGGAACTCCCACTAACCTTTGGTAGACATAAGACAAAAATTCATTTATAATGGAGGCTATAACATCTTATTTCTTACTTTAATCCAAAATTGGATTTCATTAACATGCATCCATTATTTGAATCATATGATGTCATTATCTCTTTCTGGTTGCGTCATATAGACACCTTTAAGGAAATATGATCTAGACATCCAATGACCAATATAATGATCCTTGAAGTTAGCTATGAAAAGTAAAATTCTAATAGATATAGGTGTACCGACTTGGTATAACCAATCGAGCCTTATTGGTACCAGGTTGGTACAATCCATGTATCTTCTCATTTGAATACTCACAACAGTATTCAATTTATAATCCCCATAGCAAGTTGATACATCCAATCCATTATTAAATTTTAATTAATCTTGTCAATCTTATAAAATTTCCATATACTACTTACTTGTAGAAATTATTATTCTCAATGAATAATTTATCACCAGTCATGATGAATATTAAACCATCACCATGGTTTCATTCTTTCTACATAGTATGTGTATCTAGAACTTGCCTATTCCATATTTACTTGTGGAACATGTTCCCATGCCAACAATTTGCTCATCTCAAGCATCGAGTAATTCCAAGTCAATTCAGCTCCCATTATCTCTAATAGAGATGTGCACCCTTATATAGAAATGTAGTCTAATACTTGATTAGATATTATTATCTTATGGATTTATGTAATATCCTAAGCAACTATTAGGATAATAACCTTAGATGCACAACATGTTTAGATTGATGCATGTTTGTTATTAACAAACTCTTTGCATCCTAACACATGATTTATGGCATAATGGTTTTTCATCATACTATGACTCATATGAAATCCATTTTTCATTTTAGTTGGCATATTGGTTATTAGTTTATGTCATTATTTGGAAAGCACATCTAGAAATATAATGGATGTTTCTACAGGTTGTATCATTGATACAACTTACATCATAACTTGGATGTATAAAATCTGCATTTTGGAATTGCTCCACACTACATTTTGATGATAAATTTTAACATGTAAGACATCATCATCAATCCTCCTTAGGAACATCAATATGGTGATGTAGATAAGGTTATATGAATTTAGGAATTACTCCAGGCTACATTACCAGGATTGATGATTGCATAGTCAAAATATTTTTTGGCATGCCGATCTGAAGCAACTCAATTATTCTGACCATGCATATACACCACTATTACCTTCTTTACTAACTTAAAGGAATATTATGAAGTATTTTTATCTATAGTATTCCATGGAATAGTTTATACTGTCTTTTTGAATTAACCTCAGAAGCATTGTGTCATACCTTTATATCTAAAGGTTCCATTATCTAAACTAAGGATATCAATAATACCAAATGTGATTAGTTGTGTCGAGTATAAATACCATACTGCGAATATAGTTTAATTCCACTTTTTGTTTTACTTGACAATGAATCATATTTCGATAACTAGGTATGTCTTATAATTTTATATTAATCATGTATTTCCTTTGATTCAAATTATATCTGAACTATTTGTTGAATATATTACCTGAAACAATATCCATTCCAAAAACATGGAATAATGTCTCATTATGACCAAATAGGCATATGAGACAAATTTTTTTGGTTATACTCAACATCTTGTTCATTTATAATCAATTATTTGGAAATTTGAAGTGATGTGTTTCTCACTGCTGACTTAGGAATCACCCTTTCTCAACTGATTGGAGAAGACACATTGCTCCCAGTAATGTTTCTCTACATACTTATTTACTATATTATATGTGAAAATCATATTGTATTTTAATTCCCAAGATGTATGTGATAAAACAACAGTTTTATTTGATGAATATTAACTGAACAAGAAGCGAGTACTTGCTTCTAATATTTCAGTTCTTAATCTTCCATGAATTTATTTCATAATATGGGAAGCAAATAACCTTCTATTAAGTAACTATCAACTTTTCATTGAAGTACATGAAGAATGTGCCTTTGGTGTCTCTTTCCATAAGACTTTTCACCTTGTCATTAAATTTATTCACAATAATAATAATAGAAGGTGTTATCTCCAAAATTCTTATTATTTGGAAAATGTTACCATAAAGATAATAAAGTGCATACTCTATTTCATTTGTTTGTACTTTTAAATTAACATAGAGTAATTGGGTATAAAATGTATAAGAATGGGATGACATGAAAGATTTTGAACTATCATTCACTTTACAAAAACTGAGTGCAATCGTCACATTCAAATATTTCTTCACCTTCTCCTTGAAAGGTTCTTGGAGTTGAGACTTCATGCAATATCATTCATGTCATGATGTAGTGACTGTAAATAACGTCAGACGTTGATGATAGAATTATGATAGAACAATCATATGCTTAATTCAAGAGTCTCCTATAAGAATTTACACCATATCTTCTTGAGGTGGCTTAGTAGGTTGGGACACAAACACCGTGAATTACCATTGTGGTAGTGATGTGCGCAAGCACCTATACTACAATTAGAATTTTTTTCTTGTTTGGAAATTAGCTTTCTCCAATATTTATCACATTTTTATCATGGAACTACTTGACATTCTCTACAACTATACATTAGTATATTGTACTTTTATGTGATTACCTATTGTGACATTTTAATCATTAAATTTCTCCCACTAATTTTTTGAATTCTAGGAACCCTATGTTATAGAGTCAGAATAATCTTGAGTATTCTAGTGGAAAGGATCCCTTATCCTCCCTAATAGTCTACAATCTATGGATATTCCACTATTAAGTGTGTCCAAGGTAGGATTTTGGCTGGCCATCCGCATTAACTCACAGTTCCTTGATCTGTTGAGTGAAGTCACAGCTTCAAAATTCATCTACTAAATTACTCAATGATTTCCTCTAAAATTACAACAATCTAGCTATGGATATTTCTTTGCTACAATTTTAGTTAAGTCAACCCACCACATGAATAAGAACTCCCTGGAAGTAAGAGGCTCCCTTAGCTAGGGCATGAACGACACCTCAAACACCCGGTATTGTTCAAACTTGAATGGGGGAATGCTATTTGTGACTTAATATTTTTGTTGAGGGTTTTATTTGTTTTCTCTCTCAAGGAATGTGATCCATTTCTATTAAATTTTTTCATCTATGTTGTCGTTCTCACAACTGAACATTAATAGAAAAACACACGCTGATTCTTTATGAATTTTATTATATATTATTTTATGTATTTTCCCGCTGTACTTAAATGCATAAACTAATAAATAAATTCATAAAGGTAAACTACTACCCAACTAGTCATGAGCATCTAAACGACCTAAGGGCATCATACTAGAATCGATGCTTGACTCAAAATGCAGCTAACCTTTTGTCTTGTACATTCTCTTCGCATCTGGAACATCACCCTGTCTTGGCGGGCTCCACATCACATCTTGGAGTACCTCCTCATCTTGGTGGGGTCCATGTGTGATCTTGCATTGTTTAGATCAACGTGCACCACCTCATCCTGGTGGGGTCCACGTTCTTCGCCATCTTCGTCTGAAGTAAAAAATTACTTGTGCGCATGTGAGGGGAACTCAGGTATAAATGTACATCATATGAATTGGACACACAGGTCCTTATACATTTTAACTGAAACAGAAAGATGATGCATAGACTATCAAATAATTAATTACAATCATCGCACACAATTAAAATATATAATTATATAAAAGGCAACATACATGGGTCGATGCTCCAGACCAGAAGGAAGGTATAATAAAGCTCGATTAAATTAAAATGCATTAATTAATTATGAGGGTTGTCTATATTAAATTAAATGAATTTAATAATTCAAATTATTTAATTAATTATCGGCCCTCTAATAAATTTAATTTTTATGACAAAATTAAATTAATTAATTAATATAATATAATTGAAAAATTAAATTAATTTATATGTTCAGGTACAAAAATATTTAACCAAAATTAATTTTAATTAATTTAATTTCAAATATAAAATTAAATTAATTAAATTAATTAATCATGATTAATTTAATTTATCCATCCCTGAAAACACCATTGAATGTCCTGTGTGGGTTGGGCCAAACTTGCACAGGGCCATGCCATGGCCAAAATGGGTCGGGCCGATCCACCCAAACCCATTCCGAGTTGTGTAGGTCTGCTTGGACTAAATTGGAGCTAAATTTTCCCTCTAAAAAAATAATTTGCAGGAAAATGGGTACCTCTCATATCCAAACTAGAGGCTCGGTGAGGTTGCAGACAGTGCCAAAACAATGGGATGGAAAGCGGCGGCCTCACATGGTGATAGTAGACCGGTGCAATACATTCCCAATGCGAATGAGGAGGTAGCTGGGTCGGCATGTGTTGGCCGCGAGCTGACACACGTGGAGGCCGGGTGAAGCAGCGTCCAGGTTGGCTCAATGTAGGGGGGGTCACAGGGTACCTTGAAGGGCAGCGCTTGGGAAATGGCTGAGAAGGCCAGGTGGCGCCCAGGCATGTGCGCCGTAGGTGTGGGAGGAGGCCGACAACAAGAGGCCGAAGGCTTCGTGTAGTGCTGCGACCAGCTGCGCATGGGGTGAGGGCACCGGGATGGCCGGACCTACTGTGTCTGCCGAGGGAAAAGTGGTTCTGCTAACTGGGAGGCTACGGAAGCAGTGGGTGAAGCGCACCGAGGCAGCGACTGTTGTGTGGCCTAGAAGCTCCCAACAGAACAGGGTGTGATGGCATCCAGGAGGCATGTGAGACAGTGGTTAGGCACTATGTAAGGCTGGTCACTTGCAGGGTGCGGTGGCCAGAGCAGGCGGCACGCCTGCTGTGTGAGCAAGTGAGGCCGGCTTCAGGAAGGCTGGGTGCGGCCGACTTGAGTGGAGGAGGAGTCGACGGCGGGGACCCTGTGCTCAGTGACGTGCTATGGGTGAGAGGGGTGTTCGGAGGCTGGTGTCTGCAGTGAGGCATCCCCTGGTAAAGGCTTGGTCGAAGCGGGAGGGGTTCCTGGGCGTTGGGGTGAGGGGGTGGTGGCAGCCCTATATTACATCATGATGGAGGAGCACCGAGGGGGTCTGCTCAGACCCTCAATTTTCCTTTTTTTTGTTATCCCATGTGCCTCCCCCCAAACCACTTTCTCCCTTTCTTTAATTTTTATTATTATTTATTTGAATTTATGTAGTCAAGTCTTCTATCTTCTTTTTTTTAATTGGGTCAAGTCTACACAAAAAAAAGTTTCCACAAAACATTTTACTTTCTAAAGGCAACTCCATAGATTTTTAATATAATAAAAATAAAATTATTATAATGAAATAATAATTTTTTAATATGTTATTATTATAATAAAATAATTAATGTTATTAAAATATAAAAAATATTAAGCAAATTACTAAATTTTCAAATTTAGAATTTTTTAAATTAAATTTATTTCAGACGAACCGATTAAAAGATAATCAGTTCCCCAAGATGAAATAAAAATTTGAACCCGAGATTAAACTGTTATTCGATCTAATCCAAAAAATTAAAATGACCATAACTTGGTCATTTGGCATTAGATCGACTCACGGTTTGAACTATTGGGACCAATCATGAACCCTATACATAATTTTATGAAAATAAATTTTATTCAGCTCAGAAAATTTATGTGATCCCTATGATACCACTATTAGGATTTGGGGCCCATAGCAGAAGCCAGTGGGCTGGGGATTTTAAAATTTTTATCAGAGGATCGATAGTACATGTTGACATCGATGATCTGAGCCCCAGTGAGGTTCGAAGATCTCATGTAAATTGTAAAGAGCACAAAAATAAAATGAAAAATGTAACCGATTTGAATCTGAAGTCATGGACGACTGCAACACGTCGATGGCAATCATCGCTTGAAGGATCCAAAGAAGGATCTTTCTAGATCATCCACACTCGCTCAAAATATCTTTTGGAATGTCGATCGTTGAATTATGGGTGTTATTGTGGTGATCTGAAGATTCTTTCGACGTCTTACCAATCACCACATCGATATCTCTTTGATGCTTGAGGAAGAACTTTGATCAAAACTCTTGGATCAACAAATTCTCTCTCTAATAAGCGGGAAGAGAAAGATGCTCTCAATTTTCGACACACGAATGAATGAATATTATTTTCAACACCATGGGGGTTTTGAATCCTCTCTTATTTATAGTGGAATTCCAAAATACCTGGTTGGGTTCCTTGGCCCCCACTTATTTCAATGTCCACTAAATAAATAATTTTGACGAAACAAATTGCATCAATATTATTTATTATTTTATCACATACTTGTAATATATATAAATATATTACGTGATAAAATATGATCCATTTAACTCAACTCGCAATCCTGCTTACTATTAAACAAACCATGAATATTAAAATAATATTCATTCGATTAATATTTTTCATTTATTTACTAAACATGTAAATAAATTTATTAAATTCAAACCCATTTATTCATAACTTGAATAATAATGAATTTATTTAATTCATTGGTGATCAATAACATGGAAAATGCTCAGACCCCGTGTCGGGGCCCACTATGTCCATACACCTATTCAACTAAATAGGGTGGATTCTTGAATACGCTATTGTGTGTGACCCTCTAGGATGTTATCTCAATACCAGTGAATAAAATCCATAGACCAAGAGTAGAGTCTACCAACCCATTAGGGCCATTAAAGAGATAAGGATAGTCATAGCCATGACTAACATCCTACAAACATTGATTGTGTACTATAATCTCTTTGTCATTAAATATCTCATAAAGTTGGACGCAAACTTGTGTTATCTTCCTTTTAATGCTTTATTATTTTTTGACCTTACCGGATGAATTTAACTTTGTACTACTCTTTCCAAAGACTTAAGAAGGTAGCACCACCCTGATCAACCAGGCCTGAGATATAATAAATCATTAACTTGGAAGCGAAAAATCCTTTCTAGACCATTCAAACATTATCATACCACTAACGACGCACCCAACACAAGCTACTTTGACATGATTTCAATACCATGGATTTCACCTTATATTAAAGTATGTAATCAATTGATATACATTGATAACGGTCTCAAGTCAGTAGACTAACACACTATTCCATGGATATGAACAACCAATAACACCAAATCATGTGGTGTCCCTATTGATGGGTCTATCCTCATGATCCCACTACTAGAGATCACCAAGTGTGAACTTCAGGAGAAGAAGCCTCAATGCTTATGAGCCCCCAACACTGGATTGTCAAACATCTACTGTGTCTAGTCAGTAAGATGTATCTAGATTATAGAACATATATTTAAGATTAATGTCATAATTTCTTAAGGTTCTCATTATATCCTGGGATCTTCTACAACATCTCAATACGAAAATTAATCTTTGGACATTACCATTAAAATAGTGGACGTAGAAAAGTATACACTATAATGGAAAAACTACATCATGCATAAATAACTGTACACATGATATGGTAATAAAAAGTAATTTATAGTTGGGTATAGGTCACTGACTATTTCAATAAATTTCCTAAAAAATCTCCACTTTTATTCAATAGGTTATAAGATCATCGTTCATAAGTACAACAGACTACTACCTCATGAACTGATGTCGTTGATTTTTCCATTCCCACCTATAAAGGTTTTGTTTGATGATGAATAAAATGTATAAAAATGATATTTTTAAATTATTTATACTTATTAAGTCACTAATATATATATATATATATACCTCCATTCCATAGGATATATGATAATGTTGCTCTTGTGTACTGTAGAGTACGACCTCTCAAAGTGATGGGATTTATATTTCATTAACACTTCACATTGAAGTTGGTAAGAATAATGTTGATAATTATATATTATATTAATGAAATAATTATTACATTAATGGAATATTTTTTATTCTTTAATAATAATATATATCATTTTCTATCTTTCCTTTTCATTCAATTAATGATACTAACAACATTTGTTTACGAGTAGACTACCGTCTTAATAAATAGATGTGTCTCTCTTTTCATAACCCAAAAAATGGTTGGTATATATATAAGCATATCATAATATATATAATATATTATAATAATATATAATTATTATATATTACTTAACTTGTTTCTATAAATATCATTGGAAGATAGAAACGTTACTCATGTGTATGTATGGCCTACCATCACCATGAACATAATATACTTCATTTTTCATAACCATAATCTTGGATTTATTTTAAATGTTATATAGATGTAATAAAATTTTTATTTTTTAATTATTATTATTATTATTATTTAAATGATATATCTATATAATATCCGCATGAAGTAGAACTTTCAGATGATACATTTATGGTAAAATAAGGCAATTAACAAACAAGATAATAAAAATGGTGAATGATTATTAATTAATAGGTAATAAGACATTAGATAAGAATAATATATGATATTATAAATATTAATATGGCTCTTTAATAGATTAATAACATAAATAAAACAATAATATATGAGTTTATATCACTTTCAAACAAAAGTAATCGTGGGGTAAGTGATTTCACAACTGAATTTCTATTCATTGGGTTTATCTTCAACTTAATTGATTATGTCATTCCAAGATGTTGTGTATAATTAAATTCGATCACCTTATGCCTTATTTAAATATTTTTTTTGTATTTATAGTTGAATCAAATAATATATTCATTTATTAATTATGAATTCAATGTTATGATCATTGTAATGATTTATTTCACAATCCCATTCTAATTGATATTTTTTTCTCTTGAATTTCAGTTGAAGGAAATTATTTTCCCATTTATTAATAAAATAATTTAATTTTATTCTTTTTTTATTAATAGAATTATAATTTAATAGCACTATTTCATGAATCATTATTACATTAATTGTTTTTAAATGTTTTTTACAAAAATCCAAATTCATTTATCTCTTAGGTTGGAAACATGTTTTTTATCATAATCATGTTTTCTAAAAGTGTTTTCAAAAAAAAATTATCCATTTTTAAATTATTTATCATATTAATTTTCAACCATTTTTAATAATTTAAAAAATTAAAAGTAATCTTGAATTCTTTTGAAAACAACTTTCATTTGGCTTTTACCGAAAATGTGAAATGAATCTACTTGTCATTTTTTGAATAAAAACATTTATAACCTTTCACATTGTAAATGAAATGTTCATTTTTAATTTTTAAAAATTTATATAATTAACCACCATCATTAAATTCCTTTATTTCAATCTTAATTTTTTATTTTATGAGGAACTTTCTAAATAATTTTTTTTCATCGTTATCTTCAAAAAAAGGTCTTTGAAAATATTTTTCAATATGAAAATGATATTTTCCTCCAAAATATTTTAAATGATATTCTTATTTTCCTTATTTTCATAAATTAAGACAATCATTTATTCTTACTCTTATATGTATATTTTGATATCATCCTTCTTCTCCCTCTATTATTTTTATGATTATTTTGACCAAGGATATTATTCACCTTCACTTGCTTGTTTCATTCTTGTATTTATTTACCTATTCTATAAACATTAACTTTTATATGATCAATGGACATTTAATTTTTCCTAAATATATATAATATTTATCATGGATATTATTATTTTTGAAACCACATATCATTTCAATATATAACGTTTAAATTTAAATTTATTTGTTTTTCTAGGAAAATATTGATAAATACGAATTCTTTCTTCAATATGGATATTTGATGGTAAGGAACAATTTTTATGAATTAATTCAATTATTTGGTATATGAGGAATGGTTTTTAAATAAAATAAATGGTTTGGATACCAGTTAATGAAATCCACCTGATGCATTGGTAGTCTCATGAGAAAAAATTAGTTGTCCAACCCCTATGATTTTATAAACAAGATTTTATAAACTATATTCTAAACTCTTTTGGAAGTAGTATGTTATAAATAATCTTGTGAATGTTATTGAAAGTAAAGATATCATGTTCATGGAATACATGATGTCTAATAATTACAAATTTCCTTCATTCATAATTCATTTATTATTATCCATGATATTTTAACTATGATATCATCTAAAGATAAATTATATTCTGAGGTTATTGATTAAATGTAATGTGTGCTTATTTTTTACCTTTAAATAATTATTATTCCATATCTTATCATGATATTCAAGTCACCTAAATGGACTATTTTTTTATTTGACATTCCTTGTTGATTATTCTTATTGATTCATGATAACATTCACTATACTTAACCCTTAATGAGTCTTTGATATCACACATATTTTGTTTTTTCCCTAAATATCTGTAATGTGTAATTTAATTAATATATAAGAATACGATAGAGTAAATAATTGTATTCTAAAATCATTATGTAGTTATTTTTGAATTAAAATGTAATTTAGGATCCAAGTGTGTATCTAGTTAACCAAGACTACTAAATTATACCATTCTTCCATATGTGATTTTTTTTCTACCTTATGACAATGTAATGTAGTAATACATCAGCTGAAGGATACTAGGGTGGGTTTTCCATATTTGGAATTAGATTAATTTTAGGCGAAAGCAGGGGAACTAGATTTATAAAACATTTATTATGGATAATAAACATATGATAAAATTTTATGATAAGTATAGAATAAAATCCTAATGTTTTGGTATATTAATGATAGTGCGTTTTTCTAAGAAATACACCCTTGTATAGATACTACATGTGTACATGGTTTTGGAGGAGTAGTAATTGGGGATAATAACACTAAAAAGTTATATCTGGCTTGACTTAAGTGTTACCTGGTTCATGAAATCAAGTTTTACTACGCGCATGGGGTGACACACACTCATGGAATTTTCTTAGGATAAATCAAATATTCATTAAAATTTATTATAAAGGATTTAGAAGTATTTCTTCTCAAAGAAACTATTTTTATTTTTATGTGATTATTTAGGAATAAATTTTAAAATTTCTGTTATATATCTCAAAAAACGGGATTATACCTTATGTTTCATAATGATGTGATCTAATATAGTGTATTTTATATTTTAGAAATTACACCAAGAAGAAGTAATGAGACCACATCAAGACACATGATATAAAGGGAAATTATGGGTTTTTATTTTCTATTTTTACGAAAATATTTCAAAGGGAACTATTCTCTAAAACATTCTAATTAGATGTGGACATAATACCATGTTATAAAATCAATTGAAAAAATAATTGATGTATTATAGCTTCAAACTGATGCATGATAAGAAAATTATGGAGGGGGGAATGATTGATTAAGGAAAGAATACAAGGATTTTCTCCCAAGTGATAATTATGCCAAAAAACACCCCGATACTTTCTTAAAAGGATTGGTAGTTTCCTATAAGTGTGTAGTTAAAGGACTCCATTAATTATATTAAATGGGAAAGAAAAATATTTCCAATATAGAATGGTTCAATCATAAGGACATGGTGCACTATGAAAATAAATTTCACAATAGTTTTTTGAATATACTTTAAAAAAATCTAGTAGATAATGGTTAAAATTATTCTATAACTATAGACCAAGAGAAATGATTAATTTGATTTTGTTTAGAATTATGAATTATTTCATTTGAGTATTTTATTAATGATATCCTTGTAACATGATTTATGTAATGTATAAGGATTGTACTAGAGTGCTATTTCTATAAAGAATTGAAATCATATATTTAATAGTACCAATAAAATTGATTTTATGGAATGTTGAACTTCTTTTGAAAACAGATGATTGATGGAAAGATTACCCTTAATATATTCTTGTTTTGGGGATAAAGATGATGTGATAATGACATAACTAATTTGGATAATTTAAATTTTATAGTACCAAATTCCTTGGAACTAATTACTGATTCATTTTCATGTAGTTTATGCTATAAATGATGGAGATAATAGTATTTTTGGATTTATGGATTATATCCAATAATAAGGGTGTTCTTTAACGAATAAGGAATCATGAATGTTTTTAATAATATTTTTTAGAAATTGAGGTTATTATAATGATTCAAAAGAATACATTATGAAGGTATTCGTATGTTTGGAATATACCAATTAAGAGATAATTCTTCTTTTTTAAGGGATTAATGGTATGATAATTTTCCAAATTCATTGATCATATTTATAATGTTTTAGATCATAATATTTTTAAAGGATTATAAGGTTGAAAATTCCTTAAATAGTTAACGTAGATATTTGTATTACGGTTTAAACAGTGATATATTACATCATTATATCATGATTTATGAATGATGGATAACTTGTGTATACTATATTGGTTTTTGAAAATAGTTTATGATAGAAGGAAATAAATTTTTGACTTTTATGGATATTATAATCCATTAAATGTGAATTTTAGTGATTCTACCATAAAAATTTAATTTTTGGATATTTATTTCTTGGGGTAAGGGATGAATTTAAAATTGTTCGAGGAACATCCAAAGGAAGAGATTATACATATTAATTGGAATAAAATAAAGTAATTATATATTTTTGTGAGTGTTCATAAAATTTCAGAAAACGATCTAAAAATAAAATTTTTTCCTATTAAAATAATTTTTTATAATATTAATGACTATTTTCACACCTACTTTGTTTATGTTTTTGTGGTCATTGACATTCTCTAGATCACTCGCTTTCTTATTATTAATGACCTCTATATATATAACTCTCTATTAATACCTAGGAATTAATATTCTCCTCCATGACCATGATTTAATTTCACACCGATGATCTCCTACATAGAATCCTTGTTATGCGATTATTCTATATGACCATTTTACATACATCTCTCTCTTATTGAGAGGATATTTTATTAACCCATTTATGATCTGGGGTTTTTCTAAAATTTGTATTTCCAAATTTTAAACCCTTGACCACTGAGATCAGTATGAAATTTAATTGATAAAATTTATTTATTGTTGGGAGAATGTGACACCCAAATAATTTTCAATATATTTATTTTATAATAAATTTAATTTTGTCCATAACTTGTAAATAACACGACACTAGGTTTAAAAACATGGTTTAGTCATGCTTTGCAAACTAAATTTAAAATAAAATGTTACAATTTTAAAAAAATTATTATAAAAAATGGAATTATTTTTTAAAAACGAAATATAAAAATTATATTATCATGAATGTTTCGGATTTTTTTTCGAAAGATTCATTTTTTGATGAATAGTGAAAAATAATGAATTTTAACTGAAAAATTAGATAACATTAAAATATATTTTTGAATTGGTTTTGAATTATAAAGAGTTAAATATTATATAATTTTATAACATTTAAGTAATTGGAATCATTTCATTATTGAATTAAAATATAATTTTTTTAAAACATTTTTTAGCATTTTCAATTTAAAAACATTCTTTCTCAATAAGTCTGTGTGATTAATTTTCAATTAAATTTGAATATTTATACAAAGATAATTTGGAAAATTGGATTACATATTTTTAATAATAATAAATTTTAATGTATAATAAGGTCAAATTAATATTTTACAAATATAATAATATAATATTGTAAAAGTCAATTAGCAGAGTTTTTGTAAAAATGGGTTTTATAGAGGTTAATCAAGAATGATAAGAGTGAAAAATTACATAAAATATAATTATAATTTTACTAAATGAATTTAGATTGATTTATCCATCAAAATATATGAAATATTAAAATTCCATTCCACTTTCCTCTGAATATGACCCGTATAACAAGCTGTGTAATGAAAATGAAATAATGAACCTTTTCTAACTTTTAATATCTATAAAGTCGTGGGATAAGAAATAAAACATATGTTATCTTATATATATACTTCTTAAATTCAAATTAGTTTTTTTATAATGATAATTTATTTAAATTTTTATAAAATGAAATAATTACATTAAATTTATAGGAAGCACCAACACATTAATTATTAATAAAAATAATTAAATAAAATGATTCTTACGGAAAATATTAACAACAAAGTAAATTGAATGATGTTTTGTGTTAAATTATATTTTTTAGTTGAATATATCATTATACACATTTTTTACCATAATATATTCGAATTCCACCATTTTCATGTTATTTTTTAATTAAATTTAAACGAATAATGTCAACATTTACATTTAATGATATTCTATGATGAATTATATTTTATTAAATGATTTTAATTTACTTAATAATATTATATTATCATAATTTATTTTTAAAACAAAGTAAATATGAACTATTTTCCATTAATGGAACAATTGTTCATTTATAATGAATATATTGGACCATAAATAGTAAAAACATTGTTAACATAGTTAAGGTTAATGTGGTATTTTTGCACCATAGTTGTGTATGTGTTAATATTAATTTCCAATATAAATTTTATTTATATTCATTGAATTCTATGTTATATTTATATTTATTAGGTCAAAATTATCTAATAAGGTTCATTTAATTTTTCTTTTACTATATAAATTACCTATGTTAAGAATATTATTTACTATAGTAAAAACCCAAAAATGGAACTAATGAGGAAACTCACAATTTAAGGAATCAATGTTTAAAAAATGTTTTAATTGCATTGTAAAGTTTTTTCTAAACCCTTACATCCCTACCAACCTTAAATTATCAATTTTGAAGCCACATTCGAAAAACTTTACCACCCAATAGTGAATACATTTGAGTAATTATAGGAATGTCACTCTTTCTCAACTATAAAAGAGATCTCAAAATATTATTTTCTTCAAAAAATTTCATCACCTTGGATTGGACATGCCCTACAAAAATTACATCCTAAATTCACTCAACTCATCATATAAGTTTTATTTTTCTAATAAATCCATTGAGGGTTTTAGTGCAAACCTATAGAGGATACCAAAGAAGATATAATGTTCTTTAACCACTGTACTTATTTTATTTCATTCTCAACATACATACATTTTTATTAAACCACAAATATATAATAAAATCAATATATTATGAATATTGGTATGTTTTTATAAAAATGTATCATCAAAAAACCATCACCACATCGATCCAATGGGTTATGAAATCATTGTTCATGTACAAAATAGATGACCACATCTTGAATCGATGTTGTTCGATTCTCCACACCCACCCTTCAATGATTGGTATGATGATGGATATACTATATATATGATAATTATCACATATTTATACCTTTTGTGTCACTATATCATATATATATATATATATATATATATTTATCTTTTTTATCTTCCACTCCTCAAGAGATTTGAGAATGTCACTCATGTGTACGGTGGACTATCACCTCATGAAGTGTTGTGATTCCCCTTTCATTAAAACTTCATATGGAGAATTATAAGAATGCATTTAATGATAAAATATGATATAAATTACATAATTATGATATTAATGAACTCTATATCATTCTAAATTAAAAATATATATCTTTTTATTTATTTATTTTTCACTCTCTTAATATTGATAGCATCATTTTTGTACATGTGGACTACAACCTTCACAAATCGAGGTGACTATATTTCTATCACCACATAACATAGATGATATATATAAGAATATAAAATGGTATATATGATATTATGTTAATTTTTTAATTTTTATATTTCATATTTCATTTTTCCGTAATGATCATTGGAAGATGGAAAAGTTACTCCTAAAAATATATTTAACCTACCTCTTCTATAATCATAAAGTAATTCATTTTTCATAACTATATTTATTCTTATTTTTAAAATTAAAATTTATTTTAAAATATATTAATTATGTAATGATTATAATTATGGAGATGATATAGCTATATAATATGTGAATGAACTAGAACATTCATGGTGAAATCCGTATGTGAAAATAATGATATTATCACATGAAATAATGAAAATAATAGAGGATTATTAATGAATTTGTACTAAGATGTATAAAAGGATAATTTATGATATTATAAAAATTATTATTATTATTATGAAATAAATTAATATCATTATTAATTCTATTATAAATAAAGTAAATGTATAGTCAACCAAAAGGAAGCATGTGGTATGGTAGTTCTTAACTCAATTCTCGTTCATTGGGTAAATATTATATTTCATCTGTTATGTAATATTAAGTTCATATGTATTGAATTTTGATTAAATTAAGTTTTTTTTCGACTTATTTTATGTGTATTTACTATTGAAACACAAAATCAATTCAATGATTAATTATTACCTAAATGTGATGATCATTGTAAAGGTTTACTTAACGTTCACATTCTAA
This sequence comes from Viscum album, assembly GCA_963277665.1. Taxonomy (NCBI): domain Eukaryota; kingdom Viridiplantae; phylum Streptophyta; class Magnoliopsida; order Santalales; family Viscaceae; genus Viscum; species Viscum album. Next base: position 599,534,986 of record OY728136.1, on the reverse strand, counting down.
TCGATATTTTTTACTCATGAATTATTGTTAAAGGAAAAAAAAATCAATTTCATATAAACCTTTTTATTATATTACCCTATGTTTTTTTATAAAATTATCAAATAATAGTTTCAGTTTTCACCTCTTTCTTACATGAAATGTTTTAGATCTTTTTTATACAAAATTCGACATCATTTATATTTTAAGTGGGAAATATGTTATCTTCCAAATATAGGTATTCTAAATAATGTTCAAAATAATTTTTAACCTTATAAAAATTAATTTCAAAAGAAAATTTCACCCATTTTTATTTTAATATTAAAATTTCAAATGAATCATTCCTATTCTTCCCAAAAATGATCATTTGGATTTTCCAGAAAATTTGATAGGATATTTATTATCTTTTTTAAAGAGGGAACATTCATAATATTTTTATATGGTAAAAAGAATTATATTTATTACATATATGGAATTTATTTAATTACACACCATCATGACTGTCACTTCTTTGTATTTTCCATTTCCAATTTATGATGATCATTTCAAATACTTTTTTTTAAAAGTGATTTTGAAAAAAAAATTAAAATAGAAAAGATATTTTCATAAAGAAAATTTTAAATATATTTTCAAGGAAATTATATAAATAAAGGAAAATAATCCATTATTATTACTACAATGGGTATATGTTGATACCATCATTACTCTTCCATTGTATGGTTTATTATTATTTTGACCAGGGATAGTATTGACATTCACTCCCCTGTTTGAGTTTTGTATCAATTATCTTCTCCTAGAAATATTCACTTTACTATGATTGTTTGACATTAATGATTCCATAAATACACATGTTATTTATCATAGATATGTTTATTTCATAAACTGTATACAATTTTAACATACATTGTTTATATTGAAATTTATTTTTCTATCTAGGGAAATATTAAAAACAAAATTCTTTACTCAATTTTGATATTTAATGATAAATAATGTTTTTTAAGAATTAAATCTTTCATATGATATATGAATATTTCATTATACTTGAAATACATAGGTTGGGGACCGTTTAATGAAATCCCACCAATGCGATGGTAGCCCCATTAGACAAAATTAGTTGTCCAAACCCTATGTATTTGTAACTGGTATGTTTTAAACTATATTGTGAAAGGTCCTGATAGTAGTATGTTCTAAACCATATTGTAAAGTGTCTTTAAGGTAATGGTATAAAGATCCCAGTAAAACTTAGTGTTCAGTGGTTATAAAAATTATTCATTTAGGATTCATTTATTATTATCCATGAGATTTTCAATATGATAATATCTAATGATGGATTTAATTCTCATATTATTGATTAAATGGAATGTGTTTTTAGTTATTTACCTTTCAATTATTATTCTAATTTATCTTATCATGAATTTAATGTTATGTAAATAAAAAAAATTCACAGTTATTTACCAGTCCTTGTTGATTATGATTATTGATTCAAGATAGCTCTCATTATACTTAACACATACACAAAATTTAATCTCATTGTTATATTGTTTTCTTTTTTCCTTATAATAAATAATGTTTTCGAAGACTGGTATGCTATAATATGCCTGAGAGAATAATTTTTTTCTCAAAAAATAATTATATTTTATTTTTTTTGTAAAAATGTAATGTAAAACTTCAGTATGTTTATAGTTACCCAAGACTATTAAAAAGATTAGTCATCTGTGATGTGAATGTATCTTATGATAATTTAATAAAGCATGAACTAGTTACAGGCTACTAAGGTTGGGGTTGCTAAATTGACATAAGTTCGTGTATTCTTGCTATTGACGGTGATATCACTATTCTTATGAAAATAAATTTATTTATGTGTTTCCCTATATTTATTCTAAATAAAAAGGACTACTTAAAACCATGATGAATAGATTAGTAATATTGAACCCTTTTCATATTAACATGAAGTTTCATTTTCAATTCCTCAAATTCAATATGTTACACTCTTTTATGACTCTTTCATAAAGACATAGCACTTGGTATGAGTTCAATTGAAAAACTAACATCATGTAAGAAAATAAACACAAATTAAAAAATAATAATATAAGATGTTCAAAATTCTATAATGTGTTATTAATTTTATTAACCATCACTTAATTTTTATGATTTATGTACCAAAATTCTGTTAAAACTAATATAGTTTTGTGAATGATAATAATAATATTTAATAAAATTAGTTTAAAAGTAATAGAAATTTGATAAAAATTTCCCTAAGACATATTATCCTATAACAGCTTTGGTTTAACTTTAGAAACATTCATTTAAACCAATTTTTCTTTCAATTATTATTAACCAAACCCCAAATATTAAACAAACCCCTATAATATACCAAATTACCTATTCTATATATATAAAACAAATTTTTTATGTTATTTTAAATGTTTATACATTAAAATCTGAAAATAAGTCACACTCCCAGAACCTAAAGTATTATTGTTTTTGGTGACTAGATAAATCATTATCTTATTTTACAATACAACATAAAACAAGTATATGAAATTTCAATACACCTTATTCCCTTATTGACATACCAAATATAACATTATTCATTATTTTAGGGGTAAATAGGAAACATATTAAAAGTGTGATCTTATATTCTTAGTGGGGTGAAACCATATCAAAAAAGTGGTAGTGGATTTTATATTAGATCATAGACATGTGGGAATACATGAACAAGGAAGAAATTTCATCATTAATAAAATGTGATAATTGAATCTTTATAATTGGTGATAAATTGTTATATAATATTAAAAGATCATATAATTGGAATATAAAACCATAATAGGATGCTTCTTAAAACATAAAATTCACCATTTCATAAAAATATGATATCAATAAATAATAATCATGATTCATGGCTTAATAAATCAATAATGTGCCACAAATAAATTCATAAGAAATCATATCATACATCAGGGTTTTCTACCAAGACCATCGTAACATTATGAACATAAATAACCACATTACATATGTTGATTACAATGTGAATATAGTTGACTACATGAAGTTTAGTCATAACATTTGGAGCATATATAACCACATTATTTACATGTATAACATAATGATATCATTAGATATATACCATATATAATACATTTGAAGGATATATAAATATATTTTAATTTCTCACATAAAGATGTATCTATAAGTATAACTATTCTGCATGATATTAATCATAAAACATTTATTGATTTATCCATGGAAATAAATTGGTTTACAAAATATTTTCAAATGGAATCACATTAGAAAAAAATCAATAATTAGATTGTATTATTTCCAAAATTAAATCCCCCAAATTTAATGTATCATCACATGATTTATAGGGTGATACAATATTGGTATTAAATAGTCATAGATGTTGGATCTTCCTAAAAAAATAAATGAGAATGGATGATAAACCATTAAAATAGATATCTTTAGATTTTCTAATGTTTTCCATGAAACATGAATATTTTTAAAATTCAAATACATTTTCAAAAGGTGAGAATAATTGTAAAAATTTATTTCAATAATTAGATTACAAAAAATGAATCAATAAAAAAAATAAGGTTAATGTAAATGTATCATGGATTGAATGATAAAAAATGACATGGAAAGTTGAAAGAAATACAATGTAGGCATAGTTGAAAATTTTATGTAACCATATAAAAATATATAAAAATTTGATCTTGTAATATAGTTAAAGAAAAATATGAGAGATAAATAAGAAAAAATATATTTTAATTTTAGAATAATCAAAAAATTCATATATTGTATGAAATAAAATATATATGTGACAGAAATACATAATACAGAGGGCAGAATTTTTCCTTTATACTAATATAAGTTAATGAAGTAAGAATCCACAAAAAAATTAATTCTTACATGGAAATTTAAATTAACGAAAAAAATAAAAGAACATATAATATGAGATAATCAGGCGGTAGAATATGGGAAACTTATAAACATGAAGTTAAATATGAAATAATTGAGTTATTTAAAGGTTATTGAACTACAAAAACTATTAAATTGTATTTCTGATTGATCAAAAATTAGAATACTCTATGTATGCTACAAATATGTTTATTAATCATAAATATAAGAAATAAATTTTTATTTATTTCAAAGGTAATTATTCATTTATATTTTTAATATTTCATTTATAAATTATTTGTAACTAATATTATACTTTTGGAATTAATTGTACCATTTATCCAATGATTTATGTGGTATGGTGACGGCAGTCATTGCTCCTTGATCATGTGTTCAACGCCTCCATGATGGCCATAAATATGATATATTTGTGTTTAATATAGTTTCAATATCTATTGATTATTTGATGGATGTTTCAATAATTATTCCTAGAAAATATTTGTAATTTCCCGACCCAACTGCCACATACTGAAACAATGATCTGGTTCTCCACTTAACCTTAGGCATACATCCATGTACATTACAGGATATTGAATAGTAGTGAGGGTGTAATATATATTTTGGGGACATTATATCATCTTTATAAAAGAAGAAAACCATCAATAATCGATAACTAATAGACAATTGATAACAAGCAATAACTAAGATGACACCATAATCAGTATCTCATGAATAAATCCCAAACATGGAAGAGAATATCCCAAACTAATGTAGTAAATATGTCACATTAGTGAAAATTTTTAAATATACACCCAAAATAATGATACACTGAAGACTCCCAAGTTAGTCCAGACAACATTTTTGACTCCCTCATCTATGCTCAATCCTGAATACTGACTCAGCCATCTAATATAGAGCTCTTTCCCTAATCATGTATCAAAAACATGAAGTCTATTTGGGTACCAATTATGAATCTTGAGCAGCATTTGAGTATAACTCAGTACACCACCACAAATATCCAATATATAATTGTGTATGATGTTGTAGAAGACATAATGTTCAAATGATGAAGTAAATAGTTTTCCAATTTATTTTTTCTTTAATAATCCACATGGGTCCCTAGGTACATGGTGCCAAACGAACCAATAATACATACTATTGTCAATTATAGAGCCTTAATCATCCTCTAAAGGGATATCACATTTCAATATATCATGGTATTTCATTTATCATTTAATTTCCAATTTCACATTAATACAATTGAGGACTCAGTCAGTAGTTCCCATCCAACAACTCAGTGATCTCATTGAAAAATAAATATATATGTTTGGGGGCCTTGAGTAGTATTTTATCACCCTGTTGGTATTTCGAGGATAATTCCTTGTCCCACAACTCATCAAAAAATATCATATCACATGGTTCCACATTCATAACCCATTTACCAACTGTTTCCATAACCTAATATCAAATAAATTTCATATTTAAATTTATCAACCATACTATCAATCTCATTTATCAAAAAATCATAATTCACAAATCATAATTTAAATTAAATTTGAACATCCAATGGGTTTCCATTAGGTCTGGTCTCAAATTCATCAGCTCATCTAACAGGTACTATGAAGGGTTTTATAATCTTAGGAGAATCGATTAACTAAATTTTTTTAATGGCAGTTTCCTAATTTATAAATTTAAATTGAATAATAACATAAAACCAATTATAATAAAGACTATGGGAATTTAAAATTAGACCATCTACCTAAAGATTTTCTATGAACGCCCGCCAACCCACAACCCATAATTTGATGATGAACAGTCAACTTCACAGTAATAGGAGTGATTTAGGATTAAAACCTTGGGCCCATATCCAATGAAACAACAACACAAAAACCAACATCTAAACAACTTAAAAAATGAGTAAAAATCATCATTATTCATTTTTAATTAGATATGGGAGAGATAGAAAACCAAATGGGGAATACAATCACCAAGGAAGAGTGGATCCTTCAATTATATGCACAACTCACTATGAAATGTGCTCAAAGAGCCTTGAAATCCTCTCTAGAACCTGAAAAAATTAAAAATGATGTTTTTAGTTTAGCAAGGGTGAATAATGAGAAAAATTAAGGTTTAGTTAATTTTATAAGATGTTAGGAGGGTACAAATTCCACTCACATCATTTTTTAGGAATAGGTGCATGGTTGTACAAACTATATGTCTTAGCCATGATCCCATACACATGGAGTGAATAGTTTGAGTAACATATTGTTTGAAGAACTATGCACCCACCTTTCAAATACCATCAATTTGAGGATTCTTGATTTGTGGGGGAGGCCGTATGGTTTTTGCTAACCATGCACCACCAACTTTGGCTCCAAATATTGGTGAATACTTTCCTAGAGAAAACTACATTGTTTTCCCTAACCGTGTGCTGACTGTTCAGAATCCAATGGGACTCCATAATTCTCCAATTTCACCCAAAACAACCCCATCTAAAAACCAAAAAAATACAAGCAAAAAAGGCCACCGAAAAATGAGCATGGGGAATCTCCAAAATGGTTGGGATCTTAAAATATATACAAATTATAATAGATCATCATTGAGATACACTCATAAGTATGTATAAGTTTATAAAGTAAAATGATTCGGCCATTATGCATGAATATCTACTTCCCTCTCCCATTTTTTTTATGAACACGACTATTCTTCCATAACACTCATTCTATCAAAATTTTCGTTCCCCACAATAATTTATCACTCAGATCTATTACATGAATAATATGATCCTCAAAGAATGCCTCAGCCTCAAGATCAATATCATCAATATCAATCACATGAGAAGGGTCAAGATGATACTTCTAAAGTTGTGACACAAGAAAAAAATCATTCATATCACTATAACTTTATGGAATATTCAATTGGTACTCCAAAATTCCAACCCTCCCCATAATATCAAAAAGGTCCAATAAACCTGACTTCCAACTATCCCTGTCATTGAATCCTATTGTGACTCAATCTTTGTTACACTAAAAGAAATATATGATCTCCCAATGTAAACTCAAGGGTTATAGACATCAAGTAGCCTAATAATTCATCCTAAATTAATCTATATCCATGTGTTTCTGAGTCAATAGGTCCCACTCAGATTTCCCTTACAATATTCTTGGCCCAAACCATTCAGACTCACCTACATCCATCCAACATAGAGGTGATCTACATAGCCTTCCCTAAAGTGCCTCATATGGTGGAATCTGAATATTATCATGATAATTGTCATCATTGTATAACTCATCATGTTCTAATTTCTTCTCCCTATATGCAAAAAATTCTAGGACGCATAATCAAAAAGTGATATCTAGCACTATAGTATCATGTTTTGACATCCCAATTATCTACAGGTGAAATCCATACTTATAAATGCTAAGGTATCCAGTGCCTTCTTTAAGTCTTGCTAGAAGTGTGAAAACTATCATGGATCATGATATAAATAAAATACTCCATAGTACCCCATTAAAATGGAATCTCCTATTAATATACATGTAACCAAAATATACGTTGTGAAATTTTATTATTTATGTAATAAATGGGAAACATTCACCAATTGCTGCACAATCACCCACATAGTGTCATTCTTATGAGAAGTCCTCAATATACCCCCAAAAAATTCCATGGTAACATTGTTCCACATCCATTTCAAAATGGGAAAAATTGTAATAAATCACCAATTCAATGATTCTCATCATTTACCTTCTGATAGGTGTATAATCATGTCACAAAAGCTACACTTTCCTTTTTTATGCCCATCCACTGACACTGCCAACCTAGGGTTTAGTACATTTTTTTGAAACCCGAATATTCCACCCACGTCAAGGCATAAAAATCATCAATTAGTCACTGTTTCATACTCATAGGCACACCAAAATGACTCCAAACATAGATGATCTCATCCTAATCTATAGTCTATATGAATGTGAATATCCATCGTCATGGATTTTCCTCAACGATAAACACTCAATATCATCATACTAACTTTCACAGCATTGGATCAAATGTTAGGAATCAACTGATAATGATATGAGTGTTATCTTACTCTACCCCTCTTGAACCTCAATATGCATATTAGCTAGCGAGGTCATCATCTTCTACTAAAAGGTGGACTCTAAAACTACTAAATTCTATTAATTTTTCCTCAATGGAAACATTGTTTCCCTTCTCTAGAAATAATTTAGCCTAGGGTATAACCATTGCATATTCTCAAGAAATAGTTTTATTAGGATGTTTAAATCTCATTGGGATATGATATATTTCTGACTTTTATGATATGCATAAATAATAAACTTTTCACCCAATACATAAGGCCACCAACACATTCTGGATTAAACCACCAGGGTGAAATCAAGACCATGTGTAGGATAATTCAATTCTTATGTCCTCAACATTCATGATCTATATGCCAGTTATCATTCTCCATGTATCAATAGTACTCCAATTATGATCCCATATGTTTCAGAAAAACATGATATAATTCTCGCCCAGATTAGGTTGTATCAAAATTGGCATGATAATCAAACACTTCATCAATTTCATGAAGGATTTTTCATATTCTCCATACAATTCAAAATTTATTTCCTTATTGGTCAAAACCAAAAAGTTTTTTTTTTGATAACAAGGAAATATCCTTGATGAAACTCTGATTATAACCCTCCAAACCTAGAATGTTATGGATGAAAAACATTCTTAGGATTCTACTAATAAACAACTGCCATAATTTTCTCTAGTTCCACTTATCCACCTTCTTCTAAGATGATGTGACCCATGAATTTCATCCCATCAATCTAGAATTGACACTTACATAGCTTGGAATATAGTTGATTATATCAAAATGTTCCTGGGAAAATATAAAGATGTCGGGCATGATTATCAGGAGTCTTTGAGTACACCAATATTTCATCCACAAGACTATCACACACTGATCCTATTATGGGTGGGATATTTGGTTCATCAAGGATATAAACACATCTAAATTGCTAATCAGTACCAATGGAATCATGATGAACACATATAGCTTATACAGAAATGAATGTATTTGTATATCAAAAATTCTAACCCTTAATTGATGATATGCTGGCCTCAAGTCAATCTTATATAATACACAAGATTATTTCAACTCGTAAAATAGATCAAATATAGAAAAAAACTGATTTTGATTCTTTATTTTCATTTGGTCCAGCTTCTGATAGTCAACACATAAATTCAAGATCATGTTATCCTTTTTAGAAAACAAAAATAGATAACAACATAGAGGAATAATCAGACATCTGAATCCCCTATCCATTAACACTTCTAGTAATGTCTTGAAATCATGAAGCTCTTTTGGATTCATTTTGTATGGTAGAATGGAAACTAGCTCATCTCTTGAAATGGTTTCAATTGTAAACTCTACATCCCTCATAGGCCCCATCCCTAATAATCCCACATGAAACACATCCTTATCCAATAAACTATGGGTGAATGGAATCAGGCTTCACACCCCCCATCATATAAAAAAATTACTTCTAGATTGGGCAACAATATATCTTAGTTGATGATGAACTAAACCTCTATAACATTCTTGGATATCTCACACTCCATGATGATCATAACTATTCCCATCAAAACACGTAAAATTCACTCTCATAAAGTAAAAATATATTTTGGGTTGGTATGCTACCAACCACTCCCTACAGAATATCAAGTAAAAACCCAACATGTCATGAAAATAATGATCCGAAAGAAAATAGTAATCCCCTTCCAAAGTAGAATAAACCATTAAATAAATGGATGTCTGTCGATCAAACTCTCAATGGTGTGTTAATAAACATACACCCACTCAAAAACTCCAACATGAAACTCAAACCATTCACAATTTGAGAAGATTTAAATGAATTAGAGGGTTCAATATTAAATAAATCACTAGTAAGAATAGGATATATAAGAATAATACCTCTAACTATCTATGGACTGACCTCACTATCCATAATCATGGGATGAACAACATGAAACTATACATCCCCACTTCCATGATCTATAGTCTCTATCTAATAATTTTTAACACTATCTTAATATGTGTGCTCTTTAACTGAAGTACTATGCCCACTCAGTCACCACTTCTATAAGAACTCTATCTTCTTGACCAATATGGGGTAGATGACCCCCATCTATACTCTAGCCCCGCTCGGATCCTTAAACATTACCAATCGATCAAGAGTTTTAGCAATACCACTATAGGAGACACATATTACAATAGGCTCAGTATTCCACTGGTGGTCATTGACACTAGCTATGAATATGAAACAACCTTCCACATAGTTAATAGTATACTTAGTTAATGCTCTGAGTAATTGATCCTTTACCAAAACACATTTTTTTCATTTACTAGGTTGTCATTTTCAATGTGATTTTTCCTACTCTCAAGATACGTAACTCCTAGTTTCCAAATAGAATCCACCCACATTGTACAAGAAGACTCTTTCAATTTCCCTTTAGAAATGTGATCCAGATTCACCACTTCATAAAACTTCTTATATCAAAATATGTTAACCCATGAAATTATATCATATTTATTCCCATAATTAAATCATTGAGTTGTCAGTGACTCATCTCCAACCAACACTAGAAAAAATGACTAGAAATTCGTGAAGCGACCCACATTTTCCGTTATGAACATAATCTACTAGTTCAACCGTATAAACATAGCCACCCTTTCAATCCTAAATATCTTTGGTCAAAATATTTCCATGAACTTATCTTTCATGTCATTATTTACCATGTTCTATAGCTACTCATCCCAAGTCTGAATATTCAACCCACACATCGCTGACCAACAAAACATATAACCCCCTAGTTTGAATCTCTTCTCTGTAGGAGTCTCTAAATGGTCAACGATAATTATGAGAGACTCAATCCATAACTTATATTCCTCCAGAAAACCACTCTAGTGAAGTTCAAAGGTATTTTCAATTAATACTCTTGTGTTAGGCCAGTCATATTTCCCACAACCCACCCCGTGTCTCTATCCATAAACTGACAAAAGTGAAAAACGTTCTCAGTAAAATGTTCTCCTACTCCATCACAAAGTACTATTAGATCCTTTTTCTCTACATCTAGATGTACATGCCTAGCCATATCCTCCTATCATCATACCAAAAAACATCGTCATGGAGGCATATCACTATAATTCCATGCACACGTCTTCAGGCACATAAAACAACATTGTCTCTTTTTTAAAAAAATTAGTCACATAAATCCATAAATCATTATCCAGCATACCTTGCTACATGGTAAAAACTGAGTCGCTAACACTACCCGCTACAATTACACACTCGAGACATGAAAAACATAGTGTCAAAAAATTCCATATTTCAAATTTTTCTATTAGAAATAGATTTCTACCATTACAAATTACAACATTTGGAATCATTTTTAAAAAATTATTATAAATATTTTCATTTTAAATTACTCATATAAATAAAATAATTTCATTTGAACAACTCACCCAAAAACAACTATTCTATGTGTGCCTAAAATGATCCATGAGATATAAATTTATGAGTTTCATAAAATGAGGAATATATACTCAACTCATGTTCAACACCAAAAATAAGGAAAATATAATAAAATGATAACAACATATAACAAGTGCATCACTCATTATGAAATAACATACAAGTTTAACACCAAACATAGATAAAAAAATCCCACCCTGGGTAATTGGGTTTTCCCATGCCCATGGGTAAACTACTCCCATGTATGAGGTCATGTCCTAAGACCAATTCATCTTAGTCTCTAGTACAAAATTCCCAAATAGCAATACAAAGGAAAAGAGAATAAAACACCCCTGATACCACTATTTATTACCCCAAACTTAGTTTTATGTACTAGTGACCCGAGTTGGATTACCATAGGCCCTTAGGTGTGACACTCTATATGATAGAGGTTGTCGACTATTAGTGAGGGTCTAAGATGTAATGTGGGGAGAATATACTCACTTTATCAAAGAAAAAAATATAATAAATTGATAATATATATCCCAATAATAATAATTAATGGCCAAGATAACACCGTAGTCAATGTCTCATGAATGAATCCAAGTCATGGAATACAATATCAAAAACCAAAGTAGTTAATATTTCATCTCTAATCAAGGGAAAGTGTCAAATAAAAACCCAAACTAAAGGCACATTGAAAACTCCAAAGTGACTCCTCTCATCTTTTTTGGTTTCCTAATCCTTGCTCCATCCCAAATACCAAGTCATCCATTTAACATATGTATCTTTCCCTTATACTTTCTTATAAACACAAATTCTATTCATGTACCGATCAAGACGCCCGAGTAATGTGTGAGTACATATCTGGAGTCATCCCCAAATGACATCCAAAATAATATCTAATAAAAAATTGTATATTTTGTTTTATAAATAATAATTTACACCATTTTAATTAAAAAAAATTACATTACTTTTTTTTATTCAGGTAGATAGGTCATTGGGTTCACTGTGACACCCGAATCAACAATACGTATTTTGTCCCATTCTAGTGTTCGAAAAATACAAAAAATGGATATCATAATTAATTATTTCAACATATTTCATTAATAATTTAATTTCAAGTTTCACATTCATACAATGGATTTCTAGAAATGGAATCTAGCACCCCATTTGTATATATAGAAACAACCCATGTACCATAACATAATGATCAAATGAAATTAATATATATAACTTAGGTTCTTAGACTGGTAGTCTTGCACCTTGTCTATTTTTGGAGAAGTTGTCCCTATCCCACAACCTAGTAATAAGTGTTAGTTATCGTAGTTCCAAATTCATAACCCATTTACCAACCATCTCCAGAATATATTCTCCAACATATTTCATAATTCCATTCATTAACCATACTCATTATCTCATTTTTATACAATGAAAAATTAATAAATAATCATTTCAACTATATTGGCTTACCCCATGGATTTCCATTTGGTATGGTCCCAAAATCAACATTGGTTCCAATGGTCTAGTGGGATTTATGAAGGTTTTCACAATCTCAAGGGAATTTATAAATTAAATCAATATAATATGATGTTCTTCGACATAGAAATCAAAATTAAATATTTATATACACCCAATTATGATCATGATTTTGGGAATAGCTAATTAAACCACCTACAACAAGATCGTTGATGAATGCTCCCAAAACTGAAATAATAAATATGATGGTGAATTTTCATTTTCATAATGATGAGAGATATCTAGGTCCAAAACCTATAACCAATATGAAATGAATCAAAACACTCAAATCATAGATATAAACCACATACAATAGACAAAAAGTCATCACCCATCATTAGAAATGAGAGAATGTAAAGAGATAAAAAAAATGAGGTATAAAATCACATAATATGGAGATGTTGATACTTCAACCAGATCATTGATTTACTAATAATGGGGTTCGAGGAGCCTTGGAATCCTCTCTAGAACCTCTCAAAATGGAGGAATAAGTTTTAGGATATGTGGGTTGAATGGTGTAAAAATAAAGGTTATTTTGAGTTTTAATAAAAAAAAATGGGTGGGGTTAAATTATGTATGCAAGGTATTCATTGAGGAGGCGCATAGTTTTCCAAACATTACTCCATAACTATGTGATCCTACTCTTGGGGTGAACAGTTTCTCCTAAGAGATGAAATTTTTAACAAACCATGCACCATTTATGAAAATCCAATCTTTCTAGGGTTCACAGTTTGGGGTGGGAGACCGCATGGTTAGGAAAAACCATGCACCACCTCTTGTGGCTCAAAAAATAGACACATGGTTTTTTCGGGAAAACCACACGGTTTTATCTAATCATTTATAAAGAGTGAAATTCCCTAGAGGATACCAATTTTCAAAAATTTTAAATAGGACAAAAATAAATAAAAATCAAAAAAATGTATCACCAAAAAAAGACTAAAAGATTAGATGAAAACGCTCAGAAGGAACTGTAAAAATTTTGAGATCTTATCGTAGTTAAAATTTCTAAATTTTTGTGAATACTGAATAAAAAAAATTAATTTTTAAATGTATTTACTTATATATAATATCATTATATAATTATAAATACAACATAAGTTGATTATTAATACCAAATACATTTATTATTTATGTTTTATTAATCATTCATGAATATAATGTTATATCATCATTCATGTGGGTGGTCCGACCAATATAAACGAGAATGTATTGTAATGGATGAATGAGAATTTATATATTATTTTATTATTGTTATATAAATTTAAAAAATAATAGGTAAAATTTAATGTTATTATTGTATTAAATAATATGTATGAATATTTTTTCAAGTAATATGAATAAAATCATTATTGGAAAGATGATACACACATGGAATAGTGGAATCTTTCTTTAAGGGCCTACATTTAAAAGAATGATTTGGAACTCCTTATGAGTAGAACTCCCAAACGTGAGATATGATTATTATAGATGTAAATTTCATAGATTTTAAGGATAAAATATAATTATAGGTTTGTTCTGTAGTATATATATTATGGATCCATATAAAGTTGGGTATGCATGGAATTTCCACAAAAAACTCATTCCTTGATGTGTATAGAATACAATTTTTATTGGTAAATAGATCAAAAATAAAAAAAAATTAGGATTGGTTGTGAGTTACCACATCCATGCAATTTAGATAAATTATTTACTGATATTTCATCACTTTACATTTTACTATAACCCTTTTACCACATTTAACCCTTTAATTTTATAACTCAAATTTTACTAATGAAGAAAATTTTTCAAAAAAAATTAAATTTACATTATTATCTAATTTAAATATATTGATTCCATGTATTAAGACCATAGTATTAAATTCAATTTCTAAAAATGCTAAAAATATTTTTAAAATAATAATGCATCACATATAAAGAATTAGATAGAAAAATATATTTTAAAATACTAAATATATTTATTCTAATTTTATATAATGTAATTATAATTAGAAAAATGTCAATTTATTTTTTTAAATATGTGAATAATAAATCTTAGTAAAACCATTATTTAAATGATATAAAAATATATTACATATAAAAATAAATATAATAATGCCAATAGTTAAATTACATATATTTTTTAGTATTATTTATTATATTAAGAATTATATGATGACAAATAAATAATTTATAATTAAAAAACCCCTCAAAACCTCTAAAAAATTCCAATGGGAGAGATATTCAATATTGTTAGTAGTATGGTGTGATTCATCTAACATATATCTAGTAGTGATTTTTTTTAGCATGAACTTATATCACAAATTATTTTTCACATGTTGTACTTATTGAAGTATAGCTTGGGTTAGTCCTAAGGAAAACCCTAGTTATGATACCTTCATTCCAATCTTGAATAAAATAATCCTCATAACAAATAATTATATTAATTCATGACATTTCTTCTCCATTTCTATATAAATTTTGCAATTTGATTGGTTCTACTTATACTCATTATATCAATAAAAATATAATAATGATCAAATCCATAATTATATTAATTGAGTATCTAATATTTTTTTTATTGACCTTATAGTAAATTTATCTCATTAATCACTATTATATTTGATGATTTTATAAGAGTAATGTCCTTATCTTCCAAAAAATCCATATATCCAATAGTTATATAAGGGTCATATTATGTTTTCCATTTAAATGTATAACCATTAATTCTTTTCTAAAATAATATATCTTATTTACTCTCTCAACATGTTCGCTATATTTTAATTTTTTTCATTATTTAAATAGTAAACATTTTGGTGTGATATTTAAATGTGATAGTGAGAATAAATACTTCTTGGTCATCATATTTTTCTTTACACATTATTTTATTCCTCTTAAAATATTACTAATTATGTTTTATATATAATATTTATGATATATTAATTTTTCATCAATTACATATTATATTATTTCACCTTAATAATCTAATGTATTGTTCATTTAAGCTCTATATATAATGAAAGAAAATTTATTCAATCCATATGATTTATTAAATGTAATGTGAAAGAAAAAATAGGTGATGTTAAAAAATATATAAAATAATAATAATACCACTTGTAGTTATAATTTTTTAATTAAGTATTTTTAGGATAAAAATAAAAACAAAAAAAATAAGAGAATCATAAATTAATTTTTAACATTATCATAAAATATTAAATGAAATTTAGAGGAAATATTCTTATAAAATTAAATTATTTACCATATAAAGTATAGAAAAGTTATAATGTTGAATGATACGTAATGTGAACAAAATATATTTTTTCCAAAGGAATAAGGTGAATTTCAATTTGGGGAAACTCTAATTAAAATGTGTAGAGATAATATAACTCATTTTCCTAAATGGTATGAAACGTTAAATGTGAACAGGGTCTAATATTATTAATGCATATATAAAGTTAAATAATAATAAATGAATTTGGAAACATAATGGTGGTTGTTCATCCCATGTGATAGAGAACCCCAGTATATTTAAAAATTTAAAATGAATGCATATAGAATTGTGGGACTAGGAAATGATTGTCCACATAAAATTAAATTAGAAAAGAAAAAATAAAAGTGAAAAACTATAAGATTAAATATAATTTTTTATCAAATGGATTGAATATAACGTACTAAGTATAAATCAATTATGTGACTCAAATAATGAAATAAATTTCCCCATCATAAGATTTCCCATAAAAGGAAGATATGGAAAAATGGTTAATAAATGAACTAGAAATAATTAATATCTATATTAAATTTAAAAAAAGATTCTTTATATTCAAAGAATTTGAAAATAATATATAACATAAATAAAATATCATTATTTCAACCAATAAAGTGTGAAATTTACAATGACTAATAATGCATAATTACATTTTCACTATATTATATAAATTTTTGATTGGATCCCAACAATCTACATGGAAAAATGATTCAAAAAGGTACCAGAGTTAAATTTTATTATCTATGGTGTGTTAATGATATCAATAGTATGACTAGTATCATGAATTTTTTTCAAAAATAAATATTGTCCTAGAATATATAAAAATTGTATAAGGATTATAGGAAATTGATTTATAGAGCTGAACAATACCTCTATTTTTCTAAATAGAAATAAATAAATAAAACTATAAAGATGGTATTTAGAGAAGAATTGAATTGTTCACCAAGTTTTACTTATTAGAACACCCATATAGAATTTTGAGGGGGAAATAAGAAATTAAAAAAAATAATATTATGATAAGATCTATTCTCATATCTAGTAAAATTTCATTTCTCTATTAGAAATTTTTTTATAGACTTATATATTTTTTTATAATGATAAAAACTAATCATTAGTAAATAATGTCGCCCTTTTCAATATTTTTAATGTTTAAACCAGCTATTAAATATTACCAAAATAGTGTGAGTAACTGATATTTATTATAAAGGGAAGATAATTGGTGTGTTGAATATTTTTTTAAAAAAATTACACACTCAAATTTGTACCACTTTCCCACTATTATATATTAGTGGTTGAACTCAGGGAATTTCTATTAAGGAAGGTGTTTTTTATTAAAATTTCAAAAAATTTCAATCAAAAAATATATTTTATAATTTGGGGAATCAAAGTTGGTGTATTGAATTAAATGATAAGTGAAAGTAAAATTTGAAAAGAATATTTTTGAATTATAAAAAACTATTAAACACTAATAGAATATTTATATTTAATCCAAAAATATTCCCACAAATGATCACTATAAAAGAAAATGGAATAATTCACTATCAATCACTGGACCCAAGATCTGATATTGTTTTTCATTATTGAAGGATTCATTTCACAAAAGTCACTAGAATCAAGAGAGAGAGGTTATACATCAAATCTCAATGAAAATAAAAATATAAAAAAAATTATTAAAAAACAAATGGGGATTATAAAAATATTAAAATTAAAATATATTACAATCCCAATAAAATTGTTTCAACAAGGAAATTATTATATAAAAAATTCTCATAGTGATAGATATAACACATAGCATAGACGGTCTAGAAAAATTTAATGATTAAATATTAAAAATTATAATATCAATATTAATGAAATTTTAAAAATAAAAAACTATATAATAATTATATCAAAATAAAAAATGAAACAAATATAGTATAATAAAATATAATTAACATAGAATAAGGAATCAAAAAAACATTTTGTACTTCTATAAAAGGGTTACACATAGAACACTTTTATATTCTATGCAAGCAACTTTGAACATGAATGACATGAATTTTATTATGGTCATTGAGATAAAATTAAAAAAATACCAAATGAAAATTGATATATAATAATAAATAAATAAATAAAAAAAATTTCTATAAAATTGGTTACTATGAAAAAAAATTGAGATAAAAATAATAATTTGGGAACTCATAACACATTAAATATTTAAAGGAAAATGTTAAAAGAAATTTAGTAAATAAATAACATGAACATTTAAAAATTAATAGTTTTTCCAATAATTTATAATTTTTGTTAAAAAAATATATTAAATATTAAATTAAATTAAATTATACAAAATTTCGAATAAAAATTATGAATAAATGATATTTTTTTGTAATCATGTTATTTTTGTAAATAAAGATGATGAATTTATATATATTAGTAATAATTTAAAAGAATAAACTAAAAAATGTTTAAGGAAATAATTAAAAATAATATTAAAAATTAAGGTGGTTAAACCTAAGAAAAAAATAATAAAATGAAAATAATGTGTCTAAAATTTATGAGGATGAAGTAGAGATGAAAAAATTTTCTTTAGACTTGTAAAATGATGGTAGTGGATTAATAAATTTTTATACTGATAAAAATGGTCTTAAGGATATTTACACATTTTTAAATAAAATAAAATAAAATATATTATAATATATACATAAAAATTTATAGTATACAAGTCTTCTTTTATTCAAAAAAATAGAATAATTGATCTGAATAGTGAAACATTACAGACACATGTTCGAGAAATAAATTTATCAAAATAAAAAAGGAGGAAATTTTTATTCCAACTACGCATGAGAAGTTAGGTCTAATTGAGAAAATTCATACATATTGGTTTGTTCTAAGACCTAAAAAGTAATAAATTCATTGAAATAAAATATATTTACATGAAAAAACATAATTAAAAAAGTTAATTTGAAGGAAATACTAAAAGATTTATTCTTTGGGTATACGTAAATTTATTTGTTTCATATTGATTAATCATTTTCCCCACAGTAGGACACAAACCTATCCGTTGTACCATTTATTAACTATTAAAATGATATTCAAGATATTTTAATTTAATGTAATTTATATATTCCTAAATGGAGTACTATAAAAAATTTAATATAAATCTTCAAGATAGATTTCAAATAAATGAGGATAAAAAAGATTGAAAAAAATACTATCTATGTGGATTGAAACATGCTCTTAGACCAGGTTACCTATGTTATATTCTTTTATAATGATGTTATATTTTTAGAATGGTGGAATGGCACATTAATTTTTTAAAATAGAATTTATTGAAAATGAATTCATAATTTTGCTTCCTGTAGATCATATTATATTTAATGTATGAAATGATGCAGAATAAAATAAATTTATAGTCATAATTAAAAAGCTATTCTAAATATACCTAATTTGTATATATTTATATTGGTACCTTTAGTTATTCAAGAGGATTAAAATGTTCTTATTAAAAATTAAAATAATATTAATAACTATTAGATATAATTTATATTGGAGATAAGAAGGATTTTTAAACTCTAATTTTAATAGAAAAAAACAAATAATAGTTAAGAATAAGAAATCAATAAATTTTATTGAATTTATAAAAAACACTATGAGTTTTTACATAATAACATCACGACCTAATATAAAAAAATCATTGGGAGGTTATTTCATGCCTTACAAAAATATACCAAAATGAACTCATTGAGATTCTCATAGAATTAGTACCTTAAATATTTTTATATTTAATTTTTTAATAAAACTAATTTCATGCTTTATTGAGAAAAACACATACCCATAGACAAAATTCCACAAAAAACATATATCCTCAAATTGAAGATTAGAATTAAAATTAGAATCTTAAAAAAGAAGAACCCATTATCACCTAGCCCTTAACTAACCATGTCATATCTCGATCTTCAAGATATGGTGTGATCTATGAAAATTTCCACACAACTCAATCATCATTAAATGATACATATAAAATATAAGCCTAATGGAATATCAATCCATCTTCAATGATGAACCAAACTAGATCTCAAAAAAACCCTATCATAATCTAGAGTAGAACACCTCCAACCATGCTTAAAAAAATCCATATAGCATATTTCATTACTAAATCATACCATTGAGGCATTCAAAAATCATGGATTCTTCTCATTAAAATATAAACACCGAAAAAGGGGATTCATATATATATTCAAGTAATTGTTAATTATTGAATATACAATATATATGTCTAATGTTAAATCAAAGTGAATTTTTTCATTGATTTTTATTTGAAATACATTTTGGATGATATAAAATTAATTTTTTGATCATCTTTATATATATATAATATGTCTCTTATACTAATAAGAATTACGAATGTAACACTCTTAGTATAGTTAGATGTAAGTATATTTTTATATCTCATATTTTTACTAATATTTTATGAATGAAATTATTATTAGATGTCTTTGGTGAAATATTATAACTTAATTTTTTAATTATTTGTTACAACTTTAATATAATTGTCATGAGTAAGAACAATAGTAAAATTAAAAGAAAAACACATAGATGTCATATTTTATTTCACTAATATAATAGTATTGGATGACTAATTAAATATTCATTAATCATTAATAGAATATTGTATAACTGTTATTTTGAGAGATGTATAAAAAAATTATTTTATGGGAATCATGTATCTAGTCTTGATGTTTAACTTAAATGTTCTACCCAAAGATGTTTCTTAAACTAACATAATAACTTTAATTAGATGAAAGTATAGAAATTTATTTTTTCAACACGTGTTTTTCAAATAATCAAGGGGAGTTACCATTCCCAAAATAATATATTTATTGAAATAATGGGGTTATAACTATAAATTTTATTTGGTTTTTAGTCCATGAGGTATTTTACGAACATTATTATATATTTAACCAATAAGTATTAGTTCCAAAAATAAGTTATTTCAACTAGGATTATATTTTATTATTTAAATATTTACCTATAAATTGAATTATATTATTTTCAATGTGGTAATATAGTAAATAAAATGTGTTATAGTTTTTAAACTATATTTAATTGTAGTTTAACAATTTATATTTTTTTTCTAAATTCGTTTAAATATGAAATTATTCCAAGAAAGGTATAAAAATTCAAAAATATGAAATAATATTCTAGAGTAATGGAGGCTATACAAAATTTTTGTACTTTAGATACAAATTTTGAAGGATTTATTTTCTTTCAAGGATGATAAAGAATTTAAAGGAGGGTACTATTATACACCAACCAAGATTTAAATTTTATTATTTATCAATAAACACTATATAAAATTAATGGAGCATCATATGAACATGTTTAATATATTATTTCCATATACTTTATGAGATAGATAGATTATACTAAAAGACGGTACATTATACTTTGGGAATAATGTAAATAATAAATTATCAATATATGAAAAAACATTTAGGGATGATAATATTTATCAATTTGGGTGAATCAAAAATTATAAATCATTTATTTCAGATACTTAGGGAAAATTAAGTTACCAATAAAAATGGGGAATGTATTTTAATAAATAGGAAATTAATTAAATTATATTTGTAATGAACAAAATTCTAAACAATAACTTATGGAAATGATATTATATTATTAATGTTCATATTTGAAAATAACAGAAATGGTTAATATGTACATGGGTTATAATTATATCATACTCTATTATTAACAGAATATTATATTACAAGGTATGTAAAAAACTACATAAATTATATAAAAAAGGATTAAATCATATAGTAAAATTTACGGAATCAATATTTTATTACATGAAATCTAAGGTTATTTCATAGTAGTGTTATATTCGATGTCATGAAAAAATAAATTGTCTATTAGGGTAACAATTTCATATTATATGATTATGGGGTAATTATAATTATGATATAATGTGTTATTTTTATTCTTTAACCCACATATGATATTTTTCAAAATTTTACATTTGAAAGGTTCCATATAATTTAAAAAAATCTTTAAAAGTTAGTTCAATATTGTTAATTTTTAGATTGTTTCTTAACTATCTTCTGTACTGAATAAAATTTTATGTTGATATTCATAGATATGTTTTTTGGAGATCTCTAGTGGGTTTCTTAGTAGTAAAAGAGATATAAAAATTAAAATCAATTAAGATTAGTGGGGGTGACTGAAGATAGTTACTAAATTAATCAATTTAAGCCCTTAAAACATAAATATCTTAATTATTGATCATGTTCCAAATTTATTAGATACATATATTATTGATATGTTAAATATATCTCCCAAATGAATTGTAAGATTTCACAAGAACACGTGTTTTACACCTATCCCCTTCAATTTAAATGTTAATACATGGTTCGTGGAGAGTTTAATGCACCCATATAGAAATTATAACATATCATGTTTTTAATGGGTTTAATGTTTCTTATATTTTTTTTGAAATTTCATTTGGTGGATAGGTCAAATATTAAGTTGAATTTTAAAGTTGAATTTAAAAATTTGGATGAAATAAATGTATTGTTTTGGAAAGGGGTTACGTCTTGAGTAGAATATTGGGTATTTAAATGAATTTTTGTAGTGTCAGACATTGAATTAACATTTTAGAAAGAGGCGTCCTTAGTTTTATAGTTGTGATATAGTTATTAGGAACCATGAAGCAAAACATTGAGACCAATGTTTATAGATATATGGTTTCATTAACTATGTGAGGTCGCCTTGAAAACTACGATAAATGGTTTAGTGGTTCTATGAGAATCGCATGGTTGGATCACAGTTGTTCTAATAATTTGTTGAAACCATATGTGGGAGGAGTTCTTGGGGGGTGTGGCTCCGCATTATGGGAGAATGGTTTTTAAACCATGAATGGTATCTATGAATCTTGGAGATGATTTGGGACAATTGAACTACATGGTTAGTGCACTATTTCAATAATTGTGTGTCCTAATTATATGCCTCTTATAAGGGGGGTAAATTTTCCATTTTTCACTCAAACCTTAAAAGTGTTTCTGTCATATTTCTCCTTATTTTCACCCAAAACATCCCTCCACATGTGACTCAACCCTCTTCTATTCCAGGTGATGATTATCCATCATTATTGGTCTAATTCAAAAATAATCAGGTCTATTGGAATCATAATAGTGATTTTATTACTCCTCATACTCCCTGTCATTACTTTTTTTCATCCTTATATTTGTTATCACTATAGGATATTGTATTCCCTATTTTTAAGGAATTTTATTTTTTCTTAGATTTCTCTCATTTCCACTCAAATAAAATTAGGATAATGGGTTAATGATGATTACATCGTATAAGGGGTCTAGTATATCCATTTTTTCATAAGAGTATTTTAATTTATATTTTGTATCATTGTACCACACATCAAACTTTCTGTTTGGAAGCCCTTTAATGATGAATTAAGTTATCAAACTTTTGGTACCTAAAAATGGTTCTCTATAAACACTAAATAGTTCTATCATATAATGTATACCTTGATCTGAGACACACCATTTCGTTGTGTCTATTTAATAGCCCATGAATTCAATGCCTTGAAATAAAATTATACAACTATTTTGAGGTGGGTTGAATTGTATGTGGGAAATAAAATGGTTAAATAGTGTTAAATGAAATTGGATGATACGTTTATAGGCCTCCTAATCCTAGGATATGAAAATAAACTATTTTCTTAGGTTATTTGACTTCCTTATATAAATAAAATTTCTAATTAGTATAACTGAAATATGAATGGAATCTTCATGTCACATAGCCCATGTTTAATTATAAATTATGATCAGGGATATCATTATTAATATGAAACTTTATTGATTATTATATCATGGTTGAATATAGTCAGAGACCATGAATTAATTTAAATGTGTTGCATGCTGTGAGTGATACTTTGAATCATATAGTGGTTTTCTTATATTGGCTCATGAGATTCGAACTGATTCATTGATTCATATTCCAAGTGGAAGGCCACTCTTGGTTTCATTATTTTTATACTAATTTTGAATACCAAAACATGGATCCAGGGGTTCACATATATTTATGGAAATTAAATAAATTGAATTACTTGGAAGATCTCCTTGGATTCATATTGATATTATTGTCCACTAGTGATAAAATCGTGACATACCTTCAAGTTTAACATTGAGGATACATAGGACATTCTCCTAGGGATTTGGTAGTATTTTTCCCCTTATGGTGAATTTACAAGGGTACAACCCTATAGAAGTATCAAAATTTATGAAAGTTAAACAATGGGAACTTATTGAAATTTATATGGTTATCACTATATATGGACACCTCAGTCATATGGTAAGGCTCGTTGCCCTAAAATTATTGAATATATAATGTAAAATGTTTACAGACAATTCGACTTATATCAAAGAAGGATGTATTATAAGGTTATTCAATGAGGAACTCTTACTAGTAGAGAGTATTCTTTTTTTATAATTTACATTGTTTATTACCTTCAAACTATTAATTATATATTCAATGACATGATAATGGTAAACACAATTGTTGGTGGACTACTGAGTTTTTGTCCCACCATGTTAGGTTTGTTGAATGGTACCCGAGAACAATTCATAGATAGAGGTAGGGTCAAATAGAAGTTCAAAACAATGGATGAATGATTTTTGGTGCTAGGATTGGGTACAAAAGCATATGACCAAGTACGTTCTTATTGTTATAATCAAGATATCTTTTAGAATTTTATTTATTTTTAATAGCATCTACAATGTATAGATACTACCTTGTTTTCCTTTGTATTCCCCCATTATCTTATAACATACAAACATGAAATCTTTTTGTTTATGATTTTGTATTTGGTAAACCTTTTAGTTTGTATAGGGATGATTATAATATCTACATGATTTTTCAATTCCACTTCTTCTTTATTTTTTATATTTTTTCCTCCTCTATGATAATGAGATTATAGTCTCCCTACCATACCATCATGGACCCTCACTTGTTGTCAGTGGACTCTTCCATATAGAGAAGATCTGTTGAGTTCATATAGACAATTGAGTTTAGTTGGATATGAGTGAACCAGGTTTGGGACATTATAGAAATAACTATAGTAAATTTCAAATATTTTTTATTTCTAATAGTTTTCCCAAAGAGTATTAAATAAAAAATATAAATAATTACAAGTAATTATTAAAAAAATTTAAATGAATAACTCTGATCAAATATAAGCACATTGTATATTTAATCCACCTTTTCAACACCTAATAATATAAATAATTATTATGATATATCAATTTATTTATACATAAATCTATACCTTTCTTATAGAATTATTCATATCAATTTACATGGGTCTCTCATTTGATTAATTTTTAATAATGTTTACACCTTTGACCAATCTATTCATCTTAAATATCATATAAATTAATGTTTTCCTTATATCCCCACATGTTATAATTGAATGAAAATTTTTAATCATTATTAAAAATATCCCTAATTTGATTATAAAATTATATAATAAATTTTATCCCCATTAAATGACCTTTTATCTACATTTTAAATTCTACACAATTCTATAAAGGACTTGTGTTTGTAAATTTATCAATATTTTTATCAAATTTAATGATCATGAATCTTCCATTCCAATTTGGTGTTATTTTTGAGTGAGTTTTCATAAAAAAAATCCACATCTGTCATTTAGGGTTATCAAAAGAAATGATATGCATCATATTTAAATTAATTGATACCATACTTGTTATATATTCTATTTTTATATGTCCATTTTTTCTTTAACTAAATTATACAGTAGGATTCATAAAAAATCAATATTCACTATTTAATTTTTTTTTCAAAAATAACAACAATATATACTCTGCTAAAGGGAAATATCCAATCCATTCTCCATGGATGACAATATAGTAATTACATATTGGATTGTTTGAAAAAGTGACTATGAATAACTTTTTATAGTGGTTAAACATTTTAGATCTTGAGATAGTGTGTTCGTTCTATTACAAATTTGAAAACACATGTTCTTCTGAAGGATTTTTTTCAACATTAATCAATTATTTAAGAAGTGAATTTCTTCATCATATTTATTTTTGATTGTATTTTTTAATTGATAATGGCACATCATATATATGAGGCATCAATATCGGTTATATGTGATCCATCAAAATAGTTGTGGTTAACAAAGTAAAAAATATATTATAGTATGGTCTCCATATTTTTTTGGTCTATTCAATAGATATAAAACTATAAATTTGATAAATAAAATTGAAAAATGTTTCAAAATAATATAATAAATCAACTTAATGTCTAAAATCAATTATTTTTGTCACTATCATGATTTAACCCCAATTGATTAGATACATTATTTTGTTTAATATACATATTATTAAAAATAAATTATGTTTATGTTATATTTGTGGTCAACTAGGATTAAAAAAAATTAATAGAAGTTACATGATGCCAATATATTGATATAAAATTTCTTAGAAGAAAATTATAAGTTCCTAATATTATTGGATAAAACTTATAGTTTCAATCACATGATATAAAAGATAATTAGGGATGTTTTTTCTTTCATCATAGAAATTAATAACCTAATTAGGTTCTTCTATTGGATATGTATGTAGATTTATTAACATGAAAATGATTAAAAAAGTTGATAAGATCTATCCTCGTAGCTATATAGAATATAATATTTGAGGATAATATACTTGGATAAAGTTAGATCTAAATATGAGTATTTATATTATAATCTTCACAAAAAAGATAGGTACAAAATATAATTGTGTTGTTAACTATATTTAATGGGAGATGGTGTTTTCCATCTTGTGGATGAGATTGTTTAATTTCTATTAAGGGGGGAAAATACTAGTTAATGTCCTGAATGATCATCCATGTAGTGGATGAGTATCCATTGGATGTCGTGATTGAAAAAGAAGTTGTTAAATAATGTAAATGAATTTTCATGATGAATTTAAATAAATGAGAAGGGATTGAGTTCATTTTTAAACATTTAGATTGAGTTTTGGTGGATTATTTAATATATATATTTGAGATTAAATTGACAAAGGTATCAGTGTAAATACAATTAATGATCTTTTTAAGCATGAATTATACACTACGTGAAGATAATTTCAACCTTTATAATCATTATTTATTCTTTTTAAGGATCATACATTTTGTTCCTAAAAATTATTCAACACTTTTATAAGATTATTTATCCATATTAAATTGTTCATAAGGATTTAACACTTTTTTGAAACTATCAAAATGATTTCATTGGAATATATAAGAATCAAGAATAAAATGATTTGGATTTTCATGATTTCATAGTCCAAAATATCACTCATATTTCATTATATGATAAGAGATAATGATTATAATTTACATTGAAGATAATTGTGTGGTCTATATTAGGTGAACATTGTATGAAACTATTAGAATCTCATATAATACCATCTGATTTTTATAATAACTAGGATTCATTACGTGTATGTTTTTTATAATATAATAGTCTAATTCATTTGATACAAACATTTATTATGATATTTTTTTATAGAGTAGGTTTTTAATTTTTTAGATAGGGTTATAATATGAAATTATGATCTCATATGATAGGATAACCTACATTATGTGTGAAACATGTATGATAGACTTGAGAGAAGTGTTTCTCATTAGATACAGAATATTTATAATATATATCTAACCTCTAATAAATAAATCTCATGTAATATTCTACCACTTCATAAGATATCAAATATTTTCAAATATACTAAAATCCATATAATATATTGAATCATATGATAAAAATAAATCCGTTCAATAAATTCAAATATCATGATTCAGTTAGTTGTGATTCTTATAATAATGGCATAATGAAATTTAAAATATTTTACTGATGAAAAATATGGATAAACTAAGAATATTTACACATGAAATAATCCATAAATGGATTAGTTATCAATTAGTTCTTTAAGGTTTAAATAACTAGTGTTTGGGCATTTTAAATGGAAACTAGGTTCAGTAAAAGGATAAATTCATCGAGTCTATGGGAGATATGTTTAGGGAGTCTAAATGAGAATAAATATAAAAAATAATACTTATTTAGATATTAAAATATATATTTATATAAAAAAATAATGGTGATGTTATATATTTCATAAGTAATATATGAAAGAAAATATGATAGATTGATAATATAGAATCAATTTTCACACCCTATTTATCAATGGAAAAAAGTGAGAAATAAAACTATATATATATCTTATATTATTCTTATTGAATGAAATCTATGATATCCAATACTATGTGTCTATTTCATAGTTGATGTATTGAATAAAGAGAGATATATAGAACTAGTACTAATTCTAGTGGAAATTTCTATTTGCGGAAGAAAAAGGGGAAGAAGATAGGGAAAAAGAATAAGTAGATTAAAAATAAAAGAGTTACAATATTTTCTTATTACTAGTCAAATTAAACAAAAAAATATTATTGAATCTATCCAAAATCCTTAATCTACTATATAAGTCTATAGAATTATTATTTGGTACACTGACAGCTATTATTG
This sequence comes from Viscum album, assembly GCA_963277665.1. Classification (NCBI taxonomy): domain Eukaryota; kingdom Viridiplantae; phylum Streptophyta; class Magnoliopsida; order Santalales; family Viscaceae; genus Viscum; species Viscum album. The sequence goes on along the minus strand of OY728136.1, from coordinate 599,506,249 downwards.
AAGTTACACTAAATATTTTCACATGGTGAGGAAGAGATCATACCAATTGTGACATTAAAGATATGTTATTGATCACAATTCATTAAGAGATGAACTAATATTGTATCTTGATAAAGAGGAGTTGCAATATTTTTCTTGATTTTTACTTGGTTGGTTCTATGATAATGGGTTTATGGCCATACCCCTATATATTTCACTGTTTATAATGATAGGAATGAAGTTTTCTATTGGGATACCAATAACCATAAAACAGGTACATAGTCATTATAATGGATAAAATTTTCATTTAAACTCTATTTTTTAAGTTTTCTTACATTTTTGTTTATATCTATATGAATAACAATTATAGGTCGGATGATGAATTATAGAAATCCATTCACCGATTATGTGAAAAGGTGACATGGTATATAAGTTTAAATTGTTTTAAAAGTATAATAACACTTATTCACACTCCCCCCCCCCAATTTTGGGCACATTCCATCGTTATATTGTAATTGGTATTAGAGAATAAGGTCCCCCTCTAATTGGATTGCCTTATATATTAAGTTTTATTAGAAATAGTTTATCCATTAATGAAATCAAAAAGTGGAAATGTATAGAAATTTTATCAACAACTGATCTGATTTCCATCTCTTCTACTTCTCAAAATAATAGAAATAATAATGATTTAAAATAGATGATGAAGGAATCCCAGTTAGATAGAGAGGAATAAGATTAAGTAACTATACGACAAAATATTAAAAATATGAATCTTTTTTTGGATGTATAAGGTTAGATAACTGAATATATAACCAAGGTGATTAAAATAACATCAACCATAAAATCTTCAATGTATATAGGTGATCAAGAATTAAGTGAAGATTACATTCAAAATTTTCCTCAATAATAGACAAGATGTAATATGGGAGATTTTATGTGTGGTGGATCAGTTACTACAATAAGGTAATCAATAAATAAATTACTAAAGAAGATGAATAGATTTATTTTTGGATTGTTCAATAGTATGTGTGAAAATAACACTAATCTTAAAGATAAATCATAAAACATTGAGAAATATTTTAAAGAGTGCGTAGAAGTGTGTATATCATATTAATAAAATTAGATACATATATTTTGTTAATATGGTTCTTGAATATATATGTTCAACAACTAAAATGATTGGATCAATAAAATAAAATATAATGAAGGGTTAAAAAAGTATTAAAATATACATCCATTTAATGAAGATATTATTATCCAGAAGGGAAAATAGATTTCAAGAAAAATATAATTAAGTAGCTGGAAATATTTTCAAAAGATAAGGCTAGAATTCATGATGATTTTATTGAAAATATAAAGAAGTATCATGAAGATAAACCAAATTCAATGTACTATGAGGAAAAACATCAATATATAATGAATATTTCTTGAAGTCAATTTGGTGAATCTAGAATCCACTCAACCTGGGTCTTCAAAACAAGATGAAAATAAGTTCTTTACCACATAAAATTCAATGGAGGTTTCTTATGAAAATGGATATATATATATATATAGTGTAAAAAAACCTAATATCATCTATTGACAAATATATATTGTCCAGACAACAGAAGGTATCATCCTCAATATTGAAAAATAATTACAATGAATCCATTATCATAAGTAGTAATAGTTTAAATTCCAAATATATGAAAATGTGTATGTGAAAAAATGTTGACTATCCAACCACTACCTTTTTCCTCGATAGAATAATTTTTATGCTTGGTTTTTTCCAATTATAATCCAAACCAATTGAGAAGAATGATAAAAAATAACATGCCATAAAATCTAGTAAATCTTGATAATGTGAAAATCATTATGATAGATCAATATTTATAGGTAAATGGTGGTGTTTTAACATGTTTTACCATAGGTAATTTGATTATTATTATAAAAGGTTTACATTCAATATTCAAAGGATTCAAATTTAAAAGGGTAGAAAAGAAATACATTTGAAAAATACACAACTTAATACGAATAATCTACCTATCTAAAAAAATATTTAAATTTTTTTCATATCAAAATAGAAATTTTATTTGGTGTGTTTATAGAGAAGTATCATTCTTGTTCTACACATCAAAAAATTCATAATGTGAAAAAAAATTATATAGGGAATCCAAATGTGAATAAAGAAAGAAAGTCACAGGAAAATATCAAGATGATGAAGTTGTAAACACTATTCCAATTTTTTTCAATGAAATCTGGTTATTCTTATTTGAGTAATATACCCAAGAAGTTGAAGAGAAATGGTATACAAAATAGTATTGGGTGTTTCTATTATAGTAAAATTTGGATCCCTATTATAACATATTGAAAATCGATCTCAATAAAAATTTATATAGGGAATTTAAATTAATGTAAATGGGTAACCAAATCGAAAAATAAAATGATAAAGTTAGTAAAGATGAATCTTAATAATCTAGGTGGAAGATCTAATAAGGTTTATTAGACACATATAGAGTATTTTATTATTTACCTATCTGACTTAGAGAAGGAAAATAGAATAAAGAGTTCATAAGATAAGCTAACTAAAAAATAAAAGAAGATATTTTCACTTAAAGATAATCTTGAATTTATTAAGAGGTTATCAATAAATGATAGTATAACACCTCATAAGGAGCTATGTATGAGGTGAGTGTTGGTTGGAAACAATTTAAATGATTATCCAATAATCATACCATCCTAAGAATAAATCCTTATAAACATTAAATTCACACACATTAATGCATGTTCCATCAAAAATGAAGTTAAAAAACATCCCAAAATAGAGAGATGAAAAATAATTCATGCCTCCCAAGTAAAAAAATGAAATTCTAAAAACCATTCTATAATAATGAAGAGTCCATCTAATATTGGAGATGAACTAGAATGAGAAAAATTATTATGAATAAATTCAAAGAAAATCTAAACACATTGATGACAAATAAGAGCAACATTTTCCCCTAATTATTTTCTTGTTATATTTAGATTATTTTAATACAAGGAATGAAATTTGAATCATTTTATCAGATGTAGAACATAAAAGGTAAAGCTTCTATATCTCATCATTTATAATAATAAATATTGAATAATTATTCCATATAAGATATTTTCAACCATATTGGTATGGTCAATAAAATGGAATTCTAAATAGAATTTGGTCTAAACTTCATCACTAATTTTGATGTTGATAGAATGTATCCATGAGGGGGATATGGGTGGATAAAACCATGATAAACTATTAGAGGTTTACAAAATTTTAAAACCAGAATTTTGGAAGGTGATTAAAAACAATCTTGGAAAAGGTATGTCTTACACCTATCTCATACATGGTTTCAAGAAAAATCAAATCCTAATATTAGAGAAGATTAATTTATAAATGAAATAAAAAAATTAATATGTATGAGGAAATTCCATGAGTGATTTCAAAAAATTCTTACACATAGTTGATTGTTTTTTATTTTTATTAAGATGAGTGAAATATATCTTATTTTAAATCCAAAAGGGGTGAAGATATTAATTAGAATCATTTGTATTCAACATAAAAAAATACTAATATCCTCTTAATGATTAATGGTATTTAGTATTTGTCAGTACCATATTATATTGATTAACAAAAACGTTGTTGTGTAAATTATATTCTTTTTTTTCTACACCAGTCATGGCTCACATTAAATTTTAATATAATGATTAAGGAATATTTCTTTTGTATAAAATTATACCTTCCTTTCCCATAAACATGTAATTAATTTTCATTAAGGGATAGAGAAAAAATGATGACAAATAGTGAAGTAAAATTGTAAGAACATATTTCTATAAAACATTTAAAATTGTTTTGAAAAAAGTATGAAGGGTGTAATTTTGTAACCAAATTTGTTCTTGTATTTTATTTTTTACAAATGATAACAAAATGAATTAAAATAAGATACCTGATTTTAAAATGTTAATTAATAAATTTTTTTACGATATTTTGAACATTCCATGTTTCTTAAGAAGAATCATTGAATTTTAATCACATGATAGAACATTGGATTAATGGTGTTAATTACTGCCATTATGGAAAAGAATGAGATAAAGTATTAATTTCATTAGATAAGTGTAAATATCTAATCACCAATAATTAATGGGTAGATGTGTGATGATACATCCTTGTGGCTATCATGAGTACAAGATTATAAAAAAATTGTACGCAGATGGAGTCAGAACTGAATTTGATAATTGATGTCCCTCTCATCATGGTAATGACAAATAAATATGATTAAAGTCTATTCAAAAATATTTTACAGAGGATACAATTATATAAATATTAGATTTTATTGAATAATTAATATCAATGAGAACGAATAATAGCTAATACTAGGAAAGATGGTACAAGTAATGCATGAGTTATAATTTGAGTTTATTATTGATAATGAATGTATCAAACTACTTAGATGATATGGGAAGATTATTCGATATATTTGTGAAGACCTTAATTTATTTTTATGTGTTTATGAAAGATTTTGGGATTAGTCTAGAATATATAAACTTTATAAAAAATTCATAATGAAATCTACGTAAATATGATTGAATTTCTATGTATTAATGTTCTTTACACTACGTAAGGATAATGAAATCCTATATAAAAATAATTATTTATATATAAGGATCATACATATTTTTTATAATGTATATACTATTATTATAAAGGATCATTTAAATTCAAAAAAATAATATTTTTAAGGATGAAACACAAATAAAAAATATAAAAATTAGATATTTTAATGATATAAAATATTGAAATAAAATGTGGTGATGATTTACCATGATTTTAATGTCCTTAATATCATAATTTTGTTACTTCTCATTCAGTGATAATAATAAATTAAAATGATTGTGAAGAGTGAATATGGATATGAGATCTGTATATGGTGAATTGTTTTTGTCTTCTAATGATAATCCTATATGTACCAACTAAGTTTTTATAACTTATGAGTTTTTTTATATGTTAGTTTTGGTAAGGAAATCGATAGTTTTATATAATATGTATATTTCATATAATGTAAGTCTCATAGAAGATGTCTTGAATTCTTTATGTAGGTTTCTCAAATGATATAAAGATTTGATAAGATAGTCCAGTGCATAATATGTGTAAAATGTATATGATATCTATAGAATAATTATTTCTTATAAGATGCATATAATGTGGAAGATATGTCTAACATGAAATAATGCAAGCCTATGTAAGGTATGGTAAACTCATAAGATACCTTGGATTTTATAATATGATGATATGTATATAAGATATTGAATCAAATAATGCCATAAAATCCATTATTTAAATTCAATTATATCAACTTGTTTATTTCTTATACCTATAGTAACAGAATACTGATGTTATATATAGTTTTCCTGTCAATAAAAGGAGAAAACACAATTGTTTTATACATAGATTCATGCATACATGCACTCCTTTATAAAGTGAGTTATTTTGAATGTTTAAATACCTAGTCTTTAGACATTTTAAATAGAAAATATGTGGGATAAAATATTAAATATATTCATTTTATGGGTGATATTTTAGGATAGTTTGTGTGTGGATAATTATGATAAATGATATTTTTATAGATATAAAAATATATTATGAAATAAAAATAATAATAAATTTTTATATTTTGAAATTAATAGAGGAAAGAAAATATGAGATATCAATGTTAAATTATTGAATTACATACCATCTAAATTGAAGGAAAAATTTTAGAACGCACACTAAAACCCTACTTCAGATTCCTCAGGTTGAAATAAATGATTCAAAACTAAAATCATGATTTTGTTACATTAATTAATTATCAAAGTTAGAGGGAGAGATAAAAAATATTCTTTACAAATAAATTTCAGGTGTACTATACAAAAATAAATAAATAAAGAAGAAAGATAAGATGATGGAGAAGAAGTGGGTTCCAAGATTTTCCAACTTCTAATAATAATCAGGCTGGTAGATTTAAGATGACAGTATACATCCTTTATCTTTTGTATAAATTTATTGAATTATGATTCAACATCATGATTTCAATAATTGAATCAGTGGTGAATATTTTTACATGCTGAGAAAATATATCACCAAATTAGTGTCAATAGAAGATCAGAGTTCACATTCAAATCACATATTATTAGGAGAAGGTAGAATCCTAAATATTTAAAAATAGAACCTATAATTTTTTATTTATTAATACCAAGTTAGTGTTATAAAAGTGGGTGTTAGTACATACCCTTTTATCTAGTTCTATTGATAATTAGATTGATTTTTTGCATGTGTGGGATAATAACCATAGTACATCGGGGATATAGTCATCCTATTTGAGACAATCCGAATTAACAATCACTAATTTTTTTCCTTTTTCTATTAATATATCTATACATAGTAACAAAAGGTGAGATAAAGAAATAGAGAAACCAATACACTAAATTTTTTAAGCGGTGATAATTGATAAAATAATATTTATTTTAAAATTATAACAATTATAATCACCTATAATTTTTTTTCTCGTTAATTTGTTTATTTTGAGAAATAGAACCACTGAGAGGAATTCTAGTGTTGTTTTGCAATGAGAGTGAAGTATTCTTGATATCTAGAGGTCCATAACTCTATTTTATATGTCATGGGGATGGATGTTTTTTTCCTTGAATCTATGAGAATGGGACATACTTTTTCATTTAGTGTTTCTATGGATGGAATTTTTGAATTGATCAATTGATATTTGGGGAACCACTATGAGTAAAACATTATAGGTGGTCATTTTTGTGGATGTTTCATGATATATAAGGTTAAATATTTTCTACATGAAGTTATAACCAATATTTTATGTGGAAAGGTCTTCTATAAATTTTAGATCTTCAATGCATGAAGGTATCGAGATGATGTAATATTTTTTTTGATTTTTCCATTGTTGTGTATTGGTAAGAGATCGGCCTACATAACTGTCATTTAAATCCAGTTGAATGGTCCCACTATATTTTTATAACGTGCATCAGTGTATGAAAAAGAACCCTTATGTATATATTTCCCTTTCCTATGTGAATCTTATTTTTCATAGTGTCAGGGTGATCTAGTCTAATGAAACACTTTTTTAAGCTAATTTTGAATTATTTTTTCAGGGATATATTTCTTGTGAAAAAATAAATATACCATTTAAATTCTCTAGTTTTGTTATTTTTATGGTAATAAAGTTGATTCAGGGAATAAATCAAATATATATAGAGTTTATGATAGATATAGAGAAATAAAGTGCATGGATTCACCAAGATGTACTTTATTCCATAACGGATTTTTATTTTTCTCAAAAGGTAATAGGAATTTACATTCCCTTTTACTATGCCTGTGGGGCTAGTAAAACTAAATTAATTGAGAGACATTTATTTTGAAAAAGACAATTGGTTTACATTTTAAATTCTATAATCTAAAATACACATTTAATATTTGTAATACCCCTATATCGGAAATGTTCTTCTTTATTTTTCACTATAACTGAGCACAAACCAATCTTCTCGATTTGAAATAGTATCTTTACCTTATATTTTGGCTAATTTTACTTTGTCTCCAAGAATCGTTTATCCACCCTTTGAGAATACTATGCCTCTTGATTCATGGCTATTTTTTCCCCTTTTTGTGTTTTTTTTCCTCATTTGGATTCTTCTTTTTATTGTATCTCAGTGGATGATATCACCTATATTATTAAATATTTATAAACACAATTCAATGTATTGATAGTGTTTAGAATGTTTTATGATTAATGATGTATCTTTTGAATTCACTGGTGTTATATTTCTATTTAATTTTCATGGGTTACATGGATTTATAATATAGGGGATCTCTATGCATATCAATTATCTTTTGGAATAATATGCTTGAATATGCGTGTTGTGATTCCTTTTATGCTTTTATAATGGAGATATTCTGTGATGACTGATATTGTTTGATGGGAATTAATGTTTTTTCAGAAGGGTAAATAATATATGAATATCAAAATAATGTTTTAGGAAATTGATAATTTAATGATAAATACAAAATTGGAACATGAGATTTGAAAAATAAAATTTGATTTTTTGTGTGTCTCCAATAGTAAATGTTTTGCTTAGTGCATATTAATTTTAATGGATATTGTGGTAATTTTACTATTATTATATTGAACCTTATCTACTTCATTATAGATTAATTATTTAAATAAGGTAATTAAAATTGGATGTTCTAGTGATCAGAAAATATCAATTTTCTTGTTAGAAATTATTTATGTTTAATATTATTATTATTGAGTCAATGACTCAGTTTCCTTCTTTATTTTGGAAATCATAACAAAAATTATATAAAAACTCGGTAAATTGATATTTTTCATATTTTTTTTCTTATGCAGAATTAAAATTATATAACTAAAATAGAAAAGAACAAAAAATGTTTTATTAAAATTAATTAATTTGAAATTCATGCCAATTTACATCCTTCATTTTTATAAGAATTTAAATCTTACTAAAGAAAATTATTATTATATGAATGAACATTTTGAGTATATAAATAGATGAATAATCTATTATGAATGTTTTTATAGTTGACAGTATGTTTTTCTAGAGCTGACCATTGATGTTTTTTAAAAAAATTCCTATATATTGATCCTTACCTCGAATTTTATAAGCATGAACATTTGGATTGATAATTTTTAAAGTTATTGTTTCTTTAGAATATTTATCACTTCTTACTGCTGGTATCACTTTTGATTAGAGTAATATGTTAATTTCTTGTTTCTTTAAGATCTACCATTGTAATATTTTCATTTTAAAGATATTATAAAGGTCTATTTTATTTGATCATTTTTCGATCTGATATGATTGTTGAATTTTGGGGATAGGAAGACAAAAGCATTTTTTAATCATATGGATCAGGTTCTTCATTGGATAAGAAGGCATAGCTCATTTAATTTTGTTATGTGGAGGTGCCCTACCACCAAGATGTTCAATTGAGAGCTTCATGGGATATAAATATAGACCTTACTGTAGGTATAAAATCATGGATGCCTTCTGATAGTTTCAAAGTAGTAGATAAATTTGATACTATCTACAGATCCACCTTAGTCTTTTATTTAACAAGTGTGTTTTTAATAATATCATTTTATAGTATTATTGTGTTTTTAACCAATATATCACATTCTGTATTTGAATTTGCTTTTTATTCATTTTTTAAATAAAGTGCTATTAATTTTTTTATGTTATTATAAAATTGACAGTTTCAATTTCCACTACGTTAACACCATCATCGATATTTGTTAATATTCTAGTTTATTTATTTAAGTAGTGATGACTATATTTCATATAGTTTATAATTTTTTTATTTCCATAATTTTAACCCTAATATTTAGATTTGATTAGTAATATAAAAAATATTTTTATAATACATTTATATGAATAAAATTGTAAGTATGTTCTAAAAAATAATTCACCACCATTATTTTACTAGACATCACACCTCAAGTAAAAATTTGGTATAATAGGTGGTTTTTAACTAGATTTTAATTCCATCTAAAAATATTTTATTCATATTAGATTTTATATCATTAATGTATATTTTCAACTCAACTTCATTACACTAACTGAATTAGTAGAGGAAGGATAATTTGTTATAGAAGAAGAACCATTTATAAAAATAACAAGTTTAAATCTGACCAGAACAATAATTTTTTATGGAATTAATTATTATTACTGTATTAATATTATGTAATAGTATCTCATATAACACCCCAATATTTTATTATAATTTCATTTGAAGTAAAACTAGAATTATTTGATAGCTTTCCATATATATAACACTATGTCTATATGTATCATGATATAGTAAACCATTATAAACTATGTATTAAATTGGAATGTATGAATATTAAATTCAACATAATGAAAAATATGTATAATGGTTTTAATAATAGAAATATATTTATTAATTTATAATAAATAAGAACCCCTTTTTTTATAAAGTCATTTTAGGATTCAAAAATATGTTTTCTTCAAAATGGTATTTGTCACATTTTTCATGTAAAAATCATAATTTATTTCTAAAATATTTAGAAATTTTACTTGATTTAATGAATATTTTTTTAAATCATCATTTTAATAATATCTTCTTGTGAATTTTTTGTATTTTTCTAAAAATATTCATTTTTTATAAATACTAAAAATATCTATTATTATGAAAATTATCTTTTATTTTCAAGTTAATTTCACATTATGTTCTAAATTTTATCTTAAATAATACTATGCCTCGTTTAATAATAAATAATAATACAAATTACATAGTAATCATCATAAAATTTTATTTTTTTATAACTTTATTTTTTGGCATAAATAAAATTTTTAAAAAATTGTCTTTATGTGTATAATTTGTTTTCATATTATTAAATTGATTTAATATTTATTGATTAAAATTTTTAATGAAATTAAATGATTATATATTCAATATAATATTTTAACATTCATTTTTAGGTATTTATAAGGGAATAAATGAATTAAATTATGTTCTATGCTTAGAAATTAATTTTTCAAGAAAGAGACATTGTTGTGGTTAGTGGGAATAATTAAAATTAAATTCTTACAATTATATAAATTCCATATTGTAAAATAAATTATGTAATTGGATTAATTATAATTAATATAATTTATTATTTTCTACTTAATTTTTTGTCCTACTGAATATTAAAAATAGTAAAATTATGTAATAACAGTTAATGTTTAAACATGTCTACAGAGGGTTAAACCCTAAGATAAGTGGTGTATTACCTTAAAAACTATAAAATTATTATTTTTAAATATATTTCAACATTATAATATACTTCCACCAAATAACTATCCATTTGGATCCACATTCCCATGAATATGACCTTAATCATTGAAATCTTTTAAAAAATTCCATTCGAGTCCCTCCCCTCACTTATGAGCAAAACCTATTCTCTTCCCTTAATCACATAATTTTTTATTTGTATATCATATAATTTATAGTCTAAAATATTCTCTGAATCATTCAATTAATCCTAGATATCATTCCTCGCAGCTAATACCAATCCTTCAGTACTTTATGAGTTTGTTAAGGGCGGACTCTTAGAGAATAGACATAAATCTTAACCAGTATCATTCCATATTATTTCTTATTCTACTTCCTATAAAATTATTGTGTCCATAAAAACATGAAAAATATTGTATCATAAATATACTAATATGTTATTATGATTATTTAACCACCATTTTTGACATATAATCAATCTAATGGGTGATGAAAGTGTCACTTTTGAGTTCGTGTAAACTACCACCTCCACGTAGCGATAATACTCATTTTACAACATTATTATTTATGGTTGGTTAGGATAGATTTATTTTCTATATTTATGATATTTATTTAATAGAAATTATTCTTTAAATTTGAATTAATTTTTACCAATATTTCATCCCACCCATGAAAAAATTGAAAAGTCACTCGTGCATATGTACGAACTACCATTTTTATTTCGTGATGTAATTTATTTTTTAAAATACTCATTATATAAATGTTTATAAATATATATAATTAATATATATGATATTTATATCATGATTAATATTCATTAGTTGAAGTAACCGTTATTAAACTTAAAGGACCATAACTACCGAACAAATATGATAAATGAAGCAGTTAACACCCAACTGAAGACTTTAATCGATAATTGTCAATAAAAGGGTGATAAAACGATATAAGTAGACCATATATGATATTATAAGTATTTTATTTATATAATAATAAATTTATTTCTATTATACATGTGGACATATAACTTATGTATAAATCTAAACTTGAGTTAATGTTTTTATGTTCCAATCTCTTGTTTACCACGAATGATGATAATTAAATTTTTTAAATATAAAATTATACCATATATCTTCCAAAAGTAAAATTTATTTTCTACTAATTTTTTATTTCTATATATTTTAGGTTTTAATTTCAATTTCCAATATTTATGTAATGAATAGAGTGAAAGAATGTTTTTATTGAAAATGATAAATGTTTTTCCTTTTAGTTGGGAATGTTTTCACCAATGTACATATCATCATTAAAATGTTTAAAAGAATGTTTTTCCATTTATTAGAATAATATTTCAAGTAATTTTTTACTATATTTTACTCTCCTTATAGTTGTTTAAAAGGAACCATCTAATCATTTTCCAAATTTTATACTTTTTACTTTTATTGAAAATGTGAATTGAATTTTTTTTAATATACCCTATATGATCATATTTTCTCGCATTCATGAATAATCATCTCATTAAAGGGTCCATTATATCTTTAATTTTTATTTACAATGAAATTGTATTCCATAATATTTTAGAAATTCAAAGATTATAAATATATATTTTTCAAATAAAACGATTGTTTCCTTAATAAATTGTCTAGTTATATTTTAAATGTATATTCATATACAATAATATCCTTTTTGTTTTTGATGCCAAAATCTAGGAAAAGAAAAAAAATGGAAAGCATTAGGGTTTTCCATGTGAAGACCACTCGCAAAGCCTCCAAAGCACTATGGCAGGCACAAAGCTCTCCCTTGACAAACCTGCCATGGAGCAAGGAGGTGGGATTCTCTGTGAACCCCTTTGACGTTCATGAACCTGCTGTGGAGTAAGGAGGTGGGATGCTTCATGAACCGATTTAACGTTCACAAACCCGCCTTGGAGCAAGAAGGTGGGATGCTTCGCAAACCGATTTGACATTCATGAACTCTCCACAAAGCAAGGAGGCGGGATGCTACACGAACCCTTTTGACGTTCATGAACCTATCACAGAGCAAGCTCTGTCTTTGCGCCGAGGGAGATTTTCTTCATGGTGCCTCTTGCCTATAAATACCAGGCTCCCCTCGATCCCAAAGGATGGATCCTACGACCTTTTTCCTTCTAAGATCCTACATCCTGAAGAAATTTCTTCTCTTTTAACCATGAGCTTCTCATGGTACTTTTACATCGTGAAGTGCCTTCCCCTTTGAGTGAATTCCACCCCTCTTCAAAGAGGGATGCCCTTCACGGAGCCCATGGGCCTCTGTGAAAGAAGGATATCCCCAAGGGGAATCAGGTCATTGTGAAGCATTTAGGCGTCACGAAACACCCTTCATACACAAGTGATATGAATTCTAATGCATGGTCACTGTGCTTTTGGAAACACCTTTCTTCTTAATGTTACGCTTCTCAAGGCACCCTTGCTTTTCAAGGCATTTCTCCGCCAATGCCTTTTCACTTGTGAAGCACCTTACATATGCACCTATTCCCTATACCTAGGTTATGTAACTTCACTTCGTGAAGATCATATCTTCATGAAGACCCTCCACTATATAGAGCACCAGAGCTTTATAAGCCTTTTAAATATGAACCTATTTTCTCTGCAACTCACTTTCCCTTGTGGCCCTTCAGGTTTGCATGGAGTAATTTCAAAATCCCTCCGGAAAAACATCACATTACGTTTCTTCACCTCATTCTTCTTCGCAAAGGCATGATAAAGGTTATTTCTTTTCGCAAAGCCACGCTAACATGAACCCCCCTAATAGATTGCTCCATAACACCCCCCCCCCCCACACACACCACCGCATTGTCGATGCCTCCCTTCCCTCAAGGGCGGGTGGGTATCAGTTATGTAATTCCAAGGGGTGCAGTGAAAACCCACCATGTCCGAGCAACAAGACATTAAACTACCAAGAACCATCATCCTCATCACATGACGTTAAACTGTGACCACACCCCATGCGTCAGATGCGGGGTTCCCCCACCTCAGACATTCCACATGCCCACTGGTCTCTATGGGAGTAAGATTATTCCTCAAATCAAACGAAATCCTCTTCATCGGAGCAGTGTCTATCCATGGGTAAAGGGAAACCACCATTGTGTAAGCCCCTATCTTTACTTGCAGGAGGTAGTGTCCCTTCTCCTACTCCCTTCCAGGGAGAAAAATTCCTCATCCGCTGGGCTTTGTCACCACCGAGGCCTCCACCCTGAAGTAAGTCCCAATATCCATCTCCTTGGGCTGTTAACCATGATTAAGCGCCTATTTCCTCTTTAGTCTACTAAATATGTGTAAGCCCCACTCCACTTCCCATGGACGCACCTTTCGCGATGGGATCGTCAGGTCTTTGCTGCCTCTTGTTTCTCACACTGAGCATGACTCACATGTGCTTAGAGAAAGCACCGACCATGACATCCTCTCTAGGCCACCTTAGAGTGTATGCCCCACACACCACTTCTAAACTACAATATCTTTGATCCATGCCAAGGCAAGGTACGTAGGAAGTCTTCCAGAGGTTCAAACCCAATAAACAATGGTCCCGACCATCTTCACGTCGGTTCACCATGCACCATTCTGAAATACGAGGTCTTTGATCCTTCCAAGGCAAGGTATATAGGAAGCCTCCTAGAGATTCATACCCAATAACCATTGGTCCAGACCATCTTCCTGTCGGTTCACCAAACATCAATATGAACTACGAGGTCTTTGATCCTTACAAAGGAAAGGTATGTCGGAAGCCTCCTCGAGGTTCAAGCCCAAAAACCGTTGGTCCTGACCATCTTCACATCGGTTCACCAAACACCATTATGATCTACAGGTTATTTGATCCTTTCCAAGGAAAGGTATGTAGGAAGCCCCCCTGAGTTTCAAGCCCACCATCCATTGGTTCTGACCCCCCTTCACGTCGGACCACCATCATCCTGCATGACGTTAAACTGTATGCCTCCTTTTTGTCATCCATGATGTTAAACTGCATCTACCATTCATTGGTAAGTCATTGTAACCCCATCCGGTGGTAAGCCATTGTGACCCCATCTAGCAGGTAGCTATTGTGATCCCATCTAGTGGTAAGCCATTGGGACCCCATCTAGCGGTAAGCCATTGTGACCCCATCCAGCGGTAAGCCGTTGTGACCCCATCCAGTGGTAAACCGTTGTGACCCCATCCATCAGTAATCCATTGGAGTCCTCAATCAATGGTAATACATCGTCATATGAACTACTAGGACATTGATTCCCTACCACAGGGATACATAGGAGGTCTCTTTGAGACTCAATCCCAACACCACTGTCGTCCTCAGGTCAACTCCATCTCATTGTCCACCCACTTCACTTAACCATCCACCATCCATTATGATTCTTACCCGGGCCACCACATCCTGGTGGGATCATGACACCTCATTCCCCATTCTCTTTAACCAAAACTGGGTAGCTAACCACATGTTATCCCTAAAATAAGTGTTCTATCTAGGGGTTTCACCCACCTGATCCACTCTAGTCAGTGTTCCTATCAGTCTGACCCATCTTCGTGAGACATTAAACTTGAAGCATACCCTGTGCTAAATATAGGAAGTTAAGGAAAAACTCAGATACATGCCTAGGGAATATAACTCCCTGCATTCGATTTGGGATTCCTTAGGCTTACACACCCTCGAGAAGCCCAATAATAAGTAGAAGAAACCCAGATGCGCAAGTGTTCCGGCCTCCAAACACACCAGTGATGTCCCATGTGACTACTTCCCCGACTGAAGGTTACTGCCCTAACCGGACCCCATCGAATGTCCCGATAGAAGTAGTGTAATTAACCGGTGTGAATGAATATATGTCACTGGGCATAGTTTCACAAGAAACATCTTAAGTCTATGAGGGAGTCCCAGACTAGGTGACGAGTTCCGAGGAGGAATCCATGAAGGAAGAACGTACATCCCATCATCCTGTTTCATTCAATGAGAAAATATCCCTGAATAAAGAAAGGATACTACCCACCTTTGGAAAGAGGGAATACAGGGAAACAAACAGTGTTTCCATCCTCAAAAAGACGGACTCACGTGCCCCAAAAAATGTGTCAGAAACAAAAATGGTGAACTCAATGTGAAATTATTCTCCTCAATATGGAAATTAGTACCATTAAAGAAATCAGTGGACTATCATGTCACCGGATCCATCTTTCCAGCACTGGATCCCACCATGAAAATAGCGAGCCTATCATGAATCTCACCAGAAGTTGTGCAGTCAAAATGTTTGACATCCTAGTCTGTGACGTTGTCACTGTGGATCCATCTCACCATCCATGGAAGATGGATTTACTTTAGGGAACTGGTCATCAATTCCATTTTCTTAAGAACTAATGGGATAATAACCATGATTTTCAAGATCCAAGAAGCTACTAGAATTTGTTCACCACCTACCCACCGATGCAGGGCTAGGGGAAATGCCGACGTGGTAGTCTCGTGCAGCTCCACCGCTTTGGCGAAAATCTTCATGCCAAATAATGTTGGGTGCCCACACCTCATATCCCCCTCTGAATTCATCCAACAGATAGTGATCAATGACCTCGTACACTTGTATGAGGAGGAGGGGATTATCCCGACTTGGGATATGGCCCTCCATGATCTGGGGGCATCTACACCTCGCCCCCACCACTACCCCCAATCGCCGCGCCGGGAGCCACTTCTCCCCACTCCAATATACAATCATTTCAGGAGCCTCTCCTAGGAATGATTAGACGACTATCTGACCCTACACCGATGAGGTAGGAGATGTTTGGGGAAGTCTAGTCGGGATCCCTTTTCAAGGGCCCCCATGGAGGGCTCCCACATGGCCACGCCAGCATTGTTGTCCGGTCCCACGAGTTGAGAAGCGGGTAAGCCACGCCCCTACACTGTTGGCCCTAGTTCGGTTGACCAGACGCCAATGTTGGTCACTGGCCGGGGAGGATGCCCCCTAAGGATGTCCACATCAGCGACTACTATGGATCGGGCCCCCACTAACGTATGTCATCAACACATTGTGTATGCTGAGTAGGGGAAATTTTGTACCTGGCCTGGATCGAGGCCCCAACCACCTCACAGGAAAGATGGGTCAACTATCTTGGTCGTCAATGCAGTTAATGGCCACCGTCAGTATGGAGGCCCTCCCTGTACGGCCACCATGGAGAATGCGGGTCATACCCACTTCCAAGATCAGTGTGGAGGTCCACCTCATGCTACCATCAGTCCAAATGAGGGATCGGCCCACCATAGTGACACTCATAATGGAAGCCTCTCTCGTGCTCATTACATCGAGTATGGAGTCTTCCCCCCTGCCACAGATTGCTAGTGTAGGGACGTTACACATCTGGTAAAACTCTAACGTGCCCCCCATGTTCTCACAACATCCAGCAAAGGCCCTCCTCACCTTAAAAACAAGAGGAGTGAAGGCCAACCTCACTTCACCAGCACACAACATGGAGGCCCTACCCGTGTTCGACTCGACCAGTACGAGGACCTTCCTCGCACTGATGTCGCCAGGGTAAATAAGCATGGGGGTCCCACTCATTCTCTTATGGGCTCGAGTGGAGGTCCTACCCACTGCAACACATCCCACAGAGGTCTTCCCCATATCCCCTTTGATATATGTCCCGGTTCTCCTCACACACTGGCTTGCTCAGGCGGAAGCACTCTCCACCCCAGCACTAGTACGGCTGAAGGTCCTACTCGGGCTGGAAATCTGCTATGTCCTAAAGAACCATCATGGGGAAAGAGGGCAGGTTGTCACTGCCATAAAAAGAACACTAAGAAGATTCATATTGAGATCAAACCAGTTTTCTTCTCATATTATGAAGCCGAATATGACTCAGTGATGGAACCCTCACCTAGATCCTCCGTGTCAAGGGTCGGGGCAGGAATAAGGTGCATCAGCCTAGTACTCCTGGAATGCAAGGTCCATCAGATTCCCACCTCTCTTCATAGGTATATCCAGGAGGATGAAAATTTGTCAACTTCACAGGTTTCAACCATGCGATCACCACCATCAATGCCATAAGAACTATCTACCGTGACTTGAGATCACAGAGATCTATTCTAGGGAAAAATGGTGGATGAACAACAGTGTGGTCCACAACCCACAACCATATCCTCCATGCAAGAAAATATGGTAGTTATACCTTCTTATTATGATGCCATGACTAAGTCACTTCACTCTTCGGAGGATAGCTCGAGAAGTTGCGGTTTGTCTAATCACTTTTCGTATTCTCCACCGGCCAACCTACCATCCCAACGGTCTACATTGGTACCGTTACCCATTCCCCAGCTACCTCTGGATGACGAGTGGGGCAATAAAGATCCTGAACATGAATCCAAGCCTAGGATATGGTGGAATATCCCCGCAGTATACCACTTCCCTGAGATGTTTTGGCAGTCGTAGATCCAAATTTCTATGTGCCGAAATCCCTCACCAAAGAGGAAGTATAATGTTTATTCCAACCCCTCTGGGTGACTCATTTTCTTCTTCGTCATCAGTGAGTGACTTACCCAAAGAGTCGAGTGCATTTCAAGGAAATTAGAAAACAATTTCATCTGGTTCATTTGGTCGCAATCCCTATGGCCCAGCACCCTGAGTCACCAGTTTACAGTAGGGCCCTCCAACAATGATGTGTTTATAGCTTCAGGTTACTCTGCAGGATTATCAAAGAGGCTTTCCCCACTTAAAGATCCATGGCTGGGGGTAGTACGCTGCCCTCTTCTTCAGTCCTATCTAGAAAAAACCCTATTTTCCAAGAGACATTGATGATATGCTTCCAGGTAGAGTTGCAGTTAACATGGTGGACTTGCCAAAGGGTGGTAATGAGCTAGAGCTTCTTGGAGGGGACCTTCCCCCCAAGGGAGATTCAAACTTCTTAGATATTTCAGGAATAATTACTCATCAACAAAGAAGTATACTGGGTTTTTTTATGCCCACCGAGGCACTAGTCCTCAGCCAAAATCCCATCAAGGGAAAGGAACTCCTTGGAGCTGTCAAGCCCTCCGTCCTGTCTGGATCAGTGCAGAAGGCGATGGACGACCCCGAGAAAGCTGTGTTCTTCAAACAACTTTCCGAACAGAAGAAGGTGTTCGATGAACTCCTTGCTGAATGCGCTATAGAGAGACAGACATACTCTGGTGATATTAGGCCAGGGAACTAGGGGTAGGTACAATTTCCCCTCAGCGAATTGCCTCCACTTAACCCGGACAATCTTTCCCATGTAGACTAGGTCGAGGCTAGAACCTATGACATGAGGGCGCGGTATGTATCACCCAATCCTCTTGAACAACGTGTCAATACTTGGGACCCAGCTCAAATCCTCCCTGCTGCAATGCAGGTAATTCAACCAGACACTCCATGAGCCTCTGGGCTTCTTTATCATGTTGAAGAACTCAAAAAATGCATAATTGGTTAGGGATCCCGATCAAGACATGAACCCCTTCCCTGATGATCCAATGGAGACTCTCATTTCCCATCTTGATACCTTAGAGATGCAGAAGATGGCACTCCCGCCTGATGGAAATCCATATCCGACATGGGTGGATGATATGGAATCACATCCAGGTTTCAAGAATCCCCCCATTTCCCCCTTTAATGAGACAGGGGACCCGCCACAACACCTAGCCCACTTTTTCTCAAGGTGTGGCATCAGGTTGGGAACTCCAGTGCAGCAAGAGGCCACCAAGTTATGATGTTTCATATAGAAATTGGAAGGGAATGCATTTGTCAGGTACAACTAGATCCCCATCAGATCAGTAGCCTGCTGGGATGAACTCCTCATTCAATTTCTCTACACGTTCTGTTCGACCACTCAGAAGATGACTATCTCAGACCTCTTCATGTGCAAGCAGAGGCCTAATGAGCGCGTTGCCGACTTTGTCACCCGGTGGAAAGGATTCATGTACTCCCATGACATGATGCTGACTCATGAACAATTTCTGATGATTTTTTAAGGGAATTTCAAGATAGTGTTGGTCCATTCTCTGATCACCCAGAACTATCCTGAGGGATTCCAAATCTTCTCTGATAAGGCTCAGTGCCTAGAGGAATCCTAACAGTAGGCCAAGCAAGCACGTCTGTTGCCCCGTGTGATCCCCATGAGAAGGGATGCCAGGGCCAATCCCACAATAGTGGACCAAATAGAGGGCCCCAAGAAAGTAAATTTATTTCTAATGAAGCTGCCTCCACAGCCTCACAGAGTCCCTCCACCTTAGGCACATCTACCGGCCCAGCAGCACCCACCTCAGAATTGGCAGGTGCCTCCATGCAATGTTCCACCACTGCACAGGAGAGATAACCAAGCTCCTGCTCCTCAATAAACTCCTCTAGCTCCCCCTAAGGATCATGTTCCAAGGGCACCCTATCCGGATAAGAGAAACTAGACCTACTCGTTCAATGAGGAACAGGTCCCTAGTTACTTCTCTAGTGCCTTAGAGCATGGGATTCTACGCTTTCTTGAGTGTAGAAGGCCGGAAGAGGCAAACCCCAATGATCACCCTAAATACTGCCCCTACCATCGAATCCGGGGGAACACTCTCAAAACCTGTTATGTGTTCAAAGACAGGATTCAAGACCAGGAAGATAACAACATAGTTCGTTTAGGCCCTGCTCCAGCACAGGTGGTATGACAACCCTGCTTTCTATTACAACTTAAACATGCTTTATTACATATAACTTCACTTGATACAACAAAAAAGATAGAGAGGTTTAGTGTCTTTGGGTCTTAGGATCATTACATAAAAACTTTAAACTTGAAATACAACATCTTTATTGAAAACTTCCTTTACATGACCACTACATTCCTTCGTACTTATCATTGCATGGGGTAACCTGAGGACATGCATAAGAAAAGGGTGAGCTATAAAGCCCAGTAAGGGAGTACACAATGAATAACATGAGGAGTTCAATACATGTTAGTCAATAGTTATATCAATAGAGCATAAGAGTAACATGAAGATAAAGTCATGATAAAGCATGATAATCATAACATGGAAATGTGGCAACAACACTTAACATTGAATTAGCATGAGCCAAGGCTCATTGCACATGGAGCATGAGTAAACCCTCATTGCACTTGAAGCACGAGTAAAGCCTCATTGCACTTGAATTAGCATGATTCAACACTCATTGCACATGACGTATCATGATACTATACTTTACCCAATGCATTGGAGCTCTATAAGGGTGCACCCTTCTTAAACATTTCATTTCATGCATAAGTGTGCCACATGGATCATAAAACATGGATTCATAAAACATAATCATTTATTACACGATAAAGGAATGTGGAATTCATACATGAAACTTTATAATCAATAAGTAAATGTGCATAAAGGTGAATACCCTTGATGGTGAAATGGGCATGGTATTCAATACATAATGATATTGGCTTAGAAAATCGGTGTGATTTCGGCAGCGTAACGGCGTGACATAAGAATTCATAAAAATGGTTGATGAGAGAGAAAGGGGTTCCTAATCATATTTACTTGTAATGGAAAGTAAGGAGGTCATATATATACAAGTCCCAACAATTGAAAAGGAATTTAGATTCATGATACAAAAGTATTTCTTGAATAAAAAAGAGAAGAAAAATGTTCCTTTCGGAATTTCGACATAGTAACAGGTGTACATGGGAGGAATTTAATGAGAGAGAAAGGGGACTCACATCATTCAAACAATAAGAGAGAAGTATGGGAGAGGTGAAAAACCGTACCCCAACATTCATTATGGAAATTAAAAGGGCAATACAACTTAACGAAAATTGACAAATGTGAGAAAGGAAGAAAAAACCCTTACTTGGAAGTGTGCTTCCAAAGGCTAGAGAGAGGCTTGTGAGAGGCTTATTGGGAGCTTGGGGCACCTTGAGAGGATTCTAGAAAGAGTAGGTCAGAGGTTGTACGAACTCCAAGGGCTTTGAGTGAGGAGTAAGTGGGAGCTTGGGTGGGTTTATATAGGAAAGTTGAGGGAATTCTTTATTATTTAGGTTTGGGACCCCTTATATTAAAATTATCCAAACCACAAACCATCCCATGGTATTTGCCCATGGTTTCTGGAAAAGGAAAGAGGAAAACTATATTTTACAAGGCCAATGTCCGAATGTATTAAAAAATTAGGGTTGCTTATGTGGAGGTGAGTCACACTCCCATGGAAATTAATTTAAAAAGGCAAAGTGTTGAATAAGTCTTGAGGGCTCCATTAATGCTTTGAAAAGTAAGTCAAACAAACCCAAAACCTCATTATTTTAATGATAAAACACATATTGGCCGAACATTAGGATTATGGTATTTTATTACATCACCATTGGGTCATTATGATGTCATAAAACACATTATATATTTAAATGGTATTTAATTTTTACCCAAAAATTTGACTGTCTCAGAAAAATATGAAAAATTAACCATTGGATAATTTCGACGTCCTGATTCCAAAAATAATATTTATTTTATCTAAATAATTTTCTAGATATGTGAATTTTCACTTTTAAAATAAAAACCGACATTTATAAAAAATTCAAGGGTTTTGACAGAAATGGCTTTCAAACCTTAATAAAAATTTTAATTGCATTCATAAAATTATAAGATCATTTATATTTAATAAAAATTAATTTAATATTAATAATAATATTTTATTAAAATATTATTTAATTCAAAAATCCTTTATTTTAATAAAATATAATTCTTAATTAAATAATAACTAAAAACAACATTTGTACTTTAAAAACTAATTACAATGTTGCAAAAATGACTAGAAATTATATTCATTATTAAAAACAAAAATAATGTTCATGAACATGGTGCTACTTATTTGTTACATAACCCCTTAAAATAGCCGCATAAGACCTAAGGGAAAGGTGTGCGATGGTGACAGACTCTTGGGGCGGCTCGTATAACATCGCTCAAGTGGTAATCTTTATCAACTTCCACTTTTCCTATAAACGGTCCCATTCAAGATTGACATAATGAAGCTCAGCTTGGGCTTGGTCAAGGGCGAAGCCCAAAGACGCCACCTCTTATCTGAGCTATGAAAAATGGGTTTCATAAGGGGCAATTCTACTAGATGAGGCCATCGCTTCCTTTGTCTGAGTAGAAATGGGTTCGTTAAGGCCTTATATTTATACTACTCATATGATCACTGTTCAACGGCTATAAAAGTAATGGTCACAAATATTAACGTAAAACTAAAGAATTTGACATCTTATAAAAACATTTTTCATAAAGAAACATTTAACTGGATCAAGAGGGATTTTCCATTAATGAAACTTTGGGTCGTTACAATATTCACCCCTTAAGAAATTTCACCCTCGAAATTTTCCTTTTCCCACACTAAAACAAATGTGGGTAACTCAGCTTCATCATATCCTCCGACTCCCAAGTTGCTTCTTCAAACTTGGGGTTTCTCCACAACACCTTGATGAGGGGCATTGTCTTATTTCATAGAAAATTTTCTCTACGATCTAAGATATTCACTGGTTGCTCCTTATAAAGAATATCATCTTCCAATTGTACCACCTCGGAAGAGAGTACATGTCAAGGGTCTTGTATGTACTTCCTTAAGAGGGATACATGAAAGACATCATACACCTTGTCCATTGTAGGAGGAAGTGCTAGTCGATAGGCCACAACCCCCACACGATCAAGAATCTCGAAGGGGTCGATGTACCTTGGACTTAACTTCCCTTTATTTCCAAACCTCATGACCTTCTTCCACGGAGATATGCGTAAAAACACCATGTCTCCGACTTTAAACAAAAGGTCTCGTCGACGATTATCTGCATAACTCTTCTGTTAACATTGGGCTGTCTTGATATGCTCTTAAATTGTTTTCACCTTCTCCACCATTTCTTCGACCATTTCTTGTCCAAGCATCTTACGTTCACAAACCTCATCCCAACATGCCGATGTTCTACACCTTTTTCCCATACAGGGCTTCATATGGTGCCATTTGGTTTCTCAAGTGGAAACTATCATTATAAGAGAACTCAACCAGAGGAAGATGTTGATCCCATCCTCCTTTAAAGTCCATTGAGCACGCTCTCAACATATCCTCAAGTGTTTGGATAGTCCGCTTGGATTGGCCATCAGTTTGAGGATGATAGGCCGTACTGAAGTTCAGTTCAGTATTCAGAGCTTGTTGAAGACTCTTCCAAAACTTTGAGGTGAATCTTGGATCTCGGTCAGAAACAATAGATAGTGGTACTCCATCCAACCATACCACATCCTTGATATATATCTGTGCTAGTTGATCCAAAGAGAAATCTTATCGAATAGCAATGAAGTGTGCAGTCTTTGTATGACGATCCACAACAACCCAGATTGCATTGTTGCCTTTGGATGTCCTTGGATGTCCAGTGAAAAATTCAATGGTGATGTTCTCCCATTTCCATTCTGGTATGGGAAATGGTTGCATCATCCCTTTAGACTTCTGCCTCTCTGCCTTCACTTGCTGACACACCAGGCACTTTGATGTATATTCATCGATCTCCTTCTTCATATTATCCCACCAAAAGTTTTCTCGAAGATCTCGATACATCTTTGTGCTCCCTGGGTGAATAGAGAAATTTGAACTATGTGCATCATCCAAAAGTTGCTTCTTCAGCTCCGAACTTGATGGAACACATAGTCTTTTCCCAAACCGCACAATTCCTTCTTCATTAACATTAAACTCTGAGGATTTTTCCTTTTTTATAGCTTCCACTTTTTCTTGGATTCCCGCATCATCCTTTTGAGCATCCTTCAACCTTTCCAAAAGAGATGGTTGAGCAATAATTTGTCAAACGATTGATGATGTTCCCTTCTTTATGATTCCCACGTCCATCTTCATTAAGTCTAAGAAGATTGGATCCTTCTCAATTCTCATCATTGATAGAATCGCTGGATCCTTTCTACTTAGGGCATCTGCCACCTTGTTCGCTTTCCCAGGGTGGTAATGTATTGAAAAATCATAATTCTTGATGAGCTCTATCCATCTTATCTAGCGCATATTAAGCTCTTTCTGTGTGAATATATATTTAAGACTCTTGTGGTCAGTATATATCTCACATTTCTCTCCATAGAGATAATGCCGCCAGATTTTCAAGGCAAAGATCATCGCCACCAACTCCAGATCATGCATTGGATAGTTTCGCTCATGGATTTTCAACTGCCTTGAGGCATAGGATATCACTTTATCATTCTGCATCATCACACATCCTAATCCCTTCTTCGAAGCTTCACTGAATACAACAAAAAGCTCCCCACTTGTGGGTAAAGTGAGCACGGGTGCAGTGATAAGCCTCCTTTTCAACTCCTTGAAGCTTTCTTCGCATTCATCACTCTAAGAAAACTTTACTCCCTTTCATGTTAACTTGGTAAGAGGGTTGGAAAATCGTGATAAATTTCTCACAAATCATCGATAATATCCAGCTAACCCCAAGAAGCTACGAATATCAGTTACCGATGTTGGCCTCGACCATCCCTCAATTGCATCTGTTTTGGAGGGGTCCACAGATATCTCATTGCTTGTGATGATATGGCCCAAGAATGAGACCTCATTCAACCAGAACTCACACTAGTTGTACTTGGCATAGAGCTTTTCCTTGCGCAAAGTCTCCAGTACAGTTCTTAAATTCTTCTCATGGTCCTCCTTGGTTTCGGAGTATATTATAATATCATCTATAATGACTACCAAAAATTTGTCTAGGTAATCTCTAAAGACTCTATTCATCAAGTCCATGAATATTGCTGGAGCATTGGTGAGTCTGAAAGGCATTACTATGAATTCATAGTGCTTGTACCTTGTACGAAAAGCAGTCTTGGGGATATCTTCTTTCTTCACCCTTACTTGATAATATCCCGACCGCAAGTCCACCTTGGAGAAGTATTGTGCTCCATGTAGCTAATCAAACAATTCATCGATTCTTGGGAGAGGATACTTGTTCTTTATCGTGATTTTGTTAAGTTCGTGATAATCGATGCAAAGTCGCATTGACCCATCCTTATTCTTAATGAAGAGGACTGGTGCACCCCATGGTGATGCACTTGGGAATATAAACCCTTTATCCAGATTCTCCTGTAGTTGTTTCTTCAGCTCTTCAAGCTCAACAACTACCATTCTATATGGAGTCTTAGATATTGGTAGCGCCCCAGGTATAATTTCATTTGAGAACTCAACATCTCTTCTTGGAGGAATACCAGGAAGTTCCTCAGGAAATACTTCAGCGAATTCCCTCACAATAGGCATTTCTTCAAGGGTGGTTTCTTCCTTGGACTCAATCATCTGAGCTAGATATGCATGCTCATAAGTCAGTAATATCCATGCTTGAGATGATGGAGCTAAAGGAGATTCATCTTCCTCCTGAAACTTGTAAAGAATCGGGGGTCTATTCTCCATATGGAGTGTGATTTCCCTCTCCCGACAATTTATGTTGGATCTATATAAGGAAAGCCAATCCATGCCAAGAATTGCATCAAATTCCACCAAAGGGAGTATGATGAGGTTCTCTGGGAAATTCAATCCACAGATTATAACAGGGGAGGACTTCTACTCATGGGATGAAATGATTGCCCCATTTGTCGTACTCACCGACATCTTTACTTCCATGATTTGTGGTGGTGCAGGATTTGTTCTACTAAACTTTTGAGATATAAAAGAATACGTAGAACCTGAATCAAAAAGTACATTCGCTATTCTTGAATGAATAACTAGCGTACCTGTCACCACTTCGTTGTCGGGGCTCACTTCAGCAGAAGTGATGGAAAAAGTTCTTCCTTGCTATCTTGGAGGTTGCTGGTTGCCTCCGATAACCCTTGGATTAGGGCACTGATTTGCAAAATGACCCGGTTCTTTGCATTTGTATCACTGAACAACGCGTTGAGGTTCAAACGGAGTGTTCCTCTCCTCTATCGCAGATGCGGGTCCTTCTTGCTGACAGTTAACAGCTAGGTGCCCTTCTCTTCTACACCTGAAGCATTTTCTTGTCCCCCTAAGGCAATTTACAGGGTGCTTTTTTCCACACTTTTGGCAAGTGGGGTGCTGAAACTTCTTAGCGCCGTTGGATTTATCCATCGGACCACCAGCATTGAAGTCCACCTTATGCTTCTTGTCCCCATGATACCCCTGTGATTCTCCGATCTCCATTTCAACCTTGAGGGCGCATCGGACAATTTCCTCATAGCTGTCGAAGTCACAGATCGCTAATGCTTTCCGAAAGCTAGGCTTCAGCCCACCAAAGAAGTGGTCAACCTTGCATTCGGGGGTAACGACAATGCCGGAAGCGTATCGTGCAAGCCTTGTGATGTTTTCCTCGTACGCACCCATGGATTCTTCATCTTTCTGCTTGAGGGAAAGGAATTCCCTTTCCATCTTAAGACGGAGGGTGTGCGGAAAATATTTATCGAAAAACATCTTCCGGAATTCCTTCCATTCCAAAGCCTCGATCTCCTCCTCAAGCTTCGCATTTTTGATCAACGTCCACCATTGATCAGCTTCACCATCCATACGATAAGCCGCTAGGAGAACCTTCTCTTATTCAGAACATTGAAGGATAGAGAAGATCTTTTCAATGGAGTTGATCCATTGCTCAGCAATCGTGGGATCAGATGATCCACTAAAAGTAGGAGGCCTTTGTCTCATGAAGCTCTAGATAGCGACTTGTTCTTTTTTAGGGGGGGTTGAACATTCCTCTTGACCTGTGTTTCTATTCAAAACTTGAGTTAGCTGAGAGAGAAGTGTGACAAAGTTCGTGATTCCCGCTCCCATTGGATTGGGCATCTCATTAGTACAATCATCACACTAATCTTCACAACGGTTGTTAGCCCGAGTTCTCCTATTACCGGCCATTGGCTGGAATAAAAGGAAAGATAGGGGTAACACATAAAGGGTAATCCAAAGACAAAAGTTTATGACTTATAAATAAACTTTAATCTCTTTAACTCATGAGTCTATAGGATTCAATCCAGGCTTTTCATGATCTTCCTTCTAATATATATTCTTAGGGGAATTTTTCCCTTAATAAGGGTTCATACTAAGATTGTGAATTTATCAAAACATATCCCTCAGGAGTGTCGTAACCAAGAGTGCAGCAAGGCCCGTTGTCGTGCACCAGTTCCAGTTCGAGTCTAGCTCAAAGCGGTGTTTTCGGGCTTTACCCCTAGGATACATCTGTGCCAGAGCCGCCTCTACCTGCTCGTATCCAGACAGGGATGTATTTGTTTGATAAACCACTTACATAGTATTTACCAAAACGTAGGGATGTTTTTATTATACTTAGTCTTGTATCTAAGGATTTACTAGGGTTTCCTAATCCCAAAAATAACTAAACCTATCCTTTGATACCAACTATGACAACCCTGCATTCTATTACAACTTAAAAATGCTTTATTCCATATAACTTCACTTGATACAACAAAGAAGATCGAGAGGTTTAGTGTCATTGGGGCTTAGGATCATTACATAAAAAATTTAAACTTGAAATACAACATCTTTATTGAAAAATTCCTTTACATGACCACTACATTCCTTCGTACTTAGCATTGCATGGGATAACCTGAGGACATGCATAAGAAAAGGGTGAGCTATAAAGCCCAGTAAGGGAGTACACAATGAATAACATGAGGAGTTCAATACATGTTAGGCAATAGGAATATCAATAGATCATAAGATTAACATGAACATAAAGTCATGATAAATCATGATAATCATAACATGGAAATGTGGCAACAACACTTAACATTGAATTAGCATGAGCCAAGGCTCATTGCACAGGGAGCATGAGTAAACCCTCATTGCACTTGAAGCACGAGTAAACCCTCATTGCACTTGAATTAGCATGAGTCAACACTCATTTCACATGATGTATCATGATACTATACTTTACCCAATGCATTGGAGCGCTATAAGGGTGCACCCTTCTTAAACATTTCATTTCATGCATAAGTGTGCCACATGGATCATAAAACATGGATTCATAAAACATAATCATTTATTACACGATAAAGGAATGTGGAATTAATACATGAAACTTTATCATCAATAAGTAAATTTTCATAAAGGTGAATACCCTTGATTGAGAAATGGGCATGGTATTCACCACACAATGATATTGGCTTAGAAAATCGGTGTGATTTCGGCAGCGTAATGGCGTGACATAAGAATTCATAAAAATAGTTGATGAGAGAGAAAGGGGTTCCTCGTCATATTTACATGTAATGGACAGTAAGGAGTTCATATAGATACATGTCCCAAAAATTTAAAAGGAATTTAGATTCGTGATACAAAAGTATTGCTTGAATATAAAAGAGGAGAAAAAAGTTCCTTTCGGAATTTCGGCATAGTAACGGGTGTACATGGGAGGCATTTAATGAGAGAGAAAGGGGTCTCCAATCATTCAAACAATAAGAGGGATGTATGGGGGAGGTTTGAAACCATACCACATCATTCATAATTTAAATTAAAAGGGCAATACAACTTAAAGAAAATTGACAAAAATGAGAAAGGAAGAAAAAAACCCTTACTTGGAAGTGTGCATCCAAAGGCTAGAGAGAGGCTTGTGAGAGGATTCATGGGAGCTTGGGGCACCTTGAGAGGATTCTAGAGAGAGTAGGGCAGAGGTTGGACGAACTCCAAGGGATTTGAGTGAGGAGTAAGTGGGATCTTGGGTGGGTTTATATAGGAAAGGTGAGGGAATTCTTTATTATTTAGGTTTGGGACCCCTTATATTAAAATAATCCAAACCACAAACCATCCCATGGTATTTTCCCATGGTTTCTGGAAAAGGAAAGAGGAAAACAATATTTTACAAGTCCAAGGTCCGAATCTATTAAAAAATTAGGGTTGCTTATGTGGAGGTGAGTCACACTCCCTTGGAAATTAATTTAAAAAGGAAAAGTGTTGAATAAGTCTTGAGGGCTCCATTAATGCTTTGAAAAGATAGTCAAACAAACCCAAAACCTCATTATGTTAATGATAAAACACATATTGTCCGAACATAAGGATTATGGTATTTTATTACATCACCATTAGGTCATTATGATGTCATAAAACACATTATATATTTAAATGGTATTTAATTTTTACCCAAAAATTTGACTGTCTCAGAAAATTATGAAAAATTCACCGTTGGATAATTTCGATGACCTGATTCCAAAAATAATATTTATTTTATCAAAATAATTTTCTAAATATGTGAATTTTCACTTTTAAAATAAAAACCGACATTTATAAAAAATTCACGGGTTTTGACAGAAATGGCTTTCAAACCATAATAAAAATTTTAATTGCATTCATAAAATTATAAGATCATTTATATTTAATAATAATTAATTTAATATTAATTATAATATTTTATTAAAATATTATTTAATTCAAAAATCCTTTAATTTAATAAAATATAATTCTTAATTAAATAATAACTAAAAACACCATTTGTACTTTAAAAACTAATTACAATGTATCAAAAATGACTAGAAATTATATTCATTATTATATACAAAAATAATGTACATGAACATGGTGCTACTTATTTGTTACATAACCCCTTAAAATATCCGCATAAGACCTAAGGGTTAGGTGTGCGATGGTGATAGACTCTTGGGGCGGCTCGGATAACATCGCTCGAGTGGTAATCTCTATCAACTTCCACTTTTCCCGTTGACGGTCCCGTTCAAGCTTGACATAATGAAGCTCAGGTTGGGCTTGGTCAAGGACGAAGCCTAAAGACGCCACCTCTTTTCCGAGCTCCGACAAATGGGCTTCGTAAGGGGAAATTCTACAGGATGAGGCCATCGCTTCCTTTGTCTGAGTGGAAATGGGTTCGTTAAAGCCTTATATTTATACTACTCAGATGATCACTGTTCAACGGCTATAAAAGTAACGGTCACAAATCTTAACGTAAAACTAAAGAAGTTGACATCTTATAAAAACATTTTTCATAAAGAAACATTTAACTGGATCAAGAGGGATTTTCCATTAATGAAACATTGGGTCGTTACAGGTGGCATGTGTCTTCATGAGGCCAGACAGTAGTAGCAACAATGAGGGTGAGTGGCATCAGGTTTCCAGTTGTGGATCCCAGAAGTATGATGACTGTATGGATCACAAAATTGTCTCTCATTCCCATAGCGGCATTCAAGCCTGTTTAAATCGGCTGGAGCCTTTAGAAGTTGTAGCCTTCACTTCTTCATCATCGTCTCGTCCGACCTCTTCCCAGAAGAGCAAACACCGACAGCATAAGGGAGAACAAAGTCTCCCACTGAAGCCATCATTATCTCGTACTCTCGATGACTTCATGACCCATGGATATAGAAATCCCTCTCAAAATCTGTCCATTAGTGGATGACTCTTCGAGTGATGGTCAAGGGTATGCCTCAGTTAACACCGTAGAGCTGGTAAATCACTACATGATTCCTGGTGATGAGGGGCGCCATGAAAATCCTCCCAATGTCCCCAGCTGTCGCCAGCATTGACCGAGCCGTGTAAATATGAGCTATCGAAATACCTCGGTCATCTCTTCCATCTAGGTTGTACAGGATACTGAAATAAGGAAAAAGGCATAGCGCAGAGCCCAACATATGCTGCCTTCTCATTTACTGGCATTAGGCCCACCATCACCGACATTCATGTTTTTGTATTATATAGAGCCACCCTGACTATGCAGTAACCAGCCACGTCCTGCTACAGCCTGGTCTTAGTCATCTGGCCCTCATCCGGTACCCACTCTATAGGCCTTGACCATTGGGCAGTGGGATATTCCCAGTACCAGTCATCCACCGGTCCAATCGGTAGGGCCCACCATACATGTTGTTATAGAGAGGCCTCTATTAAGTAGAAGTTCACGCCTAGAACAAAAGTAAGATGTTCTTAATAATATTTATAGTATTCCAACAAAGCTCTCCATACTTGAGGCCATTTTCTTGTCATCAGATATGTGTGATCCCTCACTGAGGCATTTAGAAGCCCCCTCCAGTATGAGACATAAGTAGCACCCGTAGAATCCATTCATGCTGAAGCGGACAAGAATGCTGAATTTCAGACCACTATCTTGTTCTCTAGAGGATATGAAGGATCTCCCACACATGGTCACATTCACCCACTGTACATCACTATTTAGTTCAATGGCGTGGATGTTCATCGTTGTCTTATCAACATGGGCTCTGGAATTAACCTAATTCCAACTCAGACACTACGAAATTTGGGATTTTCTAAAGATGATCTGAGTCCCTTTGACCTATGAAACCAAGGTTATGACAGGACAGAATAGACACCAGTCAATAAGATCCACTTCAAGACCAAGTTTGGAGGCCTAGTTTCCAACACCGAATTTATGGTAGTCTCCCAAGACACCACCTAAAATGCACTGCTGGGAAGGCCATGGATCCACCCCCATGCGGTGGTTCCTCCATATTATCACCAATGCCTTAAGTACTCCCTTAATGGTTGAGTGGGTGTGATTCAAGTTGATTCATCTCCCTTTTCCTCTTGTGAAGCCCGCTACAAGGATGCCGATTACTACAAGAGAAAAGAAAATCATATTCATGCTAACAAAGTCGAGCATGCCCGGACTACAACCGACCCATAGACAGATCTAGATGACACCTACGTCTTTACAATCCACCTATTGGAGGCTACGACCCTGGACATGGTACAATGCTTCGTTGTTTCTGGAATGAAGGGGGAACACATTCCCTGGCCTAAGCAATTCCAGAAGATCACCTAGTACTCATATACAAATAAGGCTCATGTGGTCCCGGAGCCTCCTACCCCCATAAGGTATCAGGATGTATGCCCCATGGAAATGACAATATGTCATACTTTCTTGTTCCACCGAGCTAAAATAAACTTGCTCAAGCTGATGAGCCACTATTTCTTTGACATCATCAAGCATGGACCCTTGCGCCGAAGGCCGGATGAGATTAGATCGACAGTCAATGAGCTTGTACAGGTGAAACTCGGTAGCAAGGCAGACCAAAAAACCACATTGTTCAGTACCACCATTTCCCTCGAGGAGCAAAAAAAGTACATAGACTTCCTGAAACAACATCGTGATGTATTCTCCTGGATTAATGATGAGATGTTAGGAAAATATCCTCAAGTAGCCGTCCACCACCTCAGTCTCCCAGAAAATCATTGCGGGTTCAAGTAGCCTCTCAGAAAGATGGACCCTTCCCCCGGTGCCATGGTCGAGGCTGATGTTGACATGCTCATCAGTGCCAATTTTGTTAAGGAGGTCAAGTACCTAAAATGGATGTCCAATATTGTGCTCGTAATGAAGAGTAATAGACAGATCAGGGTCTGCATCAACTTCTGAGATCTCAACTGTCACTGTACGAAGGTTTATTTTCCCTTTCCTATGACAGAGTTGTTGATTGACGTTATAGTTGGGTTTCAAGACCTATCCTTCATGGATGGGTACTCCAGGTATAACTACATCTGAATGGACCATGTGGATGAGGATTTCACAGCATTCAGGGCACCACAAGGTACTTTCTGTTACCAAGTCATGCCCTTTGGTTTAAAGAATGCAGGTGCCACCTACTAGTGGGCTATGAATCACATATTTATTTCGATCCATTGAACATTGGTGGAATGCTATGTGGAAAATCTAGTGGGAAAATCTCTCTAGTTCCAAGACCATCTCAAAGACTTTGAGAATGTGTTTGGCTCCCTCTATTCCCATCACATGAAGATGAATCTAATGATGTGTGCCTTCAGAGCCACCTCTGGAAAGTTTCTCTACTTCACTGTTAGATACAGGGTCATTGAGATCGACTCAGAGAAGATCAAGGCCATTAACCAGATGTCTCCTCCGAGTAAAATTCATGATACTTTAAGGCATCTATGTCCACTTAGCTTATATACATAGACTCATTGAAAATATAGCTGGAAAGTGTAAGCCCTTTTCTCAGATCATGAAGAAAGGCACCATCTATGGGTGAGAAAAAGAGTGTTAGACTAATTTTGAGGATATTAAGATGTATCTGCAACTACCTCTAGTCTTAATGACACCCGTCTCCAGAAAGTTGATGGTACTTTATGTGATGACTCGAGAACAATCTCTCAGTGACCATCTCACCCAAAATAACAATGAGGGGACGAAGAATAGCCGTTACTATCATAGTCACATGCTCCTCGATATGGAGACCAGATACTACCCCAATGAAAAGAGTTTCCTTGAACTGGTATTCGCGGTGCTGAAATTGTGACATTAGTTACAACACCATGAGGTACGGTTGGTTTCCCGAGTAGACCCACTAAAGTACATCCTGAACTGCCCTATGCTGGTAGGCTGACTATATCAGTGGGCAGTAATCCTCTAGAAGTTCGATATCATCTTTTTCCCTTAGAAGGCTATTAAGTGGAAAGCGTTGGTAGATTTATTTGCAGCCTATCTAGATTCTGTGGACCAATACTTGGAACATGATTTCCCTGATGAAGCGATTCTCCCAGTGGACCAAGCCACGTCATGTTGGTAGATTCACTTCGATGGTACTTCCCGTAACCCCACCTGTCGAAGTCTCAATGACAACAAGCTCAACTGAGTGGGCCTGGGTATCATCTTCACTACCATGGAATAAGCCGTCCTGTCATACTAATTCTTATTTCCAAAAGGCATCACCAACAATGAGGTAGAGCATCAGACTCTCATAACTAGCCTCGAGCTGGCTCTCATGATTGATGTGATGTGCCCATTTTCACCTGAAAGGGGACTTTGAACTAGTTATTGAGTAGATAAATGGTGTCTGTGTCATTAGAAATCCATAGCTCATACCATTGTTAGAATTCACTCTCCAGCTATTGGACCAGTTCCTATCTCGACCACAAGTTATTCTTGTCCCTCGATCTCAGAATGGTCGAGCTGACGCCCTACCCGGCCTGGCTGCATCACTTGTGGAACTCGAGAAGGATGATATGATTATCCATGTGGCACATCAGAGAGTCATTTCTCTTGTCACCCCAGATGATGAAGATGGCCTACAAGTGAGCCTTCTTACCACTGGAGCCTCCACATCAGGACCCCCAGGCCCCTTGGATGCAGTTATTGATGTGACTTCTAGCTGGAGAGCCCCCTTTTTTGAGTATCTCCAAAATGGTTACCTTCCTAAATATTAGGCTGAGCGTGAGAAAATATGATGTTGCGCTTTGCAGTTAACCCTCCAGGAAGTCCATGTCCATGAGCAGATCCACTACAAGTGTGGGTTTGATGGGTTTCTCCTCCGTTGAATTCAAGGATTCGATATTTCCCATGTCATGCAAGAGGTTCACACTGGTTCCTACGGGGCTCATCAGACTGGGCCGAAACAATCCCAACAGATTCATAGACTGGGGTGATTTTATCCCACCATGATCCATGACTGAATCGAGTTTTCCAAGAGATTCCATGTATTCCAAATTAATGCTAACTTCATGTATTGGCCACCAGAGCCTCTCCACTCCACCAAGTACTCTTGGCCATTTGTAGTGTGGGAACTCGATGTCGTGGGACCATATCCACCAGTGACGGATCGCCAGTGTAGATTCATCCTAACAGCCAGAGATATCTTCACCCAATAGACAGAGGAAGTTCCACTCAAAGAGGACAAGTTTAATTCCATTGTTGACTTTTTGATCTCCAACATCATCTATCGATTTGGATTCCCTCACGCTGTCCACACCGATAACGGCACGAACATCCGGGCGGATAAGGTGAAGAAATTGTACGCTAAGAACTACATATGTTCTAACCACACATTTCTCTATCATGCGCAAGTAAATGAAAAAATAGAGGCATTCCACAAGCCCACTCTAACATTATGCAGAAAATGGTTGGTCGTAATAAGAAGAGTTGGTCAGACAGGCTTTCCAATGCCATCTGGTATTATCAGACGATGACTCGTAATTCCACCAAGGTGACCCCATATTCCCTAGTGTATGGAACAGAGGTCATCCTGGCAATCGAGATTAAATTTCCATTACTACACATGCCTGTCTATGATCAGAAACTACCAGATAAAGTAGCTGAAATTCATCTGGCCAAGTTGTAAGTGCTTGACGAGAACATGCTTCGTGCCCTGCACAATCTGTAAAGGCATCCGAACAAGATAGCCAGAGCTTTCAATAAGAAAGTTCATCTCCAATACTTCTTGCAGGGAGACTTGGTATTGGCCCTGAGGTAACCAATGATACCTATAAGAAAACCACCCAAGATAGAACCCAAATGGGAAGGACCTTACATCTTTCACAAGGTTTACTCCAATGGCATGTACTCGCTGGTTACAATGTATTGTGAGCGTATAACTCCTCCCACCAATTCCAAGTTCCTCATGAAATACTTTTCTTAATCCATAGGGTCCCACATGACCATAAACTGTATGGTCCTACATAACCTTAAACTAGCTGGTCCCACATGACCCTAAACTGCATGGTGGTCCTGCATGACCTTAAATTGTATAGTCCTACATTACATTAAATTGTGCATCATCCTGCATGATGTTAAACAACATATTAAGAGCTATGGCTTGATTCCCATTCATATGGTATATGTAGGAACACCCAAACACCTCGTTTGGAGCCCAGTCCCAGTTTATTCTTTGACTATCCCTTCCTAGGCATAGTTTTTTTGGGGGATCTCACATGGAATCGTGTAGGATTCTCTCCCCCACCCATGTCAGTGTTATGATGATTTCACCATGTTCCCTCTTTTGTTCTGCTAATCCTCTCACATCCTCACCACAATATGCTAAACAACATGGCCTCTTAAGAACTACATGTGGCTTGATTCCCATCCACATGGGATACATAAGACAGCTCAAACAATTCATCCGTAGGCCCAGCCAAAAACTTTTGGACCTCCCAATGGGATGAAACACATGGTATTTTACAATATTTTTACCTCATTCATGTCATGATCATCATGACCATAAAATGTATCCCTCTCTCCTAAATATCACTATTTCTTCTTTTGTCTAACTTCATTTGAGATTGACTGGCGCATTCATGCACCATATACCCCATTATTTGGGTTCCCATTATCTTTCATATCTAGAAGGGCCCTTGAATGGTTTTGATGCTCAGACCAAGGTCTCTACTTCCATTTTAGGCCAACACCGTAATGGTTTTAGACAAAAAAAATAGATACGAGTCCTGCATTGCAAATATGGTCTACGGTTGATGCTCATTTATTGTTCCCATTTCAGGTCACATGATAAAGAAGTTTCAAATCTATCCAACGACAATCTTTTTTCGTTGTCACCACACCCATATGTCCCAAACCTGGAGTGTAGTGGTTAATTATACCCTGTTGTCTCTCCAAATCTTGGTCTGCTTCGAGTGGGATGGTGATTCTAGTTGTTAGATGCTTATTTGATTGGGAGAGCCTAAACCAACACTTTGTATCCCACACCGATAATTGTTCACATAGACTTAGGAGTTATGAAGGCAATGTCCACATGAGAGGCCATATGCCTACTGCTGGTTGGGGTGCCCAACCTCAGGTCCTTCGACCCCTTCGGTCCCCTAGCCTGAGTTATCATTTAGGATTGTGTGGTAAGGTATAGACTCATGTCCTCATTCACGTGGGTCTATTTCTCCATGCCACACATATTCCATTGAGGCATCCATCCCTTCATTTATTGTTCGTCCTAAGAGCACTATCCCTTCCATGCATCGTGAGCCCCATCATTTGGGATTTCATCACCCTCTATATCCAAAAGGACCCCTAGATGGCATTGATGCTAGACCCAAGGGCTCTCCTGCCATTACGGGATAATGTCATCGAGGATTGAGAGCTAAAAGTTGATACAAGTCCCATGTTGTGAATACGGTCAACAGTTGATGCTCAAAGTTTCTCCCCCTTTCTAGTCACACAAGGATGGATACAGATTTTTGAACCTGGTGAATAGTTGTCCCCTATCATCATTGTCACTTTGGGGTCTTCCATAAGCCTGATGATTCACTCTCTCTATCCCATGGATATGAAATTAAACTAGGTACATACGGTCCGAGATCTATGACCCCAAACTAAGATTATCTTCTTCCTCATTGCAAGACATTAAACTTCAAGCTGGACATGACATTCTGTAAATGGCCTTGTCATAGGCCCCTTGGCCTTTTCGGGCCCCTGCCCTATGTTCTCACTTAGCATTGTACGATGGGGTGCAGGATTCTCATTCACATCGGGATGCTCTCCATTCCATACACATCATCGTATGAGATACCTTACCCCTATCTTTGTCCACATTGCAAGATGTTAAACTACAAGATGGCCTTGACATTCTAACCATGGCTCAGCCTCAGGCCCCTAATCCTTTTAGGGCCCCAAGCCCAAGTTCTCACTTAGGGTTGTACAGTGTGGTGTGGGATTATGGCCTCACTCACATCAGGTTACTCGCTATGCCTTACATGCCCTCGTTGGGGTATGTTTCCCTTATTATCACCATCATTTCTCTAGAACAACATGTAGCTTGATTTCCATCCTCATGCGATACATAGGACCACTTGAACGTCTGGTGTTCGGGTCCAGCCCCATCTCTTAGAAACCTCCCTATAATTTTGGCCCCTTGGCCCACGTACCTCCTGAAGAGGGGTGTAAAGTGTGGTGCGGGATTATGTCCCCATTTATGTCGGGTTTATAACAACCACGCCACATACCTCTCTATCTCCTGAGCGGCCTTTGCTCCCCTTCACTGCTTTCATATCTTTTAGTCGGCTGCCCTTAAGTCGGGTCCTATTGTTCTCTTTGGTGATTCACCAATTGGCCCATGAGTACTCTGGTCTACAACATGGAGTGTCAGGTTCTACGTGGACATGCTTTCACCCACTTTTTAGGCTTCGTGTTCCTCTTCATTTAGGCTTCCATTATCTTTCACACCAGAAGGGACCCCCAAATGGCATGGATTCTAGGCCTAGGGGCTCCCCTACAATAATGGACCAACGTCCTTGAGGGTTTCAGACAACAAATCAATACAAGTCCCATGATGCGAATATGGTCAGTGGTTGATGCTCATTTTTTGTTCCTACTTCAGGCCACACGATAAGGATACTATGTTTTGAACATGTTCAACAGTTATCCCCCATCGTCACATTATCTCATTAAAGCATTGAATGTTGGTTACTTTATTCACATTATTTTTCACCCCATAATGTCAAAATGGAATTTCCATATTCCTAGCACTATACCTCAGTGCACATTTGCACGCTATGAGGACAAAAGCTATGATAAAGGCATAATTCGGGGCTCCTCACCAACTCTCCTTTTGCAAGCCTTCCAGGTATTTCAAAAATGTCTTATGCCCCTATTTCCAACACCATGATTAACTCACATGGGCTTAGGGATTGGGTTGAGGTCCACACTTACATGGAAGGATTCTGATTCTCCTTGGTCCGAGATCTAAGACCATAAACTAAGATCTCTTTTATAACCATTTACAGCTTGATTCTCATTCCCATGGGATACATAGGAATGCCAAGACATCCCGTCTTTGGGTCCAACTCAACTTCCACTAATTTATCTCTTCTGTTCTTCCTTCTAGGATCTGACTCTTATAGAACTGCATGGCATGACGCACGTGGACTTATGCCCTCATTCATGTGGGGTTTGAAATAGTCTCACCATGTACACACCTTTCTTGGAGTTATGCCCCCTACATTATGTCCCACATGACATTAAACTATATTTTTTTCCCACAAGACGTTTAAAGGAACCTCCAAGAACTACGTGTGGCTTGATTCCCATTCCAATGGGATACGTAGGAACACCCAGAAATCCCATCATCAGGTCCAACTCAACTAAGAACTACACTCTCCTATCTTATATCCTCTAACCTTTTCTCTCCCCTCAGCCTGAGGTTTCCACTTCAGAATCGTGCACTGTATGATGTCGACTTCATCCACATTCACGTCGGGTATGTTTTATCACGCCTTTCTCATTCC
The DNA here is from genome assembly GCA_963277665.1 of Viscum album. Lineage (NCBI taxonomy): Eukaryota > Viridiplantae > Streptophyta > Magnoliopsida > Santalales > Viscaceae > Viscum > Viscum album. Next base: position 599,466,566 of record OY728136.1, on the reverse strand, counting down.
CTCTGGTACCTCATCTTTCCAGTATATTTTTGAGCCATTTTACATTAAACTATGCTACCTAGTCCCACATGACATTAAACTATTGTGTCCATACTGCATGACGTTAATGTGCATGGTGGGTCCCATCACATGACCCTAAACTGTGTCGTTATCATCCAGGCCATAATAAAAAAACGGAACTATAGCATCCTGTCTTTTTATAACATAATTTTCATTCCATTACACGGAACTGAGGATCTTTAAGGTTTAGTGTCTTGGAAACAAGGAACATAAAACATGAAACAAAAAAAAATTCTTCTTAAACACTTGAAAGGCTTCTCCTCATGTTCACCCTAGGCTCATTACTGCATCTCAAAACCTGGGGACATACATCAAAATAAAGGGTGAGCAGAAAGCCCAGCAAGGGAAACAAGTGAAACATTTTACATATGAACTTGAGATACATCAATAAAGTCATGAAAAGAACTTTAAAGCATGAAAATGAAATCATGAGGCATATCATAATAAAAATAAAACTTTTTCATAACGTGAAGATGTGGCTGCAACATTTAATATTGAAAATCGTTTCATTTCACCAAGGTCCATCCCCAAGGTGTCGTTAAAAATTATCAAGGTTATTAACCAAGGCGTCATTAAAAATTACCAAGGTTATTCACCAAGGCATCGTTAAAAAATGGTCATCTCTAGAGATTAAGTCTTTACCCAATGCATTGGAGGACTTTCAGGGAGCACCCTTAAATTTGCCTTTATTATCATGTGAGCCACATATATCATCATCAAAAATTTCATAAATAACCCATATAGCATAAAATAAATGGGTTTCATTTCATAATCATAACGTTTTAAACTCTACTTTAAAGACATGATCTTTACGTCACTTTAAACCCACGGAAGGGGAGAGAGGGTTTTATGTATGTAAATCCCAGAATTTAAAATAGAACATTTTTTTATATATGTGAATAACCCTATAGAAATAAGAGCTTTGAGTATTCACTTAATAACATGAAGTAATTTTGAGAAAAAAGAGAGAGGCATTTTGAGACGAAAATTCTGCAGCACAACGGCTACGTTATAGGGTTTTATAAAATGTTGAAAAGAGAGGGGACATGGGTCAAACAATCATAAATGTCCCATAAAATAGTAGAGGGACAGAATATAAGTGATTTAAGAACATGATAATGAAATTTGAAAATATACCATATGAAATGAAGAACATGAAAGGAAGACAAAAATAAGATTTCTCTTATGAAAATTCAGCAGCCTAATAGCGGTACATAAACTTCAACCAAAAATAAATTGATGATGTCAAATAGGGTCTCTAATCATATTAACAAAAAAGATCAGTATGATAGATATAGAGATCAAAACCCAACATAATAAAAAAAACTTTCAAGACTTGACATGGAATTAGAACTTTGAAAAGGAGAAGGGTGAAAGAATCCCTTAAAAATTCGGCAGCCTAACAGCGCCACTTAAAACTTCAAAATACTGAATTGAAGAGATCAAATGGGGTCTCTCATCATATGAACATAAGAGTCCAGTATGATAGATATAGAGATCATACCCTAACATAACAAAAAGGAACTTGAAAGAATTGACATGAAAGTAGAACTTCAAAATGAGAAGGGTGAAGAACCACTTAAAAATTCGGCAGCCTAACGGCGCCACTTAAAACTTAAAAATACTGAATTTTAGAGATAAAATGGGGTCTCTCATCATATGATCATAAAAGATCAGTATGATAAATTTAGATATCATACCCCAACATAATAAAAATGAACTTGAAATACTTTACATGATAATAGATCTTGAAAAATGAGAAGGGAGAAAGAATCTGTTACAAACATTTCTACAGCCTAACGGCGCCACTTAAAACTTCATAAAACGAAATAATGAGAGCAAGAGGGGATCTCTCATTATATGAACATGAAAAGGGAAGCAAGAGGAGTATAAAAGAACATTCTTTAAAATAAGAACATGCAGCATAAAAGAAATTACATAAAAGAGATTTCTTGAAAAGAAAGAGAGAGGTCAGATCCCTTACCTTAAAACGTAACTCTTAAAATTCAAAGGTTTGGACCTCGAGGGCTTGGGGGCACCATAGGAGGACTCCTTGGGAGGTAAGGGGACCATAACTTCGTTGGGGGAGAGTGGGGAGTCGAATGGATGAGAGGATGGCTTGGTATTTATAGGGAAAGTGAGGGGACAAGGCATTAATGGCCAAGGGACACCTCATTAGTGGTTTTGGAAAAACCATGGGCTTGCCCATGGTATTTTCCCATGGTATTGGCCACTTGGGACACCTCATACCTTATCTTACTATTCATAAGTCGACCATATTGATTACATACTTAACACATCATTTAATGATGTCATTAAACACCCGTAACTTAAAAACTATATTTTCACTATTCATCGAAAATTCAACTTTCTCAAAATAATCCCAAAATTTCACCTTAACCAAATATCAATGCTCTGATTTCAAAAATGAAATCCATTTTATAAAAATAATTTTCTAAATATTTTTAATTAAATTTTTAATTAAAAACACTATTCATCGAAAATTTGTTTTTTTCAGAAAAATCCCAAAAAATTACCTTAACATAATATCGATGCTCTGAGTTCAAAAATGAAGTCCATTTTATAAAAATAATTTTCTAAATATTTTTAATTAAAATTTAAATTAAAAAACACTATTCATCTGAAAAAACTAATACTTGAATAATAATTTATGAAACCGTTATTTAACCATTTTATTGAATCACATTACTTAATCAAATTGCCTAGCTTATTTTAATACTTTCTTTAAGTGAGATTACAAATCCATTTGTACACATTCTTAATCCTAATCATAAAATCACTATTTATAATTTACTATTCATCAAAAATCAAGTTGATCTTATTAGACTCTAAATTTCGTACTGAACATAATTGTAGAAGTCCATTTTTTGAAAATCATTACACATTTTTAATTATTTAAGGTTTACATAAACATTTTTAAAATATCCTTTTTCTAAAATTCATCAAAAATATGCATACTATATTTATCCGGTCATTTGAAAATTCATAAAAGAAATCGAAATTTTTATTTAAAACAAAGGATTACACAAGAAAGTTACGGTCTCTTTACATAGCCCCTTATCACACCAGCATAGGACCTAAGTGTAAGGTGTGCTAAGGTTTGAGAATCCGAGGGAGGCTCGGACAACATCGCATGAGTAGTAATTTCTATCAGTTTGAACTTCTTGCGAAGGCGATCCTGTTATAGCTTTATACGATGATGTTCAACTTGGGTTTGGTCCAGAGAAAATCCGAGTGGTGCTACCTCCTTCCCAAGTTCTGTTAGATGAGCTTCGATCGGTCCAAGACTACTGGGTGAGGCCATAGAATCTTCTTTCTATATTAATTAACCAATATTACTTGTATTTAGAGACAATAATCGAAACGTTTAGTTTACAGTGGTCATATTGACCAATGGTCAAATAATGGTCAAAACCCAACAGTCTCATTTTAATTATACTCATGTTATCAAATGAAACATTTTTTTGAGTACAAAAATAAAATAAAATAACACATAAAATTAAGAAACAAGATTTATTCAAAATTTCAGGTCGTTACAATCTTCCCCCCTTAAGAAATTGCGTCCTCGGAATTTTTAAAATTGGGTTTTGAAATTTAATTGAAACTCTCACATCGGAAAAGGAGTCAGTAAAATTATTACTTTAAAATAAAGAAAGGGAAGTACAAAGGCCACCTGAGATAACCCACACTAGGATTCCATGTATGAAAACATGGACATGGAAGAAAAACAAAGGGTCAAGTTCTAAGGGAGAGTGATAGAAAACATGATTAGGAGAAAGTTAACCATAAGAAAATCCCAAACTTACGATGTGTGTAAACGGTCTTTGATTACCTAGTAGGAAACGTAAACCGACAACATTTTTGTTTTATGTTCCTTTTCATAATTTTGTGGAATTCATTTACTACATAGAACAAAAACATAAGAAAATATACCTACCTTCAAGTAGAGTTTCATCCTTTAATAAGTCTCTACCAAAAATAATCTTTTCTCCAAATTATGAGAATTCAAAAACACTTGTTCTCATAAAAAGCACAAGAATCATCTTCTAAAGAATCATATAATCCACAAAATATTATCTATCTATTTCTTCTATCTGTAAACATTATCCCAAAAATAGAATGTTTAAGGTAAAACAACTCTTCAAAAAGAAAGAATCCCATAGGAAGGGAAACTACTTTTAAATCTTTAAAGTTCCATAGTACTACCTAAAGTTCATCATAGACCATTCCATAAATAACGGTCCTTAAAATTCCTCAAAATAAACCAAACTAAGATTGAAACCCAAATACAAGAAGGATTTGATAACATTGTCTTCCAAAAAAACTTCATTGTTCATCTCCAGACAACGTCAACCACTCCTAGCATCTTATAACAAAAGTAGCTAGCCTAAACATATTTTACCCAAGATAGGTTAATCATTCCCATAAGTAACCTAAATTACTATAAGTCCACCTTAAATTCATCAATTCTTCAATATATAAGTCAACCTTACTCCTCAATTAAAATACTATAGTAATCTATTTACCTCGATCATATAGGGTCCCCAAAATAGTGAACGTGTTCCAAAATAATAATCATCTTTTAATCCCCTAATCATCTCTATCATATTAATACAGAAATCGTCGCATTTCCTATCACATTGGTTTTTGGAACACGTTATTCCATTTTCCACCATTAACTAAGAAGAGAAAGTATAATTAGAGGCTTAAACACTTAACCAGTAATCATGAAAAGGAACTTAAGGCATATAAGGATGACTTGTAGAAGAAAAGTATACCCTAACTTGTGATCCCCTAGGTTCCCATCTTGGTTATCCATGATCATATATTCTTATGTGAATCTTTATTTTATTTTATCTTTTTTCCTTTAACAATGGTTCATACCAAGCTTATGAATTTACCAAATCATATCCCCCGGGAGTGTCGTAACCAAGAATGCAGCAAGGCCCGTTGTTGTGTACCAGTTCCCATTCGAGTCTAGCTCAAAGCGGTGTTTTCGGGTTTTACCCGTATGTACATATGTGCCAGAGCCACCTCTACCTGCTCGTATACAGACAGGGATGTATTTTCTTGGCAACCCCTTACTCAATACTCACCAAAATACCAGGAAGACTTCCTATATTGAAACTTTTCTATAGGCTTCTTCCTAAAGTTTTCATATCCTAATTTCCACAAATAACTAAACCATCCTTTGATACCAACTATAGCATCCCATCTTTTTATAACATAACTTTCATTCCATTACACGGAACTGAATATATTTAAGGTTTAGTGTCTTGGAAACAAGGAACATAAAACATGAAAAAAAACATTCTTCTTAAACACTTGAAAGGCTTCTCCTCATGTTCACCCTAGGCTCATTACTACATCTCAAAACCTGGGGACGTACATCAAAATAAAGGGTGAGAGGAAGGCCCAGCAATGGAAACAAGTGAAACATTTTACATATGAACTTGAGATACATCAATAAAGTCATGAAAAGAACATTAAGGCATGAAAATGAAATCATGAGGCATATCATAATAAAAATAAAACTTTTTCATAACTTGAAGATGTGGCTGCAACATTTAATATTGACAATCGTTTCATTTCACCAAGGTCCATCCCAAAGGTGTCGTTAGAAATTACCAAGGTTATTCACCAAGGCGTCGTTAAAAATTACCAAGGTTATTCACCAAGGCATCGTTAAAAAATGGTCATCTCAAGAGATTAAGTCTTTACCCAATGCATTGGAGCGCTATCAGGGCGCACCCTTAAATTTGCCTTTATTATCATGTGATCCACATATATCATCATCAAACATTTCATAAATAACCCATATAGCATAAAATAAATGGTTTTCATTTCATAATCATAACATTTTAAAAACTGCTTTAAAGACATGATCTTTACGTCACTTTAAACCCACGGAAGGGGAGAGAGGGTTTTATGTATGTAAATCCCAGAATTTAAAATAGAACATTTTTGTATATATGTGAATAACCCTATAGAAATAAGAGCTTTGATTATTCACTTAATAACATGAAGTAATTTTGAGAAAAAGAGAGAGGCATTTTGAGACGAAAATTCTGCAGCACAACGGCTACTTTACAGGGTTTTAGAAAACGTTGAAAAGAGAGGGGACATGGGTCAAACAATCATAAATGACCCATAAAATAGTAGAGGGACATAATATAAGGGATTTAGGAACATGATAATGAAATTTGAAAATATACCATATGAAATGAAGAACATGAAAGGAAGACAAAAATAAGATTTCTCTTAGGAAAATTCGGCAGCCTAATAGCGTTACATAAAATTCAACCAAAAATGAATTGATGATGTCAAATAGGGTCTCTCATAATATTAACATAAAAGATAATTATGATAGATATAGAGATCGTAACCCAACATAATAAAAAGGAACTTGCCAGACTTGACGTGGAATTAGAACTTTGAAAAGGAGACGGGTGAAAGAATCCATTAAAAATTCGGCAGCCTAACGACGCCACTTAAAACTTCAAAATACTGAATTGAAGAGATCAAATGGGGTCTGTCATCATATGAAAATAATTGTCCAGTATGATAGATATAGAGATCATACCCCAACATAAGAAAAAGAAACTTGAAAGAATTGACATGAAAGTAGAACTTCAAAACAAGAAGGGTGAAGAACCACTTAAAATTCGGCAGCCTAACGGAGCCACTTAAAACTTCAAAATACTGAATTTAAGAGATCAAATGGGGTCTCTCATCATATGATCATAAAAGATCAGTATGATAAATTTAGAGATCATACCCTAACATAATAAAAAGGAACTTGAAAGACTTTACATGATAATAGATCTTGAAAAATGAGAAGGGAGAAAGAATCCGTTACAAAAATTTCGGCAGCCTAACAGCGCCCCTTAAAACTTCATAAAACGAAATAATGAGAGCAAGAGGGGATATCTCATTATATGAACATGAAAAGGGAAGTAGGAGGAGTATAAAAGAACATTCTTTAACATAAGAACATGGATCATAAAAGAAATTACATAAAAGAGATTTTTTGAAAAGAAAGAGAGAGGTCAGATCCCTTACCTTAAAACGTAACTCTTAAAATTCAAAGGTTTGGACCTTGAGGGCTTGGGGGCACCTTGGGAGGACTCCTTAGGAGGTAGGGGGACCAGAACATCGTTGGTGGAGAGTGGGGAGTCGAATGGATTAGAGGATGGCTTGGTATTTATTGGGAAAGTGAGGGGACAAGGCATTAATGGCCAAGGGACACCTCATTAGTGGTTTTGGCAAAACCATGGGCTTGCACATGGTATTTGCCCATGGTATTGGCCACTTGGGACACCTCATACCTTATCTTACTATTCATAAGTCTACCATATTGATTACATACTTAACACATCATTTAATGATGTCATTAAACACCGATAACTTAAAAACTGTATTTTCACTATTCATCGAAAATTCAACTTTCTCAGAATAATCCGAAAATTTCACCTTAACCAAATATCAATACTCTAATTTCAAAAATGAAATCCATTTTATAAAAATAATTTTCTAAATATTTTTAATTAAATTTTTAATTAAAAACACTATTCATCGAAAATTTATTCTTTTTAGAAAAATCCCCAAAAATTACCTTAACATAATATCGATGCTCTGAGTTCAAAAATGAAGTCCATTTTATAAAAATAATTTTCTAAATATTTTTAATTAAAATTTTAATTAAAAAACAATATTCATCCGAAAAAACTAATACTTGAATAATAATTTATGAAACCGTTATTTAACCATTTTATTGAATCACATTACTTAATCAAAGTGCCTAGCTTATTTTAATACTTTCTTTAAGTGAGATTACTAATCCATTTGGACACATTATTAATCCTAATCATAAAATCACTATTCATAATTTACTATTCATCAAAAATCCAGAGGATCTTATTAGACTCCAAATTTCATACTGAACATAATTGTAGAAGACTATTTTTTGAAAATCATTACACATTTTTAATTATATAAGGTTTACATAAATATTTTTAAAATATCCTTTTTCTAAAATTCATCAAAAATATGCATACTATATTTATCTGGTCATTTAAAAATTCATAAAAGAAATCGAAATTTTTATTTAAAACAAAGGATTACACCAGACAGTTACGGTCTCCTTGCATAGCCCCTTATCACACCAGCATAGGACCTAAGTGTAAGGTGTGCTAAGGTTAGAGAATTCGAGGGAGGCTCGGCCAACATCGCACGAGTAGTAATTTCTATCAGTTTGAACTTCTCGCGAAGGTGATCCCGTTATAGCTTTATACGATGAAGTTCAGCTTGGGTTTGGTCCAGAGCAAATCCCAGTGGTGCTACCTCCTTCCCAAGTTCTGTTAGATGATCTTCGATCGGTCCAAGACTACTGGGTGAGGCCATCGAATCTTCTTTCTATATTAATTAACAAAGATTACTTGTATTTAGAGACAATAATCGAAACGTTTAGTTTACAGCGGTCATATTGACCAATGGTCAAATAACGGTCAAAACCCAACAGTCTCGTTTTAATTATACTCATGTTATCAAATGAAACATTTTTTTTGAGTACAAAAATAAAATAAAATAACACATAAAATTAGGAAACAAGATTTATTCAAAAATTCGGGTCGTTACAATCTTCCCCCCTTAAGAATTTGTGTCCTCGCAATTTTTAAAATTGGGTTTTGAAATTTTATTGAAATTCCCACATCAGAAAAGGAGTCAGTAAAATTATTACTTTAAAATAAAGAAAGGGAAGTACAAAGGCCACCTGAGATAACCCACACTAGGATTCCATGTAGGAAAACATGGACATGGAAGAAAAACAAAGGGTTAAGTTCTGAGGGAGAGTGATAGAAAACATGATTAGGAGAAAGTTAACCATAAGAAAATCCCAAACATACGATGTGTGTAAACGGTCTTTGATTACCTAGTAGGAAAAGTAAAATGACAACATTTTTTGTTTTATGTTCCTTTTCATAATTTTGAGGAATTCATTTACTACATAGAACAAAAACATAAGAAAATATACCTACCTTCAAGTAGAGTTTCATCCTTTAATAAGTCTCTACCAAAACTAATCTTTTCTCCAAATGATCAGAATTCAGAAAAACTTGTTCTCTTAAAGAGCACAAGAATCATCTTCTAAATAATCACATAATCCAAAAAATATTAACTATCTATTTCTTCTATCTTTAAACATTATCCCAAAAATAGAATGTTTAAGGTAAAACAACTCTTCAAAAAGAAATAACCCCTTAGGAAGGGAAACTACTTTTAAATCTTCAAAGTTCCATGGTACTACCTAAATTTTATCATAGACCATTCCATAAATAACGGTCCTTAAAATTCCTCAAAATAAACCAAACTAAGATTGAAACCCAAATACAAGAAGGATTTGATAACATAGTCTTCCAAAACAACTTCATTGTTCATCTCCATATAACATCAACCACTCCTAACATCTTATAACAAAAGTAGCTAACCTAAACATATTTTACCCAAGATAGGTTAATCATTCCCATAAGTAACCTAAATTACTATAAGTCCACCTTAAATTCATCAATTCTTCAAAATATATGTCAACCTTACTCCTCAATGAAAATACTATAGTAATCTATTTACCTCGATCATATAGGGTCCCCAAAATAGTGAACGTCTTACAAAATAATAATCATCTTTTAAACCCGTAATCATCTCTGTCAGATTAATACAGAAATCATCGCATTTCCTATCACATTGGTTTTTGGGAAACGTTATTACATTTACCACCATTAACTAAGAATAGAAAGTATAATTAGAGGCTTAAATACATAACCAATAATAATGAAAAGGAACTTAAAGCATATAAGGATAACTTGTAGAAGAAAAGTATACCCTAACTTGTGATCCCCTAGGTTCCCATATAGGTTATCCATGATCATATATTCTTATGTGAATCTTTATTTTATTTTATCTTTGTTCCTTTAACAATGGTTCAAACCAAGATTATGAATTTACCAAATCATATCCCCCGGGAGTGTCGTAACCAAGAGTGCAGCACGGCCCGTTGTCGTGTACCAGTTCCCGTTCAAGTCTAGCTCAAAGAGGTGTTTTCAGGTTTTACCCCTATGTATATCTGTGCCAGAGCCACCTCTACCTGCTCCTATCCAGACAGGGATGTATTTTCTTGGCAACCCCTTACTCAATACTCACCAAAATACCAAGAAGTCTTCCTATATTGAAACTTTTCTATAGGTTTCTTCCTAAAGTTTTCATATCCTAATTTCCACAAATAACTAAACCATCCTTTGATACCAACTATATCATCGCATCTTTTTATAACATAACTTTCATTCCATTACACGGAACTGAGGATCTTTAAGGTTTAGTGTCTTGGAAACAAGGAACATAAAACTTGAAACAAAAAAACATTCTTCTTAAACACTTGAAAGGCTTCTCCTCATGTTCACCCTAGGCTCATTACTGCATCTCAAAACCTGGGGACATACATCAAAATAAAGGGTGAGCAGAAGGCCCAGCAAGGGAAACAAGTGAAACATTTTACATATGAACTTGAGATACATCAATAAAGTCATGAAAAGAACTTTAAGGCATGAAAATGAAATCATGAGGCATATCATAATAAAAATAAAACTTTATCATAACTTGAATATGTGGCTACAAAATTTAATATTTACAATGGTTTCGTTTCACCAAGGTCAATCCCCAAGGTTTCGTTAGAAATTACCAAGGTTATTCACCAAGGCGTCGTTAAAAATTACCAAGGTTATTCACCAAGGCATCGTTAAAAAATGGTCATCTCTAGAGATTAAGTCTTTACCCAATGCATTGGAGCTCTATCAGGGTGCACCCTTAAATTTGCCTTTATTATCATGTGAGCCACATATATCATCATCAAACATTCCATAAATAACCCATATAGCAAAAAATAAATGGGTTTCATTTCATAATCATAACGTTTTAAAAACTGCTTTAAAGACATGATCTTTACGTCACTTTAAACCCACGGAAGGGGAGATAGGGTTTTATGTATGTAAATCCCATAATTTAAAATAAAACATTTTTGTATATATGTGAATAACCCTATAGAAATAAGAGCTTTGAGTATTCACTTAATAACATGAAGTAATTTTGGGAAAAAGAGAGAGTCATTTTGAGACGAAAATTCTGCAGCACAACGGCTACGTTACAGGGTTTTAGAAAACGTTGAAAAGAGAGGGGACATGGGTCAATCAATCATAAATGACCCATAAAATAGTAGAGGGACAGAATATAAGGGATTTGAGAACATGATAATGAAATTTGAAAATATACCATATGAAATGAAGAACATGAAAGGAAGACAAAAATAAGATTTCTCTTATGAAAATTCGGCAGCCTAATAGCGTTACATAAACTTCAACCAAAAATGAATTGATGATGTCAAATAGGGTCTCTCATCATATTAACATAATAGATCAGTATGATTGATATACAGATCATAACCCAACATAATAAAAAGGAACTTGCAAGACTTGACATGGAATTAGAACTTTGAAAAGGAGAAGGGTGAAAGAATCCCTTAAAAATTCGGCAGCCTAACGGCGCCACTTAAAACTTCAAAATGCTGAATTGAAGAGATCAAATGGGGTCTCTCATAATTTGAACATAAGAGTCCAGTATGATAGATATAGAGATCATACCCCAACATAACAAAAATGAACTTGAAAGAATTGACATGAAAGTAGAACTTCAAAACGAGAAGGGTGAAGAATCACTTAAAAATTCGGCAGCCTAACGGCGCCACTTAAAACATCAAAATACTGAATTTAAGAGATCAAATGGGTTCTCTCATCATATGATCATAAAAGATCAGTATGATAAATTTAGAGATCATACCCCATCATAATAAAAAGTAACTTGAAATACTTTACATGATAATAGATCTTGAAAAATGAGAAGGGAGAAAGAATCTGTTTCAAAAATTTCAGCAGCCTAACGACGCCACTTAAAACTTCATAAAACGAAATAATGAGAGCCAGAGGGGATCTCTCATTATATGAACATGAAAAGGTCAGTAAGAGGAGTATAAAAGAACATTCTTTAAAATAAGAACATGGAGCATAAAATAAATTACATAAAAGAGATTTCTTGAAAAGAAAGAGAGAGGTCGGATCCCTTACCTTAAAACGTAACTCTTAAAATTCAATGGTTTGGACATTGAGGGCTTGGGGGAACCTTGGGAGGACTCCTTGGGAGGTAAGGGGACCCGAACGTCATTGGGGGAGAGTGGGGAGTCGAATGGATGAGAGGATGGCTTGGTATTTATAGGGAAAGTGAGGGGACAAGGCATTAATGGCCAAGGGACACCTCATTAGTGGTTTTTGCAAAACCATGGGCTTGCCCATGGTATTTGCCCATGGTATTGGCCACTTGGGACACCTCATACCTTATCTAACTATTCATAAGTCGACCATATTGATTACATACTTAACACATCATTTAATGATGTCATTAAACACCCGTAACTTAAAAACTGTATTTTCACTATTCATTGAAAATTCAACATTCTCAGAATAATCCCAAAATTTCACCTTAACCAAATATCAATGCTCTGATTTCAAAAATGAAATCCATTTTATAAAAAAAAATTTCTAAATATTTTTAATTAAATTTTTAATTAAAAACACTATTCATCAAAAATTTATTTTTTTCAGAAAAATCCCCAAAAATTACCTTAACATAATATCGATGCTCTGAGTTCAAAAATGAAGTCCATTTTATAAAAATAATTTTCTAAATATTTTTAATTAAAATTTTAATTAAAAAACACTATTCATCCAAAAAAACTAATACTTGAATAATAATTTATGAAACCATTATTTAACCATTTTATTGAATCGCATTACTTAATCAAAGTGCCCAGCTTATTTTAATACTTTCTTTAAGTGAGATTACTAATACATTTGGACACATTATTAATCCTAATCATAAAATCACTATTCATAATTTACTATTCATCAAAAATAAAGTTGATCTTATTAGACTCTAAATTTCGTACTGAACATAATTGTAGAAGACCATTTTTTGAAAATCATTACACATTTTTAATTATTTAAGCTTTACATAAACATTTTTAAAATATGCTTTTTCTAAAATTCATCAAAAATATGCATACTATATTTATCCGGTCATTTGAAAATTCATAAAAGAAATCGAAATTTTTATTTAAAACAAAGGATTACACAAGACAGTTACGGTCTCCTTACATAGCCCCTTATCACACCACATAGGACCTAGGTGTAAGGTGTGCTAAGGTTAGAGAATCCGAGGGAGGCTCGGCCAACATCGCACGAGTAGTAATTTCTATCAGTTTGAACTTCTCGTGAAGGCGATCCCGTTATAGCTTTATACGATGAAGTTCAGCTTGGGCTTGGTCCAGAGCAAAGCCCAGTGGTGCTACCTTCTTCCCAAGTTCTGTTAGATGAGCTTCGATCGGTCCAAGACTACTGGGTGAGGCCATCGAATCTTATTTCTATATTAATTAACCAAGATTACTTGTATTTAGAGACAATAATCGAAACGTTTAGTTTACAGCGGTCATATTGACCAATGGTCAAATAACGGTCAAAACCCAACAGTCTCATTTTAATTATAATCATGTTATCAAATGAAACATTTTTGTTGAGTACAAAAATAAAATAAAATAACACATAAAATTAGGAAACAAGATTTATTCAAAATTTCAGGTCGTTACAGGCACTACATCATGGTGTCCTCACTTGAGGGTACATCTTGTCTGGTATCAGTCATATGCCGTACAATTTGTCAATGCCTGCATACAGATTGATTCTTGTGGTGATGTTTGGACTTTCTCTCCTAAGTCCATTGCTTCACAAAAAAACTCATTCATCCTAAAGGACAAACAATATCTATTAAATACTACTTATTTTGTTGTATGGGTTAGACCCGCACGACCTCATCATCCCTGGCACAGGTAAATTACCATGCCACCCCAAGAACTATGTACGACTTGATTCCCATCATCATGGGATATGTAGAAATGCTCATGCACTTTGTATCGAGCCCAGCCTAACATTAATTTTCGGTCCCTTGACCTAAAACCTCTCCAAGGAACATATGGTGATCTGGACTCCAAATCCTCATTCACACCGTGTAACATAATTACCTCACCATGTGTCTCCCATGTTACTTACCACCTATGGCCCGAGCTCTATGACCATAAACTAAGACAACTCAATGTCCTTGCTGCAAGACGTTAAACTACAGGAAATATTCTAGAACTACATATGTCTTGATTCCCATCCTCATTTGATACGTAGAAATACCAAGACATCTTGTCACCGGGTCTAGCCCCATAAATCTAAAATCCTATTTCCCCTTATTTTGGACCCATGGGCCGAACACTTCTGAGAACATGTGGTACGACGAGTACCTCATGGGTTCTCATTCACGTCGGGTTTTTCAATAGCTGTAGCATGTTCCACCCTTGTCTTTTTCTAATCTGGTCTGAGCTTTATGACCCCAGACTAAGATCTCCCTATGGGAACTACGTGTTGGGTTTGGCTACTTTGTCGCCCTGCACACATTCCATTAAATCACATCCCACTTAATGGCCCATCGTAGGACCTTAAGCAAGAAGCATGTGTCCCTTGGACCCTCATCCTCGAGTAGGGAATTGACTCCCTCTATATAATATGTTTTATAGTCGTATTTAGATGCATCTTGACAAAGATCCCGAAGTGTGGAATTTTCACAGGGATGTTCCCTTAGTTCCATGTCTAAAATTTCTGAGCCCATTATTTGGGTCCTCATACTCTTCCATATCTGAAGGGACCCCATTTATGACCTGTTCTCATGCCACATTGGCTTGACTATTTACTTGGGCCAATGTCCCTGAGGACCTAGGATGACATTTTCGACAGGTCCCGTGTTTCAAACATGGTTATTGGTTGACCCTCATTTTTCTGTCCCATTCAAGGCTAACACGATGTGGATACTATGTTTCGAACATGGTCAACAGTTATCCCATATTTTCAGGCCACCATCATTGTGGTCTAGATCTCATTCGTCAGGATTCACATATTTCCACTTCCTTGTGTTCAAGTGGAATTATAGCATACTCGACTTCTCCCTTATGTGCATCTAGGTGCGTTATATAGGTAGTTCAGCATCATTGGGAGGTCGTTCACCTAGTGTCCCATCATCACAAACATGTTCTTTCTTGTTCTAGGAAATTCCCATCACTACTCCCTATTTCCCACATCGAGCGTGACGCACGTGACCTTTGTAGTCCTAGTAGGACATGTACAGGCATAGTCATTCCACACATGACAGTCCTCGCCCAACATAACATTAAATTGTGCCCTCAAAATTACGTATGGAATGATTCCCATCCTCTTGGGGTATGTGGGAATTCTTGAGCATGTTGCCTCTGAGGATACGTGTGTGGGCTTATGCCTTCATTCACATCGGGTTTACAGCTACTACACCACATACTTCCTTCTTGGGATCTCACCTTTCACCCTCCATCCTATTATAAGATGTTATACTACACGAGTCCATATGTCATCAGAGCATGACACTAAACTATGATTCTATACTGAACAAGTTCAGGATGTCTCATGTTGATCATGGGATGCACTAGATCCCTTGCCAATGAGGTCATGCTCAGAAGTACGTTTGATCCATGATCAAATGGATATGCCCACCTAATGTTCCTTCATGATGGTGGTGTGATTTCAATAGTGTTGGACTCCATTCGAACAACCCATCACTCCAACTCAATACTTTTTATGCCCTTCATTGGGACCCTCATCCTCTTTCACTTCTTAAAGAACACCCTAACAGTATGGATGCTCATCCCATGGCACTCCTACTATCCTGGGCCAATGTTCTGGAAGAAAAATGGATGGCATTTTGAGTTAGGCCCCATGTTTCGACCTTGGTCAGTTGTCAACCCTCATTTGTTATTTCCATTTCAGTCTAACACAATAGGGATACTGTGTTTCGAATACGGTCAATAGCTATTCGTCATTTTCACACCATACTACTGACTGAAAATTAACTTTTTATTAGAAAACACTTTTAAGGAAAAGTGAGAAATAGCATAAATTCAACCAAGGGGACAGAACTCATAAGAAATCACAAAATAATTGAAACAGAACTTAAACCTATTAGAGAGATCCTCCATAAATAATTTCCAAGATGGAGTGTGCACCTGTGTATCTGGATCGTCGTTGATAATGACCTCAAAGTGATCGTCCATATTCTCCCATATTTGAATGTACTCTTCCTTACTTATCTTCCCTTCATTGAAACCCCTAATCAATATATGGTCTTGTTTGTCGATCCATGAAGCCCGCTCACCATTCCACTCCACTATGTTCGGATTAATTTAAATTCCCCTGGCATTACCCTACTCATGCACTAGTTTACATTGGGAAAGTGCTGATTCAACAATTTTGAGGTTCTCATCCTCCAGTCAGGCCTCTCCCTTTCTTCCTAGATATCATTATTTGTTGTTCAAAACCCTTAGATTCCCGAAGCATGGTTTTCACTCTTACATTTGGGTGGAATAATAAGGTGGTCATACCTTGTTTCTCACACCAGGACGGACCCACGTGAGCTTAGGGATTGATCGTTGGATGCTCCCTGAATATGATAGGAATACAATGAACCAATACAAATAGAATAATTATTGCATGCATATGGCATAAAACAATCAAATAAGGGAATAATGTTGTAGGGTTTGTAATCATTACAGTACTCAAGGGTCGATTCCCCACAAGTATGGGTTAAGTCCATCAAAAGAGCGTTGTAGATTTTCCACCCTCCGGATTGGGGCCCCCGGGACTAGCTATTGCTTGTTAAGATCTCGCTCCTCCTCAGTAGTGATGGGGTGCCATTCGTCATCCACAATTCAGGCACTCTCCACGTCAGTCTGGATAACAGTTACTTTTGTAGAGTCTTGCATCTAGTACTATTCAGCCTCAGATAGCTTGGTGTTTAATCACAATATTAGCTCCGATTGCGCATTGATGGAGGTTGAGTGCTCATCTGCCCATACCTATATCTGTTGAACCTAATTTTTATCCTCCTGGAGCCTCTTTATGTTCACTGATTTCATCCGCTACCAGCCCACACTGAGGCCACGGTCATATTCTTGAATCATATTCACCATAAATCTCGGACGAGCATATAGGGGCGTTGGGCATCCACTCCCCCAGCACAAAGTTCATGTTTCCATGAACTAAGTCTATCCATCTCATCCAGTAATTGCACATTGGGGGTGTTATTAATGAAGCTCTTGATCAGCTTCCATGATCGTCAATGGACTATTTTTTTGTCCTCTTCATCAGAGTCCATCTCATCCCAGTTAGCATGGTTGGAAGGCACATATGTAGGGAACGCCCCCAAGAACTCGTCAGTAGGGTCCAGGTCTGGTGTTTGATTGGGTATGGTGGGGCCTGGGCTGTCTGATCGATCCTCATCGTCGAATCCCACCTCAATGATCTCAGGTTCAACCCATGTAATGGTCCCACAAATGATTAGAAGTGACACCGCTTGTTCGATTCGGATCTCTACCTCTACGATCACCAACATTCCCCTAGAAAAGGTGTTTCCTGAAGTCTCAACCGACCTCACCAAGGCGGCCCATTCCATTTAAAGAAATATGGACACCAAAAATGGGCATAGATGTCAGTTGACATAGTCAATGGGTGACAGTCAATAATTTGTTTGGGGAGACTTACAAAGATCAAATTCCTAGTATCATTCTTGGGTTGATTCCATCGGGACCCTGATGTGTGGTGCCCCATATATTGTCTGAAGGTATGAAAGCTCTTAAGGAGTCACCTCGGTTTTCCTAGCCCAGCAGAAATGGTAATAAATGAAGCTACAAGAGTAGATCCTAAAGGTTCCGCATCTGCATCTTTTGAGGGGAGATAACGGGTTCTATGTATGAGACCCTCTTACATAGTTCAAGTATTACCAAGGAGTCCAAAATTACCTGGAAGAATACCCTGAGGAAGGGGCTTGAGATTTTACCCCAAGGGCCTCTGCAAATTATTCAAGTTCCAAGTCTTAATTACCAAATTCTCCCTCCTCCAATGGGATCCCTCTACCAGCCTCCTCCCCCTAAGAGAACTCATCTAATTCCTCCAGAAAAGGAAAACGCTCCCTCAGTTCCGCATCTCACAAATACGGGGATGTTGTCTGATTTAGAAACACCTTCACCTAGTCTATCATTGGACACGAAGCACCTCGGGAGGGCACAAATTCCTCCAACTCTACCAGGTATCACTTCACCTTCTCTTAGGGTACTTCATGGCCTTCCATGACAAGGCCAATTCCCGGAATGTCCATCCCAAGATGGTTCAAGTGTTTACACTTATCTAACGGGCCAAGGAACTGCCTGTTGACATCCCAGATGTCCCAGGCCTCTAAGAAGGTAGCATTCTTTGATAATTATATATGGTTTAGCTGCTTCCCCAAAGCCTGGGTGGTTATTTAATAGAATCCTCTTAGTGGCCTCCCCTTAGGATAACTTTGTTCTTCTGGGGCCATCAGGTCCACTGCCATTGCTGGATCCGATGCCGCTGCCTCTCCCAAAATAGGTATGGGCCCCACTGTCACGACAACCCTACTACCTCGGGATGTCCATATCCTTTGGCCCCAACCTCAAGTTTGGGGAGGCACACCATCACCAGACCGAATGATTGGATGCTTCAACACTTCTCCCGAGTAGGTTGCCTCCCAGATTTTGGCATACTCTATCACCATCCCGAAGATGGTCTGAGGTGGAGGCAATTCATTCCACATATTTCCATATTCCCATGTGAACATGAGCCACATATTACAAATGAAACATGCATGTTCTTCCTGGCTCACCTCTAAATAGACTTGTGTGGTTAGCCGCTGCATACACCGAAACTACCAGGTAAATCGGTGTGGCGTGTATAGCTCGTAGAGAGGCTCATGATTTATTCTTGCCACCAGAAATCCACCTCAAAAATCCACGAGATAAGACTGGTGCTCTTTCATTCCTCATTCATCATCAGTAAAAGCACCTGTTGGCAGTGGGAAAGTATGAAAGTTGAATTCCTTTATCTTTCAGACGCAGTTCAGTACCGCATGCATATTCAGTTTGGCCGGAAATCTCCCCATGACATTTAGAATGGATGAATAGATGTTCTATCCTGGAGGGGAGATGGGGTTCAGATATTCATATACTCCCATGACGTGTGCCTCTATCCACCCGTACAAGAGGTGGAACGGCCTATATATCCTTTGTGGCCTCTTCCCCTTACTGATATGCCATAGCATCTTGTACATCTTGGAGAGCATTGGGAATTAGAGGTTCACCCACCCTCCTATCTCCAACATGGATGCCATGATAAATGTGCTTGGTCACACACCCATGTTTGTATCCCTCACCAAAAGGATCCAACCGCGGATGAGAGCAATGATAAATGCCACTAGCCAGACTACCAGTTGCTGCTCAATGCTGACACTGAACCCCCAGGTTTTCCACTAGCTATTCTCCAGGAGCTACCAGTACGACTGATCCTTGCCCTGTTGAGCCCCCTTTGGGAATGTACGAGGCCTCATTGGAAACTGTATATTTCCCAAGAAGTTTAGAAATTGTTTAAACCATAGTCTAAAGTGGACGTCTCTCACTACTTCCTTGTCCTCTCCTGGCACCAGCTCCATCAATGCCATCTCCAGTGGCGACATTTTCTCCGAATCCTCCCACACACCCATAACAGGGAAGAATTCATCATACATCCCCCCCCCCAGTATCAGGACCCCCAAGATTTGGGGCACATCCCATAAACTGATTCCAACCTCCCTATAGTGAAAATGGAAGGTATTGGTCCTCAATGACCAACTGCTCAGCAACAATTTCATCAGTTTCTTCGGTTGGTAGATATTAATTTGGGAGGCCCAAGATGCCTCGTATAGACCCACTCTCCTCAGATCTGCCCTGAACCCTTCACACGAGGCACCTACCCAGTAGGCCCAGGCCTAGTCATCTCTAAAGATTACACCCTGGGGTAGATCCCACTCATCATACAATCCCTTTGACGAGTTCCTTAGGGCCGCCATCAAAATAGTTTGGCATATAGTGGGGAATGTCTTCAGATGTAATTCCTTCCCATTAACATTTTTCAAATGGTTATCCAGGCAATCAGCAATAATAGGTTTGATGTGCTATGAGGCATGGTTGTCAGCCGGCCTGAACCACTGGGACTGGCATGGTGTGCTCTTAACCTTGTAAGATGGTTTATCCCTACTTGCTTCAGGGATGAAGATGTCATCCCTCAGCTCAAATCCATACAGCAACATCCTCTTACACAGTAGAAAGTTCCTCTAGCTTTTTGACAGCAGCTCCACCAGCGAATTATTGTCATAGTGGGTCCATATCAACTCCCCTAGACCCATGTTACTCACCATATCATCCTTTCGGGTAGCGTCTACAAGGATCCCTTTGGTATCCTCCTGGTGAGCCATTCAGTTTTGAAGTTTGGGTGTTCTTTGGGTATATATCGCGAAGATCTTTCACGGAGAATGTTCATGGAACTCGATCACAAAAGATGTTTCTAGAGGCCTTCCCCGGCATTCAAACGCAGTTTTCAGAGCACACAGACACAAATTCAATGACTTTTTGTGTGCCATGAAGAAGAATTCAATATTCATGGAAAGAAGTCTTGGAGAATGCAGAGATTCACGAATCGATAGTGCTACAAGCTAAAAACGTGGAGAAGAGAAAAGAAAAAATAGATATCAGATCTCTTATGTATAGGTGGGGACCTAGGAGCTTTGTGGCACATCTGATCCACAGTGAGCTTCGTGGCGTGCTATCCCACACACGCCACTTTGCCTTGCATTCCCCCTTAGTGAGACACCTTCTCTATTAACCAAGGAATTTTTGTAGTTGACCCTCCGACTTCAACCCTTGTTTTCTTCTCGGATCAATGTTCGAGGGGGGGCATTTGTTGATACCAAAATTATGGATAAGAAAGAAAAAAGGAAAATAATTAGGGGTTTCCTCATGAAGACCGCTCATGGAGCCTCCATATCCACTCACCCGGCGTAGATCTCCACCTTTGTAAACCCACCGCAGAGCAAGGATGTGGGCTGCTTCATGAACTGATTTGACGATTGTGAACCTGCCACTGAGGAAGGAGGCAGGATGCTTTGTGAACCGATTTTATGTTCGTGAACCCTCCATGGAGGAAGGATCGAGGATGCTTCAAAAACTGATTTGATGTTCACAGACCTTCCGCAAAGCATGGAGGTGGGATGCTATGTGAACCCCTTTGACGTTCACGAACCTACCACGGAGCAAGCTCCATCTACACACCGAGTGAGCTCCACTTTGCATCACCTCTTTCATATAAATACTAGGCTCCCCTTGACCCAAATTGATGGATCCTCTGACCTTTAACCTTCTAATATCGCACATCGTAAAGAAATATATTCTCTGCTATTGACACCGGAAAACACATCCCCAAAATTTTATAGATGCTTACATACATTATCTGAGATTGTATCCCATTTCGGAAGCATCAATGTTTTAGGTCATATGGCCCAAACAGAGTTTTGGATTAAGAGTTTTGGAAATTTGAAGTTGGTCTGGAAAGCATGCTTTCGAATCCCATTCACAAAGCTCCCTCCGTGATTGCGGAGCACCGCCATGAAGCAAAGAGGTGGGATGGCTCCAAGAACCCCTTTGACATTCAAAACCCACCATAGAGCAAGGAGGAAGGACAGATCTGTGAACCCCTTTAACATTCATGACCCACCGTGAAGTAAGGAGGCAGGATAGCTCCGTGAACCCCTTTGACATTCGTGACTGGCTGTGAAGCAAGGAGGCGGGATGACTCCACGAACCCCTTTGACGTTCACGACCCGCTGCAAATCAAGGAGGCGGGACGGATCCCCGAACCCCTTTTAGGTTTGTGACCCGCCATGAATCAAGGAGGCGGGACGACTCCATGAACCCCTTTGACATTTGTGACCCACCATGAAACAAGGACGCAGGACGGCTCTGCGAACCCCTTTGATGTCCATGATCCGCCACGGAGTGAGCTCTCTCTTTGCACTGAAGGGGCTCTGCTTTGCGGTGCCTCCCCCCTAAAAATACCCAGCTCACCACCCTTCACGAGATGGTCACTCTGCCCCTTGGGCAGCTGATCTCCAAGTTCACAGACCTCTTCTTTCCTTCATGAAGCAGCTCCACGAGCAGCATCCTTCGGCATGCTGCTCTCCAAGTCCATCCTCCACGAGTAGCCTCCTACACAATGTTGCTTCGCGAGTCCATGCCTTGTGAGGAGCTTTCTTCGCGATGCTTCTCCGTGAGTCCATGCTCCATGAGTCCATGATCCGTAAGTCCATGCCCCATGAGTCCATGCTCCATGAGACCCCATTTTCCATGAACCCCTTTGCTCAGTAAAGTTACTTCGCGAAGACCTATACTTCATGGTTGTCCCTTCGCTATCGTCACTGACCCCCATGAAAATGGGGAGTCGCACCGCAAACTTTTCATGCCGCGACATCGGGATTTTCTATTGTGACCTTATGCGTAACTACCTTCCACCTATGGGATAACATGATTTCAGATACTCCTCCGCACACCATGAAACACCTTGAGTCGACATATTCCTCTTGGTTCATTTCTCATGTTGTGAGTTGAGATTCTCATCATCAATTCCCTGAGTACATTGAGTCAAACTATTCCTCAGGAAACTCCTCCAAACCCTATCACTTGGCTCCAATTCCAGGTTGAACCAGAATAGGCCACCCTTGCATAAGACTCAACACCAACCATTGATAGGCAACTTATGCCTAATGGTCCTCTCTACATGACTATAAACAGATGTCCACCCTATGTTCCAAACATATATTACCTCTTTCTCCAAATAAGAGATGCCTTATTCTCCAAGAATAATATACCAATAGTCCTCTCTATATGATAATAAATTGTAGTGCATCTTATTATTCAATAATAGGATGCCTCTTGTTCCAAATAAGAAATTTCTTATGTGCCAATCATAAGATGCCAATAGTCCTATCTACATTGCTATAAAATGTAGTACTATCTATCGGATGGATAATAGGATGCCTCTTACTCCAAACAAGATATGTCATATGCTCCAAGAATAAGATTCCAATAGTCCTATCTACATGTCTATAAACGGTGATACACCCTATGTTCCAAACATAGGATTCCTCTTACTCCAAACAAGAGATGCCTTATGCTCCAATCATAAGATGCCTAATGCCTTGATTACAGTGGCATAACTTAAAGAGCGTTGGAATCTGTTCAAACATTCCATCACTCCTCCTCATGAATTGCGTGTCCTTCATTCAGATCTTCATCCACTTACCTATCTAAAGGGACCCCCCTAATGGCCTGGTCCCATGCTGCATCGGCTCACCTACATTCCTGGCCCAACGCCCCATAAGACTTCGGACAACACTTCAAGTCAGGTCATGTATTTCGAACACGGTTAGTAGTCGACCCTCATTTGCTTGACCCCATTTCAGGATAATGTGATATGGATGAAGTTTTTCAAATAGGGTCAAATATTATCCTCCATCACCATGCCACCCTAATTGTGTTCTGAATGTTGGGCATGTGATTCACACTTTCCATCTCCCTATTGTTTGGACTGATTCTAACACCCTTGGGATTATCCCTCTTGTGCACTAGTGTAATGGTAAAGGCCTCGACTCACCAGTGGGTTGGTATGCCCTCATGGACAGACATAAAGAAGACATTACAAGTAGCTTCCTTGTGTAAGCCCCATTCACCATTGCCGCTCCATAGCGGCACCCGAGTAGCTTCCTTGCGTATACCCCATCCACCATTGCCAATCCATAACGGCACCCGGGCAGCTTGCTTGTGCAAGCCCTGTCCACCATTACCGCTCTATAGAGGCACCCGGAAAGCTACCTTTCGTAATCCTTATCCACCATTGCATCTCCCTAGAGGCACTAGAGTAACTTCTTTGCATATGCCCCATCCACTATTGCCTCTTCATAGCGGCACTCGGACAGCATCCTTGCATAAGATCCATCCACTATTGTCTCTCCATAGTGGAACCAGGGCAGCATATTTTCCTAAGCCCAATCCACAATTTCCACTCCATATCAGCATTCGGGCATCTTCCTTGCGTAAGCCCCATTCACCATTTCTGCTCCATAGTAGTACCTGGGAAACTTCTTTGCATAAGCCCTATCCACCATTGCTACTCCATAGAGGCACCCGTGCATCATACTTGCCTATTCCCCACCCACCATTGCCCCTCCATAGCGGCACCCTATACGCTTCCTTGCGTAAGCCCCATTCACCATTTCCACTCCATACTGGCATCCATGCAGTTTCCTTGCATAAGCCCAAATCACCATTGCCGCTCCATAGCGGCACCCAGGCAGCTTCTTTGCGTAAGCCCTATCCAGTATTTCTGATCCATAGCTGCACTTGGGAAGCATCCTTGTGTAAGCTCCATCCACCATTGTCACTTCATAGCGGCACCTGGGTAGCTTCCTTGAAGAATCCACATTCGTCATTGCATCTCCATAGTGACATCTGGGCAACTTCCTTGCATAAGACCCTTTCACCATTGTCGCTCCATAGCGGCACCCGATTAGCATCCTCATGTAAGCCCCATCCACTATAGCTGATCCATAGTGGCCCCATGGAAACTTACTTGCGTAAGCCCCCCACCAACCATTGCTCCACTATAGCGGCACTCGGATAACTTCCTTGCGTAAGCCCCATTCACCATTGACGATCTATTGTGTCGTCTGAGCAACTTCCTTGCGTAAGCCCCTTTCAGCATTGCTGCTCCATAGCAGCTCCCGATAATCAACCTCACGTAATCCCCATCCACTATTCCTGCTCCATAGCTACACCTGGGTAGCTTCCTTGCGTAATCTACATTCACCATTGTTGATCCATAGCGGCACTCGAGAAGCTTCCTTGTGTAATCCCCATTCACCATTGCCACTCCATAGTGGCACCCGAGTAGTCTAGCGTGTAAGCCCCACACCATACCTGAACTACGTAGTCTTTGATCCTTGCAAAGGTGAGGTATATAGGAAGCCTCCATGAGGTTCAATCCCCACACCCCATTGGTTTCGACCACATTCACGTCGGTTCGCACCACTTGAACTACATGGTCTTTGATCCTTTCCAAGGAAAGGTATGTAGGAAGCCTCCCTGAGGTTCAAGCCCAACTTCTGGTCATTATGACCCCCTTCACCTTAGTTAACCAACACCCTAGGAAACCTAGAGTGTATTCCCCACTCCCAACCTGAACTATGTGGTCATTGATCCTTTCCAAGGATAGGTACATAGGAATCCAACCTGAGGTTCAAGCCTGACACCCCATTCGTTCCGACCACCTTCACATCGGTTCCCACCACCTAAACTATGTGGTCTTTGATCCTTTCCAAGGAATGGTATGTAGGAATCCTCCCTGAGGTTCGAGCCCAACACCCGGTCATTCTGCCCCCTTCACATCAGTTCACCAACACCCCGGGCAGCCTAGAGTGTAAGCCCCACACCCTACCTAAACTATGTGGTGTTTGATCCTTGCCAAGGCAAGGTACGTAGGAATCCTACCATAGGTTCAAGCCCAACACCCCATTGGTTCCAACCACCTTCATGTCAGTTCCCACCACCTAAACTACATGGTCTTCGATCCTTTCCAAGGCCAAGTATGAATGAAGACTTCCTAAGGTTTAAGCCCAACACCCCATTGGTTCTGACCACATTCATGTCAATTCCCACCACATGAACTACGAGGTCTTTGATCTTTTCCAAGGTGAGGTACTTAGGAAGCCTCCCTGAGGTTCAATCCCCACACTCGGTCACTCTGACCCACTTCACATCGGTTCGCCCACTCATTCTAAACTATATAGACTTTTATCCATGCCAAGGAAGGGTACGTAGAAACCCTCTACGAGGTTCAAGACCACCATCTATCTGGGGCCCATGCCCTCTTTCACATTGGTTCACCCTCTTCCTGCATGACATTAAACTATGGACCCCAATTAGCAATAATCCATTGTTCCCCCATTTAGCAGTAAGCTATTTTCAACCTCATTCGGCGGTAATCTATTGAATTCCCCATTCAACGGTAAGCCATCATCAGATGAACTCCTCAGACTTTGATTCCCTATCATAGGGATACGTAGGAAGCCTCCATGAGGTTCAATCCCAGCACCCATGTCTCTTCCTGATCTATCCCTCAATCCCATGTGTTCCAGGAAGATCATTCCCAAACCTAGAGGTTCTACCTCCTATGGGTCCCATCCATGTGTCCAATCTCATGGTCCACCTCCGCAACTATCCCATCGTCCCACCGAACTATGTGGACATTGATTCCCTGCCATGTGGATACATAGGAAGTCTCTTCAAGGCTCAAGACCAACACTACTCTCACCTTCACAATGGTCCCATCTCATTCCCCCTCAACTCCATTAAACTCTCCATCATCCATCCTGATTCTCACCCAAGCTTCCATATCCCGGTGGTATCATGTCATCCACCTCCTCGCTTCTCCTAGTAGTACTTGGGCTGCAATTCACACGTATGCCCCATCACATCTCCGGGTGGGATCATGTCATCCCCATTGCATGAATTATTCCCCTCTTCAAAGAGGGATTCCCTTCACAGAGCCCATGAGCCTCCATGAAGGAAGGAGATCCCCATGGGAACTCAGGTCATCCCATAACATTTATGTTATGTGAAACATAGTTTATACATATGTTATCTGCATGCTAAGGCATGGTCACTGTGCTTCATGAAGCACATTACCTCACAATGTTATTCTTCACAAGGCACCCTTGCTTTGTGAGGCATTTCTCTGAAAATTTCTTTCCACTTCATGAAGCACCTTTTATATGCACCAATGCCCTATACAAAGGTTAGGTGACTTCACTTCACGAATCACATCTCTTCATGAAGCCCCTCCACTACAGGGAGCACCAAATCATCACAATGCTTCTACCTATGAACCCCTTTGCTCTGGAACTCCTTTACTCGTGTGGACCATCAGGTTTGCATAGATAAATTTCAAAGTCCCTTGGGCGGTACTTTACATTGTGTTGCTTCACCACCTTCTTTTTCACCTAGGCATACTAACGGCTATTGCTTCTTTGCATAGCCATGCTAATATGGACCCCCTAATGGATCACTCCATAACACCCCCAACACCATGAAATTGTTGATACCTTCCGTCTCTCAAGGGAGGACTGGTATCAGTTATGTGTAAGTCCTCAATATTCGGAGCAAACCCACCATGTCCGAGCTGTAGGATGTTAAACTACCAAGCCCCATCGTCTTCAGCACATGACGTTAAACTATGACCACACCCCATGTGTTGGACACAGGGTTCCCCCACCTTGGACATTATACATGCCCACTAGTCTCCACATGAGTGAGATAACTCCTCACATAGAATGACATCCTATTCACTGGAGCAGTGTCTATCTATAGGGAAAGGTCAACCACCATGGTCTAAGCCCCAAGCTTTTCTTGCAGGAGGTAGCATCCCTACTTCTCCTCCCTTCCTAGGTGCCAAATCCCTCTTCCGCTGGGCTTTGTCACCACCTGGGCCTCCACCCCGTAGTAAGTCCCGATCTCCATATCCTTGGCTAGCGAACCATGCATAGTCCCCTATTTCTTATTTGGGTCACATAATACATGTAAGCCCCAATCCACTTCCCACATACGCACCCTTCATGATGTGATCATCAGGTCATTGCTCCCTCTTGATTCTCACACCGATCGTGACTCACGTGGGCTTAGAGCCATCACTGACCATGATATCCTATCAAGGATTCCTTAGAGTGTAAGCCCCACACACCACTTATAAACTATGTGGTCTTCAATCCTTTCCATGGCAAGGTGCATAAGAAGCCTCCCAAAGGTTTAATCCCAAAAACCCTTGGTCCCGACCATCTTCACGTCGGTTCACCAAACACCATTCGGAACTAAGATGTCTTTGATCATAGCCATGGCAAGGTACATAGGAAGCCTCCTAGAGGTTCTATCCCAATTACCATTGGTCCCAAAATTCTTCACATCGGTTCACCAAACACCATTCTGAACTACGAGGTATTTGATCCTTGACAAGGCAAGGTACATAGGAAGCATCCCTGCTGTTCAATATCAATAATCATTGGTCCCGACCTTCTTCACGTGGGTTCACCAAACACCATTATGAACTACGGGGACCTTGATCCTTGCCAAGTAAATGTATGTTGGAATATTTTTTGTGGTTCAATCCAACCATCCATTGGTTCCGACCTCCCCTCCACATCGGACCACCTTCATCCAGCAAGAAGATAAACTGTATTCCCCCTTTTCATCTAGCACAACGTTAAACTACATCCACCATCCAGTGGTAATCCTTTGTGACCCCATCCAGTGGTATGACATTGTGACCCCATCCAGCAGTAAGCCGTTGTGACCTCATCCAGTGGTAAGCAATTGTGACGGCATCTAGCGGTAAGCTGTTGTGACCCCATCCAGTGGTAAGACATTGTGACCCTATCGAGTGGTAAGCCATTGTCACCCCATCCAATAATAATCCATTGTGACCTCATCCTGCTGTAAGAAGATGTGACCCCATCCCACAGTAAGCCATTGTGACCCCATCTGGAGGTAAGATATTGAAGTCCCCAATCAATGGTAATCCATTGTCAGATTAAATACAAGGACTTTGATTCCCTACCATATGGATACGTAGGAGGTCTCTTTGAGACTCTAGAACAACATCACTTTCGTCCTCATGTAGACTACATCCCATTCTCCGGCCACTTCACCTAACCATCCATCATCCATTTTGATTCTTACCCAAGCCTCTAATTCTTAGTGAGATCATAACACCTCATTCCTCATTCCCTTTAACAAGAATTGGGTAGATAACCATGATTTATCCCCAACATAAGTGTTCCCTATAGGGGATGCACCCACCTTATCCACTCTTGTCAGTGTTCCAATTAGTCTGATCCATCTCCTATAGACGTTAAACTCATAGAATACCATGTGCTAAACATAGGAAACAGGGGAAAACCTCAGATACATGCCAATAGCATATTACTCCCTGCATTCCACATGGGATACATTGGGCTTCCACGCCCACGAGAAGCCCTATATTAAGGGGATGAAACCCATACATGCCAGTGTTCTAGCATCTAGACATGCCAATGATGTCCAATGTGACAACTTCCCTGACCGAAGGTTGCTTCCCAGACCAGACCCCTTGTAATGACCCGAAAAAAGTAGTGTAATTAACCGGCATCCATGAAGATATGGCACTGGGAATATTTTCATGAATAACATCAAATGTATATGAGGGAGACCCAGAATAGTTAACGAGTTCTGAGGAGGAATCCAAGGAAGGATGAACCAACATCCCATCATCTCATTCCAATAAAGGAGAAAACGTCCTTCAACAAGGAATGGATGTCACCCACCTTTGGAATGCAGGAATGTGGGGAAGAAATAATGTCGCCGTCCTCGAACAGACGGACGCGCGCGCCTCGGAAAAAGCTTTAGAAACAGATGTATCTTAGGATTTTTTTGGGACACGATCCAATTTTACTATATTTATTCTTTTTGTAAATGGTTTATGATTATTATTAATAAATTTTTTTTAAAATAATATAATTTACATGAGTTATGATATTTTGATATGATGATCATTTTATGATCTTTTGGAAAACATATTTTTTGTTTTAATTATGTGAAGTTTGGTTATATTATAAACCAAGGATAGGTGTTTATGTTATAAAAATGTAAGGTGGTCTTTTATAGACCAATAATTCATTAGGTAAGGATAAATATCACATAATATAACAAGGACTTGAATTTGGTGTGAAACCAATTCAGTAATAAACTATTCCAATTAGAATGTCTTGGGTGTGAACCTTGACTAAGAAAATGATGGAATTGGGAGTGAAACTAATCCACTATGATATTCCTCAGAGTGATCCATGACTCAACAAATTATTTTATATGATTATGTGTATGGTACAAAGTTATTTCTTATGCTTATGATATGTTATCAGGGATTGTGATTGATTATTGGTTATTATATACTCATATTTTTTCATCTATTTAGATTGATAAATATTTCTGTGATGCACCATTATTATGATAAATGAATTGATTTGTATGATTATATAATGTTTTTATCATATTCACTAAACCTTATTCTTACCTTATGATCATTTATTGATATTTATAATGTTTTCCCATATAGAGTATCTGAAGTTATCTTTGATTATGTTTCCCTTCCTAGGATTATAGAGAATGGTTTTAAGTACGTCATGTGTATGTAGGTTACGAATTTTGAAGAACAAAAATGGTAATTATGAGGATATTGTATGTACTAGTTTTTATATATCGATGTTTCCAAATTCAATAATCCTATTTAATCCGTAGGAAAATATTATGTTGAAATATGTCAAGTATTCAACAAAAATAATATAATATTTACATATGAAATGTATGGGTCTCTATAGTTGGTATCAATTGGAGGTTGGGATCAACACCATCCTCTAGTAATATTTTCATACACTAACTTCTTTTACTTGATCATTAATATGGATCCTTAAAAAGAACTATATATAAATAAGTGACGAACTCTAATATACTATGATGAATTTAGAGAAATAATGATACTAGGAAAATATCTTGTTGATGAAACTGTAGAGATTGTTAGATCCATTCAGTATTATAACAAGGTATCTCAAATCTAAATGAAGAGTTATAATAAAAATTCTTTTTGATATATAGAATTTTAGGTTGGTGATATGGATTTTATATGAATTTATCCATGGAAAATGTTATTTGAATTGGAAAAAATTTTAATCTAGGACCTATTTACATTGGAACCATCTAGATTCTTGATCTTGTAGAGAATGTATCCTATTTCTTTACAATCCCAAAAAACCTCCCTCATGTTCTTGATATTTTCAATTTATCTCTCATAAGAAATTACATACATGACCCATCACATGTAATAAATCAAAGGTAATTTATGAATGGAATGTTCTTTTTTATGAATAACAATCATTAGAAATTAATTATCAAAGAGGTACAGTTCTATGAAAAAATATTTCTCACTTAGTAAAAGTTCATTATAAGAATAAAAAATTTGAGGAAGATACATTAGAACCTGAGGATGCGATGGAGCGGAGATATCCACATTTTTTTATACTTGACTAAAATAATTTTATTGGAATAATAATTATAAGGATATTATTTTAAACCCCCAAATATTTTATTTGTATTTACTTTGAAATAAAACATTACGTATTTAATATCTTTCTTCACATGCATCTTTCGAATCTATATGAACTGTGAAAAATTAAATCCTCATAACCTAGCCATTAAATTCGTTGGTAGGAATATTAATAACTTATTTTTGAAGAAAATTTATAATGGTTTTAATATTAAATACATATTGATTAATACATACTAAATAGGTAATTAATTTTCAGTAAAGTCATTTTATACTTTAAAAATATATTTTCTTCAAAAATAGTTTTTATCACATTTTTCAACAGTAAAATTATAATTTAATTTATAAAATGTTATTAAATTTTATTTTAATAAATTATTATTTTTTCAATCATATTTTAAATATTATCTTATAATGATTTTTTTATTTTTCTGAAAGGATTTAATTTTATTTAATAATGAAAAATACGTTTTTTTGTAAAAAAAATCATTTATTTTCCAGTAATTTTCTAATTATTTTTTTATTTAATAATAAATTAATTTATTTATACCTTAATTATAATTAAATTAACTAATTAAAAATTAATCATCATTGTAATTTATTCTGATATAAGTTATTTTCTTGGATTAAAACACATTTATTTTAAATAGCTGTTTCCAAGCTTTCAATGTGTTTTTATCTTAATAATTTAATATATTATAAATTGATTAATATTTTTAATTAAATTTATAGATTAATTATTCAATAATTTATCTCAATGTTCATTTTAGGGTTTTTAAAAGGCTTGTAACAAAAGATAATTATGATTTATGCGGAAAATTTCATTTTCTGAAAATGTGTTTTCATTGCTGTTGACACAGTTAATTAAAATTATATCCTGAAAATTTATAAACATTATTCAATTAAAATGGATTAAATATTTTTAATATTAATAATTAATATTATCAAATATGTATCTATATTACTTGTCATATTTAATAGTAATGAATGTTAAATTGTGTTACCATGATTATGGTTATAATGAGTTTGCTGGGTGCCAAACTATGAGATAATGTTTGGATTTACAAAACAACTTGAAAATTTATTATTTTTAAGCTATTTAAACATTATATTATAATACATTCCAATACATTTTCAGTTTTTTCCACATCCTAATGAAAGTGACCTCAAATATTTGAAATCATTTAAGAAATTCCATGTGTGTCCCTTCACTCACTTGAAAAATAGAATCTATTCTATTATATAGACCCAAAGCTTGACGTACATGGACATTACATTAATTTTTCGGAATACTTAATATATAAAAAAACAGGCATAGAAGTACCTTAACAGTTTAGTGCCTTTGGAAACTCGGAATATAATCTTCTAATTGTAGTGAATGATCTTCAACATCTCCCATAAAGATCATCCCCTTTTGTTTTATTACCTAAAACCTTTCTTTATATCCTGGGGAAAATAAAACATATAAAGGGTGAGCTGAAATTCTCAGTAAGGTTAAGCTTGGATAAAATAAAACAAACCATATACATTTCAACATAAAAACATGAACATAATGTTTAAACATCAAAATCTTGAGCAATGACACAAAACATGGCAGTACATAAGTCATAGATCAAAATAGAACATAAATCATGATAAAATAGCTTGGGAATAAAACTTTTAATTGTGAAAAAACATTAAGCACAAGATATTATTTCCATTGTTTCCAAGGCATTGCTGTCAAGACCATCTTAGTGGACAAAGACCCTTTCTGAATTGAGTTCACTCCTCGTTTCAGTCCTATAAACCTGAACCGGATTAACTTATCATTCCATCCATGTCTATCTCATGAGATATAAATCCATACCCAATGCATTATAGGTAGATATAGGTCCCACCCATCTCATAATGAAATCATTCTTACTTGTGCCACAACATGAACATAAATCATTCATCATTACAGAAAAGTATAAAATGGGTTTCATAAACATCATCCCATCATAACATAATCCATACAAAAAAATGGATATCATTTCATCATAAGAAAAGTTAAACCATGTAAATCATAGAGATATTATACTTGAAACATACACATATGAAATACTATCAACTTAGATAGAAAATTGTTTTGATAAAACACTTGAAATGAATTCTTGAGGAAAATATCCTTTCTTTTCAAAATCATTTTCTTATCTCAAAATGCCATGCAATTTTTAAAAGAAAAGGATTTTGTTGAAAATAATCATTCAATATTGTAGAGTAAGCCTCTTAAAAATGAGGTGTTATGGAACCGTAAAAATCTGTTCACACCATATAAGTTAAAAATAACATTCTCATTGTACTTTTGTCGGAAAAGTCAAAATGTACCTTATATGGTAACCAAAGGAATGATTCCATTCATACAATGTGGTAAAAAGTCAATAAAGGGTAAAAATGACTTTAAACATTCATGGAATAATAGTAAAAATTTTATGAAAACATTTTTAGAAAACATTGACATGGATGATAAACATAACCCCAGTAAATACTTACGAATATACAATCTCGGATAAGAATGAGATTGGAATAATTATCCCTTACCTTAGGTCTGATATGATTCGTACGTAACCGAACCTCCTATATAATGATTTAAATAATGTCATTGAATTATTACAGAATCATTTTCATTGTTATGATATCATATATTGTTCACTTATGACTTTATATTACCCGTTCTTTTGTAAGTTCCATGTTAAAGTAGCATTTTGGGTAAAATCGTTTCTTTTATTGTACGTGTTTCGACTTGTTGTTCTTGATATTATTACTTATATACTGATTTTCATAATTCCAGAATGTAAAAAATATTTATATATAATATATATTCATCATATTCATACATATATATATATATATATGATAGATCGATAAATGGAATAAAATACACGGTTCATGGAGACGGTAGGCCGTACGTACGAATGAACGATGTTTTCGTTTCCTTATTTAATTGAATGGAATTAAGAAGATGTCATACATATATATATATATACATAAATATAGTATCATTATTATGTCATATATTTCATGATTACTTATTATATATACTTTATAATCATTCATGAATTGTTAACATGGAGGACGAATCTCATCACGCAGTGGAGACGGTAGTCCGTACGTATGCACGAGCGATGATATCATTACCATGATCGTGGAGTTGTATTGAAGTGTATGTATAATATTTTATAATAAATATAAATTTACAATAATCATATATATAGTTATTTATTTACACCATTATACCCATTCAATTAATGTGGTGGTCGAAAACAGATTACACCACAGCGTGGAGACGGTATTCCATACGTACGCACACGCGGTGATTTTGTTTTCTGTAGGATGGATAAGAGGTGAAATAAGGTTGTTTTATATTTTTAATAACATATCAGTATATAAGTAACACTGATGTTATTACTTTATAATGAGACAACTAAAGAAAAGAAGTAGACGAAGACAGAATCTTGAGAGAATCGGAAGAAGAGATTACCTCTTCTTCGACGCACCTCCTTTAAGCCTTCTCTTAAGGAAGTAGAGTTGATATTTTGAGAAGACCAGAACCTCCAGAATGTTTCTAGGGAATTGGAGAAGAGAAATGTGCAGGGTTTTTCCAAGATTCAAGGCTCAAAATTGTGTTAAGAGAAGAGGGAAGGGGTGCTCTTTTTATAAGGGAGGAGAGGGGAACCTTTGGAAAAACTTAAAATATTATTTTATAATAAAGTCATATTCGGTTTATAATAGCTCCAAATTGATTTATTTAGAAGCTAATGTGGGGATGGGTCGAAATACTCTCAACCAATAGTTTTTAGAAAAGTTTAGGTTACTATTTTAACCTTATCATTTAGATTTAACTCTATGTTAAATAATTTAACTTTTATTGTGTCTTCTTGTTTTCTTACACTATATGGTTAATAAACAAACTATAACCAGAAAAATGAACCCCAAGTGGTTAATTATTAATATATATAACCTTATCTAAGTCATTTGGCCTAACCATATATTTTTAGGAATATAATAACGATTAATAATATAATATTTGTTTTAAAAACTATTTTATGTCAATTTTGACAGTATTTGGTAATTGATTCTTGTGAAAATCATAACACCATTATTAGTTTGAAAAAGTTAATTAAATAAATACTAACATGTAATATTAACCTATAAAATTAGTTTAATTCATATAAGTCTCAAATTACATTTATTTGGTCATTTATAACATCAATTATGTTAATATTTCATTAATAAGATAATTACTGCGTCATCATTGTGTCATAAATAAATTAAATTATTTAAAGTCTAAAAATTATAAATAAACTTCCATTATGTAGGAAATATTTTTTTATTTCTAATTAAAATTTATAGTCTTATTTATCTTATGTATAACCTTATATTAAAAATGTTTTAGTTATTAAACTTTGATTTTAACTATTTTAACTATTCTTTAAATAAAATAATATTAAATGTCCTAATCTAATTCAAGTAGACCTAAATTGTCATATTTTATTCCTAAGGTTTTTTGGTCTAATTACACTTATCCAATAGAATTAGGACATGTTTTAGGGTAATAATAATATCATTTTTACCCTTAATTACCCAATTTACTTTTAACCGTTGTAAATAAAAGTAAAAAGTTACTATTCACCAAAAATTGTTTTCATTTCATTGAACCACATTTTAGTCCTTGGTATTAACTGTGTCTCTTGGAGTTTCGAGATTCCACTCACAGAAGCGGTAAAATTATGTTTTATGTGAATTTCCAAATTCTCCTAGGAGGTGTGTAAAAGACGGTGAAAAGTTCATTAAAATTTTTATATACCAAAATTATTATAAAATGACTCCAAGGAATTAAATTGATCTTATATAGGTATTATGTATCACTTTTGAACTAAAATAAATTTAAATAAAATAAATAATTATTTAAATAAAAAGTCGGTTTTGAAATAGTAACCCAGTGTTTTCACTATTCATCAAAAATTGAAAATTTTCAGAAAAATACCAAAACTTTACCCTAGGCTAATTTCGATATTCCGAATCCCAATATGATGTCCATTTCAAAAGGTAAAATTTATAAAATTTTAAAAATATGGGTATTACTATTCATAACGGCTAGTTTATATAACTTATCGTTGTTTAGTGAAACTCGGTATTGCGTACAACACACGCTATCGTGGAAGGTTGTGATTGCGTGTAATGCATGCCAAGTCAGGTATGTGTGTAGTGCAAGCTCCTTTTGGTGTAGCATACAACACAAGACATCAATAAAATTAAAAAGAATATTTTTCATAAAATCCCAGGGTGTTACATTCTACCCCTCTTAAAATGAATTTCACCCTCGAAATTCATCGGGGTTATAAATGGTTTTCTACTCGAAAGTTTCTTTAATAGAAACCCACATCGTAAAAAGGAATAACAAAACCAATCATTAAAAACTAAAGTATGAAACGTAACGGTTACCCAAATTAACTAATCACTGGGTTTCCACGTAGGAGAACATAGGTGAAAATATGGATATGGAAGATAAATCTAACCATCATATTCTGATGGAGAGTGGTAGAGAACATGGATATGAAAAAGCCAAAAATCACAAAGCCAAAAATTTGTGATGATCTAGGGTACCATCTGATTCATCGGATATGAGGGCACTAGGACAACATTTTTAGTTGTCAAGATCATTTCCCTAAAGGTGAATAATCTGAATTAGAATAAATACTTACTTTATTTTGGTAAAATAGTTGTTCATTCCTTGAACAATTTACAATTCATCTCTTTAAGAAATGAAGTTGAATTTGTCTTTCATGACGTTTTAGCAGATCATGCGATAGAATGATAAGTCATTTCATCTGTCTTTGACATAATTTATCAAAATTTATATACATAAGTCCATCTATGGTGAGATTAATCAGATATGGTTCCTAAAATGGACTTATAATTCATATTTCATACTGCTTAATATTATAAAATTGGTTTCTACTAAACATGGACTTCTTGTAGGCCAGTGGTAGGTGATAAAGGCATGTCGCACTTCAGTTGTGGGTTTGATTCCCACATCCTTGTCCGATGCAATGGGTTGTCGCCAATCCTGCAGGTTTTCGTTTTTCTAAAACTACACTATTATAACATTATAGAAATAATATCAAAAAAAATTCTAACCTTAAACAATATAAACTTTTGTTCAACATAATCCATTCGAATCTTTAGGCTTATCCAAAATACTTCTTTATAAACTCATAGTATAAAGAGAACGATTACTAAAAAGTCTTATAACAAGTATGTGAATACCATCATTTATCCCTCATATATCTTGTTGGTCACATTATAAACATGTGAATACCTTAATCTTGTATTCTCTTGAAAAAAATGAATACCCATTGAACCTTATTGAAAACATGAATGTTGTCAGAAGTTAACTCTTTCCACATACCAAAATCCAAAAATTCTATATACTCATAACATGATATAACTTTGTCCTTATATCAGTCATGAGCTCATGAATATTGTCAAACATTTCATTTTCTCATTATCCCTTCATTATGCACATATCATCTTCATTCCAAAAATATATCAATCACTTTCCATGGTTACCAATGCCATATTTTTATAGAAAACCACAATGGACCAATATATAGGTATTCCAATATACCATAAAAGTACCTCAACAACATTATTCTTGAATACCAATACATAAACACTTCAAACCATCCTCTTCAATGATTGTCATGGAATAAGTCCTTCATTGATTTAGATGTAACCTCTTAGGTCAGGGCATTGAGTTGGATAATGCCCATGTTATCCACAGATAAGACATTGAACTCCATAACAGTCTGTCACTCTATGACCCTTCTCTCCACACAGATAACATCTTCCCCTCCATTTGATGTATTCCTAAAGGTTATTCTTCCCTTATTTAGAAATCTCAATCTACCTTTCTCTATGCTCCTCAACATGAGATCATGCATAAAAGTCCATCTTCCTATTATTTAATGAATTGGGAATGCCACTAAAGTTCACCTTGTTAATCATATATCGCGATGTCTGATTCGGCATAATCAGAATATCATTCTCTCTAGGCATTATGCAATTTCTCTGCTCATAGTCAACAATTTGTCCATCAGATTCAATGTTAACCCAATTCCTTATAGTTCCTTCCATTAACAAAAAACCAGAAACCATTGTGTAAGAAATAGATAAAATAATAAGGAACCGCATAATCATAAAAAGTCACTTAGGATGTATAACTTATGACACCTTCTTTAACCTGTGATATCTTAGGTTCACCCTAGGATATTCATGATTGTCAACATAATTCTAGGACTATAACCTATATTTATACTAAACCTTAGAGACATTATTAAACCTTAGGGAAATCCCTATACATACCTTAGAAATATCTCTAGGGATCTCACTAATGTTTTCGCATCCTAGTTTCCAAAGGTTAACAAATCATTTCCTCTGATACCAACTCTAGAGACCCAAAGCTTGACATACATGGAAATTACATTAATTTTGAAGAATACTTAATACATAACAAAAACAGACACACAAGGACCGTAATAGTTTAGTGTCTTTGGAAACTCAGAATATAATATTATAAAAATGGTGAAAGATCTTCAACATCTCTCATAAAGATTTCCCCTTTTGTTTTCTTACCTAAAACCTTTCTTTATATCCTGGGGAAAAGAAAACTTATAAAGGGAGAGCTCAAATGCTCAGTAATGGTAAGCATGGAGAATATAAAACAAACCATATACATTTGAACATAAAAACATGAACATAATGTTTAGACATCGAAATCTTGAGAAATGACATAAAACATGGCAGTGTGTAAAGAATAGATCATAATAGAACATCAATCATGATAAAATAGCTTGGGAATAAAACATGTAATTGTGGAAAAACATTAAGCACATGATATGATGTCCATGGTAGCCAAGGCATTGCTGCTGAGACCATCTTAGTGGACAAAGTCCCTTTCTGAATCGAGTTCACTCCTTGTTTCAGTCCTGTAACACTGAACCGGATTAACTTACCATTCCAGCCATGTCTATCTCATGAGATATAAATCTTTACACAATGCATTAGAGGGAGATATAGGTCCCACCCATCTCATAATGAAATCATTCATACTTGTTCCACAACATGAACATAAGTCATTCATCATTACCCAAAGTATAAAATGGGTTTCATAAACATCATCCCATCATAACATAATCCATACAAAAAAATGGATATCATTTCATCATAAGAAAAGTGAAACCATGTAAATCATGTAGATATTATACTTGAAACATAGACATATGAAATATTATCATCTTAGATAGAAAATGGTTTTGATAAAACACTTGAAATGAATTCTTGAGGAAAATATCCTTTCTTTTCAAAATCATTTTCTTTTCTCAAAATGCCATGAAATTTTTAAAAGAAAAGTTTTTTTTTAAAATAATCATGCAATATTGTAGAGTAAGCTTCTCTAAAATGAGTCGTTATGAAACCTTAAAAATCCGTTCATGCCGTATAAGTTAAAAATAACATTCTCCCCGTACTTCTGTCAGAAAAGTTAAAAAGTACCTTATATGGTAACCAATGGAAAGATTCCATTCATAAAATGTGGTAAAAAGTCAATAAAGGTTAAAATTGACTTTAAACATTCATGGAAGAATAGTAAGCATTTTATGAAAACATTTTTAGAAAATATTGACATGGACGATAAACATAACCCCAGTAAATACTTACGAATAAACAATCTCGGATAAGAATGAGATTTGAATAATTATACCTTACCTTATGTCCGATATGCTTCGTACGTATCTGAACCTCCTGTATAATGATTTAAATAATGTCATTGACTTATTATAGAATCATATTCATTGTTATGATATCATATATGGTTCACTTATGACTTTATATTACCCGTTCTTTTGTAAGTTCCATGTTAAAGCATCATTTTGGGTAAAATCGTTTCATTTATCGTATGTGTTTCGACTTTTTTTTCTTGATATTATTAATTATATACTGATTTTCATAATTCTAGAATGTAAAAAATGATTTATATTTAATATATTTTCATTATATACATAGATATATATGATAGGTCGATAAATGGAATAAAATACACCGTTCATGGAGAAGGTAGGTCGTACGTACGCATGAACGATGTTTTCATTTCTTTATTGAATTGAATGGAATTAAGCAGATGACATACATATATATACATAAATCCAGTATCATTATTATTTCATATATTTCATGATTACTTATTATATATACTTTATAATCATTCATGAATGGTTAACATGGAGAATGAATCTCATCACGTCGTGAAGATGGTCGTCCGTACGTACACACGAGCGACGATCTCATTCCCATGATCGTGGAATTGTATTGAACTCTATGTATAATATTTCAGAATCAATATCACTTTAAAATAATTGTATATATAGTTATTTATTTACACCATTATACCCATCCAAGTAAGGTGGTGGTCGAAAACAGATTACACCACGTCGTGGAGACGATATTCTGTATGTACACATGCGTAGTGAATTGGTTTTCCGTAGGATGGATAGAAGGTGAAATAGGGTTTTTTAATATTTATAATAACATATAAGTATATAGGTAACACTTATGTTATTACTTTATAATGATACAACTAAAGACGAATAAGTAGAAGAAGAAAAAAACTTGAGAGAATCTGAAGAAGAGATTACCTATTCTTCGACGCACCTCCTTTAAGCCTTCTCTTAAGGAAGTAGAGTTGGTATTTTGAGAAGACCAGAACCTCCAGAATGTTTCTAGGGAATTTGATAAGAGAAATGGTCAGGGTTTGGCAGAGATTCAAGGCTCAAAAGGGTGTGAAGAGAAGAGGTAAGGGG
The DNA here is from genome assembly GCA_963277665.1 of Viscum album. Taxonomy (NCBI): domain Eukaryota; kingdom Viridiplantae; phylum Streptophyta; class Magnoliopsida; order Santalales; family Viscaceae; genus Viscum; species Viscum album. The sequence continues at coordinate 599,425,330 of OY728136.1, read as the reverse complement.
TGCCCTTTTTATAAGGGAGGAGAGGGGCACCTTTGGAAAAATTAAAATATTATTTTATAATAAAGTCATATTCAGTTTATAATAGCTTAAAATTGATTTATTTTGAAGATAATGTGGGGATGGGTCGAAATAATCTCAACCAGTAGGTTTTATACAATTTTAGGTTACTATTTTAACTATATCTTTTATATCTAACTCTAAGTTAAATAATTTAACTTTTACTGTGTCTTCTTGTTTTCTTAAAATATATGGTTAATAAACTTACTATAACCAGTAAAAATAACCCCAAGTGGTTAATTATTAATATATATAACCTATTCTAAGTTATATTTCCGAAACTTAGATTTTTAGGAATATAATAACAATTAATAATATAATAGGTTTTAAAAAAACTATTTTATGTCATTTTTTACACTATTTGGTAATTGATTTTTGTGAAACTCGTAATAGAATTATTAGATAGAAAAAAGTTAATTAAATCAATACTAACATGTCATATTAACCTATATAATTAGTGTAATTCATAAAAAGTCTCAAATTACATTTATATTGGTATATATAACATCAATTATATTAATATTTCATTAATAAGATAATTACTGCATCATCATCGTGTCATAAATAAATTAAATTATTTAAAGCTTAAAAATTATAAATAAACTACAATTATGTAGGAAATCGTTTTAGATTTATAATGAATATTTATAGTCGAATTTATCTTATGTATAACCCTATATTAAAAATGTTTTAGTTATTAAACTTTGATTTTAACTATTTTAACTATTCTTTAAATAAAATAATATTAAATGTCCTAATCTAATCCAAGTAGACCTAAATGATCATATTTTATTACTAAGGTTGTTTTTGGTCAAATTACGATTATAATATATAATTAGGATAGGTGTTAGGGTAATAATAATATCATTTTTACCCTTAACTACCCTATTTACTTTTAACCGTGGTAAATAAAAGTAAAAATTTACTATTCGCCAAAAATTATTTTCATCTCATTGAACCACATTTTAGTCCTTGGTATTAACCGTGTCTCTCAGATTTTCGAAATTCCACTCACAGAAGTGGTAAAATTGAGTTTTATGTGAATTTCCAAATTCTCCTAGGAGGTGGGTAAAAGACGGTGAAAAGTTCTATAAAATTTTTATATATCCAAAATTATTATAAAATGACTTCAATGAATTACATTTAACTTATATAGGTATTATGTATCAATTTTGACCTAAAATAAATTTAAATAAAATAAATAATTATTTAAATAAAAAGTTGGTTTTTAAATAGTAACCGAGTGTTTTCACTATTCATCAAAAATTGAATGTTCTCAGAAAAATAATAAAAATTCACTCTAGGATAATTTTGATATTCCGAATCCAAAAATGATATCCATTTAAAATGATAAAATTTATAAAATTTTAAAAAGTGGATATTACTATTCATAACGGCTAGTTTATATAACATATTGTTGTTTAGTGAAACTCTGTATTGTGTACAATACACGCTATCGTGGAAGGTCGCGATTGGGTGTAATGCAAGCCAATTCAGGGATGCGTGGAGTTCAATCTCCTTTTGGTGTAGCGTACAACATATGACATCAATAAAATTAAAAATAATATTTTTCATAAAATCTCGGGGTGTTACATCTCCTCCCTTATTCACACAGTTTGATCTGTATATCTTGAAAAATACCAACCAGTTAACCTTAATATAATACTTAACCTCATCCTATATCTTATTTTATTCTTTTATGATCAATCCTTCAATACATAAGAAGTAAGAAAATGGAGGTCTCTAATGAAGAGGTATAGATCTTAAAAAAGCTCTTCCAATTTTACTTATTCTATGACAACATGTAAAAATATATTATACCAAATAAAATTATATATATTGCATCATAAATATATTTATATTACATGATGATTACTAAAAAACCATTTACCACCTCTTCTCAATCCAATTGTACCGTAAAATTTCACTTTTACATACATGTAGACTACCACCTCCACGTAGCGATATGACTCATTTTCCACCACCATAATTCTTGTTTTGTAATTATGATATATTTTATAATTATATGTGATATTTTTGTTATAATAATTAATATTTAAATTTAAATTAATATTTACAATTCTTTCATTCTGTCCATCAAAAAATAGAAACGTTGCTTGTACATATGTACAAACTACCATCTACATGTAGTGATGTAATTCATTTTGTCATCACTTCATTATATGAATTACAAAAAAAATTATGTAAATATGAATATATATTATATTTATATAAATAATAATATTATGTACATTATGTAACCATGTTCAATGTACGAGGACCATAACTATTGAACAAAAATAGACATTAAATACAAAGCATTTAACACATGAATTAATGACTTCAATTGAGAAATATTATTAAATGGATATTCAAATGAAATAAGTGGATCATATATGATAAAATTATGATTATTTTTTTATTATATAATATTAATAAATTTAAATTTATCATATATTATGTTTGAGTGATTGTAAATCAAGATGGACTTGAGGGTAAGGTCTTTACATTTCAATCTCATTTTTAGCGGGATTATATGTGATAAAATTTTATGATGGTGAAATTAGATAATATATTTATCCCCATTATTTTTTAACTTATTGGATTTTTTTTTTCATAATTCATGTTTCCCTTTCATTTTACTGTCTTTAATTACTCAATCCACTAAAATAATTTTTTTTAAACAAATTAGACCAGTGTTTCCCCTTCAGATGGGAATCTTTTCTTCCATGTATATATTTTATGTAAAATATTTTCAAAAATGTTGTTTATATTATTTAATAATTATTTAAATTAATATTTGATCATATTCTTTATTCCTTTAAAAAGTATTAAATGTAACATTTTTATCATATTCTTAACATGGTTATTTAGAATTTTTTTTCAAAAAATGTGAAATGAATTTTTATTTTAACAAATGCTAAATTAATAGTTTCCCCACCATCACGAATAGTAATTTATTTATAGATTATTATATATGATTAATTTTTCCTTAAGAGAATAATTATTTTCACCATTATATTGGAATCATTATATTCCAAATATTTTTATTCAAATAAGAATTTTATTTTCCTTATAAAATGTTCTAGTTGTATTTTGAAGGAATTTGTATCTTTAACAACATCGTTTGATGTTTCTTATGAGTTAATGGGGACACAATAAAATTTTACTATCTTAATTATTTATTTATATGGGTTATTATTTTTATTTTGAAATTTTTATGAATCATATATCTTTTTGATAGTATATGACATGATGATATGATAAATTTTTTATGATGTTATAGGGAATTCTTATTTATTTATCTTTTATCATTGAAGGACAAAGATGGTGGCTTTTGGGGAGATAAATAAGGCACGTAAACCTCACATGAGAGAAATAACATCAAATGTTTCAAATCATTCTTGTATAGATCAAAACTATTCCTGAATGTATGAAATCGGCCACAAATATTCCTTTCAACTTTGCACGTCAAGTGAACAATATGAGAAGATCATTTCTTCTTCTATGAAAACTCGATTAAATAAATATTTCAAATTGGTGGTTAAATTGATAGTAAACCTTTCATTATTAGGGTTTTATATTCCCTCCCTTGGAAGAGTAATAAAAAAGGGGGTATATAATGCATGTCTCGGCCAGCCAAAAAAACTATTGAGAAGTGAATTAACCAGGGAATATTTTTTATTATTGCATGGGTCCTAACTCAAAAAAGGGAAAAAATTGGAGTTTAAATAACCTCCTCAAAATAATCATATATATCTTGTGTTTTGAGTAATGGAATACTATGGATATTGGAAGATAATATAATGACACCATTTCCCCCTCCAATGAATATAAATGGGGAATATGGAGCCTCTATAGTTTTTGTACTGAAGACTAGATTTATTATAATAAAGGAGTGGGATCAGATTCTTGATCCGAGAAAATTTAAAAACACTTTAACATACATATGGAAACATATTTCAAACTAAACTAGATATATTTGCGTGTAAAGATCGTATCATGCATTTTTTATTTTTGGAAATGTGATTTGGTTGAAAAAAACAGATAACACAATATTTATGCATTATGTGAGTGTTCCATTAGAATTCACCATGCATAATAACCTAGTTGTATAAATTTTATTAATAATTGTGGATGGAAGAATCACCATGGAATTCAATATAAACAAATACCCAATTTTAGCATGTGTTATTATCTCTTTGTTCATGTGATATATTAATGAAACAAGGGAAACATCTATATCTTTTATAAGATAAAAGGACATGATGAATAATATTATATGAAGTAAAAAAGGGAAGTAAATGGTTTTGTATCCAATATTCCCTATGGTTTCTGTCCCAAGCCCCTCATCCTCAGGTATTCTGAAAAACTAAAAATTGGTTCATAATATGAAAACAGTTTCATAGCCCACCTAAAGAAATAACGATATGAAGATTGATCTAGACACAAACACTACATATCTTATATGAATTTATGAAATTGAAGAGGACAAAAAATGATTAAAAATTCAATTGTAAAATCCTTATTCAGGTATTTCTCTACTGAAATTTATCTTACAAAGTAAATCTGTTTGTGGGGAAACCAGTCTGGTCCTTACTACTATAGAACATGGCATGGATTTAATTTTTGTGCATTGAATAGATGAATCTCCCTTTCTTTTAGCACTAAATATAACCACTGTTGAGCTCGAATATGACTATATTCTACCTGAATCCCCCTCTATCTAGATCTTCACCCCTATGGATAGTGATATAAATTATTATAATACACTATCTCATGAAATGACCCTTAAGGGGAACTCAAAATATTACATATAAGATGAGTTATCCTCCCCTATGTAGTCTATCATATTAGAGGAAAACCTAACAAAAAATATCCCCTCAAAAAAATCTAATATCCCATCATATCGGTGTCATCAGCCGTGACTCCAAGGATGATGCTATATATGGGAAAAACCATTGAACCCATAAATTAAATTAATAATCCCCCCATCACTATGAAATTTTGGGATGATGATTCAATTTATTTATCACCATCTATAGTTATCTAGCATGAGGCCAAAAATCAATGCAAAAGTGAATAAAGTGGGAAATGTACCCCATAAAAGGAAATGAAAAAAATGGAAAATGAACGAGGTTGAAAATCCATAAGGATATGAAACAATAGGGAGGACCTATATTAAGTGACAAAACTCTTAAAAACAATTCTCCTATACTGGAATTTTCAATGGATTAGAAATTCTCTAATGGTCATAGACCATAGAACTTATCTTTTGATCTATAAACATCTCTTAATTGGAATTTTTAAACCCAAAATGATGATTGAAAACTAGGTGACCATAAAATGGTCCACTTTTTCATATACTATTGTCTACTAGAATGAACATTATAATGATATGGATTATCTACATGTCCTCAAGAATGATAGCATTCAACACCTTGACTATGAAAAAATGCATCATTACATATATGTTTTAGAATACATTAATTGTCACACCCTCATTATCTTATTACTTAATAAATCAACATTTAATATAATAAGAATGTATTTATAAAGGGATTTACAAATGAAAAATTATGGAATGAATCATAAATTGATCTTTTTGAGAAACTTGAAAATTATCTTGAGACCTTAAGTGAAAAATGGAACCAATCTCAATAGGATTATTTCCTATGTATTTACCTCTTTCATTGACTATTGAAACGTTACTAAATTTCTTATTGTTGGGATTAAATTTAGCTGGATAAGATACACTGTAAATATAAGATAGGATAGTAATATTGATATTTGATTTGTTCAAATGGATGAAAAAAATGATGTTCCTGGGTTATCGAGGTTCAGCCTTCCCAAATATCACTATAACTAAAAATCTGATCATTATTGAGGATTCCATTAAAACCCTTGAGAAAGCCTTTATCGTGTATAAATTAAATATTTGTTGTCTTGTGACACCTAGATGTAGGGAATTGGTCCTAGATCCTTAGAATATGGACTCCCTAAGAAGAAAACTCTAATATATTATTGAGGAATTAAAAATCATCAAAACAATCCAAAGGGTGTAGAGTATAAATTATTTCTCCAAACATGTGAATGATATCTGGGATACTGATTAATATATTTCCCACCACCATAAAATAAATTATCACCAAGATTCCCTATGAATAGAGAAGATACAATCCCTTTCAAATCTTGATTATAACATGATGAACAGAGAGAGGTTGGACCATAACCATCTTAATGTCAAATAGATAAAATATGGTAATAGAAACTCTATATTGTTCCATATACACCTCAAAGTGAAATGGGTTGTATTATGGGATAATTACATTAGTGTTAATGGTTGTACTCTCAATTCTGAAAATGAAATCTCTAATAATATGAGCTGTCACATTCATGGTTTATATTTTTAAGAAGGAGTTGACCAAAAAAAATATTGATTTAAAATATTCTGAATTTCATTAAATATTATCAAAATTGGATCCTCAATTTAAATCCCTCTAAAGAAGAAATCATCATAATATTATTTTTTCTAAACATGGATAGTCCTTCTAGTTCTGATTGGTTCACCAAAAATTTATCATGTATTGTTTTGGAAATATTACATAACTAGGGGATCAATGCTATCACATAATTATTTAATTGTTCCCCCATTACCTATGTTATAATATATATATATATATCTATCATAAAATAAAAAATAATAATTCCCATACCATTAAATATTTTAGGCTAGTTACACTTGGGTTTTATATTCTCAAAATCATTAAGAAAGTGATTATAACTAGGGTAGGGGTTGTGATTATCACTGGGATGGGGGATATTATAATAGACATAATCACTCTAGAACAATTTGGGTTTTTACCTAGAAGAAACATTCTTTATTTTATGTTTTCCTTTTTATAAAGTGTCAACTAAAGGGAAAAAGGTGTGTCATGTGAACTGTTACCTTAAGCTTTACATCTCGAATTTTTTTGAAATACTGAAATAGAGAATCATCTTTTTTAATCCTAGGAAATATTTCTTCTACACTGCCTTCATGAAACTTTTCAATTCCTTTCATATTAGTTTAAGGGCATCCATTGTTATTAATAGACCCCCTAGAGGATTCTTTCAATTCTCTAGGGGACTAAGTTAAGGAGATCCCATTTTATGATTCATCTTTCCCATTGATCAATAATATATTAGCAAATTAATTATTCAAAATGTGAATTTTTTATACAAATAGATCAAGGATGATAGGGATTTGTTCACTCATTCACACCCCCTATATGTTGATGACATAATAGTAATTGGAAGAGACACCAAAAGCACTCTGAAGGCCAACTAAGACAATTCTTTTTTATTATTAATTTGTAGGGGTCAAGCCATCAGTGGGAAAAAGTTTATTATTGATTTTGGAGATGTAAATCATATAATGAGGGAAAACATGATCTCCAAAACTCTTTGAGTTAAAAGAGAATACATCCCGTTCAATTATCTTGATGTCCCAAATTTTTTTGGGAAAATTATTAAGATTCTACCTTCAGAATATATTTTTGAATATTTTTAATGAGTAGATCATCAAGACTGGGAAATCTATGCCACATGATAGAATAAAAATTCTAGTTAAATTAGTGATAACCTCCCTATTTTAAGTGCATTTTTAATATATAAATGGAAAAGGAGTCTCATTAAAAATATGAAAAAACAAATATATATTTAATATATATTGGACTTATCAATGAATGAATGATCATTATAATGAAATGGAATGATTGTACAAAGACCATTGACATGGATTATTTAAGAATCAAATATCTTAGGATCTTAAATAATTCACTCCACAATAAATTCATTTCTAACCTCATATCATTGGATGATATATCTTGTGGTGTTTTGTAAAACAGGTTTGATGTCGAGCTACTCAATAGAATCTTTAATTACATTGCCTTATTTTTCTAGTCGGCCATCAATAAATCATTCAACAGAATTATGTGAAACACTAAAAGGGTTTTTAGCAATAAATACAACATGAATTGTTGGAGCACCTAAGGGATTGACACCCCTGTTGAAGACATCATAGCGGTTCACCTAAGATTATAACATATCTCCATTTCAAATATCCTTTATAGTATAAAAAAAACCTATGTGAGTTAGTCCCCTTTCAATTCCTTCTTGAATTGAGAAGGTACACCATTATAATTAGGGATATTATCATATTAAATAGTATGTTAATGGCCATTTGAACATGAAACAACAATAAATATTAGATTTTGATGTCCCTATAATTGTCCCCTTGTGGTTTCTCAATTTAAAAACTTCATTCATTCAACATGTGACATGGATACATCTGTATAAGGTATATATGAATAATCTACCCACATAGAACCGTATCTAAAGCATAAGGATTCATCTTTATTCATTATTCCATGTTTTTTATGAGATGTTAATAATTCATATCACATTATAGATTGTTGCAACCTTGATTCCATGTTATGGAATCAGCTGTTAGAAATAGTTGTAAATATAATTTAAACAAAAAAAATATGATTGAGTATTTTTTGGATTTCATTTTCAATGCCACCAATAGGGAACTTATGAAGAACCATATGGTTAAACAAATTTATCTATTATTTCATACATATATAAATATTAAAATATAGGAATATTTTATGAGAATAATAACTATTTTCATGCCAGAATAATAGCCATACATAGGGATGTCTTCACTAACTCAAAAATATGAACAATAGGGATGAATATTATCACTTATTATTTGAGTGCCTTATGACTAGTGGGTAAGAATGTTAGACAAAAAAATACCTTTTTCCTTAAACCCGTTTATTGGAATCCCCTAATTCTTTTGTGGATCAAGGTTAATGTTGATGTTACAGGCATGAACATGCTAGGAACCCTACAGATGTAGATGTGTCATTCTTATCCATTACGAATTCATTAAACGATGTTCATATCATTAAATTAGAATTTATATTTATTATGAGGTTGAGTAATGGGCTATTATCCTTTATATTAACCATGTTTTCCAGCATGAATGGAAATATCTCTTGATTGAGATAGACTCACAACATCTTATTGATGCACTAAAATCAAGAATTATTAATGGTCCTTAGATTGTGATACCATGATGGATTGAATACCATCATGTCTCAGGTTATGTCGACCTATTTTCTTTAAATGAATAAAGGCAATCCAATCAAGTTTCAAAGACTCTTTCAAAGAGAGATACTATAGAGATGATATTGATGTGCTTATCTGGGATCTTAGATTTTTGTAAATCCATTTTGGATGTATATATGTAGGGTGAGATACAATACCACCTCTTCAAATCTCCTAGTAATAGAATAACTATTCTTGTATATATTATTAAAAAATATTTAGGATCTGGCTCATCCTGATCTTGGCCCTTTTAGAGTATGATCTTGTAAAACACGTATGTATGGTTTTCATTTTGTGATATTTTGTTCTTTTATAACCAAGGATGGGTGTTTATGTTATTAATCAATGTAGTGTGGGTTTTTATATCCCTCTAATGTGTGGGGAAGTGATAAATAACTTATAAGAAGACAAGGATGGGAATTAAAACATAGCCTATATTGGAAAGGGATGTTATCTAATAAGATTTTCTTATGAGTGAACCATGACTAATGAAATAATGGAATATGGAGTGAACCTAATCTACTATGGTGGTATTGGTATTGATCCTTGATTAAGGAAATAATATTATGTTCTTATCTATATGAAAGAAACTATTGTTTTATGCTTGTGATGTGTTCTCATGACTCCGGGTTGATTGTTGATGATTCCACACTCTAATGTTTAATGTATTTAAATTGATAAAACTATATTCCATGTTTCAATATTATGACATATGAATTGATGGGTATGATTTTGTTTTCTATTTAGTCCATGTAATCTTACCCTTATGCTTACATTATGATCATTTATTGATATCTCTTCTGTTTTACCTTATTTAGAACCTAAGATCACACATACCTGTGATTCCCTTCCCTAGGTAATGAAATTTTTTATTATTATTTTATGTCTAAGAATGGTTCTAGTTATGAAGAACTAAATGTGAAATGATATAATCCTTTTATTTGCCATTTACTAATGTATCCATGTTTCCAAAGACATTAAACCTCTATGGTACCCAAGTGTGTAATATTATGAAATATATTGACTATTAATCTAAAATAATCTAATATTTTTGTATAAAAATTTTGGGTGAAAATATCATTATAAATACTGTTTATTTTAGCATAATATCCAAACTCTCCTACTACCTATAGAAGAGGATGTCCATAAAGCATTATATAAACAACAAATTTTAGGACCTGATGATGTTCATCACTACTAATTGCTAGAGTGAGTGGGTTCACAACCATCTTTTTGTGACCGCTGCCTCTACCATTGTATAAATATTAAAATATTGGATTTTGGAAAATTTTGACCATTCCACTCCTTGTAACACCTCGAGATTTTGTGAAATATTTTTTTGAATTAATTTATTTTTTGATATTTATCATTTCACGCGATATTGGAAATAGTTATATATATATATATATATATATATATTAAAACACTAAGTCAAACATTAATTTCACATCGAACCAACATATATTACTCTACATTAAACATTAAGTTGGATTTTTCTACATGAAACAATTACATATCTTGCAATACACACAACACCTTCTTTTCCTACATTACACGAAATGCAGAGTTTCTTTGATTCATCATTTTATTGTTATAATTAATAAAATGAGTTGGTTATAACTTAGCCATTAATACATGGTAATATTAATTATAATAATTTATTTTGAAATATTTTTATAATGTTTTTACGTAAATAAAACATAATTATAATGAAATATAAAATATTCTATTAATTCTATATATATTTGAAAGTACTATTTTCTCGAATAAACTACTTTTCATGCCCATCTATACAGAATAAAAAAATAATTTTTGACACATCTAGAAATTGAAATTGATAAACTAAATGTCATTTTCTAATTTATAATAATTAATTTATCTCTAGGATAATGTTTGTTATTTTTCTAAGAAAACATCTGTTTTTGATGAATAGTGAAAATACTATATTTTAGTTAATAACTACCATTTCGTTTAAATAATTATTGATGTTAAATTACAATTTGTTTTTACAAGGTAAAATTATATAAATTATACATCTATTAATGAAATTTAGTTCATTATAATTAATTTAACTTTCAAATTAAATATAAAAACTTAACAAACTTTTGAACATTTTCTACTTTAAGAACTTGTTATTTCATCTCATCTGTGGGAATAGCATTATTATTAATTTTTCCTCTGCTATGAATTGAATTTATAAAATGTATATAAACTATTTTAATTAGTATAATTTTTTTATTCTATTAATATCATGTAATTATTTGATCAACAAGATTAGTAAAAGTAATTAAAATTAATCACATCGATTAAGGTCTAATTAAGCTTAATTTTGGACTATACCTTAATCATAGGGGCCCAAATGACCTAGAAACTTTTCCAAAACATATTTTATATACATATATCATCCATGAGCCTTAAATTATTTATTTTTTCTAGGTTATTAGAACTTTTGTTAGGCAAATGTGTACACCATACTTGTTTTCAAAAATTCCAAGTGAGTCCTTTTCAATCCCTATAAAAGGCCATCACCTCTCCCACTTCCGAACACCTCTCAAAACACATAGGTTTTGAGAAGATATTCCTAATACAGTTCCCAAAATCTATACCTTACTCATTGATTGGTATATTTTGGAATAAATATATCCAACTAATCATTTTGGTACAAACCAAAAGGAGTTACTTAATTAATATGTAACATCTTCTCTTAGGTACCATTCTTTAATTTTATTTCTCCACCCCCTCTACTCTCTTTATTCTATGATTGTATAAAAAACCAGTATCCTAAATATAATTTGATGTTCTTATGAAAAGTTTTTTCCCTACACTTCTACAAACCTCCATCTAATGGGTAATAAACATACTATTTACGTGTATAGTGAACTACTGCCATACGAAACGATGATTGTTTATTTTTCCTTTACCGCCTCTCATTGTGGAAATTATGATGGAATATATGTTTATATATTTTATATATTATATTTATAAATTTTTATGATTATTTATTCTTTTTACAACACATATCTTTTTTACTTTCCATTTTCTATAAGTATGATAGTTTTATTGGAGTAAATGTGGACTACCTCCCCCTCAATGTGATGTGATTCGTTCACGAACTACATGGAATGTATTAAAAATAATTTTAGTGAACTTATATGATATATATGATATAATATTAAAACATTAATAAAGACATATATACATATAAATACTTATATGTCATGTACTTTATTTCTATACGACAATTAAAATGGAAACAACGTTCATGCATTTGTATGGCTTACCGTCTCCATGAATAGTGTATTCCATTTCATAATTATATATTATATTGATTATTATAATACAAATATTAAGAATAAACATGATATTTTAATCATGTTTAAAATTTTTTAAAGCATGATATAAGTTTAAGGACCGAATATATAAAAAATTAACACACATACGAAGAACATAGAGAATATTACCTGAAGTGAAAACTTAGCATATGATTGTTAACAAGAAGGGTAATAAAAGGACATAATTAAACCATATATGGTAATATATCTAAGAATATAGTTTTATAAAATATTTATTATAAATTAATATTTATTATAATTGTTATTTTAATGAGTACAATGAGGCTCAATACATATGGTATGGGAGTTTCATCCAACTTTTTATTTCCATAAGATACATGATTTATTCACCGAAAATTACTTTTTTGTGATGTGTATACTATCCATGGATTTATTATATGATTATTATATTTCAATATATTGATATTTACATATAAATATTATTACATTCTATTTATGGGGACTATGTTTTAGAAGGTACCAAATTTGTAAAGTGATTTGGTCTCAATTTTCCTTCTTTGTAACACATGCCATGTTATGCACCAATAATTTTCCCTAAGGTGAATATACACCCTTAGACATGTAATATCAGGAATATATATATATATATATATATTAATGTTAATTTAAGCTTCATGTAATTTTAGTTTCTTAAATTTTTAGTACGGTTCATACATACCAAGTAGTAATAGTTTATTAAAATAATATCATCTCTTTCTGAGATTGTCTGTGATTATACATCCATTTATGACATATTATGATCCATATCTCAAGAATATTCATGAAATTTAATATAATAAGTTTATTAATTAATTATAAATGTATTCGTATCATTTTTTCTACTTTTTGGTACATAATATTGTTTATAAATTGTTTTATGAAAGTCAGACATTACCCTCTCTTCAGTCGATAATCATGGTCCATTCAAAACCATGTTTTCTAAAAAGGGTTTCCAATAATATTTTACTATTTTCCTATAATAATTAACATTTTAACTTTTTATATTTTACCATGGTTTTCAAAGTAATCTTCTTATCACTTTTCGATCCATGCATTTTTCTATCCTTTTTACCAAACATAAGGAATGTTTTTTTAACTCGTACAATATGTGGGGATTTACCCACCATCATTTCTATGAAGCTTCCTTAGAATGATTAAATTGTTTTTTTAAGAATGTTATTTCAAAATTATTTTAAAAGTATTTTTTAAAAAAAAAATCATGTTTCTTTTATTAGTTTTTAAGATTATCTTATAAGTTTTTAAGGAAAATAGTTTTCAAAATGTTTTTAATAATTTTTTATAAGGTTACAAAGTATTTTAATACAATGTATTTAAAAACATTTTCATGAATAATTCATGAGTTTTAAAGTAATAGAAGTTTTCAAAATATTTTCAAAATTTATTTATAAATATTCTAACATTTTTCAATGAAAAAGGTTTCTATAATGTTTTGAAAATTATTTTATATGTTTTCAAGTAAAATGGTTTTCAAAATGTTTTAAAGATTACATAACATGTTTTCAAGGTAAAGGGTTTTCAAAATTATTTCAATATTTCTTCCTAATTTTTCAAAGTATTTTTAAAGAAAATGGACTCAATGATGTTTTTATTCATTAAAAATAATTTTTTAAAGAGGAAAGGATATTATACTCAAGAAATGTTTCCAAATTATCATTGTAAGTTATTTTACATCTAAGATGACATCTATTGATTTTAATCAATACCTTATAGGAAATGATCCATACATTTCATTAATATTATTTCATAAATGGTTTATGTTTTGAGGGAATAATTATAATGATGCACGTAACACTTACAAGGGTTATATTATTTTGAAACCTGCTTTTCTTTACAGGTTATTCTTTGATGAAATGGTTATAAAACCTACCTCACGTGTATAGGTTATAATGAAATGAAATTTTAAGGATACCCATTTCATTTCATGAATTATGATTTTATGTTCATAAAACCCATCACTTTTCATGATTCATGATATGATGAATTATTTTTCAAATAGGCATGTTTGGTTTCATTATGTGATGGGTGAGACCAATATATCCCTCCAATTAATTGGGTAATGATGTTTGTTTTATGAGACCAAAGTGTATATGGGAGGTCATCCCAATCCCAAAACAAGAGGGTATATAGGATATAATCTCATGCCCAAAACAAGACGGTATACAGGAGTACATCCCAATCCAGAAACAAGATGTTATATAGGAGGACATCCCAATCCTGAAACAAGATGGTAAGTGGGAAGACATACCAGGAACGAAACTAGAGGGTACATGGGAGGAAATCCCGTGATTAAAACAACATGGTACATGGGAGGGCATCCCAACACCAAAGCAGGTACACAAATGATTAACCCAAGCCAAAATTGTTATAAAGGAATTGGTTGTCCACCTTGAAAAAGGGTTATTATATTCTTATGTGTTTGTCACAATTATAAGTTTTATTACTATGTCATTACTTCAGGTATTATGTTCTTTATTTCCACATTGTTCATGTCTTATGACTTTCAATCATTATTATGATCTCTAATATGTAGGGTATGATATTCAAATGTTATTCCCAAGTTTTATGCCCTTTTATTCATGTTATGTTTATGAATTTACATTATTTTACCTTATTAATAATATGATATCACCCTTAACTTATGTTTAATTTCCCTAGATTATGAATAAAGGCTTTTGTTACTAAAGGTGGAGATCTATATAAGTGATTTTATAGATGTTTCACCAAGATAAAATATTTTTTTCAAGTTTCCAAATATGGTAAACTATTACTATCCTCAAGAACATATTTTTTTAATGCACTAAATATTGATATAGAATGATGTAATATCCTTTTAGGTTAATAATGGATCTCTATACCCTCTCTCTACATGTGGGAATCACTTCTATTCATCCAGATGTATTTTATAACTCTAGAGTACAATGTTGATTGATAAGAAACTATATCTATGATTTAAATACCTAATGGTAAATTAGAGGGTGTGATTTGTAAATAATACCATTGGTTATGAAATATGTCAATTGGACTCCCTTGACCCCCCATAGATTAATGCAAATGTTGATAGTGTGGCTTCTTGTATAACAGGGCCCCCGAGAGGTGGTGGTTTCTTTTACACACTTCCTGGAATCATAAATATTTGTTTCTATAATTACATCGGGACATTAATTGAATATGAGGAAAAATTATGGGCCAAGTACCAAGACATCTGGCATGTTATCCACCATTAATAGAACTTTCTCTAAATTTAGTCAGAATCAATGATTTTGGTTGAATTTAAGAAGAATGGAACCATGAATGTTCATTGCAATGTACTCCCACAATGGATTAGATATATTGAATCCCCCATTCATCTCAACATGATTTCACCACATTTCTATAGGGATTCTAATCATGTTATTAGTGAAATGATGAAGAGATTATTTATGCAAATGAGCACTATGGTGTCCTACCAGATTATTAAATATTACATATCCTTGGATTGTATATATATATATATGGGGTTATATACACTCCCTCCTTGGTAAAACCCCCTTTAATTTTGAACATCTTATTTATGATTCATTTTAAATATGTTTTTTTGATTAGATTCACTCAGATCCAAAAAATATTGGGTATAATTATCCAAAAAAGATGATTTTTATATTTTATTTAGAGTAAAAAAAAGAATATTAGGTAAACATAAAAGTTCTTAATACCTTATTATGTTATATTACTATAAATCTATATCCGGATATCATGATATGATATAGAAAATTTAATTTATATTATTGTATAGATTACACATTTGAGAACATCCAATTTTTTTGAAACACATAAAGCTATACAAAGATATGATTTTCAAGCCTTTGATTTTATTTCTAGGGAGATGGTAACTCAAATGTAATCACATTTCTTGAATAATGGAAATAGATAAAAATATTTAATTGAAAAAGATTTATCAAAATATAAAAACATAGATAATATAAATGATATTAAGCCTGTTGAATTTTATTTTATGAGAAAAATAATTAAGGATACTAAAAATTTTATAATGTTATGTCTCGATGACTTATTTGGAAAATTATTGAAATAAGGATGTATATTTTCATGAAATTATAATACAGAAAAATGTAATAATGAAGTACTATTATTTTAGTTTACATATTATAGAACCTTCAATGCATTAACTAACACTTCTAAATATCTTGTTTCTAAGAGAAAATGTAATAATTATGATCCAATTAATTTAGATGACTATAAAAATGAACATCCTCAAATTTTAAGATGAATGAATATGTAATTTGGAAATATGAATTTTCATAATGTACTTCAAAAAATCAATAATTTCATGAAGTAATATTCATAATTAATTTTCTATGAATATTGGAAGGAATTTTATATCAATCATGATTGTCTAAAACTGAAGTAGAAAAATTAAAAGCCAAGTAAATATTTAAAAATAAAAGGAATGAAGATCATGAAATATGCATACAGCTCATGTAAAAAATGAAGGTTACAAATAATTATATAGGTCATCAAAAAAATTTGTAATTGAAAAAAAATTGTTATATTCTATTAAAATATTTCAATGAATAGAAAATTATTCAGGTAAAAGGTCATTATGGAATCCTATAAAAAAAATTCCTGATACTAAATTCACTTATAATAATAAATATTATTTTTCAACTTCAATAAAATATGAAAATTATAATACATTTAATGTTTAAAATTTCAATTCATAGAATATGAAAACAATTACCTACATTATAGGAAAATTATTGATATATAACTCTTATGGATAAAGAAAATAATAATCCAGAAAGTATATATGTGTTTACTAAAGAAAAAATAATTTTGATAATTAAATAATTTCAAACATAAATTTATATATTTTAAAAACTTCTGTTGAATTAGATAAAAAAAATATTTCATGTATTAATTCTATATACCAAAAATTATTTCATTGGAAACATGATGAAAAAATAGATAGTTGGAATTTCATGGTTATACATAAATATGATGTTTGTAGTTTAATGAAGCTTTAACTCTTATTATGGTAAAATTAATTTTGATAAAATTTATAAACAAATAAGACCCCATTGAACTACAATTGGAATTAGATATATTTTTGATAAACCTTATTTTCAATCAAACTACTATGTACATAATAGTAAACCTTTTTATATTAAATTTCAAAGAGAAGGACAAAGATGTATTATTATTTAGACTATTTATAGTATTTTGGTTCTCACAAAGAATTTATTTTATATGAATTAGTAATTGTAAAACATAAAATAATTTTGAAGATGTGGGTACCAAAAATTTCATTTCTAAATGAAACTGACGAAAACATTTCTTGGTACAAAAAACATAATTTTATATTTTTTTTTAAAATAATATTAATAC
The DNA here is from genome assembly GCA_963277665.1 of Viscum album. Classification (NCBI taxonomy): domain Eukaryota; kingdom Viridiplantae; phylum Streptophyta; class Magnoliopsida; order Santalales; family Viscaceae; genus Viscum; species Viscum album. Next base: position 599,407,379 of record OY728136.1, on the reverse strand, counting down.
CAATAATAGAAAAAATGATACATGTTTGGTGGTTTTTATTGATATATGATTGGAGAGAAGTAAAATATCCAATATTTAACTAAGTTAAAAGGAGGATGAGTCACTATTATAAACAATGTACATGGTGAAATCATAAAATTCAGTAATGTTTCTTTTCAAATAAAAAATTTAGTTTCAAATTATTTATATGATTTCAGACTTATTTACAACCTAAGAAGTATAATTCCATTTTTTGATGAGTAATATCTTGTGGACTTCCTTAATGAAAAATATTAAAATTTCAAAATTGGATTTTATTTTATCTTTCGATATTGATGAAATTTTTTCTCATAGTTGACTTTGAATAATTAATTAATCAAAAATATACTTGTTTAAGTGAAACAAAATACTTATCATTATTAGGGAATAGGTTATTTGGACACTGTAACTTTCAAATTTTAACTAAACATTTATGGAAAGGACATGTTCTAGATCTACCAGAACATATTTTCAATTTGACTATATTATGTGATCCTTCTCATTTTTTGTATGAAATGAGAGTCTAATTTTAAATCCAAATGTAAAGTATCAATAATTAATGTTTTTCAGTTTAGTGGATGGATTTATTTTTTCCTATATAAATTATATGTATTAGAAGAAATTATTTTGTGTATATCATGGTTTATTATAATAAAATATTTACATTTTTATATATTCTCACACAAAAATAGGAATCTATTAATAATTTTAAGTTATTTTTTGATTTTTTTCAAAATGGAAAAAATACCTTTGTTTACAATCTACAGAGATATTAATGAAGAGTTTAGTAAATAAAAATTTAAATCTTTTTAGTATGAAAATATTTATTACCCATAATTTTAATTCACCTAGGACAATACAACAAAATGGTGTATTTGAATAAATAAATAAAATTCATTAAGAAATTAGTTAATCATTGCTATATAATTATTTTATTGCGAGTAATTTTTGAGAAGAGGTTATTGATAATAATTTTTATACTATAAATCTTGTGTTACTCATACATTTTCTTAAAAATACATGTTTATGATTTGGATCAGTATAAATCCAAAAACGTTCTTACATCCGAATTCTTAGGTGTAAAGTAATCATCTAGAATTAAAAACATCAATGAGATAAAATTTATACAAAAACTGAAGAAGTAATATTGATGGGTTATTATACAACTAAAAAGGTTTATATATTGTTTAATAAAAGAACCAATGTAATTAAGGAAAAGTTTAATTTAATGTTTGATGAGTCAAGTCCATTTTTTTGTAAAACCTTTATAAATTCATATTTTTTATGATAGTTTAAAGACCATATGTAATTTTATCTAGAAAAAATTTAAATATACCAATAATGAATCCTCCACCATTAATATCATAAAATCAATAATTATTATAAATTTATTACAATGAATATTGATATTTATTAGTTGATAAACAATTTACAACTCTTCACAAAAACCACTCAATCTTAGGGAATCATCCTTGTGGTTATATTATATGGGATATAAATCAACCAATTAAAAATAAAAGATACCTAAGAAATAATTGTGGGAATCATGGTTTCCTATCAAAACTTTAACCTGAATAATAAGATGTTGATTTAGGTAGTGAAATTTGGATAAGGGATCTGCAAGAAGAACTCAATCTATTTGAATGGAACTAGGTTTGAAAATTTGTTAAACATATTAGGAATCTACCTTTAATTATAGTAAAATTGGTATGTAAAAATAAATGTGATGAAAATGGATTTATTATTAAAAATAACATGATGAATAATTATAATGGATATTTTCTAGAAGAACTCATAGACTATGGCGACTCATTTTCCCTAGTAGAAAGATTATAATATATTAGTAACATATTTTATATTAAAAATCATCTAGAATTTACTTTATTTATAGTGGATTTGAAATGTTCATTACTTAATAGTTATTTTTATGATGAATTTTATGTTGAAACCCCTCATGGTTTTGAAGATAGTAAATTTTTTATAAGGTATTTTAACTTAATAAATAACTCTATGAACATAGGAAATCACTAAGATATTTGTATTATTAACTCACCAAACATTTTCTATAAAATAATTTTTTAAAAGGGACTCTTGATTTAACCCATTTTGTAAAGATAATTTTCAATAACAACATCATTTTGAAAAAATATGTTCATGAATTTATTTTGGTTTAACTAAAAAATATACTTATAATAGTTAACCAAAACTTATGAAAAATATGCTAAAATGAGCATGGTGAGATAACTTAAAATTTTTCTGGGTTTTCAAATTTTTCAAAACCCCAAGGGATTCATTTTAACTCAAAAAGATATATTAAATATATATTAAAACTCAATGATTTTTATAATGACCCAAACATGAGTACAATAGTGAAAACCTCTCTTAATAGTTTCCTTGATGAAACTATTAAAATGATAGATCAATAAATTTATAAAAGTCTGATAAAATTTTAATTATATCTTACTAAAATTTTCCTAAAATATGTTTTTAGTATGTTTATGTGGGAGAAATTAATCCAATCCAAAAATAACATTTGAAATCAATAAAACCCATTTTACAATACATTAAATTTACATTATAACATTGACTATTATATTCTTCTAAAAATTATGTTGTTATAAAAAATGTGTATGTTGACATTGAATGTTATAGGTTAGGAAGACAATGTAGTTCTAAAAACATGACACTAATTAACAGAATATTTATTTTGAGGGTCCAAAGAGAAGAAAAAAATTTTAGAACCTTCCACTGTAGAATTAGAATATGTAGAAACTTTATGATATTATGATCAACTATTGTGGATTCAACACACACTCGGGAAATTTGGTTTGATATTTACAAAAACATTAATTCTTTAGGATAATACTTTTTATATTTCCTTTTATAGAAATATAGTAGTTCACTCATGAGAAAAACGTATATATTTGAGAAACTATTTCCTTAGGGATTATAAAAAAATTAGTGACATTAATGTAAATATTATTGGAATGAAAAACTAGCTTGTTGATATTTTTAAAAAACCTCTTACTTATGATATATTTGAATTTACTAAAATAATGTGCTAATGATCAAACTAATGTGATTTTCAATCCCTATAATATTCCATCTAAATCGATTCATTAAAAACTATACTAGTAAAAAGGTGTAAATTTTTAAATTTTATTTGTTCTCATTTTACCAGGTTTTCATTTTATTGGTTTTTCAAATTTATCATTTTTAAATTTTATCAGGTTTTTATATTATATTTTCTTTATCCTTTTTAAATTTGTTTAATCTATATTAATTTAATTATTTTTCAGTAAAATATTATCTTTTTTTCTAAATTACTCCTTAATCCACCCTTTAAATAGATAGAACATCCATTAATTTATTGAGATAACCTCTTAGAGGTTTAGTCTATTAAACTATGTAATGTAATTTTACCATTTTATTATTATTTATCACACATACAAAGAGATGATAAAATTTTAGAAATTTTTTAATAAGTTTTTATTGAATAAACTATATAGTTTATCAAAAGGATAAATTTTTATTTTCCCATTAAAATAAATTTTAAATTAAATTCCAAAAATGATTTGTATGACATATGTTTTCTCCATTAATTTTTTTCATATATTTGATAATCTACCATGAAATAGAAGAAAACTTATTGGAAGATAGTAATCTTCATTTCATTTATGAAGATTACAATCTCAAGGATTTTTTCAATCATTATTTATTCCTTCACTATCATTTTTTCATCATAAATATATTCGCAATGGTATATATGTAAAATATCAAATGGATATGGGAGAAGATTAATTTTTTCCTTCTCTAAAGTAGTTTGGGTGTTGGATGCTCCTGAAGATATCTATTTCTCTAATTATCTATGAATAAGGTGAATTTCAAAGTCAGTTATGGTAGAATCATGTTTACTTATAAATGGTGATACTTATTAAAGTCTTCAATATTTGAGGAGAAAATAAAGTTCATCTAATATTATCATTCTAACAAGATCATTTTAGATATGAAATCATGGTCGAAATATAATTTATGTACTCAAAATTTGATTATACCGACCGTGATAAATTGTTTTCTATAAACATATAATTAATTATAGATATTTTAGAAGAAGAAAAACATATGATTAGAAAATTATCATATATAATTAAATTTTTATTTTTCGATTGAAATTTTTCACTTGGTTTTATATTTATTTATAAAATCAAAAAGGGGGATAAATTTATAAAAATCATATTTTCTGTTGATTTCCTTATTTATTAACTTATTTAGATTTTACTATTTTATGTTAAATATTTTTTAAATGGAGAGTAAATTTAATTTTTTTAAGCTAATAATGTTGGATTCAATGTTTTTCAAATTAAGTTGGAATAAATTCTCAATTATGAATATTGTAGGTATATTTCTTTTAAAGACCCAATTTGTTTAATGATATATGTTTCCCAAATAAATGTTACATATATATTATATAATATTATGCATGTAAATAAATATTATATCTTTAATAATTACCATTAAATTAGTTATCTATAAAACCAATTAAAATTCCAAACATCACAACTAGAAAAAAAATATATCTAAAATGGTAAAATATTAATTGACCCAATATTCTAGAATCATGACCCCAAACAAACACTATAAAAGTGAACCAACAAGTTATTGAACCAAAAAAAATTTATGAAATAAAAATATAACCATAGGGGGAAATTGTAGTGAATTTTTGTTGAAAGTATGATGTGGTATTTATAGGTCATAAATGGAAATGTGGTTATTGAGATTTGACCGTTATATGATCATTGGTCAAATAAAACTATTCATCAATATGATAATTCATTATTAAAATGGTTAGTTAATATGATTGTTGGTTAGTATGGCCATTATTAAATATAAACATTGGAAACAATACCCTATGTTGATAATTTTGCCATTATAATTATTTTTTGTAATTGGTAAATACAAAGGATGATTGATGCAGAAAGGCCTCAAGAAATAAAGTCATTCTGTTTCAATATCATTTTTCAGAACATGGGAGGGGGTAGCATCAGTAGGTTTTTTCCCTGACCATGCCTAGTACAATAGTAAAAAATTGAATATTTAACAAGCTCACCTACAAGATAAGTTTGTGTTATTTGAGAGAACCACTTAGTCGATATTTTTCGAGCCACCCCATGAAACTGCTACCATCATATACCTCACACTTAGGGAATACATGAGAGTAATAATAGGTTATTCATTTAGGGATATAATTCTCAAATCACAATTTATATTGTATAAATACAATATTTATTTCATAATTTCCATTTTAAGAATATTTTTTCTCAATAATATATATGTTTAATTGAAATAACTTTGATAAAAAAAAATTATTGACAAAAATAAAACATAATTGCATTTTTTTTAAATGTATAAAATTTTATAATAAAATCAGGATTCTGAATCATGTTTTTTCACCAAATAATCTTTCAAAAAAATATTATTAAAATAATAATTACAAAATACTTTTATAATTGAATAAAAAAAATTTATAAGTGTCGCAAATTTGACTATGCCTTAAAACCCATTATTTTTAAATTAATAAGGATTTTTAATTTTAAAAGAAAATATTATTATAGTTAAAGAATTATTATGAAAAAATAAAATTTTAATTTAAATCACATTGAAATTAGGTTATGTTTAATGTTTTATTATTTTCTAGAATGTTTTATTTTTTCATTAATAGTAAAAATATAGTATTGTATTCTCAGTATATTATATGAATTCATATTTATTTCATATTATTTAATAATTAATTATACACAATCCATGACCCAAAATATGACATTTTATTAATATTATGTACTTTTATTATATTTTAATCAGTTTCCCAACCAATAAGTGACTTTCCAAAGCCTAAATATGAAAATTTTATTTTAAAAGCATTGATTTTTGGAAAATTTAACTTTCCATGTTGAAAGGGATATTAATAAATGTTTTTTGGTTTTAGTAGATTAAAATATAAAAAAATTGACAAAAAATCCAAAAAACTATTATAAGAAACCATTTTTAAGACAATTGGTTTTCATTTTACACAACATAGATTTCAAAGAACTATATTTAGAAACTATTAAACAATTCCTACCCATTTTTATAAATACCCACCCACATAAAAATTTCTTTTCACTCCCAATCCATAATACATTATTTTATTGTTTTTTTTCAATGAGACCCCAATGGATTCCTTTAGCCCCTAAGGTTCCATCATCATGATTTAGGAACAACTCTTCTGGGTAAGTGAAATCTCTACTTCTCTTTCCTTTCAAGTACACTTTTTTATGTGGTTTGTCTTGTAATTTACAAATTAAGTTATCTTAATTCACTTTATATTATACCATTACAATAACAACAATAATTAATCAATTATATACCTTCATTATCTCTCATTTTACCTTTATCTTTAACCATGTTTTACACTCATCATGTAGTAGAATTTACATCTCATGTTTTTCTCTTTTTATAAAAAAATTCACATTTATACTATTTTTTGGAATACCCAAACCTGTTACTTTTCCCTGGGTATTAAACTATTTTTATTATGGGATTTACATAAATGGAACCCACATTTCCTTTTTCATCTTTTAAAAATGGCGTAATGATCATATCATTAAACAGTTTTGTACGCCATGATTTTGATAAGAAAAATAATTCTTTATTCCCCACAGGTTATTAATAAAATTATTTATTATGATCTATGTGGATGAATTTATTAAAACATATGAAGTTTTCATCCTGATAACTCTCGACTTCATTTTTTAATGAGTTTATTCCTTAGATATGTCATTTTTTATGATACCTTTTGGAATAATTGTGGTGATTTTAATTTACGAATCCTTGTTGATAAACCATTGTGATATTCTCAAGAATCTATAATTTAAATATAATTACCACATTTACATGATATTATTCATGTTCATATTATTATTATATACCTACTATTTTCACCTATTTTTTCCTCATTTTCTTGTTGATTTTCTCATGATCGGATGCTTTTTGTATCCCTTTCTTATTACCTTAATAAGCTTATTTGTCTCCTCTTTCCATGGATGTATGTCCCCAAGATGTGATATCAAATAAAAGTAACTACGGGTAAACCCATGAAGGTATCATTAAATCAGATTTAGAATAATTGTTTTATGATTTGATTTTCTATGTACCATATTTAATATAAACTAATTCTTAAATTATCCTTGATTTTTTATCATATATAGAAATGCTATGTTATACAAAATATGATTCTTTTTTTATTTCTATAATTTATTTATTTTTAATTTTCATATATGTTTTTGTTATTTTTTATGGAGATGTCTGAGATTATGACTCACTTTCCTTGTTTATTTTTTAAACCACAATATATTATATAAAAATTGTCTAAAATGTTTTTTTGTCACAAGTTATTATAATGGAATAGAAAATCTTCTGATAAATAAAATAAAAGAGTAATAATATTATTTTAGGAAAATAATATGATTTGATGTTTCATTACAGATCACATTTTCAATTTTAGAAGAACTATAGGGGTTCTAATTAAAATCATCAGTATATGAAACAACATGTTGACCGCATCAATGTCTGAATGAGATTCAATTTATGTAGTTACCACTAAATATTAGTTTTTTAAAATTTTATTGTTGAATTTTCTTATATAAAATCCAATAAATTGATCCATACCATGAACATTAGAAGAATGGACATATTGATCAGGAAATCTAAAACATTTTTTTCATTTTAAATTCATTACAATTTCTTGTTTCTAATAGTGGTTTATATCACTAAAATATTTTTCTATCTCATTGTTTCTCATAAATTATTCCATTTTATGGTTTTAATTTTAAATATATTATAAATACATAATATAATTTTTTAAATTCCAACATGATCAAGGGATTCTTTAGATGTGATGATAAAGGAATATAATGATCATCTTGCATAAGTTGATTCAAGAATATGAGAATAGATTTCAAGAAATTATGTTGTGTAGAAGTGATCCATTACAAATAGGTTTAGTTGAAGGCCTTTAGGGATAAGAATAAAAACCTCCTAATGGTTATAAAATCAATCAAACCAAATGTTAGGTTTAAATTCATTGATACATTATATCTGGATAATAGATCTACCTCACACATTGGTTGAAAAAAGTGGTTTTAAAAAAATCCTATTAATGGATTATTTGGTTTTCAATCTAATAGTCCATGATTTTTTTAATTTCCATTTTATTAATTTCAAAAAAATCACTAGGTTATTTCATTTATTAATTATTTTAATTCAATAGTTTAGTATTATATTTTAGTAATAATTTCATCCATATTAGGTACGATTATAATTACTTTTTTTCTATTGTGTTTATTGTTTTTTATATGGATAATAATTTTTATATATGAATATTTTTTTACTTTGATAATTTAATTAGCCCAATGATATGAGAAACTAATCTATTTATTACTTTTATAGGACTAAAATCATATTTTTCTTCTATAAGTATATTTAACCCCCCTACTCTTGTATTTAATTATCCACGATACATGGAGAGAACAATTATAACTATTATATTCCTTACCATGAAAGGTTATATTGTGATATTGATTCATATTATGTCTTCCTCTATTTATTATTAACATGATTATGAAATACATTTGGAAAGTGTGAATGTGTGACTAAATGAGGAGTGTAATAATTGATAAATATGATAAGATAAATTTCAATTGATCATAGCGGTAAAATAAACTTATTACTAATAAATAAAATGTTTTTTAATTTAAATGGTTGGGTACATAGTTTTTCCTTAACTGGTAATATAAATATGGTTTGTATATGAACTAGGTGTGGTGGGAATGAATGTTACTAGTTGGAATTAAATGAATCATGGTATAGTAATTATTTTTTTGTGGTTTTGGTATAAAAAATGGACAATAAATTCATTATGACTATGAATTGATAGAGTATGTGAATAAAAATGTTTTTTGGGTGAGAAATGGTAATTTATGTCTTCTCCTTTTATGAATCATTTTTTTTGTTTTTAATTTTCCTTTATTTTTTTTAAAAAATACATCTTAACGTGTTGTTTTTTAATTTTATGTGGAATTATGAATGTTATTTTGAGGGGATAATGATGTTTCATGGTAAGGGAATTTTGTGATAATTTAGGGAAATCGTATGTTTCTATATATTCTCATGATACACTATTTGTATGGACACAAAGTGGTGTTATATCCAGAAATAGGTGTGGGTTGAACGGGTTTTTATATCATGAATGTTGTGTGAGTGGCGTGTGATGATATGTCATGCTATGTGTGGAAGTAGAATGTTGTGTTTTATTATCTAAGGTGTGGGAGTGGAATATAGAATAACTAATAATGTGATGATGATATGTGAAGATGTGGTTGTGAATATGAGATGGTTGTTGATTAATGTGGTTTTATTCTAAAATCATAAATAAGTTTGTGAGGGAAATTCATATTGACTAGCTGCTAGATTTAACAACTGTAAACACCCACTGATAGGTTACATTTGGGATGATAGAGTTAGGATCAATGAATGAGGTTGTGTGAAAATATTTATGGGATTATGTTTTGTCAGATGCTAATAATTCTTTAGTTGGTTGGTTTCTTGGTTTTATAGATATTTAAAGGGGAGTTATGGATTCTAGTCATATTATTTTATTTTTGGTATGTTCTTTGTTGTATTTATTTTTTGATAATGTCACCTTTTTTTCTACCACATTCTAACTCTTATATTTATTGGACATATATGTTGATTTTAATTAGAAAGGTGGTCCTGTTGTGTACTCCCAAGTGATTTCCCCACCATAGTATTCTAACTATTTGTTGGATTATCTAATATAAATTCGAACTTCTATTTGGGTAGCCTAGACAAATTATTTAGATGTATTATAGATTTACTTATTCTTATGTATGTATATTTTTAATATACATTTTATATATTTTTATCATTTGTATTATTGAAATTTATCTTCAAATGGAATGTTAGTTTTATGTTTTTTAGTATATTTCACATTATCTATTGTCATTAAATTCTTCCATTGAATCTAATACCTCTCATGGTATGTTTTATACCATCAGTACGAGTCACTACCCAGGTGCTTATTAGTGTTGGTCTTTAGGGTTTACATGTACACTTCATTATTAACCATGGATAGGTACTAATATAAGAGGGATCATGAAAAATTCGAAACAATGTTGATTCATGAGAGATATGATTCACATAAAAGTAAGGAATATGTGAGTATCACATGGGATTAGTAGGGATGAAATGAAACTTTATCCTAACAAGTTATTTATATCGAAGAGACTAACTATGAAATATATATTTGAGGCCCCCTATTATCTGATATGGGAACATTAAGTCATGCAAAATATTATCTCTGTTTTTCTAATTTTTTTATTTTAAACTAATTTATAAACCATAATTTCCTTAGTAAATTCCATATTGATAGGCTAAAATGGCGAGTTTTGAGCCATTCTTAGATGTAATTTAAATTCTTGTACAAGTTTCTACATCATATGTTACTTTATAATCATGGTTTTCTATACACATGTGTTAAGGATTTGTTGTTATACTTGAGGATTTTCCATTTACTTATGAAATTCATTTATGGTAAAAATCATTCTTAGTAATAATCCCTGTAAAATTTGTGAACAACTGAAGAAGTAAAGTAATTATTCTTTTTAGATTGGATTTTTAATTCAATAATAAAATACTTGTGTATTAAAAAATAGAAAAAAAAATTTCAATCCAAGTGATGTTTTCTAAATATAAATGGTCATGTGTAAGGTTAAAAATATATATTTATTAATAATATCAATCATGTCATAGAATGATGTATCATGTAGTGATTTATTTTTGAAACCATAGTAAATATTTACATAATCATGTTGTGTTTTGGCCATTTTGTAACAAAATAATAAAGTAAAAAATTATTTTCATCCCCCTTCCCCTTTAAAAGTATGTTTCATTGACTATAAAACCAATAATTTGAGATTAACCATCATGAATCATGAAAATTACGTTTTTTTATTCCAATTTTTATAATTTAAAAGTATGTTTCTTGTGTTCTTTGAATTAGAGGAATATTTTCTGAGTATGTCCCACATATAGTTCATAAGAAATAAAAATCTAAAGATGGTCAATTCCAGTTTGAAATCATGTATAATTTATATTATTTAATTAAAAATCATGATAAATTTCAAAAAATATAAATTTTTTAAATATAATGTTTTCCTGAAATACTACTAGATGGTGGATTTCATTAATGTGATGATACAATTTATAGAAAATACATTTCCCAAATTGTTAATTAGTATGATAAAGTATATATAACATAATTTGTGTGATTATATAACTTATTATATTAAATTTTATAATTTTTTTAATGATAAGTGTGAAGTTAGGTTGTTTTATAATAGGTTGTTTTGATGTTTCTATGATTAGATTAAGGAAAATATCCTTTAATAAAAGGCTAATATTTTAATTTTCATAATGCAAAATGTTTTTTGAAGATTATATAATATGTAATTATATTTGGATTCCAACGCATAATTATTATAAAAATAATGATTAAGTGATTATTTCTTTTATTTTTTAATGTTAGGTCTGGTGTGATTAGTCTTCTTTAAGAAACATAAGTTATAAAGTCAAGAATACAAAGTGGGGTGAATCATTTCCGATTAAGCTAATTCATTTTTATGATGTGTTTTAAATTCATTTGGTATAATCATGGATAAATAAATTAGAAAATATCTTATTGTTGTAGATGGGTTCCATAAATTTTTATGCTTTTATATGAAACGGTTTCTCTGATTTGGAATTATGAGGAAGTGTAGTGTGGTTATTGTGGTAGTCGTTGGTATGGTTTGATGTTTTTATTTTGATTTTTTTTATTTTTTGTGATGTTATTCGTTTTTTTGTAATATATTTCCATCAATAAATAGAATAATTTTTTAATAAGGGTCCTTTTTATTATTGAGTTTAATAAATTATTATCTATTATTTTCAAAAAAAATTGTTTGGTTAATAAGGATTTTAAATAAAACTCATGATTTACTAAGAATATTTTTCCATAGGTCTCAAGGGAAATATTTCATTTTTTAATCCCCTAATTAAAAATGAACATTACATGTGTTATAGCTTAATCCCTAAAATAATGATCTTTTTGGAATTAAATGTGAATATAGAATTTTTATCTAGATATATTCAAGAAGTATTTGGATTTTTGAAATGGTTGTTATAGATAAAATGACCATAATGGTTTTTGAATGCTTAATGAAATTTCATATCAGAGAATGCTAAAGTGTATACCATTTTAATTTTTATTTCATACTTTTTAGGAATTATGAGTGATTATTATTACAACATTATTTTAATTTGTTATAAGGTTTATTATTATATGTTTTCTAGGTATTAATCAGGAAATGGGAACATACTACAATTATATGATGCATGAAAAATAATGATAAGACATGTCACACAGAATAATATGTGATTATTTAAAAATTATATAAAACCTTATAAATTAAATAAAAATGGAAAAACTATTTTATGCTCATTCTTTAGCTATAGATCACTTATTTTTTCTGTTAAATGGTTGAATATTATGAAACACTACAATTGTTCTTGTTTGATTGATGTTCTTGTTACAAAAAATATTATTATGATAGGTTGTGCAGATTGAAAAAACACCTCAAATTATAAATTTTGAAATATATTATGAATTAAGAGATATTTCTAAAATTGATAAGTTATAGTCAATATCACCCATCCCTTATTACATTCAAAATATTTCTCATTTTTTCAAATATTTTTTTGGATTGATAATGAGTTGAAGTTGTAGCTCAACTCATCCCTATGAAATTATAGTATAGTTTTTTTATTATTTAAAAGGAATGTACCATCAAATGTTGGTTTTAGTGTATAATTGCATTGGATTTAAGCTCCCATTCAATTTTTGTGTTGTTCATGTATCAGTTATTATGATATTTTTGAGTGATATCGCATGGGGAGGTTTCTCAAACATTCCCCTTTCTTCCTTCATCAGAGATTATTTTTAATTGTTGAGGATGAGAATTATTTGAGAGGTATCTAATTTAATGGATCAAACCTTTTTTACCCATTAATTGTTTTTGAATTCATAGGAATTGAGATGAATTTTGGTTGTGTTATATGGGAGAGTGCAGTGTTCTATCCATATTTAGGAACACCAAAACATAGTATAGGGAATGGTGGTGATTGTTTTGGATTCCATAGAGATATGAGTGTGTGACATACCATTTGGAATGGACAGTTTATAAGGCTGATCACATCGAGTCATATGATTTATTATTGGGATACAATGATGAGTAAAATAATCAAGGTGGTCATTTTTATTTGTCTTTCAGGATGTGTAATGGTAAATATTTAACTATTTTGATGTATAAAATTTTTTCATGAGGTTATATCTCATGTAAATGTTGGTTATATAATATACTTAGTAATTTTAACATAAATATTTTTCATTTTTAAATATTATTCATTAATTATATTTTATAGAGTTATATTCAGTATAAGAATATTTATCAATTTTTCATTCAAAAATAAATATTTTTATTTCTAATGATATTGGGTTCTCATAAATTTTATAGTTTTATTTAAAAGTTTTATTTCCAATAAATATAATTTTTTATTTTAATAAAATAAATTATCTGTTTAAGTCATTATTTAAACAATATCTTATTATGAATTTTTGATAATTTCTTAAAAATAATTATTTTTAATGAATAGTGAAAATACTAATTTTTATTGAAAACTATCATTTCATTAAAAGTATTTGAAACTAACATTACACTTTGTATTAACATTAAAATTTAATTATTTAATTTTTATTAAAATAATATAATAAATGTTTTTATAAATAATTATACTTGGACATTATAGAAAAACATTTTCATACAAAATAGAGAATTTTTTTGAAAAAATTCAATTCATCATGTTTTATTATATTAATTTTAAATTAAATCATACCACATATATGATTTGAATTTTAAAAAATGGATCAAATATTTGTGATTATGAGGTAGAACGTTTTTAAATAACTCCCATTTATTATCGGTCATTCTGTATAATAACAATAATAAATATTTTTCACATCAAAAAAGCTAGATCAAGTAATTACAGAAATAAATAATATGATAAAGACTAAAATGATCCTAAAACATACCGTTAATGTACTGGATGTGTGGTTTTCGACAACCCACATCAAATATTCAATGTTATGGAAATAAAAATCCATTTTTTCATGAAAATGACTTGTATATTATTTTACGTAATACAAAATACAAAATGTCACTCTCTTGCATTTAAATGTATATTATATGTTCAAATCGGGATAAAAATAAATTTTTAATCAATATTTCAGGTTATTTTGAGAATAGTTTATTTATATTTATGATGGTAATTTTTATCAGTTTATTGTTATAAAATAATTATCATTACTGCTTACACAACATCTGCATAGTGCTTGTGTAATAAGTTGAAAATTAAAGTTGATAATTTTAAGAACATCAGAAGTAATTTTTTTTGATGAAATGTGTTGTAAAATCAATTTTATAGTAAAAAATAATATATTATTTATGTTTAAATGGTATATATTTTAATTAAACTTTTATCATATTATTTTCAAATCAGATTAAATGAATAGTTTCTAAAGTTAAATTAATTATATTTTATGTTAAATATATTTTTATATTTTTTTTAAAAAATCATACGAATATTACAAGAGGCTATGTGAGATTATAAATGGTTGTAATTTTCATCTCTTTTCCATTTATATGCTAATTTTTATCTTATAATTAAATATCTAATCCTTTTATAGTGAAAAAGGTTTCACCATGGTTAAGGTAAAAAACGGGTAATTGAAGGGTTAATATAATAGATAAGGATAAAATGATAAATAAACCTATAAAAATTTTATTTTTTTATTTTATAAATACCATATTCTATATCCATGAATCCATGTCAGTTTTAGAACTATTTAACAATAGTTAGAAGCATATTGTATTATAATATTTCTTGTATTTCCAAAAGTGTCTCTCCCCTCAATTATAAAAGGGAACCTCCTCTTTTATCTTCCTCGAAAAATTTTAGAACTCCATTTTATCCAAGACCTTCCCAAATAAATTATAAAAAACCTTAAAAATTAACTATAGGTAATATTTTGGGTGTGATACCAAACTTATAAGGCATAAATTCTAAAGAAAATAATGTTTTATGAAGAAGGGGTACTGATTTTAACTGAATGTTTTAATTTTATTTACTACTCTAAACCATTAAATTTTATTCCGAATGATATTAAATAACAAATATATTATATTAAAGTTAAAAAATTTATTTTTAAAATGTAATAACCCATATCCATCTCTATTTTTATAAAATGGGAAATGAGACTATCGTTCATTTGTACAGAGGACTACTACCATGTGAACCAATGTAATTCGCCATCCATCATCACCTATCATGTATGATTATAATAATCTATTTAATATATAAATATATATGGTATTAATGAAATTATTATCATTATTTAAATAAAATATATCCCCTATTTTCATACTTTTCATTCCATTCAAAAATGATAATGTCATTCGTGCATATGTGTGGGTTACCACCTCCATAAATATATGTGATTAGTTTTCATCAACACCCAAATGGGGTGGTATAAAAAATTATATTGGAAGATATAACATTATATTAATGATATAATATTAATTAAATAAATTTAATATAATAACTAATTCTTTCATTAATATTCATTGAAAAATGGAAACATTACTCATGCATGGGTATGACCTATTGTCTCCATGATTGTAACGTAATTTATTTTTCATATCCATATTATAATATTCATTTTAAAAGTAAAAATAATGTATAAAAGTGATTATTATTTCATTATTATTATACATTAGATGGAACAAATATCCCTTTGACAACATTCAATATACCAAAGTCATTTTAAATTTTTTGCACTGTACATCCTCAAAACACCCGATTCGGACTTAACAGATTGAGTAATTCATTAGGAAATTGAAATAAATGAAATAAATGGTTTAATGACATGGTATTAATCCTATAAATAGATAGTAATTAATTTATTTATTTATATGTTTTTTATATATATGTTTAAAAGGACATTCATAGCGATTCTTGACTCGAGGCAATGGATTTCATCTCAATTTCACCTAATTGATCCATATTTAAATATTATGCCCAAAATTTCATTTATACAGTGAATGTAATTACCTATTTAATTTTATATCATTAATAATTAATAATGTATGTTGTTTTAGGTTTCAATTAAACTATTTCATCCAATGGGATTTATATGAATGTAACCAAACGTAAGGGATTTCATAACTCATTTTCCATTCACTGGGCTATACATCCACATACAAGATTTTTTTATTCAATGATTATGTATGAATTGATCTATAAATTGTCTAATTATCTATTTTAACATCTTTTATTTATATTTAAATATTTGTACATAATCACTTCAATGATTAATTTTCACATAAAAAGTTATGATATTGGTAAGGGTATTCTTCATCTCAATCACATTTTCTTGATACATGTTTCATGTCATGCACCATGATTTGATTTCATGGAGTACTCATTACCTCATGAATTAATTTTTAAATATTTCATAAATTAACTGATGGTATTTATATATCCATCATACTATTTCTTTCAATTACTATTTATTTGAATGTCACCAATCCTATAAAGGCTTTAGGTTACAATATATATTCATTTCAAGGTTGTCTTTGTTCATGATTCATTTAGTGAGATAAAAAACTATTATTTCCATTAAACACACATATTTTCTATTAATATGGTTATAAATGTGTTCTAAATGTTTAATTTTAATTTCCTCCCTTATAGATTAATGAAACAAAGCGAAATTTTTTTCTAATTGATAATGATCTTATATTTTTTTGATCGTGAGTCATTATATTATATATCCATGTTTTCTGAAATGTTTTCAATAATGATATAATATAAAAATAAGTTATATCCAAAAGTTATTTTACATGATATTCTACCATCTTTTTAAATAAACAAAATGTAAATTTCCTAACATTTTCTTCATGGGTAACCTTGAAATCTCTTTGAAAATGTTTTCAAAGATTATTTTTTAAAAACAATTTGGTAATGAATGGATTTTTACACTAATATAAGTGGTATTTTATTTAAATATAATATTATATATTTCTATTTTATACATTAAATTAGAATTAGTTTCTTCATATTTTATGATTTTTTTAAAGTTATTTTCAAAGTGGATATAGTACATTCTTCAAGAATGTTATTTAAATGTCTTTTAATGGAATTTTTATTCATTAAAGACAACAAATATTGATGTTTCTGACTCTATAAAAGGGATATGTTGTAATGAAACCATCCTAGTTATTTCTTCAGTTCCATTATGATAATTTCAAATATATTTTTGTGGAACCCATTTATTTTTTATGGGTAAATCAAGCTATGAAAGAACAAAGTTTATATTAATGTTGTAAATGAATGTTTTAATGGGTTATAATTATGTTATAGTTCGTGCACAATGGTTTTGATAATGTTTAAGCCTCATAAATATCATAATAATGGGTGATCCTGATATATCTCTCCAATTCAATGGTTAAAGGGATGTAATTAACTAGTTAAAAGTTTTTCTTAATAGATTAATGGAATATATCAGGAAGGTGATTCCATTTTCCAGAATTATATTAATTATGATATAAAAATTATTTTTAAATTTACTAATACATTTTATTTATGATTTAATAAATTTCTAATGAATCATTTATTCAAGTATTATCTTCATACGTCTCATTGTTGTTGACTTATATGACTTTTTCTATATATTAAATCATTATTCCATGTCTCTTTTTTTATGATCTCTATGTTTAATGGGGTGAGTTTTATTTTTTGATTACAATAAATTTTCATTATAACATCATACTCTTATTATCATCTTATTCTCACTAATGAAAAAAAACATTAATTCTTGTTTTTACCCTCAATGAGCATTTTTATCACCATTATTATTTTTGTATTTTCCTTACTTATAAAGACTTGCATCATCTGAATTATGTCTATAAAGGATTAATGTGAGAATAAGTTTATGGTAAATGTTGAATAATAAATGTATAATAATAAAATCAATGTATAATGGAAAAAATAATCATTTAAATACATGAAAAGTGTTATCTATTAGTTTTTACTATTTATATAAAACTCTAAACCTAAAAGGACCATGGGTATCTAAGTTAACCAATATTACCATTTCATTTTTCATGTTTTGGATAAAGAAAACTAGGTTACAATTATTAGTATAAAATCTAGAAATATAAGGATAATGTTATTGGAACTGGATTCGAGAGTGTGGATCTGAGGCTGTTATAGTTGGTATTAGATAAATCTATATATATCTTTTGAGATTATGATATTTTTGGGTGACATTAACTTAAGTTTTATGGTTACCACCATGGGTTTGTAAGTTTAAGTATGATCATAATTTTGATCACAGAGATACCCATTTTTTATGTTTTATGTTATGGGATTATAAAGTGATTAAGGTTATTTTTAGAGAAGTTTTATTTTTTTATGGTATATGTATCCCTAAGGTACATTTAACCCTAAAGTGTATCATGAATGATATTTTTGGTATTAGAAAAAAATTTATATATCTTTTGATATTATGAAATTTTCAGGTGAATATAACATAAGTTTTATGTTTACCACCATGGGTATATGTGCTTATGTCTAAACAAAAGTTTGAACACATAGATATCCATTTTTTATATTTTATGTTATGGGATTTTAAACTATTTAAGGTTATTTTTGGGAGAATTTTTATTTTTTTTAAGTTATAAGTAACCTTTAATTGTATCATGAATGATATTTTTGGAAAACATAATAGAAAATTTTTGGGATGTAAGATGAAGGGTATGATATAATATTTGAGGGTAAATGATTAATTAATGTTAAGGTTGATGAGGAAATTTTAGATGCATGGTTATATATGAAATGGTCTATTTTGAACTTTTGGTGTTATTATTTAATTTTAGAGATTAATGTATAATTTCTTTATATGAGTATTTATACATTTTTTATACTATATTAACTTGTTCAAATTATTTTATCATTAGTTAGTATCTAATGACATGTAGAATACCCTACAATTCTTTTGGAGATTATTTGATTAGTTAAAAGTTGATTTCAAAAAGGACTTGTCCTTATACATTACATATTCTAGTGTTTTTAAACATGGATTCACTTTATGACATTCCCAAATATATTTTAGGTTTAGCGATTTAGAGATCTAGGTATTAATTCATACAAAACAAACCCATATATATACAAATTAGACACAAATAATAATTAATTTTTTAAAAAAAATATAAAAGTGATAAAATAAAACAAGATTTCATTTGAGTACAAATCTTTATCACTTTGAATTTTTCCTTGTTATTATCCATCCATTAGCCCTATGAACAATTTCTAAAATGTGGTATCATCACAAAAACATAGTAAGGGAATTAAAATTAAGAAGTCAATTTGTATAGTGAAAAACGTTATGTCCCAATTAATGTATACATTTATCGTAAATTTTATTTTATCATATGAAATAAAACATTTCCACATGAAAAACACACGCACTTTTTATTCAAGTAAAACTATTAAAACCCATAGTAAGAAAATAGAAAACACTTTTTGGAATTATAGAGCTTTATATTCATAAAAACGTTTTAAAAGACATGAAATTTGAATAAATATAAGGCCATATTTCAATATAATTCTCTAGATAACATATTCATAACATAATTCACTGGAAAGATATAATGGGTCTCGCCCATTATATAAGCATTATCGGACTCACTCATGAACTATCATGGGGCTCAACCCTTCATACATGCTATGTCAGGATCACCTATTTCATATGAGATATAATAGGGATCAATCCCTAATAAAATATATAAAAGGATCACCAATTTTTTATGAGCTATAATGGGCCTTATCCATCTTTATAAGTTATATTTGGCCCACCCGTGAGATATTATGGGGCACAAACTATCACACTCTGACCCAACAATTTTATTTTATTTCAATTCATCTTTGCTTTATTCTAAATTATTCATTAGTGGGTTGGAGATCTACTTGTTTGAGTTATTTAATATAAATATTTGGAGACTTTTTGTAGTCTCACATTTTGCCAACATAGTTAGAAATAATTGTGGGGTACCAGTATTATTACGGTCTATCATTTGAAAAAGTCATCATTCATGGATTTTGTATAGTTTTTAAAATAGTTTTGTCATCCATAGGTAGTCCTGTGGGAATTTTGTGTCTTTTTAGTAAGGTTCATGGTATTACTGTACCATGTGGACCCATAAGGTAAACTAAATGATGGGGTTTCAAGACAAGGCAATATCGAGTGCATATTTGAAGCATAGTTTATTAGATTGTGATCAAACTGTGCAGGTTTCCCAAAATTTTAATCTTTGGGATTTTTTTAATTCCATTATTACCCATATAATAGTCCCCCCCCCCCTTTTTATATCTCTTGAAACCCCTACCCACTCTCCTTTCATTGTTGTGAGCCACACCCCTCTCAACTCCCACTCCTCCCATAACAAATCTACCAGATTTCAAGAGATTTCTTGGTCAATTCAATGTGGTGGGCACTTCACTGCATTCCTCTTTCAATATCATGGTGTTTTTCTTCTTATCCTCGCACTTCTCCATTCAAATGAACACTATTTCATGCCTGAACCATGTTGTTTTGGATTTGATCCATTTTTAGATCTTACAATGAGTCTCTCGGGTCAGCTACGTGTGTGTTTTGGAATCCACTGCAAAAGGAGAAGCGTCTTGGTTTGTTTTTTTATTAATGCCACTATTTGAGTTTGGATTCTTCCCCACTCTTGGTTTCATCCATTATGTTTTCTATTCTAATTAAATTTTTGTTTTTGGTAATTTTTTTGTGCATCTAGGTCTTCCCTTGATGTGGTTTCTAGTCACCGGAGTCAAGAGATACATAAATACATATGAATATTTAAATATATATATATATATATATATATATCTGTGTGTGTGTGTGTGTGTATAAGTTAACCACTTATAAATATTAAATAATAGTGGTATTAACATATATATATTGTCTAAGTGCTATTATATATAATACATACATGTGTATGTGTAATTATGAATATTCATGTGTAAGCATATATATATATATATATATATATATATATATATAAGGAACCCTTGTACATATGCATGGCCATGTGAATATGTACATAGGGGAAAGTTTTCTATATACATATTTGAACGTTCTTATGCATATGAGTGAAAAAAGGGAAGTTTTAGGTTATCATTGTCAAAGTTCCTTGAGTTTGAGGCAGACTCACTATGCCTAGTCCTTTAATTTGAATTACTTAACAGGTTTATATTAAAAAACATCTATTTTTTATTATATGAAATTAACATACTATAAAATGTGTATTTTAATATATAGAAATTTATTTTCACTTGTTTCTCATGATTTCCCTATGATTTCAATGTGTAACTTCATTGTTTAAACATGTTTTTAAGCATGATTCTAAATGTTTGGTTCCTTAATCATTCAATTATTTTACTCATTGGTCTTTGAACAAAAAATCCTTGTGAATTTGTGAATTATAATGTGAAAATTATTACTTTAAAAATAATGAGGCTCATTTTGAATTTTAGAAATGATTTACGAGACTGGGATACCCCTTTAGATCCATACCCCATTGATATTGAATAATGATATATGTGTTAA
Organism: Viscum album; assembly: GCA_963277665.1. NCBI lineage: Eukaryota > Viridiplantae > Streptophyta > Magnoliopsida > Santalales > Viscaceae > Viscum > Viscum album. Next base: position 599,385,475 of record OY728136.1, on the reverse strand, counting down.
ATGAATGATTTGTGATATGTTCCGAGTGAAGGGGATTTTGAATTTTTGTGTCACATATAAAGGGGGCTGTGATTAAGGAAGGATATAATTAGTGAGATGTTATATGGGTTTTTTTATTATGATCTATAATTCTCATTCAGATAAATTACACCACTTTTTGAGGAAAATTAATACATTAAAAAAAGCATTCCCAATGACCATATTAGTTTGGTACATTTTTAAAAATGGAAACTTAAACAACGGTATATAAGTGAAATAGATTATCCCACACTAGGTTATATTTTATTATAAACCCTCTTATACACATCATATATAATGCATATTTTCATAACCAGGGGAAAGTAATCATAATAAAGGGTGAGCTCAGATGCTCAGTGGGGTTAAAAAAGGGAGATATATAAGCATAATCATGAGATTGTGGGTATGAGAAAATTTTCATAACATTATAAAATCATACCCTACATATCAAAGATCATAATAAATATTTATGGAATAGATGTTGTTAGTTCATAAGACGATAATCATAATAGAATCAAGAGCATAAGTCATGAATGCATAACATCAAAATTATACATGGAAGTTTTGTTGGAAAATAAGTATATTAAATGATTTTCATAGTATTCAATGATTATTTCCAAGACTATATTACTAGAATCGGTTCATAACCCCAAACAATTTTAGTAGTCAAGGTTCACTCCCAAGAACACATTAGCTGACAAAGTCCTTACTAAACTGAGATCAATCCCCATTATAGCCATGTCATTCTTATGAGATATAGAACATTAGCCAATTAATTGTAGGGATATTTAGGTATCATACATAACATACTGAAACCATACATATGTGTTTCACAAGTTCATAAACAATCATGATATTATTACCCATGAAATGAAATGGGTATCATAAATAGGTCATCTTATCATAATCTCTAGAAAAGATACTATTTTCATAATAATTTCATCACATAATATCCCTAAAAATAAGTGGGTTCAAAAATATTTATATAATGGTATAACCCATGGATGATAAATGGGTTTCAAAAACATCATGCCACTAAAACATAAAACATTCGGAGAAAGGATATGAATGATATTCATAGATTATATCCCAATAAAAAATACATACCCCAATGGATTTAATCATAGATGGAGAATAATTTTAAAATATATTTTATAAACAATTATTGAGGAAAATGTCATTTCTAAGAGAAAAAATTATTTTTTAAACAGAAAACATTTTGAAATACTTTTCATTGGAAATAACATTGAAATTTAATAACGGATGTTCTGAAAATCATTTTAAACCCTTTTATAAATCATATCACATTTTTGAAATATTTTTTTGTTAAAAAGTATTTTAAATATAATACGAAAATATTTTTTGAACCATTTTCTGAAAACATGGTTTTTGAATAAAACATATTTCCCATCGAATAGAGAAATAAAATTAGACTTTCTAAAAAACATTTTTTTATAATTATCTTAAGTACGAATGAGTAGAAAAATGGTAACATTTCATGAGGTAATCATTAATAACCATATTAGAAGAATAATAATGTTGATTTTTAAGATTTACATCCTAATATTTCTTAAATGGAAGCATAATCATAAACAATCCAGATAAACAATGAGATTGTAGTGATAAACTTTTACCACTATAGTAAATTTGAATAAAATACCCATGAAAGAGTAACATTAAATGGAGAATAAAATGTTACTGAAAGAATTATTTTTAGGATATAACATGTAAAATGGTATTATATATAACTTATAAAATAATTTATGTGTATAACATAACATGTTATTTAAAGAAATCAATTTGAGATATAATTATTTTACCAACATGTTATCTTTTGAACCTGAAACCCCATGAATGAAAGATCATAAAATGGATATGTAAATACCAATAAATTTATGGATAATAATAATAGAATATATTTATGTTTAATACATAAATCACATAAAATAAATATTGGTGAAAATGGAATAATTATCATAGAAATAGAAGTGAGAATAGAAATAATCTTACTTTATGCCTTGACTCTCTTCATACTCATTCAAACCTAATGTATAATAAATATAAGTATATTATAATGAAATTAAATAACCATATTAATTAATATAATATCATATATTATTCTATTATGATCATTTATTACCAATTTATTTATAATTCTTTGTTAATGTTTAATTTCATGTAGAAACTGATTTGTTTTTTCTACGTGTTTAACTTGTTATTCTTTGTCCTATTTATTATATAATGATTTCCTTATTTAAAGATTAAAAAATGATATAAGAATGATATATTTTAATTATAGGAGTTTTTATTATGATATATAAAATATATTAATAAAAAACTGAATACATTATTTTAGGAGATGATAGGTTTTACGTACGCATAAATATTATTTCGATTTTCTTATCATATTGAATGAAATAGAAGTAAATGACACACACACAGACAAACACACACACACACAAACACACACATATATATATATATATTATAATTCAATTATAATAATCATTGAATATATAACAAATATAATTATGAAACCTATATTTGGTACATTCCATGTAAAACGTGAATGAGTCGCTTCGCTAGGAGGACATGGTAGTCAACATAACTACAAACAATGTTCTCGTATTCCCATAAACTAGAAATCATGAACGTATGTGGTATATAATGATTAAAAAAGAATAATTAAAAAAAATATCATATATATAGTATAAAAATACTATGTACATCATTATTCACATCCTTGATATGTGGTAATGGATAAAAAATGGCATTGGTTTGCGAGACAGTAGTCGGTTGTACACATGAACGTTGATTGTGTACCCATTTGTTGGAAGTGTGTGATGGTTTTGGTCATACCCAAAACATATAAATTCTTAGTATATTTATGATATTTATTTTATCATATAATCATGATCTAATAATGAATTATGGTGGTGGAGAATCAAATAAAACAAAATTTCATATTGAAGAATTTTACCTCTTCTTAGCTTACTCTTTTGATTTTCACTAAAGGATAAACTTGGTTAGATTTATGCCTAATGTGAGGATTATAGTACAATATGAGATAGGTTGAAAGATTATTTTGGCATGTTTTTTCAAATAAAATTACCTTCATAGGTGTAAATAATTTATGGGGTGAGTTACCTTTTATAGTAGAGGAGGAGTATCATTCAAGAAAATTCAAAAAGGAAAAATATTTTGAGAGGTATCCCTTGTATAATTTTCCACCAATAAAATTAAATACGTAAAAAATATGTTTTATGGTCGAAATTTTTCCATAAAATGTATTTTTTAAAATTTATTTGTTAATTTATCCCTTTAAGATTAAAGTTTAACCACTAAATAAAATAGTTTTCTCTTAATCATTATAAGTAATTTTAATTCCTTTCACTAATATTTTTGGTAAAAGAATAAAGATAAATTATTAGACATTATAAATTATGTGGATTCCAAATATGGAATCCCTTTCTCAAAAGTATGATCACATAAGTTCTGAAATTAATTCAAAATAAATCATATGGATGAGATGAGACAATATGCTTTTAAAGTGGAAAAGTTCAAAAGATTGATATGTTTTTATATCTTATTTCATTATTAAATTAGTTTAAATCACTAAAATTTTATTAATTGATATATTATAGGTCTAGTTATACTTTAAAACTGAATTAAAATATTATTAATCTATATAATTAAACAAAATAAATTAGTTTTCAATTAAAATTCATTATTTTTCACTATTCATCCCAAAAATGACATATTACATAAAAAACCTCAACAATTCACTATAAGATAATTATGAAATTAATAATTAAAAAATTATGATTATTTTGTCAAATTGACATTATAAAATTGTATAAAATTAATTTTATTAATTTTCACATAAATACCTAAAACTTATTTTGAGAAAATAGTGTTTCCCAAAAATATAAACTTGGAAAAAAATTATATGCTCATTTATAAATATGGTTTATTTATATGAAAACAATATATATTATATTTAAAAATAATTAATAACTATAAATATTATTATGTATGAAAGAAATGTTATAACTGTCTAATTTAAATAATTATAATAATAAATGTAATTTTGAAGAAACTCAGTGTTTTGTGTAACATGAGATAAAACACTATTGTACATAGAAGAAGAATAAATATGTGAAGTGAATAATGAATTTTTACCTTGGTGTAGTGTGAAGTGAAATACATCTATGAAATTTAAATTATTCTAAAAAAAGGTTCATAAAAACATAGGGTGTTATATTTTAACACACTCAAAATCAATTTCGCCCTTGAAAGTTGTCATTATGATTCAAAAAAATAGGATAATTTAACCTCATCATATCCCCATGTTCCCACATAGATTCCTCTAACTAATATTTTCTACAGAAATTTTTTTACCAAGTTACTTCTCATGTTTTTTTGAATTTTCTCTGAATGATACAGAATTATAAATAGTTGTTCCTGATAAGAAATATCATGATCTCATGGTTTTTTCTCTGAGTTAATTATATGTGAAGGGTCGGGTATGTACTTTCTTAGGATAGATACATGGAACACATCTTGGAAAATAATGATATTTGTTTGAAGTACCAAGTGATATGATACTATCTCAATATGATTAAGTATTTCAATGGATCAAATATACCTAGGGCTTTGTTTTCCTTTCTTTTTGAACATCATAACATTCTTCAAGGGAGAGATTCATAGAAAAATCATCCCACTAACTTAAATTTATAGATCATATCGAAGATAATTGGTATAATTTTCTTGACAACTTTGAGTTTCCTTGTTATGTTACTGAATAGATATGGCCTTCTCAACTATTTCTTTGGGGATATCAGGTCCCAATAGATCTATTTCCCCAACTTCATTATAAAAAATTAGAGATCAAAATTTATTCCCATATAAGGCTTCATAAGGATCTATATTAATTATTTAGTGGAAGATATTATTTTAAAAAAACTCACCTATATAAAGGTGTTGATCCCAACCACCTTTCAAATCCAATGAACAAGATCTCAACATATCCCCAACAGTTTAAATTGATATTTCAGATTGAAAATATTTCTGAGGATGATTAGAAGTGTAAAACCACAAATCAATATCATTTTCTTACTAAATAATTCACCAAAACTTTTAGGTACACATCAGATACCAATCAAATATAATGTAATGTAGTATTCAATGAACCTTATCACTTCTAAAATCAATATCAAGTCCATCTGATCTAGAGATAAGTAGTCGCTGAAAGAGGTGAAGTGTGCTAACTGATTAAGTCAACTAACTATAACTCTTGTAGTATTTTTCTCTTTAAATTTTTTTTAATGTACAACAACAAAATTTAATAGTGATGTTGTCCCATTTTCATTTTAGTATGGGTAATGGATGTAAACTCCCCTTAGAATTTTGTCTTTTAGTTTAACATGCTCGCATACTATACAATGAGATACAAACTCTTTGATATATTTATTCATGCCATCGCACCAGAAGTATTCTTTAAAATGGATATACATCTTCATTCTTCTAAGAATAATAGTGAATTAAGAACTATGAGCTTCCTCTATCAACTCATTATTCAAATATGTTATGGAAGGAACACATAGACATTTTTTTAAAACTTATCATTCCACCATGATCAAGGATAAAATGGAATCATTTATTACCTTATTCTTTAGTTCTATAAATTCATTTTATGCCTCTTTAATCTTCACATAGATAGAGGGTTGAACATTCAATTGAGAATTATAATACTTTTTCCCTTCCATATATATTTTCAGTTCAATCTTTTTTATATATAAAAATATTTTATCTTTTTCATCCTCATCTTAGATAGGCTAGTATGATATTTTAGACAAAAATCATCATCCACATTGTTCTCTTTGCCATGGTGGTAATGTATTGAGTAGTAATAATCCATTATATTCTCTAAACATATTATCTGGTGCATGTTAAACTCCATATTTTTCAATATATACTTTAAAATTTTATGATCAGTATATATCTAACACCTTTCTACGTAAAGATAATGCCTACATATCATTGAGGAAATAATCATTATCTTATTATGCATAAGAAGACCTCTCAATTGATTATTGGAGGCATCACTATAGATTACAAACCCTTATCTACTATAGGTTATTATGAGCATAGGTGCAGTAACTATATTGATCTTTAGTTTCATCAAATTTTGGCATCATTCATTTATCCAGAGAAACAAAGAACCCTTCCAATTTAATATGGTTTTAGGATTGGATAGTAGTGATAAATTATCCACATCCTATCAATAATATTGAACTAAACAAAAAATAACTATGGATATCTACCACCATGTTTGGTCTAGGACAACATTCAATAGCCACCATCATTGATGGATTTATTGTTATACCGACTCTTTAGATTAAATGACCTAAAATTGAAACCTTTTTCATCCAAAATTCGCACATTATAAATTTTTCATTCATTTTATCTTTCCATAGTATCTTTAGTACAATTCCCAAGTTTTCATCATGCTATTCTCTAATATTTTAAAAAATTGTTATATCATTTATGAAATCAACCACAACTAATCAATATAATCTACCAAGACACTGTTCATAAAATCTAGGAATATAACTAGGAAATTAATAAGACCAAAATTCGTTACTATATATTCATAGAGACCATACCTTTTGTGGAATTTATTTTTGGGTATATCCTCCTTCTCGACCCACAATTGAGTATATCATGAATTAAGTTCAATCATGGGGAATTATTGAGCTATTCATAGTTGATCCAACAAGTCATCAATACTAGGATACTTGTTCATAATTTTTATCATATTCAACTCCCCAATGAATAGTCATTTTGATCTAAAAATATTTTTCACAAAAAAATATGTGCACCCCAATGTGACACACTTGGTTGAATGACTACCTTGTAATGCTTTCTTGTGGGATTCTTCTTCAATTCTTGCAAAATAATTTGGTCCATTCTATAGGGGTCTGTTAAATTATTATTGCACCATGTATAAATTCTACTAAAAACCAAAATTCACATTTTAGAGGGAGGCTAAAAAATAGTTGGGCATGAAATGAAAAAATTCCTAAACAAAACAAATATTATCAATATTGATATGGTCCCCAATCATTTGAGATAAAAATGACTTATAAATGGGAGTTAAGGCCCACACACAAGATGTAATATCCATATAAAGTTAATACATATCATAAAATTTATATATGATCATATTTTGGTTTGAAATATCAACCATAACATCCATTACCTAAAACCTGATGTGGGACTTATGCAAAAAAACATCACTCTATTCATAAGGTGACACCAAATTCAAAAAGAGGAAAAATGACAAGATTTTTGGGAAGCACATTCCCACCACTATCAACTAGAGAGAAATCATAGATTTGAGAAGTTATCATCATAAAATTAGGATTTTTTACTTCTAATTCCAAAACTATTCATTTGGGTGGAATCTAAATACCCTTGTAAAATTATTTTCATATGAAATAGTGGGTAGATCCAGAATCAAATAAGACATTATCAGTTCTATAGTTGATGTTTAGTATACATTTCACCATGTTTCTATAACACCCCTCTTCAATAATAATGATTGCATGAGATTTTCCCTTGTTCATTGGCATAAGAGGTTATTGACATCAATCCTCAAAATTTACCTTAGGGTTTGGGCACTAGTTCTGAAAATGTCTATTCTCTTTGCACTTATGTCACTATAGTAAGGGAGTTTGATTTTGTACATTTGTCTATTCATTCAGTATTTTAGACAACTTTTTCCCATCACTTTGGAAATCAGTTTTTTGACGTCCTTTCATTCGACAATTAAAATATTAATTAGACCCTTTAAGAAAATTTTCTCAATTATTCTTCCAAAACATAAAAAATATAGGAAATATCATATTCTTCTGTACATGGATTTTATATTTTACTTTAAACTTCATCATCCTATTCTTATCAAAACCATGACATTGATATTTAACTATAACCATTATTTAAAACATGAATTCACAATGCATAATCTCTTCATAGAAACAAAACTCTCTTATATAAAACACCCTTACGAGATATGGATTTAATTGAATAGATATATTTTCAACCTTACATTCAGGTTTGATGATAATTCTATAATTATACCTCACAAGTCTTATAAGATAATCCTCATAGTTACTAATAGATTCCAAAAACCATTCCTTTAAATAGAGAAATAGTTTCTCCATCATTCTACAAAGAATCATATAGAATTGATTACTGAACAATAATATCTTGAACTCATCCCAATACAGGGATTCAATTTCATCTTATTGCCACATATTCTTGATAAGAGTCTTCCACTATTGTGATTCACCTTCTAAATGATAAATTGGTAGAATGAATTTCTCATGATCTAATCATTAGAGAAGAAAAAATATATTTTTAGTGGTATAGATAAATTGTTAAAAAACTAATGGATCACAAGACCCACTAAAATAATGTGTGTGTTTCCTCATGAAGAACTCAATATGATGTTGTTTTCTCCATTTTCTCATTTAGAAATTCAGCGTGATTCTATTATTAAGAGTGTTTTTTGAGCATATTGATGATGTTTTTCCTTCCAACACCCATAAAATTTAGATTCTCCAGCTGAAAATAATTTCACTATCTGTCACACTAATAATTAATGATGTTCCTTTAGGTTTCATACATTAACTGAACTGAAAAATCATAAAGTGGGAAACAATTATCATAGTGGGGAAACACAAAATCATGGAAAATCACTTATCAGATGTAAAAATTATGCCACCTTTAAACTATGATACCTTAATTTTATGTCATTTAATCCATAGAAAACTTCTATTTTAATCATTTATTATGGATCATATAGAGTTTGTGAATTTCAAAATAATATTCGTTCAATGTTTCATACTATGTGTGCAGCATGGCCCATTGTCATGAACCAGTTCTTAAATGAGTCTAACCCAATGTTGTCTTTTTAGGGATACTAACCTTATGTACATGTGTTCTAGATACTCATCCACTTATATTATCCATATAGGGATTCATTTCGTGGAAACAACTCACTCTATCCTTTAAAAAGATTCCAGGACATTTATTGATTCTTTGACTCATCCTTAGACGTATCCTTAGACATTTCCTTAGGGTTATCACTATGTTTTATCCTATTATTTTCTAATGGATAATTAAAATTTTTCTTTGATACAATCTATAGTGTCCCAACAATCTCAAACATAGACATTATATCAATTTTTCTAGAAATTTGAAACTTTAGGTAAAACACGCACAAAGACTATATTTGTTTAGTGCCCTTGGAAACCTAGAAAAAAAATTGGTTCATAACTGAGAGACATTATCTCTCCCTTGGATTTCCATGATGATCACCCCTCTTAGAAACATCATACATAATACATATCTTCATAATAATGGGAAAGTAATCATAAGAAGCAGTGAGCTAATATGCTGAGTAAGGGTAAACAATGGTGATATGTAAGAATAATCATGATATTAAGGGTATGATAACAAGATCATAACATTATAAGATCAAAACATTCATATCAATGATCATAATCTTGAATATGAAGTGTTCAAGTTATTTCGTGAATTTAAAAGTGTATCCAATTTTATAATAAGATTAATATTCAATGAGTTTTTAATCATACAATTATAGAGATAGTCTTTATGTTCAAAAGAAATGTGTCTTTCTTTGAATTGGGTTGAAACATTGTTTATAATAAGGATTCGAAGAAAAATTTTAAGATTCAATGAAAAAAATAATTTATTTTTTATAAAGAGGATTAGAAATTGGTTTTCTCATTTATTTTAAGTGGGATATATATTTGTTATATTACGCGGAATTTTTACAAGTATATGGTCCTTCAAAACATATATGCATCATGCATTCCTTCTAAGGGGAGAAACAAAAAACACAGTGTGGGTGGTTGAGATAAACCCCAACCATCCAAAATGTGGTCTGGTTTGTAGCTAGCTTTATGGGGTGCACCTACACAAGCCACAAATGGTAGAACACCACCATACAGATCAGAATAGTGGCGGAGGTGAGCACAAAGATTGCCTATGGAGAATAAGTATGGGGCGGTACTGGAGAGGGAGAATATAAGTTATTGAACTAAGGCCTCCTTGGTTTTAATTATAAAGAAGTTCCAGGATTGAAGGAATTTCTATGTGGGGTCATGTTTTCTAATGGAGACTGCATAATAGGTGTTGGATCAACCTATTGAAATATCTGGAAAATCATATTACTCACTGATCTCCACAACCAGCCAATCTGTCTAAGTTTCATTTGGACCTTCCATTTCACCTCGCTGGGATTTCTTCCTCGCTGAGGGTGTTAGATAATCTTCAGGTCCATAAAATCTCCCTCAATTTTGACCAAATCTATGTTAAAATGTTGAACGAAGATCAAAATGAATGAAGTATCTCAGTTATTCTAGAAGATACTGATACTATAATTTAGTCCTATATATATGGATTCAATGATCACTTTTTTGGTTCATTATTCTCACAATTAAGATATGTTTTTTATATAGAAACAGTGTCATGAATCACTCAATTTCGTGAAGTTTTCAATGCATCTTCTGTTTACGAAAAGATGATTTGATGGCCATGAGTAGACAACATGTGCATGGAAAACTATTTATACTTTATGAAGAACAATTTTCTATTAATCTACTGAACATGAGATCATCCTAGATTGTGTGATAAAAAATTTTCTGTTTTTTGAATCGTAGTGAACATTTTACCAAAGAAGACAATAGGAATTTGTCTTGTGCTAAGAATACTAAACCAATGTTTGTTTAATTTGCTTGAATTTTTTTGAGGAGACACCATCAGTGTGTTCTGACATTGTATTTGGTTGATAATAGCATGAAAAAAAATTATTGTACCATTCTGTATGTGATGGATTTGATTTCATTTTCATATATATAGATCATGCACGGAATAGATAATTTGATAGTGTGTGAGAAAAATAGATTAGAGAATATGGGGATTATTACATGAATTTTATTATATAGATTTACACAAATGAAGTACTAGTTTATTTCATGTACATAGAAGTGTGTAAACCCATTTACACATCACATGAAGAAACGTGGTAGTATCTGTGCATAAGAAGTTAATTAATGCATAAAAAAGTGAAGTTATTATGTATTTTTGTTTGTATACATGAAATTCAACGTGTAACATATGAAATATTTATGAAATTAATAGAGAAATCTAATAATCATAAGAAATAATTCATGCATAAAATTATAAGGCCATGTAATGTATTAAATACATGCATGATGTTTGAAAAATTTCATGTAGAATATATATTTCTTAATCAGTAACCAATTTTTTATAATGAATCTAGGGAAGTAATTATATCTAGTGTTTATAATATTTCTATAATTTAGATTTTAGTGTTTAGTGTGGTTGAGTCTTTAGATGAATAATTAATTCTTGCTCGAGCAGCTTTGTATTGAGTCCACTAATTTCATACATTGATCAGAATTATTTGGGAAAGATCTACATTACTGAAAAGGTACATGAAGTGTACATCAGACTATTTGATCTAGAAATATTATGGAGGAGGATAAACTAATCATCCTACCAATGGATCATATTAATGAATATGGAGCCTGAAATTGGGGGGGGGGGGTTAACCAGTTTCTAAAGAGGATCCAGAAAGAGACTATGGGTTCTAGCCAATCGAACAGTTTGGGGTTCTAACCAAATGAGGAAGAAGTGTTGAATTGGTGGGGGTGTATAAGCATAATAAAAAAGATGATCAATTTTTGGGTTGTATAAAAATTTCTACATAAACTATTGTAGTTGATAAAATGAGTATAGTGGATAACCCATGTTGGGTGGTCTAACCAACATGGCAATATTGTATGTCTTAGTACTGAACCTTGTAGTAATACTTTTTGTTGTGTTTCATTTACTTTAATGATCCAATCATCCTAACAGGTGAAATAGATTTTAATTAAAAGGTAAAAAATGATTTTGTAAAAATTTCTTACATATAATTCACACCTATCTCAGTGTTACGACATGATCCTTGGACACTAAAATTGGAATCAAAGGGATGACTAACTCTATCTGGATCTATTCTTGTTTTGTAGTGGTTTATATTAGATGTAAATGAAGTTCATATTTGTGTTTCATAAAAATTTAAAAGAGTTATATATATAAAATCCTATCTCTACTCTTGATATTAGAAATAATGATTTTTGAGTCAAATCAAAGAAAAACATACAGACAAGAGTGCCAAAGAAGCTGAAGAATATTCAAAGTTAAATGAGAATAAACACATGTCTAAAGGCAATCAATGTATAAATTGTTCAATGAAATCAATATATAAATCTAATTCACATTGTGATAATGATTTTTTTAATTTTAAAATCAAACAACATTATATGGAACATCCCAATGAAGTGGTCACATGTACGACTAGTGTTTTTAGGGAACTAAGGGATCAAAAATTACAGCTATAAGAAGTGGTTAATACTATGGAAGAAGCATTAACTAAAACATTTTCAATTTCCAAAACACTCACAATGATTTTGAATGAAAATAAAGAGATAATATATCATTGAATTGAATGATATAATAAATCTGTTGAAGAATTATAATGTAATTATTTTGAGAAAGAATTTTTTATTTTTTTAAGAATTTAAACTTCAACATGAAAGGGTATATAGTATATCAATGAATGTCAAATATGCTCAACTAAATGATAAAAAAGAGATTGAAAATATTATATCAATGGAAAATCGGATGCATGAAGATAAGATTGAAAAGATTAAAATTCAATAGTAAGTAGGTGTGAAATCACTTTAAGATGAGAAAATTACTCTCAAATTGTATTATCTTGAACAAGAAGTAAAATTGAGAAATATGGAAGAGACACAAACTGAGACTTCACAAGTTTCTACGAGATGAATTATTTCTCAGGATTAACATGATAAGATTCTTATTTCTGAAAAGAATCAATCTAATGGAAAGTAGAGTGTGAGATTATCTAAAGATGAATATATTGTTATCTCATTGAAGATGGTAACCATTTATCCTAATAAATCTGTGTTACTAATGTTGTCTTGTTGAATAGTGGAGATTCATCATATAAATCGGTAAAAACATGGGTGAAGAAAAATAATCTAAAATACACAACATCATCAAATATAGAAGTGAATAAATGTGGAAATTATTGTTCTCTAAAGAAATCACAAAAGAAGAAATGTGCTACCCAAGGCAAGAAAATGTCAGAGATAGTCAGTTTGTGTTATAGAAGAAGTAATCATGATTTTTTATCTACTCTCAGTGTTATTGGTTGCTTGGGAATTAATAAGTTAATTTTTGGAACAATATTTCATTGTATCAAAATTACTAAATTACTGAATTTATGGGGATAAAAGATGAAGAAAAATTTAAACCCATAAAACTGAATTAGAAATCATTGAAATAGAATCAGTAAATCAAGAATAGATATAATTTCATTAACAATTTCTATTATTATTTCAATAGATGTGGTCACTGTTATGATGACTGCTAGTATATACCAATCATGCACAAATCATTTGTTGATGATAATAGAAGACCACAACAGATTGTGAAGTAGGTAAGAGATGAAGGTGACATGTCATCCTTGGGTTGGGAATATATGAAGAAATTTTTAAAACAAATAACTCCCATGAAATTTGTGAAACATTATGTAATGATCATCTCACAAAAGAAATGATGTTTCTATTGTGGTAAAAAAGGTCATATCAGGGACCATTTTCATTTTTTCAGGACCATTCATACTAATGGAAGAAAACTGGAATCCATAAAATAATCAGTCCAAAAGAGAAATAACAAGATTAATTTTGTGAATTTAATCCCTGGATAAGGATCTGAAAAGATGCCTAAAAGTGGTGACTTGTTGAATTGTAATGTTTTGTGTGAGAGGTGAAATATTCCTGGATAGTCAAATAATTTTTTATTGACATTTTTATCTAGTCAAAAAGTATTATTGAAGAATAATGGGAAATAATTTGTGACATCAAATGCTAGAAAAAGGAAATCAACAAATAGAGTGAATACTGAGTAAGTTCTTAAAGAGTGTTCAATCATATGGTCAGAATATTTAGAAGAGAAAAAAATGTAGATCAAGCATAGAGAAATGAAATTTAATCACTATAAAATATGAAGATTCATTTTACATCAAAAAAGATTATTGGGATGAGAAGAAAATATTAGACTTGTTCCTTTAATAGGGCCTTTGGGTCATGTAGACCATGGAGTAGCCGAGTTTACACAGAATAGGCCCCAGAAGAGGATCAGAGTAGCAGGAGTAGTAGCCACCAGATGCAGAGCTAACCAAATTGGAAGAATTAGAGGTTATGGCAGCCACCATCAGGACTAGGCACTGTGCAGCTTTGTACGGGGCAATGCTAGATGATCAACAATGCAAGGTGGGGAGCTAAACCGATCAATGATGCAAGATTCTAGGGAGGGGCAGTTCTAGTGGGCTGGGCCTACGGGTCATGTATGGGCATGGTATGCCTTTGGGCCTTCGGTTCATGTCTTGCGAGTCATGTTCGGGACTTGTGCCTTAGGCCTACGGGTCATGTACGGGTTCCCCTTAAACCCTTAAAAGTGGAATTATCTATAATTAAAATAAAAAAAGAAGGCCTTCGGGCCATTCGGAGTGAAAATCTGGAAATTGATGATTGTTATCATTGAGGTAAGTTGATTGAAAATTTCAATTTTTATGATAAAAATCATCAATTCTGAAAGGATGTTTTTTATTACTTGATGAAAAAAGGGAAAATTAAGTTGTAAAGGAAAATAAATTCTTTCACTTGAATGTTTCTAATTTATATTTTGAGATATATTCTAGAGATTTGTTTAAAATATTTTTAGAAAAACTTAATAAGTTTCAGGTATTTGTTTTACAAACTAAAGTTTAATGATAACATTGTTGTTAAATTTGATCACTATTATTTTCTACATAGATAATTTCTCATTTAGACATAGAGATGGTTATTTTTATCTATTTTCCAAGTTATTTGGTGTTACAACTTTCTCAGAAGATAATTATAAAATATGAGTCATAATAGAGGATAATTATTTAAATTCTAGAGATGAGAATTCATTCCCATGTTTATAACTTTGTCTTTAATTCCAATAAGGGGTAGAATATGTCATTGACTTTTAATATGAATTGGGTACTATCAAAAAATATAAAGGGTGAGATTTAAGTTCTCAATAGATTTTGTGATGTTGGAAGTGATGTCAAATAGTTTAGAAGATGAAAAGTCGGTGAGTTTTAAATTAGACGATTGCAGAGCTGGTCATTAAGTTCAAAAGAAAAGTGTAATTTGTTGAATTGGGTTGAAACATTGTTTATAAAAATGATTCGAATAATAAATTGATGTTTCCATAAAAAAATTATATATTATCCATGAATATGTTTTTATAGTTGTTTTGGAATTTATTTTAAGAGGAATTTATATTTTTTATGTTACTTGTAATTTTTACACGTACAAGTTCCATTAAAAAATATAGTCGGTATGCCTTCTAGTCAAGGGGAGCATCACACACCACTTTTTGGGAAGTTGAAGATAACCCCATCCAGCCAACATGAGGTGGTGTTCATACATAGGTGTAGGGTAACACCTACACAAGGCGCAAGTGGCATAGCACCACCATGTGGGGCAGCACAATGGCATAGGTGGGTGAAAAGCATTCCCACAGAGAACGAGTATGGGGTGATACCAAAGAGGGATATTTGATGTTATTAGTACAACTCTACCTAATATTTTATTATAAATGAGTGCTCATACTAAAAGTTTCATTATGTGGGGTCATGTTTTTTTAATTGTGAATGCATCGTAGCCGTTGGATCATCCAATTGAAATATTTTATCTGTCAGATTACTTGCTAATCTCCATAACTATCTGATATGTTTGTGTTTCATCTAGACTATATATTTGACCTTGATGGGTTTTTGTCTTCACTAAGCTTTTTCAAGAATCTTCTACTCCATAGAAGATAATGCTACATTTATTGTAGCTACATTGAAACGTTGACCAAATATCAAATTGAAGTAAGTTTCTCAGTGATTCTAGTAGAGTCTTAGATGATCTTTTATGGCTAGAAATAGTGGATATAAGTCTCATTTTTTTGTAAGATCATATCACATCCGAGGTGATTTTTTGAGAGATGAGAGTCATGAATTTCTCTAGTTTTTAAAGTATTCTGTGTAAATACAGTTTTCATGAAGAATATTTGATGGTCATGAGTAGACAACCTATGCTTGAAAAACTTTTTATACTTCAAAAATAAATAATTTCCCCAAAAATATTTCACTTCATATCTTCTTTTATTACATGATAAACCCAGTTCTCATGTTTTGAATCTTTGCGGACATTTTCATGATGGAGAAAGTAGAGTTTTAGCTTACTCTAAGGACACTAAACTTGTGTTTTTATAATTTTTGTGAATATTTTTTAGGATCCAAGAACAATGTGTTCACATAATGTATTTGTTGAAGAATAACTTTCAGGCATAAAAAATTTATTTTCATGATATTTATGTGAAGTATTTGATTTTATTTTCATACATTTAGGTTTTGCATGAAAGAGATAAGTGGATAGTGTTTTAGAAAAATAGAGTTGAGAATCTTGGATTTTTTGGATTCATTTTATTCATGATATTTTCATAAAGAAAATACAAGTCTTTCCATATACTTAAAATAGTATAAACCCATACACACATCACTTAATGAAACATGGATGTATGTGTGCATAAGGAGATAATGAATTCATAAAAAATTGAATAGCTTGTGTATTTCTATAAGTATACATGTATTTTAGTGTGAAACATATGCAACATCGATGAAATTAATAGAGACACCTTATATTCACCTAAAATAATGAATACATAAAATTATATGGCCATGAAATTTATTAAATGAATGGATGATGTTTGAAAAAAGCATATGGAATGTATGTTGTTTCATTACTATCCAATTTTTGAGAAAAAAGCTTGGGAAATAATTCTTACATGAGAATCTTTGTGCTGAGTCAGCTGATTTGATACAATGATCATATTAATTTGACCCAGACTATCATCCTTGGAATAGTACATGATGTGTACACAAGCCTGTGTGATCTAACAATTCAATACAGGATGAAGAATTTCTCATCCTATCTATGGATAAAATTTAATAAGTTTGATCTTTTATCTGGGGGGGTCTAACTAGTTGCTGAAGAGGATCGAGAAAGAGACTGGGGGTCTAACCAGTTGAAAAGTTGAGGGTCTATCCTACCATGTTGAAAGTGTTTTATTATTGGGGAGGAGGGGTATAACCAGAATGAATTAGAGGATCGATTACTTTGGTGTATAACAAGTTTAATCTCAACCCATTTTAATTAATAAAATTATTATAGTCGATAATCCATGCGGGGTGATCTAACCAACCTTAAAAGGATTTAGGTCTTAGTACCCAACCTTATAGAAATATTATGCGTCGTTGTTCATTTACTTTATTCATTGAATACATGATCGACTCATCTTAATAGGTGACATATTTTTGAATTAAAATCTGAAAATTAAATCAAGAAAATTTCTCACACCTAATTCACCCCCCCCCCTCAGTTTTAATGCACCATCCTTGGACACTTCAAAGTTATGGAAAAAATATTTGTAGTTCATATTTCATGAATCATAAATAATAACGATCATGTTCCATTAATTAATAATATATTAATTATACATGGAATGGTAGTATATACATAATCATATTACATTATTTCCATAGCAGTCAAGTATTATTGGAAAGTCTATCTTTGTGGAATTGGTTCACTCCCCAAACAATCTTATTAATCATGGTTCACACTCAAGGCCATCTTAGTAGGTGAAGTCCTTTACCGAACTATGTTCACTACCCATTACATCCATTTCATTCTCATGAGATAAAAATATTTACCCAATCCATTGTAGGGATATATTGGTCTCAACTATCACATAATGAAATCATATATATTTGTTCTACAAGATAACAATCAATCATCATATAATAACCCATGAAATGAAATGGTCTTTATAATCATGTAATCACATAAAAAACTATGGAAAAGACATAGGTTCCATAACCACTTCATAAAATCATAACACAAGATAAAAATTTGGGATTAATAAGAGTTTTATCATGGTATAACACATGGAAGAGAAACAAGTGTCATAAACATCATGCAATTAAAACTTAAACCATTAAAGGAGAGGATATGAATGGTATTCATGGATTATATCACAATATGGAATATGTAACCCCAATGTTTGCCTTCTTATATGGAAAATAATTTAAAAATATCCCCTAGAAACACTACCTATTGAAAATATCAGTTCTTCATTGAATTTGTTTTTAAAACATAAAACATTTGAAAAATAATTTTCATCAAAAATATCCATTAATATTTATAATGGATTCTATGAAAAAAATTGAACACTTTTATAAAACATAACTCATTTTTAAAATCATTTTTACATTAATATTATAGTTTTTTAATAAATTTATTTCTAATTGAAGTGATAAATAATGGAGGACATTCTCAAAAAATATTCTTAATTATATTTTGTACCATATAGTGGACAATTTTTACCATTAAATTTTGATATCATTAATATCAATGTGATACTAAAGTTTGTTTGATTTTTTTAAAAATGGATCATAACATTTCATTAATGGAAGCATAATCATAAGCTATCTTGATAAATGGTCAGATTGTAGTAATAAAAATTTACAACTTTGGTAAATTTGAATCCAAATACCCATGAAAGAGTAAAATTAAATGAAGCATAAAATATCATTAAAACAAGTGTATTCAATAAAAAATATTTCCTTGTTCATTATATAATATTCATAAAATAATTTAGGTGCAGGACTATTTCTGACGCTTTTGTCGGGAAGAGCGCATCCACCTGTTTCAGAAGATGCATTGTTGTTGTCCCTCCATCCTTCATTCCAAAGGCAGGTGTCATCCATTGCTTATTCATGGACTTTTTCACCTTGATCGAAATGGGATGATGGGATGTCAGTCACTCCTTCCATGGATTCCTCCTCAGAGCTTGCTACCTAGTCTGGGTCTCCCATATAGATTAAGACATTGTTTGTGAAACTCTTCATTATTCAATGTCTTCGTGGACGTCAGTTAATTACATTACTTCTATAAAGACATTCCAAGGGGTTTGGTTAGGGTAGAAAACTTCAGTTGGGGGAGTAGTCCGATTGGACATCATTGGCATGTCTGGATGCTGGAGCACCAGTGCATCTGGGTGTCTTCCCCTTATGATAGGGCTTCTCAAGGGCGTGGAAGCACAAGGCTTGCCATGTCGAATGCTATGAATTATATTCCATAGGCATGTATCTGAGGTTTTCCTCAGCTTCCCATAATTAACAGAGGGTATGCAACGAGTTTAAAATCTAGTTGATATGGATCACACTGATCATAACACTGAGTAGAGTGGATTATATGGGTCCAACCCCTAGAGGGAAAACTGATGCTGGGAGCAGCGAGAAAGTGAGTGACATGATTTCACTGGGATGTGCTGGCCTGGGTAGGAATTGGGATGGGCATGGATTATTGAGAGTGGATGGAGAGTGAGATGGAGATGACACGAGGGCGACAGGGAAGTGGGTTTTGAGCCTAGAAAAGCCTTCCTACGTATCCCCATGGTAGGGAATCAAAGTCTGTATAGTTCAGGAAGGGGGTATAGGATTGGGGTGTGCATAGAGGATAGTGACATGATGATATACAGGGGCTTACGTGGGGTTTGAAGCACAAGGTTGGTTTGGTGCTCAAGGGATGACTGAAGATGTGGGTCCCAACATATGGGACAACAACAGCTTACCATCGATTGGGGATCACGATGGCTTACTGTCGATTTGGGATGACAATGGCTTACTGCAGATTGGGGTTGAAAATGGCTTACCATTGATTGTGGGATAGTTTAGTTTCATGCGGGACCAAAAGTGGGTACAGTTTAACATCATTTAGAATGGGGGTGGATAGACGTTAAGTAGTCAGGACGGATGGGAGTTGGAGTTGAACATTAGAGAGGCGTCATACGTTCATTGCCTTGGCAAGGATCAAAATCCTCGTAGTTCGGAAGAGTTGTTGGTGAACAGAAGTGAAGTGGTCGGTACCAAAGGTTGTTGTTATTGAACCTCATTAAGGATTCCTACGTACATTGACATGGAAAAGATCAATTTCCACGTAGTTTAGGATGGTGGGAACCGATGTGAAGGGGGTCAGGACTAGTAGGTGTAGGTCTGGGACCTTAGGGAGACATCCTACATACCATGCCATGGAATGGATTAAATTCCTTATATTTTAGATGTTTTGGAACTGATGTGAAGCAGGGTTGGAACTGATAGGCATTGGGGTTGAACCTCGGGGAGGCTTCCTATATACCTTACCTTGGCAAGGATCAAATTCCTCATAGTTTGGATGGTTTGGAACCGATGTAAAGGGGGTCGGAACAGATACGTGTTGGGATTGAACCTCAGGGAGGCTTCCTACATATGTTACCTTGGCAGTGATCAAAGTCCACATAGTTCAATTTGGGGTGGTGAACTGACGGGAAGGGGGTTGGGACCAGTAGATGTTGGTCTTGATCCTCAGGGAGACTTCTTATGTACCTTTCCTTGTAAAGTATCAATGTCTATGTTGTTCAGGATGTTTTGGGGCTTACACTCTAAGGTATCCCAGAGAGGATGTCATGGTTGATGCTTACTCTAAGCTCATGTGAGTCATTCTTAGTGTGACAAACAAGATTCAGTAAAGACCTGATAATCATGTCGTGAAAGGTGAATCCATGGGAGGTGGAATGGGTCTTACATGTTGTTAGTAGCCCAAAGAGGAAATAGGGGCTTATGCGTGGCTAAAGCCGAGGGAGATGGAGATTTAGATTTACTCCAAGATGGAGGCTCGAGTGGCGACAAAGCCCAATAGGAGAGGGATTTGGCACAAATGAGAGGTGGGAAAGCAGGGACACTACCTACTGTAAGAATGTCTAGGGGATTACACTAGGATGGTTTCCCTTCCACATGGATAGGCACTGCTCTAACAGAGTGGATCTCATTCTGTTTGAGGATAATCTCACTCCCATGGAGAAGAGTGGACGTAGATAATGTCTGAGACGGGGAACCCACCGTAAAGTGCACGTGGTGAGTGAAAAATTTAACATCATGTGCTATGGATGATGGTGCTTGGCAGTTTAACGTTTTGAAGCTTGGACGAGGTGGGTTCACTCCGCACCCCTAGAACTTACATAACTGATACCTGTACGCCCTTGGGGAAGAGAAGACATCATCAATGTCATGGTGAGGGGGTGTCATAGAGGGATCCACTGAGGGGCCTATGTTACTGTGGCTATGCGAAGAAGCAATATCTGTTTGTGTGCCTATGTGAATAATCATGAGGTGATACAACGAAACATGAAGCACCTACCAAGGGTCTTTGAAATAACTTTGTGAAATCCTGTAGGGTCGCATAGGAAAAGCGGTAGTAGTGCAAAGGGGTTCACATGAAGAGGCCTTGTGATGCTCTGGTGCTCCATGTATTGGAGGGTATTTGGGAAGGGGGATGTTTCACGAAGTGAAGTGGCCTAGCCTAGGCATAGGGAATAGGTGCATATGGAAGATTCCTCATGAAGTGGAAAGGATTTCACAGAGCAAGGATTCGTGAAGCATGGGTTCCCTAGGAAGCATAGAACTACGAAGTAGTGTGCTTCATAAATCATAGTGACCCTACCTTAGTATGTGTGTTACATGTTCCTAGAGGGTACTAAGCGAAGCCTAATTTCTCCATTAAGTCCCAAGTCCCATTGGGGATCCCCTTACTTCACGGAGGCCTGTGGGCTCTACAATGGGAATACCTCTTTGAAGAGGGGTTTTGTTTTAGCAGAGGGAAAGGTCCTTTTTTATGTTAATGTACCTTGAAGACATCATTTATCCCAGAGCAGAAGATGCTTTGTGATTTGAGAGTGACGAAGGTGAATGTTTGGAGGATTTGTCCTTTGGGGTCGAGGGAACCCCGATATTTATTGGCAAGAGGATATGTGAAGTAGAAATCACATGGCGTAAATCTACATGGCACTTTGTTGTAACCGCAGACCCTCCCACCTCCTTGCTCCGTGGTGGCTCTGCAAAAGTCAATCAGATCGCAGAGCCACCCACCTCCTTGCTCCATGGTGGCTTTACAAAGGTCAATCAGATCATGGAGTCTCACTCCTCCTTGCTCTGCAGCAGCTTTGCAGAGGGGGTAGATTCATGCCAGCCATGGTGCTACGGGTCTCTGAGAATAAGCTTCTCTAGGAAACCCCAATTTCTTTGTGTTTTCTCTTCCTCTTCCCAAATTTTGGCACCAAAAAATTCCCCCCTCCCTCATACATCGATCCAAGGAGAAAACAAGGGTCAATCGCCAAAACTCCTTGTTCAGTCGCAAAGAAGGCTCGCAAAGGAGGCTCGAAAGGTGGAGTGTAAGAACCTATGTTTTTCTACAAAAGACTTTGGAATATTCTTGATGATATTCCAGAGCAGTGCCTTCAGAAGGCGTGCGATTCCGGGCCCCGGAGTGGCCGGAATTAAATTTTCAGTGCGTTCACACTGGAAAAGGTAAATAAATGCAATAACTCCTAAATAGAGTTCCGGATCAGAGATCTGAGTGTGCAGATGGGTCCGGAAAGGGGTTTTTACCATAGGATCGACATAAAACTTGTTGAAGCGGGATGTTTGGACCCCTCGCCCGCTCCCGGAAAGATAAACGGATGAATAAATTAGTTAATTTATTCGTTTAATGGCGAAACGCTAGTATCTGTTAATCGGTGGCTCGAAATGGAAAAATGAGGGCACCGTTGAGTTCTGAGCGTCCCGTTTACCCTAGGAGGGGTATAATTTTCGCGGGTGCGGGCCGTTTGTGAAAAATGGCCCCAGGGGCGTTTTCGTTATTTAGCAGCTTCGGGCTTTAAATTTTATAACTTTTGAACGGGGTCTTGGAATAAAATTTTAAGACTACCGTTGTGCTCGAAGCGTCGTGTTTACCCCAGGGACACCCTACTTTTTGTCTTGTTTGGGAGCGGAGTCGGGGGCGTGTCGGGCGGGGTGTTTAAGTGTTTTTATTTAAACACACACCCCCCCTTCTTCCGTTATTCTTCTCCTTCCTCACAACCCCTCCCCTCCCTTCTTCCATTCCGGCGAGCTCTGGCGAGGTGAGCTCCGGTGATCCAACTCCAGCAAGGTAACGGCGCGGGGTGGATCACGCGGGAAGCGTCGGGCGATGCCCAACGAGGTAGGCGGATTTGAGTTTTTCTCCCCTTCCCCGTTTTAATCCTCATTTATGCTCAATCGCACCAATGGATCATCAAAAAATGCCCGTAGATGCGTAGATCCCATCCCGAGGTTTCCGGAAAGCTATCTAGGTCGATTATTTGACCACCGAATCGTTTTCGGTGGTCCTATGAAGTTTTTCGGCAATGAGGCCGGTTTCCGGCGAGTGTCGAAGGCGGCGGACGGCGGCGCAGGGCGATGCGGGGCGGAGCTGGGCCTCCGGCAGTCGGATGGGGCTTCAGCAGGTGGCAGCGGCGTTTCCGGGAGGAGGCGGTAGCATTCGGCGGTGGCTGTCGGATGCCGGCGGCGACGCCGTCCGCGGGCGCCAGCAAACGGAGGAGGGGCCGCGAGGCGGCGGCCCCGTGCAGCGAGGCAACAACCCGCGCTTCACGGGTCGTTGCGTGGACCGAGCGGCCGGCCCTCGTGGCCGGTCCGTGGCAATCTCGCGCGGCGGGAGCACGGGTGTGAAGGGGAATGGGCCGCGGAGCGGCAGCCCACGGCTCGGCTGGACCGGGCTGGCCGGCGCGGGCCGGCCCAAGCAGGGCGGACCAGCCGGTCCGGGCCGGTCCGGCCCAAGGGGCTTTGCCCCTCGGCCTTCAGACGCCCATATTTCGGGCTACGAGTGTCCGTTTTGCGCACTGTCTGCAGCAGCGCGGAGCTTACGTCAAGACGGAGTATTTGAGATGGTTTTGGGAATTTTTAATTCCCAAAACGAGGTGCCGCTGAGGCGCGACGCATCCTTAAGTGGACGAGTGTTTTCCCGGGATTCTTGTTTTGGAAGGCGCGGATGCGTCCGACCTCCGTTTTGAGCGCCGTCAGCGGCCTTGTGACCCTGGCACTGATGAGGAGGTTTCCAGTGTGGTTTCGGGCGTTGATACCTGAGTTGAGGCATGGGCCCCACGACCCGTCTTTGAGCTACAAGCAGCATTTAGCGACTTTCTTGTCGGGCGTCTGTTCAGGGCGTGCGAGCAGTCGATTCTGGGTGTTCTTCCGAGGGGATGGCAGTGGTACAATCTGCCCACCCTAATTCAAGATGATGGTGCGGGGCCCACAAGGGCCGGTTGGGCGTCGACGGTGATTTTCCATCTTCATCACCGAGCGACCGTTTTGGGAAAGTGAGTAGTGCATCATGTGTCCTTTTTCGAGAGGATCGCAACGGTGCGATCCGTTCGTTGAGTTTCGGGACCGGGATGCAGGTCCCATGTGGTGTCGCTCGTGTGCGGTGCGCCGGAATGCTTCTTTTTCTCTGGATACCCGTTTTACTCAAGCGAGTAGTGCTTTCGAAGTGTTTTTCCGACAGCATCGCGATGGCGCAGTCCGCCCAACCTCTTTCAGAGATGTGGTGTGGGTCCCACCCGACCGGGCTACGGTGAATAGAACCTTTTCCACCTGTTGACCGTTTCGGGCGAGTGAGTAGTCTAACTCACGTGTTTTTTCGCAAGGCTTACAACGGTGCAATCCGTTTGGTTATGCGGAGCCTCTTGCGCGATCTTGTTGAATGTGGAGCATGGAAGGTGCTCTAGTGGCAGTCCGCCCTACGTTGTCTGTAGCGGACCCTTGGCGTGTGATCACGCACTCTTGGGAGAGTGATGTAAATGCTTGAAGTGATGTGGTTGGCCGTGCCTGGGCCTTTGAGGTGGAGTTGTTACGTTACGCCTTTGAGTTGACGTTGGGTGCTGTGTGCACGATAGCCTTGGGCTGGAACGAGGTATACTCTGGGAGTATACGAGAGCGCTTGGAGGTACGTGTGGTTTTTACCTGAGATTTTCATGCG
The DNA here is from genome assembly GCA_963277665.1 of Viscum album. Taxonomy (NCBI): domain Eukaryota; kingdom Viridiplantae; phylum Streptophyta; class Magnoliopsida; order Santalales; family Viscaceae; genus Viscum; species Viscum album. The sequence goes on along the minus strand of OY728136.1, from coordinate 599,360,300 downwards.
CTTGGTTGGGGTTGACTTGGGGCCACACGTCGTGTGGACCCCATGTGCATTTCGTGTTCTTCCTTACGTACTTTGACCTCTCGCGACATAGAGGGTCACTCTGTGGCTTTGTTTCACCAGCAGGGTGGAGTTTTCCCCTGGCTCGGTGCTGGTTTGTTGACCAGCAGGGTTGAGTGGTCTCCCCCTGGTTTTGCTCTCGATGGATTGGGCGGTAGCGGTGCTAGTGACACCCAGTGTTGGAGCAGGCGTTGAAACTCTTTTGGGAGAGTTGTTCTGGAGTTGGGAGGTTGCGCGATACCCACTCCGTGTTCAGTTGGCCAGTGTTGTACCCTCCTGTAGAGATGGCAGAGCGGTCCTGAGTTTTACCCTCCAGCGGGGCTGGGCAGTGGGTTACTCATCGACTTCCTCGGGCTTACCCACTAGCAGGGCTGGGCAGTGGGTTGCTCACTGACTATTAGTGTCTACCCTCCAGTAGAGACTGGGCAGTGGGTCACCCGAAGCTATTAGGGTTTACCCTCCAACAGAGACTGGGCAGTGGGTCACCCAACGATATTAGGGTCTACCCTCCAGCAGAGACTGGGCAGTGGGTCACCCGATGCTATTAGGGTCTACCCTCCAGCAGAGACTGGGCAGTGGGTCACCCGACTACCTCTTAAGGTCTACCATTAAATAGGGATGGGCAGTGGGTCACTCATCGTCTAGTTCCAGGTCTACCCTCCAGCAAGGCTGGGCAGTGGGTCGCCTGTCAAATTATTCCAGGTCTACCCTCCAGCGGGGCTGGGCAGTGGGTCGCCTGATGATGTATTAAGGTCTACCCTCCAACGGGGCTGGGCAGTGGGTCTCCTGATGATGTCTTATGGTTTACCCTCCAGCAGGGCTAGGTAGTGGGTCACTTGATATTTGGTTATAAATTACCCTCCAGCGGGGCTGGGCAGTGGGACGCCTGTTAGCATTCCAGACTCAGTCCTCTCGACTAGGCTAGTCTGTGGATTACCTCCGTGATTACCGGAGCGGGACCCTTAGTTTTACGGGTTGGTGATGGAACAGCTTGACTTTGAGGAGCCCTCTCGACTGCGGGGCAGTGACGAGGTGTGGTTTGACTTTCCCTAGAACCCTCAAGTTCGAGGGGGCACTTTCCCCACCGAGACGTGTTCTTGAGACGCGATCTAAAACCATGCAGGCGAGTCAGTGCCACCCAAATCGGATAGTATCAAGGTGCGGTGACTGAGCCCCTTGTCTTGCGGTTCATGGAAGACGTGCAGGATACTGGGAATCGATGGTTTACTTCTGGGACTGTTGGCGACTCTTTCTTGGGCTGAGCTATGGGACGGAGATCCCCTTACGACGTTGTTCAGGCTTCTTGTTGAGCATATGGTTTTGTACATGCCATGTTTTCAGTACCCACTCCTTGGGTTTTGGATACTCTCCTTCAGGAGAGGCGAAGACACGCGGGGTATGCCACATAATTTCCGCGTCTAGCTCCTCGTGGTTGGATGAGTATACTCTCCGGCTATAGGTAGCGAAGACTCGACGAGAAGTTCATCTTCTCACCGTTTCCAGCTCCTTGTGCCTGGACGAGTCTACTTCCTTTCTCTTGTTGGGTTGAGCTGGACTCTCTACTGCACCCTCAGTTGTACCCCTCTACTTTTCTGTCTGATCTACCACTCACCCTTTGGTACCTCCTCTTTTTCTCCCTCGAGACTTCGGGGTATCCTACTGAGTATTTTTATACTCACCCCTGCTTGGGCTTTGCCCGCACTTGGTGTGCCCTTGCAGACGACGGACAGGTGGAGCGTGACTTCAGTGGAGCGTAGCAGCTTGGGAGCTTGGACCGCGTGTGGCGGTCATGGTCGGGTTCCAGGTGGCAGACCTGTCAGCTGTTTCTTTTCGTTTACCTGTTTCCAGGTTGTGGCACTTTTTGGTTGGGCACGTGTTTTGCCCCTTTTTCCTTTTTAGGACTTTACATGTAGCTTGTAGAGGTCGATGCACTCTGTGGTTTATTTATAGAAGTTTCCCTTTGCTTTTCCTTTTTACTCTGCACTGTTTCATTGAGCTTGCTACGTGTGTGTGTGTGTATAGGTGCTTAGGCAAAGGCCTCCCCGAGTTATTGTGCCTTTGGCACTGGTCGCCAGCCCCTGGCCTTTGGAGGCGGGCCTGGGGTAGTTGCGGCTCGAGCCCGGGTAGGGTCGGGTCGTGACAAAGTGGTATCAAAGGTGGTTCGTTCCTTGGGACGTTGTGCGGACGTCCCTAAAAGAGGAATTGTTTGGGATATAGGGAAACAGTTTTAACGTGTCTTGAGAGCGGCTCTCAGGCCAGGGAGTCCAGTGATGGTGCGGCGGCTGACGTATCCATTCACCAGGACCTTGATAACCCGCTTGTCGACTCGGCATGCTGAGACACTTGTTGCAGGGAAATTTGTTTGTGCATCACATAGGATTGAGTCTTTGACTTTCCTTCTTGAGTCAGCTCCCCATTGTTGATATTGGTATATACATATATGCTCATCTGACCGTGACACTCCTTGATAATGATCAGGATGTCTCCGCGAAGATAGTCAGCCCAGATACCAGCTTTGGTTCGTGACGACGACCCTATGAGCTACGAGGCCACAGTCCAGGGCCCATCGTGCGAGCCCCTTTCTCCAGGTGGGCTGGTATCAACACCCCCACCTGTTGAGCAGTAGACAGTTTCAGCAGAGTAGGCTGAGCTTGAGCGCAGGTTGAGCGCGCCACGTGAGTTCCAGCTCAGGGACCGCTAAGTTTCAGTGGTGAGCCTGACCCTAAGGCAGTAGAGGTTTGGCTAGAGGTAGTGGTTAGCCTTTTCAGGCTTGTGCAGAGGCCGACAGATCAGAGAGTGGCATTGGAAGCCACCCTTTTTCGTAGAGCAGCTCGGCGTTGGTGGAGTCTGGTGACTTCGTTTCTTGACGAGTCATCGTTTTCGTGGGGCAACTTTCAGTTGTTGCTCTGTGAGGAGTTTTTTCCCTCCTGCTTGCACTCCGTTCGGATTCAGGAGCTCCTACAGTTTCAGCAGGGGGGATGACAGTGGCCAAGTATGTGGCTAGTTTTTCAGATCGTGCATGCTTTTACCTGGACTTGGTCCATGACGACGACCTCCGAGCGCGGAAGTTTGAGCAGGGTCTCCGCTGAGAGATTTGTGTTGTCATAGTACCCTTGCGCATTTCCACGTATGTTGGGGTGCCAGAGCAGGCGCTGGTGACAGAGGGCTACCTGTCATGTTTTGCGGTTGGTAGTGGCAGTGGGCACAACGGAGTCGGGACGTCTGCCGTAGCTAGCAGGCGCCGGAGGACAGGACCTCGATGCAGGTGGCCTTCCCACTACCGGTTTCGGAGACGTGGTCATATACCACTGTGGCGGAAAGGTGCGGGGCCTTAGCCGAGGATTCCCTTCCGTGAGTGGATCCCGGGCCGTGGTCGTATACCACAGTGGCGCCGGAGGGCACCAGGGCAGCCCAGAGAGCGCCGGTGCTATGCCTGTGATGGGCGAGGTCACTTGGCATGAGACTGCCCAACCCGAGTTCCTGGGAGCATCGGGCAGGCAGCAAGCGCACCACCACGGCAGAGGCAGCACCGTGATTGGAGTGGTACTCAGAGAGGTGGTGCTAGCAGAGGAGCTGGAGGAGCTGGAGGTGGGGGATGACGTTACGAGATCTCCCCATCACCACTTGGCGATCCATGTCAGGCTCCGGGAGCTGTCATTTGGGACCGGGGATAGCCGCGAGCATTGGATGTCTACGATCCTGCATAGCACGGGATGGTGAGAGGTACCCCTTGCGACCCTTCTACTTCTTGCAGTAGAATTGTTTGGCTCTGTGTGTGAAATTCTTCTCTCCCGGCTCTTTGTTTGAGGTGTTACCAGGGTGACGTAGGGCGTCGGGTGTAACCCTGTGGTGGTAAGGAGAAAGGCACGAGACATTTTCCTTTAGATGATGGTGTTGACTCGTTCGCCTTTTGAGCGTGTAAGAGAGCATCGACTGTGGACCCTCTAGCATGACCATATATCCTTGGGTGTTTCACCATATAGATATTCTGAAGGAGGGAATCACCGGGCCTTATTCCAGGTGTGGGTGGTGATTCCAGTCGCGGCGTGCAACATAGAGGTTTGACCAGGGAGGTGAGCTACCCCCGAGGGTCTTCAGGCCGTTTGAGACCGTGCAAAGGGATGGCGAGGTACCCTACCGCCTTTCCCTAACCCCAAAGTCTGGAGTGGGTGCACGACGTCGGCATGGGCTGACCTAGCATGAACGGATCAGTCCTTTGGTCTATGCGCAGTGACGCAGAGCTGTGCGTGGGTTCTTCTGGGTGTGAGAAAGCCAGGTGTTGGCTTAGTACCCTGTGTTGCTCCCTAGTTTTTCTTTTAGAGGACAAAAAGCTTGAAGGAGGTAATGATGTAAGAACCCAGGTTTTGCTACGAACGACTTTATAATATTCTTGATGATATTCTAGAGCAGCGCCTTCAGACGGCGTGCGATTCCGGGCCCCGGAGTGGCCGAAATTAAATTTTCAGTGCGTTCACACTTAAAATGCTAAATAAATGAAATAACTCCTAAATGGAGTCCCGGATCAGAGATCTGAGTGAGAGGATGGGTCCGTAATGGGGTGTTTAACCTAGGATCGACATAAAACTTGTTGGCGTGGGAAGTTTGAACCCCTCGCCCGCTCCCTAAACGTTAAACGGATGAATAAATTAATTAATTTATTCGTTTAATGGATAAACGCTATTATCTATTAAATGGTGGCTCGGAATGGAAAACTGAGGGCACCGTTGAGTTTGGAGCATGCCTTTTACCCTAGGAGGGGTATAAGTTTCACAGGCGCGGGCAGGTTGTGAAAAATGGCCCTAGGGGCGTTTTCGTAATTTAGCGGCTTCGGGCGTTAAATTTTATAACTTTTGAACGGGGTCTCGGAATAAAATTCTGAGACCACCGTTGTGCTCGAAGCGTCGTGTTTACCCCAGGGATGCCCTCTTTTTTGTCTGCTTTGGTAGCGGAGTCAGGGGCGTGCCGGGCGGGGTGTTTAAGTGTTTTTATTTAAACACGCACCCCCCCTTCTTCCGTTCTTCTTCTCCTTCCTCACAGCCCCTCCCCTCCCTTCTTCCTTTCCAGCGAGCTCCGGCGAGCTCCGGCGAGGTGAGCTCCGGCGAGCCAACTCTGGCGAGGCAACGGCGCGGGGCGGATCACGCGGGAAGCGCCGGGCGAAGCCCAACGAGGTAGGCGGATTTGAGTTTTTCTCCCCTTCCCCGTTTTAATTCTCATTTATACTCAATTGCACCAATGGATCATTGAACAAATCCCGTAGATGCGTAGATACCATCCCGAGGATTCTGGAAGGCTATCCAGATCGAATTTTCGACCACCGGATCGTTTCCGGTGGTCCTCTGAAGTTTTCCGGCCATGAGGCCAGTTTCCGGCGAGTGCCGAAGGCGGCGGACGGCGGCGCAGGGCGGAGCAGGGCCTCTGGCGGTCGGCTGGGGCTTCAGTAGGTGGCGGCGGCGTTTCCGGGAGGGGGCGGCGGCGTCCGGCGGTAGATGTCGGAAGCCGGTCGTGGCGTCGGCCGCGGGGGCCGGCAAACGGAGGAGGGGCCGCGAGGCGGCGGCCCCGTGCAGCGAGGCAACGACCCGCGCATCGCGGGTCGTTACGTGGACCAAGCGACCGGCCCTTGTGGCCGGTCGGTGGCAATCCCGCGCGGCGGGCGCGCGGGTGTGAAGGGGACCGGGCGGCGGAGCGGCGGCCCGCGGCTCGGCTAGACCGGGCCGGCCGGCGTTGGCCGGCCCAAGCAGGGCAGACCGGCCGGTCCGGGCCGGTCCGGCCCAAGGGGCTTTGCCACTCAACCTTAGGACGCCCGTATTTTGGGCTACGGGCATCCGTTTTGCGCACCATCTGCGGCAGCGCGGATCTTGCGTCAAGACGGAGGTTTTGAAATGGTTTTGGGAATATTTAATTCTCGAAACGATGGGCCGCTGAGGTGCGACGCGTCCTTAAGTGGACAAGCGTTTTCCCGGGATTCTTGTTTTGGACGGCGCGGACACGTCCGACCTCCGTTTTGAGCGCCGTCAGCGGCGTTGTGACCCTGGCACTGATGCAGAGGTTTACAGTGCAGTTTTAGGCATTGTAACCTGAGTTGAGGCGTGGTCCCCACGACCCGTCTTTGAGCTGCGAGCAGCGTTTAGCGACTTTCTCATCGGGTGTCCGTTCAGGGTGTGCGAGCAGTCGATTCTGGGTGTTTTTCTGAGGGGATTGCAGTGGTACAATCCACCCGCCCTAATTCGGCACAATGGTGCGGGGCCCACGAGGGTCGGTTGGGCGTCGACGGTGATTTTCCATCTTCATCACCGGGCGACCATTTTGGACAAGTGAGTAGTCCATCTTGTGTCCTTTTTCGAGAGGATCGCAACGGTGTGATCCGTTCGTTGAGTTTCGGGATCGGGATGTGGGTCCCACGTGGCGCTGCTCGTGTGCAGTGCGCCGGAATGCATCTTTTTCTTTGGATACCCATTCTACTCAAGCGAGTAGTGATTTCGACGTGTTTTTTCGAGAGCATCGCGATGGCGCAGTCCGCCTGACCTCTTTCGGAGATGTGATGTGGGTCCCAGCCGACCGGGCTATGGTGAATAGTACCTTTTCCACCTGTTGACCATTTCGGGTGAGTGAGTAGTCTAACTCGCGTGTTTTTCCGCAAGGATTACAACGGTGCAATCCGTTTGGTTTTGCGGAGCCTCTTGCGCGATCTTGTGGAATGTGGAGCATGGGAGGTGCTCTAGTGGCGGTCCGCCCTACGTTGTCTATAGCGGACCCTTGGCGTGTGATCTCGCACTCTTGGGAGAGTGATGTAAATTCTTGAAGTGATGTGGTTGGTCATGCATGGGCCTTTGAGGTGGAGTTGTTACGTCATGCCTTTGCATTGACGTTGGGTGTCGTGTGCACGATAGCCTTGGGCTAGAACAAGGTATACTCTGGGAGTATACGAGAGCGCTTGGAGGTACGTGTGGTTTGTACCTGAGATGTTCGTGCGCTTGGTTGAGGTTGACTTGGGTCCACACGTCGTGTGCGCCCCATGTGTGTGCCGTGTTCTGCCTTACGTACTTTGACCTCTTGCGATGTAGAGGGTCCCTCTGTGGCTTTGTTTGACCAGCAGGGTGGAGTTTTCCCCTGGCCCAGTGCTGGTTTGTTGGCCAGCAGGGTTGAGTGGTCTCCCCCTGGTTTCGCTCTTGATGGATTGGCCGGTAGTGGTGCTAGTGACACCCAGTGTTGGAGCAGGCATTGAAACTCTTTTGGGAGAGTTGTTCTAGAGTTGGGAGGTTGTGTGATACCCACTCCGTGTTCAGTTGGCCAGTGTTGTACCCTCCTGTAGAGATGGCAGAGCAGTCCTGAGTTTTACCCTCCAGCGGGGCTGGGCAGTGGGTTACTCATCGACTTCCTCGGGCTTACCCTCCAGCCGGGCTAGGCAGTGGGTTGCTCACTGACTATTAGGGTCTACCCTCCAGTAGAGACTGGGCAGTGGGTCACCCGACGCTATTAGGGTCTACCCTCCAACAGAGACTAGGCAGTGGTTCACGCGACGCTATTAGGGTCTACCCTCCAGCAGAGACTAGGCAGTGGGTCACCTGACGACCTCTTAGGTTCTACCCTCCAGCAGGGCTGGGTAGTGGGTCACCCGTCGTCTAGTTCCAGGTCTACCCTCCAACAAGGCTGGGCAGTGGGTCGCCTCTCGACTTATTCCAGGTCTACCCTCCAGCGGGGCTGGGCAGTGGGTCGCCTGATGATGTATTAAGGTCTACCCTCCAGCGGGGATGGGCAGTGGGTCGCCTGATGATGTCTTATGGTTTACCCTCAAGCAGGGCTGGGCAGTGGGTCGCCTGATATTTGGTTATGAATTACCCTCCAGCGGGGCTGGGTAGTGGGATGCCTGTTAGCATTCCAGACTTAGTCCTCTCGACTAGGCTAGTCTGTGGCTTACCTCCGTGATTACCGGAGCGGGACCCTTGGTTGTACGGGTCGGTGATGGAACAAATTGACTTTGAGGAGACCTCTCGAATGCGGGGAAGTAACGAGGTGTGGTTTGTCTTTCCCTAGAACCCTCAAGTTCGAGGGGCACTTTCCCCACCGAGATGCGTTCTTGTGACGCGATCTAAAACCGTGCGGGCAAGTCAGTGCCGCCCAAAGTTGATAGTATCAAGGTGCGGTGACTGAGCCCCTTGGCTTGCGGTTTAGGGGAGACATGCGGGATGCTGGGCATCGATGGTTTACTTCTGGGACTGTTGGCGACTCTTTCTTGGGCTGAGCTACGGGACAGAGATCCCCTTACGACGTTGTTCGGGCTTCTTGTTGAGCATATGGTTTTGTATATACCATGTTTTTAGTACCCACTCCTTGGGTTTTGGCTACTCTCCTTCAGGAGAGGCGAAGATGCGCGGGGTATGACACGTGCTTTCCGCGTCTAGCTCCTCATGGTTGGATGAGTCTACTCTCCGGATATATGTAGCGGAGACTCGACGAGAAGTTCATCTTCTCACCGTTTCCATCTCCTTGTGCCTGGACGAGTCTACTTCCTTTCTCTTGTTGGGTTGAGCTGGACTCTCTACTGCACCCTAGGTTATACCCCCTCTACTTTTCTGTTCGCTCTACCGCTCACCCTTCGGAACCTCCTTTGTTTCTCCCTCGAGCCTTCGGGGTATCCTACTGAGTATTTTTATACTCACCCCTGCTTGGGCTTTGCCCACACTTGGTGTGCCCTTGCAGACAACGGATAGGTGGAGCGTGACTTCAGTGGAGCGTTAGAGCTTGGGAGCTTGGACCGCGTGCGATGGTCGTGGACGGGTTCTAGGTGGAAGACCTATCAGCTGTTTCATTTCGTTTACCTATTGCCGGGTTGTGGCACTTTTTGGTTGGGCGCGTGTTTTTTCCCTTTTTCCTTTTCAGCACTTTACTTATAGCTTGTACAGGTCGATGAACTCTGTGGTTTATTTATAGGAGTTTCCCTTTGCTTTTCCTTTTTACTCTGCGCTGTTGCATTGGGTTTGCTGCGTGTGTGTGTACAGGTGCTTAGGCCAAGGCCTCCCCGAGTTATTGTGCCTTCGGTGCTGGTCGCCAGCCCTTGGCCTATGGAGGCGGGTCTGGGGTAGTTGCGGCTCGAGCTCGGGTAGGGTCGGGTCGTGACATGGAGAGGTGACATGCTAGCTGAGAGGTCCCCGATGCTCACCGTAGTCAGACACACCATGAAGCATAATAGGTCATCGCCTATAAATAGGGGAGTTTGACCTCCCTTTTTCCCTTTCTCATCTCTGCATTTTGGCATTAGTGCTCTTGATTCATGAACCTCCGCGTACTCCGCGATTGATCTCTGTGAATCGGAATTTCTACTTTATGGTGCACAACAAGTCTTCTACTCCAAGGCAGTGCGATCTATAGATTGAACCTAAAGGTTAGGGTAGGGCTCCACAATTTCTTTTCTCGGACTGAGCTCTGTGAATGGACTTTGTGAACAGGATTCACGAAAGTGTTTCGTGAACCAAAACCAAAAAGGTCTGAATTTTGAAAAACTGAATGGCACAATAGGAGGCTTATAGAGGGTCCTTGCGATGGATGGTCGGAGGGAGTAAATAGAGGATATCTCTGGTATAAGGTTATTCGTACAAAGCCATTATAACCATAATTTTCTGGTAGAGTTGCTGTAGAAAATCCAGAAGAACTATCCGCTAGGTAGGAGGCTGCCTCTGTACGGCTTTGGCCTGAGGTTTGACGTCTCTATCCCTAAAGCGAGTAGGGACTAGACATCTTATTTGTTCATGAGCACATCGTTCTAGTGCCAATGGTTCAGGGTAGCTGACGGCCATGCCTAGGAGGACTTCACACCTGTCAATGCTGACTGCCTATACAATCATGAGAACAACGTTGAAGGGAAGGACCTGCAGCCCGAGTGATCTCCCATGTTGTACCATAATATTTTGAAGGAATACCTAGGTAACCTGGAGAAGGGTTATACCAATGAGTGGGAACTATGAAAAGGTGTCAACTTCACGGATGACTGGGCCTGGGCCTACTGGGTAGGTTCCTTGTGTGAATAATTCGAAGTAGAGTTGAGGCGAGTGGGCATGTATGAGGTGGCTTGGGCCTCCCAATTCCATATCTATCAGTCGAAGCAGTTTATGATGGAGTTGTTGAGAATATGGTCATCAAGAACCAATACCTTTCATTTGCATGATAGAGAGGTTGACATCGTCTTATGGGATCTACACCAGATTTTAGGGGTCCCAATACTAAGGGCAATGTGTAATGCATTCCTATGTATTGTGGGTGTGTGGGATGATCCAGAGTAGATTCGATCGCTAGAAATGGAATTGATGGATCTGGTGCAAGGAGAGGACAAGCAGTCGATGAGGGATTTCTATTTGAAATAGTGGTTCAAGCAGTTCTTGAACTTCCTAGAAAATTAGCAGATCACTCTGAGACCTCTAACATTCCCGAAGGGGGATCAATGAGGAATGGAGAACTCATATTGGTGGCTTTTGGAGGACAGCTAGAGGAAAACCTAGGGATTCAGCGTCAGTACTAAGCTGCAACCGGTAGTTAGGTTGGATGCATTAATTGTGGCACTCATCTGTGGATGGATCCTACTGGTGAGGGACACCAACATGGGCATGCTACCAAGCACGTTTATCATGGTTTCCATATTGTCGATAGGGGGATAGGTCAACCTCGAGATCCTAATGCTCACCAAGTTATACAATATAATGGGTAATGTCATTAAGGGGAATAAGCTGCAAAGAATATGTGGGTCATTCCACCTTCTGTATGGCTGGATAGCGGCACATGTGTGGGGAATCTATGAATATCCAATCTCCATTTCCCCTCAAGGATCAAATTTCTGCCCATCCATTCTGAATGTTGTGTGGAGATTTCCGGCCAAGCTAACCCTGCAAGCGGTTCTAAACCAGGTCTGGAAGGCAGAAGAGTTCAATTTCCACTCATTACCATTGACAATAGGTATATTCACTAACGACGGTCGAGAACAGAAGAGTACTGGTCCTAACTTCAGGCCTTTTGGGGTCGAGTCTTGGTGGTGCAGGTTGACTGCGAGTCCCTCTCTGAGCCATACACCCCACCCCATTTTTCATGAAAATCTCGATACATGTAGTGAATGAACCCACAGGTCTATTTTGGGGAGTTCTATGAGGATCATCCGTGTGTGATGAGGCCGATGTGCCTCATGTTCACACAGGAAGATAGGAAGATGCAGAATGAGCTGCCTCTAATAACGGCCATCTTCAGGGCTGGTAAATGAATATGCCAAGAGCTGTGAGGTTGCCTACCCTAGAGAGATATTGAAGCATCCAACCATCTGGTCCTATGATGGGGTGCCTCCCCAACCCCGAGGCCAAGGCTGGAAGGTGGTGAGGACAACTCATGTAGGTGGGACTACATTGGCGGCGAGTCCCACACCGGTCGAAAGGGAGGTGGTAGTAGATGCAGTGGTGGCAGCAAACCTGGCGATCCCAGAGGAGTTGAGTCATCAGTAGGAGAGGCCGCCCAGGAGGTTTTGCATGATATCCACACGGGCTCTGGGGAAGCGGTTGCACCTTATAGACTTTCCATATAATTTTGTCTTCCTAGAAGCCTGGGACATCTAGGATGTCATTCGGAAATTACTCAACCCATCCGAGATGTGGAAGCACTTGAACTATATTAGGAAGAATTTTCCAGGGATCAGCCCTGTCAGTGCCAACTTTTTAGTATCCAAGGCAGAGGTGGAGCAATACCTGGCCGAGTTGGAGGAATTCATGCACTCCTGGGGTTCCCCACGTCCAATGACGGATCGGGTAAAAGAATCACTGGATCGAACGACCCTTCCTTAGTTCTCAACTACTGAATTGAGAGAACACTTCCCAATTCCGAAAGAATTATATGAGTCATCCTAGGGGGAGGAGGTTGGTAGAGGGATCCCTCTAGAAGAAGTTGAGGTCGGCGATTCAGACCCGAAGTTGGAAGAGTTCCCAGAGGCCCTTGAAGTAAAATCCTAAACCCTTTCCCTGAGTTTTTACCTAGATTGTCAAGGACTTCAAAAATGATATTTGAAATGTGAAAGAGACCCTCATATGAAGAACCTATTTCCACCCAAAAGTAGATGCAACTGTGGGGCCATCGGGATCCACATATGTGGCTATGACAGTTATGCACTTAGTGGGGTTGGGACACCCAAGGTTGTTCTTCCAGAGTTTTCAGAATTCCAAACAATAGATGGAGGGCCACGCCTCGGGGTCCCAACAACAACAACTCGGGAGCGAGAACAACTATTTGAACTATGTAAGTCTCCTTTATAGAATTCATGATTGCCACCCGTGGATCGGGTTAACTGACTTTCGTACACTTTTTGTATGTACAGTTCTTTAAATAGTGTGGGCTGCCTTGGCTAGGTTGTCTGGTACTCTCGGTGGTGCTTTTCCTAGGGTAACAACGGTGTTTGTTGAGGAAGATATCCATATAGAACATTAAATGGCACTCTTGATCGCTGCTGGGACCGTTAGCAGGACATAGCCTAAGATCATTGAGGTGGGATCAGATGCTGAGGATCAATCGGATAACAAGGGTCCTAATATACCCGATCAGACACTAGATGCCGACCCTATTAATGAGTTCTTGAGGGTGTTTCCCATATACAAACCTACCGACCCTACAGATCAAGATGATACAGCCTCTGATGAATAGGATAGCAAGATATTCCATCATCAGTCATGGAATCTGATTAGGCACTTCATTTATGAGACCCCTCGAGCACAATGGATAGACTAGATGGGAAGGATTTGTCCCAGTTTCATGAACTATGTGTTGGGGGAATGGATGCCTATCATCCTCACATTCTTTTCTAAGATCTCATGTCAGAGAATATTCATGAATATGACTGTGGCCTTGGAGTGTGTTGGTAGCATAGAAAATTGGTGAACATTAAGAGGCTTTGGGAGGAATAAAATGAGATTTAACCACTGCAGGTTCGGGAAAATGAACATCCATCTTACCTTAACATGCAATAAGAGCTTATATCATGGCTGAAGGCCCAGTTGACAGTGGATGAAGAACGCATTATGCAAGCCTCTGAGGAGATTACTTTCATCCGAACCAATGAGGAGTAGGACCAGATCACAGCCGAAGAACAGCACCCCATTGCTGCTGATGAGGAGTGGGAACTGAACACGTGGTATTGAATCCAAGATTCCAAAAACAATAGAGTGGCTGAGCTGCACCACTCTTTTTACGGGGTCAACCCATCCATGGGAGGGGTCGATCCTCATGTGCAGTAATGCATGAAACTTTTATATGCACTTTCATGATTTGATTATTTATGTTGGGTGCATGCATGAGTTCTGTTATTTGTTTTGAATTACTGAACGTCTATCACATTTGTGAAACATCTAGAGATCAATCCCTAAGCTCACATTAATCAGGACCGATGTGAGAAACAAGTGATTAACACATTATTATTCCACCCAAATATGAGAGTTCCAACTGAGCTTCAGGCATCGAGGGTTTGAATAACCATTCCAGATTTCTAGGGAGAAAGAGGGGGTCGTGACTGGATAACGAAGGTCTCAGATTAGTCAAATTTCCTTTTCCCAAATGTCTTCTAGTGCATGAGTGGGGCAACGCCAGGGGTGTTGGAATTAATCTGAACATAGGGTAAAGGAAGGTGTGAATAACGATGCCAAAAATTCAGAACACTGTAGGGGTGGTCTGATAATAAAGGATAGTTGTTGACTGTATTCAAAAAATAGTATCTTAATTGCATTAGCCAAGTGTGGGGGTAACAAATGAGGGTCGACCGCTAATAATGGTGGAGACATGGGGCCTGACTCAAAATGTTATCCATAAGTCTTCAAGAACGTTAGCCTATGACAATAAGTGAGCCATAGGTCAAGCATCCGTACTGTTAGGTGGTTATTTAATACATGTAAGAGGATGAGGGTATGAATAAAGGGTATGCAATGTGTGGATAGTTTAGAGTTGAGTTGTTCAAATGGATTTATTCACTCCTGAAATTACACCACTGTGGTGGAAACACAATAGGGAAACATATCGGTCTGATCAGGGATCAAACTAACTTCCGAACAAGACATCTCTGTCAAGGACCTAGAATGACCTTTAGTTTTATTTCATATTAACGAGGATGATAGAAACATATTTTATCATTGTACAGTGAGGACGGTGCACATTTTTTTAAGGTCAAATTGCCAAGACCAAAATTAGGGTCGAGGGGCCAGAAGGGTTAATGACCCTAGGGTTGGGCCCAAGGAAAAATGCATGGGTGTCGCTACGCATCCCATAAAGATAAGAATAAAGCCAAACATAGTTCTTGAGAATAGTGTGGTCAGAGACCAATGATGGTAGGGTGAATCCTCTCTAGCAAGGAAGCTGACACGTCCCATAATTATCATGGGGCATCCAAAACAGGTTCAGGGTAGGGGCTGCAGTTTAAAGTCACGCGTTAAGGATATGGATACCCATACAAGAAATGTGTGGTGTGGTACATACCATCACATGAATGAGAACCCATGGGGTACTCTCCACACCACATGCTCTCTAGAGAATCCTTAGGTTAAGGTACCAAAAGTGGAAACCATTCTAGGCCCGAGACAAGTTTTCTAGGTGTTCCTATGTATCCCATGCGAATGGAAATCCAGCCACACGTAGTTCTGAGAATGCTGTTTAATGTCATGTTGGAAGAAAGGTATTTTTGGCATGGTTGTGCCAGTGCATGTCCTAATAAAACTACAAACCCATGAAAGTCATGCTCCTTGTGGGAAAAAAAGAGTAGTGGTGGGACTTTCCTGACACAAGGAGGCACAAATTATGGGTAATGGGACGCTAAGTGAATGACATCCAAATAATATTGACTCGCCTTTTTAACATTCATAGATGCAAGGAGGTGTAAAATTGAGTGTGTTGGAATTCCACTTAAACATATGTGAGTGGGAAAATGTGAATCATGATGCCAGAGATCTAGATCATAATGATAGTGACGTGGCAATAGAGGATAACTACTGAACATGTCCAAAACAGAGTGTCTGTTTTGCATTATCTTGGAATGGGGATAGAAAAATAACGGTCAACTGCTGACCATGTTCAAAACATGGGACCTGTCACAAATTTTTTCCAAGGACATCAGGGGTGTTGGCCCAAGATGTTAGGTGAGCCAATGTGTCATGATACCGGGCCGTAAAGGGGTCCCTTTTAGAAGTGGAATAGGATGGGTATCTAGATAAAGGACTCAAGATGTATGGACATTAAACGATGGAATGTCCCTGTGAAAAATTCCACTCTTTGAGATATTTGTCATAATGCATCTGAGTACACCAATAAGACGTATCAGATAGAGGGAGTCAAGTCTCTTTCCAAGGAAAAGGGTACAGGGGTCGCATGCTTGTAGTTTAAGGTCATTGGGTGGACCATTAAAGTGGTACTTAATTTAATGGATTGTGCACAGGGTGGCGAGGTAGCCAAACCTGATTTGTAGTTCCCATTGGGAGATTTTAGTTTAGGTTCATAGAACTCAGACTAGTTATGGAAAAGGCAAGGGAGGTACATGGTGTGGTTGTTGAAAAATCTAATGTGGATGAGAACCCAATAGGAACTCGCCAAACCACATGTTCCCAAAAGAGTTCGGGCCAAGGGGTAAAAAAGAGGGGGCAGGATTTAAGACTCATGGGGTTGGACCCATAGACAGAATGTCTGGGCATTCTTACATATCCCATGAGGCTAGGAATCAAGCTATAAGTCATTCTAAAATTTTGTATTTACACCTTGTTAATAATACGTAGTGATATCCTGGTTTAAGGTCTTAGTGATCAGACCAGAGATGGTAAAGAAGAAGGAGACACATGCAAAGGTGATTAAAAAACTCGACGTGAATAAGGACTAGGAGTCCATATCACCATGTGTTCCTTGAGGGGATTTTAGGTCGAGAGACCCAAAAGAAAAGTCAGTTTGGGCCCGAGGCTAAGAGTGTGGGCATTCCTACGTACCCCATGAGAATGGGAATCAAGCCATATGTAGTTTTGAGAGTGGAATGGTAAGGTACCAGTGCTAGAGATGATAAGGTTGTGCAGATCTAGTCCATGCCCAAAAAGAAGCAACATTTGATAGATGTTGTTTGTCCTTTAGGGTAGATGTGTGTTTTTTCATTGTGAAGTGATAAACCTAGGATAGATAATTTGGGTATCGTTATAGGAATAAATCCATATGTTGTCATTAAAAAGATGTATGGTGGAGGAAAAATACCCAACATGATGTCCCCTCGAGTGAGGAAATCACAATGTAGTGCTATTTTTTATCGTGTGGCCATGATGATAATGTCCCAGTTTTGGGTCGTGTGATAGGACCGAACAGTGCATTTTAATTTCATTCAATAAAGATAATAGTTTAATGTCATGTGGAACCATAGTGGGAATGAACATGATGTGATAAATCATACCTGATGTGAATGCGGAAAAGTTCCCCATCACACCACGTGCAATTCCGAGGAAGAATCCTCAGGATGAGGGGCCAGAAAAGGTCAGAAAATATAAGGCTGGACCTGTAGAAAAAATATCTAGGTGTTCCTATGTATCCCATGAGTATGGGAATCAATCCATATGTAGTTTTGGGAATGCATTTTAACGTCATGCAGGATAAGAGGTAGGAGAGACTTGCTCCTAGAAGGGGAGTACATGGGGAAGCTATTGAAATCCCAATGTGAATGGTGAAATAATCCCATACACACCACACCACATAATCTTGTAAGAGTCGGGGACCAAAAGGCTGAACAGAAGAGATAATTAGTGTAACCTGAGCTGGACCCGAATACAGGATGTCCGGGCGTTCCAACATATCCTATGAGCATGGGAATCAAGCTATAGGTATTTCTATGGAGAGGACGTATAAGGAGATCTAAGATTAAGGTCTTATAACTTAGTCCATGGAGAAGAGAAACTCTTCCCTGAAAGTGCAGACCTCCATCCAATCCATAATCCCACGTGAGTCAAACTCGGTGTGGGAAACAAGGGCGGAAGTGGTATTTGCATCACATGGGATACAACTAAAGGGGAAGTCAGTGTGGAACCCTGAATGACACATTACTGTTGATTTTCCCTCCAAACGTGCAAATACGTACTGAGGTATATTTCCAAGAGTTCCAAAATTAAACTTGGAAATGATGGGGTGGAAAATGATTTGAATCATGCAACTGAAATTTAAGGCTTTATGGGGTTGGTGTGATGATGGAGGATAAATTTTGACCATGTTCGAAACACTGTATCCATATTATGTGTCTTGAAATGGGAACAAAAAATGATCATCAACCACTGACCATATTCGTAGCATGGAACACATATCAATTTATTGTTCTAAACCCTCGAGGATGTTGGAATTTAATGGTATAAGATCCCTTGGTCCAATCATCCATGCTATTTGAGGGTCCCTTCATAGGTTAATGATAATGGAAGCCCCAATGAAGGGGAACACGAAGCCTGAAAAATTGGTGAAAGCATGTCCAAGTAGAATCTGAAACTCTGCGTTCTAAACTAGATTACTATTGGGAACATTTTTGAATCACCAAAGATGGTCAAGGGGACCAAATTAAGAGAATCCGACATGAAATGATGAGTGCAGGGAAAGGGAGCGAAGGGTGATCTGAAGAGAGAGGTACGGGGCGTGGTTGTTATAAACACGACTAGAATGGGGACATAAGCCCCTACCACACCGCATACCCCTCCCCTAGAAGGACTCAGGCCAAGAGTACAGAATGATAAAATGGATTCTTATACATGGGTTAGGACCCGAAGACGAGATGTTTGGGTGGTCCTACCTATCCCATAAGGATGAAAATCAAGCCACACATAGTTCTAAGGGTGAAATTTAGCATCTTGTCAGACAATTATGGAAGGAATGTGTACGACATGGTGAGTAACCCAACGTGAAAGGGGATGTAAGACCCTCTACACCATGCCATTGATAATTCCCAGGGAGAATTCGGACCAGCTGGCTGAGAGGAAGGGAATTTGAAAAAGGTCTAAACCTGGGGAAAAACATCTGGGCTTTGGTACATATCCAATAAAGACTAGAATCAGACCACATGTAATTCTGAATATGTCGTGTGACTTTCCATTATATGGAAAGAACATTATCGATATTTTTTATGGTCATAGATCTCAGACTGTAGTTGCCTAGTTTAATGTCATGGGTATGGGATATGTGAGTGGAGGGGGAAATCAACATGCTTGTAGAGACCCAAAAATGGAAATGATGATCGAGGATAACTGTATACCATGTTCGCAAAAAAGTATTTGTATTTGTGTGACCGAGGTTTAGGGGAAAACAAATTAGTGTTGACTGTTGGCCTCATTCACAACATGGGACTTGTATGAATTTTTCACTCGAAATCCTTGAGGATGTTGGCCCAAAGTAGTAGGAGAGCCCTTGGGAAAAGCATCAATGATGTTTAGGGGTCCTTTTAGATATAAATGTTGATGGAAACCCAAAATGATGGGGTGCATGAAGTAAGGTTGGACCTGTGCTCATGAAAGGATGATAGATGAAAAAGGGATGTCTCAAGGGGATAAGGGTCACGTAAAAGTATCCCAACGTGAAGAAGGACGTATTTCCTCACCACACCACATAATACGAGATGAGAACTTTGTCCAGGGGGCCAAAAGGGTTGAGGGATCGGAGGTTGGTAGTCTCGACCAATTGTATCCATATGACCCCTCGTGCATCTATTACCTTACCATAGCTCCTAATCCCGCATGAGCAATGATCGTTGTGGGAAACAAGGAGTAGGAGCAGGCTCTCCCCATCATATAAGGGTATGACAGTTGGACTCACTCCTGATAGAGGCAGACTGATGTTTGAGGAGATAGTGGGGCAGAATGAAGCACTACACCGAATATTTGGGACATATGGGGGTGGTGACAACGACAAAGGATAGCTGTTGATAGGGTTCAAAACACAGCATCCATATCATGTGACCTGAAATGGAAACAACAAATGAGCATCGACCACTGGCCATATTTACAACACGGGACTTATATCAACTTGTCATTTGATTTCCTAGAGTGTGTTGACCCAAAATGATAGGATATCCCTTAGGCTATGTATCCATACCATTTGGGGGGCCCTTTAGATGTGAAAGATGACGAAGTCCCATGAACTGGGATTGTGGGGAGTATAAATGTGCCTAAGCAATTTGACGTCAAGTAGGATGGTGAAAAAGGTCAAGATCTTCAGGGAAGGGGATGTATGGTGCAGTTATGATGAACCCAGTGTAAAGGAGGGAAAAAGCTGGCTCCACACCATGTTTTTGACCCAAGGAGTGATTTTCAAGTTGGCGTTGGGCCAACAGACAAATTTTTTGGGTGTTCCTACGTATCTTATAATGATGGGAATCAAGCCATATGTAGTTCTTGAAGTCTATGATGTTTAGCATCGTGCGCTGTGGACATGGGAGAATATAAGAACAAGGAGGGGAGTACATGGTGCGATTTTTGTAATCCGAACATGAGTAGGTCCAAATAAGCCTACACAACACCATGTTGGATCCTCCAAGAGAACTATACCCAGGGGGGATAGTCCAGAAGGAAACTACGGGCTGGACTCAAGATAAAGATTCTGAGTATTCTTATATATCCCTGAGGTTGGGAATCAATCCATACATAGTTCTTTCAGTTTAACGTCATGTAAGATTAAATCTAGTTTAATTTCATGTGATACAAAATAGTTTAAGGTCGTGCGGAGCCAAATACATTTTATGGTCATGTAGGACTATCTATAGTTTAACGTTGTGCGGGATGACATACAGTTTGAGGTCGTGTGGGACCAGATACAGTTTAACGTAATGAGAGACGGCATATAGTTTAATGTCATGCAGTTCATAACAGTTTAAGGTCATATAGGACCTGATAGTTTAAGGTCATGTAAGACCATCTATAGTTTAATGTCATATAAGATGACATATAGTTTGTGGTTGTGTAGGACTAGATATAGTTTAATGTCATGAAGGATGGAATAATGTTTAATGTCATGAAGTATAAAATAGTTTAAGGTCATGTAGGACCCTACAGTTTAAGGTCATGTTAGACCATCTGCAGTTTAACATCTTGCTAGATGACATACAACTTGAGCTCGTTTGGGACAAGATACAGATTGATGTCATGTGGGACGACATACAGTTTAATGTCATGCATGACATAATAGTTTAGGTCATGTAGGACCCAACAGTTTATGGTCATGTAGGACCTAACAGTTTAAGGTCATGTAGAACCAACTTTTTCTTATGAAAAGTATTTCTTAAGAAACATGGCATTGGTGGGAGGAGTTATATTCTCACCATCTATGGTAATCAGGGAGTATGTGCCATTGGGATAAACCTTATGAATAATGTAAGGTCCTTCCCACTTGGGCTTCAACGTGGGTGGTTTTCATCCAAGAATCATTATTTTTCTTAGGGCCAACACCAAGTCGCCTTGCAAGAAATATTAGA
The DNA here is from genome assembly GCA_963277665.1 of Viscum album. Classification (NCBI taxonomy): domain Eukaryota; kingdom Viridiplantae; phylum Streptophyta; class Magnoliopsida; order Santalales; family Viscaceae; genus Viscum; species Viscum album. Next base: position 599,339,785 of record OY728136.1, on the reverse strand, counting down.
GGTGAACATTCTTGTAGAAAGCTCTAGATATCTTATTCTGATGCCTTTCCAGATTGTGCAGGGAACGAAGCCTATTCTCATCAAGTGATTCCAATTTATCTAGGAAGATTTCAGCTAATTTATCTAGTGTTTGTTGATCATAAAAATTTGTGTGCAATGAAGGAAACTGAATCTTGATGGGTAGGACAGCCTCTGTTCCACAGACCAGGGAGTATATGTTCACCTATTTGGAATTATGAGCCATTGTCTGATAATCCTAGTGGGTGTTGGGGAGTTTATCTGGACAACTCTTCTTATTCTAACCAAACTTTTTCTGCATAATTTTAGAGGGGTTTTTTTTAATTCCTCAATCTTCCCATTTTCATGTGCATGGTAGTAGGAGGTATGGTTGGAATGAATATTGTACTTCGCATACAATTTTTCAACTCTTTTGTTCGGAAGTTTGTGTCATTATCTGTGAGGATGGCATGAGGGACTGCAAACAAGAAAATGATATTGGATCTTACAATGTAAATGATAGAACAATCCATGACCTCCTTGAGTGGAATCACTTTGGCCCCCTTGGAAAATAAATCCATAGCGATTAGGATGAATCTGCATTGGAGAGTTGTCATTAGTGGATATGGTCTCACGACATCGAGTCCCCAGACTACAAAGGTCCAGGAGTACTAGGTAATGTGGAGAGGCTTTGTTGGATGATGCAAAATGTTTTCATGAATTTGGAATGAATCAAACCTCTTGGAAATCTCTATGCAGTAACCGATCTTAGAGGGCCAAAAATATCCCATTATCCAGATCCTGTGAGGTAGTTTTGGCCCGATCTGATGAGAACTACATGAACCATCATTATCCTCATATATGAATTGAGAAATCTATTCTCTTTGAATGAAATGGAGGATAATCACATAAAACTCACTCTTTTAGAGGATCTTTTCAAGACTAGGACCATTGTGGAGGGTAAACTATAGCACGAGTCATTCGATTTTCTCATGCTCGGCTCGATCTGCCAGGAGATTACCGTTTTGAAGGTACTCGACAAATAATGTTCTCTAGTTGGGAGTCACCTCAATCACTGCATCCGTGGGACCTAGAGGTCTAGATGTTAAGGATTCTACGGTAAGGCGGCTTACCTATGGGCTATCATCATCATCTAGAGTGATGGTAGCAATGAATCATTGGTGTGCCACATCGATTATCTAATCATCCTTTTATGGCTCTGCAAGTGATGTAGCTAGGCTGGCCCAGGCGTCAGCTCGAGTATTCTAGGATTGAGGGACATGAGTAAATTTTTGGCTGAGATGGGAACTGGGCCATCAGTAGAAGGGTGCACTCCAATAGTGGTACGAGCTCTGGCTTTCTGATAACATAGTCACCATTGATCTTCTCGATGACTAGTTCAGAGTCCCCCTTCAAATTCAAGTGGGGAAAATAAATCTTGAGGGCTAGCTCGAGGATTGTGATGAGAGATTAATACTATGTCTCATTGTGTTTACAAAATTATGACTATAAGAATGAATATGGAATAATGGATTGTGCTGCAGTAATGAAGACGATGCCCAAGCCTACTCTGTTGAGATTGGGGTCATTGAGCCTTCTAACTGTAGGGATTTAGGAATTTCCATCCAAGTACATTTTCAAGCGTGAAATGGTTTGGTCTACTGAGATAATTGACTCATCGGGAAATTCAAGTTTCAGGGACTGGTGTGTAGGAGTTGGATGGGCAGAAAGGAAATTAGCCAATGCTTGGCACTTAATATCCTTATAAGAGACAAACCTGATGTCAGACTGCTGAAGGATTACTACCCAACGATCTAGATGGCCTATCAAAATTGGGTGGTTCAGGATGTACTACAATGGATCCACTCAAGACCCCAATTGTACCTTCATAATATTGCAGGTAATGCCATAATTTTTTTACTATGAATACAATTGAAAGGTATATCTTCTCGATAGGGGGTATCTATTCTCTGTATCGAGGGGCATGCATCTGAGATAATAGATACTATTCTGAGTTACCTCATTGTTCTTATAATAAATAAGAGTTCTGAGGGATCGTTCTAGGGTGGTCACATAAAGGACCGGACGCTTTCTAGAGATAGGTGGAATTAAGACTGCATGATGGAGTAGATACTACTAGATTTCCTCGAAATCAGTCTGACATTCTTGATCCCACTAATAGACAGTGCCTTTCTACATGAGCCATTAAAAAGGCTTACACCTGCCAGCCGAATTCACGATGAATTAGAATATGTAGGATAAGTGTCCTTGAAATCCTCAAAGATCCCGAATGTGGCTTGAGTTAGACATCTAGATAATGGCCCTAATATTTTTAGGGTTGATGTAGATGCCCCTGCATCTGACAACAAAGCCAAGAAACTCCCTATAGTTGACCCCAAAGGCACACTTCAATGGGTTCATCTTTAGGTGGTGGGAACGAATGAAGTCGAACACTTTTTCAAGGTATTTGATATGGTCCAGACATTGGTCAGATTTAACCACCAGATCTTCTATGTATCATTCCACCAGTGTCCCATGGATTAGCTTAAATATGCATTTCCAAGCCTCTTGATAGGTGGAACCGACATTATTTAGACCAAAGGTCATGACTTGGTAACAGAAAGTACCTTGTGGTGCCTTGTAGGTCGTAGGCTCCTCATCCTCAGAAGCCATTCATATCTGGTTATACCCAAAGTACCCATCTATAAATAAGAGGGATTGGAACCTAGCTATAGTTTCGATCAACATTTCTATCACAGGAAGGGGAAAATCATTCCTCAGACACTAATGGTTGAGATCTTAGATTTCGATGTGGACTCTAATATGTTTGTTCTTCTTCTTAACTAGAACATTTTTTGATAAATATTTGAGGTATTGGACCTCCTTAATGAAACTAGCTCTGATGATCTTTTCAAAATTGGCCTCGACCATGGAACCATGGGAATGGTGCATCTTTCTAGGAGGCTTCTTAAACCTGCAATGGTTTACTGGGAGACTGAGGCTGTGAATGGATATATAAGGATCTAGTCAAGGAATCTCTTCATAACTCCAGGAAAATACATCATGGTGCTTCTTTAGGAATCCCACATACTGTTTTTGATCCTCGAGTGGCAAAGTGGCACTGATCAGTGTCGGCTTCAGATCTTCCTTGCTACTGAGGAACATCTGTTCCAATTCTTCGACCTCGGTGGATACACCCTCTTCAAAGGTTGGGAGAGAATTCTAGAAATACTCTTATTCACTTAGGGAGGAGGGGTCCTTTGTGAGAGGAGTTTCCTCTGAGTCAAAAGATCATGATGGGAGTCTGGTTCCAGCCTGAGTAGTGGTAGACATTGCATCAAGGGACTCCTGTGCTGCCGAAACCATGGTGATGAAAGCTGTTGATTAGATCCCATCTAGTCTTCTGCCCCAAAGGGACCTGAATGATGATAAAAAAAATAGTGGTGTGTCTTCTTGATTTGGTTTATCCCAGCAAGAAGAAATAATAATGTATGGTCTATTGTAGTTTCCATGGGGTGGACATCCCGATACCTTATGGGAGTAGGTGGATCCGGGATCACCTTAGCCTGATTCGTGTAGGAGTATGAGGTGATATTCCAAATTCGCTTATACTTTGGATTATTCTATCCACTAGTCCCATAAAAAACTAATCATTGTCCCCTGTCCGAGGTTGTATCCTCCAATCAGTGGGTTGGAAAGATGTAGGCATCATCTTGATCTATCCGCAGGTCGGTCACACCCATAGAATGCTCAACCTCGTTAGCCGGAATTGGCTAGTCCTTGCTCCTATAATATTCTAAATCCAGGTAGTGGGATTCACAAGAGGCAAAGGGAGACGTTCCACCTTGGAGTACACCCAATTTACCATTAAGGGAGTACTTGAGGCACTAGTCATACGACGAAGGGACAACCACATACAGGTGGAGCCATGGCTTGCCCATCAACACATTTTAGGAGGCTTCCTAGGAGGCAACCATGAACTCGGTTCTGGCTACCAGACCACCAAACTGGGTCTTTAGATGAATTTTTATGACCATTGTATGTTCCTTCCTTTTATAGCTATGGATTTTTATGTTAGATGGACTCAGATCATCCTTAAAAAACCCCCATTTATGGCAGTGTCTAATTCAGGATTATGTTGATCATGGATTCTGTGTCAAAAATATAGTGACAAACCTCCATGCCATTAAACTGGCCGGTGATGTATAGTGGGAAAATGTGCCCCTGTTTCGGAGAACCTTCATCTTCTCTGTAAAATGAGATGGTGGCCTGACATTCAAAATGCTCGGCCGCCATAGCATGGAAGGATTCTCCAGCTGTTATCTCCATCTCGAACTGGAGGGGGCTTCTTAAGGCCTCAGAGAGGGATTTATGCATATCAGCTGACAGGTGAAGGGCCTCAATGATGGATATCCTTTCTTAAATATTGGATAGATGTTTCAAGACATCATACTTTCATGCTAATCATGAGTTTCTGCTTACAGAAGGTCTCTCTATGATAGGGGGTGGAGGGCCCTGCCAGCTGGACCGGTGACTGACTAGTTCTTGGAATATCTCGCTCAACACTAGTCAAATCCTAGGGAATGACCAACAGATGAGGGCTAGATAACTGAGACCGGTCCGAAGTAGAGCACAGCTGATCACGTCGGGGTATAGGTGGATCCTCCTGATTAAGAAACCCAAACAGTGGTGAAGGCGGGCCTGATATCACTAGATAAGAAGGTTGTACGTGCTGAGTTATGCACTGAGCCTACAGTCTAGTTTCGGTTGCATGCATATCCTAGCTGGATATACTGACTGAGGCACTCTGACAATCCATATTATCGTTGCTCCATCAATATTGGAGATGGCTAGGAACATTTGGAGGATCTTCCCGACATTCCTCACTGGCAGAAATCATGTAGGGGTTTTCCAGCTCTAGGGTGTTAACTGAGGTGTACCCTTGACAGTTACATGAATAAAAATACACTACTAGATGGATTCTAGGGGGAATTTTCATCTCAGGGGGCATGAAGTCTCAGAGTGTATGAGATGACGATGGCATTGGTGGGGGACTTGGTTTTCCCTTACACCGTGGATGCTTTCTATACTGGGAAAAGGATGATAGAGCCGTTGATGCAGAGACACAGGATTTGCGTGACGCAGCATCCTCTAAAGGTTAAGGTCAATTCAGACATGCATGGATTGTACCATGGGCATGGGCGACTGCCTTACAAGCCCTCTAGTCATGGAACTTCTAAGACATGTGGTTTGAAACCTGATGCCACTTCTCTTCACTTTCATTATTGTTATCGGGCATCACGAATAGACATGCCACATGTGCCGAAACTGGGCCCAACCTGACTACATTTTTGTTGAAATGGTCTAGAATCTATTCCTTAAACACATGCCATTTTTTCCAACACTTTCACTGGGGCGCGCGCATCTGTCTGTGAGGACGCGTAGCTGTTGCCCCACATTCCTGCTTTCCAACGGCAGGCAGCATCCGCTCCTTATTTAAGGAAGTCTACCCCTTGATCTAAATGGGATGATGGGATGTTAGTTATTCCTTCATGGATTCCTCCTCATAGCTCGTCACCTAGTCCAGGTATCCCTTATAGCCTTAAGACGTTGTTCGTGAAACTCTTCCAGGTGCCATACCTTCATGGACACCAGTTAATTACACTACTTCTACTAGGACATTCCGAGGGGTCTGGTCAGGGTAGTAACCTTCAGTTAGGGGAGTAGTCATGTTGGGTATCACTGGCGTGTCTGGACACTAGATATTTGGCGTGTCTGTCTTTTTTCCCTTATTATAGGGCTTCTCGAGGGTGCGAAAGCCCGAAGCATCAAACATCGAATGCGGGGAATCATATGACATGGGCATATATTTGAGGTTTTCCTCAGTTTCCCATGTTTAACAGAGGGTATGCCGCCAGTTTAACATCTATCAGAGAAGGACTGGAATGATCAGAACATTGACTATAGTGGATCAGAAGGAGGAACCCCTGGAGGGAACACCAATATTTGAGCCAACACGTGGGTGGCTTCCCGAATGCTGCTAAATGGAATGGGGAATGGGGTGGCATGATCTCACTAGGATGTGGCATCCTGGGTACGGATCGGGATGGATGATGGAAGGTTTCGCGAGTTGGATGGTGAATGGGACGGGGTTGACCATATAGAGACGCTGGTGTTGGGCTTGAGCCTCAAAGATGCTTCCTACGTACCATGCCATGACATGGATCAAAGTCCTCATAGTTTGGGATGTGGGTTGGAGTCGGTGAACTGATGGGAATAGGGACCTGGGGTCCAGGTGGGTGGTGGGCTTGAACCTTGGGGAGGCTTCCTATGTAACTTGCCATGGAATAGATCAAAGTCCTCATAGTTCGGGTGGAAAGGGGCTTGGCACACCAACAAGGAGATGGTTGGGGACAATGGTTGTTAGGCTTGAACCTCGGCGAGCCTTTCTACGTACCTTACCTTGTAAAGAATCAAAGTCCTTGTAGTTCAGTAATGGTGATGTCTTTCCACCAATGGGGAACTCCAATGGCTTACCGTAGAAATGGGTTGAGAACAGTTTACCGCTGAATAGCGCTGAACCTCAGGGAGGATTCCTATGTACCATGTCTTTGCATGGATCAAGGCCTACATAGTTCAGGAATGGTGATGTGAACCGATGTGAATTTGGTGGATTGATCGGGTGGTGGGCTTGAACCTCGGGAAGGCTTCCTACGTACCATTCCTCGACATGGATCAAAGTCCTCATAGTTCGGGAATGGTTGTGTCATGGTCGATGCTTACTCTTAGCCCAGGTGAGTCGTGCTCGGTGTGAGAATCATAAGGCAGTAAGGACCTGACAATCATGTTGCGAAAGGTGCGTCCATGGGAAGTGGTGGGGGGCTTATGTGCGGAGCAGCCCATAGAGGAAATAGGGGCTTACGCATGGTCCGCAACCCAAAGGGATTGCGAATTACTCTAGGATGGAGGCCCGAGGTGATAAAGCTCAGTGGGAGAAGGATTTGGGGCTGAATAAAGGAGGAGCCCAGTTCCCTATCATGCCCTTTGCTGGCCCTAGGGACTGAAGATGAAAGGAGGATCAGGGATTCTACCTCTGGAAAGAAAATCTAGGGGATTACACCGAGATGGCTACCCTTTCTCCGTGGACAAACGCCACTCCGATAAGGAGGATATCGTCCCCTATGAGGGGTGATCCCATCCCCGTGGAGATGAGTGGGCATGTAGAATGTACGAGGTTGGGGGACCCCATGTGTGAGGCATGAGGCGAGGTCACAGTTTAACGTCATGTGCTAAGGACGATGGTGCTTTCCAGTTTAACATCCTGTAGCTTGGACGAGGCAGGTTCACTCCGCACCCCTTGGACTTACATAACTTGTACCCACTGCTCCTTATTGCAGAGAGGGGACGTGCAAAGTCATGGAAAGGGGGTTTCATAGAGAGAACCATCGAGGGGTCCATGTTAGCGTGTCTATGCGAAGAAGAAATAGCCGTTAGCGTGCCTATTTGAAGAAGCATGAGGCGAAGCAACGCAACAGGAAGAACCGTCCAAGGGACTTTGAAGTTACTTCGTACGAGCCTAGAAGGTTATATGGTAAAATGGTGTATGATGTGGATGACCGAGGCATGAGAGACTCCCTGAAATGGCATCCATAAGAAGAGCATCAGACACTCGCACAAAGGTATGCCCAAGGAGTACGGGGAATGCAAGTGAAGAGGTAGCTGGGAAGCACCAGGGTTAGGGGTCTCAGGGAGATTTGTGCCACCTTTGAATATTGCGTGTGAAATAAGTAGCCCTATGCGAAAAAACACTGGGCTGGTGAGAAAGCAGTGGGGATTTGGTGTGGAAGTGGACCTGAGGATTTGTGTGTAACTATAAAGGATTATGTTCATGGAGTACAAATTGCACGTAATCGAGAGAGGCTGCGCACAATGACTGGGGTGAGCGCATTTGAATGCGATTGCGCGCAATGACTGGGGTGCACACAATTGATGGGGATTCCGTGCACTTGGCCAGCCTGCGTGCAAGTGGAAGGGATTGTGCGCAGGGGGCAGACCCCAAAGGGGTTGGAATTCAGTCTAAACCAAGGGGATCTCACGCAAAGGTGGACCCTGGGGCGACTTGGTACGAAAAAAACTGTACCTAAAATCCATATTTAGATGCACATAAGGTAAATTTCGCGCATGAGATCCAGTTTATGTTCTTCCGCTCAAAAGTTGAAGGGCTCACCTTCTATTTATAGGCATTTTGGGGCATGAAAAATAGGTTAGTGCAAAATAATTGCACGCATATGGAGGTGACTCGACATGTCTACCGCATGGGGCGGGGGTGAGAAATATTTCGTACCCGCGTCAAAGAACTCTCACGAATCCCGTAGATTTCTTCGTAGGGCATATTCTTTCGAGCACTTATGAATTTTCTTCGAAAAACTCCTCCGGACCCCCAAGACTAGGTCCGCAGATCCGAATATGACTTCGCTTTGTCATTTTAAAACTTTCTTTAGCCATTTAGCAATTTTTGGCATCAAAAAATGCCCCCCTCTTGGAATCGAATCGATGAGGGGACGCAACGGATGGATTCCGAGGGAAATGCTGAAATATAGAACCTTGTGGAGTCCATGCATGCTAAAAACCTAGAGCGACGCGCAAAAACCAAATGTGTGTGGAATCCACTTTTCGTGTGAGTGCGTAAACGAGGATCTACTTATAAAAAGCCACTGAGGGTCCCATGTTCTGTATGAGTTTCCTCGTGAGACAAGCTCCAAGCTCTCGTGCGTAAAAATCTCTCCGACCCCGCGTGAAAACCACTCTGGTTGCACGAAATCCCACCGAGATCATGCATTGTTTTATGTGAAAACCAGTGGTTTTTCATGCCACATCATGATATTTTGTGACGACAGCTATTTTTTCACGCCACCCTCTCATATTCTGCGCCATCTACTCAAACACTTTTGGAAGAAGATGTCTGCAAACTAGGATGATGAGGGAGAAGTCATTGCTCGAAGGGCTGAAATGGTCACCAACCTAGAGGTTTATGGTGCCCAAAGGATTGTATCCAATAACCATACCCTTTTCAATATGCTAACCCCCACCCAAAAGGAGTACGCCCTGTCCAACAATCTTCCATTATGGGACTTTGGTATTTTGGAGGAGGTCCCTTAGCTGCATTTTGAAGTTGATACACTGCAGTCATGGGTGACCCGTGAGGATGACCTCCCCCGATACAAAATCACCAACAATGGTCATCCTTCCAGAGAAACCAGGCATATGGAAGTTTACGTCCTGAATCACAGAACTCGGACCATTATAGCAAGTGACCCTATCGTGGAGAGTTCCTCGGCCCTCTACACAAGCACCTTCCGTCAGAGCGTCACTGACGAGGCTAAAGGCTGGCTGCAGGACTGGGACCTATGGTCCGAAGGCAACATCACGAGTTAATGGGCATGGGCGTACTAGGTTCTCCATACATGTGATAAATTTGGGGCTGAACAATGGAATATTTGCTTGTTGGGGGTGGTGTGGACATCACAATTTCACTTCTACCGCCAGCACAAGCTTGGACCAGATTTGTTCACTCAGTGGTCCCCTGATATAAATACCTTAAATCTTCATCATGGGGAAGATGGTTTCAGTCTTTGGGACTTTCCCTAAATTAGGGGCATCCCTTTCGAGGGCCACTAATATGATTAATTCCTTCCACCAATGAGTACCTGGGGAGATGGATCTAGAACCCTCATGCTAACATGGTACTTATTGGAGCTGGCTAAGGAGAAGCTGTGGGTCAAGGATTTACTAAAGGACATCACTTACAAGGACTAGTTTATCCAATTCCTAGAAAGGGATTTGTAAGTCAAGATGCCAGGGCGATGGTGATGGTGTCCAACCGCGGCATAGAGGAGCAAGATCGGATCATACTGGAGGATCCTGGAGGCGAGAAACTATAAATCATAAGGCTACATCATAAATGAGATTCGGGACTCGAATGTTCATTATGTTGGATTCCTCGCCACATTCCTGGGTGGGTGGATCTTACCGGTGAGGGACCCAAGGATGGGAGTCCGTCCAGTGACCCTGGTGATGGTTGGCATCATGGCTGCTAATAAAAGATTTAATCTGGGGGTCCTTGTTCTAGCTCGTCTGTATGCCATTTTGGGATGCATCTCGAGAGGGGGGTCACCTAGGAGAAATTTCTTCCCCTTACAGATCTTTTATGGATGAGTTGCAGCTCATTATGGAAGATATACCTTCCCGAATGTGATCCATCCTCCAACTAATGGCCTACGACCTTTCCTGCTGAACATTGTCAGGGTCATTCTGTTGACACTCAATGAGTAGGGAGTAAGGATCAAAATTTGTAATCATGCCAACTTCGCTTTCAGCCCGTTCCCCACCTCTACTGGCTAGATGATAGACAATGGGCAAGGCTCACTAGTGTAGAGGGAGTACTTCCATAGCATTAGAGGCGGGGTGCTCGTGTCATGGATTGATGGGAAGATCTTCTGTGAGCCTTACATGCTGTCCAGGTTTTCCAGGCAGTTTGGGTGCCTCCAACGGATGCCAAAAAAAGTATACATAGATGTCTGGAAAGAAAGGCATCCCTGCTTTCTTCGTCAACTGTGGCTGATGTCCATGACCAATGGCTTTGGCGACGTCATCACCTCTCCTCCCATAGGAGTTGACGCTAGCCTCTCAACCGAGTGTGCCACAAATTGGGGCATAACATACCCTGAGGGGCTTTTGTGGAAGTGATTTCGGAAACTCAAGGTCACTAGTTCGGAACCCGGGAAGTGTGAGAGCAGGAAGAGTGCCGTTAGAGAGGGAAGACTAGAAGCACATCAGACAATGGGGCCCGCACAGGCCGGGACCTCAGCATCGGGGACGTCACATGGCGTGGCCACACCCTCGTCACCTAGAGGAGGAGGGTCCCATGGAGCGACCAAGGAACTTACTGGGAAGAAAATCAGATATCTGCTTCAACCTTCTCATGACACAATCTTCCCAGCGTTATGGTCGGCTTGGCTAACCCTATGGCAGTCGGTGAGTACTGATGCCCTAATGTAGAAGATAGTGTGAGGCGGGATCTAGCTGCCAGAAATCGGGCTTGTTTGGATTGTCTACAGAGTGAACTATCATCATCGGCATGCATATCTGACGGCCATGGACATGTACGCAGGCCAACAGTTTTGGCATGAGGATCAATCTTTCTTGGTGAAAATGACGCTCGACTAGAAGAATGATCCAGAAAATATGTCATCGGAGGATGACAGTAGCAATGATGAGTCATAGGGCGGAAAGATAGAAGAGGAGGAGGCATAAGGAGAAGGTGAAGGAGAAGAGGATCCCGAAGTTGAAGGGTCTCATTGGGCATCCCACCAAGGGAGTCTCCGAGAGAGTGGTGAGATCGTCGGATTTGATATAGATGTGACTGAGCTACTTGAGGTATGCTTCAACCCTTATCTATCCTCTTCTTTTATCCGCTCCCCTTGGAAATCCTTAATCCACCCTCCTTATCTTACTCAAGCGCATATTGGTGTTGATCAAGAGTCTCCAGTCGAAGGTGGGGGGAAGCACTAATGGAATAAGGCGGGGTATCGATGCCCATTATTGAACTGACGAGAACTGAGGGATCCCCCACTATGACAGCTCCTGTAGTGGCCAAAACAATGGAGGCTAGTGACTTGGGTTCTTATATGTTCCTTTCTTTGATACAAGTACTTACCGTAAGAGGAATCAATTGAATAGAGTGCTCCTTGTCTATACAGTGATCATGGCATTAGAGGATCGTCGGGATGCTGAGCTCGGACCATCTGTGAGTGAGTCGATGGAAAACGTACCACCCTATCAAGGACATTAATCTCAAACTGAGTCGTCCCCAGTACTTAGTGAGAAAAGAGTGGAGGACGTCAGTGGCACTGCTACTGGGGAAGGGTTTGAAGTTGATGAAGGTACCACCAGGGTCGAGGTGAGAGAGGAAGGTCACTCATATGCTGAAGAGCCCAACCCCCTGGGAGGAATATCTGAGGAATATCATGTTTCTAGAATGTTGGATGTTTTTACTATATATAGACCCGCTGATCCGGAGGAGATTGATGATTTGGACTCGGAAGTGGCTGAGGAGAGTCGGATGACGTGACACAATGGGTGGAAGTAAATCAGGAATTTTCTGAGTCAGAATCACATGGAATGGCTAAAGCGGATGTGATCATTCCACGCCAGGCTGTGTTTCATGTGTGTTGGAGGGGCAGATGCTCAATGCCTCCACTCGATGGTTTTTGACTGCATGGACGAGAAGATGTACGAGAGAAGCCAGCGGTCCAATGTCACCCAGTATCAGGAGGTGTTGGGGAGTACCCGAGTTTTTATAAAGGCCGATTAGGAGGTCCGAAGCCTCGAAGAATGGGTGAAAGAAAATGAGATATTCATCGCAAACTGTTCTAAGATCATGGAGCAGTTGAGGTCCTAGCTGGAAGATTCCCAATAACAACTAGTGAAGTGAGTCATCAGATGACTGAACTTCAAACTGAATATGCGCGGGAATGTGATAGGGTCAGTGAGTTTCGCTTTGCGGTCGCTGATGAAGAGAGGGTCCTCAGGGGGAAAAAATTAGTCCTAGAGGCCACCAGCAAAAAGATAGCGACGTTGGAATGATCCATCCAGGAATCCAACCCTTAAGGGCCTTGTTTTGGCTGAACTCATAAGCTTATTTCTCCTTACTGCACATTATTTTGAACTGTATGTATGGAAAAAAAATTTTACTTGTCCCCTTGGTTTAACACACTAAACCATAATTTTTAAATAAATTGCAATTCATTCCTTCTCCCACGTGGTCCGTACCCAATGTGAGAAACAAGGGATGCTCATACACTTTGTTTGATCGTGGGAGCGTCAACCAAGCTTCGAGAATTTGAGATTCGAATCTAGATTTCAAGGGGAAGAGGGAGTCCCAATAACAGGAAGAGGACCTCAGACCGATCGATGTATCATCTTATCAATGTTCCCTAGCGCATGATCGGGGCAATGATAGGGGCATTAAAATCAATACGAACCTAGGGGAATGAAAAATGTGGATCACGTTACCCCAAATTCAGAACACTATGGGAGAGGGAATGGAAATAAAGGATAACTGTTGATCGTGTTCGAAACATAGTATCCCTATTGTGTTAGCCTGAAGTGGGGACAAAAAATGATGGTCGATCACTGACCATGTTTGAAACATGGGACCTGACTCAAAATATTATCCATCAGTCTTCTGGAACATTGCCCCAGGATAGCAGGTGGACCATAAGCCGAGCATCCATACCGTTAGGGGTTCCCGTTATATTTGAAAGTGGATGAGGGTCTGAATAAAGGGTACACAAAGCATGGAAGGTAAGGTGGTGGTTTTTTCAAATAGAATCCATCACTCTTGAAATTATACCACTATGGTGGAAGCAGATTAGGTGGGTGCATTAATCTAATCATGGATCATTCCTACATTGAGATAGGACCTCTATGGTGTGAGAGTTGTCGCTCTTCGATGTCATTATGAGGCATCCTAAACTTTTTCATGGAAAATTCTACAGTTACACAACTCCCCGATGGGTTAGGCTAAGGGGCCGACAGTGAGAAATGATGGGATTTGTGATTCCTAGGGCTGGACCTGAGACGAAATGTCCGGGCGTTCTTATATATCCCATAAGGATGGGAATCAATCCATACGTAGTTCTGGAAAGGGTATTAGTTTAAGGTCTCTAAAATCGGGCCATGGACAGTAGTCAATCCAGGATACTCATGGCGATGTAACTCATACAACCCAACATGAATGTGGATGAGGTCCACGTCATCATGTGTTCCCTAGGGAGGTTTTAGGTCGAGGGACCGAAAACGAAAGTTAGGCAGGGCCTGGGAGTAGGGTGCACGGGCATTCCTACGTATCCCATAAGGATGGGAATCAAGCCATACATAGTTCTAAGGGGTGGACCGGTAAGGTACCAGTGTAAAGGATGAAAGCGGCATACGGGTCTGGCCCTCATACTAAAAAGGAGTGACATTTGATAGATCTTATTTTTCCTTTAGGGTAGATGTTTTTTTGGAAGCAATAAGCTAAAGACCTAGGGGTCCCGGTATCACAAAGGGAATCAAGACAAATGTTGGCATTGAAAAATGATACAGTGGATGATCGATACCCAACATGATTTCCCCTATGATGAGGTCATCACAATGTAGTGTTGTTTTTCATCGTGCGGTCGGGACGATATTATCAATGTTTAGGGTCATGTGATAGGACTAGACAACATAGTTTTTAGTCATATGGATTGGACATGAAGGAATGTGCACGACATGATAAATCATACCCAACATGAATCAGGACGGGGTCCAAATCATCATCGTGTGCAACTCCGGGAAAGGAGACTCAGGCCAAGAGCCCAGTGAGGGTTAGTGGATAAGGGGCAGGAGAAGCTATCTCTCAGTCGATCTGGACCCAGAAACGTGATGTTTGGGTGATCCTACGTATCCCATGAAGATGGGAATTGAGCCTCAGATAGTTATTAGAGAATATCTTAGTTTATGGTCTTAGATCTTGGACTGTGGGAGCCCCGGAGAACGCCTTATTGTATCTTTTTCCCCCTAACGTACGGAGGTACACTGATGGATAGTGCCAGGAGTGTCGAAATTCTACCTGGACAAGATGGGGTGGAACATAATGTGAATCTTGTAACTGACATTCATGGCCTGAAGGGGCTATTGTGGAGATAGGGGAGTACTACTGAACATGTTCTCAACACAGCATCCATGTCATAGTATCCTGAAATGGGGACAAACAAATGAGCATCGACCGGAGACCATATTCGCAATGTGGGACATGTATCAATTTGTTGTATGAAACCCTTGGGGACGCTTACCTGTAATGGTAGGAGACCCCTTAGGCCTAGAATACACGCCATTTTGGGGGACCCTTCGGTTGTGAAAGATAATGGAAGCCCAAATTAATGGGAACACGAAGCCTACCAAGTGAATGTAAACTTTCCCAAGTTGAATCTGACACTCCATGTCCTAGACCAGAGTACTCTTGGGTACATCGGCGAACCACTGTAAATGGTCGAGGGGCTCAACTTGAGAGTGTCAAATTTGCATAGATGAGTATAGAATGAAGATATGGTGAACTCTCTAGATAAAGGGGGGAATGACATGGTTTTCAGAAACCCAACGCAAATGGGGGCATAACCCTGTACCACACCTACATATCCCTCTCATGGAAAGGAAAAGACCAAGGGGCCTAGGTGACCGGGAGATCGTTAAGAGATGGGACTGGACCTGAAATCTAAATGTTCAGGTGGTCCTACGTATCCCATGAGGATATGAATCAATCCACACATAGTTATTGAAGGTACAGTTTAACGTCACACAGGACGATGTGCAGATTAACATTGTGCGGGATGCTGTGCAAATTAATGTTGTGCGGGACGGTATAGTTTAAAGTCATGTTGGACTGGCGTACAGTTTAGGGTTATGTAGGACCATTCATTTTAAGGTCATACATGACCATTAGGCATAGGCAATGTATTTCTTAAGGAAATTGGCATTGGTGGGAGGGTTTATACACCCACCATCCATGGTCGCCAGTGAGTACGCACCATTGGGGTAAACCTTATGAACAACGAAATGTCCTTCCCATTTGGACTCTAACTTAGGTAGTTTCCTAACAGGTATCATTGGTGTTCTCAGATCCAACACCAATTTTCCTTGCAAGAAAGAGAAGAGGCGAACCTTCTTATTGAAGGCTCGAGCCATCCTTCTCTGATTCCTTTCTAGATTGTGCAGGGCACAAAGCTTATTTTCATCAAGTGCTTCCAATTCATCTAGACAGATTTCGTCCACTCTATCAGATGCTTACTGGTCATAGACCATTTTGTGCAATGAGGGAAACTAAATATCGTTAGGCAGGATGACCTCAGTTCCATATACCAGGGAATATGGTGTCACCTGGGTGGAATTACGAGTCGTCGTTCAATAAGCCCAGAGGGCGTTAGGGAGATTATTTGGAAAACTCTTCTTTTTTTGACCAAACATTTTCTGTATGATGTTAGATAGGGTATTGTTGAATTCCTTGATCTGCCCATTCACCTACACCTGATAGCTGGAGGAATGGTTCGAACGGATGTTTTACTTGGTGTATAGTTTTTTCAGTTCGGATGCTCAGAAGTTGGTGTCGTTATCAGTGAGGATAGCGTGAGGAACCCCAAACTGATGGATGATATTGGAAATCACGAATTCAATGATAGAATGGGCCTTGACGTCATTGAGTGGAACTAACTCTACCCACTTGGAAAAAAAATCTATAGCGGTCAGAATGAACTGGAATTAGCGAGCCATTGCTGGCGGATATGGTCCTACAACATCTAATCCCTAGACTGCAAAGGGCCAGGAGTACTTGGTAGTGTAGAGAGGCTCTGGTGGTCGATTCAAAAAGTTATCATGTACTTGGAACACATGGAACCTCTTGGAAAAATAGATGCAGTCGAGGATCATGGAGGGCCAAAAATACCCTAATCTCTAGATCCGGTGAGACAGTTTTGGCCCAGCCTGATGGGCACCATAGGAACCAGCGTGAACCTTGTGAATGACCTGAGAAATCTCAACCCCCTGAATGCAAATTGAGAGAACCATCGAACCCATGCTTGTAGAGGATCTTCTCAAGACTGGGAAAACTATGGAGGGTAAACTGCAGCGCGCAACACCAGATTTTCTCACGCTCAACCCAGTCTGATGGGAGATTACCATGTTGGAGGTTTTCAACCAAGGTTATCCTCCAATCTACAATCATTTAGATCACTGCATTCAGACGACCTGGGGGTCCTGACGCGGAGGCGTTGACGGTAAGATGGCTTACATGTGGGTTGTCACTTCCATCCATGGTAACAAGAGCTAAGACTCTCTAATGTTCCACTTGGATAATCAGATCATCCTGTTTGGGCTCGGAGAGTGATGCAACTAAGATGGACAAAGCATCCGCTCGACTGTTCTATGACTGAGGGACATGGGTAACCTCTGGTCGAGAAGGGAACTGGGCCATTAGCTGGGGAGTGCATTCCAAAAATGGTACGAGCTCTGGTTTCCTGACAACATAGTCACTATTGATCTACTTAATACCTAGCTTGGAGTCCCCTTTCACATGAAAATAGGGCACATCGATCTCGAGGGCCAGATCAAGGCCTGTAATGAGAGCCTGATACTCCACCTCATTGTTGGCGCATCCTTCTGACAGCAGGAATGAATGTGGTAGAATGGCTTACATTGGGGTAATAAAAATGATACCCAGGACTACTCTATTGAGTCTAGGATCATTGAGAATCCAACCAGTGGGGCTCCAAGAGGCACCATCAAAGTGCATCTACCAACATGGGATGTCCTGACCGACTGAGAGGATTTCCTCATCGGGAAAATCCAGGTCCAAGGACCGGTCAGCGGGAGTTGGATGGGTTGTAAGAAAATCGTCAACTCATGTCCCCTAATAGCCTTCTAATTCATTAAACTGATGTCAAACTACTAAAGGATTACCGCCCACTGCACTAGTCATCCAGTCAATATGGGATGACTTAGGATGTACTTCAATGGGTCTACTCGGGACACCAGTTGTACCTCATGGTGCAGCAGGTAATGTCGCAATTTATGCAGGGCAAACACGAGTGCAAGGAAGATTTTCTCGATGGGGGGGGGGGTATCTGGTCTCCGTACCAAGGAGCATGTGACTGAGGTAGTAGAGGCTATTCTCTGTCCCCTCATTGTTCATCTTGGCGAGAATGGTGTTGAGGGACCGTTCCAGGGCGGTGACATAGAGGACCATCGGCTTCCCAGAGACGGGTGGTATCAAGAATGTAGGCTAGAGTAAATACCACTTTATTTCCTCAAAGGCAGTCTGTCACTCCTCGTCTCACTCATAAGCGGTGCCCTTCTTCATGATCCGAGAGAAGGGCTTACACTTGCCAGCCAAATTTGCAATGAATCGGCGTATGTAGGCCATGTGGCCTTGGAAACCTTAAAGCTCTAGAATATTACTCAGGGGAGGCATCTTGATGATGTCCTTGATCTTCTTCGGGTCTATCTCGATGCCCAGATACCTAGCAAAAAATCCAAGGAACTTTCTAGAGGTGACCATGAAAGCACACTTCAATCGGTTCATCTTCAGGTGGCAGGAACAGAGGAAGCTGAACAATTTCTCAGGATCCTTGAGATGGTCCTGGAACCGGTGAGATTTGACCACCAGATCGTCCACATAACATTCCACCAATGTCCCAAGGATTGTCTTGAACATGTGTTTCATGGCCCGCTGATAGGTGGCACCCGCATTATTCACGCTGAAGGGAATAACCTGGTAATTGAAAGTACCTTGGGGCACCCTAAAAGCGATGGACTCTCAATTCTAGGGGGCCATCCTGATGTAATTATATCCAGAGTAACCATCCATAAAGGAGAAAGATTGAAACCCATCCATACCATCGATCAACAATTTTGTCACTGGAAGGGGAAAATAATACATCGGACAATGGCGGTTGAGATCGCGAAAGTCGATACAGACTCTGATCTGGCCGTTCTTCTTCATGAATAGTACAATGTTGGGCAGCCATTTGGGGTTCTAGACCTCCTTAACGAAGTTGGCCCTGATGAGCTTCTCAACTTCAGACTCAACCATGGTGCCGTGAAAAGATGCATCTTTCTGGGAGGATGTTTGAACCCATGATGATTTGACGGAAGACCGAGGTGGTGGATGGATACCTGAGGATCTAGTCGTGGAATCTTGTCGTAACTCCAGGTGAATAAATCACGGTGCTATTTAAGGAAGCCTACATAGCACTGCAGCTCCTCAGGGGGCATGGCGGCATTGATCAATGTGGGTCTTGGGTCTGCCTCTCTTCTAAGGTTCACCCATACCAACTCGTCGATCGTGGCAGAGACACCTTCTTCAAAGGAATGGGGCATCCCTTATATCATCTTCTCCAATTATAGAGGTATATTCTATGGGGAAAGTTGCTTCTATGTTTCTAGATCCCGATGGGAGGCTGGTACCATCTTGAGCGGTAGTGGTTATTACGTCGGGGAACTCTGGCGCTGCTGATACCATTGTAATGGAGGCTGTCGACCCGATCCCATATGGTCTCGGGCCCAAGGGGAAACACATGATAATATCAAAGCAGTAGTGGCACGTCATCCAGTACCAGATTATTCCAGCCCGGCGAAATAGAAAAGTATGATGTACTACCGTTTGCATGAGGTGGACACCCGGATACCTGATAGGAGTGGGAGGCTCCGGGATCACTGAGGCCTGATTCGTATAAGAATATGATGTGATATTCTGACGCCTCTTGGATTGGGGAGCATGGTTCCCCCTTTTCCCAGAAATGACAAAACATTGCCCCATATAGGGGGTTGTCGCCTCCAACCGATGGATTGGGAAGACATTGGCATCATTCAGGCCTGCCCAAGGGTCACACATAATAGTGACGAGCTCAACTTCACTTACCTAGACTTTTTTATCCTTGCTCCTGTAATAATCAGCATCCATGTAGAGGGATTCACAACAGGTGAGGGGAGATGCATCACATTGGAGTATTCCCACTCAACCATTAAGGGAGTATTTGAGGTATTGGTGATACGATGAGGGGACTGCCACGTATAGGTGGAGCCATGGCCTCCCCATCAATGCATTATACGTGGTGTCCTCAGAGACAACCATAAACTCAGTGCTGGAAATTAGGCTGCCGAAATGGGTCTCCAAATGGACCTTGCTGACTGGGGTCTGCTCTGTCCAGCCATATCCCTAGATTCTTAAATTGGAGGGAGTCAGGTCATCTTCGGATAATCCTAGCTTCCACAGTGTCTGCGTCGGGATAAGGTTAATCCCGGAGCCAGTGTCAACGAGATAGAGACGAACCTCCACACCATTAAATTGGTCGGTGATGTACAGCGACCAGATGTGCCCATGTATAAGAGATCCTTCATCCTCTCTAGAGAATGAAATTATGGCCTGGCATTCGACATTCTCAAACACTTCAGCATGGAAAGCCTCTGCAGCTGCTACCTCTATCTCAAACTGTAGGGGGCTCCTTATAGCCTCAACAAGTCCTTCGCGCATATCTGGAGATAGGCAAAGGGTTTCAAGGATAGAAAGCCTCATTGGGATTCTAACGGGGTTCTTTAAAACCTTATACTTCTACACCAGGCATGAAATTATTCTTGCAGGAAGCCGCTCAGTGATATGAGGCATGGCGGGCCCTGCTGGCCATGTCGGCAGCTGACTGGTACTGGGTATATCCCACTGCTCACTAGTCAAAGCTCGAAGAGTAACTTCCAAATGAGGACCAAACGAATGATATTGGCATGTAGCAGGGTGAAGCTGGTCATGGCATGACCGAAGTGGTTCTGCCTGATCTAGTAGCACAAACGGTGGTGGAGGCGGTCTTGTAGGCACCGGATGAAGAGGTTGTGCATGCCGGGTTCTTCACTGGGCCTGTTGTCTGGTATTAGTAGAATGCACAGCCTGAATGGTGGTTCCAACTAACATGCCCCGACAACCCATATAGTTTTTGCTTCGCCGATGTTGGCGTCAGCTGGGGACGTTGGGGAGGTTCGCCTGGTGCCCCCCCCCTAGTCGGGAGTGATATAGGGGTTTACCAACTCCATGGTATTAACTGAAGAATACCCTTGACTGTCAAATGAAGATTCATTCATCATTCGGTGGATTATAGGAGAGATCACCATCTCAAGGGGCATAAAGTCACTAAGAGTGCGGGACGACGATGGCATTGGCAGATCACGTTGCTTTTCCTTGCGCCATTGATTCTTTCTCTTCTGGGAAGAGGTCGACTGAGACAGTGATTCAGAAGTGGTTTTCGTAGCTTCTGAAGGCTCCGGTTGATTCAGGAATGCCTGGATGATACCATGGGCCTGAGAAACCATTTTTCAAGCCATCCAGTCATCATACATCTGGGACCCACGGTTAGAAACCTACTACCACTCGCATTCGCTATCGCTACTGTTGTATGGCCTTACAAAGACACCTGCCACTTATACTGGGGTTGGGCCCAGCCTGACTATGTTGTTATCGACCTGGTCATGGAACCAGTCTTTAAATACATAGCACTACTTGAGGGTGTGCCCCAGAATCTGATGATAGGTGCAGTAGTTGGGGCAATTAGTGAGATTCGCCTCCTCTCGCCTTCTGCATTTAGGTAAGCGTACAATCCCCTGTTCCAAGGCACTTCTAAAATAGTTGGGAACCTAATTCTCATTGAATGACTAGGTCTGGTTTCTTCTGTCCGGAAAGGGGGCCCTTGGAGCCTGACCCTGACGAGTGGCCGGAGGGGCCTTTTAAGGAGGCGGACCTTGATTGTCCCGCCAAGGCGATAGCGACACATTCCGTGGGGGCACATGCCAATGCTGAGGACACTGCTGAGCCAAAGGCTATGCCTGAGGTGGAGGGGCTCTGCGAGGCTATGGGGCCAGTGCTTTTGGTGGAAATTATTGTTTCCTGGGGGCTACTATTTGTTCCACCACAGAGAGCTCGGCTCTAGCAGTCCTCTTTGCTGGGATTACAGGGGGTAATGGACATGCCTGGTTGGCCTGTTGTAGGGCTTCTTCAAGGCTCTGTGCATTATCTGAGATGTCTTGGAACCCTCTGGGATAGTTTGGAGTGATTAGGGAGGGAACCAGCTCCATCTTGACGTTCCCTATGCACATCATCAGTAATTTATCCTAATTCAGTGGCATGACAAGGGAGTATGTGAGCCCCTTCCACCGGGCAGTAAAGTCCAAGACTCACTCATCATGACTTTTTTTGAACTTGGAGAGGTATGTTATGCTCGTTTTCTGGGTGGTGGAACTGAACTAGTAATGGAATTGGCTGCGAAGGTCATCCCAACTGGTCACAAATCCAACGGGGAGCTGGTTGTACTAGACGAATGTTGGCCCCTTCAGTGTTTGAACAAAATAGTGGAGCATGTCGACCTCCTGCTATGCTGGAGTCCCTAACTTAGGCGCACACCTTGGGTTGAGGTGGGCCAGGTGCTGCGGCGGGTCTCCCGTCTCGTTAAAGGGGAAGAAGGTGGGATTCCTAAAACCCAGAGGTGTCGGCATATCATCCACCCTTACCAAGTATGTCTTGCCATCTGGTGGGATTGCCACCTATCACATTTCCAATGCCTTTAGGCGAGCGATGAGTGCTGCCATTAGATCATCTGTAATGGGGTCCCTGTCTTGATGGGGGTCCCTAACTATGAGCGTGTTTTTCGTTCTTCAATGTAGTAGACAAGCTTAGCATCTCATGGAGTGGCTGGTGGAGTGACCCTTGGGGCTATCGGGGGAGCCTGAGCGGGGTTTTTAGATGACCCATATATTTGTGGCTTCACCTATGTTGGTTTCGGCTGGGGATGTTGGGGAGGTTCGCATGGCTCTCCCCCTCATCGGGAGACATATAGGGGTTTACCAACTCCACAGTATTAATCGAAGCGTACCCTTGACTGTCACATAAAGAGTCATCCATCACTGGATGAATTCTGGGAGGGATTCCAATCTCTGGTGGAATAAAATCAACGAGAGTGTGGGATGATGATGGCATTGGAAGGGCGCATTGCTTTTTCTTGCATCGACAATGCTTGCTCTTCTAGGAAGAGGCTGAATAAGATGATGATGCAGAATTGGTGGAAAAAGCTTCTGAAGTCTCCAGATGATTCAGGCGTGCCAAGATGATACCATGGGCACAAGCAACCATTTTTAGAGCCATCCAGTCGTCGTAATCCTAGGACACTTAGTTAGAAACCTACTACCACTCGCCTTCGTTGTCGCTACTACTGTTTGGTCTTACAAAGACACCCACCACTTGTGTCGGGACTGGGCCCAGCCTGACTATGTGGTTATCGACTTGGTCTTAGAGTCAATCATTAAATACATATCACTTATTGAGGTTGTGCCCTAGAATTCGATGATAGGGGTAGTAGTTGGGGCGATCAGTGAGATTCACCACCTCTGGACTTCTGCATTCAAGAAAACATACAATCCCATGTTCCAAGGCACATCAGAAATAGCCAGGAACCTGATTCTCATTGAATGAGTTGGTCCGGTTTCTTTTGTCCAGAAATGGGGCCCTTGGAGCCTGACCCTGATGGGGGTCCGAAAGGGCCTATCAAGGAGGCGGACCATGATTGTCCCTCCTAGGAAGTGGCGACACATTCTGTGGGGGTTCTTCCCGATGCAGAGTATGCTGCTGAGATAGAGGATGTGCCTGAGGTGGAGGGCCTCTGTGAGCCTATGGGACCGGTGCTACTGGTAGAAATTCTAGTAGCCTGAGGGATTCTATTTGGGCCACCCTGGCAGGCTTGGCTCCAGCAGCCCACCTTGCAGGGATTATAGGGGGAAAGGGACATGCCGGGATGGCCTGTTGCTGGCCTTCTTCAAGGCCTTGGGCCTTATCTGAGAAGTCTTGGAACCCTCCGAGATAGTTGTGAATGATCAGGGAGGGAACTAACTCCATATTGACATTCCCTACGCACATCTTCAGTAATTTCTCCTGAGTCAGCGGCATGTCAAGAGAGTATGTGAGCCCCTTTCATCGGGCGATAAAGTCTGTGACTCACTCATTAGGCCTTTTTTTGATCTTGGAGAGGTCTTTGATGCTTTTTTCTCCATGTGGTAGAACTGAACTGGTAAAGGAATTACCTATGAAGGTCCTCCCACTTGGTCATAGATCCGACGGGGAGCTGGTAGTACCAGACGAATGACGGCCCCTCTAATGTCTGAACAAAACTGTGGAGCATGGCAGCCTCCTGCTGCACTGGAGTCCCTAACATAGGCCCACACCTTGAGTTTAAGTAGGATAGGTGCTACAACGGGTCCCCTGTCCTGTTAAAGGGGGAGTAGGTGGGATTCTCAAAACCTGGAGGTGCCAGTATATCATCCACCCATGCTGCGTATGGCTTTCCCTCTGGTGGGATTGCCACCTGTCGCGTTTCCAATGCCTCTAGGAAGTTGATGAGTGCCGCCATTGGATCATCTGTATGGGGTTCCCTGTCTTGATGGGGGTTCTTAACCATGAGCACGATGTCGGGTTCTTCAATGCGATAGAAATACTTAGTGGCTCGTGGAGCGGATGGTGGAGTGACCATTGGGGCGGCCGGGGGAGCTCGAGTAGGGTTTCTTGGATTATGACACTGTTCCGGAGGGTTTGGTGAGACATACTACACCCTCATTCTGTGAGCTCCAGCTTCCGCCCTCTCTACGATAGTGGTGTGATCAGGGTTGCCCGATGGCAGCTCACCAAAGGGAAGTTGTTCCTTCCCCTGCTGCCCTTGCGTAGGATCACCGTAGTCGGGTCATCGTTCTGCAACACATTCAGCCTGGAGTTCATTGACCAAATTTTTCTACTCAACAAGTTGCTGGTACAATGTTGCCTTCTCAGGGTCCTCCTCCATCTTCTGCACTAAAGCTGACAGGTTGGAGTGCTTGAAAGCTCTGACGTGCTCTTTTCCCTTGCCGAAATTACAGATGAGTACCAATGCCTCAGTGAGCGCAGGGAGACCTAGGTGGTTCCTCTAATGATGAGTAATCCTCACTAATAGGTCTATTAGTGGTGGTACATCCTCAGGGAAGAGGTTCCCATCAAGGAGTTCCAGCTCATTTTTCCCTCTCGAAAGATCGGTCAGTATGACCGTAACTCTTCTTGGGGCCATGTCCTCAATGTCGCCTAGCGAGTCGGGCTGCTGACGAATAGCACTAAAGAGGATGGAAATGTACTTCCCCTAGCCATGGACTTGCACGTGGGGGGTAGTCTCCTTAATAAACTTGCAGAGTAATTGGAAACTCTGAACACACTACTGTTGGAGGGCCCTGTGGTGACCAGGTGACTCGAGTGCGCTGCACCACGGGGAGTGTGGCCAGGTCAACCAGACGACATTGTTCGCCGATGTCTCCAATGTGAACTTGGATCTCCAGATAAGTCACTCGCTGATGCCGAAGGTGTAAGTGTGTCAAACAGAGGGTTCCATGGAGACAGTCAACTTCCTATGGGGTGAGAGATTCCGGCGCACAGAAATTTAGTCATGTGATCGGCCAAAACTTATCAGGGTAGTGTCATGCGGCGAGGATATTCCATAACCTCATTATATCAGATTCAGGTTCTGGACCTTTTTTTCCCCACGCTTCGACTGAGGGTGGATGAGGAACTTGCAACGGTATTGAGGCAGACTGCCGGGATGGCTGGCTGGCTGGTGAAGAATACGACGAGTGGGCTGACTGACCGCCGAATCATGGGTTATCCTCTGAGGATTGTAGTGACCTAGCCGCTATATCATGATAGGATGGAACGGCGACCAAATCTCATGACACAACATGATCATTTTCCAAGGGCGGGATATGCCGCAACTCTTCCACCATGGACCCCCAAAATATCTCTCTGTAGTCTCCAGCCGAGGCAGAGGGCGCTTCCGGAGATGAAGGTTGTGACTGTGTGGTCGGTCCCTGGGGAGATGCCAGGTTCTCTTCCTCCTAGATATACCTTCAGAGGGAGACATGGATCCTATAGACCTTCCATTCCAGGAGTATGAGGTTGATGCACCTCGTTCCTACCACAACCTTTGACTCGGAGGACTGAGGGGAGGGCTCCAGCGATGAGTCTTACTC
Organism: Viscum album; assembly: GCA_963277665.1. Taxonomy (NCBI): domain Eukaryota; kingdom Viridiplantae; phylum Streptophyta; class Magnoliopsida; order Santalales; family Viscaceae; genus Viscum; species Viscum album. The sequence continues at coordinate 599,314,144 of OY728136.1, read as the reverse complement.
CACCTCGGATTCTGAGAAGTAGACTGGTCTGATTTCTATTCAAGCCTCCCCATAATTCCTCTTATGGAGGAAACCACCTGCTCTTCTACCCCTTGGTGGCTCTTTAGGACAAGGACCACTTCCAGAATGATATGGTCCATCTACCATACTAGAGATGGGTTAGATAGAGCTCCCACCAGGGTGGGCCGCGGTGCGAGGAGCACCGTGGAAAATGTCGGAAGGGACAAGGGGATGACCTCCGTGGGAAGTGCTAGAGCAGGAAAGACCTCCGCTGAAAAAGACAGAAGCATAGGTAGGAGTGGTAGGAGAATGGGTGGGACCTTCATGCTCACTTTCCCTAACTACATCAGTGTGAGTAAGGTCCTCATACCGGTAAAGCCAAGAACAGGTAGGTCCTCCGTGCTTGGCATTGGTGAAGTGAAGTTGGCCTCCACCCCTCCGATCGCTGGGGAGAGGAGGTCCTTCACTGGGTGGTACGAGGACATGGGGAGGAATTCCATATTGGAAAGTGACAGGACATGGAATTTCTCAATACCTGTGGTCTGTGGCAGGGGGAGTGACTTCGTACCCAATGTAGTGAGTGTGGGAGAGATCCCCATATGGAGTCTTGTTGTCATGGGGAAGACCCTCACTTGGGTTGAAGGTGGAATGGGGAAGACCTCCAAACCAAGGTCGGAAGTAGGGAGGACCCGCACCTTCTGTAGTAGCGGTACGAAGTGGGCCTCCTCACTAGGTGGCATTGCTGCGGATTGGTCCGCAGCAGCCATCACCTGTGCTAACGACTGAGCGAGTCGACCCATCCTGCCCGTGGGATGGTTGGGGCCTCGATCCAGGTCAAGCGTATAACTACCCCTTCTCAACATATGTAGTGAGTTAAGGATATGATTCATCGGTGGCTCGGGCTATAGTAGTCGCTGACGTTGATGCCCCACGGCAGGCATCCTTTTCCATTTTCTCCCGACACTGGCGCCGGGTCAGATGAACTGGAGCCAGTGGTGCAGGTGTGTGGCTTACCTGCTCCATGGCACAGGGAACCGGGTGGCGGTGCTGACACAACCTAGTGGGAGCCCTCATCGGGATCCCTTGAAGCGGGACTCTGATCTGGACGACCCGGACATCCCCTACCTCCTTGGTGTAGGGCAGGGAGTAGTCAAGGCATTCCGAAACTAACTCCCAAAACGATTGAATGTCATGGTGGGGAGCAGCAGCTCCCTGTGTGGCCCTCTTTGGTGGCGTTGATGGCAAGGCACAACCACCTCGAGATCTAGGCGGGCCATATCCCTGGTGGGGATGATCCTCTCATCCACGTACCTGTGTACAAGACCATTAACTTCCCTTCATTGGATAATTTCCGATGGGGAGAAGGGGAATGGGCAACCAACAGTCATTGAGATTGAGGCCATCATGGAAGAGGAAGAACTGCATGGCGCTGCCACGTCGATATTTCCCCTCCCCTTGCGCTGGTGTGTAGGCGGTGATGGTGTTCTGGATGCAACAACATGGTTCCTGAAAGCATGGAGATCAACACATTAATACTGATAGGAAAGAAAATCGACGACCAATTCCCTAGAGTCATTTTGTCTTCCGTGGATAGTAAGAGGGATCCACAATGACAATGTCACAGAACAAGATGCTCAATGTCCTAACTGCCCCAGCTTCTGTTGAGTTTCACATCATGCTCGATATTTTCTTGGTGGGATCTGGTGCCAGATGATGGGGTCTAATGACATTCTAATCCACCGATGCCTCAAACGCTACTGGCTCCATACTGAGGAGAATAATTTCACGTTGGGTTCACCATTTTTGTTTCTAATGATTTTGTTGGGGTGCACACATCCGTCTGTGAGAACACGTAGCTGTTGCCCTGCATTCTTGATTTCCAAAGGTAGGCGAAATCTACTTTTTATTTAGGGGCGTCTGCTCCTTGATCTAAATGGGGTGATGGGATGTCGGAGCTTCCTTCCATGGATTCCTCCTTGGAGCTCGTCACCTAGTCTGGGTCTCCCTTATAGACATAAGATTTTGTTCGTGAAAATATTCATGGCGCCATATCTTCATAGACACAAGTTAATTACACTGCTTCTGTCAGGACATTCCAAGGGGTTCGGTCCGGGCAGTAACCTTCGGTTAGAGGAGTAGTCATGTTGGGAAACACTGGCGTGTATGGACACTTGGGGATTTAAGTGTCTGTCTTTTTCCCCTTATTATAGGGCTTCTCGAGGGCATGGAGGCCTGAGTCATCCCACATCGAACACGGGGAATCATATTCCACGGGTATGTATCTGAGGTTTTCCTTATCTTCCCATGTTTAACAGAGGTTAAACCACTAGTTTAACATCCAACAGAGATGGACCAGACTGATCAGAACACTGACAAGAGGGGATCAGATGGAGGTACCCCTAGAAGGAACGCCGATATTGGGGCCAACACGTGGGTGGCTTCATGAATACTGGTAAATGGAACGGGGAATGGGGTGGAATGATCTCACCAGGATGTGGTGGCCCGGTTAAGGATCAGGATGGATGATGGAAGGTTTCGCAAGATGGATGGTGAATGGGATGGGGTTCACCCTAGGTCAACGTTGGTGTTGGTCTTGATCCTCGAAGAGGCTTCCCATGCACCATGACTTGAAATGGATCAAAGTCCTTATAGTTCTAGATGCGGTTTGGAGTCAGTGAACCAACATGAATAGGGACCTAGGGTCCTGGTGGATGGTGGGATGGAACCTTGGGGAGGTTTCCTACATACCTTGCCATGGAAAAGATCAAATTCCTTGTAGTTCAAGTGGAAAGGGGCTTGGCACACCGACACTGAGACGATCGGGGTCAATGGATGTTGGTCTTGAACCTCGGGGAGGCTTCATATGTACCTTACCTTAGAAAGGATCAAAGTCCTCATAGTTTGGTAATGGTGACGGCTTGCCGTCGATGGGGAACTCCAATGTCTTATAGTTAAAATGGGTTAAAAGCGACTTACTGCTGAATAGGGCTAATCCCCATGGAGGATTCCTACAAACCATGCCTTGGCATGGATCAAGGCCCACGTAGTTCAGTAATGGTGAGATGAACCAACGTGAAGATGTTTGAATCGATCAGGTGGTGGGATTAAACCTCACGGAGGCTTCCTGCATACCATGCCTTGACATGGATCAAAGTCCTCGTAGTTCGGGAATGATGGTGTCATGGTCAATGATTACTCTAAGCCCATGTGAGTCGTTCTTAGTGTGAGAAACAAGAGGTAGGAAGGACCTAATGATCACTTCATGAAAGGTGCATCCATGGGCAGTGGGGTGGGACTTATGCGCGGAGCGGACGAAAGAAGAAATAGGAGCATACGCATGGTCCACAGCCCAAAGGGGTTGGGACTTACTCTAGGATGGAGGCCCGACATGACAAAGTGCATCAGGAGAGGGATTTGGGACCGAATAAAGGGGGATCCCCATTCCCTATCACGCCCTTTACTGGCCTAGGGGACCGAAGATGAAATGAGGAGCAGGGATGCTACCTCCAGTAAGAAAATCTAGGGGCTTACACTGAGATGGCTACCCTTTCCTTGTGGACAAACCCCACTCCGATAAGAAGGATATCATCCCCTGTGAGGGGTGATCCCATCCCCGTGGAGATGAGTGGGCATGGAGAATGTACAATGTTGGGAGACCCCATGTGCGAGGCACAGGGCAAGGTAACAGTCTAACATCATGTGATGAGGATGACGGTGCTTGGCAGTTTAACATCCTACAGCTCGGACGAGGCAGGTTCACTCCGCACCCCTAGGACTTATTAATCGGTACCCTCTGCTCTTTGGTGCAGAGAGGGGATAGGCAAATCCGTAGCGAGGGGGTGTCATAGAGCAAACCATCTAGGTGTCCACGTTAGTGTGGCTATATGAAGAAGCAATAGCTGTTAGCGTGCCAATGCGAAGAAGCATGAGGCGAAGCAACGTAATGGGAAGAACCGTCCAATAGACATTGAAGTTACTTCATACGATCCTAGAAGGTCATATGAGAAAACAGTGTATGAAGAGGATTCTTGGGGCGTGAGAGACACCTGCAAATGGAATCCATAATAAGTGCATCTGACACTCGCACAAAGTTACACTCAAAGAGTACGGGGAACGGAAGTGAAGATGTAGCTGGGAAACACCGGGGTGAGGGGTCCTAGGGACTTGTGTGCAACCTTTGAGGCTTGCATGTAAAATAATTATCCCTACATGAAAATCCACCAGGATGGTGCAAAATAGTAGAGGATTTGGCACGAAAGTGGAGTGGATTATTTTCACGCAACTAGAAAGGATTGTGCGCAAGGAGTACAAATTGTGTGCAATCAGGAGAGGATGCGCACAATGACTAGGGTGTGCGCAATTGAAGGGGATTGCGTTAAATGATAGGGGTGTGCAAAATTGAAGGGGATTTCACACACTTGTCTGACATACACGCAAGTGGAAGGTATTAAGCGAAAGTGGAGGACCCCGAAGGGATTGTAATTCTATATAAACCAAGGGGATCTTGTGTGAAGGCAGACCCCTGGGCGACTTGGTGTGAAAATAACCATACCCGAAAGCCAAATTTGTAGGAACAGAAGGGGAATTTATCGCATGAGAGTCGGTTCAGATTCTTCCTCCCAGAAGTCGAAGGGGTCGCCTTCTATTTAATGGTGTTTGGGGGTTCGAAAAATAGGTCGGTGCAAAATAATTGCACGCCGATGGCGGCAGCATGAAATGTCAGCCGCGCGGGGTGGAGGTGAGAAATATTTCACGCCCACGCCAAATAACTCTAATTAATCCTGGAGCTTTCCACACACTTATGAATTTTTTTCACACGACTCCTCCACCCCCTCCCATACTGGGTCCCCGAAACTGAATATGACTTTGCTTGGTCGTTTTAAAACCTTCTTCATCCCTTGAGCGTTTTTTGGTGTCTACACCGTTTTAAGGGTGTTCCCTAGGATTTGGTGATAGAGGAGGTAGTTGGGGTGATTAGTTAGATCCACCTCTTCTAGCATCCTGTATTCAAGGATATGTAAAATTCCCTGTTCCAAGGCACTTTGTAAATAATCAGGTAACTGAGCCTTGTTGAAAGTGGAGGTTTGGTTTCTTCTATACAGGAAGGGGGCTCTGGGAGCCTAACCCTTACGGGGGATGGAGAAGCCTGTCGAGGAGGCAAATCCTGGTAATCTCTCCTAGGTGGTGGGATCACATTGTGCGGGGGAAACTGTCGATTCTGTGGTGGGCGCTGCTTGGCTGGAGGCTATGGCTGCAGTGGTGGGCCTCTATGAGGATGTGGAGGTGGCTCCATTGGTAACAAACCAAGTTTCTTTGGGGGCTATACATGGGCCGCTGTGAGGGGCTCGACCTTGGTGACACTTCTCGTGGGAATCGTGGGAGGCAATGGGTGTGCCAACTAGTCCTGTAGTAATGCTTCCTATAGGTGTTGGGCCTTATAAAAGAAGTATCAGAATCCCCTGGGGTAATTCAGGGTGATCATATAGGGGACCAATTCTGTCTTGACATTCCCAAGACACATTTTCAGAAGTTACTCTCAATTCAATGACATTTCAAGAGAGTAGGTGAGTACTTTCCACTGGGCAACAAAGTCTACAACATGCTCATCAAACCTATTTTTTTTCTTGATGAGGTATGGAATACTCATCTTCTGAGTGGTGAAATTGAAATAGTAATGAAATTGATTCTGAATATCTTCACATCCAGCTACTGACTTGATGGGTAGCTGGTTGTAACAGACAAACACATGCCCTTCCAATGTCTGTATGAAGTATCAGAGTTTGATATCCTCTTACTATGCCGGAGTTCCCAACATGGGTCCACACCTTGAAATGAAGTGAGATGGATGCTTCTGTGGGTCACCCATCACATTAAAGGTGGAGAAGGTGGGATTTTTGAAACCTAGGGGTGCTGGCATATCATCCACCCATGTTGGATATGGACTTCTATAAGGCGGTATTTCCACCTATCGCATTTCCAATTCCTCAAGGTGAGCAATGAGAGCCGCTATTAGATCATCTGGGTGGAGGTTCCTGTCTTGATGGGGATCACTAAACACCAGTGCATTGGTAGTATCTTCAACATGATAAGTTGGACCAGTGTCTCATGGATTGGCTGGTGGGAAGATCTGCAGAGCTGCTGGGGGAACATGAGTAGTGTCCTAGGGATTTTCATGCCATGCAGGTGGATTTGGAAACACATTATGCACCCTATCACCGTAATTTCTAGCCTTTACCCTATCATTGTGGGTATAATGGTTAGGGTCACCTGGGGGTAACTCACTAGGGGGAAGTTGTGCCTACCCCTACTTCCTCGACCAAGGATCACCGTAATCTAGTTTACACTCTACAGCACACTTATCAAGGAGGTCATCAACCATCCTTTTGTGTTCTGCGAGTTGTTGGCACAGCGCAGATTTTTTGAGAATTTCCTCCATCTTTTTTACTGATCCAGATAGGTTGGAGGGTTTGACGGCTTCGAGGTGCTTCTTACCCTTGATGAGATTTTGGCTAAGGACCAATTCCTCGGTGAGTATGGGAAGACCCAATATATTTATCTAGTGGAGAGTATCCCTTCCTGATGTGTCCAAAATTTGTGGCACTCCCCTAGGGGGTATGTGTTCCCCAAGGAGTTTGGTCTCTATATCTTCCACCAACAGATTATCCATGTAAACCGTGACTCTGCCTAAAGGCAAATCCTCTATATATCCTGGCATATCGGGAAAGTGCTAGATGGAACTGAAGTGGAGGGCACAATACTACCCCCAGCTGTGGATCGACACATGGGGAGAATACACCTTGATTATCCTGTGAAGCACATTAATGCTCTGGATGCATCGTTGTTGGAGGGTCCTATGGCGGCTAGGTTACTCAGGGCATTGGGCCACGAGAAGTGCAGCTAAATAAACATGATGAAATTGTTGAAAAATGTTTTCCAAGTATGCCTAGCTCTTGGGGTAGGCCACTTGCCGATGAAGAAGACAGAAATATGTCACCTAGGGGGTCTGGAGAAAGCATCCAACTTCCTTCAGTGTGAGTGATTCTGGTGCACTGAAGTTTGGTGCTGCGACTGTACAAAACATAATTGGAAATTGTTCTACTACAAACATTTCCCACAAACTCCTTAGCCAGTACTCGGGGTTTGGCCCTTGGTTTCCCCACTCATCAACTAGAGAAGGATGGAGAAAAGGTAGTGGTACTGATGTAGACCGCTTAGATGGAAGGCTAGCCGGTGGAGAATATGGTGAGCAGGATGGAAAGCCACCGCATCACAGGCTATCCTCTGATGAGTGCAGTGACTTAGCCACCACATCACGATAGGATGGGCTGGGGACCGCAGTTTCTGGTGTAAGGACTATAACTACTTGTTGCATACCATGCTATTTCTCATTCTCCATCGATCCCCAAAACAACTCTATTTGATCTCTGGTCAGGGTAGAGAGTGCATTTGGTGATGACGGTGGTGATCGCAAGACCAGATCATAGAGAGATGCCAAAAATTTGTCCTCCTAGATGTATCCACAAATGGAGGCATAAATCTGATGGACCTTACATTCTAAAATTATGAGGCCAATGCACTTTGTTCCTGCCCCAAACACTGACATAGTGGATCGATGTGAGGGTTCCATTGTTTGGTCGTATTCCGCATCAGAATTTGAGAAAAGGAAGTGTTTAATATCAGTCTAAATCTTCCCAAGATTCTATTTATGGCGGCGACGACCAGCCCTCCTACCTCAGGATGGCTCTTCGGGACATGGTAGATTTCTGGCGCAAGGAGGACCTTCATCCAAACTAGTGCTGGGGTGGAGAGGATTTCTTCATAAGTGAGCAAGGGTGTGGGGACCGCCTTGATAGAAGTCAAAGGGAACACGGGGAGGACCTCTGTGTCCACTAGCCAATGTGCGAAGGGGATCTCCGCAGGATGTGTTAGAGCGGGTAGGGCGTCCACCAGGGCAGGTAGGGGCATGGGTTGGACGTCCATGCTTATTTCTCTCTGGCTGCATCAGTGCGAGGAGGGTCCCTGTAGTGGCTATGCCAAACACGGGTCGGATGTTCATCCTGGGTGTTGATGAAGCAAGGTTGTCCTTCAATCTTCTAATAACTAGGGAGAGGAGGACCTTCACCAGCTGCTATGAGAACATGGGGGAGGCTCCCACATTGTAGATTGAATGGATGTGTAACATCCCCATGCCGACAACCAATGGAAAGAAGAACAACTCCATACCCATTTTCATGAGAATGGGGGAGGATTTCGTACTGAGTGTCATTGCCATGGGGAGGACCCTCATTCGGATTGAAGGTAGAATGAGGCATACCTCCATGATGAGATTTGGAGTGGGGTGACCCACATTCTCAATGTTGGAGGTATTTGGAGGACCTCTGTGTTGAGTGTCGTTGCTGCGGGTCGGCCTGCGGCAGGTGCTACCTACACTGGCAGCCAGGAGGGAGGACCCAACCTTCTGATGGGGTGGTTGGGGCCTTGATTTGGGCTAGATGTATGCATTAAGATACTCGTAGAAGATAGGTAACTAAAGGTATATATTGTTGGTGGCACAATCCATGGTAGTTGTTGATGTTGATGCCCCTTGGCAGGCATCCTCCTCGTCTTGTTCCCAACAATGGCGTCGGGTCAGCCAAACTGGGGATGGCGGTGCAGGAGCATAGCTTACATGATTCTCAGCTTGTGGGGCCAGGTTGTGGAACTCGCATAGCCTAGTGTGGGCCCTCTATGTGTGCCCCTAGAACAAGATCCCTAATGGGTTGGCCCAGACATCCCCCACCTCATTGGCGTAGGGGAGGGCATCATCAACTCTTTCCAAGGAGAGTCTCTTGAAACAGTTGTATGTCAGAGTTGGTAATAGTGGCTCCCTGTGAAGCCCTTGGGGGTAGTAGTGGCGATGAGGAGTAGATGCCTCTAAATCCTAGTTGTCCCTTTCCCTGGCTGGGATGATCCCCTCCTCCTCATATTAGTGAATGAGGTTATTTATAGCCCTTCGCTGATTGAACTCAAATGGGGAGATGGGGTGTGGGAACCCAACAGTTGTGGACATGGAAGCTTCCATGGGGGAAATGAAGCCACAATAGGTTGTCATGCTGATATCGCTCATGAACCTGTGTCAGTAGGTGGGCAGCGATCAGTTTCCTGATATGGTAGCTTGGGTTCTGAAAGGCATGTAGATTAAAGCATTAGTGCTACAAAATGGAAATCGGCGTCTTTTACCCCAGTGTTATTCTGTATTCCATGGCTGGTAAGAAATATCCATGCTGACAACGCCGCAGATCGAGATGTCCAAAATTTTAACTGCTGCAAATTTTGGTGAGTTTCACCCTAGGCCCACTATTTTATTAGTGGGAACCAGTGCTGGATACATGGATATAGTGAAGAACTAGTATATTCATGTCTCAAATGCTACTAATCTCTACATTGAGGATAATAAATTCATGTCAGGTTCACTATTTCTATTTCTGATGCTTTTTTCGAGGCACACGCACCTGTTTGTTTTAGAGGATGCACTGTTGTGGCCCTGCATTCCCTCTTTCCACAGGCAGTCAGCATCTGTTGCTTGTTTAGGGACATTTCCCCCTTGATCAAAATAGGATAATGGTATGTCGGTCTCTCTGTTCTTGGATTCCCAATCGGAGCTTACTTCCTAGTCCGGGTCTCCCTTATAGATTAAGACGTTCTTCATGGAAGTCTTTCTAGTGTCATGTCTTCATGGATGCCATTTAATTACACTTCTTTTATCATGACATTCCAAGGGGTCCGGTCAGGGAAGCAACCTTCGGTTAGGGGAGTAGTCATGTTGGACATCACTGGCATGTATGGATGCTGGAACACTGGCACCTCTAGGTTTCTTCCCCTTTGGATAGGGCTTCTCGTGGGCACAGAAGCTCGAGGATTCCCACGTTGAATGCAGGTTATTATATTCTATAGTAATGTCTATGAGGTTTTCCTCCACTTCCCATGTTTACCATAGGGTGTTCTCTGAGTTTAATGTCTAGAAGCGATGAATTAGACTGATCAGAACATTGACTATAGTGGATTAGATGGGTGAAACCCATAAAGGGAACATTTATGCTAGAAGTAGCGAGAAAGTGGGTGACATGATTTCACCACGGTGAGGCAGCATGGGTTAAAATCCAGATGGTAATGGATTGTTGATAGTGGATGGATAGCGAGATGGAGCCGACATGAGGGCAATGGTGAAGTTGGGATTGAGACTCAAAATGACTTCCAACGTATCCCCATGGTAGGTAATCAATGTCTATGTAGTTCGGGATGGGGATCTAGATTGGGGTGTGTGAATAGTATAGTGACCTAATGATATAATGGGGCTTACATGTAGTTAGCATCCTGAGGTTGGTCTGATGCTCGATGGCTGGAAAAGCTGTGGGTCCCAGTAAAGGGGACTACAATGGCTTACCGTTGATTGATGTTGACAACGATTTACTGCTAATTGGGGTTTAAAATGTCTTACTGCTGATTGGGGGACAGTTTAGTATCATGCTGGACAAAAAGGGGGGTATGGGTTAACATCATGCAGGACGCAGGTAGACAAACATGAAGTAGTCAGGACCAATGGGAGTTGGGATTCATCCTTGGGGAGAGGTCCTATGGTGCTTCCTTGGAAAGGGTCAAAATCCTCATAGTTCAGAAGAGGTGTTGGTGATGAACCAATTCGAAGTGGTCCGGACCAATGGTAGTTGGGCTTGTTCCTCAGGGAGGCTTCATATGAACCATTCCTTAGAAAAGATCAAATTCCATTCTATTCAATATGATGGGAACTGACGTGAAGGGGGTCGGGACTAGTAGGTGTTGGTCTTGAACCTCAGGGAGCCTTCCAACGTACCTTGCCTTGGCAAGGATCAAAGTCCTCATAGTTTGGACGGTTTGGAACCGATGTGAAGGGGGGTCAGAACTGATGGGTGTTTGGATTTAACTTTAGGGAGGCCTCTTATCTACCTTACCTTAGAAAGGATCAAATTCTTCATGTTGGGTCGGAATAAACGGGGAATGATGGCAAGAGGGGGGTGAATTGCCTTTTAAAAAAATGATTAACAAATTAAAAAATCAAAGTAAGGTGCAGCGGAAATAAAGGAGGCAATCACACAAGAAATTGATAACGGAGTTCGGCCAAAACCCGGCCTACGTCTCCGCTCCCAACTCAACCGTTGAGAGATTCCTACCGCTTGCTTTTCAATGGTTTTAGCAAGAAACCCACTAGGCTTTGAGGTAGCACTAGGACCTATTACAGCTTGCTTTTATTGGTTTAGCAAGAACCCACTTGCTTTTAATTGGTTTAGCAAGAACCCACTATCCTTCTTACAGGTGAAGGATAGCTCACCTATGTCTCAAGCTATTTAAAGGAAAGCTTGGCAACCTTTTCACACCTTAGTGGTGATGTGAAACCCAAAAGAAGGAGGGATAGAAAAGTGGTTGGGGTTTGTAGGCACAAACCCAAAATTAAAGCTCAAAAAGAGTAAAACAATAAAAACCGTAATTGGGAAGACTTGGGCGCCAATTGGATGATGGAGTTGATGTAGCGTGCTTTCCCAAGCTTCTTGAGTGGTGCTCTTGGATGTGGAAATGGATGGAGCACTTGGGGTTCTCTTGGAACAATCCGCCGGAGCTTCGCCAAAATGATCAACAATGTGTCCGGTGGCTTGGGTAATATTCCGGGGCTTCCTAGGCCTTTATTTATAGGCTAGGAACCTTCAAGTATCCGTTGGAGGGCTTTGGAGCCGTTGGAAAAGGCCTCGGAGCCGTTGGAGGCCAAAAAGGAGTTGACTGGTCAAAGCCAACGGCTAGTTTGACTGGTCCACCGGCTGGCCGGTACAGCTCCACCGGCTGGCCGGTGCCTTGACAGTGGCTGAGAATTCTGGTCCAGGCTCCACCGGTCGACCGGTGCCAGAGCCACCGGCTGGCCGGTGGTGAGGCAGTAGCAAACCCTGTTCAATCTGAGTGCCACCGGCTGGCCGGTGCTTGGCCACCGGTTGGCCGGTGAGATGGCAGTGGCTCAGCATCCTTCCCAGGGTCCACCGGCCGACCGGTGGTGAAGCCACCGGTTGGCCGGTGGACTGATTTTCAGTCCACTTTGCCTTCTTTCTTTCTTGGCCCAATTCCTTGGCCACCTGATTTGATTCCTATCAACCAAAAACACTTGAAAGAGGATTAGATAAATATGAGGGTGATTGTGATCATGAAAATAAAACCTTGAGGGGTTCGAGAGGTACAACAATCTCCCCCTATTTTGATGATCACAATCACCAAAACAATTAATGAAAAAAAACTAAAATTGAAAGGAAATGCTTAATCATGATGAAAAGGATTCTCCCCCAATCAATCAAGAAATTTCTCCCCCTTTGTGATTATCAAAAAAGAGTGGGGCATAAAACTTGATTGAGGGAAAAAATTGAAAATCAAGATTTTAAACCAATTGAAAATAATACCAATTGTTGGAAATTTTGAAATGAAAATTGAATAACAGTTTGAATTGAAAGTTTTGAATCAAAAGCCAATTGAAATTTGAATTTGAATATTTTGAAATGAAAACTTTGAAACCAAGTGTTGAAATAGAAAGTTTGAATCGAAAATTTTGAATGAAAATTTTTAATTTACAAAAAGGCTTAAAAGAACCTAACTCCCCCTAAATAAAGACAATAAATCACCGGGGAGAGGGATTTTGAAAAGAGACAATTTTAGGCCCGGAGAGACTCGCTAAGAGGGATTTTTCAATCCACACTTGCCTTGTAGCGGGTCTTCTCCTATAGAATTCATCGGAATAAAAAATCGATTTGGGCCTACCATACCGGGCGTTCTTACAATTACATTCATATATGAGGTGCCCGGATTTTTTGCAATAATTACAGAATTTAAATTCGGAGCTCCCCATTACAAAAATAGTGGGTGCATGGGAGGAGGAGGCTTGGTTGGTATAGCCAAGTCCATTGGTGGTTCTAGATACTCGTTGAGAACCTAAGAGATTGTTCAAATTTTGTTCACCTTGGGTGAACTTGGCTAGGGTTTCTCTAAGGTCTTTGATGGTTGATTCCATGGAATCAACATTTGGAAAATTTTGGATTTTTAGGGACATCTCCTCCTTCTCTTTGAGAAGTTGTTCTTTTTCGGAAGAGAGTTTTTTGAAAGACTTTTTTAAAGCAACGAATTTTGAAGAAAGTTCGTGAAAACCATTTTCTAATTGGTCTCTAGCATGTGAGAGTTCTTCATACGACATATTATTAAAAGAATTTGAAGAACTAGAAGACGAGGAGGAAGAATCGGAAGTTGATACCTCATGTTTTGCCATTAGGCATTGTGTACCTTGGTCGCTCGAGGAGAAGGAGGAGAATGAAGAGGTGGAGCTATCACTCCATGTTGCCTTTGAGGCCTTCTTCTTTTTCTTCTTGGCCCTTTTCTTGTGAAGTGGGAAAGCGGGTACGGATTTTGCATCGGGTTCTAGCTTTTGAATGGGTTCTTGCTTTTGAGCGGGTTCTTGCTTTGGAGCATCTCTAGTACCTTCATAGGTTAGTTCTAACAATTTCCAAATAGCATAAGAGGTAGTGCAAGAAGAAATATGATCAAAAACATTTCGGTCTAAGCCACAATGAAGAGCATTCATGGCTTTGCCATCAAGCTCGAAATTTGCAATGTCGGCGGCGGTCTATCTAGACTCATCGGGAGAAGAGAGCGTAAAACCATGCATAACAATTCTAAAAATTGGATAGCTAATGCTTTTAAGAAAAGTTGACATGCGGGTTTTCCAAAAAGTATAATCGGCTCCATCAAAGAATGGAGCACGATCCAAAGAATATCCTTCGGGAGATTGAGAGGAAGAAGCGGTAGAAGCCATCAAAAAAAATATAGGATCTTTAATTTGAAACCGGTTAGGGAATTATTCAAACCTTCCTCTGATACCAAATGTTGGGTCGGAATAAACGGGGAATGATGGCAAGAGGGGGGTGAATTGCCTTTTAAAAAAATGATTAACAAATTAAAAAATCAAAGTAAGGTGCAGCGGAAATAAAGGAGGCAATCACACAAGAAATTGATAACGGAGTTCGGCCAAAACCCGGCCTACGTCTCCGCTCCCAACTCAACCGTTGAGAGATTCCTACCGCTTGCTTTTCAATGGTTTTAGCAAGAAACCCACTAGGCTTTGAGGTAGCACTAGGACCTATTACAGCTTGCTTTTATTGGTTTAGCAAGAACCCACTTGCTTTTAATTGGTTTAGCAAGAACCCACTATCCTTCTTACAGGTGAAGGATAGCTCACCTATGTCTCAAGCTATTTAAAGGAAAGCTTGGCAACCTTTTCACACCTTAGTGGTGATGTGAAACCGAAAAGAAGGAGGGATAGAAAAGTGGTTGGGGTTTGTAGGCACAAACCCAAAATTAAAGCTCAAAAAGAGTAAAACAATAAAAACCGTAATTGGGAAGACTTGGGCGCCAATTGGATGATGGAGTTGATGTAGCGTGCTTTCCCAAGCTTCTTGAGTGGTGCTCTTGGATGTGGAAATGGATGGAGCACTTGGGGTTCTCTTGGAACAATCCGCTGGAGCTTCGCCAAAATGATCAACAATGTGTCCGGTGGCTTGGGTAATATTCCGGGGCTTCCTAGGCCTTTATTTATAGGCTAGGAACCTTCAAGTATCCGTTGGAGGGCTTTGGAGCCGTTGGAAAAGGCCTCGGAGCCGTTGGAGGCCAAAAAGGAGTTGACTGGTCAAAGCCAACGGCTAGTTTGACTGGTCCACCGGCTGGCCGGTACAGCTCCACCGGCTGGCCGGTGCCTTGACAGTGGCTGAGAATTCTGGTCCAGGCTCCACCGGTCGACCGGTGCCAGAGCCACCGGCTGGCCGGTGGTGAGGCAGTAGCAAACCCTGTTCAATCTGAGTGCCACCGGCTGGCCGGTGCTTGGCCACCGGTTGGCCGGTGAGATGGCAGTGGCTCAGCATCCTTCCCAGGGTCCACCGGCCGACCGGTGGTGAAGCCACCGGTTGGCCGGTGGACTGATTTTCAGTCCACTTTGCCTTCTTTCTTTCTTGGCCCAATTCCTTGGCCACCTGATTTGATTCCTATCAACCAAAAACACTTGAAAGAGGATTAGATAAATATGAGGGTGATTGTGATCATGAAAATAAAACCTTGAGGGGTTCGAGAGGTACAACACTTCATAGTTCAGATGGTTTGGAACCGATATGTTTTGGGATTGAACCTCAGGGAGGCTTCTTACGTACCATACCTTGGAAAGTATCAATGTCCATGTAGTTCAGGATGGGGTGGTGAATTGACGTGAAGGGGTTTGGGACTAGTAGGTGTTGGGATTGAACTTCAGGGAGGATTCCTAAGTACCTTGCATTGGAAAATATCAATGTCCATGTAGTTCAGGATGGTTTGAGGCTTACACACTAAGGTTGCCCAGAGAGGATGTCTTGGTTGATGCTTACTCTAAGCCCATGTGGGTCCTTCTCTATGTGAGAAACAAGAGTCAGTAAATACCTGATGATCACGTTGTGAAAGGTGCATCTGTGGGGGGTTGAATGGGGATTACACATGGTTAGCAGCCCAAAGAGAAAACATGGGATTATGTGTGGTTATCGGCCTAGGGAGATGGAGATTGGGACTTACTATAGGATGGAGGCCCGAGTGGTGAAAAATCCCAACAGGAGAAGGATTTGACATCTAATAGAGGAGGGGAAGTAGGGACACTACCTCTTGAAAGAAAGGCAAGGCGTTTACACCAAGATAGGTTCCCTTCTCCATGGATAGGCACCGCTCCAGTATAGGGGATCTCATTCCATGTTAGGAAGATCTCACTCCCGTGGAGATGACAAGACATGGAGAATGTATGAGATGGATCACCCCACTTAATGTGCATGGGGTGAGGGAACAATTTAACATCATGCACAGAGGATGATGGTGCTTGGATGTTTAACATTCCGTATCTCGGATGAGGTGGGTTCACTCCGCACCCCTAGGAATTACATAATTGATACCTCCTCTTCATTGGGGAAGGGAAGGCATCATAAATGTCATGGTGAGGGGGTGTTTTTGAGTGATCCTGTGAGGATACCATGTTAGTGTGGCTATGAGAAGAAGTAATAGTTGTTTGAGTGTCTATGAGAATATGCATGAGGCGAAGTAATGAAACATGAAGCATCATGCAAGGGACTTTGAAATCACTTTGTGCAAACATGGAGGGTTTCACTAGAAAAGGGGTTTTGGAGCAAAGGGGTTCACAGGATGAGGCCTCGTGAAGCTCTGGTGTTCCATGTATTAGAGGGGCTTCGGAAAGGGGTATGCTTTGCAAAGTGAAGTCGCCTAGCCTAGGTATAGGGCATAGGTGCACATGGAAGATTCTTCACAAAGTGCAAAGGCTTTCACAGAGTAGGGCTTCATGAAGAATGGGTGCCATGTGAAGGGTATCACTGGGAAGAAGTGTTCTTCATGAAGCATAGTGACCCTACCTTAGCATGTGGGTTACTTGTGCATCGTGGGTACTACGCAAAGCATAAGTGCTCTGCAAAGACCCGAGTCCCCGAGGGGATCCCCTTCCTTTGTAGAGGAACTTGGGCTCCACAAATGGCATACCTCTTTGAATAGGGGCTTTGTTTAAGCCAAGGGAATGGTCCTTCACGATGCTAAAGTACCTTGAAGAGCTCATTTTTGATAGAGTAGAATGAACTTTGTGATTTGAGAGCTGAGAAGTCGAAAGGTCATAGGGTCCGTCTTTGGGGCTCCAGGGGAGCCCAATATTTATAGCCAAGAGGCGCCGTGAATAAGATATCACTCAGTGCCAGGCTACGTGGAACTTTGTCATAACTAAAAATCCTCCCACCGACTTGCTCCGTGGAATCTTCGCAAACATCAATCAGATCGCAAAGCCTCCAGCCTCCTTGCTCTGCGGTGGCTTCACAAACGTCAATCGGATCGTGGAGTCTCCCACCTCCTTTCTTCGTGGTGGCTTCACAGAGGGGGAAGATTTGTGCTAGCTGTGGTGATGTGGGGATCTTCAAAAAAGAATCATGAGACAGCCCCAAATGTTCTGCATTTTCTCTTCCTGATCCCAAATTTTGGAGCCAACAACGACATAACATTTCCCTTAAAGAAGAAAAATTGAGATGAAATTACCTTACTGATTTGATAACTTTTGAACTGTAAACCCCATTAAATAAAGGAAACCAAATTATTATGTAAATGAACATAAATTTGTGGATAATAATAATAGAATACATACATTTTAATTATATAAACCACATAAATGAAATTAGTGGTTAATATGGCATAAGTCTCGCAGACAAAAATGTGACACTACAAATCCCCTTACCTTATGTTTTGACTCACTATATAATCATTAAAATATAATGTATAATAAATATAAGTTTATTATAAATCTATTAAATCACCATATTCATTTTTATAATACCATATGATATTTTATTATAAACTTTTATTTCCCTTTTATTAACAATTCAGTGTTAATGTTACGTTTTGGGTAGTATCAACTTTATTTTTCATACATGTTTTGAATTTTTATTGTTTTTACACTTACATAGACAATCATTTTATTATTTCCATAATGTAAAGCATGATAAAAATATAATATATATTCCATATATATGTATTTATAATAATCTATGAATGATAGAAATAGAAAATGAAATACACTATTCATAGAGAGGGTAGGTCGTTTATCTGAATGAACATCATTACCATTTTAATGTCACATTGAATGAAAGAAAAGTAAATGATATATATATATATATATAATTACAGTATAATTTTTATTTCCAATATAATACATAGGTTTATAAAACCCATATTTAAAATATTTCACATAAAGTGTGAACAAATCACATTGCTTTGAGTAGGTGATAGTCTACATGTCCACAAACGATGTTATCATATTCCCACAAAATGAAAATGATAACAGTATGTGTTATATAATAATTTCAGAAGATTTAATAAATCATAAATATCATATATATTATATAATAATAGAATTTCCATCCTTATTCTCATCTTTGAGAATTGTTAATTGAGGAAAGGGTGACATTGGTTCATGAGGTGGTTGTATGTCGTACAAAGGAACGATTATTGTGTATCCCATTTATTATAAGTGTGTGAAGATGTAAGTGGTAACCTCAACAAAAAAATATATAATTATATTGATATTATTATATAATATTTATATAATAAGAATTTATGATGGTGGAGAATGAAATAAAATCGAACTGCTCCTTGAATAATGTTACCTCTTCTTCAAGTAACTTATATTGGATTTCACCAAACAACAAACTTTTTTTTCTTTCTCAAAAATTTGAGACTTATAGTAAGAAATTACAATTTTTTTATTAATTCTGTAGGTTTTGGCCCCCAAAAATGGATTTATTCATGTCAATTAGGGAGGGTAATCCGTTCCCTTTTATAGTGGAGTAGGAGTACCATTCCTGTAAATACAAAAAAGAAAAAACAATTGATAAGTTTCCCTTAAATAATGTGCCTATAATAATGGAAATTGTTCTATAAAACATGTTATATTATATATATATTTCCTTCCAGTGGCTTTTGGACATGTTTCGTGTTCATTTAGCATTTTATGATTAATTTTTAGCCACTATGTAAACTCGTTTTTACCTTAATTGCATTAATAAATTATTATTTCATTCATTGATATTTTTGGTCAGAAACAATGTTGAACATATAAGAAAATATAAAATATTATTATTCTAAACATTTAAAACATTTTTAAAAATTCTATTCAAATAAGTGGAAGAAATTAATTTCAAATTAATACTGTATATGGGATGAGATGATGAGTTTTTAATGTGAAAAAGTTTAAAAGATTGAAATGTTTTCATATGCAATTTTAATGTAAAATTTCTTAAAATGACCTAAATTGGATTAATTGATTTATAATTTATCTAATTATTCTTTATAAACAAATCAATATATAATTTAACAATATATTTTAATTAAATGAAAATAAGGTTTCCAATTAAAATTTAATTGTTTCACTATTCATCCAAATATCATAAAAAAACAAAAAAACACCCTAATAAAATTTTTACATTTTGGACTCAAAATGAAGTTTATTTTATAAAATAAAACTTCTATAATAATATAAAATTTATTTTATTATTGTTCCAAAAAGTACATAAAGTTGAGTTCTTTTGAGAAAATGCTATTTTTCCAAACATTTTCCAAATATTATTTATTTCATTATAAATATGTATTGTTTTATGAAATCATTATAAATAATATTTAAAAATTAGTTATGAATATTTATAGTACTATTTTTATGTATATGTTATAATTATCTTGTTTAAATAATTATAAAAACAAAATTTTATTTTGTAGAAACTCAATGTTGTGTATAACATAATCAAAGTAGATGTTTCATATAACAGAATATTAACTTGGTGTAATTATAATGAATGTTTATTATGGTGTATATTTCAATTAAATACATCAAATTAATATTTTTTTGAAAAAATTTCATAAAAACTCAAGGTGTCACATTTTGGGTAAAGAACATAATATGTATGTATATGCTATCATGATAAAACTCACCACAATTTGGAATAAAGCACATAGGAACTTAGGTACGTGAGGGATGACTATTTCTAGTATTCATGGAGGTATTATTGGACCTTATTCATTTCCACCTATCAATATTAATTCCAAAACACTAAATAAACACAAGATTATGTTGGGAGACTACTATACTTTTGGATGTGGTTCCCCTTTAGTGAATCATTCATAAGGAAGCTGTGGGTTTTACCGTGTTTTCATCGCTAAGGTACAAGGAACCTAGGACCCCACTAATCCTATATTACTTGTTATTTCCCATGAATATTTATATATTTTACCGATATATTTCCTTGGTATGTTTTTAGAAGCTCATTGCTTAGTTTCCTTTTAATGATTGAAATTATAAAACACGCATTACCTTCCCTATATTTTGTGGCACATTAAAATTTTGTTTTCCTTTTGCGACTATTATTTTATTATTTTATACCTATTTTAAATTATTATTAGAAATATTTCATACACTCAATTATTTTTAAATTAAATGGATTGTGGTTTTTATTGAAAACGGAATCTAGTTACTTGTTTCTGAAATGATTGGAAAACCATATTTTTATATGTCTTATTTTCAAAACTCCCTGACTTGGTTTTCTTTTAAAATTAATGGAATATGGAATATTTAATTTGTACATGCCTACTAATTTTAATACTCATGACTCAATATTTATCTTTTATTTTATCTTCTGGTGTTGCTTCCAATACATATTTGGTTATTGTGGAGTGGTATATTTTTAGTGGCATATAGTGACCTACAATGTCACATAGAGGTATGTGCAGTTTTATATTATTTATTATTCTATTGTTTATTTTATTATTTATTTTATTTTCATTTATTTTTTCACTTTTTTAAACTCGATATAATTCCTAATAATTTTATCATGATTCCCGACACTAGTTTCTAGCCAAGGAGGATCATGAACGCATCTTAGGACTTATTGTGGGATAGCTAAATTGACTGGTCTGGGGATGACCTTCGTTTGTCTATGAAAAGATGTATCGTAATATTCCCTTTTTATTTAGGGTGTCATTTAGATCAAATATAGTATTTTGAAGGCTCTATAGATAGGTTATGGATTGTTGCATGATCACCACCACTCTTGATGATACCAGAGAAATCAAGAGTTGTTGGGTTTCAAATCCTAATTTTTGATTTTGGGGTTATGTTGTTAGTTATTTTTTAGTTTGATGAGCTTATGTGTGTTAGGGGATGATAGTGGAAGTGATTTGGAACTACCTAATGAGCATACATGGAAAACGAAAACCATTTGTATCCCATGTTCAAGGTTCAGTATGCTTCCAATGGTTGGTTCATACACTATGCATGGTCTTTTAAACAATCTGGTCATGGTATGCATGAACACAAGTTCCCTATTAATGTAATTTTTTGTATTTCTGATTATTTGGTCTAAATGTAGTTTTTTTAGTGTATTTTTGAAATTAAATTGATTTTTAGAAATGGGTTTTTAAAGTTAAAAAAATTAAATTGGAAAATTATTCTTTTATAACAGTATTTTTTGAATTCAAAGGGGAAGTAGACAATATTTTTAGTTTTTAAAGGGTTTATATGGTTTATTGAAAAAATGATATGTTTAAACCATTGTATTTTCTATAACCATTTACATGTGTGTGTGTGTGTGTGTGTAGAATTATCATGATCATACATATGAATTGAACTAAAAGAAGAAATTATATGCACAAATATTTGATAGTTCTTAGGATGTTGTGAGTGATTATTTCAAAACAAATGTTTTACTTGATTTTTCTAAAGTGGGTTTTGAAAAGTAAAATATTTTTCATTCAATAGGGTCTTCTTTTATAATGGTATTTCTAGTTTTAAAGGGATAAGGGATACAGTGTTTTGAATTTCAAAATTTATGTGTTGAAATGGTTTGGGAAGTGGTAAAATGGTTTTCAATTTACAATGGAAGAACGTTATTTAAAAATTCAGGTTATTTTCTTGTTTTTTGTCTTTGTTCTGGATTTGTTTTCGTTGAAATATAAGTTGATTTTGATTTGGTTTTGTGAGGTATTGGTTTATGAGAAATTTATTTTGCTTAAAATGATAATTGGTAAAGTTATATTTTGATGTTCATTTGTTTTTTTATTTAAATTGTTCAGATTATGTTTCTTAGATACACCCATAAGGTTTCTATGGATTATCTTCTAGTCATTAGCCCTACCTAGAATCATAGTGGAGTGGTAGAGCTAAGATCTTCCCAATAGTTTCTAATTTTCTATAGTCATTGAAGTCTGTTAGAGGTTGTTGAGTGACTTGAGGGAAATTATAGTGTCTTCATGTTTTTTGTAACTCCAGGTTTCATGACCGTTCCAGTTATCTTAGGTATATTTGAAGGAATAGGGTTGTATTAGTGGAAGGTGATCATTCCATTCTCATTACAGTTTGGGTTGTCTTGTGTGATCTTCAAGACCTATTTCATACAGTGGTTTATTCAAGAAGAAGTGAAGGAAAAGAAAGTTCCAGATCTCTGGAATTCCCAACAAGGTCAATTAAAGGTGAAGAGTAAGGTTTACCATTTCAATGATATGTCATCCTTTTCTCTAGTGATAGTGTCCAGAGGTTAGTTTGAAGTTCCTCTTTTTTTTTGGGTCTCCATACAGTGTTCAAAAATCATGTCCTTTCATCTGGGAATGTATCATAGGGTATCCTATAGTAAATGATTTTCTGGTTTCATTTTTTTTTCTGATAGAGGTTCCCCATTTAGTGAGGATTGTGAATCAAAATTGCCAGTTTCAGACACATCTTTCTTACTTTTACTACCATCCATTTTTTGTACCACTCTCTCATTTATTTCAAAACAGGTTGGTTTTGGAATACTAATACATATTTTTGTAATTCACAAAATGATTTTCATCACTATGGATCTAGAGGAGTTATGTAAGTTGTGTTTATATAGGAGGAATCATTGGTCATACATTTTTAGTTCCCAAAATCAATGCATAAAATGGCTTATGATATCAGGGATACATCCATAGGTCTTAGAGGGATGTTTTTCATTCAGCACATGAGTTTTTGGGTATTAACAATGTACATACAATATGTTTACACTAATTTCAGAGTGGTTTCCATTAAATTTCTCCCTTTTTTGATTTTTAATCCTTGGGAATATTTTTCTCTAATGATCCTACTAGACTTTCTCTTGAAATTTATATGGTTGTTCGTTGTGGATGTGAACTCTAAAATGATTTTTCATCCTTTGTAACAATTTTATTTTCAAGGTGGTAATCATATAAACATTTATGATTCTTGTCAAATTATGAATTTTTTCTTATCCAAGTGTCTTGTTAGATTCTGTATGGTTAATACCTTTTCATTTTAGTTAGTTGTTTAATTGAATGTTCCTCAAGTTCAACCGTTGTGCTTGTAAATTTTTTTAAGGTGGGAAGACCAATCACTTTCCCTCATATATTCCCTTGTAATTTTATATGGAGTGGGTCATTCTTGGTTGACTTTGGAGTAAGGCATATGGTATGATAGAACAATGTGACCTCTTAGGGGAAACAATGTGAGGGGGTACATGGTCAATGTAGTTTCTATCACACAGTTGGCACACAGTTTGGTAAAATGTGTGAAAAGTGTGAAGGATTCCCATAATTTTAAAATATTGTATTTTTCTTTTATTTTCTTTCTAAATTTATCCTTAAGAGGTTTTTAATCACCCCCTTCCATCCAAGGCATCACATGACACCCTAACCCTTACTCCTCCATAGTCATGTACCGCCCCCATCTCATCTCTCTCTCATCCCATAGAAAATATACCATATTTATTGAGGTATCTTGGTCGATTCACCATGTTTATCCTTCTTCTACCTTCATCCATCCATTTCTTTCTTTTTCCATATTATCATACACCTTATTCATTCATTCAAACTATATTTCAAGGGTTAACCCAATTCATTGATTTTTCTTCTATCATTTGGGCATATAACTGATCTATCTTATCGTTTTTAGGTGTGGTTCAAATCTTCCACCGAAGGAAATAATCTTGTTTTGTTTTGGTTATATTTACACAATTTGAGGTTTTTTATCCACCATCTAGGTTTTTTCAATTTTTATTTTGATTCTTTTAGTGATTTTTGGGTTTTTAGTATTTTTGTAGTGCATCTTGGTCATCCTTAAAGTGGTTTCATGTCTCTAGAGTCGAAGTCAAATTACATGTGTATGCGTAGGTATGCATGTATATATATATGTAAGAATATATATATATATATGTAATAATATATGCATGTGTAAGAATATATGTATGGACCCCCATGTATATATTAATGGACATAAGAATATGTATATGGGGTCAAGGTTTCATTTAAAATATGTGAACATGTTTAATTTTGTGAGTGGAAAAAGTGAAGTTTTAGGTTGTCGTTTTCAATGAGCCTTTAGTTTGAGGTAGGAACTCTATGCCAAAAAACATTAATTTGAATTCCATTACTACTTTACTGTTTTAAAAAAAATTTCTTATTATTATAATAAATTTAAATACTATGAAAAGTGGAATTTAATATATAGAAATGTATATTCACTATATTTCCATGCTTTTCCTAAGATTTTAACATGGACCTTCATTATTTATTAATGTTTTCAGGTCTATTTCAAAATTTGTGGTTATTTAATTGTTCAATTGGTATTATAATAGGTTTAATAATCAAAAATAGTTGTAAATTAGAGTTTTCTAAGTTAAACCTATTCCTTTTAAAATAATGAGGATATTTTGTAGCTTTAAGAAACTTTTGTGAAATTGGGAAACCCCTATTGAACCATTCCACTTTGAAACATAAATATGATATATATGTGTTAAATGTGTGATTTTTGATATGTTCATAGTGGAGTGGCTTGTAAATTGTTATGTGAATTGGAAAGGTGGACCAACTTAAGGAATGAGATCAGTGGTGAGAATTTGGATGGGTTTTCTGTAACTATATGATATGAATGTAAATTAGAAATTGAAAAAAAATCACTAACATTTGGAATATAACACATGGGAATCTAGGGACCAGGGGGCATACTATGTTTAGTATGTTAGGCTGTCTAGAAGAATGATCCCATATCCCTCCTAGAAGGATTGATACTAAAACACTAAATAATCATATGAAGATGGGTAGGTACCACTAGAACTTTTTAGGTGATTTTATATAAGATTCTTGTGCATGAGGACATAGTGAGGTTTTTAAAGAAAAACCCATCACATCGTTTCACGAGGTGAAATTTTGGCGTACAAAAGAGTGATGTTATCGTATCTCCCATGAAATGGAAGGTAAGAATTTATTTGTGATATAATAATTCTATAAGGATAATTTCATTTTCAAATTTAATATATATACTTTAAATCTATCATTTTAACAATTCATGATAGGTGATTATGAAAAACAAATTACATCGGTTCCCGACATGGTAGTCCACCGTAGACTTGATTTTTTTTCATTTCTAATTTTATAGAGTAAGATATGGATTTTTGTTGTTACATTAAAATAAAAATAAAAAATTTATATTAGATACTATTTTTATTATATTACCATAATTGAGGAATATTTTTTGGAGGTGGAAGATAAAATAACATAAAAAACTCAATTAATCAATATATTTTTTCTTCAGACAACCACCTTATTTTAGAAAAAACATACACTTTTTATGGATTTATGATAAAAAATAATTCTATGAAGAGGGTAAATAATTAAGTTTGTTTTTTTGGGTAGGTAATGTCCAATACAATTTTGTTTGAAGGTGTGAAGTGGATAAGAGAGGGGGTGGCCTTTTATAAATGAGGTGAGCGGCACACTTATAATTTTTTTAAAAAGGTGTGACCTCATTTTTCAAATTCCAAAAGGATACCAAATGGAATAATATACATCCCTAGAAAATATGAGGTTTTAATTTTTTTCGAAAATATTTTTCAAAAGTTTTGTGGTAATTTTAACCAACATCTTTTCATTTTAACCCACAACAAACATGTTTGTACATTAACCCCAATACATTTTATATACAATTTTCACAATTCATTATGACCCAAAATTTTGTTAAACATATTATATAATCTTAATTATTGTGAATAATATTGAATCAATTTTTTCCAATTCAATTTATATAATTTGAGTAATTTAATTTAATATTAAAACCACAAACATGATGGAAAAGAGGTTTTTCATGAAGATTATTTTTCAGGATAGAGATGATTTTATAAGATATGTATGACTAGTAATAATAATTATATAAATTTATATTAATATATATTTAGATATAAATTATTAATTTTATTTAAATCAATTCTCATTCTAGGGTTTTTAATTAATTAAAATAAAGAAACATTATGCTCTTTAAAATTGTTTTCTGAAATATCATGTTTTTGAAACAAAAAATTAACATATATTAAAATAATAATTAAATTGGACTGAAATATAATTAAGTAGATTAAATATACATAATAATAAATATTTTAATTTAAATAATAATTAAAACATAATGGGGCTGTCAAATTACTTAATTTATTGAAATGAAATGACAATTAAAAAATCAGTATTTCTCACTATTCAATAAAAAATCAATATTTTCTGAAAAATATAAAAATTTCACCCTCAGTTATTTTTTATATGATAAATTTAAATCTTAAATAAATTATTTATAATTAAAATTTGATAATTATGAAATTATACTTTTAAATAAAACCTTATAAAAAAAGAGTTTTGTTAAAAGAGTTTCATTTTTTATTTAAAAGCTCGATAATATATTAATAATGATTTTAACTATCTTATTCATATTAATGAATATAATGATGATATATTCTATAATTACCTAGTATGATACATTATTTCTCCATTTTTAAATTTCATAAACAAAATTAATTCCCTTAATAAATTTTTTTTCATAACGTTTCATTATTCCATTTTCAAATTCCTATGCTGCCTCTTTAACAATTGGGGTTTCCCACAAAACATTAACATGATTAATTACCTTTTTCCACAACACATGTTCCCTAATTTCAATAATTTGAATAGGATATTATTTATAAGAAATATTTTCTTCCAATTGAACTATATCAAGGCTCAAAACCTGATATGAATCTAAAATATAAATTTTCTTAATATTGAATAATGAAATACATTTTGTACATGTGATAAACTCAAGGTAAAATTAACTTTTTAGGAAAAAATACAAAATTATATAAGATTTCATAATGTATAATGAATAGTGGAATTAATTTTTTTTAAAAAAATTTGTAACACTTTTTTATAAATTTACCTTAAAAATATGATCAGAAACCAGAAATGAAAGATCATGAAACTATTTATTTGAAAAAAAATTGCCTACTCTAATTCATCATTGTATGTTGTTAAACCAACTATACCATATCATATATTTATTATACTTACTCTTGTCATATCAACATTATTTCACCCAATTCATTCCAAAAAATTGGCATCTAACAATGATTTCTAAATATTTCTTCAAAACACGCCATCTATACACTAGAATGAAAAGTATTATAATAATAAAACTCAGCAAATGAACAATGTTGATCCCAACATCACATGGAATCCATTTAAAAATAAAAAATCATATTTTCCATGGTATAAATAATTCACTTATAATGTCTATCATATTGACGATGAAAAGTTATTCTGAAATTTAATCCATTGGCTAAATATTTCTAAAGTCATTTCAAAAAATTAGATGTGAATTTGATATCACAGTCAGAGAAAATGGGGGGAGGAAATCCATGTAACTTGACAATATACATGAGATATAGTCTAGTTATATGATACAAATACATAGTATTTCTAATGGGAAGTAAATACATATATTTATTTAATTAATCAATCACAACATGAATTACATTGTTACATCAATATGTTCTTGGAAATCCCACTATGAAATATACTGATATATTTTCTCATTTCCACTCATCCACTAGAAAACATTGAAGCAATGACATCTATTATGTTCATAATGGTTTAATATACTAACAAGTAATAATTTTTTTTTGAAAGATTGCATTATCAATTTTCATACCATCTCACCAGTTATACCCATGAAGGTCTTAGTAAATTTTAGTGGTTCTCGGTTAAGAATAAAATAGAGAACTTTAAGAATCACCCAAAAAATATCTCTTAAAATAGTAATCACATGTAAGACATAATATTTTTTCAAATATGATAAAACATTATTCATAAACATTAAACTTTGGTAACATATCTTTCTTAACGAATTATAACTTTTCTTGAAAAGCATGATCCTTCTTTTGAGTGTGCTTAATTATTTTAACAAAGTAGGATACAGTGAAACCTAAACAATTAGAGGATTTCCATGTATCCAAAATGTATAGGACAAAATTAATCAACTCATTAACTAAAGGATAATGTTCCAAATGTAACATGGTTAATGTATCATTAATTGTTTGACTCAAATCATAATCCATTTTTTCCTTTTACAGGATGGTAATGAATTGTGAAATCCCAATCTTTGATCAGTTATAGCCATCTTTTCTATCTCATGTTCAATTATTTTGAGTTAATATATACATTCAAAAACCTTATCAGTATATATTTCATAACTTAGTCCATATAAATGACACCTTAAACTTTTAAAGCAAAAAAAATAAGTTAATTCCAAAGCATGTGTTAGGTAATTTAACTCAATAGGCTTTCACTAGAATGATAAATAAGAAATTACCTAATCATTCTGCATTATGACATAACAAAGTCCCATCAATGAATCACCATGTAGATGAGAAATTAACCATTTCTAGAAATAAAGGTGAAAATAGGGAATTCACGTATGTTGTTTTTAGTTCTTCAAAAAAATCATCACAATATTTTATCCAGATTAATTTAACTTCCTTTCAAGTGAACTTAGTCAACATTATATAAAAATAAGAAATGTTTTCAATAAATCATTGATAATATCCCCTAGTCCAAGAAATCTATGAGTCTATGCAATTTTTTTGGCAAAAAAAATCCCTCAATTTTTTTTACAATGTTCAATAGTAATTCTATATTTGGAAACAATATGACCAAGGAAATAAATTTTCTACAAACGTAAGTCACACATACTAAATTTTAAACATAGATTGATTTTTAAGGATCGTAAAACAATACTTGGGTGCTTTTCATATTCCTCTTAACATTTAGAATATATCAAAATAACATAAAAAAGACAACAAAAAAATTATCTAAGAACTCATGTAAAAATCTATTAATATGGTCAATAAATATATTAGGTTCATTGGACAACCCAAACAGAATTAATACAAACTCATAATTCCCATTTCTTATCTGGAATGAAATATTCATATTATACTATTCCATTAATTTCATCTAATGGTACCTAATACATATATCAATATTTGAAAAATACTAATATCACTAGATATTATCAATTGAATCATCAATAGGAGGAAAATGAAACATTTTATTAATAGTGAAGTTATTCATGGGGATAAAATCCATGAAAAGTCTCATTGAACAATATTTGTCTTTTATAAATAAAACAGGATAAACCCAAGGGTAATTCCTATGATTTATGAAACTTTATCAATTAATTCTTGACAATTGTTTTTAAATTCCACCACTTCTACATGATCCATTAGACAAGTGGGTTTATAAATAGAAAATAAATCAAGAACACAGTGAATATTAACTGAACCTTCCAGCCAAAAATAACACAAGGTAAATCCTTAGAAAAACATTCAATTATTCATTTACTATAGGGACTTTACCAATCTTAACATTTTATTTCATTCCAAAAATATGGGAAAGGTAACTTTTACCTCCATCTCTAATCAATTTTAAACATATTTGTAGTTTATAAAGGTTATGAAATCATTTAAATAATCTTTATTATATCTTTGATCTATCATATCATCAGAAACTAAAAGATAATATATACCAAAAATAACATCAGAATAAATTATTTTTATTTTAACCAGATTTTTAGGGATGACCATCCCTCTAATCGCAATAGGATGGTCCTCATAAATCTTTTTTATTAAATACATCCACCCGAGGTTTTCACTAAATGTTCTATCTTGTTTTCTTGTGGTGATATTCTCATTGTACTTCAAAATTTTTAAGAAATGAATAAATTCAATGATCTAGAGTCAAACATGGTATTGTAATAGGTTGAATAATCATGTAATATACCTATCACCACATTACTAGATATACCAACATCAACCATGGTTTTAGAAAATGATTTCATCACACTATTCTATTTCAAATCATGAGGATATCCAACCATATTAAGTAAATTTGGAGACAAATTAGCAAAATGTCCCAAATCATTACTGGTAAAACATTTCACTATTCCTTTTTTAACTATTATATCCTTAGTATAAAGTTTATGAATCTTCATTGTAGTCCAAATCCCTTCACCAAACTTACCACACCAGTGACACATTTTATATCCTAACAAACAATCCCAACAATTCCTTTTACCATAATAGGAACATGTTGTGTGCTTACCTACATACTTATTAGTTATTTTATTCCTTTTTGTTTTTTACCTTTACTGTTTCTTACTATATTCATCTGAAGGAATATAAGCATCGAAAAACATCTACTTTTATTTCTCAACACAATGAAAAAATCATTCATATATTTCACATTATCATATGGAAAAATCTCTCTATAAAAATAGTTTTAACCCTAAGTAAACGTTATTAATTTTACTATCATTATCTTAGGTAAAATATTGTTATTACCATGCTATTATTGTTATAAAATCATATGAGGAAACTGAATCTTTATCATTTTTCTCCAATTCAAATAATGGTCTCTCCATCCTAATATGAAAACATTTAGGAAAATATTTTTGAAGGAAAATCGTTCTATATGTGTCCAGTTCCCTAACCTCAAGAACTTATTTTTCTCTATTTTTCATAGCTAAATACCCCTATTTTTTAGCTACACCATTAAAAAGGTAAATGTAAAGGGTTACCTTTTGAAGTTTTGACCATCCCATGACCTAAAATATCATCTCATGGGTATTGATCCATACATTGGATACCAAAGGATAAGATGATCCACTAAATTATGGGGATAGTAGTCTCATGAAATACTACCCTGTTGTCTTATTACTCTGTGGAATATTAGGATACTACCTAGAATGAATACCACAACAAATTATAGCTTGTGTCAACTGATCCTTCTCTAAAACAAAATATTATGTCCCTTTTCTAACCATCTCAAGATGCTGATTTGGAAGTATATTTTCATCTCGATGCCTTCCAACTAAAGGTTCCCTATATCCTATGTAAGAAACCATTATAAAAAAAATATAATTTGGTTAAAGGGATATGGTAGCTTTCAAATTCTGTATCATTTCAACAATAGCATTATGTAAAATATTTCAAGATCTTATTATTAATATTACCATAACCTCTAAATCTATCTAAACCATTATATTATACCAAATTTAATGTCTTTTAAATAGATGTGACATATTATATTGAATATATACATGAATACACTTTCTTAGGCCCATATATAATCATTTTGGACCCTTATAATAAATATCCTTATTTCCATTGATATAAAAATTTTAAAAGTTAAAACAGATTTCTTTTATTGAAAAATAATCATGACATTCAACTTTAACATCACGCCATATATATTTTGAAGGTTTCAACAAGGTTCAGAAATATGAAGCACATCTAAATGATTTCTCCTCCTCTGGGATCCCCACTAGTTCCTTTGTATTTCTGGAGAACAGTATCATATAACGCATCATCAGAAAAGGAACTACAGCTCATGTCTCAGCTTTAGATAGAAAAACCCTAGAACTGTTACATCTTTTAAGGAACTCAATTATCTATTTAATTACTTTATCTAAAGGTATGAAACCTTGGAAAATTTATTATCTTTTCATTTTATTATCTTCCATGTTGTGTTTTTGTGAATTATAATGAATTTCTCTGGGAGAGGCTTTTTTAATCTATTATTTCCATCACCAACATGAAGGGTCATACATGGGTTTTTGGTTCTATGAATCTAAAACCAGTAATACTAATGGTTTATGAGTAAAGTCCAAACTCCTATCTCTATTATTTTAAGGGTAATTTTGTTTGAGTATGCATTAAGATATATGGTTTAAACTATGTTGTGTGGAATTTTGAAATCCTATATGATATTGTATCTATGATAGGAATACTAATTTGGATGGATTTGGATACTAAAAATGCTTCTTTTTGTCGCTTTCCTCGGATCCTAGTTGAAATTGATTTAGGTTTCGGCTCTGATTGATAAGGTCATTCATTCAAACCTTTAAGATGAATTCAATCATTGAAGTGTATATGAAAAAATGAATTTTTATTGTGATGTTTGTTGTATTATTATACACCCTAGTTCCAATTGATGTTCAAATATCATCTATTATAGATGAATGTTTAAGGGTCATGATGAGACTTATTGTAAGGGGAAGGAAGGACACAACCCTTCCCAAGGGACGGTTCTACATTCCATGAAGAAGGATACATATGATGGGAAAATCGGGGGCTATAGTAAAATCCCTAAGTAGGATCCTACTCATTATATAATTAAGGAATAGGACTTCCCAAATTCTATATAATATAATTCCAAGTCTAGTATTATTTGGGATGATTTAGCAGATGAGGAGGACACAATGGAAGTACATCCTTCTTTCAAGGATTCTCTAACCAAACATATGGTTGTATAACATAATGAGATAGATTCAAATGATAGCCACATAAATAAAGAGTAATATTCTCAAGAAGAGGCTGAGGATATATTTATCCAAGAACATAATGAAGCCAAATGCTGAAAATGTAATATTTTGTTAGAAGCCTAAATCTCAAGGAAGTGAAAGTGAAAAAAAAAATTAACTTCGACAATGACCAAATTAAACCTTCTTCTAATGTAATTGAGAAGGTTTCTTCACATCTTACTGGGGAAATGAACCTATTGTATATGATTATGTTGGTGGTACCTCTATAAAGATGATGTTGACCAAAGAACCCGCTTTGAAATCACCTCACTGTGAAAATAAATGTGATTTGAAGTCAAACTGTGATTTCCAACAATGACAAGGTATGTCATCAAGCACTCTGACTCCTATGAAGAGTAAATGTTATGCATGAGTTTGATAGTTTAATTGTGTTTGTTTTTTTGTTGGAACATATCAATATTTCTATGTGAATTTTTGTGAGAAAAACATGCATGCATCTAAACAACTATAGGTTTTGGGTGTTCTAAACACTGATGCTCCCCAAAATCATTCATATTCAATTTTAAAACATGTTCAACATCATGTTAAAACCTAGGATTATTGTGGATATCATCTACATGTGGGGGAAACTTCCATCCCCCTTATAAGGCTTCATACAAACTGAAGAGCAAGGCATTAAATCCTGGATTGTGGCATGCCTCTCTCACCTAGATCTTGGGTGATTTCAATGATCATTCTCTTGAGAAGAAGGGAAAAAATTCCAGCCTATGGGAAGGTATTCCAATCCATTTTAACCCAACTCTTGAAGTAAAGGGGGTTTAAATTGTGCAAATTTATTATTCTAAACTCTACCTTCCTTGTCAACCTGTCAAGGAGAGGGATTAATAGGTAAGTACACACAATCCTTTTCCACTACATGCATCTGTAAGTAGTGATAATGAGAGGCATGATGGTGATTTCATGACTGATGTCATTGATATGTAGGAAAAGGTGGTACTTGAGTTTCTAGATGATGAAGGTGGGACATGGATGAATGTTAACATTGGGAGGAGGGACCATCACCCATGGTAGGGTGCTCCTCTTGTCCTAGCATGCACACTCGTTCTTAGGGTGCTTGAAGTTTTTAATCATTTGTCCATTATTTTTTGGGTCTGTTGCTATGATTTATTCCTCCTCATATGTACATTGGTTTTATTTTAATAGTAAGGGGCCTTTGTACCTCCAACTTTAAAAAAATAATGAAATAAATCTCTTAGTCAAGCGAACAAATGATAATCTTTATAATGTTTACATTAATCTTTAATGTTCCTTTATTGTATGAAATAAAATATTTAAACCTAAAAAACACACACACTATTCACTAAAAAAATCCATTAAAACACATAATAAGAAAATAAAACCCCTTTTTGAAACAGAGCGAGTCAATTTCATAAAACCATTTCAAACACTTATCATTTAGAATAACCATATGTCTGACATAAAATATAATTTTTCAAAGATCAAAATCGTTACCCAAAACATTTTGACAACTATAATGTGGATCACCCTTCTTATAAGAAAAATTAGGGTCACTAATGAGTTGTATGGATGATCAACACTACATATCATCTATATCGGGCTAACCCATTTTTCATTCTTTATAATGGGTCTCAACCCTTAATATTTTCTATTTTAGTATTTCCAATTTTCATGTGCTTGAATGTGGCTTACCCCTTTATATAAGCTATATTGGTCTTAACCGTGTGCTATAATGGGGCTCAACCCATCGTATAAGTTTTATTAAGCTCACTCATATTTCATATAATTCTCATGTATAATAAGATGAACAAAACATTTTATTATTTCACCTTTTCATCATAAAACCCTTTTAAATTCACTTTTAATCCCATATTCAAAACACCTTTAGATATAAAAGAACCTTTTATATTCAAAACTCATTCTCAATACCTAAATACATAGAAAAATGTAAGAGGGTTTATATTTGAATAAAAATTGAAATATTTTAAAGGAATCCATATTTTATAAAATAGTAATGATGGTATTAAAATTCAATTCCATTGTATATGTTAAAATTGAACATTTATTTTTTTCATTTTTAAAGAAGGAAATCATTTAGTATTAAGATTCCTTTTTTTTGTTTTTTTGAAATAAAGACAGAAATACCCTTTATAAAAATATATTTTATTTTATAATTATCTTAAAAAAATCATCTAAATATTCAATATGAGAAAATATAGTTTGAATAGAAACTATAAAATACTGTTGTATTAAAGAAAATTCACTTTCCACTTTTGAAACATTTGTATAATAATCCCAAAAAGGAATAAAATTAAACCAAAGATAAAATATATTATTAATAGTTAAATTAATGATATAACATGTTAAATTATTTTTATATTCAACTCATTAAATTATATTTTTATATATCATAAAAATATACTTCAATGAAAAGGAAACTGAGAAAAAGTCCCTTACCTTGAGTCTGGCTCATCGAGTATATTATATATCCTCCTGAATATTTAAATTTTGTTAATGATTTAATTTTTTAATAATTTTTTTTCAATTTTATTACTAATTTTATTTTAGATATTACCATGTTTTATATTATTACTTAATAAATTATATTTAAATCATATTTTCTTATCATATTCGTCTTATGTGTCAAAAATGACTTCAGTGGGTTGACTATGGTAAAAAAGGTCATTATTTATATATATCTAGAATAATAATAATGAAATAATTAATAATATTATACAATATTTATACTTTTATAAAATATAATTAATTTTGGTTAGAAAAAATGATATATTTATGATCATGGAGATGGTTAGCTGTACATACGCATGTGTAACGTTTCTATTTTTCAAATGATCACTTAAGAAAGGTGGTAACTAATATTTAATATTTCCATAATTATGATTTTATCATAAATATAGTATTATTTAACTAAATATACTTATTTATATCATTAATATTATTTTGGGATGAAAATAGAATCATATCACTTTGTGGAGGTGGAAGTTCACATGTACGCACGAATGACGTTATCATTTTTCAATGAGTAGAAAGAAAATAATTAAAGTGATAAATAATTTTTTCAAAATGATAAATATTTTATGAATATAATAATTATCTCATTGAGATTAAATATATTTATTAACATTATCTATATTATAATCCGTATAATTTGCAATGGAAAAATGAATGGCATCGCTTCAGGAGCTATTAGTCCACTATACACATGAGCGACATTATTGTATCCCCCATGGAATGGAAAGAGAGAATGTAGATGTGATATAATAATTCAAGAAGTATAATTATGATAAAAATATCATATATATATATACATACATAAAATCCCTAATTATAACCATTTTTGAGAGGTGATGATTACAAATGAATTACATTGGTTTGTGAGACAGTAATTTGATGTACACACGAATGATGATTTGGATTCCAATTCTACAGAAGAGGTTGTGAATTTTAGTTATTACATTAACATAATAAAATACTAGTATATGATAAATAATATTTTTGTTATGAAAATATTATTGAATAATTTTTCAAGGTGGTGGAATAATAAATAAAATAAAAAATATCAGTTCAGAGGAAATGAGAGGGGATAGCCTCCTATAAAATAGTGGAGTGGCATACATATAATTTTTAAAAATTAAAAGGCAGAAAAACGTTTCAAAAATTAATAAAGGATAAAAACTTGATCATTCTAAAAAAATATACAATATTAGGTTTAAATATATCATGAAAATATATTTTATATATGTTTTTAGGTTATTTTAACCCTAATCATTTTAGTTTAACCACATAGTAAAACCATTTTTATCTTAACCAAGGTAAAAGAAATTTACATTTTCCAATATTCATTATGGAAAAAAAGTTATATTTATATTATTATATAATATAAATTCATTTTATTATAAAAATTTATCCCATTTTACAAAATTGAATTCATTGATGTGTCAAAATTTAATTTAAAATAAATTCCATAGAGATAATAAAATATTGGCTTTTCAAGAGGTGTATTTTTTATCCATATGATGATTGTATATTAACTATGTTATTAGTAATCATTATAGTATGAATATAAATTAATATATAAAAATATTTAATATATAAATATAATTTAAATAATTTCCCATTAGAAGTTTATTTAGTAAATTTAAAAAGAGATACATTATGCACTTTAAAACAGTTTTTTAAACCCCTTTTTAATTCCAAAAAACAAACATATAATAAAATCAAACATAAATATGATTAAAATGTAATTAATTGGATTAAATATATTTATATAATACTTATGTTATTTTAAATAATATTAAAAACATAATGGAACTTTTAGATTACCTAATTTATTGAAATTAAATGACATTTCTACATAAATCTATAATTTTGAACATTCCTTGAAAAATAAAAATTTTATGAAAAATACAAACATTTAACCATGAGTTATTTTTTATATGATGATTTCAAAATTTTAATTCATCTATTTCAATTTAAAATATTAGAATTTAGAAATTAAACTTTTAAATAAAACTTTATACAATTTTTTTTATTAAAACTATTTCCATTTTTACTTAAAAATAACTTAATTTTATAGTGAATATAACTTTGTAATTAAAATTAATAATCATGAATATGATTTATTATATCTTTACTTATGATATTAGAATTTCATGGCTTCAAATGTGAAAAATTTATCCTCAATACTCCTCATTTAGAGAAAATGATGAGATAAAGGTGGAAATTGATTGAAACACACAACCAAAAGAAAAAAATTGAGTTTATCAATTTGAATGAAATAAAATAATTGTATTTCCATATGTTCAAGTTATAAATGTTAAATTAATTCATAAAATATAGGTAAAGGGTCTTGAAATTAAAATTTCTTCACATTACCATCATTTTTCATGAATTGTTTGTATTTTTCACACCTCATTGGTTTATTGTTTTGTGGTCATTGAATTTCTCTTGATAATTAACCTTATTATGATCAGTGATATATATCAATCTAAATCATTATATAGTAATTATTTTTTACTCCATTTCTATAATTAAATATCCCACTAATTCCCTCCTATTTATGATTTATTCTAGATAACCTTTGTATTTCCATTTCCCTCTATGAAAGAACATTTTATTTTTAAAGAAAATTGATGTGGGAATTAAAAAATGGAATTTTTAAAAAATAAAAATGTTTTAATTTCATGTACATGTGTTTTATTTTCAACTTCTTGGATTTGATTTTAAAAATGTCTTAAACCATTTTAATCAAGTATTAGGTAAAATTGGGAGGACTCGATTTTAAAAAGGGGGTATAGTGAAACATCTTAATTAATTTTAATAAAAATACTTTTAATGTATTTTTTATATTAATTAATTATATTTTATAGTGTTATATTAATTTTAAGAATGTTAAGTAGTTTTTCAGTCAAGAGGAATATTCATTATTTCTAACCAAATTGGGTTTTCATGAATTTTTTAGTTTAATTTAAAAATGTTATTTATAAAATTATAGAATTTGAATTAGAAATAAATGAACATAAATTTTTAAACAATAATATCATAATTTACTTTGGTTGAATTTTATAGAATTTTCTTAAAGTATTATTTTTCAATGAATGGTGAAAAATATTTATTTTTATTGAAAAATGTCTTTTTTTTAATTATATATAAAGCCCCATTCCTTTTTGGAATATTTTTAAAATTTAATAAGCTAATATTGAATAAAATTAATCCGATAAATATTTTTGGAATCAACAATATACATTAATTTGGTATTAAAATATTATTTATACATGAAACGTGATTTCTATGGAAAATCATTTTTCACCATATTTTGAAGGTTCAATTTTAAACTACATTATTCCAATTATAGGAATTGTATTTGATAAAATTGATCAAATTATTTTAATCAAGTGATTATTATTTTTTAAATAAGTTCATTTTAATTTTATTCTTTATGAATAGTAATATTCTTAAATATTTGTCACCATGGTAAGGGTAAATTGGGTAATTAAGGATAAAATAATATTATAAGGACTAAGAAATAACATAACACAATCCATTATTTTATTATATGAGTTTTTATTTTCCGTACTCATCTATTATTCAACGTTATTTCAATTTTTTTCCATTTTTATTTCAAAGAAATTATATATTATTTTATGTAATGAAAAATAGAAAATGCCATTTGATTAATTTTAAGAATATATTATATGTTCATGTAGGGATAAAAATAATTTGTGAGTTAATGTAAAATATAATTTTAGAATAATTAAATATTTATTATGATTGGAATTTCTTTAAAAAATTTAGTGATGAAATAATTACCAAAAATGTTTACTCAACGTCGATATAGTTCTTGTGGAAGTCGTAGAAAATTAATTTTAGTGATTTAAAAAGAATAAAATATTAAAAAATTCATGACTTATGCTCTAAAAATAAATTCATACTTTATAATAACATGTTATTTTTTAAAAAATAATTATACTCTTTTTTAATTTCTATAATGTTGTCTTTAACCTCAAATTATGTTAATGGTTGTTAAAATGACATTAATTGTATTTTATTTTAAATATATATTTATATTAAATTACTCAAAATTAATTAAAATATTTGGAATAAAATAAGTAGTATTAAAAATGGTATGAAACTTCATCCCTTGTATATTTATGATCAATCTTATAACTTACAAGTAAATCCATAACCCTTTTATATAGAAAAATTTGTTACAAATTTTAATTTTAAAAATAGAAAATGGATGTGT
Organism: Viscum album; assembly: GCA_963277665.1. Taxonomy (NCBI): domain Eukaryota; kingdom Viridiplantae; phylum Streptophyta; class Magnoliopsida; order Santalales; family Viscaceae; genus Viscum; species Viscum album. The sequence goes on along the minus strand of OY728136.1, from coordinate 599,275,082 downwards.
TAATATAGTTAATAATGATTAAAATGATATATAAACCTTCAAATAATTTATTTTATGATTATATAAAGGCCAAATACTACTTATATTAATATAAATTTAATATTTGGAACCATTTTACATAATTTAGACACATATTATATTATAATATCAAATGTATTTCTTAAAGTGCACCTCCCCTCACTTATAAAAGGCAAACTCCTCTCTTCTCTTCCTCACACCTTTTTATAACTCTATCTTTGCTAATATTTTCCCAAATTACTTATAAAAATTCCTATAAATGACATATATGTATTAAATTTTTAATGATACAAACCATAGAGGTATTGACGTGTAATACAAAGGAACTTGTTTGAACAAGTGGTATAAATTTTACCTGAATCTTTTAATTTTATTTCCTCTTCTACCAAATGAAAATATTATTAAATAATTAAATTAGTATCCCAAATATACCTAAATGTTATTATTTTAATTTAGTAAAAAATATACATATCCTCTTTAATAAAAAAAATAAATGTAAATATTGTTCGTGTGTACTAAAGACTACCGCCATGCAATCCGATTTAATTCATTTCCCATCATTGCCTATCATTGAAGATTATAATGATGAATTTAATGTATATATATGACATTAAGGAAATAATTTTCATTATCTAGAGATAATATGTCATCTATTTTCATACCTTTCAATCCATTTAAAAATGATAACAGTATTCGTGCGTACATGTGTATTATCCCCTCCACAAAGATACGTGATTCATTTTTTCATAAAGGACTCACAAGGATGGAATATATAAGTTTATTTAAAGGATTAATGTGGTTTATATTATATTTAAATAATTAGATAAATAAAAAATAATACTTATGTTATTTCTTTCATATTCATTGATAAATAGAAACATTGGTCATTCATATATACAACCCACCATCTCCTAGATTATAATGTTATTCATTTTTTCATACCAATATTTCATTATTTGTTTTAAAATTATTAATACTATATAAAAATTATATATATGTAATAATTTTTATTATTTTTATTTTTCAACAAATCTCCCTTTGACCATGATCAACATACCAAAGTCATTTTTGAAGGTACGGACTTTCTCAAATCACCTCACATGTACTTAACTGAATAATTATTTATTTATATCATTACAAAATAAATAAATTGATTTTGGATGATGGAATAATAATAAATATGGTTCGTAGAAAATTAAATAATTTATATAAGTTTTGTATTTAGGGGTTAAAGCATATACATAGCATTTCTTGAATCGAGGAAATGGATTTCATCTCTGTTTCACTTCAGTAAGGCACATTTTAATGTTATACACCTAAATTAATTTATATGGTGTATATAATTCCCTTTAAAATGTTATATCATGAATCCTTCATAATCTTTCATTTATTTATTTCAATTCAAATTAATTTTTCCTTTGGTATTTTACTTCAATGTTAATAAGTGGTAGGAGATATCTTAACACAACTTCAATGTATTGGGTTATATCTTTACTTAGTCGAATTCATTATTCCATGGTAATGAATGAATTTATAGCTAATGTTTTTTATAAATTTAGAAATGATTTATATTGAATTACTTATGGTAATGTAATTGCATCATGGATTCATTTTCACTTCAAAAAGTTATTATATTTGTAAGGGTTTTTTATTTCCCAATATCATTTTCTTTAGGTAGGTTTCATATTGTGCACCATAAATTCCTAATATAGTGTAATTAATTTATCATTAATTATTATTCATATAATTATTCAAGAAATTAATGATGTTTATATATCAACATCATACATTTTATTTTAAATATGGTTTATTCAAAATCTACCAAATCGGTAAAAGATTTATGTAACAATGTCTTTTCTCTTTGAGATTGTTTATGTTCAAGGTTCATTTTGGGTTATCATATTGTCTTTTTTTTCTGAAAACAATTATTTAATTAACTTATATATATGAATATGATTTATATGTTTAATTTTCAATTTCTCCATTATTTATTAAATAAACATTTAAACTTTTTTATAACTGATATGGATGTTGTTGTTTCTTTTAGATAAGGAATATTTCACTTACATATCCTTATTTTCTAAAATTTCTTCAAGATTGTTTTTAAATAATTATTAAATAATTGAACTTTTTTATTTTAAATGAAATTTTACCTTCAGCTAAAATATTTTAAAAGGAATTTTATTAATTTTTTCTACATGGGTCACTTTTTAGTCTCTTTATAAAAGCATGAATTTTTTTATTTTTCACATTTATATCTTGAAAATATTTTCTCATTTCCCAAGACATTATTTTATTTTAATATTCCTTTATATTTTCCCAATTTTATTTTAAATTAAAAATATTTTCATAATATTTCATGATTTTTTTTATTTTTTTCAAAGATGAAAAGGTATTTTCTTTATTAATGGTTTTAATGATCGTTTACTGGTATTCATATTCACCAATAATTACATACCTTGATGTTACTTATAATCCATTAGGGATATGTTTTAATAATACCTTCCTAACTCTTTGTATTAATGGATTATGATTATTTCTATGATATTTTTCTATTTCTATTCCACGGTTAAATCATGCTGAGAAAGAATAATGTTTTTTTTCTCAAAAAATTCAAGATTTTATGTGTTATGATTATTTAATTGTTCATGGAAATTTTATATTCTAATGGTATATAACTCGTGGTTAATGGTTTTACTAATATAGATCTACAATGCATTGTGAAACAGGTTGTATTTAACTGGATACAGGTTTCTCTAAAGCGATTTTTAGAATTTACTCGGTAGGTTATTCCATTTTTGTGAATTATTGTAAGAGTGTTTTTAAAATTATATTCCATGTTACCAATGAGTTTTCCTCATGATTCTATCATATTCTAATTTATCCTTTATTTAATGTTTGTTTCTTCATGGATCATTCTTGTGGACTTATATGACTCTTGTCTTGGGTTAAAGATTTATGCACTGTCCCATTTTTATGATCCACATTTTTATGGGTATGAATTATCTTATGATATGATCATGAACATTGATTATGTAATCATAAAATTATTGTCATCTTATTCTCACATATTAATTTTAATTTTTAATGATTATGCTACCGTTGCTGAGATTTTGATCTCCCAATTCTTATGTTTTCCTTTTACATTAGTTATAAAGTGTGGTCTGAAATGAAATTTTTCTAGAAAGGTTCAATGTGTAATTAATTTTATGATAAATATTGAAGTCTTAGTGAGGAATAATAAAATCTAATTATAGTGTGAAAATACACATTTTAAAACATGGTTATTATTATATAAGAGTTTTTCCTAATTCCCAAAAACTCTAAACATAAAATTACCTAAGGTTTGTAAGTGATACAATATTTCTATTTGATGTTTTAGTATTGGAAGGTTGAAATTGTTTCACATTTATCCATATTAAATCCATAAATGTAAGGATGATGTATTTAGAACAAGATCTGGGAGTACAGGTTCCTACCATTTATAGGTTCTCAAATTTGTAAATGTAGCCAGTTCACATTATGGTAGGTTTGGATTTTTAATCACTGTAAAAATAAAATTAACAAAACTATAGTAACCCAAAGATGTGTCTATATTCGTACGTTATCATAAAATAAAATTTATTTCATCACTAAGGACCAATGAGTCTAGTAATCATGGAGAACCATATCCAACATGATTCTCATTTTACATTGGTAATAAAATATAGAACACAACAAGATCAAATATTCCATATCATTGAAACTCATTCAAATATTTCTACTTTTTATACTAGAAAAAGAAAAAAAATAAGAGTTACCTCAAAATCTTAGTAAGGGTGGCTTATTATGAAATCCATCATGATTAAATAAGTAATATTTAATATGGAAATGTAAATAAATTAAAACACATTCCATTTAATAAATAAATTGAGCATGAAAGGAATACTTGGATAATTTCAATGTAATAATTTCACGGTTATTAATAATTATATTTTCAATGAAGTAAATGAATAATTTTAGATATCATAATCAAGGACATGTGATAATATATTTTCAAATATGGGTAGGTATATACCAAAATCCAGTTGTAAGGCTTTTCAAAAAGTTTAGTCTCATGGGACCTACCGATACATCAAAGGGTTATCTCTAACCATCCCCCACCTATAAATGTTTTTCCAATAAATTAATCAATTATTTAATGATAATTTTAATTCATAAACAATATTCTATATTAATAAATATCGGTAAAAAGTAAAGAATTAAAAATACCAAAATTTCATCACTCAACCACATAACATTCATAGAAAAAAACAATATATTGAAATAGAATACAATTTAAGTTATAGTAATATCAAAGATACAAAGAATATGAATATAGAAGGGAAATTTATTATCTAATTAAAGATGTTAATTAGAAAGTAAATATTTTAGGAGAAATTTAATAACCAAAAAATTAATCAAGGGATGAGATTTGATGACCAAATCATCAAAAAAGTATATTTTGTAGTAAAAACATTCCTATTATAGAATAGCAAAAAATGGATGACAAACATTTAAAAAATCATAAATAATTTTATTTTTAAACCCATTTAAAAAGTACCGGAATCTATAAAGAATAAAATAGTCATTTTGGGGGTAAATAATCCATTAATTTTTTATACTTTAAAAGGAAACATACTTTATGAAATATTATAAAGAAAGATGAAAATGAAACATTTAGGAAATTTTAGAAAAAACACATCCAAAACTTATAAAAATTCAAGGATATCATACAATTTTATAAAAAATTCATTAGTGTTGGACTCCTCATGTGATAATCATGTTTTAATGATCACAAATCTTATTACTGTTAATTAATCTCAATCTTCATTGCACATCTTGCTAATGCTCTTCAATCTCAATAATAACTACACAACATGTTTTAATGATAACAAATCTTATGATGTTAATTAATCTCTTTATTATATACAAGTCTCATGCATGATCATAAATCTCACATATATTATCACACATTAATATTTTAGACTCAAGATCTTTTACTCTCTCATGATTAAACTTAATCCATGTTCTGTATATTACTGTCTAAGTCTAGAATACATATATTTGTCTAAGTAAGGACTCACCATGACTAGACACCGTGAAGGACTCACCGTGACCCACTCACCGTGACTAGACACCGTGACCAAACACCGTGAAGGACTCACCGTGACCCAGACACCGTGACCCAGACACTATGACCAGACACCGTGACCAGACACCGTGACCAGACACTGTGATGGACTCACCGTGACTACATACCGTGAAGCTCATACCGTGAAGCTCATACCGTGAACCACATACCATGAAGGAGACACCGTTTCCATAATCACTGTGACACTGTTTCTTATATTTTTGTCAATATTATTTAAATAATGCTAATGGTCATATTTGTTGTTTTTAATAAAATTAATGTTATTTAATGATAGTTTTTGTCATGTTAGGAAACCGTATCTCATACCCATCAAAAAGGAATCATTCCTATGGCCAGAACTCGTGGAATATAAGAAAGATTGAAATGCACTACACGTGCAACAACAAAAATAACAACAAGTAGAAGCGGTGTGTGAGTGTGAACATACAACACAAAGAACTTACATACAACCGAGTGCATTGTACTAAACAAGCAGAAAAATCCGAGCAAGAAGGAGATTGCAAGCCTTTCAAAGAACTCTCATCAATGCAATTCAACACCACTGAAGAACACACAACGAATCAAGAGATCTTTCTCAATCCTGAAGAAGACATTCTGAACTATGACACTCTTTTTTTCAACAAAAAAACTAGATAAGGACTCAAAAGCTTTCCTGCTGAATCCAATGAGTCCAGAGCTGCATTTATAATCACTAGAGCTTTCTAAACTCTTATCTATCTTCTCTACGTGATTTATTTATTAACTTTCGATCAGTGTGGTTTACTCTGTATTTCTTATACACACACTATTTCCTAAACTGAACTGTAGGATATCAAAATCCTCACTCCAAACCTCTTATAACTTGTTTACCCACATCAAATGTGGTAGAGGTCCTTGTGTGGCCTGGTCTTTGTTTTGTTTCCCACGAAGAATAGTGGTAGAGGTCCCTGTGTGGCCTCGAGAGTTTTGTAAACTGTTGTTAACCCTAATCCAGGGTGTGGATCAAATTTATATATATTTAAGAGGACTATGTCTCAGCTTGATACTGAACCTCTTGTTATATCTAGTGTGCATATTTAATTCAAGTTTAAAGTATACTACATATATCTTATTTATTCCACTGCTATTACTTTGAAATACAAAACTATTTTGAAGCTACTTTGATAGTTAAATTATTAAGTATTTACACTTATTATAAATCAATAGGTTAGCTTCAAAAGTTAGTTTGGCCTTATGGTAAAATTTACTAAGACCTAATCAATCTTTGAGAAGCTAAGTGAACATTTACAATCTGTATAAATTCACTATAGTTTAACTTGTTTTGTAAATTGGGGGATTTAAACTAGAGAATATTGTAAGAGAAATTTTAATTGGAACTCAATTCACCCCCTCTTGAATGTCCACTCCGACCAACATTTGGTATCAGAGGATTGGTTTTTGTTTAAGGATTTTCAAGATACTCTCTTTTTTCAACTGTGATTTTAGTTGCATTTTTAATGATCTTAAATTCTTGTTAATTCTAAATTTTTATCTATTTAAATTATCTTTCTAAAATATAGTTATGGATAATAGACTAGAGGGTGCTGCTACTAACAGGCCACCTTTCTTCAATGGTAAAACTATGCTCAATTGAAACTGAAAATAAAAATTCATTTAAAAAGCATGGGTTTTGATATTTGGACTGCCATAGAATCAAAATATAAAATTCCCACTACTGTTAGATCCACTTGGGATGAACCTACAAAGGCTACTTACAATAATAATTGTAAAGCTATGAATGCCCTATACTGTGCTTTAGGAGATGAAGATTTTAACAGAATTTATGCTAGTAAAACTGATTTTAAAATTTGGGATACTTTGGGTGTTTCTCAGGAAGTAATAACCAATGTTAAAGAAATGAGATTAAATACTTATAATATTAAATATGATAATTTTAAAATTAAGAATGATGAACCTATTTCTGATATGTATCTCAGGTTTAATGATATAGTCAATACAATGAACTCACTTGGAAAAGTTGTTCCAACAAAGGAACAAATTATGAGAATCTTGAGATGTTTACAAGACCAATGGAGAGGAACATCTGTTTCAATCAGAGTGTCATGTGACATTGCTGATCTACCTGTCAAAGAACTCATTAGTAAGCTTATGATGTATGAGGAAGAACTCAAGGTGAATAAAGAGGGAGATGATGAACCTAAGAGAAAATCAATGGCTTTCAAGACTACTGCTTCAAAGAGTAAGGACAAAGATAAAGCTCAAATACCTACTGAAAGTTCAACCAGTGAAAATTAAGACTCTGATAGTGATGCTAAAATGGATCAGATAGCTAGAAGGTTTAAGAAGTTTTATAGGAAAAAGAAATTCTTCAGAAAATCAAACTACAAAGGAAAGTATGACAATAAGGGACATTAGAATAAGGATTGGAAAAATCCAGATAAAAGTGATGAAGTTGTCTGTTATGAGTGAAAAAGAAAAGGACACATTAAAACAGACTTACCAAAGCTAAAATTCAAGAATAAATATTATTACAAGGACAGTAAGTACAAAAAATCTATAAAGGCTACCTGGAGTGCTTCTGAGGATAGTACAAGTGAATCTAAAATATCTGATTCTGAAAAGAATTATGCCAACATGTGTTTCATGACAAACACATCTGAGGTAACCTTATATACTCCCGTTTTAAATTCATATTATTCTAGAGATGATTCTGATTCTAAAAACATGTAAAAATCTGAACTGTTTGAATACTGTGATATGTTGGAAGAAACCTGTAATGAACTGAAAGACAAATACAAAGGCTTAAAGAAACAATATTCTTTAACTGTTAAACATAAATCTGATCTTGACATAGAAATGGAAAATAATGCTCTGATGCCTAAAGAAAAAACTGAACTAAAATTTTCAAATGAGCAACTTAGGAAGGATTTAGAGAAGTTCACAAATGGAAAAGATACACTAACTCAAATGCTAGGAAAGTAAGTTTCACCAAAATACACTACTGTAATAGGATACAAACCTGGACAGAGATAGATTACTAAGAATAGATTTATTCTTAAATCTGAACAGAATACTGCTAGTTCTAGCTTTTGACATTCATATGCTTCAACTAGTTATTCACATAGTTATAAATCAAATAGAGTTTATCTTTCACAATCTTTTGATTCTGTAAATTATATGAGATCCATATGACAAATTTGGGTACCTAAAGCTTTGATTGCTAACCTGTCTGGACCCAAGAAGATCTGGGTACCAAAATCATTTCTTATCTAAATCTGTTTTGTAGGAAACCTACTTGAAGAGTTCTCACAAGAAGACATGGTATTTGGACATTGGATGTTTAAGACATGTGTCTGGGGATTACTCATGCTTCAAGAGTTTAATAAAGGTTTATGGAGGCTTTGTCACCTTTGGTGATAATTCTAAAGGGAAAATCATCGGCCTAGTCCAGATTGGTAACACTGACTTAGTATTAATTTCTAATGTTTTATTTGTTGATGGACTTAAATATAATTTGTTAAGTATTTCTCAGTTATGTGATGATGGTTTTAATGTTAAATTTGAAAATGATTCTTGAAATGTTTTTAATTCTAAAAATGCTTTAGTATTTTCTACCCTGTGAAATGAAAATGTTTATTCTGTTGATTTAAATTCTTTATCCATGAAAAATATTACCTGTTTAAATGCTTTTCATAAAGATTCTTGGATTTGGCATAGAAGTTTAGGACACTACAATATGCACTCACTTAGAAAAATAACTAGGAAAAACTTAGTTAGAGACCTACCCAAACTTGAGTTTCCAAATGACAAAGTGTTTACTCCCTGTCAAAAGGGAAAGAAACATAAGGTTTGTTTTAAATCAAAGAAAGAAGTTTCAACTTCTCAACCTCTCGAGTTGGTTCACATGGATTTTTTTGGACCATCTAGATTTTCTAGCTTAAATGGGAAGAACTATGTTTATGTCTTAGTAGATGACTTTTCTAGATATACTTGGGTATACTTCTTAGCTCACAAAAGTGAATCTTGTTCTTACTTTGTTAAATACTCCAAATCTGTAGAAAATCTTAGTGGACATAAGATTAAAACTCTAAGAAGTGATCATGGCCGTGAGTTTGAGAATCATGAATTTGAATCATATTGCTCACACAATGTCTATAGTCATAACTTTTCTGCCCCTAGGACACCTCAGAAAAATGGTGTAGTAGAAAGGAGGAATAGAACCCTACAATAAATTGCTAGAACCATGCTAAATGAGTATGACCTGCCTATTTACTTCTGATCTGAAGCTGTGAATATAGCTTGTTTTATTATCAATAAAGTCTTGATCAGACTTGTTCTTCAGAAGACGCCTTATGAGTTGTGGAACCATAGGAAACCTAAGGTTAACTATTTTAGAGTGTTTGACTGCAAATTCTTTATTCTTAATACCAAAGATAATCTTGACAAGTTTGCATCCAAGAGTGATGAAGGAATTTTCCTAGGTTATTCTATTTCTAGTAAATCCTATAGCATTTTCAATAAGAGAACCCAGTGTGTGGAAGAATCTATTCACATCAAATTTGATGAAACTGATCCACATGAGCCTAAATTCTCTCTTGAAAATCTTGAAGAAGATTTATCTTTTCTGGACCATAATGACAAATCAAATGAACCTGCTATAAAGACAACCAGTTCTAAAAATTCTCCATAACCTGTATCTGTTGATTCTCAACCTGTTGATGAACCTGAATTTTCTAGTCCTAGCTTTACTAGATCAACTAGAATTCTAAAGATTCATCCTTTAGATGCTGTTGTAGGAAATCTTGATAGAGGGACACAGACTAGAGCTTCTCTTAGAAATCTGGTTGAACATGAAGCCTTCTTGTCATAGGTTGAAACTAAAAACATTGATGATTCTTTTAATGATGAATTTTGGGTAATTTCTATGCAAGAAGAACTCAATCAGTTTTCAAGAAATAAAGTTTGGAATCTTGTTGAAAGGCCTAAGGACACTTTCACAATAGGCACTAAATGGGTGTTTAGAAATAAACTAGATGAATCCGAAAACATAGTTAGAAATAAATCTAGGCCAGTTGCACAAGGCTATAGTCAAGAAGAAGGTATTGACTATGAGGAGAATTTTTCTCCAGTAGCCAGATTAGAAGACATTTGGATTTTACTTGCTTATTCTATACATCTAAATTTCAAACTATATCAAATGGATATCAAGAGTGCATTCTTGAATGGATATATTGCTGATGATTTTTTTGTTGAACAACCACCTGGATTTTCAAACCCTCATTTTCCAAATCATATTTTCAAACTATCAAAAGCTTTATATGGTTTAATTCAAGCTACAAGATCTTGTTATGATAGATTAAGTACTTTTCTAATTTCCAAAGGTTTTACAAAAGGAATAGCTCATCCTACTCTGTTTATAAAACAAATTTCTAAAGATGTTTTAGTTGTAAAAATTTGTTTAGATGATATTATTTTTTGATCTTCAAAAACTACATTATGTACTGATTTTTCTAAAATGATGCCAAATGAATTTGAAATGAGTTTAATGGGTGAACTTAAATTCTTTCTTGGTTTTAAAATCTTTCAAAATGATGATGGAATTATTTTAACTCAAAGTAAGTATCCTAGAGATCTTTTGAAACATTTTGGATTGGATAGCACACAAAGTAGTGACACTCCCATGAGTACCACCTATAAGATGGATCATGATGAAAATGGTAAATCTGTTGGTCAAACCAATTATAGAGAAATGAATGGAACTCTACTCTACCAGACTGCTAGTCATCCTGATATTATGTTTAGTGTGTGTATGTGTGCTCGTTTTCAAGAAAACCCTAAAGAGTCACATTTAAATGTTGTAAAGAAAATTTTCAAATACCTCAAGCATACTCCTAATTTAGGACTATTCTATCCCAATGGACAATCATTTGAATTAGTTAGTTATTCTGATGCTGATTTTACTGGATGTATGTTAGAGAGAAAAAGAACCTCTGGAACATGTCATATTTTCGGCAAGTCACTAGTATCGTGGTGTAGTAAGAAACAAAATTATGTTGCATTATCAACTGCAAAATCTGAATACATAGATGGTGGCAGTTGTTGTGCACAAATTTTGTGGATGAAACACACATTACTAGAATATGGATATCAATTCATACATGTCTCAATAAATTTTGACAACACAAGTGCTATTAACATTTCTAAGAATCATGTTTCTCATTTTAGAACAAAACATATTGATGTAAGACATCACTTTTTGAGGGATCATTGTCAAAACGGTGATATCACTTTAGAATTCATTGTTACTAAATATCAACTTGCTGATATATTCACCAAACCATTAAATTCTGAAAGATTAGACTACATCATACATGATCTTGGTATGATTAATCATAAATGAATATCTTACTAATCTTAATGTTTAACACTTTATTGTACTTTACTTTACGGTTTCATACTCACTGTTTTTAAGTTACTGTGTTATGATCACGTTCTCAGCGTCAAGACATTATGCTCACGGTCTATCAACTCACTGTCTCACCGTGAATATACAGAATGCTCACTGTCTCACCGTGATGATTGTTTTTCATCTCACCGTAATGCCTACTCACGTCCTCACCGTGAAGAGTTATTTATGTTTATTCATTTTTTAACCTGTACCACCATAATTTTTATTTCACTTCTATTTTATTTTATGTGTTTTTGTTTTTATGACGCTTGACATTCCCAAATGATAAAACATAAGGGTTTCATTTGATTCCTTACCCGAACTCTCTCCTGAACCTTCTCTTCCCTCTCACCCGAACCTTCAGTGAATTACAAGGATGAAGCGTCCATCTTCACCCTCGTCTGAGAAGCGTCGCTCTAAGAAACAAAAGAGGATACCGAGGATAGCTCTCGAAGGACCTCTAAACCCAAACCTGGTAAGCTGTACAGTTGTACCTGAAAAAGAGGTTTTCCCTGAATGGTTTATGTCTATAAGATCGTTAGTTTTGAAATACTTAAGAGAACAAGGATGGCTTGAATGGTTTACTGGACACAATAGACCAATTTACCCAAGGCATGTATCTCAATTTAATCATTATGTGAAGTTATCTTTTGAGTTTGGAGAAAGCTCTATCACTACTGGAAATATAATATTTCCCAACGGTTCACAACCATTGGGAAAGCCCCTCTAACCGTTGGTATATGATATAATAACGGTTTTGATAACCGTGTGGAAGTAAGTCGTTGGGAAAAGGTTTTCCCAACGGTTTACTGGAAACCGTTGGTATAGGCTCACAAAAGCCACCCTATCCCAACGGTTCTGCCAAACCGTTGGGATAGTTTTTCCCATCGGTTTGGGAAAACCGTTGGGAAATATCAGTTTTGGGATAGTTTTCCCAATGGTTCTCCCCAAACCATTGGGATATCCCCATGGATGAACTCTTTCCCAACGGTTTAGAACTGTTGGGAAAAGAGATATTTACCAATGGTTCAATTAACCATTGGTAAAAACTTCTTTAGGATTATATGCCAACGGTTTTAAACCGTTGGCATATCCTATGCTGCAAATTCCATCAGCCTACAATTTTCACATCCCCTGTCCATCAGGCCCCTCTCCATCAAGCCTCATTTTGACCTCATTTTCAATCCAATTATTGTACCTGCAATAAAATAAAACATACATATACAATTACGAACAAATTTATACACATTTAACAGATAATGGATCTTGAAACTATACACATCCATAATTAAATTAGAATTCATAACGTAATTATAAATGTACATAATTCATATAAAATTCAATTTAAAATTTAGATGACAATTATATGTTGAATCTGAAATTCAATTCATAATTTGATCGGTTTGTTCTATACCATATATTTTTACCTCAAATGATGTCCATTTTAAACAAAATACATACACCTGAAGTGATACCGGCCACACCGCACCTCAGATTGATGCGGGGTTGACTCGTACACTTCACATTTGACCCATGGATCGTTGTGCTAAAGTATCGACACAATCCGAATGCGTTTGGTCGGTTTTCCATATTCCAGTTGATGTTTTTCACTTAAAATGACGTCCTTTTGAAACAAAAGACGGACACTATGAGTGGTGCCGACCACACCGTGTCTCCAATTGAGGCGGGGTTGATTCGTACACATCACATATGACCCATGGATCATTCTCCCAAAGTTTAAATGGAAACCGAATGCGTTTGGTCAGTTTTCCGTATGTACTTAAAATGTTGTCCATTTTAAACAAAAGAGTGACACTTAGACTAATCCTGACCACACCGCGATTCATTCTATATGGACGATCCTTTGGAAAAAATCGTCGATGTCCCATAAAACTGAAACTACAATGATGTTTCAGTATTCTGGATCGTGTATTCTTCATACAAACTGGACATGACAGTTTTCCCTTCGTGCTCCATCCAGACATCATTGCATAAGCCGGAAAATCATTGATCGTCCACATAAGCGCAACACGCATCTGAAATATGTTTTTCGAACATGAATCGTATGTGCACACACCCACATCCAAAAGAAGTTTCAACTCTTTTATTAAAGTTGCATGTATACATCAATATCAATGCCGGGATCAGAAGGACCAGATATGAGTATACTCATGAAAGTGAAAGATTTTTTCATACACAACCATGGGGGAAGATTATAAATGTGTATAAAAACTGGCCATGTGCTGTGCGAAGTAAGCATCTACCCAAACGGATTAAAACCGTCGCATGAAAGACCCAGCCTCACATTACGCACGTCAGCTGCAAAATCAAGATGTTGAGCATCAAATCTCTGCCATGCAAATCCATCTGCAGGATGAACCAACTCATCATTAGTCTTCTTTCTCTCGGTATCATGCCATCTCATTTTTATTGATATGTCATCAGACATAAAAAGATTCTGGAGTCTGGGGATCAATGGAAAGTGCCACATTACTTTCTGTGGAACACGGGATGGTGTTCCATCAGATTTTGACTTCCAGTGGGATGTGCCACATTTTATACATTCATTTCGTTCAGCGGTTTCTTACCAGAATAAACTGCAATCTTTAGGGCAACCATGAATTTTGTTTCTGGAAAATCCAAGTTCTTCAACTAACTTCCATGCCATATAGTGGTTTGATGGAATATCTGCATCATCTGGAAGTAAATACTTCAAGAGGGTAAGAATGTAATCGATTGCTGTATTAGAAATCCCATACATAGTTTTTCCATGAAACAATCAGATTAAAAATTCCAGCTTTTTCATTTTATCGCATTGTCGTTATACTGGAGTCGTGGCAGCATCATTCAATTTTTTCACCCTATCAATATCATCATTTTCACTAGATGCATCAGTTGTCCTCATATCAACGTCTTCTTGAGTCAAAATCCTTTCTTTTTCATGATGACGAATAAACGGAAACCGATCATCTAACAAATTCTCCATTCCAGTCCTTTCATTTCGATCATCACCAATTTGAGATTTCATTTTCTCCACATTGTGATACCACACAAAGTAGTTTGCTTGAAAACCATTTTTGGTTATGTGGTAGCTGACTTCTTCATGACTCAACCAAGGTCTACCAACACAATTGGAACATGGGCAGTGTATGCGACCACTATCTGAATCATTGTGAAATGAAAAATCTATAAAGCTCTCGAAATTGTTTTGAAAATCTCTTGAGATATGATCGGTTTCATACATCCAACTTCTGTCCATTCTGTAAAAAGAATTCATATAATTCATTTTGTCATAAACAATTCAATAGGATTGAACTTTAATAGAAAATACATTTAAGTAAATGATAAAGGAAGAAAATAATCATGGTATCCCTACACATGTGAAAAAAACATAATAATGTGTTATTGAAAAAATGTAAAAACAAAAAGAACTTAATGTGTTATCACATCAGAGCATGCCTCATCCCATAACCATATTAGTAGGGTACCCTCGTGGGCAGCCCCGCCCACCCCCGTGGACAACCCACCCACCCCCGTGGACACCCCCTACCCCCTAGACAGCCCAACCACCCCCCTCGACACCCCTTCTCCCTATGGAAAGCCCCCCACCCCCTAGGATATCCCGCCCACCCCCCTGGACACCCCTACCCCCTGTGGCTAGCCCACCCACCCCCCTGGACAGCCCACCCCACCCCCGTACCCCCCTGGACACCCCGTACCCCCCCGGGATACCCCCACCCACCCTCCCAAACAGCCCACACCCCCCTCCCCTGCAACCCCACCACCACCACCTAGATATACCAACCCCCCTGGACACCCAACATTCCCCTCCCCCACCAGGACACCCCACCCAGACCCCCAAGATAGCCCACACCCCCTGGACAGCCCCACCCACCCCCGTGGACAACCTTTCCCACCCCTGTGGACAGCCCCGCCCACCCCCGTGGACAACCCACCCACCCCCGTGGACGCCCCCTACCCCCTAGACAGCCCAACCACCCCTGTGGACAGCCCACCCACCCCCCTCGACACCCCTTCTCCCTATGGACAGCCCCCACCCCCTTTGATAGCCCGCCCACCCCCCTGGACACCCCTACCCCCTGTGGCCAGCCCACCCACCCCCCCTGGATAGCCCGCCCACCCCTCCTTGACAGCCTGGCCACCCCCGTGGACAGCCCGTCCACCCTTGTGGACAGCCCTCCCACCCCCGTACCCCCCTGGACACCCCGTACCCCCTGGATAGCCCTGCCCACCCACCCAAACATCCCACACCCCCCTTCCCTGCAACCCCACCACCACCACCTAGACATACCACCCCACCTGGACACCCCACACACCCCTCCCCCACCAGGACACCCCACCCAGACCCCCAAGATAGCCCACACACCCTGGACAGCCCCGCCCACACCTGTGGACACCCCTACCCCCTAGACAGCCCAACCACCCCCGTTGACAGCCCACCCACCCCCCTCAACACCCCTTCTCCCTATGGACAACCCCCCACCCCCTTGGATAGCCCGCCCACCCCCCTGGACACCCCTACCCCCCCATGGCCAGCCCACCCACCCCCCCTGGACAGCCCGCCCACCCCTCCTTGACAGCCCGACCACCCCCGTGGACAGCCCGTCCACCCTTGTGGACAACCCGCCCACCCACGTACCCCCCTGGACACCCCTTACCACCCCTGGATAGCCCTTCCCACCCTCCCAAACAGCCCACACCCCCTCCCCTGCAACCCCACCACCACCACCTAGACATACCACCCCCCTGGACACCCCACACACCCCTCCCCCACCAGGACACCCCACCCAGACCCCTAGGACAGCCCACACCCCCTAGACAGCCCCGCCCACCCCCATGGATAGCCTTTCCCACCCCCGTGGACACCCCCCGCCCACCCCCGTGGACAACCCACCCACCCCCGTGGACACCCCTACCCCCACAATCCATTATCCAAAACATATCAAATTGGTTTGAACACAATCCATAATTCCCACAATCCATTATCCAAAACATGTAAACGTTCACGATAGCCTCCCCCAACTCTGATTTACATGTTTTGAACACTCTCCTTCCAAACATAGAATACAAAAAAATTAAAGAAGTCTTCACAAACATAAACAATATCCTATTTAGATATTAATTTCAATAATCAATTAAACCACCAACACCTGGAAAAAATCTATTCATTAAAACAACTACAACAATATGGTTGAGATCAAATTTTACCTATTTGTATGGGGGTGTAACTGTTGGGATGGGGGGTGCTGGTGTTCAGATTCACGAGAGCAGTGGAGTCGGATGGGGTTCGCTAGAGCAGCGGAGCAAATAGATTAGGGCTCTGTCTGAATGGGAAGAGGATATCGCGATCTGGAATTTGGGGGAAACCTTTGCCAATGGTTTATAAAAACCGTTGGCAAAGGCACACATTTCCCAACGGTTCCAGTGAACTGTTGGGAAATGTGTGAGTTTACACCCCTTTCCCAATGGTTCTAGTGAACCAATGGGAAAGGGTCCATCGAAATTAACCTTTTCCAGTGGTTTATAAAAACTATTGGTAAAGGCACACATTTCCCAACGGTTCCAGTGAACCGTTGGAAAATGTGTCAGTTTAGAACCCCATTCCCAACGGTTCTAGTGAACCGTTGGGAAAGGGTCCACCAAAATTCCCTTTTCCAACAGTTTTGTTAAACCGTTGGCAAAGGCTCACTATACCAACAGTTTAAGTAAACCGTTGGTATACTACCGTTGGGAAAAGACCAAATTCCAGTAGTGTATAGTGACCAGCTGGATCGATGGTCAGAAGTGCTCTTTTTCTTCAAGGCTGCGGACTGCATGCCTAGGAATTCTCCATGAAAGAGTTTGTGATGATTACCAGAGAGACCCTCCTCCAACAACCGACATCATTGACCTGGAGACTGCCTTGGAAAGTATAACTGGAAATGGCACCAAGTGATGGGCCATAACTGCTGAACTAGATGGGGAGACAAGACTTCTGTTCAAGTTTCTTCAGAATTTGGTTATTCCAATAAAAGGAGATTTTGCTGTGATGAAGTATCCGGATGTGTTCCTAATTCACTTGTTGAAGAATGGCCATAAGATCAATCTGTGTAAGTATGTTATCAACCATATCTGTGAGCTGATCAAAGTAACTTCCAAATCCACCTCCCTGTTTTATTCAAGGATGATTTCAGTTATGTTAGTTGCGAAGGGGATGGTTGGACTGAATGAAGATAAATTAGAGGACCTTGATTATTGCCTATCCATGCCTATCATCATAAGGATGAAGATTAGCGGGAACCCCTGGAAAAAGTAGTGGGTTGCGGATAATGATCAACTGCATAAAAAGTTTAATCCTGCTGACTATCCAAGAAGGCTTAAAAATCAATCTGATCCTGTTTTGGAACCATATGAAGTGGCTGAGTATTCAGAAGAAGAAGAAGAGGAGGAAGTAACAGCTGAAGTATCTCCTAGAGAAGAAGCTAGAATACCTCAAATGGAAACAGCTCCTATTGAAAAAGAAAGGACTGTTATCCCTGCTAAAATACCTCAAGAGGAGGAAGTTGGTGTTAGTTTGAGAGAAGAGGAATCTACTACTTCTAGTGCTGATGTAAATCCAAAAGCTCATCCTAATGCTGCAAGGAAGTTTCTTTTTCCTGATTCAGAACTGAAAGAAACCTTTGGGGAAGATCTTTTTGAAGAGAATCTTTCTGTTGATAAAGAAGCAAGTCTGAAAGTTCAGCCAGTGGAACAGTCAGTTCCTGAGATTATTCCCTCTGCTGAAGAAAGGATAGAAATTTCCTTTCAGCTGGTAAGGAAAGAGTTTTCTAAAGAGATCATGGATGATCCTATAGATCTTTTCCATGTTCCTAAACCTCAAGAATCTGGAAGGGAAGCACAAGTTGAGGGGGAGGAACCTCAAAACATTGATTTTGTGGAAGCTGGATCTGCTGAAGCTTCTCAACCTTCTATCACTTTTTCTGTGCCCTCTTGGTATGAGTTCCCAAGCTTTTATTATGTGAATGAGTCATAGCAAGTGACTGCAACTGGAATGGATCTTTCTTCTCTGTTTCAACTGAAGTCCTTAGCTCATCCAGAACCAGTACCAGAACCAGAGCCCTATCCTCAATCTGAATCAGATTCTGAGTCTGAAGATGACTCTGAACCTCAACCAGAATCTGAACCAATACCTTTACCTGCATCCTTACCTGAGCATCACTCCTTTGTGACCAAAGATGATCTGAAAATTTTTGGAGAGACATTGTTAGCTGGAGTTGAGAAAATTGTCTCCACTCAACCTCACGCAGTGACTCAGTGATGTCAAGAAGATGCATCAATTCTCTTGGAAAATATTATCTTGCATATTCAACCAAGGATGATCCATGAAATTCAAGAAGTCAGAGTTGAGAATAGGCTACTGAGTTCTGATGTTTCAAATCTGAAAAGTATGGTAGCAAGTTTGCAGAATGAGTTATCTTTGAGATCCGAGCCTGCTCCTGTTTCTGCTCCTGCACCTATTGCTACTTCTCCTGAGCCATCTGATTCCCTCCTTGATAGGGAAATTGTGTCTCAAGTTCATCCATACCTACTATATTTTGATGATAAGACTGAAAAAAGGCTCACCAAGATGCTGGAATTCATGAGAGAGCTTTTTTAAAATCTGAATAAGCTTACAGATGAATACACTGGATGCCTGCAAAAAGTTCTGAGACAGCTCAAAGTTCTAACTGAAGCTGTCAAGGCTTCACCTGCTTCTGGTTAGACCCTCACACCTTCTTTAGATGATTTTATGCTGAGATCCATAATTAAGGAAGAATTTCAGAATGCCTTGAGTGGCTTGGATATATCTTCTTTGTCAGAGGTGATTCAAAACATTGATAGAGCATTGGACTTGGTTAGAATTCATTCTAAGATAGCCAATGATGCTTAACAAGATATCACCAAGAAAATTGATTTTTATATCTCCTGGATTTTCTCTAAATGTGATATGATAGATCACTTTAGATATCTTGTTAAAAATTTGAGAATCCCTCCGGTGACTCAAGCTTTTAAGGCTCATGTTCAGAAACTTACAGAGTTCACCAGATTGTTGGAAAGATTTCTGGAGAATAAGGATGATTTTGAAAAGGCTTTGCAATATGGTGGTGAAATAATTACTGATTTCATCAATATTTTGAAGCCGTATCTTCATGTGCAGAGTACTGCTATAGTTTCTCCAGCTACTGCACCCGTTAGACCTGGTTTACCTACCTTAGACTCAACTGCCATGACAGTTAGTCACGCTCTTTCTCAGATCCGACAATTTATTCTTGACCAACCAATGCCTAGATCTTCTACTGCTCCCTCTTTGGATCCATCTGTTTTTGAAGGTCTACCATTACACCCGTTGTCTACCACATCTCTGCCTTCTTCTACTTCAGCACCAGCTCCTGCTGCTGATAAAGGCAAAGACAGAGTGGATCCCTGAAGAGTTCGAGGACTGTTTTTCTTTTTGATGAGATGTCTTTTGTTGCTTGATGTTTTATTGTATTATGAACCCTTTGTTTAATGCCAAATGCAGTATTTCATTTCATTCTCTCTACTTTTTGATAATCTCAAATGGGGGAGAAAAACTACAAGTGTCAGTTCTATAATAGTATAAATTGGGGAGAAAAACTACAAGTGTCCGTTCTATAATGTTTTTTCTATGCTACTTTCTTTAATATTACACGTCATTTATATTCTGCCTATATCTGATTTGTGATCATAAAAAAGGGGGAGATTGTTGGACTCCTCATGTGATAATCATGTTTTAATGATCAAAAATCTTATTACTATTAATTAATCTCAATCTTCATTGCACATCTTGCTAATGCTCTTCAATCTCAATAATAACTACACATCATGTTTTAAGGATAACAAATCTTATGATGTTAATTACTCTATTTATTATTTATAAGTCTCATGCATGATCATAAATATCACATATATTATAACACCTTTATATTTATGATTTAAGCTCTTTTACTCTCTCGTGATTAAACTTAATCCATGTTCTACATATTAATGTCTAAGTCCAGAATACAGATATTTGTCTAAGTAAGGACTCACCATGACCAGACACCGTGAAGGACTCACCGTGACCCACTCATCGTGACCAAAAACCATGACCAGACACCGTGAAGGACTCACCGTGACCCAGACACCATAACCCAGACACCATGAGTAGACACTTTGACCAGACATTGTGATGGACTCACCGTGACCACATACCGTGAACTACTCACCGTGACATGGACATACCGTGAAGCTCATATCGTGAAGCTCATACTATGAACCACATACCGTGAAGGAGACACCGTATCCATAATCACTGTGACACCATTTCTTAACTTTTTGTTAGTATTATTTAAATAATTCTAATGGTCATATTTGTTGTTTTTAATGCAATTAATGTTATTTAATGATAGTTGTTGGCATGTCAGGAAACCGTATCTCATACCTATGAAAAGGAAATCATTCCTACTGCCAAAACTCGTGGAATATAATAAAGATTGAAATTCACTACACGTGCAACAGCAAAAACAACAACAAGTAGAAGCGGTGTGCGAGTGTGAACTTACAACATGAAGAACTTACATACACCTGAGTGCACCGTACTGAACAAGCAGAACAATCCGAACAAGAAAGAGATTGCAATCCTTTCAAAGAACTCTCATGAATGCAATTCAACACCAATGAAGAACACATGACGAATCAAGAGATCTTTCTCACTGCTGAAGAAGAAAACTGAACTACGACACTCTGTTTTTCAATAAAAAAACCAGAGAAGGAATCAGAAGCTTTCCTGCTAAATCCAATGAGTCCAGAGCTGCATTGATAATCACTAGAGCTATCTAAGCTCTTATCTATCTTCTCTATGTGATTTATTTGTTAACTTTTGAGTACTGTGGTGTACTCTGTATTTCGTATACACACATTTTCTCCTGCACTGAACTGGAGGATATCAAAATCCTCACTCCAAATCTCTTATCACTTGTTTACCCACGTCAACTATGGTAGAGGTCCTTGTGTGGCCTGGTATTTGTTTTTTCTCCCACGAAGAACATTGGTAGAGGTCTCTGTGTGTCCGGGACAATTTTTTAAACTATTGTTAACCCTGATTCAAGGTGTGGATCAAATTTAAATATATTTGAGAGGACTAAGTCTCGTCTTGAGACTGAACCTCTTGTTATATCTGTTGTGCATCTTTAATTCAAGTTTAAAGTATACTACATATATCTTATTTTTTCAGCTGCTATTACTTTGAAATACAAAACTATTTTGAAGCTACTTTGATAGTTAAATTAGCAAGTGTTTAAACCTATTTTAAATCAATAGGATAGCTTCAAAAGTTAGTTTGGCCTTATGGTTAAATTAACTGAGACCTAATCAATCTTTGAGAAGCTAAGTGAACATTTACAATCTGTATAAATTCACTACAGTTTAAATTGTTTTATAAATTATGGGATTTTAACTAGACAATATTTTTAATAGAAATTTTAATTGGAACTCAATTCACCCCCCTCTTGAGTGTCCACTCTGACCAACATTTGGTATCAAAGGATTGGTTTTTGTTTAAGGATTTTCAAGATACTCTATTTTTCAACTGTGATTTTAGTTTCATTTTTAAAGATCTTAAATTTATGTTAGTTTTAAATTTTTATCTCTTTAAATTATCTTTCTAAAATATAGTTATGGATAATAGACTAGAGGGTGCTGCTACTAACTGGCCACCTTTCTTCAATGGTACAAACTATGATCAATTGAAACTGAAAATAAAAATTCATTTAGAAAGCATGGATTTTGATATTTGGACTGCCATAGAATCAGAATATAAAATTCACACTTCTGTTAGATCCACTTGGGATGAACCTAGAAAGACGGCTTACAATAATAATTGTAAATCTATGAAATCCATGTACTATGCTTTAGGAGATGAAGTGTTTAACATAATTTCTTCTTGTAAAACTGCTTTTGAAATTTGGGATACTTTAGGTGTTTCGCATGAAGGGACAACCAATGTTAAAGAAATGAAATTAAATACTTATACTATTAAATATGATAATTTTAAAATGAAGACTGATGAACCTATTTCTAATATGTATCTTAGGTTTAATGAGATAGTCAATACAATGAACTCACTTGGAAAAGGTGTTCCAGCAAAGGAACAAATTATGAGAATCTTGAGATGTTTACCACACCGATGGAGAGGAACATCTGTTTAAATCAGAGAGTCATGTGAAATTGCTGCTCTGCCTATCAAAGAACTCATTGGTAAGCTTATGATGTATGAGGAAGAACTCAAGGTGAATAAAGAGGAAGATGAAGAACCTAAGAGAAAATCAGTGGCTTTCAAGACTGCTGATTAAAAAAGTAAGGACAATGATAAAGCTCAAATACCTATTAACAGTTCAACTAGTGAAAATTCAGACTCTGATAGTGATGTTGAAATGGCTCAGATATCCAGAAGGTTTACGATGTTTTATAGGAAAAAGAAATTCTTTAGAAAATCAAATTACAAAGGAAAGTGTGATAATAAGGGACATTGGAAGAAGGATTGGAAAAAAGCCAGATAAAAGTGATGAAGTTGTCTGTTATGAGTGAAAAAGAAAAGGACACATTAAAGCAGACCGCCCAAATCTAAAATTCAAGAAGAAATATGATTACAAGGATAGTAAGTACAAAAAAGCTATGAAGGATACCTGGAGTGCATCTAAGGACAACACAAGTGAATCTGAAATGTATGATTCTAAAAAGAATCATGCCAACATGTGTTTCATAACAAACACATATGAGGTAACCTTAGATACTCATATTTTAAACTCATATTATTCTAGAGATGATTCTGATTCTGAAAACATGTCAGAATCTGAACTGTTTGAATACTGTGATATGTTGGAAGAAACCTATAATGAACTGAAAGAAAAATAAAAAGGTTTAAAGAAACAATATACTTTAACTGTTAAACATAAATCTGATCTTGACATAGAAATGGAAAAGAATACTCAGTTGCTTAAAGAAACCACTGAACTAAAATTTCCAAATGAGCAACTTAGGAAGGATTTAGAGAATTTCACAAATGGAAAGGATACACTAACTCAAACGCTAGGAAAGCAAGTTGCACCAAAATACACTACTAGAATAGGCTACCAACCAGGACAGAGACAGATGACTAAGAATAGATTTATTCCTAAATCTCGATAGAATACTTCTAGTTCTAGCTCTGGACATTCATATGATTCAACTAGTTATTCACATAGTTATAAATCAAATAGAGTTTATCTTTCACAATATTTTGATTCTGTAAATTATATAAGACCCATAAGACAAATTTGGGTACCGAATGCTTTGATTACTAACATGTCTGGACCCAAGAAGATCTAGGTACCAAAATCATTTCCTATCTAAATTTGTTTTGTAGGAAACCTGCTTGAAGAGTTCTCACAAGAAGACATGGTATTTGGACAGTGGATGTTCAAGACATATGTCTGGGTATCACTCATGCTTCAAGAGTTTAATAAAGGTTGATGGAGGCCTTTTCACCTTTGGTGACAATTCTAAAGGGAAAATCATTGGCCTAGGCTAGATTGGTAACACTGACTCAGTATTAATTTTTAAAGTTTTATTTGTTGATAGAATTAAATATAATCTATTAAGTATTTATCAGTTATGTGGTGATGGTTTTAATGTTATATTTGAAAATGATTCTTGCAATGTTTTTAATTCTATAAATGCTTTAGTATTTTCTTCCCTACGAACTGAAAATGTTTATGCTGTTGATTTAAATTCTTTAGCCATGCAAAATATTGCTTGTTTAAATGCTTTTCATAAAGAGTCTTGGCATTGGAACAGAAGATTAGGACAATGCAATATACACTCACTTAGAAAACTAACTAGGAAAAACTTAGTTAGAGACCTACCCAAACTTGAGTTTCCAAATGACAAAGTGTGTACTCCCTGTCAAAAGGGAAAGGAAGATAAGTTTTTTTTTAATCAACGAAATAAGTTTCAACTTCTCAACCTCTCGAGTTGGTTCACATGGATTTGTTTGGACCATCTAGAGTTTCTAGCATAAATGGGAATCACTAAGTCTATGCCATAATAGATGACTTTTCTAGATATACTTTTGTATACTTCTTAGATCACTAAAGTGAAGCTTGTTCTTACTTTATTAAATACTCCAAATCTGTAGAAAATCTTAGAGGACTTAAGATTAAAACTCTAAGAAGTGATCATGGCCGTGAGTTTGAGAATCATGAATTTGAATCCTATTGCTCACATAATGACTATAGTCATAACTTTTCTGCCCCAAGGACACCATAGCAAAATGGTGTAGTAGAAAGGAGGAATAGAACCCTGCAAGAAATTGCCAGAACCATGCTAAATGAGTATGACCTGCCTATTTACTTCTGGACTGAAGCTGTTAACACAGCTTATTATATTATCAATAGAGTCTTGATCAGACCTGTTCTTAAGAAGACCCCTTATGAGTTGTGGAATCATAGGAAACCTAAGGTTAACTATTTTAGATTCTTTGGCTGCAAAGTCTTTATTCTTAATACCAAAGATAATCTTGACAAATTTTCATCCAAGATTGATGAAGGAATTTTCCTAGGTTATTATATTTCTATTAAAGCCTATAGAGTTTTCAATAAGAGAACCAAGTGTGTGGAATAATCTGTTCACATAAAATTTGATTAAACTAATCCACATGAGCCTAAAATCTCTCTTGAAAATCTTGAAGAAGATTTATCTGTTCTGGACCTTAATGACAAATCAAATGAACCTGCTATAAAGACAACCAGTTTTGGAAATTTTCCAGAACCTTCTTCTGTTTATTCCCAACCTGTTGATGAACCTGAAGTTTCTAGTCCTACCTTTACTAGATCAACTAGAATTCTAAAGAATCATCCTTTATATGATGTTGTAGGAAATCTTGATAGAGGGACAAAGACTAGAGATTCTCTTAGAAATCAGGTTGAACATCAAGCCTTCTTGTCACATCTTGAACCTAAAAACATTGATGATGCTATTAATGATGAATTTTGGGTAATTTCTATACAAGAAGAACTCAATCAGTTTGAAAGAAATAAAGTTTGCAATATTGTTGAAAGGCCTAAGGACACTTTCACAATACGCACTAAATGGGTGTTTAGAAATAAAGTAGATGAATCCGAAAACATAGTTAGAAATAAAGCTAGGCTAGTTGCACAAGGCTATAGTCAAGAAGAAGGTATTGAATCTGAGGAAACTTTTTCTCCAGTAGCCAGATTAGAATCCATTAGGATTTTACTTGGTTATGCTGCACATCTAAATTTCAAACTATATCAAATGGATGTCAAGAGGGTATTCTTGAATGGATATATTGCTGAGGATGTTATTGTTGAACAACCACCTGGATTTTCAAACCCTCATTTTCCAAATCATATTTTCAAACTATCAAAAGATTTATATGGTTTAAAGCAAGCTCCAAGATCTTGGTATGATAGATAAAGTACTTTTCTAATTTCCAAAGGTTTTACAAAATGAATAGCTGATCCTACTCTGTTTATAAAATGAATTTCTAAAGATGTTTTAGTTGTAAAAATTTATGTAGATGATATTATTTTTGGATCTTCAAAAACAACATTATGTACTGATTTATCTGAGATGATGCAAAATGAATTTGAAATGAGTTTAATGGGTGAACATAAATTCATTCTTGGTTTTCAAATCTTTCAAAATAACGATGGAATTATTTTAACTCAAAGTAAGTATACTAGATATCTTTTAAAATGTTTTGGATTGGATAGCACTGAAAGTAGTGACACTCCCATGAGTACCACGTGTAAGATGGATCTTGATGAAAATGGTAAATCCGTTGATCAAACCACTTATAGAGGAATGATTGGAAGTCTACTCTACCTGACTGCTAGTCATCCTAATATTATGTTTAGTGTGTGTATGTGTGCTCATTTTCAAACAAACCCTAAAGAGTCAAATTTAATTGATGTAAATAGAATTTTCAAATACCTCAAGAATACTCCTAATTTAGGACTGTTCTATCCCAAAGGACAATCATTTGAATTAGTTAGTTATTCTGATGCTGATTTTGCTGGATGTAAGTTAGATAGAAAACACACCTCTAGAACATGTCATCTTTTAGGCAAGTCACTAGTATCATGGTGTAGTAAGAAACAAAATTGTGTTGCATTATCAACTGTAGAAGCTGAATACATAGCTGCTGGAAGTTGTTGTGCATAAATTTTGTGGATGAGACACACATTACTAGACTATGGATATCGATTCAGTCATGTATCAATAAATTGCAACAACATTAGTGCTATTAACATTTCTAAGAATCCTGTTTCTCATTCTAGAACAAAACATATTGATGTAAGACATCACTTTTTGAGGGATCATTATCAAAAAGGTGATATAACTTTAGAATTCATTGGTACTGAATATCAACATTCTGATATATTCACCAAACCATTAAATTCTGAAATATTAGACTACATCATACATGATCTCGGTATGATTAATCATAAATGAATATCTTACTGATCTTAATGTTTAATACTTTATTGTACTTTACTTTACGGTTTCATACTCACTCTTTCTAAGTTACTGTGTTATGATCACGGTCTCACCGTCAAAACATTATGCTCACGGTCTGTCAACTCACTGTCTCACCGTGACTATAGAGAATTCACACTGTCTCACCATGATGACTGTTTTTCATCTCACCGTTATGCCTACACATGGTCTCACCGTGAAGAGTTTTTTATGTTTATTCTTATTTTAACATGTATCGCCGTAATTTTTATTTCACCGCTATTTGATTTCCCATGTTTTTGTTTTTATGACATTTGACATTCCCAAATGATAAAAATTAAGGGTTTCATTCGATTCCTTACCTGAACTCTCTCCTGAACCTTCTCTTCCCTCTTACCCGAACATTCTGTGAATTCTAAGGATAAAGCGTCCATCTTCACCCTCATCTGAGAAGCGTCACTCTAAGAAACAAAAGAGGATACCGAGGATAGCTCCCGAAGGACCTCTAAACCCAAACCTGGTAAGCCATACAGTTGTACCTGAAAAAGATGTTTGCCCTGAATGGTTGTTGTCTAGCAGATCATTAGTCTTTAAAGTCTAAAGAGAACAAGGATGGCTTGAATGGTTTACTAGACAGAATAGACCGATTTACCCAAGGCTTGTATCTCAATTTTATCAGTATGTGAAGTTCCCTTTTGAGTTTGGAGAAATCTCTATGGTGACCAGCTGAATTTATGGTCAGAAGTGATCTTTTTCTTCAAGGTTGTGGGATGAATGCCTAAGAATTCCCCATGAAGGAGTTTGTGAGGATTACCAGAGAGACCCTCCTCTAACAACCAACATCTTTGACCTGGAGACTGCTTTGGAAAGTCTAACTGGAAATGGCACCAAGCGAAGGGCCATAGCTGTTGTACTATATGGGGAGACAAGACTTCTATTCAAGTTTGTTCAGAATTTGGTTATTCCAAGAAAAGGAGATTTTGCTGTGATGAAGTATCAGGATGTGTTCCTGATTCACCTTTTGAAGAATGGCCATATGATCAATCTGTGTAAGTATGTTATCAACCATATCTGTGAGCTGATCAAAGTAACTTCCGAATCTACCTCCCTATTTTATTGAAGGATGATTTCAGTTATGTTAGTTGCAAAAGGGATAGTTGGACTGAATGAAGAAAAATTAGAGGACCTTGATTACTGCCTATCCGTGCCTATCATTAGAAGGATGAAGATTAGCTAGAACCCCTGGAAAAAGCAGTGGGTTGAGGATAATGATCAACTGTATAAAAAGTTTAATACTATTTACTATCCAAGAAGTCCTACAAATCTATCTGATCCTGGTTTGGAACCAGATGAAGTGGATGGGTATTCAGAAGAAGAAGAAGATGAGGAAGTAATAGCTGAAGTATCTCCTAGAGAAGAATCTAGAAGACCTCAAATGGAAACACCTCTTGTTAAAAAAGAAACGACTGTTATCCCTATTGAAATACCTCAAGAGGAGGATGTTGGTGTTAGTTTGAGAGAAGAGGATGCTCCTGCTTCTAGTGTGGATGTAAATCCAGAAGCTCATCCTAATGCTACAAGGAAGTTGGTTTTTCCTGATTCAGAACAGCAAGAAACCTTATAGGAAGATCTTGTTGAAGAGAATCTTTCTGTTGAGAAAGAAGCAAGTCTAGATGTTCAGCCAGTAGAATAGTCAGTTCCTGAGATTATTCCCTCTAGTGAAGAAAGGATGGAAATTTCCTTTCAGCTGGAAAGGCAAGAGTTTGATGAAGAGATTAGGGAGGATCCTGTGGATCTTGTCCATGTTCTTGAACCTCAAGAATCTGGAAGGGAAGCACAAGTTGAGGGGGAGGAACCTCAAAACCTTGATTTTGTGGAAGCTAGATCTGTTGAAGCTTCTCAACCTTCTATCACTTTTTCTGTGTACTCTCGGTATGAGTTCCCAAGATTTTATGATGTGAATGAGTCAAATCAAGTGACTGCAACTAGAATTGATCTTTCTTCTCTGTTTCAACTGAAGTCCTTAGCCCATCTAGAACTAGTACCAGAACCAGAGCCCTAACCTCAATCCGAATCAGAATCTATGTCTGAAGATGACTCTAAACCTCGACCAGAATCGGAACCTATACCTTTACCTGCATCCTTACCAGAGCATCACTCATTTGTGACCAAAGATGATCTAAAATTTTTTGGAGAGACTTTGTTAGCTGGAATTGAGAAAATTGTCTCCACTCAACCTCGCCCAGTGACTCAGTTAAGTCAAGAAAGTGCATCAATTCTCATGGAAAATATTATCTTTCATATTCAACCTAGGATGATCTGTGAAATTCAAGAAGTTAGAGTTGAGAATAAGCTGCTGAGTTTTGATGTTGAAAATTTGAAAAGTATGGTAGCAAGTTTGCAGAATGAGTTATCTTTGAGATCAGAGCCTGCTCCTGTTTCTGCTCCTGCACCTGTTGCTTCTTCTCCTGAGCCATCTGATTCTCTCTTTTATACGGATATTGTGCCTCAAGTTCATCCATACCTACTATCTTTTGATGTGATGATTGGAAAAAAGAACACCAAGATGATGGAACGCATGAGAGAGATTGTGGAAAATCTGAATAAGCTTATAGATGAATACACTGGATGCCTGCAAAAAGTTCTGAAACAGCTCAAAGTTCTAACTGAAGCTATCAAGGCTTCACCTGCTTCTGGTCAGACCCTCACACCTTCTTTGGATGATTCTATGCTGAGATCCAAAATTAAGGAAGAATTTCAGAATGCCTTGAGTGTATTGGATCTATCTTCTTTGTCAGAAGTGATTCCGAAAAGTGATAGAGCATTGGACTTGGTTAGAATTCATTCTAAGATAGCCAATGATGCTCAATAAGAGATCACCAAGAAAATTGATTTGTATCTCTCCCGGATTTTCTCTAAAAGTGATATGAAAGATCACTTTATATATCTTGTTGAAAATTTGAGAATCCCTTTGGTGACTCAAGCTTTTAAGGCTCAAGTTTAGAAACTTATAGAGTTCACCAGATTATTGGACAGATTTCTGGAGGATAAGGATGATTTTGAAAAGGCTATGCAATATGGTGGTGAAATCATTACTCATTTCATCAATCTTTTAAAGCCCTATCTTCATTGGCAGAGTACTACTATAGTTTCTCCAGCTGCTGCACCCCTTAGACCTGGGTTACCTACCTAAGCCTCAACATCCATGATAGTTAGTTAGGCTCTTTCTCAGATCCGACCAGTCATTCTTGACCAACCACAACCTAGATCTTCTTCTGCTCCCTCTTTGGCTCCATCTGTTTCTGAAGGTCTACCCTTAACCTCGTTGTCTACCACATCTTAGCCTTCTTCTACTTCAGCACCAGCTCCTGCTACTGATAAAGGCAAAGACAATGTGGATCCCTGAAGAGTCTGAGGGTTGTTTTTCTTTTTGATGGGATATCTTTTGTTGCTTCATGTTTTATTGTATTCTGAACCCTTTTTTAATGCCAAATGTCGTATTTCATTTCATTCTCTCTAATTTTTTATAATCCCAAAAGGGGGAGAAAAACTACACGTGTCAGTTCTATAATAGTATAAATGGGGGAGAAAAACTACAAGTGTCCGTTCTATAATGTTTTTACCATGCTAGTTTCTTTATTGTTACATGCCATTTATATTCTTCCTATATCTGATTTGTGATCATCAAAAAGGGGGAGATTGTTGGACTCCTCATGTGCTAATCATGTTTTGATGATCAAAAATCTTATTACTGTTAATTAATCTCAATATTCAATTCACATCTTGCTAATTCTCTTCAATCTCAATAATAACTACACATCATGTTTTAATGATAAAAAATCTTATGATGTTAATTACTCTCTTTATTATTTACAAGTCTCATGCATGATCATAAATCTCACATATATTATCACACCTTTATATTTATGATTCAAGCTCTTTTACTCTCTCGTGATTAAACTTAATCCATGTTATGCATATTACTGTCTAAGTCCAGAATACAGATATTTGTCTTAAGTAAGGACTCACCGTGACCAGACACCGTGAAGGACTCACCGTGACCCACTCACCATGACAAGACACCATGACCAGACACCGTTACGGAATCACCATAAGGCCCCATCCTTAAACCTTACTTAATCTTGAGTTAATACAAGATTACACATTGAGGATCTTTTCAGGTTTATAGTTCTAGAGAATTAGATCATAAAACATGCATTACATTCCACATTTAAACAAAGTGGTTGCATAAGGATAATATTCATTTTTTTCTATAAACAGAAACATATTTAAAATAAAACATGGATTCTTCCTTGACACTTCCTTGACACTATCATCATATCATGTACCTTTCCCTTGACCTGTGAAAAACATTTCAAAAAACTTTGGATGAGAAAAAAAAGATCAGTAAGGGATATAAAAATATAGAATGGAAACATTAGTTCATATATACATAAGAATGAAATCTTACTTTACCCATAAAATATAGGCATATCAAATCATGAATAAATCATAGAAATCATAAGACATAAAGGTAACTTGAGGCATTCATAACATTCTTACATAGGGAGTAACCCTCTTGGTTACGTTTGGAATACCCACCATAGTATATTCCCTAAATCTCTTCAGAGAAACCTTAACGTTTCACTCCTTCGTTTTACCCAATGCATTGGAGAGCTATATCGGGCTCACCCGCCCTTAGTTTATCACGGAACCATCCGTTTTCATAACAATGCCCAAGAACCATAACATAAACGTATCACATAAAACATGCATAAAGTAAACATAACATTTCCACATTTCAATCACAATATAACATTTTATGATATTGAAATAATGAATCCATTAAAAAAGAAACCATTTCCAAAACCATTTAAAACATTTAATAAAGAGATTTTTGAATCAAAGTGTCCCATACCACCTTGAAGCTTTTAAAATTTTAAACCATTAATATCCATATACATAAATCCTTAAAACCACTTTGAAAACATGGATATTAATAATAACAAATAATTAAAACATTTAAAGCGATATTTTGGTTAAAGGGGTTCTACCAAAATTAGAGACACTTGAATACAATAATTGAGGAATAACATTTAGTCAATAATTTATAATATCATGAGAATAAATGGATTCATGATATAATATTCCAAAGGACAGTATATACACCATATAAGAGTGAATTGGTGTATAACAACAATGAAGTCTCAGTAGAAATGTCAAATGTGATGAATTCCCTTATAAAGAAGGTATCCTTAAATTAAGGAAAATTCAATCTCAAAATTATGTGTGAAAAATATAAATACACCCAATATAAGTGGATATTAAGTGTAAAACAATAAAAGGTCATTCACACATATTCAAAAGATGACATATTCAATAACTACATGTTGAACCCAAAAAAATCGAAATTAGGTTAAAAAGTTCCCTTGGTAAAATTCGACAGCCTAACGGCATCACTTCAAAATTCAGAAAATGAGTTGATGAGAGATAAAAAAGTGAATCTCATCAATTGGACATAAAATTTACATCAATAAGTATATAAAATAACA
The DNA here is from genome assembly GCA_963277665.1 of Viscum album. Taxonomy (NCBI): domain Eukaryota; kingdom Viridiplantae; phylum Streptophyta; class Magnoliopsida; order Santalales; family Viscaceae; genus Viscum; species Viscum album. The sequence continues at coordinate 599,242,354 of OY728136.1, read as the reverse complement.
TATCCCAACATAATATTATGTGAATTAAAATACATAACAAAAGAAGTCTTTTAAAAAGAGGAGGGTGAAAGGTCCCCTTACCGAGTTGGGTAACTTTCGAAACGTACACCCCACGGAAGAAGGGTCATACAATGAAGAAGTGAATACCCATAAATGAAATTATACTACACAAAGAGTAGAATAATGGGCATTAAATACACCACTGAAAGGAAATTGGGGAAAATGTAGCATAAGTCTCACAGGAATAAAAGTGAGATGAAAAATCCCTTACAAAAACTCGGCAGCTTAACGGCGCCGCTTAAAACATCCAAAATGGATTGATGAGAGGAAATAGGGTATCTAATCACATTACCATAAAATTTACAGCGAGATGAATATAAAAGAACATCCCCCATAATAACAAAGAGGATCTTAAAAGAAGTGACATAAAGGAGAGTACTTAAAAAGAAAGAGAGAGGTTATATCTCTTACGAAAATTCGACAGCCTAACGGCGCCACTCAAAACTTACAAAATGGATTGATGAGAGAGAATAGGGTCTCTAATCATTTGAACATAATAATTATAGTATTATTAATATAAAAGAACATCCCAATAACAAGAAATATGAGCTTTAAATGGAATGACATAAAATATTGTACTTAAAAAGAAAGAGAGGAGTAGGATCCCTTTCCTCAAGTCAAACTTGTCTTGTTCCTTTCTTTATATTCCTGAATAATAAACTTTGGTCAATTTATAATTTCTTAAGGACCTCCTTTAATTATTATTATTCAGTTCATATCACATATTTTAATGTTATAATAATTGGTTAATAATATGAGTTCATATCAGACATTTTTGTCGATGTTTGGTACATGAGTCAAAAATTGAACTTGTTGGAAAATAATTTTCCATGTAGTTATAGGTACATCGTATCCAGAATAGTATTGATGTATTAAATATCATATATATCCATTATATATTCATTTTATACTATTCCATATCATTTGGAGACAAAATAAACGAAAAGCACCGTTCATGGAGACGATAGGCCGTACGTACGCATGAACGTTACTTTCATTTTTTTCTTTGTCATATTAACGGAATTAAAAATAAATGATATATATATATATATTATAATTCCAGTATAATATATATGTGATATAGGTCACATATTTTCATTAATTTCATTTTTTATATGTTCCATGTATTGCATGTACGAGTCACATCACTTGAGGGGGCGGTAGTCCGCACTTCCTCATACGAAATTATCGCATTTACACAACATGAAAAGAATAGTGGTATGTTTTAAATATAAAATACAGAAGAATATAGTAAACATAAATACCATATATATCATATATAGAATACAGTGACATCACAATGGCCACCTTTAAAGGTGTTAAAGGAATATTGAACAATCATCGTTTCGTGAGGCAGAAAATCGCCAACCACATAAACAGTATGTTCTTTAACCATTAGATGAAGGTGTGTGTAAGTGTAGATCAAATACTTATTATAACAACATCCTAGTATATTTATGATACTGGAGTTGTTACAAAAGAAATGAATAAAAAGAGTTTAGGGGGTTGGAGAAGCAAAATAAACAAAAGGACACAAGTGAAGACATTACCTTAAAATCGGGTAACTCCCTTTGGTTTGAGCTCAAAGGTTTCCTTGGGAAGACTTCTGCCAAAAGTGAGGCTTCAAGGAGTTATAGAGGGATGTGGAGAGACAAAATGGGAAGGGGTTGGCAAATCCAAAGGCTTTGAATGTGTGCGTAAGGAGGTGGAGGTGGGGGCCTTTTATAAGAGGAGAGGAGGGGCACTCTTGGAAAGGTATAAAATGTAACATTATTTCCAAATAAGTTTCGGATTTTAATGGTCCCACATTGATTGTTTTCAAGTATAAGGTGATAAGTGTTCTAAATACACCCATATAATAGGTTTTGGACATGTGTAGGTCTTAGAGTTTACATTATCTTTCCATTTTTTTAAATCGTTAAATAATGAGGTCATCACTACATCATCATGATGTCATAAATAATTTAATGTATTTAATGTCTAAAAATTATAAAAAAAATACTATGATGTAGTAAATAATTTTAGATTTCCAATTACTATTTATATTCAAAAATCTGACTTGTATAACCCCATGTAAAAAGTGTTTTAGTAAAACATTTCATGTGTGTGTCATTTTTACTTTAACACTAAATAAAAAGGTATTTATATCATTTTCCAACCAAAGTGGCTCCATGGGGTCCCCAATTTTAACCATGGATTTTATTGGTCGGCCATGACACATTCAATGAAGGTAGGACATGTTTCTAGGTCATTTCATTTTATTAAAACATTTTTCTTACCTTAAACTACACTAATTATCTCTAATCGCGATTAAAAACATAATAAGTTACTATTCACCAAAAAATTATTTTAATCACATTGAACCACATTTTAATTCTTAATGACAACCATTTATGTCAGATTTTTTGAAATTCAAAACACAATGGTGGAAAAATTTCATTTAGACGGAAAAATCAGTTTTTATAAGTAGCACTTATGGGTTTCACTATTCATCAAAAATTAAAGTTTTTCAGCAAATTACCAAAAATTCACCCTAATCTATATTTGACATTATGAATTAAAAAATTATGTATATTTTAAAAAATTCAAAACATATATGTTGCATTAATTAATTTAATAATTAATTCCCATTGTCAAAACAAATAGCGTGTTTTTATGAAACAAAATGTATCAAAAGATTAACACTAGTTTAAGTCTGATTTCAAAGTGAAATTAATTCCAACTACCACTATTGGATTAAATGGTAAAAATATATTCCAATTTCCCTTTAAAACCAATTCAAAAGATAATATAATCATATAAATAAATTATATTAAAAAGAGTTTTTGAATTAAAATACAACATTTTTCACTACTCATTAAAAATTGAACTTTTTCGGAAAAATACCAAAAATTTACACAAAGTAAATTTTGATGTCATGATTATAAAGAAGAATTTTATTTTGTAAAATATAACACATAAAAATTTCAAAAAGTGGATTTAAAAGAGGTTCACCATTAAAAAGCGGTTAATCGACCTTTTAAAGAATATTAGAATGTTTACGCTTAAAATAGGATTCATTCGCATTTTTAATCCTCTAACATTTATTGTAAAAACTAAAAATATTTGAAAAACATATATAATCATTTTTTAGTTAGTTCTGTTCATTCCCACCATTACAATGACTAGGCGTTAACTACCATTTAAAATAATATTATTTTATTATTAGAGTGCAACGTAAGATTTCCAAGAAACTCGTTGTTGCGTGTTGGGTACGCCATCGAGCATAGCATCCCCTTTAAAGTAATATTAATATTTTATTCACAAATATGGATAAATATAAAGATGTCATATTCTTTATTTACCCGGGGTGTTACATCCTTCCCCCTTTTGGGAATTGCATCCTCGCAATTTTAAAATTGGGCTTGGAAACATCCTTGAAAGTCCCACATCGGAACAAGACTCGGTAAAACAATCACTTTAAAATAAAGAAATATAAGTACAAAGGTCACCCATGTTAACCCATGCTAGGATTACAAGTATGAAAATATGGACATGGAGGAAAAAAAGGGTCATGTTCTGATGGAGAGTGATAGAAAACATGTTTATAAGAAAGTTAACCACAAGAAATTCACAAACTTGTGATGGGTTAAACGGTATTTGATTCCCCAGTAGGAAAAGTTAATAGACAACATTTTTGTTTTAAGTTACTTTTTATTGAGGAATTTATTCATAAGGAAACATAATCACTTATCATGTTGACTTTCAACATTTATTAGATTCCTTACACAAACTCATATTTTCTCCAAAGGACGAGTATTTAGGAAGACTTGTTCACATTAAGAGTACTATAATAAACTTCTAGAGAATCAAATGATCCACAAAAGTGAACTATATACATCCCATGTCTTTATACTTTAACCAAAACTAAAACCAAAAAGGTTAGTATAAGATCAGATCATCCAGAAAAGGATAACCCTTTATAAAATGAAAATCTATTCTTAATCTCCAAAAATTTTCCAACAAAACCCAAAGTTCAACGAGGAATATTCGATAATAAATTTGTCCATAAAATTCTTCAAAGTAAACAAAACTATGATTGAAACCCAAATATTTGAATGATTTAGTCTCATAGTCTTCCAAGTTAAATCGTAACATTTATCTCCAAACAACATCAGTTGCTCCTAAAGTCTCATATTGAAAAGTATTTAACCTAATCACATATCCTCCATGATAGGTTAATAAATTTCCATAGATAAACCAAAATCAACTTACTCTTAATTCATAAAATAATCTAACTAAAAAGAATCAGTCAAACTAAACAGGGACTTCACGTAGTCCAGTGGTAGGCGATAAATACCAGTCACACTTTGGTTGTGGGTTCGATTCCCGCAGCTTTGTCCGACGTGACGGGTTGTCAATATATCTTCATGTTGTCCTTTTTCCAAAACTATATAATTTTAAAACACTCCCCAAAATGAGAAAAAATCTTCAAAAATGATCATAACATATTTTAACCTCAATTTTATCTAATGCCTTTCATTTTCCAGCATATCATATAATAACCCATAATTACCTCAAACGTAAGGATCATATAAACTCTAATGGTTACCTTTATAATTATTACCTGAACTTCCACGTCGATTTGTCATCTCGTACATGATGCATTACAGAACATACCAAGGTTCAAGTGGTTGATCATGACTCCTTGATAGTTGGTTTAGAACAACCACGAGTTTCCTCATTGAATCCCCCATTTTATCTAGTATCTTAAACAAAGAACCACCACAGTATCATTCAAACCTGTTGTCTCTTTGGTACATGCTAGATCCATCCATTCACTAAAAACAGAAAGGTCATTGTGAGTATATCAACAAAACCATCATGTACTAATGAGGAAGATAAACACTAATATATACTTACTTATTCACTTTATCTAAAAGTAGGACTCTTTCTGAAATCCTATCCATTATGGTAATGTCACTTATGCTTAGAGAATACCCTAACCTCTAAAGTTATCTAAACCGACCTTTGATACCAACTACAAGGCCCCAGCCTTAAACCTTACTTAATCTTGAGTTAATACAAGATTACACATTGAAGATCTTTTCAGGTTTAGAGTTTTAGATAATTAGATCATAAAACATGCATTACCTTCCACATTTAAACAAAGTGGTTGCATAAGGATAATATTCATTTTTTTCCATCAACGGAAACATATTTAAAATAAAACATGGATTCTTCCTTGACACATCCTTGACACTATCATCATATCATGTACCTTTACCTTGACCTGTGAAAAACATTTGAAAACACTTGGGATGATCATAAAAATCTCAGTAAGGGATATAAAAATATGGAAAGGAAACATGAGTTCATATATACATAATAATGAAATCATACTTTACCCATAAATCATAGGCATGTCAAATCATGAATAAATCATAGAAATCATAAGACATAAAGGTAACTTGAGGCATTCATAACATTATTACGTAGGGAGTAACCCTCTTGGTTACTTTTGGAATACCCACCACACTATATTCCTTAAATCTCTTTGGAGAAACCATAACGTTTCACTCCTTCGCGTTACCCAATGCATTGGAGAGCTATATCGGGCTCACCCGCCCTTAGTTTATCACAGAACCAACCGTTTTCATAACAATGCCCAAGAACCATAACATAAATGTATCACATAAAACATCCATAAAGTAAACATTACATTTCCACATTTCAATCACAATATAACATTTTAGGATATTGAAATAATGAATCCATTCAAAAAGAAACCATTTCCAAAACCATTTAAAACATTTAATAAAGAGATTTTTGAATCAAAGTGTCCCATACCACCTTGAAGCTTTTAAAATTTTTAACCATTAATACCCATATAAATAAATCCTTAAAACCACTTTGAAAACATGGATATTATAGAGAACAAATAATTAAAACATTTAAAGCGATATTTTTGTTAAAGGGGTTCTACCAAAATTAGAGACACTTGAATACAATAATTGAGGAATAACATTTAGTCAGAACTTTATAATATCATGAGAATAAATGGATTCATGATATAATATTCCAAAGGATAGTATATTCACCATATAAGAGTGAATTGGTGCATAACAACAATGAAGTCTCAGTAGAAATGTCAAATGTGATGAATTCCCTTATAAAGAAGGTATCCTTTAATTAAGGTTAATTCAATCTCAAAATTATGTGTGAAAAATATAAATACACCCAATATAAGTGGATTTTATGTTTAAAACAAAAAAAGGTCATTAAAACATATTCAAAAGATGACATATTCAATAACTACATGTTAAACCCAAAGAAATCAAAATTGGGTAAAAAAGTTCCCTTGGTAAAATTTGATAGCCTAACGACATCACTTCAAAATACAGAAAATGAGTTGATGAGAGATAAAAAGGGAATCTCATTACTTGGACATAAAATTTACATCAATAAGGATATAAAAGAACATATCCCAACATAATAGTATGTGAATTAAAATACATAACAAAAGAAGTCTTTTAAAAAGAGGAGGGTGAAAGGTCCCCTTACCGAGTTGGGTAGCATTCGAAACGTACACCCCACAGAAGAAGGGTCATACAATGAAGATGTGAATACCCATAAATGAAATTATACTACAAAAAGTGTAAGATAATGGGCAGTACATACACCACTCAAAGGAAATTGTGGCAAATGTTGCATAAGTCTCACGGGAATAAAAGTGAGATGAAAAATCCCTTACGAAAACTCGGCAGCCTAACGCCGCCACTTAAAACTTCCAAAATGGATTGATGAGAGGAAATAGGATATCTCATCACATTACCATAAAATGTACAGAGAGAGAAATATAGAAGAACATCCCCATCATAACAAAGAGGATCATAAAAGAATTGACATAAATGAGAGTACTTAAAAAGAAACAGAGAGGTTATATCTCTTACGAAAATTCGGCAGCCTAACGTCGCCACTCAAAACTTACAAAATGGATTTATGAGAGAGAATAGGGTCTCTCGTCATTTGAAAATAAAAATTATAGTAAGATTAATATAAAATAAAGTCCCAATAACAAGAAAGATGAGCTTTAAAAGGAATGACATAAATGATTGTACTTAAAAAGAAAGAGAGGAGTATGATCCCTTACCTCAAGTCCAACTTGTCTTGTTCGTTTCTTTATATTCCTCAATAATAAACTTTAGTCAATTTATATTTTCTTAAGTACATCCTTTAAAGATTATTATTCAGTTCATATCACATATTTTAATGTTATAATAATTGGTTAATAATATTAGTTCATACTATACATTTTTGTCGATGTTTGGTACATGAGTCAAAATTTGAACTTGTTGGAAAATAATTTTCCATGTAGTTATTGGTACATCATATCCAGAATATTATTGATGTTTTAAATATCATATATATCCAGTATATATTCATTTTATACTATTCCATATCATTTGGTGATAAAAAACGAAAAGCCCCATTCATGGAGACGGTAGGCCGTACGTATGCATGAATGCTACTTTCATTTTTTTCTTTGTCATATTAACAGAATTGAAAATAAATGATATATATATATATATTATAATTCCAGTATAATATATATGTGATATAGGTCACATATGTTCATTAATTTAATTCTTTATACGTTCCATGTATTGCATGTACGAGTCACATCACTTGAGGGGGCGGTAGTCCGCACTTCCTCATACGAAATTATCGCATTTACACAACATGAAAAGAATAAAGGTATGTTTTTAATATAAAATACAGAAGCATATAGTAAACATAAATACCATATATATCATATATATAATACAGTGACATCAAAATGTCCACCTTTAAAGGTGTTAAAAGAATATTGAACAATCATTGTTTCGTGAGGCAGAAAATCACCAACCACAGAAACAGTATGTTCTTTAACCATTAGACGAAGGTGTAACATCCCAAGTAAGTAATGAATAATAGATATTTTTATCTATGTCTATTAATGATAAAGATAGTGTTTTAGAGGCTTAAAATGAAAATAAATACAATCTTATGCATGGAATACACTAATATTCTTAAAGGATTGTTTTAGTGCCTTTTGATGGAAAACCATTTTTGAATCTATATTTTGACAATTTTAGAAACTATGTTTGTCAAAATAAAATTATCCTTTATGATTGGGACATCAAAATTTACCTTGTGTGAATTTTTGGTAATTTTCCGACAATGTTCATTTTTAAATGAATAGTGAAAAATACTGCATTTTACATCAAAACTACTTTTTAATCTAATTTATTTATATGATTAGATTATGTTTTGAATTGGTTTTGAAGTGAAATTAGAATATATTTTTACCATTTTATCCAATGGTGGTCATTGGAATCAATTTCGATTTGAAATTAGACTTAAACTGGTGTCAATCTTTTGATACTTATTGTTTTGTAAAAACACGCTATTTGCTCTGGCAGCGGGAATTAATTATTAAATTAATTAATGTGACTTATATGATTTGAATTTTGTAAAATAGACTTCATTTTTGAATTCGTAATATCAAATATAGCTTAGAGTGAATTTTTGGTAATTTTCTGAAAAACTTCAATTTTGATGAATAGTGAAACCACTAAGTGGTAATCAAGCAAACTGTTTTTTTCAGTTAAATTAAAGTTTACCACTAATGTGTATTGAATTTTGAAAATCCGACATACATGGTTGTCATTAAGAAGTAAAATGTGGTTCAATGAGATTAAAATAATTTTTTGGTGAATAGTAACTTATTAAGTTCTTAATCGCGATTAGTGGTAATTAGGGTAGTTTAATGTATAAATAATGCTTTAATAATATAAAATGACCTAGACACATGTCCCAACCTCATTGGTTGTGTCATGGCCGACCAAGACAAGTCATGGCCTAACTTGGGGACCCCATGTATCCACTTTTGTTGGGAAATAACATAAATTACTTTTTATTAAATGTTAAAGTGAAAATGACACAAACATAATATGTTTTGCGAAAACAATTTTTAAGTGGGGTTATACAAGTCCAAATTTTGATTATAAATATTCAATGGAAAGCTAAAAAGATTTCCTACATCATAGTAATTTGTTTATAATTTTTAGACATTAAATAAATTTAATTATTTATGACATAATAATGATGCAGCGATGACATCATTATTTGACGATTTAAATAAAATGGAAAGATAAAATAAAATCTATGAACTACACATGTCCAAAACCAATTGGATGAATGGATTTAGATGCCTTATCACCTTATCCACGAATTCCATCAATGTGGGACCTTTTAAAACCGAAACACATTTTCAAATAATGTAATGTTTCTTTACTTTCCAAAAGTGCCCCTCCTCTCCCCTTATAAAAGGCCCCCACCTCTACCTCATTTCACACACTCTTCAAGCCATTGGCTCGGCCAAACCCTGCCCATTTGCTCTCTCCACATCCCTCTCCTCATCCTAGAGGATTCCCTTTGGGCAGAATCCTTTCAAAGGAAGCCTTTAGGCTCAAACCAAAAGAAGTTACACTTTTTAAGGTATTTCATTCTCTCATGTTCATTTGTTTTATTTTGCTTCTCCGACCCCCTAAACTCTTTTTATTTACTTCTTTTGTAACAAAACCAGTATCTTCAATATACTAGGATGTTGTTATAAGATATATTTGAGCTACACTCTCACACAACTACATCAAATGGTTAAAGAACATACGGTTTCCGTGGATGGCGAAATTCTGCCTCCCGAAACGATGATTGTTCAATACTCATTTAACACCTTCAAAGGTGGCCATTATGATGTCACTATTTTTATATATGATATATTATATGTTTATGTTTTCCTTAAGCTTCTGTTTTTTTCATTTTGGGCATACCTTTATGGTTTCCATTATGGGTAAAACACGATATCTTCATTTTAGGAAGTGCGGACTACCGCCCCCTAAAAGTGATTTGATTCGTTAATACCATATGTGGGATGTGTAAAGGATAAAGTTAATGATATTATATATGTTGTTATACTGGAATTATAATATACTTTTATATCATTATGATTCCATTCAAGAAAATATGAAATAGAAATGGAAGTAGCGTTCATGCGTACGTACGGCTTACCGTCTCCATGAATGATGCATTTCATTTCTTACCTCTAAATGTGATGTAATATTATAAATGAATGTATGTACTGGATATATATGACATATATGATATCTACATAATGAATACCATTCTGGATATAATGAACCTTTGACCAAATTAACAACTTGTAAGTATAAGAAGTCAATTTTTGACTTAAGAACCAAATACCGACAAAATGAACATTATTAACTTAAATGATTACATGATGTTCATAACATGGTATAAAAGGAATAATGAACTTGAAAAAGATTCATAAGCAAGTAGAGATTAACTCAAGTTTATTATTCAGGAGTTTAAAGAACGGTCGGGTCAAGTCGGATACGAGGTATGGGACTTCGTCTCAATCTCCTTTCGTTGAGGCATATTTTATTTTATACACAACTTTCTTTTATACGGTGTATAAACCCCTTTGACTTTTACGTTTACTCAAAAGGAATCTTTTTTATACGAAGCGTTTACTAAACGACAAAAGGGAATGTTTTTGTCGTACGTATGCGGCGACAACGACTTCTCCGCCGTCGTAACCGTTATTTGAGTTTTGGCTTCCTCTACAAGCCATACCTTTTTTTTAAAAGAAAAATAAATACCATGTTTTACTTTGGTATTGAAAATGGTTTTCATAATGTTTTTATTATATCAATGTGTTGTATTGATATCTCGTGATTGAAATGTGGAAATGTTATGTTTCCTTTATGCATGTTTTATGTGATATGATTATGTTATGGTTCTTGGGCATTATTATGAAGACGGGTGGTTCCGTGATAAACTAAGGGCGGGTGAGCCCGTTATAGCTCTCCAATGCATTGGGTAACGCGAAGGAGTGAAAAGTTAAGGTTTCTCCGAAGAGATTTTAGGGAATATACTGTGATGGGTATTCCAAACGTAACCAAGAGGGTTACCCCCTACGTAAGAATGTTATGAATGCCTCAAGTTACCTTTACGTATTATGATTTATATGATTTATTCATGTTTTTATGAGGTATGTTAAAGTGCCTATGTTTTATGGGTAAAGTATGATTTCATTCTTATGTATATATGAACTCATGTTTCCTTTCCATGTTTTTATAACCCATACTGAGTTTTTACGCTCATCCCAAGTTTTTGAAATGTTTTTCACAGGTCAAGGGAAAGGTACATGATAAGATGATAGAGTCAAGGATGTGTCAAGAAATAATCCATGTTTTATTTTAAATGTGTTTCCATTGATGGGAATGAAGAATACTATCTTTATGTAACCACTTTGTTTATATGTGGAATGTAATGCAAGTTTTATGATCTAATTCTCTAAAACTCTAAACCCGAAAAGATCCTCAACGTGTAATCTTGTAATAACTCAAGATTAAGTAAGGTTTAAGGCTGGGGCCTTATAGTTGGTATCAGAGGTCGGTTTAGATAACTTTAGGAGTTAGAATTCTATTAAATGATTATCCAAAAATATTTTTTTTTCTTTTTCGAAATGATATAGCATTTAAAGATTACCATGTTGCTTCATCTAAGACATGTTTGTTCAGAATGGTTTTCCGCAGAGGAAACAGGGAAGCAGTGCTAGGAAGGCATACAGAACGAAATAACCTTCCGAATCAGCATCCAGAAATGGTCGGAATTGGAACTGAACAGTTTGTTGGAGTAATGGCGCAGTTGACTCAGGCGATAAATGGTGGTGGTATCCATGCACGAGATCAGCCAGATCAGCCGCAGAGGAACATGTCAGTGGTGGAACATTTCATGAGGCAACATCCACCATCATTCAGAGGATCATCTGACCCTGTGCAAGCTGAAGGGTGGATTAAAGCACTGGAGAAGATTTTTGATGTCATGGGGTGTTCAGACAATCAAAAGGTTAGTCTTGCTATTTACCGTTTGGAGGGTGAAGCAGATCAGTGGTGGTCTATGGTTAAAAATATCAGGGAAGCCGATGAGATTGATGCTCTTGACTGGGATGATTTCAAAGGTATGTTTCTTGAGAAGTATTTTCCTAAGGCTGTTCGACTTAGGATGGAAAAGCAATTCTTGGAATTGAGGCAAGAGGAAGACTCAGTGGCTGCCTATGAAGAAAGGTTCACTCGATTGGCAAGGTATGCTCCCAATTTTATCCGGGACCTTGATAGTAAAATCAATCGTTTTTACTCAGGATTAAAGCCAAAGTATCGAAGGGAATTAGCTTCTCGAGAGTTTAAAAGTTATGAAAAGCTTGTTCGATGTGCTGAGAAGGTGGAAATGGAGTTTGCCGATGACCAAGTGTTCTATAACAACCAGCAGAAGAAGAGACCGAGGTGGCAGGAGAAAGGTAAGAATTCTTCAAAGAAGTCTGATGGTAAGAGAACTAAGTTTCCAGTTTGTGATAAATGTGGCAAAAGGCATGCTGGGGAATGTCTTCTGAATTCTGGGAAGTGCTACCGATGTGGTAAGATGGGACATAAGGCTCGTGATTGCACTGAAAAGGATCAAGGTGAAGGTAAAAACAAATTTGATTTACAGTTAGTGAAATGTTTTAAGTGCAATGAGATGGGTCACTATGCAAACGAGTGTCCGACAAGGAGCTTGAGTGATGGGAAGCAGTTAGACTACAAGCAGAAAGGGGTGGTGAAATCCTTTGCAACTACTTCAGCGGATGTCGGGCCATCAAATGAAGTCGTATCAGGTACTTTGTTTGTTTTTTCAGACTATGCCAGTGTGTTGTTTGATTCGGGGTCTACACATTCTTTCATCTCTGAGACCTTTTCTAGTAAAATGGGAATACCATCTCAAGAAATGACTCCTGAACTTTTGGTAAAAACACCTGGGGGAAGTGTCGAGGCAAAAAGAATTTATAAGAATCTTCCTATCCTTATCTGTGGAAAGAACCTACTTGCAAACCTTATTGTTCTACCTCTAGTAGAGTTTGATGTTATCCTGGGTATGGATTGGCTCTCTATTTACCATGCTAAGATTGACTGTAGAGCTAAAGAAGTTTCTTTTCAGAAAGACTTTCAGTTTGTTTACAAGAATGAACCCTTACTTTTGATAACATATGAAGAGGCCGAGAAACTTGTAAAAGATGGAAATGAATGTTACCTTGCACACGTCGTTGAAAATAAAGGAACTGTTCAGATTAATGATGTGCCAGTGGTAAATGAGTATCCTGATGTTTTTCCTGATGAGTTGCCTGGAATAATACCAGATCGGGAAGTTGAGTTTACTGTTGACTTAGTTCCTGATGCTAAGCCAATTTCAAAACCCCCTTATCGAATGGCACAAATTGAACTTTTAGAGTTGAAGGAGCAATTGCAAGATTTATTAGAGAAAGGTTTCATTAGACCTAGCACATCACCATGGGGTGCTCCTGTTTTATTTGTTAAAAAGAAAGATGGTTCTATGAGACTTTGCATTGATTATAGAGCCTTGAATAATATCACTGTTAAGAACAAATATCCTTTGCCTCATATCGATGATTTGTTTGATCAGCTCCAGGGAGCTCAGTTTTTTTCAAAGATTGACTTGTGATCGGGGTACCATCAGCTGAAGGTAAAGGAGGCAGATATTCCGAAGACCGCTTTCCGTACGAGATATGGCCATTATGAATTTGTAGTAATGCCTTTTGGGCTAACCAATGCACCTGCTGTATTCATGGACTTAATGAATAGAATTTTCCATGAGTTCTTGGATAAGTTTGTGGTTGTTTTCATTGATGATATTTTGGTGTTTTCTAAAAGTAAAGAGGAGCATGAAAAACATTTAAGGGTTATCTTGCAAACCTTAAAAGAAAAGAAATTGTATGGGAAATTCAGCAAGTGTGAGTTTTGGTTGCAACAAATTGCTTTCCTTGGTCACATTGTTTCTAAAGATGGAATAACTGTTGATCCTGCAAAAACAAAAGTTGTGGAAGAATGGCCAAGACCCACAAATATAACCGAGATTCGTAGCTTCCTTGGTTTGGCGGGCTATTACCGAAGGTTTGTTAGAAATTTTTCACGGTTATCTAGTCCAATGACTAAGCTAACTCGGAAGGGTGTTAAGTTTATCTGGACAAAAGAATGTGATGATTGTTTTCAGGAATTGAAAAGAAGATTGGTGAATTCTCCAGTTTTGGCACTACCTTCCAGGAATGGTGACTTTGTTATATACAGCGATGCTTCATTGAAAGGACTTGGTTGCGTCCTAATGCAGAATGATCAGGTAATTGCTTATGCTTCACGACAGTTGAAAACTCATGAGGTAAATTACCCTACACATGATTTGGAATTAGCTGCTGTTGTTTTTGCTTTAAAAATTTAGAGGCATCATTTGTATGGAGTAAAGTGTGAAATTTATACCGATCACAAAAGTTTAAAGTATATATTCACTCAGAAAGAGTTAAACATGAGACAAAGGAGATGGCTGGAATTAATCAAGGATTATGATTGTACAATTCATTACCATCCGGGAAAAGCAAATAAAGTGGCTGATGCTTTGAGTCGAAAAAGTAATGCTTCATTAACAATGTTGCGTTTGGAACGTGATCATTTGGTTAACGATTTGATGAAATTTGGCATAGAAGTTGTTGGTGCAGGAAGTCCTTCTGTTTTGTTTCAGGTATCAGTGAGATCTTCTCTATCAGATAGAATCAAGCAAGCACAGAAGCAAGACAGTGAGTTGCAGAAAAGGGTAGAGCTGGTTCAGAAAGGTAAGTTGCCTGAATTCAACATTGATAATGATTGCGTTTTGAGATTTGGGAAGAGATTGTGTGTGCCTTCTGATTCACAGTTGAAGAGAGAGTTGTTATGTGAAGCTCATAGTTCTCCGTTTTCAGTTCATCCGGGCAGTACTAAGATGTATAGAGATCTGCGGGAGTATTACTGGTGGGATGGAATGAAAAGAGATATTGCTGATTTTACTGTGAAGTGTTTGACTTGTCAGCAGGTTAAAGCTGAGCGGCAGTTACCGAAAGGGATGCTTCAGCCTTTACCAGTGCCAGAGTGGAAATGGGAGAATATATCCATGGACTTTGTTGTTGGATTACCCAAGACATCTCGAGGTAATAATGCAATCTGGGTTATTGTTGATCGCTTGACCAAATCTGCTCATTTCCTTGCTATACGAGATACTTTCTCTCTTGATCAACTTTCCCGTTTGTATCTTAAAGAGATAGTCAGGTTACATGGAGTTCCCCTCTCCATTGTATCAGATCGTGATCCCAGGTTTACCTCTAACTTTTGGAAAGGCCTTCAGAAGTCGTTGGGTACTGAATTAAATTTTAGTACAGCTTTTCATCCTCAATCAGATGGGCAGTCAGAACGAACAATTCAGACATTGGAGGATATGCTACGAGCTTGTTCTATGGATTATCAGGGGAGTTGGGACCAGCATCTTTCTTTGGTTGAGTTTTCATATAATAACAGTTTTCATTCCAGTATACAGATGGCACCATTTCAGGCATTATATGGGAAGCGGTGTCGAACTCCAGCTTTCTGGGATGAAGTGGGTGAAAGAAAGTTGATGGGACCAGAATTGGTAGAAGAGATGGCAGAAAAAGTTTAGCTGATTCAGAAACACATGAGAACAGCTCAGAGCAGGCAGAAGAGTTATGCGGATAACCGGAGGAAGGATCTATCTTTCGAGGTAGGTGATCATGTTTTTCTCAAGGTTTCTCCTTGGAAAAGTGTGATGAGATTTGGTAAGAAAGGAAAGTTGAGTCCAAGGTTCATTGGACCATACGAAGTTCTAGAGAGAGTTGGATCAGTTGCATACCGAGTGGCTTTACCTCCGAGTTTATCTCAGGTACACAATGTTTTTCACGTTTCGATGTTGAGAAAGTATATGCCAGATCCATCTCATGTTTTGAGTCCAGAGGTAGTTCAGCTGGAAGAAAACCTATCTTATGAGGAACAACCGGTCCAGATTCTTGACCACAGGGAGCAAGTGTTACGGAATAAGGTGATTAAGCAGGTAAAGGTTTTGTGGAAAAACCACATGATTGAAGAGGCAACATGGGAATCCGAAAATGCAATGAGGGATAAGTACCCCAATTTATTTGATAAGTAAATAAATTGCGGGGACGCAATTTTCTAAAGGGGGGAAGGATGTAACATCCCAAGTAAGTAATGAATAATAGATATTTTTATCTATGTCTATTAATGATAAAGATAGTGTTTTAGAGGCTTAAAATGAAAATAAATACAATCTTATGCATGGAATACACTAATATTCTTAAAGGATTGTTTTAGTGCCTTTTGATGGAAAACCATTTTTGAATCTATATTTTGACAATTTTAGAAACTATGTTTGTCAAAATAAAATTATCCTTTATGATTGGGACATCAAAATTTACCTTGTGTGAATTTTTGGTAATTTTCCGACAATGTTCATTTTTAAATGAATAGTGAAAAATACTGCATTTTACATCAAAACTACTTTTTAATCTAATTTATTTATATGATTAGATTATGTTTTGAATTGGTTTTGAAGTGAAATTAGAATATATTTTTACCATTTTATCCAATGGTGGTCATTGGAATCAATTTCGATTTGAAATTAGACTTAAACTGGTGTCAATCTTTTGATACTTATTGTTTTGTAAAAACACGCTATTTGCTCTGGCAGCGGGAATTAATTATTAAATTAATTAATGTGACTTATATGATTTGAATTTTGTAAAATAGACTTCATTTTTGAATTCGTAATATCAAATATAGCTTAGAGTGAATTTTTGGTAATTTTCTGAAAAACTTCAATTTTGATGAATAGTGAAACCACTAAGTGGTAATCAAGCAAACTGTTTTTTTCAGTTAAATTAAAGTTTACCACTAATGTGTATTGAATTTTGAAAATCCGACATACATGGTTGTCATTAAGAAGTAAAATGTGGTTCAATGAGATTAAAATAATTTTTTGGTGAATAGTAACTTATTAAGTTCTTAATCGCGATTAGTGGTAATTAGGGTAGTTTAATGTATAAATAATGCTTTAATAATATAAAATGACCTAGAAACATGTCCCAACCTCATTGGTTGTGTCATGGCCGACCAAGACAAGTCATGGCCTAACTTGGGGACCCCATGTATCCACTTTTGTTGGGAAATAACATAAATTACTTTTTATTAAATGTTAAAGTGAAAATGACACAAACATAATATGTTTTGCGAAAACAATTTTTAAGTGGGGTTATACAAGTCCAAATTTTGATTATAAATATTCAATGGAAAGCTAAAAAGATTTCCTACATCATAGTAATTTGTTTATAATTTTTAGACATTAAATAAATTTAATTATTTATGACATAATAATGATGCAGCGATGACATCATTATTTGACGATTTAAATAAAATGGAAAGATAAAATAAAATCTATGAACTACACATGTCCAAAACCAATTGGATGAATGGATTTCGATGCCTTATCACCTTATCCACGAATTCCATCAATGTGGGACCTTTTAAAACCGAAACACATTTTCAAATAATGTAATGTTTCTTTACTTTCCAAAAGTGCCCCTCCTCTCCCCTTATAAAAGGCCCCCACCTCTACCTCATTTCACACACTCTTCAAGCCATTGGCTCGGCCAACCCCTGCCCATTTGCTCTCTCCACATCCCTCTCCTCATCCTAGAGGATTCCCTTTGGGCAGAATCCTTTCAAAGGAAGCCTTTAGGCTCAAACCAAAAGAAGTTACACTTTTTAAGGTATTTCATTCTCTCATGTTCATTTGTTTTATTTTGCTTCTCCGACCCCCTAAACTCTTTTTATTTACTTCTTTTGTAACAACACCAGTATCTCCAATATACTAGGATGTTGTTATAAGATATATTTGAGCTACACTCTCACACAACTACATCAAATGGTTAAAGAACATACGGTTTCCGTGGATGGCGAAATTCTGCCTCCCGAAACGATGATTGTTCAATACTCATTTAACACCTTCAAAGGTGGCCATTATGATGTCACTATTTTTATATATGATATATTATATGTTTATGTTTTCCTTAAGCTTCTGTTTTTTTCATTTTGGGCATACCTTTATGGTTTCCATTATGGGTAAAACACGATATCTTCATTTTAGGAAGTGCGGACTACCGCCCCCTAAAAGTGATTTGATTCGTTAATACCATATGTGGGATGTGTAAAGGATAAAGTTAATGATATTATATATGTTGTTATACTGGAATTATAATATACTTTTATATCATTATGATTCCATTCCAGAAAATATGAAATAGAAATGGAAGTAGCGTTCATGCGTACGTACGGCTTACCGTCTCCATGAACGATGCATTTCATTTCTTACCTCTAAATGTGATGTAA
This sequence comes from Viscum album, assembly GCA_963277665.1. Classification (NCBI taxonomy): domain Eukaryota; kingdom Viridiplantae; phylum Streptophyta; class Magnoliopsida; order Santalales; family Viscaceae; genus Viscum; species Viscum album. Next base: position 599,223,923 of record OY728136.1, on the reverse strand, counting down.
TATTATAAATGAATGTATGTACTGGATATATATGACATATATGATATCTACATAATGAATACCATTCTGGATATAATGAACCTTTGACCAAATTAACAACTTGTAAGTATAAGAAGTCAATTTTTGACTTAAGAACCAAATACCGACAAAATGAACATTATTAACTTAAATGATTACATGATGTTCATAACATGGTATAAAAGGAATAATGAACTTGAAAAAGATTCATAAGCAAGTAGAGATTAACTCAAGTTTATTATTCAGGAGTTTAAAGAACGGTCGGGTCAAGTCGGATACGAGGTATGGGACTTCGTCTCAATCTCCTTTCGTTGAGGCATATTTTATTTTATACACAACTTTCTTTTATACGGTGTATAAACCCCTTTGACTTTTACGTTTACTCAAAAGGAATCTTTTTTATACGAAGTGTTTACTAAACGACAAAAGGGAATGTTTTTGTCGTACGTATGCGGCGACAACGACTTCTCCGCCGTCGTAACCGTTATTTGAGTTTTGGCTTCCTCTACAAGCCATACCTTTTTTTTTAAAAGAAAAATAAATACCATGTTTTACTTTGGTATTGAAAATGGTTTTCATAATGTTTTTATTATATCAATGTGTTGTATTGATATCTCGTGATTGAAATGTGGAAATGTTATGTTTCCTTTATGCATGTTTTATGTGATATGATTATGTTATGGTTCTTGGGCATTATTATGAAGACGGGTGGTTCCGTGATAAACTAAGGGCGGGTGAGCCCGTTATAGCTCTCCAATGCATTGGGTAACGCGAAGGAGTGAAACGTTAAGGTTTCTCCGAAGAGATTTTAGGGAATATACTGTGATGGGTATTCCAAACGTAACCAAGAGGGTTACCCCCTACGTAAGAATGTTATGAATGCCTCAAGTTACCTTTACGTATTATGATTTATATGATTTATTCATGTTTTTATGAGGTATGTTAAAGTGCCTATGTTTTATGGGTAAAGTATGATTTCATTATTATGTATATATGAACTCATGTTTCCTTTCCATGTTTTTATAACCCATACTGAGTTTTTACGCTCATCCCAAGTTTTTGAAATGTTTTTCACAGGTCAAGGGAAAGGTACATGATAAGATGATAGAGTCAAGGATGTGTCAAGAAATAATCCATGTTTTATTTTAAATGTGTTTCCATTGATGGGAATGAAGAATACTATCTTTATGTAACCACTTTGTTTATATGTGGAATGTAATGCAAGTTTTATGATCTAATTCTCTAAAACTCTAAACCCGAAAAGATCCTCAACGTGTAATCTTGTAATAACTCAAGATTAAGTAAGGTTTAAGGCTGGGGCCTTATAGAAGGTGTGTGTAAGTGTAGATCAAATCCTTATTATAACAACATACTAGAATATTTATTATACTATATTTGTTACAAAAGAAATGAATAAAAAGGGTTTATTGGTTTGGAGAAGCAAAATAAAACAAAAGGACACAAGTGAAGACATTACCTTAAAATTGGGTAAACCCCTTTGGTTTGAGCTCAAAGGCTTCCTTGGGAAGACTTCTGCCCGAAGTGAGGATTCAAGGAGTTAGTGAGGGATGTGGAGAGACAACATGGTCAGGGGTTGTCCAAGCCAAACGCATTGAAAGTGTGGGTAAGGAGGTAGAGGTGGGGGCCTTTTATAAGAGGAGAGGAGGGGCACTCTTGGAAAGGTATAAAATGTAACATTATTTCCAAATGAGTTTCGGATTTTAATGGTCCCACATTGATGTGTTTTGAAGATAAGGTGATAAGGTTTTTAAATCCACCCATAAAATAGGTTTTGGACAAGTGTAGGTCTTAGATGTTACATTATCTTTCCATTTTATTTAAATCGTTAAATAATGAGGTCATCGCTGCATCATCATAATGTCATAAATAATTTAATTTATTTAATGTCTAAAAATTATAAAAAAAATACTATGATGTAGGAAATATTTTTATATTTCCAATGAATATTTATATTCAAAAATCTCACTTGTATAACCCCATGTAAAAATTGTTTTAGTAAAACATCTCATGTGTGTGTCATTTTTACATTAACATTAAATAAAAAGGTATTTATGTCATTTTCCAACCAAAGTGGCTCCATGGGGTCCCCAAGTTGACCCATGTATTGTCTTGGTCGGCCATGAAACATCAAATTAGGGTAGGACATGTGTCTAGGTCATTTAATTTTATTAAAACATTATTCTTACCTTAAACTACACTAATTACCTCTAATCGCGATTGAAAACTTAATAATTTACTATTCACCAAAAAATTATTTTAATCCCATTGAACCAAATTTTACTTCTTAATGACAACCATGTATGTCAGATTTTTTTAAATTCAAAACAAAAAGGTGGAAAATTTTCATTTAAACGGAAAAATCAGTTTTTATAAGTACAACTTAGTGGTTTCACTTTTCATCAAAAATTGAAGTTTTTCAGAAAATTACCAAAAATTCACCCTAAGCTATATTTGACATTCCGAATTAAAAAATGATGTCTATTTTAAAAAATTCAAAACATATAAGTTTCATTAATTAATTTAATAATTAATTCCCGCTGTCAAAACAAATAGCGTGTTTTTATGAAACAAAATGTATCAAAAGATTGACACTAGTTTAAGTCTGATTTCAACGTGAAATTAATTCCAACGACCACTATTGGATTAAATGGTAAAAATATATTCCAATTTCACTTTAAAACCAATTCAAAAGATAATATAATCATATAAATAAATTAGATTAAAAAGTGGTTTTGAATTAAAATACAACATTTTTCACTATTCATTAAAATTTGAACTTTTTCGGAAAAATACCAAAAATTTACACAAAGTAAATTTTGATGTCCCGATTCTAAAGAAGAATTTTATTTTGTCAAATATAACACATAAAAATGTCAGAAAGTGGATTTAAAAGAGGTTCGCCATCAAAAAGCGGTTAATTGACCTTTTAAAGAATATTAGAATGTTTACGCTTAAAATTGGATTCATTCGCATTTTTAATCCTCTAACATTTATTGTAAAAAGTAAAAATATTTGACAAACATATATAATCATTTTGTAGTTAGTTTTGTTCATTCCCGACATTACAATGGCTAGGCATTAACTACCATTTAAAATAATATTATTTTATTATTAGAGTGCAACGTAAGATTCCCAAGAAACTCGTTGTTGCGTGTTGGGTACGCCATCGAGCATAGCATCCCCTTTAAAGTAATATTAATATTTTATTCACAAATATGGATAATTATAAAGATGTCATATTCTTTATTTACCTGGGGTGTTACACTCACCGTGACCCAGACACCGTGACCCAGACACCGTGACCAGACACCGTGACCAGACACCGTGATGGACTCACCGTGACCACATACTGTGAACTACTCACCGTGACATGGACATACCTTGAAGCTCATGCCGTGAAGCTCATACTGTGAACCACATACCGTGAAGGAGACACCGTTTCCATAATCACTGTGACACCGTTTCTTAACTGTTTGTCAATATTATTTAAATAATGCTAACGGTCATATTTGTTGTTTTTAATGCAATTAATGTCATTTAATGATAGTTGTTGGCATGTCAGGAAACTATATCTCATACCTATGAAAAGGGAATCATTCCTACTACCAGAACTCATGGATTATAAGAAATATTGAAATGCACTACACATGCAACATCAAAAACAACAACAAGTAGAAGCGTTGTGCGAGTGTGAACTTACAACACGAAGAATTTACATACACCTGAGTGCACTGTACTGAACAAGCAGAACAATCCGAACAAGAAGGAGATTACAAGCCATTCAAAGAACTCTCATGAATGCAATTCAACACCACTGAAGAACACACGATGAATCAAGAGATCGTTCTCACTCCTGAAGAAGACAAGCTGAACTACGACACTCTATTTTTCAACAGAAAAACCAAAGGACTCAGAAGCTTTCATGCTGAATCCAACGAGTCCAGAGCTACATTGATAATCACTAGAGCTTTCTAAACTCTTATCTATCTTCACTATGTGATTTATTTATTAACTTTCCAGCTATGTGGTGTACTCTGTATTTCTTATACACACACTGTCTCCTGCAGTGAACTGAAGGATATAAAAATCCTCACTCCAAATTTCTTATCACTTGTTTACCCACGTCAACTGTGGTAGAGGTCCTTGTGTGGCCTGGTCTTTGTTTTCTTCCCCATGAAGAATAGTGGTAGAGGTCCCTGTGTGGCCTAGACAGTTTTGTAAACTATTGTTAACCCCGATCCAGGGTGTGGATAAATTTATATATATTTGAGAGGACTATGTCTCGTCTTGAGACTGAACCTCTTATTATATCTGTTGTGGATCTTTAATTCATGTTTAAAGTATACTACATATGTCTTATTTATTCCGCTGCTATTAATTTGAAATAAAAAACTATTTTGAAGCTACTTTGATAGTTAAATTAGCAAGTTTTTACAGTTATTTTAAATCACTAGGTTAGCTTCAAAGGTTAGTTCAACCTTATGGTTAAATTAACTGAGACCTAATCAATCTTTGAGAAGCTAAGTAAACATTTACAATCTGTATAAATTCACTACAGTTTAACTTGTTTTATAAATTGTGGGATTTTAACTAGACAATATTTTAGCAGAAATTTTAATTGGAACTCAATTCACCCCCCTATTGAGTGTCCACTCCAACCAACAATTAGGTTAAATGAAAATTACTTTTTTCAAAAAAAATATTAATATGGGCATGGATGAAAAATATACCAGATCGAAGGATAAATATGATCTGATGTTATTTTAAAGAGTTAATTTCTTTATGAAAGTGAAAAGTATAGTAAAAGTTTGATGAATAAAAGGAAAATTATTAAATATCCAGTGGAGAGTAAAATATATGGTGTTTATAAAGGATATATTATAATATTTTTTAATTGGAAATATGTGTAATCCTAAAAAATGAGATTGTAAAATAAATTCCTTAAACTTTGTTAACTTTCAAATTGTAACCCAATGAAAGAGTAAAATTAGATTAATTAGAAGAATAACATTAATAAGAAAAAATTATGGTCAAATATAACAAATGGTTGGTATATAAACCATATAAAATGAAAAATGTTCATAAAAAAATATGTCACAAAGAAGTGGAAATTGGGACGAAAACACATTACCTTACACTTTTACTTAGTTAAGGGTGACTTAACCTCATATATGAATAATTTAGATTAATTATAGTAAAATAAATGAAACATAGTATTATATTTTGTATCATAAATGATCCACTAATAAAATATTATCACCTATTTGTTAACATACATTCATCATTATTGTTATTTTGGGTGCTAACTATTTCATTCTTCATGTATGTATTCATTCAGAAGTTACAACCCTTGTATCTGGATAATGGTTCTAAAATATGAAAAATTAAATAATTATATTAACATAATACTTATTCATTATATATATATAATCATTCTTATAAATATTATAGAAAAAAATAAAACACATCGATTCGTTGAGGTGGTAGTCCGCACATACGCACAAACTACGTTATAATTTTTTAACAAGTGGAAGGGTGAGTAATTATATGATATATAACATATCAATAATCATAATTATGTAATAAATATAATATATATTTTTTAGTTCCATAATTATTATCATCCAAGTGAGGCGGTGAAAGAAAAATATTAATCGGTCAGTGATGCGGTAGTTTACAATTCATGTAAGAGGTGGTTTTTTATCGTTAAATAAATAATAATTTGGATAAATTTTATTACATACATATAATAAAATATAAATATATATTATATACTATTGATATTATTATTTACTTATTGGAAATAATTTAATTTTGTTAAAGAAGAAGAAAATGAATGTGTTCGGTTAAGATAAATGAAACTTCTTTCAAAGAGATTCATTAGAGTTCCTATTAAGGATACTAGGGTTGTTATTTTAGAAGTAAAAAAACCTATATGACATTTATACATATATTGGAAATATATTTTGTTACAACTTCTTTTTTAATAAATCCTCAAGAGGTGTGATTAAATGATGGTAGGATGTTTCCTCTTATAAGTGATGTGGGTGGCACAATTGAAATTGTTTAAACTTTTAAATTATTATTATGTCCCATTCAATGAAAATTGGAACCCAAATTTATTCTATTTATAATGATATATAATATAGGTTATAAAGAAATTCAACCAATAGGTTTTCTAAAAAAATTTATGAAATTTTTACCTTTATATTTTTATATTGACCCCTATTATGGTAAACCCATATTAACCTTGTCTATAGTAACCAATTTTTACCATTTTTACTATTAATATGACAAAAACTGATAGTGAATTCATTTACAGCATTATAAATGCATATGAAAAATATGGAAACCATTAAATAAAATTTTATTCCTATAAGTGGTTGAAATTAACTGAAAAATGAATCCACATAGTGGTATGAAAAACTGTATCTCTTAAAAAGTCATTTTTTTCAAGAATATGCTGATCCTAAAATAAATATGTTAATAGTAATCATAATTATATTAATTTAGATTAATATATTTTGTTATATAATATATACAATTATTTAAATCATTCCTTATGATATTTTATTTTAATCCAAAAAGATCATACACTAAAAACAGTTTTCAAAAAAATATCACTTCAACCACCAAATGATCTAATCATTATTTATATAAAATTTATAATCAATACATGGTAAATTCTTAATATCATATCAGATTATTATAAATGAAATTATGATTATTTAAATAACAAATTTTCAATTATTCATACAATCTTATTTTTAAAGGAAAATTTGAAATAATCATTCTTGTTGACAATGTAAGTTCAAAATCAATATTCACCCCATCAAAATAGAATTTTTATTCAAAGAAACTTTATGGTGGAAATTGGATCATGTATTCATGAAAATAAAATTTTTAATTACTATAATTTAATTTGTAGTGATACAGTAGAGTTATGTTCATGGACTATATAAAGGTTATATGGATCTTGCATAAAAGTCCCTGGATGATTTCATTTCTTCAAAAAGGGTTGTTGGATTAGTCCAATTCCTCATTATTTTAATAATCCCAAAGCATTTTTATTTTTTCAATAATTAATTTTATGTTTTATATTAGTAAACTATTTCTAATCCATACCTGTAAAATTGGTTAAGTATTAAGGAGACCATAAAAACCTATGACATAAAGATGTTCAAGTAACTATAATGGTCAATTGACTATATAGAAATGACCCCACATTGAAATTAAAGTGACCACATGAACAATAATTTATTTGTGGGTTATATGATCAAATTTTTTCCAAGTCTTCAAATGATCACATGTGAAATACAAAGGGACCATGTAAAGGATTTAGGCAACCAAAAAAATTAATAAAATGATTTTATGAAGAAACCAAGTGAAAAACTGAATGATTGATGCTTCCAAAATAAGGAATGATGTGGCCTCATAGAGAAAAGAATTAACAATAAAAACAAATGAAGTTTACATTCCATGTTACTGATCCTAGTGTTAGTAAAAGGTTATTTTCCTATGTAAATTTCAGCCCAAAGAAACCATTACAAAGTGAATACACGGGGACCGTGTCTAACAAAGAATTGGGGTATATTAAAATCTCTAATAGATATATTTTAAATCATTTATTAACCAGTAAATTAATATAATATTTCAATTACTGTGAGAATTAAATTATGTATATCCTCTATGTTCTAATTATATAAGGACTTATCCCTAATAAGAAGATCAACTCATGGAAAAAATAAAGAATTTCTATGTGTGCTTGAGCTACATAGTGATACACTCAGGAATTACACTAACTTACTAAAACATTGAACAGTTCCACAATACACTTTTTTTACCTTTCAATCCAATACGTAGTTGAATATTGTTAAAGATAAATTAAAATATTATTGGTCAACCAAATATAATCAAATTGAGAAGCTTTATACATTAACTCTTATCATCTTTTTCTCTATCAATTTTATCTTACTATTTTAGTTGTGATTGATTTGATCATTATATTCATTATAATAGGCTCACACTCTATATTGAATAGTATTAGATACAATTTATTTCATTATTTTACACTTATTATACAATGAATAATTGTGAAATAGGCATTGTGTTTCTTGAATTTCATGTGTGTAGTTGTTTCATGTAAAACCTTATCCAGGTTGTTGATTAGTTTTATATTTAATAAAATGCTTGGTAGTGGGTGATTTACTAATGGATATGACTATTTATAGTCTTGAAACTGAACTTATAGTTTTTTTTTAAAATTTTCTTATTTTTTAATTTTTTAACACAAATAATTTTTTGTTTTAGAAAACTATATAAAAACATTACATTGATTGTTCTTACTAAAAATTCTTTAATATATTGTGTTTAATGAAATTAGATTTATTTTAAATATTAAAGTAATTTTGAAATTGTTTTAACTGAGTAGTAATTGATATTTTGAGAAATCATTCAAAATAATTTAAATTTATATTTATTATCTTTTATTTAAGAGGGGTATTTTTATAATTTTATGATTTTGGTTTAAATCATTTCAAATAGAAGTTTTAATTGAAACAAAATTTATCACCTCATGAGTTTTCCACTCTTGCAATTGGAATCTAATTATTTAATTTCTTCTTATCATGAATTTAAATTTGATCAAGTTTTTTCACGAAATAAAAAAAAAGTATTTTTATTATATATTTATATCTTTTTGGAAAATAATATGCTTAAGGGGACTCCTACTAGCACGCCTCATTAAATTAATTCAAAAAACAATGAATACAAGAATATTATGATGCAAATACATATTGAGAACCTGGGATTCGATATTTAGACTATAATATAAGAAAAATTGAAAATACCTAAAGATTATAGGGCGGATTAGAGTGATTCTAGTTTGGACACATATGATTGTAATTGGACATCCTAGAATTCATTATATTGTGCATTAAGATAAGATGATTTCATTATAATTCCAACAAGTTCTACTCCTTATGAATCTAGGGATACACTTTTTTATATCATCAAGGAACATAAAATTTTAATTAAATGTTCCTAAATACCAATACAATTAAATAGGATACTTTTAAGATGATACTTTGTGAATCAATTCCAGACAAGTATCTTAGGTTCCAAAAAAATGTCAATCTGATTCATGCACTGGGAAAAAAATTGAAGGCAAAGATCAAGTGATTATACACTTATAATTCTTACCATATAGATAAAGAGGAACCTATTTATACAGTAATTAATTTATTAATATAATCAAACTAGTTATGAAGGTTCTCATTGGTAAACTCATAATGTACAAGTAAGTGTTTAAAATGAACAAAGTAGATGGTGAACTAATAAAAAAAATATTTACTTTAAAAAAATGAGTCAAAGATGATGTAGAAAATAAAATAAGAAAATTAAAATGAGGAAGAATCATCATCAGATAGTGATGAGATAATAGATCACCTTTCTATGAGAATTAATAAGTTTAATAGTAAAAATATGTTCTTTAATAAATCAAATTATGGATGAAACTATGATATAAGAGGAATGTTAAAAAAGGAAAGTCAACAAAGATATGTTAATTATTATGATTTATAGAGAAAATGATGTATCAAATATGAATGGTAAAAATTAATCTATAATAAAAGGTTTGAATAAAATTGAAAACCATGAAAGAAAGATCTGAAAATAACTTGGATTGCCTTTGAGAATAGTTCTTATGAGTTTAATTCTGAAAGATATGACAATGTTGACATGGAAAACAATTAATTTATGGAAAATATATCAGAGTTAATAAATACTATCCCTACATATCCTAATAAATCAATAAATATAATTCCTTTATTTTCAAATATCCACATTAAGGAGTGGAACCCATACATATGGGGTAAATCCAATCAAATCATGGGATTTATAATTCCAAAACACCATAAAACTAACCCTATAACCACAATTTGAGTAACATCACATGGGACTAGACTTGAACATGAAAACATGAAAAACAAATAATATCTACCAGCCACCTTGGTATGAGTAGGAATATTAAGGTTGGGAAAGCTATGTTTGAGGGAGTTGAATTCTATCTATCTTGATCCAAGTTTATCTTTAGGAACTAACACATGTATCTTATCTGGAGAACCACTAGATAACATTATGTCTGACACTATGTCCCAAATATCCATACTTCAACTTAAACCTCCTCTAATCCCCACTAACAACACATGGTCATTAATAAATCATTATTGGCAACAATAAATGGGAACACCTCCATTATGAATTCCACTAAAGAATCATCCACCAAAAATATCCTCTATATGAACTCCAAATTCATTATTACTGCCACCAAAGATACAAATATATTTTCCGAGATCACAATCTCTAACTAATGGTATTCCATTCTCACTCCCAAACCTATAATCTCTTTTAAGTATCATTATCAACACCATAATACTATATCATTTTTTTCAATGAATCGTGTGTTCTAGAAAAAAACATGATTAGATAACCCTGTTATACTATAACCCTAAATATATAAATCGAGCAGAAAAATATTTATAAACACAAACATAGAAGTAATGACCCTGAGAAACTATAATAACTCCCATATAATTCTTTTGGAATTATATTTACCTAAAATTATTACATCACCTTAACATGTTTTTAATATCATTGAAAATGAAAATAATAATGAAAATATGAATAGGGAAGATTTATTTTAGTATTTCAATATGTTGGAATAAATTTTTAAGGAATATAAAGATAAGTATAAATATTTAAAGAAAAAAGATTCTTTATATATTCATATTGAACTGGAATCTTGAAATAGAAAAATAAAATATATCTCATTTATCAAAATAGAGTAATTAATATAACATTTCAAAAGATAATAATAAAAATTATCTAAAAATTTATAAAAATGGGATAGAAACCTTGAACAGGAATCTTAGAAAAAATACCACACCCAATTATCCCAATAAGATTGGATACCATCCTAGCTAAAGAATGATTTATAATAATAAGTTTATTACTAGTGAAATATCTTCCAATAATATAAACAGATCATATTATTAGGGACCAACTAAAGTTTCTATTTCTAAAATTCTTAATTGTTCTTATGGTAAACTTTTTAAATAAATTTGGATTACAAAATATATTATTTATAACTACTTTTGACTAATGAATTTTTTAGTACCAAAATAATTTCTTATTTAAATTTGTGTAGGAATATTTATTAAATAGTATTGATAAAATTGTATGTTATCTGGACAAAACTTTTTCATGACACATGACTGGGGACTACTCTAAATTTATGATATTTATAGAGGTGTAGGGTGTAAATGTAAATTTTGGTGATAAAACCAATGGAAAAATATTAGGACTTGTTATAATGGGTAACTCTCATTCTGTTATAATTTTTAAAGTATTATTTGATGATGGATTAAATTATAATATTATTATTTTCTCATTCTTATTTAATAATGGTTACAATGATATATTTGAAAACTATTCTTTTAAAATATTAGATTATAAATATGTTTTATTATTTAGTAATTTACACAATGATAATGTTTATATTATTGATTTAAATTATGTTTTTTCCAAACAAATTTATTTTTTTAGGATTATTTTATGATGAATCGTGGATATGGAATATTAGATAATTCCAATTAAACCTCAACTCTCTTAGAATGATTACTATGAAATGTTATGTTATGTTTCTTCTTAAACAAGAATTCCCAAAATAAAAATAATATGACCTCTATAAAAATGGGAAACAACATAAGATATCTTCCAAATTAATGAATAAATATATAACTCCTAAACCTTTAGAGTTGGTTCACATTGACTTGTCTAGACCTTTTATAGTTTCTAGAATAAATGGGAAGTATTATTCCATATTCTTTTATATATAGATATTATAAATAAACATGGTTATTTTCTATCTCACAAAAGTAAAGCAATATCTTGTTCTTCAAAATTTTTAAAATTAATAGAAAATCATAGTTGAATTACTTTTAATACATCAAGAAGTGATCATGGATGTGAGTTTTAAAATCAAGAGTTTGAAACATTGTTTTAACAATATGGATAGAATAAAAAATTTTACACTACTAAGATTCCCTAGTAGAATGGTGTTTTTGAAAGAAGTAATATGACTCTTAAAAATAGTTCCCAGAAGAATCTCAATGAGTATGACCTATATTTTTATTAGGAGGAATAATTTTTCAATACTACCTCCTATATTATCAATAGGGTTCCAATTAGACCACTTTAAAAGAAAATTTTATACGAGTGCAAGAAAAACTAATGTAAATTAATTTTACCTTTTTACTACAAATTATTTATTCTAAACGTTAAGGATCATCTTGAAAAATTTATATCCAAAAGTGATAAAGGAATCTTAGTTGGTCACTCATGTTTCAGTAGCTAATATATAGTGTTCAATATAAGACCCAAAACATTTTATGATTATTTAAATGTCAAATTTTATGAAATATATTGTCATGATACTAAAACATCATTAGAAAAAATTAAGGATGATATGCATAACTTGACTTCAAATACCTCATCCAAGCCTAGTGATTGTTCATTAAAACAATTTTTAGAAAAATCCCCCAGTACTAATGAATGATTTGAACCAAACCTCGAGAATGAAAATTATTTTCCAATTACATTAATACCTAGAGCCATTAGAACACATAGATATAATCCATTATATGTTGTTGCAAGAGATCTAGATAGAGGTACTCAAACTAGAACATCTGTTAGAAACCTGGTTAAATTTTTTTTTATCATAAAGTGAAAATTAAATCATCATTTATTGTATTGATGAAGAATTTTGGGTAATGGATATGTAAGAATAATTTAATATTTTTGTATGAAAAAAATTAATGGATATAATGGAAAGATCCAAATACTTTCTAACAATTGGGAACATTCTCACCCATACAGAGGCATGAGGCTATTCGAATATCACTTTGTGATGAATCACATTTTAATTTCAAACAATATAAAAATTATGTTCACATTTATTTTTATAATTTTTATATTGTTGAGTATTTTATTTTCAAATTACTTTGGATTTAAAAACCCTCATTTTATGAATCATTTTTTAAACTAATAAATTAAATTTATCATTTAAAAAAAGCTCATAGAGATTTATATGATAGTCTTAACATTTTCTGATTTTTAATGGTTTTAGAAAGGAATAGTTGATTTGAACATATTTATTAAAACCATTAATGAATATGAATTTGGTATTTCAAATTTTGGTTAATGATATTAATTGTGGGTTTTCAAGGAATCCATTATGTACTTATATTTCAAAAATGATTCAAAATGAATTTAAAATGAGTTTAATGGTTGGGTTAAAATTCTTCATTGGTTTTAAATTTATTCTTAATAAGTACTGAATTATTTAATAATAAATAAAATAAATAATTTATCATCAAATTTTTTTTGGTATTGATAACAATAGAGGTATTGAAACTCCCATGAGTACAAGATGAAAGTTCGGTCTTTATTAAAATTGGAAACTAGTTGGTAAAACTAATTATTGATGTATGATTGAATTTTATTGTATTTAACTAATATAAAACTTGATATTACCTTTAGTGTGTATATAAATGTTTGATTTCAAGAAAATTCAAAGTAATAACATTGGAATGTACTCAGAATAATTTTCAAAAACCTAAAAAGTATATCTAATTTAGGATTTTTTCTATTATAGAGGGAAATCATTTGACTTAGTTAGTTATTTTGATGCGTATTTTGGTGAAAATAATTTAGAAAGAAAATAGACATCTATAACATGTCACTTTTTAGAAATTATATTGTTTAATGTTGTAGTATGAAATAAAAATCTATTGAATTATCAACTATTAAAGTTGAGTAAGTAACTACAAGTAGTTTTTGTAGATATATTGTACTGATGAAACAAACATTACTAGTTTATGGATGTGAATTTCTATATTTTCCTATAAATTGTTAAAATAATAGTGCTATTAATATTTATAAAAATAATTTTTTCATTCCATGAAAAATTTTATTTTTATAAGACATCAATTTTTGAGTGACCATTTTTTAAAAGACGATATTTCTTTTGATTAAAATTGTACTAAATATTACATTGTTTGTATTTTTACAAATTCACTGAGTATTGAGGGAATGAATTATATCATACATGAGTTTGGAATGATAAATTATTCCCAAATATTATCTTTATTTTATAACTCTTGTACTTTTTTAATTATTATTATTAATTAAATTACAAGTTCTTATGTATTATATGTATTAATCATTTACTTATGTAACCTTGAAACTTTGTTCACATGTTCGGTAAAGTGGCTGATTGATTTTTAAGACAATCATTTATGTGATCGTGTGACTTTTCTCATGTAGTCAGTATTCCTACCATGAGTTTTTGTCTAATATTCTGCATACCTATAGTGAGGTTGTTCTCATGCAGTCATCATACTTATTTCTCTTCATATTTGTTACCATTATTACATGAATAATACACCTAACATTCTTGTTTTTGTTTAAAATAATTATTTAGTCCTTTTGGTAGGATTTTATTTAGGTATATTATAATTTTAATCCCTAAATGATTGAATGACATTTAAATTTGGAATTTCAATAATTGAAAATCCATTCCATACCAAATTATTTCTTCTTTTGTAATCCTTAAATACTATATATCTCTCTCAAGCCTTTTTCCAAACCAATTTTATTTCTCTTAAACTTAAACCCAACCTTCTAGAGTCTAAATTATTGTGTAATACTTCCATGGATAAAAAGATATCACAATTCCGTATCTCATTTTGGATTACCTACTTCAAAAAATCAACAAAAAACAAAGGTAGCTCGAGTGCTTTGGATAATCCTTGAAACCCTCATCTATTAGATCGACCTTCCTATATAAAAAAAGGAAGCTGATGTTGAATATATTAATTCCATAAAATAATTTGTGTGTAAATAAATTCAAATTCAAGGATTGATGGAATTTTTAAAGTATAATGATAATACATTGGATTAGATATTTGTTAAATATTATTATTTACATATGAAAATCATTCCATGATATAAATGATATGACATTTGAAAAATTTTAAGTGGATAAATTTTATATTATCTTCAAAAATTGTGGATAAGTGCTTAAGTGTGCCTCATATGATATCATATGTAGATTATAGATATCATATAATCTAAATTAATCCCTTTTCATGTTTTATAATTCTCTAGAATAATTAACTGGGAATAGGACTCATAGAATGAAAACTAGTTGTGATTACTAAGGAATGTTGAATGTTTGTAAATTTTATCCAGCATATCATCTAACCTAGAAATGGGGACCTCACCATTTTAATTCACAATGATTTCTTCTACCTATTCTTGAAAAATTATCATATTTATATAGGTTTATAAAGGTATTTGAGGAGTAATATGTCTTATCATTATAATCCTTCTTCAATTTTTAATTTTAGTTCTTTTCCCAATTTGATCTCACCCGTATTGAAATTTAATGGGTTAGTTTTTATGGGGGTCAAAAAAATTATCTCATATAATAGTTTGTTCCTAAATAAAAATATTTTTTAGCACATGATGATGAATTTTAACCCCTAGATAAAATAATTGTAGTTGATAGTGAAAATTTGTTCGATATATTTAATCATATTAAGGATTTAGTTAGGCAAATCAAACAAGAGTACCCTAGTCTAGAGTCTGATGAAATGGTTGTTTATCCTTCACATAATCAATATGATATTTTTGTATAAGTGAAAAAAGAGAAAAATGATGTGGATAAACATAATAAGGAAGCTAGGTTATCTTATAAGGATATCATGGAGCCATCTCCAATAATGAATTTTGGTCCTCATAACTCTACTTTGGATTTACATTCTCGTAATGATAAATTTCAAGAAAAAGATCAGTTTTATATTGAAGTGTCAGTAAGTGGTTTTGTTGAAGACCTATAATTGGATGATTTATGTGAGTTTGAAGAAATAGATAAAATCACTAAAAAATATCCACTCTAAGACCAATTACTGAAAGTCGTCTAAGACATAGTGCACAATATGCACCTTATAAGTGGTTGAAGTCATAGAGATCAGTATTACTATTCTTAGATTACTCTGAACCAAATGATGATGATGATGATGGGAGCAGTCCACTTGAGTTAGGTGGACCTACAATATATTTTCCTCAAACTGCTCTTGAAGGATCATTGCTTACTAAAACTGACTCTAAAGATATGATTGATATCTCTCTTCCTAGTGTATCACTTGGAAATGTGTTGGAATAAATATTATATATAACTCCAAAAAAATATGTTAAGGAACAACTAGAATGTAATGATAAATATCATCTTGGGTCGTCCCATATAGCTCATCTTTAGGTGGATGAGTATGTTATTAGTGATCGATAATTTTAGTTATAACATGTTCATATTGAGGGTGAGGTTGGTGATATGAATTCTACAATATAACCATCTATACTTATATATATTATATTCCTTTTTCATCCACTCTAACAAAAAATGATTTGAGTTAATTCAAATTAGTTAAAATTTGTGTCTAGAAAGAACTTTTTATTGATTATGGAAATGATGTGGAACTAATTAAAGTGGAGTATATAGCTAGGATAGTCACCTTGGTTATTTATCATCTTTAATGAAGACCCCATCTCTAAATTGAACATAAAAAATGATATTTTGGATTTGAGAATTCATGTGGGTTCATTTAAATATGAAATTATATATATGATACTATTGTTAGATAAATGATTTCTGAATTTTGTTTTTTAGACTTCTACATTAGCTAATCTGTGTTTAAATTCCATAGTACCTTCTCCAACTCATGTTTCATCTACTGTTAATGAAGATAGAAATAAATAGCTTATAATATTTGAGAGGAAAGTTTTTTTTGATGAGTTTTATAATAAAAGAGATATGGTATTTTAAGGTTTTCATACCCATGTTAATAATACCAAGGAATTAGTCAAAATAGATTCTATATACAATGGAATATATAGAGATAATGTTATAGGAGATGTTGATTTTTATATTTGAAGTATATTGGGGAAAGCTAACCTGATATCTATGTCCATATATCTAGCAAGTGATATTAGAATGTCTCCTTTGGATCAGGCCTTCATGTATCAAGTTGAATAGTTGAAAGCTCCTAATGTAATTTTGGAAATATTTAAAAAGATCAAATAATATTTTTTTAGGATATGTAACATTCTTCCAGATAAATAAATTATTTCACTATATTTATTAAACCTTTCATTTACACTAAAAACATTATCATTTTGGATCCTCCTTCCTTACCAATTACTTTAACCCTTCCTTCTAGAACAAATACCTTTGTTTTCCTTTTTTCCATTTCTCTATGATAATAACATTAGAATCTTCACCCAACACTCTGAAGGGTACTTATTAATGAAATTCCTTCCACATAATACCACACAACCTATACCTCCTATTTTATCCTTCACATCCAAAGGAAGGGATCATATTATTCAATATTAAATCATTCATATCCTATATTTAGATTTGGATTTAAGTTTATGATATGGAATATTTGTAATCTCTTTTTTAATCATTTTGATATAAATGAAATAGCTTCTTCATATTTATATATTTTATGTTATGGCATTATTTTCAATATTTTATTCATTATCATTTTATTTTATCTAATATTTTTTTAATCCCAAAATGGGGATAATAACAAATGTATTAAATATATTTCATATATCTGTCATGATTTTTAATCATAAAAAGTTGTGATATCTTTGGATTACTCTAGAACTGATTTATTTTAATGATCCCAAGTCATGTTCCTTTTATTACTAATGAAGTTTATGTTTTATGTTAGTAAATTTTTATTTCAGGAAAACATGTAAAAAAGATATCCTTTAAGTGATCGTTGAAACATTCCATATGAATAATTTCAGGTAACCTTGTATTTAAAATTACCATGTGGAAGTGACCATGCATTCAAAATTCATTTGAATAAGAGAAAAATCAAGTAATCATGCATTAGATGATCAAATTTTTTCTACTTATTGAACTAGCCACGTGATGAAGACCAATTGACTTAATAATGGATTAATTATCATACAAGAAGAAGTAATGAAGTAACTACATAAATAAATCAAGTGAGTACATGAAGTTTCAAATATACCATTAGAAGTAAGGAAGTGACCACATGAACATACAGAGAGAACATGAGAAGAATGTTAGGGACATTGTCAGGTGTCTATTCCATGTGACCATGAACAATGACAAGGCTAAGTAAAGTTCAAGCCAAATTAACTATTACATATTGACTACTAAGTGACCATTTATAACATAAGTAGTGAGGTATATTCAAAACATTTATAGATATATTTTGGATCATTTATTATAGATTTGGTTCATTTAAGGTGTTAAAGAGTATGAGGATTAAATTATTAATATACTTCAATGGATAGTATGAGAATGTTCTCTCTTTAAGCAGAAAATTCACTCCTAGAAAAAATAAAGAATGTGCCTGCTCTAGAGAGACATATTAAACTTTGATGCCTTTATCTAACATTATAGAGCACTAAATGCTTCCAAAATACTTTTTTATGACCTCTAAATGCAATACTCAGTTGAAGATTTCCAAGAACATTTTTAAATATGAATGATGAACTAAATATGTTCATATTGGGATTATTTTGACCTTTACTCTTCTAATCTATTTATGCCTCTATATTTTATCATTCATTTTTAGATTTTTTCTTTACTTTATATATTCATATTACAATATACTTTATTGTATTGAAGAGTAATAGATATTATTTCTTTCATTCAGTTACACAAAATACCCCATAAATAACTATGGAAGAGGTTGTGTGTATCTCAAATTTCTTATGTGTAGTAGTTTCATGTAAAACATGATCTAGGTTTTTGATTAGCTTATTATTTAATAAAATTCATTGCTGAATGTGATTTCCTAGGGGAGAGGAATAATTCTCATCATATAAATAAACATATTTTTTTCCAATGTGTGTTTTCTTTTTTTGACTAATCTAATTTTAAAACAATTTTTTTATAATTAATAAAATTTAGCAAAACATTACATTGATAGTTAGCTTTAATATGTGTTTTATATACTATTTTTAATGTAATTAGATCTATATCAAAAGTTAACGTAATTTTGAAAATGTTTTAACTGATCTATGGCTGATATTTTTATAAACCTTTCAAATAATTTGACTTATTTATTTATTTTAATGTTTTTAAATTGGAAGTTTTCATAAATTGATGGATTCAGTTTTAAATATTTTATAAACAATTTTTTAAATGGAAAGTAAATTCTCCCCACCGCCACTTGAGTTTTCCACATTAACCAACAAGGGTAAGAGGATGTACCCTTATGCTAATATTCATCCTTTATTTATAAATATATGGCCTCATAGTTCTTGGGTTTCCAATTGTAATTGAAACCACTTGGTCATATTTTTTGGAAAATTGATTCATCGAGAGTTCACTTGTTTGAAACATGGGCAATTAAAATTCACTAGTTTACCCATTTTAATGGGTGTGATGGTGAATCAATTTTCAATATGAATAAAATGTGAATTTCAAATTAGTTAGGAGGAAATAGAGATCACATCATCACTATGACAAAGCTCATACCACATTGGATGTCTGTTTGGCCAAAATGGATGGAATAATTTCATGATGTCCTGGGGGTTCCCCTTATGGTGGTCAAAATCATTTGAAAGAGTTAAACATAGATAGGTAGAATAATTTTCATATTCAATTTTTAATTTTATAATTTAATATATGTTTTGAAAATTTTAAATTTTCCTATACAGCAAAAGAAGCTAGTTCGATTTTTATAATGATAAAGGGTTGACATGTATTTTCAGTTTGAACTATATTCACCTAAATAAGTTTTAGCCTTTTTTAGAGTCTCTTCTAGGAGTTTTTATCACCTATTTTGGGATATTAAACCTCTTGATTAATGTTTATTGGTTTCTATATGGTTTTTTGGTATTTTTAACTTTCCCTCCTTTCAATTATTATTATTCTTATCTCCTAGATTATGGAATTGGATTCAATTTGTAAATTTTGTGGAACTTAATTGGTGTATTTATAATTGTAATGGTTTTTTTCTTAATGATGTCTCATGTGGATTTTTTTTAGTTTTAGTTATCTCACTTTGGAGTTCCTTGGATTCTTAAGGTAGTGGATTTCTATACCTATCCTATATCTTACAGAATAGTATTCTTGAATTGGCCTAGTGAAAATCCTTTTATGCTTTAAACTATACCCCCTTCTCTTAATACTGGTTTAATTTTAAAATTTTTCATAACTTTTTGTGATGGGAAATAATGTATTAAAACACTTAAAAGGGGGATTATATTAATAAGGTTATGATAAAACATAAAGTGGAACTTAGGATTTAAAATACAAAATTTTCATGTGTTTTGTGTTTCCTATACTATTGTATGTACTAGGATGCTTATTAATTTTGTTTTTTATTGTGGTTACAATATTTTTATAACACTAAAACATTTCACCCATAAAATTTACTAATCAATTAAATATGGTAATAAAAATGGGAGATTCTATAGTCGATAAAAAATGATAATTTAATTGATGGTAATTATTTATGATTAATATTTATATTTATATAGGTCTTATTTACCATGGAAGATAGTGTTGTGATGTTGGTTATTATTATGTCTTCTTTGATTTTATCTTAACTGTTTTATGAAATATAAATGGAAATAATGATTTTGGAACTGGATGGGAAGTGAGGGAAATGATAAATATGATAACAAAAATGTGAATTGTGCATAGTGTTTAAAAAATATGTGTAGTGATAAATAAATTTATAGAGAAGGTAGATGGATAGATATATAGATTTATATTAACTAGGAATATAAATATAGGTTGGATTTGAATTGTTTATAGCTAGATTAAAAATTTTTTGGGCAATGAATCAAGGGTTTTTAATGATTTTTGTGTGAGTCTAGAATGAATGAATGGATAATAAATTCAGTGAGTCTGGAAATTAATAATGCATAGGGATGATAAATTTATATGCTGATAAATAGTTGTTTATATGGCCCCCTTTGATATAACATGGTTGTATTGTTTATGTTTCATCATTATTTCAAAAATTACTAATTGAGGTTTGGTTGTTAAATTTTCGATGTAATTATGAATGTGGTTAGGGTAATTATTATATTTCATGGTTGGGTTAGGAAAGGTAGGGGATCACATGATGTTGATGCTCTAGATATTCATGATACCCTACTATTATCATTTCTATGTGGTATTATATCCCCCAAATTGTAGGAGAGTCATATGGTGTTATATCATTCAAGGAATGGGAATGAAATATAGTGTTATTTCTGATAGGGAATGATATTGGAATGATTTGTTTTTCTATAGAAGGTGAGAGTTTCATGTAGTTTTCCAAATAATGTGATGATGATGTATGATGATTTTGATTTGATTATATGATAGTAACTAGATATTGTGGTTCCATTCTCTCATCCCTGATCATGGTTGGGTATAATTCATATTAGATCCCAAGCAATTTTAGTGGTAGTAAACCCTAGATGATAGGTCATTGCTAAGATAAAGTCTTTGAGCCTGGGGAAGGAGGCGTTGTGTTGATGGTTATGGGAGTGTGTTTGGATGGTTTTGGATGATATAATAGTTGATTTGTTTTTATTTTGTATCAATATGGAATGGAGAGTTTTGGATTCTTGTCCTATTTATGTATTTTTGTCCAGTACCAGCTTATATGTATGCATTTATTGACCCACTTGGTTTTCTTCACCCATTATTACTCATGATTGTTTATTTTGGAAAAAATTGATTTTTTTAGAAGGATGATCCTTTGGAATACTCTTAAGTGATTACCCAAGTGTTTTTAGGATGAAATGATAGATATTGTAGCTATTATTCAGGTGTTATGGTCATAGTTGATAGATGGCTTAGATATTTAGGACTTATTCTCCATGTATTCTATTGTTTTTATACATTTTATATGTTTGTGTAATTTGGGTTATGGGAATTTATATTTCAATAAATATTTATTTTGGTGTTTATTGGTGGATCTCACATCATTTCATGTCCTTAAACCCTTTCGTAAATGTTTAGACTCCCCATTGTTTCTTTTGTAACCTCAGTGCTAGTCACCACCCTATTCATATTGGAGGTAGGCTTCGAGGGTCACTCATTCTCTTCATTTATAGCCCATAAGGGGAACCAATGGAGGTTTGGTTGTAACAACTCTCCGTATTAGTTTTAGAAGCATCCCATTATGATCTTTTGCTTATATACCACAGAAACACAAATATCTCGATCCTTGTAGTCAACATAACAACTTTTTAAACAATCTACTCAAGATATAATAATATCCCCCCCACACATATATATATATATATCATTCCATTATTATTAATTTTGTAACATTTTTAAGATGATTTTAAATATATTTATATAAACTAAATTTAATAAATCAACCCCTTCATTTTATTTTTCTAAAAAAATGACATGAATTTTAAGGTTATAGTATTGTAGAAACTAAGGAATCACTTGAAAATAATAATAAAATATTATAAATTTTACGCACCCTAAAATACCATAATTTGATTTTTTTTATAAAGAAAGTGAAAACTTGAATATAGTGACATGTGGTCATGCAAGCCAGGAAGGATGTGGATTTGACATAGTAAAGGATAAAATATTTTATTAATAAAAAATAATATTAAGCATCATTTTTCATGTTGTCATATTTATAAAAAAATATAAATGTAGACAATATATGAAATAAAAATTCCATTTATTATTATAATTCTTATTATTAAAGGGTATCAATGTCCTATATTATTTTTTAGTACCATCCTAAATAATTTTTACATTATCAGGGTTGATGGTCTATTGCATTTTTGAGTACCTGCATATAAAGAACAATACCTAATTAGAGAGGCAACACTTATAGATCTTACATGAGAGAGAAGTGTCACCCATCTATTATAATGAGAGGAACCACCCACCTATTATGTGGATTGGATCTCCCTAGAATACTCATAAATGATAGTTTCCACTAGTCTCTACAAATATCTATGATTAAATATTTAAATTCAAGATTTGGTTTGGATTTTACACCTTTATATATTCAAAATAATCTTGGTTTTTAATAGTAAAATATATCTATTCAATAAATACTATATATTTTTATCTTATAATAAACTAGTATGAACCAAATTTTTATATTAAATGTGAAAATTATAAATTAAAGTACAAAACATTTAATATAAAAATAAATAACAATATTTAAAAATATTTTGTGGAATAATCCTTAATAATAATAAAAGATATTTACCCAAAAAGTGAAATAAAAAATCATTAATTGTAAAAGCATATAGTGGGAGACATTGAATGAATAACAAAGAAATGAGTTGTTTGATTTTATAACATATTTTTTGGAAATTTATATATGAACATGGTATCCATTAGGGGTAAGGTATCCTATATAGGTAAGGAATATAGTAGTAATTTTATATTTAAAACATCAATATTTTTATTGTAATAATAATTTAACCTTTATAAATAGACAGATCAATTATCTATTTAACATTTTTACACAAGTGTGTATGAATTTTGGAATTTGTTTACAAGGGATAATCCATAACATCATGTGATATAAATATATTATATAAAGATAACACATCCATGATCTAAAATATGAATAATATTTAGTGATTTTCTTGACCAATATCCAGAAAAACACTAACATCTATGACTATAAAAAAATCCCATGTGTGAGAAGTTTATGTTAGCTAATATAATTATGAGATATATTGTTAACAACATGAAGAATAGGTTCCCATCGGGCTATTGGCAAGCTGATCTGTCATAACCCCAAGACCACTTTTAATAGGCTAGGGGATGGCGACAAGTTCTCATAAGTTGTAATAAAAAATGGGAGGCCTCCGTAAAGGGTAAAATTATACATTCACCCAAACATCTACATGAAGCAATTTAGATAAATAATAATATATAGTAACATCTAGAGTAAATAATACATGAAAAAACTCTTTTGAAAACAAAATAGTCTGAAAGAGTACGCCAAATTATTGAGGGCATAAAATCATGCACAAAAAGAAATGAATTCTCTAGCTAAAAAAACTGGCATAAAGAAAAACTAAAAGATCATGACTCCTAATATCCTTGTTCAACCATCATATGTGATCAATAAACCCAGGTAACTCTATGTTTCACTAAATTCACTTCTAAAATATATATTGATTGCATAAGACACGACACATGGGGGAAAATCCCATGTAAAAGTGAGTGTATACATGTATAGTAGAACACCCTGAAAACCAAGAAGGGGTAAATATAGTGACACATAAAATTCCATATCATCCCAATGAATTAGGGAAATGAAACCCATCATATATATATATACATATACAAAAAGAAACACATATAAGAGAAAATGGGGATCTTTTTCTTCACATCCCATCCCTAGATGATGAGTCTTCATGCTGCTCACATAGTCTATTTCTGATTCCCAACATCTTTCATGTCTATTAGACAAATCCATCTGTATAACCCACACCTCACCACTTATCCACATACTAATATAGAAAATTTTCTAATATATAACCTCCTCCACAGTATGATAATAGGGTTATGCTGAGTAAATAGAGGACCCAATCTCTGGTGCGATGGGGGGTACCACTAGGTGAATAGAAGACTCATGTCATAGCATGGTAGGGGTACCAATAAATAGATATATAGATAGAGGACCTTTTACCCTAGTGAAATAGGGGTGACACTCAGTGAATGGATGAATTGTTCCCAACTATGATAGGGGGTTCCACTCGGTAGGTGGATAACCTGCACCACAGTTAGTTGGTTAGGTACCACTTAGTAAAAAGATGACCCACACCCTAGTGTGTCTATAGTTATCACTCAGTTGATAGAGAGGAATATTAGTGACCCATGACTTAGTGTGACAGGGGGATTCTAACCCCAAAATCCATTGAATGATCCTACCCAAATCAATTCCATCATCGAGAATATCTTCAAGATGTGCCATGCTCAAAAATACCACATCATATCATATATTCCACATGGAATTCCACCGTCAAATTCTATGCTAAAAAATAATTAGGGTAAACTACTCATATGTCAAAATATGACTCCATAATGAAGAGATACACAAGGTGTAAACTCCTAAAAAAAGTACACAATGTGTACTAAGGGTCACATGGTCGTGTGACCATACTGGGTCACATAGTTTTGTCCTCTACTGTACACATCCTAGCTATATTTTGTGGTATACATGGTGTATATGGGGGAAAAAGGCATGTATCGGCACCTGGGTCATGGTCATTTCCATCAGGCATGTTCCCTTGTACCTTGGATGGTGCTTATGTACACTAGTTGTGCCTACATGTTTGGCCATGCCCATGCTCTGGTACTCCTCGAGTACACTTAGAGCCACCGGCTTAATTTCACATGTTTTTTATGGTTCATAGATGGTGCGTGATCCTTATATTCCCTAAAATCCTACACTCCATAGTCGTGGGGACTACATGACATGTGTTCCTAGAGTACATACCTTGTAGTTTGGTATTCCGTAGAAACCATGGGAAGCTACTTGTATTTTCCGTACACCACCACCAACATTTCTATTATAAATCACATTGAGGATATTATATTTGGGATCATCTATTCAATATCCATCGTCAGTAGTCACATTCCAGCCAACTGAACCCCATGCGACATCACCCATCATGCCACACCTTTAATATAACGTCTCTAGATCACAGATCCATGAATCATAATCAAAAAATTTCCATGATCGAATCAAAAATCAAATTCCTAATCATATTTTTCTAATACACCATGTATTAGAGGTTTTGATCTCTCATTAACCCACCAAGAAATGTCAAACTGTGGCCCCATGGGCCAATGGTTAAGAACACAACGAATGGTGGTAATAAATACACTTAAACAATGGTATAACAATAGATGGAAAAGTGATCTCCAACAAATGTCACATAATTGATAAAATCTAGGGTTATAACATTTAAGAACAAATATAATTTAATTTAAAATACAAAATTAATCCAGGATGGATTATATAAGGGGTGTGCAATCACACATCAAGAAGTAGAGAATTTAATCCTTTCTCAATATCTTAATAAAAGGGTAACAACCTAAAATGATGGTTCCTACCATGAAAAGAGTCAATGAATTGTGTATAAAACATAATCCAAAAATTAATAAGACAATTTTTATTTTCTACCAGTCGATTCACCTCAATTTGATTTTTCATCATTCTCTGGTATGATCTTCCAATGAAGAACACTCTTTTTCATCCTCCCAAACCCCCTGGTTATGCAGCTAACCCTAAAGATTTGATATAAATGGACATTTAAATAGGAATTTAGGTCATGGGTATTAAAAATTTAATAAATAAATTATTTTTTATTTTAATTAAACACACCTTCTGATGGATTATTTAATTATATCATCTGATGTCAACCAATATTAGGTCACACCTAGGGTAAAAACCTTGTTTTAGAATCAAACATGGTTTGAAATTTCCCAATTAATGCCCCAACAAATTTTCAAACATAAAACACTGAAACAACTCATGAAAGTGGGTTATATTATATTAGTATTTTTAATATATTAATTCTTGGGTCCCATGACTCCCAAAAATCTCACTGAATCTGATAATAAATATAGATATATACATAGAGATATTGAAATGGAAAATTCATGAAAAAAATTATCTATATTCTCCCCTACTTCAAGGATATTATCCCCTAAAATCACAATAGACAAAAAATGGTGGAGACAATAAATCCACAAATGCCTCTCTTTCTCTCGAGAGCCTTACAGAATGATCGTGTGCTGCCAAAGTTCATAAAAAAAGTAATGGTTCACCCTCATAGGATCGTATCCTTCTGTACATAAATTTCCACCAGGTACTCTGCAGATGTGGATCTATCCTTGTTGTCCAACTACCCACATTAAATATTGTGCATATGATCATTCATGTATCTCCTAATATTTCACACATTAAAGATCTCACAAACTTGATCCAACATTGTGGGTAATTATAGGTAGTAAGAAGCCTATCCAAACCTTCCTACTATCTTGAATGGATCTTTGAATCTTAGGGATATATATTTTTTATATTCAAACCACCACACTCCTCATCATGTAGATACTTTTAAGAAAACATATTCTCCCGGCTCAAACTCCAAGAGATTATGACATTGATCTAAAAAACATTTATATCTTCACTAGGTGTTTCTAAAATCCTCATGGATCACATGAACCATCTTCATTATCACATGAACCTATCTATCCCAACTAGAGCTGCCTCAAATATATTAGTCTTACATAAGGGGGGCTACAAGGTCTCACATAAGAGGCTTAAAAGTGTTCCATTATAACAATAGAGTTATAGTTTTTATTAGAAGAAATCACTACTAATAACAAGTGGTCCTCCCAGCTCCAGCCGAAGTCCAACAAACATGCCCTCAGCATATCATCCAACACATGGAGATTCATCTTGTTATGGACATCCATCTAGGGGGAAGTCATACTCAGACTTAATTGGGTCAAGAATGCCTCATGTACGCCACTCCATAACCTTGATATAAATCCTACATCACAGTTGTAGATAATCGTTGAGGGTACACCATGAATCCTACCAATATCTAACACATATAAATACCCCAATCTCTAAACCAAAATCATCTCACTGATGGAAGGGAAGTGTTCAAACATAGAAATTTGTTCCAAAACATCCCTGATGTTATTGTGGCCTATCATTGTCTATAAAATCCCCATCATTATTTCCATGTATATATCATCAAATTTCCACTTTTGGATCTCAACAGGCTATTTTAAATTGCCAAAACATTTTACTAAACCTTCACATACTAACATATGAGACACCTAGAGATGAACGTAGCTATTATCTCCCTCATTATAGTCCACCAAAACTACCACTAAAGGTCCTCATATTTATTTTCCCCATAGGGATTTATATCCAATGGGGATGTGTGAATCTCCCCCATTCCCTCCTCATGAAATGTTATTGGAAACACCATCTGTACCTATAAAAGGATTTGATGATCCCATCCTTAATAAAATTCATCTTGTAGATATCCTTAGGATTTCATGACATGTAGGACCTCAAAATTGATGTCTTCTAACTAGGACTCCCTCAATTATAAAAAAAGTGGATGATTCACAACTATCAAATAAATAAAAACATTACCATTCTCATCTATCAGTGTCAATAACAACAGATTCAACTACTCATAATCCTCTAAAAAAAGAATATGACTTCTTATTAAAGGAATATACCACCATGTTTCCATAACTATGAGCTTAGTCTATCTCAATGTCATAGTCCTATAAGAAATCCAACCAATACCCCAATATAGGTTAAGATATCTTTGAGTGAATATATACATTAGAATATTTTTGTCTAATTAAACAAAAAAATTCTCTCCTAGAAGATATGTCCTCCACATATTCAAATTGAATATTATTATTTCCAACTCCAGGTTTTTATTCATGTATTTCAGGTCAATGGGTCTCTACTACCTTGAACCATATGTGATCACTACGTGACTCAACATCAACACATTATTATGACCTTATCCATAAGCATCACAAAACATTATATAATTCATTCCCTCCTCTAGTAGTATCTACGTAGGATAACAGGTTGTCAACAACCTTAGATCCTCAAAAGATCTCTAACACTACTCTTTCCATGTAAACAACTACCATTTCTATGTCAAGGTATTAAAAGGAGCTACAATCCTTGGGAATTCTATCATGAACCTCATATAGTACCCACTAAGCCAAGAAAAAAATTCACATCTAACACACTCTTGAGTGGATCCCAAGAAATAATTTCTTCAACATTCACAAGGTCCTTTGCTAAACCATGATTCTAAATTAAATTCCTCATAAAGTGAAACTTTTGAATCCAAAAATGAAACATTAAGAGAATAATATAATTATGGTTCTCCAGAAATAGGTTTAGGACCGTCCTCATATTCTATGAATGACCTCCTAAAATGTAGAGTAAATAATTTTGTCATCTATAAAAATAGTGTGGGAATTCATTAAATTGAATGTCATCACTAAGAACAAATAGTTTCCATAATGAGATCATAATGCCTATTTTTGGAATATCATCCTTGAAAACTCTCAATTGATGGTAGAAAGATAAATGATCAGTCTTCGAGAACTATATCACACCTATAAATGGGTGAAAGAGTTCATTAATCCACATCAATAATAACATTATAGTTATTTTTACCTAGTTTGGAATGTGATAATTAAAAAAAAGATTCGATATATTATCCACCATTTTCACTAACAATATAGGGGATAACCAAGGGGACACACTACGACAGAGAAAGCCCATATCTTCATGGTCCCCAAACTATACCCTCATCTCACAAATCTTTTTAGTGTCCATCCAATATATCACAGAATATATTATTTTGGTTACAGGGTTTAAGTCAATACAAATTTATATCTCTCTCTTCAGAGGTATTCTTAGAATGACCTCAGTCAATAAGTCCATAATATAATCCACTACTATATGAAAAAAAAATTCTGGAAAATCTATCTTCACAAAGGATTAATCTCTATAAATAATGGTTAATGGGTTTTAGGTTAATAATCACATGACCCAATATCGTAGCTATGAGAACTCACTCACCCTCAATGGAGAATATTGTCTCATATTCTTGAAGGAATATGATGCTCATTTGGTGAGAGTTAGTCTAACCCCAAACTATGGAAAAATAGTTCATACCAAGAAAGAAGTTATAAGGATTCATCATGATAACCAAGAGGTCCCATGAGAAAATATCTCCAACATGATCTTGCTCAAAATCCTAGAAGATATGAAATATCGAAGAATTCATCCTAGTAGAAACCTCTATCCAAACCTATTGGGATAAAAAATAAAGAAGATGCCCCGACACTCAAAATAGGTATATGGAGATGAAGTAATGACTCACACATATGTCAATTTTCATTTAAACACGATTAAAATAAACAAATATCATACCTGAGATCATCCCATGTATAGCCTGGTAATATCCCTCTAAAACTAGTAATTACCCATGGCACCAACCTCCATCTCCTTAAGCCTAGCATGGGCCAATTGGTGCTGGTAGTGGGATTATATCAATGAATCATACCCAACAAATATATCCCCCCTCAATATTTATACCTACTCCTCTTCCAACATCACATCCCAATGGGCTTCCCAGGTCATACATAAGAGATCTCTGATCATGATGTTTCCTATGTCCTAGTTGTCCATCTCCAACTTTCATTCCCTCCTTAACTCAACGGTTCATAAAATCATGAGCCAAAGAAAATATCCCATAAAATATAAGGAAAAACCGCTATATGGGATGATCGAAACCTCTGTGATACACTAAACTATATTTCTACATGACAGATTCCATCCAGGAGATAGTCTCTTAGGCCAAGACCGTATTGATGGGTGCATGTTATCTGCTGCAAAAATACCAATCTGGTGATACCCACTTCTTGATTCATCTTCCTAGAATCAATATATGAAGAATCCCTATATTAAAACATTATTATCTAGTACTCCAATATATGTGGGAATGCATTAGGAGACAACACTGGCATTGATGTCTTTATAGAGATACCACTCCAACATTTGTTCCTTGATGTAACCATCTCACACCATGTTGAGGGAGTGCTGGGTAATGTAATTGACCACCAAAACATACCTAGAAACTATCCTACTACCCAATTACAACTCTAAAATCTCTTAGAACTGAATTAAGTGCAGTAATGAGGGTTAATACTCTTTATGAAACAAATATTAAATGCTAAACCATTAAAGTGTTATCTTATATTTAGTTTTCATGACTAGAATCCACCAATGATATAAAGATCCAAGGAAATTATAGGTTTTTAGAACAAAAATCTGATTATTTGGGGTCTGCATGATCCTGAAGACACAGATCACCGAATCAATCCAATCTACCACTACCTATGAACATATCTCTCCATGGAACCATCGAAATCTATGATTCTTGAACTCATGAATAACTCGATCTTATGTCCAAAATTATCATAAACCTTTGGAAAAATATACTACTTGATTGGTGGGGGTACTACTTCTTACCTACCTAAATGAAGCAGTGAATGAGATGGCCTCTAAAATGACGCATCATCACTTGTCGTACTTTTCGCATGATCCTGAATTGGTAACATGGCTATCTGTCTTTATAGGGTAATCCTGAGGGTTATCAAGACATACAACTCTTAGATGAGCATATATATATATGAAGATATAACTCAAGAAGGAAAATCAAGGGACGCAATCCTATATGATATTTGTACCATAATTCCATGGAACCAATAATTCAATATATAGAGTCTAAAATTTGGTAGTCAGAGTCATGTTGTATGTATATGTTTACCTCCATACTAACATTGGTTTCTATACCCTAAAAGTCACACTCATGATACATCCACACCATTTTCCTATGTCCCAACCAATTCCTCATAATGGGAGATCTCTAAACCCCATCCCATGTAATAAACTACTCTAATAACACTTTATAATGACCCAAACCACCATGTTCCACCTTACCATCGACAAGATGAATGATCAAAATACCGAGACCACCTCAAATAGGCTAGGGTTAGTAATTAACACCCAGAGGGAAGAATATAAAATATGGGTCCTTTCAGTTTAATATCTCTATACAAACAACCAATTATATTCATGTAATATTGTATAATAATAATAAAATATAATAACATCTAGAGTAAAATGTTATTGTAATAAACTATATGGAATAAAACCATACAATAATTTAAACCAAAGCATAAAGAGAAAAAATGCATGACCTACCAAAAAATGAAGTCTGATCCTAATAACAACATAGAGAAAGGAAAAATGATGGATCTTATCTCTTGATATCTATGTATGACAACTATACATGGTCAAAAAACCTAGGTAAATCTATATTCCACTAATTTTACTATCAAATTTTCCACTATCTGTATAAGACACAACATGTTCTTGCAAATCTCGTGTAGGGTTCAGTATATACATACCCAGTGGGATGCCCAAAAAACCACAAATCTAGAAATGGAAATAAAAAACAATGGTATAATCAACTAGAATAATGTTGGAAAAGGAAACCCATCATATATAAATATATATATATATGTATGTATGTATAATAAAAAATTAACCTAGATAAGAGAGAATGGGGATCCTAATCTCAACAACCAATCCCAGAATGTTGAGTCTTCATATAGCTCCAATAGTCTATCACTATTGCCTAGTATCTTTTGTTAATGTATGAGAAATCCATGTGAAGGACTATCACCTCACCACTAATCCACATACTAAGAGGGTTAATATTTAATAGTGGACTTGTTCCATTGTATGATAAGTGGGTTTCAATGGATAGGGAACATTTCCTAAGTGTGACTGCAGAGTACCACTTAATGAATATAATACCTATACCCTATCAAGATAGGCGATACCACTCAAAAAATATATAGAGAAAATACCATCACCCTTGTGTGATGGGGGGTTCCCCTCAGTGAATATAGGACTTTCACCATAGTATGGCTGGGCTTCCATAAGGTAGGTTGTTGACCCACATCTTGGTACTTCATAGGGTACCGAAAAATAAAAATGGGACCTATACCATAGAGAACAATAGGGTACCAATATGTTGATATAGAGGAATATGAAGGACCAATGACCTTGTGAAATAGGGGGTTTCCAACCTCGATACCTCTCAAATGGTCATTCTTTTATCACTTCCATCATCGAGCATCACCATAATAAGAATCACTATCAGAAAATCACAAATTGTATCTCGTATTCCACAATGAAGGCTACCATCATGTTCTTAAATGAAAAAAGCTAAGTTTGGGGTACTCAAGATTTAGAATATTATTCTATAAGGAGGAGATAAACAATTTCAATACTCCTAAGAAAAGTAAAAAGTGTATACCATGGGTCACACATTGTGTGACCATGCCTAGTCATCTGTTCATGCTTCAGTACATGTTCGGTATAGACTAGTTTTTATAAATTCCATTTATAGGAAGAAAGATGATATGTCCTTTACCCCAATGGCTTGGTCGTGTCCATCTTGCTCGTGCATGTGTACCTCTTTCTGTTTCCATTTACACTAGTCATTCCCGTGTGATGGGCATTCCCATCCCATTGTACTCCAAAAGTATACACCAAGATATCATTACACAGTGACAAGGTATTTATGGGTCAAACACAACTTAGTATTCTTATCTTCCATGAATCCCTATATATTATAGTTGGGTATACTACATGACATGTTTTAATGGACTACACTTTATATATTTGGGTTTTCTAACAAAATTCTAGGAAACATCGCACATCCCCCCTGCGCTTCGGTTGCTATCTTTTCTACTAAAAATCACAATAGGGGTCTCAGATATAGGTCCTTTTGTGCATGATCCTTTTCTAGTGGCTAGATTCTAGAAACCCAAACACTAGTTGTTTTCACCCATCATTCAACACCTTTGTCACAGCCAAGTCAGATCCTAGATCCTGGAAGAATCACTCGTATATATTCTCTATAAATCCTAATATAACAACCCTAGTCATTGTTCGCTAATCCACCATGAATTCAGAGGTTTTATTGTGATCTAAGCTACCCAACAATGAGGAAATGTGAGCCTGTGGACCAACAATAAAGAATATGTAGAAATATAAGGATACATGAACATAAAAATGGTATGAAAATAATTGGATTATTGTTCTCATCTAGTTATCATATAATCATGGAATCCATGGGTTTTATCGAGTCATAAGAACTTCCTTTTTCACACCTCATATCCTCCATGATTTATGTTACTAACCCTAAAAATTTATTATAATAGACTATTTAATAATGAATTTAATTTGCGGGTATTTAAAATTAATAAATAGACTGTTTATTTATTTAAATTAAGTGCACCCACCAAAATATTTTGTCTTTGTAATTTCTGGCACCGAACAACTTTAGGTCATGCGTAGGGTAAACACTACATTATGGAATCAATTGTGGTCTTGGATTTCCAATTTGTGTTCCCAAAAAAGGAAACCCAACAACACATAAATTATATGTGGTAATTTAATAAATTGCATTAATACTTTTAATATATTAATTCTTGGGGTTCGCAACATCAAGATACCATGTCGACTCTGAGGATAAGTCAAGATATAAACATAGAAATAATCAAATAAAAATTCCATAAAAAATAGAATCACTACACATATATATTTAATTTCATACTAAATGAAAATACCACTATTACATAACCCACCTTGAGGGAATATGTTGTACTATTATGTTCTCACATCTATTGAAAGTATAATGGAATTATATGTGTAATTAAAGAAGTAATAAATATTTATTTTTATGTTTAAATAATTTTATTTTGATGAAACCTTACATATGATTCATTATTGATTTAAATTAATAATTAATAATTCTAATTAATGAGATAGTTTTTATACATTGTTTTTCAAATTTTAGGATTGAAAATTCGAAATTAGATAATCATAATTTTTTTTCTGAATTTTTCATGAATTGAAAAATAAAAAGGTGAAAAATAAAATATGATTATAACATATAAAATGTCATTTTAAAATAAAATTGAAGTGATGCCTAAAATTTTATTTTTCAGGATCTAAAATATATTTTATTATATAAATATATATTTAAAAATATGAAATTCATTTTCAAAACCATTATAGTAAATTCGAATCTCTAAAACATATTTTATCATTTTAAAAACAAGACATATATCCTAAATGATTCTTTCCAAATTCATATTGATATTATAGTAAAATAATTAGCGTTCCAAGGTCAACAACATAAAGTCCATAGGATAAAAAAGTTTCCATATAATAAACACCATTTATGATGTCATAAAGTAGTTATTATATGTATTAGTTCTCCATGAAATATATTCAAAATTATTAAATAATTATTCTTTTTTCATCATAAATACTCACCAGTACTAAAAATATAAAATAATCTTTCAGAATTTATCATTCCATTTTTCTATAATATTTTTAATCTACACCTTAGGGATATTCTAAGGGGTTTGATAAGTTGGGTTTCTAAATAATTAAAGAAATAATTAATATTATATCATTTTCACCTTAAACTTATTTTTTCCTCTTTTAAGTAATTTTTAATTCATAATTTTTAATCTCTATTATTATTTGACTCTTTCTATGAAATTTTTTAATCTTTTTGTATGAATTCATATATCTATTACATTGAGAGAATTAAAAACATAATTGATGGTTCTACATAGAATAATATAATACATTCTCGGTTCAACCATTACATGAATCATGGAATGCACTCTTTCTATGTGAAAATGTATAGAAATATGAATATAATTTAAAAATATAATTTTTTGAATAATTTATCAATATCAAAATTTTATATTTTGTATAAGTTACATACCCATATCCATTAAGGTATTATCCATGAATTCATCAATAACATGTTTATAATAAAATTGAATTGATACTCATTTATGGGTGTAAATTTCTCTATGTATCATTAATTATGAAAATATTCTTTATTTGATTTTGAAATTATATATATATATATAACCAACATATATATAAGGATTCCATAAATTGGTCCACATTTAAATTAAATTTATCTAATATTAGTTTTGTGAAAACTAAAGTGTTGGGTAGGACATATTTATTACCAAAATGCATAGGAAGAAAATGAAAAACCATCTTTCAAGATTGAACAAGATATGAAATTAAAAAATTAAGTAAAAAAACAATAAAAAAACATCACATTTCATTCAAAAGAATCTACAATAGTGAGTTTCATAGATATTTCTCAGTAGAAATATAATTACCCAAGCCTCTAAAGATATACCATAATTCCCCCCTAATAGTACCCATTTTAGGATGGTAGTAGATATAAGGATAAACCCCAACGCCTACCTCTAATAGTAAATGTATTAGAAACTAGAACTGAGGGTATTGAATCCTTATTAAATGGAATGAATTTCCCATAATATAAAATCTAGCATATGATCCATAAATAAACTTCATCACGTAAATAAATATATTAATGATCCCAATATTAATATATAAAAAATATAAATAATGCAATTGGAACATAGGTAGTGGCCACAAATTTTAATAGTTCATGAACAACTTCATGGTATATTGACACCCAAATCAACCCCAATTTAACTCTTATAGACCTAAAAAAACACACAGATATATATATATATATATATATATATATATATCTGTGTGTGTGTGTGTGTGTGTGTGTGTGTCTGTGTGTGTGTGTGTGCATGGATGGATCATATAGGTATAATCATCAGTATCTTCATAGAAAACCAACATTAAAATGTGAAACAATCATTCTCTAACCTAATGAATAAATACAGGAAACTAAATTATTACATAAAAAGGAAAATATATATTATATCCTAACCAAGGCTTTATCAGAAGGGATGAGTCACTAATTAATGAATAAAAGTATGATATTTCATATCAAAATCATATACAAATAAAAGGTTCCCCACATCCACTTTCCCATTAACCAAGTCTCCCACGCGCCAATGTCATATATCCTGTTTCTCTTATCCTCTCTACAAGACATCCCACCTAATTAGTTAATGGTATGACATTGACATATTTATCTCATCCTAAACCCATTCAACCTATCATAACCACATCACAACACATCTCAAAACAAATAAATAATATTGAACATGATACCAACTCTTCTATGATACACTATATAATAATTCACTATAGCCCATGCATGAGTACACTTCCAGCAACCATATAGATTAATGTTTGTATATATGTACGTAAAATATCCCCAATCCACTACTACCCACAAAAACATTTATTTTAAAATTGGGATCCATCACAACCCATATGAGAATAGACTCTATGACTTAATCCCTTGTAGCATAGGTATATCTACATATAATGATATATATAGAAATGAGAGTGGTGTGGGAGAGTTTTCAGCCATCCATATTCTCAATATCAATGATATATGGAAAATTGCATAGAAAAAAATGACAATATGGTTATCAAAAACCCCGACCAACTTCTGTGGTGGAGCATAAAAATATAAAAACACAAGGACTATATTACATACAAAAAACATGGAGAGACTACCTATAATTTGACTCAAATAGTATATATCATCACACATGATAACCCATAATAAATTTATTTTTTATAAAGAGCTATATCTCATATAATTATATAATAATAAAGGTCCAAAATTAACCAAATTACTTTATTAATTATAAATTACCATTCATTTTATTCAGACAAAGTGTGTTTGATGGTATTTTTTTATTAATATGTCAATAAGTGTTTGTAGAGAAAGATGGTAAAATATTTTTCTACTGTTGTTTAGGAAACATTCATTATGTAATTTAAGTAATTTTCTATATGATATATTGAAAAAAAAAATTCAAGGAGTGTATGAATGTTTACTTAACTATGTTTGGAAACATTCCTTACTCTGTCAAAATAAGTTTTACTTTTCTTCATATTACTAACATCCTAACATTAATCATGATTAAAGAAAATTTTATATGCCTTTATACAATTTTATAGAACTATAAAGGTGGGATTGAAATAAATTTAGATAATACCAAGTTCAAGATTATGTGAAAAGATCAAGCTAGAATTATTGGATAGAAATTCTATACGAAACTATAAATTATATTCATATGGATAGTAAAAATTTGATTAGATGCAGTTTCTTGTTTTACTGATTAAAAAATTATTATATGTGGTTATAAAAAGGTTGATCATTGAGAGAAAAGATGTTGAATGGTAAGATAGAGAAGTCAATGAAGTTCTGATCAATCGAATGAATGCTCTAAAGCTGCACCAGATAATGAATGAGAAAATACAATGATTATCAGAAATAGGATAAAAAAAATAATTCTATTAGAAGAAGATAACTATAGTATAGTACAGTATATAAAATACCATGTGAAGAAAAATTATTGAATAAAATACATCATAAAAACACTAAAAAGATCCAATGATTGAATTTTTATTATTTCCTTAGATGGAAAATTATAAAGGTGCTCCAGGCATAGAAGGGGGTAAAATGTTTGAGATGGAGTTGAGAGGCATCGAACAAAAAAAAACATCTAAAATAGGTACATTATATATTTATATTTATGATCCAATAATTATATATCTAACTAATTTAATAATCCATAATGATTTGATAGCAGTTTTCAAAATCAATAATAAGACAATGATATATGAGATGTACGTAAATAAGAATATATCGAGTGCAAAAGTAAAATTTATATTAAATTGGGAGATTAATTAGAGTTTTATTAGATGATGAACGATTATGAGTTCATCAACTAGGTAATATTTAATTTATAAAATCAGAAAAATAATTTTTAAGGAAGGAAATATACATACATGCACTGTAATAAAGAGTTCGAAGGAGCTTCATACAAAGAATGTAAATTATGTAGAAATTTTTATGTTGAAATTGAATATTCAACATTTTTTACACTGATGTGGTTTAGGATTTTTTTAAAAGTTCCTTAATGTTTAGATTATGGAATTTAAAAGAAATTGGGGTTTCAAGAGACTTCATGAATCCGAAGAAATAATATATAATATTTTTAAATCATCCCATTGAAATTTTATTGAGAAAGAATATTTGAAATACAATGTTTCATTTAGTGGTAAAATTCATTTGAATTACTTTAAAAACATCTATAAGTGAACCTATATAAAGTATTACAATAGTATGGATATAGTTAATAACATATTTCATGCAAAAAGAAGCTAATTTTTAATGTATTTTTACTATGATATTCTGCTAAAGTTCCTATGTGATTGAAGAAGACTCATCAGACAGAGGATCTTAGAACCGAAGATCATCAGACCCAGATTCATCGATTGAATACTGAGTGAATCATATCAATTTATTCTTGATTAAGAAAGGGAATTATACTATGTTCTATAAGTCAAATTAATAGGTGCATTATATTTAACATGATTCATGAGATAGAGAGAAATGTGAATGAGATTATAGGATATATATTTTTTGAATATAGATCACCATAAAGACAAACAGTACAGTGAGGGAAATCAAATGAAGACCCCCTAAATGGAGTAATCTTAGAGATTTTATACTATACAAATTCATTGGATGGAAATTTTAAATGAATATTTCTAGAAGAACTTATATGAAGTGTCAAATGATCATATCCATGTTTTTTCCAATATGGAGGAAGTTTCAAGACCAACTCACTCTTAAGAGTGTTTTTGAGAACATAAGTATTATTCATAGGATATGGTGATCTAACTATAATTTGGAGAAAGAGAATATCATTCTACGTTAGATTAGAAAAGAAGAAGAAAATACATTATATCTGGGAGTATAACTAGCTACTAAAAATTCTTACTTCCTATGGAGTATACCTAGTAGTTACTTCACATGGATATAATTTGGTTAGTGGGAGCATAACCAAATATGTAAGAAAAAATGATTTCTGGGGTGTAGAATTAGGGTAAGCTAGAAGAATGAATACTGGGGGTATAACATGTTGCTTTATATTCCATTGTAATGTAAAAAGATGTCTGTAAAAGAATCCATGTTGGGGGGAATAACTGAAATGGAAATAAGTGTAGATTTATACCAAACCCTATAAATACTATTTGATTGTATCTATTTATATTTAATACAAATGAAACATGATGTAGGAAATTATATTTGAGTAGTTCATAACTCTAACAAGTTTCAAATGATAGGTAATTTTTCCTCAGAAATTTATGAATCTTTTATATAAAGAAAAAAATAAAATGATTTCATCGAAATACACCACCCACCATTAAGTGGTCCTACATTAATTCATGGGAAATTAAATTGGTATAAGGTACATGTTTCCTATATAAATATACAACAACTGAGAATGAATAATTTTCATTCAATGAAAAATTATGTTGTTCTGAATTTAGATGGTATAAAATATCTTAGATTAAAGGATAGGATGTTTATATATCTTCTATCTCTTATTCTTGAAGTTATAGACGCTATAATAGTGGAATTTACACACATTAAAGACGTTTCTATGATATATATTGGTATGAAAATTTTATAAATTTGTGGAAAATATCAAAATTCCTATTGTGAGATCTCAAAAAAAAATTATACAAAAATAATGGGGTTTCAATTGTTAAAAAAATATGGGAAAAGTCGAGAATCAACTATGGAGGAAATTTTAATGGTAAATAAGATTTGATAAACATCTGTATAAATAGATTTAAAGATATTAAAATAGCGTATGATGAAATTATTGATGCATATTTTAGAAGATTCAGTGATATTAGTAGTAATATCATATTTTTGTGAGAGGATATAAGATTCAACTATCATTGAAAGACATATGAAAAACATTCCAATATTATTTGATGGAACAGATTCAAATTTAGAAGGTTGAGAATATTTATCTTTGGATAGACTTTATAATATTCTCACGGAATAGGAAATGATAAAATCTATAGTCTTTTAGAAAAAGGATAAGAAATAAATGGATTTCTAATGTTTAAAAAAATAATCTTAGGGATAAGGATTGGGTAAGAATAAAATTATTTATAAGCTGAGAAAGAAAAATGGGACTTCAAAAAAAATACTCCTCTTCTATAAAAATATATACATAATGGGAAAATGAAAGGGAAAATATAAAATTTCTCTTATATGTTTGAATTTTAATGATAATGTCTACATTCTTCTAGATTTTTCTATGAATAACTTTGAAGATTCAAAGTTAGAATAATAAGTTAACAGGTCTTCCTAGAAACAAAAATCAAATAAAATATAATGATTAGATGTGTATGAAACATAAGAATAGTTTTCCTAGAGTCAAAATTAAATTTTTTTAAGAAAAATATAATATAATGATTATTCATCCAATGAATAATTTTACTTACAAATAAAATTATTTTATCATTTAACAAGAGTTAGTGATTCATCTGATAGTGATAATTATGGTGAAGATAGAATCAAACTTGAGTGGATTCTAAATGAAAATTATGAATTAAAACTTGAGAAAAATATGAAAATAAATAAACAAATGAAGACATTAAAGAAATAAGTTAAGGTGATATTATTTTTAATGGTGATAGAATCAAAAAATAGGAGATAAAATTTAATGTTTTTAGAAAATAAAAGATAAAATTTGGCGATTTTGAGAGAACTAAGAAATTATAAAGAAACCTTAGCTGAGAAAGATATTTTTAATAAGGTAAAAAAACTTGTTTCAGAATGTAAGAAAAACATGTTGAGGTTGGATGATTTTTAGAATATTGGAAATGTTTAAAAAATGATTCGACTAAGAAAAAAGAAGAGTTATTAGAATAAAAAATCAATGTTTCTTTCAACATAAAATGAGTAAATACATATGAGATTAGACTTTACAAAAGCATTTGAGGATAATGGTGAATCTTGTCAAGATGTTGAGTAGAAAGTTCCATATAATCATGTTGTTTCTTTACATAGAAAATATAAATTTATATATTATTATGCTAACAATTCAGGATAAAAGGTTTATATTTTTGAAAAATTATCTTCCTCTCAGAAATAGAGGAATTCATCAAGTATTTATATCTCTAAACAAATTCAACCACATTTTGTAAAAATGAATCAAATAAAAAATTTAGATAATTAATACAATAATTCTAAAAGATCATGATTTTGAGGTCACAACTAGTGTTTTGGTGTTTTCGGGTACAGAGAATACTCATGTTGGTACAATATTCCTACACCAAAAAATAGGTATGATTTAGGGGGAGCTATAATGATAAGAGAAAAAAAATTCCAAGAATATTTGATGAGAAAAAAAATTAAATTTATAAAGTTGAGAATGTTAAATCTTAAATAGAGATAAATATGAAGCCAAAGTAATTCGTGAAAATTAAGGAATTTAAGAAATTTGGGTAAGGTAAAAAGGTTATTCCAGAAAAGAAAGTGTGATTAGTAATTTTTCTAGATAAAATATATATGGATAAAAATATAGAGGAATAAAAAATATCTAGTGATTATAAATAGAATAAATATGTCTCATAAAATGATAAAATAGTTGATATAATTTTATCATTAGATATAAAGTGAATTATTTGTAATAAATTAAAGAGGTGTAAGGAAAACTGGAATGTTATAAGAAATTGTATGACAATATTACTAGCCCAAGGATAATTCATGAAAAGGATGTTACAAACTCATTCTAATAACTATGATAATAAATATAAAAAGAATGTTATCAATTCATATGTTGTTTATACATAAGAGAATAAATAAATTATATCCCATTCAAAATATAAGTAAAAGAAGAAAAAGTTGATACTGGAAGAAAATTATTAGTCTGAATGTGAATTATAAGAAACATTAAGGTTCATCCTTATTCCCAATACTTATTTATTTATAATATCTTGAAAATTATTGAACAATACTATGTAAGAATGTTCGCTAACTATTGTAATATTTTTTATAGTATTAAAATATATTTTTCATCAAACATTTTCCAACCACAGTGAGTAATAGTTTTCTACCCTTAAGGGTTAGCAAAGCAAAAGATTGGGTATGTGTATCTCATTTTTCATAAAAAAGTTAATGGTGTTAAGAAGGATGATATATTTGAATAATTTTTTATTCACTATATATATTTTTATTTTATATTTAATATGGACATATGATTTTTCATGAGAAATCTTTAAATAT
This sequence comes from Viscum album, assembly GCA_963277665.1. Taxonomy (NCBI): domain Eukaryota; kingdom Viridiplantae; phylum Streptophyta; class Magnoliopsida; order Santalales; family Viscaceae; genus Viscum; species Viscum album. Next base: position 599,181,008 of record OY728136.1, on the reverse strand, counting down.
TTTCCATAATATAATGATATTGGAATAATTTGGAGGAAAGTATTAAATTGAATTTTTGTGATGGAAAATATTGATCACCTTGATTATATAGTCTATTTTCTATAGAAATTTTTCCCTATTGACTTAGATATTTTTTGTGAATGGGTCTTTGTTAAAAAACTCATATGATATTAAATTACACCCCAAAGATATTTTTCAAGATTATGATATTACAGAAGACGAGATTAGATAATCCTTATGTTAACATTTTATGTGATTTTAAAAAAAGTATAAAAGTAACATAGGGGTACATGGAAACCAAATAAAGAAATTAATGACCAAACATATTTACATCTATAATGTTTGAATTTTAATTAATTTATTGACAACAACAAAAAAAGTGAATATTTTTGTTCCAAAGTGTGTTTGGTTGCATTTTTTCAATATTGAAATATGTTTTTGTACATAATGTTTATAGAATATGATGTTGAAGTTGTTTAGGAAAAATTATATATGGAAATTAAAGATGTTTCCTTTTCTGATGTAGCAACATTCCATAAGGTTTTTAAGAAAGTTTACATAACTATGTTATGAAACATTCCATACATAGTTGGATGATGTTGTGTTATTATTAATTTTCTTAACATCATAAATTATATCATGATCCTAGAAAAGTTTGTATTAATTTTTACAATGTGATAGACATAGAAAGGGGTAGAAGTATAAAGTAATAGAATTCCATGTTCAATTAGTGATAGAAAATTAAAGTTGGAGTTATCAAATATCATTTCATTATGAATTTGTATAATTTTCTTGGAAGGATAGTGACAATGTAATCATATAGATAATAATTTTTCCATGTTATAATGTTTATAGATATAGTTTTCAGAAGGTTGATATTTTATAGAAATTATGTTTATTGATATGATAGATATGATATTGATGTTCTGGTCAATTGAATGAATGTTGTAAACCAGCATCAAAGAGAGAATGGGAGAGTACATTGAACATTTGATCATGGATATATTTTCAATTCTATCAAATGAAATATCTATATCTAGGTACTAGATGAAGAATATATGATTCTGAAATTTTTGGGGATTATCTTTTAGAAAAACACTAGAAATATCCAATAGATTGAGGTCTGCAATGTTATATGACAGAAAACTATCAAGTATCTCAAAAAAGTGAAGGGGTACAAAGATTTAGATAATGTTTACATTCATAATATGGAAAAAAAATATGAATGAGGTACATGATTTCATCTAATGGATTATTATATGTAGATTTATCATCCAGAGTTCATAAGGAATAATGATCAGATGGAGGTTTTCAAAATCGACTATTGGAGAGTAGTATATGAGATGTCATCATATAACATTTTATTAGTACATTGGTCAAAGGATTCGTAAATTAGGGAAACTGAGTGGAATTTCTTTAGAAAATTATCATTAACTAGTTTATCTACTTGATAAAACAGAAGGTGTACTATTTGATAGGGAAGTCTTAATTAACGAAATAGACATACATATATTATACATAAGAGTTTTAAGAAGCTTTATATAGACTATATAAGGTCCTTAAAATTTTCAATATTGAAGTTGATCATTCAATTTTTTTATTTATTAAGTTAATGAATTGTATAGAAGATCCTGAACAACAATTTTATGAAATTTTAAATAAAGGGGGAGCTTTAAAGAGGCCTCAACAGGCTTAAAAAATATTCCAAAAGATTTGATAATTTTCCATTGAAATTAAATTTAGTTTAATGATTCTAAATATATAAATTCATTTATCAATATAATGAATTTGAGTTCCCACTCAAAATTTAGGATGTGAACCAATATAAAGGGTTCTAATAGTGTGGAAAATTTTCTAAACACTATTCTTATTCATGGAATATGATTTGATAAAGAATATTTTCCATGATAATCTGACCATGTTCCTACTAGATTAAAGAATTGTCATCATTCTCAGGAGATTCAAATGTAAGATCATCAAAAAAAGTATCATTGGTTAAACTGTGAGCATAGGAAATAAATTTATTACTGTATTTATGAAAGTGATTAGGGATGAGCATCACTAATCAACTTATTTGTCTAATTGGATAAATCATGATTCATTGAACAATGAATCATTGGACCAATAAAAACATATTGATCCTTTTTTAATATAGCTCTCCAAATAGTGGCATAGTGAAGTGAGGATCGTTGAAAAAAGATGCATCAGATAATGTCATTGAATATGAGGTATAATAGATATATTAAATGGTTGAATATTTTTAAGGAATATTTTCATATGATTCTTTTAAATATCTAGAATTATCATATCCATGTATTTGTATGATCTAGAGTAAGATTCAAAACCAACAAACACTTAATATAGTTGTTTAATATCTTGAGTATTTAATATATGTGAAGGTGGTCCAAATTTCTTATGTAGGATAATAAGATAATTCTAACAAGGAGTAAAAAAGAAAAAAAGAAAGGTCTTATGGTTGGAGTGTAGAACCAGTTGCTGAAAACTCTTGTTTGTGGGGGGTATAACTAGTAGTTAATTAACATGTATATAGTTAGGATAGATGGGGTATAACCAACTATGGAAGAAAATATTATTATTGGGGGTAGAACCTAGGTTATCTGGAGGAATAATTACTTCAGGTATAAGTAGGTTCAACCTATGCCTTTATAATCATGAAATAATAAAATAAAAAATCCCATTTGTGGAATAACCAATAAAGAATGGAGTTTTCCCTTTTCTAGACCTTGTAAATATCTTGAGTTAATCTCTCATTATATTTTTTCAAAAAAATTGTGGTTGAGAATTATATTTGAGTATATAATAACTAAAACTAGTTCTGTAGGTTAGGAAAAGTTCCCTTAGAATGTTATGAAACTGTTTTATAAAAGGTAAAGAAAATGAGATCGCTAATTCAACCTCTCCCCATCTCGTCAATCCAATATTGATCCAAGGTAACATTGTATTAATTAAATACTATCATCAATTCTTGTTTAATCATTTCATACCATAAAATAGAAATTATAATTTTATTTAAATATTACAATTTCAAGAAAAAAACTACCCATGATCATAGAGCATTCATTCAAACTCAATCAATAGTTCCCCTTAATTTAATTATTACCAACATCAACACCCATTCCCATGAAATATTTATAATTCATTTACCATTATATGATCCTAGTATTCAAGAATGAACTAATCCGATATCAATAGAGTGTTATTCATTTCGGAATAATAAAACTAGAAAATTAATTATTTAAAGAATTATATAGGCTTACCAATAAGATAAAAGGGAATAAAAAGCTATCAATCTATTTCAAAAATCAAATTTTAATCACTAAAACCACTCCACACCATTCATACCATCACAAACATTGATCCACCTCAACCACTTCCATGAAAATAAAAAATCAACCCACCCCTCACCAAATTTACCAACCATAATAGGTCTCTTATAATCACAACAAGGTATCTATAATATCATAAAGAAAATATAAATTCTAAATAGAAAATATTTCTCATAGATAAAATTCAACGGGAGGCCAATTCTATAACATCATGAAAAAATATTAAAAATAATGTTTTGTCTTTAAAACATCCCCAAAATTATATCCTAGAAAAAAATATTTTCCAACATTGATTAATTGATTTATTTGGTTTATATCTCAATAGATAATAGATTTATAAATAGTATCTAAAATCATTTAATATAGACTTATCCATTCAAATTAATCCATATTATGAAAGAATAATAAACAAAATTCATATTCCTTATTCATTATTCACTTTATATTACCATGATTATAGTCTTTATACAATCTTCGAAAGTCAATAAACTCTGTAATAACATAGAATACATCAATATTGTCACATAATATCTAAAAAATATCCTGAGGCATCATCCAAGAAAATCATAATCTATAAGTAATCACAAAACCCCTTTCATATGTATTCCCTTCATTGTTTTGATTAATTTTCATTACTAGGGTCAATCATAGCAATTTATTCATGTAAATTTGAGGATTCTAATCTCACATCAACACATAAAAAGGATAAATTTATGGATCAACTACCAAAAAATGAAGCTTCAAACAATCACCACACAAGAATGAATTAAAAAGGAATCAATCACTATTAAGCTCAATGGAAAACTCCCTTGAGACTATTTGTTGTAAAATGCTATCAAGCCATTCCAAAAAAATTTGAATAAACTAGAGAAACACACTATACCAGGCTAATAAAATGGCATATGACATAGAGGAAGGGAAAAATAGGTGAATAGTGTACCTCAAATCATGAGATTTTGATCCCAACAAATAGTGAGGATTAAACCCATAAGAGAAATTGTTGAAGAGGGCTAAGAGGGACTAGGGTCGGCTAGGAATTAAAGATAAAAAATAAAATTTAAATAAAGGAATATATAACCGTAATTTATAAAAAATGTTGATATGCCTCTACCACAGTCTGATGACTTCATCCACATTCATGGTGCCTCTAGAAAAAAATGGATTTCTGTTTCTGTCACTTTGAAATGACTATATCTCCGAAAAGCTCATGGAATTTCTAAAATTAATTTTTACAAGTTTTATCAGAATTAAATAATTCAAAATGAAATGGAAAATATAGTTTAAATCCATATAAAACAAATAAATATGCTCTCCATGATATAGATGAAATTCTATTTTTCATTAAGCTCATCAATACCATAATCATGGAACACTAAGACCATTCATTCCATGTTCTCTCCTCAGTCATCTTGACCTCACCAAAACTCACCACCATTCCCATTAAACAATGTATTTTATTTTTCCTCATTTCCCATAGGGAAAATCTCCAAATACTACACATACCAAAATGGTTACCCTATGGGAATAGTTCACCACACATTGAAAATAAGAAATTCATCAAACTCAACATTGAAAATTTTTATTTGGCATGGGAATAGAGAACCTTTCCAGGTTATATAGGTATTTTATCTAGGAACCATTAGATTAATATTGGGGTTTTTTACCGAGGTCCTCTATTTTCCAAAACACTACTTCACTACGCATACATCCCTAAAATTTTCCACACCTTTGACCCACCATGCCTACCTCCATGGAATAGTGATCATATAGAGTGGATGAAATCTTTTATTCACTTCTAGAACACCTATAAACTCTCTAAACTCCAAGAAATGGGAAAATTAAAAGGGAATTATTTGTAAAATTGGTTCATTGAATTTGAAATCTCCCAAATAATTCTCATCCTCGTGAATTAAACAAAAAACCTAGAAGAAAAAAAGGGTGATAAATTAATAACCATGTAGAATACCACTTAGATATATTAATATTAAATGAAAAAAACTAGTATATTAGATAAATATGTCTCATAAATATGTAACATATTCAATATTCTCATAAATAAATAAATCTCATACATATCATCTCAAAAAATCATTGAATATTTTAGGATATTTTGCATTCATCTATGAATCACAATTCCAGGAACACTTCTCCAAGACACTCTATCATCGTAAGACATAGACCCATGAGACACATTTTCCTAAGGATCTTGGATCTTAAAAAGTGATTCCTTGAAGGTCCCATCATCTTTAACATTCATCATGACCCAATCAGTGACGTGGAAATAATTAAGAAGATAAATATGATTTTGTGATTCACAAAAGAAATCATGTAACCAATTAATCTAGGGGAGTGTTAAAAATTCATAAATATATCCAAAAAATATAACACCCTGAAAATTATAATAAATAAGGGTGAAATATTACTCGCATAACTAAATCATCACATCCATTGATGAGGATATATCTTCAATAACACCTGATCTTCAACATCTTACTCTAAAGACTTCTACCTTTAATCTGTATAGATCCCTAAAAATAATGAATCAGTTTCATCTACTTATGAATGACCAATACCATCTCTATCTTTCTCTCCCCCAATTTTTATCTGATAATAGCTTATGTTGATCCTCAATAAAATAAAATGGTGATCTACAAATTTATACATGCAACACTTTAAATTGATCCATATCAATAGTGAGTGATAAATATTATTAAATGAAACCCCTACCAATGGTAAGTTTCTCATGATCGAACCTCAAAACACTAGTACACATGTGTGCCACATGTCTCCCCATTTCTATATATTCCACATGTGATCCATGTACATTCACTTAGTGGTGAACCATGTAAAAAAATTTATATTCTATTTTAACTAAACATTTTTTTGGGTGATTTTTTAGCACCATCAGATAGTTTTAACGTATTCCTACTACTATGGGGACAATATCAATTAAATAAAAAAAATTGACATCATTCCTCACCAATCCCCTCTTAGAGAATCATAGGTTACATCAAGTAGAATCAATGATAATGATGTAGGTTCTAAATCTATCTAATGAATTATATTATGAAGAATCTAGTTATTGTTAAAAGAGTTTCACTCATCAATTGTAATAACTATCTAATTTGAAAAATATGAAGTGATCATGACATAAATATCATTGATTTTATGTTATATCTTCCAAAACTCTTTGGATTCATGTCCATGATACAACATGACAATCTATAAAAAATATATTGCAAAATACTTGATGATGATTCCAAATATAAAAATTCTCTATCTGGATCCCTATCATAATAGATCTTTATGAATGTGATATGTTGAACTAGTTTTAATGAAATGTGGGAAAAAAATTCAAACATTTATTAACATGATATTAAAGTGTAGAGGTTATGTTATAATTCCTCTAAAATAGACTTGATTATTTAAAGATAATCCCTGGTAAAAATGTTGATAGTTTCGTAAAATGAATTATTAAGGTTGTGGGAGAAATTCAGGAAATCATAGAAGTAATAAAGGATACCTAAATCGTTAGTAAAATGATTTTGTGTTTACCATATCGACACAATTAAATTATTTAATCTCTTAAATAAAGTGATCTTTCCATGATTTCTCTGAATAATCTTTTAAGTGTCCTAGTGTTTTGTGAAATGTGATTTAATATAGAATCGATATTAACCCGCATAAGTAAGAATATGGAATTCAAATCCATGGAAAATATCAATTTCACTAAATAAGTCTTTGATGTGGAACATGTGAACGATGACTTAATTTTTATTATGTATAGAAATTAAAAGATAAAAAGGTTATATATTAAGGATATATACCTTTGGTTTTATTCTAATGTTGTAAAGTTGGGTATAATGTTGCAAGGTGTTTGAAAAGATTTGGTGATGAGAAAGGTAAATAATAAGCCCCACAATGGTCTTAGAGGAGATTACCTCTCAAGAAAGTATCATATATAGGAAGATAATCCAAAATAAAGCTTCATATAATGTGATTTATGAGGGAATAAGAATATGGGTCAGAAGAATATTTGGAGGATATTAAAGTACTACATAAATTTCATAATTAGTATTTAATTATGAAAGTTATTTAGAAAATAGAATCTAAAATAAAATATGAAAGGAAACTTGAAGGTGTTATCGATATCAAGGTTGAAGTGGAAGGATCTCTTGAAGAGGTTGATATTCAAATTAAAAAATAAAAATAATATTGGATTTATGAAAGAATAATATAAACATGGATCATCTATATGATTATAATTAATTAATGGGGAACTAACTAGACTATAAATTCATTGGTTATGTGAAATTTTAAGAGGTATTACATTTTAAGATAATGAAAGGACAACACATTAATATGATTGATGACCATAATATTTATGTATAAAATTTAATGAATAATATAAAATCATTGGAAGAGTTATTTTAACCGTAAAGAAAAAATTTTAATCAAAAATAAAATCAAATGATTCATATGAGAAGATTAATTTTAGGATTTTCATGGAAAGATATTTGATTAGAAGGTAAAATCATGGATCAAAAGTTATTGATAAAATACTAAGTGAAAAATAACCAAGATATATGGGTAAAAATGTAATCAAATCTTATATTGGGAAATTTAATTTAGAAAAAAATAGACCACAACCCAAATGATGAAAAATGATCGAAATTTTTTGTTCCAAAAATAAAACACCTGATTTACAGACCATGATTTCTCATAGTAATGAAAATTAATTCATTGGAAATAATCCTCAATACTAAAAGGACAATCATTTATATTCAATATGTTTTTTGAAGGTATGAGATATGGGGATAAATGAAGGAGAAAATGTGTTTCCGATGATAAAATTTAAATTCTATGGATTTCTTGGCCACACCATTTCAAATTTTGATGTACTAATAATCTATTTAAACACAAAATCCCTTGGTAGTAAGCAAGGGATATTTTTTCAAACCCCCTTTTCACATAACAGAAATATTTTCAATAGATATTTTTTTTCTTTGGGAATAAATCCATAAATATTTGGAAGATAATAATTTGTGGTTATCCTTATGGAATTTAGAGTAAAGTAGATTCTAATCTCTTTGAAAAGATGTAAAAATTTATATTTTCACCATTTTAAGAAGAATAAGATTATAATTTTACAACTATCATTGAAGAGAAGTTATAGAGGCCATATTTTACCTCAACTATATAAGGTATCTCATCGTTGGACAAAATGAAAAAAGAGATGGAATCTATAATTTAAACAACTCTCACCCCAATAAAGAATAGTAACACCTAGATCCTTCATAGTAGGTGATCATCACATAGTACTGGAAGAAAGAATTATTTAAATAATATATTAGGAAAATTTTGAAAAATAATTCATTTTTTGAATAAATGTTTCTTGAAATTCAAAGGATATATCAGTACCCAATTGGAAGGTGATAAGATGAAGAATATGTAACTCCTCTATGTTTATGGTATGCATCACAATAACATAGTGTGATTTAACTATATGAATTTGACCATGAGTTTGCATTTAACCCAGTTGGATTCAAAATCAATGAAAATATTGGGAATTTGGTAATGATAGTTTAGTGTAAATACATAAATATTTACAAGTTTTATAATAATGGAAACACATATCTTTGAATAATTTATGATGATAACTTTTTGTGGAACATTAGACTTGGGTAAATTCAAAAAATCATGGAAAATTTATCAAATATAATCTTTTTAGTCGATATTCCAAATTTAAAAAAATATCATGAAAATGATTTTAATGCTTCTATACATGGAAAGATGGTCTAAAATCACTATTAACTAAAGAATAAGAGGGAATTATATTTTATTGATCATTTATACACTAACTTGTGTGGTTAAATGAATATATCATTCAAATATAGTTAAATATATATATAATTATTCGCATTGATGACTACTGCATAATGTAATTTTTCTTGTTTTTGAAAAGATAGAGAGAAGTCATGGGGTGCATAAAGAGATATTTATGAAGTGTGAAAAATAAAACCATATTCACCTTTTAGGTCTTAAAAACATATAATGGAATAAATAAAAAGTATATTGAAATCAAAAAATACCTTGAAAAATAAGGAATTAAACAAGAGGTCTCCTTTATGAGAAATCAATTGAAGAATGGATTTATTGAATGAAGAAGTAAGTATGAAATAATATATCTGTGAACATTCTCATGGAATGTGAAATAAATTACCACTATTAGAATTATGTTTTGAAGGTTGCAGTCTGAAAAAAATGAGAGTCATTGTCCCATGGGAAGAAATGACTAATTATGAAATATGGAATTGAATAAATTCTACACTGAGATATTTTTTGATAATCAGAAGAAAGTTCTATAATCATGATAAAGAAGGTGATCAAGGAAATTATGGCAATGTAAATTATAAATATGTTATTCTATTTTACTCAACAAACAGTGAGGCCTATAAATTTTATAATAAGAAGTTGAATAAAATGATAGAATGTAATGATGTCAATTTCCTTGAAGATAAATATTTGAAAAAACTATATAAGTCTAAAAATGATTTTTTTGTGATGAAATAGAATAAAAAACTAAAAATAGTCCAAAACCTAAAACTATGAATATTTACAAAAATAATGATTATTATGGGGTTGAATCACAATAGGATAATGTTCCAAAATAAATTCATTATTGACCTCAAAAAAAGGAATAGAATAATAGAAATTGAATCATTTAACATTATTGGGGATTGATCTATTTAAACTCAAATAACAAAATGGGGAGTCTAGGGCATGTATTTTTATTTTATATAATAGATATAATGTCAATTAATGAAACTATATAAGATAAGTCAAGGATTAAATACTTAAATAATAAATTGAGTCAAATTTATAAGCACCAAACATGGGAGCATGTTAAAAATATAATTGACTACATTGAAATCAAAATTAAATGGATAATTAAGAAAAACATTATGATCTTTGAAACATGATTAGATATATTTAACACTTCATTCTAAAAGTCTATACACAAATTGAAGGCTTTTATATTAATGAATCCTTTTCTCTAGTGGATCGACTGGTGTCGACCAATATCTTTATGCATATAGCTTCTCAAACAGGATTCATAGTATATCAAATGGATGTGAAAACAACATTATTGAATGGATAACTTAAATACAAGGTTTATATTGAATAAATAGTGGGTGTATAGATTAGTGATGATGAAATAAAAGTGTTATAATTAATGAAGGCCTTGTATTGCCTGAAATAGGAACCACAAGCATGGTATACTTTCTTTGAATTGTACAAGAGAAAAAGATCGAATTGAAAATGGGTAGGTTCAATCATAATCTATATGTAAATGAAAGTCATGATTAATAATTTATGGTTCATTTATACGTGGATAATATCATATTTGGTGAAAAATAATATAAGTATATAATATTATTGTAATTGATGATGAGATTAGAATATGAAATTTCAATGAGATGTGAACTCAGATATTTTCTAGGGTTGAAAGTTGTTCTAATAATCAAATATAATTTTGTTTACCAAACTAATTACAAAATTTATGTGCTAAATAAATTTGACTTTCATGATTAAAAATCAATTTTGACTCTTATTAGTCTAGGAAACAATATTAGAAAGCATTAAATATAAAATCTATTGAACCAACATTTCTCAAGAGTATTATTAGGATATTTTCATATTTATTATGACATTGGTTGATATTATTCAGGAAAAATTTTAGTTCTTATATTTCGAATTTAATTATAAGGAATATAATCTTTAATTAGTTAAATAAATAATTATGTATGATCCAGACACTCAAAATTTTATCCCACTCTTTCATGATAATATAAATAATGACCTATCTTATTTTTCTAATAAGTACTAGGCTATTCATGTGGTTAAAAAAATTTCTATAGGTTGTAATGTATTCATTATTTGCTGTAAATTAGTTGTTAAATTCAAAAAAATCATTAAATTACTTCCTTTACTATAGTGGAAGTTGAATATACTCAGTGAATAATGAATTCAGTTGTCTTTTTTGAATAATGTAATAGATGGAAATTATTAGTAAATATGTTAATAAGTTAATGGTTATTTTCCATTATAATAAGAATTTAGTTTATCTCAAGAATAAACCCAAATAATGCACCCATTCGAAGAATATTTTGACTAGGAATAACTTTATTAAAAAATATGGAGAATGGAGTTTTCATAATGGAAAATATTAGAACTAAGGATCATGTATCAGACATCATAACTAAGTCATATGTCACACTAATGATTGAGAAACATTAGTTGAACCTCAGTTCTTATCCACCTCTCTATAAAAAAGTAGGTTTGTAAAGTATCCCTATACCCAATCATTTAATAGTTTATAAATCTTTTTGAAGTGATTTTTTATTAAGGGCGAGATATAATCCAAGGAGTGTGTTGTGGTGGAAGAGAATCATATAGGCATTTTTCTTTTGATTTATTATAAATTGGGATAAAGGATAGTGAGATTTTGTAGAAGTGTGTCTGTGGGAGATGTAGGTTTATATGGTATCTAGATAAGTGAAGTTATAGTTTGACATGAACCTTGTATGAAAAATGGCCCTCGATTATTTCTTGAACTCTATTTTTTAAAACTAATCATTTCATACATATACATAGTGTGGTGGATAAGTTATTATAGTGTTTTTAGGTCTTTATGGCATTGATTTTCATTTTTAATTTCCATTAAACCTGTGGGTAGAATGCTTGAAACAATGTGTTCTGGGACAGTGTTTGATGATAATTTTTTGTTTATTGGAAATCAATTTCTAGGTTTATCAATTGAGATTAGCGATCTTGGAATATGGATTATTCATAATGAAAACTTAGCATTGGATTTTATGAAGGATGTTCTAATATGATGTTTCCTATGTTTGGAAATTTTTCAGACAAAAATAGATGTTATAGTGATATTTGAGGAATTGTTCAAGGCCATGAAATTTTGTATGTGTAGTAAAGTATGTTTCACATATAATCAAGTGTGTGGTTTAGGTAGTTCAATACACAACATGTGTAAGTATTTTTGTAATGGGTTATCAAATAGAATGGATGTGTCTTTCATAATATTGTGTGTAGTATTATTTGGGTGTTTTTAATTCAAGAAAATAGTATAGGATCATGAAGGGGTAATTTTAGAACAACCATGGTGCTAATAAGGGGTCTGAAAGGGAGCTCCATGAATTGTAGTTTTTTAACGAATTTAATAGAGAGTAAAATTTTGAAGTGGAGTAGGTGGTCATGATGTATAATATGTGTTTGATGGTAGAGTACCCAATAAAAAGGTGGTCATTTTTAAACAACCATGATTTGAGTACATAGTTCAAATATGAAGTATAAGAAGGTTATTTAGAAAATGTTTGAATAATAATTTTACAATTAGTTAAATATCTAGGGTACCTTTACTATAAAGGCCTCTATAATCCATTAATTGAGAGTAAATTAGATGATAAGGAATATCTAAAGAGTATTCATAGGATCATGTAATGAAATAACCATATATGAAATAGGAACAATATAGTTTTTAAATAGGGATCATATTGTGAACTGGGTTGTTCATTCAACAAAGTACTATACATGGCCCACAAGGATGAGTATATGGTGTATGGAGATAAGTTGTAAGGTATTTCTAAAAAATTTAGTATGCTTAGTATGAGTTTTAGTATGGATTATTCATTTTTTATTTTGTGATGAGATGAATTTTTATGATTACTTCATGTAAGAAAGATTTTGGTAGTTATTTTTACATGAATACCAAATTCATCTATTCTAGTGATCAAAGAGTTCAATATATAATCATACTCATGCTATTATAATGAAAATAAATAAAATAATTCTTGATTATAAATAAGTGGCATTCGATTCATAATACTGAGGAAGTCTTCATCCAATGAAGTGAGTAATGAGGATTCGATGGAGGTAATTTGAGGGAGGTAATGTGGAATCCATGGATTAATTTTAATGGAATTGATCCAAGAATAGACAGATAATTACAAGTCAATATAAATCATGATTTATACAAAATATTAGTGGACTTTGGTATGACCGATGCATCATTTGTGTACACTCATTAGACTATCCCTTAGTAGTGATGAAAGGAAATACATTTCTATTTTTGTTATTTATTCTCATGTTTAGTGAATTTATTTTATAATTAAAGATGTTTACCATGTTCCTATCAATAATAAAAAACATACATTCAAGGAAAAATAATTTGGTGACACCTTGTATCAGTACTCACATCTTGGGGTATCCCTAGGTACTACAGTCATTGATAACATCACATTACACTCTAGATTTAGGTAAACTGGTGAATAAATCTAGAGATACCTCCTCCCTACATGCACTAGGAATCATCAATAAATTGAATAAACCCACTAGGAATGATATTTCTAGTCGTTACCCATTGAAAATCCAAACATTAAGAATAAAACTCCACAAGTGATCTCTTCAACATAGTCTACTAAAACTGTACTCATAAGGAGTGATACATATTTGTCAAACCTGTATGTACCACTAAGGTTAAAGTGTGGAACTCATAAAGAACCACCCAATTCATCACTTAAAGAATAATGAGGCTCCTCTAGAACAATACCTAAAATTGGTCATCCTTTGAAAATACCAGAGAAGAATCATGATTAAATTTTACATGCATGGATTGTATCTTGTATCAATAAGGAACATTTTTAATGTTGTTCAGGGGATGATTAACCTTTATAAATAATAAATGTAGTGTGTGGAGATGATAACATGAATAAAATGTTTTGAAATATTTAATAAAGTCATTATTTATTATTATTATTTCACTAATATTTAAGAAACAATCATGTGTTTATTGGTGAAAAAAATCTATCTTCACCAATTTGTAAAGGTGACTTGAGATCTCTAAAAATGAAGAGATCATAAAAAATTTGGTTAAATGGTGAAAAAAGTTTAAATTTTGAATATTGAATCTAACAGTTCCTTATTGAGCATCAAATATACTAAAATAAATATGAAAATATTTTTAGAATATGTTTTTAGAAAATATAGAGTGTTAAAAAGTCCTTGAGTAAGTTTGAGAAGGTTCTAATTAAGTTTGAATAAATCATGAAATATCATGATGTTTTATAAAGGTAACATGATATTACGCAATGGAAAACCATTATTTGTGTGATGTTCTTATGAAAACTAGCACATATTTACATGAATAATAGCATCTATATGAGGGTAATCGACAAAATCCACTACCTATGAAAAGGTAACAAAGAACATTGTATAAAGGTCACTTTACTTGTTATGGGTAAAGGTAATTAAGTGCCTATGTAAAGGAAAAATGAATATTATACTCCATGAAATGATAATGTGAACCTAAATGAATGTAAGACTAAGATATATCATGTTTATTTCTAGGGCTACATAAGGGTAATATAGAATACAGTGATCTATGTAAAGGTATTCTAGAAGCTATATAACATTCTTAAAAGAGATCAAGGATCTAAATAAAGGTTATCTTCCCTCTATGTATTGGTAGCAAATATGTTTAGGATATAGGTACGATAATTATTAGTCTAAGTATTTTTTATAATTAAAATTCACTAAATATTAGTAGACAAAGATGAATAGATTAAGAGAATTTTATAATTTTAATTTTTACTAAATATAGAATAATTAGATATAATTAAGAGATTCCTCATGTAATGATATTTATAAAAATATAATTCACAATTGTTTGAATGAAATATGATTCAAGCTAAGAGTTAGGGAATAGAATTTTTTTTAATATTATCCATGTATTGAATATGTATAAAGGATGTGCATATAAATTGGATGATGAAACGGGAAAATGAAGGTAGATATGATGAATTGAATGACATGGTTATTTTTTTCGAAATGAAAACACCACAACATAAATAATTTTTTTGAGGGAATTTTGGACACTTTGGTAGGTTCACTAATCAAGTTAAATATTTTGTTTAAAAAAATGAGAAATCTCTGGACACTATAACATAATGGTGAAGGTTTTACAAGAAATTTTCACCTATAAAAAAACAAAATCAACCTATATGTTTTAGATAATGTTTTGTTTCTACATGATTCATGTAGATATGTAATTATTACAATGTTGTATGGTTCTTAGAGAATAAGAGATAGTTTTATTCAATTAATGTGTGAACAATTCAACCTGAGTCTTACGTAGGATAATATTAAATTACATGAATTTTTTTGGACAAGTGGTTTGAATGAATTCAACGTTTATGATATCATAATGATATTTCAAGAGAATATAATCACTAATATAACTAAAATAATATTTATAGTATTATTGAAGATATATACATATAGGAAATTGACTAAATTAATAGTGAGACCCTTGATATGAATTCTATTCTTAATAAACTCATACAATCAATTAGAATGGGAATAATATTATACTACAACCTCATGAATATTTTTTGAGTGTCGAATAAATAGAATATCACAAAATTCAGGATTTATAATACAGAGAAAATGAATAAGAGATGAAGATATCGAGGACGTTTTTGTTTTCTATCCTATACATCAAGACTATCAAAATATTTAATATCCACTATTATTCCAAATCAAAATAAGATAAAGTGGATAACATAATAAAAATGAATGTACTATTGTCGATTAGATCCTACCAGTTGAAGAATTTTATAATTAGTTCAAGAAAGACCGCTAAAGAACTAGTTATGTTTGTAGAAACATCATAGTCATCAAGTTGAGAGTACTGTAATTTTTAATATAAAATATTTCAGTAGATGAAAACTACCATAACCTTGTGTGATAATTCTTAAGAACTTGTAACCAAAATTATTTTAAAGTAACGAAAAAATTAATGACTCAATAATATTGGATGACAGATACAAGTAGGGTTTTTGTAATCTTACAAATCCTTTTAACCTATTGTGTTGTTCTTTTATCTATTTATATATTTAATATTCAGTAAAGAGTTTTGAGTGCATCAATGATCCATAACTTTCAACTAGTACATATTTTCAAGTAACAGTGATGGGATAACTCAAACAGAAATAAAACATGGATAAATTGGGTTTTTATTGATTATCCCCCCATTAATAATATTAAAATATCCACTAAGATTTATAAGTGGTATAAAATTATATATTTCCCTATGATTTTATTTTAACTTTTCCATATAGTTTATACAAGTTTAATATAATTTTTGGATTTAAATACAATTTAGATTTGGGTTATATAGATAATTCAGTATCCATCCCTAATGAAACTGAAGTGTTGGACTCAGAAAAGACCAAAAATAATAGGAATAAAAAGAAGGAGAAGAAATTGAGGAAATATTAAATATAGAAAACAAGGATCAATTATCGTTTGAAGATAATTTATTTCATAAATTTCTAGCTATCAAATCTTTAAAAAAATGTTCCTTTTAATGAAATTATCTTGAGCTGTGAAGTGTATAAATAAGTTCAGTCTATTAAAATTATTTAACACTTATACTCTGAATTATAAAGATATGTTTAGAATATTATAGGTGATTTTATTATATATATAATATTTATTTTGGATTTTTTTATCACAAATCACAAAAATAAATGTAAGTTGAAAAAATCAAAGATGCACTAGGAAGGAAAGTTGTAAACTATAGTGCCATAACAATGAAAATATTTTCATAATTAAAGAGGGATTTTTAGTTTATGTATGAGTGATATATGTAATATATATTATTTTTAAATGGGTTATATATGCATTGGGAAAGTTATATAAAACAATCATGAATTCCAAAGATGTATAGTTAAATTTTAAAGAAATAACAATAAGAGATCATGTTATCTCTTTACAATAAAGAATATAAATGGATGATGATATGACTGAAAAAATAAAGAAATATTGGAATTAATTTTTGGGATCTGTTGAGAGTTGAAAACATTATCCCAGGATAAAATATATCAAAACAGATTTAATTTTGAGAAATTAGGAATATATAATAGTTGGAAACATCTAAATGGATGAAATAAAATAAAAATCCATACTAACATCTACAGATAGTAATGTTACAAAAAAGACACATATCAGTGGTAAAAGGATTATAAGTTAATTTAGATAAGCATTTATTTTAAGGCCTTTGAAAAAGGTAACAAATTGCCTTAATTTTTTTAATTACACCACTGTTATCTCTTGTACAAGTAAATGTTATAAATTTTAAATTGGAAACAATATATTAATAAAAATATAAATAAATAAACTAACAAATCAATTGGGGATTTTGGAATTTTCATGAAAAAAAAATTATGTGGATTCATACAAAATATTGAAGTTTCAATTAAAAACAAAAATAAACACAAGCTAAAAAAACTACATAGATTTCATCCAAAGTGAGGGGAAAAGTATTTGTGGGATATTTTTTGTTCTCTTTAGAAGTCTGATCACATGTACTTTTAATTTTTTGAATAAAATTTCAATATATAATGACCATGAAAAACAAAAATTTATGTGTACAAGATCAAAATAATTAGAAACAATTATTTCTTAAAATAAAAATACACCATTAATAATTAATATTTATACTGTGAACATGATTTATTTTCTTAAAAACTTCTCTTATTATTTCAACATAAGTTTTCATGGCTATGCTGAGTGCTTATATGGACCCATTAGTTGTTAAAAATATTATAATGGGTAGAAAATTCTGTAATAGAAAACAATATTGGTAATAAAAAAGAGAAAGTTTTCATGGGAGAAAACCATGTGAATAAAGATGATAAAAACAATAATATTGGAAAAATACCAATAAGTTGAATAGTAATTAAGAAGATACATTAAAACGGGAATTAAATTTCATCTTCTATCAGAAAATAGGCCACACCACAGACTCCAGTAAACAATTCATGTAAATAAAAAATTAAAGTAAGAAGGTTGAAATCAAATGAGTAGTTAATCAAATAAATACACATAATGATTATCTTGATTAAAGACATCCCAAAATAATAGGAGAAGTTGTTTCAAAAAAATGTTTCAAGGATGAAGATAATCTATTTGGAAATTCCAAAAAAAATTATTTCAGTTTCAAAAAACTATTTGATTATTCATTCATCATATTTAGACCGAGAAATAAAGCTGGGAAAACCTCAAGAGAAAGAAAGTGAAAAAGTGATGAATGTAATATGACATGAAGAATAACTCTTATTTCATGTTGTTTTTTCTAATAAATATGACCAAATATTTATTGAAATGAAATTGATTTGAATTTTCATATAGTTTATACATAATGTAGAAAATTTATAATTGTCTTACCTAAATCAGAGGATATGCGTAAGATGATTAAAACCAAAGGTGAGACACCACTGGATAAAGGTTACTTACTAGAAAAGTAAAATTATACTATTCCATAAAAATAAAATAAATAGAATGGAATGAATAATATGATACACAATGAAAATAAAAATTACAATATGAAAGGGGGAAATCATGAAGAGTCTTAGACACTTTATGTCCATAAAGCTGATGTTCTAGTTGATATTAAAATCCAAAATTTTCCTCTCTAACAAAAGAGAAATGGAATTGACCCTCTTATTATTACATTTTCGTTTAACATGTACTAACATGTTTGAAATTGAAGGAACTAAACGTAATGAGATTAAGATGATGTTTTCACTACTAAAAATGATGAGAAATATTTCCTTGTTGAGTATACTAATTATCATGATTGAGTAAAAGTGAGTACATCCCTCTAAGGGGATAAATCATGGAGAGAAAATATAATAAATAAATAAATTCATAGAATCCATAAATTCAAACATCCTTATAGATAATTTTTTGGTTATTTTATTCCAATATCACTAGTCACACTTGTTCAAATTTTATCAAATATGTATAAAATGGGATAATGTTGGTTAATGTGTTTTTTTTAAACGGGGGAATTATTTTCTTTCACTTGAAATTTTATAACTCATTTATTGATTTTAATGTATAATATGAATTTATTTTAATATCTATTGATTTGACTAAAAATGGTATCTTTTTATATTGGTATGAAATGACTTTATTTAGGGATATCATTGGTTTATATAGTTAATCACTCTTACTTTATACACTAAGGTAGCCAAAAAAATTGTATTTGACTAATAAAAGCATCATTACTAAGAAAACTAAGTGGTAGTTTCCCTCTCTCCAAAGTGAATTAGGATGAAACTCAAATATAAAGATGGAAACTTTGTTGTGATAAACTATACCTTTTTCTAAGAGGATAATAAAGAGTTCCTGATTGAGACTCCATACCCACAATACATTTTCATTTACTTTCTATAAGTTAATGAAAATATGACTATACAAAATAACATAAGAAGTCGTTCCTAGTATTGAAAATAAATAAAAATAAATATATTGATGTTATTATGCATGTATTGTATTTATTATCAATACGATAAACTTCCAGTGTGTTTTAGTGGAGGTTCCACCATTATAAATGGAAATTAATTTTGACGCAGATGGTTCCTTGATGAAAATGGATAGATTTATTCAAAAAAGATAATATTTTTTATTTTTATTCAACTAATCTTCCTGAAAAAATAAACTTTTAGGGGTGGTAAATCATTATCTATAAAATATTGTAAATGTGGTTAAAGAGATGTCTATATGTAATTTCTTGTGTTTTTGAACCGGGTTAAAATATGATGGTTTTCAAAAAAATTACTTTTATCAATAGGTAGTTTTTTAAACCACATTTTGGAACTTTATTATAGGTGTTGGAACATATATAGGTTTCATTTTTGGACTTGGGTATTTATCCAGTAATTTTAGCGGGTGTCCTGAAGAGTCTTAGGCCAACCAGATCTGGAAAAGTTCACTTTAATGGATCTGTACAGGCGGCGCATGGATATAGTCCAACTCGTGTAGTATACCCTGTTTAATAAATTATTTATTTTAATTATATAAGCCTATATGATATATTTTTATTAATTAAAAGAAAGTTTTGATAATAAAAATAATGAATTTATTATTATTATTGTTGTGGTTGTTTAATTAAATGAATGTAAAAGAATTAATTAAATGATAGTTGAAGAAATAAATCATTGTTTTTGGGGTTTATAGAAACATTTAATTTATTTGGGAGTTTCAAATTTAATGATGAAACATTATTATTATTAAATAGAGGTTATGGGTTGGATTTTTCATCATTAATAGAATATTAATGATATTTTACTAAATTGAGGGTTTTGGTTTTAAATAAATAAAAGTTGGAATAATAAT
This sequence comes from Viscum album, assembly GCA_963277665.1. Classification (NCBI taxonomy): domain Eukaryota; kingdom Viridiplantae; phylum Streptophyta; class Magnoliopsida; order Santalales; family Viscaceae; genus Viscum; species Viscum album. Next base: position 599,160,396 of record OY728136.1, on the reverse strand, counting down.
AATGATGATGTTAATATTATTATTGGGTTTATTTAATTAAATAGATGTTAAAAAATTAATTGAATGATTAATAGGAAGTTTTTTAATTAATAACGAATCATTTTCCTTTGACCAGGATTAATTAGGGGTTACAATTCAGTTATTTGGTCTTTATTAAATACAATTTAATTAGGAGGTTTTTATTTAGTTTTTAGGTTTAAAAATAATAAAATATAGGAGTGGACCCTTCCCCATTCCTCCTCTACATGAGGCACGTGCAACCACCCCCCCCCCCCCCTTCGTAGCCCTAGGTGTGCACCACACCTCTTTTGTGCTACCTCTATGGACACGAGGTCCTCCTTTTTGCTTCTTCCTCGGCCAAATGTCTTCCTCCCTAGGAAGACCTGTAGCAGTGTGCAACCTTTCCCATCAGGCTCACCTGGCAGCTCATGCAAGAACCCCTCGACCAGACCTCCTACAGGCATGTGACCCCCGCGAACGACCAGCATCAGCGTGTGCGGGACCGCCTCTTGTGGTGCATCTTCCTTCCATTCGTGGTTCACAGATGGTGTGTGACCCCCGAATTAACCTGGAAACAGTGCACACAACCCTCCGAGCGGAACCTATATCACATGAACCCCTTTTCGATTCCTCCATCCATGGAGATTCCTACCAATTTCTTCAGGTTTGTGGTCCAATTTTTCAATAAAGGGTATTCTATCTGGTTTTTTCATCTCTTTGGAAATTCCTTGTGTTTTATTTGCCCAATTTTTTTTTTGAATTTAGGGTTTTGTGGATAATACCTATTGTTGTGTTATTCTTCTAATAAGAAATATGATTTTGGTTTAGGACCTATTAGTCCATGTTCCAGCATCTGTGGCCAAGGGCGAGGCAGATGATCTTGTTTCACATTGATTTTGTTGGTTCGGGTAAGCTTCTAAAACTCATTGTTTGGTTTTGCACCAACTAAAATAGGGTCTGATGAATTATCTGAGTCCCTACTATATAATTGTAGGTGCTTTGACACTTGCTACACTATTTTATGGTATTCTCTTATATTTTTAGTAAAATATTGATTATTATAATAGGGTACGCACACACACATATATGTGTAGTTATATATAAACATGTGTGCATGAAATTTCGGGCCGATTGCAATTGTTTAGAGCCTAGTACATCAAAGTATTGAATATTTACATCGGTTCCACCCTGTGGTAGGGTCCCAAATCACCATCCCTTTATTTATAAATTATTTGAATCTGTAAATAATTTGAGTGTATGATTTTCCTTGATTTTGGAACTTCTAAATTTTATTTAAATGATGATTACAGATATATTGATGTTTAGTAGTAATGGTGTATCATGCTTTCTATGCTTTGTCTTTTCAAATGTCTTCTTACTGGTGCTGATATATGATAATTCGAAGCATGACACTTTTGATGTTATTAAATTATTCTGCCACATGAGATAAATGAGGACTTGATCATGTGTTGGTTTTAGGAATTTATTGATGATTGGGTTAAAGTGATATGATTAAATAGTTAAATGATTTGAATGAATATGGTTGAGTAATAAAGTAATTAATTGAAGAATTAATTATATTATCATGAGTCAGAAATATAGTGGCTTTTACAGAATATTTAGAATATAGAATATTTTGACATCTTCAGAATATAAATTTGAAATTGGTAATAATTAAGGGATGGATTAATTATTACATGATTAATGATCAATGGTAAATTAATTGATGAGTTGGTTTAAAATACATGAATTAATTAATTAATGGTTGAATTAATTAATTTGCATGAATTAATTTAAGATTGTAAATTGATTTGATTATTATGATTTTTGGCCAATAATATCATTAGTTGCATGTATATTTTACATGCCTTAACTTGTTTATTATGGAGTGGTTTAAAAATATGATATGCTATGTGAGTTCATTTTTAAATATGTGGGCCTTATTTATAATGTTTGACTAGATATGTTTATGACGTGCGTGTTAATTGTTAAATTCCTTGACGAAACACTATTTCAGTGAACGTGTTTAGACTTATTAATGATTTGGGATATTTATTTAAGAACAATTAATTGATAATTAATTATTAACCATTGATATGTTGAATGGTTAATTGATTATATAATTATTTAATGGGAGTTTTAAGTAGTTAATTAGTTTTTGAAATAATTAATGGATTGTATTAATTATTTTATTAATTAATTAATGGATAGTTTTGGGGTGTTAGCATGGTGTTATACACCAATGATAAATATATATATGTATGATTGACAAATGGCTTATGAGATTGGGACTAATGCTCTAAATACTCATGGGGTTCTAGACATGGAATTATACACCCCGCTTGAATGAAAATATTTTTTTAGGGGATAAGGACGAATTCTCCAAATACCCATGGGTTTTTAGACAAGGACTGATATTCCAAATACTCACGAGGGTGTTATACATGATGTTTTACACCAATTAGTTAACATTAGATTCAGGGTCCAATTGCTCATACAAGAAATGAGTTAATTGGTTAATCAAAACTGTTGTGACATAATGATTTGTGAATTGAATATGAGAAAGGGTTTGTACTTATCAATGAATTGGGAGAATTTCTGTTAGTTGATAGAACCAAGAGAAAATCATTATTTCTAGTGGGTGGGATCAGACATTGTATTTGAAAGATTAAATAGAATATCTTACGACATTTTATCCAAGCTAGAGAACAAGCATTGATTCAGTCTTTACGTTGATTACTTTTATGGTCTTTAGAGAGATTTGTGGTGAGTGAATTATACAGTGTATGTCAGGCTTAGGCCAGATCATGAGAATTATGTAATTTAACAAGGTTTTAAAAAATGATAAATGAATATGAATGTGTGACGACTGTTGTGTATGCATTAAAAATGTATAATGCAGATACAAACACCAACTGAGGGCTGAAGCAGGTACTTGGGTATATAGTTACATGGTACTTCTTAATTTAATTATGCATGCTTTCACACTATTTAAATTATATATGAATGTCTGGAATTAGGGTAGTCACCGGTGGTCCTATCCTACTAAGATTTATATCTCACAGCCCACTCAAGCCTCCATTACACTAGGGTACCTGAGTAGATTCTATTTGGTTGCATGATATTTTTTGTCGGATAGTAACTTGATATAGGAGCAAAAGATTGAGCTAGACCTCAGAATGCTTGTGGAGTTTTTCCATAGGGCTTTTGAGTATTTACTTTATTTCGTTACTGTGATGTAAAACATTTTTTTGTTTACTACTTTCAAAAATGTATCAATAACATGTCATGCATGCATCTGCTGTATAATTGGGTTTGGACACTTTTATAAAATGACTACTATTTGTCTAATGCTATTTTGTCAAATATTTATTTCTGCTTCGACTATTGTCTGTTATTTACTCGGATATACAGTTGTCCAACTCTAATAAGATAGTATAGTCTTTCTACTGACTATCCTTAGATCCTCACTGATAGTTGGCATCCTCTTGCATACATGGAGACATACTTAACGTCATGAGGTGATCGGTCTGGCCACTTGTTCAGGGGTTAGGTGGCTGAGGATGTTACAAAGTGGCATCAGTGGATTCTTTTCCTTTTCCTTACTGTTTTGGGGTTTGTAGATAGGATACTAGGAATTTTTCAGTGCTTGGGTTAATAGTCATTTATAGAACGGATCGAACCACTTATGGGAAATGACCAACTGTCTATTAATGGGAATTGATGTTTATACGGTTCGTGGTTATAGTTGATATTATTTCACCTAGAGTGACAGGTGTATTTTCCACTGCATAATGATTTTGAGAATTTTGAAAAAAAATCTTTTCTTGATAGGGACTAGAAGTTTCATACATGCTTAATCTTAGGAACATAGAAATTCACATGCCATGCACGTAACATTCCATGTAGTTTCATTAGTTGGATTCCTGCTTATTTGGATTGTGTTCCTTGGGTGCAATACGATGTTTTGATCTTCTTTAGAATGCCTCTTTAGATAGCATGTTTTGGTTAGAGATTTAACATGCTTGAGTTATTATATTCCATAATGCCTCAGTTATTAGAATATTTTTTTGTTATTCCATGCTTCTATGTTATTGCATGTTGTTGTGTTACTAATTAGGATAACATTCTAGAGATTTTTGATGTGTGAAAGGGCTGCTAAAGTTAAAATGTTGAATGAATGTTGATTGGGATAATTGGGATCCAAATGCTAGTGATAGGTTGTATGGGTGCCTTGTTGATTTGTAGATTTATACCCATGTTTTTGAACCTTATATAACCATGGTATGTTTAAAAATGGTTATAAATGTAAAACTACTAAGTTTTGAATGAAATTAACTATTGTTGGGTTTCTTTTTGAAGAACCTAGATTGAATAAATGGGACCCTCAAAGGTCACCTTTTTTATGAAAGGAATTTAGATGCTAAATAATATGTTTATATTTTAATAACACTATATGTGAAATGTTTAAAGAGGATGTTTGTTATATCATGTCTGTTTTGCCTAGGGGGCATTGATTGAAAACCAAGTGACTTGTTGTGAAAAAAGTACTTGTGTGTTTAAAGAGGATATTTGTTATAACATGTCTATTTTGTCAACGTTTATGTTTTGTAAGGGGATAACCCATGGTGGGTAATACCCGTATAATGGTCTAGGCCATTAAATTAAGTTCGTCCCATTACTCTGGTGGACTTCTTAGCACTTAGCTGTTATGGAATGCTGATAGGTTTATGTTATGCCTTTTATAATCAATGATTGATGTGGTGATCATGGTTCTAGGTACATCACACACATGCATTAAGTGTTTTGAAATAGTGCATCGGTGAGCAATTGATCTTTTATTTCGACGTCAGGGACAATACTATGGTGGGTATTTTCGCATCATTTTCAGTAAACATGTCGGCAGGAGATGTAAACCTTTTAGAATACAGTTGTTTAGTAATAGTTTGATTGATCTTCTCAATGACCTTGGTATTCTCTTAATGTGATCTTATGAATACGAAGAGCATGTCCCCTATCTTGACCTTGTTATGTAGACACTAATATATCCTTGGTCTTACGCCGCGCTATAGTTTAAATGTTTTTTGGGCTTGATGGGTGGTTGTTATCTAGGTATTATGTGGGATGCATGGTTTCCTGGGGCTACACCTTATTCGTGTTGGGGAATGATTGTTTTTAAAATAGCCTTGTGATGTCTTGACTAGGAAATTTCACCAGAGGTCGGGTAAGGACTTATTTATACAATATTTTGGTTTGGGAGTAGTTTTAAAGTCATGTTGTTAGATAAAGGGAGAATGTGGGTTTTGGGACCACAACGTCTTTCCAGGGAAGCATGTGCAATATATTCTGTTGATTGATCAATATTCAAACGTTTTCATTGATGAGGTCCCTATAATGTCCTCTAATATAAGCTATGTTTTGATGTTTAAGTTATAAAGTGAGTTCTGGCTCAATTTTTTAGGTCATTGGGATTGAGATACAGTTAAAAGTAATATTGGGGTCGAGAAAGAAATGTGTCGTTTATGACAAGATTAAATTTCTTTGGTAGGCTGGTTGTTTTGTAGTGGTTCCTGATGGCTTCTCAGAGAAGAGAAGTTTTTATGGTGGATATATTTTAATGTATCATGTTTTTTAACTTGGTTAAAATATAAATGATTTAGAATTATTTTTCATTTATGGATTTTTCATTTTCTAAACCAAGATCCGGAACTTTATATTGGGTTTTATAACACCTAAAGGTGTCAATTTTGGACTTCTGTACTTCTTCGATAATTTTAGAGGGTGTCCCGATGAGTATCGGGAACACCAGATCTAGAAAAGTTCACATTAATGGATCTGCATGGGCAGTGCAAGGTTTTGATCCAACCCACATAGTTTACCCTATTTAATAAATTATTTATTTGAAAAAAAAAATAAGTTTATATGAGAGATTATTATTAATTAAAATAATTCTTTAGTAGTAATAATAATGAAGTTATTATTTTTTTTTGTGGTTGTTTAAATAAAATAATGTTGAAGAATTAATTAAATGATGGTTGAAGAAATTATTGATAGTTTTTAGGGTTCAGAGAAACTTTCAATTAATTGAGGAGTTTCAATGTTAATAATGACTAATTATTATTTTTAAATGGAGGTTACGGGTTGGTGTTTTTATCATTAATTTCATATTAATGATTTTTTAATAAATTGGGTGGATTGTTTTTAAATAAATGAATTCTAGAATAATGATAATAATAATAACGTAATTTTTATTATTATGTTTATTTAATTAAATTAATTTTAAAGAATTAAATTGAATGGTTAATAAGGAGTATTGTAATCAATAAAGAAACATTTTCCTTTGAGAAGGGTTGATTGGGGGTTATGGTTCTATTCTTTGGTCTTTATTAAATACAATTTAATTAAGTAGTGTTTATTTAGTTTTTAGGTTAAAAAATAATAAAATAGAAGAGAGGGATTTTCCCCCATCCTCCTCTATGTGAGGCGTGTGCGACCCCCCCTACAACCCTAGGTGCATACCGCACCTCCTCCGAGAAACCTCCATGGCCACGAGCTCCTCCTTTGTGCTTCTTCCTCAGCTGAACCTCCTCCACATTGTAGGTGACATCCAGCAGCACATAACCTTTCACCTCGGGCTCACAAGACAGCTCGTGAGAGACCCCCTCAGCCAGACCTCCATCAAGCACACGACCCCCCAAATGACCAGTAACAATGCATGTGGGACCTCCTCTTGCAGTACGTCCTCCTTCAAGCCACAGTTTACAGCTGGTACACGACACTCTGACGACCCCCGACAACAGCACGCAGAACCCTCCGGGCGAAACCAATTGTGAACAACCCCATTTCTGGGTCCTCCATCAACGAAAATTCCTCCAAATTTCTTCATGGGTTTGTTATGATTATTCAATGAAGGCTATTATATAAGGTTATTTTTCATCACTTTGGCGATTCCTTGTGTTTTCAGTGCCTAGTTTGTTTATTCCGAATTTAGGGTTTTTTGGATAATACATGTTGTTGTGTTCTTCCTCCAATAAGAAATGCGATTAATGTTTAGGACCCATTAGTCCATGTTCCAGCATTCACTGCAAAAGGAGAGGCAGATGATCTCATTTCTCATTGATTTTTTTGGTTCAAGTAAGCTTCTAAAACCCTCTTTTTGGTTTTGTACGTGCTGAATTAGGTTCTGATGAATTATATGAGTCACTAGTATATAATTGTTGGTGTGTTGACCCTTTATACACTATTTATGGTCTTCTTTTACTATTTTTAGTAAAATTTTTATTAATTTTGTAGAGCATGCACACACACACACACACACACACATATATATATAAGGGTGTTTTCATGCGACTGTAGGCCGATTGCAATTTTTTGCTGTCTAGTACATCAAAGTGTTGAATATTTAAATCAGTTTCACCCTGAGGTAGGGTCCCAAATCTCCATTACTTTATTTAAGAATTATATTCTTCTTTAAATAATTTGAGAGTTTGAGTTTCCTTGATTTTGGAACTTCAAAATTTTATTTAGATGATGATTAATGATAAAATTCTGGTTATTAGTAATTTCATATCATGTTTTCAATGGTTTGGATTTTCATATGTCTTCATAAAGGTGCTGATATATGATATGTTCAAGCATGACACTTTTGATGTTATTAAATGATTCTGCCATGGGAGATAAATGCAGACTTGGTCATGTGTTAGTTTTAAGCATGTATTTCTATTTGGATTAAAGTGATATGATTAAATAGTAAAAGTATTTGAATGGAGAAGGTTGAGTAATATGGTTACTAATAGAAGAATTAATTATCTAGTCACGAGTTAAAAAAATTGGGGCATTTACAGAATATTGAGAATATAGAATATTTTGACATGTTCAGAATATAAATTTGAAATTGGTAATAATTAATGGATGGATTAATTATTACATGATAAATGATCAACATTTAATTAATTGATAAACTAGTTTAAGAGATATGAATTAGTTAATTAATTGTTGAATTAATTAATTTTCAAGCATTAATTTATGATTGTGAATTGATTTTATTTTTATGATAGTTGGCCAGTAATACATTTGGTTCTGTGTATATTTTCCATGCCTGATGTTGTTTAGGATGGTGTGGTTTAAAAAATATAATATGCTATGTGAATTGGTTTCTAAATATGTGGGCCTTGTTCAGCATGTTTGACTTGAGATATTAAAGATGTTCAAGTTAATTGTTAATGTCCTGGAAAAAACATTGTTTTAGTGGATGGGTTCAAGATTGTTAAGGATTTAGGATATTTAACTAAGAATAATAAAATGATAACTAATTATTAACCATTGAGATTTTTAATGGTTAATTGATTGTATAATTTTTTATGGGAGGTTTATGTTCTTAAGAATTTGTTGAAATAATTAACGGATTGGATTAATTAATTTATGAATTAATTAATAGATAGTTTGGGGTGTTAGACATGGAATTATAAACCAATGATAAATATATATGTATGATTGATAAACGAGTTGTGAGATAGGTACAGAAGGTCCAAATACTCATGGGGTGTACCCATGTCATTCAACACCTAGCATGAATGAAAATATTCTTTTATGGGACAAGGACTGATTCTGCAAATACCCATGGGTTGTGAGAAAAGGATTAATGCTCCAAATATTCATGATGGTGCTAGACATGATGCTATATACCATTTAACTGACATTGGACTAGGGGTCCAATTGGTCATACATGAAATGTAATAATTTGTTAATGAAAACTGTTATGACATAATGATTTGTGAATTGAATATGAGAAAGGGTTCAAACATATCAATGAATTAGGTGAATCACTATTTTTGGATAGACCAAGGAGCGAATCAATATTTCTAGTGGATGGTCTCAGACTTTCTATATGAAATATTAAATATAACGTCTTATGGCATGTTATCCAAGACAAAGAACAAGCATGGATTTGGTCTTTACATTGAGTACTTAGATTGTCTTTAGGGACATCTATGGTGAGTGACTTATACGGGGGATGTTGGGCTTAGGTCGGAATATGAGATTTATGTAATTTTACAAGGTGTTAATAAATGATAAATGAGAATGAATGTGTGATGACTACTTTGTATGCATGACAAATGTATAATGCAGGTACAAACACCAGTTGAGCGCTGAAGCATGTACTTGGGTATATAGTTACTTTTTACTGCTTACTTTAACTATGCATGATTTCACACTATTTAAATTATTTATGAATTTCTAGATTTGGGGGAGACACCGGTGGTCCTAGCCTACATAGATTTATATGTCACACCCTACCCAGGCCACCATTGCACTTGGGTACCTAAGTAGATTCTATTTAGATGTAGGATATTTCCTATATGCTAGTACCTAGAAATATGAGAAAAGGATTGAGATAGTCCTCAGGATACCCAAGGAGTTTTCCCTTGGGGTTTTTGAGTCTTTCCATTATTTCTATACTGTGGTGTAAAACATGTGGTTTTTTTACACCTTTTAAAAAATGTATCAATAACAATCCATACATGCATCTGTTGTATAATTAGCGTTGGGAACTTTTATAAAATGAGTACTATTTGTTTGTAGCAGGTTTTTTAATTATGTATTATTTCTTCTGCTATTGTTTGTTATTTACTTTGATATACCATTGTGAAACTCTGATAAGAGGGTATATTCTCCACATTGACTATCTTTATACCCTCACTACTAGTCGGCAGCCTCTGGCGTACGGTTAGACGCGTTTGAAGTCATGTGGAAAATGGTCCTGCCACCTATTCATGGGTGAGCCGGTCGGGATGTTACACTAGATAAGGAGATCAAAAGTCTCATGTTTAAATAGTGGATTCTATCTTCAAAATTAAATAATATAAAAAGCTATTATTCTAATGATTAAAGATAATAAAATCTATAAGGATGTTTTATTGACTGAAATTTTGATAATATTTTGGGTGTTGAGAGGGCCTTGAGTAAGCTTGAGAAGGTTCTGAATGAGTTTTAAAAAACCATGGAATCCAAAGAAACTATATAAAGGTCAAATGATGCATACCCAAAGGAAAACCATAGTCTATATAAATTTAATTTAAAACCAATACATGCATACACATAAATCAGAATATGTGTAAGGGTTATCAGTAAATTACATTTCCTATATAAAGGTATGTGTAAACGCTTTGTAATGGTAACTTCATATGTGCTGTGTAAAGGTAAGTGAGTACCGATAAAATGGTTACACAAAAATTTAGGTTCTACATGAAGGTTATTTTGACCTATGTTATGGTAGTCCTAGGTGGCGTCAAAGTAATTACAAGGGCTACATAAGTGTAATTTGAAATTTATAAGGCTATATAAATGTATTCTACAAGCTATACAACCTATGTAATAATGATCCAGGATCTATATTATTGTCGCGTTCCCTCTTTTTAAAGGTAACCCTATAGTCTAGGATCAAGGAAAGGGTATTAAACTAATGATTGTTTTATATAATTAATATTTTAATAATATCATGAGACTATTATGAATTAAATAAGTGAAATTTAAAATATTAATTTTGAATAAATTGAAAATATTTGGACAGAATCATAAAATTCCACATGCATTGATCTTCATGGAAATATTAATCCCATTGATTCATATAAAACATGATTCAGTCTGAGAATTATAGAAGAGACTTCTTGACATTGTAATTCTATTCACTCTCAATAACATTAAAAAAGAGATGTAAATAAATGATATATTCAAATAGGAAGATTATGTTGACAATGTTGAACTGTAAGTCATGGTTATTGTGAAAAAATGATTAAACTACAGGATAGTAAATTCCTTATGGGAATTTCAAACACCATGATACATTCCCTATGCATGTTAAATAGAGTTTTTCTAAAATAATAAAACTCTAGAATCTATACCAGAATAGTGATAATTTAAGGTTAAATATTTACCTATGTAAAATGTTAAGCCAACTCCACATCATAGGTTATTACGTGATTCGGTATAATTCATTCATACATGGTATTATTAAATTTAGCCACATTCTTTGGAGAATATAAGACTATAGTTATTCATTTTCCATGTAAATAATTTAAGACATGACTTAAGGATCTTCAAATTAAATTCCTTTACATATTGTGAATGATTGTTTTGAATGAGTTCAAAGATGAAATTAATATGATGTGATCTCCAGGGAAGTTAAATATTAATATTAATATAATAATATATATAGTATTATTGATGATATTATTTGGAGTAATATATGCACATGTAAATGAAAAAAAATTAGTGAATCCCATGATAGTATGATTATTCTATAGAAACACATTCAGTCAAAGTAGAAGAAGAATAATTATATATTGCTTCCATATGAATATTTATTTAGTGTAAAAGTAAGAGAAGACCACTAAATTAATGATTTACTATACATTGATAATTGAAGAGGAGTATGGGACTGATGTTGTCATTGTTGTCTAACATATTCATGGATACTCTCAAAATACAGAAGATATCAAGTTATTCTAAATCATATTGAGACTGAGTGCAGAATAAGGCCCACAAGAATGATATAATATTGATAAGATCCTATTAGTATAATAAATTTTTGACTAGTTAAAGAAGGACACTTTAATAACTATTGGTGCAATCATTAAAGTTGTTGTCTTCCATTTAGGAGGACTGAGCTATGTGAGACAGTAAAGGGAAATGAAGAAAACCTACCACACCCTTGTGTTCCAATTATTTGGAACATGAAGACACTATAATTTTATAGTGATCATAAAATCTATGAGTCAATAACATTTTATCACAAAAAACTTGTAGGTTTTTAAGGATGAACCCAAACCTTATAAAAATAGCTTTTTTATTATTCATGTCTACACATAGATTTCTTATCGAGGTAATATTTTAGAGTCTATAAAATATCTATATCTCTTGATCTATATAATGTTGAAAGAAAAAGTGAAATTATGATTCAAATCTTAATTAAAACATGGAATAATTTAGTTGTTATTGACCTCCCCCACTAAAAAACCCCAGTAACCCTGGATGATTCGTTATTATATGTAAATTAAAAAAACTCAATCTCACTAGAAATCCACCTCAGAATCCACCAACTAAGATTACTCCACTTTCTGAACTAGTTAAGGATGAGTTGTCATTTGATAAAGACACTATCTTCGATCAACATCTCACACATCAAGTTTCATTATATAAATCTTCTCCATCACTATACAAGTACAACTAGACTCATGAACAACATCACCATGTGAATTCCTGGTCAACATATTGTCCACCACATTCACATACCTCAGGGTATATGAATAATTAAAGTCTTAATCTTTATATAATTTCATCTACATCCATTACCTCAAGTACTAATTGCACTAGATGAAGATAAAAATCAAGATATTGTTATATTTAATGATAAAAAATCATTATCCAATGAGGTAATCTCACCTAAACTACAAATAAAATATAACTACCAAAATCTTGATATCATAAGTAGCATAAAAATGATAAATATTCCATAAATATAAAAATCCATAAGCGATAAACAATATCTACTTCATAAGAATTCTTACAACTTGAAATTGAATTATTTTCTATAGGTTATTTGGGATGATACCTCGTCCCAAATGACCCATTGTAGAAAATAATGTTGCAACTAATCTTTGCTAGTAAATTAAAAATGAATTTAACGACATGATGATTCACCCATCATAAGTAAGTATTTCTGATGGTTGAATTATCCTATCACAAATAATTAAAAAATAATAAATAATAATAATAAAATTAAAAAATAATAATATAATAAAACAATAAAATAACTAAAAAATATTCCTAACAATATAGAAAACACTATATAGAACACTAAATATAAGAATTAATAAAAATACTAAAAAATATGTGCATTCGAATGTTTATCAAAAAATACATAAATCACTGAGGGGGTGGGTGATCTTGACGATGAATTGGATGGAACTCATTCCCTTAACCCTGAGTTAGATATCACATGTACTCGATCATATTCTCAGGTTATTTCTCCTTCCATCAATTCATCTCCTCCTTCTACTAATAATGTTGTTGAGAGAGCTCTTCCCTCTCCCTATACATGGTCTATATAATCTCACCCTGAGCTTGCATCTGCTCCTCATATTTTGTAGAAGAGGATAATGACTCTCCATGAGCTCCCCTATAGTCTGATGATTACATCACAATGGTACCAGAAAAAATCTCTAGTATCAATCAAGAGTTGACACCAATAACTTGGCCTTTATCGAAGGAAGACAATGTTTCCTGCATCAATGATATATCATCAAATCCTACTGCAATGGTGGTTGGATCCTCAGTCTCTACTTGACTCTTATATTTTTAATGTGATGTTATATCCTCAAATGACACCTTCAATAGAAATTTAAAATATAAATAGATAAAATATTATTTTCAGTTAATATTAGATCTAAAAAAATATACTGACCACAATTGATATTGACAACCACTTGTAATCTCTCATGTGATAGGATCAATTTGAATCCTCTTATAAAAATCAAACATCATAATATCAGGATGTTTAACTACCTATATTAGTATAAAGTAAATAATTCACATTTAAGGTTATATAAATTAATAAAAAAATGTACATACAATTTTTTTTCCAATGTGTACTGGATATATGACTACCTACTTGATGTGTCACATCCTGCCTCCCCAGGTTCTATTGACCAAATAATGCTCTCCTTTGAAAACTATCTCCCATCTAGTATTAACATAATATATCCAAAATCTGAGCAGATATGTAATTTTTTTGGTGGGCACAACATGACTAAACAACATTTGTGACTGCCGCTTGTTGCATGGTTGTCATCCTCGAATTGTGATAAAAACTAATGGAAACACTCACACATACAGATCTCCAATGCCTCCCAAATAGAGGCATGAATTATATCATCTATTAAATACCATGATCCCTACAAATAATTACTAATATTAAGTCACTAATTAATAAATTTAAAAAAAATTATTATTTACTTGTCTACCATCCAGTGATCAAATATCTCGTGTCTAACATCAATGGGAATTTGATCCCATGTAACACATGATTCATAAAAATAACTTCTCAATATTTCACTCCATTTTTTAACATCTATATGATAAATTTTGTAAAAAACAAGAACAAATAATAAAACAATTGATATAAAGATAAATTAATTATTTTTAATGAAGATCAACTAAAATACACAAATAAACAAACCTCTACATTCATGGATTGAACTCATGTCATCAACATCGCATAGGGATAGTGTCAAGAATCATCAATCAATAAAGACCATGACCCCATTGAGTCATCGATAAATATCCAATATCCTTAGGGTAAGATGATGTAGAATCAGGACATTCACGAAGTAGTGTAGCATCATCCAACTCACAAAACATATCATATAAACAGATGTCAGACAACCAAATCATGAAATGACTATCATATGCAAATAATTGGAAAAAAAATTTATACATAGTTATATATTAAATAATATTATAAACAGAATTTAATTTTTTTCAATATTCATCTCCATCCTCTTCATCATATATGATGTTGTCAAAATATCCATATTCCTCATCAATATCATCAATTTATATAGGTGTTTCATCATCATATTCCTCTTCAGTTTTAGGAAATTCTATATGTGTTTCATCTTTATCATATATTTCTATTTAAAAACCGTTTTTACATCAATAACATCATCATTACCATAGACCCATAATTGTGGGTTTTCATCATCAATATTTGTGTCTCTCCATGTAAAAGATAGATTTGGATTTTTCTCATGAAAATTTTCAATTCCTAGAACTTCAAGAGAACCACATCCACTATGGAAAAACTGATATTCAAGGGATTTCATTTTTATTATGCTCCACCAATAAATTAACTCTATAAAAGAAGTATGATACTTTTTATAATTAATTTTGTGTGCCTGAACATCTAAGAAAAATGAATCATCTACTACAAAAAAGTTTTATATTTATTATCAATGATTCTATGATGTAGACGAAAACAAAAATCTCTATCACTCTCCAACTAGTGACATTTAAACATCATTATCTAATTCCTTCCCAGATAACACAGTTCAATTATTTCTTCAAACTTGCCATAAAATTCAACTTCACTATCTCTATGATGAGATCCTTTCCCAAAAACACCACTATTCATTATTCTTACTGATTCCCCATATGCACATGTATGAAATATAAAAACTTTCATTGTTTATTAATTATAATATTCAACCATTTGGGTTGGTGGGTTACTCAATACATACAATCTATTATCAATTTTTTATCATGTTGAGATACTTAAAAATTTTAAACAAAATTATTAATATAACAAGTAACTAATTTATTTTATCTATTAAACCATAAAAAATTTACTACACCATTTTTTAAAACAAGTAGGAAAATTATTTTTTCATTGTTATTCAAGAGTAGCTTTTATAAGTTGTAGAAATTATTTTTTGTTATGATTATCATATAATCTATAAATTAAATAATATTAATTTACATCAAAAATTAATATGATATTTTATTGGAGAAGAAACATTACAAATGAATTCATTTCTTCATAGTTTAGTAGAACATATGTATTATATTCTTGATTTTCATTATCAATAACCCATCATTAATGAACTCCACTGAAGATAAGTTTTGTATGGTTAAACACTGATAATTTATTATTCATTTCATTATCAAACTTCCCCTCATTATGGTCCATGTAGTAATGTTATGAGGTATATTCATATTGAAATTAATTAAAGAATAAAAAATAAAAGTCCTTATGTAAATAATCTTTAAAAATTGATCCTGTAACTACTTCTTTGTCATGTAACTTTTTCATCAATATATTCATTCATCTATCTTATGGGTACATCCATCACAATTGTACTATCACTCCACATTTACCTTCATGAATATAAATTAATATAAAATGATCCATTTAAACAAATATATTCAAGGGAAATTTGTCTTCTAATTTATATAAAATTCTAAAAAAATATCTTTGTAATATAATTAGTGCATCATAGTCTATTTTCTAAACACAAATGTCTAGGAAAAAATATGATATTTTTTTAGTGCATTCTGAATCATAGAATTCAACAAACCACTAAATCCAATCGATTGATGAATATCCATTATAATGTGACATCCATGACCTTTAAATCTATAAATGTGAACATTTATGATGCATATAAAAAAAGTATAGACATAACCATTTGAAAGCCTCAAATCTATAATCTAATGATAAAATAATAAATGATTTCCTTTGGAAACTATATAATACACTTTTGGATTCATTAAATTATATGATGTCACATTTTCAAAATGTTCAAATTCTTGTATCTAGAAAATTTAGGCAAGAACTAATTGTGGCTTAACATTATTGTCACAACCCACCTTCACTAAGATGAGGGAAGGGACAACAGAATACCAAGACCTTCCTTCTTCATGTTGAAGTAAGATAATAACCCCCGAGTCCCACCCTCAGTAGGCCCCGGAGTGACGACTAGCAACATGGGTATAAAATCACATGTAATATTGAAGCCATTATGATTTTTATATAATAAGATTGGGCGATAAGATGGTAAATCCCAACAACTCCATTAACTAAGTGTAAAAGTAAATCCAAAAATCCATTTCCATATGCATGTTCAAAATAAACTAATACAAAGTAAAAAAAACCTCTTATGAAAAGTACCAAAAGAAAGAAAAACCACTACAACAACTATCCTTATGTCAGAGCTAGTAAGGACTGACATGGTCCTCAAAGACCTCTTGGAAACCTGTAAGCAGTTTAATATTCATAGGGTGAGTATAAAGGTATACTCAGTAGGGAAAACCAAAAGCTCTTGTGCACATGTGAAGAGGAATTATAATGTGTCGTTAAAAATAGAGATAACCAAAGAAACTAGCAATGAACTATCCACATAGCCTCACCAAGAAATGCTCCCCAAATAACATAAGCTATATAAAGAAATAGTAACAACATATTGATATTTGGGTGCCCCACACCACTTTCCCACTGTTTATTTAGGACATCCTACGTGCCATACCTCCCCCATTGGTTCCACTGCAGTCTCATTGCAACCCCAACAACAACCTTATAGGCCACCAAAATCACGCATCCTTACTGAAGATACCAAGGCCACAACAACCACACATAACCACACCCACAGAAACCTGATCCCCAACAACTATATCCACGCCTGAAGACATCTGGGCCAGAACAACCATTGCCACGTCCGAAGACACCTAGGCCTCATTCTGAAGACATTAGGGAAACAAACTTACCCGCACAAACCTGGGAAAACCACCAAAACACACCCTACCTGAAGAGTCTTCGGCCATAATAAACCTTAGTTCATCATAGTCTGCCCTAAGGATCTTGGGATACCTAGGAGAGGTAGCAAAAAGGAGCTAATAACCATCCACTCATAATAATGTTGAAAAAAACTCTCCCCCATGAAATGGGAGTGTTCAGAACAGAGTGCTCAACATGGGAGGGGTGTGTATAAGAAACATAAGATCTAAACATTATACATATATGTAATCAAACACTCATCCCAACCTAATGGTTTAGAAATAGACAACCAACCCATACACCACTACTCTCACTGTTATCCCAACATGTACAAATAAAAAACAGCCATAACCAAAGAGTGACCCATTTCTAGAAAACAATCCCCCATTGTACCCATTTTCGTTATCATGTTCTTGTAATTCTATTTAAAAAATTCCTTCACTATCAGGAAACCAATAGCCATAACAATGATCCAAAAGAGAAATTGAAGGAAAAACGACAATGCAACAATTTAAGCATTCATAACCGGTTCTCTTGTAAAGTCACAACAATAAAAGGGATCTGTGAGATCCCTCAATGTACTAACAAAAACTAAACCCCAACATACAAGCTCCAAATGGACTCTGATCCACTAACTAACTACTTCTCAACCAGAGATTTCATTCCCTTCCACGTCACCCCATAAGGCGCCAAACATACCAACCATGCACATCACCAGAATAGAGAAAGGGAGTGTTCAGATTTAACCACGCCATTATTTAAGTTCCTTATTTCCATTTGGTTAACTAGGGTGATCACAGAAGTATTTTTATTCATTGGGAATCCATTCAATCAACCAAGTTAACGTGATTAACCTGTTTCATTATTACACCAATTCAATCACAGGATTATCTAGAAAACAGAGGTTCATTAGTGCACAATAAAGGACCACAAAAGGCCACTATTTTCATTGGGAATAATTCCATACAATTCACAACATAAAAATGATGATAAAAGAATACAAAAACATCTACATCATTCACACCGCTTAATTATTTAAAATTATGTTTATTATCATTTTCAAGGTTTTTTTTCATCTATTTCCCAAGGGAACATCATTATAACCACCCCACATGATGCACAATAAAGAGAGGTGATAGAAGAACCCCTATTTGGATGATCAAGGATCGATGTTTTCTCATGGTTCCAATAACTAGGGATGTGCGGCTTGAAGAGGAAGAACTCCAAGGAATCCAAGGCTGAGTAGGATGGAATCCAGAATAGGTGCATGATTTGTCATCGAATGAGGGACTCCAAGAGCACCATAGAAAATAATGGTACCAAAGTAGAAGAAGATCTTTGTTTGATAAAAGGAAATATCCTAGAGTTGTGGGATGTGAAATCTCGAACCGCTGAAAATTTAGATCATTCTTTAACCACATGGTTCGGTGGTTACACATGATGAAATTAATTTAGTTTTAATAATTCTCCTTAGAGATGGTTAATATAGGCCAATGGATGGCTGTGAGTTGATAGGTATCGTTTAAATAGAGAAAACAACTAACAGGGGCACACTGTTTGGGTATGTTAAGGGTCACACCACACTTGCGGATTAAAAGAATCATTTTATGGGATTTAAAATGGACCTAAACCAATTTAACGAGGTATTAAAACATATAGGATACATTACAAGAATACTGGGGAAAGAAACTCCGACACTCCCCCCCCTATGGCACCATTTGCGTGAAACACCAATCGGTGAGACCCTACCACCAACACTGACACCCTCCCAACTCACCCATGGCAATAAAGACACCCCAAACTCCATAATTTGAAAAACTAATGGTCTAGGATGGTCTATGAAATTATACTAATATTTTTTCATTAAGTGTTTCCAAAAGAGTATAAAATATATTATCAAAAAAATCCGTTCAATATTCATTACATCTAATATGTAACGATAAATGAAATCAGACCAATATGAAAGACCCCAAAAAATGCTCCATTTTATCCAATTGTTTTCATTCTAAGGTCTATATATTTTATATTGCTTTAAATTCCGTCCAAATGTAATCATAGGTAATGAATAAGAAATATATTTTCACTCAATAGTGGAAATCATTTTTGGAGTTCCATCCCTTTCAATTTTTTCTTTTCTGAAATGATATATTTTCCTCTACAATGGATGGTCGGAAGAAAGAAATATTAAATGAAAGTTGAAAATAAATGATTTTCTTTCATTGATGAGAAATTTTGTTTTATTATCTCTCATATAGTATAAAAATGAATTTGGACCATATGTACTCCAACCAGATAGCATTCTATATAATGGTAAGTGAATAATTTTTCCCATCAATTTAGGTTTCATTAGGAAATTTTGTTATGCAACAACATAATTTGGACAAACACCATTACTCCATAATAAATTTAAATAATCTATTAATGGATTCAAAAAGAAAATGAATTTATTTTTTGGATGTCCTTTAATTAATAAGGTCAAAAACATATATGGATTATTCATCAACATCCAATGAGGTAAATTGTAAATATATATAAAGAAAGTCTAATATGAATATTGACTGTCCTAACAACCAAATCAACAAAAAACATCAATAGAAAGACTCAATCATGTGTTTTAGGATTCTGAAAAAAATATATATGTACATGGTAAAAATGTTTCCATAAATAAACATCAAAATGATGATTTAATATTTTATCAGTTGAAATATTGGATTTGATCCATGATATCAATGACACTGTGTTCCAAGACATAAATAAATATTGTAATTTAGGTTTAAGTGGGATATACCTCAACTATTTTACAGGAATTAATCCAAACATCCATACTTCAACCCCTTTTTACTTCAATTTTCCACATGTAGGGAAACTAAATATGACTCATTTTCACCATAATATTAGATGAAATCCTTCGAACATGCATGAATCTTCTAATGACCAAGACCTAAATTATGAAACAGCCTTTTTCTCTCATAAAAATTTAAAGGAAACACATTTACTTTAGATAACAATTCTTCAAACAAGTAGAATATTTGATCAAAACGTTTATTTAACATTCTATTTCTGATTTAATAGCCATAAATTTTGTAACCGCTTCAAATTTTATTATCTTGCAGCTAGGATATAAGGAATCCTCATCAAACATAAATAACTCATAAAATTGAGATGGTTACAATTACATATTTAAATCAATGTCATATTTCATTTCATTTTGTTGAAAAAAAGGACCCGCCACATCTTGTACTAAATTATAGAACTATGATAGATCTGGAAAAAAATTATTAGTAACTTCTTTATAACAATGTTCACCACATTGATTCCAAAAATTATAATCCTTATGAATATAAAAAAGAAAAAGATAAGGCCCATCATTTTGAAATATGTCAAACATCCTCAAATCACAATTTTTATGTAGACACATAATTTTTCCTTCTAAAAAAATTTGGGTTTTGATATTGGAAATTAAAAAAACGCTTCAACACAATCAATATATACATGATTTTTACCAGAATTGTTTGGATTCTAGTGAAGATTTATCCAATAATAAAAATGTAATAATGATTTTTTTCGACTTCCTTGTTCTATATTTCTCCAAATATTATAAAATAAATAATTTTTTATGATTCTTTTGATATAAGAAAAAGAAAAACCAAAAAGGCATAAAAAATTAAAACATTATAATTTATATGTAAATATTGTCAAAATTTTCTATTTACCACTTATTATTTTTTCCACATCCTTGTCCCATATTTCTCTAAAACTATAAAATAAGTAAATTAGTTTTGATTTATTTGATATATGAAAAAATATATTCCTAAAAAGAGTTGAAAAATAAATAATTAAAATTCACATGTAATTATTTTCAGTTTTATCTTTTTGCTACTTATTTTTAATAATGACAACTAATTTTAACTAATTAAAGTTAATTTTAACAAATTATAGTTATTTAATGTTCATTTTTACTAATCCTTCTAAACTACTGCTAATTTATACAAAATATTTCTAATAACCTCAAATGGTTAATAATTATATTGATTTACTATTATTTTTACTAATTAATTCTACGTTATTGGTATGTTTTATTAATTATAGTGGTTTATCAATTATTTTTACTATTCACTACTATTTTTAATAGTTTACCATTACTTTTTTACTTAATATTGTTATTTAATCTTCATTTTTACAGAAAATTAATAATTACCACTAATTATTACTATTTTTACTAGTTACCCCTACTTTTAATAATTCTATTAATTAACAATACTTATTCTTAATTACTTCTAATTTTCACTAATTATAGTGATTAAAAATTATTTTTTACTAACATATTGGTAATTTTTTTATTTTTTACTAATTACTACTAAATCTTATTAATTATAGTCATTTTACATAAATATTTACTAATTAATGCTAATTTATAATAATTATAGTGATTTGTCACAATTTTTTCTAATTATTGATAATTTTAACTTATTTCCACTAATATTTATTATTAAATTGATTTGTTACTAATTATAGTGATTTAAAATTTTTCTTTAGTAATAATTAAAAATTACTACTAATGTTTTCTAAATAAAAATAATTTTTAATATTTATAATGTTTTACAATTAATTTTTTTTAATTAATGCTACTTTATACTAATGTTTACCAATTATAGCGAATAATAAAATTTTTTTATAATAACTATAGTTTTCTTTAATAATTATTCTAATTTATCACTAATTATTACTAATATTTCTGAATCAGTGATAAATTTTACTAATATTAGTCATTACCGCTAATTTTTACTACTTTTTTATTTCTACAAATTTTTACTAATTTTTTATATATCCAGTAATTTTTATTGAGTTTTACTAATCACTACTAATTTTTACTAATAACACTAATTTTTAAATCTTATAGTAATTTACCATTATTTTTTACTATTTTTTTCTAATTTTTTGAAATAACATGTATTTTTTAAAATTATAGGCTGTTACATTTAGTTTTTACAAGTTGCAGCTAATTTTTTCTAATTATAATGGTTTAACATTCATTTTTACACATTTTTTATTATTTATTAATATATACTATAAAGAATTAATACTTATTACTGAGATCAATTCATTTTTACTAAGTTTTATTAATTTATACTATTTATTTATCAGTCATTATTAATTACTTTTGTTAACATGAAATTACTAATAATTAAATCAAATTATTCAAAATTAAAAGTATTTAATATTATTTAAAAACATAAATGCTTATTAAAACTAAATATTTATAATTTACAATAACTATCTCATGTACACCATCATCTGCTCGTGCTGCTACTTGTACTACTGCTCCTGCCATCAGTGTGTCTTCTTTTTCTCCTCCTACTACTCCCATCAATGCATCACATTATGTCAGCCCTGATTCGACCGGCCTAATAACAAATTTAGACATTGGTGGCACAAAATGATCATTTCTCATGACTTTAAGATTGAAAACTCTATTATTTTAACATTTTTGGTAATTTATAATTTATTTTTCTATTTTATATTCAATTATAATACAAATTAGAGGAAATTTATGGTAATTAGAAATTATTACCTCTAATTATAGCTAATTTTGAGTATAATTTAATATAATGTAATAAAATATATTATAAATTATTAAAAAGAGGTAAATAATATATTTTATGATCTTAAGGTGATGAAACAAATTCTTGCCAACCATATCAAAATTTATAATTAATCATCACTTGATAATTGATTACCAATTTTATGTTCTTATTTCAAGTAATTTATAAAATTTTATATTATTTCATTTTAATTTATAGTAAAATATACTAATGTCATTTATTTTTATTAATTTATACTATTTTATATCAATTTATAGTAAATTATACTAATTTAAAATTTTTTATGGTAATTTATTACGAATTTTACTAATTCATTAATAATTATTACTAATTATCACTAATTATTACTAATTGCCTATAATTAATACTAATTAGCAATAATTATTATAAATTACCACTATTTACTACAAATTACCACTAATTATTACTAATTACTGCTAATTTGCAGTAATTATTCATAATTACCTCTAATTATTAATAAGATATACTAATTATTACTAATTTATATTAATTTATACTCTTTATTTATCAAATATATGTAATTACTATTAAAAACTCACTTAGAGATAATTAAAATAAATATTTCAAATTAAAAAAATTTAATTTTATTTAAAAAACAATTCTGCAAATTAAAACTAAATAATTTTGATTTTAAATAACTATTGCATGTACTCCATCATCTTGTCATGTAGTTTCTCCTACCATTAACCTATATCTTCCTCATGCTTCTATCATCGATATGTCAGATCCTTCTTGCCTTGGTTCTATTGACCTAATGAAAAATATGTACATGGTTGGCACAAATCTCTCCTTGATTTTACAATCTTCAAGTGATGACACCAATTTATTCTAACCGTATCGAAAATTATAATTGGGTATCACCGGAAAATGGAAAACCAAATTCATTTTCAATTTTCTATTAATTTATTACAATTTTTATTATTTCATATTGATTTACTATAAATTTTACTAATGTAAAATAATTTTATTATTTAAAAAATTTACATGTTAATTTTTTTGTAGATTCATAAAAAAATGTTGATAATTTTTTACTAATGTATTTTATTTAATATCAACTTATAATAAATCATATCAATTTATTAATTATTTTAGTTTATTACAATTTATTACTCTATTTTACTAATTATTAGTAATTACTGCTAATTATTACTAATTACAGCTAATTGTTACACATTAATGGTAATTAATAATAATTACTACTAATTACCAATAATTATCACAAATTACCTCTAATTACCACTTATTATTACTAAAGTGTTTATTTTATAATAATTTTATACTAATTAGCAGAATTTTTTTTAATTACCATGAAATATTAATTAATTTTTACTAATTATTAGAAGTTATCACTTATTAATACTATGTAATAGTAATTATATGTAATTACTACTAAATAGTTTTGATTGAAAATAATTGTTAATAATTAAAACAAAATAATTATTATTTAAAATAATTACTGTTACATAAAACTAATTAATAAAAAATAAAATTAACTAATTCTAATTAAATATTATTATTTTTTATTAATAATTATTATAACTACTATAAAATAAAATAAATTAATTAAAAAACAAAAAACACTAAATAAATACCTTAAAACTGAATCATTCCATAGATTCAATGCCTGATAGTTACACCCCTATAAAATTTAAAACATTGAAATAATTTTGTAGGAGAATATGAGAGAAGATAAAGAGAGAGGTGTTCAGGGAAGAATGGAATGGAAAAAAATTGGGGGGGTATATAGGTTAGATAATTTGTGACAAGACTATTTGCGACATAAATCCTATCAAAAATAACACTACTTTTATTAATTATAAAGGAAGTAAAAAAGAATTTTTCCAACGGGCCTCATCACAAATAACATACAATGATAGTTTATTTTCAAAATGAAATAATTTTATTTCCAATACCAATTATAATGGAAATTATTTACACTGGGACCTGTCACAATTACTTCTCTGCCAACAATTAATTTTTAATGGGAGTTAACTGTTGTCACAAATTAAAAAAATGTTGGGAAGATATTTGCGATAGGGGTATATTTATTTCACAAATATTCCTCTCGATGTTTGGCACGCAATGCATGCAAAATGTATTTGCAACAGGAAAACATACTCATCACAAATAATGTTTTTAACAACTATTTCTGATGAGAAACAAACCCCATCACAAATAATATTTATCAACGGAGTATTTTCAATGGTAGGTGGGCCCATTATAAATAACCCATCACAATGACCCTTTTTCTATAGTAGAAACACAATATAAGATTAAAAGTATTGTAATTAACCTAAAACAAAGTTCACTATTATAGAAAATAAAAAACGTGTGTGTACATATCAGATACTCCTTCAAATAATCAGAATCATCATAACATTCACCAGTCTACAAAATCAAAATATTTTTAGTTCAAGGTTGTAAAATGACTTTCAATCCATGATAATTCAGGCATGAACTTCCTATAATAGCCTGTAAGATAGAGGAAAGGATGCACCTCCATAAAATTATTAAGAGATAATAGAGAAACAGCCACCTATAACATCAAATGATCTATGACTGCTCCATAATAAGACCTAACATTTCCCCAGAAATAGACCTCACGGGCCTAGAAAATACACTTATACAACCTCCCTAATTTCTAATGTTGTCTAAGTACTATGAAAATAGCACATAAAATCTCTTTTTGAACCTCCTTTGACTCGAAATACACAAGGATTTAATTAATGAATACCAGCATGATCTAATCGAAAAACTCAAGACCCAATGACTTTATCAGTCCCATGAACATGACTGGGGAGTTCATGACATTAAATAGAATTACCATAACTTCATAAAAACCATGATAACATCTTATTATGGTAATTGGAATATCCTTATCCTTCTCTCACATCTGCAGATATACCAACTGAAAAATGATCTTTGATAACCATTAAGATCCTTTCCACAAATCAAATGGATCATTAATCACAGTAATGGGGTCAATGGAAACAAAAAATCTCTTGTCATAGAACTTCTCTTCATATAGTCTTCATTACTCTCCTACAATGATGATCCAATTCTATCCAACATCCCCTCAAAAACCTGTTCCTTCAATATCTTCTCAATATATTTTGGTAATTTAAATGGGGGGACAAAAAATTGGATCTCTAGATTCAAATCCTTCTCTAAATGCATCTCCAAAGATTCCAAATTAAATAAAAGATAAAAATCATAACAAGGAGGATTATTATACTCAACACTATAATATAAAACACTGGATCTCCCATTGTGAAGATTAGGAATAACCTATAGATAACTCTCTTTCACATTTGATAAAATAGTCTCAGCCTAAAAAATCATGGAACTTCTCCCATGAAATCATTGACTCCTCATGATCTCTAATAAACCGAAAACAGCTTTATTTAGTATCTTCACACAAAATTCTAACATCTAAAGGAATCTGGTGATTCATACAACAATAGATTAAACTAAAATATGTCTCTACCTCCCCTAACAAAGCCTTAGTAACCTAATCTGAAATATATCCCTCATACTTCTATAATCACTTATGCAAAAACATTAAAACTACCTTCCTCAAAGTTTTTTCTTCATCAACATTAATGATTCCATGGGGATGATTAGGTCAACCTAAATCTATATGTATAAAAAATAAAATTCTTAGGGAATCCTAAATGAAGAAAATGAATCTTGTAAAATTAATTACATAAGGTTTATCCCAATTCTAATTATAGAATCACCTCAATTATGGGAACAAAATATCCTGATACATCATGATTACATTTGTCTCTACCTCTAAAGCAGAACCACTTCACTCAACAATTTAATAATATTATGGTCATTGAATCATATCATATTGGGCCTAAAATCCCATTTCATTATTAGTATTTCTTTCTTACATCACATATTATGTCCAGTTGATAATGTTTCCTTATCATCCCATGTAATCCCCATGAATTCTTATCCCTGTGAATTATCTTATCTCTTAAACATCAACTCTGATACAACTCTACAATGACGCACCCCACCCCCACCAGTACCCCTCCTAGTCTAGAAGTGAGGATGGGGGTTGTCCTTGAATTCCACGTCGAATAGGTCAGAGATTGGAAACTACCACTTTGGGCATATAATTTATATAAATGGTTGGCATTACACTGAATATATCATCCAATAAAATAAGTATGATCTACCAATTTACTACAATACATAAGTAATTTAATAAAACATTATAGTACATGAATTCAATGTTTTATGTTGTGGGAAAAAATATACATACTGTGAATATAACCTAGGTAGTGGCCTTCAACTCCTACAGCTCCTAAAACGCCACAAGATTGTAATGTCAACTCAATCACCGACTAACTCCAGTGGTCCTAAAAAATATTTATATATGTGTGTGCATGTGAGATATAGAGAGAGAGAGAGAGAGAATGGGGTGAGAATATATATATATATATAATAGGATAACCATGTATACCTCTCATGAAAATATAAAAGATTAAAAATAAAGATTCGTAAATAAATAGGGGAAACCAACTCTTTAACTAATAACGTAGAACAATATCTCATCCTCACAAAGGCTCACTCACCAAGTAAAACATAGAATTGAGAAATCATTACAAAAGAATGTACATAAGAATAGTATCCAGAATCCACTTTCCAACTAAACTAGCCACCCTCACCTCAACATATTACATCATGGTGCTACTATCCTTTATAGAAGTCATATTTCCCATCTATGAAACAATATCATAACCACATCATTATCTCTTCCCACAAATCATGAAGCCCTTCCCAACCACGTCCCATAAGATCTCAAAACTGTGTAATAAGATTAAAATCCATTATAACTCTTGAATCATGCATTTTACCTCAAGAAATTACAGCCTGTTTATGAGTATACCTATAGTAACCATACACATTACAGTTATTATAATTGTATATGTTATAACCTGAAGATGCTATATCCCACCATAAATGTATTATAACATTAACATCTATCGAAGCTTGTATGTGAACATTTCTTATACCTCATTCCACTAAGACCATTCTATTCTAATATATTATGTTATATATAAAAGAGATATAAATTTGGGAGAGTAATCATCTATATGTATCTATATTATCCTAGATATCTAGAAACAAACCTCGAACATAAGGCCAATGTGGTCATTGATCTCCCAAACTAAATTAGGCGGCAAAACAGAAGAAATGTTTCAAGCACAACAAAACTAGGGGAAACTATTTATCTATAAAATTATGGTAGAGGTATCATCCCTCAAGTCGACCCATCTTCAATATATAATTTCTCAAGAAATATATATCATTCAATCATACAAGTACCATAGTAAAACATTAACCAAATATATTTTATATCTATAAATTTCAATTAATTTATTCAACCCCATTACTTAACATGGTTTTATTATTTAATACTGAGAAAATCCAAAAGTTCATTTTGATTCGACATTAATATTTCTATATTTAAGATGCTCTTAGATAAATATTTCAAACACAATAATGGGTTTACTTTCATTTAATAATTACTAATGTTTTCATCCAATCCTATGAGTTCTATATAATTCACTTAACGTTCATTAATCTGGATATTCTATAATTAAGAAATATTGTCTCCAAGGAGAAATATTCTTAAATGAATAAGAAAACAATATAAAATTGGTTTTAAAAAATCATGGAATATAACCGAGATTAAAAATTAGAAATCCTAGCTCTCAAATTAATCCAATCATCTAAATGTTATCGCAATTCCACATCAAACCATTCATACCATCACCATCATCAAGAAACCTCAACTACTACCGTAACCAAGGAAAAAACCCACACATCACCTAATGTACCAACCATACCAGCTCTCACATAATCATAGAAAGGGCTCTGTAACATATTAAGAGTTGTATAGTTGGAAGAAAGTTTATATTTTCATAACAAAAAAATACATGGGGAAACAAAATCCAATGCATCAAGAACATAAGCATTGAAAAAAAATTCTTCTTCCAAAGGACCCCAATATTATATATTAGTGAAAAATGTTTTCTTTTGCTATATTTATTTAGTCAATTAATTATGATCTGATTGAAATTGCTCAGAAATCGATAAACATGGCCTATAATCATCCATATAAAAACAACTCCTTTCATATTCAATGGTCATAAAAAATAATAGTAAACTCAATTAATATTCCTAATTAATTATTCACTTTTTCTTGTATTTAAATTGTTTAACTAATTTCAATTAGTAAACAAACCAAGGAATAATACTTAATACAGTAACCAAAAAATACAATATCTATTAAATACCAGGAGGCATAATTAAAACATAAAATAAACTGAATGTGATCACAACAACCCCTTCAAATTTGTTCCATTAAGTGTTCTGATTAATTATATTCATTATGGTTAATTTTAGACATTTACCCATGGAATCTTAATAATTTTAATCCCACATAGGCATATGGGAAAGGATATGTTTGTAAATCTCATTCTTTGATAAAAATATTGGAGGAACTACTACAAAATACTGGAAGAAAAATTAATCAATCACCAACAACCATGGTGAAACCCACCCTAGATCTTATTCATAGAGAACCACTATCTAACCATACTATAAACCAAAACCAGGTAAATGTCAATATAAGAAACCTCCTTAATAAAATATTCATATCCTTCTAATCCTCATGATCTTTCAAAAAATTATTTAAATATATTTTTTCAATATGTCAATATTATCTATGGTGTGGTACACACAATTTCAACAGCTAAATAACCATCAATAATAGTCACTATGGTGGAAAGGAATTTCCAGCATCATTTCCATTCACCAAAACCTTGAAATTATCAGGGTGAGACTATCCACACTATTGCCACTCCCCATCACTTAGCTTGACCTCATTTTGACTCACCACCATACCCATCCACTGGGGTGTTTCATCTATCCCTATTTCCCATAGAAAAACTCTCCAAGAGAAATACCTAGTAAAATGAATACCCTACAAGAATAGTAATCCATATATCAAAAATGGAAAATCCACCAAACTCCACAAAGAACCACTCCCTCAACTATAGTTCTGGATACCTTCACCATGTTACATAGGGAATTTCAAAATGTGATATACCCTTAATTATGTGTGTATAACTCCCAATTCCTTCTAATTTAAAAAAACCTCAACACACCATGAATGTATATCTTAAATATGTCTCTCCATAGCCACCTTTACACTAACCACCATGGATTGGTGAAATTATAGTGAATAAAAAATATACTCTCTATTTATAGAACACTACAAAACTATCTCTTAAAACCTACATGACCTAAGAAAATGTAATCGGATGGAATCCAATAAAATGAATGAAAAAATAATAAAAATTCATACATTATATTCCATACATTATATTTCAAAAATAAAATTCATTGATATTATAATCATTTATGGTATTATATTTCTCCAAGTACCTTTAATTATGAATTTATTATTTATTTTATATTAAAATCCTCCATTTAAAACCATCGAATAAATATAGATACATTAAAGAATCCTTATTTCTAAATCATATTTGTTAAATTTGGTTAGTGATCATTGAAGTTCTTAGAATGAAATATTTCCTCCCAAATACATTGTAAGAAAATAGAAAACCCCATTATAAGACTTAACATGTGACTAAATAATGAAATGAAATAAAAAATAATAAAAAATCATACCTCACGGTCCTAACAAAATATCCCACAACTATGAGTTTCATCAAGATTCCTCACTAGAAATCAAATTAATCCCACCAATAAAGATATCCACTAGTTGAGATATAATTACCAAAAACATTGGTGGAACATTTTCTATATCAAATAGTGTTCTAGAACATTTTTTTGTGATTAGTGAATAGAAAATAATGTGATATAGTTTTTCCATTTTTCAAAATGATTTATTGTGTGTATAATTTGGTATATAAAATACCTTTAAATATAATTCCTTTATATAATATTGTATTTACCTTCATTTCATAGGTTTCATAGGTTATAAAATTACAAACACTTTTTATCCTCCATTATATCATTTTAAATAGTTCCTAATATATTTAATGACTTGTTAAATCTTTTCACATTCAATTAACTATAGAAACATAATCACATGATGTGTCATTATCCATGTACAACATGAAAATATACATGGGATTGGTAACATAATGATATCTCAGTACATTCAACAAACACCGTGATATATTATAAATTACCTGAACATAACTCAAACCATGTAATAGTTAATTGAAAAAATTATTTATTTATGATGTAATACATATATATATCCATATTATACTATAAATGAAGAATTTTATAACACCCACTGTTTTAGGAAAAAAATCCGTTCCAAAAAATATATTTATATTTTTATTTAAAAAAATTATTCTTTTCAAATAATTAAACTAGTGTAGGAAATTTTCGATAAAAGATAGGAATCAAACTAAAAACATTTTATTCGTTCATAAAAAAATTGCAACAAAAGTACATGAAATTATGAATAACATACCAAGGAATATTTCATAGCATGGATGGTCACATCCATTAAAAGTGAATAAACTTCAAGCAGACCATGAATATAAAAGAATAATATGTTTAGAAATAAGAAATCCCCTAGAAAATTTTCACCCTTGAGAATCAATTTTATTAGAAAACCCATATAATTGGAAAAAAACAACATGAAAATAGAAATCATATTATTAAATCAAAACTAAAAATTATAGGAATGAGAAGTGTGCATTGTGAAGTTAGAATGGAATTAAATTACAAGAAAAACTGGGTGTAATATAGTATTTATATAACCTTCACTAAAGGGGATATAATCAATGGGTATAGTATTAGTAATCATGTTGCTAGTTTAGAATTACCATTTTGTAGTTAATGTATATATATAGTTCATTAATATGGTAAAAATATGAATTTTCATTGAATATAATTTATTTAAAATAAAATAAGTTATATTGTATTAGAATCAAAATATTATAATTCACCATTGAAAATACAAATTATTATAAAGAAATTATTCATATAAATTAAATATTTTTTTAATTTATTGTATCAATAAAATGTACAGATAAAGTCCAAATAATTAATAGTAAAATAAATTAATAACATACAAGAAATAATTATTGTAATATATGGAACAGTAATTTAATTATTTATTGATAAAATATAAAATTATTTAAAAACATTATTTTTATAATATATTTTATTTATTTTTATCTCGATAATTTAAATTAATCATTAATAAATTATTATTTTCATGATATTTATTGATAATATACAGAATAAAATAAATTAATATCCATTAAATGTTTATTAAATGTGATTCTTTAAGAATGATTCCAGATTAAGAATAAAATGTTTTTTTAAAATTGTTTTCACACATTTTTCCTACTTATATAAAAATAATATTTTTTCAACATTTCAATTTTAATTCAAAAAATAGATTTCATATTTTTATTCCTCATGCCCAAAATATTTTATATGGCCTATTTCATTTTTAGGCCAAAAAATAAGTAATTAAGGTAAAAATTACGCTTCCATGATAAAGGTAAAATTAGGTAAAAAGGTGTTTAATTGTGTGTTAAAGACATAAAAAACATGAAACCTTTTCCATAAATTATTTTTATTAGCATATTAATGAAAATTTTAAATTAATTTATAATTTTTATCAATTATAATTTCAAAATGATAACCTTATACATTGTGGAATGACTATTTCATGAAATGCCACTCAAAACCCACCTATAAAAGGACACCTCTTATACCCCATCCAAACCAATATATTCCTTTGATAGTCTCTTGAATTTATTCCGTTTCCCATCTTCCAAATACTAATAATAATTATTATAGCTTCTCGTTACAATATGGAAACTCAATCCCTTCATTCTGAATAAACTCATTTCAATGAGGGAATTCATCAAAGTATCTAGCTCTTGGCAATCATTTTCAAATACCATCTCATCTAAAAATTTATAAATATAATAATAAACTATAATGATGTTATATTATCATCATTATTCATCAGATAAAATAATATTTTTATAATATAACTCTATATTCTTAGTCATTCAATAGTATATAAAGTTTTTCTTTTAGTCGGATCAACCACCTACATGAATGATATTATACTATTTACATTGTTTCCAAAATTAATTAGTATTAAGATATTAATACTAATAAAATATGATATTAATTAGTAATATATGTCATTAATATTGCTCTAGGTATAGGAAAATAAATAATTATCAATATAAATTAATTTATTATTATTAGTAAATGAGTTGAAACATGGTCATCATGGATCCCATTATCTCAAAACATAAAAATAACAATAATAAAATCAATATGGAATTGAATAACAAATTAAAAAATTTATTTTCCATTGAATAATTTTTCATGTATTAAATTTGTGTCAAATATTGAGGATCGACATCACCATAATAAAACTTATATATTATATTCAAAGTTACTAACATCTGATAATGAAAATAAAAAAATAACTAAAATATGTGTAATGAATGAATATAATTGAGGTGTATAAATTTATTAGATACTAAAAATATTATTAAATAAGTGATACACATGAATATTTATATTATATGGTATTCTTAAGGGCATTGGTTGATGCTGGGAGTAAAGTTATGTTTTTTGTCTCAATTTTCTTCATTGAGACATATTTTATATTATGCAGTAAATTTTCTTTTATATGTTGTACTTTATACCCTATTGATTTTTCTTAACATAATTCATTGTATTTAAAATTATAGTTAATTATTAATAATTCTTGTTATTTTGAATAATTAATTAAAAAATTCCCAAGGTTTTTTGATTACTTGATTTCCTTCCATTAAGATGTAATAATTTTTAAGGCTCTATGCATGATAAATAAATTTCCACAATGAAATTTAGTTTTCTTAAAAAATAATATTATCCAAATATTCATATTTTTTAAAATAAATTAATATTCTCTTTTTTATAAATTATTTCTTTCTTTAGAATAAATGTTATTGAGAATGT
This sequence comes from Viscum album, assembly GCA_963277665.1. Taxonomy (NCBI): domain Eukaryota; kingdom Viridiplantae; phylum Streptophyta; class Magnoliopsida; order Santalales; family Viscaceae; genus Viscum; species Viscum album. The sequence continues at coordinate 599,126,394 of OY728136.1, read as the reverse complement.
AAGGGTTTCATGTCTCACTCTCTCTTTTATTGAGATATTTTATATATTCACCACTTAAGTTATTTTTTAAGTGAATAACATACACCATGAATTTTTTTAATATAAATTTACCTGAAAATAAATGGGTTTAAAAGTTTTATCTTGTTTTCTCATTAATGAAATTTTGGTGAAAAAGTTAATAAATTCATAAGGTTTTTTTTCAATCCTACTTTAAAATCATCATCATATATGTCTAAACATATTTTTATTAAAAAAATTATTATTTATCTCTTTACCTTGATATATTTTATTATCCAATTATTTTTATTGATTTTTAAATGTATTACTACCATTTAACCTCCCTTTAGTTAACAATTCAACCATAATAATGCTAATAAATGAGACTAGCCCTATATCTTTTTTAGTCAGGAATCATTAGCCTCGATGTCCATATTCTTTATAATGATTTATAATTTTGATCATCCCAACTTATATGATCTATTAAGTTAATTTTAAATTTTCATTGATTCTATTTACTCAATAATGAAATGAAACTTTTTTTCTATATTCTTAATTTTCTATTTACTTTGACATTATTTTCAAGTGTATGAAGAATTTATTTTTTACATTTTGTTCCCCTAAACAAATTTTCCAACCTCACCTATTTATTTTATTTGAGATACATACTCCCTAATGTTCTATGGATTTAAAAATTACTTTATATTCTTATTATTTTATATGTTATTTTCATTTGAAGTAAAAGTTATAAAAACTAAGAGACAATTCTTCATATTATTCAAATCAACAAGTACCCCAATAATGATTTTTAGAGAAAAATCATTTCATTTCAAATTCACATAAACATGATCATAATATTTTATTATTAAAACCTTAAGACAGATGAAATATAAGATAAAAATGAATTATAAGATTAAAAAATAGTTTATATGTTAAAAAAAGAATAAATCACATTAAATAGTTTAATATATTAATTGTATTTTTTTCATCCTTTTAAAGAAAAATTTTAATATTTTATTGATGTTAATTGAATTGATTTCTAATATCCTCATATGTTTAATCATATTTTATGAATTCATTATTGACATTCTCATATGTATCAAATTTCTATTGATCAAATTAATGTTCTAAATGTCAATATAAATAATATGTGAAGTAACATTTTAGAAAAAATTATATACAAAAACTAGATAATGTCTTAAAAGTTTTAAAATATTAATTCGTACCCATCAATAAGTTACATAATTTGTTTTCATATTTCATTTTAAAGTACTAAAATTAAAAATGAAATGGATCTAGATAAAAAATGAAGTATGCCTAATATGTTATGTAGAATAGGTATCAATAAAAGCTATATACATGTAACTGTATAAAAGTATACTATAAAAAAGGAATCCAATATGAATTATATATTCAATAGTATTGAATCAACATAAGGAAGCTATAAACAGAGAACAGTTTGAATTATCATAGTCTATATTACACTATAAATTGATTCTAAAAATTTTGTATTACATGATAAATAATAGAAACTAACGATTTTGATTTCTTTTATTGACAAGGAATATTGAATGTGGTGTTCCCTTTTATTGTTGAAAAAGAAGAGTATTTTTTCTATAATTCAAATATATGAAATTGAGAGTAATCTTCACTATCAAATAGTACATGGATTTCTGGTCAAAATGTGTTCATCATAAATTTTCAAAGAGAGTACTTAGATTTATCAAGAAATTTATATTAAAATATCAATTGAGAGTACTCATAATTCAATCTTGAAGCTAGATTTCTCAATTTTCTCAATTGAGATTACTAAGACATCATAGGAGTACTAAAAATAATGATTACTCAGATTTACACAATATTCAAAGAGTACTCATATTCTTCAAATTTAAATAGAACACGATTAATCTCAATTTTATAAATCTATGTTTATTATGGGGTAATATAATTTCTAAATTATGTTAAATATAATTAAATCTTTTCTTATTTATTCATGAATTCTAATATATATTTTTATACTATTCACAAATAATTTATTTATCAATGATAGAGTTATCTAAAATTTTACAAATCCGCTTGTAGAGTACTCTAAATTATTAATGATAAAATCACATTTATAGTAGTCTGTAATATATGTATTCATATGTGAATAAATTGAGAGATATACATGGGTTCTATATATGAATCATTCACCCTATCATTTAATTTTATAAAATAATTGACTTACGCTGATTGTTTATCATCATTATATTTTTATTTTTTTTCAATATATAATAAAATGTTTCATGAAATTAAATATTTCATATAATTTGATGTGAAGATAATATATTTTAGTACTTGAAGATGATCATCAGGTGGTTTTATCAAAAGGAACATCCTATAAGGAAACCAAATTTAAATTTGGTCCCTAGAAATTACTATAATTTTTATTGGAAATGTTTTTTTAATGGTGCACTCTGAGTTCAATTAAGTAATTTTCAAAATCTCTAATTTATTCCACATTATTTAAAATTAAGTCAACATTGAATGATTTCTATTCTAATAGTAAGAGTCTATTTTGTATACTAATTTTTGATTATTTAATATCAATAAGAATAATTTTATATTTTAGTATGTTTAGTTTATCAAGAAATCCAAACTCATCATTCTCCAAAACATTACAAAATTTGTTTCATTATAATTTTTACATCCACAAGAAAATAATATTTGAATATTATTCAACTACCTTATTTCTAACACTTTAATCGGGGTGCACACATTCATTTGTCTGAGGAGGATAAGGATGCACCACCTCTTGCCCCACATTCCTGCTTTCCAAAGGCGGGCAGCATCCGTTGATTATTTAGGGACATTTTTTTCCTTGATTGAAATGGGATGATGGGATATTGATTATTTCTTCTGTGGATTCCTCCTTGGAAGTCGTCACCTAGTCCAGGTCTCCTTTATAGATTAATACATTGTTCGTGAAACTCTTCCACAATCCATATCTTCGTGGACGTCGGTTAATTACATTGCTTCTGTCGGGACATTCCTAGGGGTCCAGCCAGGGCAACAGCTTCAGACGTAAGAGTAGTCACATTGGACATCACTGGCATGTCTGGATTCTAGAACACTAGTGAATCTGGGTTTCTTCCCCTTATTATTGGTCTTCTCAAGGGAGAGGAATCCCATGTAATCCCACATCGAATGTGGGGAATTATAAGCCATAGGAATCTCTCTGAGGTTTTCCACAACATCCCATGATTAACACAGGGTATGTCGTAGGTTTAGCATCTAGTGGAGATGAATCAGTCTGATCAAAACACTGAAGGGAGTGGATCAGATGGGTGCAACCCCTAGAGGGAATACTGATGTTGGGGCTAACACATGGTTTGTTACCTGGTTACTTTTAGGAGCAGTGAAGAGTTGAATTGGAAAGATCTCACTGGGATGTGGAGACCCATGTAAGAATAATGATATATAATGGATGGTTAAGTGAAGTGTATAGAGAATGATATAGAGTCAGCTCGAGGGAGATAGTGATGTTGGGCTTGAGCATCGAAGAGTCCTCCTATGTATCCCCTTGGTAGGGAATCAAAGTCCTCATAGGTCATAATAGGGTATAGGATCTAGGTGTGCACAGAGGAGAGAAACTCGATGATATATTAGGGCTTCCACATGGTTAGCATCCTGAAGTTGGTCTAACGCCACAAGGACAGACAAGATATATGGGTCCCAATGGAAGGGATGACAAAAACTTACTGCTGGGTTTGGGTTGAAAACAGTATACCGCTGTATGGGGATCCCAACGTCTTACCACTGCATGAGGATGGCAATAGATTACCATTGATTGGGGTTGACAATGTCTTACCACTGATTGGGGGAAAAATTAGTGTCATGTGGGACAAAAAGGGGTGCACAGTTTGACGTCATGTAGGTTGGGGGCGGACCGACGTGGAGTGGTCGGGACCAATAGGTATTGGGCTTGAACCTCAGGGAGGCTTCTTACGTACCTTGCCTTGGAAAGTATCAATGTCCACATAGTTTGGGATAGGTGTTGTTGAAACAATGTGAAGTAGTCGGGACCAATGGTTGTTGGGATTGAAACTCAAGGAGGATTCCTACGTACCATTCCATGGAAAGGATCAAAGTCCTTGTAGTTTGGGATAGGTGTGTGGGGCTTACACTCTAGGGCAGCCTAGAGAGGATGTCATTGTCGATTATTACTCTAAGCCCTCGTGATTCATGCCCGATGTGAGAAATAATAGGCAGCGAATACCTAAGGATCATGTTTCCAAAGTTTTGTCTGTGGGAAGTGGAGTGGGCCTTAAATGTGGTTACTGGCCCAAAATGAAAACAGGTGCTTACACAAGGTCCGTAGCGCAAGGAGATGGGGATTGTGACTTACACCAGGATGGAGGCCTAGGTGGCAACAAAGCCCAGAGAGAGAGGGATGAGATGATGAAGGTTCTGGTTCTCATCCCCCCTCTGGTCCTTGGCACAGAAGAATAAAGTAGTAAATGTACTACATCTTGAGATAAATACTACGGGCTTACACCAAGGTGGTTTCCCTTCCCCCACGGACAAACGTCACTCCAGCAAAGAGGATATCATTCCATGTGAGGAAGGACTCACTCCCGTAGAGATGAGAGGGGGTAGAGAATGGCCAAGATGGGGGACCCTGCATATGATGCACGGGTCAGGGTCACAGTTTAATGTCAGTTGCTGAGGACAATGGTGCATGGCAGTTTAACGTCATGCAGCTCAGACGAGGCAGTTCTCTCCACACCCCTTGGACTTGCATAATTGGAATGCTTTAACCCTTGGGGAAGGGAAGGCACCGGGTATGCTGTAGTGAGGGGTATTTCATAGTGATCCATTGAGGTTCCTACATTAGCATGGATTTGGGAAGAAGTAATAGCTGTTATAATGCTTGGGTTCTAATAAGGAGAGGTAATGATGAATAGGGATTACGCATGGAAGCTGCCCGGGTGCCGCTAAGGAGCAGCAATGGTGGATGGGGATTACGCATGGGAGATGCCTGTAATGTATTCCTCATGTATGGCCATGAGGGAATCCCAACACACTTCTGGGTTGAGCCACAAAATTGGGGCCACACCTATGAACAAGTTCACAAGCAGGATAACACCAAGGGTGTTGGAATCAGTCCGAACAAAGGGAGATGAAATGTTTGAATCACTTTCTCGGCATTTGGAATGCAGTGAGGGTGGAATGATGATAGAGGATAACTATTAACCATGTTCAAAACACATCATCCATATCACGTTAGACCAAAATAGGGACAAACAAATGAGGGTTGACTATTCACCAGTATCGAAACATAGGACCTAACTCGAAGTGTCTTTCAAGGACTTCAGGGGCGTTGGCCCCGAACAGCAGGTGAGCCGATGCGTTATGGGACCAGGGTGTTATGGGGGTCCCTTCAGACATGGAAAAGGATGAGGATCTTCATGTAGGACACATGATGCATGATGTGGAGTGACGGAATGTTTGAACGGATTACAACGCTCTTGAAATTAAGCCAATAAAACCATGGTATGAGGCATCTTATGCTTAGCACATAAGCCATTTGTTATTTGGAACAAGAGGCATCCAATTATTGAATGATAGGGAATGTGATAGTTTATAGTCACATAGAGAGGACTGTTGGAAACTTATACTTGGTGCAAAATGCATGTCTTGTTTAGATTAAGTGGTATCCTATGTTTGTAACATAGGGTGTACTATAGTTTAAAGTTATGTAGAGAGAACTATTGGCATCTTGTGCTTGGCGCATAAGGCATATCTTATTTGGAGTAGGAGGCATCCTATATCTTTCCTATAGGGTTTACTACAATTTATAGTAATTTAGATTGGAATATTGGCATCTTATGCTTGGCACATAAGGCACTTCTCATTTAGAGAAAGAGGCATCCTATGTTTGTAACATAGGGTATACTACAGTTTGAAGTCTTGTAGAGAGGACTATTAGGCATAAGGTTCCTAGAATTTGATGGTTTGGGACTTACACTAGGGAGGACCTCTCTGGTTCAACCTAGCATAGGATTCAAGTGATTGAGTTTGGATGAGTTTCTTGATGAATGGTTCGACTCTAGGTACTTGGGTAATTGATGATGAGAATATCAACTCATGACATAGGAAATGAACCAAGAAGAATATGTCAACTCAAGGTGTTTCATGGTGTGCGAAGGAGTATTTCAAATCACCATATTCCATAGGTGGAAGGCAGATGCATATAAGGGTGCAATGGAAAATGTTGGCATCCTGGCCCAAAAACCATGCAGTGTGACTGTCCATTTTTCATGGGTGTTAGTGATGAAAATGAAAGAATCAGCCCGGAGGGCCAGGACTGCAGCCTGGTACTGAGCTCGAGCGGGGGAGCGGGGGTGAAACCCCTTGGTATGGACCATCAGGCACATACCTGGATACTTTTTCATATAAAATGTGCCACATGCAGGATAGGCTGCATGCAATATTGCACTGTACGGCATAAGTGAGTGTAAAAATCGGGCACCTTGGAACTATTTCGTGCAAGATTGGATGTTTTGCGCACAATAGGGATGTTTTGCATGTAATAGGGATAGTTGGCACACAATAGGGAAGGATTGCACGCAATAGGGCAGGCATGTGCCCAATATGGGATATGTCCGTAGAGTAGGGGAGTTGTGCGCGCAATAGGGAAGGATTTGCGCGCAAGAGGGAAGGCTTGCACGCAATAGGGAAAGTTGGCATGAAATTGGATAGGTGCAGCCCTAGTACATGCAAAATTGGGCATAGTGGCACCCTTTCACGCAAAAATTATGTTTTGCGTGCAAAATTAGGCAATTTGGCCCTTTTATGTGAAAAAATTATTCTTTTCATGCAAAATGGGGGGTTTTGTACGCAGGCGCGAATGATACAGACTTACGTGCATTGGAGTGATGACCAACCTCCAGGGGCCCTTCAAGAAGAAGGGGGTGCACTTGTATTTATAGGAGAAATCATGAATGTCGGTGGCAATAAAATTTTGTTCGAATTTTCCATGCAAATCTATTTTTCATGTAAGATTCAATTTTTTCATGCAAGAATCCATTTTTACATGCAACATTCCATTTTTACATTCAAATCCATACTTTTCCCCCAAATTGTCTTCGATGGACATTCCCATCTTTCTGCCTTCAAACAGCCCAAACTTCTGATCTGTAACTCTATTCAGGCTTCACGACCTGTCAAATAGAAGCATGCGAAATGAGAATTTCTCTTAGATCATATCTCATAGCATTCGGTGAATTAAATTGACGCGTGTTCCTATTCCAACATTCCTGAATTAATATATCTCTTATCTCAAAATATGATTTCGATATAAATTGAAAAATCATTTTTTATAATGAGGATAATCAATATAGATCCATTACTATTAGTGATTATTATATAGACTTGGTATTTGAGAGAATAATGTATTCATGTTATACCATGTTTAAATTTATATCAAATATTTTTTAAATCGATAACTTTTCAATGCAAAATTCATTGTATCAAATAATTGTGTAAGATAGTAATGTAACTTATTTTATAATCTAATAAAAAAATAAAAAAAATAATGTGATATGTATTTTATTGGGGGTAAATTTATACAAAATTCTTGAAAATAAAAATAATATCTTTTAAATTATGATTTTAATCGTAAAAATTGATACCCTTTTTCAAATGGAATAGCTATAGATGGAAAAAATAACATGAATAACCAAAATGAACATAGTAGATTAATTAGTCTATATATAAATTGAATTAAAATAAAAAAATTATATGGATGATAAATCTCTTCTAAATTTTTTATACTTTATGAAAACCACCCACTAACATTGTTCTGAAAAATTAAAATAGAACAATCATAATTAAAAACATTTTTATTTGATAGATTAATGAATTATTCAGGTGTCCATTCTGGTATACTCTTAATAATAAAAATCTTTATTTGATAAATAAAAATAAATCAATAGTTTTCTATCCTTATGTACTCGAGGTGATTGAAAATGAAGTTGACAAGTTTAGTTTCCAAGTGATTAATTTTTTTCTTGGAAATCCTCAATTCATTATTATAATTTTTTTCATGGAACATATAATCTTGGTAAATTCATATAATTATACTTTTAATACCAACATTTCAGTCCTCAAAATCAATAAATAATTAAGGGAATTATTAATTTGAAACCATACATAGAAATGTTAGATATGATAAAAATTATGACCTTCATAGAAATTGGAATGTCTTGCAAGGTTAAAATTTTATGATAAGTATTACTATATTTTCATAGTAATCGTCAATTTGAGAAATGAAAAACTAGATTTCATATTGGATATTCAAAATGATTATATGAAATCGGAGAAACATTAAAATATGTAATGAAAATGCATGCCTTCATGGTGCAATATTTTATGAATTTAACAATTTAAGTACATTAAAAATCATTAATTGAGCAAGCTCACATACATTTATGTATATTGTAAATCATTAATTGACTACTTATTCAGTATTTTATTATAAAATGGAAAATATATAGTAAAGTAAAAGAAAATAATCTTGTACTACTTCAAAAAAATTTCTTGTACACCTTGGCCATTTCGGAATATAATGATCTTTAGAAACAGAGATATAGTGTGCCAACACATAATCATAATGTAACATGAAAATGATTAAAACTAAGAATATTTAAAAAATAGAAAATGAAACAAATAGTTTAATGAAAAATTTTATAATTAAAATTTATTTTAACCATTTAATATATTTAAAATTGAAGAATAATTGTTATAAAATAACATATAAAATTAGATTCTAAAAAACACATTATTAATGTTAGAATTAGAAAATTAAAATTCCAATTACTTTTATAATTTTCATAACATAGTTACCAAATTATATTATTAAATTTTATATTTTTTGAATGTCATTTTCAATTCATATATAAATAATTTTTTAGAACATGATCAATATTATCACAATTTAGATAAACGTATATTCGTTTAGAGATATTTTATCCAAACCTATGCATGATTTCATTATTTATATAAATTTCAAGAAGAATGTTAATTATATAACATATTATATAATATAACACTGTCGTGATAGTTATATTTCTGTAAGAATTTGATTTGAATTTATTTATTCTTCCAAATCATGAAACATTGATGAATTTTCATCCATTGGGAACATTATACATTGATAAATCATTACTGTTAGACTTATTTAATACCTATGTATTATATGAAGAAATTCACCTAAACAAAAAAAAGAAATCTACATGATCTTAATCCATTCTTTATTGAAACCATGAAATATAATTTGAGTTATAAAGAAAGAAAATGCACCAAAAAATTAAGAGATGAAATTATCGATGCACCAAAGATGAGTATATACAATAATGTGTGTCATTTTTATCATTCCTAAATAAAATATTGTTGAAATTAAAACTAGGTTGGTAGATCAATTAAATTTTTTAAGCCCTATAAATTATGAAATGTGTGACAATCTCACTGAAACATGAAATTTAGTTGTTTCAATGTAATAAAAAATTATTCAAATAAATCAAACTCAACTGGATCAATCAAAGGAAGGAGTCTATGTGGAATAAAAATATTTGATCTAAAAGAATAAAATGACATCAAATGATCCATCCCATATGTCTAACAATCCTCAAGAGCCTTTTCATAAAATATGGATTTGCTGGTTTCATTTATTGATTAAAAAATTATATCAAAATAAAATTAAAAATAAAAATTATAAAAATTATATCAATGAAAACAAACATAAATTTAATTTTGTTTAAATAGATATCATTAAACCATGTCTTGGATAAAAATGATACTCACCATTTATCACCTTCGAGAAATATACACATTATTATTATTATCAACTAGTTCATAAGAATTAAGCCTGAAAACATTAATCACTTAAAACTATCAGCCCAATTAAATTATATTAAAAACATGATGGTTCAGTGATTACTAATTAAAAATTCATGAAATATAAGCTTATATCAAACATACATGTCACTATAAATTTCATTTAGTTACACTACTGTAACTAATTAACACACCCTAATATGATATCCCCAATTCTGGGAGTATACCTATAACTGATTTCAAAGAAATAAAAATTAATTTTATAATATGGAAAGGGAAAATATATTGATAATTATAGAAAATAACATTTATTGATTAAATAATGGATACTACTTATATCATAATGATTAATCATATACCTATTCCATCAAATGTTCAACCATTCCACATATTATTGGCACAAAATATTCTTAAAGATTTTTGGTTCCATGAAACTTTTTTTCAATTAAAAGACAGACATCGAAATATTATTACACAAATAGAATATATAGTTATAAAAAATTATTCACCTTAATAAATCTAAATAATAAAACATAACACTAAGAACCTCTAATCAATTTCCTTTATTTATAGATAAGAAATACTGATGTATCATTACAATACAACATTATAATGAGGATCTATTAATCGGTAAGATGTTATCTATAAGTAGATAATCATAATTTTTTTATTGATGTTCGGTTAGTGTTAAAATTTTAAAAAAGAAGTATAATTAATTTGTATGATAATTTATATTAGATATGTAATAGTAGTAATTCATTGTAAAATCCACTTCATGTGGAAATTAATGATTATCAAATATAAATTGAATATTAAGAATATATAAAATAAATAATGGGGAAACTTATTAAAACTAAATATTGATGTAAGGGTAGATTGGTTGTATAAGGATTCAATATTTTATAGAAGTAACCAATTTTTAACTGTCTATTATAGACATGTAATAAAATTATGTAAATTTTAAAACAAATTAAATTATATAAAAAATATATATAAAGTATAATGTGATGTAATGAACCAAAATTAGGTGTGATATATAAAAATTACTAAAATGAAAAAGAATAAAATATATTTTCAAAAAATAATTAAAATAAATTGAAATATACAAATATTACATTCATAATATATATATATAATTTTTATTATGAATTATTTATACATAATATGTATTAAAAAAATATGAATAGTGAGAGGGTCAGAATACCGACATAGTTGTAGAGATATAGTACATTAGATATACACCTTAAAGAATGCAGACTGTGTAGTATAAATATTAAATATTAGTAAGGAGAGGGAAAATTCTGGTAGACTAAGGGAACTATAATTATTATTTAAAATCTAGAGATTTGATGGAAATTAAGAAGGATACATTTTTAATGTAAGATACCAGATCTTGCAAAGGTATTTCATCATTTATGTTTTGGTTTGAATCCCTTATTTTGGTTACTTAAGTGCTTACCCATGACCTTAAAGAGGATCGAAGGTGTTCTGAGGGTTCAGGACACGAAAAATGAGAAAAGGGGGGTTTTGGGTAGGTCGCATGTTCTACGCATGGTTAGTGAAAACCATGCGGCCATCCCAGGGAAATTCTTCAAGAGATGGGTTTTTGGATAGTGGAATCCTCACGGTTTGTGCACGATTTGGAAAACCGTGTGGGTAAACCATGCAGCCCATAATCATTTAAAAAATTCCAATTTTTCCAATCTGGGATTTTAAACCCCAGCTCAGGGTTTCCTCCCCATTCTTCTCTCTCCACCCTAGTAATGAACCAAATCATCCAAGAGCTTCAGTAGACTGATCTCCCTCATTTTAAGGTGTTTTTGGTGTCATTGGTTGCGGATCGAAGCTCCGGGTAAGGATAATCCCATATTTTCTTCCCTTTTCATTTTAGGGTTTGTATTCTCTTCTCCTCTCTTTAAGAAGCTCTGAAACCCTACTCTTTGGGTGATATCTTGGTTGAATCTTCAAGGGTTTGTTGAAGAGGAATCCTTGGGCTCAATTAAGAGTGTGTTAACCCACGGAATTGAGGTATGTGGTCTATAAGTTATATCCCGTGGATTATTTGTGGATATGTGCATCTGTGTCTTGGTTCATGGGTGTCTCATTAAATGTTTTGATCACCTTGGAATGTTTAGCTAAAATTTTTATTAAGAAGGGGAATGGAAACCCTCATTATCCCCATGGTATGCGTCGAGGGTTATGGGGCTAATCTAAGGCGACCTATGGGGTCTCCCTACATCCCCAGATATAGGGATTTGTGAAGAACAAGTGAGATTCTTGTATATCTATATAGATCCATGGATAAATATGTTGATGTTATTTATTGTGTTGTATTATAAGCTAGGTGATTCACCTATGCCTAATAATAACCTAAGGGACATTTGGTTAACATGGAAGTGGTTTATATGGGTTGAACATGGTTATGCAAGATCAATTGTGAATAGTGTTTGAATATGTAAGTGGGTTGAAACATGAGATTGATTAATGGATAAATGGGTTCATATGCAGAAATTATTAAAGACCACAATGTAATGGATTACGGGAATAGTAAAGAATCCTACTGAATTAGGCATAATGAATTAATCCTAGTGAGATAGGCACAATGAATGAATTCTTAGTGAGATAAGCGTAATAAAAGGAAATTGGGCTAAATGGATAAATGTTGTGAAATGTGATAAATGTGTTAATGGATTAAGGCATGGTATTAACTCTCATGTTTTTGTTATGATTTATGTTTTCTTGGTTAATGGTCGTGATGTTGTGTGAATGGTTTATGTAAATAAATATATATGTAGCATGTGAACATGTCTTGGTAGAGTGGGGTATTGACTTCAGGTTCTATGCCCACGGGTTGAGTTGGAATGAGGCTCTAAACTTTACCCCTAATGATCAGGTTAAGAAAGAGGACTGAGGCTCTGTTCCCCTAATGGTTGCATCCACCCAGAATGAGGATTTGAGGTAAAAATATGGTTGATAAGAGGAAGTTAGTCCTGGGGAGACAGGATAACAGTGTGTTTTTCACTTTCATGTGATTGTGTACTTTAATCCCATGTAACATGTTGTGTTTGATGAACCCATGATAAGTGCTTTGGAAATGGTAAGTAATGTAAAATGGGGTGAAATGGTAAGATAAGGAAATATTAATAAGTTTTGGTAATGGATCTATAGTGGTTAAGGGCACTTACTCTTTTCTTTGTCATTTATTATTCATTTCCATTTGCATGCACAATTTTTATATTGGATATTTTGTAGACACCTTTATTGGTGTCCTACTGAGTTGTACTCACACCCTACTTAGGCCTCCATTGGGTACCTGAGAAAACGTCATGTTTACAGGTCACAGAAAGGGCAAATGATCTTTCTAAGGAGTTAGGTTGGCATGGTTTTATGTGGAAGAAAAACTGGACTTGGCATCAGGACCATTTTTTGGATTTCTCAATCTGTCTTCATTTTGGGTTGTGTTCACTTTTTCACTCATATCATGACATGGAATATTTACTGTTGAACATTTTTGTACCCTATTTTTGTGAATGGTTGTTTATACATGCTTTTGTATTATTGATTATCATTCCTCTATTTTGTAATTTTTTATTATGTCTTACTCTGATAAATGAGGGTATAGTCTCCCCAATTTACATTTTGGACCCCCCAATTATTGTCAGAAAACTTTAGAGTATGGGGAGGAGTGCTTAAGGTCATGTAACCACCTGGCTCAGAGCACCAGTTTAGTGGATTCTGGGTCGGGGACATTGCATTTAAAGTGACAGAGAAATTTATTTGGAACATAAAAATGATCTAATCCACTAAAATTCAGATCATCTAATATGATGAATGTTTGGATCAATATTAGTTTTTAATTAGAGTTTCAAGAAATTTTATTGGGAGAGAACCTAATTTGGTGAGTACTTGTTGTTAATGAGTAACCCTAAGGTTGTCAGTTTGGATCAGGATTGGTATTTAGGTCATTAGAGCTATATATATGAGAGAAAATATGGATAATCTAGGTCATGATAGATTGAAATTAAGTAACATAAATAGAGGAAGGGTTTTTGCCCTAATAAAATATGACAGAAGAGAAACTGAAGGAGTATGATCATATGTCAACTACATTGTATATTGACGAGTTTATCCAAGAAGGTAGAGTAGTGTGGAAAGAGTTGCAAATTTCTATCAGTATAGAAATTAAAAGGGGAAATTGGAAGGGAATGTTGGAGTAATTGGATAGGAGAATGAGGGAGTGGTGTAGAGGATGAGGAATGGAGCAGGATGGGAATAGGAGTAGGAGGTGGACTAGGGAGGAAAATATGACGGTAAAAAAGGGAATGATGGTGATTTTGGGAATTACAGCATTGATGGGAATGAATATGGGGACGATTAGGTGGATTTTGAGGTGGGCAGGGGGAACACAGAGGCCGAAATGGAGGTTATGATGTGGTGGAGAGGTAGACTAAGGGAGGGGCAGTTGATTTAGAGAGGGGGTGTGCCAAATAATCATGATAGATGGTAGTAGAGATCATTTACGTAATGATGGATGGAGGGAGAATTAGTGTAAATTTAAAATTATGATGAGTAACAATGAGACAAGACACCAATGTAGATGAAGCTAGGTTAGGGATAATTCATACTGAAGGGAAACATGGAATTAGAGTCACATCACATGGTATGGATAATGGATTCTCAAAGGCTTTTGTAATTTTTTTTAATTTATTTAAAAAACCTTTTATATTTATTTTGATTCACTTGGGATATGCTTGAATGATACCATCCACCTTTATTCTCTATGTGGATTATGATAATATCTCATTGAATTATTCATGAACCCTATTTATATAACACGAGTTTATCAATCTATGATGGGATTATGAACACATGTGTATTTTTTAAAATTATATGTTTTGTGGGTCCAATATAACCCTCCAATTAATTAAATAAATATTTATATATCATGATATAATGATTCTTGGGAAATATTATTATGTTTCAAACTCTATGTGAAAGAATTATTTTCATGTTCAAAACTCTATGTTTGGAAATTATTGTTATGTTCAAAACTCTATGTGTGGAAATTATTTTTTTGTCCCCAACCCTGTTCATAGACATTATTGTTATGTTCACAACTTTATATTTAGAACCAATTTTGGTTTTCTCAATCAATAATTTTATGATATCATATACTTATGTTTATGTCACATTTCAATATTATACTATATTATTATGCTATGTTCCATTTCTATTGATTATTGTCCATAATATTTACATTCTCCATTCATGGAATATTTTATTCTTCTATTAAAATTCCATTTAGGTTATATATGATTTTATCAGGTGTTGTGGATGATTTTTATGATTCCATGTTCTTATTTTCTATCATTATTATGAAGTGACCCATAATAAAACATTTAAAAGTCATTCAATTACTAATTGTTTGATTTATCCACTTATTACTGAGGGTGTGTGGTCTTAAATTAGTATTACAATATGTTTTAGTTATTATTTTGGGATTACGTTATAATAAATAAGAGGATATAACCTAAAATAATCTATGAAGAACCAAAATTATTGAATTAATAACCTAATCTAAAATAGGTTGAAATAAAGGTGACATAATATAGAACATCCAATGATTGATTTACCTTATCATATTGTCACTTATTGTAATTATTGTTTCTTGATACACACACTAGAATTTTTGGTTTTAGTAACTTTTTGGAACCAATATTAATATATTTAACTATGAGCGTGATGGATTTTTCTAGGACTTCCTTAATGAGAAACCAAATGGGATGAGATATAGAATCAAAACCTTTATAGAAATGATATCTCATGTTAAGAACAATAAATTTAAAATTGTTGAGATCCTAAATGCACTAAATAATGAACAAAATTCTATTTATCATTTCCTGTATCAATAATCCCCCCTATAGTGGGTATTCTAGTCCACTAATTTGTGAGTAACATATCAATTAAATAAAAAATTAATTTATAATTATTTTTTGATTGATTAATTCAAAAGATTTATTATTCATTTATCACATGGAAGATGTGGTAGACTAATAGTTAACTTTGACAAAGAACACAATGTGATAAAAAGAAATTGACTCTATAGAATTAGAGAAGCTTAATAATGTATTTTCCAATAAATTATTTCGCTAGAATATTCACAATAAAATAGATATAATTCATTCAGTTGAGGAAAATGGAGGATTAATCTATTGGTATGTATAGATAAAACTTTACAATAATTAAACAGTACACTTCTAGTTTTATCATTGAATTGAAAATTAAAATAGATCATTTCTTAAGTTTTTTATAACAATGTTTATAAAATAAGTTTTCTATATGATACTTTAGAATATATAAATAAATTTTTCAATGTTCTCTCAATGTAGAAATTTATTGTTGTGACTTGTACTACTTTTTTGGTTTTTGGGAAAAGAAGGGAAACATTATTTTTTGAGGCAACATAAATACTAAAACCTAGAGAGGATATAAAATTCACCTTCCTACAAGATGAAATTTTTATAACTATAATAGAGGATAGTTTATTTAAGAGAATTCCATCATGCACATGAATACTACAGAGATTTTAAGAGTCTATATAATGAAATATATGTGAGAATATTATATCATAATGAAACACCCACACTCAAATGCTTCAATTTTGAGGATTTTTGGAATTATACCTACAAGTTCACAAAACCCATGGTTAATGATGAATATTGACCTCAGAAACCTCAAAATATAATAGAAAAATGGGTAGTATAATTAAATAAAAAAATTGATGTGGGTTGAAAAAATGAAGTTGTATAAAGTACAATCATCATATAATCAAGAGAAGAAAATGTTTTATTTTATTCTGGATAATCTAACTTCTTTTTATCTATGAATTTTTCTAAGATCATCAAATCGCCATCCCAATATATGGAAGTTAATTTATAAATAAAAAATACTAGTGACACGATGATTTTATTTAATGACTACATCTCTTCTCTAATTTGTGTTTGTGAAAATGTGCTTCCTAAATAAATTATTACCCCACTTTAGTGAAATTTTTTATAATTTTGGTTATTGATGGGATCTCTATACATAGATGAAATTTTATTTTTAAATATAAGTAAATAAAATTTATTATCCCAAATTAACCCATGAACACTTATCAGTTCAAGGCTGAATATGAACTCCCTAAGAAAATTACTTCAGTTATATATGCCCTGATGTCAAATCATGGGGGGTGTTATACTCAAATGGTTGAAGAGAAATTTAATTTATGGATTATTTATATTATGTGTAATATATTGAGATTTCTATTATTACATAACATAGTGAGGTAAATATCTCATTAGAAATTATATCTTGGTTTTTTTATCTTATAGATACCCTCAATTATTTTCATTATTGAGAGATAATTAAAATTTCAAGGATGAAAATTATTTAAGTGGGTTGAAAGAAACCCCATGGGCTTTATGAAAAAATTTAATTCCTAGCACTATTTTATTATAATTCTTAAAAGGTTTTCTATTCTCTAAATAAATTTAAATTTATTGGAAAAAATGTCATGAAAGATATGAATCAAACTAAAATAACATTATTCATTCATAATTGAAAATTAACAAAAAAAATTAAAAGAAACTATGTATTACATAACATTAATGATTATGGAATGTTTATCTAATTGGAGATGATAGATTATTATTTTGGGTAGGAGTGACATGTGACCTCAGGTGTATCTCCTCATACATTGATATCTATTGACTACCAATGAGGGTTTATCGAATCAAATGGGGGCTATAAACCCATATTACATTGAACTATAACACAAAAAATAATAAAAATCATCCAATATTAAATAATTATAGTATATCATAATTAAGAAATTGAGGCGCATTATAACAAAATGAATGCATCATTAAGATGCATTGTCATGCCAATACATCAACTAATCACCGACTGCGATGATCCCAGCTACTAAATAAACGAAAGGAAATAAAATTTTCAAGGATTTATTATAATCACAAAGGAATACCTTAGTCATATTCTCCATGTCCTCCAGATCTATCCCTCTTTCACATGATACACTAGTACTCTACGTAACCTGGACAAGGAATATATAAAGTTTGATCGAGTACCTAAGTTCCGTAGAAGCCCAAGTTGGTTGTGAGTATATCTTAGTGGGGAATGACTAATGAAGTCCCACGCATAAAAAGTAAATATAATGATTTTTAATGTGTATTTCTCAGAATAAATGAATAATGTAAAATGTAGTGCAGAATTTGAAACAAAATAAGCACTTTTGCTCCTCAGGTTCTAACATGATATACAAGATAAACTATACCAGATTTACCCTGTGTTAGAGTGTCTTTGAGCACACCATTTGACCATGAAAACCAAAACTTGGACCATTGGCCATATAGTAGTAGGTGTTATCACCATATCCGTAAGAGTATCCAAATGTGTCCCCATAGTATTAGGCACAAACATCTAGATCCCTAGTAGGTAGTCCTAAGCGTTCCACAAGTAGTATGCATGAATCCAATTCCAAGGGGGATGACCCTAGGAAATACTATGGTAGAATAAGGAATATATATGACCCATAGGTTTCTAAAACTATGAAATATATATCAAAAAGTCATACAATTGTTTCTTGGGGGGATGAATCTAGGAAATAATATAGAACTACAGACTGAATCCCAGTATCTTGGGAATTCCATATTAGCCTGAAGGCTAAATACACAAATATTTACTAATGTATTTATAGAATATCATGATCAATAATTTGATCCTAATATTACTTCATAGGAATCCCATAGTATTAGGATAAATGGCCAAATCCTAGGAAACTAGCCCTAGGTATTGTATTTAGACCAAATGGATGAATCCTAGGAAACCACAGGGTCATTCAATTTAAAGTCTGAAGGGAAGTTCATCCCTCCAACAAGATCTCATAATAATAATAATAATAATAATAATAATGGTTGGGTAAATTTCAAACCCTTGTCACCTAAAATTGTTTTCCTCTCAAGTGAATGACCTGACATCACCACTAATGCAATGTTAGTCACACATCACCAATTTAGGTTCTAAGGAGACACCTAAAGTAATTGACAACCATTTACCTCACAAACCCATATCAATTTTAAAATAATAATTGGGTAACCCTCCATGGTCCCCTAGGTCACATCAATATCTATACACATTAAATGGATTCCTCAATTAAATCTCAACTATCGGTCCAATCCCATCACTCAAAGGGCATAACATCACTCTACATCTACATGATTTTATCATTGAATTCCCATATGAATAAGGAAATTTTCAAAATAATTGGGTATAATAGATGAAAAATGGCATATATCACTTTCCATGTTGTCTTAGATTATTCCTCCAACCCAACATGTCCACAGTCTACCTAGTGCATAACCATTTTGTGCTCATATGCTAGTGGGGGAGGAAAAATCACCCCAAGGTCATCTAAACTAGCCTAGTATCTCAAAAAATATAACATACTAGTGCAATGATACACATTATTTTTTGTTTCATATCTTTTTTCATTTTTAGAAGGCATGGGTTTTTGTAGTTTTTTGCAGGGATGGTGTTGGGAAATGGCTATAAAGAATGTTCATTAAGTGAGTAGAGTTCACGACATCAGTCTATTACTGGGAATAGGTTGAAAATTTTGTTAAAAATATGAAATCAATTCATGCTAAGAAACCTGTTCATATCATAATATTGATATGTGATATTTTTAACTTTAGGAGGCCCATTTCTCAATGTGCATTCAATTCATGGGATTCAAATCATGAATCTAGGGTTTGTGGCATGAATAATTCAAGAACATGTGTCTTTTATGTGTAGAAATCCTAAATCCTAAATTCATTATATTTCATCACCCTCTTAAAACCCTAGGTTTCTCACACAAAATTATTTGTGATTAGTTTCCTTCGGTATCACTTCGATTTTCACCTTGATCTCTGTCTCAGTTGGTTGCTTCTCCTTTTGTAAGTATTTTGTCCTTATTTTTTCTTCTTCATTTATATTGGGTTTAATAAAGGTATGGATATGATTTATGGGGAATGTTTATCATGTGATGGTGTTTGTTTTATACCGTATAGATTCTTTTTGTATTCATATCCTAGGGGTCAGTCATTATGTTGGTTGTGATGTAGTGTGTAGGTTTCTTGAGATATGTCTTGGTCTAACCCATCCATTGACCATTTAGTTTATGTGATTATATTATGAGATGTTATAATCCTTTTAAAAAATCCATTCATTTTTTCTATGTTCCTTCCAAAGTGTGTGGAACCCAATGTTGTTCTTGTATGACCCCAATTTTCGGTGGGTGGTTCTGCCAATAACCTATATTAGATGACTAGAAATTTATATTGTTTTTTCAAAGTGATTTATAAATTAATTTTGGGAATGATTTGTGTGAGTAAATGGGTTTGTGATAAAATATTATTTTCCCAATATTTGAAAAAATAATATGTGTTTTCAAATAATTGTTAAATGGATTGTAAAATGGTTTTTCAAAGCTTGTTTTTGATAGAATAAATTTTTGATTGGAATTATTTGTGAAATGTGAATCCATGAGAAATATATTTGTTAAATGAACCACATGGGAATCCATGGGTACTTAGGTAATCATATGGCATTGTGACTTGTACATTTTATTGCCCGAAGTTCACTCATGGAGTGTACTTCTTCTCTTTAAGCATCTGTTCAAGGGGCTTGATCTTGAAATTTTTAGGGTTTCACTCGTGGGGTGTTCCTTTGCTCCATTGGCCTGTGTTTTGAGGAATTGAGTGTGAACTAGTGATTAATTTTGGTAGGAATAGTCTACTAGACAAACCTATTATGATCTATTTCCCATTTACCATTTTTATTTGGATTTTTACTATTTTGGATTTAATATACACGCTATTAGAAATGCGGATTTATGCATTGAAATTATTTTACAAAGATTTATTTAGATATGTGGAAAGAGGTAAATATTCAGTATTATTGTATATAAAATTTCTTCACTTATTAGAATACCATATTTTATTTAAAAATACAATATTATAATTATTTGTATTGATTCATGATATAGAATTCTTGGTTGGGATCTTAATGAGCCTAGCTCATACCCCATAGACCCCTTCCATAGTGTGTAGAACTGGTATTTTCTTTTGATGTAGGAAGAGGAAAGTTTCCATAATAATGTTGTAAGTTTTATATTAGATATATATTCATAGTTGGTGGTGAGATAGTGAGTGATTTTTTAAATATCACAAGTATTAGTGGTTTTTGTTTCAGTTTTTCTTATAGTTTCATTATACAAGTACCTTTGGTTTTTTTTTGATTTCAAGTTATATCACTACCACTGTTTCTCATTGTCTATTGAATATGATTTTTGAATTTTTTTCCCTCTATTTCATTATGTTATATATATTCTAGGTTTTTATTAGGTTGGTTAAAATCATTCCCTCTAGTTGTTTTTTATGCTTAGGTGTTAGTTGGTAGCCCATGGGGATCGAGACCGACTTTTGGGTATGTAAGGGATTGGGTAGGTGCCAGTTTTTTAGATTAATTCTTGTCATTGGATTATAAATTAGTATCACAAAAATGTTTCTACTCAATATTCATTATCTAGGTATCTATGGTAGATAGAATATATTATTCTTATGTCTTTTGAGGTAGGTTTCGGTAGGTTCTATGGATTGATCTTTCCATGATGATCCTTAACATACAATGGGATATCAGAATGTGTGTGTCTTATGTGGTTAGTTTTTTCCTTGATCTGGGTTTCTATTTAAAATCTTCTTATTAAACTTAATATTTTTTCTTAGCACATGATTGTTTTATTCTATTTTCAATGTGTAAAAATATGCCTCTGAGATGACTTTCATGGATTCTAAAGGAGGGTGTAGGGAAAGATGCTCCTCTAGGGGGCTTAATCTAGAAGAGAATCTTATGGATTCTTTAGTGTGGGTATTTCATGTCATGGACTTGGATTTACCAAGGGTTATGTATTATTTAGCTGAGGTATAGTCAGGAGCTCTAGGAGATGGAGAACAATCATGATATTCCATATGCATGATCTATCTATCCCTCAAGGGAAAAAATTTACCCTCAGAGGCATATGATAGGATAGAGATGATTGATTATATATTTAACTTCATGCATATAGGAGAGGTAATTCAGGAAATGTGAATCAATTTTAGTATAATGTTTCTTATAAATCAATGATGAAATTCTGTGGTGTAGGAAAATAGGAATGTGGGATTGGATTGAAAGTGTTTCAATACCATCTTATTTAATTAGATATTCCTAGAGTATTTTATGATGAAAAAGTTTCTAGAGTTCCCATCATTACAATATGGGGAGAATTTGGTGTCGTGACACACTAATAATTTTGTGGATCTGTATCATTTTTCTCTAGAGGTTGTGAGGAATGAGTATCTTATATCTCAGAAGGACCTATAGGGTTTGTGAATAGATATCTAATTATAGGTTTATATCTTGATGATTACCACATATATTGACATAGTTAACAGTGTTATGATTGTAGAAATGAAGATGGTATGAGATATTGGCTATTATTTTTCTTTTTTCCAACTAATGAGATCTTAAGTTGCCAACATGGGAAGAAGAGACAGTGGAATTATCATCATAGGGTTAGTAGAGGTGGTTCTCAGTAGCGATCCTCCTATGCACCATTAGCAACTACCATCAATGTTCCTTTGTATTACTACCAATGTAAAAAGGTTAAAGACATAAGAAATTATTTCCACACCCATGTGAATATGTGTAATTATTTTTTTTCAAATTGAATTTTCTTGTGGTTGTTCCAAGCTATTTATATGCCTCATTCTGTTCAGAGATCATTCATTCAAAAGTCCAAAATAGAACATTCAGTAACATCAAAGTCTACATGGCTCTATCCCCAGGCCTCAAGAGTGAATCACTTTAACGAAATAGATTAGTTTCTAGTGGAGGTTTATTTATTCCCATCATTAGTGAGTGGTATAATCTTCGTTGATATTATATAGAATCATATATTTTTAGTATGGTTTCCAAAAACTCATTTATTTATAATATTTTTTTGATATGTTGTATCTTATAACGAATCTCATTTCCATTGTTATGGAGATGGAGACATGACTTGGAAAAAGGAATGTAAAGGGGTTTCAGTTTCCTTTTTATTCTCAAGGCATAGATATTGTTGGATTTTATGGTTTTTCATTGTTCTCAATTAGGATCTTTTCGACGTCATTGTTCGGATGGATAGGCTTGTCTATAATAATGATTTGATTTATTGTTATCGTTGATGTGTCTATTTATTTGATGCTGAGGGGATCCCATAAGTGTTTTATGTGGAGTTGGATTTAAGGTCTGATCATGTGGGAAAATCCTGCCAAAATATTAGGAGTTTTGTGCTTCACTTTGTGGTAAAACCCAATTTCGTTTCTTCGGTTGGTGATCTTCCATTAGTTGGTAGAGGCTTCTAGTATT
Organism: Viscum album; assembly: GCA_963277665.1. Lineage (NCBI taxonomy): Eukaryota > Viridiplantae > Streptophyta > Magnoliopsida > Santalales > Viscaceae > Viscum > Viscum album. The sequence continues at coordinate 599,103,027 of OY728136.1, read as the reverse complement.
TTTCTCAAATAACTAATCTGGTCTTTCTCTAAATATGGAGGTTGATTTCATGATCAATATATTGTTGGGTACCTATCCTATTTCAATACCCTATTTTTTCATAGTAATATATAAGCTTAAAGATATCATGATCTAGTTGGATGGTCATATGGTGTAAGGTTTTGTTCACCATAGTGTTTCATCATATTTATCCCCCATGGTTTTTTGCAATAAGGATGTTGTTTCACTTTGATAGTGCATGGATTATTGAATGATGAATCGAGTTATGGTTTAGAACTACTACCCTTTTCCCTATGTGAACGACTTTTTTTGATTATTTAAGGTGAGGGATGTTGTTTTCAAAGACTGGTCATTGGTTGGGTTATCATCTACTCAGGGTCTGGGAGTCTAATATTATGGAGACTGATTTTAAGAGTAGGTATAGCCTTTATGAATGTATTGTGATTATTTCTGGTTTCACTACTTCTTATGAGGTTCTATAGATTTTATGAACAATATATTTCATTAGTATCTCAACACATTTTTTGTTCTCTTTACGAATGATATCCTAGTTTATTCTAGATACAATCATGAGAACAAGCACCATCTAAACATGTTTTGGAAGTCCTAAGGAATAACTTTCATTATAGGAATATTTATAAATTAAATTTATGGATCCATGAATTGATGTTCTTGTGGAATGTTATTTATAATCATATGCCTTCATCTGACCCAAATAAGGTGAATTTTGTCTTATCCTGGGAGGATCCACTATTACAGAATATGCATTTAACAGTACTACAAATTGCATTTATCAATGATATAAAATACCTGACTATATGATCTAGATTAAAAACCCTAGTCTTTTATCTGTTCTAAAAGAGTGCTAATAAAGGGGTCCTTTATCAGTTCTAAACAAGAACAGATAAAAGACACATTTATCATCTCTTTTTTTAGAGTCACTAAAGGACCCATTTATCAGCACTTATAAAATCAGTGAAAAAGTGTAACTTTCCAATCACTCATAAAATCATTGAAACATGTGTCCTTTATTAGTGATGAGAAATGTGTCCTTTAGCAGTGCTTTTAAAAGTGCTGATAATGGGGCTTACTATAGTGTGATTTAACAGTAAACTGCAGTAATATAAACCCACCAGATATGAAACAAATTGTCCCAATATTGAATTTAAATGAAAAGAAATTTTCACCACAAATAAAAGAAAAAAACAAAATATTGTAGACATTTCAAACATTTCTTTATACAATTACATAAATAAATATTATCACCCAAGTTCTAAAACGTCAATGCTCATTTTTCATTTAATCCTAAACCCAATAATTCTATTTCTAAACAAAACACCCCTTTATGATCAAACTAATTCACTTGAATAATAAAAATGTTATTATGTTAATAATAATATAAAAAAAGAAATTTATAGAATGTGTTAATTTTAATAAAATTAATTAAAATTTTAAATAAAAATACACACATTGATTCATACTGGTCTCACCATGCATTAAGATGAGGTGTAGCTAATTCTAACACATCTCAAATGAATTTTGGATCATTGTTCTAAATTATCAAAATAATCTGAATGTGTTTTCTTTGTTTTGAGTACGTCAAATATCTTTTTTACTAAAATGTCATTTTAAACTGGAAACATACACTTTTGAATAATTATCATCACATAGTGTATCAATTTGATGTGAAAATAATTCCACTACGTCTCAAATGATTAATAAATCTTTGTCCTAAATTATTAAGAAAATCTTACTGCATTTGATTGGTTTTTAGTGGGTGAGACTTTTTGAACTAAAATGTTGATTTTAAACTGATAAGGGACACATAAAATCATACCATGAACATCATGTATCATATTGAGGTGAGTATAATTCCTACATTTCACAACTTACTTTTGAATATTTTTTATAAGGTATTAAAACAATTGGAATATTTTTTCTTAGTTTTTAGTAGGTCAATTTTCCATTTTACTAAAATTGATGTCAATTTTAAATAAAAATACACAATTTTATTCATACAGATCACACCATTGGTTGGATTTATGTTTGATTAATTCCTAAACATCTAAAATTATTTATTTGTATTTATAAAAACCCATACTTTACATACATTGTTAATACTTCAAAATTTAAGCACACTTATTACAACATAGGACAAAACCACAAATGAACGTATAGGTATAGTGTCTTTAGAAACTGGGAAACATAAACAACTGGTTCATAAATCTTCTACAGTGTCTCCCATTTATTTCATCATATCTAGGGTCCCTTTTAGAATATTCTACTTAATATCCATCTTCCTGGCCTGGGGAAAAGAAAACATAAAAGGGTGAGCTCAAATGCTCAGCAAGGGCAAATAAAAGAAATAAAATTCATATCATATCTTTTTGAAAATCATAACCTGCAAAAGAGATCATAATATCTTAACATGGAATAAATCATAGAAGTGAAAATGAGATCCCCATAATCATAACATAAAACTTGAAACTTTGTGGCATGCACACATAATCATGGAAAATCATTTCTTGTTAGTCATGACTCATTGCCAAGACTATCTTAGCGGACAAAGTCCATTTCTGAACCGAGTTCACTCCTCGTTTCAGTCCTGTATCACTGAACCGAAATAACCTTCCATTCCAGCCATGTCTATCTCATGAGATATAAATCTTTACCCAATGCATTGGAGGGAGATATAGGTCCCACCCATCTTATAATGAATCCTTTCTTATGTGTGCAACATAATCATAAATCATACATCATCGCATAACACATGTAACAAAAATGGGATTCTTGAAACATCATGACATCATAAAACAATCCATAAAAGGTAAATTAATTCATAAAAATATTTCCCTCACAACATAATCAAATCACTGTAATAATAGGGATAAAAATATAACCCTATATTATCTTATATGGAAAATAATTTTGATAAAACATTTGAACTCCATTCTTGAGGAAAATATCCTTTCTTCTTCAAAAACATTTTTCCTTTCTTAACATGTCATACGACTTTAAACTAGAAGAATTTTATTAAAAATAAACTTGAAAACTTGTAAAGGATGCTTCTTGGAAATAATGTTTTAAAAATCCATTCATGCCATATAAGTTAAAAAAACATTCTTCGTACTTATGTCGGAAAAGTCAAAAAGTACCTCGTACGAAAAAACGACAAAATATTCCTTTCATATTCATTACTGAAAACTCACCGAAGGGTAAAATTGGATTTAAACTATTGTAAGTGGATGGAAACAATATTACATATTGAGGGAACATGGATGTGGATAATAAAATACACCCCTGTAAATACCAAAGTATAAACAATCTCGGATAAAATTGAGATTATTATATTTCCCCTTACCTTAGGTCCGATTAGATTTGTACGTGTCTGAAGCTCTTGTATAATGGTTTAAATAATGTTATTGACTTATTACAGAATCATAAATATTGATATTATATCATATATGGTCATATTCTTAGCTTCTTATTAGTAATATTTCATTGTTACTTGTTACTCGGGTCTTTATTGCCTTTTGTTCTTATGCATGTTTTGCCGAATAAATTCTTATTCTTATTTTAAGGTTATAGATACCTTATATCCAGAATGGTATTAGTGTAACATATATCATATTTATTCATTCAATTCATTTATATAATTACTATGTAATGATGATCATGTAGAACGAGTCGCATCACATCGTGGAGACGGTATTCCGTACGTACGCACGAGTGATGATATCGTTCCTATGATTGTGGAATTGTATTGGAGTGTATGTACACTATTTCAGAATCAATATCACTTTTTAATAGTCATATATAGTCATTATTTACACCATTATACCCATCCAAGTATGGTGGTGGTGGAAAATAGATTACACCACGGTGTGGAAACGGTATTCCGTACGTACGCACGCGCGGTGATTTCATTTTTTCGTAGGATGGATAGAAGGTGAATTAGGTTTGTTTCATATTTATAATAACATATCAGTATGTAAGTAATACTGATGTTATTACTTTATCATGAAACAACTAAAGAAGAAGAAGTTGAAGAAGAAAGAAATTGAAAAGATCGGTAATGGATATTACCTCTTCTTTGGAACGCCTCTTTGAATCCTCCACTTAGGGAACTAAGATTGGTCTTTGAAGAAGACCAGGACCTCTATGATTATTCTAGGGAAGTGGAGAAGGGATTTTGGTAGGGGTGTCTGAGCTTGAGTGCTCAAATTGGTGTGAGGAGGAGGGGGAGGAGGTGCCCTTTTATAAGGGAGTAGAGGGGCACCTTAGGAATATCTCAAAATATTATTTTATATTAAAGTCAAAATCGGTTTATAATGGTTCCAAAGGGTCTTATTTCAAAGCTAAAGTGGCGATGGGTCGAAATCCTATCAAACAATAGGATTTAGACAAGTTTATATTATTTATCAATTAGATTTAACTCTAAGTTAAATAATTTAACTTTTACCGTGACTTTTTGTTTTCCTACACTATATGGTTAATACACTTACTATAACATGCCAAACGAACCCCAAGTTGTTTATTATTAATATATATATTTTTATATAAGTCCTTTGTCCGAACCTTAGATTTTTAGGAATAAAATAACAATTAATAATATAATATTTGATTTTAAAACTATTTTGTGTCAATTTTGACACTATTTGATATATGATTTTTGTGAAAGTCATAACAGAATTATATGTTAGAACCAAGTTGATTAAATCAACACTAATATATCATAGTAACCTAGAAAATTAGTGTAATTAATAAAAAGTCTCAAATTACATTTATTTGATCATTTATAACATCAATTATGTTAACATTTCCTTAAAAGGGTAATTACTACATCATCGTTGTGTCATAAATAAATTAATTTATTTAAAGTCTAAAAATTATAAATAAAATATCATTATGTAGGAAATCTGTTTAGATTTCTAATGAATATTTATAGTCGAATTTATATTATGTATAACCCCATATTAAAAATGTTCTAGTTATTAAACTTTGATTTTAACTATTTTAACCCTTTTTTAAATAAATTAAAAATAAATGTCCTAATCCAATCCAAGTGGGGCTAAATGGTCATCTTTTATTCCTAAGTTTGTTTTTGGTCGAATTAAACTTATACAATAGAATTAGAACATGTGTTAGGTTAATAGTAACATCATATTTTCCCTTAGTTACCCTATTTACTATTAACCGCGGTAAAAAAAAGTAAAAAGTTAATATTCACCAAAAAATTATTTTTATCTCATTGAACCACATTTTACTTGCTGATATCAACCGTGTCTATTGGATTTTCGAAATTCCATTCACAGAAGCGGTAAAATTAAGTTCTATGCAAAATTCAGTTTTTAACCTACCACTTAGTGGTTTCACTATTCATCAAAAATTGAAAGTTTTCAGAAAAATACCAAAATTTTACCCTAGGCTAATTTCGGTATTCCGAATCCAAAAATGAAGTCCATTTTGAAAAATAAAATTTATAAAATTTCAAAAAGTGGTTATTACTATTCATAACGGCTAGTTTTAATAATATTTTAATAGCATATCGTCGTTTAGTGAAACTCGGTATTGCGTACAACGCAAGCTATCGAGGAAGGTCGCGATTGCGTGTAAAGTAAGTCAAGAAATTGTTGTGTGTAGAAAAAGATTCCTTTGATGATTTATATTACATAAAAGTCTCGGGTTTTACATTCTACCCCCCTTAAAATGAATTTCTCCCTCGAAATTCGTCACTTTGTAACAAACAGATGAGGATACCTCTCCCTCATCATATCCTCAAGCTCCCATGTAGCTTCTTCTAATTGGTGGTTCCTCCATAAAACTTTCACCAATCGAGTGGTCTTGTTTCGTAGGACTTTTTTGCTACGATCCAGAATCTCTATCGGTTTTTCTTCATAAGAAAGATCTTGCTCCAGCGGTAAAACTTCTGAGCTGAGTACATGTGAAGGATCAGGTATGTACTTTCTCAGGAGAGATACATGGAACACATCGTGAACTTGAGAGAGATTCGGTGGAAGCGCCAATCGGTAAGCTACCTTTCCAACACGATCCAGTATTTCGAAAGGACCGATATATCTAGGGCTCAACTTCCCTTTCTTTCCAAATCTCGTAACCCTCTTCCAGGGAGATATTCGTAAGAACACTTTATCACCCACTTCAAACTCTAGGTCTTTTTTTCAGTTGTCGGCATAACTTTTCTATCGACTCTGAGCTGCTCTTATGTTTTGTTGAATAGATCTGACCTTTTCTGCCATTTCATTAACGAGATCAGGTCCTAATAGATTTCTTTCCCCAACTTCATCCTAGCAAGTTGGAGTCCTGCATTTCTTTCCATAGAGAGCTTCATAAGGAGCCATCTGAATACTGGAGTGAAAGCTATTATTATAAGAAAATTCCACCAAAGGTAGGTGTTGATCCCAACCTCCTTTGAAATCCATAGAGCAAGCTCTCAACAAATCTTCAAGGGTTTGAATTGTTCTCTCAGACTGACCGTCTGTCTGAGGATGATAAGCAGTTCTGAAACTCAACTCTGTATCTAGAGTATGATGAAGACTTCGCAAAAACTTTGAGGTTAATCTCGGATCCCGATCAGATATAATAGAAAGTGGTACTCCAGGCAATCTTACCACATACTTTACATATATCCTGGAAAGCTGATCCAGAGAGAAATCCTCTCTAATAGCAATGAAGTGTGCAGACTTTGTAAGACGATCAACTATGACCCAGATAGCATTATTGCCTTTGGATGTTTTAGGAAGTCCTGTGACAAAGTCCATAGTAATGTTTTCCCATTTCCATTTGGGTATGGGTAATGGTTGTAACATCCCCTTAGACTTCTGTCTCTCAGATTTAACTTTCTGACAAACCATGCATCGAGAGACATATTCAGCAACATCTCTTTTCATGTCATCCCACCAGAAGTACTCTTTCAGGTCCCTATACATCTTCGTGCTTCCAGGATGAATAGAGAATGAAGAACTATGAGCCTCATCCAGCAGCTCCTTCTTTAATTTGGGGATGGGAGGAACACAAACCCGATTCCTGAATTTTATTATCCCATCACAATCAAGGTTGAATTCAGGAACATTTCTCACCTTGTTTTGTAACTCGGCATCTTCTTTCTGTGCCTCTTTAATCTTCACATGTATAGATGGTTGAACATTCATTTGAGAAAGATATGATTTTTCCCTTCCATTATAATTCCAAGATCCATCCTTTGTAAATCCATAACTATTGGATTTTTTGTGATCCTCATCATGGATAAACTAGCATGGTCTTGTCGACTTAATGCATCGGCCACCTTGTTTGATTTCCCAGGGTGGTAATGGATTGAGCAGTCATAATCCTTAATCATCTCCAACCATCTTCTTTGATTCATATTCAGATCCTTTTGTGTGAAAATATACTTTAAACTTTTATGATCAGTATAAATATCACACCTTTCACCATAAAGGTAATGCCTCCAAATCGTTAATGCAAAGATTACCGCAGCTAACTCCAAATCATGTATTGGGTAATTTTGCTCATGGATTTTCAACTGTCCTGAGGCATAAGCTATCACCATATCATTTTTCATAAGAACACACCCCAATCCCTTCTTGGATGCATCACTGTAGATCACAAACCTTTCTCCACTACAAGGCAGTGTGAGCACAGGTGCACTAGATAACCTTCTTTTCAACTCCTTGAAATTCTCTTCACATTCCTCTGTCCAAACAAACTTAACTCCTTTCCGAGTCAACTTGGTGAGTGGATTAGATAATCGTGAAAAATCATTTACAAAACGTCGATAATATCCATCCAAACCAAGAAAACTTCGGATCTCGGTTACTGTTGTTGATCTCGACCATCTTTTGATAACCTCTTTTTTTTGCTTGATCCACAGATATCCCCTCTTTTTAGATTATGTGACCCAAAAATGCAACTTTTTGAAGCCAAAATTCACACTTGGTAAATTTGGCATAAAGCTTCTCCTTTCTCAGGGTCTTCAATATAATTCTCAAGTGATCTTCATTCTCTTCCTTGCTCTTTGAATAGACAAGAATATCGTCTATAAAGACTACCACAAATTGATCAAGATAGTCTATAAAGACTCTATTCATCAGATCCATGAAGATAGCAGGGGCATTAGTAAGACCAAATGGCATCACTATAAATTCATAGTGTCCATACCTTGTACGGAAATCCGTCTTTGGTATATCCTACCTTTTGACCCTTAATTGATGATACCCTGAACGAAGATCAATCTTGGAAAAGTATCGAGCTCCGCGTAGTTGGTCAAATAAGTCATCAATGCGTGGGAGAGGATATTTGTTCTTGATAGTGATCTTGTTAAGTTCTCGATAATCAATGCAGAGTCTCATTGATCCATCTTTCTTCTTAACAAATAGAACAGGTGCTCCCCAAGGTGACGCACTAGGGCGTATGAATCCCTTATCAAGATTCTCTTGGAGTTGCTTCTTCAATTCCTGCAACTCAATTGGGGAAATTCTATAAGGTGTCTTTGAAATAGGCAAAGCACCTGGTACGAGTTCTATTGAAAACTCAACTTCACGATTTGGTGGAAGACCCGGTAATTCCTCCGGAAAGACATCATCAAACTCCCGTACGATGGGAATATTCTTAATCGTGAGTTTCTCACCAACCATTTGAGATAAATAACCTTCATTTAGTAGAATCAAGACCCATAAGATGGAAGGAATTTCCACTGGAAGGTTATATTCATCCTTGCATCGATAGACGATCGTAGATTGATCTGGAATATGAAATGTGACTTCCCTTCTTTGGAAATTGATATGAGCTCCATGTAGAGAAAGCCAATCCATGCCAAGAATCACATCAAATTCCACTAAAGGAAGGATCACAAGATTTGTAGGAAGCACTTTCCCACAAACTTCGATCAGAGAAGAATTATAAACTTTTGATGCAACTGTTGTGCCATTAGGTGTTGCCACAGCTAACTCAACATCTAATTGTTGAGGTAATACGGTGATACCCTTATAAAATTTTTCAGAAATAAAAGAGTGGGTGGATCCAGAATCAAATAAAACATTTGCTACTTTAGAGTGGATAGTAAGTGTACCTTTCACCACATCGTTATCGTACTCCACATCGCTCATAGAAATTTCATGTGACATTCCTTTGTCTTTAGCCTTAAGAGTTTGTTGACGTCGACCATCATCATCAACCCTTGGATTTGGGCATTGATTGGAATAATGCCCCATCTCCTTGCACTTGAAACATTGAAGTGTAGTAGGTTCATTCTGTGCATCCCTTCCTTTGTTTGCACCATTAGACATATTCTTCCCATTATCACGGCATTCAAATGCCCGATGACCTTCCTTTCCACATTTGAAACATTTACATGTCCCTTTAAGACAACTCCCTCCATGTTTCTTTCCACACTTTGAGCATAAGGGAAAGATCATCTTCTTTTCAGTGTGCTCTTTAGATTTTCCTTTGAATTCCATTTTCCTCTTCTTATCAAACCCATATGACTGATGGGTTACTCCAATCTCCATCTTGACTTTGAGAGCACATCGAACGATTTCCTCGTAGCTATTGAAGTCCCTTATGGCTAACGCACTTCTAAGACTTGGTTTTAAGCCACTAAAGAATCGATCGATCTTACTCTCAGGTTGGATAATAATACCAGAAGCGTACCTTGCAAGTCTTGTAAAATTTTCTTTATAGGTACCAACAGATTCATCACCCCTTTGCTTCAGTTCAAGAAACTCTTTATCCATCTTTGTTTGGAGAATACGAGGGAAGTACTTATTGAAAAATAAGTTCTTGAACTCGTCCCATTCTATGGACTCAATTTCATCCCTTTGCCTCATATTCTTAATAAGATTCCACCATTGATCAGCATCTTCTTCCAAACGATACACTGCTAGGATGACTTAATCATGTTCAGAACATTGAAGAACTGAAAATATCTTTTCAGTAGTACTAATCCATTGTTCAGCAACTAATGGATTAGTAGACCCACTGAAAGAAGGTGGACGCTGCCTCATGAAGGATTCAATAGAATGTTACTCCTTCCTTTGCTCGTTTGGAAGTCCTGCATGATTCATAGCTTGAGAAAGTTGTGTGAGCATGGCTACAAGATTTTTCATTCCAGCTCCCATATCGTTTGGTTGCTCAGGGGGACAATCATTGCATTTCCCATCGCATTCCACATTCACACAGTTCCTTCGGGTTCCAGCCATTGACTAAAACCAAGAAGAATAGTGTGAGCAACACTAATTATAATAGGAAAACCACATAATTCAAGAATAAAATTTTTCACGCTTAAGGTATTATCCTAAGTTATTCATGGCCATTTCTAAAACACTAATATTGTGTTCTATGCTTAGAATTATCCTTAGGGTTCTTACTAAGGCTTTCACATCCTAGTTTCCAAAGGTTGACTATACCTTTCCTCTGATACCAACTATAACGACCCATACTTTACATACATTGTTAATACTTCAAAATTGAAGCACACTTATTACAACATAGGACAAAACCACAAAGGACCGTATAGGTATAGTGTCTTTAGAAACTGGGAAACATAAACAACTGGTTCATAAATCTTCTACAGTGTCTCCCATTTATTTAATCATATCTAGGGTCCCTTTTAGCATGTTCTACTTAATATCCATCTTCCTGACCTGGGGAAAAGAAAACATAAAAGGGTGAGCTCAAATGCTCAGCAAGGGCAAATAAAGGAAATAAAATTCATATCATATCTTTTTGAAAATCATAACCTGCAAAAGAGATCATAATATCTTAACATGGAATAAATCATAGAAGTGAAAATGAGATCCCCATAATCATAACATAAAACTTGAAACTTTGTGGAATGCACACATAATCATGGAAAATCATTTCTTGTTAGTCATGACTCATTGCCAAGACTATCTTAGCGGACAAAGTCCATTTCTGAACCGAGTTCACTCCTCGTTTCAGTCCTGTATCACTGAACCGAAATAACCTTCCATTCCAGCCATGTCTATCTCATGAGATATAAATCTTTACCCAATGCATTGGAGGGAGATATAGGTCCCACCCATCTTATAATGAATCTTTTCATATGTTTGCCACATAATCATAAATCATACATCATCGCATAACACATGTAACAAAAATGGGATTCTTGAAACATCATGACATCATAAAACAATCCATATAAGGTAAATGACTTAATAAAAATAATTCCCTCACAACATAATCAAATCGCTGTAATAATAGGGATAAAAACATAACCCTATATTATCTTATATGGAAAATAATTTGGATAAAACATTTGAACTCCATTCTTGAGGAAAATATCCTTTCTTATTCAAAAACATTTTTCCTTTCTTAACATGTCATAAGACTTTAAACTAAAATAAGTTGATTAAAAATAAACTTGAAAACTTGTAAAGGCTGCTTCTTGGAAATAATGTTTTAAAAATACATTCATGTCGTATAAGTTAAAAAAAACATTCTTCGTACTTATGTCGGAAAAGTCAAAAAGTACCTCGTACGAAAAAACGACAAAAGATTCCTTTCATATTCTTTAATAAAAACTCACCGAAGGGTAAAATTGGATTTAAACTATTGTAAGTGGATGAAAACAATATTACATATTGAGTGAACATGTATGTGGATGATAAAATACACCCCAGTAAATACCAAAGTATAAACAATCTCGGATAAAAATAAGATTGTGATATTTCCCCTTATCTTAGGTCTGATTTGATTTGTACGTGTCCAAAGCTCCTATATAATGGTTTAAATAAAGTTATTGAGTTATTAAAGAATCATAAATATTGATATGATATCATATATGGTCATATTCTTAGCTTCTTATTAGTAATATTTCATTGTTACTTGTTACTCGGGTCTTTATTGCCTTTTGTTCTTATGTATGTTTTGTCGAATAAATTCTTATTCTTCTTTTAAGGTTATGGATACCTTATATCCATAATGGTATTAGTGTAACATATATCATATTTATTCATTCAATTCATTTATATAATTACTATGTAATGATGATCATGTAGAACGAGTCGCATCACGTCGTGGAGACGGTATTCCGTACTTACGCTCGAGTGATGATATCGTTCCTATGATCGTGGAATTGTATTGGAGTGTATGAATACTATTTAAGAATCAATATCACTATTTAATATTCATATATAGTCATTATTTACACCATTATATCCATCCAAGTAAGGTGGTGGTGGAAAATAGATTACACCACGGCGTGGAGACGGTATTCCGTACGTACGCACGCGCGGTGATTTCATTTTTTCGTAGGATGGATAGAAGGTGAATTAGGGTTGTTTCATATTTATAATAACATATCAGTATGTAATTAATACTGATATTATTACTTTATCATGAAACAACTAAAGAAGAATAAGTTGAAGAAGAAAGAAATTGAAAAGATCGGTAATGGATATTACCTCTTCTTTGGAACGCCTCTTTGAATCCTCCACCTAGGGAACTAATATTGGTCTTTGAAGAAGACCAGGACCTCTAGGATTATTCTATGGAAGTGGAGAAGGGGTTTTGGCAGGGTTTGGCCGAGCATGAGTGCTCAAATTGGTGTGAGGAGGAGGGGGAGGAGGTGCCCTTTTATAAGGGAGGAGAGGGGCACCTAGGAATATCTCAAAATATTATTTTATATTAAAGTCAAAATCGATTTATAATGGTTCCAAAGGGTCTTATTTCGAATCTAAAGTAGGGATGGGTCGAAATCCTATCAACCAATAGGATTTAGACAAGTTTAGGTTATTTATCAATTAGATTTAACTCTAAGTTAAATAATTTAACTTTTACCGTGACTTTTTGTTTTCTTACACTATATGGTTAATACACTTACTATAACATGCCAAACGAACCCCGAGTTGTTTATTATTAATATATATATCCTTATCTAAGTCATTTGGCCGAACCTTAGTTTTTTACGAATAAAATAACAATTAATAATATAATATTTGATTTTAAAACTATTTTGTGTCAATTTTGACACTATTTGATATATGATTTTTGTGAAAGTCATAACAGAATTATATGTTCGAACCAAGTTGATTAAATCAACACTAATATATCATAGTAACCTAGAAAATTAGTTTAATTCATAAAAAGTCTCAAATTACATTTATTTGAGCATTTATAACATCTATTATGTTAACATTTCCTTAAAAGGGTAATTACTGCATCATCGTTGTGTCATAAATAAATTAATTTATTTAAAGTCTAAAAATTATAAATAAAATATCATTATGTATGAAATCTTTTTATCTTTATAATGAATTTTTATAGACGAATTTATATTATGTATAACCCCATATTAAAAATGTTTTAGTTATTAAACTTTGATTTTAACTATTTTAACCCTTTTTTAAATAAATTAAAAATAAATGTCCTAATCTAATCCAAGTGGGCCTAAATGGTCATATTTTATTCCTAAGTTTGTTTCTGGTCGAATTAAACTTATCCAATAGAATTAGGACATGTGTTAGGGTAATAGTAATATCATATTTACCCTTAGTTACCCTATTTACTATTAACCGCGGTAAAAAAAGTAAAAAGTTACTATTCACCAAAAAATTATTTTTATCTCATTGAACCACATTTTACTTACTGATATCAACCGTGTCTGTCGGATTTTCGAAATTCCATTCACAGAAGCGGTAAAATTAAGTTTTATGCAAAATTCAGTTTTTAACCTACCACTTACTGGTTTCACTATTCATCAAAAATTGAAAGTTTTCAGAAAAATACCAAAATTTTACCCTAGGCTAATTTAGGTATTCCGAATCCAAATATGAAGTCCATTTTGAAAAATAAAATTTATAAAATTTCAAAAAGTGGTTATTACTATTCATAACGGCTAGTTTTAATAATATTTTAATAGCATATCGTCGTTTAGTGAAACTCGGTATTGCGTACAACGCAAGCTATCGAGGAAGGTCGCGATTGCGTGTAAAGTAATTCAAGCTAGTGTTGTGTGTAGAAAAAGATTCCTTTGATGATTTATATTACATTAATGTCTCGGGTGTTAAAGTATTTTTCCTAAATTATTAAAACAATATGAATCTGTTTTCATAGTTTTGAGTACATCAATTTTCTTTTTTACTAAAATGTCATTTTAAACTGAAAACACGCACTTTTGGCTCATTCCGATCACATCATGTATTTTTTTACGTGAAAATGATTATTACACATCAAAAATTAATTATTAAGTGTTTTACGAAATTATTAAGAAAATATAAATGTGTTTGATAGGTTTTTAGTGAGTGACAATTAATGAACTAAAATGTCAATTTTAAACTGATAACAGGAATTTTCAGTCATACTGGGCATATCATGTATCAGATTGAGGTGCGACTGATTACTAAATAAAAAAATGACTTATGGATCATTTTTTTAAAGTATCAAAACAATCTGAATGTGTTTTATCAATTGTGAGTATGTCAGTGGTCCATTTTACAAAAAATGATGTCAATTTTAAAAAAAAATATGAACCTTGAGTCGTACCGGTCACACCGTGGGTTAGATTATGGTGAGTACGATTCCTACACATATCAAATTACTTATGGATCATTTTAAAAAGTATAATATCAATATGAGTTTTTTTCTTGGTTTTGAGTATTTCAGTTTTCTTTTTTACTAAAATTTCATTTTAAACTGGAAACACACACTTTTGACTCATTCTAATCACATAATGTATCAGTTTGATGTGAAACTGATTTATATACATCATAAATGAAATGTGAATCATTTTAAAAAATTAAAATGAGAATTAAAGTGAATTTTATTAATTTTCATTGAGTGGCACGTTTTGAACTAAAATGTAAATTTTAAACAAATAACATACACTTTCAATAATACCGGGCATATCATGTTTCTGATTGAGGTAAATTTGATCCCTCTACATCAAAAATGATTGTGTGTCATTGTATTAAATTATCAAAACAATTTTATTTTTTTTCTTAGTTTTGAGTAGGTCAGTTGTATATTTAACTAAAGTTGATGCCAATTTTAAATAAAAGTTTGTACTTTGAGTCATACTGGTCACAATGTGGGTCAGATTGAGGTGCAACTAATTCCTACACATATCAAGTGGATTATGGATCATTTTTCTAATGTATCGAAACAATATGAATGTTTTTATCATTTTTAGTATATATTTTGTCTTTGTTACATAAAAATATCATTTTAAACTCAAAACATGCCCCTTGAAACATTCTGATTAAACTGTGAATAGGTTTGACAAAAAACTATTTCCAACACATCAAAAATGAAATATGAATCATTTTCCAAAATTATCAAGAAAATATGAGTATGTTTGATCAATTTTCAGTGAGTGACACTTTTTGAACTAAAATGTCAAATTTAAACTGATAACGGTCACATTGAGTCATACTAGGCAGATCATGTATCGAATTAAGGGGTGGTTGATTCCTACATGTCAAAAATGACTTATGGATCATTATATTAAAGTGTAAAAACAATATGAATATATGTGATTAGATTTGATTATCTCAGTTCTCTATTTTATTAAAATTCATGTCAATTTTAAATAGAAATAGTACATGGAGTCACACTGGTTACACAGTGTGTGGATTAACGTGTGGTTGACTCTTAAACCTTCCAAAGTCTCAATCCTGGTTTTCAATGTTTCCAAGATATCCATTTACATTATTTGTCAAACTATCAACACTACATGAGAATCATCAGAAAAACCACCCCTTCTCAAAAAAAAGTATCCACTTGTATAAGAAAACAATTATTATATGAGCAATACTAAAAAAATTTAAACAAAAATAATAAACAATACATTAATTATATGGAAAATTATTTTAATTTGAAAAAATCCGTATTACCTCTGTGATTGAGCAGAGATAGCATTGTTTCTCTTCCTACCAAAGCATGATATATTGATAAGAATCTTTTAAAATAAATGAACTCTGCAAAGAATAATGAAAACTAAATAAACCCTTGATATAAATTTTCAGTAAAATCGAGAAATAATATCGTAACATTATCTTTTTATCTTTCTGATGGGTTTTCTTTATTATAGTTAATTATTTTGAAGGATTAGTAACATCATTATGTTCATAAGACATTGTCCCCAAGGGTAGTCAAACATTTAATTCAGATTATGTTAATGTAGTAGAGAACATATAATATTATGGGGAAAACATGTTATATAAAAAACCACTTTTACATTATCATTGAACTCTCTATATTATTTTTAATAGTTTCTGAGATTTGGTACCTCTATCGAGAATCCAAATACCCTCTTTATAGTCCCTTCTAATGTATAAGACGTTATCTACATTGGGATCGATAAGAAGTGATTATGATCTCCCAATAAAAGTTTCATCCTCGATTGAATTTTCATTTAACCTGACATTTGTTTTAGTCACTAGATGAACAATCAGCCAATTTCTATTTGTTGTATCAGAGACATAAAATACCTGCACTACTTGTGATTCCATTATGAATGGATCCTATTTCCCCATATATGCTGAAATTCACCTTCACAAAGATGATTTCATCAACTTTTACTACAATAATATTGCCAACCCATTTGAAATGGAAAATTGGCAGTTGCAATTTTATATAATCCAACTCATATATCTGTTTGATAATGCCAAAATATGATATATTTTCATATATTTGATTTCTATCCTTGGAAAAAGATATGTGCATCACTTCACCCAAAAGCATAACACAATTTATTTGTATCATAGGGAAGTCATAATGTTCTTTTGTATAGAACGTATTACCATTTCTTACAAAAACTAGTTTAACATAGAACATTTGAATTTGGTCCTCTGTCTAGCCATTGAAGTCGTTCAACAATTTAATTCATATTTTTATATAACTCTATATAAATTTTATCTCAAATCCATCCTATAAACTATTGATTAGGTTTTTTTGATACCCATCCTTTATCCCTTTATGGATTCAAATCTCTAATAATTTCTCTATGGGCTTCATTGTATGAATCAATATCTTCACCATTATTTAAAATGTAATGGGGCGCTTTCCCCCATTCTGTCAAGGTAATTGTAGCAACATATCTTCTTGGAAAACATTCTCCCATAAGCTATTTGTTGTGAATAGACATTGGTAGATTGATGTTGTCTATATCTAATAGGTAATCGGTAGAGAATTTAGTAGGTTCTAAAAAAATATATCATTTTGAGATAAAACTTTTTGTTGAATTTGATTCTTGACATACCCATTCAAAATATTTATACACCATTTAATTGGGTATATCCATATGTAATGTATAAGACCGCATAATTGAACATCTCTAACCAATTCAACCATCAGGTGGACCATTATATCATTTAATGATAAAAGTAAGAACATCTCTAAGTCACATAATATTAATATAACCTCCCGATTCATGATGAGAAACTTTGTCAGGTCTATAAAATTACTACATATGGATTTAAAAAAAAGTAGATTCTATTTAATTTATGTTGTACAGTTTTAGGTAGAATAAAATAGAAATCAATAGGCATTAAATCTTGCTTCAAAACATGGTAGTTATGTGATTTTAGTCCTTCTTACTTCAAACTAGTCAATCACATGACATTCTTGACATTTTAGGAATAACTGTGTGGAAATTTAACACTACAAAGGAAAAGGAAAATAGAAAGTTTTCCTATCTCGATAGAGTGTAACCTATAGGTGGAAGAAAATTTCCCTTTTTACCCTTCACTGCTTCCAACTGTTCCCATATCCCCCATTTTAATCTATTCTAACCCAGCCTTGATGCCATTATTCATTTTACTAGGAACATTTAGTAATGTTCCAATAACACAATAAAATAATTTTTTTCCAACATGTATTTAATTAATAACATGTCTAACAAACAAACACTTATTGTATGGTAATTAAAAGAAAATTGACTTCTTTTTCCAACCTTATTTTTTATGGTTTATCAAAAATGGTTTACTGAAAATAGTTTCCATATTTTTTTCTTTATTTTACAGTTGATCATCCATTACTGGAGATAGTGTTGTACCTTATTCGACATTCCCATCGAATTTTGTTATCAAGGATCAATATTTATGTCATCAAGGTAAATATTTCTGATTCCCTAAAAATAAAGTCTTTGAGGAATGTTTTAACCAAACTGAGTATGTTCATTTTTCAGAATTCAGACACCCCAACATTCTATTAATGTTATAGCATGATAAATTACCATAAGCGGGGAATATATTTATCCTTTCATACAACACGACCCACTATGTGAATTATTCACTTCTATGCACATCATATATTGAAATTCATGCATGTAACTTTAATTTTATATCTGAAATCGAAGGAGACAAAGAGACATGAATATCATCAATGTGTTTCTTTGGTCCGGATATAAGTAGAGACAACATAATGTAATTTACCTTCATAGATAACGATGGTGGCAAGTTATAATTTACCAACATAATGGGTCATGTACTATGAGTACTATTCTTTACACCAAAAGTATTTATTCAATCTATAGATAAAGCAAGGTGAAATGTTCTCTACTCATTTCTAGATTCTGGATACTGGTAATCAATTTTCTTCCACTAAGTATAATCTGTTGGATGACATAAGTTCCAATCTTTAATTATTTCAATTGTATTCCATTTCAATTTTCCCTAGTTTTCTTGAAATCCATAGTCTTCTAAAATATGGAATCGTTGAAAAGTACCATAAATATTTTGAAAAACATGATGTTTTTTTCTTGTAATAATCATTGCCACACATATGGAATTTTAATAGTAATTCATGATCCTTTTGAAACAATATGAAATCATTTGGACAAGCATGAATTTTTTTTATAGATTGTTCCCATTGAATTTAACATTAATTTACCATTATATGTTCAACATGGTAGTTCATTTTCTTCGGGTTTCATATCATTCATGAGACTAAGTAGTTTTATAAATCTGGCATCACTCCATATACTACCATCTTTAAAATTATATAACTTCAATATAGCTAAAACTATTTTTTATTTAGTAAATCTGATATACAATGGTTTATTGAAAAAACTATATAAATCCTCAAAAAACTTTGGACAGTCACAAATTTCATATTCAATTTACATTTTCATTTCTTTTATTGGATCTCCATCATCCTCTACACTTCTATTCATATCAAATGATCCATTAACCACATTATCATCCCAATCCATGTCCACATTCAGTTTCCCCATGTTTCGTAAAAAAATTATAACTCTTATCTATTCCATGACACATCAAATATTATTCCAACTATTCGAGACTATTTTTTCTTGAATGACAATAATATAAACATAGAATGAGGATTTGAGAAGGGAAGTATACATGCTCTCTAGAAAAATTGATGAACACTTTAATACCATCTTTATACTCTTTTTTAAAATGATTATCTTGCATCCATTTTATATTCATATAATCCTATTGGATTCATAAAAAAATTATTTTTTGCAAAAAATAAAAAAATACACAAAAGATATTCATTATAAAGATTGAATGTCATAGGTAATTATAATATGGTAAACTCAATATTTTATTATTTCAAATAAATTCAATATGTTGAAGAAAATGGTTAATTGAATTTAAGAAAATAATTACCCTACTATGGCAGGTGTTATCCGATGAATTAACTCGACAGTGAAATTTATTGACAATTCATCCTCATAAACTCATATACCAGAAATTTATTATTGTGTTTTGTTGTTTGACACAACCTTCATCTCTTGTGGACATGCACCTATATTGCATGAAATACTCTAAGTGGTTGTCATCCATGAGATGATTAATTCTTCGAGTAGTACAAGTGTTTCGGATCGGTATCGAAATACCCAACGGTTCCGTATCTGACCATATGTGGACCTGCTTACCAAAGGCAGGCGTTCACTGGGCGATTTGGCCAGTGACACATAAGAACTCACATTGGTCGAGAGGATGGGAGGTTGGGCTCATCGCACTCTTTTGGGGGGAATTATTTCCTGTTTCGGGACTCTCTTATAGATTTAAGACATGTTCATATGTTCACGAATCTTTGGTTTATACCCAAGCATAGTATCCACAGATTACTCCTGGTTGGAAAAGGTCAGCTGGACGTAGGGGTTCAGAATCACTTATGCCCAAGGTTTACCATCCCTCGTTGGATTAATGACCCCGAGGAGTCTGGACTCATTGAGGCAGCACTAGGAGTGGTGCGGTGAACCGACATGAAGATAGTAGAATCGACCGGTTGTTGTGCTTGAACCTCAGGGAGACGTTCTACGTACCCTACCTAGGAGACAAGGATCAAATTCCACATTATTCGAATAGGAGTGTCGGAGAACTGACGTGAATGTGGACCCGGGGGTCCGATGTTGATTGGGCTTGAACCTCATGGAGGCTTCCTGCGTATCCCTGTGGTAGGGAATCAAAGTCCTCATAGTTTGCATTGGAATGTAGCTTATGATCTGAGTTAGCCCATAGTAATTGATTGGGGCATACACTCTGAGAAGGCCCATGGTGTGGATTGGGGCCTTACCCTCTGAGGAGGCCCATGGTGTGGATTGGGGCTTACACTCTGAGGAGGCATATAAGAGGATGTCATGGTCGATGCTTACTCTAAGCCCACGTGAGTCATGCTTGGTGTGATAAACAAGAGGTAGCAGGGACCAGACGATCACGTCGAGAAAGGTGTGTCTATGGGAAGTGGACTGGGGCTTACGCATAGAGGCGGCCCATAAAGTCGGGGCTTACTCCGAGGTGGATTCCCATGGAGAAAAAGCGTAGTGGGAGAGGGACATGGCCCCAAAGAGGGATGGAGCAACACGCTTCCCCACTATGCCCTTCCTTGGACATGGTCATGGGGAAGCACAGAGGTACATGGGGGATTCCTTCTGATGGGTATCCCACCACGCCCCGAGAGGGGAGAAGTTCCCCTACCCTTAACAAGTGGAGGGGCAGAAAGGGGGCTCCCGGGCTAGGACTCTGCATTACCGTGGGAATGTGAACCCAATAATGCTTCGAAACCCCACTCAAGGGCCGGAGCAACCCCTTCGCCCTCACTTACCATGGGTATGAGAACTCAAAATGGTGTGCTGATGAACCTGAAGGTTACATCACACGGGTCCGGTGGATCTGGTGGAGGCCTCAGCTCGAAGCCGATGAATGGGCCAATGAGGGGATTGTGGAGGATCGGGCCAGATTGGAAGGATTTTAGCTATCTCAGGGAATGGGAACTCTGAAGAATCTGGAGGGCCACACAAGTATATGAGTGGTGGTGCCCTTCACGTAGGGAGGTGATACGCGGCTAGAGAGGTCATCCATGAACCAGGGTGGTTCGCGGCTTCGGGTTTGGCCCGCGTACCATGGTGGTACACGGAGGGATCCATGCGAGCAGCGGCGGCCGAGGGCGGCGCCAGTCTGGATTTCGTCGGTCGGGGCTTCGCCCGCATAGGATGGTGCTACGCGGTGTGACATATCAGAAAAGGGGCATAAACTCTCTGGTCCGTGGGGAGTGCATCCGTGGAGGGGCCATGGTTCATGGTCTTCTTTTCTATATTATTTTAAATTCACAGTTCACCGAGTTATTATGCATTTTCGATTCCTTATTAATTCTCTTCCAGCTTCATACATGTTCTGGTTCACGCACTGGAACTTTGCGGTTTGCGAAATCCTAAACTCCTTCTTTCAAAATCCTTCCACCCAAATCTGGTCGATCTTTCCGAATCCTCTGTGCTCTTCCCCCTTGATATCATTTTATAGAGTGGGTAAAGAGATGTATCTGTGGTCATGTGGCACCTTTTGCAGAGGCCCATGATCAGAAACCCATTATATTGATGGCTTGGTCAATCTGTAACCCGCGGGGGGCATTGAACGTACCTCCCCTGTGAACCAAAATAACTCGGGGAGTGCTTCAAGGACGCACAGGGTTCTGCCTCCATTCCACGAACAACAGCAGATGTGGCCTGGGCCGGTCGACACAGTCCGCGGCTGGGGTGGTCCGTGATGGTGGGCCGATTTCGTTCTTGTCCTGCTTCACGCCCGTGGAGGACCTCCACCTTCATTCCGCGAACGATAGTGGTCCGCGGAGGGGGTGCTTCACGGAACCGGTTGCGACCAATTATCATTGGACCGGTGTGTGGACCGGTTCATCTTGGGCTATCCTTTGAGTATTTCCCCACCTTTACCAATTATTTTGGGGGGAAATTGGGTAGAATATCCCTTGGATTAAAGGGGATTCTCATTCTCCTTTTCAGATTTTTCAGGACCCTACAAATGCCCCCCATCGGAATGGGGTCCGATCAGAATGAAGAGGAGGCCATTCTGATGTAGAGTGGTCCTGAAACTTGATGCTTTGCGGTAGAGGAGTGGACCCAGTAGGGGACTACACCTATAAATACGGGGTCCTTTCCTTTGTCTTTTACCAAATTCTTCACGAAACCGGAGCTCTCTCACTTTTTGTCTCCGCATGCTCATTCCTTCGCAAAAGGCCTCATCTGCAAACCAGCTTCCATTTCCATGAACCATTCCTCGTTTGCAGTCGCCTTCACCCATGGACCAATCTCTAGCCACAAACTAACACTTTTAATTAATTTAAAAGTAAGACACGATGGGCCACGTAGGATCTTTCTTCGCGATTTTGATGGTCCGCAGACTAAAATCATTTAAATTTTGAAAATTTCTTAAGTATTCCAAATCTAATTATTTAAGTCCGGGATTAGGATTCGGTGGAGCAACTGGTTTCGCGGTTTTTTGTCTAATGCTTTGTGGGCCAGAGTACCACGGACTACTTCCACCCAGGGTTGGTTCGCGGGATGCAGACGTCACGAACCATCCTTTTGAGGCCTGTCTGGGGACTTTGTCATGAAGGAGTCTTATCTCCTTTGTCATACTACTCGTATTTTTGTCCATATTTTATTATTCCGGACTAACCATTTACCTAGTTTTCATAATACAGGGAGAAAATATGGTTCCCCCTCATCCTGCACCCAGGCCTGCTACCGATCCTCTCCCAATTAGCGATCAATGCCTGAAGGATGTGGCCAGCTCTATTAAGTATGGGATCCTCCACTCCCCATAGTGCTCCTTCATTGCCGATCGGCTCTCTGATTTGTAGTGGGAGTACCCCTTTTCCAATAGCCTTTCTATCTTCGGGTTTGGTTTACTGTATGATACGCCGATTCTGGTACCCTCCCGTGACAACAATCACGGAGCATGGATATTTACTGCCACTATCCCTCGATTTGTGATATCCACAAGAGGGCGGCCTTCCCCAAGGGATAAAGCTTCTAGATCTGTGTTGAATCACCTTCCTGTGTCCCCGAAAGGAGAACAACGTCAGAAAAAAGTGGAAATTCACTATTACTGGAGGATTTCCTGTAATTCCATAGTAAAAGACCGGCATGGCTGGTCAGCAGACCGAGAACATAGACTTGGAGGGGAATTTAAGTCATTAGATTGGGGGTGTCCCTTCGGGGTCTACTAGAGCTATGCCGAGTTTGAAGCAAAATTACGGGTCATAGGCTTTTATGAAGCTACCTGGGTTTCCCAAACCTATACCCACCGGCCTCAAGCCCTCGCCAGGAAACTTATGAGCTGTTGGAGTCCAGACACCAACACATTTCATCTGGTCCATGGTGAGTTGGATATTAGTTTTTGGGACATCTTCCAGATTTCAAGGGTCCCCATCATTGGGGGTATGTATGACGAATTCCTGCCTCCCTCTTCTATTTGGAATGACGAAGAGAGGACTCTACCATTGGTGAAGCAGCTTATTAAACAGGCCCAGAAGCATTAAAAGGATACGTCTCCAAAACAGCTTGTCCCATATCATGAATGGTTCAAGGCTTTTTCTAGAGAGAGAAAGTTTGTAGCTCTCCCATGCAGGCCCACGACCTGTCCTACGATGGAGTCCCAAAAATAGAGGGGCAACTATTGGATGATCCTTGAGCAAGGCCAATTCAATGACTGGGGGTGGGAACTTGTTCCGGACATTTATCGGCTGCTCCGACTGGCGACATTTCTGGCCATGTTCTTGAGTTGCTAGCTATTGCCCGTATGCGAGACTGACGGCGTGTGGGTCTCTACTTTTATCATGGAAACGCAATTGGCCACCGGCAATGTTATCAACTTAGTCGTCCCAGTATTAGCTAGAATTTATAGGTTGCTCGACAATATTACCGATGGGAGCTGATCAAACCGGGTAGCCGACCCTTTTCATGTTCTCTGGGGATGGTTGGGAGCATATATTAAAAACTACTATACATTCATCAACCTCTTTCAGATTTCGAGCACCACATTTTGGCCATACTTGCAACTGACCAGCGGGGTTATGCCCGATGAGTGGGCGACCCAAGATAAGGATGGTCAATAGACAGTTTAGAATATGGGTCTGTTGTCAAGCTGGATCTTGAGTTATGATCATTTCAACATTCATCCATATCTCTTCCCAGCAATTGTAATTACAAATACCACAACAGAATAGTTTAGCAAGAGGGGATACCTCTTTTCCCTCCGAGAGGTTATTCTGGTGGCTCGTATTGGTGGGGAACTGATCAGCGAGGGGTACGCGCCTTGCCGATTCAGACATCAATTTGGCTGTATCCAAGCACTGTGTCCCCCAACACTCAATGGAACCCATGAGAATCGTCATTTAATGGTGGCCAGGTAACTATGGTTAATGTTTACCTGGGAGGATATCGGCTGCGAGGTTATGACTCTCACACTTGTAGACTCCACACCCTTTTTATCCAAGAGCTACACCGACTCCTAGGTGCAATTGTACCCGAATGGCCAGCTATGGTTGTGGGTTTCTACCATCTCAAGTCCTAAGCCATCGAAGGGCAAGAGGATGAGAAAAGGGGATAGTGCTTCAACCAGGCCGGGAAAGGTTCTTCGCAACCCTATTGATCTGGTGATTCCGAGGAAGGTTTTAACGGACAGAGGTGTATCCTATCATGCTCTCGAAGCCACCAAGAGAGGGTTGGTTATCCCTGCTAATGTTGCCTTCCCGACGGCCTAGGGCCAATGGGACGAATTCAAAGGCCAATCATCCTGTTGCAGCCAGAACCCGCATTCTTTGTGGCAGTATGTCCAGGAATTAGAAGTGGCATTTGATGTTTTGGGCTACATATTTTCCCATGTTGACATCCTTTACAATGCTGATTAAGAGAGGGTTGATTGGTATCTCCGGGACCTCAATGCCTACATTTATACGTTCCAGGGTTACGCAGTATTAACCCGCTAAGTCGAGGCCATGCTGCACTTGGTGACTGATGAGGAGGGGGAAGGGAGTGACCACTCTTCATGGGGTAATGTTTGTGATGGTCCCCCTTTCGTGGCCTAAACAAGGGAATTCTCCCCCCTGCCTGTGATGTAACGACCCGAAATTTTTTAAATAAATTTTGTTCCCTAATTTTATGTGTTATTGTTATACTCAACAAAAATGTTTTATTTGATAAACATGATTATAACTAAAATGAGATCAGTGGGTTTTGACTATTATATAACCATCGGTCAACATGACCGCTGTGAACAAAATGTTTTGATTATTGTCTCTAAATATAAGTAATCTTGGTTAATTATTATAGAAAGAAGATTCGATGGCCTCACCTAGTAGTCTTGGACCGATCGAAGCCCATCTAACAGAGCTTGGGAAGGAGGTAGCACCACTGGGCTTTGCTCTGAATCAAATCCAAGCCGAACTTCATCATGTGAAGCTGGAACGAAATCGCCATCGTGAGAAGTTCAAACTGATAGAAATTACTACTCGGGCAATGTTGACTGAGCCGCCCCAAGCTTCTATCACCCTAGCACACCTTACTCTTAGGTCCTATGCTGGTATTATAAGGGGTTATGTAACGAGACCGTAACTACCTTGTGTAATCCTTGTTTTAAATAAAAATTGGGATTTCTTCTTATGATGAAGTTTATGAATTTTGAAATGACCGGATAAATATAGTATGCATATTTTTGATGAATTTTAGAAAAAGGATATTTTAAATATGTTTATGTAAACCCTAAATAATTAAAAATGTGTAATGATTTTCAAAAAATGGTCTTCTACAATTATGTTTAGTACTAAATTTAGAGTCTAATAAGATCAACTTGATTTTTGATGAATAGTAAATTATGAATAGTGATTTTATGATTAGGATTAGTAATATGACCAAATGGATTAGTAATCTCACTTAAAGAAAGTTTTAAAATAATCTAGGCACCTTGATTAAGTAATGTGATTCAATAAAATAGTTAAATAACGGTTTCATTAATTATTATTCAAGTATTAGTTTTTTCAGGTGAATAGTGTTTTTTAATTAAAAATTTAATTAAAAATAATTAGAAAATTATTTTTATAAAAATGACTTTATTTTTGAACTCAGAGCATCGATATTATGTTATGGTAATTTTTGGGGTTTTTTCTGAAAAAAATGAATTTTCAATGAATAGTGTTTTTATTTAAAAATTAAATTAAAAATATTTAGAAAATTATTTTTATAAAATGGATTTCATTTTTGAAATCAGAGCATTGATATTTGGTTAATGTGAAATTTTGGGATTTTTCTGAGAAAGTTGAATTTTCAGTGAATAGTAAAAATACAGTTTTAGGGTTTCGGTATGTTTAATGATATCATAACGGTGTCATGATGATGTCATGAGATTTTTTGAGGGTTGGCCGGCCAAGGGTGATGAATTATTGTTTTGGGGGCCCCATGTGGACTAACTCCATGATAAATGACAAGGGAGAGCACATGGGTTTGAGAAAAGCCCATGTGAGGTGTCCCTTGGCCATTAATGCCTTGTCCCTTCAATTTCCCTATAAATACCAAGCCCTCCTCTCATCCATTCGACTCCCCACTCATTCCCAATGAATTTCTGGTCTCATTACCTCCCAAGGAGTCCTCCCAAGGTGCCCCCAAGCCCTCATGGTCCCAACCTTTGAGGTTTAAGAGTTACATTTTAAGGTAAGGGATCCGACCTCTCTCTTTCTTTTCAAGTAATCTCTTTTATGTCTTTTATTTTATACTCCATGTTCTTATGTTGGAGGATGTTCTTTTATATTCATCCTACTGCCTATTTCATGTTCATATGATGAGAGACCCCCCCTTGCTCTCATCAATTCGTTTTAAGAATGTTTAAGTGGCGCCGTTAGGCTGCCGAATTTTTAAGGGATTCTTTCACCTTCCTCGTTTTCAAGTTCTATTTTCATTCAAGTCTTTCATGTTTCTTTGTATTATGTTGGGGCATGATCTCTAAATTTATCATACTGATCTTTTATGATCATATGATGAGAGACCCCATTTTATCTCTTCAATTCAATTTTTTTGAAGTTTTATGTGGCGCCGATAGGCTGCTGAATTTTTTAAGGGATTCTCTCACCCTTCTCTTTTTCAAAGTTCTACTTTCATGTCAAGTCTTTCAAGTTAATTTCTATTATGTTGGGGTATGATCTCTATATCTATCATACTGTAATCTTATGTTAATATGATGAGAGACCCCATTTGATCGCTTCAATTCAGTATTTTGAAGTTTTAAGTGGCGCTGTTAGGCTGCCGAATTTTTAAGTGGTTCTTCACCCTTCTCGTTTTGAAGATCTACTTTCATGTCAATTCTTTCAAGTTCATTTTTGTTATGTTGGGGAATTATCTCTATATCTATCATACTGAACTCTTATGTTCACATGATTAGAGACCCTATTTGATCTTTTCAAATAGTTTTTGTTGAAGTTTAAGTAACGCCGTTAGGCTGTCGGACTTTCATAAGAGAAATCTAAATTTTTGTCTTCCTTCCATGTTTTTCATTTCAAATGGTATGTCCTTGAAATTTCATTACCATGATCACGTATCCTTCTTATTCTGTCCATATACTTTTTTATGGGTCATTTATGAATGTTTGACTCATTTTCCCTCTCTTTTTAATGTCTTCTAAAACCTCATAACATAGCCGTTATGCTGCAGAATTTTCCCCTCAAAATGCCTCTCTCTTTTCTCAAAAATTATTTTATGTTATAAAGTGAATACTCAAAGCTCTTATTTATACAAGGGTATTCACATATATATCAAAATGTTCCATTTTAAATTCTGGGATTTACATACATGAGACCCGCTTTCCCTTTCCGTGGGTTTAAAGTGACGTAATGATCATGTCTTTAAAGCAGTTTTTAAAACGTTATGATTATGAAATGAAACCCATTTATTTTATGCTATGTGGGTTATTTATGAAATGTTTTATGATGATATATGTGGCTCACATGATAATAAAGGCAAATTTAAGGGTGCGCCCTGATAGCGCTCCAATGCATTGGGTAATGATGTAACCACTAGAGATTACAATTTTAACGATGCCTTGGTGAAAAACCTTGGTAATTTTTAACGACACCATGGGGATGGACCTTGGTGAAACGAAACGATTGTCAATATTAAATGTTGCAGCCACATCTTCAAGTTATGAAAAAGTTTTATTTTTATTATGATATTCCTCATGATTTCATTTTCATGCATTAAAGTTCTTTTCATGACTTTATTGATGTATCTCAAGTTCATATGTAAAATGTTTCACTTGTTTCCCTTGCTGGGCCTTCTTCTCACCCTTCCTTTTGATGTATGTCCCCATGTTATGAGATGCAGTAATGAGCCTAGGGTGAACATGAGGAGAAGCCTTTCAAGTGTTTA
This sequence comes from Viscum album, assembly GCA_963277665.1. Classification (NCBI taxonomy): domain Eukaryota; kingdom Viridiplantae; phylum Streptophyta; class Magnoliopsida; order Santalales; family Viscaceae; genus Viscum; species Viscum album. The sequence continues at coordinate 599,074,373 of OY728136.1, read as the reverse complement.
AGAAGAATGTTTTTTTTGTTTCATGTTTTATGTTCCTTGTTTCCAAGACACTAAACCTTAAAGATCCTCAGTTCCGTGTAATGGAATGAAAAGTTATGTTATAAAAAGACGGGATGCTATAGTTGGTATCAAAGGATGGTTTAGTTATTTGTGGAAATTAGGATATGAAAACTCTAGGAGGAACCCTATAGAAAAGTTTAATATAGGAAATCTTCCTGGTATTTTGGTGAGTATTGAGTAAGGGGTTGCCAAGCAAATACATCCCTGTCTGGATACGAGCAGGTAGAGGTGGCTCTGGCACAGATGTACATAGGGGTAAAACCCGAAAACACCGCTTTGAGCTAGACTCGAACGGGAACTGGTACACGACAACGGGCCTTGCTGCACTCTTGGTTACGACACTCCCGGGGGATATGCTTTGGTAAATTCATAAGCTTGGTATGAACCATTGTTAAAGGAACAAAGATAAAATAAAATAAAGGTTCACATAAGAATATATGATCATTCATAACCTAGATGGGAACCTAGGAGATCACAAGTTAGGGTATACCTTTCATATACAAGTTATCCTTATATGCTTTCAGTTCCTTTTCATGATTATTAGCTAAGTACTTAAGCCCCTAATTATGCTTTCTCTTCTTAGTTAATGGTGGGAAATGGAAGAACATGTTCCGACAACCAATGTGATAGGAAATGCGACGATTTTCGTATTAATATGACAGGGATGATTAGGGGATTAAAATATGATTATTATTTTGGAAGACGTTCATTATTTTGGGAACCATATTTGATCGAGGTAAATAGATTACTACGGTATTTTCATTGAGGAGTAAGGTTGACTTATATTTTGAAGAATCGATGAATTTAAGGTGAACTTATAGTAATTTAGGTTACTTATGGGAATGACTAACCTATCTTGGGTAAAATATGTTTAGGTTAGCTACTTTTTTATAAGATGTTAGGAGTGGTTGATGTTGTCTGGAGATGAACAATGAAGTTGTTTTGGAAGACTATGTTATCAAATCCTTATTGTATTTGGGTTTCAATCTTAGTTTGGTTTGTTTTGAGGAATTTTAAGGACCGTTATTTATGGAATGGTCTATGATGAACTTTGGGTAGTACCATGGAACTTTGATGATTTAAAAGTAGTTTCCATTCCTATGGGATTCTTTCTTTTTGAAGAGTTGTTTTACCTTAACCTTTCTGTTTTTTGGGATAATGTTTAAAGATAGAAGAAATAGATAGTTAATCTTTTGTAGACTATGTGATTCTATAGAAGATGATTCTTGTGCTTTTATGAGACCAAGTGTTTTTGAATTCTCATCATTTGGAGAAAAGATTAGTGTTGGTAGGGACTTGCTAAAGGATGAAACTCTACTTGAAGGTAGGTATATTTTCTTATGTTTTTGTTCTATGTAGTAAAAGAAATCCTCAAAATTATGAAAAGAAACGTAAAACAAAAATGTTGTTGGTTTACGTTTCCTACTAGGTAATCAAAGACCGTTTACACACATCATAAGTTTGGGATTTTCTCATGGTTAACTTTCTCCTAATCATGTTCTCTATCACTCTCCCTCAGAACTTGACCCTTTGTTTTTTTCCTCCATGTCCATGTTTTCCTACATGGAACCCTAGTGTGGGTTAACTCGGGTGACCATTGTACTTCCCTTTCTTTATTTTAAAGTAATAGTTTTACTGACTCCTTTTTCGATGTGGGACTTTCAATGAAATTTCAAAACCCAATTTTAAAATTGCGAGGACGCAATTTCTTAAGGGGGGAAGATTGTAACGACCCGAAATTTTTTAAATAAATTTTGTTCCCTAATTTTATGTGTTATTGTTATACTCAACAAAAATGTTTTATTTGATAAACATGATTATAATTAAAATGAGATCAGTGGGTTTTGACTATTATATAACCATCGGTCAACATGACCGCTGTGAACAAAATGTTTTGATTATTGTCTATAAATATAAGTAATCTTGGTTAATTATTATAGAAAGAAGATTCGATGGCCTCACCTAGTAGTCTTGGACCGATCGAAGCCCATCTAACAGAGCTTGGGAAGGAGGTAGCACCACTGGGCTTTGCTCTGGATCAAATCCAAGCCGAACTTCATCATGTGAAGCTGGAACGAAATCGCCTTCGTGAGAAGTTCAAACTGATAGAAATTACTACTCGGGCAATGTTGACTGAGCCGCCCCAAGCTTCTATCACCCTAGCACACCTTACTCTTAGGTCCTATGCTGGTATTATAAGGGGTTATGTAACGAGACCGTAACTACCTTGTGTAATCCTTGTTTTAAATAAAAATTGGGATTTCTTCTTATGATGAAGTTTATGAATTTTCAAATGACCGGATAAATATAGTATGCATATTTTTGATGAGTTTTAGAAAAAGGATATTTTAAATATGTTTATGTAAACCCTAAATAATTAAAAATGTGTAATGATTTTCAAAAAATGGTCTTCTACAATTATGTTTAGTACTAAATTTAGAGTCTAATAAGATCAACTTGATTTTTGATGAATATTAAATTATGAATAGTGATTTTATGATTAGGATTAGTAATATGACCAAATGGATTAGTAATCTCACTTAAAGAAAGTTTTAAAATAATCTAGGCACCTTGATTAAGTAATGTGATTCAATAAAATAGTTAAATAACGGTTTCATTAATTATTATTCAAGTATTAGTTTTTTCAGGTGAATAGTGTTTTTTAATTAAAAATTTAATTAAAAATAATTAGAAAATTATTTTTATAAAAATGACTTTATTTTTGAACTCAGAGCATCGATATTATGTTATGGTAATTTTTGGGGTTTTTTCTGAAAAAAATGAATTTTCGATGAATAGTGTTTTTATTTAAAAATTAAATTAAAAATATTTAGAAAATTATTTTTATAAAATGGATTTCATTTTTGAAATCAGAGCATTGATATTTGGTTAATGTGAAATTTTGGGATTTTTCTGAGAAAGTTGAATTTTCAGTGAATAGTAAAAATACAGTTTTAGGGTTTCGGTATGTTTAATGACATCATAACGGTGTCATGATGATGTCATGAGATCTTTTGAGGGTTGGCCGGCCAAGGGTGATGAATTATTGTTTTGGGGGCCCCATGTGGCCTAACTCCATGATAAATGACAAGGGAGAGCACATGGGTTTGAGAAAAGCCCATGTGAGGTGTCCCTTGGCCATTAATGCCTTGTCGCCTCACTTTCCCTATAAATACCAAGCCCTCCTCTCATCCATTCGACTCCCCACTCATTCCCAACGAATTTCTGGTCTCATTACCTCCCAAGGAGTCCTCCCAAGGTTCCCCCAAGCCCTCATGGTCCCAACCTTTGAGGTTTAAGAGTTACATTTTAAGGTAAGGGATCCGACCTCTCTCTTTCTTTTCAAGTAATCTCTTTTATGTCTTTTCTTTTATACTCCATGTTCTTATGTTGGAGGATGTTCTTTTATATTCATCCTACTGCCTATTTCATGTTCATATGATGAGAGACCCCCCCTTGCTCTCATCAATTCGTTTTGAGAATGTTTAAGTGGCGCCGTTAGGCTGCCGAATTTTTAAGGGATTCTTTCACCTTCCTCGTTTTCAAGTTCTATTTTCATTCAAGTCTTTCATGTTTCTTTGTATTATGTTGGGGCATGATCTCTAAATTTATCATACTGATCTTTTATGATCATATGATGAGAGACCCCATTTTATCTCTTCAATTCAATTTTTTTGAAGTTTTATGTGGCGCCGATAGGCTGCCGAATTTTTTAAGGGATTCTCTCACCCTTCTCTTTTTCAAAGTTCTACTTTCATGTCAAGTCTTTCAAATTAATTTCTATTATGTTGGGGTATGATCTCTATATCTATCATACTGGAATCTTATGTTAATATGATGAGAGACCCCATTTGATCGCTTCAATTCAGTATTTTGAAGTTTTAAGTGGCGATGTTAGGCTGCCGAATTTTTAAGTGGTTCTTCACCCTTCTCGTTTTGAAGATCTATTTTCATGTCAATTCTTTCAAGTTCATTTTTGTTATGTTGGGGAATTATCTCTATATCTATCATACTGAACTCTTATGTTCACATGATGAGAGACCCTATTTGATCTTTTCAAATCGTTTTTGTTGAAGTTTAAGTAACGTCGTTAGGCTGTCGGACTTTCATAAGAGAAATCTAAATTTTTGTCTTCCTTCCATGTTTTTCATTTCAAATGGTATGTCCTTGAAATTTCATTACCATGATCACGTATCCTTCTTATTCTGTCCATATACTTTTTTATGGGTCATTTATGAATGTTTGACTCATTTTCCCTCTCTTTTTAATGTCTTCTAAAACCTCATAACATAGCCGTTATGCTGCAGAATTTTCCCCTCAAAATGCATCTCTCTTTTCTCAAAAATTATTTTATGTTATAAAGTGAATACTCAAAGCTCTTATTTATACAAGGGTATTCACATATATATAAAAATGTTCCATTTTAAATTCTGGGATTTACATACATGAGACCCGCTTTCCCTTTCCGTGGGTTTAAAGTGACGTAAAGATCATGTCTTTAAAGCAGTTTTTAAAACGTTATGATTATGAAATGAAACCCATTTATTTTATGCTATGTGGGTTATTTATGAAATGTTTTATGATGATATATGTGGCTCACATGATAATAAAGGCAAATTTAAGGGTGCGCCCTGATAGCGCTCCAATGCATTGGGTAATGATGTAACCACTAGAGATTACAATTTTAACGATGCCTTGGTGAAAAACCTTGGTAATTTTTAACGACACCATGGGGATGGACCTTGGTGAAACGAAACGATTGTCAATATTAAATGTTGCAGCCACATCTTCAAGTTATGAAAAAGTTTTATTTTTATTATGATATTCCTCATGATTTCATTTTCATGCATTAAAGTTCTTTTCATGACTTTATTGATGTATCTCAAGTTCATATGTAAAATGTTTCACTTGTTTCCCTTGCTGGGCCTTCTTCTCACCCTTCCTTTTGATGTATGTCCCCATGTTATGAGATGCAGTAATGAGCCTAGGGTGAACATGAGGAGAAGCCTTTCAAGTGTTTAAGAAGAATGTTTTTTTTTGTTTCATGTTTTATGTTCCTTGTTTCCAAGACACTAAACCTTAAAGATCCTCAGTTCCGTGTAATGGAATGAAAAGTTATGTTATAAAAAGACGGGATGCTATATGTGAGGTCTAGTCCACAGGTAGCTCTAGAGAGTTCTAGGGAGGCGGTGGGATCTGGAAAATAGACACGGCCATTGGTGCCCCTAACAGAACTTGCCGCTGCCAGACCCTCTCACGTTGATCCCTCTGGGCTAGCTGTTCCCATTACGGCCACATTCCAGGATGCATGGAGGATTTGGGATGACCTGAGGGTCAGTGGCTCAGATGAAGAGGTTTGGGTGTTACTCCAAACGGTCCCTCTCGAGCTTCTGGTTATTGGGATAATATTCAATCCACCCCACTTGTTTCTAGAAGAGGATCTGGACGAAATAGTCACCTCACTTAAGGAGATGGACACCTATGTTCATTCACTCCAGAAATAGCTTTATGGGTCTACCCGGGTGTCCATGATGATAAAAAAATCCTGAATCATCTGATCCCGAATAAGAGGTTTTCCTATTCGTCCATTCCAGATTTCCCTCCTCCTTTACCATGAAGGTTCTAAGGTTTCTTCCCTTTATACAGGGTGTCAAGGAGTCCCAGGAGAAATTCCTTCCCCAGAGTACACTCCCTGTGGTACCGTGGTACCGTGGTAGGAGAACAAGCGCTTTTGGTTATGGGGATCGTCGAGGAGGGGTCTCCTGGCACAGCTGAGCTCATGGAAGCGACCATTGTGGACCCAGCTAGGGTTATTCCTCCTCCAACCCCTCCCAGCATTCCGAGTGAGGAATTGTCCCCGGGGAAGATCTAGAGACGCCATCAGGAATCCCATTTATCGAAACGGCTCAAGCAGGGGACATCGGGTAATCATGACTTCCTGTTTCCTTGATTACCGACTCATATATTCCGATTCTGTCAGTTGTTAACTGTTTTGGCGCTATGGTGTAGGGCCATTCTGAGACCCAGTCGTGGCTACCCGAGCGGTCGTACCTTCTACCCCTTTATCATATGAGGGATCACTTGCAGCCACACCTAAGCATGCTGAGATGGAGGGCCCTGCTGAAGGGGAAAGTTACATAGATTTTTCACTTATTCCTTCATCAATCATAGATATGTCCGAGGAGGGACAACTAGAAGCCGAGACTCCCACTGATCATACAGCCTTTATAATCACAAGGAAGGATATGACGCATGTGATTACCAAAGAGGCACCAAATCTGATAGGGTCAGCTTCCTCAAACCCAATGGATCCCTTGGTGATGGAGGAAGAACCTGCCATCAGGCCAGTTGTTGGAAACCCAGAGCGGGCCATTATTTTGTTTACTGAGGGAGTGATTTCCCCGGGATTTATCTCCATAGCCGATTTCGTGGGGACAGCTCTGGGAGTTACTGGCCTTGGGTATGGCCTTATTTCATGGACACCTATGGGGGTTATTAGGACTCCCTTTCCTCTCGAGGATGTAGCGTCTTCCTCGAGTGGTCATGGCGGTGCAGAGCTTGAGGATACTGACGCTTTGATGAACTGGGGTAAGTCCCTCAATTTCTTACTGCTAACTCCTTTCTTATACCTTTTATGATTAGGGATACTCATATATATTTTCGACTCATGGGCTCTAGGACCAAGACCTTTGGCATTGACAATTGTGTCGTCGGATCTAATCATGACTGTGACCATAATCGCCGGGGGCAAAGCTGTCGCGACGCCTGAGTTTGCAGGTGAAGTCGCATCAGGTCCCTCCTTGGTGACATTCATCCCTGAATACATATCTTCATCCAGGAGTGACTCCAAACCTAATAAACAAGTCATCTGCAGTCTTCAACCTGGTCTCCAAAGGGCTGAGAAAATTCCGAAGCAGATTTCTCAGATGCCCTTAGCGGAGATGCCGACCAAATTACTGAAGTTGGAAATCTCTTTGTGATGTTGGGGTTTGACGGAATTGACTACCATGGTATTTAAGATATAGTCAAGCAGTTGGTCGTTGACCGGGATAGACTGGGTGGTTTCAAATCTCACCTCTCTGCTACTCAGTCTGAAGCCTATCTTTCCCCGACCTAACAGCTTTGCCTAACAGAGGCTCATGATCATGTCAGGGTAGTTTTGAGACTCTAGGGAGAAGTCATTGAGCAGCGTTCTCGACTGGAGGTGCTGAGGAATGACATACAGTGGCTGCAGTAGGAAGATACTATTATCACTGCCACAATTGAATAATGGGAGTAGCAGATAGAGGAGGAGATGAGGGCGAGATCTAAGGCGGCCCTGGAGGCGGAAGGGTTGCGGGCTGGTGCAGAGGCTGAGATAGCCTCACTACAGAATCCCTGTCAAACAATTGAGGATTCTCATCAATGCCTAATTCAACTTTGTGAATCCTCTGAAAATATCATGTAATAACCTTTCATGCCAGAGGAGGCTCCGGATTGAGGATGCCCTTCTTACCAACTTTTTTATGGAACAAAGAAATGTTTTCTGTAGCTCTCTTGTCGTCTTCTCCTGTGACATGTATTATTTGGTGTGATTTCCGCATATGTTAATTCACCGAACTCAGAATAATTAGAGGAATTATTTGGCATGATTGCCACATATGTTAATTCACCAAACTCAGAATAATCAGAGTTCGGGACAATTGGTAAAAAACATAATATACGAGCTCTAACTTTTTCCTGGATCATGGGATCCAGTGAGTATAGTTTGACTATTGCTAGGGTTTTGTAGAAAATCCCCCACAAACTTTTTGTCTTTTCTTGTTAATTCCATAATTTTTCTTGGGCACATTTGTGTGGACCCATTAGGTATGGCCCATCTTTTTCTTACGTCACCCTTTTTGGGTTTTCGGCCTAACAATCTTTGTGCCTCTTTTTTTCATGAGTGGTTTAAGGTCTCGCCATTAAGACTATCATTACTGATGTTTTAGGTCGAACATATTTTCCTATATATGGTGGGGAGAGGGACCAAATGAGGTTTGGTTGATTAAAATATGTATTGATATCCTTCAGATGCATGTGGGGGGAGTATGTTTAGATTTGAGCGACATACAGGGCATGTTTCAAGGCATGGGAGCCTTATCGGCATACATAGGTAGGAGGAGCATTGCCCAAGTAAATCTTTCCTTTGGTAGATATGCCAGGGGAGATCAATATGCATACCCACTAAGGTCATGGTATTCGTAGTTATACAAAGGTGTCCTTAAGTCAATGGATGTCCATTTCTGATGGGCTGAGGACTTCATGGGAGTCCTGCTTTTGGAAACCACCATGTGTGGCTTGGAGAATTATGTAAACCACCGAAGGTGGCACGGGAAGGGTATGCGACGTCTAAAATGGTTTGAGAACATTTGTGTCAATCATGAGTGTGGACTCAGGGTCTCTGTCCTGCACATTTATCTAGCGTAAATGAGGGTTAGAGCTTGGCGTAGTTTAAAGTCATGCAGCTGGGACATCATCTAGAATTGAACGGCTTCTAATGGTTCTCAGTAATCTCATCAGAGAAGTTCTGCCATATTAAGGCAGGGTTGTGAAAGAAGTCGGTAAACTGTATCTCATAGGGTTTCCAAACCCCAGTATAGATATGGGGGCTCAAAGACCAAGGGTCATACGGAGAAAAGCATCACCTAAGGAAATATTGTCTTTGGTAGACGAGCCATGGGCAATCAATATGCAGAGCCACTGAGGGCATGGTATGAATAGTCATGCAAAGGTGTCCTTAAGTCAATGATTTCACTCTCCTGATAGCCGGGAAACTTCAGGGAAGTTGAGATTTGGGAACACCAGGGGTGGATTATGAGGGTTCGGCTTTTTCTGAGTACAGAGTATGGTTTATGAGGAGAGGGTGCCTGGATACAGGAGAAACATCTAGGCTAAATTTCCTGATAATGGGTGAAGTCATCCCTTATCACGCTAGTGGGAGATGGTGGTTTTTGAAGGTCTGGCCCGTGCACTGAGGGACAGAGAAAAGCATCCATTCCTTACTGAACCTATGATAGGTTTGACCATTCAGTTTAATGTCATGAGGTAAGGATGGCTTCTGTGCAGTTTAACGTCATGCAGTAAAGATGAGGAGCATTATTCAAGGATGTCGTGCAATTTAAAGCCATGCAGGGAGGATAGAGGCATTATTAAAGGATGTTATGCTGTTTAGCGTCATGCAGCGAGGACGGGGGCATTTTTTTTAAACCAGTGAAAATGCATGTAGTTGGAGGCATTTCTCTGAGTGGTTAATACTTGGTATTTTCAAATTTATGGAAAGTAGCCAAGATGTTCTGTGCAGTTTAACGTTATGCGATAAGGACGTAGTTGCAAAGTCTGATCTTGATCAAAATTTAACTAGTCTTGAACACCTTGGCATGCCCAAGACGTGGAGAGGGGTTGATGGTGTAAATCATGGTTTCAGGGCTTCTTGGATTAGGAGAAATGATATGAGGGCTCTAAGGCCGGTAAGCGTACGGAGCTAGGAAGAGTTACGCCCGAGGAAATCTTGCCTTTGGTAGACGGGCCAGGGGCTATCAATATGCAGAGCCACTGAGGGCATGGTATGCATAGTCATGTAAAGGTGTCCACAGGTCGATAACTTTTCACTTACAATGGTTTTGAATGGTTATGAGGATCTACAATTGTCCAGGCCATGAAGTCTGTCATTTGGTAAGAAAATGTCTGGACATGTCAGGAATATTCGTCCCTGGTTGTTGTTAAAGCTTAGAGAGTTCCCTGCATTGATTTATCTTGTTCACGGGGGTGTACCTTTACTCCACACAGTTTTACATCATGCGGTAAGTATGGAGTACTCCTAGTTTAGTGGTCATAGAGCTCAGACCATTTGGTGACTATTGCTGTAGTCACTTAAAGGATAACTGAGTTACCATACTCTGATATACTCTGATCATGGTGGGGGATGAAGGATATAAAATGCAACTATGAGGTTTCCCGGATCAGGAGATGTGATGTGGGGGCTCTAAGGTCAGTAAGCATATGGAGCTAGGAAGAGTACCACACGAGGAAATATTGCCTTTGATAGACGAGCCAGGGGATATCAATATGCAGAGCCACTGAGGTCATGGTATGCATAGTCATGCAAAGGTGTCCCTGAGTCGATGACCTCACACTTCCGATGGCCATGAATGATTATGAAAACCCAAGATTGCTCATAGTACAGAGTTCGTCATGGAGGGATAATGGTGTTTGAGCATACAAGAAACATCTTCACTGCAATTATTTGTTGAGTCAAAGTATCCTAGCCCTGGCTTGATGTTCGTTGATGCAAGTCATCAGGTGAACCACGGTGGCTACGTAGGCTAACTGGGTAGGGATACCCTGGAAACGTTTGGATGTGAAAAAGGGGGGTGAACTTGTAAACCATTGAGCCATAAATTCCTGGATCGAGAGATATGATATGGGGGCTCTGAGGCCGGTAAGCTTAAAAAGCTAGGAAGAGTACCACCCGAGGAAATCTTGCCTCTGGTAGACGAGCTAGGGGCTATCAATATGTAAAGCCACTGAGTGAATGGTATTCATAGTCATGAAAAGGTGTCCACGGGTCGATAACTTTCCACTTCTGATGGACATTAATGGTTAGGAAGATCCATTATTATCTGGGTCGTGGATTCAGATGTATGGAGGGGATGCATCCAAATACACGAGGAGTATTTCCATCTCGTTTGACCATATATCTTGGGTGATTCACGATGAAGTCTGTGCAGTTTAACATTGTGCAGTGGGGATGTGGTCTGCATAGTTTAACTTCATGCGGCGAGGACGAAGAGTACACCCCGTGCGGGTCTGGTCCATACATGGGAAAAAAGGGAATTTTTATCTTCTTATCTGTGCAGTTTAACGTCATACGGTAAGGAATAAGAATACACCCCGTGCAGGTCCGGTTACATGGGGGGAGAGGGAATTTTTTTTTGAATTTTTGGGCTAGGATAAAGAGTCCAGGAATCACTACATATCCTGTGAGGGCAGGAGTCAAGCCTCACGTAGTTCTTTTAAATAAGTACACCCTGTGTAGGTCTAGAACATACACGGGGGAAAGGGGCAATTTTTAAAACTCTTATTTAAGGGGTGGATGGGCCAGGATGGGGAACCTTGGCATCACTACATATCCTGTGAGGGCAGGAATCAAGCTGTATGTAGTTCTCCACTAAATACAGCCCTTGCAGTTCTGGTCCGTATACTGGGGGAAGGGGGCATTTTTTCGGCTTCAGTTGAAGTGGTTGAGCTAGGGCGAGGGATGCTGGCGTCACTATGTGTTCTGTGAGGGAAGGAATCAAGCCTCATGTAGTTCTTTGAAAGACAATTACACCGTGCAGGTCTAGTCCATATGCTGGGGAAAGGGGCATTTTTTTAAATGGATAGGCTAGGATAAAGAATCTAGGCATCACTACGTATCCCGTGAGGGCAGGAATCAAGCCTCACATAGTTCTTTTGGTAAATACACCCCATGCGGGCCTGGTTCGTATGGGAGAAGGGGGTATTTTTTGCTTCATTTGAGGTGGCTAGACTATGGTGTGGAATTCTGGCGTCACTACATATCCTGTGAGGGCAGAAATCAAACCTTACATAGTTCTCTGAAGTCTGTGCAGTTTAACGTCGTGCGGTAAGGATGAGGAATACACCCCATGCAGGTCTTGTCCGTATGTTGGGGGAGAGGGCATTTTCATTCCTTCTTTTCTCTACAGTTTAATGTCATGTGGTAAGGACGAGGAAGACACCCCGTGCAGGTTTGGTCCATACATGGGGGGAAAGGGAATTTTTTACATTCATCTGGGGATGGCTGGGCCAGGGTAGGGGATCCCGGCGTCGCTACATATCCTACGAGGGCAGGAATCAAGTCGTACATAGTTCTCTTAAGAGTACACCTCGTGCAGGCCTGGTCCATACATGGGGGAAATGGGACATTTTTTTAAATCATCTTATCCGTGCAATTTAACATCATGCGGTGAGGATGGAATACTCTAAGTTTAGGGTCATAGAGTTTGTACCATTTGGAACAGGCATTTTAACGTCCTACAGCTCGGAAGATAACTGCTTTTAGTTATTATGTGAAATACTTCTTCAGGAATCTTGCATTTGTAGGAGCGGTGGTGAACTGCCCTTCCATGGAGATCAGGGCATATGCTTAGTTGGGGTAGACCTTGTGTATAACATATGGTCCCTCCCACGTGGGCTCCAACTTTGGAGGTTTATTTCTAGTTATCATTGGGGTTCGAAGGACCAATACCAATTATCCTTCCAAGAAAGACAAAAGATGGACCTTTTTATTGAAGGCTCATGCACTCCGGTTCTGATATACTTCCAGATGGTGCAAAGTGTGCAGCCGCATCTCTTCTAGTTGTTTCAATAAACCTAACCGCTTTTTTGATTGCTCATCATTGGATAATTGATCACAAATGTCAATATGAAGTGAGGGTAATTAGAGTTCAATGGGCAGGACCGCTTCTGTTATGTATACTAATGAGTACGGAGTGGCCTGAGTAGCAGTGAATATTGTGGTTCGGTAAGCCCACAATGCATGGAGGAGTTTATTTAGCCATGAATTCTTGTCCTTGTACACCATTTTCTAGATAATGTTGGACAGGGTCTTGTTGAAAGCCTCTATCTATCTGTTGGCCGCTGCACGGTAGCAGGATGAATGGTTAGCCTTAATACCATATTCTTTGTATAGTTCATCTAATTCAATGGAGCAGAAGTTGGTTCCATTATCCGTCAGTATGGTATGAGGGAAACCAAATCTGGTGATGATATTGGTTTTCACAAAGCTGACAATGCTTCTTTCCCTGACTTCCTTAAGGGGTATAGCTTTTTCCCATTTGGAAAAGAAGTCTGTTGTCGTGAGGATATACTTCAATTGTTTGGCTGTGGCAGGAGGATATGGTCCCATGATGTCCATTCCCCATACGAAAAATGGCAAGGAGTACATAGACTGATGAAGTAACTCGGGGGGTTGGTGTATGAAGTTGGCATGAATTTGTCATAGGTGGCATTTTTTGGTAATGCGCTCACAATCTCATGCCACTGTGGGCCAATAGTACCCAAGTCTTCGAACCTGATGGGAATGTTTAGACCCCGACTGATGTTCCCCACATACCCCAGCATGTACTTCAATCATGACAGTAGCGATTTCTTCTCCATCAATGCATATGAGGAGGATTCTGTTAAGGCCTCATTTGTAGAGGACCAATTGCTGACTCGCGCCGCCATATAGGAAAAAGTTGATTTCCCTTCTCCGTATTTTCTCTTGTTCATCCCTGTCTGGCATAAGTTCTCCCCGTTGAAGGTAGTTTTCAATGGGGGTCATTCAACCGGTGGCGGTATCATATGCCTCAAGGATAGGACTGACTTCGTGGATTTCCTCTGTCTTGGTCTGGAAAAACGGCAAGACCATTCGGTGGTGAGCAATACTGATGAGTGTTTCATCCGGGTCTGGGTCAGCTAGGGTTGTGGCTGCATTAGATAATGCGTCGTCCTGGGCATTCTAAGACCGGGGAATATAGATAAATGTTGGTTCTGTTGATAATTTTTCCATTAACCCTCGGACATGGTCAAATAGGGGAATCAGCTCCTCCTTTTTGATAGCATAGTCACCATTGACTTGCATGATGATCAGTTCCGAGTAACATTTGACCTTAAGGTGATGTACTTTCACTTGGAGTGCGAGCTCCAGGCCTACAGTGACGGCTTGATACTCCGCTTCATTGTTCGTACATCCTTCTGACAGGAGGAAAGAATATGGCAAGACTGTATTTTCTGGGGACATGAGTATTATCCCCAAGCCCACCTTGATAAATTTGGGATCTTACATCCTTTTCCCGGTTGGGATTCAGGATGCACCGTCGAAGTACATTTCCCATGCCGGGGGCTCCTCTTGAACCGAGAGGGTGTCTCCATTAGGTAGATCTTTGTCCGGTGCAGCGGTCCCTGTTAAAGGGTACTTTGCCAGAAAATCTGTTAACGCCTGGACTTTGATGGCCTTCTAAGGCACAATCTAGATGTCAAACTGTTGTAGGATGAATGCCCATCGGGATAGGAGCCCGTTTAGCATCGGGCGGCTGAGAGTGTACTTGAATGGGTTACTACACGAGACTAGATCGACTTCATGATGCTGCGGATAATGTCGAAACTTTTGAAATGCGAAGACCAAGGCTAAAAAACTCTTCTCGATGTTTGAGTATCGAGTCTCAGCATCAATCATGGTTCGACTGAGGTAATAGAGACTGTTTTCACTGCCAGTGTCATTCTTCTGCGCGAGGAAGGCCCCCAGCGACCGCTCTAGGGCCTCCATGTATAGAATGAGAGGTTTCCTTCAACCGGGGGCATGAACACTGGTGGGATTAAGAGGTACTTCTTTAGGCTGTCGAACACCTCTTGACAGTCATCTATCCATTGGTATGTGACTCCCTTCTTCATTAACCTGGTAAAGGGTAAACATTTGCTGCCAGGTTGGCTATGAATTGCATGATGTAGGCCAAGTGCCATTGGAATTCTCTCAACTCGGTGAGATTTAAGGGGGGTGGAAGGCCGAGGATAGCCTTTGTCTTTTTAGGGTCGACTTCGATGCCATGATGGCGCATGACGAAGACAAGGAATTTCCCTGAGGTAACCCCGAAGGCGAACTTCAAGGGGTTCATCCTCAGACTATGTTGTCGAAGTTTATCGAAGACGGTTTCTAGGTCTGACAGGTGGTCTGAGCACTGTCTGGACTTATCCACCAAGTCTAAAAACATAACATTCAACGAATCTCCCTAAGAACGGTTTGAAGATATGATGTTTGGAATGCTGATATGTGGCACCAGCGTTCTTGTGACCAAATGGCATAATCCTATAACAAAATATTCCTTGAGGTGCCCTGAAGGCAGTGGATTCTTCGTCTTCTTGGTCCATCCAGATCTGATTATACCCAGAATAATCATCCATGAAGGATATAGCCTCATACCTAGTCATTGCATCGATTAATAACTCGGTGATCGGGACAGGTAAATCATCTTTCGGGCAATATCGATTGAGATCTCTGAAATCAATGCAGACACGGATTTCTCCATTCTTTTTCTTGACGGGGACAATGTTGGCCAACCAGATGGGGTATTGGACCTCCTAAATGAAGCTTTATTTGATGAGATTATCGACTTCAGCCTCTATTTTGGCAGCATGTGAGGGGTGTGTCCTTCTGGCGGCTTGTTTATAGCCCCGGTGGTCTTCTGGCAGATCTAATCACTACGTTGCCACATCGGGATCGTGTCCTGGCATTTCCATGTAATTCCAGGAAAAGACATCCCGATGTTGCCTCAAGAAAAAGGTATATACCTCATGCTCCGCAGGGTACATAGCTACACTAACAAGACTGGGCCTCGGGTCTTCCTTGGTACCCAGGTTTATTTCCCTGAGCTCGTCCACAGTGGTGGAGATACCTTCCTCAAATGCGGGAGGTGCATCCCTGAGATCTTCCTCCTCGTATTCTCCCAAATCCTCATCTTCTTGATCTGACTAGGGGAGAGTTCTAAACTCGGGCTCCTGGGAGTTCGGAGGAGAGGCATTGTGGGCATCCTCTCTCAAGTATCTGCCCCCAAATCAAGGGTTGGCGGACGTTCCAGCATTGTCACGCTTGGCCGCTATGGCTGAAGTCATGAGGACAGCTAAGTGCATGTTCGAACTTGAAGCCCTGCTCTCAACATGGTTGATGAGAAGTACGTAGTCTCTGCCAAGCTGTTTGAGGGGGTCATCAGGAACCATTTCAAGGCCATTTGGAGCGGGGATCTAATCGACACCATTGGACAAAGTCTTCTTCTTATTTTTCTCATAAAAGTCGGCGTCAATGTAGTGTGACTCGTAGAGCTCGAAAGGGGCCTTATCGGCATGCAATGTCCCACTTTTCCCATTGACGCAGTATTTGACACATTGGTGGTAGGATGAAGGGATGACCATGTGATTATAGAGCCACGACCTTCCCAGTAAGGCATTGAATGCTGTGTTTTTTCAAACCACCAGGAATTCTGAATAGTCCACAAGGTTTCCAAAATGGTTCTTTAGCTTAATTTGTCCCATTGGCTTCTACTCACTCTTGTCGTAACCTAGTACAGTTGTGGTTGAGGGTATCAAATCACCCTCACTATAGCCCAACTTACAGAGTGTCCATAGGGGAAGGAGGTTAACTCCGGAGCCGTTGTTGATAAAGACTTTATTGATCTCAACATCATCTAGTGTACTATACATATACATTGGTTTGATGTGTCCTTACATGATGGAATCTTTATCGAGATCGGTGAAGGAAATCACTGCATTGCATTCAGCTGATCTAGTCTCTGTCCGGTAAATTTCGGTGGCAGCTACCTTGGCATGAAACTCCTAGGGTTTGAGAAAGGATTCTATAAGTGCCTCCCTGAGGTCTGCTAACAAACTCAAGTCGTCCAGGATTGACAGTTTTGCTGGTACCGATTCCAGCTGCTTAAGGATATCGTATTTCTGCTCCAGCGGCTGAAGCTTCTCCGTTGGTCGGAGAGTTTTAGTGGGCAGCTTGGGAGTTGGAATACGTGATGAGGAGGGACTGTCTGTGGGGTCAGATGCTGATGGTGTCCCCACGTTTTGTGGATTCAGCCCGGCCGGTCTATTTATGCGCACTGGGCGGCTATGTTCTTGTTCCTTCTCTGGTGGGTACCGCAGAATGACGGGGGCAGAGTGGCTGCTTGTGAAGGTGGAGGGATATCCTTTCTCCTGTTGAGTCCGTTGAAGGGATCTCCCATGAGATTCTCTGATATTGACAGTTTGGGTCGAGGTCCAACTGTAGGGTTGGTTTCGGCCGCGACTGCACCTTCCCCGATATCCCCTACCTCTACGATTCCTCATCCCAGCTCCTCATATTGGGAAATCGGGTTCATAATCATACACTTTGTCAGGGAACAATTCTATAAGATGGATGATGTTGATGGAACCAAAGATTTTCTCTTCATCCTCTGACAGGTCATCTGGTCGGTTGTCCCTGATGGTGCCATTTGGTGGATCGGTACCCATGACGCCAAATTTGAGGGCATGAAATCTGACAGTGTCGGGGCTAACTTTGGCCTCGTTGCAGACTTCTCCTCTTGCACTTGTCTCCTACCTTTTTGATTTTTCCTGGATGACCAGCTCGTGGAGGGTTGTGATGCCGATATTGTCGGTTGTGCGGCATCCGGGGCTGTTGTCGGCAACACCGGCTGTTGTAATTGAGCTCTAAGTATGCCCTGAGCTCGGTTGACAGTCTTCTGAGTCATCCAACTATCAAATTTCGGCCCCTTCTTTCTGTTGACTTCCTTCCACCCCTCTCCTTTGTCAGATTCATTGGTAAAAATATATTTCACATGTGCTGAGGGTGGTCCCAGCTTGACCTGCCTGGAGTCTACCATCCTTTGAATGAGGTCTTTGAAGATGAATCATTCTTTAATATTGTTTCCCAACATTCGATAGTAGGGATAGTAATTCGGAATGTCATCATGGTCAACTTCTTCCTGTTTCCTTGGCTCTGGGAGGTGGAGCAAGTTGCAATTCATGGCAGCGATGAAGTAGTCGCGGACTTGGTCCTCTCGGAATGAGTATAATTTATGTCTTTGTTCCTCAAATTGGTTCCACTTCGCCCATTTCTGATCATCCTGCCTGGGCGAGGGCGGACGCTGATGTACAGGGGGCCCTTGACGATTTTGTGGAGGCCTGAGTGGTGGAGCAGACACAGGGGATGGATTGAGCGTAAAAGAGGACGCTTTAGCCCTAACTGTTTGCTTTGTAGGAGCTTGCGAGGCTATTCGGGACTTCAAATTAGTCAGCTGTAGGGATTACTCAATTCTATGGGTAATGGCCGAGAGATGGCAGAAGCCAGTGGTGCACTCCACTATTATGAGTGGAGTTCGTAGCTCATCTCGAAGATTGTCGATGAATATGGAAAGCAACTCATCTTGAGGAATTGGAATGTTTAGAGAGTATGTTAGAGATTTCCATATGGCTATGAAATCTAAAACCCTCTTATTCTCCCTCTACTTGCAGTTCATGAGGTCACTGACCGTTGTTTTAGGCAACGTTGAGCTGAAGTGGAAGAGCAACTGCTGTAGAAAGTCTTCCCAGCTTTTTATTTACTGGGCTGGCAGGCTCGTATACGAGACGAAGGCGGATCCTTGCAGGGTACGTATGAAGCATCTAAGTTTCACCACTTATTGTTGTTCTGAACATCCCATCATAGGGTCACAATAAGACGCGTAGTGCATTAAATATTGTTCCAGATCGCCTGATCCATTGAAGATAGGGAATACAGGTCTCCCAAAATTGGGTGGAGGTGGTGTGTTGCTCGCCCAATCTGAGTAAGGTTTCCGCTCTGGCTGTATCAGTGTGTGTCGACCTTCTATTTCTTCCAATCGAGATTTTAGTGCTTCAATGGTGTTGGTGAGACCCTGGTTTACATCCTGTTGGGCCCGGTCCTAGGTAGGTGTAGCCCGAGGCATTGCCTGAGGGTCCAGCTCGGTTGGCACCAGGGATAAATGTTCCATTTGTGACACCTTTATAGGGTTCAGACGTACTCGCTCTGGTTGCTTCCTGGGTGGAGGGAAGTCTTGGTATTCATTCAGATCCACGTTTAGGTAGTTGGATGGGCTAGGGCCTCATTGGGCAGGATCTCTGACCATGCTTCCTTTTCTAGGGCCAACCATGGTCTTTGAGTGGTACTTACTGGGAGTGCATGATGTGGCTCCTCTTGGGATGTGCTTTCAATAAGACGGTTCCTCTGGAGTAGCTCAGCATTAATCCGCCTCAATTATTTCATTTCCTCTTCCTATTGAGTCAATCTCTCTTCGAGTGTAAGTGGATCATTTTTATCAAGAGAAGGAAGGGGTTAAGGGTAACTGGTCCGTTTTTCTTATCCTTGTTCGAAGCTCGTAGGGTGAGTAGAGTAAGGTTATCTTAAGGGGAGGCCATGTTTAAAATGGTCCTCTGGTTCCAGGTGTGCACACCTACTGGTTCATTGTGAGTCACAGCCTGACCGAAACCATCATCTCCCGATCCATCCGGATCTGCACCATCTTTTGTGTTACGCATGGGGTTATCCTCTATGGTGTTGATGGATGCATATTTTGGGGAGGAGAATATTTCATCTTCCAAATAGGAAGAGGATCTCCCATGTCTTTTACTGGTCTTCCCTCTTCTGTCCCAGTATTGCTTTCGGGCTCCTTGACGAAGGGTGACGTGGAGAGTTCTCTGATGTGATCTTACGGTAGGCCTCCCTTTCATAGGGGATGATGATTCAAATGATGGGATAGGGCAAGAACCTCCTCTTGTGACTATCCTCCCTAGATGAGAGAATACTAATTATTTTGTGGGAGGTTGTTCATGAGGAGGTAATAATGACCCCAGCCCTGAGGGCTGGGGATGGCTCCGTTACGTGGTCATTGAGTCCCTTCCTGTTTTTATTGGTCTTACGGGGGCATTTGGTGTTAAAAATTCTCCCAGCCCTGTAGGCTAGGGTTGACCCTAGATCGCGGCAGTGGCTGCTGCCATCACTACCTGCCTGATCTCGCATGCCCCCATGTGGGGGTGAACATAGTTTGGTGTCGAGTTCACTCGCGACTCAATCCTCTCCGGGGAGGCTAGAAATTACCACTAATTGGCCTCTCTTAGACGATAGGCATACTGTATTATCTCGGTGTCCTGATTCAGGAGTTCTTGAATGTCTTGTTCTCGTCGGGCCTGACGCTTCTGGGACTTACTCTAGGCCTGACTCTGTTGGGTGGGTTGCCTTTCACGAAAAGGGAGACAACTCAATTGTTGTCTTGATGTGATAACATTGCAAGAAACCATGCCAAACTGGTTATTCTGAGTAGGGAGTGGAGTGAAATGAAGAGCTCCATGTTCTCCCCATCCTCTGATATGGACTCCCATCGGAGTGTCATAGATGAGGTGGCATAGCTGGTGTAGTGCATCGAGGCAGGATATCTCCATGTTTCCTTTAGGACTCTCGGTTCGCTGTTTCCGCGCTGAAGGAAGATCTTCCATGTTGATGTGACACAGTAGGTTTTCTATTGTCTTGGAATTGTAGACATACCCGTCGTACGGAAGGAAGATTTATTTCAGCTAGTGGAGGGTTGTCCATATATTGTAGTAGATGTCATGCACACATTCTTCTGGAAACTTTCTGGGTATGTAGAATTGAGAGGTGGTCGTCGGCCAAAACATGACTGGGATATCATCCCTGGAAATTAATTTACTCAGGCGAAATATGTCGGCATACTCCTCCGCCAATGATTCCTCTACCTGTTCATCCCAACAGAGATGCTCGCTGATAGGGCAGTCAGATGCAGTGGGGCCGGTAGGTGTTGAATTATCATATGGGCGATTTCGGGGTGGTTCAGAAGATGAACGTGGCCCTGGACCTTCTCCTGATCGAGGAAGGGCATCGTTGGTGATTAACTAGGAATATGACATTCTTGATCCCATCATTCTGTGTGCCTCGACATATGAGGGCTTTTCTGTGCTTGATTCGCCAGAGGGAGTGTAACAGCCCAAGATTTTATAAAAAAATATTCTTTTAAAGTCTTGTGTTGTACGCTACACCAAAAGGAGCTTGCACAACACGCATCCTTGACTTGCCTTGCATTACACGCAATCACGACCTTCCTCGATAGCGTGTGTAATACGCAATACCGAGTTTCACTAAACAACGATATGCTATTAAAATATTATTAAAACTAGCCGTTATGAATAGTAATAACCACTTTTTTAAAACTCTGTAAATCTTATTTTTCAAAATGAACTTCATTTTTTGGATTCGGAGTATCGAATTTAGCCTAAGGTGAAATTTTGGTACTTTTCGGATAACTTTCATATTCTGATGAATAGTGAAAATTACTAAATTATAATTAAAAACAACTTTTTTAATCGAAATAATTAATAGTGATAAATTATTAATTTGAGTGGTTTTAAAGTATATTTAGAATATATTTTAACAATTTAATACATTGTTGGTCATTGAATGTAATTTCACATTTAAACCAGACATAATCAAGTGTCAATCTTTTGATAGATATTGTTTCTTAAAAACACGCTATTTGTTTTAACAGCGGGATTTAATTATAAAATTAATCAATGAAACTTCTATATTATGAATTTGGTAAAATAGACTTCATTTTTGAATTCGGAATATGAAATATAGCTTAGGATGAAATTTTGGCATTGTTCTGAAAAACATCAATTTTTGATGAATAGTGAAACTACTAAGTGGTAGTTAAAAAACTGAATTTTTCATAAAACATAATTTTACCGCTTCTGTGAATGGAATTTCGAAAATCCGAGAGACACGGTTAATATCAAGGACTAAAATTTGGTTCAATGAGATGAAAATAATTTTTGGTGAATAGTAACTTTTTACTTTTTTTTACCACGGTTAATAGTAAATAGGGTAACTAAGGGTAAATATGATATTACTATTACCCTAACACATGTCCTAATTCTATTGGATAAGTGTAATTCGACCAAAAACAACCTTATGAATATAATATGACCATTTAGGTCCACTTGGATTAGATTATGACATTTAATATTATATTATTTAATGAATAGTTAAAATAGTTAAAATCAATGTTTAATAACTAAAACATTTTTAATATGGGGTTATACATAAGATAAATTCGACTATAAATATTAATTAGAAATCTAAAAAGATTTCCTACATAATGATATTTTATTTATAATTTTTAGACTTTAAATAAATTAATTTATTTATGACACAACGATGATGCAGTAATTACCCTTTTAAGGAAATATTAACATAATTGATGTTATAAATGCTCAAATGAATGTAATTTGAGACTTTTTATGACTTAAACTAATTTTATAGGTTACTATGATATATTAATGTTGATTTAATCAACTTGGTTCGAACATATAATTCTGTTATGACTTTCACAAAAATAATATATCAAATAGTGTCAAAATTGACACAAAATAGTTTTTAAATCAAATATTATATTATTAATTGTTATTTTATTCCTAAAATCTAAGGTTCGGCCAAATGACTTAGATAAGGATATATATATTAATAATAAACAATTTGGGGTTCGTTTGGCATGTTATAGTAAGTTTATTAACCATATAGTGAAAGAAAACAAAAAGACATGGTAAAAGTTAAATTATTTAACTTAGAGTTAAATCTAATTGATAAGGTTAAAATAACACCCTAAACTTGTCTAAATCCTATTGGTTGATAGGATTTCGACCCATCCCCACCTTATCTTAGAAATAAGACCCTTTGGAGCCATTATAAACCGATTTTGACTTTAATCTAAAATAATATTTTGAGATATTCCTAAGGTGCCCCTCTCCTCCCTTATAAAAGGACACCTCCTCCCCCTCCTCCTAACACCAATTTGAACACTCAAGCTCGGCCAACCCCTGCCATTTTCCCTTCTCCACTTCCCTAGAATAATCCTAGAGGTCCTGGTCTTCTTCAAAGACCAATCTTAGTTCTCTAAGTGAAGGATTCAAAGAAGCGTTCCAAAGAAGAGGTAATATCCATTACCGATCTTTTCAATTTCTTTCTTCTTCAACTTCTTCTTCTTTAGTTGTTTCATGATAAAGTAATAACATCAGTATTACTTACATACTGATATGTTATTATAAATATGAAACAACCCTAATTCACCTTCTATCCAACCTACGGAAAAATGAAATCACCGCGCGTCCGTACGTACGGAATACCGTCTCCACGCCGTGGTGTAATCTATTTTCCACCATCACCTTACAAGGATGGGTATAATGGTGTAATGAGTAACTATATATAATTATTATGAAGTAATATTGATACTGAAATAATATATATATACTCCAATACAATTCCACGATCATAGGAACGATATCATCAGTTGTGTGTACGTACGGAATACCGTCTCCACGATGTGATGCGACTCGTTCTACATGATCTTCATTTCATAATGATTATATAAATGAATTGAATGAATGAATATGGTATATACTACACTAATACCATTCTATAAATGAATTATCTATAACCTAAAGATAATAATAAGAATTTATTCGACAAAACACGCATAAGAACAAAAAGTTATGAAGACCCGAGTAACAAGTAACAATGAAATATTACTAACAAGAAGCTAATAATATGACCATATATGATATCATATCAATATGTATGATTCTGGAATAAGTCAATAACATTATTTAAACCATTATAAAGGAGCTTCGGACATGAACAAAGCAAATCGGACCTAAGGTAAGGGAAATATCGCAATCTCATTTTTATCCGAGATTGTTTTTACTTTGGCATTTACTGGGGTGTATTTTATCATCCACATCCATGTTCCCTAAATATATAATATTGTTTCCATCCACTTACAATATTTTAAATCCAATTTTACCCTTCGGTGAGTTTTAGTAAAGAATATGAAAGGAATCTTTTGTCGCTTTTTCGTACGAGGTACTTTTTGACTTTTCCGAAAAAAGTACGAGAAGAATGTTTTCTTTTTAACTTATACGTCATGAATGTATTTTTAAAACATTGTTTACAAGAATCTTCCTTTACAAGTTTTCAAGTTTATTTTTAATCAACTTCTTTTATTTTAAAGTTGTATAACATGTTAAGAAAGGAAAAATGTTTTTGAAGAAGAAATGATATTTTCCTCAAGAATGGAGTTCAAGAGTTTTATCAAAATTATTTTCCATCTAAGATAATAAAGGGTTCTGTTTTTATCCCTAATATTACATTGATTTGATCATGTTGTGATGGAATTATTTTTATGAATTCCTTTACCTTATATGATTTGTTTTATGATGTCATGATGTTTCAAGAATCCCATTTTTGTTACATGTGTTATACGATGATGTATGATTTATGATTTTGTGGCACACATAAGAAAGGATTCATTATAAGATGGGTGGGACCTATATCTCCCTCCAATGCATTGGGTAAAGATTTTATATCTCATGAGATAGACAGGGCTGGAACGGTAGGTTATACCGGTTCAGTGAAACAGGACTGAAACGAGGGTTACTCGATTCAGAAAGGGACATTGTCCACTAAGATAGTCTTGGCAATGAGTCTTGACTAACAAGAAATGATTCTCTATGATTATGTGTGAATTCCACAAAGTTTCAAGTTTCATGTTATGATTATGGTGATTTCATTTTCACTTCCATGATTTATCCCATGTTATGAAATTATGCTCTCTTTTGCAGGTTATGATTTCCAAAATGTTATGTTCTTATGAATATGATGTGATTGATATTTCTTTTGTTTACCCTTACTGAGCATTTAAGCTCACCCTTTTATGTTTTCTTTTCCCCAGGATATAAAGAAAGGTTTTAGGTAAAAAAAAGATCTTTATGGGAGATGTTGAAGATCTTTCACCACGATTAGAAGATTGTAGTCCGAGTTTCCAAAGACACTAAACTATTACGGTCCTTGTGTGTGTGTTTTTGTTATGTACTAAGTATTCCGCAAAAGTAATGTAATGTCCATGTACGTCAAGATACGGGTCTCTACAGTTGGTATCAGAGGAAAGGTTTAGTCAACCTTTGGAAACTAGGATGCGAAAACGTTAGTGAGATCCCTAGAGATATTTCTAAGGTATGTCTAGGGATGTCTCTAAGGTTAAGTATACGTATAGGTTATAGTCCTAGAATTGCGCTAACGATCTTCGAATTTAACCTAAGATGCTAGATATTGAGGGTACTACCCCTTTATTATGTTGTTTTCCCTAGCATGATTTTTGCCTCTCACACTATTCTTTTGGGGTTTTAGACGATGGCTGGAACCCGAAGGAACTGTGTTGATCAATGCAATGGACAATGCAATGATTGTACCCCTGAGCAACCAAACGATATGGGAGCCGGAATGCAAAATCTTGTAGCCATGCTCACAAAACTTTCTCAATCTATGAATCATGCAGGACTTCCAAACGAGCAAAGGAAGGAGCAACATTCTGTTGAATCCTTCATGAGGCAGCGTCCACCTTCTTTCAGTGGGTCTACTGATCCATTAGTTGCTGAACAATGGATTAGTACTACTGAAAAGATATTTTCAGTTCTTCAATGTTCTGAACATGATAAAGTCATCCTAGCAGTGTATCGTTTTGAAGGAGATGCTGATCAATGGTGGAATCTTATTAAGAATACGAGGCAAAGGGATGAAATTGAGTCTATGGAATGGGACGAGTTCAAGAACTTATTTTTCAATAAGTACTTCCCTCGTATTCTCCGAACAAAGATGGAGAAAGAGTTTCTTGAACTGAAGCAAAGGGATGATGAATCTGTTGGTACCTATGAAGCGAATTTTACAAGACTTGCAAGGTACGCTTCTGGTATTATCATCCAACCTGAAAGTAAAGTTGATCGATTTTTCAGTGGCTTAAAACCAAGTATTCGAAGGGCATTAGCTATAAGAGACTTCAGTAACTATGAAGAAATTGTGCGTTGTGCTATCAAGGTAGAAATGGAAGTTGGTGTTACATATCCATCTCATGGGTTTGACAAGAAACGAAAGATGGAGTTCAAGGAGAAATCTCATAATAATGGTGAAAAGAAGATGAATGTTTCCTTATGCACAAAGTGTGGAAAGAAGCATGGTGGAGATTGTCTTAAAGGAACTAGAAAATGTTTTAAGTGTGGAAAAGAAGGTCATCGAGCAGCTGAGTGTCGAAGTAATGGAAAAAGGGTTTCTAATGATGTGAATAAAGCAAACACTGCAGAGAACGCACCACCAACACTTCAATGCTTCAAGTGCAAGGAAATGGGGCATTATGCTAATAAATGCCCTAATCCAAGGGTTAGTGATGATCGACATGAGCAACCGCTTAAGGCAAAGGACAAAGGGAAGTCACATGCGATCACTATTGGCAATGTTGAATATGACAACGATGTGGTGGAATGATTAAGTGTTTATGTAATGGGATTCCAAAATAATGTTGTATCTTGGAATATTGGAATATTTATGTATTGGTCTAATGTGGTATTCAAAGTGATTGAGATATTATGCGCATAATGAAGGGAAAACGAGAAAATGAAATGTTTAACAGTATTCATGAGCTCATGACTGATATAAGGACTAAGTTTGAGTATATAGAATTTTGAGGATTTTGGTATGTGAAAATAGATTCATGTTTTCACTAAGGTATTCAAGAGAGTACACGATTAAGGCCTTTTAATGTTTGGAATGTGACCAATAAAACATATGATATATGGGGATCGACGATGGTGTTAAATCTCTGGTAATCATTTTCACTATGTTATGAGAGTGGACTGTAGTATTATGGATAAGCCTAAAGATTGGAATGGATTATGTTGGACATAAGTTATTATTGTTTGTTTTTTTGATATTATTGATGGGATGTAATATAGTTTTGGAAAAAGGACAACCTGCAGGACGGGCGACAGCCCATCGCTTCGGACAAGGCTGTGGGAATCGAACCCACAACCGAAGTGCGACTGGCCTTTATCGCCTACCACTGGCCTACAGGAAGTCCCTGTTTAGTAGAAACTAGTTTTATAATATTAAGCAGTATGATATATGAAGTATAAGTCCATTTTAGGAACCATATATGATTAATCTCACTATAGATCGACTTATGCATATAATTTTTGCTAACCTTTTGTTTGAGACAGATGGAATGACCTGTCATTCTATCACATGATCTGCTAACACTTCATGAATAACAAATTCAACTTCATTTATTTAAGAGATGAAGTGGAAATTGTTCAAGGCACGAACAACAGTGAGATTGTACCCAAAATAAAGTAAGTATTTATTCTAATTCAAATTTTCAACTTTAGGGAAATGATCTTGAAAACCAAAAATGTTTTCCTAGTGATCTTATACCTGATGAATCAGATGGTACCTTATATCATCACAAATCTATGGATTTGTGATTACTGGCTTTTCCATAGCCATGTTCTCTACCACTCTCCATCAGAACATGATGGTTAGATTTCTCTTCCATATCCATATTTTCACCTATGTGGAAACCCAATGATTAGTTTATTTGGGTAACCGTTACGTTTCATACTTTTGTTTTTAAAGATTGGTTTTGATATTCCTTTTTACGATGTGGGTTTCTATTAAAGAAACTTTCGAATAGTAAACCATTTATAACCCCGACGAATTTCGAGGGCGAAATTTATTTTAAGGGGGGTAGAATGTAACAGCCCAAGATTTTATAAAAAAATATTCTTTTAAAGTCTTGTGTTGTACGCTACACCAAAAGGAGCTTGCACAACACGCATCCTTGACTTGCCTTGCTATACATGCAATCACGACCTTCCTCGATAGCGTGTGTAATACGCAATACCGAGTTTCACTAAACAACGATATGCTATTAAAATATTATTAAAACTAGCCGTTATGAATAGTAATAACCACTTTTTTAAAACTCTGTAAATCTTATTTTTCAAAATGAACTTCATTTTTGGATTCGGAGTATCGAATTTAGCCTAAGGTGAAATTTTGGTACTTTTCGGATAACTTTCATATTCTGATGAATAGTGAAAATTACTAAATTATAATTAAAAACAACTTTTTTAATCGAAATAATTAATAGTGATAAATTATTAATTTGAGTGGTTTTAAAGTATATTTAGAATATATTTTAACAATTTAATACAATGTTGGTCATTGAATGTAATTTCACATTTAAACCAGACATAATCAAGTGTCAATCTTTTGATAGATATTGTTTCTTAAAAACACGCTATTTGTTTTAACAGCGGGATTTAATTATAAAATTAATCAATGCAACTTCTATATTATGAATTTGGTAAAATAGACTTCATTTTTGAATTCGGAATATGAAATATAGCTTAGGATGAAATTTTGGCATTGTTCTGAAAAACATCAATTTTTGATGAATAGTGAAACTACTAAGTGGTAGTTAAAAAACTGAATTTTTCATAAAACTTAATTTTACCGCTTCTGTGAATGGAATTTCGAAAATCCGAGAGACACGGTTAATATCAAGGACTAAAATGTGGTTCAATGAGATGAAAATAATTTTTGGTGAATAGTAACTTTTTACTTTTTTTTACCACGGTTAATAGTAAATAGGGTAACTAAGGGTAAATATGATATTACTATTACCCTAACACCTGTCCTAATTCTATTGGATAAGTGTAATTCGACCAAAAACAACCTTATGAATATAATATGACCATTTAGGTCCACTTGGATTAGATTATGACATTTAATATTATATTATTTAATGAATAGTTAAAATAGTTAAAATCAAAGTTTAATAATTAAAAAAATTTTAATATGGGGTTATACATAAGATAAATTCGACTATAAATATTCATTAGAAAGCTAAAAAGATTTACTACATAATGATATTTTATTTATAATTTTTAGACTTTAAATAAATTAATTTATTTATGACACAACGATGATGCAGTAATTACCCTTTTAAGGAAATATTAACATAATTGATGTTATAAATGCTCAAATGAATGTAATTTGAGACTTTTTATGACTTAAACTAATTTTCTAGGTTAAAGATATATTAATGTTGATTTAATCAACTTGGTTATAACATATAATTCTGTTATGACTTTCACAAAAATCATATATCAAATAGTGTCAAAATTGACACAAAATAGTTTTTAAATCAAATATTATATTATTAATTGTTATTTTATTCCTAAAAATCTAAGGTAAGGCCAAATGACTTAGATAAGAATATATATATTAATAATAAACAATTTGGGGTTCGTTTGGCATGTTATAGTAAGTTTATTAACCATATAGTGAAAGAAAACAAAAAGACATGGTAAAAGTTAAATTATTTAACTTAGAGTTAAATCTAATTGATAAGGTTAAAATAACACCCTAAACTTGTATAAATCCTATTGGTTGATAGGATTTCGACCCATCCCAACCTTATCTTCGAAATAAGACCCTTTGGAGCCATTATAAACCGATTTTGACTTTAATATAAAATAATATTTTGAGATATTCCTAAGGTGCCCCTCTCCTCCCTTATAAAAGGACACCTCCTCCCCCTCCTCCTCACACCAATTTGATCACTCAAGCTCGGCCAACCCCTGCCATTTTTCCTTCTCCACTTCCCTAGAATAATCCTAGAGGTCCTGGTCTTCTTCAAAGACCAATCTTAGTTCCCTAAGTGAAGGATTCAAAGAAGCGTTCCAAAGAAGAGGTAATATCCATTACCGATCTTTTCAATTTCTTTCTTCTTCAACTTCTTCTTCTTTAGTTGTTTCATGATAGAGTAATAACATCAGTTTTACTTACATACTGATATGTTATTATAAATATGAAACAACCCTAATTCACCTTCTATCAAACCTACGGAAAAATGAAATCACCGCGCGTGCGTACGTACGGAATACCGTCTCCACGCCGTGGTGTAATCTATTTTCCACCATCACCTTACAAGGATGGGTATAATGGTGTAATGAGTAACTATATATGATTATTGTGAAGTAATATTGATACTGAAATAATATATATGTACTCCAATACAATTCCACGATCATAGGAACGATATCATCACTTGTGTGTACGTACGGAATACCGTCTCCACGATGTGATGCGACTCGTTCTACATGATCTTCATTTAATAATGATTATATAAATGAATTGAATGAATGAATATGGTATATACTACACTAATAACATTCTGTAAATGAATTATCTATAACCTAAAGATAAGAATAAGAATTTATTCGACAAAACACGCATAAGAACAAAAAGTTATAAAGACCCGAGTAACAAGTAACAATGAAATATTACTAACAAGAAGCTAATAATATGACCATATATGATATCATATCAATATGTATGATTCTGGAATAAGTCAATAACATTATTTAAACCATTATACAGGAGCTTCGGACACGAAAAAAGCAAATCGGACCTAAGGTAAGGGAAATATCGCAATCTCATTTTTATCCGAGATTGTTTTTACTTTGGCATTTACTGGGGTGTATTTTATCATCCACATCCATGTTACCTAAATATATAATATTGTTTCCATCCACTTACAATAGTTTAAATCCAATTTTACCCTTCGGTGAGTTTTAGTAAAGAATATGAAAGGAATCTTTTGTCGCTTTTTCGTACGAGGTACTTTTTGACTTTTCCGACAAAAGTATGAGAAGAATGTTTTCTTTTTAACTTATACGGCATGAATGTATTTTTAAAACATTGTTTACAAGAATCTTCCTTTACAAGTTTTCAAGTTTATTTTTAATCAACTTCTTTTATTTTAAAGTTGTATAACATGTTAAGAAAGGAAAAATGTTTTTGAAGAAGAAAGGATATTTTCCTCAAGAATGGAGTTCAAGAGTTTTATCAAAATTATTTTCCATCTAAGATAATAAAGGGTTCTGTTTTTATCCCTAATATTACATTGATTTGATCATGTTGTGATGGAATTATTTTTATGAATTCCTTTACCTTATATGATTTGTTTTATGATGTCATGATGTTTCAAGAATCCCATTTTTGTTACATGTGTTATACGATGATGTATGATTTATGATTTTGTGGCACACATAAGAAAGGATTCATTATAAGATGGGTGGGACCTATATCTCCCTCCAATGCATTGGGTAAAGATTTTATATCTCATGAGATAGACAGGGCTGGAACGGTAGGTTATACCGGTTCAGTGAAACAGGACTGAAACGAGGGTTACTCGATTCAGAAAGGGACATTGTCCACTAAGATAGTCTTGGCAATGAGTCTTGACTAACAAGAAATGATTCTCTATGATTATGTTTGAATGCCAAAAAGTTTCAAGTTTCATGTTATGATTATGGTGATTTCATTTTCACTTCCATGATTTATCCCATGTTATGAAATTATGCTCTCTTTTGCAGGTTATGATTTCCAAAATGTTATGTTCTTATGAATATGATGTGATTGATATTTCTTTTGTTTACCCTTACTGAGCATTTGAGCTCACCCTTTTATGTTTTCTTTTCCCCAAGATATAAAGAAAGGTTTTAGGTAAAAAAAAAAGATCTTTATGGGAGATGTTGAAGATCTTTCACCACGATTAGAAGATTGTAGTCCGAGTTTCCAAAGACACTAAACTATTACGGTCCTTGTGTGTGTGTTTTTGTTATGTAATAAGTATTCCGCA
Source organism: Viscum album (assembly GCA_963277665.1). Classification (NCBI taxonomy): domain Eukaryota; kingdom Viridiplantae; phylum Streptophyta; class Magnoliopsida; order Santalales; family Viscaceae; genus Viscum; species Viscum album. The sequence continues at coordinate 599,043,156 of OY728136.1, read as the reverse complement.
AAAGTAATGTAATTTCCATGTACGTCAAGATACGGGTCTCTACAGGGAGGACCTTCCTGTCGATATGACATGCCATTGTGGGGAGAACTGTCGCAATGATGGCCGTAATGGCGAGGACTACCATTACTGCTTCACGCCTCACTGCATAGAGGAGTTTTGCAGTGCACACCCTGGGGAGGACCTCCAAGGCATGTCATAGAAAGGGGAGGACCTTCTGGCTACGTAGCGTTGTTACGAGGAGGGCCATCGCAACAACTGTCATCATGGTGAGGATAACCATCATTGTTTGATGTTCGATGTGTATCCTAGGGAGGACCTTCAACATACACTGCAATAAGGGGAGGACCTTCTTGTTGCTTGGGGCCACTATGGGGAGGACCTTCACAATGGTGGCCATGGTGGCAACGACTACCATCACAGCTGGTGAAATTGCGAGGACTACCATCACAGCTGCCATAGGGAGAATATCTGCGGGGTATACCCTGGGGAGGTCCTTCAGAATGTACCGCAATGAGGTGAGGGCCTTCTCATTGCTTGACATCTCTACAGGGAGGACCTCCATTATCAGGGTGGCAAGGACTACCACCGTGATCTGATGCCCGACTTCATAGAGTGTCTTTGCAATGTAACCCCTGGGGAGGACCTTCAGGGCAGGCCACAACAAGGGGAGGGCCTTCTGGTCGTGATGAGACGTCACTGCGGGGTGGGCCTCCGCAGTTGAGACTATGATAGCGAGGACTACTATCATAATCTATGGTCCCACTGCATGGAGAGTGTTTGCAGGGTATACCCCAGGGAGGACCTTTAGGGTGGACCGTAGCATGTGGAGGACCTTCTTGTTTCTCGATATTCTGGTCATGTGGAGGGTTTTCGTGACTCGCATCAAAAGAGGAGCTCTCATGATCGATCGTTATATGCCCGTGGGGGATGCCCCTGCGGATGCTCTGGGGAGGACCTTTAGAGCTACTGGTAGCGATGTTATGGGGAGGACCTTTGCAACTGCTACTGCCACTCCCATAATATGGTGATGTGTGGGCAGGTTTCAGAGCCTTAGATATGCGCTTATCAGCATCGGGAACCCCAACTTCCAGTAGAGAGGAGTCGTGAACCTGCTCTTTATTTTCTGGCTGCCTTCGGCACGTTCAGGGTGATTTATTGCGGACAGTGGGGACCGTCTGTTGTTGGCAATGGCCTTCACCTTTGGGTCCCTATCTAATTGGGTCTCGTGATGCTGATGGGATGTGTCGACGAAAATCTTGACTTTTACCAGGGATATATGCCTGCTCTGGAGCATCCACCATGATGGACGAGTGTCCCCTAGTTGGAACGAGTGAAGATGCTTGATCTGATTGCCCTTACATTGCGGAATATAGCTAACAACCCTCCTGGACAAAAGCAGGGATGCAGATCTGCTCCGAGGTGGCTATCTCGTCTCTTAGATGAGTCACCTCAATTGGCGAGATGGGCTCACGGGCCCGAGTCCTTGTTGTTGCCGCTGATGCAATTACATTCTGGAAAGTCTACAAGATATGATTTGGGATCGATACCTACTCCTCCATCATTGACAGGATATGCAGAAAGATATCTTTGGCTGGAATGGGTATAAAGGCCCATTCCAGTATCGGAGTAGGAATATCCTGCTCCAGTCCTCCGGTGGTCAGTGGGTACTGACAATTCTCCTGTGTCGGGGTAGGTGAACGAATCTGTCCCTGGGCCCTGATATGCCGGTTTATCTCTCCATTTTCCACCACATCGGGATGGTGGACTTTACTTGCATCTGCAGGGAGATGGCCCTGCATATGTTGGTTTCCCATCGTATCGAATCGGTGGCCTTTGTTGGCAGGGAGACGTGCTCGCCTATGTGTTTCCGCCACATCTGGGTGGCGGGCTTTGTTGATCGCCACTATATCAGGATGGTAAGTGTCTAGAGCATTTTCTAGGAGCTAGTCCTGCAGACATTGGGTTGCCACCTTGTCAGGTTGGTGGGCTTCATGACCCCGGGCAGGGAGAGGTGCCTGTCGGGTAGGTGTCGTCCTGCGTGAGCGACGGGCTTGACGGAGCTCGGTGGGGATGCGCGTCTGCTCGTATGATGCCGCCATATCTAGATGGAAGGCTTTGGAAGAGCGATCAGGTGTATGTGCCTGTTTGTGATGCGTATCCGTGACTGGGCAGTAGAGCTCCTCCTCAGTGACAAGGGTGATGACCAGTCCCCAGTTGTATGTTTTTCGCCCTCATCGGGTGGTCCGAGGGGCCGGAGCTCAGGGAGCATGGGCCTAGATCCTTGGGGATACATCCTCCTGAGTGTGAGGATGTTGAGTCTTGGCATGACTGCGATGACGCTTCTGGATGGGGCCTTCGAGCGGGACCCCCATTCAGTGGGAATGAAGTCCTCCTCGTCAACCTCATCCACCTCCCTAAGATAAGGGAGATACGCATTGTCTCATTCTAGGGATAGACTCCTGAAACAGTTTGAGATGGCAATAGGAGGCATCTGTATCTGCCTATGCGGCCGCTGCTGGGCAGGCGACCGGCGAGTCCTGGTAGATTGGAGGTCGTGCATGGCCGCCTCCACCATTGGGAGAGTACCATTCACATGGTACTCTCGGATCAACGCATCTGAGACCCAGCGTTGAAGATGATGGGTAGGTGATGGGGTCCTCCGTTGGTGAGGAAGTCTGGTCATTTCGTAGTGGGAAGCACGCACCTGTGATTTCTTTTGTGATGCCATTGGATCGAAGGGAGTTCTGAATGGTACCTGTAGAACATTTTAACAAATACAAATAGCAAACCCGTCAAAGCAGCATCTCATGACCCCATGCATAATTAATGAGCTTGCTTGGACCTCCTTGTGAGTATACAGGGGTAACAGTGTGGGATTAGGTTAAACCCATCAATCTTGGTTAAATATTCACGTCGGGTTCACCATTTTTTTTATTTTGGATCACTTTCGAAACGCCCAATGGTTCTGTATCCGACGATACGTGGACCTACTTTCCAAAGGCAGGCGTTCACTGGGCGATTTGGCCAGTGACACTTAAGAACTCACATTGGTCGAGAGGATGGGAATTCGAGCTCATCACACCATTTTGGGGGGAATTGTTGCTTGTTACAGGACTCTCTTATGGATTTAAGACGTGTTCATATGTTCGCGAATCATTGGTTTATACCCAAGCATAGTATCCTCGGATTAATCCTTGTTGGAAATGGTCAACTGGACACAGGGGTTCGGAATCACTTATGCCTGATTTTTACCATACCTTGTTGGATTAATGGCCCCGAGGAGTCTAGACTCATTGAGGCAGAACTAGCAGTGGTATAGTGAACCGACGTGAAGATAATCGGATCGACAGATTGTTGGGCTTGAACCTCAGGGAGGCCTCCTATGCACCCTTCCTAGGACACAGGGATCAAAGTCCACGTAGTTCAAATAGGAGTGTCGGAGAACCGACATGAATGTGGACCTGGGGGTCTGATGGTGATCGGGATTGAACCTCACGGAGGCTTCTTACGTATCCCTATGGTAGGGAATCAAAGTCCTCATAGTTCGCATTGGCATGTGACTTACGCTCTCAGGCAACCCATAGTAATGGATTGGGGATTACACTCTAAGGAGGCCCAGGGTGTGGATTGGGGGATTACACTCTGAGGAGGCCCATTGTGTGGATTGGGGCTTACACTCTGATGAGGCCCATAAGAGGATGTCATGGTTGATGCTTACTCTAAGCCCACATGAGTCATGGTCGATGTGAGAAACAAGAGGCAGCAGGGACCAGACGATCACGTCGCGAAAGGTGCGTCCGTGGGAAGTGGAGTGGGGCTTACACATAGAGGCGGCCAATAAATTCGGGGCTTACTCCGAGGTGGATGCCCATGGCGACATAGCATTTCAGGAGAGGGACTTGGCCTCAAAGAGGGATGGAGCAACACACTTCCCGACTACGCCCTTCCGTGGCCATGGTCGTGGGGAAGTAAGAAGGTGCATGGGGGCTTCCTTCTGATGGGTATCCTGCCATGCCATGGGGAGGGGAGAAGTGCCCCTGCCCTTAACAAGTGGAGGGGAAGAAAGGGGGTTCTCGGGCTTGGAATCCGCATTACCATAGGAATGTGAACCCAGGAATGCTTCGGGAGTCTGCTCAAGGGACGAAGAAACCCCTTCACCCTCGCTTACCATGGGTATGTGAACTCAAAGCGGAGCGCTGATGCGCCTAAGGGTTACATCACACGGGTCTGGTGGCTCTGGTGGAGGCCTTGGCACGGGGCCGATGAATGGGCTAATGAGGGGATTGCAGAGGATCAGGCCGGATTGGAATGATTTTAGCTGGCTCAGGGAATGGGAACTCCGAAGGATCTGGCGGTCCACACAGGTATATGAGCGGTGGCACCCTTCGCGTATGGAGGTGTTATGCGGATGGAGAGGTCGTCCACGAACTAGGGTGGTATGCGGACTAATCGGCATCCTGCGAACCCGGGTGGTTCGCGGCTTCGGGTTCAGCCCGCGTACCAGGGTGGTACGCAGAGGGATCCATGCGAGCAACGGCGGCCGAGGGTAGTGTCGATTAGGAGTTCTTTGTTCGGGGCTTCGCCCATGTAGGAGGGTGCTATGTGGTGCGACGGATCGGAAAAGGGGCATAAACTCCATGGTCCGTGGGGAGTGCATCCGCAGAGGGGCCATGGTTCGTGGTCTTCTTTTCTTTTTTATTTTATGTTCGTGGTTCACCAAGTTATTATGCGTTTTAGTTTCCTTATTAATTCACTTCCAGCTTCATACATGTTCTGGTTCGTGGACTGGAACTTCACAGTTTGTGAAACCCTATGATCCTTCCTTCAAAATCCTTCCATGCGAATCTGGTCGATCTCTCCGAATCCTCTGTGTTCTTCCCCCTCGATCTCCTTTTATAGATTGGGGAAAATTATGTATATGTGGTCATGTGGCACCTTTTGTGGAGGCCCATGATCGGAAACCCGGTTTACAGATGACTTGGTCAATCTGTAACCAAAGGGGGCATTGAACGTACCTCCCCCGCGAACCAAACTAACTCGTCGAGTGCTTCGCGGCCACACAGGGTTCTGCCTCCATTCCGTGAATGACAGCGGATGCGGCCTGGGCCGGTCAACGCGGTCCGCGGCTTGGGTGGTTCAAGACGGTGGACCGATTTAGCGCATGTCCCGCTTCACGCCTGCGGAGGACCTCCGCCTTCATTCCGCAAATGACAGTGGTCTACAGAGGGGGTGCTTCACGGAACCGGTCGCAACCCATTATCATTGGACTGTTCTACGGACCGGTTCATCTTGGGCCATCCTTTGAGTATTTCTCCACCTTTCCCAATTATTTTGGTGGGAAATTGTGTAGAATCTACCTTGGATTAAAGGGGATTTTCATTCTCCTTTGCATATTTTTCAGGACCCTACAACAAGGAACATATAAGATAAAGTGAATGATATTAAAGAAAAATTGCAATAATGGATATTTTGGAGATGAATTCAATGAGGGTGACATTTCTCTATAAAAGAGACGGGGGATTAGTCTCAAGAAAAAAATTTCAATAATAACTATTGGTTGACACACATCAAGTCTTTCATAAATCCCCTTAACAAATGAAACTATAATATAGGTAATTAAAAAGTAATAAGAAAACCAATTAAGATAAACAATAACAATAAAATATCATTAAATCAGCCAAAAGATATAAAAATGTATTGATAAAACATTTTAGTATATAAAGAGTTATTTCATATACTTGGATAGTAAACAAATCTTCCATGGGGTGGAACCAATATATGTACACTAAAAATTAAGAATTGAAAAAAATAATTTCTAATATAAAGAATTTGATAAATTTCATTCTATTTTTTGGAACATATGATGTAGAAACCTAACAAATTATTATAGTTAAAATTAATGGTATATCAAATATTTGAATACATTTCAAGATACACGGGATGTCATATCACCACAATGACCCATCCCAAGGATTCAAGGGAGGTCATCACATCAGATCTACCCATCTGGAGGATTCTAGAGAGGCCATCTAATACACATTGACCTGTCCTTAAAATTCTATGGAGGACTATAAAGAAGTTGGCATAAATCAATAATACACAACAACAAGATATATCACAAACATTGTAGAAAAACACACCAATCCTTGAAACGTGTAACCCATACGCATTTAAACAAATATATATATATATAACATGGAATGTATAATACACATAATTTAGAAAAACATAAACATTTAAATATATTTTCCAATGAAAATAAATATAACACCTTCCTAATTTGGAAATACATAACCATAATTTGTGAATAAATAATTATAAAATCACCCTTATATTTTAAGTTTTGAAAACACATATAAATAGATAAAAAGATATGTATTTGCATATATATATATATATATATATTGATAAAATAAAACTATGTTCATAAAAATATATGAAACCCTTACATCAAAATATCACAACATAGTTAAGTAAATACAACCCCCTATTAATTTTGAAAATAGAAAGCCATTGAAAATATTTTGTTTATCATTTATAAAATGATTTATATTAAAATAAAACAACCTAATTCTATGAAAGTATATTTTTAAGGGAACCCACTTACACCAATATATTAAAACAGAATTTAAATAAATAAATTCCCTTACAAGAATTGCATAAAATCCACTTCTATTGCTGCTTTGCACCATCAACATACATATAATTGCATTGATAGATCAATTTTATCATTCATTTAATGTTTCTATATCCAAAACCTCCACTGTTTGTATAGTTCCATAAATTGTTTTTTAATTAGGATATCTATGGACTTAATATGATTCACTATGATTTCAAAATATCTTAAAAATTAATCTTTTGGATCATGTTGTGGTATATTTGTAGACGAAAAATCAAATTGATTCCAAAAAATTATATAGAAAGACTAAAATAGGATATCCAAATAAGTACTCAAGGGAAAAAGGATCATAAAAAAATAAAAATAATATAAATCAACTGGAATACAAATAATTGATGACATCATTGAAGAAAAAAATAAAAAAGAAACGGAAAATAAAGAAAGAAAATTTGATCCTACAAATGAAAACACAGTATTACCTCACTAGGTTGAAGAATACCTAAGACCCTCTGATCCAAATCTCAATGTTTTCTTTAGAAACCATAATAACAAGTGAACAATGGATGTCAAATTATTTTCAAGAAATAAGAGTTAGTGTGTTTGTGTGATTCGAGTAGTTTTGTGTGATTCGTGCTTTGATTCACAAGGGAGGAGCACCGAATGTAGGTGGATTTGGTGGAATGATTCTGATATCGTGATGGGTTCTCAAATCGTTATGTTTTTTTTAAATATATCGGGACACTTTTATTAGCACTTTATAAAATGGGATTGATAAATTTTTTAGTTCTCAGTGCTAAAGTAATTAGTGATGATAAAAGGCATAGTTATCAATGCTAAAAAGCACTGATAAAGATTTATTTTATCATTTCTTAATACATAATCATTGATAAAGGATTTTTAATTAAAATTATAAATAATTTTTTAATATATATATATATACTTAATAAATATATATATATATATATAAATATATAAAAGTTATTCTTTATTTAAATATATTTATTATAATTTTGTAATTATTTAAATATATAACTATATATTTATAATTATATAATTATTTTAAAAAAAATATTATTTATATCATTATATTTATTTATATATTTATATATATAAATATAAATAGAGTAAATATATTATTTATTTAATTAAATTTATTATAAATTTAATAGTCATTTAAATATATATAATTATTTATTTTAAATTATTATAATACGTTTTAAAAGTAAATTTATAAGTATATAATTTTGTAAATATAGTATGTAAATTTATAAATATAGACAGTATATTTATAAATATAGTGTATATATATAAGTATATTTATTTATAAATATATTTATTTATAAATGTCTTTTTACAAATATAACTTTAATATTGTTAAATAATATCTAATTTTAAGTGAATGTATGTTAAAAATGACTGAAATTGAATAAATTAAAAATAAGTACACTTAAATAATATTGAAAAAATGGATAGGTTTTTTTGTGGATTGTATATAAAAATTCATTAGTTAAGTATATGTGAATTAAATATAATGAAAATTTGATCTATATTAAACAAAAAAATAAAACAACATTCAATTATATGTCTATTAAACTATGAAATTAGTTAGTATTTTTAATTCATATTATTTTTTATTTATAAACCATTATTCTGTAAATATATGACAATTTAATTTAATGCTCATAAATATTTTTTCAAATATAAATCAAATTTAAATACATTAATATATATCTATATATTTAATATATAAAATTTATTAAAATTATCAATAATCATGTAATTAATAAAATGTTTAATATTTTTCTCAATTTACTTATTTTTTATTTTTATTTGTTTAATTTTTATTTTTCATATATCTATATATTTAATAGATTCTATTTATTATAATTTATAATTAATATATAGTATAATCAATTTATTCATTTTTGTCAAAAAAAAAATTAATAATAAAATATATAATATTTTTTCGATGAACTCATTTTCAATTTTTTATTTATTTCATTATTTCATTTTATTTACTCGGACCTTTATCAGTGTTAAAAAAAGACTGACAAAGGACTCTTTTATGAGTGCTGATAATGGGTACCCTTTATCAGCTCTAAAAAGAAAGCACTGATAAAGGGTTCCCTTTATCATCTCTAAAAAATCAATAATAAAAAGGTACCCTTTATCAGTGATAATAATAAATCACAGATAAAAGTACTCTTTATCAGTTCTAAAAAACAATGTGCTGATAAAGGGTTAAAATTTTCATTGCTTTCTTCAGCGTTGATAAAAGTTCCATTTAACAATGATTTTTTCTAGTGCAGAAAAACACTAGGACTGTTTGACGCCTGTTTTGTAGAATTGATCCATCAAAAAACTCTATAATTCGGAGATTCTTTGATTTTTTAGGATACTATCAATGGTTCACCAATAATGTAATGAGATTAGAATCACCTATGACTAATATTACCAAGAATGGGGTGAAAATTACATGGAAGTCAAAATTTCATGATTATTTAAATGAGTTTAAATGACTTTTGGCATCGGCATAAATTTTGATCTTTCCAGATCCAAGTAAGTGGTTTGTTGTATATATTGATTATATTAGTGTTATTTTTCATTATGTTCTTATGAAAGATGAAAATTGGGTGTTCTATAGATCTTTGTATATTTGGTCACATGGGAAATATTACTCCACTCATGATTTGGATCCTGATGTGGTTATGAATGCACTTATGTATTTTATTCGCCTTATTTTTGGGGATTGGTTGACATTCTTTACTGATTATAAGAGTTTATCAATATCTCTTTATAGAAATAATTGAATCTCAGATAGAGAATATGGGTGGAATATCATAAAAAATTATATTTTGTAATCACCTACATCCCAGGGTAGGGGAATCTCATTGTAGGCACACTCAGTAAGAAATATCCACCACATGCTATCTTGAAATCGAAGAGATAGTGGAAACTGATGGGGTACTTCACTCAGATGCATCTACAAAATCAGGAAGATGATTTGGATATGGTTTTGACCTATGTTCGGTTATCTTCATCTATAATTTAGTCTATACTATATGATTAGTAGTAGTACGAAGAGTTCAGTGGAATCAGGGTAACCTTCTATTGAGGGGATATTGTTTTTGGTTGGTCCATCCCTATTGATGGTATTCTCTACTTTGGGAATTGGTTTTAATCCCACCATCCATGAGGATATTAGTGTTCAATGACATTGATAGTTAATCAAGTTTCTTTCACCCTAAATATATTAATATGTATTATGATATGAGATAGTGTTTCTTATGGTTGGTTATAAAGCATGACATCATTGATTTGGTGTCCCGTAGTTACACCTACCCGAAGATAAAGGTAGAGAAATTGAAACATTATTTTCTACTCCATCCTCTTTCAATACTATTTTATAAATGGTATGAGGTGTAAATGGAAATCATTGTTGTGTTACCATGGACTCCCCTCTGGTAAAATTCTATCTAGGATTTGATTGATTAGTTTACAAAATCATCCCATTTATTCTACTTAGAGACACCACAAAGGTTGAATATTTTGGTAAGTTATATGTATAAAATATTATTAGGTTACATGGGTTTCTTTCTAAAATTGTATAAAAAAGTTACCATAGGATTACATCCATATTCTATAAGAGTTTCCTTGAGGTAAAGTGGACTCAGGTCAGATTGAGTATAACATACAATTCACAAAAATACGGTCAGACATGGCATTCAACTCAGATCCTGTATGATATGGTCTATGATTGGGTCATATATTTCAATGGAGAATGGGATATATATATATATATATATATATATTGTGTTATTGGATGAGTTTTATAATAACAATCGTTACCATTTATTGATTAGAATGGGTCCCTTTGTGGATTTTTATGGTCACTCATGCAAGTCACCACTTTATTGGGAATGGGTGGTAGAAACCTCACTGGTAGGATTGAGTCTCATTTGGGATATATGGATGAGGTTTCAAGATATAATTTGATACCTTATATATCATATATTTGACATAAATCATATTTGGAATGACAGGGTCGTAATTTGGAGTATTTCATTGGTGATAATGTTTTATTTAAAGTCCCTCCTCGGTTCAACACAGGAAACAAAGACATTTGGCTTCCAGATAAGTTGGACTATTTAAAATCATTGAGCATCTTGGGAAGTTTTATTATCAATTTGAATTCCTGGATCAATTAATTGGAATATATTATGTTATCCACATATCATTGCTCATAAAATACCATCTTAGTCCTTCCCTTGTTTTAATTTGGGAAGAGATTGTCTTAGTTCTAGATTCTTTAGTTTTGGAGAATCATGAAGATCATTCATTCTCAGATGAAATCCCTTCATGGGAATTCTATTTCATTGTTTATAGTGTGACTGAAGTAGGTATTGGATTATCATGAGACATGGGAACACAAATCATTGGTGAGGGAGCAGTGGAATCACCTATTTGAGTAGAATTATTCCTCTATATGACTTATTAGGAATTTAAATCCCTTTGGTGGGTATATTTAAACATCCTGATGAAAATGTACACTTTATATTAGGTCAAAAAATTATTTTCATGTTTGGAAGACATAGGTGGTGTTTCGGGGGGGGGGGGGGTCTATAGGGATGCTACTAGGAACTGGTTATAGGGAAAGTACACAACTTGATTAGAGTTCATAATCTGAATCCATCACCACAAATAACAACAAATTTGGGTCAAAGAATGAAATTTATTTAGGTGGTGAAACATGTTCATTTCAAAAAATCTTTTTTTTTGGATTGTTAACTTGAGGTGGTTCCTTTATCATCATACATGAATCTCGTGGGATTCATTGCACGAATCTAGGATTCACGATGTGAATCATTCTTAAATAGTAGTATTTTATGCTCAATGAGTTAATAATAAAGTAATTTTGATTACTCCTTCTTACCACAACACCTAGATGTCTCCAAGATGATTTTTTGTGATTATTTTCCTTTTGTATCCCTCGGTTTGGGGCTTTAATATATGGTGTGCTTGGTTACTATTACTATGGTAAGATTTTTTATTTTTTTTATGAGTCATCATTTCCCTTGGGGTTTTGTTGTGGTGTTGGTCTGTATTTTAGGTATTGGTGATCATGTGATGGTTTTTGTTTAATCTTTTCTATAACCATTATGAATTTATCTTCTTGGGGTCAGTTCTTGAATTGTTTGTGGTGAAGCATGTGGGTTTCTTGAGGTATGTGTTGGTCTAACCACATCTTTTTCAAATTTTTATGTGATTTTATTCGGGGGTGTGAAAATCATTGTTAGTGTCTCTTATTATTGTTTCTTCATTCCATTTAGTTATTTTTGATCCCATTGTGGGTGGTGTGCGACTTGCGTTTGAGGTAGGTGGTTATATCTCTTGCTGACGTTGGATAAATAATAATTCCTCTTAATCCAATTTATTCTTTTATAAAAAACTTCTAATAATGTTTTTTTGTGTGTAAATGGGTTTGTTATAAAAGATTTTTTTCCCTTATTTTTTTAAAATAAAATGTGTTTTTCAAATCACTATGAAATTGATTGTGAAATTTTTTTTCAAAGAATATTATTTATAAAATTAAGGGTTGTTTGGAATTATTTGTGAACTATAAGACCCTTTGAACTAGATTGGATAAATACAACACATGGGAAGCCCTGGGTACTTAGGTTGAATGTGTATTATTGCAACTCATCCATTATATTGTCAATGGGTTCACTTATGGGGTGTTCCTCTACTCCATGTGCATGAGTTCTAAAGACATGATCTAGACATTTTTTAGGGGGTTCACTCATTGGGTTTTCCTATGCTTCTTAAGAATGTATTCAATGGTCATGAGTGTGGATTATTCAATAATTGTGGTATGAGTAGTTTACTAACTCATCATATTGTGATCCTTGGCTAGTTTACTATTATGTTATTTTTTTATACTATTTTTGATTTAACACACATTCTTTGATAAATGTGGATTTATTATTTGAAACTATTTTACCTAAATCATTTTATATTTTTGGAAAATGGAAATGTTTTCCATGCATTGACTTAAAACTACTTTACTAATTAGCATGGCATGTTTTCTTTAGAATTATCATATTGTGTTCATTTGTATTGAGTATCTATATAGAAATATAGGGTGGTATCCAATAGATCTTGTTTATCTCACACCATGTACACCCCTTCAGTGGTGTGTAGACCTAGATTTTTATTTTTATTCTAGAAAAATAATAGTGCCATAGTGAGTTGGTGAGGTTTATTTTAGTTGGGTATGAGTTTCAAGTGGTGATATTGTGAGAAATTTCCCACGTATCACAAGTTGTAGTAGTTTTTCATTTCCTTATTCCTTGTTGTTTTAATATACCAATACCTTTGGAATTTTTAGTTATTCACTTATTTCACTATCATGGTTTCTCATTTATTATAGCATATTTCTCATCATGTTTGTTTCTTCTATTTCATTTCACTGTAAATATTCTATATTTTTTGGGTTATGTGAGATTGGTCCCTCTAATTATTGCTAAATGGTTAGGTTCTTGTCACCAGCCCTTGGGGATTATGAAAACCATTTGAGTATGTAGTAGACCAGTTAGAGTGCCATCCATTTAGGGTATTCTAAGTCGGTCCATTACACACCACATAGATCTTGAAGAGACCACTTTCTGTATAATTTTTGTATGATTTGTATTTTTTTCAAAGATCATCATTGGTTGTCATATAATTTTAATGAAATAGTTATTTATTTCATTGATGTCAATATTGTGAAGAGGTCCCAAAGTTTATAGAGATTAGATAAAGCAATCAAGTATTACAATTTTAGGAAAAGTGTACATGGTTTAAAGACATTGAGTTTCATAGGAGATTCATAAATAATTGTTATGGATTCTAGAAATAAAATTGGGTGACTTTTAGGAACAATTCTCCTAAAAACTCTAATTATTGTTGAACTGGTCTGCATGTAAAATACATGTGTTATTGGTGACACGTTACATTCAATAACATAGAATAAGAGATGAAAGTGATTTGATAATGAATAAATATTTGGAATTGATATTCCTAAAATAAAATAAGAATTGATAAAGGATAATATTTTAAAAAGTCCTTAAAAATATTGATTCTCATGAAGAAGGGTGTAAATGAGGAAATATAAGGTCGTAAATAATTTCATTTTTTATAAGTGAAGAAGGATCCCATGCATGTATTTAAAATATGTTATGATAAATCATATTTTTCTCTTGAATTTATGGAATATTTCACTTATATTTTATTCCATGTGTTGGAAAAAATGGGTCCAACCAAATCCACCCAAGGAGGCCAGCTCAATAACATATATCGAGAGTAATCTATAACTTAAGTCTATAGGAAAGAGACTATAAACTACATGATGAGAATCCAATGTGTAATGGTTTTTGTTTTTTAGTATGGTGTAAACTCGGGTGTCGGCTCTATAGGCTGATGACAAACATATATATAAAAGGAAGCACCTAAAGCTTTTGGGAATAGATTTGGGATGGTGGGGGATGTGGTATCATTCATCCACTTTAAAAACATATTTATATAATATGGTCATCTGATAGGATTTTTCTCGGTGCATGATCATTTTATTTGATCATCATCAACCTCTAAAGCCTTCGACATCATTCTCCAGGGGTGATCATCTCTAATAGCCAAACCAATCTCAACTGGATTGATCTATCATCTTGATTAGACATCAAGCATCATACGTATCAACACACAATATTTTTTTGATGAGACAACTATTTACTCAAATAAGTCTTAGACCAATGAAAATGAAGTTGCAGAGGTCGTTAGTACATCTGATATTCTTGAAAGAGTTTGAGTATTCACATACATGTAACTTCACTGGATTCATGTTGATGAGGTGTTTTCGAAATGCATGAATCCTAATTCTGAAAAGAAATATTCCATGATTTTCTGAACATAATATTTAAGATAACCCATGGTTTTAAATAATGACATATTTAGTGGTTGAATATGTCATTAGAATGGAATTATTTTAGGGGTTTGAGATAGTGATCCTCATCTATAAATAGAGAGCGACTGAGCCGATTCAAAGTTATTTCCACTCATTTTAACATTCAAGGGCTACAATTTTTCTAAATAACATTGTCTCTCCACTCTTATTGTTATGGAAAGGAGAGACTGGGTTTTTTAACTCCGAGGCTATGTGGAGAGGGGTTATCCATGAATTTGTTGTGTAAAAGGAGAAGAACCATATACCCTATTGTGCATAGATGACTAATCCATTCACACCTATAATGAAATTTTGGTCTGAAGGATGTTCAACTTGGGTTATAAACACTCAGACTGATTAAAGAAAACTAGTTCCAAAATGATTTTCAATATTTTTCAAATAATTAGGTTCACAGACTGACTGTATTGTGTGAAGAAGAAGAAAAAATCCAGGATATTTGTTTGTTCAAAGGGCGAGCCAATATAATAATATATATAAGATTTCAAACAAGAAATATGAAGAGAGTACAGTAAATATCATGCTTCTATTTTCATGATAAATAACCACCTACATTTGTTACAATTTTGATGAGGAATAAGGGAACAAAAGGAAGTGGTATGATTCCATGAAGAATATAACACTACCATGTATTCGGGCAAGGGATAGAGCATATTTTATCAGCGCTAAACAAAATGTGTTATTAAAAGGGGTGTATTTATCAGAGACAGCTAAAAGTGGTGATAAATCTACCAATTCTAAGTGATAAAAAGAGCATGGATAAAGGTGTGCTCCTTTTCAGTGCAATTATCAAGGATGATAATTTTTTTTAATAAAAATTATTATTAATTTATATAAAAATATTATATTTATATTAAAAAATAATGATTATTTATTCACATTAAATAAAAAATACATGTTTACAATTAATATATATTTTTATGAATTCAAATATATATATGATATTTTAAGAAAATTATTTCTAAGAATATAATCAAATAGATATGTATTTAAATAATTATAAGATTATAATAAATTTTATAAAATAATAAATTCATTTTTTAGGTTTATTATATTTATTATATTTATTGTATTTATTATATTTATTATATTTATTATATTTATTATATTTATTATATTTGTTAGATTTATTATATTTATTATATTTATTATATTTATTATATTTGTTATATATGTTAAATTTATTATATATATTATATATATTATATATATTATATATAATACATTTATTATATTTATTATATTTGTTATATTTGTTATATTTATTATATTCATTATAATTATTATATTTATAAGTACTTTTAAATATATATATTTTTAATTATAATTATAAATAAATATATATATGCTTCCAATGATTTTGGTCAATAAACATATTGATGCGTGAGTAAGATTGATGTGTATATATGTTATATATTCATCACTAAGGATCATTTATACATTACACCCTTCTTATTTTTCATGTTGTCCGTATGTGATGACTTTTTTTTTATTATCTAAACTTTAGTAGGTATATGATTCATTCATGTTATACCCATGAATATATTATGTTCTAAAAAAATCACAAAAAATTACAATAAATATATTTAAATAGTAAATATATTTATTATATATATAATTATAAAATTTTAACTACATAAAAATTCTTTTTAAATGTATTTATTTGTAATTATAACTATAACTAAATATATATATTTATATAACTATAAAATTAAAATTAAAAAATATATTATAATTTTATAAATATATATAAATATATTTATAATTATGTAAAAATATTTCTATATATATTTATTTATAGTTATAATTACCAAAATGGTTAAGGAGGCAGGCACAATTGCTCCTAAAAATTATTAGAAAAATAAAACTGACAAAGATAAGAATATGATGAAAGGGGTCACAAAAATCATGCCCTCATCCACATTGTTCAAGAACCAGATTATTCATAAATTTGTGTTTAGAGTCATCATCAGCATTAGTGGTTTCCCATTCTGATTGTGATTCTATTTTCTTGAAGAGTTCCAAGTACTTCTTCTTAATCTTTTATTGGTCCAAAGTTATTTTATGTACATGTCCTCGCCCAGAGCCCCCACGGTGTAAGGACCCAGCCCTAGTTACCCAGAGCTGATGCCTTATTTTCTTACATTGGCACATAAACAAGAAATATGAATCCTGAAGGACCAAATAGTTTAGTATATTTTGGAAAAAAGATACATATACAAGTCCAACATTACATCATTAAAGGAGAAACAACACTAATTTATTCCAATATAAACATCCATGGCCCTTAGATTTTTCCTGCAAGTCACTCATAACATACTTATTCATATTCTAGGAAAAATAAATCATAATAAAGGGGTGAGATCAAAATATTATTTAGAGTAAGAAATACAATGGAATATAACATAAACATAAATATTAGGCATGGTGAATATTTTAAAACACGAACCATTAGAAATAATAAACTTGAACACATTATGGTAGGAATATGAGCTGAGTAAACAATGCCATAATAAAACATAATAATTGGTATTCTACAAGTCAAATAGCCACCATGAAATTTACGTTACTAGCATCATAATGAGGTAAGTGTATATTCCAGACATTCTAAAACATACAGTCAAGGCCTCATCCAAGATGTCTAAAAATGATTAAGGCCTTGACCAAAACCATATCTCAAAATGGGTAAGGCCTCAACCAAGCCCATGTCTATTTTTCTAATGAGACCTAATGATGCATCAAAGGGATATATAGAGCCCCACACACCACATAATAAGTCCAATTAATTCCTCATATGAGTGAGGAAAAACATACCCAACATATACATTTATATTGAAAATCACACATGAAATGTAAATAACTTTCCCCGACAATTAAGCTGAAACACTGACCGTTTGATGTAAATTAGTGAATGGTTTTGGGATTGTACATCCATAATAAAACTATTTATAAACAATCAAATTAAATATGGTAGATGACATAATAAAATATTAATCCCAATAATAATCAATAAGATAGTTGAAACATATGAAAATACTCTTATAAAATCATTATGTAATTCTTCAAAAAAATATTCCTTTATTTTGAAAAGAAGAGTTCTTTCATAAAAGTTTTTATATAAAACCAAAAATGAATTAAGATAGAATTTTACTAATAAAATTATTGATTTTAGTAATATAATGGTTGCTAATAATATATTATAGAGTTCCCTTAAAATTAGGTAAGAATTTGGGAAATTCCCTTGAATCAAGCCTGTATTTCAGAAATAATATTGAAAGATTCTTTTAGAACATGTAACTCCCCATAAAATAAGGTTAGATTCTTGTTGGTAAACATATATAGAACATTAAAACAGAAATTATGAGTAGTAAATATGAATGGATAATAAAGTAATTTAGGTTAAGTATATAATAAAAATTATTCGAATGAAAATGGAGGTTCGGGTGGAAAACACTTACCTTAAGTCTGAATGTGTTCCACTCTTGAACTTAAGGTCCTGAAATATAACATTAGACTTATTAATAACATAATTAAGAACCTATTATAAATTTATTTGTTTTATCATGATTTTATTAAGTTCGTTATTTCCTTAATGAATAGTAATAAGATTGAATTCTGTCATTCTGGAGTGTTCGTTTTCATGATTTTCATAATTGGTTCACTTATTTTTATGTAATGAAATTCATGTGGAATGGATGTAAATATCCATAATTGAATTTAAATATTATTTATTAAAATCCATATTTATAATGGTCATTTATGTCATTTGGTTATGTGGAATTAGGATGAATCATTAGATGAAATATTAATGATAATGACATAGATTATTTTAGAAATATTTTGATTATTAAGAACTAGTTTGGTCATATGATTTAATATTATGTACATATACTGGTTATTGAACATTGAATAGGTAATAATACATATAGTATAATCTGGTTCGACCAAAAATATGGTTTCATTACTAGATATGAAGGCGGTAAAAGAAAAAAGAAAACATGTCGTTCTTGAAGGTGATAAATTAACAACTAATGAACAACATTTTCTTTTCTAAAATAAAGAGAAGAGTAGGAGGCAGTGGGATGACACATTATCCCATTCATATCCTAAAATTCATTTATATGTAAGATATTGTAGTTACCATACCATGTGGGCAAGGATAGGTGGCGAGAGTTTATGAAAAGAACATGAAATTGAAAGGAAATTAAAGGAAATGAGAGAGAGAGAGAGGAATTACCTCTTGAATCCTCCTTAAGGCGCCTTAGATTGGGATTTTGATGAGACCAAAAGCTCTTTGGACATGGAGGAGGGTAAGGGAATATGTTTTTACAGAATTTCGAGAAGGCCTTGATCTTGAGAGGAGTGGTTTGAAAAGAGGATGGAGAGGGGTTATTCATATATGAGGAGGGGTGTTTTTATAATAAAATATTAAATAAAATAATATATCAAATGATAGAATGGTAATTGTAGTTTTTTTTAAATAAATCATATATTAATATAATATAATTATTTTTAGACTTTAAATAATCTTTATAATTTGAATTCATTAATTTATTAAAAGGAATAGGAAAAGAAATAGAAAATGATATTTTAAGAAGTAACTTTTTGACTTTAGGTTTTGGAAAGTTCTTTTTAGGTTTTATAATTGAGTTTATTGTATTTTAAAGAACCATTTGTGAAATTAAATAGAAAATTTCCATATATAAGGTTCTATAAAGTGTATGTCATCATTACATCATGAATGATGCTAATTTAAGAGATACCGGTTATGTGAAAAACTGTATTTTTACTATTCACCAAAAAAGGCACGCATTTCAGAAAAATAAAAAAAAATTAACCCTAAGAATTTTCTGACAAGAAAAATCCATAAATTATGTACATTTTTCAAAAAAAAATCTAAATTTAATTTTTAAAATCATAATTTACTTGAAAAAGATATATTTTAAAATTAAAATGGATTTCATAATGCTTTCAAAAATTACATAAGATATTACAAAATTATATTAAAACTACAAAAAAATAGAATTTTTAATTTTTAAACAAATTTTAGGAAAATACATATTCTTTTAAATTTATTAATTAATTATAATTATTTATTTATGACTTACAAAAATACCAATACCTTTACTATGGTCAAATGGTAACTTATAAGATGCCTAAATTTTATTTAATCATTCATGTGTACGATTACTATTATTTACAAAGATTGACTATTCATAAGGGTCATATTACAATTTATAAGGGTATGTTACTATTAATAAGAGTTGGTTACTATTCATAAGGGTAGGGTACTATTCACTAAAAATTAAGTTTATCCTATCAGACTCTATACATCTTACTGATCACTGACATGTATTTCAGAATTTTTAAATTCAAAACATAGAAGATGAAAATTTATGTTTAATGACCACATAGTATTTAGTATAATTTCATTGAGTTTCCTAATGTGATTATAATTTAAGTCATAATTATAAGATGGTAAATCCATTGATACAACTTTGGATTACATTCTTCCCTCTTTACAAAAATTTTGACCTCAAAATTCACATAATGCTACCTCACAAAAAGATTTGGTTAGGTATTCAATATAAGCTCCCCCGGATCCCATGTTGCATATTCGATTTTATGATTTCTCCAAAGTATCATTACCAAACGAGTCACCCAATTCCTTAACACTTTTTCTTTAGTTTCAAGAATCTGGATAGGCTCCTTACAGTAAGATAAATCATGTTCCAATTCTATACCTAGAGAAGTGAGGACATGCAATGTGATGGCATTTACTTTCTCAACATTGAGACATGGAACACATTGTGTACTTTGGACATGCTAGGCTGCATAACCAAACTAAATTCAACAACTCCAATTCTCTTCAAAATTTCCAAAGGCCCAATGAACCTAGGGCTTAGTTTCTCTTTCTTCTCAAATCTTATAACTCCCTTCCATGTAAATACATTCAATAAAATGTGATCACCCACCTATAATTTTTTATCCTTACCTCAGTTATCGTTTTAGATATTTTTACTACATTGGGATATATTGAAATGACCTTGTATAGTCTTTACCTTCACTGATATTTCCTCTATAAGCTATGGACCCACAAGCCTCCTTTCACCAACTTCATCCCAACAAGTTGGGGTATGATATATCATTTCGTATAATGCTTCATATGGCACCATATGAATACTTTAATGGAAACTATTATTAACGGAAAAATCCACTAAAAGTAAGTATTGATCCCACATACCTTGGAAGTCAAGTGAACATGATCTCAACATGTCATCTATGGTTTGGATCGTCCTCTCTAATTTCCCAACAGTTTGTGGGTTCTAAGCAGTATTCAATCAATGTTCAGTATCCAACGCTTTCTGAATACTTTTCCTGAATTTCGATGTATTTTTTGGGTCAAGATCAGACACAATTGAGAGTCGGGCTCCATAAATTCTCAAAAAATCATTGATATGGATTCTTGTTAGGTGCTCTAGTGTAAAATCCTCCCTTATAGGAAGGAAATGTTCATATTTTTAAGTTGATCCTCAATTACCCATATCGCATCATTCCTCCTTGAAATTTTGGGTAATCTAGTGACTAAATCCTTGGCGACGTCATCCCATTTCCACGTAGGAATGGGTAGAGGTTCCATGACTCCTTTTGGATTTGTCCTTTTAACATTCACTTGTTGACAGACCAAACATCTTGATACATAATCTGCAATTTCCCTCTTCATGTTATCCCACAAGAAATGTTCCTTCAAATATGTATATATCATAGTGCTACCTAGATGTACAGAGAAATTCATACTATGGAAATCATCCAATAACTCTTTTTTTTTCTCAGGTATAGCTGGAACACAAATCCTCTTCCCAAATTTCAGAATTCCATTTTCACATATGAATTCATCCAAATTCCCCTATTTCACAACATTCATTTTATTTTGCAGGTTCTCATCATCAAGATGAGAACTTTTAATCATTTATAATAAAGATGGTTGGGAAAACAAATGAAAATTTAGTGATGTTTCACCATCTTCGATAATTCTCATATCCATCCACACTAGATCCATGTAAAAATGATCCTTGTCAGTCCTCATTTTGTTGGGAACCCCATAATCCTTCCCGCTCAATGCATCTGCTGCCTTGTTTTCCTTTCATGGGTGGTATTGTATAGTAAAATCATAATCCTTATGTAGTTCGGGCCATTTTAATGCCTCATGTTGAGTTCCATCTTTGAGAATGTATACTTCAAACTATTGTGATATGAATATATCTCATATTTTTATCTATAGAGATAATTTCTATATATCTTCAGGAAAAAGATTACCACTTCTAACTCAAGATAATGTGTGGGATAGTTTTGTTCATGAATTTTTAACTACCTGGATGCATAGGAAATAACTCTATCATTCTGCATAAGGACACAACCAAGTCATTTCTTTGATGCATTGTTATAGATCAAAAACCCAGAATTCCATGATGGTAGTATTAGGATCAAAGAATTCACTAACCTCCTATTCAACTCTTCAAAAAGTCCTCACATTCATTTTTTCATATGAACATAACCCATTTACAAGTAAGAATGGTCATTGGGTTGGATAAATAGGTGATGTTATGAACTAAATGTTGATAATAATGTGCTAAACCAATAAAACTACATACCTAGGTTATGTTTGTTGGAGTAGGCCATTTCTTCATAGCCTTTTTAATTGTAGTATCAAGAGATTGTCCATCTTTAGAGACAATGTGGCCCATAAAGGAAACTGATTAAATACAAAATTTTCACATTTCTAAATTTCCCATATAATTCATTTCTTCTAAGAGTCATTAGAATAGTGCTCAAGTGATTTTTATGATCTTTATATATTTTGGAGTATACCAAGATATCATAAATAAATACCACCACAAAGTCATCAAGGTATTCCATGAAAACCCTATTCATTAAATCCATGAAAACAGTGGGTAAATTAGTTAATCCAAAAGGCATTACTATTAACTCGTAATGACCATACCTGGTTCGAAATGCTATTTTTGAAATGTCTTCCTTCCTCACAAGAAATTGATGACATTCAGATCGAAGTTCAATCTTTGAAAAATATTGAGCTCCAAGAATTTGATCAAATAAATCATCAATGTGAGGTAGGTGATACTTGTTCTTTATTTTTATAGCAGTGATCTCCCTATACTCAATGCACAACCTCATAGATCCATATTTATTATTAACGAAAAGAATTGGGGCTCCCCATGGAGAAAAACTAGGGAGAATAAACCCTTCATCACTAAATTAATCTAGTTGTTTCAGCGATTACACTAATTCGACAGTGGCCATTCTATATGGATTCTTTGATATAGGTGTTGAACTAGGAATTAAGTCAACAGAAAATTCAAATTCCCACTCTTGAGGATTTCTAGGTAAATCCTCTAGAAAGAATTCGACATATTCTTTCCAAATAAGTACATCCTCTATATGAAAATCCTTTTCTTCACCCATAGTTATTACATTCCCTTCCCCCCCAATAATTTAATTTAGTAGAACTCTTTGGGGTAGATCTAGATGTGAATCTGAGGGTGATGTTTCTTCCATAAAGATAAGGGATTCCACATCGTCCTCAAAATTGTAACCTCCTTCCTATTGCAATAAATTTTTACATCATGGTTTGAAAGGCAATCCATACCAAGGATTATATCAAATTCAACCATGGGTATGACAATAATATCAGAATATAAATCATGTTTATATTATATAATGGGGACTACTAGACACAACTTTGTGGCAATGATACATCCCTTATGATTTTTGATGAATAACTCCCTTAATAAATCAAATTGGAAATATGTAATTTTTTTTGGAAACTGTGAATATATGAAAGAACAATATGATATAGAATCAAATAAAGTAGTGTACAAGTTTGAGGAAAATATTAATTTACATGCCACCGCATCATTAGGAACTTCAATATCATCGGTTGTGATCACAAAAGATTATCCATTCTCCCTCGGAATTTTTTGTGGCATGTTTCCTTGATGATTTGGAAAATCATCCGAAAAGTGTTCCATATCCCAAAAATTATAGCATTGAACATTAATATATTCTTTATACCCCTTGGAATCACTAGAATGATGACCTTTCTGTCCACATTTTTAGCATACTCATTTTAATTTTAAGTAGGCACCTAGGTGTTTCCTTCCACAATTATCACAGGGTGGAATTTCAACTCTTCCCTTATTCCCCATTTCCTTATATACTTTTATAGGGTTTTTAGATACCCTATTATTCTCTTTCATTCCCCTAAAGTCATAAAACATAGATAATTATTTTTATGTCTTAATAGTACATGAAACTATATTTTAATATGATGACTAACATTGGGACACAAGTTCATGTCCTAGGAATGGCTTTGGGCCATCAAAAAATCAATCGATTTTTCTCCTTTGATTATGTATGTAGTCCAAATCATGCCTTGATAACCTTGTGAAGTTAGCTTCATAATTTTCAATACTCTTATATTCCTTTTTCCTCAAATTCAGAAAATGTCTTTCCATATCTTCTCACTATTCGTGAGGAAATTACTTCTCTTGGAAAATTTCATTAAAGTTCCTCTATTCCACATCTTCTATATCTTCCTTCTACTTTGGGTTGTGGATTAACAACCCCCACTAATCCACATCTCCCAATAGATGATAAACTGCCATGATGACCTTCTCTCTTTCAATACATCCCAAATCAAGAAATATCATTTCTAGGGAACTTATCCACGGATCATCTACAGATGGGTTCATAGTCTCATTGAATGATGGAGGTTATTGTCGCGTAAAGTGATATAAAAAATCTCCTTTATTTGTTGGATCTAGATACTTGATATGGGTATGGTTATTGGTCATTACCTGAGTAAGTTGTCCCAGTGTAGTTATAAACTACTCTGCACAAGTCACAGCACCAAACCCAACATTGTTATCTTGGGCCGGAGGGCTATCCCTATAGAGGATATGCATGTTCATGCAGTTTCCTATTCTTCCAATAGGCACCATTTCTAGATAATGGTATACAATAGATTAGGCAATGAATCATAATGTATAATCTTAACATAGCAAAATACTTATCATGAATTTATATCCTCTTCATGGCTAATCCTATAATCATAAAAATAGTTTCTTTGATGAAAAATTTACATTTAAATCATTTATAATGACTGGTAAAGAAAATGTGAATTATCTTAAGAATATCCCTCGGGACTATCAAACTAGGTATGTAGTAAGGCCCTTTTTCATGTACCAGGATACCCTGGGTCAAGCCCAAAACTCTTTTTTGGAGTTTTCACTCCTAGGATAATCTTTTCCATAACAACATCCACTTGTAGTATTCAGATAGGGATGTATTTTCTAGAAAGATCCACATAAATTATGGCCAATTTTGAAACAATTAGAGAAGTAATCGTGGACCTTCTCATATTCAATAGCCTAATCGAATTTGGGGTCATCCATAGATAAAATAATTGAGTGAATAAGAGAGGAATTATGATCAACTTTAATGATAACCTAAGTAAAGTGACCTTACCTTGTTCTTTTGGTTTCCTTTTCCATCATGATCAGGACACCAACTGTAGAAGTGATATACCACAGGATTTTTGGCAGTCAAAAAAACCAGATTAATCATCTGATCAGTATCCCGACTAGGGTGATCGAGTTTATAACAGTTAGAGGGTCAAAATTCGGATCCCAATCTTGGATACATAGTATTCTGGACATAATATTGATAAAGCCATGAACCCAGACATTGGATTTAAGATCCAAAGATGGGAAGACAATATGATTAAATCCTTTCCCAATGGTTTTTATACTCCAACCATAAAAGCCAAAAAAATCAAGTAGGTGCTTCCTGATATTTAGGATTCCCAGAAGATTCTCCATATTCAAAGAAAGATGAGAAATAAGAGTGTTCACACTCTTGCTATCTTACCAAGCATAGGCCATGATTAGCTTCAACGAATACAGTTTCTTCTTTCTTACAGATCTTAGCAT
Organism: Viscum album; assembly: GCA_963277665.1. Taxonomy (NCBI): domain Eukaryota; kingdom Viridiplantae; phylum Streptophyta; class Magnoliopsida; order Santalales; family Viscaceae; genus Viscum; species Viscum album. The sequence goes on along the minus strand of OY728136.1, from coordinate 599,017,532 downwards.
TGGAGTTGCAGAACTCATCAAAATTCCATCCACTATAAATTGGGATACTCAGCCAGCAATGATGTAGATCTCCAACAACCAGAGCATAGGAGGGATAAGAGCAGGGTTTGGCATCAATGACAACAGAATAGATCAATCATGCATCCACCACATCCACGCTCTCTAGAACCAGATCTCAGTCTGCAAATGGGTCTAAATAACACCAAAGGTGACCCCAAATCGATGCGCAGGGGCGATGATAGATGATGTCGGAACCAACCGAACCAGATCTTCTCTTGCTGAACCGAAATGCTACATCTAACCCACAAAATCAGCAACAGGCGGTGGCACATCAACTGTCACTAGATCAGCCCACACCTCAAATGGTATAGGTCATGAATCGACCTAACAAGGATATCCCTTATCTCACATAAATAACACATCATCCAAACCATCATATCCCACACCTTGCACTAGATCATGCTCTGTAGGCTCCAAATAAAGAATTTCCACAAAGAACCCTAGACCCCATTGGTGTTGCGAAGGTATGAGCTCCTGAGAACCCTAGACGCCATCATAGTTATAATTATAACTATAAATATATATGTGTGTGTGTTTGTGTGTGTAAATAATTCAAAAATTGTAATAAATATATTTATTATAATTATAATGTTATAAATATATATAATTAAAAAAAATACTTATAAATATATAAAATATAGATAAATAAATACAAAAGGATATAGTTATAATTCTAAATAAATTTAGATATATATAAATAATTAAAAAATTATAATAAATACATTAATTATATCTATTTATAAACAAATATTGATAAATAAATATATATAATTATAATTACAATTATAAATAAATATAGAAATATTTAAATAATTATAAAATTACTTTGAAGATATTAATTATATATATTTATAAAATTATAAATATACTCTTTATAATTTTATTATATATATATATAATTACCACTATAAATACATATTTATTTATTTTAATGTTTAATTAAAAATAAATGTATTTTTATTTATAGTTATAAAAATAAATATTTATTTTTTACTTAAATAATTATAAATTTATAAAAGAATATTTATTATTCTTGTATAATGTTATATATAATTAAATAAATATATTTAGAAATATATACAAATATTGATAAATAAATAAAAATAAAAATAATTATAGTTATAAATAAATACAGATATATTTAAATAATTATAAAATTATAATAAATATATAAATTATATATATTTAAAAAATTATAAATATAATAAATATATTTTTTATAATTTTATAGTTATTTTAATATATATATTTATTAATTTATAGGTATAATTATAAATAAATATATATTAATTTAAGTAATTATAAAATTAGAAGAAATATATTTATATTTATATATAATATTATAAATATATATAATTAATATATTTATTTCATATATTTTAATTATTATAACAATGAGAAATATATTTCTTATAATTTTATAATTATTAATATTTTTATAAATATAAATAAATATTTATTTATAAATAGTTATAATAATAAATATATTTATTTATTTATTTATCATATGTATAATTTTATAAATATTTATAACAAAATAAATAAATTGTTAACATTATACCTTCATCAGTGCTTTTTTAGCACTAATAAAGGCATGTTTTATTAGCACATTCAATTTTAATGCTCATAAAACATACCTTTATCATCACTTTTTAACTAGCGATGATAAAAGATTCACCCTATTTTATTAATGAACTCTAATAGTCCCCTCATTCTCTTATACACCTCCAACTCTCGTGGAAGCCAACCTTTGTGCCACTGACCCATCCTCTACCTCAGCCTCACTTTTGTCGTCGTCGACCCCTCCACTAATGTGAACCCTCTTTTACAACCCCCCTTTCTCTATGAACCCCCCTCTGTCAGGAACCCACCTCCAATGTGACCCCTACTCTTCCACGAACCCACCTCTAATATAAACCCTTTTCTGAAGTGAACTCACCTCTACCACACGCTGAACCCCACCTCCACCGCAGACCCACCACCGTCGCAAACCCATTTCCACCACGAACCCACTTATGCTACGCACTAAACCCCCCCCCTGTTTGTGAACCCTATATCCACTGCAAACCCAAGTCTTTTGTGAACCCCTTCATGGCCTCAATCATCACTATCACCACCACCTACCCCAACTCTACTGCTGTCGTACCCTACTAATGCCATGGGTATGCCCTTTTTCAATATTATTAAGAATTTCTAATATATAGAGAGATTTTGGTTTTTATCAGGTTTTTGTCTATTATTACATTACATTAAAATTATTAGTATGTTCATATTTAGGCTACCCAAGTTCCCCAAACATCAGTGTAAGGCCGCCAACTCCTAATGATAGTTCATATCGAGGTTACATTAAAGGAATTACCTTCAGTACTACATTATTCTTGTTATACCTAGTTAATCTCTAGGTATAAAAATTAAATATTCCACATTTTTGACCCTCCAAATCCCACCTCCACGCTGCGTTATAGAAGATTACATCCCATAGATCCTCTTGATCCTCCTTTACCTAAATCAGTTGTGGTTGGTGAACATCCTCTCTCTCTTTGGTTCAACTAATTTCATGGAATCAGTAGATTATAATTTATTATATATATCCACATCAATATCTATTATCGAGGGTTTACATTTATAGTATTCTCACATTCAATGTTCATATCGGATTTTGGTGTTTGGGTATGATCATCATTCATTAAAAAGATTCTCTATTATAATCAACTCATTTGACCTCTATGGTATGGATACAACTTCAATCATGAAAAAGAAATCATTTTTCAAACATCTTTTCTTAGATATAGATTTCATATGGACCTTTCTTAGGATGGTCATAGTTGAAGTTTTAATAGATTTATCCATCTTTGAGGTATCTTATATTCTTAACAAGTTAATTATTCATCTCTGGATGAATTAATACTTCATCGTCCAAAACTCTATCTTTTATATAAGAATACTTCTATTCTCAAATTAATTTCGAATGTGTTTGGAATTTTTCTTTATGCCAAAATATCCACTCTCCAAATGTAGCACAATATAGTGGATATAATATATGTGGATCATGATTTGGAATCACCGTTAATTATCAACATTGTTGAGACATGTATTTCTTCCCTCTTGGATCTAGATTCTCTCGATAAAATGTAATTTTTCTATTCTTAGGACATGTTTCCCTTGATTTACCCAAATTTCATTTGGTACTTATATTATTTGGTTTTAAATAGATTTGAAATGATTTAAACACTTGGAATGGACTTTGGTTGCATGAAAAATATTTTTCAACTCATCCAATTGGTTTTCATAAAGAGATTTGGATGTTTTACAATAATATTTAATGCTTGTTTCATTTTAACAAGGGGTCTGTGAATTTTAAAATGAAAATTTGTAAATTATAAAGTGTTTTCAGTAATTTTACATTATTAAGACTATTGGGTCATGAAGTCACCTTGAATAATTAAAAATGAATTTTTTTTTGGGAAATGGGGATTGGAATTTATAGGTTTATTTTAAAAAGTGTTTGTTATTTTAATGAGGAATTAAAATAAATGGTTAGTTTTTTAATGGGATTTAAAATGTGATTTTATAAATAGTTTTCAAAGGAAATATTAAATATAGTCTTTCTATAATCATTCATGTTTATATTTTTATAGAATTTGGAAAAGTAATACATTATATAGGGAAGACTAGTATATTGATAATAATACCATGGAAAGGTCTTGTCATTAACTCTATTAAACCCATATGATATCCATCCTGACCTCACTCCCGCAAAAGGTGGATTAATTTTAAACCCCATTAATAATCCTAAACCGAATTTTCATCCATCTTCCCCTAAATGGTTTAAATTAGAGGGGTCTTGTTTGAAATGTCTATTTATGCCTTTTCCCTCATAGGGATGCAACTATTGATTATTAATCATAAATGCTTTATGCTTATTCATGGAAGTAAAAATAGTATCTTTCTTATGAGGGTGTTAGATTTGACATGTGATTTACTAATTATATTATATTTATTCATGTGATGATCATTGACTTGTTGTTTCTCACTTATACTTGTTTGGTTGCATGGGAACCCTATGAATTAAAAAATAGGTCCAGTTGTATACAAAACTCATTAGTTCATCCATTAGCTAGTTTTTCCTAGTTGTGTGGTCTTTTTAATCTGTTGGAGTGTCCTATTCCTGATTGTAGTGTGAGTAAAAAATGAAAAAATAATTGAATACCCTCTATTATTTTAATACACTGCAGATAATGGAAATAAGGGTCTATAGAAAAATTATATTTTTCATGAAATGGAGAAGAGGATGATAATAAATACTGAAAGGTGAATCTATTTTAAAATGTATTTCAATAATTATAATGATTATATTTCTATTAGATTTTCTCTCCTTCTATAAAGCATATAATAATTCAGATTCTTCTTGGCTTTGTTTCCATTGAATGTTTATTTATTGAACAAATGGATGTTATTATTATATTCCGTCATGGTGATTCATAGGATTATATTTACATAGATCAAATGGAAGGTTTATGCTAAATGGAATAGAAGGTATGTTTCTAGTCTCAAATGGATTTTTTATGGGCATAAGTAGGCTCCAAGATAGTGTAGCTAGAATTTTAATGATTTCATGGTAGAATTATTAATGTTCATGTAGTGTAATGTAAACAATTGATACTATATGAAGGTGTATTATGATAAGAGTTTTGTCATTTTACTTATTCATGTAGATTAATTTCTCTTAGTTAAACCAATTAAGAAATGTCTAGAAAGGATGAATTTTGATTTATCTAAAAGAACCCAAATGAAGGACCTTGGTTCTGAAATGTGGATATTGGGGATAAATATTGAAAATGGATTAAATTATATTACTTTTTTTAGACTTGGTTTAATTTTATATCAATTTTTGGTGTATTTATTTATTTTTAAATATTAATATTACTAAAAATATATAATGGATATGAACAAAGAAGGGATGAATTCCAATCTTCAGATAAAAGAGTATGAAGATGGAGTGAATGAGATCATCAAGTTTTCAAAAGATCATTCAAATAACCCTACTCTAATCCATTTTTCATGTTTACATTGTTTTTATTCAAAAAATATTAATCTAGAGGAGTTGTAAGAACAGTTGATTTGTCATGGAATAGATCGAAGTTATAAATGTTTTAATAAACATGTGTAAAAAGAGAATGTATCTAGTGACTAGGATAAAACAACATTTTATGGGTCATCTAATATGATTAAAAGTGTAAAAAATGATTAAGACTATATCGAGGATGTGATTCCAGATGTGAATGATGATGATAACCGTATTGAGGAAATGAAAATGATAGTTGAAGATGATATTTGTGATTTCCAAAAATAGTTTTGGAAGTTATATAGTTGTGAAAAGATGCCATTTTATACTGGTTGCACAAAATATATAGTATTTTCAGTCATAATAATGTTTTATAATTTGAAAGAAGGCAATGGATAGGGTGATTCCTATTTTATGAAACAACTATCTGTCTTGAATAACATGATCCCAGAAGATAATCATCTCTTGATCTGAATATACAATTCCAAATGAATTCCACATTTGATGGGTATGATCTCTATAATAATACACACCTTCCCAAATGATTGTATACTATTTTTCAAGGGCCAGAAATCACTTATAGAATGCCCAAATTTTGGATTTTATTGATACAGGAAATATGAATCTAGTCCTACGATAGTTTTATGGCACTTTCTAGTAATTACATGGTTTAGGAGCCCATATGGAGGTGATGAGTCTTCATGAAAATTTACTTGGCTTGAAAATACAAGAAATAAATATAGTAAACTACATCACCTAGGAGACTCTCCTTTGTGGAAGAGAATAGATCATGAGTATCCTGAATTTAGAAATGAGCTGAGAAACCTTCAACATGCATTATCTACAAATGGAGTGAACTGTTTTGGTTTTCAAAGAAGCACTCACAGTACACAACTGGTTATTTTAGTAAATTATAAATTTCCATCATGGTTATGCATGAAATGAAAATATATCATATTATATATGATTATATCATGACCCAAAAAACCAGGTAATTATATTGATGTTTTTTTGGCTCCATTGAGCTTGGATTTGAAATTGGTGTGGGATTCATATGTAACGTTGTATGATTATTATTGAAATGAATATTTAACCTAGATATCTATGTTGTATATGATGATAAATGACTTTCCAGCTTATGGAAATTTTTTAGGATATAACATTTTAGGAACTCAAGGGTGTCCTATTTGAGAACAAGCTACACAGCCAGTTAGGTAGAAAAATTCATCAAAAACTGTGTTTCTAGGACATCATAGATTTATACCCCAACAGTATAAGTACTGATCTTGGACAACATCATTTGATGGAAGGTCAGAAGAACATACAACACCATCTCCACTAAGAGGCAATCAACTGTTTGATAAATTGAAAGATGTGGACACTACTTTTGGTAAACTATTTTTGAGAAACCATGTGAAATCTTGTTGGAAAAATAGATTAGTTTTTTAAATTACCATACTAGAAATCTTTGTACGTCATGCATTTTCTTGATATTATGCATGTTGAAAAAAATGTGATAGTGACATCGGCACATTGCTAGATGTACCCTACTAAAATGGATGGAATTAAGGATAACATGGTTGACATGGAAATATGGGAAGAGTTAGCACCAATAAAGTGTGAAAATGAACATTTCTTCCTCCAACTACTTACACTCTTTCCAGGTAGGAGAGATATTGGTCATTCAACTTCATAAATTTTGTAAATGTTCCATAGGGGTATTCATCAAATATCAAAAACATCATTTCAATGACTGATTTAAAGTTAAATGGTCTAAAATAACATGAATTTCATGTTTTCATGAAGGATATAATTCCAATATATTTACATCACATTTTACCCAAGAATTCATGCCATACATTAATTTATATATGTTTCTTCTTTAAAGATATATGTAGAAAAGGTATAGACCCAGTGAAATTGTTAACTATGGAAAGAGAAATTTCCATCATATTATGTGTATTGTAAATGTTTTCCCATCAACATTATTTGAAATGATGTCTCATTTTAGTCTTCACTTGGTGTTAGAGATTCGACTATGTGGTTTTATACACTACAGATGGATGTACCCCATTGAATGGTATATGATGATTTTGAAAGGGTATGTCAAAAATCAAATTCGGTCAGAGGGTTATATTGAGAAGCGATTTATTGTTGAGGAAACTATTTAATTATGTACCAAAAACCTATTTGGTGTGAAAATAATTATTCTACCAAAATATCATCACATTGGGAAACTTATGGGTGAAGGAATTTCTAAAAGTGATGTTGTCACAATCAATATTACAGATCGGGAGCATGACCACATTTACATTTTTCATAATAGTTTAGAGGTTTCCCCATATGTTGAAACCCAAAAATAAATTCTTAGGCATTTGAATCCATCAAGGGATGAAATATGGATATCAAATTCACATAATCAAGAGTTTATAGGATGGTTTCGGGACTATATTTTTAAGAAGTCAGATGAAAATATGGGTTCAATTTCAGATGGAATTTTATGGGTATCCAGAGGACCAAGTGTGTATTTATTATCTTACAATGGTTATGTAAATAATTATTATATGTTCTAAATAAATTATCCTGATGAATATAGTTTCATGAATAATAGTGGAGTTACACTTTTGAAAGAATCAATGAATATTTCTGGTAATAAGGATATAAATCCAATTTATGTGAATATGTCATACTTTTTCAACATCAAATAAATATGGGAGTCGGATTATACAACATTCCAAGTGATGATTTTTTAATTATAGTGGGTTGATAACTGGAGTTCCCTTACAATAAAAGAATCAGGATTCATCAATGTTGATTTCAATAAGGAAGGTTACAAAGAAGAACCATTTATAATGGAATCACAGGAAGTACAAGTATTTTATGTTCTAGATCCTACAAACTGAAAGTTGTCAACTATTCTATTTTCGACCAAAACCATTGATAGGATAGATGAAAATTCAACTAATGATTACCCTTTCATTGGGAATACACAATCATTTCACAGTTGTCCAAATTTATACGTAATTTTTATGTCCTAGAAGACCATAATGAATGGATTTAGATTGTCGATAGAGGGGAAAATCCCTTCATCATTTAAAAAAATAATGTTCAATAATTAGGTAAATTTTTTTCGTAATATACGTAGTTTTATTTAATATTATTATCCATATGTTACTAAATTTATGTACTCTAAATTAAATGTTAATCCAATTCTACAGATAATGACTTCTTCATGTGATGGTGCTCCCAATCCCTAGAAACAGCTGGTCTCTCAACCTGATACTTCTCATAGGGAAGAGGAAAAATGACCTTATACAAGTACTGGTCCTCCCAATATCGAGGAACAACATTTATCACAATTTTATACTACATTTGGTATAGAGTAATGACCTTTTTCATGTACTGGTTCTCCCATTCATTAGGAACAATAGGTTTCTCACCCTGCTACTTCTCCCAGTATGGAGGTACAAAGACAGTGTGCACATGTCGATTCTAATACTAAAGAGGAACATATTTATGATATTGAATCTAGGTAAATGGTAAGAAATGAAGGACCAGTGATGTAGAAAAAAATAGAAGCATCATAGTTTTATGGTGATAAAAATCATTATGGAAAAAGTCAAAGGCATCAAATATGAGGTCGGATGGAATGTGCAAGGAAAACATGTTAATCCCAACAAGGCCCTGCTTAGCAATTAAGTTGGAATTTTCACTTAGAAACACGTGTCAATTGAAGTAGAATCATGGAACCATATTTTATATGGGATTAATAAATTAATTTTGGAAGAGATTATAGTAACATTATGATATTAGTTCTCTGTTTTACTAATAAATTAAATAATTAAAAATTGGACTACACTTCATCATCCATTCCAGAGTGCATTTATAGTAGATGAATACTACAATAAATATGTATTAATTCTTTCTGGAAGGATTAAAAAAGGATTTCTCCCAATTCTAACAATAAATCATAATAAAGATACTGAATAGAAAATAAACATTCACTCACTATGTATCTATGAAAACCAAATAACCCATGAAGCATGGGATGCATTTACTGGTCGTCGTGTGGATGTGTCTTTTTAGGTACATTATGTCTAGTAATATGTTGTTTAATTATATGTGTATTCATCACTTTTATTGAAAAATTTTTATTTATGAAAAAACAACTATGTGCTATAAATAATTAGGGAGTATCCAAACTAGCATACCCCTATTGTAAAGCATGGATGGGGTATGCCTTACTTGAAAAAAAATAGCATGTATTTTAAATCAAACGTAATACTTTTTTGTGACATGAAATAACACCATAATTAGGTACATATATTTATATAAATATTGATGACTCCAAATCCAAATCCACTACCATCCCACACCATGGGATATATAAGTAGGCACGTGTAAATAAAGACAGGATACTAATATATTAAAACAAAAAATATTGTGGGAAACATGTGTATGTATTACATAATTTTTTTCTTCAAATCGTTATTACATAACAATGATCACTTATTTTCCTATATTTTCTATCTGATATAGTCACAAGAATCAAAAAAACCTATGCTGGATGAACATATAATATCAGTGGCTATGATGCATCCAGAACAGTATGGTCATGATAGATGTGTGGGTTTTGAGGTGGCACCCTGAACATGTTTTGAGATAAAAACAAGAGGAGGATCAAAGTGAATTCATAAAATAGATGAGATAAATAATAAATACACAAGAATTATAATTCCAATGGTAGAAAGATAAGATATCCAAATTTATGGGGGGAAGAAAAAAAGAAGAAGCAACTCAAGAACATCCATTGTGTAGAGATCCCCCCCACCCCCACTAGTTATGAAGCGATCAATTCCTCTCAAAAAATGTCATACCTGAGATAATCAATGTTTTAATAAATGTACCTATGAAATTTGAATTAGATATACATGGATATCTTTCCTTTACTAATATTCTATAGGGTGATAATGACTATGATCTATATCTATCATCACCCACCCATAACCTTGTAGCGAGGGTTACAGTGTTTAATATCCAAAAAGACATGTTACACAACATACTACTTTCAACAGGTCATGTGTGAGTGTCGATTAGTGTATACCATTAGTTGAGTGTCGAGCTACCTTTTCCAATTCATGTGAAGGATATTCATATGGTCAAAAAAGCTATTGGAACATTCATCTCATGGTTGTCACATCTTTTAAAAGAACATGTCAACAAGGAGGTATTCATTTCCAATTAATTTTTCAAGCTTAAACTTTAACAATTAATGAAAAAGGGACTGAACCAAAGAATTTTATTACATACAGACAGAGGGAAGGAGATGAAATGAAAGATAAACTTTGAACCTTCTAAAGGGTCATCCAACTGATCACAAATATCTATCGAAATCACCATTACACGGCCTATTCTATATCTGAATTTACTATCATTAATGGTTCATGTGGATAAAAAGTTAATATTGGTCATAATCAGATAGCTGATTTTGAATAAAATATGTATGAAGAGAATGATTAGGACATCATTGGTGTTGAGAGTTTAAGTGAAATCCCTGACTATTATTTTTTAGGCGGCTCATTTGTAAAAGTATACATGAGGTATGTTTTTGTGATTTAATTTTCCAAAAGCTGATATATTGTGTTAATTATTACTAAAAACATTTCATATTTTTGGAGAATATATATAGGAAAAAAATTGAATGTATTTTTCAATGAAAAAAAATTTAGTCTCGTTAGTCCTCACATCACCTCTATAGAACAACCAAAAATAAATATAAAAAAAGCTTAAAATAGTGGATGGTTTGATAAAAACATTTAAAATAAAATTTTGGAATGACATACTCTATTTAATACCAATGATGCATGGGTAAAACCATACAATTTAATCATATCAAATTTATTTTCATTTCTTTAATTGCATATTATTTTATTTGTGTCTTTAGGCATCAATTGATTCTCATTGTGAGAAATTTAGATAATCTAAATTTTTATTTCCTAGATTAAATGCACATATATCTAACAAATTTTCCACACATGATTTCATTTATCAAAAATTAATAAATTATATCCAATTTTTTAAACTAATAATCATGTTATATAATTTATATTATCTTTTGATGAGGATTATGTTATGATAGGGTGATGCATAAATATCGTGAAAAATAAAGAATGAGGTTAGTGGATAAGCACAAGAAAGTAGAAAACTTCTACAACTGGAAAAGTATCAGGGTATATATAATAATATTTCACTATCCAAACACATATAAAAAAATTACGTATTCTCCTTGATGTTTTTATAGTGTCCAAAACAAACCAATGGAAAATATTATGCTTATTATGTTTGTAAATTTATGAGTAAAATCATATTCCATGAACAAACTATAATCCATTAAGACGTATTTTTGAAGATAATTTCTATTTTATTTAAAATATTTCTTAATCCTTTTTTATTTAAATTTTTCTGGTACAACTATGACTATCAAAAAGACTCATATTAACAAGATGATATAGATGTGCTCATAAACAAATGGGCATCATACCTGATGGAATAATGTACACAAATAGCATAAAGATATGACTTCCATAGAAGTGGTGTATTGTTTCATATAATTTTTAATTTAGGTATTTTTAGTATTGTTAACATAATATTTTTTTATATAGGAGGATTCCTTTGTTTGAGTCGGTGAGGTTTGTTCAGAACTGATAATGCTTGTGAGAGATTGGAATTTCATGTTATAGCTGAGATAATGACAAGGAAATGTTTCAAGAATGTATAAAGGTGAATTCAAACTACTTATGTAATTAACTTATTTTATCATCATTTTCTACTCAAAACCATGAAAAAAGAACAAGTGACATGTATCACTCGAAGTGTCTCTTTTTATTTAAAATTGACTTCACTATAAGTAAAAACAATAATTGATATACTGAAAAATGAGAAAATGCATTCAGAGTGTTTTTATATTTTATGAAAATGATCCATTAGACATTTTTGATGTGTATGAGTAAACCTCACATCAATAAAATGTACGGTGTGACCGATATGACTCCAAGTGTGTCTTTTTATTTAAAATTAACATTAATTTAATTAAAAAAGAACAAGTGACATAATGAAAACTAGGCATATGAATTTAGTTTGTTAGGATAATTTATAATGATGATCCATGAATCATTTTTGATATGTAGGAATCAACCACTAATTAATCCAACCCACAGTGTGACTTGTATGACTAAATGCATCTATTATCATTTTAGAATTGACATTTTCATTAAAAACATGTCACTCACTAAAAACCAAGTAAATGTGCTCCAACTATATTCATAATTTAGGATAGAGATTCATATGTCATTTGAAACTTTTATAAATAAATCTCATGTTAAGATAATTCATTATGCATTCAGTATAACACAAAATGAAAGTTTCTAGTTATAATATACATTTTAGTAAAAAAACACAACTTGCATACTGAAAAATGAGAAAACCCATTCAGATTGTTTTAATACCTCGTGAAAATGATATATAAGTCATTTTTTATGTGTAGGAGTCAACCAAACCTCAATATGATGCCTGAAGTGGCTGATAAAACTCAAATTGTATCTTTTTATTTAAAATTGACATTAATTTAAGTAAAAATAACAAGTGACATAATCAAAACAGATAAAACAAATTCAGATTGTTTTGATGCTTGAGGACAATGATCCAAGAGTCATTTTTGACATATAGGAGTCAAATGAACCTCAATATGATGCATGGTGTGACCGATATGACTATAGGTGTATCTTTTTATTTAAAATTAACATTAATTTAAGTTTAAATAATAAGTGACGTTCTAAAAACTGACCAATCACTTTCAATTTTTTTTATATTTTAGTAAAATGACCTGTGAGTCATTTTTTATGTTTAGGAGTCAACCGAACATCAATACGACACACTGTGTGACCGGTATGACTCCAAGAATATATTTTAATTTAAAATTGACAATAATGTAATTAAAAAGAACAAGTGACAAACTGAAAACCAAGAAAATGAATTCGTATTGTATTGATAATTTACAAAAATGATCCATGAGCCATTGTTTGAATTTTTATAATCAACCTCACCTAAATCTGATGCAAAGTGTAACCAACATGACTAAAAGGACTTGTTATCAGTTTAAAATTGGCATTTTAGTTCAGAATGTGTCACTCACTAAAAACCAAGAAAACACACTTTGATTATTTTGATAATTTATGAAAGTAATTATAATTTTTTTTTGTGAAGCATTATCATGTCAAAATGACACACAATGCGATAGATATTACTCAAAATTCATGTTTCCAGTTTGTAATGGCATTTTAGTAAAAAAACAAAACTGGCATACTAAATACTAGGAAAACATATTTGGATTGTATTGATACTCTAGAAAAATTATCTATAATTCATTTTAGATGTTCTATAATTAAGCATACCTCAAAACGATGCATAGTTTGGTTAGTATAACATAAAGTGTCTCCTTTTATTTAAAATTGACATCAGTTTAAGTAAAAAAAGTGACACACTAAAAACTGAGAAAACACATTAAGATTATTTTGATATTTTAGGACAAAAATATAGGATTCATTCTTATTATTTAGGTTTCAATCACACCACAGTATGACACACAATGTGACAGGTATGACTACATGTGTGTCTATTTATTTGAAATTGACATTAATATAAGTAAAAGATTAAGTGATATGGTGAAAATAAATAAAACACATTCAGATTGTTTTGATACATTAGTTAAATGATCCATGAGTCATTTTTGACATGTCGGAATCAAAAACACCGAAATATGACTCACAGTGTCACCGATAACACTAAAAGTATCTATTATTAGTTTAAAATTTACATTTTAGTTTAAAAAGTATCACTCGCTAAAAACCAAGAAAGTGTTCTCTAATTACATTCATAATTTTTTAAATTGATTCATAAGTCATTTTTGATTTGTACAATGTAGTATCATATCAAACTAATGCGTGATGTGACTGGTATGACTTATAATGCATGATTCTAGTTTGAAATGACATTTTTGTAAGAAAACACAACTGGAAAATTGAAAACTGGGTAAACATATCATATTTATTTGATACATTATGAAAAATATCTATATGTACTTTTGATGTATAGGAATTAGTCTCACCTTAATACGATGCATGGTATGGCCGGTATAACTCATATTGTCACTTTTTATTTAAAATTGACATTAATTTAAGTAAAAACAATATGTGACATACTGAAAACTAAGAAAACACATTCAGATTGTTTTTATATTCCCTTGAAATGATCTATAAGTCATTTATGACATTTATTAATCAGAATCACCTAAATCTGATGCATGGTACATCCGATATCACTCAAAGTGTCTATTTTTATTTAAAATTGACATTAAATTAGGTAAAAACAAAAATTGACGTACTAAAAACCAATAAAACTCATTATCATTATTTAGATACTTTATAAAAATGATCTATGGGACATCTGTGGAATTTAGGAATCAAACACGCATCAATCCGACACACAGTGTGACCGGTGCGACTAAAAATGTCTGTTATTAGTTTTAAATAGACATTTCAGTTCAAAAAATGTCACTCACTGAAAATGGAGAAAAATTACTCTGATTGTCTTTATAATATATTATTGTGATTCAAAAGTAATTTTTGATTTGTATGAAGCAGTCTCACATCAAACTAACACATGATTTACTGGTATTACTCATAATATATGTTTCCAGTTTGGAATGACATTTTAGTCAAAAAAACAGAACTGATGGACTGAAAATCCGGAAAACATATTTGGATTGTTTTGATACCCTAGGAAAACAATATATATGTAATTTTTGACATGTAGGAATCATACTCACCTCAATATGACACATATTGTGGCCCGGATAACTCCAAATGTGTCATTATTTGAATTTTACATTAATTTTAGTAAAAGAACAAGTCACACACCAAAACCAAGAAAACACATTCATATTGATTTGATATTTTAGAAAAAGATCCATAACTCATTTTTGATGTTTAGTAATCAACCCCACCTCAATAAGACACATGGTGTGACTGGTATATCTCCATATGTGTATTTTTGTATTAAATATTTACATTTTATTAATGTATTCTTTCATATAATTTTTTAATTTATTTCTTTACTGTATTACTAACATTGAATTTATTTTCTTATATAGATAGAAACTGTTTCTTAGGTTGAGAATATTTTTTTTGGAAAATGATGTCATGGGGGAACATTTTTGATAGGGGTTCATGAGCATTAAAAGATGAAACGTTATTGTTTTTAAATGTTTTTTGGATAATTGTTTATGTAATTATATAAACCGCTTTTTAAATGTATATAAAAGAGTTTTTTATATACAATGGGTGGAAATTTTTGTATTCATAGTGTCAAATTTAATGTATATATCATTGTTTCAAATTATTATTATTTACAGGTTCTTTTGGGTGTGTTATTATATTAACAACACATTATAGCTAGCAAGTCATTTATCGATACTATTTCGAGCACTGATAAAGGGGCTCCTTTATCAGCTCTATTTAAAGTTTTGATAAAGGTGGTATATTATCAGTGCTAGAGGAATGGTAAAGGGTTTCCTTGAATAGTGATTTTTTATTATAGATTAAGGGGAACCCCCCCCCCCTTATCATTATTATGATTAACATCAATTTCTTAGCACTATTAAAAGTAAATTTTCATGCTATTAAAGTGAATATATGCAGTTGCATAAAATTAAGTGAAAAAAATAAAATTACATGAATACATTCATAATCTATTATTACTCTTGTGAGAATAACCAAGGAAGTAAGTGTAGTTTCATATGGTTTGTGTGTTCTAAGTTTCATGCACATATATAAAGGCACCCAAAAATCAATGATTTTTGAATGAAAATGAAAACCAAAGGAATTCTCATGTAAGGTAGAGAACAATATTCAAATATCATGTTAAATAATATGTAAAACATTTTATAATGTTCTAGGGTTTTTATTTTCTTGAATTAAAAGATATACATAGTTTCAATTGCTTGAATAGTAGAGATAGAATAAGAATAAGAATTGTAAAGTGTTCATGAATGGTATTGAGAATGATAATTCATGCATGAAACATGAAAAAATCATGAATTGATAATAAATAAATAAATTATTTTCATGCGGGGTCTTGGTGATAATTCCATGAATAATTAAAATACATTCATAAGATGATATGTTTAGTGCTGTATAATTAGTGGTTGGAAAATATGTAGTTTCACAAAGAGTAAGTAGATTCTATACTCAATTTCTAATATTGTGTATTGATGAAGTCATAAAATTAATTCTATAGTAATATTTATATCATTTTTTTAATTCTTGCATGATTGATAGATGGATTTTTTGTGGAGTATCTTTTTCACTGAATTAGAAAGAGGGAAGTCGAGAAGAAGAATTGGTGATAAATGTAACATTTAGTTTATTTTCTTTTGGTTCAATAGTAATTCTAAAATTATTCATCCACATCATATAGATATTATTATGGTTGAAGTCAGAAGAATAAGTAGTCCAACTTTCTATTTACTTCTGTGAATAAAGAAGAAGTGTTTCTAGCCAGGTGCTATCTAAGTAACCAAGTGAATAATAATTCATTGCAAGAACAAAGGAAGAACTATTTCATTCAAAGAAATTATCATCTTTTATGATGCATTATTTTTGTTACAAAATACCTTAATAAGAAAGGGAAGATTGAATTTATAGGTAGTATAAAGAACTAGTGAGGAGATGCTAGTTGGAACAGGTCATCACCATTCTGGGGATGAAGAAACATCCCCATTCCCCCCTCATGAAGTACAAGGACATACACAGGATAAGGAATTATATCCTAGTCACGCTATTGTATCATGATACATCCTTATAGTGAATAATCTATGTACTAGTTATAACCATACATGTCAACGACTAGCTACTCTCATTGAGTATTGATCCTTGTAAAAATATCATATTCTTTCTTTTTAGTCTTTCATAAAATTTCATGTGATAGGGAAAAGGGAATAATAATATCAAGATCCTGATAGGTCAAAAAGGTAATGGGATAAAAATAATTAGTTGGATTAAAATGTCCCCAATACTGATTTACCCCCACCATTAATGTTTGGATTATCCCAAACTATCCTTTCTAATTAATATCAGAGGTAGGTTCCCCTCTATTGGATTATCTACATTGAAACTATTCCCATTTTATGATTTGAGTTTCTTTACTATAAAAATAATAAAGTATAATTTGGGTGAATATACATTTGTCTCTATGTAGAAGTCTGTTTCTACCAAGATCATGATAAACATGAGAAATAAAGAGAAAATAATGAAGATAAAGAAGTTCCTCTTTTCTAAAGATGATGAGGTATCAGTATATCCATGCTTGGGAAATAATGAGGATACATCATGCATTTTAAGTAAATACAAGGTGGATCTAGTTTACATAAAGGAAAAGGAATAAATTCCTTCCTCATGTAAATCAAGATATTCAATTTTATCATGAGGTATGTGTTAGCACCTTTAGAAATTTTCCTCAAAATAATTATCCTAGAAATAGTTGTGATGATGATAAATCTAAAATTTATCATGAAATATCAATTGATGTATTAATTGATATTCTACATGTATTCCCAAGGAAATAGTCTCCCTTTTTTATGGTGTCTTTCAATCTATGTTGTAATATTTCACCCATTTGGAAAGTGAAGATAATGTTTAAGATAAGCATTCTCAAATAAAAATTCATGAATGTTTAAATCTCAATAAACATGTTCTAGACTTTGAATAAAAAAATAGGGAATGTGAAATATATTCCTTAACATTACTTAAAAAAGTTTAATAAAAATATGATGTCAATAACACTCTTGAAAAATAAATCCATTCACTTGAAGAAAAATTCAAAAACAACATTGATGTCAAGGATTCAAAATTAGAAGTAAAATCTGAGAAGATTAAGGAACATGACTTTGTGATTCATAACAAAGTTAACCTGGCTGAGTATGAAGTTGAAAGAATTATGAAATATTGTGAAGTTAATATGATGGTGATTGAATATCAAAAAATCATCATCAATATGAAATATCTAGAATTTAAAGTTCAGTTATATAATATTTAGAAGGCATGTATTGATTCTTCACAAAATAATGAGATAGTTTTTATTAGTGCACATTTCTCATTGGAGGATTCTAATGATAAAATACCTCTAATATTTTACATAATTATATTGACATCCTTTGATATTTTGTCTCAAGAAATTGTTATGAAATAGGTGCCATTCATACCAAATTCTATTAATGTTTCTAAATCTATGTTCATGAGTAGTGTTGGTTGGAAAGAAAAGTCTAAACATGTATAGATTAAGAAATGGGAGGAAAATCTTACCTCTGTGAATATAGTGGACATGAAAAGTAGTGTTGAATGTGGTTCACCACTAATTACAAAACATTTCATGAATAATATTGAACAAAAAATATATAATATATCATGAAATCAGTATTTGTGAGTCAATGTTGGTGTTATAACTGATTCAGGCATTGTGAATTGGATTGTTGGTGCAATCCAGAAAATGAAAAATCCTAAAAGAATCCTATGTCTAGGGGGAGTAATCCAGAGTTGAATATGAAGCATATATAGGTTCATAAAAATATTTATACTTAAAAAATATTAAGGCTTAGAAATAGCTATGACATGTGAAATGGTGGTGGTTATAAATTTGGTACATACTCATGTCAACATGTTTCCTAAGCTAAAAAGAAAAGAATACCAAAGAATCTAGATAAAAATTAAGAAGGTATCTAGGGAAGAAATCATAAGAATTTTGTGAACAGAAATTCTCCCAAGAATATTTCAAGTAATTAAGATGGGAAGACCTTTGATTTAAAATCCAAGATATTGAAGTAAATTGATTCATTCAAAAGAAAAAAAGAAAAATGATAGAACTTATAAAAACCCATATGTAAGATCAATACTTTCTGCAACAATTCCTAATGACATGGTAGTTTGATAACCATAATATTAACTAGGTATGTTTATTGAAAATGGAAAATAAAAGATCCCACATAAATAATAAATGGTACATGATAGTATTCTAAAAAAACAAAACTCTTGTGCTAAACAAAATATGTGTGAGTGATGTAAGAAAAATGATCACAATGAAAATGGTTGTCTAACCATTCTACTAGAGAAATAAATATTATTGAAGATAATTAACAATTCATCATACATGAATGTTGTGAATAATAAACTTTCTCCCCATAAATTAGAAGATAATGTGATGAGATCCATGATGCCTCAACATATATCAAAACAAAATATCAAATTTTCATGCATGAAGGTTGGAGTAAATGTAGAATCTTGGTTGATAAAAATATCTAAAACATGTTTAGAAAATTTAGAATAAATTTAATGTAGAGACCCGAAGCCTAACGTACATGAACATTACATTACTTTTGCGGAATACTTAATACATAACAAAAATACACACACAAGGATCGTAATAGTTTAGTGTCTTTGGAAACTCGGAACGTAATCTTCTAATCCTAGTGAAAGATCTTCAAAATCTCCCATAAAGATCTTCCTTTTTTTTACCTAAAACCTTTCTTTATATCCTGGGGAAAAGAAAACATAAAAGGGTGAGCTCAAATGCTCAGTAAGGGTAAACAAAAGAAATATCAATCACATAATTTTCATAAGAACATAACATTTTTGGAAATCTTAACCTGCAAAAGAGAGCATAATTTCATAACATGGGATAAATCATAGTAGTGAAAATGAAACCATAACTTAAAACATTACTCATTGTGGCATACACACATAATCATAGAGAATCATTTCTTGTTAGTCAAGACTCATTGCCAAGACTATCTTAGTGGACAAAGTCCCTTTCTGAATCGAGTAATCCTCGTTTCAGTCCTGTTTCACTGAACCGGTATAACCTACCATTCCAGCCATGTCTATCTCATGAGATATGAAATCTTTACCCAATACATTGGAGGGAGATATAGGTCCCACCCATCTTATAATGAATCCTTTCTTATGTGTGCCACATAATCATAAAACATACATCATCGCATAACACAAGTAACAAAAATGGGATTCTTGAAACATCATGACATCATAAATCAATTCACAAAAGAATTCATAAAATAATTCCATCACAACATAGTCAAATCAATGTAAAAATATGGATATAAATAGAACCCTTTATTATCTTAGATGGAAAATACTTTTGATAAAACACTTGAAATGAATTCTTGAGGAAAATATCCTTTCTTCTTTAAAATCAATTTCTTTTCACAAAACATCATGCAATTTTAAAAGAAAGATATTTTATTAAAAATAGTCATGAAATCTTTTAGAGGAAGCTTCATGAAAATAAGGCTTTATAAAACAGTATAAATCCGTTCGTGCCGTATAAGTTAAAAAAAACATTCTTCGTACTTTTGTCGGAAAAGTCAAAAAAGTACCTCGTACGGAAAAACGACAAAAGATTCCTTTCATATTCTTTACTAAAAACTCACCTAAGGGTAAAATTGGATTTAAACTATTGCAAGTGGATGGAAACAATATTACATATTGAGGGAACATGGATGTGGATGATAAAATACACCCCAGTAAATACTTACGAATAAACAATCTCGGATAAAAATGAGATTGTGATATTTCCCTTACCTTAGGTCCGACTTGCTTTGTAAGTGTCCGAACCTCCTGTATAATGATTTAAATCATGTTATTGACTTATTACAGAATCATATTCATTGTTATGATATCATATATGGTTCACTTATGACATTATATTACCCGTTCTTTTGTAAATTCCATGTTAAAGAAGCGTTTTGGGTAAAATCGTTTCATTTATCGTAGGTGTTTTGACTTGTTTTTCTTGACATCATTATTACTTATATCATGATTTACTTACTTCCAGAATATAAAATATGATTTATATATTATATATATTCAATATATATATATATATAATAGGTAGATAAATAAAATGAAAAACACCGTTCATGGAGACGGTAGTCTGTACGTACGCATGAACGCTGTTTTCCTTTCCTTATTGTCTTGAAATGGAAGTAAGTAGATGACATACATATGTATATATATATACATAAATCCAGTAGCTTTATAATGTCATATATTTCATTATTATTTCTTATATATACATTATAATCATTCTTAAATGGTTAACATGGAGAATGAATCTCATCGCGTCGTGGAGACGGTATTCCGTACGTACGCACGAGCGATGATATCATTTCTATAAATATTGAATTGAATTGGAGTGGATTATACAATATATCAGAATCAATATGATGTTGTAATAACTATGTATAGTTATTCTTTACACCATTATACCCATCCATGTAAGGTGGTGGTGGAAAATAGATTACACCACAGCGTGGAGACGGTATTCCGTACGTACGCACGCGCGGTGATTTCTTTTTCCGTAGGATGGATAGATGGTGAAATAGGGTTGTTTCATACTTATAATAACATATCAGTATATGAGTGATACTGATGTTATTACTTCATAATGAAACAACCTTAGAAGAAGAAGTGGAAGAAGAAATAAAGATTAAAGAATTGGTAACGGTAATTACCTCTTCTTTGAAGTGCCTCTTTGAGACCTCCTCTTAGGGCACTAAAATTGGTCTTTGAGGAAGACCAGAACCTCTAGGATGTTGCTAGGGAAGTGGAGAGGAGAACTTGGCAGGGGTTGGCCGATCTTGAGTGTTCAAATTGGTGTGAGGAGGAGGGGGAGGAGGTGTCCTTTTATAGGGGAGGAGAGGGGCACCTTAGGAATATCTCAAAATCTTATTTTATATTAAAGTCAAAATCGGTTTATAATGGTTCCAAAGGGTCTTATTTAGAAGCTAAAGTGGGGATGGGTCGAAATCCTATCAACCAATAGGATTTAGACAAGTTTAGGGTATTATATTAACCTTATCAATTAGATTTAACTCTAAGTTAAATAATTTAACTTTTACCGTGTCTTTTTGTTTTCTTTCACTATATCGTTAATAAAATTACTATAACATGCCAAACGAACCCCAAATTGTATATTATTAATACATATATCCTTATATAAGTCATTTGGCCGAACCTTAGATTTTTAGGAATAAAATAAAAATTAATAATATAATATTTGATTTAAAAACTATTTTGTGTCAATTTTGACACTATTTGATATATGATTTTTTGTGAAAGTCATAACAGAATTATATGTTCGAACAAAGTTGATTAAATCAACACTAATATATCATAGTAACCTATAAAATTAGTGGAATTCATAAAAAGTCTTAAATTACATTTATTTTGGTATTTATATTATCAATTATGTCAATATTTCATTAATAAGATAATTACTGCATCATCTTTGTCTCATAAATAAATTATATTATTGGATGTCTAAAAATTACAAATAAAATACCATCATGTAGGAAATCTTTTTAGCTCTCTAATGAATATTTATAGTCGAATTTATCTTATGTATAACCCCATATTAAAAATGATTTACTTATTAAACTTTGATTTTAACTATTTTAACCCTTCTTTAAATAAATTAATAATAAATGTCCTAATCTAATCCAAGTGGGCCTAAATGGTCATATTTTATTCCTAAGTTTGTTTTTGGTCGAATTACACTTGTCCAATAGAATTAGGACATGTGTTAGGGTAATATTAATATCATATTTACCCTTAGTTACCCTATTTACTATTAACCGTGGTAAAAAAAGTAAAAAGATACTATTCACCAAAAAATTATTTTCATCTCATTGAACCACATTTTAGTCCTTGATATTAACCGTGTCTCTCGGATTTTCGAAATTCCATTCACAGAAGCGGTAAAATTAAGTTTTATGGAAAATTCAGTTTTTAACCTACCACTTAGTAGTTTCACTATTCATCAAAAATTGATGTTTTTCAGAACAATGCCAAAATTTCATCCCAAGCTATATTTCATATTCCGAATTCAAAAATGAAGTCTATTTTACCAAATTCATAACATAGAAGTTGCATTAATTAATTTTATAATTAAATCCCGCTGTTTAAAACAAATAGCGTGTTTTTAAGAAACAATATCTATCAAAAGATTGACACTTGTTTATGTCTGGTTTAAATGTGCAATTACATCCAATGACCAACATTGTATTAAATTGTAAAAATATATTCTAAATATACTTTAAAACTACTCCAATTAATAATTTATCACTATTAATTATTTCGATTAAAAAATTTATTTTTTAATTATAATTTAGTAATTTTCACTATTCATCAGAATATGAAAGTTATCCGAAATGTACCAAAATTTCACCTTAGGCTAAATTCGATACTCCGAATCCAAAAATGAAGTTCATTTTGAAAAATAAGATTTACAGAATTTTAAAAAGTGGTTATTACTATTCATACCGGCTAGTTTTAATAATATTTTAATAGCATATCGTTGTTTAGTGAAACTCGGTATTGCGTACAACACACGCTATCGAGGAAGGTCGCGATTGCGTGTAATGCAAGGCAAGTCAAGGATGTGTGTTGTGCAAGCTCCTTTTGGTGTAGCGTACAACACAAGACATTAATAAAATTAAAAAGAATATTTTTTTATAAAATCTTGGGCTGTTACATTCTACCCCCCTTAAAATGAATTCCGCCCTCGAAATTCGTCGGGGTTATAAATGGTTTACTATTTGAAAGTTTCTTTAATAGAAACCCACATCGTAAAAGGGAATACCAAAACTTGGCTTTAAAAACTAAAGTATGAAATGTAACGATTACCCAAATAAACTAATCACTGGGTTTCCGCATAGGTGAAAATATGGATATGGAAGAGAAATCTAACCATCATGTTCTGATGGAGAGTGGTAGAGAACATGGCTATGGAAAAGCCAGTAATCACAAATCCATAAATTTGTGACGATCTAAGGTACCATCTGATTCATCAGGTATAAGATCACTAGGACAACATTTTTGGTTTTCAAGATCATTTCCCTAAAGTTGAAAATTTGAATTAGAATAAATAGTTACTTTATTTTGATACAATATCACTGTTGTTCGTGCCTTGAACAATTTCCACTTCATCTCTTAAATAAATGAAGTTGAATTTGTTATTCGTGAAGTGTTAGCAGATCATGTGATAGAATGACGGGTCATTCCATCTGTCTCAAACAAAAGGTAAGCAAAAGTTATTAAATATACATAAGTCATTCTATAGTGAGATTAATCATATATAGTTCCTAAAATGGACTTATACTTCATATATCATACTGCCTAATATAATAAAACTAGTTTCTACTAAACAGGGACTTCCTGTAGGTCAGTGGTAGGCGATAAAGGCCAGTCGCACTTCGGTTGTGGGTTCGATTCCTACAGCCTTGTCCGAAGCGATGGGCTGTCGCCCGTCCTGCAGGTTATCCCTTTTTCTAAAACTACGTTACTATAACATCCCATCAATAATATCGAAAATCTTCTATCCTTAAACAATACTAACTTATGTCCAATATAATCCAGTCTAATCTTTAGGCTTATACATAATACTGTAGTCCACTCTCATAATATAGTGACATCGATTACCAGAGATTTAATACTGTCGTTGATCCCCACATATGATAAGATATGTCTTGTTGGTCACATTCCAAACATTCAAAGTCCTTAATCGTGTATTCTCTTGAATACCTTAGTGAAAACATGAGTGCAGTTAAAAGTTAACACTTTCCACATACCAAAATCCTCAAAATTCTATATACTCAAACCATGATATCACTTAGTACTTATATCAATCATTAGCTCATGAATACTATCAAACATTTAATTTTCTCCTTATCCCTTCATTATGCGCATATCATCTACATTCCAAAAATATCTGGATAACCTTTCATGGATACTGGTAACATTAATCATACACTTTCAAAACACAAGGAAAGACAACAGTGTAACAATCCATAGATGTCTCTTTATTCCAAAATTACACATGATAAACATGTAATCATTCCACTACATTCTCAAACCATTGACCGAGCTTCAAAAATTCTTTCATCTCACATATCATTTGTAGTCTCTTCATCATCATCCACATAAATACTACCCATATGACCATACTGATTCTCTTCATGAGTCTTTCCCTTAGGGCATTTGTTTGCATAATGCCCATAAATTCCACATTTAAAACACTTAACCATTTTTGATGTCGTAGCAATACCATTATCCTCATCCATGGTGTTAACCGACCCTTTTCCTTTGCACTTACTTGCTTTGTGTCCTTCTTTTCCACACCTAAAGCATCTTCCAGTTCCCTTGAAACATTCTCCTTGATGCCTCTTCCTACATGATTTACATAGGGGAAATTGAACTTTCTTTCCTCTATGATCATCATGGAACTCCATCTTTCTCTTATTAGTCGAGTCAGGAAACTTACCAAATTTTACTTTATTGATCAAGTTGTGAGATTGCTGATTCGGCATAATAATGATGTTTGGACATCCAAATCCCATTTCATTTGGTTGCTCATGAAGAATATCATTCCATTGTCCATCATATCCTCCATTATTGTGAATCATCTTGTCTCCAGCCATTTTCTAAAACCCAAAAAGAATAGTGTGAGAGGCAAAAATCATTCTTGGGAAAACGACATAATAAAGGGGGAGTAACTTCAATATCTAACATCTTAGGTTAAATTCTAAGATCGTTAGCGAAATTCTAGGACTATAACCTATGCGTATACTTAACCTTAGAGACATCCCTAGTCATACCTTGGAAATATCTCTAGGGATCTCACTAACGTTTTCGCATCCTAGTTTCCAAAGGTTGACTAAACCTTTCCTCTGATACCAACTGTAGAGACCCGAAGCCTAACGTACATGAACATTACATTACTTTTGCGGAATACTTAAAACATAACAAAAATACACACACAAGGATCATAATAGTTTAGTGTCTTTGGAAACTCGGAACGTAATCTTCTAATCCTGGTGAAAGATCTTCAAAATCTCCCATAAAGATCTTCCTTCTTTTTTTTACCTAAAACCTTTCTTTATATCCTGGGGAAAAGAAAACATAAAAGGGTGAGCTCAAATGCTCAGTAAGGGTAAACAAAAGAAATATCAATCACATAATTTTCATAAGAACATAACATTTTTGGAAATCTTAACCTGCAAAAGAGAGCATAATTTCATAACATGGGATAAATCATAGTAGTGAAAATGAAACCATAACTTAAAACATTACTCATTGTGGCATACACACATAATCATAGAGAATCATTTCTTGTTAGTCAAGACTCATTTCCAAGACTATCTTAGTGGACAAAGTCCCTTTCTGAATCGAGTAATCCTCATTTCAGTCCTGTTTCACTGAACCGGTATAACCTACCATTCCAGCCATGTCTATCTCATGAGATATGAAATCTTTACCCAATGCATTGGAGGGAGATATAGGTCCCACCCATCTTATAAT
Organism: Viscum album; assembly: GCA_963277665.1. Taxonomy (NCBI): domain Eukaryota; kingdom Viridiplantae; phylum Streptophyta; class Magnoliopsida; order Santalales; family Viscaceae; genus Viscum; species Viscum album. The sequence goes on along the minus strand of OY728136.1, from coordinate 598,990,925 downwards.
GAATCCTTTCTTATGTGTGCCACATAATCATAAAACATACATCATCGCATAACACAAGTAACAAAAATGGGATTCTTGAAACATCATGACATCATAAATCAATTCATAAAGGAATTCATAAAATAATTCCATCACAACATAGTCAAATCAATGTAAAAATATGGATAGAAACAGAACCCTTTATTATCTTAGATGGAAAATACTTTTGATAAAACACTTGAAATGAATTCTTGAGGAAAATATCCTTTCTTCTTTAAAATCAATTTCTTTTCACAAAACATCATGCAATTTTAAAAGAAAGATATTTTATTGAAAATAGTCATGAAATCTTTTAGAGGAAGCTTCATGAAAATAAGGCTTTATAAAACAGTATAAATCCGTTCGTTCCGTATAAGTTAAAAAAAAACATTCTTCATACTTTTGTCGGAAAAGTCAAAAAAAGTACCTCGTACGGAAAAACGACAAAAGATTCCTTTCATATTCTTTACTAAAAACTCACCTAAGGGTAAAATTGGATTTAAACTATTGCAAGTGGATGGAAACAATATTACATATTGAGGGAACATGGATGTGGATGATAAAATACACCCCAGTAAATACTTACGAATAAACAATCTCGGATAAAAATGAGATTGTGATATTTCCCTTACCTTAGGTCCGACTTGCTTTGTAAGTGTCCGAACCTCCTGTATAATGATTTAAATCATGTTATTGAATTATTACAGAATCATATTCATTGTTATGATATCATATATGGTTCACTTATGACATTATATTACCCGTTCTTTTGTAAATTCCATGTTAAAGAAGCGTTTTGGGTAAAATCGTTTCATTTATCGTAGGTGTTTTGACTTGTTGTTCTTGACATCATTATTACTTATATCATGATTTACTTACTTCCATAATATAAAATATGATTTATATATCATATATATTCAATATATATATATATATAATAGGTAGATAAATAAAATGAAAAACACCGTTCATGGAGACGGTAGTCCGTACGTACGCATGAACGTTGTTTTCCTTTCCTTATTGTCTTGAAATGGAAGTAAGTAGATGACATACATATGTATATATATACATAAATCCAGTAGCTTTATAATGTCATATATTTCATTATTATTTCTTATATATACATTATAATCATTTTTAAATGGTTAACATGGAGAATGAATCTCATCGCGTCGTGGAGACGGTATTCCGTACGTACGCACGAGCGATGATATCATTTCTATAAATATTGAATTGAATTGGAGTGGATTATAAAATATATCAGAATCAATATGATGTTGTAATAACTATGTATAGTTATTATTTACACCATTATACCCATCCATGTAAGGTGGTGGTGGAAAATAGATTACACCACGGCGTGGAGACGGTATTCCGTACGTACGCACGCGCGGTGATTTCTTTTTCCGTAGGATGGATAGATGGTGAAATAGGGTTGTTTCATACTTATAATAACATATCAGTATATGAGTGATACTGATTTTATTACTTCATAATGAAACAACCTAAGAAGAATAAGTGGAAGAAGAAATAAAGATGAAAGAATTGGTAACGGTAATTACCTCTTCTTCGAAGTGCCTCTTTGAGACCTCCTCTTAGGGCACTAAAATTGGTCTTTGAGGAAGACCAGAACCTCTAGGATGTTTCTAGGGAAGTGGAGAGAAGAAATTGGCAGGGGTTGTCCGAGCTTGAGTGCTCAAATTGGTGTGAGGAGGAGGGGGAGGAGGTGTCCTTTTATAGGGGAGGAGAGGGGCACCTTAGGAATATCTCAAAATATTATTTTATATTAAAGTCAAAATCGGTTTATAATGGTTCCAAAGGGTCTTATTTCGAAGCTAAAGTGGGGATGGGTCGAAATCCTATCATCCAATAGGATTTAGACAAGTTTAGGGTATTATTTTAACCTTATCAATTAGATTTAACTCTAAGTTAAATAATTTAACTTTTACCGTGTCTTTTTGTTTTCTTTCACTATATGGTTAATAAACTTACTATAACATGCCAAAAGAACCCCAAATTGTATATTATTAATACATATATCCTTATCTAAGTCATTTGGCCGAACCTTAGATTTTTAGGAATAAAATAACAATTAATAATATAATATTTGATTTAAAAACTATTTTGTGTCAATTTTGACACTATTTGATATATGATTTTTTGTAAAACTCATAACAGAATTATATGTTCAAACCAAGTTGATTAAATCAACACTAATATATCATAGTAACCTAGAAAATTAGTGGAATTCATAAAAAGTCTTAAATTACATTTATTTTGGTATTTATATTATCAATTATGTCAATATTTCATCAATAAGATAATTACTGCATCATCTTTGTCTCATAAATAAATTATATTATTTGATGTCTAAAAATTACAAATAAAATACCATCATGTAGGAAATCGTTTTAGCTTTCTAATGAATATTTATAGTCGAATTTATATTATGTATAACCCCATATGAAAAATTATTTACTTATTAAACTTTGATTTTAATTATTTTAACCCTTCTTTAAATAAATTAATAATAAATGTCCTAATCTAATCCAAGTGGGCCTAAATGGTCATATTTTATTCCTAAGTTTGTTTTTGGTCGAATTACACTTGTCCAATAGAATTAGGACATGTGTTAGGGTAATATTAATATCATATTTACCCTTAGTTACCCTATTTACTATTAACCGTGGTAAAAAAAGTAAAAAGTTACTATTCACCAAAAATTTATTTTCATCTCATTGAACCACATTTTAGTCCTTGATATTAACCGTGTCTCTCGGATTTTCGAAATTCCATTCACAGAAGCGGTAAAATTAAGTTTTATGGAAAATTCAGTTTTTAACCTACCACTTAGTAGTTTCACTATTCATCAAAAATTGATGTTTTTCAGAACAATGCCAAAATTTCATCCCAAGCTATATTTCATATTCCGAATTCAAAAATGAAGTCTATTTTACCAAATTCATAACATAGAAGTCGCATTAATTAATTTTATAATTAAATCCCGCTGTTTAAAACAAATAGCGTGTTTTTAAGAAACAATATCTATCAAAAGATTGACACTTGTTTATGTCTGGTTTAAATGTGCAATTACATCTAATGACCAACATTGTATTAAATTGTAAAAATATATTCTAAATATACTTTAAAACTACTCCAATTAATAATTTATCACTATTAATTATTTCGATTAAAAAATTTGTTTTTTAATTATAATTTAGTAATTTTCACTATTCATCAGAATATGAAAGTTATCCGAAATGTACCAAAATTTCACCTTAGGCTAAATTCGATACTCCGAATCCAAAAATGAAGTTCATTTTGAAAAATAAGATTTACAGAATTTTAAAAAGTGGTTATTACTATTCATACCGGCTAGTTTTAATAATATTTTAATAGCATATCGTTGTTTAGTGAAACTCGGTATTGCGTACAACACACGCTATCGAGGAAGGTCGCGATTGCGTGTAATGCAAGGCAAGTCAAGGATGTGTGTTGTGCAATCTCCTTTTGGTGTAGTGTACAACACAAGACATTAATAAAATTAAAAAGAATATTTTTTTATAAAATCTTGGGCTGTTACATGTAAAATCCTCATTATTTCATTAACACATTTTGTATTGTATTTTTATCTTATAAAATAGCGAATTTAAGATTGATCAAGTTATCAATGGGATAATATGAGAAGTAGTGAGTACTATATATTCTTGATGGAATATATGAATAAGTAAAAATAATTGAAATATTCCTAAATTGATATTAAAATGACAATATGATGTAGGATCATTGTTGATGAAGTTAAAAAATGTGTTGTCCTATTCTGGATATACAATGTAAAGAAGATACCCTTTTGGCATGATCTTATTTTTGGTATCTTGAATAACAATTGTGTAAGAAGTTCATACGTGGTTATGTTTTGAAAGTCTCTCAGCTGGGACAGTCCCATGTTTAAGATCATTTTTGTTGTATTATAGAAATTATAAAATATAGAAATTAATTCTTGAATAGATACATCAGTATGAATATGTTGAGAAGTGTTTACCTTGAGGGGGGACAAATGAAAAATGAAAAAGGTTCCAGAACCATTATTTCAATTGATAAAAAGTCTGATCATTCTAGAAATTGCATAAAGATCATGTCTTTGGAAAAAGTATTTCTCTTTTAATATCTCATCCTTATTTATGAAAAATAATAAACTTAATGTAAATGTGGAAATTTAATTAATCAATTTCAAAATAAAAATTGAATTATTTTAAGTTCCCCAATGCCACTTATCCTACTTATTTCACTTGAATGATTTTGATCTATTTGTTTTAGTGAGTGGAGGATTTTCTGGTTGTTCTTGTATAAAAAATTATATCTTATTTAAGTATCTTCATATTATAATGAAATTGAATAACCCTAAAAGATAATTATATTGTTTCTCAATATTGAGGTATCAAGATCAGTTGGTGAAGGACATATTTTTTCCTAATTCAAGTCCTCTTGTTTTCTACACCAAGAATAGCTCTAGTAGACATGGAGTGAAATTATAGAAGAAGTATTGATTAAGTATGTACTTATACCAATTTCCCATGAACTATTTATTTCTTGTCTTTAAGGGGGTATAAAGTGATATGAAAGTAAGAAAACTAAAGGCAATTGAGAATATTAAGATTCACATATTGAAAAATTCATTTGGAAATAACTCTATATGTATTTAAAAAAATTAAAAGGGGGAGAGTGAATATATCAATTTATGAGTTTTATTTGTTGTAAAGGACCATCATTCATTGTAAAAGGTTGTGAGTGAAATAGTAATTGATTTCATTAATGGTAGTATGATGAAAAAGTTTGAAAGTTTATGGGTTTTAGATGAATTTCTCAAGCCTTATAATTTAAAGAAATATATAAATGGTTTAAAGAAATTTATTTCCAAATGTAATGCTTAGATAATTATAATGGGTTAAATAAATTAAATTGGATTTCATTATTTTATAATTCATCAAGAAACTATGGTAAATGGTGAAATGATATTCGTGGCCAATAAATGTGTCAATGGTGACACATTTCTTAAAAAATATGTAAGAAGATATGAAAGTGAGTTGATAATGAAGAGACATTTGGAATTGATATTAAAAATAGAAAATGGGAATTTATAATAGAGAATATTTTAATAAGGCTATAAAAATATTGATTTTATGAAGAATAGATTAAATGAAGAAACAGAAATCTTTTTAAATTTTCATTTTTTCAGAGGGAAAAAGGTGTCCATGCATGTATTTAAATGAGGTCATGTTAAATCATATTTTGGTTAGGAATTTATGCGACATTTCAATTAGATTTTATTCTAATTATTGGAAAAATAATGGATCCATCTAAATCAACCAAAGGAGGCCAGATCAACCACATATATAAGGAAAAATATCAACCAATATGGGATATATCCCTTATATGGGAAAATATAGATGTATGAAGAGGTACTTCATAGGAAAGATATAATTTGTGTGGGACCATGTATAATTCCTCCAGAGTGAACACCTGAGGTTATGAATATGTTGGGCTAGAAGCCCACATGGAAGAGATCAGGACTGTGTGTCGTGTGTATCACGTGGGAAATGTGTGTGAAGTGTTTCTAGGTTCTGACCTCAATTCCAACTTAAGAGGATGATGGAATTATAAGATATAAAAGGTATCCTTTGAAATAGAAAAATTTAAAAGTGGGGTAGCAGTGGATTTGGTACTGTTCATCTTATTTAAAAACTTATGGATATAATCTGTTTGTCTGACTAGATTAACCTTATCAAAATTATCATTTTATTTGACCATATTGAACCTTTATAGACTTCAATGTTGTTCATCAGTAGTGATCATGTCTAAAAGTCGAACCATGTTCAATAGGATGGAGATCTCATCAGTTTGATACATTAATCACCATACAGAACCACATGCAATCTTGATTTGATGAGTTTGAAACTATTTATTCTAAGAAAAAAGTTCTTCCAATTGTAATTAAAGATATGGAGTTTTATATATGTTTTATCTTTTTGAAAGATATTTAGTTTATGCATGAATAAATCTTCACTTTATAATATGCTAATGAGATTTTTTGAAATAGGAGAAGCCAAAATCTCAAAGAAAATATGCCATGATATTCAACATAAAATATTTAAGATAACTGACTATATGAAATAATAGTATCTTTTTCACTTGAATAGGTCACTGGAAAGGTATTATTTATGGGATTTGAGGTGGTGATCATTATTTTTAAAAGGATATGGATTGATCTGATTTGAATTTTTTTCAACTGGTGTTTTCATTCAAGAGATCATATTCTTCTAAAAAACAATGTCTCTCAAATCTAATTGTTACGAAAAGAAGAAAATAGATCCATGAGCCTCCAAGGATACATGAAGAGGGGTGTTCTATTAAGTTTTTTGAATATAGAAGAACCACATACCCTATTATGTTAAGTATAAGAATTCAAACTCATTTACAATAGGAATATGATCCAAAGTACATTCAACTTGTGTTATAAATGCTTATACAGCTTCACAATGAACCATTTCCTAAAATCATTTCATGTTTTCATGAAGAATTATTTTCATGCACTAATTGTGTTACATAATGAAGAATAAAAATTGAATACTATTTGTGAAAAGAAAGAGAATTTATAATAATATATATAGGGTTGTGCGTAGGGTTTATGCAGATAATAAAGGAAATAACATGCTCCTATTTTAAGGATAAATAACCACACACATCTTTTGTGTTATATTTGAGGAAGAAGATATCATGGAGAATTTTTGTAATTGCTTGAATAATATTGAATGAAGTGGGTATAATAATATTTCATTCATAGATTCATAATACATAATAAATTTTTTGAGTAGAACCATGTTAGTAAGTGTACTATCTTAGAGGGTGTCCATGACTGTGTGTGGTAACTTGCATGATCATATATAAAGATACCCAAACATCATTGAGGTGTGATTTCAACTAAAAACCAAAGTCATTCTCATGTGATGCACTAAATGATATTTATATATCACATTAAATAACAAAAAACAATATTTTACATTTTCTCTAGGGTTTTTATGTGTATGAAGAAATAGTTCTATTCATTTACTCTTGCGTGATGATTTGATGGATAATAAGAATAGTGGCGACGTTGATGTGTTAATGCATGATAATGAAAATGATAATGAATTCAATAATCAGGAAGAAAACATTCATTTATAATAAAAGAAATAAATCATTCTCATGTGGGGTTTTGGTGGTAGTGCTAATCGTAATTACAATACATGAATAATATGATTTGTTCATTTCATTTTAATTAGTGTTTTAAAAATATTCAATTTTACTACGAGAAAATCATAACAATACTCATTTTCTAATATTTTATATCAAGGATGTTATATAATTTAGTCCAAAAAAATATACATATCATTGTAAACTAAGAATAACTAATTATGATACTAAGAAGAATTGATCTTTAATTTTTTGGATAATCCTAATGAATTATTGTAATTCTAGGAAGACTAGTAGAAGGAGTTTTAGTGGATTCTATTTTGTATGAAATGACAAATAGAGAAGAAGAGAACAAGAGTTTCTAACCAATTTATTGTTCAGTTTATTATCATTTGGGTTAGAAATACTTATTTGATTATTAATACACATCATTTTCATATTATAATTACTGAAGTTAGAAAGAGATAAAGTGATGCTTTCAGTTTTCTACTGTGAATAATGAAGAAGAGTTTCTTTCCAACTATTGTACAAGTAATCAAGTGTAGAAGTTAGAGGAAGAATAAATTCAGCACTGTGATATTCAATAAACATCTTATCTGGTGGAATACATTATTTTTGTTACTATCTACCTTACTAAGTAGGAAAAAACATCTTCAGAGGTGGTATAATGAACCTATGAGGAGCTAAAAGTTAGACCAATTCATCACCATTCTAGGTAAGAAGTACAGTCCCCTTTCCCCATCCTAATGTGTAGGGAACCAAATAGGATAAAGGATAGTCTTCTAGACAATCCATTGGAACTTGATACCTCATTATAGTGGATAATTTGTGTATTATTCATAAGTATACACAAGAAGGACTATCTACTCTAATTGAGTAGTGAACCATGTAAAAATATCACGTTCTATCTTTGACTGATTTCATATAATTTTATGAAATAGGGAAAATAGAATAATCGAATCAATATCCTTATATGTAAAATAGTTAAAGGAAAAAATGTTGAAATTGGACTAAAAATTCCTCAACATAGATTCACCCCTCTCTTAGTGTTTTGCATATCAAAAAATAGTTCTTTTAGATCTATCATGGCATACTCATACCCTTGGATTTTATTCATATCATCCCTTTGTGAGGGGAACTATGTAAAATGTTCTAGTGGATTCCACATCTCATTGATTTTATTTAATTTTCTACCCTCTTAGGATTTCCTGGATCCCAAGGAACACAATTTTAATTATGATCTCGACCATCGGTGGTCGAGACATTGATCTAGTGCATAAGTGTTCATCATTTTCATGGGAACTTTTTTCATTCCATTCATATGAATTTACTTTTAATTCAATAATTTAAAATTTTTAAATAGTTAAAATTCCCATAATGGAGAGTCTATATATCACAATAAATATAAAACATGCATTACACTATAAGAAAAATACATAGGGACCACCAACCACATTCATAGACATATTTCCTTTCAAATAAATGAGTCATAATCTCCAAACATCATCCAAGTCACATTCATTATTGAATCAATATCTTGATCTCCTATCTCCCATCATGATCCCCATTTTAAATAATTTTGAAATTTTAAAATTAAAATTTCAATTTAACTTAAATAGTCATATCATCTTAAAAACAGTGAGTGACATATAATTTCTAAAACAATGATCAAAAAGTGTGGTCTACTCCCAAATTTCTCCAAAACATAAGACACATGAAATCCAAAAGAAACTATTTTGATTCAATTTCTAATTTAATCAAATTTCAGCAAAACCATAGAGAAATTTCAATAGGAAATGTACCTTCATTGAAACAGAGTGATAAGTAATGTGACCAATTCAAAAAAAACATTCCCTAGCCACTTTGAGAACAATTGTTTTCATTATCACCTAATTCCACTATGAAATGGTGGAATTAGTGGCCAATACCCTACCAAAAATCATTTAAAATCAGTGGGAAACTAAAATGAAAGTAACTAAATGGTGTAGCTAACTTTAAATTAGGACCAAAATCTCTATGAAATCACCCTATATCCAGATAGAAAAAAAGAAGAAGAAGGATTGAGGGAGTATCATCTGTAATGGACTCTCTTGAGTGGCATCTTTAACCATGAAGACAAAGGTTCTATCTGGTAAATTTCGTGTCTTCATATTTTTTAAAAATAGGTTGGAATCCTAGTTGTGGTGTAATGATATGGGTATCAAAATGATTATTTCTTTGGAAGAAGCACCACATCATCCCTATTTGGATTTCACGGTTTGATCTCTTGGGGAATGAACCTTTTACAACGCATCACCAATATGCATAAGGACTAACCCCTAAACCATCATTCATCACAGTGTGACTCATTATATCATAATCACAGAACAACTTAGTGAATTCAGATATAGTTTTACTTGATGTAGCTATAAAATATTAGTAAGCCCTTTATGCCTCACCCCATCTCAATTGAACACCCATTTGACCACCTAGTAAATGAAGTGTATCAAAAAACACTTCCTTGGCATGTTTCAACCATTTGAATCATGATTTATATCACATTTATCAAAGTTTCCATAACTCTGAAATCAAAATTTTATTTTATTCTAGAATTTACAAACAGAAAAGGACATGGGATTTTATAACAATCCCACCATAGTAGTACTCATCCTTTATTAGTCTCAATGTTATTCCAATAATTAATCTTGGTTATCAATTCATAACCATCTACTTTCATTCTTTCCATGAATGTTGAACAAGCTTTTACTGGGTAGAAACAAATAAGAGGTGGACTCTTCATCAAAAAACTATCCTCCCGCTCATCACTATAACTGCATCACTGAGATGCTACTCAATTACACTCATCGATCCTAAGATACTAATGTACAAGTAATAATTCATTCTTAGTCTCTTGGTGTTCCCCACTATAAGAATCGTCTCATAAAACCCTATTCTGAGTGATATTACATCCCATCATCATAATCACCTAATGAAATGAATTCTTAGTGGACCAATGGCACACTCAGTGTAATCTCTATCTCACTACAACCAGTTAGATATAAAAATACATATTTGTCCTTATCTGGCTAATAATTATCAAAAATGATTTTCCTAAACCACCAATGCACAATCACATCACCAAATCTGGATGCCTTAATCCCCAGAGGCATTATAATTTCATCCAAATACCCAGAAAAAAGTTTTACCCAATACTTGGTTTAATTATATTATTGGATCCTCAACTAACCCAATCTATCATCTTACCATACTCATGAGAAATGACATACCTATGATCCAACTCATGTGTGGATCACCTCTAAACCACCTTGATATCGATACTACTGCATGGAACCCATTTAATACCCCATCCAAATTTCAAATTCACTATTCTTTAAGGAAAGAGAAAATTCATTATTATCTTCTCACTGGTATCTAAATTTTATCTCATCTATCTAATGACACACATGAACCTACCAAATGGGGTCATATATTCATGGCCACCCTTTTTCCATTACTATATATAATGATTAGATATTATCATCTCACATATATCAAAGCATTAATAAAAAACAATAACTATTACCTATACCTAGATCACTAGGAATATCAAACTTGAAATCCTCTATAACTCTCTACAAAGGTGTTCTCTCTATTCTATGGATACCCATATAACATGAATCTTGTTTAACCACAACTTGTTTCATTATCCAAGGTATTTCACTCCTCCATGTCCACGCTCATTCATTCAGCCAACATAAATAGGATAAATCTCGGATTTCTTTTTCAATCAAACCCAATCCCTTAAAAATGTATTCTCTATAATGGATCAAAATTTATAATTTTCGTCAAATTTCTCTGGAAATTATAACATAAATCATTCCATCAAACTCATTTATCCTAAAATCGCACACATCAACACAGTGATCAATTTATCAATGTCACCCCATGTAACCAATGGGTACTTTCTCATTCATATCTGACCCAATAACAAAAATCATCAAAATTACCTAAATATGTGCATACATGATGTGGCCCTTCTCATGAACATTCATGGAGAAGAGGCTGATTCTATCTTGAATGAAGTGCACCGTAGAGCTCCCAACACCCACCAATTAGGATATAATATATCCCATCAAATCTATAGGCTTTGACTTTTTTGGCCTTCAATAATGCAGAATTGAAGATAATTCACCACGAAATTTCATTCCTAACATGTTCATACCAACTTCACATATAAACCCATACAATTATTACATACAGTAAAACACTCTTGGCCATTTCTGTAAGGGGAATAGATTTTTTAGGGTTGTATCCTCCAGTTACGACAAAGTGGTTCAAATACATCCTAACTGTTATTGAAAACTTCTCCAAATGGGATAAAGAAATACCCATGAAAGAATTTGGGACCAAAATCTTCATCAAAATTTTGAAATCAAAGACCATGACCATATTTTCTATCCTTCATAAAATAATGATGGAAAATGAAACCAATTATTATTCTGTTGAGTTGGTGATGTTGTATCAGGATTATAATATCAAATCTAGTCACTTATCCCATTATCATACAATGCAAAATTGATAGACAGAGGCCTTTAATATGACACTATTGAACATACTCTTGAATATAGAGGATAAGGATAAATTTTTTTTCCTAATAAGCTCTTTCAAGTTTTGTTGTCCTAACAAACCACAACCTGTACAACCCATGGGAAAACCCGTATTCACTTGTATATGGAATAGTAGCTGTCCTTCCCATGGAGAACTAGTTTTCTTCAATATTCATTTCCATATATGATCAAATATCCATTGATGATAATTCATATAAATAGTTGGATTAATTTGATAATCTTGATCAGAAAATATTTCATACATTGAATCACTTATTGGTTAACCAAAATAAAAAATAATGGTAATTTTACAAGATGTTATTCCTATATTCGTTCAACTAAGGAGAACTGGTAATGGACCTCAGAACCCTGATGATACCAAGGATAAAGCTTCCAAATCATGATCCAAAGTGAGAGAGATCTTATTCCATACACAAGATCCACTCTAACGGATCTTAATACCAGATCTCAATGTATGGAGAGCTCATAACATCCCATACCAATGAAATATTTCTCAAGAAATACTATGTGTGATAAGAAGATCATTGTCTCTACTACATGATTTTAAACAACGCACTCAATCATTGTCACATAACCCTAAAAACGGTAACCTTTCCTCCACATCACAAGAAGATAAATTTCATGACACCAACGTCCTTGTTGTATGAAATTAAACTGAGTATCCTAACATCATATTCACAAGATGTTTAAAGTTCTTCCTGAACAAGAATAAAATGCATGTTTCACATCTTTTTTTCCCAACATAAAACTATGTAACATTTCAATATGTGCTTTTTTATATCATAATATTTCGTGATGATTATTCACCACATCTTTAATTTAATAACTAAATTTTTTTTGATTCCATACATTACAGGATACATCAGGATGCATGAATCTACAATTCTGGTTCTATCAAAAACATAAAAAAATGGCCCCTCTACTACATGAAAACAATGATCAACGTAGGTAACATTAATGCAACTTACTTCATTAGAAATCCAATCATGGACACAAGAATATTCCTCTCCCATATGTAAATAAAATAAATAAATTCTTGGGACATCATAGTCTATGCCTAGTACCGACCCAAATATTTTTTTTATTCTTGGAAATTTTCCTTCAACACATCATACTCCTTGTCCTAAGAAATTTTTAATCTCCACAAGATTTCATCCACCATCATTAATAGGAAGTAATATTCCCATGTATGATCTTTTTTGAAAATTAATTAATTTTCCCCAGTTGGATTTTCCTAATTCTCCCACAAAAAGGGAATGTTATCCAGAGGATGTCCCTATTTGACTATATAGTAATTCTCCCCAGTTGAATTTTCATAAGTCTCCCACATAATAGGGCATGTAAACTAGAGGTATATCCATCCTTGGGCAAGACCTCTTCTATCTCCATAAGCTTCATCTACACTATGCTCAGAATATGATTTTATAACACTATTCTGTGGTCATTCTTTGCATTTTTTTCCCATACCACTTCTCCTAATCTGATAACCCCAATGATTATAGTTTATGATTTCCTCCCTCAAATTAAAAATATGTTGGAGAATCATCGGTTAGATCATCCTTAAATCATTCATCTTTCCCGTGAAATATGGTCCAAACCATAAGACCTAATACTATAAGGCACATTCATCCTTACAACATGATGTTAAACTCTATGGCTGATTTCCTCACCTCATGAAACTAAAATTCAAGATTTTATAGAGCTACTTATGGATTTTTTTCTCACTTTGAAGAGATACGTTGCAATGTCCTTATCACATGACATTAAACTGCACAATTGATATAAATTCAAGAACTATGCATGGATTTATTCCTTCCATCACATGATACATAGTGACACCAAGGTCTCTAATCCCTGGTCTAGCTGTAATATTTCCTTTTAACGTTAGGGAACTAAATCATTTCGACATGACTTCAAAGTGTGTGGTTCTTTAAGAACAACATAAGTATTGATTCTCATTCCCATGAGATATGTAGTGACACGTGGATCTTACATCTTGGCCCAACCAAAGTATAGTAAATTGCTCCACTCTCTTAAGTATGAGTCATGTCTGCATGAGGGGATCCAAGATGGGTTGTCACCCCATAGAAAGCCTATATTCCAAAAAAAGAGAATCCCCTTCCCCACATAAGAATTTGATCAGTATGGGGAATCGCATCTAATACTGTGTGTGGCTTGATTCTTGCTCTAATGATATACATTTTGGCACCTGAGTCCTATACCCTAGCCCAACCACAATAAAAAAAAGAAAATACTCTTTTCTCACATATCGGTCAGAACTATTTAGGAAAATTTTATTTCCCCATTCTTGATAATTTTGATATGAACTGCTCCTCCCAAATTTAGGTACCTTCTTCCCATGAACTGAATTCTATTTATAGAAAAATCTAAATATCCATATGCCTTCCTCGACCATCAGTAGTGGAATTTCATATTATTGAGGATGCCTTTTTCTGACAATGTAGTAGTATCCCTAGTTGGATTTACATAAGTTGCCCAAAAAAGGTACTATCAGCCAGAGGATTCCACAATTTAACTATGATGTAATACACCATAGTTGTCATTGTATATTTCACCCACAAAAGGGAATGTTAACCAAAGGTACATTCATTTCAAAGAGAGACTTCTTCAATCTCCCTAAGACCCAAATATGTTTTCAACCACTGCCACTCTTCAAATCCAGAAACCCCCAAATTATAGTTTAAACCCCCCCCCCCTTCATATATGAAAATGATGTCACGTTCTTGGATATATTATCATGAAATTGGGAAATCAGTAATATTTTTTCCAAGATAAATGAACATTAAATATAGCCCAAACATCCTCACCACAAGCATTTAAACCTCACAGTCCATGTCTGGGTCACTCAACGTTAAACTAAATGATGCATCAACCCATTTTAGGGAGGGGAATTCCCCCTAACACAATTCATCTAATAATATGTTCCCTCCTTTACACAATAAAAAATCATGTAGGAGAAGTATCCCATTCATGTAAAATTCTAATACAGATGCTCTCTTCATTCTCTGTTACCATACCTTGGTAAACCACCATTTTTGGTATTGTGAAATTTGGATCATCACAAACTACCTGGACATCAGTAATGGAATGTAAAATTCATAAAGACACCTCTTTCTGACTATGTATTAAGATGACCCAATTGACATTTCATAATTCTCCCACATAAAAGCGATTTTCAACCAGAGGTATATTCATCATTTAAATAACCCTCTTGTATCTCTATAACCCGCAATGACAACATTGTAATGGAAAATACTTTTTAAAAATGGTATATGAACATTCATTTTATTTTTTTATCACATCATATTTTAGATCTGGGAATCACACAATAAAAACTCAAAATTCCCATTCATGTATCTAGAGAATTTTGAAAGTGTCTTATCCCAAAATCCTGGTTTGGGTCATTATTCCAAAACTCATGTTCAAAGTTGTTCGATCTAAAAATACAGTCACATTAGTATGTCTTTGAATACATTAAAATTACAAAAAAAAGAGACATAGTTCTTTCCATCTTGAAAACCCACAAATGCAACCCTGGGTAAAATTTTATTCTCATATTACTAAACAAATACTCTGCATAGTTTAGGCAACAATCATGCAATAAAAAAGATGAGAGGAAAAAACGTTTTAGGCTGGAAACAATCAAAGGAAGGCCTATGAAAAATACAATTCTCACTCAATAACTCTTATTCATATCAGAGTTATGAAAAAAATTATTTATGGAACAAAAGTCACAATGTTTGTCGGGTTTCCTTGTGAAACTAGAAGTAATCGAACTTCCCTCGCTACTTCTAAATATCTCGGAAAAATTAGAGCACTCCCTCACCCCTAGAATTGCAATTATAATTCAATGAAAATAAATAAAATGGATCTTATTTAGTAGTATATTATGATGATGATAGGAATATAGGAACATTTGATTAGAAACAAAATTCATTTCATCCATGTTTTAAAATGAGAAGAAATATCTACATGTTGGAGCCTTTCCACCAAAATTTATAAGTTCTCTTGAACATAGGATTTGAGTTATTAGAATGTGTCTCAGAAATTATATACAGTTTACCAAAACCAATCCAGTTTTGTGGTGAAAAAATCCTCTGTAATATTAGGTTTCTCTTACTACATGATAATAGAATCTATTCTTTATGATAAGGATCCATTCAAGGATTATTGGAGTCAGACCATCTTATACTTAATGGAATCTAATTATTCTTAAAGGAATGTCATTTAAAGTGACTTATCATCAAGAAAATACTGATATTCCTCCACCTCCATAGCATGATTTAGCTTAGTTTGGGATACATCGACTTTGATATCTCTAAAATCACATTCTAGAAGTGCTAATTCCTATTTTGATCTTCTCTCTTCCTCCAATTTCTAGATGCTTGACTTAAAAACATGGTGGATCATATGATAATCAAACCTATTGTACACTAAAATGGAAAACATGGTTGGAATTTGGTGAAGTTGCAATGGAAATTTTGTGAGAGGTGTCTCAGATACTATCTTCTAGATATCTCACAAGACCATATAGAATGTCAAAATAATGGAATCTCATGTATCCAATTCTGACATTGAGACACATTTAGAGGGACAGAGGTAATTCAATATTAGTGCATTCAATGAATCAATTTTTTCTACTCCATATAAAATAGCATCAGTTCTGCCTACCATTGTTGGATGAATTGACATTAAAGATCCTCTATTATGATTGGATGATTGATTAAATGGAAATTGATAGAAAATGACACACCTCATCAACATTAAGAGGTTAAAAAATATCAAATGAATTAAAGTAACCAAATAATTTAAGAAAAATCACCCATTATTGGATCAAATTTTATTATTAATGCCTCCCAAGTAATGCTGGTCTTAGTACATGGTGTAAGAACCACCTTGGAAGGATCAATCCCCTAGGATTTTTTGGAAACTGAGATGAAGGGATCTCAAGAATATCTCACTTTATGGTTCTCATATCTCACTCCCTTTGTAATGGGAGTAGTATAGTTTTGGATTCCTTGGTCATGAAGTCCCTTGATGATGATTTTTAGAGAAAACGTCTCAAATGTTGAGATATGTTGCAAAACATCAAATTAAAAATGGAAGATTGTGTTTAAAAATTCAATAACGATAAAAATCATATAACTCATATCCATAACATTCCATGCTAAAGTCCCATAACTCTTCCAGATATGTGGAAATATATAGGGTTTTAAACTATTCTCATGTTCTATCATTTCATTATACATTATTTGAAGTATCACTGAATCCTTTCCAGTAGGGGTTTCTGAGATGCAGGGTTGAAGACCAAAATTGAATCTTCCATTTATTATGTATACAAACCACTTAGTAGTATCAGTGTCTTAGAATGCTATAGGGTTAGTATCAACACTGACATGTTACATGGACCATCTAAGATCCCTATCATCCCCTTCTATAATGGTGATAGGGATGGTATGGGTTGATGCAGGCTCCTCCATTGTATGTCATGGATCTCAACTATCATGAGGCATAAAAGTTAGAGACTAGTACATAACACCTTATGGTGCGCATCTGATTTTACCAGGACTCTCTTCCCTATCTACAGTAATGGGAACGGGCATGAATTTGTCCCTCATTGTTTCTTCTATTAAAGTGATGGATTTATCTGTAAGGGTTTATGAATCATCTGAGAAGTCCACCTTAATCCTCAATGGATCAATTTCAGACCCCTTAATGGATTAATGTGAAGCATATTCTGAAAATATTAATCGTGATAAAAATGGGTATTTTAGGAATTTCCTGAGATTAAGTGATTTCAAAAAGGTTCATCGTGATGAATATGATATACTAGCTTGTCTTCCCTCATTAATTTATATTCTTAAGATGGTATGGGACCAATGTTTCTCCTCTCAATAACAATCACTGGATGTGGATGTTGAGAAAAGACTCTCTCCATATCCTTCACCATCATACTCTAACCTGAAGGAGGGAGGAGAGGTGAATCATTTTATTGAAGTCTTGTGTGATCTGATTCTGATAGGATTCATGTTTGGGTAGTGTACATAGCCTTTTCTCATCTTGTATTTCTAACTCATTCATCCATTTTTAAAATATATCTTCATCTAAGATATTTCCACATATAGATATTCAGAGTGAGGCAAACAATAATTCTCTCAGAAACACTACTTTAGTTCCGTAGACCAAATAATATGTAATTTATTATCTAGAAGTGTTTGTTATGGTATATTAGGCCCATAAAACACGAAAGAGATTTTTTTGGCCCTGATTTCATGTCCTTTCTCAACATATTATATATAATATTTATATTGTATTATTTAAGGCCTCTATTTTTCTATTTTCTACTACTTGGTAGCATTATGAAAGGTTAGATTTGATATTGTACTCCTGTTATAATTTATTCAATTCATTAGAACAGAAGTTGCTGTTATTTTCCATCAATATCATTTGAGGGACTCTGAATTTGGTTATGATATAAGATTTTATAAAGTTAACTATATTATTAATCTTGATTTTCTTGAGAGGTATTTCATCATCCCATTTGAAAAGAAATTTAGTAGCAGTAAGGATATGCTTAAACTTCATAGTTATGGCTAGTAGATATGGCCCCACAACATCTATTCCTCATGCAGAAAATGGAATAGAATATTTATCTATATTTATAAACTCTGGGGGTTGATGGGTGAAGTTTTCTAGAATTTGTAATGATTGATATTTTTGAGTGAATTACACATAATCATGTATCATTATCTTCCAATAGTAACCAAGCCTCTTAATTGGGTGGGAGAGTATGGTCCCAGATTGATGATCATCACAGGAGCCTAAATGGACTAATTATATAAAAGTGTTAATCTAAATTTCTTTTATGTATCTAAGTAGGATTCCATTGATTCGTTGTTTGTATAGGGTTATGTCTCATTTGGACCATTCCAATGGGTATAGTTCACTACTCGACATCTATTTTTTCATGTTCATCTTAATCAACTCGGTGGGTCCCATTTATTAGGTAATAATCTATGGGATACATCAATCCAAGGGTGTATATAGGTTCATCACACTTTAGGGTAGTGTTGACCTGAATTATTTCCTCCTAGTCAAAGAATATAACTAATGAGACTATCCAGTAGTGCATGATGCATAAAACCACTTTGTTCTTATATGGGATGGACATGACTTCAGCTGCATTATCCAGCACATCATAACAAGAATTTTATGTTCAAGGGACATGTGGTAATGTTGTTTCAAAAGGGAACACATACATTGGTTCTCTTATGTAACCGATGAGAGGGTCCCATTATTCATTTTTATGGCATACTCTCCATTGATTTTTTTATCCCTTTATACAAATACCACTAAATGTTCAAATAAGCTATCCATAGTTGTATGGGATGTTCCAAGCCAACAATTACATCTTGGTATTTTGCATCATTATTAGTGTAGCCTTCAATAAGTGATCCATAGGGAAGAGTTTCTTTATTTGGGGAAACAAATAAAATCCCTAGACCAAATCAGTTGTGTTTTGGGTTTTACATCCTCTTAACAATAAGACTTCAAGAGGTGCTTTCATAATCCATATCCCTTATTGGGGATTATTATGGGTATTAAAAACCCCTTCTTATAGATTTTAGGTGTCCAATGCTATGCTCTTCAGGGTAGGATGTGTTGTAAGGAAATCACCCAGGTTCTTCCCTTAAACTGCATTCTTTGACATGTAGAAGATATTTCATTATTTCCATATAACCACTCATCAGTCTAAGTGCCCGATTAGAATATGGTGGACAAGGATGAAATTGATCAGGTCAATATGAGAGACCAAGAGAAATTTGTGATTCTTTAAGTAATGTCTCAAATTTATTAATACAAATATGAGTGCAAGTAAGTTCTTCTCAATATTGGAATTCCAAGTCTCACTACCTAGAATAATTTGACTAAGGTATTATATTCTATTTTCCTTCCTCGTAACATTTTTTCATGGAGGGCACCAAGATATCACTCCATGGTAGACACATATAAGATAAATGTATTTCCTTCAACCAATTTCATCAAGAATTGTGGGTTGAGTAAGTATTTATTGATATTCTCAAAGTCTTCTTGGAGTTCTCATCCCATCAGTATGTGACTCTATTAATTATTATCTAGGAGAAGGGGAGATATTTCCCCACCATGTTAGCTATGAAATTCCGAATGTAATTAAGGTTCCCTTGGACCACCCTTAGTTATTTCAGATTACAAGTAGGTTACATTGTTAGGATTCCACTAGTCCTTTCTATGTTGACCTCGATATCATAATGGTGTACCAAAAATCTATTTAATTTCCCTCACATTTCCCCAAAAGTCTACTTGAAAAAATTTATCATCAAATTGTGCTACCATAACATGATAAATATTGTTTGAATATCCATGAAGTGATCAAAGTTTTTTTAGATTTTACCACTATGTCATCAGCATAGAATTCTACTATTCATCACAATAATGGATAAAAGATATGATGCACTATATTTGTTATGTAGCACCATCTTTCTTTAATCCAATGGGCATGAATTGATAGCAAAATACCCCTCGAGGTTCTATGATGGTGGTGGATTTCTCATTTTAAGGGGCCATATTTATCATATTATACCCTAAATAACCATAAATAAAGGAAAGGTATGGGAAGCCACAAGTTTCATTACTCAACATTTTAGTGGTTTTGAATTTTAAATCTTCTTTAAGGAAGTGTCAATTAAGGTATCAGAAATCGATGTAGACCATAATATGCCCGTTATTTTTTTTCATGAAGATGATAATATTGGTCAGCCATATTGGGTATTGAATATCCAATAAAACTTTATGTTTGATAAATTTCTAAAAAATCGATTCTACATTAGTTGTATGAGAGGGATGCATCCCCCTATATACCTTCTTGAAACATCAATGGTTATTCGGTAAACCTATGACATGTGTAGAAACATCAGGGTTTAGCCTAAAAAATTCTCCAAAATTTTGAGTAAACATGTATAAATGATGATATATAAATTAAATATAAATATTATTCCCCTCAAGAGGCATGGAGACACTAATCAAAGTGGTTAGTGAGTTTTCTTCCATTCCCATATTCACCTCACTTAGCCCATCGATGGTAGTGGAGACACCTTCCTCAAATACATGTTGAGTGTTCCTAATACCATCCTCTTCTTATTCAATCTATGAGTATATATTGATACATTTTTAGACATGGTGTATGGGATATACTAGATTTACCCTGTACGTACCTCTTTGAATTTTTGTGGGACCTTGGTGGTCAAGTCTTGTTCAGAGATGGAGAACCTTTTTGGGGAAAATGACATGATTTTTAAGGATTTATTGTTTTTTTAATTAATGGAGTCTTGGTATAATTTTTTTAAAATGGTATTATGAGGGTTTTTATTGAGTTTGGAAGGCCTTTTACGTAGTTCGGGTACTTTCATAGAATTTGGGATGAAAACTGTTCGATTGACAATTACATGAAGTGTACATCTTACATGATGAGTAACTGCTACCTGAGAAGATTCATGAAAAGGTTCATAATTTGATGTGGCTACATGTCATGAACCTAATTAACAAGATCTTAATTTTATTGGTATAAATATTAACTCGAGTTTATGGTTTTCTTTAGAATAACTTAAAAATTATGAGTTACATGATTTGAAAATATTATACATCGTGTAATCCTCGAACCTAGTAATTTTAAGTGATAAAAATGTTTGATTATATCATTAATTTAGTGAAGCATTTAATTTTATTGAAATTTTATTATTTCTAGGAAATTTTGGGTCCCTTACCTCTATTCTAGATGTTTGTTTCTGCATCAGACCCCTAGTGAGTTGATATTCTTAGGTTTTTCCCTCTCTTTTTATTATTATGCATCACTGTGATGGAAATCCTTTGACCGCAATTAGATGTCATTTAACCTAGATTTTGTGTGATCTAAGGTTATTTCATTGATCTCCCTCAAATTTATTTCTATTGGTGTTACCCATTTTTGGTGTAGCTAAATCACCTGTTTAATGGTGGGGGTCTAAACCATTACCCTAGGCATTGATAATTGTCAAGTATGTGAAATGTAGAAAATATGGAAACATAACATTCACATTAATTGATTATATAATAGATTTTATTATTCCTTGGGTCACTTTTGGATCCAATTGATTGTGACCTAAATTTTTTATACCCATTGTGTTAGACAACCCTAAATTATATTTGAATTGGATATAGTTTTAAGTGTTTTTAGCATTACATGAGACAATTGGTGATTTCCTGATATAGAATCCCTATGTAATGGATTATTTATTATTGATATGATATATGATCATTTGTGGTATAAATGAAAGTGAAGTTTAAAAAATTCATAATTTTCATAATTAAGCATTGAGGATTATGATTTGATACTTTGATATACTTAATGTTAGGACATGTTTTGTTACCATTTTATAATAATTATATTGTGTGTGATCGACCTCGACCTATTTGGTAATTCTTATATTGAGTGAGATATGCCCAATCTAGAAAAATAATTATTATATGAAGCGGTTTATGCCAAGTCCCATGTTCCAATGCTTATATATTGTGAGTTATGCCCAATCCCATGTTGTAATGCTTATAATTAGAAAGCTATGCCCAGTCCCATGTTGTAATGCTTATATCGAGTGGCCTCTTCCCACTGTCATGTTGTAATGTTTATAATGAGTGATATCTTCTTAGTACCATGTTGAAATTATAATATAGTGGGTTCATCCCAGATTTGTGTGATTTTTTCATGGATATATGGACGTAGGTTGGCATAGTTGTGCTAAATTCGAAGAGATATTACAACATAGGGACAAAGTAGGTTTATTATTATATTATGTTAATTAGATAAATAATAAGACAATTATTATTTTATTACATAAACATATTACCATACTGGTTATATTTAGATATATTTTTTCCACCTATAATGTTTTACTCACACCCAATTTGGGCCTCCGATTGGTACCCACACAGATTGCATGGATTCTAGTTTGGACAAGGGAATGGAATGTTGTTCTTGATTTAATG
Source organism: Viscum album (assembly GCA_963277665.1). NCBI lineage: Eukaryota > Viridiplantae > Streptophyta > Magnoliopsida > Santalales > Viscaceae > Viscum > Viscum album. The sequence goes on along the minus strand of OY728136.1, from coordinate 598,967,994 downwards.
TCTGGGTGATGGGATAGAGTTTAGAGATGGGACATACATGGGGTTTTGGATTGGGTTTATGAGCTTTAATATGTCATATGATTCTTTTATTTTTAATTTTTTAGTTTGACATTTAGATACATTTCAGTCTATCATTACATTATTCATTATTATTGGTTTATTGGTTCCTCTATTTCTTTCATATGTTGTATGATATACTGTATATGCTAATTTTGTATTACTCATATATTTATCATTTTGGATTATTCCCCTGTATTTTAATCTATAAAATGGGATTTAGGTTCCCCACTATATATATCAAACCCCCAATACTAGTCACCAGCCTCTGGTGTATGGGGAGGTGCACTAGATGTATAGTCATTAATTTGATTTGGCCATGAGAGAGAGAGAGCTAGGTCATTGGACATTACAAAGAGGTATCAAAGGATGATGATTTTATTTTCTTTCACTTTGCTATTTGGGAAAGGAAGAAAATATACTATAATGTTTTGTGCCTTGGTAAAGAGCTTGTTTATGGGTGTAGCTAACCTATGTACAGGGGGGGATAAGAGTTCCTTAGGATTGGATTGTGTTTTATGTAATTCACTTGTTATAGTTGAAGTAATTTCTCTTTGGGTGGTTCATATAATATTTGATGTTATTTTTTCAGGATGACATTGTTTCTTTAGATTTCTACCCATGGCCCATTGTGGAACAATAAAAGTATGCGTGAATCATGAATGGGACGGGATATATATTAACATGAATTGTTCATGATAAGGTATTATTTATTACATGTGTTATATATTTTCCTATATTAACTCTGGTATGAGGAACCTAATGTATCTCATAAATTGAATGAAATGAACTATTATGTCATGCTAAAACACTTTTAATCTATATTTGGAGAGACCGTGAGTAGTGATTATATATTGTTGTATACTATTGAGGTTGACATAATTATTATATCCAATGTGCTATGGACTATGTTGAGTGTCAATCAACATGATCCTAACACAGCTAATCTAGATCTTATTATAGTTCCTGATGACCAGTTGGATGTAAAACATGGTGACAACTTCTTGAGTGTCATTAAATCAATAAAAAGTGAGATTGTTTTAATTGTTCCTTCAATGTCTAAGATGGTGAAATAAAAATTAGCTATAGAATCTAGCTGAGTTCACTGGGGTGGGATAACCCCAAGTGGCTGAGTTCGGGATTGAGTCAGTCTAGATGATCTTCAAGAATCTTTAGACACTCATTTATATGAGGGTGATTTTTCTGGGTATATTCTCCATGGACATATCAGGAATTGTTCGGGTATTTTAAAGAAGGTTGGGTAGTAGGGGGATTTATCTTGGATGTACATCAAGGTGATTTTTTTGATCCACTTCTATCCAGATACATTGAGGGATGGGAAGGATAGAAAGTTCATGTATCTGATACAAGAGGGCATGTTAGCAATAGACTATATTGAACGTTTCATAAACATGTAGTGCTTTGTTCCATCTAGATCCTCTAATGAGATCACTACAGTGATATATTTTTGAGAAGTAATTCACTATAAGACTAGGTTATAGGTGAATGTTTTTCATCTGAGTATCTTTATTTATGTGATGAATATAGCACTCACTATGGAATAAAATATGATGGAGTCCCTATATAGTGGCCAATAGGTTTTACCAGGATGAACTAGGATCTCTTCTTCTGGTGGAATGAAATACCGCTATGATAGTTTTCTCTAAGTAAATAGTGGACCGAGTATTCAGGGAAGTGTGAATCCATTATAGATCCATGTTGTGTTATATTTATTTCAGTGTGGTGTGTTGGTCCACAAGGGGTATCAGTTTATATAACCCTCTTTGGAGTGTCGTTATTATGGCAGGATGGGCCACCGACAATGGTTTTTTTGGGGCCTACAGAAGCAGAGATATAGAAGGTGGTCTAGATAGGTTCCAAAGTCTGGTAAATACTCAGCTACTCCTCAACAAACTTCTAAACAGATTTCAATAGAAAATTCATGTTGAGGTAGGGGATGTGGTACCCTAGTGTTGGAATAGCAATACCAGGCAGAGGGAATAGCTCCGGGGAGTCAATATGGAGACTAGGGTATAGGGGCCAGTCAGCTATGTGTTATTAAAAATACTCTAGCTATTATGGATGTAGGACCTACTAATTTCATAGGTATGAAAATTATATCATCTACCCTTTCTTGCTTTTTTTGATATAGCAACAAACCATTTATAATAACCACACATTTTTTGACATGACTATTACATAATTTTTAGGATTGAAAACAAAATAGTTTTAAAATCTAGGATCCAAAGGTTTATTATCTTAGGAAAATTAAGATCACACATCACCAATACAAAATAAAAAATATATAATTAAAATACTATTATTTATCCGTCTAAAGCTCATGTTCTACTTTGAACATATAGTCTGCTGAGGATATAAATAAAATAAAAGGGTGATCAAAATTCCCAGTAAGTAGATGAATAAGATACATGAATCAAAATTACATGAGTGAAAACAATAATAATCATCATAACATAAGAAAGGGATCATCATCAACATCATGAGGGACACATTTGACAATGCCTTGGAATTTGGTAATGCATAAAAATGAAACATTATGTCATAGTAGTCTCTATCCAAAATCAATTTTTATTTCAAACGTGAGTACAACAAACCCCAAACTAGGGGTACTGAAATAGTACAGGCTGAGGGCAACCCCTCTGACCAAATTCACACCCTAAATTTTCATACCGTTAAAGGAGATGATGCAAGTGCTAATGGTAATCTGGTCCACCAAAGAGGCCAATTGATCTGTGAACTTATTACCCTCATGCCAAGTATGGGAGATTTGGTTGTCGTTTATAAGAAGGTCTATGAATTTACGAATAGTATAGGCAATGGACCAAGGAGATGAACCTTTCTCGTGCATAGAATCACAAAAGACCTTAGAATCAGTTTCCACCTAGGCGATGTCTTGGTTCTCTTGCCTAAAAATGGTGAGCTTGGTGAGTATCTATTTATCCATCACCTAAAGTGAGGTACCAGTGCCACATAATGAATAATTTTCAATAAATAAAATTCCCCCAGAATTATAAATCACACCCCCACCTCTCATAGCACCCATAACACAGGACCCATCCGAATTAAATTTTAAGCCTGTAGAAGGATGGTGCCAGGAAACCCAATTCCCCTATGTCTTGTCAAATCATGAAAGTGAGGATTGGGTGCTAACATGAAGAAACCACAAAGAGGGAGCACCATGCCAATCAGAGATTATCAATACCATATATTCTAGAAGGAAACAAGTCCTCGCAATGATGGACCTCTCCAAATGGACATGGCCATTTAATCTGGCATGGTTCTTTGCCTGCCATAGAATCCAGCACCCAGCATTATAGATTTCCACCCAAGACATTCATTCCTTACCCACATATAACGATCCATGGAACCATTAGTCTCGAAATGGATCCCCCTTGAATCCCGAGAAGAGAGGGTTGTTAGGCCACCAAATATGGACCGAATTGCTTGTTCCCATTACTCTTCAAGAAATAGATTTTAAGAACTCTTCTTTCACTTGTTGCTACAACAATGGCATCAAGATTCCATATTGATTCCTAGCTTCATGATATTATCAACAGTGAAAGTGGCCTAATTCCTAATGCGTCTGGATAAAAAAATTATACTTTGTCGTAATCATGTTACACCACAACACCTCATTCCATCTACCATGGGTAAACTGAGCAGAAACCATCCTTCAAAAGTCCTTGTTAGTGAAAAAACACTTGAGGGGGATAGAGTAAACATATGTTTATCCATCTCAGAATTGAACACGATGGCCTCGAGGAGGTCCTGTTGCTCCCCATCTTGAGCAGCTTTCATAAAACTAGGATAGAGGCTTGCTTCCCTTACCAAGATCAGATGCACCAGGCATCTAGGGAATCCAATAATAGAGTGTGCATAGTTACAGCTCCAAAAGGGGATGTCACCCATGCCAACCAGCCTAAGAGAGTTTTGTTGAAGATAATGAACCATAGGATAGATAAGTGACCAGAATAGAAAGACATTAACTTGCACCACCTCTTCATTGTTCCCACAAATTAAGGACAGGGACCTGCCCCAAAGATTTTGATCGTCAAGAATCACCCACGCAATCTTCACAAGCATGCAGTGGATCATGCTCTATAGACTCATCAAATTGATCCCTTCATCGTAGAAGGGTTTTTCTAGCCTTTCCCATGAATCATAATGCCTCTTTTTATATGACAATTCATCCCATATAAAACTGCAAAGAACCCTGTAAATTGTGGTTATAACTCCTTGTGGAACACAGATTAAAGCCAGTACATGAATGGGAATGGCGGAAAACACACTATTAACTAGAGAAATAAGCCCCCTGAATGAGAGGAAATGGTTATTCCAGTTTAGAACAAGGCTCGTAATCTTGATAAAAATATAATCAAATTCGTGAACCCTAATCCTTCCTAAAGAGATGGGTGTTCTTAGGTACTCTATGGGCAAGGAGTTGCATTTCATGTTGAGACGATTGAAGGAGGAAATAGGTTTGGGAGAACACCTGTGATAAATGAAAATGTTACTTTTTGTATTGATGATTACTTTCCAACTCCTGTAGCAGTAGGCCTCTAGGATTGTTTTTGATTCCATGAACAGATTCCCTACCTCCATTCATGAAAGATGATCATGTTGTCCACAAATATTAGGCGGTTTATCAGTGGGAGACTCATCTTCATTTTATAAGGATGAAAATCTCCATAAGGGAGGCCTCAGTTGATAAGAATAATAAGACATTATTGCACTAGGATGAAGATACTGGGAGAGATCGGGTCTCCCTACCGAAGGCCCCTCATCACTTTATAAAATCCATAATACTTCCCCATGAAGAAAACCACCTACCATGACGAGCTGATTCTTCTAAAAAGGAGGTCCATAAACTTGTTCGAGAACCCTCTAGCCTCTAAAGATCTATTAATAAAACTCCATTCCAGATGATCATAATATTTTTTTCATGTCTAATTAGATCACCAAATTCAATCTATAGGTCATGGCGTTTATGTCTCTCTTCACCTCTTGTGTCAGAGCAATAACACCCTAGATGGAGTTACCCCTGACAAACCTGTGTTGCTCAATGGAGATACACTAGGGTAGGAGAGTAGACAATATCCGGTTAATCACACTCACTATAATCTTATATGGGAAGTTTCATAAACTCACTGGAATGTAGTGAGACAAAGAAGAAGGGTTCTTAATATTCAGAATGAAGCACTGGGTGGTAGATCTTGCAACCTGAGGCAAGATCCCTCTGCGGAAATAGTACTAAATTGCTTCCAATATTCCCCCCTTAACAACACCCCACACCCCTTTGTAAAAAGATCCTAGAAAACTGTCTAGTTCAGTTGTACTCTCAAGGTTCATATTCCTCATTGCCTTATAAATTTCATCCTCATCTGGGATCGCCTCAATGATAAAATTATCCTAGTGAGACACCAACATGGGAATCTCCTCCCAAAAAACTACATGGTATTTGGGATAACCATAGGGAATCCTTGAGTTAGGACCTGATAGAAGGTCCAAATAGAAGCTATGTTCCATGCCCCCTACAATCTCTTCATCCTCTTTGTATGTCCCATCTTCAAAAATAATGTTGGGTTTGATCTTTCACCACCTTTATTTGATGCATGCATGGAAAAATGTTGGGTTTTTGTCACCCTCATGTAACCATTTCACCTGAGACCTCTCTTGAGCCATACACACCTATTTAAAAATCAACTCTGCCTAGAAAGATTTCTTGAAACCTACATCTTCGAACATCGAGTCTCTCTAAACATCTTAGAGATGGAATTCCATGTTTTCATTACCATGCTTCATGTTTTCCATATCCTGGTTGAAGGGGGATCCCTCTATCCCATTCCTAAATTCCATAATTTAGATGCTAGAGTCTGTTATGCTGGGACACACAGGTGTGCCCACGGATAGGCTCCCCCCACACCTCCCTAACAAGCTGATGAAACCCATGACAGTGAGACCACTGGTTGCAAAACCTGAAGGACTTCAGATAATCCTACCCAAGAGAAAGAAAAACTAACAAGGGAGAATGATCAGATATTCCTCGGGAAAGGTGAGTAACCTTGGCACTCAGAAACATGCTTATTCTAGATGAGTTGGAAAAACACCGATTGATTCTTCTCTAGCTTCATCTTCGATGTACCTAGTTGTTTCACCATGTAAAGCGAGCTCTCAAGTACCCCAGATCAAAAAGACCCTTACCCACTATGATGCGCGCAAACTCCAGGATTGCATATTGGGGAAAGGCCCCTCTCCCTTTATTCTCCCTTGGGTCAAGTATTGTCTTGAAGTACCCCACTATAAATCATATGATATCTTACTGATCGAATAGTCCAAGTTCATTCCATAGCCTCTGATGAACCACGATGTCACAGGTACCGTAAACAAACAAAACATAGAAGCTCTCCATTCCCATGGTGAATTTAGAGGTAATAAATTAGTCATCCTTGTTTAGCATAACAAAAGAAATATCCTTGTTTCAGAAGATCTAGATTTATATGTTGATCGACTCAGCTTTCATGGACCCATGCATCTTCACCTTGCGACTAAACTCCCCGATCTTCACAGGGTTCTGCTTTTGCCTGAGCATATCCACAATATAGATTTTGTGTTTCTTAACTTCAAAGACAATGAAATAATAATTCACTCTAGATCCCAAACTACAGGAGTTATAGATAAGTATATATAACATTAAATAAAGATAATCCCTTCTTTGGACCCAGGCTCAACGGCCTTTCACTGAGAGGGGGATTCGTCCCTAAGATATATGGAACGTGCACACATACACAACCCTTGGATATAGGAAGATAAACCCAAGGATGAATGAGTAACATGAATAATAGGAGTAACTAGGGAGGAGGATTCTCTCTCACCTTTGAACACCATTGGGTTAGATAGAGGAGAGTGATCGGGGCTATCCAGAGAACCACCAAAAAACTGGCTGTGTCTAACCTTCGAACAGACATCATGAGAGGAAGGAGACATAAGCACATCTATAGCCACCAAATCCACATCCAGAATAGAGAGGATCTCTTTAGCAGGTGGGGGGAAGACCTAGAGGTCCATAGAGGATAGAAATTAGGCTAACAGATTGTCTCCAAACCACCTAACATCAAGCATAGGAGGGATGATCAAGGAAGCATAAAAAGATGAGACTAGCGAGGATAGATCCTCTATCCTGAAGACCTCAAGATCCTTTCAAGAAGAAAGATCCATAGATATAGATAGATGAGCCCCAAGCTCTGGATCATCTGAGGGGTCGGGACATCCCCTGGGTATGGGACTGAACCATGACCTAGATCAAACTATGAGGCTCTCGGGTTGGGAAGAGAAGGGACACCACCCTGAGGAGACTTTGGAGCTGAACGGGGCCCTCCTCTATTCCAATTTCCGCACAAAGACCTGGAGTACCCCTAGAGGCAGCTGAAGGAACATAAGCTAGGAAAGAATAGGAACACAATGGGTTGATCCCAGTCTTCCACACCATGCACCTTCAAAGAAACATTCACTAGAATCTACTGGGAGAGATCCAAATCCACGCAAATGTGGGGCACCATTATGTCCTCACAGGATAGGGTGCGATCTTCTACGCACAGAAAGCCCACATGATTATCCCCTATGGCCTTCATAAGAGAACCATTTTGGATGGGAAGTGGTAAACCCGAAAACCCAAGCCAAACCACAGAATGCAAACTTTCCTTACCTTTATGTGAATCCATTGACCAGGAAGCCAAGATGAACCTCCACTACCCAAAGGATCTGGGATATTTTTACCAATCATGAACGAAGTCCTCCTCTGACTCTAGCACCACAAAAAAGGAATAACGATGAATCACATTAATCCTCACCTATCCAACCAGACCCCAAGAGACCACGAATTGCCTGAAAATCAACAAGGAAGGTTTATCCACCCCGAAACAAGACACTCGTGTCCACTAGAGACAAGTGATTGCCTTTGCAAAATCCTCGGGGAGAACCACCACCGCAACACAAGAGCCAACCCGAGCCACCACCAAAGAAACCGACCGCATTGTTTGGAAGCAGATTTGATGGGATCCACTAGAGGATCTATACACTGCAACACAAAAGGATCTTATAGTATAGAGTGACCCTAGGATGGGACCTGGGGGATCCTGAAGGTCAAGGGGTACAGCGCCTGAGAAGACTCTGGGATCGAAGGTCGTCAGAGATGGAGTCAACGCCTGAGTGCCGCCAGCTGAGGAAGTAACGGTCGAGAGATTTTAGAAATAGCCAGGCATGTGAGGTGCATTATTTTGAGCAGTAAGAACCATGTGATTCTCCTACCAGTCATAGTAGTCTAATAACACATATAGTTTTGAAAAATTCTAGCATCATGTTCAAAGATAACATATGTGCATAATCATAACATCATCTTTTTAAAGATATATTTCATCATTTTCAAGAATGATATGCATTATCTCATTAGATACATCTATTACCCAATGCATTGGAGGGCTATATAATTATAGGCCCACCTACCACATCATAATATTTACATAATAATTCATGGCACATAGAACCTATAAAAATCATAGTCATGATGTAAAATCAAGGAAGAGATTGGGTTTAATATATATTTTATAAATCATAATTTCATGGATAGACATTATATTACCCAAATTAATAAATTAAATAATACTTGGTCATAAAACATCATTATTATATAATGGATTATAATCATTTAAAAAGGAGTAAAATATGATGTTTTGGATATTGAAGTTAATTAGAAAAAAAATTCTTTTAAAACATTATGACATGGTATAGAAAGATATATAACTAAAAGAAAAGGTAAATTATAATTGATGGAAATAATATTATCATTATTACTATGCACTAAAAGATAACTCAATGAAATTAATTGGGTTTGAGAATCCCCTTACCTTAATCCTCTCTTTATTTCATTGGTTTTGCGTATCCTGGATGATAAACATAGATTTATTGAAACATTGATTAAAAATTGATTTATTATAATTTTTACAAATATTTATCAATTATATTCATTTTATTATATTTATTACTTTACTTTTTATTATATTTTAATCATTTGGATATGATGTTTTACATAAAAATTTCTCATTTTACATTGATTTCACTATTTAGTTAAATATAAATTATAAAATAGTATAATTAATTTTAGAATATTATAATACATATAATTAAATATTTATATGATATATATAATTATAATATCCACCCATGATGATGGTTATAACTTTTGAATTGAAAATAAATATCTTGGTGGCTAAATGAGCTTTGAAAAGACATTATCAGGAGAGATGGAAATGGGAGATTGAAATTTATATATATAGTAATATGATACTTACAGTAGGATAAAATAGTTAATATAATTTGAACTTATTTCCAAATTAATCTTATAAGTTTTGGTTGTGAAAGGTGTGCTGAAAAAGCGAATGATAAGTACAAGTAGAAATAACAAAGAGAGTAGTTGATTGGAATTACTTAATCATCTGTGTAGCTTCTCTTGTATGACACTAAAACTACGATGATTAATGGAGTTAGATTACTATATAATGTCCAAAAGGATTATAATGGGCTTCAAAGGAAGTATTTTTGAAGAGTCTGTTATTTAGTAGGTGATGGATAAGTGGTTTTCCAAGGGGTGGGAGTGGGGTTATTTATACTATAAGAGAGGGGTATATTTAGAATAAAATATTAAATAAAATAATATATCAAAGGTAAAACTTATAATAGTGTATTTTTTTCAATATGAATCATTTAAAATTATAATATAATGGTTTTAAGACATTAAACCCCCTTTTAATTTTAAATAATTATTTTAATAAAGTGGAAAGTGGTAAAAAAGAAATTGTTTTTTATGGAATCACTTTTGACTTTTGGTTTTGGAAAGTGATTTATTGGTTAGGAAATGAATTTTATTGAATTTCATTAACTCCTTTATAAAATAAAATATATCAGGGATGAATCAGTAGTTATAAAAATTATTAAATCATTACTATATCATGAATGATGTAATTTAAGACACACTAGTAATGTGAAGAACTGTATTTTTACTATTCACTTGAGAATTGAAGTATTTAAAAAAATCACCAAATGATTACCCATGGAAAATATCAATTTTTTTATTTCAAAATTTGTATTTATTTTATTAAAAAAAATTCTAACATATGTAATGTTAATTTTTAATATAAAAAGTGTGATTTTTAAGTAATTCATTAAAATGTTGTTTATTAAAAATGTGCTTGTATTTTGTGTGAGTTTTTTAATCGTTATATTCATTTTATGGTATTATAAAGTTCATATTTAGTTAAATAAACAATGATAAAAATTATTTATATCAAATTTTATTATTTTGAGGGAAATTTACTATTTCAACAGTTAGGTTACTATTTTAAATGGTCAGGTTACTATTACCAATAGTCGGGTCACTATTCAAATAGTCACATTACTATTCAAGATGCCACATTACCTTTTATAACTACCACTTCATTATTTCACTAAATATTCAAATAAAATATTCTCAAGGTTCTATATTTTTATTTTCTATGTTTTTGATCGATCTACTGATATTTTATTTCTTTTCTATAGTATTGGATGTGAGGGAGATGATTCTGATACATTAGGGTGATCCATATGTTATAATTTTAGATTTTCTTTTTTAAATTTTTATTATAGATTTAATGGTCTGAATTTTAATTATTTTTATTGTTGATTAATTTAATATTATTTATTAATGAAAATATTTTTATTTTTCAGATATATAATCCTCTATAGTATATTATAACACACATTTATTTCAAGAGACAAATGTCATTAATAAAAATATAGTTTCTATATTCTTCCCCCCTTTAGAAATTTAATCCCTAAGATTTAAACTCATATTCTCAGTTGATAATAAGGTAGGGTACATCTATTTTATTGTTTCCACTAGTTCCCCAGTCACCTCTTCATACTTATGGTTATTCCATAACACATTGACAAGGTGAGTTGTCATTTTGTATAGAACATTGTGTTTACAATCTAGGATCTTCACAAACATTTCTTCATATAATATTTCATTCTCCATTTATACCATCTTCTGATTTAGTACATGTCATAGATCAGATATTTACTTTCTCTAAATTGATATGTGTAACACTTCATGAACTTGATCCATGATTGGTAGAAGTTTAAACTGATATACAACCACTCATATGTGATTAGGGTTCTCATAGGGGACAACATATCTTATGATGGGATATCCCTTATTTCCAAATTGAATGACTTTCTTCCATGGTTATATTCAAAGAAAACATTTTTCTCCCACATCAAGCTCTGTGTATCGTTAATGGTTTTCAGGATTACTCTTTTTCCAACTCTGAGAAGATTCTATATGTTATTGTATGTCTTGAACCTTAAATGTAATCTCTTTTACAAGAGCAATTCTAAGTATATTTTCCCCCAACTTCATCCCAAAAAATTGTATTTCTATATTTATTATTATATAATGCTTCTTATAGAACTATTTGAATATTTGAGTGGAAGATATTTCTATAAGAGAACTCAACTAGTGGGATATGATGATCCCATACACCTTTTAATTCCATTAATAAATATCTTAAGATAACCTCAAGTGTATGAGTAGTCCTTTAATATTGGACATCAGTTGGAGGGTGATAGTCAATGATGAAATTCAATTCAGTACTCAAAGAATGTTGAAGTCATATCTATAATTCAATGTAAACCATGGATCATGATCATATATGATTAAAATTATGACCCCTTACAGCCACACTACTTTATTCACATATATAATAGTAATCTATTAAAGAGATAAATATTGAAAAATATAAATGTAGTGAGTATTATTTGTGATTCTATCCACCATAACCAATGTCACATTATTTCCTTTGTATATCATTGGGAAACTAGTGATAATGTCCATAGTGACATTCTTCTTGTTTTATGTCGGTAAATAAAATAGTTGAATCATCCCATTGGACTTTTGTTTCTATACATTAACTTATTGACATTCCAAAGCCTTGATATATAATCCAAAGTCTCATTCTTAATCTTTCCCCACTAGATGTTTTCTTGAAGATCATTTTTTTCTTGGTACTTTTAGGATGGATAGAAAAAGGAGAGTTATATGCATTATCCAATAAATCCTTCTTTATCTCAGGTGATAAAGGTACACAAATCCTAGTTTCAAACAAAATCACACCAACATCCTTGATATGGAAATTCATTTAGATTTTCTTCCTTTAATTATATTTTCCTCTTTAAAGCTCTAGGTCATCCCTTTGTGCCTCCTTGATCTTCTCTTCAATTGATGGTTTGTAAATAATTTGGGAAAGGTTGGATTTATTTCACTTCCATTATGATTTCTTGATCCATCCTTTATATATACCAAAAATAGGTTCTTTCTCAATCCATATTATGGATAGATTAGAATGTTATTTTCTACTAAGAGCATCAGTTACCTCGTTCTCCTTTCCCAGATGGTAGTGAATAGAGAAATCATATCCCTTGATTAGCACTAACCATCTTCTTTAACACATGTTTTTCTCCTTCTATGTGAATAAATACTTCAGACTCTTATGATTGATATATATGTCACGATTCTTACCATAGAGTTAGTTCATCCAAATAATTAAGGGAAATATTACACCTGTTAAAACAATCTCATGTGTTAAGTAGTTTTTTTATCATGGATATTCAATTGCCATGAGGCATATGCTATCAATTTTTAATTAAATAGGAAAAAAATCTAAAACATTCTTCAAAGAATCATTGTATATCAAAAAAACCTTCTCCCCTTTTTGTTAGTGTGGGTACAGACATAGTGATTCACCTCGTCTTTAGTTCCTTAAATCATTCCTTTCATTCTTTCATCCAGAAATACTTTACCCCTTACCATGTTTACAAAGTTAGTGGGATGGATAGTCAGGAGATATTTACCACAAAACATCAGTAGTAACCTACTAATACAATAAAACTTTTTATTTCCATGACATTAGTGGCTCGGGGAAATTCCTCAATTTCTTTTTTCTTTGAAGGGCCCACAGATATTTTCTCACCTGTGATCATGTTCCCCAAAAATGCAACTTTATGCATCTAAAATACTCAATTTATAAAAATAGAATAAAATTTATCCATCCTTAATGTAACCAAACCAATCCTTATATGATCTTCATGTCCCTCCTTTCTCTTAGAGAAAATGAGAATGTCATCTTTAAACACTACCACAAATTTTTCAAGGTAGTATCTAATGACTCTATCCATAAAATTAATGAATATTGTAGTGGAATTAGTAAATACAAAGGGAATCACTATGAAATCAAAGTTCCCATATCTTATATAGAAATAAATCATTGAATTTATTCCTTATTCACCTTTACATGATTATATTTATAACGAATATCCACCTTTTCTGAAGTGCTGATCTCATCAAATTTGGTCAACTAAGTCATTAATCCTTAGAAGAGGATACTTATTCTTTATAGTGATATTGTTTTTCTCTAAATAATTGATACATAGCTTCATTTATCCATCATTATTCTTTACAATGGGAATCTATTCTCCCCAAGGTGATGCAATAGGACATAAAAAACCTTTATCCAAATTATCTTGAAGCTACTTCTTTAAATGTTCCATTTCGACTGGGGCCATCCTGTGGGGGCAGTTTAAGATAGGAGTGGATTTTTTGTTGAGATCTTTTAAGAACAATATCTCATAATATAGGAGAAGTTTGGGTAACTATTCTCAAAATACATCTATGTTTTACCTAAAAATTTGAATTTCGTCTTAGTTGATACATTCCATTGATTCAACTATTTGGGAATGGTATTCTTCTTCATATGGTATCAACACCAAAAGCATTGATGGATTTTACAATGGAGATTCATGGTCTTCTTTGAATTTGTAGAGGAGAATTGGATGGTTTGGAATATGAAAAGAGATCTATATTTCTTTATAATTGATTTTTTAAATATATAATCAGATCCAGTCTATGCCCATTATGGCATCAAATTCCACCGAGGGAAGTATTCTAAGATTTTCTAGAATAATATTCCCTAAAATGAATACAATAGAAGAGTCCAAAACATTGGTTTCAATTATTTCAATACATGGTGTTTTTACATATATCTCAACTTAATCATATTTTGGTTTCAATTAAATATTTATAACAAACTTATAGGATATAAAGGAATGCATAAAACTATAATCAAATAAAACTTTTTCTATTATTGAGTGAATATAAAGTTTACCTTGTAAAAATTAATTTTCATGCTTTAATTTAGTAGTAGTGATAGAATAATTTTTCCCTTTCCCTTTTTTCCTTTGGTTGTATCTAACACTGATTTCCCTCAAGGAACCATGGTTTAGTGCACTATCTTGCATAGTTCCCTTGGTCTCGAAAATAGAAGCACCAAACCATGGGTGGTACATTAGGAGGTTCCTACCTTTCCTCTATTTTGTTGGATGACTTATTATTTTCTCTTTGAAATTCAGGATCTTGGTGGCTTTCTCTTCCACTCATGAAGCATTTCTTCATCCATTTGAGACAATTCACATAATGTTTCTTCCCATATTTATGACATGATGATAGTTGGATCATCTTTCTTCCTTTTTCATTGGACTCCCCATCTTGAAACACCATTCTTCTCTTCTAATCTCTAAAACCATGAGTCCATTCTCTAAATATTTCTCTAATTTGTGAGCATATCGAACCATGTCTTCATAACTCTCAAATTATGATATAGCTATATCCTTTTGATGGAGTGGTTTTAAACCAATAAATAATATATCTATTTTTCTAAAATTGTTGACAAAAAAACCAATGGTGTATATTACAATACTTATAATAATTTATTCCTATGTTGTGGTAGGTTCGACTTCCATTTTCTTCCGAACTCAGAATTCTCTCTTTATATTTTATAAAATAGTTTGAGAAAAATACGTGGTAAAAAATATGTTCTTAAATTATTCCAAATATGTCTCTTTTATTTCATCCTTTTTCTTGGTATTATTTATAAACAACCATCAATTCTCGTCTTCTCCATCTAAACAACAAACAGAAAGAGTCAACTTCTACTTCTCAGAATAGTGGAGCACAAAATATATATTCTCCATTGAGTTAACCAACTATTCTTCAACAAATAGTTTATAATATCTTGTAAATTTCAGTTTTTCTTGCTGTATAAAAGACTCAATGTCTAGTTGATTCTTCTTGAATTAATCAATATAATCTACATGGTTCGATTTATTATTCCTAACCTGAGAGAACTGGGTAAGAATTTCCATGATGTTTTGAACTCCACCTCCCATGGCATTGGGAATTTCATTTGGGTAATAGTTGTGTTGTCCATCACAGGGGTTTTTTCCTAGATTCTCTTGGTGTTGAGAATTTTATAAAATAGAAAAGGTTTGAACAAAAAATAAGTCAATAAATAATGAATAAATAATTCAATATTTTGTGAAATTGTCTTTAAAGGCATATATTATGGGATACCTATGTTTAGTCTTTTTTAAAATAATGTTTCCTGGATATACATAGACTTATATTTAGGGTTTTTACTAACATTACCTAATCATAATTCCCAAATTAACTAAATGGTGCTCTGATACCAACTACAGATACCCTTATTTTTCTTACATGAATATTACATCATTTGTAAGATAAATATCATAATAATGTTAAAATTCAGGATACAAAGATTTTGTATCATTGAAAAAACAAGACCATACATCACTTATACATTGTAATACATAATAATTTATTCAAAAGCATCTTTTCTATCCTTCAAAATCTCACATTCTCTTTAGTACATGTAGTCCCCTAAGGATATACATCAAAAAATGGGTGATATAAAATCCTAGTTAGATGATGAATAAGGGATATGAATCAATATACTAGGAGTGACCATAATCATAATCATTGAAACATAAAAATATTATCATCATAAATATAATGATGTAATAATTTCATAAAGGCATGGAATGTGCCAATGAAAAAAATGAAACATCATGTCATAGTGGTCAAACACCACAATATTTGTGAACAATGCTGCCATATTGTTCACAAATAACATATGTGAATAATCATAACATAATATCTGTGAAAAAATATATCATCTTGTTCATACATAAAACTAATTATCTCATAAGATACATCACATTACCCAATTCATTAGAGGTTTATATAATTTTATGTGCACCCATCACATCATAATATTTACATAATCATGCATTCCACATAGAATGTATCACAATCATAGTCATAAAATAATCCCAAGGAAGTGAATGGGTTTAATAAGGATTTCATATATCATAATTTTTTGAATAATCTTTTTTGTTCCCAAATTAATAAGGGAAATCATACTTTGACGTAAAACATTCTTATTATCGAATAGATAAGTATCATTTCAAGAGGAGTAAAATATGATGTTTTGGAAATTGAAGTCTCTTTGAAAAAAGGTTTCTATTAGAAAAAAAATGACATGGTAGGGAAAAGTGTATCCCAAAAAGAAATGGTGAAGTAAAATTTATGTTCATAATATGATCATTATTACTGTGTAAGAGAATATAATCCAAGGAAAACAATTGGGTTCATGAATCCCCTTTCCTTAATTTCCCCCTCTTTTCATTTCTTTTTCTCCTCCTAAATAATAAAATTAAATTTATTAAAACATTTATCTAGAAGTGAATTATTGTAATATTTTACAATATTAATCAAATATAGTCATTTGATTATATATCTAAATTTCAACGGTTATAGGGTAGTCATTTTGATATCATTTTTTACAAAAACAAATTCTCATTTGATTTAAATTTTCTATTTTATTAAATGTATATTTAAAATTAGTACAATTAATTATAAAATATTATAATACATATAATTTCATGTTTATATTTTGTATATAATTCATAAAATCCATCCATTATGATTGTTATAAGTGTTCACATTGAATTTTCTCTATATTTGGTTAACCAACCATTGACTGTACATTGTAGGGAGAGCAAGAAAGGGAAGATTTAAATATATATATATGTATATATAGTAATATGATAATTATAGTTGTTTAACATCATTAATATAATGTTAAATTAATAACTAATTTATATTATAGAGATTTTTTGTAAAAGCGGTGGTGAAAAAATAATGATAAGGAGAAGAATATTTTTTTTAAAAGAAAGAGAGGAGTTGATCAGAAGTTACTTAATTATCAATGTAGCTTCTCTTTTAAGACACTAAAACTCCTAGGAATTTTTCCATTAGATTACTCCAAGATATCCATAAGTATTATATAGTCCTTGAGATGAAGTATTTTTGTATATTTTAGGATTTCGCAGGTGAGGGATGAGTTTCTTTCTTTGGGGAGGGAGTGGGGTTATTTATTATTGAGGAGAGGGGTTTTTTAGAATAATAAATATTAAATAATATAATGTATCAGTGGTTATACTTTTAAGATTTAATTTTTGAAAATATAAATAATATATTAATATAATATAATGGGTTTATGAATTTAAATCAATTTATAATTCAACTACAGTAGTTTACTAAAAAGGAAAGTGAAAAAAACATAAATTATTATTTTGAGGAATTAATTTTGAATTTAGGTTTTGGAAAGATATTTTTGAATTTGGAAAATAGGTTTACTATATTTTGTTGACTCATTTATGAAATAAAATATATAATTTTTGAACCATAAGTTAAAGAAAATATTTAGTCATTATTACATAATGAATTATGTAATTTAAGATACATCAGCCATGTGAAAAATAGTATTTCACAATTCGCCTAAAAATTGATGTATTTCAAAAAATTACCAAAAAGTAACCATTTTAAAATTCAGATGTGTCAGTTTAAAAAATGATATACATTTCATATAAATTAATTTTTATCATTGTTAATTTTAGTTTTTAATATGAAAATTATGATTTTTATGAAATACTTTAAAATATAGTTTATTGAGAATGTGCTTATATTTTCATTGAGTGTTTTAATCATGATATATTTTTTTTTGAATTTTTATATTCTTATTTAATTAAATTATTCATAATAAATAATATTTATATCAGCATTTTATATTTTATGGTAAAGTTACTATTCTAATAGTTATGTTACTATTCCAAATAGTTAGGTTATTATTCAAATGGCCACATTACTATTCAAATGGTCACATTACCTTATATAAATAAAACTAAATTATTTAAATAAATATTAAAATCAATTCCTATCAAGGTTCTACATTTTCATTTGCTTAAATTTTGATTTTTTTGTTATTATATTGTTTATTTTATGTAGTGTTGTCAGTGGGACCAATGATTCTAGTAGATTAGGGTGATCCATATTTTCCCATTTTATATTTTATATTTTATATTTTTTTCAATTTTTAATGTTTGTAATTTTAATTGGTTTCATTAATGATTAATGTAATAGTATTTAGTAATGAAAACTATTATCATTTTCTTTAAATGTATAAAAGATTATTATAAAACACATCTATTTCAAGAGACAAATATCATTTATAAAAATATGGGTTGTTATAGAATTCCATTTTATCTGAGCTTTTTTAAAATATATTGGTATTTTTGAGGAAATCTTGGATGGTTCTTTTATAATCGATACCCAATTGGGACTGCGGTCATAGAATATCAAATGTTTCAAGACATTTTCTTTAGAGATCGATGGTTATCGTTTCTTGTGGGAATTGTTTGTTCTATAAATAATGAAGTCTTATTTGATTGTGGGTATGTATTTGTTAGTCCTATACTAGGATCATATTTAATTTCACCATATGATAGTTACCTTTCTATCTCCATAAAGAGGCATGTAATCACACCATGGTGAGTGGGATATTCAGTAATTTCATGCAAGAAAAATTCAATAAAGATTGAAATGTATCATGGATCAAATTGCAATCCTGGTTATTGATGATGGTTGAATGTATTAGTATACATTCTTCTAGTGGTAGAGAATTTTTAGGATTTATTCCTTTGTGAGTTCTATGCATTATCAACCAAGTGGGAGATCGAGTTCATGATCGGGTTGGTTCCAGATACTGAGCCAGTTTCTATTATACATTATATAATGGCACCAGTAGATATATGGGAGTTGAAAGTTTAGTTGGATAATCTTGAATATATAGGTGTTATATGAACAATTATGTCTCTATGGGGTTCTTTATTTCTTTTCAACAAGTAGGATGATGGTACCTTACACTTTTGTGTGAATTATCAGAGATTGAACTAGCTAACATTCAAGAATCAATATCCACTTCCACGAAACAAAAAATCTCTTCGATCAGATGATAGGTTCTAATATCATCTCCAACACTGATTTGAGATTAGGATACCACCATTTGTGGGTGTAACCTTTGTATATACTTCAGACTATTTTTAAGAGTAGATATTTATTGTATTAATTCATAGTGATGTCTTTAGGTTGTCAACTGCACCGGTGGTATTCATGTCCTTAATGAATCAGATCTTTCAACCTTTTCTATTCAAGTCAATGATGATTTTTTTTCAATGAAATCACAGTGCAATCTTAGTTAGAAGACTATCATTACAAAAATATTGACATCATTTTGAGTACATTTAGAGAGTATTAGCTTTATGCCAAGCTAACCAATTGTAGTTTCTAGATTGATAAAGTGCACTTTTTGAGCCATTTCATCTTAGATGCAGGACTTTTAGTGTACCCAAAGAATGTTTCAATTTTGAAATCTTAGGAGTGACTGAATAATGTCATCTAGATTCTGATTTTTTTTGTTTACCCAGTTCTTATTGATGATTAATCCATGAATTCTACCATATGGAAGCTCCAATTTCTTGGCTGACCAAGAAGGTAGTGAAATTTATTTTTTATATACAAGGGAGAGAGATTTATAAGAGCCAAATGGCAGGTTGACCTCTAACCATATCCTCAATTTATATGTGTTGGGTAAAGTATACACTGTTGTTGACACCTGCCAAATGAGAATCATAAAATCCAAAAAGAAGTAAATACATGAATATGGGTATTAATTTCCTTATAGAGTAAAGGAGTAAAAAGGGATCCATAACTCTTGAATCATGTGATCCTTCAAGGTACATGTGGTCACATGACCATTATAAGGTCATGATAATGGTCATATGAAGTGCATAGCCTACTGAATGATCCCACAGAGTCCTTTATACAAACCCTACATATTCTTATGATGGAATCCAAAGTAACTCATTGATCACACAGAGGCTTCCAAATGAGAACCCCCAAATCCTGAAAATTGTTATGTGGTAGGCACCTAAAAAACATCCAAAAATACTTGGAAAATAAGGGGAAACAATACAAAAAGTGGGACCCTCTTGCAGTCATAAAACTCAAATGATACACCCATACAACACATATACATCATGGACTCCACTGTGACATGTTTTCATTATCACACAAGATCCCATTGGCATGTAACCCCCATAATGTAAAGGCCCCCCGAACATGTCCAAGAGGTCTTGTGCTCCCTCTTTGTCTCTAAATAAAAATATAAAGGTTAAATATGTCAATTCTCTCACATCACCATAGAACCTTTTGTTGGCCACATGACACATCACTAATAGGGAGAGTGATTATTTTCAATAACACATTCACAAAATCACAATATCCCCAACAGTTACCAAATAAAATATGAAATAAGAAGGGAAAATATGGGAGATTATCGAGAGTGGAGGATATGTTGATCTTATGAAAATGGGGTCATATACCCCAGACATCCATCCTTGATCACATGGTCCCCCCCTGACAAGGCATCCTAGCCTCATGAAAGAACACGAGATAACCACATTTTTCTCTTGAAAGACCTCATATAATCCACCTCTAACTCAAAAAAGGATCCATATAGGCCCCCTAAAGTCTTTAAAAATCCTTATAGAAGGCTTCCTTATCTCTCTAAAGTCCATAGAAATATTGACCTAACCTTATGAATGTCCCTTAGCAGGCATGCATGATTAAACAAGCCCCATTTTAATGTACTAAATCCAATAAATGAGGTATTTATGGGATGATCTTGTGATCATTGAAACTCTTTAGACACTTAAAGAATAATTTCTCATAATGTGTGACACCAAATCCCTCCATCAACTCCATCCCAAATCTATGAGTTACGCAGCGCACAAGGCAATTCATTAATTGGATAGAAAGTTCTATAACCCCTGTAGCTCAAAAAAACATCCATAGATGATCACTAATGTATGAGAGATCATTAGTGGATTTCTCATAGCATTTAATCTCATTATTGAAAAAGGTTTCCACTAGGTAAAATATGGGGAACAACATAAGTGGTCAAAAATAATGCATGATCCCTTCATATGATCACTTGAGATCATAGGAAGGACCCTTAGAGGGTTATGTGAAGAACATAACACTTATCTTCTGGATATCACAAGACCTATAAAAGAAAAACTAAGAAAAAACTAAGGAACATATGCAATAAAAATAGGAATAAATAATAATGTTAGGATACTTAGGAAAATAATGATTTTCTAATACTTGTGAACTTTTCATGACTCAATTATACCATGAGATAAAACAAGGGCATGTAACTCAATTCATATGATGTACCCTTAAATTACCATTTGGATCACGTGATGTCCTCTAAACATGCCAAAGAAGTCATGTAACGCCCTCTGGGAACAACATACAAGTCTCATGAATCCCTTTGGGGCCACCATCCAGGTCTTGCACTGTCCTTTAGATATGTCACCCAACATATATGGAGACACCATCACATGTTAGTTAGGTCTCACAAAGCCCCATGGGTCTATCATCTAGATCATGTTGAACCCTCTAAGGATGTCATCCATGTTGTGTGATTCCCTCTGGACCTGTCATCTGAGTCTTATGAAGCCCTCTGGGATTTCCACCAAAATCTAATGATGACACTAAGACATGTCATCTAGGTCATTTGATTTAATTGTGACAATCCATTTTGATCATGTGATGTTCTCTATGCATGACAATGTTGATCATGTGACATCCTATAGATAAGTAATCCAGGTCGTGCGACTCTCCCCAGACACGTCTGCTCTGATCATGAGAATTTCTCCAGACATCCCCGATTATGTCTTGCGATATCCACCAAAAATTTAAACCTGAATCATGTGATTGTCACTATAATATGTCATGCATCCAAGAAAACATGTCAAGGATATTTCTAGAGTTGTTCGGAAAATCACAAGGTCATGTCAAGTAGACATCTCAAAACATTTCTTCCTATTCCAGTGGACATATAAGGGAAACCTCAATGTGTATTCCATGACCAATTTCATAATATGATATTTCCCACATATAAGGAAAACCTCAATGTGTATTCCCAAATTAGTGGAATAATATGATATGTCCCACATATAATGGAAACCATAGTGTGTAATATCAAACCGGAAGAATAATATGATATACATCTCATATAAGAAAAACCTCAATGTATAATCCCTAGTTAAATTTAACTATGATAACAATGATTTCAGCTATAACTAGGATACGTCGTATTCCTTTCTAAGGCCCGGTCTCTATATCAAACATCTATAGGGTTGTCTCAGTACATAAGTCCTATATTCATAATAAGTGTCTATGGTTACTCTCTATTAATTTTTTCCCACACTAATCATAGCTAAAATGATATTAGGGAGTTGAAATAGGCATATCATTCACATCATAAGCCTATATCAAGACAATGAAACCACAATGTGTAAGACCTAACCAGTGGAATAGTATGATATTTCCAATATATATGGTAATCCTCAGTGTGAAAGCCCCAAACGGTGGTATAATATGATATGGCCCACATATATGGGTAACCACCATGTGTAATTCCCTACAAATGGAATAAAATGATATGTACTTCATATAGAGGAATCATTAGAGTATAAGCCCTGAAAAAATGAATTTTGAGAACTCTGATTCTTGTTATAACCAGGATACACAGGATTCCTTCCTAAGGACCGAGATAAAATAGGAATCCATGTTAGTGTAATACCTACCATTTTTCTTACATTACAACCACCGGTACTCAATCTCTCCTAGAGGATAATCATCCTTCTTCATCCACTAGTAGATTGAGAAGTGACTAAACTATGATGAATATGATTCCTATCATAACCAGGATATATAGGATTCCTGAATTGGACCTGATCTCTGTATTATTCATCCATTAGGTTGTCCTATAATGTAATCCCCACATCTATATATAATGATCATAATTACTTGTTATCCATTTTTTCTCACACCGAGAATAGCTTCTGTGATCTTAGGGATTTTTAATGGTCACATTATTGGAATGATGAATCTCCACTAGTTGGGAAACCTCAGTGTGAATTTTCCCAATCTGTGGAATGATATAACAACCCACCGTATAAGGTTATCTACCTTGGGAAAAGTCTCATGGTCATTACCAAACTATGATAACTTTTATTCCTTCAATAACTAGGATACGTAGGACACCTCCTTTTGGTTATATCTCAATACATGGTGCCCTAGTGACCATATATATATCCTTTTCATATGAAATTAAACTACACAAGTTTAATTAACTACAAGGGTTTTTATTACTATTATAAAATAGGATATGTAGTACACGTCATAATGGATCAATCCCATCCTCGAAATATTAACCACCTACCTGGATAAAAATAAACTCTGAAGTACCTTTTCATACGACATAAATATATAATTAGACACCAAAAAATTGGAACTGGATTAATATCATCAAATATATATTTTTTTGTGTGTGTGTGTGGATTCACTAATAAGATCCCCCTTTTCCTATAATAGGATTTAACCTATGATCGTTTTTTTGGGTAACCATTCTCGTATCGGTCTTATGAAGAGATTCTCAAACATATCTTAAATATGCAAGAGTGTCTGGGAGTATGAAAAAATATCCGCCCCCCCAATGTTAAACTGAGCCCGATCCCCCATCCCATCAACCAATGTATCATTCGGTCAGAATCTCCAAAAGGACCACCTGCTTTGGAAAGAAAGTTTGTACCCAGTTATGGATGTGGGGCTATTTTTATTTCTCATTGGGGGTAAAAAATGGTAATCCCAACATTAATGATTATAAAATGAAATTTAAAACCCACCACAATCAATCCATCAAGTCAAGATAGTCACATATTTCTGATGAAACAAATGTGGGGAACTACACAAGAAATCATTTAACTATGACATCTACATCGAAAGATAAAAAGTATAGACTACCTAATTCTAGTTAGAAAATTTAGTTATTTTTACATGGGTGGTTATTTATCCCAAGAATCCACATAAAACAAAAATTGTGAACCTATCGAGAATCTCTCAAATAAAAAAATGATCAGTTAATTTTCCTTCAGGCCATTTTATTTTCATCTCTAATGAAAATAGAAATGGTACCCAATGTGAATCTCTCAAATTAAAATATGTACAATTAACTATGTGTTAGTTCTTTTTTTTTAAATCCTATGAAAACAACATCATATGAACCTTACATGGATATTATGACTAATCCTCTGAAGATGGATTTCTCATAAAATAAGTTCATCCTTGCTTGGACAAGTATGTGCGACCAAAATGGACGGATCGATAATAAAATAAAAAATGTGATACTCTTGTATATCTAATTGTGAACATATCATGCCTATAATAGTCCACTAATCGATGAACTTGTTCTATATTTTATTCATGATTGTAGAAACTGCTCTCCCAAACAACACCCTAATCCAACATGTCTTTATCCTGTGATCGTTCTAGAAAATTAGTTGTAACTGCAACCCCTTTGGGCCTTAGAATGACCTCAACTACCTAACATCTACAGCATAGGTGGATAATGAAATGGACTAGGACTACCATCAACATTGTACGATCCTAACCATTGAGGATTACCAAAAGGTTCTTCATGTACAAAAACTAATGAGTCTGCACCATCCAAATAATGCTACTATATATCCAGTGGCCCTCATTTCCATATCTAACTACTTCAAAAGTTTATACCAGCAGCATAAAAATAACCTCCTTCATTATCCAATAAAGGTGGATCAAGGATCTAACTATATCTCCCTTCTAGTTTAGGGGTTTCCGAGGAGGTTTCTTGTCAACTGTTGTCACCTATTCTATCTCATTGGTTCCCTACACTTTCTTACTGAGGGTACCACCCAACACACTACCACCTTTAAAACTAACATAGGGGAAATAAGGAAGACACATCGGTCATAGAAGGCTCTGGATAATCATGAGTGGACTCCTATAAAAACTCCATTTGATGATTTCTACAATAATATTCTAAAAATAGCCATCAAGCATGCTCATATCCCTACTCACATGGAACAAGTCAACAGGTTTATTACTGCAGCAAGAATGGGGGAGGGCATATCCCTACCCCCATTCATAAAGTCCATCAGCATATTCTAGTGGAACAAGGAGGATATAATTTGGCCCATATCCACACTTAAATCGATGATATCTTGCAGTATATAGTGAAGAAAATAATGTTTAGGATTTTATCCTAACTCAGAATTTACTAAAATGCCATTATATCTTAGAAATAGTTGAAGAACTCCACTAACATCTTTTGTACTGGTACAGATACAGGTATAAGAACATATTCCTATCCCTACATCCTAGGTACCTCAACAAACTAACCATCATGAAAAATTTGTAGCTCTTGAGATAGTTCATATTCTTTCTCCCATCCAAGAGGATTATCAGCATATTCCAATAAAATATGAGGCGCAGGACCAAACTCATATCCCCACTTCATCTGAGGATCTCCAGTTGAGAGTAGCACATTCCTTGGGATAGGGTTATATCCTTATCACAAAAGCCTGGTGGAATATTCCAATGTCCTATGATCATAATCATATCCCTATTATAGTTAGGTCTCACAAAGTAATAGTGGAACATGTCTCAGGAAAGACTCATATTCCTATCAAATAAGACCAGTGGCATACTCCAAAGACCCAAGATTCAATTCATATCACTATTCTATCTAGGGAACACCATGTGAGAATTGATGATAACTTAGGGCATTCTCACATTCCTGTTGGTGAATATTCCTAGAATATTCTTGTAGATCATGGAAGAATGTCTCATATACCTACCTTCTCTGACAAATGAAAACATTATCATCCTTATAAAGCTATATAAGAGGAGGATCATATACCTTTTCCCATTTTGGGGATCTGTTAGTATATTCATATGAGGGATGCATATTCATACCAGGCTCATATTCTTTCTCCAACAAGGTCTCTCCAAGTGATAGCAATACATTCCTTGGTACAAGATCATATCCCTATCACAAAATACTAGCGACATATTCCAAAGATTAGGATTGAGCTCATACTTCCATTCCTACTGAGCATTACCAAGTGATAATGCAACATGCCTTAGGACTGGATCATATATTACTATCTATAATGAAGTATCTCATTGGAATATTCTATAAAATTCTCAGTAGTAGGTTCATACACCCATAATACCAAGGGATTATAAACATGGTATAGAAATTGTCATAAACACCCTCATAACCCAGAAATTTTCTAGAATTCATATCAGTATATTCCATCCACAACACAGAATGAAGCACGTATCCCTAGTCTACTCAATGGAAGTGTCCTTGAGGTTGTTCAAGACACATTTTCAACACCCTATGGTTGTTTCAATTCTTCAAATAAAGTTGAATATGATCATAATCATGATATTCCCTATTTTTGTAGTGTGGAGATAGATCATATGTACTCTATTCCTGACATTTTCCATAGTCAACCTCCCCCCAGGGATATCTCCCATAGATATGGAAATCATCCACTTTCTTATACACCTTCATATAGAGAGGTGTTCAATACATAGACACCTTCATTTAGATACGTGATTGAAAAATCAAGGTCAACCATATATAGTTCTCAATCAACTTCCAGCATCTCTTGACTCTGGTCAGTAAAAAACTTGAAGAAGAACCTGTTGTTGTCTGTTCAGATGGATACATGTATGCCTAATGAAGAGGAGGATGACATTAACATATAGATAGAGTTATCCAGAAACAAACTCATCATCAAGTTCCTTCCCCTTTCCACTTAATATTATGAGATCCTAGAAGAACTATAGATGGAGTGAAAGCATTATATTTTCCAAAATATGTGGGAAACTCATCAATGCCTAAGGAATAGACACCTCTCTTTTCCAGGATTTAAGGACCACCTTTAGGCCATCAAGATAATCTATTGTTTGTAATACATGGTTTCTATATTCATTGATTGGGATACAAAAACTAAGAAGCATAGTGTAAATCTGCAAAATTATCCCCTCATTTAATCATAGCTCTTCAAAACTTGATATCTAAATCCATGTCATGTATCTGTATTAAAGTATGGGAAAATTATGTAGTGTTACACTTCATCATACCAATAGAATACAAAAAAACCTATTATATGTAGTGTCCTGTAATTTCATAGACTCTGGTGAAATTGGGGGACTGGGTAACACTTAGGACAGTTGATCACTACAATGAAATGGTCATGCTTAAACAATGCTAAGACATAATGAATAATGGAATATGATATCCAAACTGTCCATGAAATGGGCCCTTAAAAGTAATGGGGATTCATTTTAGACATAGAAGCCAAGGATTCATTCATCCTGATGTTATTCTTTAGAGAATGACTCTCGACATGGGATTCCATTATATGAGGATCTTATATGAGCATAACCATGCCACATAAAACAAACCATAGTATAAGATTCCATAGTTATGATCTAGGAGAGAATCCATCCCTTCGGGTTGGGTAAATATCTAACACTTCCCCCATCGCTCAGATAATAAATTACTGAGTGGATTTAAGACATGTTGGTAGTGGATGAAAAAAACCCCAATTTACTAGGTTGGGGGAATTTATATATCAATAACCATCACTAGGTTCACCATCCTCTTAAAGGGTCTAGGAGAAATCAATGGTGATTCTAGATCAACCACATCCCTCTAGGATGGGGTTATTTATATCTCAATTCCCCTCTCTAAAATCATCAAATCCTCGACCAAAAGTATCATCACCTCTACCATAGGATACATCAATGACAATTGAGGCCCTAGATAACCCCCATCTCTTAGGTATGAGGAATTTTCATCATCATCCCCACCACAGAGAGAATTAGACATCTCTGAGTTGGGAGGTAAAAATCATTGGTTGGCATCCCATATGTTTCTCCCATCAATAGACCAACCTATTCTATTTAGGGCATATTCATCAATCACCACTAGATACTCACTTAAGTTCACTAATAATTGGAAAAGATGAAAGGATCATAAAATAAAGTAACTTAGACCCTTTCAGGGTTGCAAGACAAAAGGGCCCAATATTATGGGTTTTGGAAACAAACCTAATACTGGTAGTATAGAATCATATGTTCTATTGAAAGTAATGGAACTATAAAAATTTCTCGATAGACCACTATGAATGTCATCACCATCAAAAAAATAGAAAATTTGGATCAATATGGAGATATATAAGGAAAAAAACTTGGAATATTTACCCTGAGAGGAGGGTGATTTCAGTGCGCCAATCGAGGTTGCACACACATTGAACAAAAGGAGGCTCCAATATCTAGAACTCCCAAACATCGAGTTTCCACCTCTATGTTAGAGAACTACCAAGAATAATGGTAATGTTTTCGATACATCTCAATCACCACACTGAAGATTCATGGTTCATTATATGGAGGAATGAGTTCTAGAATATGAGAATGAGATTAAAAATCTCAAACAAGTCAATGAGGAGCTACTCAAGGGAAACATTCCAATTGGGTATCATCTTCAAAAATATATGAATATCCCTCCTCTTATACATATGTAAGGATCAGATCTACCTATATGGGTATCATCTAATCATAAAACTTGCTTTGCATCCAGGAATATGGTCTACATATATAAGGAAGTAAAAAATGATCATGACTTCCCCCATTTACGGTGATAGCCTATCCCTTGAAACAAAATTCATTAAACCTTTTCTAAAATAGATTATTAGTGGGACAGAAAAACAAGGCCACGTCATTAGGCCTCACCTGCTCCCTATTGAAGAGAGGTGGATCAAAAGACACATCCTTTAGAATTTCACAATGCCATTTTGTCCTTATCTGCATGAATTGAATCCTTGGAAGGGTGGAATGCACCTATATGTCCTAAGAAGATGTCTTATCCCGATTGGGAGGATGAAACTTTTCCCCTACCCAATTTTTAATATCATATCTTCTCTAAATTAGACAGTATGAGAGGCCTTGAACAAGATATCACTCACTTCATATCTAGATGTGGTCAGATGATGGGTCCTCGAGATCAATAGGAGGTGACCAAGGTGAGGAATTTTGTATAGACTCTAATGGGTATAGCATTTTTTGGTACAATAGCCTTATTTCATGATATTTTGTAGGATAGGAAGACCTTCATCATCAATTCCCTTAATATTTAATCTCTACCCTAAGGAGAAAAAATTAACCTAAAGAACTGAAAGCTATACAAAAATGATAGGGTGTCTGAATTCATATATAGATTGAAGGGTTTAACCGATTTAATCAGAATCCCCCTCTAATAGCAACAGTTTCTAGAACTCTGTGCTAAAAATATATGGGATGATCTACAGACCCCACTAGTCCTAATGAAGTTTCATGGTGGGTTATATGAGTTTAAATAAATGTTCCAATGTTTGTAAGACACTATTCAGCGAACAAGGTCCAAATCTCAGCTCATGACTTCAACATATGGGAAAAGACAAAGTAAAAAAAAGTGGCCACTTTTTCCCTCAAACCAGTAGCAGTTCCCATTCAAGCACCTAAGAAGGTATCGAACCTCCCATTGCCTCCTATCGAGTAGTTATAACCACAAAATCTCCCACGACTAAAATCATATAGAAATCCATGTTTCCCGACATTTGAGTTATGAATGAACAACAAAAAATCGTTATTAAATGAACAAGTACCGGGTAATTTCCTTGAATCCATGGATGAAAACCTAATCAAGCTACCAAATCCCAGGAATCCCAATGATCTCGACCTAATTGATCATCCTGACTAATTTCCTTTACATGGAATGCTGGGTCAAAACCTCCATGACTACTTCATCATCCACATCTTCCTTCAAGTCATGATCGATTCTGAATAGGTAGTGTTAGAAAACACCTCAGAGTAGATAGATAATATAAAGATTTCCCAATCAGAAGAAAAAGGTTATTTTCAAAAAGTTCCAGTAATTCATGAACAAAAGTTTAACAAATTGATTACTCAGAAAAAATATGATCAGGAACATGCCACCCTAATAGCACTACCGTGAAATCCCACAATAGTTACTCTACATAAAGAGGTAACATTAGATATCTTTCATGAGGGTGGACATGACGATTGAACATAATAATAGATATAAGACTAAGAGTCATATTATGATCCAATGTGTGCCCTGACTCTTGAAAACCTCTTCCCTAAAATATCTGAATCAGTAGTACCACCCCTCCAAATGGAACCCTCATTGGATAAAAATCTCATCTTTGGTTTTATCAAAGTGACACACTTCGATGAACACATATCCAAAGATGAATGTTTCCCTATGTATGAGTTAACTACACTTAACCATGGAACATGGTGTCTCATGTGCAAGAATTGAGGATACAGGGGACAACACAGGCATGAAAAGACCAAATATTTCGGTCATGTCCCCGTAGAAGAAATATATTTAGTTGAGACTAATGGTAAATCACTCTAGTGATCCAAATAGAGACATGTATTTTTCATATTACCCTCTAGTGGTTATTTGATCCCAATTGTATTTCATGACCTCCATTTAGGGGTGTGATTATTTGATCATCCCAAATAATGGGGATCATCAGGATGAGCTATACTACTGGAAGTATATGCTCCCTCAACATATATATACAAGCATTAGAACCATCCACCTCAAATACCTCTTCTCCTTAACTAAATATTAATGATAAACCCCGCCTTAGGAAGCATTGAACTCGAGAAAAAATGTATGAAATTCTAAAATAGCTAGGTATTTTCCCATCCAAACTATCAATCTTGGATGAACTCCACCTTTCAAAATAACTTAGGGAGGTACTCGTTGAATCCCTAAAATCCCATAAGAATTTGAGATAAAATTCATTGCATCTGAGGTATATTAAGTGTAGACCATGCCTGAAAAATGACATGTATCTATCAAATTCATAGAGTGTGATCAGAAATGGTTCATTCCTGGAAAAATTAGACCCCAATATGTTTTGGGTAGACTCAATAAAGTAGATATCTAAAGAGCACTAACTGAGAATGGATCTGGGTTAAAACTCATATTGATTCAAAAACTCTCACATTTGGGATATGGAAAAGGGAATTTTTATGCCACAAAGATGAACATTAAAAGGTATGATAAGAGTGAAAAAATAAATCTCAATAAGATCATGATCAAAGCACAATTTTGGGATATCACATCTGATGTTGAGTTTATGTTTATCCCAAAAGAGACCTCATATAATGTCATGCTCGGATGGCCGTTTCTCTATAGCCATGTGGTGGTACCTTCAACAGTCCATTAGTGTCTGAAATACCCCATATATGGAAAGGTAAACATATTACATGATGAAAGTTACCTATTAGATACTTTTGAAGCAACATATGATGAGGAAAGATTCTAAAAAAAGAAAGTAAAACAACCAATGGTGGATGATGATATAATATTTTCATCCCACAATAGCTTGGGGACCACCCCTTTGAATCCCTGGGGTATTCTCTATAGAGACTATGTACTCCCAATAAATCTAATTAAGGAAATAGAATTGGTCCCAGATGTCCAAACCCCTTTTTTCCTAGTGATAATTTAAAATATAATTAGATGTAGAATCTCTGTATAATGACAATGGTAGTAGGGGGTGATAATGTCTTTTCTCATGGAATCTCTCATCTCGATAGTGATAGAGATTCCACCATATTATCAACTCCTTCTAAAAATTCTTCTACAGACTCAGAGGTATAATAAGAAGAGGTTGAACTTAAGAACACCCCACCCTCATTTGAGGAAGGCATCTCTAACACTATTAATAATCTTTGTAAGGAAAATATGGGAACAAAATAAGACCCACGAACTACGCTTAGTAGTGCTTCCATGCCCCTCACAGAGAAAGATATGTACATCACATTTCTAAATCATCACCAATATGTGTTCCCTTCTAACAATATAGATATTCCAGGACTAGATCTAGATGTGGAAACACAATGTCTTAGTGTTCTTGATGATAATCAAGGCTTCATGAAGGTTGCTAAAAGGATTCACCCCTCTCATGCTACCAATGTATTGGTGGAGTTTGAAAAATTGATAAAATCAAACTTTTTTCAAGAACTAAAATACCCAAGATAGCTTTCCAATATCATCCCTTTAGAGAAAAAGAATCACAAAATTAGGTTTTGTATCAATTTCACAAAACATAATTGACATTTTCTTAAGGACAACATCCCATTAATGATCACAGAACTCTTATTGATTTAACTACGGTATTCTAAGCCCTTTCTTTCAGGGATGGGTATTTAGGTTACAATAATATAAATTTGGCCCTAGAAGATGAAAAATCAACTATGTTTAGAGTACTATAAGGGATATTTTCTATTAGGTAACGCCCTTTGAATTAATGAACATAGGAAATAATTATCAATTCACCTTTCATCATATCTTTAATCCATTCTTGGGAAGGAAAGCTGAATGTTATGCCAATGACATGTTGATAAAATTTCTATAGTGAGGTGATCACTTTATGGATCTTAAAATAATATTTGACAAGATATGACATCATATTCTAAAGATGAATTTTCTAAAATTCAATTTGTTAGTATCATCAAGGAAGTCCAGTGGCTTTTTGGTATGCCACGGCATCATCGAGGTTGACCTAGAGAAGATTAGTGCTATTTTAGAAATGTCACTCCCTCCAAATGTAAAATAACTCAGGGGAATCCAAGGTAAGATTTTATACATTAAGTATTTAATTTGTCTGGAAAATCTCAACCTTTCACTAGTCTAATAAAGTGGTGAATCACCTATTAATTTGATGAGGACTTCCAAGAACCCTTCAAAAATTATCAAGAAGATTTTTCTACACCCACTAGTATTGAATCCACTGGTGGAGGGAAAACCACTCACCTTATATGTGCCGAACATGGAATGATCACATGGCACCATCCTTTCACAAATGAATGATGTTGGGAGTGAGAAAACTCTTTATTACCTCATGTGAACAACACTAGGTACTGAGACCTGATACTCAGATGTTGAGAAGAATTACCTATCATACATATTTAAAGTTCCTATGTTGAGGTATTACTTGTAGCACTAAAAATTACATCTAGTCTATAATACTGATCTTATCAAGTAAATACTTGGATTCTCCATACTAAATATCAATCTAGCCTGATAGGTGGTCATTATCCAACAATATGACATATAGTTTATGTCATAGAATTTTGTAAAATGGAATGCCCTAGCTAATTTCTCCAAGTAACATCCCACACCAAAAATTACACCTGTGGAAACTAAACTCCTATATTTGGAGGGTTTAGATGCCAATGAATCTCCCCAGACATGGGACATTTATTTTTATGGAACCTCCCAAAGTCCTATAAGAAAAAGCATTGAAAATCCAAATCATAATCGGTTTATCTTATGGATTGTATTTGTTTCTACAAACAAAGAAAATTTTACCCTACCTTTTCTCAATATATAAATGTTTCATGAATAATGAGGTTGAATACCAAAACCTCATCATTTTCTTGGACCTAGTCCTGTAACCACAGTTATCCTACCTAAATATTAGTGGGTTTTAGAACTAGTGATAAATAAGATGAATAGTGAATATTCCATTAGAATGGAAAAATTAGACCTTACCACTGGCTATGTCAGGGGATTAATGTAAGAACTCCCTTTTGAGACAACATTTCATCATGTTACCCAATCATATAATGTTCATTCCAACACAATGGGAAATGCGATTGTGGTCATGTCTAACCTTGATCAGGAGGAAGGAATATTTTGTATCATGTACTGAAGAATTGTCTCATCGATTATTGTCTCTGATATTGATGAAATCAATCATGTCAACACCACCCTGGAGCTTCATGAATAGATATCAACCCCTGTATGGATGTATAACATAATTGTTTATCTAAAAAATGGGATTTGACAAAACGAGCTGGAAGGGAATAGATTAGGCATTGTGCAGCGAATGTTACCCTGCTGGATGGTCCAAATGATACATAATCCCTCTATAAAAGAATATTTGATGGAATTATCCATAGTTGTAAAATAAAAAGATATGTCCCAATCATCATTGAAGGTGTCCATGTAGGCTCCTACAATTATCATCAATATGGGACTAGGCTCTCCCACCAAATCAAAAGGTTTGGTTACAACTAGAAAACCATGATGCTAGACTATTTGGAGTTCACCAAGAAATTTATTTCATGTCATATCCATGAAAACTTCATCCATCAACCCTTGTAATTTATACATATAAGTAAATATTGATGATCATTTACCATATAGGTAATGAATGTTATTGGGTCATATCACCAAGCCATATCTATGAATTTTAGGTGCATCCTTATTACTACCAACTTCTTCTCAAAATGGGATGAGGCAATACCCCACAATGAAGTTAGGGAAAATAATATCATCGACTTCTTGAAATCCCATATCATATCTAGGTTTGGGGTCCCTCACAGAATATGGAGAAAAAACCAACAACTTTTGTTCTACAGAGTTTAAGAAATTATACCAAGTGTACAACATCGAGTCAAATCACTCATCCTGATATCATGAAGCAGTAAATGGAAAAATATAGGCCTTAAAAAAGACTTTGTTAAACATACTCTATAAGATAGTGAATAGAAAAACTACTCTATGGTTTATGGGCCTACCTTACCACCACATGTATAGCTATGTAAGTAACTTTGTACTCATTAGTGTATGGGTCTGAGGTAGAATTTTTTTTATAGGAGTCGAGTTTCCCTTGCTTCAAATATCCATTTATATACAACTCTTAGGTGATGATGAATCATGAAAAAATATGGATGAGATAGAGAGGCTCAATGAGAATAGGTTGTGAAAATTTCAAAACCTTTATGTTCATTAGAATGAGACAACATGAACCTTCAATAAAAAGGATTTACTTTGTTCACATCTATAAGGAGAATTGGTGTTGTCTATTAAAACCCCAACGAAACTAGGGACGAAGCCTCAAAAGTTGGAACCCAAATGGGAAGGTCCTTATATCATACACATGGTCTACTACAATAGAGCCTAATCATAGGATATAATGTATGGGGAACATGTTACACCCCCCACCAATGGTATGTTTCTCAATAAGTACCATATATAGCTTTTATTAAGAGCTACTTTTACTAACATCAATATAAAAAACTACACAAAATCCTACATCATGACTACATAACATTAAACTATATAATTTTCATCCTGGTAGCAAGGTGCTAAATTGAACAGCATCCTATGTCCTTACCACATGATCTTAAACTGTATGAAGCCTGTCCTTGCAGCAAAATGATAACTACACAAAATCCTAAATCCAGAGCACATGATGCTAAACTATATAAGGAATGTCCTCACTACATGATGTTAAACATAATAGATCTCACAATTGGTCATCTTCATTCATGTCAGATGACCCTCATCTAGGAAGAAAGAAATTAAAACTGCACAGCATCTCACACCCTTTCCACGTGATGTTAGACAGTGTGGAATTGGTCCTTACTGAATGAATTTAAATTGGATGGAAGATGTCATCACAACATGATGTTATGTTGCATGGGAATTACCATCTCACCAATGAATCACCGCATATGACCTAGATCTATGGGAAATAAGGATGGAAGTCCCATATCCTCATGTGAGAGTTATCTATACAAAGGGAATCTCCTCATCTAAAAAACTATATTTGGATTAATTCTTGTCATCATAGGAGATGAAGTGTTTCCCAAACCTCTATTATTCATATTCATCATGATATTACTATCTTATCACATCAGGTGATCATTTTGTTTACCACATGACATTAAAATACACAAAAAAATGTTTGTACCGCAAGACTTAAAATTTCACAGATCCACGATATTCCACATTATTCACATCAAGTAACCCACACCATCACCATTTGATGTTAAAATGCACAACTGATATCCTTTCCGAACGACACTAAACTTCATGGGTTTCTATAACTACGTATGTCATGATCCTCATTATAATGAGATATGTAGGGGTTCCATGATCCTATATCCTAGTCTAAGCACCACATGATACATAATTCACCTATCATGTATTTAATCACATCCACATAGTGATAGAAACCCTTTCCATTCTTTGTCTCTAACACTGAACATAGTTTACATGAGTTTAGGAATTTTAGTATGTGATTCCCCCCATAAAAAAGTAATCTCATCTCATGATAGGATTATCATGGTCCCAAATGAAATATATTAATAGTTATATGATTATTCCTCACCTCATGATGTTTAACTACCCGGTTGATTTCCTTTTCACAAAATAAAATTGCACATTCTTATGGACCTCACCAGAGAGAAACACTATTTTTGTGTTTGTATCCTACCACACCACCATTGAATAACTATATGTGACTTGATTACTTGCATAACTAGATATGTAGTGACTCAGGAATCTCCCGCCATTGGTCCAGTCACAACATATAAACATAACCCCCCCCCCCCCCCACACACACACACACATTTCAAACTTTCATAGGAAGATCATTTTTCAATAAATCTGTGTTGCTTGATTTCTATTACCATTGGATAAATAGTGGAACCCATATTTCTATCCTTAGGTATATCTACAACACTCATTTTTCACATCATGGAGGCTACATCCATTCCATACAAAATTAGACTATATTTTTTCTCAATAACTAATTGTAGATTGCTAACTTTCATTAGAGGAAACATCGTGACTCCCATATCCCCAATCTTGGGCCCAACTAAAACAATTAATGGAAACAATTCCCACCTCTGTATATGGGTCAGAATTTCATAGATATTTTCGTATTCCAAGAACTATGTGTTTCTTGATTACTACCCTCACAGGATATGTAATGATGTGAATATCCCCAATCCTAGGCCTAGCTACAATAACCAATAAAGAAAATGAATCCCAACCGCATAGGGTTTGAGTAATACAAGCTCATTTTACCAATGTAAAAGTCATATCAACATGCATATTGATTGTAAACACAACATATCTTCAATAATTCCTCACATCGATTCCCATATCCTTCATGCATGACATAAACTACAAGGAAACCAATATGTCTGTACCGTATAGTGTTAAACTATAAAAAATGTATTGCTTGCATAAAATTAAAACTACAAAAAGGATATATCCCCACTACATGTCATAAAAATCACTACTAGAAATGGAACCTCTACCTATAGTTTTGAACTGTGGTTATAACCCCAAAAACCATGGGTATAGGCTATAGACGGAGTTTTTGGAGCAGTGGGGAGTTAAGCCGTCGGTATATCTCTAAGCTATACCCATGGTTTGAAAATTATATACACCTAGTTTCAAAACCATGGTAAATGTTGTCTAGAACTATGTCATTAACCCAATACCCATGGTTTCAAAACTATGGGTATAGGCTTCAAAAAAAAACTAGTAACGGGATTCGATACCGGGACAACATGTATACAAAATAATTTCCTTTACTTCCACATAATTGACTGCATTTGATTCCTTTAACGACATGTTTTCTTTGTTAAATTTTTTCAATGAACTATATTTTCATATATATGAACTAATAATACATTTATAACAAAGATTATTAAATATAACGATCTTATGAAAAAAATTACTTTCACATAACTGATTACATTTGGTTCTTTTATTTTCATGTGTTCTTTGTTAAATTTTTTACATGAACTGTATTTTCATATATATGAACTAATAATACATGTATTAATAATGAGAATTAAAAATAATGAGATTATTAAAAATAAAAAAACATTCCTGTCTAATAAGGTGGAAAAACATTTCCGAACACTCCCTAATAAAGAGAAAAACCAATATAAGGTGCACCCACTTGGTCAAAATACGCCTAACATTCAATGCCACCTACAATACAAAAAAAATCAAAATTAATGAAATTATAATGATCATTAGTTTATAATTATTTTTCTATTATTACTTATCATGAAATTGAATAAACCAACATCCAATATCTATATGTGATAATCTCTTACATATATATGCAACTCTACTCAGACTCTTCACATGTCGCACTTCCATGGAAATTTATTATGGATCTATAAAATGATAAACGGTTGTGTTGTCATTTTTTACATGATTTTTGGGTAGATAACTAATTTAAAAAGTAAATATAGTGAGTTAATTTAAACTATATTTTTATTAAAAAAAATAAAAAATCAAGAATCAATTTACTTACATGGAAAACAACTACAACACATTCAGGTCAATCTCTTCAAAATCAACTAGATTCATGATATATTATTAGAGTAATCTCAATGGATAATATCTTATCCATATATAATATCTCATATGAAACTCATAGTTATTATTAATGGAATAATAATTATGAGATAATATTTTTATCCCATAAGATATAGCACAAGTATCTATAGTTGATTGTTCCATAACGTGTTATTTCAATTGTAGAATTTATTTTTGTTTAAGATAATCCAATAAAAGTTAAATTTTATAAAATATTATAAGTAATTTTCAATCATATGTAATTAATATTTAAAAAAACTAATACCTTGTATGAAATATAATGAAGAAGACCCATTGGCCAAACTAAAAAATGACCCAGACAATCCCAAACTCTAGTAATCTCCACAGTAGGAAACGGTCGTAGAGAATTATGATCAATAATATAAATTTTTGATACTCTACCCTAACCCATATTCATATTCTGGTGATATATAGAATCCCCCAAAAAATATATGAGTTCTAACACACCAATATGTATATGAGGATCTCCAGCAAACAACTCATAGTATACTGTTTGGTCTGAGTGAGGAGGTAGAGGATCAGAGTATGAAGGTTAGGTAGGGTAGTCTATCTGGGATGGAGGTAGAGGAAAGGAATAAGCATTATGTGAAAAGTAGTACAGCTAGGATGGAGGTGGAGGATAAATGTAAGGATGATGGGAAGGATGGGAAGGGTAGTCTGATTGGGATGGAGGTGGAGGATCAATGTAACTAGGCTGGGTAGGCTGGGCAGGATCGGAAGGATTTCCAAATTTTGACTATCTTTACAAATGTTCTAATAATAAAAACTGCACATATGCTTGAATTTTATCACTCGTAGACTATTTCATCTTTTTTATCTCGTCTTTTAAAGATTCTATTTCTGGGTCTTTTGATTGCTTAATCTGACCAAAAACATATTGAATACTAAAACCCACCTAATATCCTCTAACATGGTTGGGGTATTCTTCCTTTCCTAAAGTAGTGGATAATATGTCCATTCAACCCTCAATGATAAAAATCACTGTGTCTCTTGCTCATGAATTTCATCCTAAAATGAAAAATGAAAAATTTATATTAGTATTTATAATTTATAAAATAAAAAAATTCAGGACAAATAAATAATATTTAATTATAATTTTATCTGCTAATTTTTTGATATACCTTTGTAAGATACTTTTAATTTTTCCTTCTTCTTGCTCATTTCTATTTTCATGGTGAAGGGGAGGAGATGGAGGACCAAACTGGTCCTCTTTTGAACCACTACAAGACTGAGCCCTTAATTCTTCAAATTTTTCTTCAATCATTTTATACTATGAATATGGATACCCTCCGAGTGATAAAGTATGAGGGTATAAATTTTTTAAATGGTTCTCTTGATGATATCTCTTGGAGGCATGTTACATAAAAATAAACTAATTAGTAATTAGATTAATATATAATAAATTTTACAATATAAAATAATTATCATGTCTAAAATTTTTCTTCATGCTGGGTGTCAACAAATTTCTTCCATGTGTCTACATATATATACGGATACATAAGGCAGAGGTTTTAAAACATTTTCCTTCCAAAAAAACATAATTTTTCTTCAGTTTTATTTTAAAATGTCTCCATCAAACCCCCGCTAAAGATATATTTGTTTTATTAATTTCTTTTTTTCCTCAAAATTGAATGTCATCTATAATTGAATAAATGAAATGTCATTTAAAACATTTAATATTAAAAAATGAGATAAAATTAACAAATTGAAATATTTTACCTTCACAGCCTCCCATATCTACTATTTATCAATACTTTCCTCAAAATTCAAGATCGGATATAAAACGCTAATCCTAAAATGGCTCTGTATTGATATACAACAGATAAACTGAACATCATTTGGGCCAGTTGCATTATTATTATCATCAAAACCAATATTTAATCTTTCATCCCCATAAGCAAGTGATAGTTTTGGTAAATGTGTAATACCACATTTACCAACATGAGAACATGATTTCTCTATAGTAACAGGATAAGTCTCCTCTACTGAGGATGCATTAGTAGTCTTGAAAAAAATTAAACTAAATTAAAAATTTTCTTTAATTAAATAATTATATTACTGAATATTTGACAATATGAAAAATAGATATACCCCGATAACTACTCCTCTCTCTCTCTCTCTATCGAACATAGAGACAAGAAAATTTAATGAAATTTTGTGTACGTGTATATTATTAGAAAACTAAATATTTAGAAAAAAATAATTAAAAAATAAGTAAAAAAAGAAGTATGCATTTGTATGTTTCAAAAAAGAAACTAAATATAAATAATTACCCCAAAATTTGAAAGACTAATTTAGTTTTTTCCCATATTACTTCAATATGATCATTACATACAACATGAACTATGTCGGCCTTTTAGTCACTGTAATCATCTATAAATTGAGTAATAGATGAATAAGACTCATGTAAATTAGTAAAATCATCAGTATCATTATCATCAGCCAAATGTTATCTTTTCCCTTGAAAAATGACAAAACACTGGTCATTTGATGGATCAAGGAAATAAAATATCGTCTTTGCATGTGTCTCCATGATACCTGGTTCCTCATTGTAATTAAATCTCTTCAAATCAACTAGTGTAAATCCAAAATCATCATGATTCACACAACTATTTATATAAACTCAATTATACTTAAACACAATGACTCTAAATTTTGTATAGTCAATTTACCATATATCCTCAAGAACTCCAAAATATATCGAAGAAGAATAAATTGGGTTTTTATCTTTTTCACATGAAAAATGAACTTCTTCAGTAATAACCATCACACAGCTATTTTGAATAGTACTATTATCATCCAGTTTTTGTGTATGTAAAATCTGTACCTGTTAATATCAAATACAGTCCATGTTATCCCATTAACATATGGTCCACCTTCCAACCATTTAAACATTTCTGATGCAGATATATCTTTTCTCAGTTTCTCTTTAAACCATGAAACAAATGTATTTTTATTCACAATCATCAACTAATTTTCATTACTTTTTGGATACTGTATCTTTAATTTAGTAATATATTTTGATATATATGATTTAACATCATCTCTATTGTCCAAAATATATAAATTTTTCTGTCTTGCTTCATCGCGTAGAATTAACTTTAACATTAATCCTCGATTCCCTTTACCTTCACTGTCAATTATCAAATGTCAAGATATAGTGAGACCAATATGCTCCAATTCATACAAATATTCAGTATAGAACTCCATCACCTCTTCTGATACATATTTTAAAATAATAGAGGCATCAGGTCAATATGTATTTTTAACATATCTCTTTAAAAATTATATATACCTTTCATGTGGATACATCCAATGTAAATAAATAGGCCCACATATTCTTATCTCATGCACCAGATGAATCATTAGATGAACCATTATATCAAAAAATGTAGGTGGAAAATACATTTAAAGTTGAAAAAGTAGAATATCAGCTTCATTCTCCAACTCATATAACAAATTTGGATTAATAAATTTGATACAAATGGATTTAAAAATATTACATAACATCATGATAGTTTTTCTAACATTTGATAGAAATATACCACCTTGTGCGACTGATAGCAGTTGTTGCATCAATACATGTCAACCAAGATATTTCATACCTATTAATTTTCAATTATTCAATATAATGAAATTATTTACATTTGAATAATATCCACTAGGTTGTTTTATACCATAC
The DNA here is from genome assembly GCA_963277665.1 of Viscum album. Classification (NCBI taxonomy): domain Eukaryota; kingdom Viridiplantae; phylum Streptophyta; class Magnoliopsida; order Santalales; family Viscaceae; genus Viscum; species Viscum album. Next base: position 598,925,676 of record OY728136.1, on the reverse strand, counting down.
AAACACTGAAAAAAAAAATTCAACTTCTCACTCTTACTTAATGTGTGACTAGCCAGAGGTATATATGTTCTGTTTCCATTCATAGTGGGAGTTAACTCCAAATGTATTCCAATTGATATCAAGTCCAATATATTATTCAACCCATCTTTCATTTTTTTTATTTTATGTCTAATAATGTTCCAATCAAAAATTAACTTATATTTTTATCTACATGCATAACATCAATGTTATTTTTTTCTCAAAAAATATCTAATAAAGTACTTCAAAAAATATAAATTATTTCTTCCAGATATTTTTTTGAAGACCAGAACTACTTTTAATTCTAAATGTTGAATCACTTTTTTTCAAAATTTGTAATATTCTTAAACTTACAATGGTTTTGGAGGAATATTTTATTCTTGTAAATCATTAATTTTTTTTCAATCTATAATAAGGATGATCAATTTGTATAAATCTTCTGTGTCCCATGTAAAATATCTTTCTTCCATTCTACAATTGTTAGTATAATGTATCTAATTCAGAAATTGGACAATATTTATGTCCCTTAACACTATATCTAGATAATTTTCCATATGAAGTAAATTAATTTATACTGAACGTTATCATAAGAAGCAAAAGAAAATACTCTTTCTTGTATGCATCAAAAACACTTACACATGTCTCCCAAAAAAGATTCAAATAATCAATAAATAGTGAAAGATACACATCAATATTGTTTCCTGGTATTTTTGATCTAGAAATTATTAAGCTCATCATAACAAATTATTTCTTCATATATATCTATGGGGATATGTTGTAAACTACCAACAAAACAAGCCACGAACTATGTTGGATACTTAAGCTCTGATATGGATTCATTCCATCTATATACAGTCCTATTCTAAGATTTCTAACTTCAATTCCAAAATTAGAAAATTTATTATCAAATCACTTCTCTTGTATTAATTCATTAGGGTGACGTAATTTACTATTAGATAAAAAATCATCTAAATTCCATCTTATCCTTTTTTCATCAATTGAATTTTAAAATAAACACTTCAAATGAGGAATTATTAGAATGTGCCAAATTGATTTAGTATGAGCTTTGATTTTAGTACCTGAAAATGAATTAGAATTAATTTATCTAAATTATATAAAGTTTTTATCGGAATAAATTATTTGATTTAGCATGAGGTTATATGTCAATACCTGAGAATGAGTTTGAATTGAAATTTTCATCCATCTTATAGCGTGATGTTCCACATGAAGGAAAGTTTGATAAAAATTCATATTATTTCCTATACAACACACAATCATTGGGGAAAGCATGTATCTTTTTATACCCTAATCCCATTGGGAATAATATTTTCTTCATATCAAAATTGGAATCTAGAATCTCGTTGCCTTTTTGAAGTAGCTGTTTTAAAAGCACAAGTCAGTTAGAGGAACTTTTTTCACTCCAACCACTACTATATTTAAAGTTACCCAATATCAAAATGGCTGATAACACTGTATATTTACTGAAAGCTAGGAAAAAAGTTTCTTATAATCTTCATACAATCATTCAACACTTGTTGTTTTTTAAACAGTTTCAACACCTAAATCATGAAATAAATCTTCAATACGATCCTCTGTCACATTAATAATATTATCATCAATATTATCTACTTAATTTTATACTCTTTCACCATACCAAATCCAACATGTAAAATTAAGGCTACAACCCAAACAAATTAGGTGATTCTTTATTTCTCTATCGTACAAAATTATCATATTCAAAAACTTCACATATGGACAGAAAATCAAATCAATGTTTTCATGATTTTGTTTAGAAAATTCAAATAAATCATCAAATCCTTTTTCATATTCATCAGTGGTTCTTCATAAATTTATCCAACTATGATCCATTAAATACTTAACATCTCAATATAATTTGTGAATATATTAAAAAATATAAATAGTTAAATATATATAAAAACTGATAACCTATAAAAACAAACACATTTAATAAAAAATATTGATAATCAGATAGAAAACATCATATATGAAACACAATTGAAAATAATAAACTTTTTTATTTTCATATTATATTCATGTGTTTAATTGGAAATATAATTTAATTATTTTCAATCATCTAACATTTAATAGTTCATTTTACACTGTTGTTACATTAGTTCTATGTTGTGTGTGTAAAAAATATTGAGGATTGTATTAATTTATTAGCTCATTTTACATATTTTTTACTAAAAAGTGGGGTATGTCATAAGTGAAAATCACTAGTTATAATAGGTATGGAATTCTCACATCTTAGTATTACACCTCGAATAGATCTAAAAACATCATTAATACTCTAACATTGTTGCTGATCAGGATGATATATGTAATACTATAAAAATAAGATTTATGTCAACATATGATGTTACATACTCATTCATACCATTTGGGTGTTCAACTGGCAGTCATTTTAGTATAATTATATTAAAATGAAAATTTAGACATATAAATCACATATACATAAAATCTTAATATACCACATAGTATATTTAAAAAATGTAGATCATGTCACTACTATAAGAATTTATGACATGTTTCATAAATTTTTGTAGAATTAAATTAATTTATGTTGTCCTATACAATTATTTTATATATTACAAAATATTTATTAATTATGTTGGGAATCAACCATGAATTTATAAAATTCATGAACTCTTTTAACATTATTAATTGAATAAAGTTATATACAAATTGATCCAATTCTAATAAAAACAAATATACTATTGCTATAATCGATAAATTAATCTCCATTTATATTTTTATTGTATTATTTAGAAGTGGTTATAATACTCTTCATAAATATAGAAAGTTCTTATAATTATGAATAATGATTCTATAGGTGGTGGATTACTAGTGAACACAATAATCCATTGACTATTTTTTAAGTAACCACATCAAACTCGCTATGAAATTATGTATCAATAATAAGGGATGTTCTACATTTATATTTAAAATATATTTTACCATATATTATTTTGAATTATAATAGGAAACAAATTTATTTAGACATATTTTATATCTACAAAACCCATCAATATAATCAAATCCACTCAACACATGTTAAATTTAATGAAAAGAATGACATGAAAAAACCAAACAAATATCAAGAAACAAATACATTAGGAACAATAGATTTTTATGAGGTATACTAATTAAAATGAGAATCTAAAACCTTGGAATGATCTAGTAAAACTCATGATCATACATTCCACCAAATTAAAAAAAGAACTTAAAAAATTTGGAGTTTAAATTATCCTCGATCCTAAATCTGATCTTCATCCCTTGAATGTGTTGCAAGAATAAAAAACGCCTGCAAGATCTAAATGAAATTGATTTTAAAAGGAAACATTAAAGATGAAAAAAACTAAAATCAAACCATGGTTTTGGTCAGAAATAATATTTTGAGAGGAAAATAACGCAAAGATGAAGAAATAATCAATGAAAATGAAGAATGGGGACCTTAGATCATTCAAATCGATAAAAATATAACAACAATGTATTTTGAGATCACCAGGTGGCCTTCAAAGTGTCGCGATTTGGGAGGGATTTATCACAAGCGAAGGGTTTCGTAGATCTAAAAAAATGAGGTTTTCATGATAACTGGTGATTTTTAAATACTTTCGGCATCAGTTATTAGAAAATTGACCCCAAAAGACCAATAAAATATTTTCTTTATCGGTTTTTAAAAAAACGATGCTGAAAATATATAATTTTTTGGAGTTGGTTTTCTTAATAACTGACTTGATATATATATATATATATATTGGTGTCGGTTTTGTAAAAAATGGACACCAAAAATAAATTCATTCACGGTTTTTGGAGTTAGTTTTAGTAAAAAATGATTCCCAAACCACATATAAAACATTTTCAGTGTCAGTTTTTATTTAATTCAATGTCAAAACACTCTTTCACATACTTCTAGAATCAGTTTAAAATACCAACGTCATTTCTATGATGTGAAAAACACTATTTCCACTAGTTGTAGAAAAAGATGAAGTTGTTCTCACTGGACCCATTGGTTCATGAAAAAATTAGAGTAATGATTTTTTACATCTCCTCACAATGATAACTTATTCTCTAGGTGGTGAAACAAATTTTAGTATGGTCAAACCTTTATTTTATATCACACTTTCTACAAATCACACTTCATGATTTGAGTGCCTCATATCACCATAAACCTTCAACGGACCTTGGAAAAAGATACCCAACTTTAGGAGATCCTTTGTTTGACTATGAATGTATGCCTACAAATCATGAATATGCACCTATGTTCATCAAAAAATTGTGTCACTCTATGAAAATGGATTTTTGATCTATGTGATCGATAACACCACAACAATATTACTGATCACCTTAGTCTGTTCTTTGCCATTATCTGTATGATTGTCCCATATCATCCTCCTGGCCCAAGAACTTTGGACTAGGATTTACAATTACCATAACTATACTATTCAAGAGGATTAAGCATCCTCAATTTTACATCACCTTGTTTTATACCCTTTCTCAAAGTAGGAATGTGATAGTCCCTTCCTAGAAGATTGTATGGTCTTCACCACACAATTTAAAACCACAATGCGTAGGCCTAAAGCTTTATAATTAAGAGATGAACTTCCCTAGAGTTCTAGAGCCATTATATGATAGCTTTCCCCCCATACCAATCTTCATCTTATGGATTCTTGAGACTTAAAAAATCTTTCATGGCCTTTATAAAAGTTTGGGATGTCTCTGTTTGACCATGCTATTGTTCCATAAGTGCTATGACCTACGAACCATAGGTGGCACCTCCTTACTATAAAGGAACCCCAATTATTATGAGCCCTCATAAAATTGTGGTATAACCGAGAACCTTAGGGTTTTATGGGTCAATCCCATCATATTTTCCCAATCCCATACACATAGACTTAAATGGTTGGGTTATGACATTCATCAACCACATTGAAAAGATCCAATTCGACCATGCATCCCTAGTATTTGAACCTCAACCAATATTACCCCCTTATGTATTCCATGACCCGTTGAGAATAGGGGGTACCTCTGTTGTATCATTATATTGATTCTTAAGGGATTTGTTCTTCCAATCAGTAGTATCTCCCCCTTATAGTAATGTAACTCCAATCATTATCATCCCTAGCAATACCAGGAAGGAACTCAAAACCATACTCTCTTGGTTTATCCAAAAGATTGTCTTCCCCAAATTCCATATACAGATAGAGAAGGTATGATCTACAAGACCCTAACCTACAAGGATACAAGGTTCATTCTAAAATACCTTAACATACAGTGATAGAAATTCCAAGATAAAATACCTTAAACTATAGTGATAGAAGGTCCGAGATAAAATAACCTAAACTAAAATGATATAAGGATAGAGATAAAAGACCCTAATATAAAAATATGGATCGTCCAAACTAAAATATTTTAAAATAAAATGATATAATAATTGTTCTAAAAAACCCTAAACTACTATGATATAAGGCATGAGCTAAATGACTCCAAACTATAGCGATAGGAGGCCCAAGCTAAAATATTATAAACTATAGTGACAGAAGGTCTAAACTAAAATACCCTCTTCTATACTTATTGAAGGTCCAAGCTAAAGGACCCTAAACTACAGTAATATAAGATCCAAGATAAAATAACCTAAACTACAATGATAGATGTTCTGAGATAAAGGACCCTAAACTATTGTGACCGAGTGTCCAATCTAAAAGACCCCAAACTCTAATGATAGAATTTATGATCCAAAATCCCATAAACTACTATGATAGAAGGTCTGAGAAAAAAGAACCTAAACTATAGGGATTGAAGGTATAAGAAAAAATACCATTATCTACAGTGATAAAAGGTATGGGCTAAAAGACCTTAAACTACAACAATTTATGTTCCGAGCTAAAAGAAACTAAACTACAGTGATAGAAGGTGTGAGCTAAAAGACTATAAAGAATAGTAATATAAGGTCCGAGATAAAGGACCCTAAAATATAGTGACATAAGGTATGATCTAAATGAACATAAACTAAATTAACATAAGTTTCATGCTAAATAATCCTAAACTACAACACATAAATGGTTTATTCTATAGTTTTTTAAAAGATACAAAGTTTGTGAGGTCTACCCAATGGCCTTAGAAAAAATAAATCTATGCTCACCAAGTTCATTGATTTCAGACCTAAGATCTATATTCTTTTCAAATTATCCTTTTGTGAATCATGTGGTCTTTGGATAGCTGGAACCGATGTATCAATAAGGAGTCCCATGTTTGTGGGCATTCATGATCATTTCTTGACAATAATCTTTTATAATTTAATTATTCAAATCCTGGTATTCAAGTTTACATGATATTATGAAAATTATGGGTATCATTGTAGAATCATATAACATCAGATAAACTAAATTACATGCACATCATGAATAAAATATGACTGGATAACAACATATAATGTTCATAAGATCCATTTATTGATAATATGTGAAAGGTGGAATCTACACATTTTGGATTCTCTCTATGAATTTCATCAAAAAAAATAAATGTCAATGATTGAAATATAATAATATTCGATTAGTTGATATGGAAAATTCTTAATGATTCTATAAAGATGTATCAATTGATTGTTCAACTTCCAATCTCCTCTATTCTTCTTCTTTTTCCCCATGATGGATCAGCATCGATTAAAGTGGATAGCTACTCAAATCTGTTTTGAGGGTTCTCTAGTGAGGATGATGATGTTAAAAGATTATACCTTGAGCATGATAAGATCTAATAATATCTCTATATATTATTGGTAAATAGATTTATTGGGTCCTGAAACTTAGACATAAATTGGTGACTATATTCCAATGCCTCTAAAGCATCCTTCATCAACATGTCCGAGGAAGTCCAGCATCAATATTTCACATGTCCCTTTCACTAGTATCCAATTATCAACACGTCAAGAATAAATTTATGAATCACTTCATATAATTTTTGAGGGTTGAAGCTTCCCACTCCAAAATCATGAAATAGCTAATGAAGATATTCCTATTGGTTATAAAACATTCCCAGATAAGTCTCATTAATCAGTGAATGAATCAACATCTAGATCATCTTTCATTGTGTCTGATCTTCTGTGGTTGATGGGTGGGTACAAAAAAATGGGGAACAATTAACTGAACTAGTGAGGAAGTAGGGGGGAGGCCCGATATATTATCCCCTCAAAATATTCATCACACAATTCTTGTGTCAGATGTCTAATTTCCTTGATAGGTTTCATCCCGCTATCGATATTTTCGCATCCCGATTGGGGATTCTTCATCAAAGATTCACCCATAGTTTTCTTGGATAGGGGGTCAATGAGGTGAATCATTTTTCCACATGGTAGACTAGTCGGTTCAGCACACCACCCAGGTAAGCTTATACCAAATCATTGTCATAATAATAAGTAAGGAAGTGTGAGGTACCAACAGGTGGAAGGATTGTCTCTACATTGGTATCTTCATGTGCTAACATCATATAGAGTTGGACAATGATATTGGGGTGTCTCTCTCCCTTTTCACTAGCTGAAGGAAGAGGGGAGACCCTTTAGGTGTATCCAAACTAGAGAAAAAACTGATATGGTGTATATGGATAACAAACTATTAGTTCATCCATCTGGGTTGTATGAACCCCATCCCGAAGAGAATTCTCATATGACCTTTCATCAGGAGAGTCACCACCATTATCAATGATTGCCCAGTCATTTTATGATAATCCATGAAATCAAAGTTATTGGGTTATATCAATATATTCACTACCTCATCAAATCCTAATAAGATAGCCTCATCCCCAAATATATTTAGTAGTTTGGGATGAAATGAGGAACTAAGGATCCTTGTGGTATAGAACTATTCATAAAAGTGAAAATGCTCCCCTATCCAGCCAAATTAAAATTAGAATGGAACACTAGTCCTATAGGGGTTCTTCCCCGATGAATGCAAACCATGAGAAGGTAGAGGCATGGAATATGTGGTACCCCTAGATTGAGGTGTTATCCCTCTGCTAGTTTTGCTTCCATTCCCAGCATACTGGCCCAAATTCCTGAACCAGCATCCCTATCTAAAAAATCCACCTATTTAGGATCATGGACATGACGCCTGCTAGTAAAAGTCTTGAAGATATCTCTAGATTCACTTTGTATCCCCATGATGTAAAATCCAATAATTCCAAAATGGCCCATATGAACTACTGCTATCACAAAACTTTTAGGAAGGTAATTGATGGGGTTATATAGTAATCATCCTAGCTCTGATGTGATATTGGAAAATTTTGATCCAATATTTGAAAGAGATGAACAAGTTCATAGTCTACTCATTCCATAAATATTACTTTATGATGTTTATAATGTCCCTCAACAATACTAGAGTTATTAGAGGGTCATCCCAAACATCTATGGTAAGAAGGAATTTGTTGTACATATCTCTAATAGGGGGTATCCTACCCAGTTGAAATATATCCCAAATGCTAATTCATACATCACCATGGGATAGCTTGAATGAGTTGGTTCCAAGACCCCAACAATTAAAATATAATAAAAGAAGATCATAATGATGATGAATGATGAATTGGGAAACCCATGAAACTTTATAAAGACGGATAGTATATAACTGACCAAAAAACTGTGTATATTTGAGTAACCTATAATAGCTAGACCCATTCATCCAAAAATGTACCACTAGGTTGAAGATCCAATTTCAAGCTCCATCCAACATCAGGGTTGTTTAGAGAAGATAAAGATATACTCAAACAGCTCTAAGTGATGGTCTAGTTAGAAAAACCATAGCCATCTGGACTTGGGGGAGAATTTTCTATCATATATGACAACCCCTTATATCAAGATCCAACCGGTCGGTCATCCTCATAAATTTTCATATGAACTCTATCAAGAGAAGTTGACACCCCAAAAGATGGTAGATTTTAGTCTGAAGAAGGAATAGAAATGTCATCTTGTAATCCAAACCCATATAAAGGAATCTGGTGTGATAAAGGATAATTATGGGGATTAGATGGGAGAAGACATTTTGGAACCTATTTATTATAATTTGCATGATATCGGGGTCATCATTGTAGTTTATAGAAATCATGGCCCTTTTATTAGCCATGGAATAGAAACTATGGTGAGATCCAGAATCCATATGAACAAATCTAGGTGGAATATTTTAGAAAGATGAAACCAAATCTTTTCAATAGAAAGGAATAAAGTGACAGAATCCTGTGAATCCCATGAATAATCCAAGGGATTCATGGTAACATAAAGGAATCATGAATCACCTAGCCCATAAAGATATCATGGATTGTATAAACTCACATAACATCATGCAACCATGTAACCCCTCATAAGACTCGCGATTGCGTGACCATGACATGGTCTTGTTATTCGCAAAGTAGTCAATGTGGTCATGTGATTTAGGAAACTAATCCTATGAAACATTCAAAGACAACCTTGAATCCCTATGTATGAATATAAATTAATTACAAATAGATAATTCATAGTTGGACTCAATAAACACATGGAGAAAATAGATCATGAAAATTAGTTCTCATAAGAAGGTCTCGTGATCAGTTATTCCAGGGAGGTATTGTGAATGGGTTATGTGATGGAGGAAAGGTGCTAGTGCTCTGAGAGTTTTGTATCCAATGAATAAACCACACTTCTCTCCCCTATGTATAGGGAATGCTATAGAATTCCAAACACCACATAGAAGACAAATAATCTCTCATGATAACAATTTTAGATAGATATAAAACCTTAGGCAGGTATTTACTTTCCTCATAAGAAATCCCTTATCCCGTGTATGTTTCTCAGAGGGGGGGGGGATTTTTTGAAGCCCTCAAAATGAAAATCATAAAATCCAAAATAGAAGAAATACCTAAATATGGGTATTATTTTCCTTATAGAGAAATGGAAGAAGAAGGTATCTATAACTTTCAAACTGTGTGACCCTCTAAAGGACACATGATCTCAAGACCCTTGAAATTTCATTTGAGTGGTCCTACATATTGAATAGACTAATTAAATATCCTACATAATTATATTGAATAGTACTCCTTGAAACTACACTCACTGATTATACAACAGATATAAGATGAGAACCCCCATTTCACAAGAGTTTTAATGTGTCATGTGCTTGAAAAACCATCCAAAATACTTGTAAAATAAGTAGTAAATATCAAAATAGAGGGATCATATTGAAATTTTAAAACTCACATGATGCACCTATACATCTCACAAGACAATGTGAAAGAAAAAAATACATGTCTGCTTGGTTTCACATTATCCTACTAGCATGTCAACCCCATCACACAATATTCCCTAGAAATATCCAAGAGGTATAATGCTCCCCTTTCAACCCCAAAGAACAATAGAAGGGTCTCCCATGTAAATGCATGCACATCAACATAGAACACTTTTTTGATCATGTGACAAATCACTGATGTGAAGAGTTATTGTTTTAGACAACACTCGCAAAAACACATGATACCCCCAATCCTTACAAAATAAAAATGGAAATAAAAAAAGAAATGATAGGATATTCTTGTGATATGAAGGTATAGTGATCGTTTGAAAAAAAGATCATACATCCTAAAAATACATCCTTGATCAAGTAAGGAGTCCATTGAAAATGAAGATCAGTCTCACAAAATCCCCTAGGCAATCTAACTTTGTCTCATAAAACAACCTTGTTAAGCCACCACTATCTCACGAAAGGCCCTAGAATGGTCGCCTCAGATAACATGAAATCCTTTTAGTAGGCATTCATATATCATGAAAATCATTTAATATATTGTACTAAATTTATGGAAGTCCATTTGAAAGTATACATGATTAAAAAAATCCCAATTTTGATGGAAACAATTCAATAAATGAGCCATTGAAGGGATGATCTTGCGATTGGTGAAATTCATCTGACACTTACAGTGGGATTTCATAATATGTGTGAATCCAAAGACCACCACCAACTCCAGATGAAATATTTTAGATTGGTGTCATACTTGGATGCATAAAACTATGTTGGATAATTCTACAACCCACCCACCCACCCACCCCCCCATCTCAAAAACCATCCATCTACAATCCCTCAGGTATGATAGCTCTTGAGCGAGTTTCTCGAAGAAGCCAATATCGCGATTGTAATTTTTTACACTAGGAAAACTCTCAAGAACAGCCTATGTAATTGAAAAGAATGATCATGTGAAGGACCACTATTGGGTAATATTAATAACATCCCACAAATCTTTTTAATCACATGATTCCTACACAAGCTAACCCTGGGAAAAACTTAGCAACATAAGAAATAAAAGTTATAATAAAGAGTAAAGATGGGATACTTTTGTGAAGATAGATTCTATGATTCTCATGAGCTTTTCATGAATCATTTAGACCATCTGAAAAAACAAATATATTTAACTCAAGTCATGCAACTTCCCCTAGGTATACCATTTGGATCATGCAATGTCCTCTAGACATGTCGTGAAAATTCATGTGGTTCCCTCTGGGCATGTCATCCAAGTCTCATGAATCCATATGGGATATCCACCCAACCATTGTGATATCCTCTAGAAATGTCATCATGGATATATAATGACACCAATGCATTCCATTTAGGACTCACGATTCCCTCTAGGCTTGTAATCCAAATCCTTGGAACCCTTTGTGTGTGTCACCTAGGTTGTGTGATTCCCTATGGACATGTAACCTGAGTCTCTCAAATCCCTCTGGACTTGACCCCAGGATCTCATGACGACACTAAGATGTGTCATAAAGGTCATGTGATGTCCTATGAAAAGTTAAACTTATATCATGTTATGTCCTCTATTCATGAAGAACTGGATTATGTAACGTCCTCAAGAAAAGTCATCCTAGTCATGTGACACTCCCTGGACATGTCAACTTTGATCATGGATTCAGTCCATACATCCTTATCTATATCTTTCAACATCCTGTATTCATGTCAACCAAGATCATATGATTGTCAATAAGAAATTTCAGGAAAAAACCCAACAATTTTAGGTAGATAATAATATATATTAGACAGACAACCAGGCCATGTTAAATAGATGTCTTGGAAAATGATGGACTTATCCAGTGGGAATATAAGGGAAACCTTAGTGTGTATTCTCACACCTACGGCATAATATGATATATCCCGTATATAAGGAAAAAACTTACTTTGTAAGTCTAGAATAGTGGCATAATGTGATATGCCCCACATATAAGGGAAACCTCAGTGAGTAAGCCCCGACCAACGACATAATATGATTTGTCCCAAATAAAGGGATGCTTTAGTTTATAATCCCAAATTTAATTCAACTATGATTAATATGATTCCTTCTATTTGATAGATACATAGGAAACCTTTCTAAGGTCTATGCTCTATGTCATAGCTCAAATGGGTTGTCAAAGCATGTAAGTCTAGCATTCATAAGTAGTGAGGCTATTTACTCACTATCCCTTATTTATCCCAAATATCTTAGATCATGTGGGATTACAGAGTTGAAATAAACATATCATTCATGTCATAAGCCTCTATAAAGTTAGGGAAACCTCAGAGTCTGAGCCCTGTCCTGTGGAATATTATGATAGGTCCCACATATAAGAGAAACCTTAGTGTGTAATCCTAAATCCAGCGGAAATTAATGCTATATCCCACATATAAGGGCATCCTTAGAGTGTAAGCCCTGATCAAATTAACTAAGAGACATATAATTACTTCTATCACTAGGATACATATGACTCCTTCCTAAGTCTCAATCTCAAATAGAAATCCAACTTAGTCTAAGCCTTACCATGTCTTCAACAATCCACACATCGAGCCCCGATCTCTCCCGTGTGATGATCATCCTTTCTCATCCACCAACAGATTGAGAAGTGACTGACCTGAAATGACTATGATTCCTACCATCACTATGATACATAGTATGTCTTCCTATGGATAAATATCTATATTAAGATTCCAATATACTTTCCAATCATGTAATCATGGAATCCATATGTAGTGAGGCTAATTACTTTTTATCCCTAGTTTATCACACTGATCATGGATCTCGTGGTCTTACAGAGTTGCAATGAATAAATAAATAAAATCATGTATCTACACCATTTATGGAAACAATAGTTTGTAAACCCTGATCAATGGCATGAAATAACTACCCACCATACAAGGGTGTCAACCTTGAGGAAACTCTGAAGCCCATGATTGAACTACAATAACATTGATTCCTTCCATAACGAGGATACGTAGGATTCCTCCCCAAGGATCTAGATCAATAACTAGTGTGAAAGTTCCCATATATATGTCATTTTTATATTATTTTAAATTGAATGGGTTTAAAAAGCTACATGATTTTTTATTTCAATTAGAAAACAGGTTATGTAGGATGCATCATAATGGCTCAATCTCATCCTTGAAATATTAACCACCTCCCTAGATAACATCAAACTCAAGAGTACCTGGTTATAAAAATTCAATATATAAGAATCTACCCACTAATTGGAAAATGATAAAGAACCTCATATACCTATATATGTATTCAATAACAAAATCACCCCTTTTTCATATAAGAGGTCTTGAGATATGATCATCTTTAGGGTAATCAATCATGTATTAGGATTATGAAGAGATTCTCAAACATATAATAAATATATAAGGGAGTCCAATAGTTGGAATCATTTCCCACAAAAAGGGCATGATGATCCCAACCTCCCATCCACTCGCTCGATGTGAGCTTCTAAGTGTCCCTATTTCTGAAACCGTAAAGGACCGCATGCTTTTAGAAAGTGGGTCCATACCAAGTTATGGATGTGGGATCCTTTGGAGTTTTTGTTAGGGATAAACAAATGTTAATGCTAACATGAATGATTGTACAAAGGAAATGGATCCCACCTATAATCAAAATTCCAAGTTAGGATATCCATATCTTTTTGACAAAACAAAATTTATGAATCATATAAGAAAAAAAAAATTAAATAAGACCTATCATTAATAACATAAAAGGGATAGACTACCTAGATCTCATTATACCATTTAGTTCATGTCACATGGGTGGTTCCTTATCCAATGAATCTGTATGAATTAACCATGTAATGTGATGATCCCAGTGTTGGACTCAATGCAGTATTAATGCAAAAGGATTGAGTATTTTCTTATAGATCTGGACAACTAAGAATGCCTGATGTAAAATACCCTACTTGTAATCTAGAGTTATCTATTTTCATAAATTCCCTTAAATGATAGAGATGTTATCTTATGGGTGAGAGGTTTTTGGAGTACACTAACCACAAGAACCTCTAGTTCGTATTTTCTGAACAATACATGAACCTTCCATAGAGCAGGTGTGTAGATTATTTTAAATATTTCAACATTCAGATTTCTTATACTCAATGAAAGGGAAACATAATTTTGTATTCTTTAAGCTAAAATATATAGATATAGGTAGTGCGGGAGTATTATGATGAGTGGTGGATAGTGGAACTTTTTGAAGACATGAATCTAGATGTTCTGGAGTCTTAGGGGTAAGTAGCTATCACTTCAACATTTGTTATAATTTTTCTATTGGACCAAATAATGATAGATCGTTTATCTAATCTATAAAACTTAATTATGAGATATAGATTATATAGTGGGGAGAAACCATTGGGATAGTCTCTCATAAGCGACAATTATATTATTTTTTATTGATGATTATGGGTTTCTTATGGGCTGGCGTGAGGAGCTGATGAGATAGTTTCATGCTTCTAGATGGGTGGTGCATCCTAGTTTGACAAAGATATATCATGATATCCATAGATAGTACAGGTGGTTAAGAATGAATAAAGAGGTATAAGGTTTTTTTGTGTGATTTTCCATCAGTGAACATATAAAATATGACTATTAGAGTTAATATTTTACACCCACTACCCATTCCTAAGTGGAAATGGTATGATTTCACTATTGATTTTGTGAAAGGATTACCCAAGACACCCCATAATAGTGATATAGTATGGGTGATCATGTAATGAATAATGAAGGTATCCCACTTCTTACCTACTATCGAGTCCTACATTATAGATTATAAAGGTAGTTAATAGATGTGTGAGATAGTTTAGTTTCTTATTGTTCTGAGTATTATCATTTTAAATAGATATCCATGTTTCACATGACAGTTCTGGATGAGACTTTAGAAGGATCTAGGATTGTAGGATTTTTTAGCACATCATATCATCATTAGACTAATGAGAAATCTTAATCGACTATTTAGGTTCTATAGGATATGTTGTGAGCCTATGTTTTAAATTTTGGTGGTTCATGGGTGTATCATATCGCACTCATGGAGTTTCCAAATTAAAAAATCTTTAATACATCGATTCATATGCAACATTTCAAGGATTTATATGGTAGATCATGTTATTCACCTATTTTTTCCTTGGGGATAAGTGAATCAGCACTTATTAGGCCTAGTTTCATGTAAGAGACGTCAAATCAGGTATGGATTAACATCATGTGATTCATGACCATGTAATGCATGTAGAAATCAAACATTGAACATCAATGATGGCCTCTAGATTTTAAGGTTCTTCATCATATCTTCCTTCAAGTTTCACATAGGTTGGGGAAATTCTATATTTCAAAAAAATGAAAGGTTGCACTCTAATTTTTTAAGTCATTTGGGATAGTGGATAGGGTTAGTATAATGGCATGCCGATTATCCCTTATATAGCATTACAGTTCCATAGACAATAAAGCATCCCGCCTTTTTATCGCATAAACTTTCATTACATTATAATAAACCAAGGATCTTTATGATTTAGTGTCTTGGAAACCAGGAACTTAATATACGAAAACATAAAACATTCTTCTTAAACACTTGAAAGGATTCTACATTTTTTCATCCTAAGTTCATTATAGCATCTCATAACCAGGGGACATACATCAAAAGAAAGGGTGAGCAGAAGGACCAGTAATAGAAATAAGGGAAACATTTTACATGAACTTGAGATACATCAAAAATCATGAAAAATAACTTTAAGGCATGATAAAGAGATCATGAGGCATATCATAATAAAAATAACATGTTTCATAACTTGAATATGGGGCTACAACATTTAACGTAGACAATTATGAACATATCACCAAGGTAAACCCCAAGGTGTCATTAGAAATTACCAAGGTAAAGCCCAAGGTATTGTTAATAATTACCAAGGTAAACCCCAAGGTATCGTTGAAATTTTAATCTCTAGTTGTTACATCAATACCCAATGCAATGGGGCATTATCAGGGCACACCCTTAAATTTGTAATCTCAAGTGGTTGCATCATTACCAAATGAATTGGAGCGCTATCAGAAAACAACACTTAAATTTGTCTTTATTACCATGTGAGCCACATATATCATCATCAATAATTTCATAAATAACCCATATAGCATAAAAGAAATGGGTTTCCTTTCATAATAATAACGTTTTGAAAACTACTTTAAAGACAAAATCTTTATGTCACTTTAAACCCACGGAAAAGGAAAGCGGGTCTCATGGATGTAAATAACAGAATTTAAAACAGAACATTTTGACACATATGTGAATACCCCTATAGAATAAAGACCTTTGAGTATTCACTTAATAAAATAAATTAACTTGAGAAAAAGAGAGAGACATTTTGAGACGAAAATTCTGTTGCATAACGGCTATGTTACAGGGTTTTAGAAAACATCGAAAAGAGAGGGGACATGGGTCACCCACTCATAAATGATCTATAAAATAGTAGAGGGAAATAATATAAAGGATATGAATCATGGTAATTAAATTTTAAGGACATACCATTTGAAATGTAAAATCCTGGAAGGAAGACAAAAATAAGATTTCTCTTATGAAAATTTGGCAGCCTAACGGCGTCACTTAAACTTCAATAAAAATGAATTGAAGTGATGAAATAGGGTATCTCATCATATGATCATAAAAGATCAGTATTATAGATATAGATATCATACCCCAACATAATAAAGGGAACTTCAAATACTTGACATGAAAATAGAACTTGAAAATGAGAAGGGTGAAAGAATCCCTTAAAAATTTGGCAGCCTAACGACGTCACTTAAACTTTCATAAAACAAAATGATGAGAGTAAGAGGGTATATCTCATAATATTAACATGAAATGGGAAGTAAGAGTAATATAAAATAACATCCTACAACATAATAACATGGAGCATAAAAGAAATGACTTAAAAGAGAGTATTTGAAAAGAAAGAGAGAGGTTGGATCATTTACCTTAAAACGTAACTCTTAAAACTCAAAGGTTGGGACCTTGAGGGCCTGGGGGAACCTTGGGAGGACTCTTTGGGAGGTAATTAGACCAGAGCTTCGTTGGGGGAGTGTTGGGATTGAAAACTAGGGTAGGAAAGGGTGGGTATTTATAGGGAAAGTGAGGGGACAAGGCATTAATGGCCAAGGGACACCTCATTGGTGGTATTTGCAAAACCATGGGCTTGCCCATGGTATTGGCCACTTGGGACAACTCATACAATAATTTATCCCATTTATTCGACCATCCCTTAAAATATCTCATGACATCATCATGATTTAGTCATGATGCCATTAAATATACCGAAACCCTAAAACTATATTTTTACTATTCACTAAAAAATCAATTTTTTTCGAAAACTCCAAAAATTTCAGCTTAACCAAATATCAATGCTCTAATTTTAAAAATTAATTTCATTTTATAAAAATATTTTTCTAAGTATTTTTAATTTAATTTTAAAATAAATACACCATTCATCGAAAATTCATTTTTTTCAAAAAAAACCCCAAAAATTGACTTAACATAATATCGATGCTATGAGTTCAAAAATGAAATCCATTTTATAAAAATAATTTTCTAAATATTTTTAATTTAATTTTTAATTAAAAAACACTATTCACCCAAAGAAAACTAATAATTGACTAATAATTTCTAAAACAATTATTTACCTATCATATTGAATCTCATTACTTAATCAAGGTGCCTAGATTATATTAATACTTTCTTTAAGTGAGATTACTAATCCATTTGACCACATTACTAATCCTAAGAATGAAATCACTATTCATAAATTACTATTCATCATAAATTAAGTTGATCTTATTAGACTCTAAATTTCGTACTGAACATAATTTTAGAAGAACATTTTTTGAAAATCATTACACATTTTTAATTATTTAAGGTTTAGATAAACATTTTTTAAAATATCCATTCTCTAAAATTCATCAAAAATATGCAAACTATATTTATCCGGACATTTGAAAATTCACAAACTTCAGTATAAGAAGAAATCACCATTTTTATTTAAGTCAAAGGATTACACAAGGCTATTACGGTCTCGTTACATAGCCCCTTATAACACCAGTATAGGACCTAAGAGTAAGGTGTGCTAAGGTGATAGAATCTTGGGGCAGCTCGGCCAACATCGCACGAGTAGTAATTTCTATCAGTTTAAACTTCTCGTGAAGGCGATTCAGTTCTAGCTTCACATGATGAATTTAGGATTGGGTTTGTCCACATCAAAGCCCCGTGGTGCTACCTCTTTCAAAAGTTCTGTTAGATGGGCTTCGATTGGCCCGAGACTACTGGATGAGGCCATCGAATCTTCTTTCTATATTAATTAACCAATATCACTTTTATTTAGAGACAATAATCAGAACGTTTAGTTTCCAGCAGTCATATTGACCGACGATCATATAATAGTTGAAACCCAACGATCTCATTTTAATTATACCCATGTTATCAAATGAATTTTTTTTGTTGAGTATAAAAATAAAATAACACACAAAATTAGGAAATAATATTTATTCAAAATTTCGGGTCATTACATTTTCCCCCCTTAAGAAATTGCGTCCTCGCAATTTTTAAATTTGGGTTTGGAAATTTCATTGAAAGTCCCACATCAGAAAATGAGTCAGTAACACAATTGCTTTAAAAGAAAGAAAGTGAAGTACAATGGTCACCCGAGTTAACCCATACTAGGATTCCATGTAGGAAAACATGGATATGGAAGAAAAAACGAAGGGTCATATTCTGAGGGAGAGTGATAGAAAACATGATTAGGAGAAAGTTAATCACAAGAAAATCAAAAACTTATGATGTTTGTAAATGGTCTTTGATTGCCCAGTAGGAAACTTAAACCAACAACATTTTTGTTTTACGTTCCTTTTAATAATTTTGAGGAATTCATTTACAACATAGAATAAAACATAAGGAAATGTATTTACCATCAAGTAGAGTTTCATCCCTCAATAAGTTTCTACCAAAACTAATCTTTTCTCCAAATGATGAGCATTCAAAAACACTTAGTCTCATCAAAACACAAGAATCCTCTTCTAGAGAGTCACATAATCCACAAAAGATTAACTATCTATTTCTTCTATCTTTAAACATTATCCCAAAAAAAGAAGTGGAAAGATAAAACAACTCTTCAAAAAGAAAGAATCCCATAGGAAGGGAAACTTCTTTAAATCTTCAAAATTCCACAGTACTACCCAAAGTTCATCATAGACCATTCCATAAATAACTGTCCTTAAAATTCTTTGAAATAAACCAAACTAAGATTGAAACCCAAATACAATAAGGATTTGATAACAAAGTCTTTTAAAATAAACTTCATCGTTCATCTCCAAACAACATAAAACACTCCTAACATCTTATAACAAAAGTAACTAACCTAAATTTTTTTTCCCCAAGATAGGTTAATCATTTCCATAAGTAACCTATATTACCATAAGTTCACCTTAAATTCATCTATTCTTCAAAATATAAGTCAATATTTACTCCTCAAAGAAAATATTGTAGTAATCTATTTACCTCGATCAAATATGGTTCCCAAAATAGTGAATGACTTCCAAAATAATAATCATCTTTTAATCCCATAATCATCTCTGTTTTTTTCAGGAATAACAGCTTTACAACATCAACATGTGGTACATAACAATAGATGTTTTCCGTAATGATATAAAACCATCTTAGGTAGTGACTTGATGTTCTTAGAAAACATTAATGATTTGCTCATAGAGCACGAACTAAAATACAACATGAAATAGACAATTATTGCGAAGAAGTTGCGTGTATTTTAGTTATCATGATCCATCTCGGCATAGGACTTGCATTGTTCCCTTTTCCTTGAAGATTGTTGATTCTCATCATTCTTTTCATCCCTTCCAACAGAGCATTCCTTGGATAATGTCTAACTCATCCACATTTACGACATTGAAAAGTATAAGTTACATTAGATCGAACCTTATCTCTATTCATCACATTATCCATTTTTTTGAAGTAATTGGATACTTTATTCCCTATCACCCACACCTAAAACATCTCCGGGTTCCTTTGTGACATTCTCCTTGGTGCCCCTTTCCACACTTTTTTCACAAAGGATAATGGGTCTTCATTCCCTTATCAACTTTATCAAATGAAAATCCATGAGACTTCATCTTCTTCTTACTTGATTAATTTGGGAATTCAACTATGTACCAATTATTAATTGTGATTTTTGATAGCTGGTTTGGCATAATCACAATATGTTCAACTAGATCTCTCGTCATCTCTATCATATTAATAGGGAAATTGTCACATTTCCTATCACCTTGGTTGTTGGGACTTGTTCTTCAATTTCCCGCCATTAACTAAGAAAAGAAAGTATAATTAGGGGCTTAAATACTTATCCAATAATCATGAAAAGGAAACTTTAAGAATAAAAGGATAAACTTGTAGAAGAAAAATATACCCTAACTTGTGATCCCCTAGGTTCCAATCTAGGTTATCCATGATCATATATTCTTATGTGAATCTTTATTATATTTTATCTTTGTTCCTTTAATAATGGTTCGTACTAAGCTTATGAATTTACCAAAGCATATCCCCCGGGAGTGTAGTAACCAAGAGTGTAGCAAGGCCCGTTGTCATGTACCAGTTCTCGTTTGAGTCTAGCTCAAAGCGGTGTTTTCGGGTTTTACCCCTATGTACAACTATGCCAGAGCCACCTCTACCTGCTCGTATCCAGACAGGGATGTATTTGCTTGCAAACACCTTACTCAATACTCACCCAAAATACCAGGAATATTTATTATATTTAAACTTTTCTATAGGGTTATTCCTAAAGTTTTTATATCCTAATTTCCACAAATAACTAAACCATCCTTTGATACTAACTATAGCATCCCACCTTTTTATCGCATAAAAATTCATTACATTATACAAAACCGAGGATCTTTAAGGTTTAATGTCTTGGAAACCAATAACTTAATACATGAAAACATAAAACATTCTTCTTAAAATATTGAAAGGATTCTTCATTTTTCATCATAAGTTCATTACAGCATCTCATAACCTGGGGACATACATCAAAAGAAAGGGTGAGCAGAAGACCTAATAATGGAAACAAGGGAAACATTTTACATGTGAACTTGAGATACATCAAAAATCATGAAAAATAACTTTAAGGCATGAGAAAGAGATCATGAGGCATATCATAATAAAAAATAGTGTGTTTCATAACTTGAAGATGTGGCTACAACATTTAACTTAGACAATCATGAACATATCACCAAGGTAACCCCAAGGTGTCATTAAAAATTACCAAGGTAAACCCCAAGGTATCGTTAAAAATTACCAAGGTAAACCCCAATGTATCGTTAAAATTGTAATCTCTAGTTGTTACATCATTACCCAATGCAATGGGGCGCTATCAGGGTGCACCCTTAAATTTGTAATCTCTAGTGGTTATATCATTACCCAATGCATTGGAGCGCTATCAAGGCGCACTCTTAAATTTTTCTTTATTATCATGTGAGACACATATATCATCATCAAACACTTCATAAATAACCCATATACCTTAAAATAAATTGGTTTTCTTTTCATAATAATAATGTTTTAATAACTGCTTTAAAGACAAGATCTTTATGTCACTTTAAACCCACAGAAAAGGAAAGCGGGTCTCATGTATGTAAATACCAGAATTTAAAACAGAACCTTTTGAAACATATGTGAATACCCCTATAAGAAGAAATATCTTTGAGTATTCCCCTAATAAAATAAATTAATTTGGGAAAAACAGAGAGACATTTTGAGACGAAAATTCTACTGCATAACGGCTATGTTACAGGGTTTTAGAAAACATTGAAAAGAGAGAGGACATGGGTCAACCACTCATAAATAATATATAAAATAGTATAGGGACAGAATATAAAGGATTGGTATGAAATATGAAGGACATACCATTTGAAATGGAAAAACATGGAAGGAAGACAAAAATAAGATTTCTCTTATGAAAATTCGGCAGCCTAACGGCGTCACTTAAACTTCAATAAAAATGAATTGACGAGATCAAATAGGGTATCCCATCATATGATCATAAAATATCACTATGATAGATATAGTGATAATACCCCAACATAATAAAAAGGAACTTGAAAGACATGACATGAAAATAGATCTTGAAAATGAGAAGGGTGAAAGAATCCCTCTAAAATTCGGCAGCCTAACGGCGGCACTTCAACTTTCATGAAACCAAATGATGAGAGTAAGAGGGGATCTCTCATCATATGAACATGAAAAGGGAAGTAATAGGAATATAAAAGAACATCCTCCAACATAATAACATGGAGCACAAAAGAAATGACTTAAAATAGAGTATTTGAAAAGAAAGAGAGAGGTTAGATCCTTTACCTTAAAACGTAACTCTTAAAACTCAATGGTTGGGACCTTGAGGGCTTGGGGGAACCTTTGGAGGATTATTTGGGAGGTAATGAGACCACTCTTTCATTGGGGGAGAGTTGGGAGTGAACAACAGGGGAGTAAAGGGTGGGTATTTATAGGGAAAGTGAGGGGACAAGGCATTAGTGGCCAAGGGATGCCTCATTGGTGGTATTGGAAAAACCATGGGCTTGCCCGTGGTATTTGCCCATGTTATTGGCCACCTGGCACACCTCATACAATAATTCATCCCCTCTAGTCTACCATCCCTTGAAATATCTCATGACATCATCATGATGCAGTAATGATGTCATTAAACATACCGAAACCCTAAAACTGTATTTTTACTATTCAATGAAAAATCAATTTTTTTCGAAAACTCCCAAAATTTCACCTTAACCAAATATCAATGCTCTAATTTCAAAAATGAAATCCATTTTATAAAAATAATTTTCTAAGTATTTTTAATTTAAATTTTAAACAAATACACTATTCACTGATAATTCATTTTTTTCAGAAAAAACCCCAAAAATTACCTTAACATAATATCGATGCTCTGAGTTCAAAAATGAAATCCATTTTATAAAAATAATTTTCTAAATATTTTTAATTTAATTTTTAATTAAAAAACACTATTCACCTGAAAAAACTAATACTTGACTAATAATTTCTGAAACAGTTATTTACCTATCTTATTGAATCTCATTACTTAATCAAGGTTCCTAGATTATATTAATAATTTTTTTAAGTGAGATTACTAATCCATTTGGTCACATTACTAATCCTAAGCTTAAAATCACTATTAATAAATTACTATTCATCAAAAATTAAGTTGATCTTATTAGACTATAAATTTCGTACTGAACATAATTGTAGAAGACCATTTTTTTAAAATCATTACACATTTTTAATTATTTAAGATTTACATAAACATTTTTTTAAAATATCCTTTCTCCAAAATTCATCAAAAATATGCATACTATATTTATCCAGATATTTGAAAATTCACAAACATCATTATAAGAATAAATCACCATTTTTATTTATGTCAAAGGATTACACAAGGCTGTTACAGTCTCGTTACATAGCCCCTTATAACCCCAGTATAAGACCTAAGACTAAGGTGTGCTAGGGTGATAGAATCTTGGGGCGGCTCAGCCAACATCGCATGAGTAGTAATTTCTATCAGTTTAAACTTCTCACAAAGGCAATTCTATTCTAGCTTCACATGATGAACTTCGGATTGGTTTTGGTCCAGAGCAAAGCCCAGTGGTGATACCTTCTTCCCAAGTTCTGTTAGATGGGATTTGATTGGCCCAAGACTACTGGATAAGTCCATCAAATCTTCTTTCTATATTAATTAACCAAGATCAATTGTATTTTGAGACAATAATTGAAACGTTTAGTTGCCTATGGTCATATTGACTAATGGTCATATAACAGTTGAAACCCAACGGTCTCATTTTAATTATACTCATGTTATCAAATGAAAATATTTTGTTGAGTATAAAAATAAAATAACACACAAAATTAGGAAATAAGATTTATTCAAAATTTCGGGTCGTTACAGACAATGTGTTTTAAGTGTCACAGCTTCAAAGATACTATCCTTACCCTCAACATGTGGTATACTTTTTGGATATTGATCTTTTTGTTTATGAATAATTTGAGAGGAATCTGAAATAGATTATGTACTATAGTGATAAGTATCTCGAGGGTAGGATTATACCTTTGGTCCTAGTACATTGGTAACAATGCTATTATCTGGAGGAGACCTAAGAGAGGGATTTTGATATGTGAGCACGTTTTCTAGAATTTTTTGCCAGGACACCATAATAATTCACATAGAAACATGGGGATGAGCTGTTATATGGTGGGGAGGTTGTGAATTCCCATATTTTTTTAGGTACATCCCTATTTGAGACTCTCATTGGACCTTGGTAGTCATGTCTTGTTCAGATATGTGGAGCCTTTTTTGGGGGGAAATGACATAATATTCCAAGTTTTATGTTTGTTTGAATTAATATATTCCAGGTATAAATGTTATAAATGGGATTATGAGGGTTTTTTGTGAGTTTGGAAGGCTTTGGAGGTGGTTTGGGCACGTTCACAGAATCTAGACTGAAAATTATTCATTGGAAAATTACACACCATGTATATGTTACACAATGTGTAACTGCTACCATACATAGGTTGTGAAACTGGTTTATGACATGAAGTTTTTATTAGTTATTAACACAATTCACATCGTTTAAATGTTTATTGGGATAAATGTTAACCAGAGGTGGTGATTTTATCTTCATAACAAAAAAATGAGTTAAATGATGTGAAAGGATTACATGCTTTGTAGTCTTTAAACCTAGTGGTTTTAAGTGGGAACATATATTATTATATCATAAGATTAGTGCAGGATTTTCTCCTATTTACCTAGGATGATTTCAAAGATATTTTGGGTCCCTTCCATCCATTCTATAAATTTTGATTCTACATCTAATCCCAAGTGAGTTGATCTTCTTAGGTTTTCTCCTATCTTCTGTTGTTCTTTGTCATTGTAGTGGAAATCTCTGGACCAAAATTAGAGCTATTTTAACATGGAATTTTTTATCTATGTTTTATTCATTTATCTCCATCACCTCCATTTCCTTTGGTCTTTCCCATTATTTGTGTGGATAAATAACCCATTTAAAGGTAGGGGTCTAATCCATAACCCTTTGGTTCGATAATGGGCATGTATGTGCCATATTGTGATTGTTCCAACATAATGTGTGAATTAATTTATTAAATTATTGATTATATTATTCCTTGTATCAATTTTTGTATCCAATTGATTGTGACCTAGTTTGGAAACCCGTTGGGTGCACAAACCCTTGATTAAAATTGAATTGGCTAATGGATTAAAGTGTGTTTAGCATGAGATGAGAACTTAGGAAATTTCTTGATATATAATCCCTCAGTAATGTATTATTTATCAATGATATGATGGATGACCATTTGTGATATAAATTAATGTTTAATTGAAAGTCAAATGGTAATTTTAATAATGAACCATTGAGGCTTATGATGTGATATTGGGATATCCTTTTTATGACTTGTTGTGTTATCATACTATAATACTTATATTAAGCTAGCTCGGCCCAGTCCCATGATGTAATGCTTATGTTGAGGGGGTTATTCTCAGTTCCATGTTATAATAATTATATTGAGTGGGTTATTCCCAATCCCATGTTGTAATAATTATATTAACCAATCTATGCCCAGCCCCATATTGTAAATACTATATTGAGAAAGCTCTGTCCAGCCCTATATTTTAATGATTATATTGTGTAGGTTCTTCCTAAACCCATGCAATAATTATTATATTGAGAGGGCTCTACTTATTCCCAAGCTGAAATTTTTATATAATGGTTACAACCTATATTTTTGTTATTTTTTCCTGGATATATGGTTGTTGGTTAGAATGGTTGTGCTACATTATCAGAGATATTATGGTTTGTTTATAAATCTGGTTGATTGTTGTTTCAAATTAGTTCATTAATTAATACACCCAATAGAATTTTATTAAATACACTTATTTTCAGACTGGTTAATTTTAGAAATAGTGGTGTTGAACTACGGAGTCTTACTCACACCCTATTCGAGTCATCGATTAGTACCCAAATAAATTACATATATAAAGGTTCATATAAGTAAAAGGGACCTTGTAGCTGATTAATTTCATGGTTGATGGGCTAGAGTTTGGAAAGGGGACCGACAGGGGGTCTAGGACCAAGGAATTTTGAGTTTTATTTTTTCAGTTAATTTTTTTGTTTGTATTGTATTCATTTTTACTTTTAGACACATTTCATCCTGTCATTACATAAACAATTATTATTATTTTATTGGTTTGTAATTTTATTTTACTAGTTGTTTTACAATTTATTCCGTTGTTTATATGTTACTCTCATATTTATTTTTATGGATTATTCCACTTTATTGTACTCTATACCAAGGGGTATACTCTCCACACTATACATATCACACCCCCACTACTATCCAGTAGCATATAGTGTACAGGGAGTAATGTTTGAGGTCCCCAAATGAACTTGATTTATCCACAAGAGAGAGAGAGTTCTAGACTGGGGGATGTTGTGGTGGGTAATCTAAGGGAATGTTCATCACTTCTAGGGTAAGAGAGTCCATGGGAAGAGACATTGCCATCCCAAACTATTAGATTCTCCAGATAAATATTTTATATTTTATTATTTTCTTTTATACATTCATAGGGTATAAGAGGATCCTAAATATCTAGGATTACGTCTACTACTTCAATTAGGTTTATGGGTAGCACATAACCACTATCGAGTATACTCCAAGAATTTTCAGGGTTGGTCCCCTTCCATTAGGGGTTGCAACCTTTATATCATAATCCACCATTGGAAATTTTCCTTCCATTTTATAGAAACTCCTCTTGGTATATATGTCTTCTTAAGACTCTAAGGGGACACCAATACCTTCGGTGATGATTGCCTTCCCATCAATGGGGTATTTCAGGAAATGATAAAATGTTGAAAGTTCTACTACATGGTTATAAAGCCAAGGAATTACAAGAAGGACTTTATATACCATGTATTTCTAGATAACCATGAACTCAGCATTATATGTGAAATCCCAAAACTGATCCTTGACCTTGATCTTTCCAATAATACTTTTCTTGCTCTTATCATACCCTTGAATGGCTATCTTAGTAGGAGGCAAGTTCATATCACTATATCCCAAAAGTTGGAGGGTATGAATTGGAATGAGTTTGATCCCAGATCTATTATCAACCAAATACCTTAGGATGTCAACATTGTTGAGATTTGATAAAGTTTATTAGGGTTTGATAGGTCATTGGATAACTTCTTTTGGATCCTATTATATGAACATGATGGTGACTTGGAATTGTTATGGAATTGTCTCCACTCAATAAACCTTGGAAGCAGTAAATTCTATATTTAACTCATGTGGGTTAAGGAGGGATTTGATGAACACCTATTTGTATTATTTTAAAATATAGAGAAAATATTCGATCAAGAATTTATCTTGTACAACTTCCCACTATTTTATAAAGTTTTACATTTGTTCTAGAGTTTTTCAGTTCCCTGGGTGGGGTTTTCTCTTATGAGGTGGCCTAAGAGTTGAGGTTTTTGAGGTGGAAATGTTTTGTTCTTGATTAGTGGTTGAAGGAGTATCCTATATCAGTGGAATGGGTTGTATCAGTATTCCCCTTGGTCTCAGATGATCAGAAAATCACACTCCCACAAGACATTCATGTAAGATTACTGGGCTAGGATGACCACTGAATCAGTCTATGGCATCTCTATGTTTCTACTGGGTTTGCTGGAGTGCTCATTCATGGGATTCGGCTGGGTATATGTCTTCTATGGGTATGTGACGAACATATTGGGTTTGACCAAGCTTGTTTCATCCTTTGTATCCTTGGATTCAACATCCTCAGCCTCCATCTCCGTGATCTAGTATGGGGAACTCGTACTCAGAGGTGTATTCATCATCAGTATAGGGATCTATTATGTGAAAAATGTTAACAAAACAAAATTGAGATCTTTATCTGGTGAGGGTTTAATTCTTTTGGGGGGTTCCTGTTCTACCAATTTTGATGGAAATTATCCTATGAGAGTTAGGACTTAGTGGGAGCTAGATATAACTCTTTCTCTATGTATTTTACTAGGTATAATGATTATGTCTTCCTCTGGGGTGTGTATTCAATGTCACCTGCATGGTGACTGGATCATCTTTAGTTTGCAAAGCTATTCTATTAGGTTGGTATGATCTTGGACCACTGTATTTTGATCCATCTATTTATCAAACATATATCTATTCTTGGCTAGATCTTATTTCCAATCAGCCTCTTCTTTTAGTTGGGTGATGGCTACATGGGTCACCATTGCTGGTTAATTATTAAACATCACTTGTCCAAAATCAATCATCCATTGGAAAATATTTTTGAAGAAAAATAAATCCTAGATGGTTTAACCTTTCATCCTATATAAACAGAATTAGTCAAGATGATCAGTGAGGTTTTCCTTGTTTGTTTTCTAGGGATATGGTAGCTTTGGTGGGTTATTTTGTATTTTATAGAGGAAGCAATTGGGGACCTACTTATTTCAAAAGGATTATAAATTATTCATTTGTTTCTCAAATCAATGTTGACCCTGATGAAAAAAGAATCTGAGCGGATTCTCTCCCTCACTTGTGGCGGTGACTAGGGTTTTAGTAGGGAGTGTTTCCCCTTCCCCCTTCGGTCTGGTTAGGTCTCGATTCAGTCTCTTCTGGGTTGTCTCTGACTCAGTGTGTCTTGGATTCAACATGGTGCGGCGGAGCTATGGAGAGGTTCGGTGATGTTTGTTCGGTGTGGATCAGTGATTCAGCAGCTTCTGCTCGGCACAGTGTGGCCGGCCATTTTGGCATCATCATGGCATGTTGTGGCTCCAAACTGTTGGACTGTCGCTACTCGGTCACAACAACATGATTCCGGTGAGGCCTAGTGTTGATATTCCTTCTCGGTCGTGTTGTTGTTTCTTCAAATGTGTGGTCTGATGTGGCTAGATTCTTGGTTCGGCATGGCATGTCTAAGAGACATCTTTTTCATGCTTTCGGTGGCTTGAAGATGGATCTAGACCGGATCGAAGAGAGAGGTTCCTTGCTTCAGAATTTCTATGTGGTTTTTTACAGGTTTTTTGATTTGGATTTGTTCATGTTTAGCTGGGTTGGCGTAAAATTAGTGATTTCTGGGTTGCGCTAGTATGTTTTTATGGATTTTTATGCATTGAATTTGTGGAAGAGTCCCTTTCAGTCCTAGTTTGAGGGTTGCAACATGGTGTTTCTGTTTTCTTGAATGGTTTTTTGTTCAATGGTGGGAAGTTTGTGATCTGGATGACTTCATGAATTGACCTTAGAGGAGGTTCTAGAGCTAGATCTTTGTCATTGTAGAGATTTTTTGTATTTGGTTTTTTGAGGTAGTATGGCTCAAGCCATCAGATCAGTCATGTGCTTTGACATAGGACACTTGCTTGTCGATTAACCGTGAAATGCTAGAGAGCTTCTTCATGATCAAATGTTGGGGAAGAATAGTTAAATGTTGTCATTTTGGTTTCACTCTTTCTTCCTTATAGTGTAAGTGTTATATGTTGATGATTTGTTTTGTTTTCCACCCCCTTAATCCCTTAAAAGGGGGATTTATCATATAATAAAAAAATTTAAGGCCTTTGGGCCATTAGAGGAAAAATAGGTGATTGTGATCTCTTTTTTACTTTCTATGAGGCTGATTTTGTTTCTAATGCCACTTGATGAGAGGCGTTGGATGATTCGAGTCATTCTAAAGTGACCTAATGAGCACTACTACTAGTTTTATCCATTTCATCCTTAAGAATAATTTTTCCACATGCTAAGGTCATGGCCTATGATCTAGTTTGGGTTCTTTGAAGGCAATCTTCTAGGAGTTGTGTTGTCTCTACAAACTCATGGAACCCTTCAGGATACATCATAAGAATCAAAGGTGTTTGTAGCTCATCCCTAATATTTTGAGAATAAATTTCCAATAATTTCTATTATAAGAGATGGATTTTGGGTGAATAGGTTAAACTCTACCATCTAGTGATGATGTTAGAAACCCTATCATTTTTTCACAGTTTGAAGTTTGTGAGGTTGAAAATTAGAATTTTCTTTATTGTAGAGATGAAGTGATAATGGTATTGATGAAGAAGTTATTCTCATCCCACAATGATTATTTCTAGAATAATTCTATATCAAAAGAATCATAGACCAATTAGAGTTTGTACAAAACATCTTAGTTTGGTCACCTCTTGTTGATCTTGAGGGCCAGTCATCAGAACGCATCGAGGAACGAAGTGTCTGAGATTCTATTTTGGATCTACTTTGTCATTAAAGGTTGAGAAGATAGGATTCCAAAAAAATTGGTGGGAAAAAGTTTCATCCACCCATTTAGGATATGGTTTCTTCTCAGGATTTATGGGTGCACACCTCCCTTTTATGGGTTCCATTCGTATAGTCAGGGATTCAACAGTGTTGAGAAGTTCAATAGGTGTCACTATTTAGACCACCTCTCATTTGTTGGTAGATTGAAAGACTTGATGAGGTATCCCCATTTTCATATCCCATTAATTCTCAATCTATGTTAGGACAAAATGATCACTCTTATTGGGATGTAGTTATCATTTTAATGGAGGTAATTCATGATCATCCTCAACATCCACAATTATATAGATAAATTTTCTATATCTGGTTCTATCTGGATGCTCAAATGAAACTCTTTTAAGAGAATTATCACTCTCCTTACTTTTTGGAGAAGCAATATTAATCTTTATCTGAGGATGATAACCAATAGGAATGTTTCCACTTTTTAGTTCCTCATTGAGCTATCTGAGATTTCATATCTCATTCTCATATTTTCCCATTAATTCATCTATTAAAGTTATTTGGGAACCTCAAGGTGTTTATTTGTATTTATACACACCTTTCCCCTTATCCTGGGAGGTTTTCCTCCATAGTGGTGGAAATTCTTTGTTCAGATGTGCCAGGTTTTGGCTCTTTATTTGATTCTATGTATATGTAGCCTCTGTTGGTACATGCCTATCACCCACCTCTTGAATTAAAGTTTTTTCATTATGTCCATCAATGTTTAAAATTTTTTCTACATAATCTTTTATGTTTATAGTGATAACATTTTCTAAGGTATGTCTGGAAATGGTATTTTTTCCATTACTCTCAACACCATAGGGTGATCCTGCACCGCTTACTCCTCCTTTTGAGGGTGGCATCAGGGTCCTTTTTCAAACACTTTTAAATATTATACTATTTTATCTTATGACCCTTATGTGGGTTTATTTCCATCATTATAAATTCCTCTTATCTTGTTCTATGAAGAGTGTCCTTAAATGAGTTTCTGGTCATGCTTGCTGAATGGGTCCCAAATAAAAAAGGTGCGTCATGTAGTAGGTGTTGGAACGTAATGTATATGTAGATAGAAAAATATAATAGGGGTGAATTATAAGTTTAAAAACTTTTTTTTATATATGTAAAATAATTATATTTAAAAGAGTTTACAAAAAATCAAGTCAGAAAACCTTTTATGAAATAAACTAGTAAACAAACTAGCCCTTGGGTCTGGTTATAAAAATATCATTGTCCGGATGATTCTGATATATATTCCATAGTTTGTATTTAATCATATTCACAGTAATCATTGAAAGTATTATAACAGAAGTGGTTATGATGATCAGAGTAAATATAATGATTCTAAAATAAATCATATAGAATCCTACTGATTAATTCAACTAATAGTAATCACAGAAATCATAATCACAAAGTATTAAATATGTATCAAAATCATTTGGTTATCATAAATAGATTATAGAATAGAAAATGAATATATAAAACAATTAACTTTATATTATAATAGCAATATAAATGAATACAATTATTTTATCCCAAATATAAGGTTATCCAATAACCTTGGATAAAGGTCCCGTGTTTTATACATTCATGAAAGTTTGTATTTCCTAGACCCAGGTAATCCCCCAATATAATTATCATCTTTTATGTGTCTTCTTATCCATTAAAACCAACAATCAATAAGTTGATTGACACCTATATTTTCCTAGCCTCATAATCCCTTAATCCGTAAAAGTTTTGAAAAAATGGTCTTCCTATCCACAGGATCCCACAATCTTAATCCCAATGATTAGTGTTGCATGAAGCAAAACAATCTCTTGAAAGTTTCAATTATATAGAACAATCTGTTCAAAACAAGTAAAATTCAAACTTTTCAGACATAGAATGTTTTATAGAACTCTCTCATAGTGTATAGAATTCATGTCTAGATCTTGTTCAAATGACATGGTATTTATAGGCATTCATTCCAATGGTTATCTGGATCTCCAACGGTCAGATTTTCTCTAGAAATTATTGTGGGACTTGGACACCTGGTACTTTAACAGTCATATTGAAATTCAAAGCATGACATCATTCTGATTAGCATATAATACACGATATCATTTTTTTAAAATAATTCCTTTCATTATGATATAGTTTTCTAGGCATGATAAAAAATTAGTTGGAATGTGTCTGATGATTTCCATTATGAGAATATGTAGGATCTATATTATTATGGAAATATTTTCAGTAAGAAATATTGAACAGTGTGTATGATGAAAATCATTTCTTCTTTTTGTGATATAAATCGTATCAAGGATCATTACGATAATCATGGAATTAATCATTACTAAAATTCTCATAAGTATGACTTTGATCATATGCACTATCAACATTTTAATGATAAATTATGAATTTATTTTCATAAAAAAATATATGATAAAAAAAATTTGTACATAAATGAGTTTTTAATTGAGTAATTATGAAAGATTTTATGATTTAAAAAATAAAAGGAATAGAAAATTAAAAAAAGATACTTTTTACTTAACAATCTTTCCCTTTATGAAATCACAAACCACAAGACATAAATAGAAAATTGCTTAGTAAAATATATATCCAAAAAGAGTTTGAATAAAAAAATTATTCTGAGGTAAACACTTATACTTGTCTCCCCCTGAGTTTTAAAACTCTTTTAAATACAATATTGAATATTAATAACTCTCCCTTAGGGTAAAAAATTCCATAAGGATCGTATTCTCATTATTTTATATAGTTTTACTCCCCCTTACTAAAACATTATCCCTTATATGTTTCATTCTCCTATTTTATGAAAATTTATCTCCCTATCAAAATCATTCTCCCCATTTATGGTTTACAAAAAGGAACATGTAAAGTCTTCTAAAATTTGAAATGGTGTAAGAGAAAGAAAATATGCAAATAAATGAAGAATTTGATCATCTAGAATAAATGAAAGAACATTCATCCAAAAGATTTGGAATACATTCAATCAAACTGTATGTAGATGACAAAAACATTCATTTATGTTTTCAAAAGAAATGCAACTAGAGTTATGAAATTCATTTCTTCTCCTTTTCATTTTTCTTCTCTAATAGTTCTGTGACAACTATCTTCAAAAACTTGAATTCATTTCTATCTTATATGATATTTTCAGGAGATTATGGCTGAGTCTGGAGCTTCTCTTAATATTTTGAAAACAATTGATCCTAGTTATGAGTCAATTCTTCCCAAGAGAGTAGTTTTTCTTCGAGAATATGAATCTTTTCTTCTTGATCTTAAATCATTTTCTCCTTATCATTACTAGTCATTTCTTACAGTTCAAAATTTTAATTCAACAAAATAATTTTATTTTTAAAATTAAATTTCTCATAATTATAAAACATTATCCTTGAATCTTATTATTGAATGACATTGAACTTCTGATTTATTTCCTTGACTTCTTTCGACTAGGTTACATTTGGGCTCTTAAAAAAATTCACCTTTTGAGTAGTATCACAAGCCAATTTTTTCAAAGAAATATTGACCTAATTCACAAGCATTCTAATATATTAAATTAATTCTTTATGTAATTTT
Source organism: Viscum album (assembly GCA_963277665.1). NCBI lineage: Eukaryota > Viridiplantae > Streptophyta > Magnoliopsida > Santalales > Viscaceae > Viscum > Viscum album. The sequence continues at coordinate 598,891,413 of OY728136.1, read as the reverse complement.
ATACCTTCATCAGCATTATGACACCACTTAACTATTTTGATGCAAGCCTTTCTGTGTTCCTTAAAACTTTCTTCAAAAACTTTTAAATTGGCATCATGCATGATTATTCTTTATATCATAAGATTTAATGAATCTAATATTTTTTTTATGAAACAAAATGAATATTTCCTTCAAGACTCAAGAAATATAGAATTATATTTTCAATTGTTTTAGACCCTAAAAAATATATTGATCTCTTTTTAATGATATTGTATTTTTTGAGTCGGTGTCTTTCGCAAAATTAGGATTCTCTCCATAATGAGTTTTGATAGCATCATCCTCAAAATTTTGGTTATAGTATTAATCAGTCCCAATCTCTTCCTCTTTATCTAAAATGTGAATGAATTTATCAGATTGAGTTCTATGAGAAGATTTCTTTGAAAATTCTACTTTTTGAGATGGTAATTTTCACAACATAACATCTAAATATATTATTGGTATTATTTTGAAATGTGATTTTTCTTCTGGAATCACATCCTTTCATTATCATCTTCTTTTGTTTATTCTTCTTCCATTTCCTCTTTGACTTTTTAATCTCTTTCTTCCTCTTCATTTCTATCATCCTCTTCTCTGATTCATTGATCTATCTCTCTCATTTCACTATCTTCTTATTCTTATAAATATTTTTCTTGAGAATCCTTTGGTGGAGCCAATTCTTTACCAACATTATTCTTATTCATTCATTCATCTTAGACAGAGGGAGTAACTAAATATTCTTGAATTTATTACCTAATAAAAATTACTACGCATGACCTTTTAACCAATTTTGAAAGATTATCAATTTCAAAAACATCATATTTTATCTATTTCAATATCGTTTTCTTCTAATAATCTTTAAGATAATCTTCTGTAAAAAATCATCAAGGGCTTTAGTAGGGTCAATAAAAAATTGATGGTATCCTTGTTTTTTTCAAAAAAAATTCTCCACTGAGAAACAAAATCGTCGCTATAAAAAAAATTCTTCGGTTTTAAAATAGAATCAGACATGGATTTATTTTGTTTCTCACAAATAATGGAAACTGATTGTTTTGAAACAATATGACTTCCTCCAACAACATCTTTTGAAACTTTATCTCCAGCATCTTTCAAAAATTTCTCAAATTCTAAATAAAAATAAAATTTCAACATTTTTATCATATCATCACTGATCAGTGGGACTTTTATATTCCTTGGTTCTGATTTGTTAGAGATATCACAGCACTTCTAACTTTTAGAGATAAACTTACATAGAATCGCTGGAATCATAATCAAATTACACATAATACAACCAAATTTCAAATTGTTGATGGCTATGAAGATATAAATTATAAAATTTATCTTCTTCATATTAACCAAATAGTTGATGGTGATGACACCCAAGACATTCAGGGTTTCTCTGTCACACTTTTGAGGAATTTAAAAAACATGCATCGAAAGGGATATAAGACGACTTTCAAATTATAGATGAGAAGTTTTTCTTTTATCCTCAAGAATCTAAAATTATATTCCTTACCACTTTTCTTGTTGAAGGTTCCTTTTTCTTTCAGTAGATTATGATATAAGAAAATAGTGTCACCCTCTAATCATACAACATGGAAATTTTTAGCTTATTTTAATGATATTCTAATATCTTTTTCATACTTGTGAAAGGATACTTGAAATCATTATCAAACTTTACATAACTATAAAATTGTCTAAATTCATCAATGGGAATATGATCTTGATTGGTGTTGGATTTTTCTAAGAAAATAGTTTTCGAATCCTTGAAACTTGATAATTATTTTTAACAAAGAATCATATTTATCATAAAAATCTATACCGGCTAACTTTTATCTGTATAAATTCATGGCTAAGAAATATTTTGGACCAATTGTATCCATTACATTTGGATAATATTCCATCGATTCTAACATGAGTATGATAAAATATATGATGAAGATAACTTTAGAACTCGAATATTTGAAGGGAGGAAGAGGTTTAATGTAAAGATAAGAAAAATTGATGTAATATATCGTAGGGGGTCCCTTTATATAAGTGATGAAATGTGACCGTTGAGATTCTATTGCTCAGATTCGATCAAAAAGATCTAGTGGTTGATAAAATTTGAACTCTTGAAGTTTTTTATTTTTTAAAAAAAATTATTGTATTCATCATGAATCTGATAAAGTTTTGAAAGAAAATGAAATACCAACAAACAAAATTGAATTGAAAATTCGTAAGGTATGAAATAATACCATTCGGAGTTTCAGGATAGATCTATTGGTTTCAGTATTTTTTTCCAAAATAAAACAAAGTACAAAAATTCAGTGTATGAAACATTTGAGTACAAAAATTTTGGGAGAACAATCAATTTGAGTATGTAAAATATAAATACAAAAAATATGAGTATGAAAAATATGAATATGAAAACTATGAGAATAAAAAATATGAGTACGAAAAACAAATGAGTACATAAAATATGTGTATGAAAATTATGAGTATGAAAATTATGAGTATAAAAAATATTTGTATGAAAAATATGAGTATAAAAAAATCTAAGTATGAAAAATATTATGAACAAACAAATATATGTACTAACACTTTGAAATGGAGTAACTTAATACAAGGAGGTGGGATAAATAGGAAGTATATGTGAATGATTACTTTATAGGTATCATTACTTGATTATTTTGATGAATTTGAATCTATGAGAAGGTAATGATTTAGTAAAAATATCAAGAAGATATTCTTGTGTTCTAATAAATTTTAAAATGATATCTCTTTAAAGTGTGTAATACCAAAGAATGTGAGGCCTAATATATGTTTTTTTTCATGTGAGTCATGTGTATGGTTTTTTCATAAATATATATAACTATTTTTATCACATGGAATTTTAGTTTTTGTAAAACCCATTCCATAATCAGTAAGTGTGTTTTTCATTAACAACACTTGATCATTACAACTTCTAACTGCCACATATTCTGCTTCAACAGTGGAACGTGCTACTGAGTTTTGTTTCTTTCAAGACCAAGAAACTAATGAATCACTTAAAATTTTACAAGTTATGGATGTACTTTTTCAATCCATAATATAACAAAAAAAATCATCATCTGAAAATAGTTTAAAAAATATCATTTCCAGAAGAATAGAATAGTCCAAAATCCATAATTCAATTTAAATAATGTAAATTTTTTTTTACAAATTTAAAATGGTATTCAATTGAATTTTCTTGAATTTTCTACTTAATGTACAGAAAACATTATGTATGGATGAATTTATACTAATTATAGTAAACTTCCTATCATTCCTCTAAATTTTTATCGATCAACTAGTTTCTCCGCTTCATCAAGATCATGTTTTCTTGAGGTACTGATTGGAGTAATAATACTTTGGGTATTGTCATATCAATTCTCATGAAGACTATATTTAATATACTTATGCTTAGATATATAAGTCCCTTTTGTTTTTGGAGAAATTTTAAAACCAAGAAATACTATTAAGTTACCCATAATACAGATTTCAAACTCAAATTTCCTAATATTTTCAAATGATTATGTTAAAGATTACTAAGTAGATCTGAATATAATTACAACCCTATAAATTTGAACAATAAAAAAATTTCTTTTGTTATGAAAAGAGTTGGATCCACAGTTACCTTAACAAAATTATTTTTTAAGAAAAATCATATAATTCTATCATGACTGGCTATAGGGGATTGTTTAAATCTATATAAAACTTTTTTATGTTTAAAAAAATATTCATGATGTTCTATATCTTCCAAACCAGAAGTTTGTTCAAAAAAACATCCTCTCGAACATATCTATTAAGGAAAACACACTTTATATCCATTTGAAAAAGTTTAAAATTAATGAATGTTACAAAGGGTAATAGAATTCAAATAGATTCATGTTTAGATACCAGATCATAGGTTTCTTCATAATATATTCCCTCTTGTTTATTATAACCTTTTCAAATAGACTTACTTTATTTCTAATTATTATTACATTTTCATCACATTTGTTTCTAAAAACCCATTTACATTAGTGATTGAAGTTAGTTTAGGTCTTTCAACCAAAGTCCAGACATTGTTTCATTCATATTCATTTAGTTCATTTGGCATTGCCTAAATCCAATAATCATCACCAAAAGACTCATCACGACTTTTATATTTGAATTGAAAAAGAAATGCTAGATGTTATGCTTCATTTATCAAAGAACTTATAGTTCTTAAAGGTTCATTCACATCACCAATGATTCTATCACTAGGATGAATCTTAAGAAACAGATTATTGGGTTTTGTAAAATGTGTTCATCAACATATGGTAGAAAGTATTCCGAGGTGAATACTTCGGAAAAATTTATTGCATATTCTCTTTATTAATAAATTATTCTATCATAGGTTGATAATCAGTTTTGTAAAACACATTAAAATTTGTAGGTTGGGATTTCTTAAACACAAAATGATTGGTTTCCTCAAATTTAACAAGTTCTATATCCTCAACAGTATAAGAATTATTATTAAAAACTCTATATGCCTTAGACGTAGTAGAATAGCCTAAGAATATACCTTTATCATATTTGGGTGACAATTTTTATAAATAATATTTTTTATTAATAATTAATACTTTTCAACCAAATTCTTTGAATTATGATACTTTTGTTTCTTATACTTTCCATAACTCATAAGGTGTTTTATTAATAAATAGTCTAATTAAAACACAATATATAGTATAGAAAGCATTACTCACAACTTTATCCCAAATTGTTTTACCAATTTGGTATTCAATCAATATGGTTTTTGTTATCTATTGAATAATACAATTTCTTTGTCAACAAAACCATTTTTCTAAGGAGTTCTGGGATCATAAAAGTAATGCGTAAAACCTTTATTACGAAAAAATGTTTCAAAATTAGAATTTACAAATTACCCACCACGATCACTATGAATAGTTGTAAGAGAAAAAAATTTATCATTTTTAACATTGGCTATAAAAATTTTAAAATATAAATTGGATTCTGGTTTCTTTGAAATAAAATAAATACATGTATATCAAGTGAAGTCATCTACTAAAATAAATACATAGTACTTTCCTCTAATACTTCTAGTTTCTGTAGGACCAAAAAGTTCCATGTGCACTAACTATAATGCATCAGTAGTTGAGACTTCACTAATATATTTAAATCTTGACTTATGTTATTTTCTAAATTGAAAAGGGTCACAACCTTTTTAATAATCAAATATATGTTCTGGTAGATACTTAATAAGTACTTTCCTAGTTAATTTACATAAATTCATAAGGTTACAATGTCATAACCTTCCATGATATAACAAATATTGATCTTACATCGCACTAAGACAATGTAATTCTTGGCTCCTAAGGTCTTATAAGTTATGTGTGTAAAAATTCTCATTCCTATAGGATGAAATAATGAATTCATTCTTAGAATTGGGGATTACACATTTATCATTCCTAAAATTTACAAGGTAACCTTCATCACATAATTTACATATGCTAATAAGGTTTTTCTTAAGACCTTTTACAACTAAAACATTTGAAATTAATGATTTTCCTACAAGAATAATATTATATATACCAACAATATTTCCTTATGCATTATCTCTGAAGGTAACTCTTCCACCTTTCATTTCAATAGACATTTCAAACAAGTCTTTGTTACTAGTCATATGTTGGGAAGTACTGCTATCCATGTACCATATATTCTTATTTTTAGTACTTCATTTTTTTCTTAAAAACATTTAGACTATTTTAATCCAAACTTTTTTGGATCCAGAAATATTAGAAAAAAAATATTAGGAATCCATAATTTTTTGGAAAACATGCTCTATGAAATCCTAATGATTGAATTTTTTTTTAAAGAACAATTTGTATTCCAATAAACTCCAATTTGAAATTTTTTGAAAAAGAAGCATTTTCAAGAACAAAATAATTGTCAATAAAAATCAATTTGGAATGAGTATATCCCATTCCAAAACTATTACCTTATGGATGGAGTTTTTTATACATTTTATCAAATCCTTCCTTACTAATTGTAAATCTTGATAAAATATTTTTTAATGATAAGATTTCATAATTTAGTTTTATAAATATATTATTATCCATATTAGTATTAGTTTTAGTTTTTATTTATGTTTCTAAAACATTTTTCTCAGAAATGAATTTCTATAAATCTTTATAAATATAATCCTTTTCATAATTATCTTTTTCATGGTTTTTATAAATAAAATAAAATTCAAGAAAATATTATCAATATCTTTTGAGAGATCTGATATTTATTTTTCCAAAACATTTATTATTGAATTTTGTTTCTCAAGTTTCTTATGTATTTTAAAATTCTCATTTTCATGAAATTTTGAAAATCTAGAGGCTCATTTATGTGAAGGTACATAATTCTCTTCTACAGAGGAGGTTAATTAATTAGAAGAAATATAAAATTTCTCATTAGGATAGTTTTCATTTAAAGACATATTTTTCAACGAATCCAGAGTGTGTACCTTATCCATAAAACATTGATTTTCATAAGTTATTCTATCATAGAGATCAATAAGAGTCATTCTGTAATTTTCATTATCCAAAGAATCATCAAAATAATCTAATCCAATATCAATCATCAAAATAATATCATCCAATATCACTCCATGAGTCATTGGATTTCAAGACATTCTTTCCTTTTGTCTTGAAATACTTTTTATGATTTCTATCAGAACATATTTCAATTCTCTCTTTTCTTTTGAGTTTGGGTCAATTAGTTCATATATGTCCATCTCTTTTACATTCATAATAGGTAACTTAAAAATAATTATTATCATTTTTTTCATTGTTACTCTTCTTGTACCAGTACGTAAAATTCGTTTTTCCAACAATCTTCTTCATCCTTCAAGAATAATTGGCTAACTCATTCTTAGAATGTTCTTAATCACTTGAGTCTAACTGAACAACCACTTTATTTTTCATTGATGACTTAACAATATTTTCCAAATTTTCAGATTTCATTTTATTTAATGTAGAAGTAAATAAAACCCCATCCTTATTCTTTTTGAAATTATCAACATCACTTTTTAATATATTATCATATTGAAAAAGAGTTCCCAAAATATCATCAAGATTAGAATTATTAATCATTATTGTTTCATAAACTATTGGTCTATTTGATTCCCATTCATTTGGAATGATTAATATAATGCTTTCCACTAGGATTTCATCATCTAATACTTTCTCTCCCATAGCATATAAAATATTAACAATTTTCATGAACCTTTGTTTAAGCTTAACAATAGGTTCTACATAAGTGAATTTGAAATTCTAATAATTTACTCTTAGCATGGATCTTATTATTTCAAAAACATTAGATGTACTGAAATGAGTAATCTCTACATGCTTACAAATATTTTTGGATACTTTACAAGATCAAAACTTGATATATATATATATATATAATTATAATCATATAACAAAGTAAAGTATTTTTTACCTTATAATTTAGTTGATATTGTTATTTTTTTATTAGTAATGGTTCTAACTTCTTTTTTGAGAATTTTATAATCTTCAGTCATCATAACAAAGTTATCAAATCCAGTTTTGATTATAAATGCCTTCATTATATCTCTCAATTATTTTTAATCATTTCCATAAAAAATTGGTGTTCTGGTTGGATTTAGATTGTTCGTAGAAAAAACATTGAGTTCTTCTATATTTTAGGCAATACAAAAATTATTTTTCCACAATACACGCTACTGTAACATGTATTTAAAAAAAACTATAAAAGAAATAAAAGTAACTTGAAAAATAAAATTAAATAATCAGTAAGTATGATCAGTGGAATCCTCCAATGATACCAAATGTAGGTATCTGTATCATAGAGACTTAGATCGGATACAAATTGATCGATTTTAATGTATATGCAGATGGAAAAATACAACAGAGAGAATTATAGGATAAAAACATTTTTTTTATCCCTAAAATAATTATATTTAAAAGATTTTAAACAAATTCAATTCATATGAACTCTTATGAAATAAAACAGTAAACAGACTGACCGTTGGGTCTGACTATAAAAATATCATAATCAGGTGGATTCCAATATATATTTCATAGGTTGTATTTAATTGTATTCACTGTAAGAATTTTATGTATTATAATCATAGTGGTTATAATGATTGGAGTAAATAAAATGATTCAATCATAAAGTATATAGAATCATACTGTGTAATTGATGTAATTTTAATCACATAAATCGTAATCACAAAGTATTACAAAGTTATCGTCATTATATTGGTTATGATAAACAAAGTACAAAATATGAAAGTGAATATATAAAACAATTCACTTTTTGTTATAATAGTAGTAGAAATGAAATTCAGGTAAATTAATTCAACTATTTTAACCCAAAGATAAGGGTACCCAATAACCTAGTATAAATATCTCCTGATTTATACTTTTAAGAAATTCTATCTTAACCACACCAGGTTAAGATCTCAATATGATTATTGGCTTTGGTTTTTCAACCTATCCCCGATAGACCTTGATCAAGAAGGTGATCGGCACCTCTGTCTTCCAAGACTTGGATTCCTTTATCCACAAAAATATCAACACATTTGTCTTCCTATACATGTAATCCCTCAATCATAATCACTATGATCAACTTCACATAAATCAAAACAAACTCTTGATAGTTACAAGTATATGAAACAAGTAGTTCACAACTTGTAAACAATCAGAGTTTTCATACATAGTAAGTCTGATAGAGCTCTTGCACAGTGTCTCGAATTCTTTTCTAGATCTCATTCAATTGAATTGGTGTTTATAGGCATTCATCACAATGGTCATCTTGATCTCCAATGGTTGGATTTTATTCTAAAATTTTGGAAGGACTTGGACACCTGGAACACTAACAATCATATTAAAACTAAAAATATTACATTGTTTGGATTAGTATATAATACTCGAAGTTGTTTTGATTTAAAAGGATTACATTCATTGCAATACAGTTTTATGGGTATGATAAAAATGAGTTGGAATGATTCTGATGATTTCCATGTTGAGAATCAGTATGATTTATATTATAAAAAAAATATTGTCAGTAAAAATGACTAGATAGTGTGTAAGATGTAAATTGTTTATGTTGTGTATGATATAAATCATATCTTGGATTGTTATGATAATCCTGGAATGAATCATTACTAAAATTCTCATGAGTACCATTTTTATAATATTCACAATGAAAATTTTAAGGATAAAATATGAATTGATTTTCATAAAACAAAGTATGATAAAAATTATTTGGACATAAAAGAGTTTGTAATTTGGTATTTAAGAAAGAGTTTGTGATTTCCAAAATAAAAGGAATAGAAAATTCAAAATTATAATTTTAACTTAATAGTGGGAAGAACAGATGGTATGTCAACTATCAATATTTACCACACAACCTGGAGAAGACTGATATCTTTTGGGGGAATGATGATGATGATGATGATGACGAAAATTCCCCCATCCCTATGGTTGGGGATGATTTGAGGCTTCTATTGGCACTTTATGATCCAATTATTAAGGATTTGATCATTACAGTTGATGTTATGAAATATACTGAGACATAAATTGGGATATAAATTCCCATATCCCTATAAGATGGGGTTGGTCTAAAAACACTATTTATTTCTACTAGACCCTCTTGGGGGTTGTCGACCTAGTGATGGAGATTGAGTAAAAAATTCCCCCATCTCTATGTGATAGGGTTAGTATAAAGCTACCACCAATATTTCCTAGATATTATCAGGGGTTGATGACCTAATGGGTTGATTCCATGGTAAATCTTCACCCAACTATGTCATATAGGTTCACTCTTACACGTGTATTATGATAGCTTTTATGGCAATCAATTAAATTTGGTGAAATTGTGAACATTTATAAGAGGGGTGAAATGGATACATATGATGGGAGTCATTTTCTATGGGAATCTATTAGGAGTTCCACATATTTAGCTTCTAGGTCTAAAATGAACTCCCACTTTTTAGGGGCCTATCTTAGTACAAAATTGACTGTTAATACCCTCTTTTCAAGAAATATTTTCACCTTTAAAGTGGGGGGATTTTGTTGTATTGACTAACTAGATCATGTGTTACTTAGTCCCCATATTTCTTATGCGGCTATAAAATTACAATAAACTTTATCTGGGGAGTTATATTATTCTAGGAACATAGTGAAGTGAAACACTTAATACTTTCCCCACCCTCAAATATAGATATCTTAAAATTCTTAGTTGATTAGTTGTTGAAGAGTTCTGTCATAATGGTGGAAAGAATTATGTATATTTTCACTATGCTTTTATGATATTGGGCTCTGAGCCTTAGAGATAGTATCCAAGTCTATTTTACAATATATTATGGGTATGGTGTTAAGGTGACCCTTTTATTCTAGATAGGTTAGGTTTCTATTATTTAATCTCTAATGAGTTTCCCACATATTTTAGTATAGTTAAGGAATTAACTCCTTCTCTAGATCATATGGGAGATCACCGTTAGAAATAGACATGGTATAGAACATGTTTGTGAGTTTTTTCTAGATGAAACTTGCAATATTTCGATGTAGGGATCTTCATCATCATTTTTTTATACCTCTACCTGTTCAGACAACATAGGTTGCTTCTCTGGGTTTCCAACTAACCCTGGTGAAGTACTGCTGATAGTTTATGGGGGAAAAATATATTGTTAATCCCATGTTTAAATAACATAACAATACAGTCTTTGTTTTGATAATCTCTCTATATGAAGGTTTCAGGGTAAGGGGAGGATTTCATATTCTCAGAGAGGTATCAGCATGGAAAGGTTGCAACAGATTTTAGGACTAGATTCCTAGAAATCCATCTCTAAACTACCATGAGGATTAATATAATGGTAATGAAAACCTTACTCATTAGTTGAAGATTCGATGAACCCTTGAGGGATTTCATATATGCATCAAATAGAATCAAGGACACTATCATTTAGTAGATCAAAGATACGAGCCTAATTCTACATCATGGTAAGAATATGCCAACCTACCTTTTAGGTTTGATAAAGGATATGATCTTGCTACATAAATGTTTCAATAATATATTGATAACCCTATAGTGTTTCTGGGATAAGATCCAACTATTTATAAGTTATATTATTATGCAGGTGAGATTATTTATTTTCAGTAATAATATAATACAACTTTTCAATGGTGAAAAGAATATGTCGGCCAATCCCGGTTGAAGCAAGGATATGATCTTGGTTAAAACATGCCTTCCCTATTGGAATATGTTTACAGACCTCCATAATGGGATAAGGGATATAAGACTCTTCTTGTATTGCCTCTTAAGGATGCTTGTCCTGTCATTCATCAGAAAAATTAGGAATATTATCTTGGATTTTATGACCTACTAGAATATTCCAAGTAACTTCATTTTCTTGTATATGAGCTCACTCTTAGTTTATTAACATTTGTTTTTGAAAAAACATGATTAGAAGGGGTATAAGACCCTGGTACTATTCTTTCGGAGTATTTTATTGGACTTTTTTACCGGAATATGCACTTATCCTGAGGAATGCTACAAACTAAGTTGGTGAGCCCTAGTCAGAATAGGGATATGAGCCCGGTCCTATGTCTTTTGAGTATGCCACCGATGTTTTTCAATAGGAATGTGTGCATACCCTGAATCATGTTCTAAACTGAGTTGATGATACCAATTTTGAACATGGATATATGACCAATCTTATGCCTCATTCTTTACTGAAATATGTCGTTAATCCTCATGGGCGTGGCTAATAATGTGTTCATTATCCTAAGTAGCTGCCTTTTCATACTAACCATGGTAAAGTTATACTCTGGATATCTAGATAATAATATGTGTTTGTCTTGTTATCTATACCAGTGATTGAATATGTTGATGGAGCTCTTCAGCTGTCTCTAGAACATAGTAACAGTTTAGAAAAGTGTGTGTAGGAATTTAGGCCATTACATTTTCAATCTCCAAAAATATACCGGAAGTTGTCTTCGATTGAAGTAAGAATATAATCCCACATATTCCCTTATTATGCTATCAGAATATTCCAATAGTCTTCATGCATGGGGAAGGGATATGTGCCTCCCCCATGAATTTTGGAGGACTATGTATAAAGTCTTGATCTAAGTGAGTATGTATATGATCTTATCTATTGCCTACCATAAGAATATGTCGATGGGATTAATCAGTGAAATAAGGGATATGAGACCACTCATATTTATCCAAAGATTTTTGTTCCTATAAATACATTCTTGGTACCCATGCATGAGTGTCCAGGGTGACAATTTGTTGGGTGGTTCCCACAATAGGTGACAGAGAAGCACTAGTGGCATGAAATTGTTGACGGTGGTTAACAGGATCCCTCCTCTGAAGCACTTGAACCAAGATGTATTTATAGTTGAATCCTTGATCCACCTTCCTAAGATATGTAAGGTTCTTATTATTGTGTTATGAGGATATGCTTCAGAATCAATTAGTGGTGGTGATAGGTGCCATAGGTTTCATTGTGACTTTCCTTCAATGAGATTAACTTATTGACTTTATTATCCAGAGCCCTTTATATGAATCTTATAGGGTTGGGATTGTTCAATGTTTGTGGTTTTCCCAAACCATTATGTTATCCACCTGAATGTGAAGGTGTCTAGTGGGTTGGGCTATTTTATAACCCATAGAGGTTACTGATGTAGCTAAAATTCAAGAATACTCACTTCATGAAAACATGAACTCAGGTCTAGATGTCTATGATAGAAGTTTCTATAGTCACAATGACAATATGGAACAAGGTCAACAATCAGTTAATTTTCATAGGTATGAAATATTTATAATTGTCTATTCACAGGTAACATAATTTTCTTTCCTTATTCTTTGTTTCAACATTTTTCACGCATGGAGTTTTCCTGGAGACAATGAACTTATTTTATGGGAACCAAAATTAAAAATGATTTCACTTTAGGCATACAAATTTCATTTAAATAGGTGAAAAAAATAGACCAATGCATAGTCAAATGATCATTTTTATTATTTGATAGATTGACGTCAGGTTCGCTATTTTTTTCCTTACAAGGATGATATATTGATTCCCTGATGTGTAGGATACATGATTCCCAATTACTATAATGATTCAGTTATTTTTTCATTTCATGATTTCTCATTGGTTTCACTATTACATTGTCCTTTAGAAGATATATGATATTTGAATATTGATTATGGGTGTTCAACTATGGTTTCACAATCATTCACTTAGGGTTTACCATTTTCATCATTTATTGAAACTCTTAATGGCTCCCACATCCATAACTAGGTATAGACATTCTTTCCAAAGGTAGTCATATATTTGGGGTTTTAGACCCAATTATGTTTAATAAGTCACATTACTTGAGTGGATGGGAGGTCAGCCTCATAAAACCCTTTTGGGGGGAATTATTTCCTATTTTGGGACTCTATTATAGATTTAAGATATATTCATAAATCTATTCCAAATATTGATACCATACAAGTTACCCTAACAAAATTATCTAGTGTTTAATACTTCTATCTCTAGAGGGGGTCCTGTTAATGAAACCGTATGTATGTATCTGAGGTTCTCCATATATTTCCCATTATTTCTTAGAAATGGGTTTCTACTCATATTTTTATGTCGTATAAACAAGAAATCTAGAGTTTACTCCCATCCATGTAGGTGATAGTGATGTTGAGTTTGGGATAGAATCATCCTAAGGAATCCTAAATATACTGTTTTAAATATGGGTAAAAACCCATATTGTTCACTTAAGACCAATCTCTACAGTTTAACATCAAGATAAAGTGATATATATAAGGTCACAGAGGCACGAAGTATAGATCTCAAGCCTTAGTATGGAATTTTATGTATCCTGTTTATAGCACTAATTGGAGTAACCATTTTTAGCTCTACCCTCAACCCGTTGATGGACATTGAATGATACTTAATAACTATGAGGGTTATTTCCCCAAGGCTGAAAAATTTGATAATACCTTCAGAACACACACTGAGGTGGATTCCCTTCTATGGGGGAAATCATATCTTGTCACTAAATGAGTCTTACACACTGAGGTTTCACGGGATGGGGGAAAATTAGGATGTGGGTGATATGATCATTGAAAATACCTAATCCCACTTGATTCATGCTCATTGTGAGAAATATGGGATATCAAGTGACCAGACTCACTACATATGGATATGAGAATTATGATCTGGGATGGACCTAGAAGAGTGTTTGATATGATCTTGGGCCTTAGGAAAGAATCTTAAGTATCCTGCTTATAGCAAGAATTGGAGTCCTCATAGTTCATAATGGTGTAAGTCCGAGTGTGTCTATAGGAAATTGTTATCAATTTACATGGTTTTTTCATAACATGATTCAAATTTCATAGAATATTTGTCAAAAATTGTAAGGCATGTCCTAATTGTATGTATGTCATGTCCTTAGTATCTATCTAGTAAGGCTCTCATGTCCCAATTTGATTCACACGAATGAGGTAGATATGTTGTAGTTCTAGTGCATGATCTAGACCACATGATTAGATAAAAATCACATGACTGGGGTGACACATCTCAATGTCTTCATGTGATCAGTGAAGATACATACAAGGGAATCACATGATCAAGGATGACATCTTGGAAGTCTGAAAAAATGTTATGAATGACATGTCTGAGGGTATTTTTGTGATCAATGCAAGAATTTATAAGGGTTTTACATGGTTAAGGTTGACATGTTGGAATTCTGTCATGTGATCTGGAAGACATGTATGGAGTACATTACATGAATTTAATAACACAACCAAGGGGATTTGTGATTCCAATGAAGACATATCCAAGGGTGTTACACAAACAAGGATGAAATGACTTCAGGTTTTCATATGATCTAGTTGTCATGTCTGGGGGACATTGCATGACATTTCCAATTTTTCTAGAAGACTTCACATGATCTATGTAGACACATACAAGGGTGTCATGTTATCAAGGATGGAATATTAGAGGGCTTCCATGTGATCTGGATAGGTCATGAGATGTGCATGATGCCTTCACATGAAAATAAATGTATACATATTCATCTAAATATCCCATCTTTTTCATCCTTTATTGCATATATGTCTTAATGTTTTTCAGGTATTATTCTGTTGAGGTTTTGTGTGACCAAGTTTATAACAGTCCAAAATCTGTACTTCCGGATCCACTGCTAAAGAAATAAACTTTTCAAATATGAAAAAAAAATTCCCTCAAAAACATACAATGTAAATGGAAAATATTGGATCACATTCATACCTAAGGACCTTTTAGGTTTAGAGATTTAGAGAATTATAAATAATTGTGTACAACTTGGATTCATAAACAACTAGTTCGTAAAGATAAATATTATCTCCCACTATATACAACTTTTCTAATTTCAAAATATATCATCATCATTATACTTTTGAAATCCTCCAAGATAAAATTAATGTAGAAAATTTCATCATAACATGGGAAAAATAAACATAAGAAAAGGGTGATCTCATATTCTCAATAAGGGTAAACATGGGAGTTGTGTAATAATAATATAAGGGTATGATAATATTAGAATAACTTTTAGAGATCATACCCAGTGTGTCAAAGATCTTATCCATGATTCATGGAATAAATATTGGATGTTTATAAGATATGAATCATAAGGGAATCAAACAACATAATCCATGAGATCATAAAACTGACATAAGACATGAAATTGTGGCATACACATAAATATGTAATATCATTCCCTATAAGTCAAGGTTCATTTGTGAATTTTATCAAGGAACTTCATAGGGGTGAACCTATTGGGAAGGACACACTACTAACCCCAGTCACATTCCTTTCCTTATAGTGGATCTTGTTTCTATTTCTTAACATAGTGGATCAAACTCATATACTTGTTTCCAATCATTATCTTCTGAGATATAAATCAGTTTCCAATACATTAGAGGTACATATAGGTCCCACATACCATATAATGATAACAACACATATGTCTCCCATAAGAACATAAATCATTCATCATAATCATAAATTAAATATTAAAATAAAAATGATATAATCCTTAAATCATAACCCTAAAAAAGCATAAGAAACATCAAATAATATTATTATATATGAAAAATGGTTTTTAAATATCATTTATAATAATTTTTGAGTTAAATATCTTTTCTAATTAGAAAGAAAATTTTTTATAATAAAACCTTTTTAAAACCTTTTTCATTAAAAATATCCTGGAACACATAAAAACGAATATTTTTTAAAAATATAAAAATATTTGAAATAATTTCCCTTGAAAATGCATAAAATATGATTTAAAATACTTTCAAATTAATTTTAGAAAACATTGTCTTTAGGGAACATAGATTTCAAACCAAAGATAAAATAAAATTGCATGAAACATATAATATCATGAAAATAAGGATATTAATGATACAATATTTCAAAGTGAAGTATATACACCATGTAAAATAATATAGTTGCATGACATAACATGTTTCTCAATGAAGGATAGTTTGGACAAAATTACCTTACTGATTTCGTTAATTTTGAACTGTAAACCCCATGAAAGAGACATCATAAAATTTATATGATAATACTGATAGATTTAATTATAAGGATCATATATTACATTAATGGTTATTATATACACTACAAAAACTAAATCAGTGGTGAATATATCAATAGCCTCGCAGAAAAAAAAGTGAGACTATAAATCCACTTACTACTAGAGAAACTTTTGAATCACGAGACTAATGAAAGTGTAACATCAATTAAAACATTTAATATCATGAAATAAATTAAATTCATGATATAACATTCCATAATTATATATATATTCCACACAACAATAATAATTGGTGAAAATATCATATATATCACAGAAATAAAAATGATATGAGAAGACACTTACCTTAAGTATTGACTTTCTTCATACAAATTCAAACCTCCTGTATAATAAGTATAAGTTTATTATCTACATACAAAAAAAATATATTCTTATATATCAAACCATATAATATTTTATTATGACTTTATATTACCCTTTTATTTACAATTTTAAGTTAAAGTTATGTTTCAGGTAATAACTACTTAAATTTTCATATTTTTTTTGATTTGTTATATTTTTGGTCTTTTTACTTATATCATGATATATAGAATGTAATAAATGATATAAATATCATATATATGATCAGTATTTATATATTAATAATAATCTATAAAATGTTGTAACATGAAATTAAATACATCGTCCATTGAGATGGTAGGCCATACGTACACATGAATGTTGTTTCTGTTTTCTTGTGGAATTGAAAGAAATAAAGTAAATTACATATATGTATATATATATATATTTATTTATTTATTTATTAAAACAATAGTAGAATTATTATTTCATATATATCATATAAATTTACATAACCCATATTTAATACATTCCATATATAGTTTTAATGAATCATTTCATTTTGAGGAGGTGGTAGTCCACACGTCCACAAAAAAATGCATCGTATTCCCACAAAATGAAAATCATGAAGGAATGTGTAATATAATAATCCCATAATAATAAATAAATCATAATTATCATATATATCATATAAAAATATAAATTACATCATTATTATGATATTATAAAGGTGGAAATTGAAGAATTAAAGACATTGGTTCGTGAGGTGGTAGTCTGCCGTACACAAAAATAATGATTGTGTATCCCATTTTATGGATGTGTGTGTTAGTGTATATCTTACCATTATAATAACAACACCTCGGTATATTTATTATACTGAGGTTTTTATATAATCATGTAATAAGTATAATTGAGGGTGGGAGAAATAAATCAATCAAAAGTGATTGTTGATGGATGTGACATGTTCTTTAGGAAACTTCTTTTTGTTTTCAGCAACGGGCTTCCTCAGTTACCTTTCTACCAAAAATTAGGATTTTGGGATGAAGGGAGGGAATTTTGGATGATATTTGGGTTTATTAAACTTATAAAAATGTGAAATCATGACCCAATTACTACACACTGGTGCCCTGAGCCGACGGACCTTGATGACCACAGGTGCGTCGCCACATACACTAGAGGTTGTTGACAAGCTGTGAGGAACTAATATTGATCATGGGGAGAATATATGTTATTTATCATAGTAATAGAAAATCATAAATAAATAATCAAAATCTAAAATTAAATATAACCAAAACTAGGATAATACCACTATCACAAGATGACCATAACAGGAACACAATATCAATGTGAACAGATGATATTCCATGCTAAAATACATCTCTAGTTTCAAAAGGAAAACCACAAAAGTAAAGACAATAAAAATACCAATAGGGTCGCAAATCATGTACCATTACTTCATCCATGATCCATCTCAAACCATTCATCTTACACAGGGCCTTTACCCTTATCCTTCCCTGTAAACAAGAAGTCTATATGGGTATAGATTAGGCCATCTAAGTAAGGTGTGAGTAAAACACAGTAAGCCACCACCAACGACATATAAAACAATAACCAATAAATAAAGGGTGTATTTATTCTTATAAATAATACATAAATTATATAAATTATATATTTTACACTTATTAAATTATTATTTATTTAGCTATAATCACCCAGGTTCCTCAGGACACCCGAATAGTCAATACATACTTCAACCCATGTCGGAGTTTAAACTATATCCAAGAGATATCATATATCTAATTTACATTATTACTATTCATTATCACAATTCACATATAAATTCCATTTTTACTATTAATTTTCTAAATTCACGCTATGATACTTTGATATAGTAGACCCAGTACCACACACAATTATCACATATGAATGTCATTGTTACCATTTATCATTTAATTCACATATAGATTTTTTATACAATAGACCCTCAACCACAAAAAAATTATCCCATATGAAGTCCATTTTTACCATTCATCCTTTCTTATCACACCATGGGATTTTGATGCAGAGGACCCTATCCCATACATGATCATCACATTAATTAATTCTCTAATTAATTAATCTAATTCAAAAATTTCTTATGCCCATAATTCCATAAATTAATTCATCAATTAATTAATCACATTAAGTCCATTATTTAATTAATCAATTCATAATCTCAACAACATAATTAATTTAACAATTAATTATTTATATATCACAACCTAAACTTCCAATAATGAATTCAACAATTAAATATTCATATATCACAATATAAAAATCCAATAATTAATTCAACAATTAATTACTCAAATTCACTATTCAATATTCCTATAATTAATTCCACAACTAATTATTCCACAAATACCCAAATTTCAATATTTTTATTATTAATTGAATATTTAATTACTCTAGATTAACAATTCAATATAATAATAATTAATTATTCCTAAAATCCTAAAATTTCAATATTTTGATAAATAATTCAAAAATTAATTATTACCCATTAACAATTCAATATTCTAATAATTAATTCCTTCATTATTTATTCCTCAAATCCCACAATTTCAATATTTTGATAATTAATTCAACATTTAATTATCCCCAATCCATATTCCATTAATTAATTAATTTACAAACATAATAAATTCAATTAGGAAATTAAATTTCTTAAAAAAACCTAGAAACTATAAAATCACATAAAATTAATTGAAATCTTGTCTATGAGATTTTAATAATAGACCACCTACTAAAGTTCGTTGATGAATGATTTCCCAATGGAAAACCCCAATTCAAATGAAAAAAAAGTTGCAAAATGAGATCAGGATATTAAACCCTAAATCAAGATAAAATACTAAAGATCTAAGAATTCTAGATCTACATCCATAATCATATATCTATATCCAATCAATAATAGGTTAGAACAATCCTTCAACAAATGGAAGAAGAATTGGAATGAAAAATAATGACATAGAATGAGATCCTCTAACTAGTATGGGTGAAGGTATTCAATATAGGCTTTATATATCGAATAATAGTGGTCCTAATGTCTTAGAATCTATCGAAGAGCATCTTAAATCATTAAAAGTAATTAGGGGTCATGTTTGTGATGAATATGGGTTAATATAGGGGATCGGGAAATTTTAAATCTAATTTTATGGGGATTAAAATCATGTTTTCATTGTTTGATACTCAGAGCACATGGTTTCCCTTAACCATGTGCCTTAATTGTGTGCCTCTTCTAGGGGGTACACAATTTCTCCTAATAGAGAACATGGTTTAGAAAACAATGTGAGATCTATAAAAATCCTCTATGTTTGGGTTTACACGGTTTGTTGGGTTGGGGGGCCAAAGTTTGGACAAACTATGTGCCTTCCGGGAACTGCCCATTCTTCCTAAAAAATTCTCAAATTTTCACCCAAAATCACCCTAGCTTCATCCTAAATAAAAATTACACCAAAAAATGAAAATGAGTACATGTAAATGAGCGTATGACATATCTAGAAATGGTTGGGGTTTTAAAATCTCCCCACCTAATAACATCTCATCCTCAAGTTGAATTCCCAAGAATCTCTAAGATTCTAAGCAAAAAATATTGGGAAAATGATCCCTCATTTATGCTTATCTCTCCTAATTCTACTACAAAAAATCCCATTTTTCTACAAGACATGAACTATTGACAAATTCTTTACCCACAACACCTTCTCACTATGATCCAACACACATATCGAATGCTCCTAAAAGGATGCATCTTTCCCAAGATCAATATCATGCATATTTATCACAAGAGAAGGGTCGGGGTGATACATACAATGTTTTGAAACATGTAAAGAATCATGCATAACACTATATCTACGAGGAAGATCCAATCGGTATGCCACCAACCTCATTCTCTCCACAGACTCAAATGGTCCAACGAACCCAGATGCTAGCTTGCTCTATCTCTATATCTTATAGTGACCCAACCTAGGAGACACATGAAGGGATACACAATCAAACTCTTTAAACTCTATGGGTCATGATCATCTATCATCATATGTCTTTTTTATAATCTAAAATGTATCTACACTCTTTTGAATCAGTTGTACCTAATCCGTTATCTCATACATGAGACTCATTCCCAACAACTCTAACTCACCTACCTCTATCCAATATAAAGGTGATCTTCATGGCCTATCATAAAGATCTTCATGTGGTTCAAAATATAAATTTTCCAGATAAATGTTTTTTTAGGTGAACTCCGCAAGTTTTAGATGTTTCTCCCAAGACCCAATAATTTCTAGAACACACACTCATAGAATATCCTCAAACACCTATATTTTATGCTCTAACTTCTAATTCGTCTGTTAGTGGGAATTTATAATTAACAAAACATATATACTAAGTGACTTATTCAATAAATACCGAAAGAACAATTTAAAATTTGAATCATGGTCTGAAACTATAGACAGTGGAACCCCATTCATAAGGACTATCTCTAGAACAAATACTTCTCCTAACTGATCCAATAAAAAATTCTCATATATTGGTAAGAAATGTGATACCTTTGTCAAATAGAACACAATCACACAGATAGTTTCATTCATCCAAGGAGTTCTCAAGAGACCCACCACAAAGTCTAAAGTCACTTAACCCCACTTCCATTTCAGAATGGGCAATGACTATAGTAAACCACCAGGTCATTGATGCCCATCCTTCACCCGCTAACAAGTGTAGAATCATGTCATGAACACTGATGTCTCCTTTTTCATGCACGTCCACCAAAAATTTCATTGTAGGTCACAATATATTTTGGCCACACATGTATTTAACTCCTACTTTAAGGCAAGAAATTCACCTGTCAACTCCTTCTGCATGCTCGTAGACACAACTACCCGATTCCTGACATAAATTATTTCATCATCATCTATGCTCCAATCTGAAGGTGCCTCCCCACCTTCATGGCCTTCCCTCTACGTTAATAATTCTAGATTATCATATTATCTGTCCCTAATCCATATAAATATTTTAGATTGTACTTAAAATGATACAAGATCCATTTTCTATTGACTCTCATAAACCACAACATTCATCTCAGCTAGTAAAGTCATCATTTTCTACTTTTCACTAGACTCTTGAACTTCCCAAGTCTTAGTTTTCCTATATAAATAATTAAAAACATAGTTTTCCTCCTTGGTTGTATATTCAATGTCAAAATCAAATGAATAGATATACTCAACCCACCTCTAATGCCAGATATTCTGATCTCGTTGGGAAATGATATACTTTAAACTCTTGTGGTTGGTGTAAACAGTAAACTTTTCACCCAACAGTTAATTCCACCAAGACATTAAATCATAAACAATTTATTCTAACTAGAGGTCATGTATATGGTAGTTTTGTTCATGTGGCAACAAATTTTAAGACCCATATACCACAACTCAATCTCCATACATCAACAAATCTACAAGTATGATACTATAAGTGTCATAAAACACCATATACTCATCACTCGACTCAGGTCAGATCAAGATCAATACTGATGTCAAGTTATTATTAAATTCCTAGAGGAATTATCACATGATTACAAAAATTAAAACTTTACCCCCTTCCTATTCAAGCTTTAAAGTATAAATCCAAATCGAGAAAAGTCCTAGATTAATATCTGATAATATCCAACTAACCCCAAAAAGATAGAGATATTGAATATGTTCTTGGGATGCTCTAATGAAGCAACTTCATGAAACTTATCTGGGTCCACTGACACAGCTTACTCTGAGATGATGTGACCTAAGAAGTGTAGTTAATATATCCAAAATTGACACATAGATATATTTGACTATAACTAATGTTCTCTTAGTGTACATAGCATGATATTAAGATATTGGGCACGACCATCAGGAGTCTTGGAGTACACCAAGATATCCTTCAAAAACACCCCCACAAACTAATCTAGGTACGGATGGAATACTCTATTCATCAAGGCCATAAACAATGTTGGTGTGTTTGTTAACCCAAATGGAATTACAATGAACTCATATAGGCCATACCTACTTCAGAATGTAGTTATTCGTATATTAGAAGAACAAAATCTCAAATGATGATACCTTGATCTCAAGTAAATCTTTGATAGAAAAAAGATCCTCTCAACTTTTTAAATAGATTATCAATATGTGGAAGAGGATATTGGTTATTCAATTTCATTTAGTTAAAATTCTGGTTATAAATATACAATCATAGAGTCATGTCAACCTTCTTAGGAAACAAAATTAGTTAACCCCCAAGAGACTTACTCGAATGGATAAACACGTTATCCTCAAACTCCTATAACTAAGTCTTGATCCATTGATGCTTTGTTGGTTCCATTATTTTTAGTAGAATATAAATTGGACCATCCCCTCCCACGATCTCAATAGTGAACTTCCCATATCTCTCAGGTGGTAGTCTGGATAAATCTTCAAAAAAAATATCATGAAACATGACACTACACGTGGAAAGAAATCTTGCTTTACACCTCTACCATCTAGTAACAAAATAGAATCCTAGGTGATAAGCTCCCCCAGTTTCTAGTGAACCGTCCCTACAAGAACCACCTATATAACCTATTATCTATGGTTTATATACTTTCCACCCTCAAGAGATGTAAAATTCACTCTCCAGCGGTGAAAATCTATGTGGGATTGTTATGGTACTAGATAGTTCCTACCCTTAATTAGGTCAAATCCTATCATGTTGAGGATGTAAAGATCCTATATAAAGTTACACTCCCCAACTTTTAGAGGATAACTGTAACGAACCAAACTTTTTTTAATGAAAATTCCTTTGATCTAATTAAATTTATTATTATGTAAAATGGTTATATAAAATATGAAATTCCCTGGTTTTATGTTTTTAGATTACAAAATATCATTAAGAATTGTTATCATTGTCAATATAGCTATTGAATAGTGATCACATGATTGGTATTAATATAGGTCTTTAACAAATCCAATTTACTCAGACAAAGGAAGTGACGGTCTCATCTAGTAGAATTTCCCAGTATGAAGCCCATTTGTCATATCTCGTAAAGGAGGTGTCATAATTGGGCTTCACTCTTGACCAATATCATGCCATGCTTCAACACATTATACTCAAATAGAACCACCTATAAGAGAAGTGCAAGTAGATAGACACTACCACTTGAGCAATGTTATCTGAGCCACCCAAGAGTCTGTCACCATTGCACACTTTACCGTTGGTCCTATGCGGGTGTTATAAGGGGTTATGAAACAGTACCTTATCACTATGATTATGTGAATTATTTTTGTATATAATAAATAATATACATTCATTTTATTATTGTTACTTTGTAAATTGTTTTTAAATAATAAATTGTATTTTTATTTAATATTCAATTAAGAAATAAAATTTGATGAAATAATAGATTTTTGAATTAAATAATATTTTAATATTAGTACTAAATTACTTTTTATTAAATATAAATGATCTTATAATTATTATCAATACAATTGTAATTTTTATTAGGGTTTGAAAGCTATTTTTGTCAAAACCCATGAATTTTTTATAAATGTCGGTTTTTATTTTAAAATTAAAAATTCACATAATTAGAAAATTATTTAGATAAAATGATTATTATTTTTGGAATCAATTCATCTAAATTATCCAATGATGAATTTTTCATAATTTTCTGAGAGTCAAAATTTTGGGTAAAAATTAAGTATTGTTTAAATATATATTGTGTTTTATGACATCATAATGACCTAGTAATGATGTAATAAAATACAATAAACATTATATTTGGACAATATGTGTTTTAACATTAAAATAATGTGATTTTAGGTTTTTTTTTATTTCACAAAGATTAAGTGGACACTCCAAGACTTATTAAACATTTTAACTTTTAAAATTGATTTCCTTAAGAGTGTGACTCACCTCCACATAAGCAAGCCTAATATTTTAATAAGTTTTGAAATTGGCCTTATAAAATAATTTTTTTCACTCCCCTTTGGAAAAACCCTTGGTCAAAAACCATGGGATGGTTTGTGGTTTTGATTAGATTAATGTGTGGTGTCCCAACCTAAATAATAAAGAATTCCCTCTCTTTTCCGATATAAACTCACCGAAGATCCCACTTCTTCTTCACTCAAAGCCTTTGGAGATCGACCAAACTCTTCCATACTCTCTCTAGAAACCTCCTAAGTCTCCCAAGCTCTCTAGAACCTTCTCTCAAGCCCCACCCAAGCTTTTTGGATCACACTTCCAAGTAAGGGATTTCTTCCTTTCTCATTTTTGTCCAATTTTCATGATGTTTTTATGCCCTTTTATTTTCAATTTAAAATTTTGGGGTATGGTTTCTCACCTCCCCCATGTGGCCCTATTTATGTTTTAATGATGAGATACCCATTTCTCTCTCATTAATTCCTCCCATGTACACCCTTTACCATGCCGAAATTCTGTAAGGAATTTTTCTCTCTTTATTTACATTCAAGAAATAATTTTGTATTATGAATCTAAAATTGCATTACTTTTGTTGGGAAACATATCTATATAACCCCTTTACTATCCATATCATGTACATATGATGAGACAACAATTTCTCTCTCATCATTAATTTTTATGAATTTTTATGTCACACTGTTATACTGCTAGAATTTCATCATGATTTTCCAATCCAAATTCATTATGTAGTGAATATACCATACCCATTTTTCTAACAAGGGTATTCACAATTTTTCACATTTACTTACTGATTATAGATTGTTATATATTTATTCCACATTCCTTTATCGGGTAATAAATGATGATGTTTAATTTTTTTATCTTATATGATCCATGTGGCACACTTATGCATGAAATGAAATGATTAAGAAGGGTGTGCACTGATAGTGATCTAATGCATTAGGTAATGATTACTATCATGATATGTCAAGTTCAATGAAGGTTTACTCATTCTAATTGATGTGAAATGAGGGTTTACTCATGCCCCATGTGCAATGATCCTTATCTCATGTTAATACCATGTTAAGCGTTGTTGCCAGATTTCCATGTTATGATAATCATGCTATATCATGCCTTTATGTTCATGTTTCTCTTGTGCTCCATTGATATTCATATTGCCTAAAATGTATTGTAATATTCATGTTATTCCTTTTTTACTCCCTTACTGGGCTTTATTGCTCACCCTTTTCTTATGCATGTCCTCAAGTTATCCCATTTAATGTCAAGTATGAGGGAATATAGTGGTTTTGTAAAGAAATTTTCAATAAAGATGTTGTATTTCACGTTTCATGTTGTTATGTAATGTTTTTAATTTCCAATGACACTATACCTATTGATCTTCTATGTTGTATCAAGTTAAGGTTTTTTGTAATAAATCATGGCTAAGTGTGTAATAAAAAGCAGGGTTGTTATAATTGGTATTAAAGGGAGGTTTAGTTATTTTTGGATTAGGATTAGAAAACCCTAGTGAATCCTTAGATATGAGACTAAGTATAATAAAGGAATCCCCAAATTTTGGTGAGTATTGAGTAAGTGTGTTATTAAGAAAATACATCCTTGTCTAAATACTAGAAGGTAGAGGTAGCTCGGGCACAGATGTACTTAGGAGTGAAAACTCCGATAAGGAGTTTCAGGTTGGACCTAGGGTATCTTGGTACATGACAATGGGCCTTACTTCACTCTTGTATATGATGCTCCCAGGAGATATACTTTGGTAAATTCACAAGATTAGTATAAACCATTATAATGGGAAAAAAATCCCCAAAGAATAAATGTTGGGAAGTAGATCATGGATAACATATATTGAAGCCTATAGATTCATAAGTTAAGGAAATAAAAGTAATTTATAAGTCATCAGTTTTTGTCTTTGGATTACCCTTTATGTGTTACCCCTATCTTTCCTTTATTCTAGCCAATGGCTGGTTATAGGAGGAATCAGGATAATAATTGATAAAAAGATCAATGTGACAACTATTCTAATGAGATGCACATTACGATGGGAGTGGGAATCATGAACTTTTTCATGATAATATCTAAGTTAACTCAAGATTTGAATAGAAACATGAGTTAAGAGGAACATTCAACCCCCCTAAGAAAAAAATTACAATCGAGAGCTTCATGAGACAATGGACTCTTACTTTTAATGGATAATTTGATCCCTTAATTGCTGAACAAAGGATCAACTCCATTTGAAAGATCTTATCCATCCTTTAATGTTCTAAACAAGAGAAGGTTATTCTAGTTTTTTATCATATGGAGGGTGAAGCTAATCAATGGTGGTCATTGATCAAGAATATGAAGCCTGAGGAGGAGATTGAGGCATTAGAATGGAATCATTTTTGGAAGATGTTTTTCGATAAATATTTTCCATGCACCCTACAACTTAAGATGGAAAGGGACTTCCATTACCTCAAGAAAAAAGGTAATGAATCTGTCAGATCATATGAAGAAAACTTCACAATGATTTCTTGATAAACCTCCATATTTTTTGTTAACCCAAAATTCTAGGTTGACCTCCCCTTTGGTGGGCTAAAACATAGCCAATGGAAAGCCCTGGAAATCCATGACTTCGATAGCTATGAGGAAATTGTCTAATGTGTCCTCAAAGTCAAAATTGTGAATGGATAATCTCATGGTTATAATGGGGATAAGAAGCATAAGGTGGACTAAAATTCTAGTGGTTCAATGGATAAATCCAACAGTGCTAAGAATACCCAGCACCCCACTTTCCAAAGGTGCGGAAACAAGCACACTAGAATTTTCCTGAAGGGGATGAGGAAATGCTTTAGGTGTAAAAGAGAAGGGCACCAACCCATTAACTATTGACAAGAAAAACCTACAGTTGTGACGGAGGATAGGAATGCTCTATTTTACTCTCAACGTGTATTTCATTGCTTCAAATACAACGAACTAGGGCACTTTACAAATCAGTTCCCTAAGCCAAGGGTTTTCAGAGGCAACCAATGACCTCCAAGGCAACAAGGGTGAGATTTTTTCATCACTACCACCAAAGTGAACCTTGACAACGAAGTGGTGAAAGGTACCCTAGTTATTAATTCAAGAATTGGGAATGTTCTTTTTGATTTTGGTTCTACGCATTCTTTTATATCCTGAAAGTTTAGTATAAAAATCCCAACACCACCCAAAATCATGGAATTAATGATGTCGGTGAGTACGAGAAATGGGGAAATCATTACGTCCCATGAATTTAACTTCTCCATGATCACAATCTGTGGATTCAAAATTCCAAAAAACCTCATCATACTCTCTCTAGAGGAATTATATGCAATTCTCAGCATGGATTGGCTTTACTTATATAGATCCTACATAAATTTCTGTGAGAGGGATATCACTCTTCATATGGAGAATTGACCCCCAATTCTATACAAGTTCATAGAAGAATATTAATCTTATATAGCACTATAATCTCAAGAGTATATATTACTACCCAATGATCATGCATATCTAGATCAGATGATTGAGTCTAAGGGAACAACCATCCTTCAATACATGTCTGTTGTGAGGTAATTCTCTGAAGTGTTTCCCGAGGAATTGTCTGGTCTTCCACCTAGAAGAGATGTTGAATTCTCAATTGATGTTATACCTAGGAAATTTACAATATCCAAGACTTTGTATATAATGGTTATTGTGGAGCTTTAGGATCTGAAGAAAAAACTATAGGAGAATAAGGATAAAGGGTTTATATTCCCACGTGTTTCACCATGGGGTGCACCAGTCCTCTTTTTCAAGAAGAAGGATGGGCCAATACACCTTTACATTGATTATTGTGAGCTCAACAAAATCAGGATAAAAAACAAGTATCCTATAACTCAAATTGATGACTTGTTCAACCAGCTACATGGAGCACAATACTTCTCCAAGGTGGATTTGTGGTTGGGATATTACCAAGTAAGGGTGAAGAAGGAGGATATCCCCATGACTTCTTTTTGTACAAGTTATGGGCACTATGAATTCATAGTAAGGCCTTTTGGACTCACTAATTCTCCATCAATCTTCATGGAAATGTTGAATAAAGTCTTTAGAGATTACCTCGACAAATTTTTGGTAGTCTTTATAGATGATATTATAATATACGGTAAAACCAAGGAGGAGCATGAGGAGAATATAAGAACTGCACTATTGACCTTGAGAAAGGAGAAGCTCTATGAAAAGTATAGTAATTGTGTGTTCTGGATGAAGGGGGTATCTTTCTTGGGTCATATCATCACAAGCAATGGGATATCTGTGGATCCATCTCAAACAACTTCAATTGAGGGATGGATGAGGCCAACATGGGTAATGGATATCCATAGCTTCTTGGGGTTAGCTGGATATTATCTCCGATTTGTGAGAAATTTATCACGATTTCCAAACCCTCTTACCAATCTCACTCAGAATGAAGTCAATTTTTCATGGAGTGATGAATGTGAAGAAATCTTCAAGCAGTTGAAAAGAAGGATTATCATTGTGCCTGTGATCAAACTACCCAAACTGGAGAACTTTTTGTGGTATTTAGTTATGCTTTAAGGAATGTTTTGGGCTATGTGTTGATGAAAAATGAGAAATTCATTGCCTATGCTTCAAGGCAATTGAATGTTCATGAGTAGAACTATCCAACACATGATTTGGAGTTGGCTATGGTGATCTTCACTTTAAAAATTTGGAGACATTACCTCTTTGGGGAGAAGTGTAAAATATATATGGACCAAAAAATCCTCAAGTATATATTCACACAGAAGGAGTTGAATATGTTCCAACAAAGATAGTTAGATCTTATCAAAGACTATGAATTCCCAATATATTACCACCCTAGGAAATTGAACAAGGTGAAAGATTCTCTAAGTAGAAAGGAACCGAAAATTCTATCAATGATGTGAATTAAAAAGTATCTAATCTTCTATGATTTGATGAAGATGGACATGGGAATCATAAATAAGTGAACAACATAAATCCTTTCACAAATTATTCCTCAATCATCTCTTTTGGAAAGGTTAAAGTATTCTCAAAAGGATGATGTTGGAATTTATAAAAATGTTGAAAGTATTAGGAAATGGAAATCCTCAGAGTTCAATGTCAATGAAGAAGGAATTGAGAGATTTGGGTCAAGACTATGTGTTTCATAAAATCTAGATTTGAATAAATAACTTTTTGATGATTCACATAGTCCAATTTTCTCCATTCACCTAGGAAACACAAATATGTACCAAGACCTCTGAGAGCATTATAGGTGGTATAACATGAAGAAGGAGATTGATGAGTATACATCAAAGTGTCAATTTTGTCTAAAAGTGAAGTAGGAGAGGTAGAAATATAAGGGGATGATGTAACCATTACCCATACCAGCATGGAAATGGGAGAACATCATCATAGAAATTTTCATCAGACTTCTAAAGATATCCAAAGAAAACAATGCTATCTGGGTTTTTTTGGATCGTCTTATAAATAATGAACACTTCATTAAAATTCAGAAGGATTTCTAACTGGATCAACTATCAAGGATTTACACCAGATATGTGTTAAGGTTGTATGGAGTACAACTATCTATTATATCTGATTGAGATCCAAGATTCACTTATATGTTTTGGAAGAGTCCTCAACATGATCTAGATATTATGATAAACTTCAGTATAGCTTATCATCCTTAAACTGATGGACAATATAAGTGACATATCCAAACACTTGAGGAAATTTTGAGAGCATGCTCATTGGACTTCAAAGAAGGATGGGATCAACATATTCCTCTTGTTGAGTTCTCATACAATAACAGTTTCCACTCAACCATCCAAAGGCTCCTTATGAATCACTGTATGGGAAGTGGTGCAGAACACTATTATGTTGGGATGAAGTTGTGGAGAGAAAACTCTTAGGTTGTAGAGATGGTCGAAGAAATAGTGGAGAAGGTTAAGACCATCCAATAGCACATTAAAGCTACTCAGAGTCGACAAAAGAGATATGTTGATAATCATCTACAAGACATAAAGTTTTATGTAGGAGACATGGTATTCCTCCACATATCACCATGGAATAAATTAATGAGATTTGGGAAGAAGGGGAAGCTTAGTCCAAGTTACATTGGTCCTTTTGAGATCCTTGATCACATTTCAGTAGTGGCATATCGACTAGAACTCACACCAAACCTATCTCAAGTAAATGATGTATTCCATATATCACTCTAGAGGAAGTACCTACCTAACCAATCGCATATACTCAATCTAGAGGTGGTATCAGTGGATAATGACAACTCCAATGAAGACAATACAGTAAAAATATTACATAATAGAGAAAAAGTTCTACAAAATAAGACAATTCCCATCATCAAGGTGTTTTGGTGAAAACACAAGTTTGAAGAAGCGATGTGGGAATCAGAGGAAGTGATGAAGCAGAGTTACCTGCATCTATTTTTGTGTAGGAAAAGGAAATTTTGAGGGAACAATTTCTTAGGAATGGAAGATTGTAATGACCCACAATTTCATTAATTAAAATCCCCCTTAATCTAATTAATTGTATTATTATGTAATATGGTTATATAAAATATGAACTTTGTTGGTTTTATGTTTTTGGATTTCAAAATACTATTAAGAATTGTTATTGTTGATAATATATACGATGAATAGTGATAACATGATTAGTATAAATATAGGGTTTTAACAAATCATATTTACTCAGACAATGGAAGTGATGGCCTCATCTAGTAGACTTTCCCTGTACAAAGCCCATTTTTCAGAGCTCTGAAATGAGTTAGTGTCATTGGTCTTCACTCCTGACCAATACCAAGTCGAGCATCAACACGTTATTCTCAAACGGAACCACCTATGGGAGAAGTGGAAGTTGATAGAGATTACAACCTGAGAATTATTATCTGAGCCCCCCCAAGAGTCTTTCACCATCGTACACCTTACCCTTTGGTATTATATGGGTGTTATAAGGGGTTATGTAACAAGACCGTAGAACTATGATTATGTGCATTATTTGTTTATACAATATATAATATACATTCATTTTATTATTGTTACATTATATATAGTTTTTAAAGAACAAATAGAATTTTTAGTTAATATTCAATTAAGAGATATATTTTAATGAAATAATGGATTTTTGAATTAAATAATATTCTAATATCATTACTAAATTTTCTTTTATTAAATATAAATTATCTTATAATTTTTATGGATACGATTGTAATTTTAATTTGGGTTGGAAATCTATTTTTGTCAAAACCCATGAATTTTTTTTAAATGTCTATTTTTATTTTAAAAGTAAAAATTCACATAATTATAAAATTATTCAAATAAAATGATTATTATTTTTGGAATCAGGATGTTGAAATTTTCAAATAGTGAAATTTTCAAAATTTTCCGAGTCAGTTGAATTTTTGGGTAAAAATTAAATATCGTGTCAATATATAATGTGTTTAATGGAATCAAAATGGCTCAATAGTGATGCAATAATATACTATAAACATTATATTTGGACAATATATGTTTTAACAGTAAAATAATGTGATTTTATGTTTGATTTATCTTACAAAGATTTAGTGGGCCCTCCATGACTAATAAAAGAATTTATCTTTTTAAATTGATTTCCTTGAGAGTGTCACTCACCACCACATAAGAAAGCCTAATATTTAAAAAATTTAGTAAATTGGCCTTATAAAATAATTCTTTCCACTCCCCTTTTTCAAAAATCATTGGCAAAAACCATGGGTTGGTTTGCGCTTTTGGTTTGTTTAATGTGGGGTTTCCCAAAACTATATAATAAATAATTTCCTCTCTTTTCCTATATAAACCCACCCAAGGTCCTACTCCATCTTAACTCAAAGACTTTGTAGCTCGACCAAAATATTACCTCCCCTCTATATAATCCTCCCAAGAAACCCCAATCTCTTAATAAGCCTCTCTAAATCCCCTACCAAGCCTTTGGGATCACACTTCCAAGTAAGGGATTTCTACCTTTCTCATTTTTTTCAAATTTTATTTAAGTTGTTATGACTTTTTATTTTCAATTGGAAATGTTGGGGTATGTTTATCACCTCCCCTATACATACCTATTTATTTTTTAATGATTAGATACCCATTTCTCTCTATTAATGCCTCTCATGTACACCTGTTACTATACAACAATTCTGTAAGGAATTTCTCTCTTCTCATTTACATTCAAATAATTATTTTATATTATGAATCTAAAATTCCATTACTTATTTTGGGACATGTATCTATATGACCCCCTTATTTTAAATTTCATGTAAATATTATGAGACCCCCCTTTCTCTCTCATCAACAATTTTTATGAAATTTTATGTCACGTCGTTAAGCTGCCGAAATTGCATCGCGATTTTCAAAGCCAAAGTAATTGTGTAGTGAATACCATGCCCGTTTTTCTATCAAGGGTCTTTGTCTTTATGCACATTTACTTATTTATTATATAGTTTCTTTTATTTATTACACATTCATTTATCTTGGAATAAATTATGATGTTTAATGTTTCCATCTTATATGATTCATGTGGCACACTTATGCATGAAATGAAATGATTAAGAATGGTGCACCCTGATAGCGTTCTAATGAATTGAGTAAAGATTAGTATCATGATATCAAGTACAATTAGGGTATACTCTTTCTACATGATCAATGAGCCTTGGCTAATTCTAATACCATGCTAAGTGTTGTTTCCACATTTCTGTGTTAGGATAATCATGCTATATCGTGCCTTTATGTTCATGCTTCTCTTACATTCCATTGATATTCTTATTCCTTAACATGTATTGTAATATTCATGTTATGGCTTGTTTACTCCCTTACTGGGTTTTATAGCTCACCCTTTTCTTATGCATTTCCCCATGTTATCCCATTCAATGCTAAGTACGAGAGAATTTAGTGGTCATGTAAAGAAATTTTTCAATAAAGATGTTGTGTTTCATATTTTATGTCATTATGTAATGTTTTCAACCCCAGAAGACACTACAACTCAGGATCATATATGTGGTATCAATTGAAGTTTTTAGGTAACAAATCATGTCAATGTGTGTAATAAAAAGAAAGGTTGTTATAATACCCCTTTCAAAAATAGAAGTCTCTAGACTGTACTCCCAATGGTGTATCTATAGTCAACACCCCACTCAAGAACTCCACTGCCAAACTAAAACCATTAACATGTTTTGAAGATATAAAGGAATGAGAGGAACCAGTATTGAATAAGGAACTCGATAATATGTAATCTACATGAATAGTACCTATCACTATCGATGGTCCAACCTCACTATCCACAAGTGTAGGCTACCCAACATGCAAATATCATTCCCCGCTTCATTGTGATACAGTCTAAGTCCCCTATGATGCACCGATTTGTTGATATAGACACTCTATCCTAGATGCACCTTTTCCACTACCTATAGTACCTTATATTGTAAAACTCCAATAGCCAGACCGATATAGTGTATAAGATCCCCTTCCAGCACCCTGGTTCGGTCTAGCTTCTCCACTGCTACCCCTCTGTCATGGATTCCTGAAAAACCTACATAAATATCATGTCTTTAAAAAAGATAGAATCTAAAATGGTGATCAGGGGAAATGTCTCTAGAAGTTTCCTAACCTAACACACTGGTGATAGATCACTCAATTAAGATCATGAGCAATTGATCACTCTATCTGAGAACTCTATTTCCCACTACCCTGGTTTATGTTGTTGTAGTGATGCTTTCATGCTCTCAAAAGTCAAACCTATTGGTCATATATTAGTGATCATCTTCCCGTTGATAGAATCCTCCCTCTGGTTCTCCTCAACAATGAGAGCTTGATCCTCTAGCTTAGAAAACTTCATTAACAAAAATAGGTTAACTGTGGACTTAATATCACATTTGAGTCCATCCTAAAAATTATTGCTCATAACTATCTCATCCATTACCCATGTTAGAAAAAATGAATCTAAGTCTATAAATAATCCAACATAGTTCATTGTGGATATAATCCCCTAATAAAACCTTATGAACTCATATTATCTCTCCTGCCTCAACATCTCTTGATAGAAGATCTCAAAGAACATCTCTAATAAGTCCATTCATAACTTACCATTAGCATGCCTAGTCCGAGTCTAAATGTCCCACCAGCACTTCGTTGATCCTAATAGCTTATAATCATCCAAGTTGACACCCTTTTCAGTATGAGTCTCCAAATGGTCATGTATTTTCTTGATAGACTCAATCCAAAACTCAACTCCCAGAGTTCCAACCTCTCTAGTAAAATTCAGAGGGTGATGTAACTGGAACTCACATGACAAGTCATACATGCTCTGCACAACCCACAATAGGTATCTTTATATTAAATTCTTGAAATTAGTAATGTTATTTAATAACTTCTCCCTCTCTACCTCACCCGGTACTACTGGTGCCTCAGGTTCCACTTTTCGTAGATAATATCCAATCACATCCTCTTATCATCCTCTCAAAAAGTAGTATCATGGAGGCATATATCTATAAATCCAAAAACACATTTTGGGACACAGAACACTAATTTATCACATTTTACATAAGAGGAAGTCACAACAAGTATTTGTTTCCAAACCTTTCCACATGGGTAAATATTAGGTGTTATCACTACCCTTAACCATCATATATCTAAATCATGGTTAACAATGGGTAAACTCCTTTTCAATTTTCTTGTTTTTAATTTAGACACCCATTTATTCACATTTCTCATCATTTTATCACATTCAATTTGTTATTATGAACCATTTTAAAATCTATTTCACAAGCAAGGAAAAATAGTTCTAGTTCAACAAGTTACTAAAAACTCATTTTTTGATTCATGCCTAAAATGATGCATGAAAAAAAATAATCTTGAGTTCATAAAATGATGCATGAATACTCATCTCTCATTCCATATTGTCTCATGAGACAAATATCAAAAAAACTCAACAAGAATTATCACATCACACAACAAGTGGTTCACCTAAGGTGAAATATCATCCAACTATAACAAAAAATATCAATAATAACATCCGACGATAGGTACTTGGGTTTCCCCCCCTTACATGGGTTATCAAATCCAATGCACGGTCTAATGTCAAATGCATAACCCTTTCTAGTCTCCTATATATCTTTCCAAAATAGTGATATAAAAAAATAAATAAATAAAATACCCTATAATGCTACTTTGTTACATCTTGGCCCTCGTTCCACAAATGGGTGTCTGGATCTAATGGTCCACATGACCTCATATACGCCTCCCTATATGCTTGAGGCTACTGACAAGCAAAAAGCAGCTAATATCAATCATGGGGAGACTATAACCTCTTTATCAGAGTAATACCATAGTAGAAATAAATAATTAATAACCACAATGAAATATAACCATAACCTGGATAATACCGATGTGACAAGATGACCAAAACTAGAAACACACTATCAAACTAAATTTTATATATGACATGCTAAAATATACATAATGTTTCAAAATGGAAACCCAAAAGTAAAGGCACTGACAATTCCAAAGTGGGTACCGAACCACATCTAGTTCCCTTATCTAAGCTCCATCCTAAGTCATCCATAAAACATGGGGAATTTTCCCTTATCCAATCCTATAAACATGAAGTCTATTTGAGTAACTATTAGGAATCCCAAGTGTAGTGTGATTACAACTCATTATGCCACCACTAATAGTATTTAAAACAATATTCAGTCAATATTAAGGGTTATCAGTTGTATGCAGAATACATAAGAGAAATAATGTAAATAGTTTACACTTATTCAATTATTCATTAATTAGCTATAAACCCTTAGGTACCCAAGGATACTTGAACCCTCAATTCCTACTTTGACCTATGCCAATGTCTGAACTATCCCCATGTGATATCATATATCTAAAATTCAATGTTACCATTCATTATCACAAGTCACATATGAATGTATTTATTACCATTCATTTTCCCAATTCATGCTATGGGATTTTGATATAAAAGACCTTATCCCACACACAATTATCACTTATTAATTCTATTATTACCATTCATAAATTAAATTTACACTGTGGGATTTTGATACAACATACCCTATCTCAAACACAATTATTACATATCAATTCCATTATTATCATTCATCATTTATTTTCAAACTGTGGGATTTTGTTACAGCAGACCGTGTCCCACACATGATCAATATATTAATTAATTCTAGAATTAATTTATCAAATTAAACAATTTCATATACCCATAATTCCATTACTTAATTAAACAATTAATGAATCACATTACGTCCATTAATTAATTTAACAATAAATTGGCCTATTCAAAATCTCAACACCAATAATTAATTCCACAATTAATTATTCATATATCACAATCTCAGCATCAACTAATTAATTTAATAATTAATTTTCCATAAATCACATTCTCAAGATTAAATAATTAATCCTACAATTATTTATTCTTATATCACAGTCTCTATATCCAATAATTAATTCGACAATTATTTATTCATATATCACAATCTCAACATCAAAGAATTAATTATTACAATTAACAATTTAAAATTCCCATAATTAATTCCACAATTAATTATTCCCCAAATACCAAAATTTAAATATTTTAATAATTAATTAAACAATTAATTATTCCCCATTCACAATTCAATATTCCAATAAATAATGCAATAATTAATTATTCATTAAATCCCACAATTAAAATATTCCGATAATTAATTCAATAATTTGTTATTTCCCATTCACAATTAAATATTCCAATAATTAATTCAAAAATTAATTATTCCTTAAATCCCATAATTTCAATATTATGATAATTAAATCAACAATTAATTATCCCAAATTCCAAAGTCCTTTAATTAATTAATTCTCCAAATTAATCAACTCAATTAGGAAATTCAATTTCTAAAAATATATTAAAATTAAATAATTACATACATGTAATTGAAATCTTGATTATGTTATTTTAATAATATACCTCCTAACTCAATTTTTTTATGAATGATCTCCTAACAGAAAACCCCTGTTTGAATTGAAAAAAGACTTTGAATGAGATCTTGATCTTAAACCCTAAATCAATATTGAACAATCAATATTCCACAATTATAGATCTAGATCAATAATCCTAGATCTATATCCAACCAAAAATATTGACTAATAATCCTTCAATAGATGGAATTACAATGGAAAAGAGAAGTAAAACCACATTGAATGAGATCCTCTTACTGAGAGGGGTGAAAATCTTCAATTCGGGCTTCGTATCATTAAGAGAGGAGCACAGAGTGGCTTGGAATCTATATGGGAGGCTCCAAAATGATGAAAAGACATAATGATTCGAGTTGGGGATTAATAGGGATTAAAATAGGGGCTCAAGAAATTTTATGTCTAATTTTAGGGAGATCAAAATCTCATACACACTGTTTACTGCTCGGGGGGAACAATTTCCCCTTATTGTGGCCCTTAATTATTTGCCTCTTCTTGGGGGGTCACAGTTTATCCTAATATGGTGCATTGTTTGTAGATAGATTCACCATCGATTTGAATCCCATTTAATTGTGTTCAAATGGTTTGCTATGCTGGGGTGCATGGTTTGGGAAAACCATGCACCAATTATGCACTACCCATCCTTCTTCACAAGTTCTCTAATTTCCACCCAAATGCACCCTACTTACCACCTAAAAAAAATTCAAAATAAAGAAAAATATTAACTACAAAAAATGTTAATTCACCTCGATAAAATGCAATGGCTTTACACCAAAGGGTGTGATAGTTGTGAAAAATAGAGAAGAAGAGGTGGCCTTTTATTAGAGATTGGGCACTTATAGAATTCTCAAAAGATTAATTTATAATAAATTAAATCTAAATCCAAATACCACAAAAATACCATTTGTTATGGTATAATATATTATAAATCTATAATATTATTAGAAAAATTATTTTTAATTTTTTTTATTTTAAACCGTATGATTTTGATTGACCCTTAGTTAACCTATTTCAATTTTAACTATGGTAATGACATTTTAAATATTAAAAGGTTGAAATTTTTTACATATAAATAGTCAATTGGATGATTAATAAAAATTTATGATATTATAGACCATATTTCATAAAATTTATCATTATATAATATCTTTCTGATTTATAAATAAGTTTATAATATTTTATTTTCATAAAATATCATTTGTGTAAATTTTGACATTATTCATTACATTGAATTTAATAAAATCAATACATCAAAATAATATTGAAAAAAATCATTTAATAAAACCTTATAATTTTAAAATCACCTATAAAATTCATGAATCTCATTAATTAATTCAAATTATATTTATTTTAATATTACTAATATCATTAAATTAATTTGTCAATAATTGAATAATTATTGAATCATCATTGTGTAATTATTATGATAATTATTTCTTCACTGAAAATTAAAATAAATTTAAATTATGTATATAATCATTTTATCTTTAATAATAATATTTTCAGTCGATCATATCTTCTATTAATCACAATGTTAAAAATTTATTACTTATCAAAATTTAGATCGTGACATTTTTTCACTATCTTTGATTTTTATAATATCAAAGTCATTTACATGAAAAAGTATACATTAAATAAATAAATTTCAAAAAATATGTGTTAATTGTAAATTTTAATTCATATAATATCATTTGGTAAAGTGTTAGGGAAATTTTATAATACTTTTAATATTATGTTCACCCTTAATTGCCTGATTTACCCTTAATTGGGGAAATAAAAATTTACCTATGTTACTTTTCATAATGTCAAAAAATAAATGGAGGATATTAAATAAATTTGTAAGTTATAATTCCTAATATAGAATTCATTTACCAAAATTAAATTCATATAAAGTTCATATATTAAAATAAAATTATTTCAGCAAACGGGATGAAACAATGGGTTTTTAATGTAAAAATGTACAAAATTTTGAAATGTTTTTATATCTAATTTCAAATTGAAATTGTTTCCAATAAACAAAAAAAATATTTATTTATGTATAATTGAACTTTTTATACATTAAAACCAGTTTAAAATATAATTTTTCTATATAAATAGATTAGATAAAAATTTAGTTTTTCATCAACATGTAATATTTTCACTTTTCTATATATAATGAAACTAATCAGAAAAACTACCAAACATTCTCCCTGAACTAATTTTTACATTCAAAATTTAAATATGATGTTTAGAATTTCAAATATAATTAATAAAATTTCCAAAATTCAGTTTTAGTATGGGTGTTGTATTAAAATAAGATTAAACTACTTTTAGAAAAATAAAATTTTAAGCATAAAACTGGACTTATTTTTATATCATGTTTAGAAAACACATAGGATGGGTGTTAAACATTATATTTAATATATATTTCATTAATAAAATCCAAAAATTGTGATTTTTTATTTATTGGAATAAAAAACACTTGTTCACATTTTAATATTTTTTCAGGAAAAAAAACATTTTATTTTGAAAAGGATTATGTTTTCATTTATAATTAATTGGTCACCAAATAATTAATTATATATATGTTTGTATAAAATATATTTTCAGTATTCAGTTAATCCTATATATCCATCCATTCTAACTACTAGATTATAATCTACCTTCTTTAAATAATAACAACAATAAAATGTTCTTTAATAAAAACTCAATGTAGCATGTATTGAATGTTAAGCTAGTATTGTGTGTAGTGTAATCTTGAAATGGTGTAGAATCCTTCACAATACATCAAGTAAGTTCAATTTATTTGAAATAATGTTCTTAAATTCACAATTTGTTACATTTTACTGCCCTTAAAATTAATTACACCCTTGAGATCTATCATTCAAATATAAATAATAAGGATACTTCGGCCTCATAATATCATCAAGTTCCCACATAACTTCTTCAAACTAGTGGTTTCCCCCACAAAATATTAACTAAGAGAGTGGTTTTGTTTTATATAACTTTATACCTATCCATAGTTTCTTCTAGTTTCAATTTCTAATAAATATCATGCTCCAGCAATACGAACCATGAGTTTAGTACATGTGAGGGGTTGGGTATGTACTTACTCATAAGAGATACATTATTCACATCCGGAATTTGAGATATATTTGGTGGTATAAAAATCTATAATCTACCATTCTGATATGATCAATAATTTAAAAATAAAATCATGCCTTTCTAATTTGAAATTATTCTTTTAATATCAATGGTTGAAACTTGAAAATTCCTTTGTGGGAAACCGACATCCTAAATTAGGTTAATAAAACATCCTCTTAATAATGGGGAAAGGTAAATGTAAAGGTCACCACAAAATTAGGATTTATAATATTATAACATTAGAAAAAATTAAAAACCTATACCTAAATGACAAATCTAACAATCATGTTCTAATGGAGAGTGGTATAAAACATAGTGATTATAAAGTTAACCATCACAAAACTGTAAATTTTTTATCAGTTAAAAGACCACTAATTTTTCATAAATAAAAATACATAGATAATTTTTATTGTTCCAAAACTCTTTTCCTATATTTGAGGAATTATTTTACAAATTATAGTAATAAAATAAGCAAGTATACTTACTTTAAAAGTAAGGTGTTATCCATTAATAAATTTTAAAAACAAAATCATATTTTTACGCCATGATGGGTATTCAAGATGAATTTTTCATACCAGAAGAATCAAAATAATCTCTTATGTATCCAAAAATCCATTAAAAAATATAAAAACCAATTCTCCAAGTCATTATGCATTTATCAAAACCAAAATATTTAGTACAAGATAAGATAATTCTCAAAAAAAATAACCCATTATATTAGTAACACCTAAAGTCTAACCGGGATCATTAATTAATTATCATCCCTCAAAATTCATCAAAATTATTCAAGACTAATATGG
Organism: Viscum album; assembly: GCA_963277665.1. Lineage (NCBI taxonomy): Eukaryota > Viridiplantae > Streptophyta > Magnoliopsida > Santalales > Viscaceae > Viscum > Viscum album. The sequence goes on along the minus strand of OY728136.1, from coordinate 598,849,572 downwards.
ACACCCAAAAGTTCAGAAGTATTATATCCCATCATGTTAAAATATGAATTTTAATATTTCTCTTTAAATTAAATTAATTACTCATATTGTCTCATACTAAAAATTAATTTCCCTAATAATCTTCAAGATATACTATCCATTTCCATAAATAACCTAAATCACCATAAATCCACACTAAAAACATATATGACTTTTAAAGGATATTCCATCATTATTATCTAAATAATATACCATAATATCATATATATTTTTCTAAAATATAAATATTTTTTGAAAATAACATTAATCACATAGCCAACAAATTGATATCTAAACCCATGTTTTTTTATGTGATAAAATATAAGTTCCCAAAATTCTAATTATTCTTTGTCCATGAAATTAATCAACTAAAAATAAGGATTCATACTAATTGGTAAAGCACATATGTCAATGGTAAGTGATTCAACCTTATCGCCCATCAGTTTTGGGGTTAATCCTCACATCATTCTTGGAAGTGACCGGTTTTCACCCATCCTGTGGGTTGTCACTCATACTGTGTGTTGTTCTTTTTATAAAGACTATATAAATATAATCCTTATAGAATTAAAGAAATGTGAAAAAAATGAATGAAAATAACCTTAAATTTTTTGTCAATAAATCACTATTTTAACATTAATGTTTATCTCATACCTTTAATTTTCATATCAAAATGTAATAACCCATAATTACCTCAAGAATAAATATCTCCTAAAATATCAAAGTGGCATTAAAATTTGTTAACATAAAACCTAAAAAATGGGTGTCTGAGACTCTGAACATATGGTTTTGTATACCCATGATGGTATCTATAACTCTTAAGATAAATTCTCAGGAAAACAGCCCAATCACAAAAGTGATCTAAAACCTCCTCTGATAGAAAATTTAATAGTCCAAAATTCACACATTAGGATTAGCTACTATAGAAATAAACATTAAAAATGTGAATCAATATTTTCATGAAAAAACATAAAACCTAAAAAAACAATTTATCACATAGATACCCATGTACCTATTAGGTTTAGAGCTTTACACAATTTTTACATATTAATATCGTAGGTTTATCATCAACTGGTTCATAAAGATCAATATTATCTCCCACTATACCCTGCTTTTCTTATTTCACAATAGGTTATCAACATCAAACATGTGAAATCCTTTTAGATGAAATTCATTTAATATATTTCCTAATAACCTTAGAAAAAGAAACATAATAAAATGGTGACCTAAGATACTTATTAATGGTAAATGTGGGAGATATATAATAGTAACATAATGATATAAGAACATAAGAAAAAAATTTGGAGATCATACCATGCATTTCAAATATATTATACATGAGTCCTAGAATAAATATTGGAAGTTTATAAGACATGAATCATAAGGGAATAAAATAACATAATCTATGAGATCATAATATTTACATAATATATGAAATTTGTTCATAGTCATAAACATGTAATATCTCTCGAATAAGATAGGTCTCATTGTAAAAAATTATTAGGGCACATAATTGGGGCTTCACCTACTGGTCAGGATACACCACCATCCCCAATCCCAGCCATTTCTTCATATCAGACTGGGTTTTCCATTCCTCCCGTAGTAAAAGAACCCCTTATACTTGTTTCCCATCATTATCTCATGATATATTAATATCTACCCAATGCATCATAGGGAGATATAGGTCCCGCCTTTCAAATAATGAAAACCATACATATGTGTGTGCCACAAGAACATAAATCATTCATAATAAAAATATACTATAAATAGAAATTATAAGGATAGAATCATTGGATCATAACCCTAATAAATCCTAAGTTACATTAAATAATGTTATCATAAATGGAAAAGTATTTGAAAATATCATTTGAAATAATTCTTGAGAAAAATATCCTTTCCTCTTCAAAAAAAATACTTTTTAAGAGTAATCATTTATCAAACAATTTTCATTGAAATAAACATGAAAAATTATATTAAGGAATAATTTTAATCCATTTTAAAAATCATTGAAATCATTTTCCATCAAAATTCATAAAAGATCATTTAAAATGACTTTAAAACATTTTTAGAAAACATTCTTTTGAAGGAACACAGATTTGTGACTGAAGAGAGAATAACATTACATGAAACATATAATATAATAAATATAACTATATTAATAATATAATATGTCAAAGGTAAGTATACATACCTCATAAAATAATATAAGTGCGCAACATAACATGAGTCCCAAAGAAGGAAAATTTAGGCAAAATTAGCTTACCAATTTATTGACTTCTAAACTATAAATCCCATGAAATATAGATCATAAAATTGATACGTAAATACCCATAAATTTATTTTTAAGTATGATTATTTACATTCATGTTTAGTATATACATCATAAAATATAAAATAGTGGTGAGTAGGGAATAACTCTCGCAGAAATGAAAGTGAGACTAGAAATCCCCATACTACTAGAGTAACATTTGAATCGTAAGCCCAATGAAAGATTAACATAAATTTAAAAAATTAATATCATAAAATAAAATAAATTAATGATATAAATATTCATAATTCAGTATATACACCAAATGATGAGAATAATTGGGTAATATAGCATATATCTCACGGAAATAAAAGTGAGATTAGAAAACTCTTAACTTAAGTATTTAATTTATTCGTAAAAATTACAAACTCAGGTATAATAAGTATAAGTTTATTATAAATCTACCACATAACCATATTATTATATATCAGACCATATATTATTTTTTTATAACTTTATATTACCATGTTATTACTAATTTCATGTTAAAGTTATAAATTGGGTAACAACCACTTTGTTTTTCATATATGTTTTCATTTGTTATATTTTTGGTCATATTAATTATATCATAATATATAGTATGTAAACCATGATATAAGTATCACATATATTCATTATCTATGTATTTATAATAATCTATGAAAGATAAAAATTTGAAATGGAATACAACATTCCTGGAGATGGTAGGACGTACGTACACATAAATGTTGTTTCTATTTTCTTGTCATATTAAAATAACTAAAGTAAATGATATATATATATATATTAACATTAATGTATAATTATTATTTCATATATATCATATATATTTACTAAACTCTTCCTTAATACATTTTATATAAATTTTGAACGAATCGCATCGCCTAAGGGAGGTGGTAGACCCCACGTCCACAAACGAAGTTATCATATTCCTAGAAAATGGAAATCATAGAGGTATGTGTTATATAAAACTAAAAAAGAATAAATACATAATAAATATCATATATATCATATTAAAATATAAATTCCATCATTATTCCAAACCTTTAAAGGTGTCAATGGAATGAAGAATGACATCAGTTCGTGGGCTGGTAGTCCGTCATACACACTAACAATGATTGTGTATATCAATTGATTGAAATGTGTGTGAGTATAGGTCATAAAATTAGAATAAATATATAATTATATGGTGAATAATGGGGTTATTATTTAATCATGTAAAAATAATAATTTAGGTGTGTATAAAGAAATGAAACAAATGTTCTTGTTGAAGGATGTTACCTCTTCTTCGTGTAACCACATTTGGTTTTCACTGAAGGGATTCCATGGTTAGATTTATTACTAAAGGTAGGCCTCTATTATTAAGGTTGGAAATTTTGGAGGATATTTGGGTAGGTTTTTTCTAAGAAAAATAGCATTATAGGTGTAAATAAAAGATAAAAAAGAGGTTTCCCTTTATAAGATTTGGGAGGGGTACTTTTGTAGTTTATCAAAAGGTTAATTTGTAATAAATTAAATATAAATATAAATACCTCTACAATATTATTTATTAGAATATAAGGTATTTTAATGTTTTAATATCATAAACTAATATATTTTAGATGAGTTTTGATGTTATTTTAAACATTTCCATTTTGATTATCCCTTAGTTATCCTATTTTAATTTTAACTACGGTAAAAAAAATTTCAATATTAATAGGTTATAAATTTTTACATATAAAGTTTCAATTGGAAAATAAATGGAAAATTTATTATATTTTAGACCATATCTAATCCCACTTTTTCTTATAGAAACCTTTTATGATTTCAAAATAATTTAATAAAATATTATTTTTATAAAATATGATTAGTGTCAACTTTGACTCTATTCATTACATTGACCTTAATAAACTCAATATAAGAATATAACTTCAAAAAAATAAATTTATAGACCCATAAAAAGTCATATTAAGCCATAAAATCTGTTTTGTTTTTTAAATAATTCAAATTTTATTTCATTTAATATTCCTAATATTATTTAATTACATTATATTAATTAAATAATTACTGTATCATTATTGTGAACCTATTTATGATAATTTTTTCTTAACAAAAAATTAAAAAAAATTAAATGATGTATTTTAAACTTTTATATTTCATAATAATAGTTATTTTCAATAATAACTTCTATTTAAACCTATATTGAAAATATTATACATATTAAAAGTATGAGGGTGAAATTTTGTCACTCTCTTTGATTTTAATAATATCTAATTCATTTTCATCCACAAGTGTACATTAAATAATTATAATTCAAAACTTATGTGTTAAAGGTATAATTAAATTTATCCAATAACATTTTTTAAAGTATTATGGTAATTTTATAATATTTATAATAGTATTTCTACCCTTAATTACCTGGTATACCCTTATCCGTGGTAACAAAAATTTACCAAAGATAATCATCAAATGTCCCAAAATAAAATGGTCCTATTTATTAAATTTTTAAATTACTATTAAAAATATTTAATATATTTTTAAAAATTAAATTCAAATAATAATAATAATTAATTTTAAAATCAAGTATGTAGATATCAGGAAACAACGGGTTCTTGAAGTAAAAATGTTCAAAAGATTGAAATGTTTTTGTATGTAATTTAAATGTGAAATTTATTCCAATGACCCACAATAGATTGATTTATGTATAATTAAGCAACTTATCCTCTAAAAAAATTAAAATATATTTTTATTATCTAAATAAATTAGATGAAATCACATTTTTAATTAAAATGCATTATTTTTCAAATTTCCTCCAAAACAATTGAACATATAAAAAAATATAAATAAAAAGAGCCCTGATATTATTTTGAAATTACTCATTAAAAAATAAGAATTAAATTTTATATATAATTTATTAATGTTCCAAAAAATATATAATAGGTTCACCATTAAAAGGGGATAAAAATGTTGTTTTCAAAATACATATTTTAAACCTAAAACATGATGTATTTTTATACCATGTCTAGAAAACACATAAAATGAATGTCAAATTTTTTATTTAATATATATTTAGTTAATATAATCCAACAATAGTTATTTTCTTATTTATTGGTATAAATCACACTTGTGCAGAATTAAATAATTTTCTAAAAAACATTCCCTTTTATTTTAAAAAGGGTTTTATTTTCATTTACGATTAATTGGTCACCAATTAATTATATATATATATAAACAATATTTTCATAATTACATTAATATTATTCATACCTTCTATTCTAAAGTATAGGTCATAATTTTCCTTCTTTAAAAACAATAAATAATAAAATGTTGTTTGATAGAAACTCATTATTGCGTGTAACGCAAGCTAGGATAGTGTTGTGTGTAGATCAAGATTAACATGGTATAGCGTGAAACACAATCCATGAAAGAAGTTTAATTTATTTGAAAAACATTGTTCATAAATACTCTGGGTATTAAAAATATGACACATTAAAATTCCTTCACATAATCTAGCTAGCATGTCGAAAGTCCTTAACATGGTCCATAGGGTGATAATAAAATGTGAATATACATGTCTCATAATCTCTTAATTCATTACATAGGTTTTACCTAGTCAAAGACCCTTGCGATTTCATGTATTTCTACTCTAATAAGTTTTACCTTTCTTCTACACTCCCATGTGTGTTACTTGAATATTTTTTTCTTTTTATGCCAAGGTGGAGGAATTTATACACCTCGCCACCCTAGTTCTATGCCACATTTTACCAAGAATATATAGAAGATATGGGCTAAAATTAGTGGAGGGGTCATCACATTACATCATTTTCATGATCCAACCATGGTTTTTCCATTGTGCCGCCTTTGTGTCACATGATAAACAATGACCCTGGGAACACTCCGTCATTACCATATTTATTGGACCGTAGGCTTGTCAAATATATTTTTCTTCATCATGTAAACATGAAAAAGAGCCTTGAAAAGTTCATAATAACATTTCTAAGAGTATTTTCAATACTAAGAAGCCTATTTAAGAGGATTTCACATGATTATGAAATAATTGTCTGGGGTCCTTCATGAGAACAAGTTGTATTGCCATAGGCTACTAGTGAGATCATGTAGGTATGTGAAAGGGTCTTCACAGGATCAATATTTCTATTGAAGAGGCTTTCATGTGATCAATGGAGACTTCTATGGGTCCCTTTCTAAGATCATTTTGGCTTGTTAGAGGCCATTTTCAATATCAAGCAAACATGAAAAAGGGTCTTCGTGGGATTAAGATGCCTATAGAAGTGGATTTTTTGCGTGATCTAGGGGGAATTTTCTAGAGCCATCCATGAGATCAAGTTGGCCTATCAGAGGTCCTTTATGTGATCAATGAGCTGATCACACGAGGAACATAACCCCCTCACATGAAAAATGCTGTAACTTTACTTAAAATGTGTCTTCAACATTTTCCATCTTTTATTCTCTATTTTACAATACTTTTGACCTTGGTCCACTAATTATCCTTCAAGTAATCATGTGATCATTGATGGATATCATGATGGAGTGAGGGCATTGTCATGGAAAGTTTCCCTTTTTTTATTTGGTGTATCACATGATCAGTGGTGGATCATATGATGGAATACAAGAATTGTCATAGAAAATCACACTACTTGTTTTTGTGCATTGTATGATCAATGATGGATCTTGTGATAGCATGAAAGCTTTTTCATGGACTATCACCCACTTTCCTATGGATTTGTATTGGCTTTTCAGGATTGAGTGGAAATGTCTTAGGGCCCTTTCATGATAATTTGACCCTTTTGGTTGAGATGTCATATGATTAGAGGGAATCATCTGAAAACGTTTTCATGATCATCAGCACTTATCTGGATTCCTTTGCAAGAACTTGAGGGCTTTTTGAAGGGTCTTTATATGATCCTAACGAATCATAAAATGGGACTCACGTGATAATTATTAGATCACATGGATCATATGGTATGGCTACATGATGTTTCTTTATTCATGTGATCATGTTACTCCAAGGGTTACGTGATTTTTATGATCTAGCCTCCCGATCTTCATGTATCCATATTTCTTCTTCCTTTTCCTTGAGGATAAAATAATACCTATAATTCAGGTATTTCTTCAATACTAAAATCATTTATGCTCATTTGGTGGGAATTATCATCTTCAGTGTATATCCTATTGTGGGAAGCCCTCCATTGTTGATATGGAATGAATATTATGAATCTATTCTCTAAAATGGGGTCATTATTCTGGTGAAAGGCTCATGAACAATGAGATATATACCAAAGGCGTCCTATATAGATCAGACTCATACATGGGAGGGATAAATTCATTTTTCCTAGAACTAATCCATAATGTTCATAAATAACCAACATAAATGATTTTTATTCCAGAAAAAAACCCATGTTGAATGGGTGGAGTGTTAACAATCAAGTCATGAAGGGGTAATTTTGATATTTTTGTATTTGACTCAATTTAAAAATACAAGGTGTCACTGTATACCCCATGGTATATGAATTAAGCCGCACATAGTTCTTATATTGTACTCGTATAGATCTACCTCATATGTAGGGAGAGGGATTTCTTTTAATAAAGGATTAAAATAAGGAAAAGGATTCATGGTGACATATTGGACTAGATAAATGAGATGAAACTGAACTCTATAGATAGTTATGGAATAAGTAGTCTAGATATCACTATATATCATGTGAGTTTATGAATCATTCCATATATATTTATTTATTATAATCTATATACAGATTAGACTCTTATATAGGGATGGGGTCATTTCATGTTTGGTAAAAACCTAGATCATGTATAGTGAATTGATAATGAAATAGATAATTACCTTGCAATGAGAAAAAAGGAAACACAATGTGGATGAGGTCTTAATCCCAGGATGAGGTAGGATAACATTGTCTCAATGTAGTGTTGTTAAAGAAAATCCATCATGAGTTGTTAAACATGTAAACTGGAAATATTCAATGTAGATCTAGCTCTATGAAAGAGGAATTGAAGATCCAAAAAAGTGACCATATTCCATTCAATTAAATTTCATGTGATAAGGACCAAACATGATCAATTTAGGGTTATAAAGAATAGTTTTTTGCTTTTAATTTTGACATCATGCTGATAGGATAAAATGTTGTATTGTTTAATGTCAAGTAGTAAGAATGTTAAGCTATAAAGTTTAACATCTTGTGTTAAAGATGTTGTGATATGTATTTTAATGTCACAAAATATGTAATTTTGTCTCCATACATATTAATGTTGATTTCACTTATCAAAGTGATCAAAAAAACATCTAATATCATGTGAGTCATGCTCAGTGTGAGAAATAATTGTTTATTGTAAGATTACTTATATCATGTGGGAGCTTATAATAGGTATTCCATGATTTTTAGCATCCTATGATAAGGAATAAAAGGTTTTTTAGTTTATAATCATTCAAAAATGACTTATGATTTGTTTTTCAGGGATTTGATTCACAACCTAAGTGTATACAACTCATTTCGGTGCTATGTAAGGAAAAGAACCAACATGAATGAGTTTTGGTTTATGAACCAATATAGGTTGATAATTATGTTTTTTTTGTGTATTAACCTAGTTTAATAATTCTAGGTGTCACTAATTATCCCATGGTATAGGAATAAAGCCACCTGTAATTCTTACAAGGTCCCCACATAGATCTAGATCATATGTGGGGAGAAGGTTTGACACCCTGACCCAACAATACTTTATAATTTAATTTACCTTTGTTCCTTATTTTATTTCATGGTTTTTCAATGTTTTTTTCATGATATTTGGAGTTTTTTATGTGGAAACAAGTGGTGCATAGTTAGATCATGGTTAGAGGTAACTGTGCACTAACACTCTGAAAACCATGTGGCCCAACCAAAGGCACTAGGAAGTTGCACAGTTAGGCACCTTGGCATGCAAACTTTCCTAGGAAGTTGTTCGACCAAAAAGAGATTCATTAGGGTCCCACATGGTTATGAAAATGGTTTGTGATATCACATATCTCAAACAATGTAACCTCTTTAATTGTAGAATAAGTTCCCACACATTTGGCGCACAGTTTGGAAAAACATACGATCAATTCGTGTTCCCAACCCAGGTTCTCAAAAATGATTAAATTAAATTTATTAAAATAAAATTATAATTATAATAAAACCTATAAAATTGGTGTTCTTTCCCTCAACCTCTCCATTTTCTGGAAAACATTTCAATAGGGGGGCTCCCCATGCATTCAACCCTCCTCACTTCCTTCTGATTTTGGTCTGATTTCTCTATTTACTTTTACTGTGATCATCCTAGGTAAGCATCCCCTATTCTCCTTTTCATTATTCTATCTTTTATTTTTTGTTTCATTTTCATCTCTCACCATGTGTGCACCAATCCAAACCCTAACCTAAATGGGGTGTTTTTTTGGTTGATTATTGGTCCCTAGGATTTGTGAGAGTTGATTTGAGGCTCGTTCTTGCAGTATTCTTAAAAGGTGATGGTATGTGGCTCTTTGAAAATGACTTACATATATATATATATACTAATATATAGGAAAATATAAAATTACCCACTTCAGATATATTCACTCATGCAACTAAGAATGTATACATTGGGTGACTAGTGATTATATATATGTAAAGGTGCATATGTGTGTAAGTGTGAAGTTCTTTTCATCAAAGGTGACATAATTTAAGGTAGGTTACTACATGTCCATCCCTTTAATTTGAAAACATTTATATCTTAATTTTATTGAAGTTTGTTTTCATTTTCAAATAAAATATATATTCTATGTAATGTGTTTTTGGTGCTTTGGAAAGGTTAATCACTAGTTTTCCATGTTTTTCTTAAACTCTCTAAATGGGTTTCCCTTTTAAAAGAATGTTTCCTAGTGAATTTTTAAATGTAAAACATATGAAATGTTTTTTGTGTACCATTTAGTTTAAATGGTAGAACATAAAAGAAATAAAAAAATCCTTTCATTTAGTTTTATTATAATATCTTAATGGTTTTTTTGATTTCCAAAGACTTTGAAAAGGTTTTGTGTCTAAGTGTAAAATTGGATTTTGGATTTGAAATATTTGAATCTAAAATTAGTTTTCTAATTGGTTTTGAAGGTGAAATGGCCTTTGAAAAAATGTTTTGGTGTGTTTAAAATGGTTGGGAATTTATCGTTCCCCTATGTCCTTGTTTAAAGATGTTTTGTGGGAATGTTGAGGTTGGCCTTGAATGAGAGTGGATTTGTTTATGGTTTGATAAAATGGTTTTGGGAAAAAAATATATCAAGGTAACATTGAATAATTTTTGGTTTTATTACGTTTGTTGGTAAAGAGGGTTTTCATGATAATTTGTGGAGTTTCAAACACATTGTTAACAATATGTATTAATAAATATATATGACTAAATAATGGATTCTCTGGAGGTGGTAGAAATATAACATATACAAGGTGAAGCCATTTCCCAGTGCATGCCAAATATTTGGTATCCAAAATTAGGGAATGTAGAAAATGTGTTTTTGAAAAAGGATGTTCTGCAAAAGATTGAATGTACTTAGGAAAGTTACATGCAAGAAATGTTTTGTAATCATCGCATCAAAATATAGAAAAGGGAAAAAGTGCATAAAATATTTCAATCTGCACAAAATATGAGATTGTGTGAAAGAGACTTACGCATCCAATGAGACATCAAATTGGGTTTTTTGTGCTTGGATAAATATTGTGTGAAGGTCATTGAAAGTGATAATCATATGCACAGGTCTGTAAATGCTTATAAATAAGTGGCTATACCCTCATTTCTATAGACAACCCCTTGGAGAAAACCAGGAATCTGAATTGTGTAAGAATATTTTGTGACGGGAGTTGCGCTTTTAAAGAGATTTATGTGTAAGAATATGTTTTCCCACAAAACATAAAAGTTGTGCAGAAGTTGGTTTTCCATGATAAATGAAAATGTTGCACAAAAAGTGATAATGTTGAGCATAAGGCACTCAAAGCTCGCATGAAAGATTTAAGTTTCCCATTAATTTTGTAGTAAAGGGTTATTCAACAAGTATATGAAAGTGGAACTCAATGATACACTAAATGAGTTGTAAAAGAAATTGATTCAATAAATAAAAGGAGGATCCTCTGAAGGACCAGTGAGCGCACATCATTTGAGATAGAATTGAGCTTTCAAATTGTGAATTTTTGAAAACTAGGAGGGATAGTAAATCTACTCCAAACATAGTAAACAATTGTGTTCTTTTAGTGGATTTGATACATCAACACATTATCATTGTATGCTCCTTGGACATAGACCAGGGACATTGAACCTAGTAGAATTGTTGTATCTCATGCATACATTATTTTCTATTCATATATTTCCATTGAAAAGAGAGAGAAGTTCATTTTTTTAACATTGAAATAAGATCTGAAGGGGAAGTTGTTTTAATCTGTCATACCCAAATTCACCCACACCCATCTCAGGGGATTAATCTTAGTGGGACTAAAAATTTGTATCATAGGTAAAGGTTGAAAGTCATCAGTTCTCTCTCAGTAGATGAAATATAGGCTTTTAATCAAAAAGGGATTCCAATATTTTATGGAAACAATTTTCAAATATGAAAGAATAGGATGTATCACAACATCCAATCATTAAGAATGGATATCTTTACAGCAACGTGACGTGTAATCTCATACAATTTTGACAATGGTGATTTATCATAAGCTAACTTAATGGAATTAGATTATGAAGCCATAAGAATAAATGAATTAAGGGGATACTTATCTAATTCAATCTATACAATGTTTATGTAACGTCTTGGTTCTGGAATCCACGCAGAGGCTCCCCGTACCCGGTTGGTCACATGGCCTCAAGCACATTTCCCCAAACGCCAGAGGCTGCCGACTAGCAGCGAGGGCCTTGGGATTGATAGTGGGGAAACTATGCCCTCATTGGCAGAGTACATGGCGGAAGTAAACAAAACATGCAATAGAGAAAGCAGTAAACATCCACAACAATAGACAGCGGAAGACTATAACAATAACAACTAGAGAACATATGTAAATATGAAATGATGCATGATGAAAATCTAAGAAAGCAGCCAAATAGGTCAAAATGATGGAAATACAAACATTACCAAAAAATATACAAAAGAAAATATAAACATCTCCTCAGTATCACAAGCCTAAGTTTGGCCCCATGCTCTCCTACTCCAAGGAATCACGTACTAGAAGTCGACGGGCGCTTAACCTTGTCTATACCTTCAACAACATAGTCTTTTTTGGCCAAAAATCATGACCCAAATAGGGTGTGAGACTAAATCCCAGTAGGAAACCACCCAAAGATCTGTGCCTAACAGTCAGTGAGCATATGGCCAGTAATAGTACAGTAAGTAGTGAACAGCAGGTAGAAAATAGTAAGCAATAAACAGTAAGTAGTAACAGGATGATATACAGCAGTAATCAATCCACAGAACAACAAGAAGCAGTGAAGCAAACAACTAACCATAATAGGAACCCCTCTGGGGAGTACTCTCAGCAAACCCCTCTGGTCTTATCCAAGAAATTCTCACAACCCTCTCGTCAGTGCACTCACCCTAACCCCTCTAGTTTGGTCATACAAAAATTATAAGACTCTTTGGGGAAGCTCGCTCGGGTCCCGGTTCCAGAAGCCACCCAGAGGCACCGCGTACCTGGTTGGTCACATGGCCTCAAGAACATTTCCCCAAACACCAGAGGCTACCAACTAGCAGCGAGGGCCTTGGGTGTGATAGTGGGGAAGCAATGCCCTCATTGGCAGAGTACACAGGGGAAGTAATCAAAACATGCAATAGCGGAAGCAGTAAACATCCTCAACAATAGACAGCGGAAGACTAAAACAATAACAACTGGAGCACATATGTAAATAAGAAGTGATGCATGATACATATCTAGGAAAGCAGCCAAAAAGGTCACAATGTTGAAAATACAAATAGTACCAAAACAATTACAAAAGAAAAGATAAACACCTCCTCAGCATCACAAGAATAATCTTGGTCTCATGCTCACCTGCTCTAAGCAATGAAGTACCAGAAGTATAAGCGTGCTTGCCCTTGTCTATTCCTGCAACAACATAGTCTGTTTGGGCCCAAAATCATGACCCAAACAGGGTGTGAGACTAAATCCAAATAGTAAACCACCCGAAGATCTATTCCTAACAGTCAGTGAGCATTTGGCAGGTAATAGTACATTAAGCACTAAATAGCAGGTAGTAAACAGTAAATAACAAACAGTAAGCATTAACAGGATGATATATAGCATTAATCAATCCACATAACAATAATCAACAGTGAAGCAAACAGCTAACCACAACAGGAACACCTCTGGGGAGTACTCGCAGCCAACCCCTTTGGTCCTATCCAAGAATTACCCACAACCCTCTAGGAAGTTCACTCAGCCTAACCCCTCTGGTTTGGTCATAAGAAAATTATAAGACTCTCTGGGGAAGCTCGCTCACTCAATTCCCCTTATAGTCCGGGGTAGTTAGGGACTCTCTGAGGAAGGTCACGCGGTCTAACCCTCTTATAGCCCCAAGGTCTAGAAACTCTCTGAGGAAGCACACTCAGTCAATTCCTCTTATAGTCTCAGGTCTAACACAAACTCTTTAAGGAAGCTCACTCAGTAAATTCCTTATCTAGTCTGGAAAGGTTTTAAAGAAATTCAACAAGTAAAGACTCTCTAAGGAAGCTCACTCGGTCTACCCTCTTGTAGTCTATAATATCCAAGACTCTCTGGGAAGCTCACTTGGTCTATCCCCTATAGTCTAAATGTCCAAGACTCTCTGAGGAAGATCACTCGGTCTATCCCCGTATGGTCTATAATATCCAAGACTCTCTATAAATCTCACTCAGTCTATCCCTTATAGTCTATAGCACCAGGTTATCATGGTCTCGTGCCAGTCAGTGCATAATAATTCTATAATTCCAAAGCACCCCTACAGAGCTACTTGGGTAACCAAAGTACACCTGTAGAGCTAATTGGATAAACAGTATACAGCATAACAAGCATGTCAAGAATATCTCTCCATCTTATGGTGACAAGGCATTGAAAACAGGAAAAAAGGCCAATGGATAACACGACCCAAAGGTATTAACCAGAACAAGGCATGGGAAAAACATCCAAACATAGTAATTATCAATAGACATGATCAAATTACCTCTACATAATCAAACAAGCCAGGCAGGAACACAACAGGGGAAAAAATGTAAACACACAATACCATGTTCATGGGTATTGCTGTAAATTGCACATAAAACTCAAGGACATTGAAAGGTAAGGCACAAACCACCTACTTTGATGCTAGGAGATCAATATAATTTGACCACAAGGCTTTATTCTCTTTAAAACGGCATAGATCTATGAAAACGTACAAAATGTTCACCTCACGATAACTTGAGAAAGAGGGAAAATCATGGAATGAAACTCAAGAAGAAGGAAGAGCTCACCGTTGTGGTTCCAACGCAATCAATGGCGGTCGATTCGGCAAATAAACAGAGGCTCAGGGGCTCGAAGGACGTTCGCAGTCGTACGGGATGCTCTCGGTCAAAGAACCTAAATAAGAATATGATTATGTCGATGAGGCACGACCCTGGTGTATTTAATGAAAAAAAAACGTACACGGTGTGTAATTTTGGGTTACACAGCGTGTAATTGGCCTTTCCATACTCCGATTTAAGCGGCCTCCACATCACCCCTACACACCGTGTCTGTGGCCTGGACATGGCCAGCACACGGTCTGGCGCTGAAACAAGGTACACGACATGTACCTATAAAGTACACGACGTGTACTTTGAAAATTTCCATATTTTCCTCTTTTTCTCAAAAATGAACAGAAAAAGAAAAACATACCAGAAAGAAAGATCTGGGTTCTTACAAACCTCCCCCCTTAAATAAATTCGTCTTCGAATTTCCCTAGCGAGGCGTAGAAGAAGAAACCCCAAACGGCTCTGGCCACTGTGATCGTACATCAGCCTCTCTCTCCCAGGTCTCATCTTGTACTCGCCCGTGCTGCCATAGAACCCATACCAGAGGAACAGACCAGCTATGGAGAACCTTTGTACTGTGATCGACAATCCGGATAAGATTTTCCTCAAACGGCGCATCCACTTCGAGCTCAACCTCCTCAGGTTGAAAAACATGAGATGGGTCTGAAAATTAACGTCGGAGCTGAGAAACGTGGAAGATGTCATGCATAGCCTGATACCTCTAAGGTAACTGCAACCGATAGGAAACCAGCCCAACTCTCTCCAACACCTCAAACGGCTAGACATACCGTGGTGAAAGCTTCCACCATCTGTGAATCTTCTTGTGTCCCAACCTTGGTGCGACTCATAGGAAAACTTGATCCCTGACCTCGAACTCCAAAGGTTGTCTCCACTGATCAGCATAAGACTTCTGTCAAGACTGTATTGTAGTCATCCTCTTTTGAATCAACTCTATCTATTCTGAGGTCTCCTGAACAAGACGAGGTCCCTGCAACGCTGCCTCTCCTGTCTCTAGCTAGCACAAAGGTGATCTGCATGGCCTACCATATAAAGCCTCTTAAGGTTCCATCTGAATAGTCACCTAAAAATATTGTTATAGGAAAACTCCAAAAGAGGTATATGATTCTCCTAAGAACCACTAAAGTCTAGGATGCAAGATCGGAGCATATCCTCAAGCACCTATATTGTACGCTTGGATTGGCCATCTGTCTGGGGATGGTATGTTGTACTTAAAAGTACATGTGTACCCAAGGCCTTATAAATCCCCTGCGAGAACCAAGAAGTATAACATGCATAATTTTCTAAAAAAATGGAGTCTAGAACTCCATGCAGATGTACAATCTCTCAGATGTACAACCGCCCCATCTCATCAACATTGAAGATCTCCTTGATCCTCAAGAAGTGAGAATCCTTCGTAAGCCTGTCAACGAAAACCCAAACAACATCACTCCCTCGAGGTGACCTCGGTAACCCGGTCATGAAGTCCATCGCGACATCGTTCCACTTCCAATCAGGGATGGGTAACTGCTATAAAATCCCTGCTAGTTGTTGATGCTCCACTTTCACCTGCTGACATGTAGAACATCACATGACGAACCCAGCAACATCTCTCTTCATACCTGAACACCTGTACTGGAAGTGTAGATCATGATACATCTTAGTGACACCAGGATGAACTGCCCAAACTGAGGATTGAAAATCATGCATCAGATCTTCGCGTATGTCTACTGGAACCCATACGCGTCCCTAGAAACACAAGATCCCATCCTCGCCCATTGTCCATCCAGGAAGAGGGTCCTCTCCTGACACACTTTCCCATAGGACTAGGCCTTCAGAGTCTGAAAGATGCCTCATCCATACCCGATCAAGAAGAGTAGAGGTAACAGCTACAGAAGAAAACAAATGTCTTCCCCTGACTGTCGTACACCTCCAAATGCATCTCAGAGGACAGCTCCATAAGCTGCCACTCACTGCTGGCCTTATGAACTACATGAATCTGAGTTCTCATGCTCAACCCATCAGCCACTGTGTTACCCTTTCTCGGCACATAGGAAATCTCAAAGTCAAAGGACTGAAGATACTAGACCCACCTGCGATGTCTCAGATTCAGATCACACTAAGTGAAGATGTACTTGAGACTCTTGTGGTCGGTGAAAACCACAAAGTACTCTCCTAAAATGTAATGTCTCCAACAGCGTAAGGCATGAACAATAGTTTCCAACTCCAGATCATGCATCGGGTAGTTCCTCTCATGTGGCCTCAACTGTTGAGACCCGTACGCAACGACTCCATCTTCCTGCATAAGTATAGCTCCTAGCCCGATACCCAAAGCATCGCAGTATACTGTATAGCTCTTGCCCGGCTCTAGAAAGACTAGTATCGGTGATGAGGTCAATCTCCCTTTTAGATCCTTGAAGGTTGTGTCACAAGAATCTGACCAAAATAACTTCTCCACTTTCTTGGTCAGACCTGTCATCAGTTCTGCAAGGCGTGAAAAGTTATGTATAAAATGCTCGTAGTATCCAGCCAGCCCGAGAAAACTCTGCACCTCAAAGATGTTCTTTGGCTAATCCCAGGAAACTACTGCCCTCACTTTCTCTCGGTCAACTGACACTCCCGTCTCTAAGATAACATGACCCAAGAAGTGAATCTGATCCATCCAAAAGTGGCATTTCGAGAGCCTATCATATAACTGATGCTCTCTCAGTGTACTCAGAACGATATCAAGATGGGTATCATGGTCGTGTCTAGTGTGAGAGTACACCAAGATGTCGTCCACAAAAACCACCACGAATGAATCCAAGTATGGATGGAACACTCGGTTCATAAGTGCCATAAAAATTGTTGGCACATTCGTGAGACCGAATGGCATGATTGTATACTCGTATAGACCATACCAGCTCCTGAAGGTTGTAAGAGGTGTATCCGATGGTCCAATGCCCAGCTGATGATAACCAGACTTTAAATCGATCTTCGAGAACACCTGGGTTCCTTGAAGCTAATCCAAGAGTTCATCGATCCTCGGTAAGGGATATCAGTTCTTGACCATCAACTATTTCAGCTTCTAATAATCCATACAAATCCAAAGGGTGTCTTCTGCCTTCTTCACAAACAGCACTGGCGAACCCCAAGGAGAAGTTCTGGGTTAGATGAAACCCTTTTCCTGCGACTCCTCCAACAACTTCTTGAGCTCCTGCAACTCAGGTGTAGCCATCCTCTAAGGAGGAATGGACATCGATGTCGCTCCCTGAACGAGCTCAATATAAAATTCTACCTCACGTTCTTGAGGCCAACCTGAAAATTCCTCTAGAAAGACATCCCTGAAACGATCCACCACTGGAGGAAAGTCTAAATATGAAGTCCCCTGGTCATCCAGATAAAGACTGAAAATATGGGTTGTAACTCCTCCAAAACCATGATGCTCTGGTCCAGATCTACCCTCCTGGACATCCCACTTGCCTTTATGAAGAAAAGATCTTCCCTATGGTGATACGAAACTCACACTGCAGTGATAGCAATCGACGACTGCCTGGAAGGGAACTGACCAGTCCATACTAAGAATGACATCATAGCCTGTCATCACTAGGACATAGAGGTCCCATAATAAGTGACACCCTGCAACCTCAGGAGAGCACTCTCTGCACTGACGTACTCTAGACATCCTCATTACTAACGAGGTATCAAGAGTCAACATGTCAGTAGATAAAAAGATACAGATTCCAAGGCTCTCCAAAACAACAAAAGAGATAAAACTATGTGAATCACTAGTATCGAAAAGAGATAAAGATAAAAATGAGGCTACTAATATTGTACCTCAAACTGTAGAAGGGCTGGGACCCTTCCCCTGATGGGTTTGCTCCATGGAAAAGTCTGGACTGTACTGCAACCATGTGCCCCATGCTGACCACTCTGAGCTGATCCACTCTGTTGTCGCTGGTAACCTGGTGTCTGACCACCATGGTCGTGACCTCCACCTTGGCCCGAACGGCTGGAAGAACTCCAATTCCCAGACTGGTAAGAAATTGGCGATACATATCCTATATGCGGGTTCATAGAGGAACCCCTACCACTAGATGTAGGTGAGAAGATCTGACAAAAACGTTGAACATGGCCCATCTTTCCGTAAGATGGTCACTCTATCGGGTATCTCTGACACTGAGGCCTAGTATACCCACTCCTACCACACTGGTAGCATACAACCTGGCTACCCGAAGATACATTCCGCCTACTCTGATATCCATGAGAAGACTCCCTACGGCACTTTCTACTATCAGGGGGAGGAACACTGACTCTGGGCTTCAAACCTCCCTGGCTCGCTGCTCCAGAATCTCTCAGATTGCGCTCAGTGATCAGCACCTGTTTGATGATAGAGGATATCGAATTCAACCTGAAGATATGCACCTTGGAATAGATCTCCTGCCTGAGACCATCTTCAAACTTCCTAGCAAGGAACAACTCATCACCTACTAGAATCGGCGTGAATCGCTGCAGCTCGGTAAAACGAGACGAGTATTTCATAACAGAAAGAGTACCCTTCTTGAGACTCATAAAATCTCGTGCTCAATTGTCCCTCAAGGTCTCTAGATAGAAGTAATCTTAGAAGATGCACCGAAACTCATCCCAAGTCATACTATGTTGTCGCCCTGACTGTGAGATCACCTCCCACCATCTCTTGGTGATGTCTTGGAGCATATAAGTAGAATGTTTCACCCTATTCTCTAGAGGTATCTTTATATGCTCTAAGACCATCAGAGTGGCCTCTAACCACGACTCTGCAGCCTTGGGTACTCCTTCCCCTGAGAAATTAGGAGGATGCTGCTGCTGGAAAAAACCCACGTCAACTCAGTCATCGACGGGGCAGGAGGTGGCGCTCCCTGAAAGGTCTACATCATCCTCAAGAAATTCCTCCCTGAACTATGCATCGGCGCCTGCAACGGGTATAACTATTGGTGCCAAGGCTGAAACACCAGGGAGATCTATAGGAGGTCCTTGATTGGCCATATCTGGTGTCTGGTCACCGTCTAGTAGTTGACGTACAACAGAAGGACGTCTCGGTGGCATATATCTAAAAGAACAAAAGTACACCTTAGATCAGGAATATCAAGATCAAAGAACACAAGAGTACAAGACTAGAATATGTGAAAAGAACAAACAAGTTCTACAAAACACGACTACACGGCATGTATAAAACTACACGTCTTGTATTCTTAAGCCAGACACATGGGTGTGCACCTCTGCCACAGCTGGTCATGTAACACCCCAGACTACACAGCGTGTGGTCCCCACACACGGCGTGTACTTGAACTCCATTACCCTACCCAAGTCTCCTTACACGGCTATCCTACACGGTCCTCTTAACCCTAGACTACACGGCGTGTTCGATAAGGACATGGCCTGTACAAGACAATGTTCAGCAACCTGTGTTGTTAGTTACACGGCCGGCTACATGGCTGACATTTACACGGAGTTTTCCGAACAAACACTGCGTATATAGGAGAGAAAACACGGTTCTGTGTTATTCGTGATACAGACGGCTACACAGATGACATTTACACGACGTGTTCCAAACAAACACAGCATATATAGGAAGAAAAAACCATCCTGTGTTGTTCGTGACACAACCAGGTACCTAGAACAAAGCTACATGGCGTGTTCTTACCAAACACGGCGTGCACTACTCATGCTTCCCCGACCCATGTTGTTGGTGACACGGCTGGGTACACAGCTCAATACTACATGACATGTAACTACAGTACACAACATGTTTCTAAAAACTTTTTCACCACCCCGTGTTTCTTCTTACACAGTCAGTGACATCGTTTAAAACTACATGGCGTGTAGTCAATTACACACCGTGTATTCTGGGTTTTTTCTGGCAGTAGCTCAGAAACTGCACCGAATCCCAGAAAACACTAAAAACAAACATAAAGATGCCAAATTCTGATCCATGAGGGCCCATACTCCCCGCGAATCAAATCTTGGCATATCTTACATATCATATACAAGGGAAACATGTCAATGATCCACCATGTTCTGATTCATGGGGGCCCATAATACCTCAAGAACCAAAATCTGTCATTCATTTATGCAATGTACAATACAAACAATTTCTCTATCAAACAGTAGAGATTTTATCAGGAATCTATCACAACAGTATGCATAATCTACACAACGACAATAAAAACAACATGAAATCGCTAATGCACCCTAGATGGCATGACAAGAATGCATGGTATGTTATTTCTAACAAGTTCCTATATGATGCATGAGATGTAATGCCCTCATCTCATCGGGTTGAGATAGAAATAGAACAGCAATAGCACAACAATAACAACACAATGCATGTAAATCACTCTAGGTGAAATCATATCAACCAAAAAAATTCAAAACCAGAAAACTACAATCAACGAGGTAGATTGGATTTTCCCTGTATATGGGTTAGCTACTCCCAGGTATAGATTATTACCAAGTATCAAATCCATCGTATCCCTGGATAAAGGCTCCAAACAGTAAATTAAGAGAAAAGAATTCCTCTGATACCACTTTGTAACATCCTGGTTCCGAAAGCCACCCAAAGGCGCCCAATAATCGGATGGTCAGATGGCCTCAAGTGCATTTCTCCAAATGCCAGAGGCTGCCAACTAGTAGTGAGGGCCATGGGTGTGATAGTGGGGAAACTATACCCACATTGGCAGAGTACATAGCAGAATTAAACAAAAAATGCAATAGAAGAAGCAGTAAGCATCGACAGAAATAGACAGCGGAAGACAAAAACAATGACAACTGGAGCACATTTGTAAATATGAAATGATGCATGATACATATCTAGGAAAGTAGCCAAACTGGTCACAATGCTGGAAATAAAAACAGTACCAAAAAAAGTACAAAAGAAAAGATACACATCTCCTCAGCATCTCAAGCCTAATCATGGTCCCATGCTCTCCTGCTCTAAGAAATCAAGTACCAGAAGTCAAAGGGAGATTTCCCTTGTCTATACCTACAAAAACATAGTTTTTTTGGGCCCAAAAGCATGACCCAAACAGGGTGTGAGACTAAATCCTAGTAGGAAACCACCCGAAGATCTGTGCCTAATAGTCAGTGAGCATATGGCAGGTAATAGTACATTAAGAAGTAAATAGCAGGCAGTAAACAGTATGCAACAAATAGTAATCAGTAATAGGTTGATATACAGTAGTAATCAATCCATAGAACAACAAGCAGTAGTGAAGCAAACATCTAACCACAATAGGAACCCCTCTTGGGAGTACTCATAGCCAACCCCTATGGTTATATCCAAGAAGTACCCACAACCCTATAGAAAGTGCACTCAGCCTAACCCCTCCGGTTTGTTCATAAAAAAATTATAAGACTCTCTGGGGAAGCTCACTCAGTCAATTCCCCTTATAGTCTGGGGTAGTCAGGGAATCTCTGAGGAAGATCATGCGGTCTAACACTCTTATAGCCCAAAGGTATAGAAACTCTCTTAGGAAGCACACTCGGTCAATTCCTTTTATTGTCTCGGGTCTAACACAGAATCTCTAAGGAATCTCACTCAGTCAATTACTTCTCTAGCCTGGAATGTTTTTAAAGAAATTCAACAAGTAAAGACTCTCTAAGGAAGCTCACTTGTTCTACCCTCCTCTACTCTATAATATCCAAGACTCTCTAGGAAGCTCAATCGGTCGATCTCCTATAGTCTATAATGTCCAAGACTCTCTGAAGAAGCTCACTCAGTCTATCCCCGTATGGTCTATAATATCCAAGACACTCTGGGAATATCACTCGGTCTATCCCTTATAGTCTATTGCACCAAGTTCTCACGGTCCTGTGCTAGTCAGTGCATAATAATGCTATAAGGCCAAACACACCTACAGAGCTACTTGGCTAACCAAAGTACACCTATAGACCTACTTGGCTAAATAGTATACTGCATAACAAGCATGTCAAGAATATATCTCCATCCTACAGTCACAAGGCATGGAAAACAGGTGCAAAGGCCAAAGGTTAACAAGACCCAAAGGTCGTAACCAGAACAAGACATGGGAAAAACATCCAGAAATGTCAATTATCAATAGAAATGATCAAATTACCTCTACATAATCAAACAAGAAAGTCAGGAACACTACAAAGGAAAAAATGTAAACACGCAATACCCCATTCACGGGTATTAGTGGAAATTTCACATAAAACTCAAAGACTTCGAAAGGTAAGGCATAAAACACCTACCATGATGCTAGGAGATCAATATACTTTGACCACAAATCTTGATTCTCTATAGAATGATGTAGATATATGAAAATGAACAAAACGTTCATCTCATGATAACTTGAGAAAGAGGGAAAATCATGGAATGAAACTCAAGAAGAAGGAAGATCCCACCGTTGCGGTTCCAATGCATTCGATGACGGCTGATTTGGAAAACAGATAGAGAATCGGGGTCTCGAAGGATGTTCATGGTCATACAGGACGCTCTCGGTCGATAAAGCTGAAGAAGAGGATGATTTTGTCGATGAGGCGCGACCCTGGTGCATTTAATGAAAAAAAAGTACACAGCATGTACTTCTGGAGTACACGGCATGTACTTGACCTTTCTGTACTCTGCTTTAAGCAGCCTCCACATCGCCCCTACACACCATTTGTGTGGCCTGGACACGGCCAGCACACGGCCTGGTGCAGCAACAAGGTACATGGTGTGTACTTTGACAATTTCCATATTTTCCTCTTTTTCTCAAAAATGACCCAAAAAGGAAAAACATACATGAAAAGAAGATATGAGTTCTTACTGTTTATTTTATGTAAGTCTACACATTACATGTAGGAAAAGCTGTTGAATATCAATGAAGGTGATTCAAAATTCAGAGAAGCAAATGTATTAGTTCCCTATAACAAATATTAGTATCTGAGAATGAACCCCAATGAATATATTGATACATTATTATATAGGGTGATTGTTGTTGTGTAATACATGATTTTTCATGGAGAAATTATTGATTTTCTAAACATCATCAAGAACATCATTATAATACTTCCACATGAGTTTAATATGAAGGTTTCTATGTTGTAGTATAAAGATTCAAAGATACTGACATTAAATATCCATCATAGTAATCTTGTTGAATATGAGATGAGAAATGAGGAAATTGATTCTGTGGAAAAAGGGAATTCCAAATAGGTGGCATTCAAGGCCATTAAAAATATCACCACTCAATATTGTTAGGAGAAAGAAGAAATAGATAAGCTGGTGTCATTTATTTCTTCAAAACTACAAAGAGGAAAAGGAATGTTCAAAGTGAAAAATCCACTATCATGCTTTCGATATGGAAAGGTTGGTCAAATTGTAGCAAGGTGCCCTAGGATGTTTCAAGAAGATGATTAGGATTGTGTTGAAATTCCAATGAAGAATTATTCAGCCTATGTGAAAGGTAAGAAATAGTTTAAGATAAATTTCATCAAAAAGAAGAATCTTCTTACATAAGAAAATGACAGTTCATATGAATCTACTGTTTAAGAGGTAGAGAACTACAAATATCATTGAGAGAATATTATAGTGGATTTCATTGGTAACTCTTAGAAAATAGAATAAAGCAATACTGATGAAGAAGAGGTTGAAGGAAGAGTCGATATAAAGGCTGAATTAGAAGCCTCTTATAAAGAGATAATTGTTTGGATAACCAAAAGGAATAAATCCAAAAAATTGGTTTGTAATGCCAAAATTTATTAGAATTAGTTGGAAGAAGATAATTTTATGTTAGTGGATAAAATTTAGAATCTCAAGTATTCATTTCTAGAGGACTCAGAAATTATTTGTGGGAAAAAACTCATAGTCAAAGAACATAGAAGGGTGATCAATACTTTGAATAACTCAAATAAAGAACAAATCATGAGAATTAAATAACATGAAGAAAAATTCATTGTACTATGATGGAAAGTGGAGTATTAAGAAAAAATCATGACTCTTGGAATGTTATTGGGAAATCAGATCATTCAAGTGAAATAAAAGATATAAGTGGTTCATATAGTTCTAGTAGAAAATAATCTACAATCAAGTTCTACTGATATAGTGCTTGACAAAAAACAAAAAATCTGTGATTAATAATGTCATACCATAAGAACCCACTCTAAGATGGAATATTTATTTGGGTACAAATCAGAATAAAAAAATTTAGACACCCAGGGGACAACCGGTGGTGTAGAAGTGACATACAGAAATGAACCACGCATCTATAGTTATTATTATGGAAATATGGGACACTCACAAAATTTGTGTTCTACAACTAATAAATTTCTAAGGGCACAAGAAAAATAGAGGAATCCAAAAATATATCAATATTATAGAATATATTTCAAGAGAAATTATTTTTGGTGCATAGGATTTGGACACATGGCTGGCTATTATACATCAACCATGCATAGGATTGCACCAAAGCAGAACCAAAGTGATTGCAATCAAAAAATAAATGAATCATCAGGTGAGATAAAAATTAAATATCAATTTTATGATTTGTAAGATTATGTTAGTCCATCATACTCTGAATATGATCATGATTATCAATCGATACTGATTATGAAGTCAAAACATGGATTAAAAAGAAAAGAGTCAAGAAGGAAGTAGTTATGGAAATTTCCCTTAAATATGAGGATTGTTCTAGTTTATGGATCCTTGAGAGTGGCTGCACATCCCATATTATGAGAAATGAGGATCCTATTAGTGGCATAAAATATAACCTAGAAGGTGTTTTCCAATTTAAAAATGATGAAGGCTTGAAAATAATTGGCTTGGTTAAAACTAAGTTTGAGGGAAATGAAATGAGATGTGTTTATTTCTTAGTTGTTAAAGGTATCAGTCACAACTTTATATGTGTTAGAAACAAATATGAATTATATAATTCTATAATATTTACTATGAATATGTGTATATTAAAATGAAGTGATGGTGCATTTTTTCTGCATGGATAACTAACAAAAGGGAATCTATACCTTGTGTGTAGGGAAGAATATATGTTCTTTTTTCCAGAGAGAAAGAAAAAAAGTTGTTGAATAAATGATGTGGTCATTTATTCCAACCATCCCTAAAAGATCCAGTAAAGTTTAATGCAACTAGAGGCCTCCCAAAGATATAAAATGATCGTACTCATACATTCTATTAATGTTGACAAGGGAATATCATCTAAAATGTATACCGGGAAATGGAACAGAAGTTAACTAAAGTGCTGGAATTAGTGCATGAAAATTTATGTGGACCTATATCACCAAGGGACACTGATGAGAAGAGGTATTAAATTCTTTTCATTGATTATTTAAGTAGGATGTCATGGGTACTTGTCATTTCCCATAAGACTAATGTGTTTAGTTGCATAAAACAATATCAAAGGGAATCTGACAGTATTCTTGTTCAAAAAATTCTTAAGATTCATACTGATAATGGTATGGAATTTACAAACATAAAAGTGGAAGATTATCTTGAGAAACATGGGATCGGGCATCAAGTTTATTCTATGAGAAATACTAAAAAAATTGTGTAATTGATATGAAAAATCATAATATCAATAACATGGCACGGATGATGCTTATTGAAAAAGACCTACCAGAGAAATTCTGGAAGGAAGTAGTCTTTACATCGTTCTATATATCTAACAAGGATATGTTATGTTCTAAGGAAGAAAATACTCCATATGAGATGTGGTATGGATAAAATCCAACATTTAAATACTTTTGAATCATTGGAAGTAAGTTTATTATTCTCAATAAAGGAAAACATGGGAAACATGTTACATATAGAGATGTGGGGATATTCCTTGGCTACTCTAGAAAAATAAAAGCATATAAATGATTTAATAAGATTCTGGGAAATGAAATTAAAAGCAATGATGTCATTGTAGAGTAAAATAAACAAAATCTTCAACATTATAGTGAATAGTTCCTTGATAAAAGTGATGAAGATGTAATAAGTATAGGGGGAGAAGAAGTAGAAGATAATGGCCCAGAAAAAGATACAGATGATGGGTATGAGGAAGTCAAATCTGTGTCTATACAATAGAAAAAGAGTCAAGCCAAAATTCATAGGTGAAATATCATTGGTGATTAGACAGTTCCAGTTTAGACAAGAAGAATGAAGTTTGTATAATAGGCATCCTTAATATCTCAAGAAGATCCTATATTTTTTGATGATGTTTTTCGAGATGAGAATTGGGTTCGGGTTATGAATGAAGAGCTTGACTAAACTGGGATGAATAAATCATGGGAGATTGTTTTGAGACCCTCATATAATAATCTCATTAAAACTAAATGGGTATTTTGTAATAAGATGAATGAAGTTGGAACAATTATTTGAAACAAAGTATGACTAGTGTGAAAAGGGTACTCAAAAATATAAGGTATCAATGTGGATGAAACATTTTCACCTATTTCAATGGAAGAGATAATCATATTATTCAAGGCCACAAAGAAAGTTAAAAGTTTTCTAGATGGATTTCAAGTCATAATTTCAGAATAGGGTTATAGGAGGAAAATTTTACATTGAGAATCCAGATATTTTTGTAATTCATGAATATGATAACAAAATATTTTGGCTAAATAAAGAATTATATAGGATTAAGCAAGCACCAAGATCATGGTATTCAAGACTAGTTCAGTTTTTTATGAATATGAGTTTTTATTATGGTGGAGTTGATTACAATCAGTATATCAACAATGGTAGTATTGAAAGGATGATGGTTTTATTATAGGTTGATGAAATATTTTTTTGTCATAATAATCACAGTGTATACAGATCAAAAAATTCTTGAAAAGTGAGTTTGAAATGTCAATGATTGTTGAACTAACATTTTTCCTTGGTTCACAGGTGGCATAAGGAAAGAATGGTGAATTCATTACTCAAAATAAATATTCCAAAGAGGTTTTGAGAAGATATAGAATGTATAATTCTCAGGAGATGACGAATATGTTGGCTACCCAAATGAAACTTTCATGAGATGATGAAGGAAATGCAGATAATATCACAAAATACAGGCAAATCATTGGCAGTTTGTTGTACTTGACAGCGAAAAGACCTAATATTTTTTCCACATACCAATAATAATGGTATAAATGAAATCACAAGGAAATTAACTTACTTTTAGTAAAAATAATATATCTATATATCAAGTGTATAATGGATTTTAGTTTTATGTATAATGAATAATCTCAACAAGAGTTATTGGTCTATAAAATACAGATTGGTCCAGTTCAATAGATGATAGAACATCAACATCTATTGGTTCCTACTATCTTGGAAGATTTTTTATTTCTTGGATAAGAACGAAACAATATTTCATTTCATTGATCACTGCATAAGATGGATATATTGTGGGTACTAAAGCAGGTATGTAGTAATTGTTTATAAAGAACCATCTTGATGCTATGAGAGTTAAAGTGAAGTCTCTAATCAGAATCCTTTCAGATAATTCATGTCCTATAGATATTATCAAATATACATTCCATCACTAAAGTAAAAAAACATTTAAATCCAATATAATTTTATTAAGGATATGGTGGTGCATGGTCTTGTGAATTTGGAGTATGTTCCTATAGAACTATAGGTTGCAATCATTCTGAAAAAGGCCTTACCCAAAGTATCATTTTGAATAAAATCGACTAGCTCTTAGAGTTCATTCGACTTATCGTACTTAAAAATGATTGGATGTGGGACCCCCTCTACTTGAGGTGTAGTGTGTTTTCCTTAATGCACTAATTTTTTTTATTTACTTTATTGTATACCACAAAGGAGTGACCTTCAGGTTCATTGAATAAGGGTAAGAAATTGTGACTTTTAAAGGGGATGAACCATCTTAAAAAGTTAGGGGGACAATATTACAGGTGAAGTATTGAATTAAGGGCAATGAAATTCTTCTATTCCATGATGATAATTCAATGTTATGAGGAAATAGTTCGTGGTCATTTCTATTAGAGCATAGCTTGTATATCTTTGATCATTCCAAAGAGCATGAGAAATCAGATAGGGATGTGAGGGGAGTTTTAAATATGATGATGTTAAAGGTGATCGATCAAATATTATATCCCATGATAGATGAGGATCATGATGAAAGAATATGAGTGGTTTTAAGAATGAAGTGTTTTATTGATGAAATTTTCATGATACTCTTCTTTCTCACACTGATCATGGATCATGTGGGCTTAGAGTGTGTGTTGAGTAATTATTTTATCTTTATTGTAAATCTAACGAAAAAAATGGTGGTAAAATATAGAAGAAGCATTTATGAGGTATCAAAATGTGAAGAGTTTTCAACAAAACTAAAGGGGGGATTGTTGGTAAAAAAACACCTCTAGGTAATATTGAATCATTGTGGGATTTATTCTTTTTTTTTAAAATAGGGTCTCCATGATATGTTTTGGTGTTCCATAGACATTGTTTACAAGCTATGTTAACAAAGATCCAAGACAAAGAAATTGATTCTCTAGAGGGGTAAAAAATATCGAATACAAGGTTGCGTTGTTTCCAAGAATTTTCCAAATTTTTGGGGTCCGAAATTGGATAATGGAGAAAATGTGTTTTTGGAAGAAGAAGTTAGGAACAATACTAAAGGTGGTTTGGAAAGTTTCATGCAAGACATGCTTTTAAATCATCGCATAAAAATATGGAAAAAGAAAAAAGAACAGGGAAATTTTGAATCTGCACAAAAGATGAGGTTTCATGAAAGAGACTAATGCATCCAATACGACATCATGTCGGGTTTCTCTCACTTGGATAAAAGTTGTGTGCAAGGAATTTGGCAAGATAAAATCTTTCACATAGGGTTTTAAATGCTTATAAATAAGCCACAACACCCCCCCCCCATTTCAGAAGCTCAACCCTTAGAGAAAATTACATCTCTAAAATGTGTAAGAATTGTATATGAACTGAGTTGTGGGTAATAATAGCATTGTGTATAATAATAGGGTTGTGTGAAAAATATAAAATTTGCATGCAGGGTAATAAAGTGATGTAAAAGGCACTCAAAGGTTGTGTGAATGACTTAAGTTTCCCAGTAATTCTGTGGTAAAGTGGTATTCATGAAGTGGATGATAGTGGAACTCAATGATACACTAAATAAGAGTTTAAAACATATTGATTTAATAAATAAAAGGAGGATATTCTAAAGAATAAGTGAGAACACTTTAGTTGAGAGTGATATGATATTTCAAATTATGAATGGTTGTAAACTTGGTGGGATAGTGAGTCTGCTTAGAACTTTGTAAAAAGAAGTGTGATTTTAGTGGATTTGGTACATCGGTACATTGCCATTATATTCTCCTTGGACGTAGCCCTGTGAGGGTGAACCAAGTAAAATTTATGTGTCTCATGCATTAATTAATTTTTTTTCATACATCTCTATGAGAAAGGTAGAGAATAGATTTTTTAACAATGAATCAATATATGAATGGGTATTTTTTTTAATCTTTCATATCCTGATTAACCCCCCCCCCCAAGGTATTTATCATAGTGGGACTATCAAATTGGGACTTCCATGATTTTTAAATTGCTAAAATCACTCTGGAATCTTTAGTACCTGGGTGGGGTGGGATAAAGACTATTACAATATGAGAGATGGTTTGGTTTCACTCCAAGCTTCCTAGTAGAATTTACACTACAACAACGAATAAAAGACATGATGATGGTGATGATATTGTTGGTACCACTAGAACTTTGGTGATGAATCTTTACTGGATCGTGAACATAGAGAGATATGGTTGTGAATAATCACTAAGATTATGAGGATCCTATCACCCATGACCTAGTGACATTGGGACTTCCCAAAGTTATTGATTTTATTTACTCATATTTTTCTAAGGTACTATGTTTTGAAATTTTATTCATCCTATATTCCACTTCATAATAAAAATGATCAAAAATATGTTTTTCCTTACTCTATTTTTTAGTTTCTTTATAAAATGGAATCTCTATTCTTTTCGTACTGAGAAAACTTTTTAGCATCAGTTACCTATTATAATGAATTTACTGAAATAACTTTCATACAATGAAATCTGTTTTTAAAATATTATGGAAGTATATTTTCTTAAAATGGGGGGTTGATCCATGTTATTCTTAAAATAGTATAATATATATATATATAATATATTAAAAATATGAGGATTTAGATTTCTCTTTAAAGGTAAGTCATATAGAATTGTTTATCCCTTCCATCCCTACTTTTTATTTTAATGATCATTCATATATTCACAATCATTTTTTAGTTTCAGGTTCTACCCAACTCTAGTTCACTCATGCAGTGAGTATGGTTCTATTGTTGGTGGTGA
Organism: Viscum album; assembly: GCA_963277665.1. Taxonomy (NCBI): domain Eukaryota; kingdom Viridiplantae; phylum Streptophyta; class Magnoliopsida; order Santalales; family Viscaceae; genus Viscum; species Viscum album. The sequence continues at coordinate 598,818,481 of OY728136.1, read as the reverse complement.
CCCATGAGGTTATATGGAGGTATTCCTTGTATATTTATCCTCCATTTCTAGTTTTTCCTTTTATTATGTTCTTGTTTATTTACCTATCATTTTTGGTCTAAATAATTCCCAATTGAGTTATACTTAATGCCCGATACTAGTTCATGACCCTAGAGGGTCATGAATGCCTCTCAAAATGTGTTATACGATAGGTTAGGGGACTAGTTTAGGGTCGACCCGGGTTGTCTCATGGCTGAATATATTTTCTTGTTCTGATAAAGTAACATTATAGGCAAATGGATATATGGTTCCATCTTGGGCTGTATTGTTGAGATGAAATTAAAATTTATGGCCGGTTCTGGCATATGTATTCCATATATCACTATGTATCCTATAAGGAAAATAATCAAGCCAAACATAGTTATTGAATATGGTCCCTCTACATATAAAAATCTTATATAGGGATATGGTAATTTTATTTTCTATATAGATCTGGTGTATTTGTAGTTAATTACTAATGAAATTGATGACTACACTAGATTGAGAAAAAATATTGATCTGGATATGGTCTTAGTGCTAGGATGAGGTGAGATATCTTTATCCAAGTGTATGGTTGTTAAAGAAAACTGGTAAACATCTGGTAAACCCATGCACTGTAAACCTTATACATATATTTGGGTCATGTATAAAAAGGATGTCATGTCCCACAAAATGACCATATTTCATGGACATTAACTTCTTTTGATAAAGACCAAACTTGAGCAGTTTAGATTCATATGGAATGGACTTGGGATATGTATATTTTAATTTCATAATTCTTTGATGATATGTAATATAGTTTAGAGTAACATAACAATTATATTTTTTTTCTTTCATATTAGGGTCATATGACTAGGACCTTCTTATGAAGTGACTCGTCAGTCATAGTAATTTTTTGGTGGAGTGAGAATAACTCCCGTGCATGTGACATGATTCTCAAGATAATTTTACTTTATTAGCCATTATTCTATGTACCTTTTGATCCGAAATTAGAAGAATATGAATCCTTCAGTTGTATATCCCAAATTTTAGTAGTAGGTAAAATAATTTGGATGATCTATAATAATTTCTTCATAGGGTATTTTTATCATCAGGATCTCAAGGACGTTTTTTTCTAATGAACATGAGAAGTGTATAGCCAATTGCTTGATTTTAAAGGAATAGACCTTGTTTTGTCTATCACTAAGAGATAGGTGAAAATAATTCATTCTCACACTTTGTGAATTTATACCGGGATGTTCACGTGATTGAGGTGGAGATGTGGTTGTCACTGGCTCCATTATCCCCTAATCTATCTTCTTTGAAAGTTGATCCTTAAATAAAAATAACCACTTGATTATATTCCCAAATAATTGACGTTAGGGGTAGTAATTGTCATGGTCACTAAAATATACCTCCTATTGATCCATTAGATTTTAATAAAATCATTTTCTAAGGAAATTTTTAAATACTCAGTAATTTGATCGATTTTGAAGGAATACACCTTCCTTTGCCTATTATTAAGAGATGGTTGACACTGATTCCTCCCGTGTATTCCATATGTGTTTATATTGTCATTAGAACATGATTGAGATTATGTTCATGGAGGTAGTTCTTCAATCTCAATCAATTCATGGGAAAATGTTGAAGCTAATAATAACCAAGATATCGATTGTTTCACTCCTAGACTAGAGAACTCTAACTTCCATTTAGAATACGTGTAAATTGATGTGGGTGAATGATATCCAAAATTCGCCCCATGATAGGGTTAAAAATATAAAAATTCCCCCAACCTGATGAAATGGTGTACTTCAAAATATGAAAATGAAAAAAATAACGATTAGGGGACGTCACTATATTGAGGACCTCTATTGAAAGATCTTGACTTCTCACCATGGGTAAAATATTCATGATGGAAATTTATGATCATTTTCTAGGGATATTTATTTTTTTTATAGAATGAAGTCTTTTGTTCCTCAAAAGATATATCTTTCTCATCTTCTAGTGTCTAACATGCAGAATAGTTATTGAGACCCTTTACTTTTCCAATTGTACGATGGGTGGATAATGATGGGAGTCCCAAATTGGACACTAGAGATTGAATTTTATATCTAAATCAGGCATATACACTTTCAAAATTTCACTATGAGGCATAAATACTTCTTATAGTGCCAAATTTATAGGTAGGAAGGGTATCATTAAGCCCTTCTTCACCAATACTAGGAGTAGGGGATGAGAAAACCTAATATTTATTAGGTTATTATGGAATATTGTGATATTATCTATCGAGAGTTCACTCATCTGAATAAGAAAAACTTATTTATAACTAGTTGTTACCATGTTTATTGAAATATAGATAAACTATTGTTCCTCATTAGTGGAGTGTCTCATTTAATGGGTCAGTTCCTAATGTATCGGTTGGTGGGATGGTTCCCATTAGACTATTTCATGGGATAGTTCCTATTGGACCATTTGAAGGGGAAGTGTATGTACTTATTTTTATTCTAGTAGAATGGATAACATGTATTCTACATGCACCTTGGAAATTTCCATAGAATTTTACCATCATTGATCATATTTTATAGTATATCTTTGATGGTAAAGCATTCCTTACTCTTATAACCCATTATATGATGGTATGGGTGGTAATTTGGTTAATCATAATTATCTATTTCATCTGGATTATTAAATTTATAGCAATGTTATTAGGTTGTAATCTAAATTGGAAATAAAATACCCTTTAACCTATTCCTTATAGAAGGAATAAATTTTATTATTCCTTCTTTTAAGGTCACACCACCTCAACCTTTTTAGCTTCAGGGTGATAGTGGTTTATTCTTCTTTCCATTATATCCTTTTTTATAATATTGATTCTTGATGAGTTCTTTCCTTTGTTCTAAAAATAGTATCATTGAGATTTTTTGTGTTGGTTGTGAACTCTCAAGATATACCAGGATACTCTAGGGGAGTGAGATTAGTCAAAAACTCATCCTATAGGTTTTCCACACATATCCCTAATAATTGAGCATATGGAAGATTTAAGTATAAGAAATATATATGACTCTTCCATATGGTAATGAAATCCTTGAATCTATCATTATTTTTTTTATTTTCATTCTGATAGATCAATGAGAGGTGTTTTACTCAGCATAATGCTTAATTAAAATATGGATCTTTATGGAGATCACCCAATCGTATAATAGATACCATTTCAAGGTTATTATACTGTGAAAATAAAATATTTTATAGGGACTACACAAATCATGTAAGATTATATGTATCTATTTATTATAGGTTTCCCGACATTGGGCTATATTTGAAAGATAAATGGGTGAGATATTTCTATGGATCCCCCATTCTATTGAATGTTGAGAAGATGGGGTCTCCAAAGTTGGGTAGAGCATGAGTCAACTCTTCCCACTTAGGATACAGCTTCCTCTCTAGTTTATATAATCACATAAACCATAAATTTAATTTATTCAAGTAGTGAGTGCATCTAGTAATTTTTGGGATATATCCATCTAAGTTAGCATTGGGTGACTTTACTAAACTAGAATTTGATATCTCCCCAGTGGTGGGGACTCTTGATAACGAATTAGAGAAGTAGTCAAGTGGATCTATTGATATTATATCAATTTAATGTGGTGGATTGACACTATCTTTATGCGTTGAGAAATCAATTATCATTACATATGGTTGGATAATGGATTCATGGTGTATTTATCCTACAAACTATACTCAGTTGGTTTATTTCCCATGATTAACAATGCATTGATATGGTCATTTTTTTCAATTTTTTTCTTCTAACTAATAATTTATATATTCTATTGAGATATATTCACAATTATTGAGAGGTGAATGAGTGTTGGATATGACCAAACCTATTTATTCTATGATACTATAATGGTTTAGAGCATTAGTTGGAAAAAAAGTGAGGACATTTTCTATTTTGAAACCTATGGTGAGAAATAAAGATTTATATAGAGGAGGTATATCCATAATATAGGTATTTTCCTATCCACTTGATAATACCAGAGATGATTTTTGGGATAAAAAGGATAAAAATTCCCCCAACCCTATGGGTTGGTGTTTCTAATGGAATGTTGTAGTCACCAAGCCCAGTCATGATAAAGTATGAAATTTGTTTCTATTAGTGAGTTGGGATTTTCCTAAGATTATATGAAGATACATTGATGGGAATCATGTATATTAGAAGTATTATGGGTATAGGACTAGTCTTTAGATATATTGGGTAGTTTCTTCCAGTGGGATCTCTTCATGGGTGACCTGATATGGATGATTGGGGCTAGCACAGATTCCTCTGCAAATTTATATAGAATCTGGGCCACATATCAAGGATGATTATTATGGTGGATACGATCCCTCTTATGTAGCTTCTAGGTGGTTTCCATAATGTAGAGGGGTTCCTCCTCTACCTGACTAAGGTAAAGGAGGTATGTGTTGTTACACTCTATAGAAAATATTTTGAATATTTTGGATCTGATAAAAGGGTCCTCCTACTTCCTCATGGTATGTTATTGGTTGGAAAACCTATGGGCTGCATCCCCTATAGGTTCTCACATGTTGAATTTAAATTTGGGATAGATATTTTGAGATATAATTACTAAAAAAAGTTTCAATAGTTGGTACTGAGTCAGTGGATGTACAATTTGGGTCCACAAGACCATGGTCTCCATAAAAGTCATAACATATGATTTTCATATCAGCTAGTAATCTACAATGACATGACGATTCTTGTAGGTACTACTAGATTTTACAATGAGCATATAATTCATTGGTGAATTTGGTGATTCCATTTAGGTTATAGGTATTTTTTAGGATCCTGATAAGGAAACACAAATAATACACTCATTAATAAATCTTGAAAAGTAATAATACATGGTTGATTGATCACTTTCACTACTAAAGTATTTAAATAGGCCTCACCATTCTATTACTGATAGAAACTCTTTTAGAAGGTAGATTTGATGTCCAAAGGAAAATAAATCCCTTTTTATATGTGAAAGTCTTAACACTATTTGAATAATCATGTCATCATTACCATTATATTTCTAATGGAGACTTATGATGCACTCCTACATACCCAATGTTTCAATGTGAATTTCATTGTGGAATTTATTTCCAATGGAATACAATCCTTGGGGTTTCTTACCAGTGGTGATTCAGAATTTTTATTGGTCGAGAGAATGTGAGGTTAGGCTTATCTCTCCATTCTGAGGGGATTATTTCCTACATTTGGGCTCACTTATAGTTTTAATATGATTTTTGTGAACTCTTCCCAAATATGGGTACGAGACTTGTTACCCATATTTAAATAATCTGATTGAAACCATATGAATATTTAACCATTTTTGTACTTAAGGTTTTCTCTATATGTATCGTATTATTTAATGATTATTTGAATAAAATCCACAAAGATTTGCACAGTAGAGTTTATTTCCATCTAGAGAGGAATTAGGTATTGTGGAGTTTGAATAAGGCACATGACTGGGCCTACCTATATTTCCTTGTAAAAGGAATCAAAACCCACATAGTTCAATTATATTTAAGAGGACACAACATACATTTTTTTTCATGATAAATGGACCAATCTGGTAAATTTAACATCATGTGGTAAGGACTAATAGGGAAAAAATTATAAATGGTTTGTGTGGGAATTCACATGAGTATCCTTTTCTAGTTAGTATTTTCTAGTCATAACTAAACTAGAGAAGGTATGGATCATATCTATCACATCATGATATTCATTCTAGGATCATCACCATATGAGGATGAATCTCCTTACACTCATTTGTATAAGTAGGTTATGTACTTTTTATATTGGAGGTAGAAATCCCGAGTTGGGTCTTAGACCAAATAATAGTTCCTTATATGGGAACCATAAAGAGTATATTGACTTGAGGTATAAATGATCTATATTATTCTTGTCACATAATATAAAATGTATGTTTGAAAATGTTGACTATTGTTTTGAACTAAACTAGATCAAACCAACACATCACTTAATATAGACCACAATAATTCCTCAAGTACACTGACCTAGATGATAGATGCTTCTGAAAAGATTTAAGAGCCTCAAGATATACTATATTGAGTGTCACAAACCAAGTAGGGGTGTCATTATCATTAAGGAAGGTGGCGATGAAGCATATCCACTAGTATCAGTGGTTAATTTATCCTCCTACTTCCAATATGTACAATTATGTGTGTTAGCAGATCTGGTGGTTGGGTATGAGGAAGGACATACTTGACTACATATCGTAGTGTTACAAAAGATCGAAAGTTAATGTAGTGTACTAAAGGCCCTCTTGTTTTCTTCAGACACAAAATATTCCTACTTGGAACTGGGATGAGATCACAATGGACTTCATTTTTGACTTGTCTCTTACACAATGGGGGAGGAATTCTATTTGGGTAATGATTTATCATCCTATATAATCATTCAATTTCATTCTAATAAGAGATTCAGAAAACGTCGATGAGTTGGGTCGGTTTGATGTTTAGGAGGTTGTGATGATTTATGGTGTGTCATTGATAATTGTTTCTAACAAGGACCCACATTTTACCTCATGGTTTTTTGGAGGAATTCATAATGCATTGGGGTTGTGGTTCAATTTGAGCATGACATGCCATCCTTAAACAAATGTTCAGATGGAGCTGGTGAATCATATTTTAGAATACATGCTCTGGTCATGTGTTCTGGATTTTGGAGGCTTTTAGGATAGCCATTTGGGATTGGTTGAGTTTACATATAACACTAGTTACCAATCCCTGATTCAAATTAATCCTTTTGAGGTGCTTTATGGTCAGTTGTCTCAGTCACCCTTGTGTTATGCTGAGGTAGGTGAGACCTTGTTATTGGGACAAAACCTTTTGAAATACTTCTGATGAAGTCAAGTTGATCAAAAAATAGTTGTTGATAGTTCAGATTCATTATAAATATTATTTCAATTAGAGTTTCTATGATTTGGAGTTTTCTTTGTGTGATTGGGTGCTTTTAAAAACGGAACATCGATTGGGTCATCATTGTTTGGGTATGAACGGGAAGCTAACATCAAGGTATGTTGCACCTTCTCATATTACTGTCCGGATTTGTAAGGTAGCATATATGTTATATTTTCCTATACATTTTACTTTTATTCATGAAATGTTTCATTTTTCTCAATTGAAAAAGAATAACCTAGATCTGTCACATGTGCTAGATTGAGGAGAGTTGGAATTGGATCATGTTTTATCTGTGTTTGAGTGACTGGTACAGATTTTGGATTCTCAACATAAAGTGATTAATGTAAATTATATACTATTATTCCATGTTATTTGGAATAATGTTAGTTATTTCCGTGAGACTTGGGAGATAAATTCTTGGGTTGAAGAAAAATATTCGTTTTTAATTTTGGATCAAGATTTGAGTTAACTTTCTGGGGGTATAGAGTTTTCATAATTGGTAGAATTTTAACATTCGTGTTTTAATTTTGAGTTATTTTGTCTATTTATTTTTCTCTTTCATTTACCCCTTGGGTTCCCCATGAGTTTTTTCATAAAAATTGATAAGCTAGACATAACAGCAGGAGGCACATGATTAGTTCACGGTTAGGGGAAACAATGCATCCTTTCCCAAGAATATATGAGGCCAATTACATTTTTAGATAGTGGTGAACCAAATAGTTGGTGCACAGTTAGTAAAACCATTCAGGCTAACCAAACAGATTAATTTTACTTTTACATAGAGGGGTAAATGGTTTCAATATGGTTTGGAAACTATTTGGGAAAATCTTTCAACTTGTCCAAGCCATGAAAATATGGGAATTTTCTATCTTTATCTCATTTATTTTAACCCTGTCTCCCATATTTCTCCTCCATTCACGATTCTTCACCCTAGGAACCTCTTTCCCTCCTCCTTTATCTCTTGTATCTTTATTTTTTGGGTGTATTTAGAATTTTTTCTTCCGGAATATTCAAGTAAGTTAACTTCTCCCATAGTTTCTCCCTTTCTTTTTGATTTATCCTCCCTATTTATTGGGTTCTTATTTTCTAGTGGGGTATTTAACCTTGAGAGGGTTTGATATTATGTTTTTTGGGGAAATATTGATGTTTTTTGTTAAATATTTCCCTGTTAGGTTCTCGTTGTGGTGTGGTTGTTGTTTCTCACACTATTGGAAAACTGGGTTATATCCACAAAACTATTGCCATGGTTTTCCCAAAATATGGATATAGGTATTTATACTGAGGCTATATCCATGTTTAAATGGTCTATATACATGGTTTAAACTGTGGCTATAAACCTATAGCCATAGTGGACAATCGTGTGAGTTATTCCCACAGTTCCCAAATCTATGTCTATAGAATCTTAAAATAATGGCTATAGGGTTTCTTCAAGGGCTATAGCCATGGTTTTCCAAAACCATGTATATAAAAATAAAATTATTTTATATAGACATGGTTTATAAAAAATGTGCCTATAGGTTTCTTACACTTTCATGGGAAAAATATTTACCCACGAAACAAATGGTAGGAAGGTCTATAGCCACAGTTTACATGATATAGCCATTGTTCTTAATAATATATATAGAAAAATATATATTTATATACAAATAGGAATTTGTGGTATAGTGGTAAGGTGACAGGTTCATATAGCGAAGGTTAGGAGATCAAATCTGACTGGGCGCTATTTATTTTAAATCTATATCCATGGTTCACATGGGCTATATCCATGGGTTTCCATCATGGATATAGGTTTATTTCCATGGTTTAAACCATGGATATAGGGTCTATGGCCACGGTGGACAAACATTTAAACTATTTCCATGGTTTAAACCATGGCTATAGCCTCTTTGAATTCTGGCTATAGTTTTTTTATATAGCCACTCCAATTGGCGCCACGGCCAGTAAAACTGTGGATATAGCTTATAGCCACTGTTTTAACCCCTATAGCCACAGTTTTAAACTATGGTTGTAGCTTAAATTTTTACTTGTGGCTCCAATTTTCATAATTTTCCATGTGATATATAGGTGATTCCATGATTTTACATTTTTGATGAGTTTGTCTTGATTTATTGAATTATTAAATGTGTTATATGAATTTTTTAGGTGGTGAGAAACATTTTTTAGAAATTTTTTATGATTAAGATGTGATGAAAATGGGTTTTCTAAAGTGAAGTGGTTATATATCTTACATTCTTCATTGGGTGTGTTTCTTGAACAAGTTCTTTTCCTTGTGAGAAAGGTGACAATTAGATTTTAATAGATTTAGAGGTGAAAATGTGTTAAAATGTTTTTTAGTTATTTTTCGTTCACCTTAAATGTTCCATTGAAATTGCGAAGCATGTTATAAAATTATTTTTATGTGAATATGATTCTAAAAGGGGGTTTCCCATGGGAAATGGTTGGATTCCAAAAGTTTTCTTCATGTGGTGTTTTCAAATGGATTTCATAAAATGTATAAGTGGTGATTTACTTGTGATCTTGTGATTATTTGAATGACTATGTTATAGTGTTGATTTATGTGATATTTGAAATGGAATTAGGGACCAAAGGTAATCTAGAGTATCTAGGTGGGTGAACAAGAACTAGTATGCTAGTTGATTCGGAACTAGCTGAGGATTGGATTCATAAAACAGGATTGGTGATTGAAACACTAATTGAACCTGTGATATGATTGGAGACCACTAGAACTTTGTATTTGATCCTCTCTATTTCCTTATTCATGAGAAATTTATTGGAACACTATAACTTTGGATGAGATCCTCTCTAGTGGATTTTGCATGAGAATGTTGTTCATAGTTGAGTTCAAGGATTTTAATCACTGAGGTATGAGGTTTCTAAGGTCCCACTATAGATAGTTACCTATAAGGATTTTTCTATGGTGCACACTTGTGACATGATTTTTATATTATATTGTTCTATTTTTTTGGTATACGGTAGACCTTGTGTATATTTTTATTTCAAGCAAGCGTGCTTTTGAAAAGGGGTTTTCATTGATATGACTTTATTGATAAACTTTTCTCTAAAATGTTCCTCAAAAATGTTTCAAATGTTCTTATGAAATTGTGCATGGTAATTTTTATTCTAATGTTATATAATGGAATCCTTTATTTTTGGTGAAATCCTTTTGGGATCTGTATCACACCCTGAATACACCTTTTGGTGTATGTAGGCTTTGTTATGTATGACCCGGGTAAAGGAAAGATGTATCATGGTGATGGTGGATCTGATTACTAGAGGTCCACTTCTTTCAGTTGTTAGTGGTGGTGGGTTGAGGATGATGAATCCATTTCCACATTGTGGTTTTTGGGATTGTTTGTTTGTTCCCTTTTTTATTATACCCTCTTTAGGTGTTGTTTAAGGTTGTAAACTTTGAATCTGAAAAATTTTTGTACCTCATTCGGTTATGCTTATCAGTTATTGTGGTTTTCAATTCTGTTTTTTGTTTACGCTTATATAAATGGGTGAAATCATTCCCAAAGTATATTGTTGGTACCAAGGAACTAGTTTCCATACCTGTGGGGATCGAGAATTCCCTTTGGACCATGCTATAAATCAGGCTGGTGTTGGGATGGATGGAACCCCGACTTAGTTCGTGGTAGTAAGACTATACCCTCATGTCATATATCACTAATAGTGGAAAATAAAAAAATAATACACACATCCATAAGAATCAAATTACACTATATAAATAAAATAGAAACATCCAATAATAAATGGAATGAAGCATATTGACTCACAATTATGAAAAAACTCATCAACCGATTTCCCACTAGGTGACCACATATATAGAAAAAATTAAATTATATAAATCGATCCTTAATCTTTACCTCAAACTCATCCTCAAATAATAGTTGTGAAGCTCTATCACAATCCAGAAAATCCATTCAAGCATCCTCAATCAATTATACAACACTATGCCTCCACCTAATCTTTTATTCATCTCACTCTCAACATGAATGTGTATATAAGGTTCTACACCATCATTGAAGTTCACATATAGTAGGTGAAAAATAATCCTCAATAGCCCGCACCCAATGGTGGTCCGTAACATTTTTGGTCATGACAAGTGCATGAAACATGTGACATACACATCGTATAAAAATAATAACCATTGGAAAAAATAAACAAATAAAATAATTAAATACCATAAATAAATATAGAACACCCCCTCTCATCTAAACATGGGATCTAAAAACACATGAGATCAACCAAACCCACTTCTTCCTAAGATGGAGGACTCTAAGCAAAGGGATCACCCAAACACATAACATCTTCTATGTCTCCCTTACCACTAGGGAGCTCCAAGATATAAAAAACAACTATCATGAATTTTATGCCCTAATATCCCGCCATATGAATCTAAGGAAACATCACAAAACACAACTAGGATCTAGGAATCTTATAACATGAACTAAACTATTAACAGTAACTATATTCCAACACAAAGAGAATATATCCATGTCCTGGTATTTCTACATAACTAACTAGACTCCATAACCACTAGGGTTCTTATTAACTACCCTTTATCATACGAATGTCCAAGAATATGAAAACCAAATCCCTAGTTACAGTTAAATCCTTACTAGAGGGGATACACTTATCCATATTTCTCATTCTCTATCTAGACCCACCTAACTCCATCCAAATAACATAAGAGAGAGCACAATCAATCTTATAACCCAAACCTGGTCTAATAAGACACCAAAATTCTTCTACAATATCTAATACTAGAGAAAGAATGGTATTAAACATCACCAAAATAATTTATTAAAACAAGGGTTAGCCAATGCTTGAACCCATCATTAAAAATGATGAATCATCAACATCAAACTTGTTAGGGTCCATAAAACATGGATAACCCTCAATAGTCTCTTGGTTTATAAGAGAAATAAGATTCCCTATAGGGATATTTTATCACATCCAATCCTTGAGTCAATAATTTCATAAGAAAACCTCAACTGGCCGCCATGGTAAACAACTCATCCTCAATCATCACCTCGCCATCAAGGGAATCCTTTAGGGCCTCTCAAACCTATCATAACCTTTATTTAGTGAAACTAATCCAAACCTGAGACCCCACAAAGATATCCCAGTCCAAAGTCTCTAAAAAAGATACACCTTAATCAATCAGTCCTTAAACCCATCCAAGTCACTACTTGGTCACATATTCTAGGAACCAACAATTGAAACCCAATCTAACCCCCTTGAAATTGAAAATCCAAATCATCCATCAAGATTTAGATCCTCACATGGTTCTCAAACCATACGTCTCTCTAGAGAACTCTCATACCTACATACCAAGAAATTAATCCACCCAAAACCTTCAGGAAAACCACTATATAAGCCTATCCAAACCCAAAACATCTAAAGAACAGCTCCTAAACAGCAAAACATCCTCATAAATGTGCCCTACATGGAAAAAAACTCATAATGGAATACTCAAAAGTATAATTCAAGATCCATGGTGAAAACAGGTAAGACACCTCCAATGAGGGAAAGTACATGGAATTCACCTCAAGTACATGGCATGTAGCCGTAAAAATCCTCCCTTTTCATGTATCACAGCATGACCCAGAATGTGGTTCCAAAATACATGTCATGTCTCAAACCCACATGATGTTTCACCCACATATGGTATCTGTACAAGTACTCTAAATGGACATTGGTCATGTTTTTTACATAGGGTCTGGTCATGTACATTACATGACCATGTACCCAAACATAGGGTGTCTATCTAGGTACCCAGCCACACCCTGAGTCACCCTGATATGTTGTGTCCTAAAAAAACTCATATTTTATCCCTTATCATCTCCACTATTCCCAAAAAGTTGAACACACAACATGTATTGTTGAACCAGACATAGTGTGATTGAGTATTACAAAACAGAAAACCCATGTAAAGTCCTCAAGACCCCTTACTCACTAGAAAATATGTCATAGAGGCTCTCATGGAACTCCCAAAATAAAAAATACATTATTAAAGCTTAAAAAACTTCTCTATAGAGATATTTTTTAAAAAATAAAACTTTCTACCTTAGGGAATAAAAATACTAGAACATAATGCCTATATTTGTACCACACAATCAACACATCATGATCTAGCCCTGACATGGCTCCCAGGCAAAATTCTTTTTCCCTATCCCTCTCAGTCATCACTCGTTTCAAAGGGGAGAATCCCCCCATATACACACATGTATGTGAGATGGAATAAAAGTGAGGAGGATGAAAAAATAAAAGAAATAAATTAAAATAAATTGTAAGAACCTTCTTAAATGACTTAAACCAAACCCCAAAACCCAAAGTGGGCTTACACCATTTCTAGGAAAACCCCCTCATTTTGGACTCAACCTCAAACCCATAATATAAATATGATATTACATTATAATATATCACTAATCAAATTAATTGGAATAATAAATATTTGATTTATTAAATATTATATACTTCATGAAAATATATCATGCTCTAAATTTCACCAAAAATCATTCCAAGGGTAATTAAACAATTTAAAGTATAATAGAATATTTAGAAAATTACTTTGATATCATTTTCTTGGTGAAATTAAAAAATTTCCTTCTCAAAACCACCCAATAACATAAATTTATATTTCCCATGGTTTTCTCATCATGTAATGATGAGGTTCATTCCAATATCTTCAATATAAGTCTTATCATCCCCAAAAAGCCTCAGTGGACAACCATTCATCATGATTCCACCACAATCCCAATGTAAAAACCTGGACTCCATAACACTTCTAAATCTAGATCATGAATATGGTAATTTTCATGAAACCATATACATCTAGAATATAAATGTTCACTAGAATTTAGCCCCACCTCAATTGTCCATTGATCGGTCTCATCGCACCCACGATACATCCAATACATGTATAATTCATTTGAGAAAAATATGATACTCTCCACCATAGGAGTATCCTTATTTTATCCCATAATGAAAAAATAACAACCACGACTTACACTTCATCAACTACCAAATTTAATAATTGGATAAGGCGAACTCACTCATAGATTAGCAGCAGCCTGAAACACCAACCACTTCTCATTCATAGATCACCAAAAATATCATCATCCATAATCAATGATCTACTTATAATGAGTATCATGAGATTTTATATTTAATTTTATACTCTCAACCATATGACTTCCCTCACGCCACTCCATGAGCACTAAACTCAACAAGTCCATTATGAATACACCGCCACAAATTCCCCGACACCTAAAAAACTGTCAACCAATCCTAATAGTCACACCCTCCCATAAAAACGAAACATACAAATAGACTCATGATTAAATGAAACTAGGATAACATGCCTGAACTACTGACCATGATTCTCTTACAAGTCAGTTTGAATAAGTTGGACCACCCTTGAAACTCCTCTAAAGATCAAGGACACCTCATGCATAACCAAATAACTCTCAATGAAACCGTAACAATTGGGAAACTCAAATCCAATCCACACACCTCTCTTTCAAATTATACCTCATAGATACACCACTAGGGAACCCAAATCCCACAACCACCCACTAGGGTCACCAAATATCAATTTAAAAATTGATTACCTTTTCATCACAGGAAAACATTACACTATAGGTCCATAATAACATTAACCAAAATAAAATTACACCAGTTAAGTTGAGTTTAAGGACACTTAGAATATATATGATACAACACCATATGGGTTTTTTCAAACACATTAGATAACTTAGACTTTATCTCTAGGGAAATCACACACAGATAGGTGCATCTCATGTGAACCCTACATGCTTTATATGATGTACATACATGGGTCTCTTTCCATCCGTTCAAGATAACAAAACAGATAAAACCATAAATTCAAAAATTCAAAAAAAATTGCATCACACTAGGTTAAATCTTAAAACCATCACCTTCAGAAACAAGAATAGAAATCCCATCACCCTAGTAACATGTAATTCCCATCCAGAAATATTATAGTGATTCACCAATATATGACCTATCATAATATTTGAAACATTTCTAAACCTTCACTCTACCATTCCCACAAATAATAAGATAAATAAAAATGGATTCACATTTACCATTTTGTTATAAACTATCCCAGTTTTACCTGACATGTCACTTGATCCAACCCACAACAAGGCATAAAGTGAACCTCATCATACATCAATGGCTACCCATAAGCAGTGATGATATCAAGAAACATTGTGGGGGTACTATATGATTGTTTCAAATTCCAATAATAATAAAAAATAAAAAAACACATAAATGTCCATTAAAAAATGTATAAAATATAAATAAAACAAAAAATCATAATAAATATAATGCAACATGAAAAATAAAAATCATGTAAATACACACCAATTGATTACCCACTGGTTTTAGCATATATATAGAATAAATAAATAAAATAAAATACACCCAAGCCTATACTATTATCCTCAATCCATTACTAAAACTTGGTCTCTAACATCAGCCAAGCTGCTCTGGCTCAATTCACGCACTCCATTCAAGATTCCTCTCTTGATCATGAAATAATGCACCTTCATCTGATCAACTATGCATCTCATGTTTAACCTGAAATTTGATATAATTGTGTATACATGCATCAAAGTTCTCATATATGGGGAAAGAAAATTACTCTCAATAGGAAACCCCGAATGGTGGTCTCTAACACCTTATATCATAATAAGTGTATGAAACATGGGATATGACCATCCTAAGCCAAACAATAACTGGAAAGAAAAATAAACAACTAAAAAATAAATAAACACCCCCCCAACGACCCTCTAGTTCTAACAGAAACTCTTTATCAAACAAACTTGTTCTATCCAAATTTGAAGGACTCAAAACATGTTTCTCACCAAGACATATATCACCAACCACATCCTCTAAACCATAACGGATGTCTAAGATGAAAACAAAACAAATGAAAATGATTTCAGGCCCTAGGATCCCACTATATGTATCCAAGAAAATTATATGAACTACTACTGTGGTTTAGAACTCCAATAGAGTGGTCTGATCTAGCGATAAGAATTTTTTCCAAAATGAAGTGATTCTTTCAATATCCTGATATCCTTGATGAAAATAATGGGATCTATAACCATTATGGATATCAATAAAAACTTTTTCCTCTGGCAATATCTAAGACCATGGAAACCAAACCCCAAAATAGCGTGATTTTCTAACTTAAGGGAATCCAATCATCCAGATCACCCATTTTCTCCCCAAGACCTCCTAAAACTATCCAATTAAAATATGATATCACCCAATCAACCTCATGGAATATTACTAGTGTAGTAATATACCAAATGTCTCATATCATCTAATATACATTAGAAATAAGTTCCTCAGACATCTTTGACATAACCCATCAAAATAGGGGTCAAACAATTCTTGAACCCATCAGTAGCAATGAAAAAACATCAGTACCGATCTTATTAGGGTCAAAAAAACATAGAGTCCTAAACGGTCCCTTGGGATACATTAAAAATAGGAAACCCCATAAAGATCATACATCACATCCAAAACGTAGTCTAATCCCATCATAAGAAAACATAAACCATCATGCACAACACATAACCCATCCCTCATCATCACCTCTCCCACATGGGAAACCTCCAAGGTTCCTCAAACCTATCTCAAATTTCACTCAATAGAACCCGACTGAACCCAGAATATAATGGTTGTATCCCATCCCATAGGCTCTAAGCAAGCTAAACTATAAGAAATTAGTCCATGAACCCATCAAAGTCACTCTTTGGCCATGTCTTCCTGTAACCATCCAAATAAACCCAAAATAAACCCCTAAAAATGAATAATCCATGTTTCTCATTAGACTCACAATCCTTACCAAGGTCTTACACCACACCTCCCTTTAGAAATCTCTTAAACCAAGATACCTTGATATGACTCAACCTAAAACCTTAGGAAAAACCATCAACACAACCACACCCAATGCCAAAAACCACAAAAAATAACTCTAAAAATCATGATGTCCTCACCCTCATGTTTTAATTAGAAAAAAATATATATTACTAAAAAGTGTAATTCTAACTCTTAGATGAAAAAAGGTGAGACACCTCTTATGAAGAGATGTATACAATGTGCACCTCAAGTACATGACATGTAATACTTGAAACTCTCCTTAGTCATGTAACATAGCTCAACATGGCATGAAATTCCCATGTAAATTGAATGTATCAAACCCACACAGCATGTTAGCTATATGGGGTACCTAGCCATGCATGAAATATGGTTTTAGGTCAAGTACTCTATATGGCCTTTGTTCATGTTTCCTACATAAGGTATGTTCATGTACATTACACATCCATGTACACTTACATGAGGTGTATATTCGAGTACCCAAGAACACCCCAAGTCACCCCTACCGGGTATGTCAAAAATAAACATGTCATGTATCCCCAATATTTTACCCAACACCATGTAACTAGATTTTCCTAGATATAAACCCCCTATAAATCCCCAAAATCCTATGATTTTCCCCATAGAAACTCCATATAGGCTCTCATGGGATTCCTAAAAACACAAAAAAACCTTACTATAACATAAAACAACTAACATATATATAGATTAGTGATAAAATAAACAAATTTCCTACCATGGGGTATAAAACACCAAAAATGCATGCCTGGATAAGCATCACATATCAACTACATCTCGATCCATTACCTATATGGTTCTACAATGTGATACCCTCTAGCTATCCTTCTAGGTCACTACACATGGTAAAGTGGAGAGTCCTTCCACCACCCCCTCTCATGCCTAGAATGGAAGGAACAAAATGGGGAGGAGGAAAAAAAGTAAAATAAAAATAAAAGAAATATAAAATTCCTACATAAACATCTTGAACTGATATTTGATGTCACGACCCATCCTCGGGGCCCATGCCATGACTACCCCAAGCCCGCCTTCCATAGGCCAGGGGCTGGCGACTCGAACCAAAGGCATAAATCTGTAAGCTGGGAAGGCATTGCCTTTATAAAAGTAAACAAACACAATAGAGTACGCAACAAGAAGTAAACACTAAGTAAAACTGAATACAAAAGAGTGTACTGGAAAGTAAATAGGCTGGTATACAAACCCAACTGAACAACAACTACATGTAAAAATGGGACAAACAGCTGAAAGTAAAGAGAAACTCTTGGATCGTCCTTCGGGGTTCCTACCTGGAGGGTTGGTACAGATGGTCACCTAAGCACTCACGTCCGTCAGTCTCCTCCATGTGCCGACTCATCAAAAGGTCCACCTCCGGGTATCGTCTAGTCGTGGTTCTCTCATCATCCGTCAGCGATGTCCGTCGTCTGCATCCAACACAACGAGGTGCGGGCATAGCCCATGAAGGGGTGAGTATAACGATACTCAGTAGGGACCCTGAGACCCGCAAGGTCTCACAATATACACTAAGGATAAACAAAAGAAGAAACATAAAATCACAACGTATCAACCAACCCTACTTATGTATATGCCCATACATATAACTAAGTTACCAATCTCAGTCCGGCTCCAACTCTCGATCCTAAGCACAAACCAATTCCACAAAGGAAGTAAAGTCAATCACCATGATGATAATGGTTGAAAGACATGACTCAGCTCACACAGGTATGCCACAATAGTAGAGAGATATAGATAATCATATGTAGCCACTAGATCATCTAAGCTGTTGGACCCACACATGATACGGGACCAGAAAAGCTGCTGGACCCACACAGGATACAGGACCAGCTATCTCGTCTAAGTTGTCAGACCTACATAGGATAGAGGACCAGTTATAATTCATCTGAGCTGTCAGACCCACACAGGATACAGGACCAGCTATTCTGTCAGACCCACATAGGATACAGGAACAGAAGTCAGAACTGTCAAACCCACACAGGATTATAGTACAGTAGTCATCTTCATCGAACCCGCGGAGGATTCTAGTATAGTAGTTGTCACAGTCGTAGCCAGCTCAAGGGTTCCCGCACACAGCACGCTCGATTCTGGGAGGGTCTTCCTCTCAAGCAAAGGGGTCGATACATCAACTATCATGAATTCCTGAGTTGATGTATCCTGAAGTTCCGTCTCATCAAAAGAAACCCAACATGACAGACGGCACCTCAATCAGACACCTGGTCTGAGATTTTTTGGTTTCTCCATTCCAGGGGCCCGATTGGATTTACGCTCGTTCCAAACCTGGCCATTTCCCAAATTCATCCAAAATTCACATAAATTATTTCAAAAGGACCACCCTGTCGTAAGGGTCTCATTGTCACAGACGGCGCGTCTTTCGGACGTGTAGTCTTGAAGATATTCCTATTTAAGCGAAGTCGGGCCCGGCCTGTCAAGCCCAGTGGGCGGTGGCGGGTTGGCCCAACCCAGTTTGGCGGGTTCGACCGGGCTAGGGGTTGGCTCATACCAGTGGAGCGTGGCCCACATGCAGACCTAGCTCGATGGGTCCGACCCGGTTGGGGGGTCAGCCCGGACCGGTGGGGCGCGGCCCACCCACAGACTGGGCCCACGTTAGGGGCCGGTTTGGCTTGCCCGGTGGAGCCAAGCGGTGCCACCTTCTCCTACTCAGTCAGCCGTAGCTGGCGAGTTTTTTCAACGCACTCGGCCCGCATAGCGGGCCCCGGTTCTCCTCCGCGCGGCACCTGTGGGTGCCATGCTCTTCCATCCCGGTCGGTCGGCAGGTTGCTGGCCGGTTCCTCCAGCAAAGCAGCCCACAGTTGTGGGTCGCACTTCCTTCCGCGCGGCACCTGCAGGTGCCTCGGTTCCCAGCAGGCGGGCCGGATTGGCCGGACGGTCATCCCGCGGACCGGGCGGCCCGAGCGGCCGCCGATCTCTTCACGCGGCCGGTGCACGGGCGCCGCTGGCTATGGGCGCCGTCGCCTCTGGTCGCTGCTGACTTCGGTCATCGTCGCCTCTTTCGACTCCTCCTCTGTTGCCAATACAATCAATAATCAACGGAGGGTCATCAGGCCGTGTTTGTTCGGCCCGTTCCCTCCGCGTTAGGTGATAACAAATGGCCAAAGAGGAATCAAATAATTCATCAAGAATGAGGGTATAATTTTATTCATTTAAAATTATACAAAACCCCCTACCTTGTAATCGGCATTGTACGTTGACGGGTCGCGAAAGACGGGCATCGTGGAAGACGGGTGTCGCGGAAGATGGGCGTCGTTCCGTCAACGTCGGAGGAAGTAGAGCTCGAAACATCATGTCGAGATGACACCTTCGATGTACTTCGTGGGCTAGGGTGCCTCCTTTCCTTGCTCTGGTTGAAGAAGTGGAGGAGATGTTGCTTCAAGTCCTTTGGAGACTTGGAGCATTCTTTGTTGAGAGGAAGATGTTCTTTGTGTTCTTCATGGGAAGAGCACTTTCTTTTTAATTCTCTAGAGACTCTCCCAAGAGCTCCTCCCAGGATTATGCCAACACCCCAAAGAAATAAAATAAAATCTCCACCCATATTTTTTTATTACAATGCAACCAATAAGGATTCAAAAGAATTCAAATCCTTTCAATTTAATTAATGACGACATTAATTAATTATGTTGGCAAAATTAAGGGGAAGGGAGGTGGATATTTCACCCAAAATAAATGAGGAGTAGAGGCCTTAATAAATTCTAGGGGAGTTAAAGAGTTAAAGGGGGTTTCAAGGGGAGTTGAGAGGTTTGAACTCATATGGGCCCCACCACAAAATATACTCCCATGGGATGTTATGTGGGGTGTGGGACCCACGTCCAACATCCATTTTGTGGAAATAACCACCACATAAAATAAAATTATGTAACACATAAATTTTATTTAATTTATTAAGAATCCCCAAAATTAACTTCTTCTCTCAACCAAATGTAAATGCGGTAGAGGTCTCTTTAAGAGAATATCAGCTCTGCGAGTTCATCGGTGTCCTTGGATTTTAATTCCGAGCACCGGTTCAAAAGATATAGAAACTCGCACATATATTTACTAAACATACCCGAACAAAACCTCAGAAATTGATTCTGGGCACACCGGTCCTCGGAATCAGGCGTCGTCAGAAACTGTGGACTCATAAAATTCCAAAAAATATAAGAAAAAAATTATCTTGAAATTTTTGGGTCTTTACATTACCTCCTCCTCAAGGATTTACGTCCCCGTAAAGCTACAACACACACTAGGGAACAAATGGGGGTACTGAGCATGCATCTAAGCCTCCCGCTCCCATGTGCTCTCCTAGAGGTTCCTATGCTTCCAGCGAATGCGCACCAGAGGAATCGATCATCCATGCAGGACCCGCTCCTGTCGACCCTCAATCTCCTCTAGAACATCCGTGAATGTCACCCTATCATCGATGTCCAGCTCCCTATGGTCGATGATGTGGGATGGGTTGTGCACGTATCTCCTCAGCTGAGATACGTGGAAGACTTCGTGCACCTAGTGCAACTGAGGTGGAAGGGCCAGGTGGTAAACCACCTCGCCTACTCTGCTGAGGACCTGGAATGGCCCGATAAATTGCAAAGATAACTTTCCGCCTCATCTAAATCTCCGTAGACCTCATTGAGATGAGACTCATAGGAATACGTGGTAGACATCATCGAACTATAGTGTTCTCCATCTCCTATCAGCATAAGACTTTTGTCTTCTCTGTGAAGTCTTCATCTGCTCCTAGATGATCTGCACCTTCTTCATTGTAGCCTGAACCATCTCTAGTCCTACAAGTACTGACTCCCCTTGGTCAGTCCAGCACAGAGGTGACCTTCAAGTTTGGTCATACAGTGCCTCGTAAGGGGTCATCCCGATGGTGGAGTGGTAGCTATTGTTGTACACAAACTCCACCAAGGGTAAGTGATCCTCCCAGCTGTGACCAAAGTCGAGGACACATGCACGGAGCATGTCCTTAAGAGTCTGAATGGTCCTCACAGTCTGACCATCCATCTGAGGATGGAAGGTGGTGCTCAAGAGAAGCTGCTTCCCAAAAGCCTCTTTTAACCGCTTCCATAGCTGGTAAGTGAAATGAGCATCTCGATTGGAGACGATAGTCAATGCCACACCATGAAGTTGTATGATTTCCTGAACGTAGAGGTGTCCCAAGATCTCTACTGAGCCCTGTTCTCTGATCTGTAGGAAGTTGGCCGACTTGGTGAGTCGGTCTACGATCACCCAGATAGAGTCGTGTCCTTTGGATGTACGTGAAAGTCCCGTCACGAAATCCATGGATATCCCATACCACTTCCACTCTGGAACCTATAAGGGATGAACCAAGCCTGCTGGAACCTAGTTCTCCACCTTCACTTGCTAACAAGTGAGGCATCGATAGGCAAACTCTGCTTCTTCTTTCTTAATACCTAGCCACCAGTACTGTCGTCTGAGGTCCTGATACATCTTTGCCACTTCTGGATGTACCGCTATATGGGAAGTGTGGAACTCCCTCAACACCTCCTCCTGTAGTGCAACTGGTATCATGGTTTTTCCTTTGAAGAGTATGACTTGTTACCCACCTTCAAAAAATCCATCAGGTACCTGCCCTGAGGATATCTAAGCACGTTGTGCCTCACAGTCAATACCTCCACATTGCACCACTCTGACTCACTGAAGAAGTGGAGGAGTGACTGTGAGAGACTGTAGAAAGGCTACTCCATCTCTATCCACAAAGGATATCTGTAATGCGGCCAGCTGCTTTGTCGCCTCTCCTAGCAGTTGAATGCCTGATCTCCTACTGAGAGAATCTTCTATAACATTCCCCTTCCTAGGAGTATAGACTATCTCGAAGTCATAGTCCTGGTGGAAATCAATCCATCGCCGCTGTCTCAGGTTCAGGTCCTTCTGCGAGAAGATATACCTGAGACTCTAGTGGTCAGAGTAGACTATAAAATGCTCACCCATCAGATAGTTCTGCCACGTCTTCAAGGAGATGACCACTGCTGCTAACTCCAGGTCATGGGTAGCGTAGTTTTGCTCGTGTTGTCACAACTGTCGTGAACCATAAGAAATCACTGGTCACTCCTGCATCAGGACACACCCGAGTCTGGTCCTTTATGTGTCGCAGTAAACTACGTACCCAACGCCCTTCTCTAGTAGCTTCAATATGGGCGCACTGGTCAACCTCTGCCTCAGCTCCTGAAAGCTCTGATGGAATCTCTCTGACCACACAAAGCATTTCCCCTTCTTCATCAATGCTGAAAGTGGTGCTGCAACTCTAGAGAAGTCTGGCACAAATCTCAGATAGTACCCAGCCAGTCCCAGAAAACTCCACACCTTCGTCACACTCTTGGGTGGCTCCAAAGAAAGTACTACCTCAATATTCGCTGGATCCACTGCAACTCCATCCTTTAAGATGACGTGTCCCAAAAATTGAACCTCACGAATCCAGAACTAACACTTTGAAAGTTTACCATATAACTGGTGCTCTCGGAGTGTATCCAATGCTACCTACAAACGGTAGGTGTGATCCTCCTCAATAGTCGAGTAAATCAGTATGTCATCAATGAAGACTATGATAAAGCGATCGAGGTAATGTTGGAAGATCGTGTTCTTGAGACTCATGAACACTTCTGGAGCATTGGTTATGCCGAAGGGAATAACCAAGAACTCGTAATGGCCATATCGACACCTGAAGGTCATCTTTTACACATCCTCGTCTCGAACTCTGAGCTGGTGATAACCTGGCCTAAGGTTTATCTTCAAGAATCATCGTGCTCCCTTGAGCTCATCAAATAGGTTGTAAATCCTCGGAAGTGGGTACTTTTTCTTCACGGTCAACATATTCATGCGACGGTATTTGAAACATAGTCGCAAGATCCCATCCTCCTTCTTGGAGAAAAAAATAAGGGATGCCCAAGGTGAAACACTGGGTCGGATAAATCCCTTCCCCTACAAGTCCTCCAGCTGTACCCGCAGCTCACGAAGTTCAGCGGGAGCCATCTGATATTCTATAGTAAATATCGGTGCCATCCTAGGGTACAGGTCAATTTAGAAGTCTACCTCTCTACGAGAAGGTAGTCCTGGAAAGTCGTCAGGGAAAACATCCACCTGCTAACCCACCACAATAGGAAAACTCAGACTCCGCACATCAACTGCTCTGAGGATGAGACTAGCCAACTGATGTCTGATCAACTTACCCCTCCTCTGTGTAAGTCTATCCTACACTGCAAAGGCTCCCTTCTCACCGATGAAGGTGAACCTGGTCCCATTCGTGCAGACAGACCGCACTTTGCACCTAATACAGTCAATCTGAGCATGGACTGTAGATAACTAGTCCATACCCAAGATAACGTTGTAAGGCTTAAACGCTGCTACAAGAAGATCTCAGCTGAAGCTCTCACCTCCTAGAGTAAGCTCAGAATACCAACACCACTGCATAATCGTCACGTCTGCTCCCGTAGGAGTCTCTAGCCATAAGGATCGAGCCAATGGCTCCATCGGAATCTTTGAGCTCCGAACAAGGGCAGCGGAAATAAATGAATGACTCGCATCTGTGTCTATAAGTACTTCACCAAGGGTGGAGTAGACACAGATAGTACCTCGAATTATCTCAGGTGCGCTGTGGTCATAGGCCTCGACTGCCTGGAGATGATCTTGCCTTTGTCCGCCAGCTCCCTGTGGTCGGGGTGGACCTCCTGGTGGTGGTGGTGGTAGAGCCTCGAAACATCATCCACAACCTGCTACTCGTTCAGCTCCTCTTCCACATCCACCTGCTCCCAGCGGACCACAACGGTCGAATATCTGCCTCTTCTTGGGAGGTCCTTCTTCTGTCTGATGCTCATCTGCATGGCGGGTCGGGCAGTCATGAGCCATGTGGACCTGTCCACCACATGCATAGCACTGCCTTCTCCTCGTATAGCTGACTTCATCTCGTGTTCCCCACACAACCGAACCTGTATCCTGGTATCGCACACCTGATGTCCTGGTCCGCTTGGACCTCTGCGACATCTTTCTACTGCCGGCTACATAAGACTCTGCTACGTGTCGCCCTGTGGGGGGTCTCTCTACAGGTGACTGCTTAGCGAGAAATCTCTCCACTAGAAAGGCTCGCTCCAGTACCCCCGCCTGCGTCAGAATGCTGATGGGAATCGTTGAAGCCCTGATATCATGCATGAGTCCCTGCTTGAAGGTTCGGGCCCTGAAGAACGGTTCTCACACCATATCCACGGAGTAGTGTGAGAGGTCGGTGAACCTCACTGAGTACTAAGCTACTATCATGCTGCCCTACTGCAGATGTAGTAACTCCTGAATCCACACCGCATGAAGGGTGGCTGGAACAAACACCGCCCGGAATAAGCTCTCGAAGTCTGCCCAGAGTAGTGATGCCTCATCATGCACCTGGAGCATCAGGCTCCACCATCTACCTTCTTCTGCGTGCAGGAGACTTGTGGCAAGGATCACCATATGGTCGGCTGGTGTCCCTACCAATCTGAAAACTCTCAGGATAGCCTCCAACCAATCCTAAGTTGTCTGTGGGTCTGTATCTCCCCGGAACCTGGGTGGCCTCTAGTGCTGGAACTCGTGCAGCACACTCAGGCAGCGTGCACTCTCTGCTGCTGAAGCTGGTGGTATCGATGGCCATGCGGGTAGTGGTGTTGCTGGTTCCTCTATTGTGATGGGGCCCTGTACTGAGGCCTTGTCACTCGGTGGGATACCATATCGTATATAACTTGAAACCCTAGCTAGCTGGCTTCATGGGGCCATCCTGAAAAAAAAGGTGTTCCACAGTCAAAACAGTATACCTAGTGAGTTTACACAAAGTAATCACAAAGAAAACTTTTTCAAAGGAGACACACATGCAATTTGTGTTTTTGTGCACTGAGTCAGTAATCAGAAGTCAGGGTCCTAGTGTATGGATACGTCGGCCTCCGAACCATCACCGATTTCCATAAACTGATAACCACACCCAAAACACTTAACACTATTGCTGTTAAAATAATCAGAGTCTATGTTCTGCGGTAGAACAGACCACCTCTGATACCAATTTTTCATGACCCGTCCTCAGGGGCCGTGCTGTGACTACCCCAAGTCCGCCATCCATAGGCCAGGGGCTGGAGACAAGAACCAAAGGTGTAAATCCCTAAGATGGAAATGCATTCCCTTTATAAAAGTAAAGAAACACAACAGAGTACACAACAGGAAGTAAAAACTAAGTAAAACTGAATACAAAAGAGTGTGATGGAAAGTAAATGGGCCAGTATACAAACCCAACTGAACAACAAGTACAAGTAAAAAGGGACAAACATTTGAAAGTAAAGAGAAGCTCATGGATTGTCCTCTGGGGTTCCTACCTGAAGGGTAGGTATAGATGGACACCTCAGCACTCACATCTGTCAGTCTTCTCCGTGTGCCGACTCGTCGCAACGTCCACCTCCAGGTACCGTCCAGTCATGGTGCTCTCGGCCTCCATCAGCATTGTCCGTCGTCTGCATCCAACACAACGAGGTGTGGGCATAGCTCGTGCAGGGGTGAGTATAACGATACCCATTAGGGACCTCGAGACCCACAAGTTCTCACAATATTCACTAAGGATAAACAAAATAAGAAATATACAATCATGAAGTATCAACAGACCCTACTTAGGTATATGCCCATACATATACCTAAGTTACCAATCTCAGTCCGGCTCCAACTCTCGAGCCCAAGCACAAACCAATTCCACAAAAGAAGTAAAGTCAATCACCATGATGATAATGTTTGAAATACATGACTCGGCTCACACATGTATGCCACAATAGTATAGAGATATAGATGATTAGATGTAGCCACTTGATCATCTAAGTTGTCGGACACACACCAGAAACAGGACCAACTATAATTCATCTGAGCTGTCCGACCCACATAGGATACAGGTCCAACTATTCTGTCAGACCCACACAGGATATAGGAACAGAAGTCAGAACTGTCAAACAAACACAGGATTCTGGTACAGTAGTCGTCGTTGTCGAACCAATGGAGGATTCTGGTATAGCTGTTGTCGCAGTCACAGCCATCTCTAGGGTTCCCGCACATAGCACGCTCGATTCTAGGAGGGTCCTCTCCTCGAGAAAAGGTATCGATACATCAACTATCACTAAGTCCTAAGTTGATATATCATGAAGTTCCGTCTCATCAAAAGAAACCCAACGCGACAGACGGCGCATCAATCGGATGTCTGGTGTGAGAGTTATTGTCTTTTCCGTTCCTGGGGCCCGGTTGGATTTACGCCCGATCCAAACCTGGTTATTTTCCAAAGTCATCCAAAAATCACTTAGAGTATCACAAAAGGACCACCTCATCACAAGGTTCCCAGTTCCATAGACGTCGCTTCATTCGGACGCGCGGTCTTGAAGATATTCGCATTTAAGCGAAGTCGGGCCCGACCCGGTTCGGCCGGTCCGACCCGGTTGGGGGTCGGTCCAGCCCGGTGGAGCGCGGCCCACCCACGAACGTAGCCCAGTGGGTCCAACATAGTTGGGGGTCGGCCCGGCCTGGTGGGGCGCAGTCCACCCACGAACCCACCCCGTGTTACGGGCTGGTTCGGCTCGCCCAACAGCGCTAAGTGGCATCACCTTCTCCTTCCAGGCCGGCCATAGCCGGCCGCTTCTGCCA
Source organism: Viscum album (assembly GCA_963277665.1). Lineage (NCBI taxonomy): Eukaryota > Viridiplantae > Streptophyta > Magnoliopsida > Santalales > Viscaceae > Viscum > Viscum album. The sequence continues at coordinate 598,790,926 of OY728136.1, read as the reverse complement.
GTGCATGTGGCCCACATAGCGGGCCTCTATTCTCCTCCACACCACACTTGCAGGTGTCGCGGTCTTCCAGCCTGGCCGGCAGGCGACTGACCTGTTCCTCCAGCAAAGCGGCCTGCGGTTGCTGCCCACGGTTCCCTCTGCACGGCACCTGCGTGTGTCGCGGTTCCCAACGGTCTAGCCGGATTAGCCTGCCGATCATCCCGTGGACCGGGTGGCCCGAGCAACTATCGGTCTCTTCACTCGGCCGACGCACGGCCAGCACGCGGCCCCCGCTGCCTCCTGTCACCGCCGCCTCCGGTCGCCGCTGACTTCGGTCATCGCTGCCTCTTCCGAATCCGCCTCTATTTTCTAATATAATCAAGAATCAAAGGAGGGTCATTGGGCCGTGTTTGTTCAGCCCACGTCCTCCGTGTTAGGTGATAAAAAATGGACAAAGATGAACCAAAGCATTCATCAAGAACGTGGGTATAGTTTTATTCATTTAAAATTATAGAAAACCCCCTACCTCGTAATCGGCATCGTACGTTGACGAGTCATGGAAGACGGGTGTCGCGGAAGATGGGAATCATTTCATCAATGTCGGAAGAAGTAGAGCTCGAAACTTCATGTCGAGGCGATGACTTCTGTGTAATTCATGGGAAAGGGTGCCTCCTTTCCTTTCTACAGTTGAAGAAGTGGAGTAGATGTTGCTTCACATCCTTCGGAGACGTGGAGAGCTCTTCATTGAGAGGAAGATGTTCTTCACGTTCTTCATGGGGAGAACACATTCTTTTTAATTCTCTGGAGACTCTCCCAAGAGATCCTCCCAAGATTATGCCAACAAACTAAAGAAATAAAATAAAATCTCCACCCTTATTTTATTTTTTCCATGCAACGAATAAGGATTCAAAAGAATTCAAATCCTTTCTATTTAATTAATGAAGACATTAATTAATTTTGTTGGCACAATTAAGTGGAAGGGAGGTGGAGAGTTCACCCAAAATAAATGAGGAGTGGTGGCCTTAATAAATTCAAGGGGATTTAAAGAGTTAAGGGGTTTTCAAGGGGAGTTGAGAGGTTTGAACTTGTGTGGTCCCCACCACAAAATATCCTCCCATGGGACGTTATGTTGGGTGTGGGACCCACCTCAAACATCCCTTTGGAAGAAATAACCACCACCTAAAATAAAATTATGTAACACATAAATTTTATTTGATTTATTAAGAATCCCCAAAATTAACTTCCGCTATCGACCAAACACAACTACGTGATAGGTATCCTGAAGCGAATACCAACGCTGCGAGTTCATCAGTCTCCTCGGATTTCAATTCCAAGCACCATTTCAATAGATAGAGAAACTTGCATGTACGCTTACTGAACATACCCGAACAAAACATTATAAATTGATTCCGGGCACACCAGGCCTAGGAATCAGGCAACATCAGAAACTACAGACTCGTAAAATTCCAAAGAATTTAAGAAAAAAAATTCCTTGAAATTTCTGGGTCTTTACATTTGAAACCCACAAAAAGTTTACACCTAAGATAGAAAAAAGTCTCAAATTCCATACTCAAATTAAAAGTAATAATATCAATCCTGAATTCCTTTTAAAATACATGATCGATCAAATTTGGGGGAATAATTAATATTTAATTAAATAAATAATAAATACTACATGAATATACTATTACCTCATAATTCCACTAAAATCCAACCCTAGGTTAAACATCATATTTTGGAAATAACAAAGAGGACAAAAAATATTATATGATTATATACTATATGAAATTACCATTTTCACCTTCAAACCACCTGGGAACAAAAATTTCAATTTTCCTTGCTTTTCTAAACAAGAAAGGCCTTGGGTAATTACTAGTTTAAACCTAAATTAGTAATTATTTGTATAATATGAGAAGTGGAATACCAGATTAGGTAGTTTTAATGGAAAATTTTAAGGTCATGTGTGAGGATTGTTCAATGTTGTTTAACATTTTTTAGTAAGTACATGTACTATGAAGTATAGAGTCATATAGCCAAGACTTCTAGGTATTCATTATTTTAAAAAATTATGCATCTCAGTCATGTTGAATCATGATTGGTGTGATAAATAAGAGGTGATATTAGATCAACCATATTGAATGAAAATACTTAATGTGAAACTAATTGGGCCTCATGCTTTACTATTTCCCTTTGATGTAGGGTTGGGGCTTACACAAAGGAGGAGGCCCATTTAGAATTCTAGTGTCATAAAAGAGATAGAAAAAATAGAATGGGTGGGGAATACACATGGATATTCCCTAGATCTTTAATTCTGGTGGGTGATCTTGGTGAATTTATTTTTTGGGAAACCATGCAGAGGATATTAAATCAAGGTGTAGAATAAAACCAAGAGGGGTATTTCAAATCATTATTGTATTTTAGTGATTTTACATGAATGATTCCCTTAGATACTTAACCAAGTAGGTAAGTTGGATGAAGATATGTTTTAAGTCTTAAACCTATAAGGAATTATTTATAAAGTGAATCTAATAGGATTATCTAAAATCAAGGGGAATTCAAGGAAACCAAGGGGAGTATCTCAGTTCAAGGCATATATCTGAAAACCAAGAGGAGAATCTTGACTCAAATTGTTTTTGAGAATCCAAGTGGATTATATTTACTCAAGGAATTGTGTAGGATAAATCTTGGTTACATAAGTATTTATACCCAAAATATGTGCGACCAAACCTAAAAATTTCATGGTATGGATCTCTATTTATCATGGGGGTCATGATGGAAGTGAAGGGACTGGGATAAAGGTATGGGACTACAGTCGGTTACAGATCCAAAACGTGGGCATAGTGAGAAATCCCCTATATTATGGGCTAGTGGTCTTAGGCTGAAATTTTGAGTTCACAAAGGAGAAAATGTTTCACAAGAAACTCACATAGTGTTTCGTGAAGGGGACTCACATAAGGATGTCATAGTAGGTATTTACATATAGTGGTTCATGAAGGAAGCTTTCCTCTAGTGATTCATGAAGGTAATTGCACATAAGTAATTCAAATAGGTATATCCACATAGAAATTCAAGAATTAGGCCTCTACATAGTTCTTTATAAGAGGGGTCACATAATTCTACATGAAGACATCACACAGGGGGGTCCACATAGTGTGCCTCATAAAGGGAATTTGATAGATTGTTTCATGAATTTCTCAAATGAATATGATTCATAAATCCATTCCTTTTTTATTTTACTACAGATATCCCTTTTATTATGTTACATCTAAATTTACTCTCTTTTTTAGCCTTCCCTAGTAATTTATTTAGAGAAGTTATGGGGTATTTATAGGAAACCTTGGCTAAATACTTTTCTAGAAAATGGGTTTCTTGATAGGCACTACATGAACACAAAGAAAATTCACAAGGTTTCTTAAAGGTGTAAAGGGAGTTATCAAAGTTCTATTTGAGGCATTCATAATCTCCTCCTCTGGGTTGCAAATACAAATGCTTCATGGGAGGCCAAAAAAGAAACATCTGGATCAAAAAGACTATGTTATATGGGATGATTGATTCCTGAATTGTCAATGCACTTTTTGAACTAAGTGATGCTTGATGGATGAATTGAATAATTCATAAACAAAGTAAAGAACCTTACATTAATTTTACCTTACCCAATTTCCTTTCATGCCTAAATGAATCCTTAATTAATTAGTTATAAATTTTGATATATAATCTTATTTGGGATCCATGGCTAGTAAAATCAAAAAACATTACACCACTGGTTATAGGGTTACCTAGAATATGGAGTTTTAAAAGGCCAAAATGTTCCTAGAATACCATTTAAATAGGTTTTATCGATACAATAACCTTTTAGTAGTGATGTGTGAAATCCACGACCTACTCCCAGAAGAATGTTCTCAGAATTGTATCACCAAGTAGAGAAATTTTTTCGATGAATATAAATCTATTGATGTGTGACAAATCATTTGTCTCATGAGAATTCCATTTTATTCATCATTGGACATGGAAATGTTTTTCTATCTAAAATCAACTTGTGTTGTTTGGGTGAGGGTTGTTTCATGGACTCTACGAAAGTGTACGCAGCATAATTTTCTCAATACCAATAGAAATATTATCTATAAATTTTTTAGTTGAGGTCATTCACAACAGTATCCATTATTTTCACGTTTTTACTCACTTTTATTATACATTTATATCCTTATGAATTAAGGAATAAATATTTGTGGAAATTCCACTCAAAACTCACTTATAAATGATCCATCCTATACCTCTTCCAAACCACTCTCTTATATTGGTTGTATCTTTAATATCTACCCTTTTTTTCTCTAAAAAATCCTTCTAATGTGTTTTTTATCTTATAATTCAAATAAGGAATCTCTAATCCTTCATTCTAAATGAACCTATTTCAAGAAGGAAATAATTCATCAAAGTAAGTATCTAGTTATTGATAATTTTTTTCAATTATCTTGTGATCTAAATTATATTTAAACATTACTATATAAAATAATGAAGTTATATTAGAATAATTATTCTTATAATAAAATTATATTTCTAATATATAAATATATACTTTAACTCATTCATTGGTATAGAATTTTCTTGTTTGGTTCGGTTTAACCTCATACATGAATGTTGATGCATTACCTTCCCCATTTATAACATGAATGAATGGTAAGACATTAATACTGATAATATATGATATTAAGGATTATTTATATCATGAATATTTTTCTTTAAAGATATAAAAATAATAATATTCATTATAAAGTAACTTTTTATTATCTGTAAATTAGCTGAAACATGGTTGTTATGGATTTTGTTCCCACGAACCATACCCATACCTTCAATCAAATGAACATGGGAATAAAAAATAATTTGAACATAATGATTACAATAACTTGAATAATTTTTTAATTATGAACATAGGATAAATGAATAAGTATTGACATCACAATTATAAAAATTGTATGAAACAGTCAGTGTTTCTAAAATATGATGACGAAAATAAACAATAACTAACTAATATATATGTAATGAATGAATTTAATTAAGTAATTTAAATGGTAATAGATATAAATACGTTTATAAAATATTATTTTATGATTATTAGGTTTATTATAAAGTAATTTAATTCACTTATAAAGAATTAAATATTAAATCTAAGGGATTTTCATCTAAATTTCCTCAAGGCATGATATATATTATTTACTAAAGTTTATTTTATAGGGTATAATTGACACCCCCATTGAATTCAATTGTCACTATTCATGTCTCATTAATTATATTTAAAAGTTTATTTAATGATCCTTCCTTTATATTCTTTTTATTCATTTATTACAAAATCCATAAGGGTTTTGTTTAACTCGATTTTATTCTATTAAGTTATAATAAATTTCTTAATGTTCTCCACAAGATCATATTTTCCCACTATCCACTATAGTATTATCTAAAAATATTCATCTTTATGTACAATTTTTTAAAAAATAAATTTATATTCTAGTTTTTCTATATATTATTTCCAATTAAAAATAAAACTTATGAAAAATGTAAGGGTTTCTTGTCAAAATTTTCCTTTCATTGAGATATATTCTATATTCACCACCTATATTATTTTTTGTGGTGTATAAACTACGTCATGTATTTGTTTCATCACAATTAAAATCATATTCATGGGATTTAAATGTCCTTCTCAATATTTCTCCTTCAAGGTATTTTGATTCCAAAGATACCAAAGTTTTAAGGGTTTTCTTTCCAAATCGCATTCAAATAAAGATTATATATTTATGAATATAAATTTGAGAAACATTATTTTTATTCATACTTTAAAATAATATATTTTTATTTCCCACTGGTTATTCCTTGGGTTTATATGTATTTGTACCATTTCACCACCCTTTGGTTCACAATTCAACCAAAACAATGATTGTAAGTGTGACAAGACCTATCTCTTATTTTTGGTAGATAATCATTATCCTCTAGGCCTATATTCTTTATATTGTTTTATATATGTACTCATTCATAATTATATGATTTTTAAGTTAATTAAAAATTTTCTTTTACTCTATTTAGAAATTAATTAAAGGGATATTTTTTTATGTTTTATATATGTATCATTTTATATTCTATTTGACTTACTTTATAAAAGTGTGATAGTAATTTCATTTTAAAATGTTTTCCACGTGAATGAATTTTCCCACCATCTTCATTGGTTTTATTTAAGAAACTACCTCTCTAAGTTTTTATGGTTTTCAAAAGTAATTTATATTCCCATTTTTTTATAAATTATTTTATTTTAAAATAAAATTTACCAAAACAATGTATATCTCTTATTTTTCAAAGAAAGTTTCTAGTGATATTATAAAAGTGTTTTTATTTATTTCAACAAATGTTAATGATTCTTATACTCTACTAGGGATGTACTCTAATGATATTATACACCTTATTCCTTTATATGGATTATGATAATATCTTATGGAATTTTTAATGAAAGTCATTTATTACTCATGGGTTAATAAAGTTATGATGAGACTATAAATTTTCTCATGTTCAAATGGAACACATATATACAATGTTTCCTTATGTGATTGGTGGGTCCAATATATCTCTCTAATTAATTTTGTAATGTTTTTTATCTCAAGTGATAATGATGTGTATACATTATTAATATGTCCAAAACTCTTTGTGTGGTCATTATTTACATACTAGAAACTATGTACTTGGACACTGTTTTTATGTTGAAAATATTATACATAGAAATTATTGTTATGTTCACAACCTTATGTGTGGAAGTTATTATTATGTTCAAAACATTTTATGTAGACCTTAATGTGGTCAAATTTTTACATAATTTAATGATTACCTATTCTTATACTTATTCAATATTTTTACATTATTCTTCATGTCTATGATATGTTTCATGGATCATCATTATTGACTGTTATTTATGAATTATTAATCCATGAAATATGTTATGCTTCAATAATCATTATTGTAATCCTATATATCCTTTTATCTAGAATTACATATCATTATTTTGATTCTATATTATTATTTTATCTTATTCTTATTAACTAACCCACTATGACCCATTGAAATATTTTTCCCTTGATTAGTAATTGATCCCACCCCTTTTATGTTTAAATTTCCCAAGTAATAAAGAAAAGTATATAGTATAATTTTCCCAGATGGATAACTTGTGAGAAAATTATTTGTGAGATATGTTGAGGAAATAATTAGTAATATGAAATTTATATATCCAATCTCCAAATAAACTTAACTGTTGGGTTCTTGGATTATGTGATTTATTTTTAGATGTAATGAATATTCATCTAAAAAGATGTTATTTTCATGCATGTTAGGCGTAGATCATCTAAATCGGTATCAAATAATAAGTGTAATATTTTTATTTTATCACCAGATCTAATAGTTTGGGCCTAGGGTGATTCGCCTTCTATAAATATATTTAATGTTCATGGAAAATGATTACACCGAAACCCAAAAATTCCACACACCCACAAGAAAATTGGGAAGGTCATATCCCACTGAGGGAAAACCCACCCATTAATCCCTTTTTATTATCTATATATGCATGTGGAGCCCATATATAACAGGCCTAGAGTCACATTAAATATTTATTTATGGCCATTGAAAAGACCATAGGATCACCTGACTACCTTCATCAATGAACATAAGAACCTGTAATTACCATTTCCTAGGTGCATCACATCTTCATCATTGACCTGTAGAAACCACTATCACCGCTTCTAACATATCTTCATCATCCATTGTTTGTATTTCATCTTTCCTATTCCCCTCAAAGCCAAGATGGGTCTACCCATCTTAAATTTTAGCTGAATTACCAATGCCATATATGTAGTCCTCATCGCAACCACCTCATACTATATACGGAATAACTGTGATTGATTATAGATCAAGATCATTATGCAATGATTCCACTATATGTCCCCACAATGACACTTTACATCCATTAGTGACATTGCCAACATCGCTACATCGTCATCCCAACCTTTATCAAGGCCTCTATAAGAGATTTAATAACACCTTCTTTTAAGTTTCCAATAGAACACATCCTCCCTTATTTAACACTATTGAGTCACACATCCACTACTATCATACATGAGACAACAAGGTTACATTTTCTATCACATAACACCTACCTCTAATAAAAAAATATTGGAATCTAAAAAATCATTTCTAGTCAAAATATAAAAGGGTCTAGAATTATCTTGATCAAATACACTTATATCTTCATATGAACATTTGCACTATAATATGTATTTATATAAATCATATATACATATATATATATATATATAATTCCTTATTCAAAGATATTGAGTCAACTACTTGGTATATAAAATTTCATGTTAGTATAGGTCAACATATATATTCTTAAATCTCTAAAACAAGAAAGCTAGATTGAATGAATACATCACATTTTATTCATTTAGGTTGTTGAAAATACTACATGTCACTCAACTATACATAAATATAAATTTCCTTATTCTAGTTTAATCAATGACTCAAATGACATACCATTCATTTAGGAGAAAAAAATCATATCTTGGATAAGAAATGTCTTCCACATGATTTGAAACATACCAAACCAAACCCTAATTATCTCAATCACTAGGCTGACATAAGAATGGTAGTGAAGTAAAAAGTTGATATGCTCAATAACTTGATAACCTAAGAAATGGGTATTTATAAAATAGTAAAACCTAAGTACATCAATGACTCTATTAAATTACATGTGATATAAATTATTAGGTAGGTCTAGATTATAAGTCACAAATTATTATATCATAATTCTACTATTTAATTTATATGAAATTTTAATCCCACTAGTGTTAGAAAATTTTCAAAACTCATGATACTTAATAATGATAATCTATTAAAGATAACTCAAAGTCATACTTTTATGGGTTCTATCATTACACCCTTAATGTAATATATACATTACACATAAATTAATGATAAAAAGTGTTTCATTTATTTTAAAACCATGATACGTCTATATTAAAAAAATCATTACATATTGTACCATGTGTATCCAATATCTAGAGAATTAATAAGAATCTCATAATTATACTACATTAATGTATTTATAGCATTATCCTCTATATTCACCTAAAAAATATTTTCATCACACCAATAAATGATTTTATGAAGTATATGGTGTTTTTAAGGATGTTTTTGTTCATTCTATTTGTCTCTACTGTATTGAAAATCAGGGTTCTTGATTCTCAAATCTGTTCTATGTCAGTATCACTAGCCACTACCCCATCGTTAGGGGATGGGATTGATGCTTATTTTCCCTTATCAACACCCCATAATACTTTCTCTACTTCACAAACCCTAACCTTCTCCTAGATTTTTCACATATCTCAGTCATCCAACAATTTCACAGCCTTCTCAGTTATCTACTGTCAACACCAATCTAACCCTTAGATAACACTGAATCTTTATATCTTCTTTTTTATAATTTGGATTTTATATTCTATCTTCACAAAACTTTAGTAAATTTAATTCAGTAGTTTTTTCAATGAATTTTAATTTTTTTCAAATCATTTTTTCATTTACCTCTTAAATCCTCACCATATTCTATTACACTTTCAATATGAATGTGACTTGATTAAGGCTTAGTAAACCAACTCGTATTTTTCAAATTTATTTATTTTATATTTTTTAGATGGAGAATATATTTTTATTTGAAAATAAACTTCCCCATTATGAGTATATCGTTGTGATTTATGTGTTTTTTCCTACACATTCATAACTATTAAATTATTAAATTTCGTTTAAATGATTCCATTAGATACTTGTGCTCTAATCACTACACTAACACCCTAACCCACCTGATTTCTTCATAGATATGTGTTCAAGGTGATATTCATAATATTTTTTTATTTATCATTAAATTGAGGGTGAGTTCTAATTTAGACATGATGTAGTTATAAATTCACAGGTTTATTATTGTATGGATTTTAATTGATGGGGGAAGAAGTTTATTTTTTACCAGCAAGATCACTGTAATGTGGATGAATGGTGTGATGATAATCCTTTGGTTTCATTGAATTATTATGATTAATCACCCTCTAATAGAGATTAAGTGTGTATTAAATTAGGTAATGTTGATATTCTCATTCATTCAAGTATTTTTTTTAATGTGATCCTCTATCACATAAAGAGTCGAATATTTCCACTAATAGGTAGTTAGAGTTGGTTTTGTACTCACACTGGTCCTATACAAAATGTCTGAAGACCATCATATTTCAATGATTTAGGATGGTTGTATCTTTATACCAATCCCAAAAAATGTTGTTATATATTCAATCATTTATAATCAGTCCATTACATAAAACTTATTTTATTTAATGGGGTTTTGGTAGTAATATGTAGAGTAACTCCTCTAGTAGAGATACTACACTAGGTGTGGTTGGAAAGTATCTATTACCTAAAACTTAAGATATTTTTTCTATAGCTTTTAAACAATCCATAATTCCATTAAAAAATTGGTTTAATCACTTGGGAGATAGTTTTAGGGGAACCAATGATACTAGTGGTTTAAAATGGTATGGCCTAGGAGAAAAAATAAGCACATCCAGGGGAAAAATTAGATTCTAGATTGGGAAAGGAATCCAAGGGTGGGTGTATTCATGTATAGGAATACCTTGATAAGGTATAAGTAATAGATGTGGATCATGATGTATCTTCAGAGTATAAATAGGAAACTTGGGGAAAATATTATTACCGATCATGAAGAAATAAAGAAAATAATAGTGGTATTTTCTTTAGTAAATGTCCAGTTAACTTTTAGAATAAATATATATCATGTAAAGCTTAATATAACCTACCAAATATTATAATGAAAAGATCAGTGAGAAAGGTTTATTACTCTATGATATTTTTTAATTCAACCAACAAGGGACTTAAGGAGGATAATAATCCCAACCAAGGCATACTAAAAGAATCTATAAAATATATATCTCAAGATATACCTCTAGAACATGAGACATATATCATAAGAGATAAGATGATTAAAGAGGTCCTATGAGTATAGATACCTGAGGAATTTTTCTTTCCACTACACTTATCTAGTATGATGAAAAAATCCTGCCAAAAATGTGATAAGGACTTAGTCAAACAAAAAAACTCAAGATAATGGAATTGATTTTATACTTGAGGGGCATGAAAAATTAAGGTAGGGGGTACATCTCTAGTGCCTCAATAAATAGATAAAGAAATGGTATAAATCATATTTTGAATTAAATTTCCTAAAATTATAATATATTTTTATCCTTGATAACTAACGTTTTTGTCTCTGAATTAATAGCTCTCAAGATTGATTATATTCTATAATGTCACCTTCATCTTAAAATTAGGGATATAACTTTTAAATACTATCTTAACTATACTAGATAAAATATTAATAATTCATGTTGATGTGGTTATGTTTTTGGTTATTTAATTATGGAGATTTTTGTTCTATATATTGGTGATTCATGTAAATATTCTTAATAAACCGTAAAAAGTGATTTTTTTAATAACTTAAAAGAATTTAATAGAGATAAATAATATGTTTATTTCTATTGTGGTCTTTGAGTTTCTGGTCCTACTAAATTAATTCATTTTTATCATGTTAAATATATTTGACTCCCAATATGATATATAACAACCCATGTTCAGTTATGAATTTCTTAATAAAAACAAATCCATTCATAGTATTTGATACAGGGATGTAATAAACCTCTATTATCAAGCCCAATGTAGTGGGTTATTTAGAAATCATCCAACTAATATCACTATTTTTCTAGGGAGATATAAAAATATATGAATATATTGAATCATATATTTTATTTTAGAATCTAAAATGAGTGTAACCATGGTACGGGGCCTTTCTTCTCACTCTCTCCAACTAGGGTTCCCTTTAGGAGGTGGATTGAGGTGGATCTTGGCATTCTACTTTAGTGATAACTCTCCCCTTCCATTTCCTTCCTATCTTACATCCTATTATTGCTGGTTCTATCTAGTTTTTCATTTCATGGTTTCTTTCCTTTGTGGATTTGGGTTTTATTAGTGTCCATTTAATATTATTCCTCATATATCATTAATATGTCCAATAGTAGTCTTAATTACTCTTATTTATATTGGGTAAGGATTATGCACATCACCCATATTTGGTTCATCTATTGTTGTTTTGGTTTGAGCACAACCCCAGAGTGGTGTTTTGTAGCTTGATCTACTCAGATCATATCTTCAAGGGCCCCTCTTAGTCTCAAATATGTACCTTACATCCCATAGTAGAATTGGTTCATATTTCTTTTCTAATTGGTTATATTATTTTATTCAGGTCTCCCTATATTAAGAGTATAGGCTTGTAGATTTTTTTTTGTAATTTCATCGATGGAATTTCTTGGGAATCTATTAGAAAGGTTTATATTGGAGAAGTATTCTCCAGAGGCGGAGTTCTTTTTACATTCTAGAAAATTCTTAGGGGATTGAACATGTGTTACGGTGGGGATGTTCTTGGGTGAAATGGATTCATTCTATTGGATGGTATTGGTGGATTTTAGTTAAATAGTTATGGATTCCAAGTGATAGTTATGGCATAGCTCTGATAATGTTTTAAGATAGGTCTTTATAGATTGGATGTTTTGAGAATCAGTCAGTGTTAGTGTTTTTCGATATCTACTTATCCTTTTTATGTGTGTTAATTCCTTAATTCTAATTCTAGTTTAGTGATGGTGTATTTATAGTGATTAATCCTTATAGATGATGATGAACATTTTTTGAAGTGTCTTTTTGGCATTGTTTTCTTTTGTTTGTTAGTAGCGTTGACTCTTATTTGTTATGTTTTTTTGTTTATGCATTATTAAATGATTTTTGTTTCTTCTTGGAACTTATTTTATAGAGAATGTAGTACTAAAGGAAATATGTAGTGGTATCAATTGATCAAAAATTAGGGAAGGTAGTGTGATGGGTATTACATTAAATTCACATCATAGGTGGATGTGATGAGTTCATGGATGGTCAGATGATGGAGATCTTTCCAGACAATGGGTACGTGAAGGCTCTTGGCTCATGTTTTTACCTTGATTAGTGATTCACATTCCTTGAATGGATCGTGGAATGTTCTTTAAATGTTATCATATCCATTTGGTTCTCTTCTAATGGAATCTCTTTTTCTTTTCATAACATTCTTTGTCATTAGTCTCATGTCTTCCGTTGTTTTTGAATTTTTGCATTTGGATTATGATTTTCGTTTGTAGGGGTGGTTTCATTGGTTCTCACATAACCTTAAAATTTGATTTATGAAAATAATAATAAAATAATTTTAGAGAGTTTGACCCTTTATAAAGAGCTCTTTTTTCCTTAAAAGACCAAGAAAAAATTATTACTTCTTATGAATTACTTAAGAATGTTCTTCGCTATAATCCAGAATAATTCTAATATATACCTCCAAATTCATATCTCAAATAGTTTCATTATAAATACTATAAATTTAATAAGGTTTAATATGAAAATAATTTCTTATATATAATATCCTCATAATTATTTAACAAGGAATCACTCAATAATCATGAATCAAACCCCATACCATAAGGTATGATTACTCATCTAAAATATTTTATTCCACAAAGGTATTCTCAGAGGATTTCGTTATGAAGTAATTCCAAAATAACATAAATGACTGGAGATCCTATTACTCATGTATTCACTAACTCTATCTAGTAAAATAATTTTAAAATTTTCTCTTGGTTTATTTTGTACTTTATTTTTGAGCTCTTTCAACTTTTTAAAGGTTTCAAAAAAAATCTTCTAAAAAACACAAAACCATACCTACTAAATTTATTACTAAAAGTTATAAAGAATCTCTACCTACCAATTTTTTTCTAATACTTTTTTATATACATCACTATGTATTAATCCCAATAGTACATTAGCCATATATCATTTTCAACTAAATGATTATTTTTATATTTTACATAGTAAATAATATTATTAAGTATTATATGACACATAGTTAAATTATTATCTAAATCCATATTTATAGAGTATTTGGATGTGCTTGTCATGTATTTTTCTAAGGGTAAAATATCAATGATTGGTGGTGTTAGAATTAACCACTTTTCCTTCTCATCATGAATGGTATAAAATGGATTATCTATATTAAAATTTATAAACTACACAACATATTCCCAATTACCTAATTTATATAAATATATATATTTAATAAACCATATTATTAATCATGAATGGAAACCCCTTCTTATCCAAACAATATATATAAATTAAATTTATATTTATTTCCAGAACATAGTAATAGTTTCCAAATTTTATAATTAATTTACTATATAGATTTAGATTATAAGTTCATACCTCTAAATTGAAAAATTTTACCACATTTCCAAAATTAAGATCTATTTCTATGATCATAAATTCTCCCTTATTTATGAAATCTTTCACATTATAAGAAAATCTTGATTCACAGAAGGTATTTAATACATATGAGTAAGAATTAAATAAATTTATTTGTATAAAGTTTACATCCTTAATCTTATAATGATTCTCCTCAAGAAAACATTTGAAACCTAGATTTCAATATATTAACCCATAACTATGACCAATAATGGATCGAAAAAAATGTTTATAATGTATGAAATTATCTATATAAATACATATTTATTATGTGTGTTTCATGTTTTATTCCAATTCAATGAGTAATTTTATTTAACCAACTTCCCCTAAAATTATAATTCCATACATTATATCGATTAGTTGGTCGTGATCTATATTTATCCATTGATGAACTAAATCATGATCACAACTTAATTCATGAATATATATATATATGGTATAAAATTGGGTAAATATTATTAGGTATTACTCTTAGATAGCTAGGGAGATAAGTCCTTCCCAAAATTAATAAAATAAATCTTTCATAACTCCATTATTTTTCACAGATAATAATTTAGGATGCCCTGGTAAATACTTCCCAAAACTCACATCAGATATAGGAACTTATTTTTTATGGTTACACACAATATTTTTTCTTTCAACAATATAATTCATGGGAATATAATGGTTATAATCAACAATAATGAATTATTATGAGCTTAAAAGTGTTTAATTTTAAATTAATCACGGATTTAATACTTTTAGGGATTTTATTAGCCTTTAAATTTTCAAATTATTCATATAAATAGCATTTTCTCTCCTAAAATCGACATATATATGAATACTTTTAAAAAATTATTTTTATATCATATAGATTCCATCAAATGAATTTGTCACACAATTATTAATGTATAACTCTTTTCATAATGAATTATTTATACTATTTGTAAAATAAAATCAATATATATATAAATGAATTTTTTACATAATGTAAATTAAACACTTTCATAAAATTGTTTAGAATCATAAAAATCTAAAATATACCCATGTGAAATTATGGTTTAATGGGCATCCAATCCTCACTTTCTAGAAAAAATCCTATACTCCAAGACTAGTGAAATGTCTAACCCAAAGTTCAACTATCTAAAGATTAATAAAAAAGAGAAAACTAAATTATAATACAAATTTAACACCTAAAATGTATAAATAATTATCAACCTTTATTATTTAATCCATAAATAAATAAGAAATCATTATGTTGGATTGATGGATCTAAATATTGTTTCATAACTAGCATGTAAGTTAGCTATGAAAAATACATAGGTAATAAAATATAAATTTTCTTTTTCTTAAATAAAATAGACTTTAAACCTAAGATTCTAACCCCTTTAAGTGCATCGACCATGTCCCAAACATTGATAACATACATATAATGTATCTCAAATATCATGTCTTTTAACCTTTTTATAATAAAAAATATCAATGACCTATCAATAGGTTGTATGATTATCTTATATGTCAATTAATCCATCATAATTTTCCATACTAAATTCTTATCTCTTGGTATTCTAATTAATCATACTAGACCATTGCGGTTTTTCGGTAACCTGAGTTGGTTCATTTTTCATAACCTCATATGTCTTATTTACCACTCATAGATATTATGATTCAAATGTTACTTATAAATTAATGCACTAAAACAAGACATGAATACTATTTATTTTAATGTATTATAAAAAATAAACTACTATTTCTTTGGGAAAACTAAGAAAAAGTATTTTATTTTATTTAGGTCTTAGTTTATTATAATAAAAACATACAAGGTATTCTTAAAAACCCAAAATACTCCTAATATATACCTCCAAATTCATGTCTCTCATGGTTTCATTTTAAATACTATAAATTTAATAAGGTTTAATATGAAAATAATTTCTTCTATATAATATCCTCATAATTATTTAACAAGGAATCACTCAATAATCATCAATCAAACCCCATACCATAAGGTATGATTACTCATCTAAAACATTTTTTTTCTATAAATGTGCTCTCAGAGGATTTAGTTATGAAGTAATTAAAAAATAACATAAATGACTGGAGATCCTATTACTCATATATTCACTAACTCTATCTAGTAAAATAATTTTAAAAATTTCTCATAGTTTATTTTGTACTTTGTTTCTGAGCTCTTTGAACTTTTCAATGGTTTCATAAAAAATCTTCTAAAAAACACAAAACCATACCTACTAAATTTATTACTAAAGGTTACAAAGAATCTCTACCTACTAACTTTTTTCTAATAATTTTTTATATACATCACTATGTATTAATCCCAATAGTCCATTAGCCATATATCATTTTCAACTAAATGATTATTTTTATATTTTACATAATAAATAATATTATTAATTATTATATGACACATAGTTAAATTATTATCTCAATCCATATTTATAGAGTATTTGGATGTGCTTATCATGTATTTTTCTAAGGGTACAATATCAGAGATAGGTGGTCTTAGAATTAACCACTTTTCCTTCTCATCATGAATGGTATAAAATGGATTATCTATATTAAAAATTTATAAGCTACATAACATATTCCCAATTCACTAATTTATATAAATATATATATTTAATAAACCATATTCTTAATCATGAATGGAAACCCCTTCTTATCCCAAAAATATATATAAATTAAACTTATATTTATGACCAGAACATAGTAATAGTTTCCAAATTTTATAATTAATTTACTATATAGATTTAGATCACAAGTTCATACCTCTAAATTGAAAAAATTTACCACATTTACAAAATGAAGATCTATTTCTATTGTCATAAATTCTCCCTTATTTATGAAATATTTCGCATTATAAAAAAATCTTGATTCACATAAGGTATTTAATACATATGAGTAAAAATTAGATAAATTTATTTGTATAACGTTTACATCCTTAATCTTATAATGATTCTCCTTAATAAAACATTTGAAACCTAGATTTTGAATATATTAAACCATAACTCTAACCAATAATGGACCACAAAAATATGTTTATAATGTATGACATTATCTATATAAATACATATTTATTATGTGTGTTTCATGTTTTATTCCAATTCAATGAGTAATTTTATTTAACCAACTTCCACTAAAATTATAATTCCATACATCATATCTATTATTTAGTCGTGATCTATATTTATCCATTGATGAATTAAATTATGATCATAACTTAATTCATGAATATACATATATATAGTATAAAATTGGGTAAATATTATCAGGTATTACTCTTAGATATATAGGGAGACAAGTCATTCCCCAAATTAATCATATAAATTTTTCATTACTCCATTATTTTTCATAGATAATTAATTTAGGAATCCCTGGTAAATAATTCCCAAAACTCACATCAGATATAGGAACTTATTTTTTATGGTTACATACAATATTTTTTCTAGTGATATTATAAAAGTGTTTTTATCTATTTCAACAAATGTTAATGATTCTTGTACTCTACTAGGGATGTACTCTAATGATATTATACACCTTATTACTTTGTATGGATTATGATAATATCTTATGGAATTTTTAATGAAAGTCATTTATTACTCTTGGGCTAATAAAATTATGATCAGACTATAAATTTTCTCATGTTCAAATGGAACACATATATACAATGTTTCCTTATATGATGGGTGGGTCCAATATATCTCTCTAATTAATTTTGTAATGATTTTTATCTCAAGTGATAATGATGTGTATAAATTATTAATATGTTCAAAACTCTCTGTGTGGTCATTAGTGACATACTAGAAACTATGTACTTGGACACTGTTTTTATGTTGAAAATTTTATACATAGAAATTATTATTATGTTCACAACCTTATTTGTGGAAGTTATTATTATGTTCAAAACATTTTATGTAGACCTGAATGTGGTTATATTTTTACATAATTTAATGATTACCTATTCTTATACTTATTCAATATTTTTACATTATTATACATGTCTATGATATGTTCTATGTATCATCATTATTGACTCTTATTTATGAATTATTAATCCATGACATATGTTATGCTTCAATGATAATTATTGTAAGCCTATATATCCTTTTATCTAGAATTACATATCATTATTTTGATTCTATATTATAGTTTTATCTTATTCTTATTAACTAACACATTATGACCCATTGAAATATTTTTCCCTTGATTAGTAGTTGATCCCACCCCTTTTATGTTTAAATTTACCAAGTAATAAAGAAAAGTATATAGAATAATTTTCCCAGATGGATAACTTGTGAGAAAATTATTTGTGAGATATGTTGAAGAAATAATGTGTAATATGACATTTATATATCCAATCTCCAAATAATATTAACTATTTGGTTGTTGGATTATGTGATTTATTTTAATATTTAATGAATATTCAACTAAAAAGATGTTATTTTCATTCATGTTAGGCTTAGATCATCTAAATTGGTATCAAAGAATAAGTGTAATGTTTTTATTTTACATCCAGATCTAATAGTTTGGGCCTAGGGTGATTCACCTTCCATAAATATATTTAATGTTCATGGGGAATGATTACACCGAAACACACAAATGCCACACACCCACAAGAAAAATGGGAAGTTCATATTCCATCGAGGGAAAACCCACCCATTAATCCCTTTTTATTATCTACATAAGGATGTGGAGCCCATATATATCTGGCCTAGAGTCACATTAAATATTTATTTATGGCCATCGAAAGGACCATAGGATCACCCGACTACCTTCATCAATGAACATAACCACCTATAATTACCATTTCTTAGGTGCATCCCATATTTATCATTGACCTGTAGAAACCACTATCCCCACTTCTAACATATCTTCATCATCCATTGTTTGTATTGCATCTTTCATATTCCCCTAAAAGCCAAGATGGGTCTACCCATCCTAAATTTTAGCTGAATTACCAATGCCATCGATATAGTTCTCATCATAGCCTCCTCATACTACATATGGAATAACTGTGATTGATTATAGATCAAGATCATTATTCCATGATTCGACTATATGTCCCCACAATGACACTTCACATCCATTCGTGTCATTGCCAACATCGCTACATCATCATCCCAAACTTTAGCAAGGCCTCTATAAGAGAGTTAATAACAACTTCTTTTATATTTACCATAGAACACATACCACCTTATTTAACCCTATTGAGTCACACATCCACTACTGTCCTATATAAGACAACAAGGTTACGTTTTATATCACATAACACCAACCTCTAATAAACAAATATTGGTATCTAAAAAATCATTTCTAGTAAAAATATAAAAGGGTCTAGAATTATCTTTATCAAATACACTTATATCTTTATATGAACATTTACACTATAATATATATTTATATAAATCATATATACAAATATATATAATTCCTTATTCAAAGATAATGATTCAACTACTTAGTATATAAAATTTCATGTTAGTATAGTTCAACTTATATATTCTTAAATCTCTAAAAAAAGCAATCTAGATTGAATGAATACATCACATTTTATTCATTTAAGTTGTTGAGAATGCTACATGTCACTCAACTATCCATAGATATAATTTTCCTCATTATATTTTAATCAATGACTCAAATTACATACCATTCATTTAGGAAAAAAAAACATATCTTGGATAAGATAGTCTTCCACATGATTTGAAACATACCCAACCAAACCCTAATTATCTCAATCATAAGGCTGACATGATAATGGTAGTGAAGTAAAAAAGTTTATAGGTTCAATAACTTGATAACCTAAGAAATGGGTATTTATAAAATAGTAAAACCTAAGTACATCAACAACTCTATGAAATTACATGTGATATAAATTGTTAGGTAGGTCTAGATTATAAGTCATAACTTATTATATCATAATTATACTATGTAATTTATATGAAATTTTAATCCCAATAGTGTTAGAAAATTTTCAAAACTCATGATACTTAATGATGATAATCTATTAAAGATAACTCAAAGTTATACTTTTATGGGTTCTATCATTACACCCTTAATGTAATATATACATTACACATAAATTAATGATAAAAAGTGTTTCTTTTATTATAAAACCATGATACATCTATATTTAAAAAATCATTACATATTGTACCATGTGTATCCAATATCTAGAGAATTTACAAGAATCTCATAATTTTACTACATTAATGGATTTATAACATTATTCTCTACATTCAGCCAAAAAATATTTTCATCACACTAATAAATGATTTCATAAATTATATGTTGTTTTTAAGGATGTTTTCTGTCATGCTATTTGTCTCTACTATAATGAAAATTAGGGTTCTTGATTCTCAAATCTGTTCTATGTTAGTATCACTAGACACTACCCCACCGATAGGGGAGGGGATTGATGCTTCTTTTAACTTATCAATACCCCATAATACTTCATCTACTTTACAAACCCTAACATTCTCCTAAAATTTTCACATATCTCAGTCATCCTAAAGTTTCACAGCCTTCTCAGTTATCTCCCGTCAATACCAATCTAACCCTTAGATAACACTGAATCTTTATATCTTATTTTTTATACTTTGGATTCAATATTATATCATCACAAACCTTTAGTAAATTTCATTCAATAGTTTTTCAATGAATTGTAATTTTTTTGAAATCATTTTTTCATTTACCTCTTGAATCCTCACCATATTCTATTACACACTCAATATGAATCTGACTTGATTTAGGCTCAGTAAACACCTCGTATTTTTCAAATTTATTTATTTAATATTGTTTAGATGGAGAATATATTTTTATTTGAAAATAGACTTTCCCATTATGAGTATATGGTTGTGGTTTATGTGTTCTTTCCTACACATTCATAACTATTAAATTATTAAATTTCTTTTAAATGATTCCATTAGATAATTGTGCTCTAATCACTACACAAACACCCAAACCCACCTGATTGCATCATGGATTTTTGTTCAAGGTGATATTCACAATATTTTTTTATTTATCATTAAATTGAGGATGAGTTCTAATTTAGACATTATAAAGTCAAAAATTCTTAGGTTTATTATTGTATAGATTTTAATTGATGGGGGAAGAAGTCTATTTTTTACCAGCAAGTTCAGTGTAATGTGGATGACTGGTGTGATGATAATCCTTTGGTGGCATTGAATTCTTATGATTACTCACCCTCTGATAGAGATTAATTGGATATTAAATTAGGTAATGCTGATATTCTCATTCATTCAAGTATTTTTTTAATGTGATCCTCTAGCACATAAAGAGTCGAATATTTCCACTAATAGGTAGTTAGAGTTGGTTTTGTACTCACAGTGGTCCTATACAAAATGTCTGAATACCATCTTATTTCAATGATTTAGGATGGTTGTATCTTTATACCAATCCCAAAAAAAGTCATAATATATTCAATCCTTTATAATCAGTCCATTACAAAAAAAATTATTTTATTTAATGGGGTTTTGGTAGTAATATGTAGTGTAACTCTTCTAGTAGAGATACTACTCTAGGTGTGGTTGGAAATTATTTCTTACCTAAAACTTAAGATATGATTTCTATAGCTTTTAAACCATCCATAATTCCATTAAAAATTGGTTTAATCACTTGGGAGATAGTTTTAGGGGAACCAATGATACTAGCGGTTTAAAATGTATGGCCTAGGAGAAAAAATAAGCACATCCAGGGGAAAAATTAGATTCTAGATTGGGAAAGTAATTCCAGGGTGGGTGTATTCATGTATAGGAATACCTTGATAAGGTATAAGTAATAGATGTTGATTATGATGTCTCTTCAGAGTATAAATAGGAAACTTGGGGAAAATATTATTATCAATCATGAAGAAATAAAGAAAATAATAGTGGTATTATATTTAGTGAATGTACAGTTAACTTTAGGAATAAATCTATATCATGTAAATCTTAATATAACATACCAAATCTTATAATGAAAAGATCAGTGAGAAAGTTTTATTACTCTATGATATATTTTAATTCAACCAACAAGGGACTTAAGGAGGATAATAATCCCAGCCAAGGCAAACTAAATAAATCTATAAAATATACTTCTCAAGAGATACCTCTAGAACAGGAGACCTATATCATAAGAGATAAGATGATTAAAGAGGTCCTATGAGTATTTCTACATGAGGAATTTTTCTTTCCACAAAAATTATCTAGTATGATGAAACAATCCTGCCAAAACTATGATAAGGACTTCATCAAACAAAAAAACTCAAGATAATGGAATTAATTTTATACTAGAGGGGCATGAAAAATTAATCTAGGAGGTATATCTCTAGTGCCTCAATAAATAGATAAATAAATGGTATAAATCATATTTTGAATTAACTTTCCAATAATTACAATATATTTTTATCCTTGATAACTAACGTTTGTCTCTGAATTAATAGCTCTCAAGATTGATTATATTCTATATTATAACCTTCATCTTAAAATCATGGATATAACTTGTAAATACTATTTTAACTATACTAAATAAAATATTAATAATTTACATTGATGTGGGGATGTTTTTGGTTATTTAATTATGGAGTTTTTTTGTTCTATATATTGGTGATTCATGTAAATATTCTTAATAAACCGTAAAAAGTGATTTTTTAATAACCTAAATTAATTTATTAGAGATAAATAATATGTTTATTTCTATAGTGGTCTTCGGGTTTTTGGTCCTAAAAAATTAATTCATTTTTATCATGTTAAATATATTTAACTCCCAATATGATATATAACAACCCATGTTCAGTTATGAACTTCTTAATAAAAACAAATCCATTCATAGTATTTGAAATATGGATGTAATCAACCTCTATTATAAAACCCAATGTACTGGGTTATTTAGAAATCATCCAACTAATATCACTATTTTTTTGGGAGATATAAAAATATATGAATATATTGAATCATATATTTTAGTTTAGAATCTAGAATGAGTGTAACCATGGTATGGGGCCTTTCTTCTCACTCTCTCCAACTAGGGTTCCCTTTAGGAGGTGGATTGGAGGGGGATCCTAACATCCTTCTTTAGTGATAACTCTCCCCTTACATTTCCTTCCTATCTTACATGCTATTATTGCTGGTTCTATCTAGTTTTTCATTTCATGGTTTCTTTCCTTTTTGGATTTTGGTTTTATTTGTGTGCATTTAATATTATTCCTCATATATCATTAATATGTCAAATAGTAGTCTTAATTACTCTTATTTATATTGGGTAAGGATTATGCACATCACCCATATTTGGTTTATCTTTTGTTGTTTTGGTTTGAGCACAACCCCAAAGTGGTGTTCTGTAGATTGATCTACTCAGATCATATCCCCAAGGGCCCCTCTTAGTCTCAAATATAAACCTTCCATCCCATAGTGGAATTGGTTCATATTTATTTTATAATTGATTATATTATTTTATTCAGGTCTCTCTATATTAAGAGTATAGGCTTGTAGATTTTTTTTTGGAATTTCATCGATGGAATTTCTTGGGCATTTATTAGAAAGGTTTATATTGGAGAAGTATTCTCCATAGGCAGAGTTCTTTTGACATGCTAGAAAATTCCTAGGGTATTGAACATGTGTTACTGTGGGGATGTTCTTGGGTGAAATGGATTAATTATATTGGATGGTATTGGTGGATTTTAGTTAAGAATTTATGGATTCCAAGTGATAGTTATGGCATAACTCTGATAATGTCTTACGATAGGTCCTTATTGATTGGATGTTTTGAGCATCAGTCAGTGTTAGTGTTTTTGGATATCTATTTATCCTTTTTATGTGTGTTAATTACTTAATTCTCATTTTGGTTTAGTGATGGTGTCTTTTTAGTGATTCATCCTTATAGATGATGATGAAATTTTGTTGAAGTGTCTTTTTGGCATTGTTTTCTTCTGTTTGTTAGTAGCGTTGAGTCTTATTTGTTATGTTTTTTTTTGTTTTTTCATTTATAAATGATTCTTGTTTCTTCTCGTAACTTATTGGTTAGAGAAGGTAGTACTAAAGTAAATATGTAGTGGTCTCAATTGATCATAAATTAGGGAAGGTAGTGTTATGGGTATTACATTAAAGTCACATCATAGGTGGATGTGATGAGTTAATGGATGGTCATATGATGGAGATCTTTCCAGACAATGGGTACATGAAGGATCTTGGCTCATGTTTTTACCTTGATTAGTGATTCAAATTCCTTCAAAGGATCATGGAATGTTCCTTAAATGTTATCATATCCATTTGGTTCTCTTCTAATGGCATCTCTTTTTCTTGTCATAACATTCCTTGTCATTTGTCTCATGTCTTCCATTGTTTTTGAATTTTTGTATTTGGATTATGATTTTCGTTTGTAGGGGTGGTTTCATTGGTTCTCACATAACCTTAAAATTGGATTTATGAAAATAATAAAAAAATAATTTTAGAGAGTTTAACTCTTTATAAAGTGCTATTTTTTCCTTAAAATACCATGAAAAAATTATTACTTCTTATGAAGTACTTAAGAATTTTCTTCACTATAATCTGGTTATTCTCACTAGTATTGAATTGGTATCTTCTTATAATTCTCAAATAATTATAAATTGGTATAATAATTCATCTTATAATACATAATGGGTCTAATTTTATAATTATAAGAAATATCTTCTATGTGTTTTCTTCATAATTTTTTAGAAGTATGTTGAATATTCTTAAGAGTTACATCATGAAATACTAGTAAAAATCCATCTTGGTATTCTACATTCCAAACCTCATTAGCACAATGAAAATACACATTTTATAACTTAGATAATAAATTATTTTTATTTATAATTGTTGATCTCCATAACCAGTGTGTAGGTTTCTTCACCCATTTCATTCAATAACAATCATTTTCCTCACTAAACCTTTTTAAAATACAAATTCAAGATATTTTTCCAAAAAAATAACATGTTATCTAAATACAATGCCAAAAATACTAAAACACTCCCATTAACTATATTTTATACAAATACTCATATATTTACTTAATAAAACCAAACTATTTGATTTTGTCATCAAATTAGAGGGTTTAACTCTGAGAAGATTACTTCATTCAATAAATGGATCACTTCAACTTGCATACCTTATTAGTTCTATTTGGATCCTTAAAAATATTTGGGACATATCATATATATTTAATCAATTAATTGGTAATTGAGGCTAGAATCTTATAAATTTATTTGATATATATAATAATCATAATGAGTTTATATAATCAATATTTTAATGGAGTTTATCATCTATACCAAGGATAGTTTCTTTTCATAGTCAATACCATTAAATTTTTTAAAACTGTTTTCCACCAAAAAATATTTATAGGTAGGAAATAAAATATAAATTTCCTTTTTATTAAATAAAATAGACTTTAAACCTAATATTCTAACCCCTTTAATTACAGTGACTAAGTCCCAAACATTGAAAACATATATATAATCTATCTCAAATATCATGTCTTTTAACATTTTTTATAATAAAAAATATCAATGACCTATCAATAGGTTGTATGCTTATCTTATATGTCGATTAATCCATCATAAATTTCCATACTAAATTCTTATCTCTTGGGATTCTAATTAATAATACCAGACCATTGCGGTTCTTCGGTAAACTGAGCTGGTTCATTTTTCATAACCTCTTATGTCCTATTTACCACTTATAGATACTATGATTCAAATGTTACTTATAAAGTAATGCACTAAAAAAATATGTGAATACTATTTATTTTAATGTATTATAAAAAATAAACTACTATTTCTTTGGTAAAACGAAGAAAAAGTATTTTATTTTATTTAGATCTTAGTTTATTATAATAAAAACATAGAAGGTATTCTTCAAAACCCATAATACTCCTAATATATACCTCCAAATTCATATCTATCATGGTTTCATTATAAATACTATAAATTTAATAAGGTTTAATATGAAAATAATTTCATCTATATAATATCCTCATAATTATTTAACAATGAATCACTCAATAATCATTAATCAAACCCCATACCATAAGGTATGATTACTCATCTAAAACATTTTATTCCACAAAGGTGTTCTTGGAGGATTTAGTTATGAAGTAATTCCAAAATAACATAAATAACTGGAGATCCTATTACTCATGTATTCACTAACTCTATCTAGTAAAATAATTTTAAAATTTTCTCTTAGATTATTTTGTACTTTGTTTTTGAGATTTTTAAAATTTTCAAAGGTTTCAAAAAAAATATTCTAAAAAACACAAAACCATACCTAATAAATTTATTACCAAAGGTTACAAAGAATCTCTACTTACCAATTTTTATATAATACTTTTTTATATAAATCACTATGTATTAATCCCAATAATCCATTAGACATATATCATTTTCAACTAAATTATTATTTTTATATTTTACATAATAAATAATATTATTAATAATTATATGAAACATAGTTAAATTATTATCTCAATCCATATTTATAGAGTATTTGGATGTGCTTATCATGTATTTTTCTAAGGGTACAATGTCAAATATAGGTGGGGTTAGAATTAACCACTTTTCCTTCTCATCACGAACAGTACAAAATGGATTATCTATATTGAAAATTTATAAACTACACAACATATTCCCAATTCCATAATTTATATAAATATATATATTTAATAAACCATATTATTAATCATTAATGGAAACCCCTTCTTATCCAAACAATATATATAAATTAAATTTATATTTATGACCAAAACATAGTAATAGTTTCCAAATTTTATAATTAATTTACTATATAGATTTAGATCATAAGTTCATACCTCTAAATTGAAAAATTTTACCACATTTCCAAAACTAAGATCTATTTCTATTGTCTTAAATTCTACCTTATTTATGAAATCTTTTGCATTATAAAAATTTTTTGATTCACACAAGGTATTTCATACATATGAGTAATAATTAGATAAATTGATTTGTATAATGTTTAAATCCTTAATCTTATAATTATTCTCCTTAATAAAACATTTGAAACCTAGATTTCAATATATTAAACCATTACTCTAACCAATAATGGATCACAAAAAAAAATGTATAATGTATGACATTATCTATATAAATACATATTTATTATGTGTGTTTCATGTTTTATTCCAATTCAATGAGTAATTTTATTTAACCAACTTACACTAAAATTATAATTACATACATCATATCTATTAGTGGGCCGTGATCTATATTTATCCATTGATGAACTAAATTATGATCACAACTTAATTCATGAATATATATATATATATGGTATAAAATTGGGTTAATATTATCAGGTATTACTCTTAGATAGCTAGGGAGACAAGTCCTTCCCCAAATTAATCATATAAATTTTTCATAACTCCATTATTTTTCACAGATAACAATTTAGGATGCCCAGGTAAATACTTCCCAAAACTCACATCAGATATAAGAACTTAGTTTTTATGGTTACATACAATAGTTTATCTTTAAAACATGGCTTGTACAATTTTTTACATCATGGTATTTTCATGAAAACCTAATTTTCCATAAACAATGACTATTGTTTTGTCAAAATAAAACATAAATAAAATAATTTTTAAATTATGTATTTTTTTATAAGAATAAAATGTTATTTTAAAAAAATATGAATTTTCAAATATAATTTTTTATTATCAATGTTGTGGTTATATAAACCATGGTTGTGGTTCTGGAAAAAATCTAAACATGATTCTATTTTTCATTCTTTATCTTACCAATTATTTACTACCATAGTCTCTAATATAACAGAATATCTTTTTAGGATATCTATATTCCAAAATAAACTGTATGTAAATAAAAACACATGTTCTATGATTTATTAGGTGTGGAAATAATAAAATAAAATGAAATGAAATAAATAATTGGTATCTCACTATCCATGAAAAATCATCCATAATATTATGTTTGATATAGATACCTTAAATGTAACCAAATGAATAATATCTATAAAGGCATCAACCAACTAAAATAGAATTACTAATTTTTTTTGATGTATTCTTCTTTAAATGGAATGATAAAAACCACATCTATTGTTAATTAAGAGAATAGAATGTGATAGAGTTTCATATTGATATATAATTATCTCATGTGTGTAAAATAAAGTCCATAAAATTCCTTAAAATAAAATTTTATCATTAAATAAAGGATCCATTATAAATTATTTCTTTTAATACATTATAAAATAGATAAATCTATGTATTTATATTATGGAATTTAAAGAATTTTATCATTTTTTGAGTGACTTATCAAACACCTTTAGCATTCATTTAATAATCAACACATCATTAAATGATGAGTCAAAAACTATAATAACATGATAATCAAAAAAGGAGAGGTGTAAAATTGTATCCCAAGTCATTCCATAAGAAATTATTATAAATAACAATGACATAACACAAACCATAGCATTTTTTATTTCATTGTAATATCGTTTATGCTTTAGCAGATATATTCATCAATGAATTGATGTAAAAATGGTATATTATGAACCCATGTATATGTTTTAATTTTATTATTAAATTGATTTATAGATAACTTAGTTGATGGTATATTAAAATTATATATTCTGAATCATTTGCAAAATGTTTTATCTTTGTAAATACTGCACATATAAAACTATAAAATATCGTTATCCATTATGATATGATGAATATATAAGGAAAATTATGATAAAATTTCCTAGTGATTATCCTTGATAAAATGTTAAAAGTTTTCAAGAACATGAAGTCCTTGTATCTCATTATTATTGAGGATTATTTTAATGAATTATTATTTTAACACCAAAAAATTTATGTAATTTTGATAAAATTTCCCAAAAACTCTTATTTTATCTTATGTAAAACCGTATCATGACTTTTTACGATTACCATTTTATTATTATATGTGAGTAACTTTTAATATAATAGTTTTATGAGTGTTATAATATTTATGGATAATCTATAGATCATGGAAATGATAACAAAAATGTTCATGTAAGTTTTTATATAATTTTTATATCATGCGTATTGTTATTAATTCACTAGTTCACCTAAATTTACCATATGGTTTGAAGTGGTCTCCTAATGCATATTTTGGGTTTCCAATAAAGTATAAACCTAAAAAATAAATCTAAAGACATATACACGTTCTAGTGATTGGTTTGTCTATAAGTGGCCCATTATGGGGGTGAGTTGATTTGAAATCCAGAAACACACTAAGATATATGTAATTTCTTTTTTGAAAAAATGGTAAAATCCTATGTTGTTTATAGGGATATATAAGAAGGTTTTTTTTAATAATTTCAATTTCTATAATTCAGGAACTATCCATTAAAAGAGGTAAAAACTAACTTAATCAACTATTTAATCCCAATGTAATTCTAAATAAAATCACATTAACACTTATAGAATAATTTTTATAAACACTAAAAGGTGTATCATTATATTTACACTTTAAATGTGTGGACTTAAAATTTAGTAATGATAAGAAAGAAAATAAATCATCAAAAGAAAATATCAAATCAAATAATTGATTAGAAGTTAATGGAACATAAAATAAAATTTATTTTAGCCGATGAATCTTTCTAAGATCAAAAAATAATAGGGTTATCACTTTATTTAGGAAAACATCTCAATATAAGAGAGAATTTAACTCATAGAATATATATTAAAAGAAGAAAATAAGAAAATAATGAACAATCTATCATTGTGTGTAAATTTTCTCCACTTTTTATTTAAATAAATTCACATGTTGAGATAATAGTATCCCCATAAAAATGTTAATTTCAAGATAAAAAGATATACAAATAAGATGAAGAATAATAAATATAATTTAGATCACCATAATTTTTTTAAAAAAATTATATTGGAAATATAAACATGAAACATCAAATTGGAAGAATAACATTACTATCAATAACTAAAAATACTTACTCTATTTTACACCATTAATCTGCCTTAAATAAAAAATTTCAGATATTTAGGACATCCCCTCATTAGTTAAAATATCTCAAATTGATTAGGGTAGTCAAAGGTAGGTTTAAAGTTGGTGGAAGTCAGGAATTCTTACCCTCAACCAAAAATTGATGCAAGTTATATCCCTTCTTGATCTAAAAAATCATCCATATGGTTGATCTGGTGTAAGATGTAGAATAAAAGAATGTGGCATTATATGTCTTATGTCATCTAGTAAAATTTCAACCCATTTAAATTATCAATTATGAATCTAGGATAACCATGGTTGTTTTTTACATAAGGAAATATATCCCGAATTTTTATATTCAAATTTGCTGACAAGGTTTAAATTTGAAACATCCAAATTAGATTGAACCATAGTTGAAGGAAGTTTTTATCATGGCTTTTTATATAAAAAGTAAAAAAAATTACATCATTAGATATATAACATGGATTTTATATTCATTTTAGTGAATTGGATTCCAATTTACTTTGCCTAGAAAGTTTAGGATTCAAGTCCCAAAATGATCATCTTACCATATGAATATTTCATTTCTCATGAATGAAAAATATATTACCCATAAATTGAGCAGCCTGATCCTCAAATTTATAATCCAAAACATGATTATAGTGTTATTAACGGGGTGTTTTTAAATAGGTTTGGATTTATTATTAATTTATTGTAAATAAAAATTGAAAACATGATAAAAATGAAGTATAAATAATAAAATACATTAATATTGGTTCTCATAAAGGATAAATCATATGAATATTCTATAATAAAAAATTATAATTATTACCTTTCAATATATCATCACTCTCCCAAACTTGTGGTTTACTAGTCTTTATAAAATTACTAGCTCAAAAAATTCGTAATTAAAATACCCTTTCTGAACACATTTAAATATACACAATTTATTACTAATAATTTACATTAAAAAACATGAAACCCATAAAAACATTAAAACAATTCAAGTGTATAATAATATAAAAAACCCAATCCAGTTACATTTTTCAAATACATCATCTCATTTCATCCCATTTTACATAAACATTAAAATTAGTCATTCATTACAAAAGACATGGGGGTTGATTATTCAATAAAAGGGTAATATAAGGAAGAGCTAAATATGAATCACATTCTATCCTTGAGTTGAGTATCTAATTTTTATTAATGTTATTAATTATCCATGGTAACTAAAATTGTTCTTAATCAAGTCAATCTACATAGTGATCTTTTTCAATGTCTCCAAAGCAGGATGACCTTTGGTCACTATGTGAAACTTACATTCTCGAGCATCATCTCAAGTTATATTAAACAATAAAAAATTAAAACTAACATAAAATGACATATAATATCTAACTATGGGATAAAAAACTTTACTTTTTCTATCCCAAATTATTTAATGTCACACATTAAGTAAATCCATTTCTTTACACACACAATTTACTTTTTTACATATAATATTTTTTCTTTTAATTTTTTTATTTTTTTATTTTTTGATACTAATATAAAATGTAATAAAATCACAAAACCAATGATATTTATATATAGACCCCAAGAACTAAACTCACACCACAAAATTCAATGGATGGGAATTGTTCCATTTTGATAAAATGAGTAAAAATATAGACAATGAAAGATTAAGCCAAACAACATACTTGCCAAAATTTAAACTCATATACATAAACTTGATTTAATATTTGAATCAAGTCATGAAACATAATTTAATATTTGTCTTACATTTTTATAAATTAAATTATCACATAAACAGATACTGAAATTTAATTTTCCATTGATACAAAAAAATCACAAAAAATATTAGGGTTTTCCACACCTAACATATAATGGGACTAACCACAATGTTATAAAAATAAAAGGGTAAATATGTGGAAGAGATAATTTTTCTAAATAAATTTTAAACATGTTATATAAATAAACCACCTAGTAGTTTGGGGATAAAGGTTGTGTAGTAACCAATTGATCATTGTGACTCCATTTCACTTTAAAACTCTGCATGGATGATGGAAGATCATGTTTCTTATATAGAAAATATTTTTTTTCATTTAAAGACCTTTATACTCAACATCCCCTAAATCTCATAAAAATCAATTAAAATGCCATGCAAACCTCATGGGAGTTTCCTAACTAAAAAATAAAAAATTTAAAAAAAGTATTAAAACCAAACATTTTTATTTTCAAATGCCAAAAATTGACTATAGGAACTCATCGCAAAAGAAATATAAATATATACATATATATATATATAATTATATTAAAATATATAAATATAAGTATATATAATTATACATATTTAAATTATAGAAGAGAGTATCAAGAAATTATTTAGTCCAGTAGTAAGGTAATGTTCAATTTTTTCTATTAATTAGGATTTTGATCCTTGCAGCCTAATTGAATTTTATGGGATATCTTACATCCTATGGTAATCCCTTTTAGAAAAAATGAAAAAAAATTAATTATTAATTATTTTCAAGAATAATTTTATCCCTTAGGAAATAATTTATAAAACACTAAAATAGAATAAAACAATAATATATGAACCATTATTTCTCCTAAAAAGTGCTTAGTTTAATGTTTTTAAAATTCCTTGGACCCCCCCTACTTTTCAATTATTGACTTATTCAAATGTTAACTCATTAAAATCCAATTCAGAATTATATTTATAGTATGATTATAGGAATTGATTCATCATATGACCATTGATATTAATAATATGACCACTTGTGGGATCCTATTCAGTTTTTTCATGACTATAGACACATTGGAAAATGTAGAGCCTTAATCATCTCAACCTTTACTTCCCTGTGTGGAAATGAATTTATGAGATATATAAAAGCATGGATTTTCTTGGTTCAAAATTTTTTTCTTTTTAAATTTTTTTAGGATTAAAATATATCATTTTTTATCCATAAATTTTAATATTCCCCTATCATAAGTAACTCAATATTGTTAACTTCTAATCTCTACAATATTACAGTTGCAAAAATGTCAAAATTTAGTTTTTTTTTTCATTGGCCAAAAAGCCTTGTGATCATTTTCAATAAGAAAATTTAAAGGTTTTCTACAAACCAAGGGACATTTTTTTATTAATATAATGGTTTTATATATAGTTTGATATTCCAAAATGTAATACAAGAGGATCATAAACTAATATTTTCTAGAGGGATTGATTTTATTTTCAATATTCTACTTTATTTACCTATTTACCAACTTAGTTAGACAATTGGTCTGAGTGAGGTAGGATACTAAATATTTATGGGATTTTTCATACATTGATTTGAGTGATAATATGGTAAAATTGAAAAAATGGATTTCATGGTCACTAATTATATCTCTAGGAATTTTTAATCAGAGCAAAAACATCTTTGAGGAACCAAATCATAGCCTCGTGATTATGAAAATTAGTGAGAATTTCCCTAACCTCTTTAGATATCAATATCTATAAGTATATAGATATATTTCCTAGTGTTTTGGAAGGGTCCCATAAATTAAATTACACAAATATTAAATATTTCTAGCATAACTGGAATAAGGGGAATTTGGTTTCTTTAGTGATAGATTCTAATTTTTTATGTTGACGAAAACTTTGATAAATTTTTTCAAAATCTATATAGAGGTTGAGCTAAAATAAACCACCTTATAGATACTTTATATAGATTTTAATTTCATAATAGTGGCATCGATATGCCTCTTAAAGAAATAAATTCAGAATGACCTCTTGCACGACCTTTGGTAATTATCTCTTAATGTCTTAATTAGGGAAAAATATTTAGGTATAGATCATAAAACACTTAATGTTTGAAATAAATAATTTATTTCTTCTAATATTAAGTAAAAAATAATTAGGTAATGATTCCCATAACCAAATAGTTTTTAATATCAATATACCATAGGGAATTTCCAACAAAATAGTTATTCTCATCAAGAAAATAATTGAACATTAAAATATGATATTAACTATCCTTGAATTCCAAAGTATAAAGGTGTTTTCTACCAAATTTTCAATAACCTTTTTCTATTTATCATTATATAAAAAAATCAAGATAGGAACCCACCTAATCAATCTAAGCTCAGAATATTTTTTTTATAAAATTTATTTAAATACTAAATGATTAATTAATACAGTAATGGAGGATCCTAAAGGATAGGATTTATAATTCTCTAAGGAAAATAAATTTTAGGAAATTTATATTCAATGGTGGTGTAGTTTTTCTATGCCTAGTTCAATGATTTCCTTACATATTCAATAACAAATGGTGTTTCTTAATGTATTTTTACTAATACATATCCTGCAAAAAAACCACTTTCATCACACATGGGTTCAAAAGGAAGCTTAT
This sequence comes from Viscum album, assembly GCA_963277665.1. Classification (NCBI taxonomy): domain Eukaryota; kingdom Viridiplantae; phylum Streptophyta; class Magnoliopsida; order Santalales; family Viscaceae; genus Viscum; species Viscum album. Next base: position 598,756,162 of record OY728136.1, on the reverse strand, counting down.
AATTATGATATCTCATGATGTGTGGTGAGATAATATATCAATTGAGAGTAATGAAGGATTCTCAAAATCTTTAAAAATATATAAAATGTTTTTTTCATAAGTGGATCACAAAGGTGTCATGCAATAGAGATAAAGTTCCCAATGATTCATTTATGTAAGATATAATTTATAAGAAGGATCTTACTTCTATAGAAGTGTTTGTAGAGTGAATGTGATGAATAAAATCTAACTTGACTTATTCAACCATCAACGAGAGATATGATTCCCAAGTTGCAGTCCTTTATTTATCATGAAATGGAATTTTTCTTAAATGGAGATGATATTTTTATCCTCATGTTTTGACTCTAGCCTCTCAACATTTCTCAATTATCACTCAAATGTTTCCCCAAAGATAAATAACAATTCTATAAAGACCTATATATACTCTCCCAATATGTTAATAAAAATTTACATCATGCATTATAGGCAGATATAATGGGTATTTCACAACTCAAAGTGTGTGTAATTTAATGGAAAAAGACAACTGTATAGGTGAAGGTTATTTTTTCCTAATATTTTAAGCATACCTTGATTTTATTGTACCCTGAGTACCCATCAAGAAATAAGTAAAACTCATAACCCTCTAGAAGCTCTAGGAAATGATCAATAAAGGGAAAAGGAAAGTTATATTTATTAGTATATGGGTTGAACTTCCAATAGTTAAGGAAAACCCTTCATCTATTATGCACCCTTTCATAGAGAAGATCAATATCCTCATTTCTTGTCATAGTAACTCTATTTTTCTTGAAAACCATTTGAATATGGCTTATTCACTCACTATCAGCAATGGGGTGTAACATCCCAAGTAAGTAATGAATAATAGATATTTTTATCTATGTCTATTAATGATTAAGATAGTGTTTTAGAGGCTTAAAATGAAAATAAATCCAATCTTAAACATGGAATACACTAATATTCTTAAAAGATTGTTTTACTGCCTTATGATGGAAAACCCTTTTTAAATCTATATTTTGACAATTTTATAAACTATGTTTGTCAAAATAAACTTATTCTTTATGATTGGGACATCAAAATTTACTTTGTGTGAATTTTTGGTATTTTTCTGACAATGTTCATTTTTTAATGAATAGTGAAAAATACTGCATTTTACATCAAAACTGATTTTTAATCTAATTTATTTATATGATTAGATTATGTTTTTAATTGGTTTTGAAGTGAAATTAGAATATATTTTTACCATTTTATCCAATGGTGGTCATTGGAATCAATTTCAATTTGAAATTAGACTTAAACGGGTGTCAATCTTTTGATACTAATTGTTTCATAAAAACACGCTATTTTCTCTGACAGCGGGAATTAATTATTAAATTAATTAATGCGACTTATATGTTTTGAATTTTGTAAAATAGACTTCATTTTTGAATTCGGAATATCATATATAGCTTAGGGTGAATTTTTGGTAATTTTCTGAGAAACTTCAATTTTTGATGAATAGTGAAACTACTAAGTGGTAATCAACGAAACTGATTTTTCAGTTAAATGAAAGTTTACCACTAATGTGTATTGAATTTTGAAAATCCAACATACATGGTTGTCATTAAGAAGTAAAATGTGGTTCAATGAGATTAAAATAATTTTTTGGTGAATAGTAACTTATTAAGTTTTTAATCGCGATTAGTGGTAATTAGTGTAGTTTAAGGTATAAATAATGCTTTAATAATATGAAATGACCTAGACACATGTCTTAACCTTATTGGTTGAGTCATGGCCGACCACGAAAAGCCATGGTCTAACTTGGGGACCCCATGGATCCACTTTTGTTGGGAAATGACATAAATTACTTTTTATTTAATGTTAAAGTGGAAATGACACAAACATAATATGTTTTATGAGAACAATTTTTAAGTGGGGTTATATAAGTCCAAATTTTGATTATAAATAGTCATTGGAAAGATAAAAAGAGTTTCTATATCATAGTATTTTTTTTATAGTTTTTAGACATTAAATAAATTTAATTATTTATGACAAAATAATGATGCAGCGATGACATCATTATTTGACGATTTAAATAAAATGAAAAGACAATGTAATATCTATGAACTACACATGGACAAAACCAATTGGATGAGTGGATTTCGAACCCTTATCACCTTAACCACGAATTATATCAATGTGGGACCTTTTGAAACCGAAACACATTTTCAAATAATGTAATATTTCTTTACTTTCCAAAAGTGCCCCTCCTCTCCTCTTATAAAAGGCCCCCACCTCTACCTCATTTCACACATTCCTCAAGCCTTTGGCTCGGCCAACCCCTGCCCATTTACTCTCTCCACATCCCAATCCTCATCCTAGAGGATTCCCTTCGGGCAGAATCCTTTCAAAGGAAGCCTTTAGGCTCAAATCAAAAGGAGTTACACTTTCGAAGGTAATTCATTCTCTCATGTTCATTTGTTTTATTTTGCTTCTCCAACCCCCTAAACTCTTTTTATTTACTTCTTTTGTAACAACACCAGTATATTCAATATACTAGGATGTTGATATAAGATTTATTTGAGCTACACTCTCACACAACTACATCAAATGGTTAAAGAACATACGGTTTCCGTGGATGGCGAAATTCTGCCTCCCGAAACAATGATTGTTCAACACTCATTTAACACCTTCAAAGGTGGCCATTATGATTCCACTATTTTTATATATGATATATAATATGTTTATGGTTTCCTTAAGCTTCTGTTTTTTTCCATTTTGGGCATACCTTTATGGTTTCCATTATGGGTAAACACGATATCTTCATTTTAGGAAGTGCGGACTACCGCCCCCTCAAAGTGATTTGATTCGTTAAATACCATATGTGGGACATGTAAAGGATAATGTTAATGATATTATATATGTTATTATACTGTAATTATAATATACCTTTATATCATTATGATTCCATTCCAGAAAAATACGAAATAGAAATGGAAGTAGCGTTCATGCGTGCGTACGGCTTACCGTCTCCATGAACGGTGCATTTCATTTCTTACCTCTAAATGATTATGTAATATTATAAATGCATGTATGTACTGGATATATATGACATATATGATATCTACATCATTAATACTTTTCTGTATATAATGAAACTTTGACCAAATTAACAACATGTAAGTGTAAGAAGTCTATTTTTGACTTAAGAACCAAATACAGACAAAATGAACATTATTAACTTAAATGAGTACATGATGTTCATAAAATGGTATAAAAGGAATAATGAACTTGAAAAAGATTCATAATAAAGTAGAGATTAACTCAAGTTTATTATTCAGGAGATTAAAGAACGGTCGGGTCAAGTCGGATACGAGGTATGGGACTTCGTCTCAATCTCCTTTCATTGAGGCATATTTTGTTTTATACACAACCTTCTTTTATATGGTGTATAAACCCCTTTGACTTTTAAGTTTATTCAAAAGGAATCTTTTTTATACGAAGCGTTTACTAAACGACAAAAGGGAATGTTTTTGTCGTACGTATGCGGCGACAACGACTTCTCCGCCGTCGTGACCGTTATTTGAGTTTCGGCTTCCTCTACAAGCCATACCTTCTTTTTAAAAGAAAAATAAATACCATGTTTTACTTTTCTTTTATTTTGGTATTGAAAATGGTTTTCATAATATTTTTATATCAATGTGTGGTATTGATATCTTGTGATTGAATGGTGGAAATTTTATGTTTCCTTTATGCATGTTTTATGTGATACGTTTATGTTGAGGTTCTTGGGCATTATTATGAAGAAGGGTGGTTCCGTGATAGACTAAGGGCAGGTGAGCCCGTTATAGCTCTCCAATGCATTGGGTAACGCGAAGGAGTGAAACATTAAGGTTTCTCCGAAGAGATTTTTAGGGAATATACTGTGATGGGTATTCCAAACGTAACCAAGAGGGTTACTCCCTACATAAGAATGTTATGAATGCCTCAAGTTACCTTTATGTCTTATGGTTTCTATGATTTATTCATGATTTTATGAGGCGTGTTAAAGTGCCTATGTTTTATGGGTAAAGTATGATTTCATTCTTATGTATATATGAACTCATGTTTCCTTTCCATGTTTTTTTAACCCATACTGAGTTTTATGCTCATCCCAAGTTTTTTTGAAATGTTTTTCACAGGTCAAGGGAAAGGTACATGATAAGATGATAGAGTCAAGGATGTGTCAAGAAATAATCCATGTTTTATTTTAAATATGTTTCCATTGATGGGAATGAAGAATACTATCTCTATGTAACCACTTTGTTTATATGTGGATTATAATGCAAGTTTTATGATCTAATTCTCTAAAACTCTAAACCCGAAAAGATCCTCAATGTGTAATCTTGTAATAACTCAAGATTAAGTAAGGTTTAAGGCTGGGGCCTTATAGTTGGTATCAGAGGTCGGTTTAGATAACTTTAGGAGTTAGAATTCTATTAAAATATTGTCCAAAAATATTTTGTTTTTTTGAAATGATATAGCATTTAAAGTTTACCATGTTGCTTCATCTAAGACATGTTTGTTCAGAATGGTTTTCCGTAGAGGAAACAGGGAAGCAGTGCTAGGAAGGCATACAGAGGGAAATAACCTTCCGAACCAGCATCCAGAAATGGTCGGAATTGGAACTGATCTGTTTGTTGCAGTAATGGCACAGTTGACTCAAGCGATAAATGGTGGTGGTATCCATGCACGAGATCAGGCAGATCAACCGCAGAGGAACATGTCAGTGGTTGAACATTTCATGAGGCAACATCCCCCATCATTCAGAGGATCATCTGACCCTGTGCTAGCTGAAGGGTTGATTAAAGCACTGGAGAAGATTTTTGATGTCATGGGGTGTTCAGACAATCAAAAGGTTAGTCTTGTTATTTACCGTTTGGAGGGTGAAGCAGATCAGCGGTGGTCTATGGTTAAGAATATCAGGGACGCTGATGAGATTGATGCTCTTGACTGGGATGAATTCAAAGGTATGTTTCTTGAGAAGTATTTTCCTAAGGCTGTTCGACTTAGGATGGAAAAGCAATTCTTGGAATTGAGGTAAGAGGAAGACTCAGTGGCTGCCTATGAGGAAAGGTTCACTCGATTGGCAAGGTATGCTCCAAATTTTATCCGGGACCTTGATAGTAAAATAAATCGTTTTTACTCAGGATTAAAGCCAAAATATCGAAGGGCATTGGCTTCTCGTGAGTTTAAAAGTTATGAAAAGCTTGTTCGATGTGCTGAGAAGGTGGAAATGGAGTTTTCCGATGACCAAGTGTTCTATAACAACCAGCAGAAGAAGAGACCGAGGTGGCAGGAGAAAGGTAAGAATTCTTCAAAAAAGTCTGATGGTAAGAAAACTAAGTTTCCAGTTTGTGATAAATGTGGCAAAAGGCATGCTGGGGAATGTCTTTTGAATTCTGGAAAGTGCTACCGATGTGTTAAGATGGGACATAAGGCTTGTGATTGCACTGAAAAGGATCAAGGTGAAGGTAAGAACAAATTTGATTTACAGTTAGTGAAATGTTATAAGTGCAATGAGATGGGTCACTATGCAAATGAGTGTCCGGCAAAGAGCTTTAGTGATGGGAAGCAGTTAGACTACAAGCAGAAAGGGGTGGTGAAATCCTTTGCAACTACTTCAGCAGATGTCGGGCCATCAAATGAAGTTGTATCAGGTACTTTGTTTATTTTTTCAGATTATGCCAGTGTGTTGTTTGATTCGGGGTCTACACATTCTTTCATCTCTGAAACCTTTTCTAGTATAATGGGAATACCATCTCAATAAATGACTCCTGAACTTTTGGTAAAAACACCTGGGGAAAATGTTGAGGCAAAAAGAATTTATAAGAATCTTCCTATCCTTATCTGTGGAAAAAACCTACTTGCAAACCTTATTGTTCTACCTCTAGTAGAGTTTGATGTTATCCTGGGTATGGATTGGCTCTCTATTTACCATGCTAAGATTGACTGTAGAGCTAAAGAAGTTTCTTTTCAGAAAGACTTCGAGTTTGTTTACAGGAATTAACCCTTACTTTTGATAACATATCAAGAGGCTAAGAAACTTGTAAAAGATGGAAATGAATGTTACCTTGCACACGTCGTTGAAAATAAAGGAACTGTTCAGATTAATGATGTGCCAGTGGTAAATGAGTATCCTGATGTTTTTCCTGATGAGTTGACTGGAATAATACCAGATCGGGAAGTTGAGTTTACTGTTGACTTAGTTCCTGATGCTAAGCCAATTTCAAAACCCCCTTATTGAATGGCACAAATTGAACTTTTAGAGTTGAAGGAGCAATTGCAAGATTTATTAGAGAAAGGTTTCATTAGACCTAGCACATCACCATGGGGTGCTCCTATTTTATTTGTTAAAAAGAAAGATGGTTCTATGAGACTTTGCATTGATTATAGAGCCTTGAATAATATCACTGTTAAGAACAAATATCCTTTGCCTCATATCGATGATTTGTTTGATCAGCTCCAGGGAGCTCAGTTTTTTTCAAAGATTGACTTGAGATCGGGGTACCATCAGCTGAAGGTAAAGGAGGCAGATATTCCGAAGACCGCGTTCCGTACGAGATATGGCCATTATGAATTTGTAGTAATGCCTTTTGGGCTAACCAATGCACCTGTTGTATTCATGGATTTAATGAATAGAATTTTCCATGAGTTCTTGGATAACTTTGTGGTGGTTTTTATTGATGATATTTTGGTGTTTTCTAAAAGTAAAGAGGAGCATGAAAGACATTTAAGGGTTATCTTACAAACCTTAAAAGAAAATAAACTGTATGGAAAATTCAGCAAGTGTGAGTTTTGGTTGCAACAAATTTCTTTCCTTGGGCACATTGTTTCTAAAGATGGAATAACTGTTGATCCTGCAAAAACAAAAGTTGTAGAAGAATGGCCAAGACCCACAAATGCAACTGAGATTCGTAGCTTCCTTGGTTTGGCAGGCTATTACCGAAGGTTTATTAGAAATTTTTCACGGTTATCTAGTCCAATGACTAAGCTAACTCGGAAGGGTGTTAAGTTTATCTGGACAAAAGAATGTGATGATTGTTTTCAGGAATTGAAAAGAAGATTGGTGAATGCTCCAGTTTTGGCACTACCTTCCAGGAATGGTGAGTTTGTTATATACAGTGATGCTTCATTGAAAGGACTTGGTTGCGTCCTAATGCAGAATGATCAGGTAATTGCTTATGCTTCACGACAGTTGAAAACTCATGAGGTAAATTACCCTACACATGATTTGGAATTAGCTGCTGTTGTTTTTTCTTTAAAAATTTGGAGGCATCATTTGTATGGAGTAAAGTGTGAAATATATACCGATCACAAAAGTTTAAAGTATATATTCACTCAGAAAGAGTTAAACATGAGACAGAGGAGATGTCTAGAATTAATCAAGGATTATGATTGTACAATTCATTACCATCCGGGAAAAGCAAATAAAGTGGCTGATGCTTTGAGTCGAAAAAGTAATGCTTCATTAACAATGTTGCGTTTGGAACGTGATCCTTTGGTTAAGGATTTGATGAACTTTGTCATAGAAGTTGTTGGTGCAGGAAGTTCTTCTGTTTTGTTTCAGGTATCAGTGAGATCTTCTCTATCAGATAGAATCAAGCAAGCACAGAAGCAAGACAGTGAGTTGCAGAAAAAGGTTGATCTGGTTCAGAAAGGTAAGTTGCCTGAATTCAACATTGATAATGATTGTGTTTTTAGATTTGGGAAGAGACGGTGTGTGCCTTGTGATTCACAGTTGAAGAGAGAGTTGTTATGTGAAGCTCATAGTTCTCCATTTTCAGTTCATCCGGGCAGTACTAAGATGTATAGAGATCTGCGGGAGTATTACTGGTGGGATGGAATGAAAAGAGATATTGCTGATTTTACTGTGAAGTGTTTGACATGTCAACAGGTTAAAGCAGAGCGGCAGTTACCGAAAGGGATGCTTCATCCTTTACCAGTGCCAGAGTGGAAATGGGAGAATATATCCATGGACTTTGTTTTTAGATTACCGAAGACATATCGAGGTAATAATGCAATCTGGGTTATTGTTGATCGCTTGACCAAATCTGCTCATTTCCTTGCTATACGAGATACTTTCTCTCTTGATCAACTTTCCCGTTTGTATCTTAAAGAGATAGTCAGGTTACATGGAGTTCCTCTCTCCATTGTATCGGATTGTGATCCCAGGTTTACTTCTAACTTTTGGAAAGGACTTCAGAAGTCGTTGGGTACTGAATTAAATTTTAGTACATCTTTTCATCCCCAATCAGATGGGCAGTCAGAACGAACGATCCAGACATTAGAGGATATGCTACGAGCTTGTTCTATGGATTATCAGGGAAGTTGGGACCAACATCTTTCTTTGGTTGAGTTTTCATATAATAACAGTTTTCATTCCAGTATACAGATGGCACCATTTCAGGCATTATATGGGAAGCGGTGTCGAACTCCAGCATTCTGGGATGAAGTGGGTGAAAGGAAGTTGATGGGACCAGAATTGGTAGAAGAGATGGTAGAAAAAGTGCAGCTAATTCAGAAACACATGAGAACAGCTCAGAGCAGGCAGAAGAGTTATGCAGATAACCGGAGGAAGGATCTCTCTTTCGAGGTAAGTGATCATGTTTTTCACAAGGTTTCTCCTTGGAAAAGTTTGATGAGATTTTGTAAGAAAGGAAAGTTGAGTCAAAGGTTCGTTGGACCATACGAAATTCTAGAAAGAGTTGGATCAGTTGCATACCGAGTGGCTTTACCTCCGAGTTTATCTCAGGTACACAATGTTTTTCACGTTTCGATGTTGAGAAAGTACATACCAGATCCATCTCTTGTTTTGAGTCCAGAGGTAGCTCAGCTGGAAGAGAACCTATCTTATGAGGAACAACCGGTCCAGATTCTTGACCACAGGGAGCAAGTGTTACGGAATAAGGTGATTCACCAGGTAAAGGTTTTGTGGAAAAACCACATGATTGAAGAGGCAACATGGGAATCTGAAAATGCAATGAGGGATAAGTACCCCCATTTATTCGATAAGTAAATAAATTGCAGGGATGCAATTTTCTAAAGGGGGGAAGGATGTAACATCCCAAGTAAGTAATGAATAATAGATATTTTTATCTATGTCTATTAATGATTAAGATATTGTTTTAGAGGCTTAAAATGAAAATAAATCCAATCTTAAACATGGAATACACTAATATTCTTAAAAGATTGTTTTACTGCCTTATGATGGAAAACCCTTTTTAAATCTATATTTTGACAATTTTATAAACTATTTTTGTCAAAATAAACTTATTCTTTATGATTGGGACATCAAAATTTACTTTGTGTGAATTTTTGGTATTTTTCTGACAATGTTCATTTTTTAATGAATAGTGAAAAATACTGCATTTTACATCAAAACTGCTTTTTAATCTAATTTATTTATATGATTAGATTATGTTTTTAATTGGTTTTGAAGTTAAATTAGAATATATTTTTACCATTTTATCCAATGGTGGTCATTGGAATCAATTTCAATTTGAAATTATACTCAAACTGGTGTCAATCTTTTGATACTAATTGTTTCATAAAAACACGCTATTTGCTCTGACAGCGGGAATTAATTATTAAATTAATTAATGTGACTTATATGTTTTGAATTTTGTAAAATAGACTTCATTTTTGAATTCGGAATATCAAATATAGCTTAGGGTGAATTTTTGGTAATTTTCTGAGAAACTTCAATTTTTGATGAATAGTGAAACTACTAAGTGGTAATCAAGGAAACTGATTTTTCAGTTAAATGAAAGTTTACCACTAATGTGTATTGAATTTTGAAAATCCGACATACATGGTTGTCATTAAGAAGTAAAATGTGGTTCAATGAGATTAAAATAATTTTTTGGTGAATAGTAACTTATTAAGTTTTTAATCGCGATTAGTAGTAATTAGTGTAGTTTAAGGTATAAATAATGCTTTAATAATATGAAATGACCTAGACACATGTCCTACCCTTATTGGTTGAGTCATGGCCGACCAAGACAAGCCATGGGCCAACTTGGGGACCCCATGGATCCACTTTTGTTGTGAAATGACATAAATTACTTTTTATTTAATGTTAAAGTGGAAATGACACAAACATAATATGTTTTACGAGAACAATTTTTAAGTGGGGTTATACAAGTCCAAATTTTGATTATAAATAGTCATTGGAAAGCTAAAAAGATTTTCTATATCATAGTATTTGTTTTATAATTTTTAGACATTAAATAAATTTAATTATTTATGAGATAATAATGATGCAGCGATGACATCATTATTTGACGATTTAAATAAAATGAAAAGAAAATGTAATATCTATGAACTACACATGGCCAAAACCAATTGGATGAGTGGATTTAGAACCCTTATCACCTTATCCACGAATTATATCAATGTGGGACCTTTTGAAACCGAAACACATTTTCAAATAATGTAATATTTCTTTACTTTCCAAAAGTGCCCCTCCTCTCCTCTTATAAAAGGCCCCCACCTCTACCTCATTTCACACATTACTCAAGCCTTTGGCTCTGCCAAACCCTGCCCATTTACTCTCTCCACATCCCTATCCTCATCCTAGAGGATTCCCTTTGGGCAGAATCCTTTCAAATGAAGCCTTTAGGCTCAAATCAAAAGGAGTTACACTTTCGAAGGTAATTCATTCTCTCATGTTCATTTGTTTTATTTTGCTTCTCCAACCCCCTACACTCTTTTTATTTACTTCTTTTGTAACAACACCAGTATCTTCAATATACTAGGATGTTTTTATAAGATTTATTTGAGCTACACTCTCACACAACTACATCAAATGGTTAAAGAACATACGGTTTCCGTGGATGGCGAAATTCTGCCTCCCGAAACGATGATTGTTCAACACTCATTTAACACCTTCAAAGGTGGCCATTATGATGTCACTATTTTTATATATGATATATAATATGTTTATATTTTCCTTAAGCTTCTGTTTTTTTCATTTTGGGCATACCTTTATGGTTTCCATTATGGGTAAACACGATATCTTCATTTTAGGAAGTGCGGACTACCGCCCCCTCAAAGTGATTTGATTCGTTAAATACCATATGTGGGACATGTAAAGGATAATTTTAATGATATTATATATGTTATTATACTGTAATTATAATATACCTTTATATAATTATGATTCCATTCCAGAAAAATACGAAATAGAAATGGAAGTAGCGTTCATGCGTACGTACGGCTTACCGTCTCCATGAACGGTGCATTTCATTTCTTACCTCTAAATGATTATGTAATATTATAAATGCATGTATGTACTGGATATATATGACATATATGATATCTAAATCATTAATACTATTCTGTATATAATGAAACTTTGACCAAATTAACAATATGTAAGTGTAAGAAGTCTATTTTTGACTTAAGAACCAAATACAGACAAAATGAACATTATTAACTTAAATGAGTACATGATGTTCATAAAATGGTATAAAAGGAATAATGAACTTGAAAAAGATTCATAATAAAGTAGAGATTAACTCAAGTTTATTATTCAGGAGATTAAAGAATGGTCGGGTCAAGTCGGATACGAGGTATGGGACTTCGTCTCAATCTCCTTTCATTGAGGCATATTTTGTTTTATACACAACCTTCTTTTATATGGTGTATAAACCCCTTTGACTTTTAAGTTTATTCAAAAGGAATCTTTTTTATACGAAGCGTTTACTAAACGACAAAAGGGAATGTTTTTGTCGTACGTATGCGGCGACAACGACTTCTCCGCCGTCGTGACCGTTATTTGAGTTTCGGCTTCCTCTACAAGCCATACCTTCTTTTTATAAGAAAAATAAATACCATGTTTTACTTTTCTTTTATTTTGGTATTGAAAATGGTTTTCATAATATTTTTATATCAATGTGTGGTATTGATATCTTGTGATTGAATGGTGGAAATTTTATGTTTCCTTTATGCATGTTTTATGTGATACGTTTATGTTGAGGTTCTTGGGCATTATTATGAAGACGGGTGGTTCCGTGATAGACTAAGGGCAGGTGAGCCCGTTATAGCTCTCCAATGCATTGGGTAACGCGAAGGAGTGAAACATTAAGGTTTCTCCAAAGAGATTTTTAGGGAATATACTGTGATGGGTATTCCAAACGTAACCAAGAGGGTTACTCCCTACGTAAGAATGTTATGAATGCCTCAAGTTACCTTTATGTCTTATGGTTTCTATGATTTATTCATGATTTTATGAGGCGTGTTAAAGTGACTATGTTTTATGGGTAAAGTATGATTTCATTCTTATGTATATATGAACTCATGTTTCCTTTCCATGTTTTTTTAACCCATACTGAGTTTTATGCTCATCCCAAGTTTTTTTGAAATGTTTTTCACAGGTCAAGGGAAAGGTACATGATAAGATGATAGAGTCAAGGATGTGTCAAGAAATAATCCATGTTTTATTTTAAATATTTTTCCATTTATGGGAATGAATAATACTATCTCTATGTAACCACTTTGTTTATATGTGGATTATAATGCAAGTTTTATGATCTAATTATCTAAAACTCTAAACCCGAAAAGATCCTCAATGTGTAATCTTGTAATAACTCAAGATTAAGTAAGGTCTAAGGCTGGGGCCTTATATGGGGTATATAATACACACTTACAAACAACTTTAGGAGTAAATTTTGTACCAATTTCATTAGATTAGGATTTATTACCCATTGGGGTTTTCATTAAGGATTAGAATTAGTTTCAGGAATATTCCAATGGGACGTGATTTGTGGGAAAATTAAAATAATATTATAAATGGTTCATAAAATTTCATTATTGTTCTTTATCGAGTCATCTATATGTGTTTTATATTGGTTGTATTTAAGAGAAAAATAAAATGAAAAAATAAAAAAAAAATCCTCTTAAGGATGAATACTTGAGGGAGGGAGGTGGGACCATAAATTCAATCTTAAGTTTATCACACATACCTAAAGTATATTGGGATATTGAATTTGAATCAGTTTATTTACTCAAAATTATAAAAATAATTAATTTAATTTTAATAGATGTTTCAACCACCAATTTAGTTATATTAATGTATTTAATTGGGTATAGAGTCAAATTTGATGACTTCTCCCAATTTTTAGATACATTTTTTCCATTAAAAATCATCACAATAGTTTTATATAAGAGATTAAATCTAAGTAGGAAATTTTATATCATGTGAACAAAAGAAATTGATCTCATCCAAACTTAAACAACCTTTAATAATTCCTTTATGTTCTTCATGTACACTTTTAACATTCACTACCCAATTTACCTCATAAACCTTATCATCATTTACTATTTGAGATATTCTATTATAGACATTGAGATCAACTCCCATGTTTATAATGGTTATAGAAATGATAATACTCAAAACATGAATAAATGGGTTAATTATTTATAGAAAAATGTGACTAAGGATAATTGGGGTTTGTTCCATTGAACCACGGTTTAGATTATTTACAAGGACAATGAATTCCACATGAAAAATTAAATTTTAAACAATTACCAAAACATCTCTTAAGATACCCTTAGGAATCCCAATACTATGGTCAGTTAGTTAGTGACTTAAAATATCATTTTGAGATTATTAATCCATAATTGAAAATAAAAAACTTAGGTATTATGTTTAATAATATATCATAGATCACATAGGTCCCTGAAAACTATTTTATTTCCAAATTACACATTGGTGTATGGATATTTATGGCCCATTAAATTATGTGGAATGGTTCCCCAAGTTTTGCAACCCCTATTAGAAATTGGAAGCACTTAGGATTTTATGAGAGAATTTAATTTTCAATTTTAACATGAAATTAAGGTATTTAGAGTAACTAGGCATATTTTTATTTCATAGAGAAGGGGGATATTGATCTTAAATGGAGATATATTCCATTTAATTTTTTATTCAACTTTGGTTTTCATTTTCTACTCATTATTTGAGGTAGTACAACAGATTTTAGGATTGTTTTGGGTATCCTTACTCATTATAATTATATTTTTAGATTATTATAGTAAATGTTTAGTATTATTATGAGTTATGGAAGTACCATATGGTTTTATAATGGTTAGTTCAGTTTTTTAAATGGATTTTAAACTCCTTAAGATAATCACATCATTGATTTATTTGATAAACGATTGTTTGTAACTCAATTATATCCTTAATTTTGGGGTAGGGATATACTAAGTATGCATGGTTACCTTTCCAATTTTAATTTTTTATCCTTCCATTATTAGAGATGAAATTTCAAAATTCATTTTCTCTAATTTATTACATACTTTCTCAAGTAATAGAGGGATAAAAAATTAAATAATGGATTGAACTAGTTGATTTGTCCTTAGAGGATATTTAATCTGTTGGATTAGATATTGGAAATGAACTTTGGAAGTTATAAATATATTTTTTGGGATGGAAACTACTCATGGGTTAGAAAATTTTGTTGAAGGTAGGTATTTGAACCCTGTGTCTGATTAGTTTATTGATTATCTATCCAATAGAATAGAAGATGGTCATTACATAAAGGATTGGAATTTTTAGGGACTTATGGATTTGGAAAACTCAAATAAATGCCCTTCATTGGTGGAACAAATATAATTAAGTCCTTCATGAAATGAATATCTGTTAAATTATTAGTCTTATCGTCATGTTTGTCCAAAATATTTTAACATGGTCAACAAATTGAACTTAATGGACTTTAATAAGATAAGCCACCTTGACCATTATTATAAATACTAAAAGTTTATCCCAAAGGAATTTATCTTCCCTAAGAGTGTGAATCCATATATATTTTAGGGGTTTCTCATAATAAAGATAATTTTTACATGTTTTTTAGTAATATTTTTCAAATAATCAAAAGTTTAATTAGGGGATTCTTTTGAAGGTCCTATTGCAAACCAAGTCTATGAATTATTTATTTTATATTCAAAAACCTTTACAAAATAATTGACATTTTTATAATATTGAAAAATAATAATGATGTACCATGTTTAGGGTACCTTTAATATTTTCCCAAGTTTCATAAAAACATTCTTCTACTTTTTTAATAATGTTTTGAATGCTTATATTAATTGAAATTTATTTATGGTGAAGAAAGTATTATTTGTAAAAATAAATTTGTAATTGGTACCATAAACATATGGATAATGGTATTAGATTATTTAAATAATTATTATCTCAATGCTTTAAGGAGAAAATGAAAGATCATATTCTTAACTAGCACAATTTGATGTTGGGGACACATGGTCCCAACAATTCAGTAAACTCCTTGACATGATGATAACGCACATCCAACTCCATACTATGAAAGGAAGGAAGTAAATTTAGTATGATGGGATTAAATACATAGTTTTTTTATACTTAGGTAAATGTTTTGATGGAATAGGTTTCATTGGTTCACTTAGGTGTGAGGTATTCATTTAGGGTATGATCTACCAAATTCCCTATGTGAGGGGCATCCTCATTTGTATATCCAATTTGGTTCCTACCCTAGTTTATTATTAGGTTATTATAAACACCCTCTATAGTAATTAACATAGTTTAAACTCTAGAGCCTCATAAATATTAGGATTAAATGTATAAATAAACTATTAGGGTCACTTCATTCCCCACCCCTTGGATTATCCACCTAAACTGGTTTGTTTGAATGTTCTCAAATATAAGATTGATTACAAGTATGGAAATAAGTGTGAAAAGATATGATAAATGAGGGTGAGAAAAAAATAAATTTTAAGATTAATTATGTAGGTCGACAACAATGATTCCAAAATTTTATTCATCCAAATTTACCATATAGGTTGAAGATATTATTTGTATCATAATTAATATTGTTGATTGTATAGATCCCTAAGAAAAAATATAAAGATATACAAAAATTATTGGGAGTGATTTTTCTATAGGTGTCCAACTAGAAGTGGGATTTAATTTGAGAACATGGAACATATTATGATCTATATTAAAATTATTGACATGAAAATGGTACAATACTAGGTTATTTTTAGGGATAAATTGGATGGATTTCTTTTTTTAAAGAATTTTATTTTATTTTATTCAAGATATATCCAATAAATGAGATAAAAAATGCACACATCACTTAATTATCCAATACCAACATTATACCATGGATAATAACTTGATCACTTAGAAAATCATTGACCTGGATTCTCAAATATATAGGACTGTATTAGCACTCGAAATGTGAAGACTTAAAATTTAGTGTGGAAAAGAAAAAAAAATCATTAAATGAAAATATAAATTTAAATAAGTGATTTTATGTAAATTTAATATCAAATAACATTAACTAAATCTTATATAAATTCCTAAGATCAAAAAATATTTTTTTATCCCTCTATTAGTGAAAATTTCTCAATGGGAGATTAAATTTTACTCATATAAGCTAAATTGAAGTAGAAAACAAGAAAATAATAAACACTCTATCATAGTGTAAATAATTTCAGAACATGTTTTGTAAATAAGTTAACACCTTGAGAAAACATATTTACCATAAAAATGTAAATATCAAGATATAATTAGAATAAAAATAGATATTTGGATCACTGGAGCGGTTTTTAACAACATACAGTGGGAAGAAAAAAATTAAACATGAATCTTGAAGAATACCATTATAATAACTAAATTAGAAAAATTATTCAATTTACCAACTTAAATATAACTTAATATATATTTTTAGATACTTGGTTCATATCCTTTCCTTCTTAAGTCTCTAAAAAATTATTAGGTTAGGAATATGTGGGTGGACATATGGTATAAGTTAGATCATCCCACCCCGGACCCAAAATTGATAGAAGTTTTTTCCATTATTTATGATAGGTAAAATATATATTCAATATGGATGATTTTGGGTAGGTTGTATAATAATAAAATGTGTAATAACATTTATTCTATCATGTTGTAAAATTTCACCCCAATCACATTATCTAATATGAAGTTATGATAAAAAAATTATGGGTTGTCATTCTGGGCCATGAAGGATAGCCCATAATTTTATCTTCAACTTCGGACACATGGATCACCATTGAAAAATACAAATTATCTTGGCCCATGGTTTAATGAAATTTTTGTAAAGTTTTATTCTATATGTAGAAACATAATTAGACATGTAACATGGTTTATACATTCATTTTAGTGAACTGGTTTCTAGTATACTTTGACTATAAAATTCAGGATTCAATGCCCAAAATGATCATATTATTTTATGAATTTCCTATTATAAGAAATGGAAAAAAATCACAAAAATTTAAATTCTTAATAACAAAATTTTAAAATTAAAATCTTGAGTGGAGTGTGTTTCACATGGCGTTCTTAAATAGTTTGAGATTTATTATTAATGAATTTTAAAATAGAATTAAATACATGATGAGAAATTAAGTTTAAATTATAAAATTAATTAATAATGATTCTTATCAATAATTAATAACATGAAAATTTAATAATAAATAATGAAATTTATCCTTTATTAATGGTTAATCATTTATAAATACAGAAGACTTCTGATTTTTTAAATTGATTAAATAAATTATTGTTAATCATATGAAATAAAAAATTTACAATATAAAACCATATATGAATATTTAATTATAAATAGTTAAAATTGAAATTAATTTATCCCATGTTTCTATACTATGAGTTTAAGACCCTAATAGATCATGAATTGAGGTATTAATATAATATTTTTTCTCAATTCATTCCATTTTGGATATTCTTTATATGATTAGTTAGAACATATCAATCTCCCTCAACCTCAATTTTTTTTTTGAAAAAATATTTAATCAAGAAAAATATTTAATTTTAATTACTTAGATCACCCCAAATGTGAATAATATTCCAATTATAGTAATAATGACACACTATTTTCTCACTCAAATCACTATAACCAATAATTTATTATAATGTTCTTGAGTGGAATTGATGCCCCTCAATGATCATTTCCATCACCATAATTTCAATAAATACTATTAAAATGAATCTATAAATAAATAGATAACTATTAAACCATTTTATTAGATGTATAGGGATTAACAAGTTCTTTTTAAACATTTGGAATTGGCTAAAAACGTTTCAACTTCATGTAATGATTTTCCCCCTTATGAGAATCTCCATAGTAGCATTATTATCCCAAAGATAATTAACTTACACTCTTTCCTTATTATCTCACTATATGTTACTGTAAAAACCTAGGTAAAGATATAGTAAATCACTTTCCTTTTTATTAATATGAATTTTATAGTTATATTATTTATAAAAAAAATACTATGTATGTTTTAAATCAATAAGGAAATGGTTTTAATTAAACAATTTTCTTTATAGTTTTATTTAAAAGTTTAGTTTATAAATTTATAGAAATTATCATGATAAAATATGAATAAATTTTGAAATAACAGTGTCAAAATTATCTTAGGGTGACTTCTTTGGATTTTTCTGAAAAGTTTCATTTCTTGATAAATATTGAAAAATGCTAAATTTTAATGGAAAACTACCTTTTCATTTAATTTATTTATAAAGTAAAATTATATTTTATATTTGTTTTAGAGTAAAATTAGTTCAATTATACATCCATTAATCAAATTTATTCTATTTTGGTATTTTTAGTATTTTAATTAGGATATAAAATATTTGTAAACTTTTGAATTTTTTCTCATTAAGACCCCTCTTTCTCGTTGTGTTTTTCAGATTATTTTCAAATTAAATTTTAACAGTTATATGAATGAAATTTGAAAATATAGATTAAATATTTTTAATTAAAACAATTAATATTATTAAATATGTTAAAATTAATAATTGAACAAAATGAATATTGAATGCAGTAGAAATTACTTATCACTGTTATTTTAAAAATGGGTTTTCATGGCGTTAAACTAAAAAGATAAGGGTAAAATAACCTTTAAACTTATTTAAAAACTATTTTTTGGACATATTTCTACCATTACACCTATAATGTATGATAATAGTTCATTTTATTACACTTGTGACATATGAAAAATATGGGATCACTATTTCCTTTTCAAAAATATTAAATGTGTCATCCCCTCACATATAAAAGGGCACTCCCCCTCTTCCTCTCTTCACAAATTCAAAACACATTGGTTTAGAAAATTCCATCCCATAAAACTTCCAAAATTACCTAAATTAATACTATAGGACTTATTTTGGTCATAAATTCAATCAAGGAAGGATTTTGGTGTAAACCTAAGGATGATACCCGAAGAAGAGGTAATGTTCTCCACTTATCATTTTTATTTTTCTTCTTCCTCCACCCCCTTAAATTATTCTTAAACCTGAATTTTATAATATAATAAATATATTAAAAATAATTATATGTTATTATGTTAATTTCATTGCCTAAATAACTTCCCTCATCCATCAAATTGGTTATGAAATCATTATTTGTGTGTAGGATGAACTATTGTCTCACAAACCGATGTCATTTGTTTTTTAATTAACACCTCCCACGGTTGGGAATGATTATGGATATAAATTATATATATGATATTTATAAATTATTATATATTTTGAGTCATGATATAATTTATACCTTTTTACTTTCATTCTTTAGGGTATATGATAACATCGTTCATGTGTACGGTGGACTACCCCATCAGGAAGCGATGTGATTCATTTTTAACTAACACATTACATAGACGTTAATAAGTGTAACAATAATAAATATATGTGATATAAATGTAATAATTATTATATTAATGACATAATTATAATTATGGAAATATAATATATCATTTTCTTTTTTACCATTTAACTCACTGAAAAAGTGGCAAAGTAATTCATGTATGTGTGGACTACAAACATCACAAAGTGAGTCGACTCTCATTTAATCATAAAACCAAATAGATGAAATTTATAAGTATATTTAAAGAATAAATGTTTTATATATTATATTTTTATCACTCTAGAAATATAAAATATTACATACCTTCTCTCCAAAATGATTCTTGAGAAATGGAAATGTTACTCATGCATACATACGATAGGTCATCTCCATGATCGTAACATACTTCATTTATCAAAACAGACATACATGATTGGTATTAAAAGTAAAATTATTGGATAAATATGATAATTATTTCATGATTATTATTATGTATATGTTTAAATAATGACAACTTTGATCATAATCAACCAACAAAATTCATTTTTGACGCATAAATCGAATATGGTCAAAACATCCAATGTAAACATAATTGATTAATTAATTTTATAATACATAGCAATAAGTGAAATAAAAATAATAATAAACATTAATAAGTTTATAAATCAAGTAAATAATTAACATATATTTATTATTTAGGAATATCAAGACACATGTGACAATGCAGACTCAATGTAAGGGACTTCATCTCAATTTCCTTTCATTGAGGCATATTTTGATATTATGCACCTATATTCATTTACAAGGTGTATATAAATCCTATTTAATAGGATTTATCATCAATTTACCTATTCTAATTGTATATAAATAATTTTATTATGTTATTATTTCTTGGAGAATATGATTCAAATATTTATAATGTAAAAATGGGATTTTTTTAATTCCTCTTTTAAATTTTTCCTTCAAACTCTCTTTATCTTAAATTGCCATGTTTTTAAAATTATTTAATGAAAAAATTATATTTACATAAATGATTTATAAATTTAATTTTATGTATATTTTTTCATTATTTTAAATGGCTTTCAATAGGAATATTTTTATTTGTTTTATATAGAATGTTTTGAAAAATGATAAAAGAAATGTTCCATTCTTAATGTATAAGGAGACAAAGAATTTTCCACTATTGTGAGCATTATTTGATTTCTAGATTCCTTTACAATATTTCATTTATTCTTCAAATAAAAATCCTTTTCTATTGTATATTGGTATTGAAAATTTTTTATCAATAGAAATGTGTATTTTGGTATTGAAAATAAGTTTTAAAAATAAAATGGTATTTTGATATCCAAAATTTATTTTCCTACAAGTTTAATAGATTTTTTCAAATTTTTATGATGTAAAAGTGAAAAAATAAAAAAAATCATGATATTTTACTTGATAATTATACATGAAAAATTGGTGTTCCAAGATAGTGTTGGGTGAGCCTATTAAAGATTATATTATGGGGAAGCCTATATAGCTCTCAGTGATCCCTTTATAGATTTAACAATGGGTGAGCCAGGATAGTTCTCTCATCATAAGTTTTAAATGATTTACTTATGATTGGTAATAGAAATTATGAATCCAAGTTGAGTGTTATGAAGTTTTTTTATAGAAATAAATAATTTTTTCTTTTAAAAAGTTTTATATACTGGAAGCATGGATATTAATTGGTAGTATCCACTTTGTATTATATGGTTTTGAAATAAATTAGTTATGACCTAATTCTCAAAAACTAAAAACCTTAAAAGAAAACAAAAGTGAAATAAATTCATTTCTTGACTAAAACTCAATATTATTTAATGTTTAAGTTTAGGTCCTTATGGTTTCTATCAAATGGAGGTTGAGTTTTTTGTTGACATAATACATAATGTTAAGCCTACTTCTAAACCCCATTATTAAATGGGGTAAAAATAACCTTTTAAATTGAAAAATAAATTATAGTTGTTATTAAATAAAGGTTTCATATGACCTATCACTTATCTATGTGGTGCTCCTATTTTTTTAAAAAAAATAAAGATAGTTCAATTAGACTTTTTATTGATTATAGATCCTTAAATAACATAACTATTAAGAACAAGTATCATTTTCCTCATATAAATGATTTGTTTGATTACCTATAGGGACCTCAGTATTTTTAAAAGTTGAACTATGTTTTGGGTACCGTTTGTTAAAATTGAAGGAACCAAACATTCTGAAGACTACATTTTAGACAACATATGGGAAATTTGAGTTTGTAGTTATGCATTTTGGTTGTCTAATGCACCTGTTGTATTTATAGATCTTATAAATTGAGTTTTAATGAGTTATTTAATACATTTTTGGTTGTTTTTATTGATTCCATTTGGTATATTATAAAATTCAATACAAACTTGAAGTACGCCTAAGTATTTTTTTTAAACCGTTAAAATAAAGGAAAGTGTGTGGTAAATTTAGAAAGTGTAAAATTTGGTTGAAAAAAATTTCTTTCCTTGTAAATATTATTTATAAAGATGGTAGAACTATAAACACAACTAATTTTTTTTTTGAATAATGGAAAAGCCCCACAAATAAAAAAAATATTTATATTGTTTTTGGATTAGAAGGTTACTACATGAGGTTTTTTTAAAACATTACTTAGTTATTTATACCACTAAATAAGATAACATGAAAATTAGTTATATTTATCCATAAAAAAAGATTTTTATGACTATTTTTCAGGAACTATAAATAATATTTAAGAATTATATAGTTTTATCCCAGCCATTTTGAAATATTGAAATTTTCATCTTGATTGATGATTCATCAAAAGGACTTATTTTCATACTAATTAAAAATAATCAAGAAATTGGTTACGTTTCACATAAGTTTAAACCTCATGAGTTAAATAACCCTACGCATGATTTGGAACTAAATTTTGTGGTTTTTTATTTAAAATTTTGGGGGAATCATTTGAATAGATTAACATGTGACATATATATTGATCTCAAAATTTTGAAGTATATATTCACTCAAAAATAATTAAATATAAGATAGAAAATATAGTTGCAACCAATCAAGGATTATGATCCCTAAATTCATTACCATTATAAAAAATAAAATAAATTTATTGATGAATTGATTCAAAAAAATAATTTTGTGGTAACCATGTTATATTTTGAACACTGCCCTTTGGTTAATTATTCAATATATTTTTTACAATACGTTTTGGATGCAGGGACATCCCCTATTTTTTCTAGTTTTAGTGAATTAGGCTTTGTCATAAATAATCAAGAAATCCCAAAAGGAGGATTAATCTTTGAGGAGAAGGTAGAATAAATTAATAAGGTTAAGTTTCCTTCTTTTAATATTAAATAAGAAGTTTTTTTCCATTTTGAAAAATATTATGTGTGTCTTGTGATTCCCAGTTGAAGAAAGTGTTGTTAATTGAACTACATTGTTCTATATGGGTATCACTAAGATGTAAAGATACATTTGGGAGTATTATTATTGGAATGGAATTAAAAGATATATTTTTGACTTTACCATGATGTTTTTGAATTTTTAGAATGTTAATGTAGAATAAAATTGTCAAAGGGGGTTATTATACCTTTTCTAGTGCTGGAGTGGATAGGGGAAAATTTATCCATGTATTTCATAGTGGTATTTCAAAGGACATCAAGAGGTAATATTGCAATTTGGGTTTTTATTTATTGATTAACTAAATATGAACATTTTTTTCCCATTTTTGATATAATGTATTTAGATAATATTTTTAGAATATATATAAATAAGATCATCAAGTTACATGGACTACCATTCTCTATTATATCAGACCAGGATCCTAGGTTTTCATATAATTTTTGTAAAGGGATTCAGAAGTCATTGTATACCAAATTAATTTTCAGTACATCTTTTCACCCTTGATCTGATGGGATGCATGGGTAGACAATTCAGACCATGGAATATATGATTCCTTCATGTTAACAGATTACCAAGGAAGTTGGGGTCAATATCATTCTTTGGTTGAATAATCTTTAAATAATAGTTTTTATTCAAGTATACATATGGAACCATTTGGGGAATTATATAGAAATAGGTGACAAACACCAACATTTTAGGATGATGTTGTAGAAATAAAGTTTATGGGAGAAGAGTTTATATTATAAATTTCATAGAAGGTGTAGTTTATTCAGCAACATCTGAGGACAAATCAGATTCAGAATAAAATTTATATGGATAACCAGAGGACATATATTTTTTTGAGGTTGGTGATCATGTCTTCCAGGAATTTTCTCCATGGAAAAGTGTTATGTGTTTTTTATAAGGGAAATATAATTTCATGATTCAATGGAACAAACAAAATACTAGATAAATTTGTATCATTTTTCTACCCAATGTCCTTACCTTCGAGTTTATCTCAAGTATACAATGTATTTCCTGTTTCAATGTTAAGGAAATATGTCACATATTCATCTCTTGTATTGATCATGGAAGTAGTTAAGTTAGAATAGAATAATTGTTATGATAAAAATACAGTTCATATTCTTTACCATAGATATTAGTTTTTTCTAAATATGGTGATTCACTATGTTATGTTTTTATGGAAACCCCATATGGTTGAAGAGGTAACATGGAAATATAAAATATTTTTAGGAGAAGATATCCCCACTTATTTAATATATGGATAAAATTGTTAATAAAAAATTTATAAAAGGGGGAAGATAGTAAAAACCTAGGTAAGGATAGAATAAATCACAATTATGTTTATTAAAATTAATTATATAGTTATATTGTTTATAAAAAAGTAGTAGTCAATTTTTAAATCTAAAAGGAAAGAGTTTTAATTAAACACTTTTCTTATTGGTTTTATTTTAATTTTTAGTTTCTTAATTTTAAAAAAGTAACTTTATAAAATAGAAATTATTTTTTGAATCATTATGTCATAATTATCTTAGGTTAATTTTTTAGATTTTTCTGAAAAATATCATTTTTTGTGAATAGTGAAAATATTGAATTTTAATTGAAAACATTCTTTTATTTTAATTTATTTAGTGCTAAATTATATTATAAATTTTTTTAAAATAATAATTTATCAATTATACATTAATTAATCCAATTTAGTTCATTTTTATATTTTTAATATTGAATTTTTATATAAAACATTTTAAACTTTTGAGCTTTTTCTCTTTAAACCTTGATTTTTTGTCGCGTGTGTAAGGTTAATGTTAAATTACATTTAGCCACTTCTATGAATGGAATTTAAAAAATGGATTATGTATTTTTAATTAGAATAATTTATATTATCTAATAATATTAAAATAATTTTAGACCAAAAATAATAGTGAATTTAGTAAAAATTAATTATCGCGGTAAAGGTGAAAATGGGTTTACCATTGGTTAAACTTAAAATATAAGGGTTAAAATAACCTAAAATATTTTATAAAAACTATTTTCTAGACATATTTTGACCATTAAACCTATAAGTTTCTATAATGATGCATTTTTTACCCTTTCTACATATGATAAATGTGGGAACACTCTTTTCTTTTCATAAAATACCTACGGTGTCCTATCCCCCACTTATAAATGGCCACCCAATATCATCCTATCTTAACACATTAAAAAACCATTGGATCATAAAATAATTGTCCAAATAACTTTTAAAATTTCCTACCCCCATCCTAGAATCCTTATTTTTTCACATAAATCCAAAGTAGGATGGCTTTTGGTTCAAACCTAAGAAGGATACCTGAAGAAGAGGAAATGTTCTCTGATGAGTGTTTTTATTTTATTTCTTCATCCACCTAATAGAATTCTTCATTAAACATTATTATATAATAACCTATGTATATTAAATATAATAATATGTTACTATGTTAATTTGATAACCTAAATCAATTCCCTCCTCTATCAAATGTTTTGTGAATTCATCATCTCTGTGTACGGCGGACCACCGCCTCACTTACTGATGTTGTTCGTTTTTCTAATACAACATCTCACAGTTGGTTATGATGATATATATAAATTATATGAATGATATTTATAAAATTATGATACCTTTTGATTCACTATATCATATATACCATTTATTATTCCATTCCTTAGTGGATATGATAACGTCGCTTGTGTGTACAACGGTATACCGCCCCGCAGAGTGATGTGATTCATTTTTCACTAACACATTACATGGAAGGTAATAAGTGTTATGATAATTAATATATGAGATATAAATGAAATAATTAGGATATTAATTATATATTTATAATTATGGAAATATAATATATCATCTTATTTCTTACCTTTTCACTCACTGAAAAACTGACAACATCATTCTTGTATGTGTGGACTACCACCTTCACAAAGAGATTTGAATCTCTTTTCATCGCCAAACATAATGGATTATATTTAGAAGTATATTTTAAAAATAATATTATTATATATATGATATTATTATTATTATATAATGAAAAAATATTAGTTACCTCCATTTTATAATGATTTTCAATAAATGGAAATACTACTAATTCATGTGGTACAACCTATCGTCTCTAAGATCGTAACATACTTCATTTCTTATAACCAACTTTCATTATTTTTATCGAAAGTATAATTGATATATAAATATGATAATTATTTCATGATTATTATTTGGGATATTTTTACATAATTACCTCTATGATCATAATCAACCTACCAAATTCATTTTTGACACATAAGATGAATATGGTCAAAACATCCAACGTAAACTTAATTGTTAAACTAATTGTATATGACATTAAAATAAGTGAAATATAAGTAATAATAAACTTTAAAATGTTGATCAATTAATTAAAAAGTTAACGAAAGTTTATTATTTGTCAATATAAGGACACACATGAAAATTCTGACACAAGTTAAGGGACTTCATCTCAATTTCCTTTCATTGAGGCATATTTTGATGTTATGCACTGATATTATTTTACAAGGTGTATATACATCCCCTTTAACATGTTATATCAGGAATTTATCTATAATCATTAAATTTAATGTTTTTATTAATATTATTATTTCTTTGGTATTATGATTCAATTTTTTCTAAAGTGATAAGGGACTTTTCTTTTTAAAAACAAAATCATCTTTTAAAGTTTTCGTTCAAACTCTATTTCTCTTCCACATCAATGTTTTTGGAATGATTTTATGAAAACATTATATGGAAATTAAATATTTATATATTTTATTTTATTTCCCCTTTTTTATTACTTTCAATGTTTTTGAAAAGGAATATTTTTATATGATTTATATGGAACATTTTCACAAACAATAAATGGAATGTTATATTATTAACGTACATAGTGACAAACACTTTTCTACTATTATGTTCATTATTTTATTTCTAGATTCTGTTAAAAACATTCATTTATTCTTCAATGAAAACCATTAATATTTATTTATTTTTGTATTGAAAATGGTTTATAAAAATTAAATGGTATTTTGGTATTGAGATGGGGTTTTAAAAGAAAATGGGGTTTTGATATCCAAAAGTGATTTTTTTATGAGTTTAAAAGAATTTTTCAATTTTTCTATGATAGAAAAGTGAAATAATAAAAACAATTATTCATGATATGGTACTTGATCAATATAAATGATAAATTGGTGAATCTAGATTGCGTCGGGTGGGCCCATTACAGCTTATATGATGGGAAAGACTAGATAGCATCAGGTGAACCTGTTACACCTTATATAGTGGAGTTTCCAAAATAGCATCGAGTGAGCCCATTTTAGCTTATATGATTGGTGAACATTTATATCTCTTTAATTCATTGGGTAATTTTTCAAGTATTAACAGGAAAGAATGAGGGATTTACTAAATGGTTTCTCTTATGGATTTAATTGGGATCTAGTTACTTCTCATAGGGGTTTAAAATGGGTTATGAATGTGATGGTATAAGTTACCAAGAATGGTTTTAAATACATTATATGGGTTTTAAAGAATTTATTTGTGAAAAAAATTGTGTGGTTTTATCATGTCAAAATGATTAATTTATTTTTCTCAAATAAAATTGATATAAAGGTAAATATTTTAGGCATTTTCATATTTTTATTGAATTAACAGTTTCCTTTCTTTTTATGTCCCTTACTGAGATTTTTGTGACCATCCCGTGTTTATAACTATTTTCCGTGGGTTGGGTAATGGAAAATATGAACTCAAGTGTAAATTCATGAAGATATTTAATTGTAATAAATAATGTTTTATTTTAAAAAGTTTTATTTGGTGGAAAAAATAGATACTCATTAGAAGTGTCCACTTTTTATTATATGGTAGTAAATATATGAGTTATTAAATAATTATATAAAACTATAAACCTGAAAAGATACTCTATGTGAAATATAATAATTTATTAACTAAAACTCAATATTATTTAATGTTTAATACTGGTTCCATATAGTCACCCCCTTTGATTTGTCTTCAATTTCTAAAATAGAAGTGATCTCCATGTCTACCTTACTTTTTTAATGAAATAATTCTAATATAATGAAAGTGTAAATAAATATATCACTTCACCAATACACTCACACACCTAAAATGGTCAAATAAACCAAATATAAATCTTTATAAAACTTTCAAATATTTATTTCTATTGATGAGGAGAAATTCATAATAATAAATTATCAGAAGGAAAAAATTTCAATGGTCCCCTCTTGTAGTTTACATAGGATTTATTCCAAATCTAAATATTTATCATCTTCTCTCAAATATTGAATGATTAGTATATCAAACCAACATGGTATAGGAATTCCACCAAATATATATTATATTCCCATGATCTATCAAAATATAATATGCATGATCTCAATATATCCTTTGATTTATAAACCATTCTCTTGGTTTGACCATCAGAATATAGATGAAATATTGTGCTAAGTCACAACTATGTACCAAAATCACAATGGAATACCATCTAAATCTTATAAGTATAATGAGTTTCATGGTCTAAAATAATTTACCAAGGAAATCTATGAATTATCCCCAACATTATCTATATAGAGTCCTTTAAAAACCTTAACCAAACAAGACTCTTAAATCAATACGAAATAAAAATATTTCATTAATCAGTCAAAAAAACCTAGATAGTATAAAACCCTTTAAACCCCCTTGTAAATCAATTTATAAAATCCAATGAATACCCACTCAATCCCACTAATGTACATTAAACATATTAAAAAAACATACTGAAGCTTAATTCTCATTATTTACCTATTTTATAGTAAGGAATATTACTATAAACTCTAATATTAATATTATCATTCTTAGTTACTATAATTAACTATTAAGTGTATGATAAATTTTAGTTATACTTGGTTATATGTCCAAAGGGTAGCTATGTAATTCATAAAAAACCTCATCTTTAGAGTTATGTCAAACAAACAGACTCTATTAAAATAAAATATGTTTCTCAACATCTTATGTCCAACCATTTATAACATCATTACCAATAATACAATTACTTCATACCAAAATCTTATGGTCTTATTACTAATAATCAACCACTCATTGCATCTTATGTGAATAAACCTCTATATGATATAATTAAGCTTCAACTTCAACACCATCCATTTATAAATTTATGCATACTAATAACTTCATCATCTAGAATTCCTTTCTCAATTATTTAGAAACATTAGTGTAAGACTTATAACTCAAATATTAAGTTATTTTATTGCCCTTTATAGGGGTATATGTGATCTCAAAGTCATAAAAATTTATAAACTCTACTTATATTATTTGAATAAAATTCAATAATATTTTTAATAACATGTAATGAAATATATTATGATCAATGAATCTGAATAAAAAATTCTCCATGATGATAATGAGAATTCCAATTACATAAGCTCAAGATCATGATTAATATAATTATATTAATTTGGAATCAAATATCTAGATCCATAATAAATAATTACTCTCTCTTCTATCAATATGAGTCTTAAACCCTAGAAAGAGGAATCATAAAAAACTTCAATCATAACTTTCCCATTGGGAAATAAAAAAACATGATTAATAGATATATTATCCTTATGATAATCATATATTTCCTAACACTTTTCTCTTCATATAATGACATTACTTTTTTGGTAAAATATAATAAAATATTCATGATCTAAGAGAACCCAAAATTTAATATTTGACAATAAGAAATTAATATTAAGAAACTACACACCTTAGAAACTTTTTTTGCTACCTCCAAAGTAATCATCTCTTTAACCTTTGATGGGACCATATATACACAATGTTATGAAATTAATTATTTAAGGAAATGAACCTATATATTTCAAAAGAAAAAAATTACATATTTCCATACAGTTGATATTGATTAATAAAAATAAAAACTATCCTTTAATCAATATCATTTTCCTCCAATTATCTCAAATAAACCAAGTTATCATTAATAAAAACCAAAAAAACAGATGAAGATGAGCTCTAAACACCCAAATCATCATTGTCATAAATACTACTCTTGTATTATTAAATCCAAAAAAATTAAAAAATAAAAAAATACTCATAAAGATATCTAAATGTTTCCATTGAAATCTTACCATAATTTACCCACATATGATGATACATGATTTCATGTAAATCATTGAGAGACAACCATTCCTTTAATAAAATAAAATAAAATAGATCATTGATCCTTGGAAGAGGGTACTAGTTATTAATAATAACCTAGTTGATTCATTGAATTAATAAAAATCCTTAAACACTAAATAGGGGGTTTTGGGAAAAATAATAAAACATAAAAATTGGAATCACTTAGTAAAATGATTCATTTATTCAATATACAATAAATTTTAATCTAAAACACCCAAATATTGATATGCTCCATATGACAAGGTAACATAAAATGGTTGAAAGTCCTTGATGGATCTTTATTTCAATCTCAGTATAATGGAATGAAGGTAAGTTAATAAATTAATTAATAAAAACATTAAAAACCTATCACATACTCTAGAAGATTCTACACCTACACCTCATATGATAAATGGACTAAACTCACTAACTGTGAGGTAATAATCTATGGAGAAATACATTTAAGATTCATTTGGCACTCTCTCTCACCAAGAAAGACTGCATAATCATCCTACATAATATTAAATATAACCTTATATAATAATAATCCATACTTAATTAGATATAATACAATAAATTAATTCCAAGTTTCAAATTTTATGGTTTCATATGTAACAAAATAAAGTCCCATGATGATCAAAATCATTTCAAAACCAACTATCAGTTTTGAAAAACATCCTCTAAGATTGATCGATCTCTAATAGAATTATTTAACTCCCAAAGGATAAAATATATATATACTAAATGATATAACTATTTTCATAAAATATACAAAATTAAAATATTAAAAATAATTGGTATTCAATAATATAAACAAAGAAGTATATAAGAAACAAATTATGCATTGAATAAACTATGGTCCTTCTCTTATTTTATCTATATTGCATATATTTTCCTGCATCTAGAACCTCTTCCTCATAATACATGTTATCTACCACATATATATATATATCATATAAAATCTATATATCCATGGTCTTGGATTATCCCTTAGCTAAATTCAATAAACACCATCCATTATTATTTTTCTAAATATTTTTCAATTATGTTACTCAAGGAATAGTTATTGAAATTACTCATATAGAGTTCCTTTGAAATAATGGGGTGGTATATTAACAATAATAATATACACCAGTATATTATATCCTCTATGAAAAGTAGGACATAAAAATTGAGGATTATATTTTTAATTAAAAAAACAGAAAACAAATTGCTTTTTACTTGTTGGATAAAAACTACAATATCCGTAAAAAACAACATAAATAGAAGCTAAAACATAAAATTATTCAAAAAGTTTGCATCCAAAAGGCCTTGGATCAACCTAATAGGGGATTTAATTATAATAGTTATATTTTATTCTTAAATAAATTATTTTTCCCATGTTAATAATAACACATGAACAATTCTATTTAAACTAATCATTTTGATCTTCCAGACATGAATATTTTAGTGCATAAACACTAAAATTTTACTTGGTTCACCCAAAATGGGAAATATATATAGATAATATAATTAAAATGTGTAGTTTTTCTAAGAAACTATTCATATAAAATTATGATTATAATATTTTTATATTTTTTCAATTCTGATTCTAATAGTTACTGCCCCAACTTATCTTTCCACTTACTACTTCATGAAAATGTAGAAAAAAAAAGAGAAATTAATATTTCTAATCCTTATTACACATAAACACAATGTAGTAATCATTCGTAATAAAATTATCATGACATAATCAATAAAAAATTATATTATCAGTTTTTACCTTTAGATCTATCTTCAAAGATAATATTATATCCTGATTCATGATCAAAATATTCTATAGTATATATCTCTCTCTAAAATTCATGATTAGAAAATTTTATCTTGTCTTTTTGTGTAAAATTTAGTATTTTTTAAGTAGTTTTTAATTTATTTTTCAAAAATCTATCCTTTTAATTATATATTTTAGGGACTCGTTAATATTCAAAATTATCTATACTAATCAATTTCAATCTCCCATTAATTAAGATAATCTTCCCATGTTTGAAAAATATTCATACTTATAGAGTTTTTATTATCAATATAATCATAATTAAATTGTTATAATTATTATGTAATTCCATTATATTAGCATATCTAGTAAAAATCATGGCCTGTTATTATTTTTGAAAAAAATTCATCATGACGTTATAAATCTAAGATATTCATTAAATAAATCTATCACAGTGTAATGAATAGCATTAAAATATAATTATCAGCACTTTACCAAATCATAGACTCTAATTGAGTTCAAATTTATATGATGTTACAATTTCCCATCATCCTTATCCATGAAAATATTCTCCATAATCCCCCAAAATTTTATATTATGAGGGGATTTATAATGAACTAAATCATGGTGTTTGATTGTAATATGATTCATCAATCATAATCTATATCCTTAGTAACTTACTTATTGTAGTTTATAATTATGGCCCAGTCATTAAGCTATAATATGATGTATTATATAAATTCCATATCCTTTAACATTATCATATCATAATATATAGGGTTTAAAGTACAATATTTATTCCATAACCCACTAAAACTATTTAATAACAATGATAGTGTTACCAAAATTATTATGAAATTACTTTTGGTCCTATAAAAATAAATGAAAAACCATATATAAAATTATTACAAGATTTATCAATGATATATTTAACCTAATAGCCCCTATTAAAAATAAATTCAACAAATATTGATCTCACATTGTCATCATATGCTTTTGATCAACTTTGGTTCCAATATATTCTTCTTGAATAGCCTAGGTTCTGGTACTTTCTCTATTTGAGTTTATTAGAAATCCTATGTTAAACCTAATATTACTTATACTATATAAAAAATAATTAGAAAAATAATGTTTCATTCATTTCACTAATTACATGTTAAGATCTATTCTTACCTTAAACCTTTAGATCTATCAAATACTAACATAACAAAACTCCCCCTATCTTTATAATCTATATATTCTCATCCCATTGGATTATATCTCCCCCTTATTATTTTATCATAAATAAATCCCCCCAAAGATAAATTTTCACCCTTAATATAAAATTAATTATCATCCTATATTTGTTAAGCTCAAGATATATTCAAAAGTATTTCATCAATTTGATCATGATCCATTACCTCTAGTAGTAGTGTGGTGGGTGTTATGGGTGTAGTGGTACTATTTTTGGCATGAAACCTTCAAATATTATATGTGTGTTTGAATATATATTGTATTTTCCTAGTGATTTATTATACACTCAAGATTATTCAGATAACCTTACCCACTTATAAATGATTTAGGTTCTGGGTGTTTTCTCTAACAACCAAGTTGGTGAGGGAAGGTATGGTAGACTTCTCCCTCTCACATGATCTTAATTATAGGTGTAATATGGGATATTATAACTCAAAGTATGTATAATAATATGGGTTATAACATCTAATGTTATGGTATGAGATATAATTGTTGACTTGGTTATATATTGGTGATGACAGTGCATGGTTGGGATCACACATGATAAGATGAGGGCATGCGATTGATGTACTGCATGTTCACAATACCCTACCATGATTGATATGTGGTGAGTTTGTAATTTGTGGGGATTAGCGATTATTTCTGTGAATTGCAATATGATGATGGATATGTCATTATGATGTTAATGTGTCTATGGTATGTGGTCATGATATGGGATATGGTGTGCAATGGTATAGTTGATCAAGGGGAGGAAGCTTAAGAAAAAAAATTAGGTTTGATAATTAAAAACTAGTGGGGAAGTTGTTTTTGGGTTCCTTATTGATAAATTATTTTCATAATATATTATTATATTTTGATGCATTATCATATTAGTGATCCGTAGATAGGTTGGGTAATAGTTGAACTAGTCAGGTGTGTGTTAGTTCTATTATTTGTTTATGTAGACATTAGTATGCTTCTTCCACATTTTCATGTGAGTTATTCAGAAAGATCCTACTAAGTATACTTACCAATGGTACTAAGTTTTCTAATTTCTCCACTTTGAAAATAAACCTAAAGGGTGAAATTACCTTACATAAATGAGTAAATAAGTTTAGAATTAAATACATCTAGTGAGATGGGATATTCCAAACCTCCTCATTATTTAAGAGGTGGTTAAATACTAATATTTAATTGTTACTAGTATATTCAATGGTTTTTTAAATATATCATCCACTTGATGATTTGTTCCAATATACTCCACCTTGGATATTACTTACTAGTGAATTTCAATGTGTCTTTTATGGATATTTTATTATATTATTTGTAAGATTAATTTAAATTTCATTGTCACATGATATAAACATAAGAACTTTAGATTATTTTTTCTTCATCTAAATTTTGGGAGTAAATGACTTTTTTTCATTATATACACCACTAAAGTTATGTTAATAAAAGTGATTTCTTACTTTTTTCTAAGTAATTTGAAAATTCTAATTTAGATGAAAAAAATATCCTCTACTTGTATATATTTTATCCACAATATCTCCATCCCAATCTAAATCTAAATATTTCTAAAATTATAACACTTTCCAGACATGAAAAAAAATCATGATCAGGATTTCAATAAACATACCCCAATATTCATTTAATTTTTATAAAGAGTTATTACTTAAATTTTATTATTTACTAATCTACTAAACATGCTATTTATTTGATATATGGCCTTATTTATAATAAATTATATAATTCTTCTAGTCATTCTATATTATAATATAAAATCTCTAGCATTACCATATTCATGCTTCCTTGTTTTAGTAATGATACTAATTTATTTTGAAAATAGATTGCAATAAAACGTTTCAAAAATTATAACAAAACCATTTTTATTTTACATGAGTGATAAAAGCATACTCACTTTTTTATTAGAATATGGCCTGATAAACTAAAATAGTCCTCCAATAATTGACATTATAAATTTTTAACATATAATTTTTTTAAAATTATTAAACTAATTCCTTATTACTACCACCATAGATGACACCATAAACCCAGATAGGTTCCCTGAATTTCTCTTCATTTTATTATATACATATATATTATGATAAACACCGTTTATTTTTAATTTCAATTTCTTTGGATAAATATCCAAAAGGTCATACCAAGATCATGATGATTTCTTTAAACAAGATAAGTATTTCTTCAAATGGAAAACCATTCCTTCATAATCACAAAGTTAAAATCCCATTGGTTGATTAATAAAGCCTTTTAATATAAGTATTACGTTCAATAATTTTCTATTCTCATCCATTTGGTATATCATCATACCTATTTAAATTTCAATATCTAAAAATTTGTTGGATCAACTCTAGTTTAATCATCGATTAAAGTGTCTCCACAATATCTATTCCTTTTATTTGAGAATAAATATTGTAAATTTGCCTTTATTTATTCTAAATAACATTCCCATTGTCATCATATTTATTCTTTAATGACCACTTTATTCAAATGACATTATGATCATTTATGAAATTCACAGACTCCAATATTTTATTATTCTATATTTGATTAATCTCTCTATTCATTTACTTAACCCATGATTAATTATTTATCACTTATTCAAATGATTATGGATCTACCATTAATAAGATAGTAATGTTCTCAACACTTATCATTTATAGAGTATGTTTTCTAGAATCCTTATCCCTTATATTATTATATTTATAAATTTTATATCACCATTTTCACCTTTGATTTGATGGTAAACTCTCTTCAGTTCTTATCTCTTCTTTTAATTTAGGCTCCAAATCTTCCTCATGTGTTGAGGTTTTAGGTTCTCTTAAATTTAAATTTTTATTATCTTATTCTTTATAAATTTATTCTATATTTTATCTTATATGTTTGTTTCTATTTTTTATTCTATAACTTTCACATCATTTATTTCAATAATTTTACTATGATTCTTATTAAGGAACTTTTTTTATTTAATCATTGTTGAATAAACTAGAAATACACCTATATTTATCGATCACCATATTTACCTATATTTCCATCCTTGTTTTTATTAAAACACTTACTTTAAAAAAATATAAAAAATGGAGTTTTATTCCATTTACATCACATATAATTTAAAATCATCATTTCTCTAAGATATAACAAGGACCTATTTTATGTGTATTATATTACTTATATATATTATTTTTTGTAGTTCCATAAGATACCACTATCGTTGAGTAGTTTCTTTTCTATAATATTCACCATGCGATTTCACTATTTAACAACATTAATTTTCTATATAATTATTTCCAAAGATACTTCATACATAATTCTAATTTTTTTTAGTGGTTTTTATCTTTAATAGAAGTTTACTTAATATTATTATTTGATCATTTGATTTTAAACATTATATATTTTTTAGCTTCCCACAAATACCTTTTAACATATTTCATTACTTATTTTTTTAGTTTTAATTAAAATAATAAATCCAATAAAAATGAAATTATCCTCAAAAAATATAAAATATTTTTATCCTCATGTACCAACATGTTACATGGGACCACACACATTGGTATGAACCAGTTTAAGGAAGTGGGAATCTCTTTTATTCTTTTTCTTATAGGTATTTTTCATAGTCTTAACTCTTATAAAATAACCACACATCCTTTATCCATAATACTAAAAATAGATAATATCAATCATAGAATTCATATTTGATATATTTATTTAAAAATTAATTATGAATGTGTCTTGTTAATTGATGTCACATGTTTTCTTATTCTTCTACCATGAGAAAAAATTATTATCTCTTTAGTTCATATGATAAACATTACCATTTATACTTCATTATTTCATCAAAATATTTCTATTTTTTCCTTTTATAATTCATCTATTCTAATTAAAGGTTACATTAATTCGTAATTATTAATGATAAATAATTCTCAAAATATAATATTAGACATAAAAATTGATATTAAATTTTTGTTTTTCCACTCATCTCCATCAAATCTCGCTGTATCACTTCCCTTGATTTTTAAATCTCTATAACATTCAAAATGAACCATTCCATATACTTGTTTCTTACTATAATTCAACTTGTTCAAATTTTAGGTCATGTGTGATGAATACCCACTATTAAAAATACACCTATTATTGTACTTGCTTTCCTTGAGAGAAATTTAGGCTATGATAGACTTCTTATTATTCTTATTTTATCCCTCTAAATTCATTTTTCTAAAATTGAGGATGAAATAGAATATTTGGTGTGCAAAACTAAATATTTTATTTATATTTTCTCTCAAATAGATTCTAAATTGATTTATGAAACAATTAAGTATCTCGGAAGTCCTTTAAGTGTATGTGGTGATACAATATTACTCCTCTTCTAATGGAGTGAATTCATTCTTGTATGGAATATGCTTTATTAATTATATTTCTATTATCTTTTAGATTCAACTATATTTTCTTCTCATTCTTCTAACCTTTTAATCCTAAATCTAATGCCAAAATTTAGTGAAATTAAAATAGTATCCATAAAAAAATTTCTTCTTCGAGTTCTAGGATATGTTCTCATCTTCCATTGTTTAAATAAGAATGTATCACCTTGTAGGTAACTCCTCACATTGTAATAATAAATCATAGTGTGGCCTAGGTAAACAAAAATTTAAAACATCATTAGGGGGGATATCTTTTCACCTTCAATATATATGTTCATTTTCACTAAGTAGATTTTGGGATTTTAAATGACTCCAAAATAATGATTTTAAAAAAAATCTCTATCCTTTAACTTTTATTTTTTCATTAATGTAGTTATAAATGTTTTAGATTATTAACCATAAAATAAAATTACAATATATCCCATATTATTATACATTTTACCATGAATGAAATTATCAAGGTTTCTCATACCTCTTTGAGCCCTTTCTTTGGCTTCTTCATCTCAAAATTTCCAAAATCAGAGCTTATTCTTGGAACATATGTATCTCAATTAAACCTAATGTTTTTATTTATGGAAATTATTTATTCTTCAAAGGATTAAATCTAATTTCCTCACTGCTCAAAAAATCATTAATTTCATTGACCACTTTATCTTATTCTTCAATTTTAATCATATTGTCAACAACTTCTAAATTATTTTCTTATGTAACAATTTTTCCTTTCACAATATTCTTTAACAAAGTTATTTCAGCTTCAAGTTGATTAGAATAATTTTAGGTATCCTTTAGCAGTCCTCTAAAATTCTTGTTTTCCATTCATTTAATACCTATCTTCTTTGTAAAACATTTAAGATCAAA
This sequence comes from Viscum album, assembly GCA_963277665.1. NCBI lineage: Eukaryota > Viridiplantae > Streptophyta > Magnoliopsida > Santalales > Viscaceae > Viscum > Viscum album. The sequence continues at coordinate 598,717,645 of OY728136.1, read as the reverse complement.
TTTGAGATAAAAAATATTTCTAATTGATATTCTTCTTTTATCTTAGATATTGTCTTCTCATACATTTATATCATGGATTCATATTAATATGAGTTTATTCTATTTCACATTATTTAAGACACATATCATTTCCACATTCTTCCTTTCATACAAAACCAATCTTCTAGAACTTTTTCCCATGTTAATTTATATATTTAAAATTCTATCTAGAAGAAACATACTTTATTCATGTAGTGAGAATTTAAAATCACTGTTATCTATTTTAAGCCTCCTTAAAACCCTCATTTCAATGTTCACATCCTTTCCACACTTGAAACAATTCAATGGTATATTTCCCTCAAATATTACTTTTCAATGTTTAAATGTTATTTCTATAAGTGAGAGTAACTCATCACTCACATATTCTATAATTTCACCACGATTTATGTTGAGATTCTCCATTAATATAAATTATATCTCCAGGGATGAATGATTCAATATCCTTTCTTTATTCACATATATATTTTCAACCATTAAGAAACTTTTAAAATCATCAATTAAAATCTAAATAAAATTTCTTTATTTAGAAACTAATACATTTTAATTGTACAAAGGTGTTAAACTTCTTACTATATTTTTTAAAATATAAATATCATTGATTTCTTTACCAAGTAAATAAATGGATACAACAACCTCAATGATGCGGTTGAAGAATCTATTAATTTTTTATTCAGATACTTCATCAAATTATCAAACTTAATATGTTCCAATTGTAACTTTACCACTTTTACCTTGTTTCATTATTAATATCTATTAGAAAACTTGTCCTTTGTAGCTTTCACAAATGTATAGTTCATTCAATTTATAAATATATTATTTAAAAGTGATCTGAATAAGAAATTTTGTGCCTTTTCATCAATATTGAGAATATGCATGTATATTTCTTCCAATATAATCTTTATAAGATTACTTATATTAATTTCATGTATAGAAATAGTAAAAAATAAAACTCAAGATATTTAAAATATAATATCATGTGTTTCTTTCAAAATTGATAATTAAATCCTTCAAATAGTGTAACTCCCTTCACATTAATGGTATTATTTGTGTCGAATATCAACTTTAGATAGATTCTCCAACGAATATAATTTTTTCTTTGATAAAACATGTTGTTACCAAAAGGCCATGAATCACCCAAAATGTTGGGTACAATTAGGGCGATCTACATTTCAACTCCAATCAGATCATATTATCATTTTAGCAAGAACAAAAGAACCAATCAATTCAGACTAAGGATTAAAAGCATCTAAATAAGAAAATTAAACTGCAGTGATATAAAGATTTTACTTTGTTCACTCCAAATAGGATAAAATAATAAATCATAAACTGAAATTATTTTGGTGTGATAAGAAACTAATAACGCATTATCTAGATTAAAATATTTTTATTATAGCACTCTTATAAGTTCACAGATCACTCTATTAACTTATCTTACCACTCAAACATTAATATAAGGAAAGAAAAATTTACAAAATCTTAATCATTCATAATAAAAGTTAAAATAGAATTCAATAAAACATTTTAGAATTTGTGTTCCCCTTTATATCCTTCCTTAAAAATAAGATCAAATCTTTAGTCATGTTCAAAGTCTTTCACAACATCTCTCCTTTTCTCTCCCTATAAAATTACCCATAAGAAAAATTAATCTCATTGTACAGTGTGAAATTAATTGTTTGCTAATTTTCTATTTCTTTATTATATTTAAATTATATTCTCTAAAAATATTACCCTTTTTAAGGAACTTTTCATCACTACTTTGTTCTTAAAAAATTGTATATAATGGTCATGTTGACTCTCTCATTACTTAATTATATCTTTCTAAATTTAAAATATTAAAACATATTGATTTTTATGATATATATATAGTCATGGAATAATTTCCATATTTCTCCATCACTGGGACTCCATCATAGCTAGTAACTAGTAAGAGAATGATCCCTGAAGCCCGACTTCAACAGGCCATAGGTTAGTGAATGACACAAAGTATTAATTTTCACTATAATAAATCTACTAATACTGAATTCCATCACATAAATAAAATATTCATCATTCAAATCCTCTAATATTCTATATAGTTTCTATCACATGAAATATATCATTATTTATACCTAATACATCATTTATTTTATAAAAATAATTCATATAAAATGAATTACATAAAAAACTAATCAATTTCACCATTTACTCAGAATTTGTGAAAACTTAAAACCACCTCATAAAATTACCAAAATACCACCCATGGGTAATCATCATGTTATGAATACAAAAAAATGTTCAAAATTACATTATTAGACAAGAAAAATAGCCATTTTCCTTTATATTATAAAATATACAAATTTTTACAAATTACTAAATCATAAATTTCTCAAAAAATACATTACACACCAATTTTGAAAATTTTAAACCTTGAAAAGTGTTAACCATAATCAAGAAAATGTAAATGGATATATAAACACATTCATTTAACTTTTTTCATTACAATAAAAAATAAAATTAATTATGAAAATAATATTTCAAATTAACATAGGTTATTAAAATCTAATGTATGATTCCCTTTCCCATGTAGTTTTCTTTACACCATGATACTTTCAAAGAAATAATACTAAGGGAAAAACTTATTCTGACAAGACTTTTTATTTATGATCCCAAATTTCCACTAAATAGTCAATAGAATTTGTATCATCATCAATATCTATACTAATTTAATTCTTCACATGAAAAGGTTCATCATAATATAAAAAATCTGAGATATATAAAATATATCATGAACCATCTTCAACCATGGAGGTAATTCTGACAAATAGGATACCACTCCAACTCAAAATAACTCCTCAAAAATTTAAAATGAATGTAGGATATAACATCATTACATTTAAAACCTTTAAAATCCTCATTGAGGATAAACTCATAAGAAAAAAATGATATTCAACTAAAAACTTCAATGGTCTCCTCCAATTCATATAAGATTAATTTCTACTCTGATTTTTCCTCATGCTATCATGAATAACTTGTACACTCTCTATCATATCCTCTTCCATATCCAGACCAACTAAAGTCATATGACCAACCTAAAATCAGCATAATATAAAATAACATGGTTTCATAGATAAATACTTTTAATTTGTCTAACCAAGGGATGAATGAAAACTACTATTATTAGAAAATTACACACATGATAAATTATCCACCAAATATCCTCTATAATATAAAATAAAAAACCTTAATATATATTATAATGGATTAATTTTTCACTCAATTAGACTATGAAATGTGGTTTCAAGTAATAATTAGGTACAAAAATTAAGTTATATTTCCTTAAAATTTTATGATTTAAATTGAATATCCTGATCAAATATTATCCTAATAACACTGTGAAGCTTTGCCATCTCTATTAAAAAAAGCATCACAGAACAATCCACTATTTTTTATCCCATAATCAATAATAAATTATCTAAATTCAAAAAATAATCTTTGTAAACCCATATGGAATCAAACCCTTATAAGGTATGATGAAAACACATAATATAGTCTATAAAAATGCCCTACCACTTCCATTGGGAATGTTTTAAAGGATGTACTAACCCTATTGGAATAATAATTTTTATTTTTCAACTACAAGCACACAATATTTTAGGAAATAAAATCACACACATACCTATTTATCCAAATATTCCAAAATGTAATCTTTAAATAATGATACATAATTGAAACACCAAGATGCATTAACATAGAATAACTATCGAACTCACCAAAACCACTTCTCACATATGCTAAGGAATAATCAAATATCCATGGAAGAACAGTTAATATTTATCATCATCAATCCAACCATCTAAAGAATAATTATTCTTAATAATGTTTCTCCATGCTTCCAACTTAGTTCTCTAGTTGAGACTCAACAACTTCTTATTTGATCTTTAAATGGTATATTGGAACTCCTTCATCAAACAAAATTCATTTCTTAGTCCAAGAAGAAAGTGGAATCAAAATCTATGAAAAATCAGATATGAACCTCTTATAATAACCCTATAATCCTAAGAAAATTTTTAATTTATAAACATTATTCATTTTATTACATCCAAAAGTAACATAAATATTCTCTTAGTTCACTACTAAAACGTGATTTGAAATAACATAACCTAAAAAATAAACCACTTTTGTCCAAAACTAAAAATTATTCATCTTTCCATATAGATTCTCCATCTTGAGAAACACCAAAACCACACATATATTCTTTTCATGATCCTCCTCCATCTTTGAGTAAAACAAAATATCATCAATGAATACTACCAAAAAATCAATAATATAGGTTTAAAACACCTTCTTCAAACTCCTTAAAATCGTTATTTTTTCATTCATAATGATAAATTTGAGACACCCCATACCTGCACTCTTAGGTATAGTGTTATAAAAACAAATTTTATATACCATATTTGATAACTTATACAACCCAACATAAACTTTCATGTATTCCACATAATTTAAAAATTACATCTCACAATAATCTCATAATATCAACACCCAAAGGTTAGTGTCTTTGGGGATTAGCTACATCAAGGTCTTATTTAACATAATTGTAAACATTTCACCATAATAACACTATAATATACCCCATTCTAGACATTTCATATATTATATCCATATTCAAAACATAGGGAATGGAAAACATAATAAGGGGTGGGATCAAATTCTTATTAATGGAAAATTATCAATGAGTCATAAAAGAGTTAGATTATAAGCACATATTCAAACATGAAAAAAAAATATTAAAATAGCTGTGTAATAATAAGATTTTTCCATAATATGTGATTAGTGAAATATGATATTAAAATAATAAAATATATAATATGGTGTAAGAGTGTGGAAATAGAATACAATGATCATGATCCATAAATAATAACCTAGTAATATGGTATAACATAGAAATTTGGAATAATCATAAGCATAAGAAATCATAATATCATGATAAAAACCATTGATTCCCTTAAATTATGTTGTGAAAAAAAGAAAAATGACCAGGAATCAGGTTGTGAACAAAGAAAAATGTCTAATACTCGGGTTATAAACAAACCAACATGCCCACATATCTGGTTATGAAAAACTAAAAATACCCATGCATCACATCATTATCTCATGAGAAAGAAAAATTTAACCAATGCATTGGAGGGATTTCAAGGACCCAACCCATCTCATGAATTTAACATACTAAACCCATATCTAGTATTTAATTGACCCAAACCATCTCAATGCTTTAACGAAACCAACACATCTCATGTATTTAACAAACATAAACCATCTCATAATTATACACATGTGTGACATTAATAATAAATACAATATCATATCATTAATAACACATGAAAATAAAATGGTTTTCATAATGTTTGAAAATTATATCCCACAAAAAGACTTCAAGTTTCAAATTAGTCGATACCAAAAATTCAATCACCCAAAATAAGTATTTTATAAATGAATTTAAGGTCGGATTCACAGAACAAAACTCCATAGGAGATTTATATTTTGGATATAAAGAGTAAAATGGAAGAAAATTCCAAAAAATATATTTCATAAAAAAATAAATCATATCATAAAAAGGTGATGTTATGTGTCACTTTCAAAAAGATCATTATTGAGAAATTGATATAAATGAATTTTTTAAAAATATTTGGAAAGAAATATTTAAAAAGGATCCTTGAAAATAAATAAATTCTATCCAAAGGAAATGTTGACCTGAAGATAAAATATACAATCATAAAAGTGAAAAGACAATTTTAATATTTTAAAGATACCTTTACTGAAACCCCAATAATAAATTGAGAAATGAATATTTCTTTTGGAAATATTTAAAGAGAAATATCAAGGTAATAAATAACTAATAAATTTTTTTATTTAAAAATAATAAAGGACAACATTTTTAGAAATAAAGAACATATACATAAAAGAGAAAGATCTTATTAGAGAGGATTAGAATTATTATTAACAATTTTATACATTTATGAGAAATAAATTAATCAAGGAAGAAGATTGTAATTAAAATTTTAATTTTCCATAGAGATAAAAGGTAATTTTAATATAATTAAACCATTTGGTGGAAGAAACCAAACATAGAATAAATAATTTCAATAAGAATCATTATAACTCAAAGAAAATAGATTTAATTGTCAAAAAACATTACTTTTACACTTTACATCCATGGAAGTGAATTAAACTACTATATAATAAACATAACTATATTAATAAATTATTTTATAACCTTATTCATATCTATAACCTTTTATATTCTTCAATTATAATTATTTATTATTCATTTATTAGTTATTTAATGTTTATTTTCATCATTGGATGTCAATAATTTTCATTATTTTACACATGTTTCTTAATGTAGAAATCAAAACCCACTATTTGATACCAAGTAATCATTCCAATATTATAAAATGTAATGAAAAAAATCAATTATTTATGAATCCTCATGTTCATTTTATTCAAACTGTGGGCATGGTTCCTGAGAATGGGGTTTATGACAATCTTGTTCAAGGCAATTTACCAATATAAACATATATCTTTATAATGATCATTAATTTTTGGTACATTATTTTAAAACCATATTCATGACATATATTAATCCATAATTTCATATATATTAATAAAATATAATATTAGAACCATCCTTGTATGGTAATGATGAAAAATGAAATGTGTCATTCATAGAGGTAGTAGTTTTCATGAAACACGAGTGATGTTTTCAATTTATAAGAAATTATTAGGATGGTAGAAAATATTTATTTAATAAAAATAATATCATTTTAGTATACTTATGATATATATCCAAATTGTTTTATCATGTTCTGAATATTTTTGGAGGTCATGGAATAAGAAAGTAATTAACATAAATAAAAAGGGAGTAATTATGAGTTTTTACATTACTCCTTGGGAAAACTCAATAATACTTATTGGGATGGCCTTTTGGAGAGACCAAAACCTCTAAAACTTTGGAGAGATAGTTGAGTGTTGATTTATTTAAAAAAATTGAGATAAAGTTCTTGTGGTGTAAGGATAAAGGGGGTGGTGAAGGGGGCCTTTTTTAAGTGAGACAGGTGGAATTTTTGTAAATACTCATAATTTTATAATAAATTCATCCCACTTTCAAATAAAAGCATCTCCAAAAGTGGAAAATAATAGAGAGGAGAATTTTATTTTTCAAGTGACCTCTCATATTCATAAATAAGGCATAAATTTAAATATATTTCAAACCTTTACCCCTTAATTTAGATTTTTATCATGACATACTTTTACCATAGTAGCTCGTTTTTTACCTTGATAACTTAAATTTATTAATAAAAATAAAATGGGAATTATTTCATAATTTTAAAATTATAATTAAAAATTATAAAACCATTATACAATTTTCAATTTCTATAATTGGTAAAAATTAATTTTTATAAAAGTACACTTAACGTAATAAAAAGGGTTTATTAATATTAACTATCATGAAATTTATTGGTTTAACTAATATTAACTATCATGAAATTTATTGGTTTAATCATAAAAATTAATTTACCCAAAAATAATGTATAGTATTAACTATCATGAAATTTATTGGTTTATGGTTAAAAATAATATTTTTAAGACTCTAAAATAACTCTAAAACTGAATGGATCATTGAAATTTCTTAATTAAGGGAAAGGACAAAAATAGTTCTTTATTGTAATAAAGCATAACATAGGTTCCAAAAAAGTGAAACATATATGTTATTATTAAAATAAATAATTTTAAATTAATCATTTCACTAATTAATTAAATATTTTATCAATAAATGGTTTCATAAATTTTTAATTTGAATTAATTTTAAGATAATTTCAAAAAAAGTTGTGATATTTTTAAAAACTATACTTTTACAATTCAAAAAAAATACAACTATTTTAGAAAATATAAAAAATTAAACATAAGATATTACTAATATTGTTAATTTAAAATGACATCAATTTTATCAAAATAATTTTATAAATATCATAAATCTAATTTTTAAATCAAAGCATAATTTATATGGAACAGAAACTATTTTATAGAAATTAGTCTTTAAAAAACATTAAGTGTTACTAATATTATTTCATTTCAATTTATAATTTGAAATGATCATTTATATATATTTTTTCACATTGGAACATTTAAAATAATTATTTAAAAGTGATCAATTTAGTTTTATAAGACAACAATATATAATATATATAAAAATACAATTCGTTAAAAAATGATTTAAAATGGTAACAAATATTTATCTTGGTATCTTATTTTTATTACCATATTAAAATATCAGTATATGATTATTAATAATATTAAAACAATTTCAATAGATTTAATTTATAGATATTATAAAAATGAAACTTTCACATTGTGCACAAAATCTATTTAGGAATAATGAATCTTCTAAGTATAAAATGATTTAATTATTATTACTTGTCTATTAATAACAATTGGAAGAATTTTACTTTATTTTCTTATATATATAGTCAATAAATTTCATTAAAATCGTTCTTTGAAAAACATAACTATTTAAAAAACTTCTCTATAAAAAATATTTCATTCATATTAAATAATCTTCACCAAATTTACTTAAAATAAATTATTTATATTCTTAAATTTTAATTTTACTAACCCATTAATATTAAAATATTTCATTTAATTTTATAAATACATATTATCATACTTTAATAATAATAATATTTAACAAAAAAAATATTTTAATAAAAAAAATTAGTAAAATATTATGTTTTTATTATATTCTTTATTATTTCTGTGTTGTATTATTTTAAATTGGTTTCTAAAAATAATCGACTTAAATATACCTATCGGATACATGTATATCCAATTACCATATTTCTAATGACCATATACCCCTTTAGAACTATTATATTATGCCCCCCATTACATCTTATAAATTCATTACATTCTTGCCTATTAAATCACATGTAACATTTCCTTTTAATTTCAAATTTAAAACATGATTTCTCCTTTCATTGTATTCTTTCTTGTTATATTTTTTGTTTCACTAATGATGATTTTAAAGGGTAAATATAATCCAGGGGATTTCATAATTTTGAAGATATTATTATTATTTATTTATTTTAAACTTTTAATTTATGTTATTTTAATGGATGTAATCATCCTTGATATATAATAATACAATGTATTCAATTCATGGTTTCATGTACTTCTACTGTAATGTTCCACTATAAATGAATGAAGTCTTATTATATCTATTTACATCTTATATAACTCATTCCCTAATAAATTTTAATTATTTTTAAATAATAGAAAAACATATTTTTGAATTATAGACATAAAATTTAAGGAAAATGGATCCTAAAACCTAAGGCTTTACAAAATAGCATCACTAAAAACTCAAAATTCCCATATCAATATTTGAAAAAAAAAATAGATATGTTTCCATTCCTAACCCACATTTGGTGATATCTAGATCATAAATAAACCATAAAAATGGACTTTAACCCTTTAAATAATCAAATAAATCATTTATTATAGGTTGAGGATAGTGATTCTCCATCATCACTTGGTTTGAACACTAGTAATCTTTACACAATCTAAAATCTCATCCACATTCTTGGTAAATAGCACTATAGTTTCCCATGAAGACATGCTATGCTAAAAACCTCATTAAAACAACTATTGAATCTAAATACTCAAATCTCAAAACTCCATTAGATTTATATGATAAGCTACCATATAAATTGGAGAAACACAATAATATATCTTTGTACCAAACCCAATCCATTTCTTCAATGGTAATCGTATAAACTCCCTAAGATTCTTATTATCGTAATCCATTTAAACATAAGGTAACTTCCCCATCACCCCATATAATAAAAAATAATAAAATTCGCTAATTGATTTGTAATTCCTTCTGGTTCAATCCATATCTTCTATAAATAGAAATATCTTTCCCCAAAACACACTACATGATCTCCTCTAAAGCTAGTAAAAATTAACCTCCATAAATAAAAATATAAAAAACGTGTACATTGTAAATCTAATCCATCCCAAGGATGAAATAAAATAGATTCATCTATAATAAGACTAAGATACAAGAGAATCCATATAACCCTATAATTATCTCGCAACTACATACCATATATAACCTTGTATAACCTCTCACAAGAGTAATAAACTATAATAACCTCTGAATTTTCTCTACTAGAATATCATTCCCATAGAATATGAAATGAGAGATAAATTAATGTGAGGGAAATTTTTTAATCAAAACAAACAAAAGAATGAAATACAAGAAAACAATACCTCAAAGCACCTTAGTTCCTCTAATTTTTTAACTTTCAGATCCTTATATTTTCCTACTCTAACTCCTCCTCATTACCCTTGTTGTGTCTCTCTGGTTAATTATTTACTAAGATCTGCTATGATATCCTCTTTTATAACCACTATATTTTGGTGGTCCTAATAGTCAACCATTTTGTTAGTGTAATGGAAAATACTAGTGAGGAGGCTGAAGAAATTTATAGGGTGGTCCATAAATAGTCACAATTAGTTTATACCACCATTGACTATACTAAAATGATAGGTACATAGGCTTCGATGGACTGTATTACCATAATATAAAAAAAACCCAATAGTTCCCACCATTTTTTCACACTTTACACACCATATAAATGGAGTCATTCTAGAAAAAAGCATCCATGGGCGCACCTAAACCTCAATTTCATTTAAAACCTATAACGTATACAACTATATCAACTATAAGTACCACCTTACTGATAAGTATCTTAAAAAATTAGCATCCTCTATGAAAAATTCTCCTCCATTTCATCCATTTACTATATATTAATGAATTAACTTAGAGAAAATATCCCCCAATAACCCCTAGATCTCATGATTTATATACCTTTGAAAATGACGATCTCTCATATTCTTGTTGTCATAAAATAAAGAGAATAACACAATAATTAAATAAATATCAAAAGGTCTCTTATGTCTATATCTAAGGTCTCTAGACACCACCACCAATGTTATCAAAATAATATAGAAATAGTATATATAAATCATGGGTTATCATATAAATATAGAAAATATGTTCCTCCAAAAAACTCACATGTTTTAATGAAAATAAATTATATTAATGTATATGTGTATGGAATACATAAAAAAATCATTCAACAACCATCTCACAAAAATCAACCAACAATCCCATTACATTCCACACCACATAATCATCTCTCTTTTTGAAACAAAACACTTTTCTCATTTCACATCATCTTATTAAAATTACTATAATCATAACCAACACTAATCCATATCCAAGAATAGAGCAGTTATCCCCCCATAGGGACCTCATAATAATATAATCATGTATCGTTTTCAACCATAATAACCTCACTATAATATCACCACCACCAAGTAGTTATCAAAACATAGGGTACTCACTATCATAACTCTGTCTCCAATAATCTATCCAATCAAAGGGAACATTCTCAATACATATTCATTAATAAATAGTCATCCACCCATGGAAAACTCCTGAAATACCTGTGTTGGATGGGTAGTTTTAAACATGTAGGGACTCTCGTTAGTTTTTTCTGTGTCCATCCTTAGTGACTCTTCCCACCATGACTGATTATCCAATAAATGAGGATAATATTAATTGTTAATATATATAATATTCATGTTATTTATTAATCATAAACCCCATTTTAGTGCATTTTACACTTTAAACATCATTTCACATTATGATTGTAATTCCGTCTTAAAATTCACTATTGTGTGGTACATTTTTAAACATCATTTAAAGTACCCAATGATCTTGATTTTATTTTAATATTCAATTTTCTGGTTTATAATTATATTGGGAAAAATTCATACTTGTGGAGTGTTGGAAGATTCACATTGGAATACCACCAAAATGGGATTTCATGCAAACAATTATGGAGAAGGCAGATTGGACACCAGCCCATTGATGAGAATGTGGGGCCCTACATATATTCTTAATGAAACCCAAATTTCATAGTATCCTAGAAGAAATATATAGAAACAAATAATTATTCAGAATATAGTGCTAATCATTCCTTCATGGTGGTAATTAAGACAGCCCAATTTGGAGATAAAATTTTGGGACAGATTCTGAGGCCCATAAAATCATCTCACCAATTTAATCATATCTCGGAAACCAAAAATTATTTTGGGTTGAAATGTTACATAGATATAGGGGACATCTGTAGATTTAGTTTTGTCTTAGATGGCCCACTCCAATTAGGTCATATAGAATGTCTTCCAGGCTTATCTATTTAGTGGAATAAAGTTGGCTTCCACCTCGGGTCAAGGGTGGAAAAGTCTACTCTCTCTTAAGTTTCCAACCACCTAGGCCCACCACCATTAATTTAGGTGACCTACACTATTTTAATCTCGACCCAAGGCTTAAAAATTACCTATTTAAGGCAGTGGTGGTATAGTATTTGAGGATCCTTAGAGCTTTGTTTTCATTATAATGTTATTATGTCGATTTGGTTTTGTAACGTTCTTCTTTCTCATGTATGTTGTTCGAATCACCTTAGTTATTAATAAAATTTATTCCTTTCCTCTTATTCTATTTGTTCATATTATAATTATGATATCTTTTAATTAAGGTGTGAATTTACTCACACCATACCTTGTCATATTCTTCACACAAAGGTGGAGTGATTGCTTTCATTTTATTGTTTTTTTTACTTCTCCAATTCCTCCTTCATGAGTCTAATTTCCACTTCCATTGAAACCATAGAATCAATGAAGGGATAAATCTTTTATTTGTTGATCCAAGGGAGTAGAAAGGGGATTTTTTGGATGTTATTTATGACTCTATTAATTTCAAATCACTTCTTTTAATTGAGAATTTTTTTGACGATCTTTAAACTTTTTCATCATTATTGAATTTAAGGCCACACACTTCAAGTGCTAATACGAACCTTTACATTGAAGTAGTCAAAAATTTGATCCTTCAAGTGTATAGGTGATTAGTATTAAATGTTTTAGGTATTAAACCAGCAAGTGATGATGTTTTTTGATCTTATTAAATGAACCCATCTCAAATATAAGAAATTTAAATCATTAAAAGTATAATTCATGCAATCCACCCCAAGTGATAACCTAGGATAAACTCATTATCTTAATTTGAATTAACTTAAATCAATTAGTGATACATTAAACCCATATAAAATCAACCCCAATTTTCCACTTCATATCCAAAAAAATCCATATAATTTACGTGTCTGTAGGTTACTTCTTAGGTCTCTGAGGATTCGATAACCCAAGCTAAACTACAAGGACCATTCTACCTTCATCTCTTGGGTAGGTTTGAGCGTGAATAAAATTTTGGCACCATTTTTGGGGACCCAAGTAAGTCATCTCAACACCCATTCTATTCTCCCCCATTTATTCTATTTTCACCCAAGATCTCTTATCTTTTCCCTTTCTCATTTTTTTTTCTTTTGGCGCATGTCCGCCTACACCCGCAATCAATCAAACCGTGTAATTAGGTTGGATAGTCCTGGGGTTGGGGAGTAAAGTAAAACAAGGGAAATATTTACAATATATATTAATCTTTCTAATAGTCCAGATTCAAAAATTCATCCCATTTCAATGGAATTTCTTCAAAGAAACCAACTCATAAACATAGGTTGGAACCAAAATGGAAACCCAAATGATGCAGCCCCAAACTTGGGGAATGCAGTTGATCAAGCCAATAATGACTACCGCATACCTGCCTGGACCAATGCCCCCTCATGAATTAGACACAACTCCTTAGGAGATTCCAACTACATCTTTAAACCCCAAGTCCAAAACCATCTTCCCACATTCCATGGAATGGAGTCTGAGATGTACTACCTTCACATTAAGGAGTTCAATGACATTGTTGAAACCATGTGTCCCCCACATCGACTATAATCATATAAGATGAGGATATTTCCTTTTTCTTTAAAGGATCAAGATAAAAATTGGATAAACAATTTAAGACCATCATCCATAAACTCTTGGGACCAATTATAAAGAGAATTCTACAAAAAAATACTTTCCCCACCACAAAAAAAATTCACTTAAAAAGAGCATCCAAAACTTTTTTGAAAAAGAGGGAGATTCATTCTATGAAACATGGGAAAGGTTCAAGGACACTCTAAACATGGTTACACACCATGGGTTTTCTATTCCTGAACAAGTTCAAATTTTATATGAAGGGTTGGGTTTGAGGAACAAACAATTCATTGAAATGATGTGTAATGGAACCTTTAAAAACAAAGCCCCAAATGATGCTTACGAGTATCTAAAAAGCCTTGCTGAACAAAACCAAACATGGGGAACTTCACCTTATTCTGAAAAGCCACAAAGAACTACTGGAATTCATATACTTAGAGAAGAGGAAATCCTTAGGGCTAAACTCTCATCACTCTCTAGGAAGGTTGAAGAGATATACCTTAGTAATGTCCATGAAATTCAAACTGTATTCCATGTTTACACAATTTGAGATAAACATAACCATAAGATAGAAAACTACCCAACCATTCAATCCATAAAATATGTTCTTTTAGGAGGACCCCCAACGGATGTAAATGCCGTGAATTTTCAAAAGCCTCAATACCAAAACACCTTCAACCAAATGTATAATGACCACCCAGGCTTCTGTAGGAGAGATAAACAGCAACCTAGCCACCCACAGAGACAAAATCCTTACCCCCATTAGAACTACCAAACCCCTAACTAGTTCCAAACCCAACCTATCCAAAACCAACAGCCAACGGTCCATTTTCAACTAACCATCCCACCTCTAAAATATCCCCCTAGGATAAACCAATCTTCTCAATCACCAACCCAAACTATTCCACAAATCCTACTAGAACAACTGTGCAAAAAAATGGAAAGGATGAACTTGGAAGTCTCTTCCCATAAACAAGAACTTCAAACCATCAAAACTGGAAAGGAACCCATGCCTACTCAGGTTGTACCATCCTCAAATTCAAGGGGATAGTCAAGTTGTACTCAAACAACTCATGAACAGCTAAAGGTTGTGACTATTTTAAGAAGTGGGAAATCAATTGAGAAACCTAAACAAATAAGTCATAAACCATATAAATATTTAAACTTGGATGAAAATTCAAATTAACCAAATGATCAAACTAAAAAACACGATAACATTTTCAAAGAAACAACTCTTCAACAAACAACCCCACAACCTGCACCATTTCCTCAATGATTGAGGGGGGAAACCAAGCCTGAATTGAGTGAAACATTGAGGTAAATCTTCTCAAAAGTCAAGTTGAACATTCCTCTTCTTGATGCAATCCAAACCATACTTGCCTACTCAAAGTACTTTATGGACCTGTGCACTTTTAAAAGAAAATTTTAACATCAAAACCAACTCCATTTGTCTGTTAATGTGAGTACCACCATTCAAAGGACCATTCCTCCTAAGTTGGAAGACCCAAGTTTCCCTTACATCAACGTTGAACTAGGAGAGAGAAAAGTTGGCAAGGCCTTGTCTGACCTAGTGCTAGTGTCAATCTCATCCCATATGCAGTTTATTTCCAGTTACACCTAGAAGAGCTCCAACCCACATCTGTCACACTTCAACTTGATAATCGTAGCATTAGGATTCCAAAGGGGATTTTAAAGGATGTTCCAGTAAAGGTTGAAAACTTCATCTACCCTACTGACTTCATTGTCCTTGAAAACCCTCCAAACTTAGTAAATAGGGAAAAAACCTCAATCATCCTTGTTCATAATTTCCTGGAAACAATCAACTCTGTTATCCATGTCTGAAATGGAAACATGACCATCACCTTTAGAAACATGAGTCTAGACTTGAACATCTATAATGAAAGCTTACAAATAGGGGATGATGAGGATATTCATGAAGTAAACATGATAGGAAGCATTGATAAGGATTCGATAGAACATCAAGGTATATTTGATGGATATTTAAGTCAAGATGAGATTGACTTCCTTTATTCACATTAAGGATGTTTATCTCCGTATCTTGAATCATTTTCAAATTTCTCTTATGATGAAGTCTTAGGTCCAACAACCAGTGAAACATTTCAGGAAACCACTTTCATAGAGACCACTCCAACTTCCTTCCCTAAATATGATCAAGACAATCTAGTAGTTGAACCTTCTACATGTGGGGAATAAATCCTATCTAAAACTCTAGGGAAAAAATTGATCTTGATCCAATGTCCCAATATTCTGCTAAAATTCTAAACCAACCTGATCTTGAATTGAAGGAACTTCCTACTGCACTCAAGTATTCCTTCCTAAGGGACAATCAAACACATACTATTGTAATTTCTTATTCTCTTGAAGCCAATCATGAGAAGATGATTCTAGATGTCCATAGAAAACATAACAAATCAATTGGTTGGACCTTGTCTGATATTCCTGGGATTAGCCCACTTATTGGGACTCATAGGATTGTTCTGGAATATGATTCAAAGCCATGTCGTCAACCTCAATGGAGACTCAATCCTAATATCATGGAAGTAGTGAGAGAAGAACTTCTAAAATTGTTAAAATCTCATATCATATATCCCATAGTTGAGAGTGAGTGGGTCAGACCAATCTAAGTGGTTCCCAAGAAGGCAGGAATCACAGTGATAACCAATAAGGATAGAGAGATTCTTCAAACTATGGTGAGTAGTGGATGTAGGGTCTTCATTGACTATAGGAAGCTAAACTCATTCACCAAAAGGACCATTTCCCCTTACCATTCATTGACCAAGTCCTTGAGAGAGTGGAAAGTCATGCGTTCTGCTGTTTCTTATATGGGTACTTGGGGTATAATTAAATCGAGGTCTCCCTAGAGAATCAAGGGAAGATTTCATTCACATGTCCATTCGGCACCTTTGCCTTCAAACTAATTCCCTTCGGGTTATGCAATGCCCCTAGAACCTTCGAGCGTTGCATGATGGTAATATTCTCAGACATGGTAGGGTATTTTCTTGAGGTCTTCATGGATGAATTCTCTGTCTTTGGGGATACATTTGAGGGATGTCTTAGGAATGTGGAGAGAGTTTTGTCCAGATGTGAAGAAATGAATCTGGTCCTAAACTAGGAAAAATGTTATTTCATGGTTAAACAGGGATTAGTTCTTGGCCATACAGTCTCAGGTAGGGGGCTTGAAGTTGATAAAGAAAAGTTTGACATCATTATTTACCTTCCATCACCCAGAACTATTAAGGAAGTGAGGTCTTTATTAGGACATGCTAGTTTCTATATAAGATTCATCAAGTACTTTAGTTCAATCTCTCGTCCCCTTTGTGCTCTACTATTAAAGGATTCTCCATTTATTTGGACAAAAAGTTGTGAGGGTCCATTCTCAACCCTCAAATCCTCTCTCACATCTCCTCCCATTATGAAATCTCCAAATTGGAACATTCCTTTCGAACATATGTGTGATTCTAGTGACTTTTTTGTAGGAGCTGTGTTAGGGAAACATTTCAATAAAACTTATTATGTCATTGATTATGCAAGAAAATCCTTAAATGATTCCCAAATCAACTACACCACCACTGAAAAATATTTTCTTTCTATTGTATTTGCATTATAGAAATTCATGTCTTATCTCCTAGGATCACCCATCATTGCCTTCCCTGACCATTCATCCCTAAAATACATTTTCCAAAAACAAGGTGCCAAGGCCAGACTAATTAGGTGGATCCTTCTCTTACAAGAATTTTTCCTCACAATCAAGGATAAAAAGGGTGTTGAAAATTTTTTAGCTGATCACATCTCTAGGATGGAATTCAAAGACAACACAAAACACCTTTATATGTCTGATTCATTCCCTGATAAACACCTATACTCTGTGAGTGACTACCCTTGGTATGCCAACATAGCCAATTTCTTAGTTACAGGAGTCATTCCCAAATTCATAGGGACTCAAGCTCAAAGGAAATTCCTTTTTGATGTTAGACACTATGTGTTTTATGATCCATACCTCTATAAGTTCTACCCTAACCAAGTCTTTAGAAGGTGTGTCCCAGAATCTGAACAAGATTCCATCCTTAAATCCTTTCATAGTGAGGCATGTGGAGGTCACTTTTCCTCTATGAAAACTTATGCTAAGGTTATTTAGTGTGGCCTTTTTTGGCCCACCCTCTCAAGGGACTCCTACAAATTTTTTAAAAGTTGTCCTAAGTGTCAACAAGTACGGTCAATCATAAAAAGGAATCAAATGCCACTCACTCTCATCTTAGTGATTGAAATATTTGACTGTTGGGGAATCGATTTCATGGGTCCCTTCCCAAACTCTAGGGGATACCTCTACATCCTCTTAGTTATTAATTATGTCTCAAAATTGGTTGAATCCATTCCCACCAAGTCTAATGTCCATCATATTGTGATCTGATTTCTGAAAGAGCACATATTTTCTCAATTTGGAATTCTTAGGGCTATAATCAGTGATCGAGGAACCCATTTCTACAACTGTCCATTCTCTTCACTTATGTCTAAGTATGGTATTTCTAATAAAGTTTCCACTGCGTACCATACTCAAACCAATGGTTAAGCTAAGTTGGAAAATAGGGAGATTAAGAATATTCTTGAAAAACTGTCAATCTGTCTAGGAAAGATTGGTCTGAGAAACTCTTGGATTCTCTTTGGGCATATCATACAACATACAAAAACATCCTAGGAATGTCACCATATAGGTTGGTTTATGGAAAATCGTGCCATTTTCCTATTGAAATTGAGCATAAGGCTTTTTGGACAATTAAGAAAATAAATTATGACCTCTCATTGGCCAGAACAAAAAGGAAATTAGATCTCAATGAACTTGAGGAACTAAGGATGGAGGCTTATGAAAATTCAAGGATCAATAAAGCTAGAGTTAAAGCCTACCAATCTAGGAATATTAAAGTCAAATATTTTGAACCAGGAAAATTCGTGCTCTTTTATAGTTCAAAACATAATTTACACCTAGGAAAGTTAAGTTCTAGATGGTCAGGTCCTTTCATAGTGCATCATGTGTACCCCCATGGGGTAGTAGAGGTTCAAGATCCCACAAGTGGTTACATTTTCAAGGTCAATGGTCAAAGGTTAAAACCATTCATTGAATCATTCAATAAAAAAGAAATAGAGGTTGAGTTAAATGAGCCAACCTATGAACCAGGAAAAAATTGATAGATTTAGGATCCATGTCGGGCTAACGATGTTAAACAAAGCGCTTCCTAGGAGGGAACCCATGGTTATCAAGTTTCTAATTATTATTTTTTAATCAAATTTAAATTTTTAATAGGATTAATGAATCATTTTTATATTTAAAATTAATAAAAAAATAGACTATTGACTTGTTCTTCTATTATGAGTATGGATCGGTATGAAAGGGGGGCACCATATTCATATGTTTCACGTGGTGTGATCCTTGAGTAATATATTACCAAGAAATTTAAAAAGAAGACAATGTATCATTAGTTCATTTTATTTTTATGGGTTTGTAGGTTAAAATAAAAAATATAATAATAATAAAATTAAAAGGCCACATCATAGGTCGTGGGGAAAACCCCGTCACGATCGGCGAAGCCGTGGGGACTCGAACCCAGGACTGAAGAGAGATAGGGGCATGTGCTTACCACTAACATACGGCTTATTGTGCTTCCTTATTCTATAATTTTTATATATATACTTATATTTTACTTTCTTTATTATATAAGTATATATATATATATAGTTTTTTTGTTTTTTTCCTTTTCTTCCACTAGGGAATTCTCAGAGTGGCATCGAGATCAATGGATTAAAAGGGAGTAACAAGAATTTCAACTTCAACCACCAGGTGACTTCATTCTATGATCCTCATTTTCAATTTCCTTTTTGAACTCCCATTCTCTTCCTTTACCCCCTTCTAAATTTTATTTTCTTTAAACACTAGGGACAATTTTATTTTATGTTGGGGGGAGATAAAATAAAATTTCTCTTATGTCAAAAAAATGAATGATTTGAAAAATAAAAGTGTTCCTTAATGGAATGAGAAAATTTATTTAACCTTGAACATGATAATAGACATTGTACACTTTAAAATTGAATATCAAATAATTTAGCATGTCCTAATTTTGATTTTTATCCATGTATAATTTCATGAGCATAGATTTTGGAAATTTTGGATGTTTAATGTTATATTTCATGGTTTATATTTTCATCCAGATAAAAACATCACAACACACATCCTTTGGATAGTGGGGTATTAGTTTGAGTTCATGGGGTCCCCCAAATAGAAATCATAGGTTTGGTGGTCATTTTAGTTTTAATATGAGTATTCAAAAAAATTAAAAAAATAATAAATTTGCACGTAGAGCAATGAAATTACCTAATGCGTGGCTTTCGGCACTTGGGGATCATGAATCCATATTTGTCTGGTCCCAAGTTAGTAATTTTATCTCTATTTTTGGTAATTTAAATTTGTTTTTGACTGAGATTACTTGAGATAGTGCCAGATTATGTAGGATTCACTTGGTTCCCTAAGGTCTTTAAGCCTGGGAGTCATCAACAAAGTCTCGTTACAGGGGTTGACTCTTTTGAGTGAAATTTCAATTACCAAGGAGAAATTACAAAAACAAAATAAATATAATAATTTTTTTTTAATACTCATATTAATATTGAAAGGTTATTCCACCTAGTACTTCCATCATTTCTCTCTTTAATAAAGATGAACTCCCCAAGTCTAATGTGATGCACAACACATCATCACTCTTAATTGATATTGGATGAAATATGGAGATGAATTTGAACAAAGGAATGGTCTTGGGATTGGGATCTTCTTATGAAACTATCATGTATTAAAATATTTTTATTGGTTTCATGATTGTTTGGTATAAGGGTTTTTGGTGATCATTGTGTATTAAAATGTTTTTGGAAAAGGGAATTCGAATTTCATATCGTTGAGATATATTTTGCTCAGGACTAGAAAAACTCAAGTTGTGGAGTCTGATTAGCCACTAAATGAGGATAATATTCATTGTTAATATATATAATATTCATGTTATTTATTATTCATAAACCCCATTTTAGTGCATTTTACGCTTTGAACATCATTTCACCTTATGATTGTAATTCCTTCTTAAAATTCACTATTATGTGGTACATTTTTAAACATCATTTAAAGTACCCAATGATCTTGATTTTATTTTCATATTTAATTTTCAGGTTTCTAATTATATTGGTAACAATTAATACTTGTATATTGTAGGAATATTCACATTGTAAAACCACCAAAATGGGATTTCATGCAAACAATTCTGGAGAAGGCATATTGGACACTAGCCCACTGATGAGAATGTGGGCCCCAACATATAGGCCCAATGAAGCCCAACTTTCTTGGGATTCTAGAATAAATATATAGAAAAAAAAATAATTCTTCAGGATCTAGAGCTAATTCATCCTTCATAGTGGTTATTAAGGTGGCCTAATTTGGAGATAAAATTCTGGTCCAGATTTTGAGTCCCATGAAATCATCCCACCAATTTTATCATATATCAAAAACCACAATTTATTTTGGGTTGAAATTTTACAGAGATATATGGGACATCCGTAAAATCATTTGTGTCTTCTATGTCCTACTCCAATTCGAACATATAAAAGGTATTCCAGGCACTTCTTTTCGGTGGAAGCAAGTTGGATGCCACCTCGGGTAAAGGGTGGAAAAGTCTACTCTCTCTTAACTTTCAACCCACCTAGGCCCACCACCATTAATTGAGGTGACATAAACTATTGTGGGATCGAACCAAGGCTTCAAAATTTCCTATTTAAGGTAGTTTTGGTAGAATATTTGAGGATCCTTGGAGCTTTATTTTCATTGTAATGTTATTATGTTGATTTGGTTTTGTAACGTTCTTCTTTCTCATGTAAGTTGTTCGAATCACCTTATTTCTTAATAAAATTTATTCCTTTCCTATTATTATGTTTTTATTTTTGTCACTTTGATATATTTTCCTTTATGTGTGAATTTACTCACATCATACCTTGTGATATTCTTCACACAGTGGTGGAGTGATTTCTTTCTTTTTATTGTTTTTTTTACTTCTCCAATTCCTCCCTCATGAGTCTACTTTCCGCTTCCATTGAAACCATAGAATCATTGGAGGGATAACTCTTTTATGGGTTGATACAAGGGAGTATCAAGGGGCTGGTTTGGATGTTATTTCTCACTCCATTAATTTCTAATCACTTCTTTTAATTCATAATTTTGTTTGAATATCTTTAAACTCCTTCATCCTTGTTAAAATTAAGGTCACACACTTCAAGTGCTAATACGAACCTTTACTTTTAAGTGCTCAAAACTTTGATCCTTCAAGTGTATAGGTGATTAGTATTAAAGGTTGTAGGTATTAAACCAGTAATTTATGATGTTGTTTGATCTTCTTAAATGAACCCATCTCAAATATAAGAAATTGAAATCATTAAAAAAGGAATTCATCCAATCCACCCCAAGCGATAACCTAGGATCAACTCATTATCTTAAATTAAATTAACTTAAATCTGTTTGTTATACCTTAAACCCATATAAAATCAAACCAATATTTCCACTTAATAGACAAAAAAAATCCATAGAATGTACGTGTCTGTAGGTTACTTATTAGGTCTCTAAGGATTTGATAACCCAAGCTAAACTACAAGGATTGTTCTACCTTTATCTCTTGGGTGAATTTGAGTGTAAATCAATGACCTAAAATGATTGGGTAGTTTTCCACCCTTAGGTAATATCACTCTAAGGTTTGGTGTCTAATCCTAGGGACTCTCCCCTCCTCAACCTGCATCATCACTACCACACATCATATAACCTTTAAAGTTAGACATATCATCTATACCATTATCTCTATCATCATATTTCTCCTCCTCCACATCATTATCTCATAATTCGAACCACTTGAATATAAATATCACTATCAAGTATTATAAATTGATTCAAAATATGCTATTTATTTATTCTGCACCTAGTCTACTACACATATAAAGGTCCTAGGGAACATAATCTCATTGCTTAGACATATCCCATTCCCTCCTAGGTTAGCCATAGTTTATATCCTATGGATTAATTCACCATATCACTAACTTTCCTTATATATAAGGAAAACATAAGTTCTAAAGTGATAGCACTTATTCTGTGTATAATAATGGTTCTATTTCAACAAAGACACATCATCTACCACACCATTTCACATTCACTCCTCCATTTATTCAAACTAAATAGGGTTATATAGGATTATATACTAGATTAAATTATCACACCCACTATCAACTAATCCCACAAAAATTAGGATGCATAGATTATGTTTGATATGGAATAGCCTCATGCTATGGTGGCATATCTTGGGTGCATTTCAAACCACCGTCTACCTATATAGCATAAACCCCATATAACTCCCTACCAATTCATCCCCAATCATTACTAACACTTTGGAATGTTTATTTAGTGTGTTTAAATACCCCTATTATGAATTCACACTAATTGTGAAAAAGGATGAAAAACTACCTCTCTAACCTATAAAACTATCTTCCACTATATTTCACTATTTTGATCTCAAAGGTCAATATGGGGATTTAAAAAATATTTCATATTTATTAATAATCAATTATAAACATCAATTTTATCCATAAATAACTTATCAAATAATTCAAACATAAATTATAAATTATAATAAATAATAATTCATCAAATCTATATTCATATCCATTATTCATCATTTCACTTCATTAAAATTCAACCATATTCATCAATTCAATCACTTATTAATATGGAATTATATTTTACATCCCTCACCACTTTACATTTTAATAATTTATCAATTCCCATTCAAAATCTGTTATAAAAAATATATATTAATATAAAATATTCATCAAGTATATTTATGACACTAATTTCATACTCATTTATGATTTCCAATTTGAATTTACCAAATATTAATTATTCTATAATAATATGAATAATAAACCAATAATGAAAAAAAACACAGAGGATTCCTAATTAATTTCTAAAGAGATGAGGATTTTGACTCACCAACCTTAATTCCCTAGAAAAAAAATATGAAATCCACTGATGATTGTTACTAACCATTTATATAAATATTTTTATCCACTAATCTCCCTAATTCACAAAGAAATACTAATACCGATAGTTTATTCCCTATAGAAAATATAGAAAATAGAGAGGATCCAATAAACATTCATGGTGGAAAATAAATTCTTTGGGGTTAATTCCTATGAATCCTCTATTATTTCTATACCATAACACTAATTACATTCCATCATTTACTTTCTCTCTCTCTCCCTCATCAATTATCTTATTCCAATATCTCATTAACACCAAATTAAACCCACTAATAAGAAATTTAGTTGTATAAATAAAATATTCAAACTTGATATCATGTTATATCTCACACCATCACAACTATATAAAATATCTCATAATATCCAGAACTTTTATTATATAACAATAATCCATATAAAATGAAATTCTTAAATAAATATATATTTTCAATTTTATTCCACCATCATATAGAATTTATAGAAAACTCAGACCATCGAAAATATATCAAAATACCTCCCCAGGATAAACATCACATCATGAATCCAATAGAACACTCAAAATTAGTATTTTCCTTTCATAATTAAAAATCCTCAAAATTTTAGAAACTCTCAAATTTTAAATTTTAAAGTATCTATATTTTACACTCTTTTCTAAAATTTTCACTATTAAAAAGGTTCAACCATAATAATAATAAAGGTAAATTACCATATAAACACATTCAATCCAATTTCATCATTATAACAAAATTATATATTAATTATAACTATAAAATTTTAAAATAATTCAGATTATTACACATATATCTATGATTACATATCCCAATTTATTTCTTATACATCACCATGCTTCCAAAGAACATTCACTATGGGGGTAAATCATCCCCACATCACTTTATCTACGTGATTCTAAATTTCCGTCAGATACTCAACAAAATTTATATCCTCCTTAGTATCCACATCACTCAAATAAATTAAATAGGATTGGGGTAATATTTTTTATTCTAAAACTCATGTAGAACATCATGAACCCTTTCCAATCATAGAGGAATTTGAAACCGATAGGCTACCTCCCTAACAATCACTAACACCACAAAAAGGTCCAATGAATACACGATACAATTTTATTCCCTTTCCAAACCGTCATTGTCTATATTGAGGAGAAAATTACAATAGAACATACTCTCTAACTAAAAAGTCCAACTATATCCTCCTTAGATCTATATAAAATTTCTATTTAATTTAAGTGGTCCTCATGAAATCTAAAATAATTTATGCATTCCCATTCATATATGATATTATCTTCAACCTAACTACATCCGTCTCACCCACCTCAACATAAGATATTATAAAAATATAAGATTAATCATAAAAATGATTATAAGGTCTCATTCAAATGGAAGTATGATAATGATTTTAATTTATAAATTCTAACACTGATAAATGATCCACCCATGATTCTTTAAAACCAAAAATTCAATCCATCTTTATATCTTTCAATGTCTAAATAATACACTCAATTTGACCATCAATCTATAAATGTAATGGGGTTATAAGAAATAAATGGGTACCAAAATAATAATAAAATATCTTCCATATTCATGATGTAAACTTGTAATTATGATATTATACTATCATATTTAGACTCCATGAAGTGTCACCACCTTTATTAAATAATGAATTTCCAAATTATGCACTAAGATCAATTTATTAATATATATAAGAAGTAAATTTACTTTCTAAATCAATATATGACAGCCTATATGGAATCAAAACATTTCATGGTGTGCGTAAAAACTATAAAAAGTCTACAGAAATTTCCTACCACTTCTATAAAGTAATTTCCAAAGGATCCAAAAAACCTGATGGTAATTGATGTTTGAATTTCACCTAATTACACTTAAGATATCTAAAAATAAATTTATATATCACCATATTTATCCCAATCAAAATATAACAACCTTTTAAAAGTGTTATTAAAATTTGTAACAATTCAAATAACTACCAATGGTGGAATTTTAGATTTATGAAAAAAAAATCCCATATACTCTAAAGAATAATTATAATTTCATGCAATAACACTTGATATTTTGCATTATTAGTCTAATAATAAAATTCATCACTTCACCATAAATGGACTACCATTTGGATTGAATCCAATAATAAAATTGATGCCAATGCTCTAAGGGTGAGAACCTGGAATATCCCTTGTAAATTTCTCCCTTATTTGATTGGATTTCTTAAACATGTTAATCAACTCAAATTTATTATTTCACATGCTTATATGGAAGAAAAATAGGTGGTCGACACCTTGTCAAATAAAGAAATCATGGAAATGATCATGATGTGGCCCTATAGATCTCACAATCATTGTACATCATTGGTGGATGCTCACATGTGTGGGGTGGTTTACTCCAACCATTGTAAAATACCTTGTAATGTCTGACCATTATTATTTTATTTTTTATTAATAAACTTTAGAATTGGTTTAGCATAGATTATGGACCTTTTTTTAAAAATCATAAAAATGCATAATTAAATCTCTCCAAACTTCTACTTCATGCACTCTAATACTTATTACACCAATGAATATTTAACTATCAAATTATGAAGGAATACTCCTTCATTTATCTCATTATATCTAAGGTGAAGATATATCAATAAACCCATTGCTTTCCATTCCTTACTCGTCTACTGAAAATCATATCTATAATAATTCCAACTTAAAGAATCATCCAATAGATTACCCTTTTTAGGACTATATGTGATTTAAAAATCACAATCTTAGAGAAATTATATCCATATTCTCTACCACAAATTCATATACTTTGATAAAATATATACCTAAAGTTATTATAATTTATAAAAATAATAAAGAATTATTACAGAAAATAAATCCACCAAAGTACAAGTGTAAACACCATAACTATAAGATTAAAATAATGGTAAATGTAATTAAATTCATGAGTATATATTTATTTATACCCATAAGTATTTAATTATTTCAAGATCTCATCTTTCCATTACATTATAATTTCTATTTACCTTCATGGAACCTTTAACTCTACACTTACAATATATTTTATTGGAACCCAGGTTTTTCTTTACTGGAAATGGATTCTAGTTTGTTTTTTTTTCAATCCAAAATTTTATGATCAGTAAGATTTCAAGGAAAAGGATATTACAGTATAATCTAACTCCAGTATTGACGCTGGCATCGTTTCCTAGTATTTTCCAAATTTTTGGGCTCAAAAATTTGAGGAAGAGGATAACATCATGAAAGTTTGTTTTATGGAATAAAGTCTTCATAAATATAGTAAATTAATGGGTTTCATGAATACAGTGTTTGGAAGAGGCTGAGCTTCATGGAGGTATGGAGATTCATGTGTGTGTGTGTGTGATGATTTGATGGTTTTCTCTACGACAGTGATAAGTGAAGCATCGTGAATGTGTGATGAGTTTATAGTAATCTATGTGTCTATAAAAAATCACATTGGGGATTTGTGAATAGAGGATCTTTGATAAAAAAATTGAGGGATCAAAAAAAATGCTATGGAGGCATGGGATCATTGCGAAGGGCCCACCTATATATATGTCGAGACCCCCAGTTCATTTTATATGAAAATAATTGGAAAAAAAATATGAATTGCTCTAATTTAGGGAAAGATAATGGATTCGTGAATATATATTTTTTAATCTTGATCATCATGAAAAAACTTGTTAATCCTTCACTAATGATAATTATTATAAGAAATGAGAGTTTCGTTATAACTGGGTATTCCGTGATGACTCGGTGAGCATCGCAAAGGTAGTTTGTTTTGTGAAGGTAGTTTGATATTTGATGGATGTGAAATTCCGGAACGAGATTCGTGAATTGTAGTATTGAACATTAGGTTTAAGTGAACAATGATTTTAGGTTCATCAACTTAGGATTTCGATTCAATAGGATTCTCGTGCTAGTAAGGGATAAAGACATAAATATTAATCTACTGAAGTAACCTTTATATCAATAAACTGAGTGATATTTCACACAAAGAAGTGATATAGGGGCAGTCAAAGGAAGTATTCCAAGGGAGGTAGTGTGTTATCTATAAAATATTTTAAATGTAGTTTTCCAAGAACATAATTATTGTGTCTGAACATCTATTTTCTACAACTAGTGAAGATTATATTATTTTGGTACGGTTGATATATTATTGACATATCCTCCTTGTAATATCCCTTAGTGTCAAAAAAATTTAAATTTTTGTGTTGTATCTTTTCTTTTTATTTTTTATTTCTTCACATTTCCATCAGACAAGTATAACAGGTTCTTACCAAAATGGGAAAAATATCTATCATCTTTGAAGAAAAAGTTGACATCCTGATTCACCCCTCCCCTATCAAAGTGTTCTGGGGTCCTAGAGATTTAATATATAAAATATACACAACATTATATATATATATATACATCACATTTATGAATCAATTTATATTACCAATATGCATAATTCATAAACCATAATATGATCAATTTCCAAAATATTTTTTTTTGTTTGATTTACTAAATGTTATTGTTAATTTTTTTAATTAATAAAAAATATTCAACTTGGTTTTAATTTGTTTTAAATAGTTTTATATGAATGTCAATATTTTCTTCATTAATGCGTAAAACATACGACATTAACTTGTAGTTTGAATTTTATTTAATTTAAGTTGGTTTGTTTTTATTGTTTATAAAATCTTGTTTAAGTGTAATGATTTTATTAAAACATATTTTGATGTATTTAATTTAGTATTATTTGGTTTTAAATCCTGCCATATATTTATATGTTTGGAAAGAAATATGAATTTCAAATTTTAATAATTTTTACTTTTTTTAATGAACTATGTGCGATATTTAAGGGGATATTCAAAATTATTTGAATTTGTTTTTTTCATGATTCTTAAGAAGCTATTTTGAACACTTTAATGAGTTATTCCAAACTAGTTTGAACTGTTAAAATGATTTTAAATTTTAAATGATAATATATTCAAGGATAATTTGTTTCTCTCTATCAGATAATTCTATATGATAACTGTTATTATTGTTGTTATTATTATTATTCTCCTTTTAAATTGTTTTAGAGATTTATTTGTAGTCATGAAATTTTATTTAAAGGAATATGGTGCTCAAAATGATATTTATGATTCCTCCTTGAATATTCATGTGAATCCATAAACTGTGATACAAAAGGGTAGAGAATATAGGTTGTGCACACTATATATTTATGCAATGTTCTGTAAGTAATAGAGATTCGTATTACAATCCATATTTTTTGAATAAAAATACTTTTATCACATACAAATGCATAATTTATATAATTTTAATGCTAAAAATAATTTTCTACCACCATAAATTCTTTCTAAAACTCTCTTGTAGTTCTTTATTATATTTATTTGGGGGGGGGGGCTAAGAGTTTTTATACTTAATCATTCACACACATTGGTTATACTATGAATAAAAGGTATTCTTGGTTACGATAAACTAATCAGAGATCATGAAAAAAGGTTTTTAGTGATCGACTATAGAATTTATATAGGGTGGGATTCTCCTCTAATAAAATATTGGGTTTTTATTTCTAAAAATGGCCTGGTGTTTTGGTTTTGGGCTGTACCATTATAAATACAATGGGTTCACATTTTTCCAGTTGTAAAATTATGGATTCCAGATATTACCTTGTAAAATTATTTCTCATATTATTATAGGTTTCATATTCGATTAATCTGGGTTTGAAGATTAGAGTGGGATATTTTAGATCATAACTACTATAAAACTCATAGTTTTTAACTTTTTATTTTTCTTCATTCACTCTTCACACATACTCTTTACTTAATCTTTTAAGAAATAATTTTTTTTAACCAAGAAATTAGTCAATTAATTTTAATAATTCTAATATTTTTAATAAAATAAAATTCACCCCCTCTTATCTATTGTAATTCACCGTTTGAGACCTAACACTTAGTATCTGAGCTTGACCTTAAATGGATAATTTAGACATTTTTTAAATTTATATAATTATTTATCTTTTAGCTAACTGGTATTCTGGTCCTTAATAATATTAAGGAAAGATATATTTTATTGATGAAAAATTAGGATATTGGATTATTGAATCTATTGAGGTGATCTTGTTTCTATAGAAGAGATTATGTATACAAGAAATATATAATAGATATGTTTTTTAAATATGTATTGAAAATTAGACTATCATGGATAAACTATATAAATTTTCTAAAGTTGATCTTGATACATTAATTGGTAATGATTCTAAAAAATATGTCTTTAATTACAAAGTCATGAATTTTATTTATTTTTCATCCATTAGAAATTTTAAAGTCATATATCTTCTTGTAAAACTACTTCTGACATTTAGAGGACTTTAAAAGTCACTCATCAAGGAACTAAAAAAATTTATATAACTAAGTATTTAATTCATAGGGTTGAATTGTAACACCCCATGTTTTTGAAAATACATATAGAATGAAATTTTACAATCTGACCATTAAACACAACTTTACCTCTTCTAGGTTTTGAATTTCAAGAAGTGATCATCTGGAGTTGTGTTTAGTAAGTCATCTGGAGTCTGATAGAACAAACTTGATTTTTTGTGAATAGTAACATACCCTTATGAATAGTAATATGAATAGTAATATGACCCAAATGAATAGTAAATTTTATAATTATTTTATTTTTTTAAGGCTAGAAGATAATAACATCTTGGTTAATTTTTCATTATGATAAAGAAGTAGTTATAGAATTAGAACTGTTAATTTTTGAATTAAGAATGATTTTATTTAAAAGTTAAATCAATAATATTTAGAAAATTATTTTTCAAAAATGGACTTCATTTTTTAATTCTACATGTTGAAAAATGGTAGGGGTGAATTTTTTGGATTTTTCTAAAATTCTAGAATTTTTTATGAATAGTAAGATACGATAAAATATGATAAATGCTAAATGCTTGATTTACTGCATCATAGGTGATGCAAGGATGATGTAATCTCACTTGTTTCAAACTCACATTCCATTATTAATATTAGGGTTCACATGAAACAATACTATTGGTTGTCTTGAGGGAAATAATAAAATAATGAATTAAATATTCAAAGAATACTCCTCTCCTCCACTATAAAAACCCCCCACCACTACCTCTTCTCTTCACTCCTCTAAGCCTTTAAAATTCTCAAAGTTCTACCCAATTACCCTTCCCTAGTCACTACCCACGACCAGGAATCACTTATTCACGCCAAAAGACCAAAACCCCTTCCCTTAAAGAGTTTCTCAAGGAGGTTATTTCAAGAGGTAAAGCACCCTTCTTTCTCATTTAGTTTTATTTAAATTTATCTACTTTTGTTATCCTCTCCTCACCTCCTCTATCTAAATGATCATGATAACTATAGTAATATCTATATACTGGATTTATATCATTTTAATGGAAGAACCATCATAAATATTCTTATTCCCTCCCTTTTATTTTTTATAAACGAAATCGACGTCCATGAGATTCCGATTTATAACCTTCATGGACGACGAAGTTTTGTTCTTAAATTTCTTCTTCATTACTGGTCATGAAACCATATTCATGGTTGAAATAGACTATAATATATTTTTTATAACCTAA
Source organism: Viscum album (assembly GCA_963277665.1). Taxonomy (NCBI): domain Eukaryota; kingdom Viridiplantae; phylum Streptophyta; class Magnoliopsida; order Santalales; family Viscaceae; genus Viscum; species Viscum album. Next base: position 598,685,903 of record OY728136.1, on the reverse strand, counting down.
TTAATATTCAGAAACTATAATATGTACATATAATTAAGTTATATGACCAAACTAGTTCATAATATTCCAAATACCGCCGAATAATCGAAGGGGTTGTCATCTAATGATTAATCCTCATTCCATGTAACCAAATGATAGAAATGATCATTATAAATTATTTATGTTCACTAATAATATATATGTCCAATACTGGAGATTTATAACCATTCCACATGAACTTCAATACATAAAAACAAGTGAACCGAATATGAAAATAAAGGAAACGAACACTCCCGAACGACGAAATTCAATAAAATAACTTGTAAATAAAGACATAAATGAACTAACCCGAATTATGGTAAACTAAATACATGTATAATAGGTTCTGAAATAATTTATGAACAAGTATAATTTTATATTCCAGGAGATTAAGTACAAGAGAGGAACACGTTTGGAGTTAAGTTAAGGGTTTTTTCACCCCAACTTCCATTTTCATTCTGGATACTTTCATTGTCTAATTACCTCAATAAAATTCTAATTTATTATTATTTACTCATAATATATTATGTTTTAGTATCATATATATGTTTATAAACCATAACCCTTCCTTATTTTATGGATAGTTACATGCTTTAAAAGGAACTTTCAAAGTTGTTTCCAAAATACAAGCCTAATTCAAGGGAATTTCTCAAATTCTTTCCTATTTTCGAGGGCACTCTATAATATGTTTTTGGAAACCATTATCATTATAAAATCACTCATTTTGTTATGAAAATAATATCTTACTTCACTTTTGGTTTTATGCAAAAAAAATTCCAAAAGATCTCTTCTTTTCAAAATAAAAGAGTATTTATCTCCAGGTTGCTTAATGATTTTATATGAGTATTCTCATTTGATTCAATACTCTTGTTGATTATTATGTATTGTTGGGGTTAATCATTTATGATGTCATATACCATATTTTATTGAATTTTTTATGACTAAATCTATTGTGTATGAACTATCCTAAAACCATTCACCATATTACTCGGAATGGTTAGTGTTTTATGTTTAATGATTGGGGACAATTAGTAACATTTCATATGATAGTTTCAATATGAATGTATATGTTGTTTATGTTTATCCCTGCTCATATGAGGAATGCATTGGACTTATTATGTGATATGTGGTGCCCGTTATAGCCCCTCTATGCATCGGTAGGTCTCATGAGACAAATAAACATGGAATTGGTTGAGGCCTTTCCCAGTGTGATATGGATTTTGGCTGAGGCCTTAATCACTAGATGTCTTTGCTGAGGCCATGAAAAAATGATTCAGAATGTCCGTCATATGAACTTCCCTCATTATGAATCTAGTAATTTAAATTCCATGTGGTTATTCAACTAATAGAATACCCATGGTTATGTTTTATTATGGAATTATTTACTCAGTTCATTTTCTTGCCATAATGTGTTCATATTTATTATTAAAGGCATGTGTTTTCAATTATTCACCATGTCTAATGTTTATATTATCTTACACTATATTTATTAATCTTACTAAGAATTTGATCTCACCCCTTTCTTATGTTTCATTTTCTTAGGATATGAAGAATTAATTTATGAATGACTTGCAAGCATAATCTAGGAGATGTGATGTTTCTAGTGGAATAAAATAGTGTTTTTGTTTCCCTTAATGTTGTAATCATAAACTTATGTATGTAACTTGTTTCCAATAATACTAACTACTCAGTCTTTCGAGATTCGTATTCCTTGTATGTATACCAATGTAATCAAATAAGGCACTGGCTCTGGGCAACTAGGGTCAGGTCCTTACAGTTGGTGTCAGAGGAAGTTTAGTAGAATACTTGGAAACTAGATTTAGAAAATGTAGAATTAGGTAAGAGTCCCTAAGTTAGTCTTTGAGGATAAACATACAAGAACGTCCTGGTATTTTGGTAAGGAATATATTATGTGGATCATTCAAGTAATACATCCCTGTCTGGATATGAGTAGGTAGAGGCGGCTCTGGCACAGATGTATCTAGGGGTAAAACCCAAAAACACTGGTTTGAGCTAGACTAAAACAAGAACTAGTGCATGAAAATGGTCCTTGCTACACTCTTGGTTACAACACTACCAGGGGATATGCTTAGGATAATTCACATTTTCTTTACAAGCCATTATGAATGAGTTTAATGTAAATATTCCTTAAAGAAACCATTTTTGTGAATATGGGATTAGCCATGTGTTGGATCTCAATTTTTTTGAGTATTTTTAAGTTAAGATTATACATTATGATTCATAACCTAATATAGTGTATGCCATTATCTAGATATGGTGCCTAGTGGAAGGAATGGAAATTTCACGAATGCACATGTCCCCTGTAGGGATTTTCCTCCGACGCAAGATAATGATGTTGGCTCTGGTGCTGTGACTGGTGCTGAGCAACTCATAACTATACTGGGAAAACTTACTTAGGTTATGGATAATAACCTTACCCGTATGAAGCATCTATATCCACCATGTGGAGGAGCCATGCTAGATCTCTATATGCGACAATAACCTCCGTCCTTCAACAGGACTACAAACCCATTTGTAGCAGAAAAGTGGATATGTTCCCTTGAGAAGATATTTCTCACTTTGGGATGTAATGAAAGAGAGAAGGTTGTCATGGCAGTATATCGTCTATCGGGAGATTCTGATTAGTGGTGGTCATTAATCCAAAATACAAAGGAGGAGGAAGAGATAGAAGAGATGGAATGGAAGGATTTTAAGGAAATCTTCTTAGAAAAATATTTCCCTCGTGAGTAGTGAGCAGATATGGAGAGACAATTCTTGAATCTGAGGTAGAAGGAGAATGAAAATGTTTCCAAGTATGAAGTCAACTTCACAAGGTTAGAAAGACATGTTGTGTACTATATATTAAATCCATGGAGAAAAATTGATCAATTCGTTGATGGCCTAAAGACATCCCTCTGGCAAGAACTGGTCTCCCAAAGATTTTCATCATATGAGGATATAGTTTTGTGTTCCATCAAGACAGAAAAATAATTCTCTAAGTCTTATGTCTTTAAGGGAAAGCAATAAAAGAAGAGGGCTGCTGAAAACACTGGGAAAGGAAATAAGGAAACGGGGAAGAAGAGAAGAGTTGAATTTCCACCATGTGACAATTGTGGAAGGAAACACCCCGGTGCATGCTTAAAAGTAAAAGGAGTATGTTACAAATGTGGTCAGAAAGGCCATCTTGTTGTTGATTGTAAAGGGAAAAAGGAAGCCAGTGATTTTCAATGCTATAGTTGTCAGGAGATGGGACATTATGCTAATTATTGTCCAAATCCTCAAGGAAATATGCAACAAAAAAGGCCAAGGGATCAGGGAAAAGCTTATACAATCACAACTGCAGAGGTTGAAGTTTCTAATGACGTGGTGGCATGTACTTTAATTTTTTCCTAAAGCTTATCCAATGCTCTATTTGATTCTAGATCATCACATTGTTTCATATCTTCCTAGTTTGATAAGAAAATTAGATATTTCCTATTTGATTTAATAAGGGAGTTGTCAGTCAAAACTCCCAAGGGAAGTATCATTGCTACAAAGTTCTGTGAATCAGTTCCCATTAGGGCATACAAATGTTCTTTATATACTGATCTCATCGTCATACCCATGATTGAATTTGATATAATCCTAGGTATGGATTGTCTTTCGGACCATGATTCAAAAATTTATTGTAATAAGAAGGATGTTATGATTTTTTATGATGATGATAAAAAACACCTTATCTTTAGAGCAGAATTTTCACCACATAATTCTTATCTAGATCCACCCCCAGTAGCTCACTTAAATTCAATTATCAGGGAGGAAGAGAATGAAATAATTGTGTGTGAGGAAAGGAATGTTCAAATAGAGGATGTACCTATTGTGAGAGAATATGTTGATGTGTTTCCAGAAGATTTACCTAGACATCCTTTAGAATGAGAAATTGAGTTTTCTATTGATTTAATTCCTGGTTCAAGGCCCATATCAAATACCCCTTATATAATGGCCATTGTGGAATCAGTGGAACTAAAGAAAAAACTAAAGGAATTTAGTAATAAGGGATTTATCCGCCCTAGTGTTTCTCTATGGGGAGCCCCTATCTTTTTTGTTAAGAAGAAAGATGAATCTATGAGGTTATGTATCGACTACAGGGAGATCAATGCTATAACAATAAAAAACATGTATCCCCTACCTCGCATTGATGATTTATTTGACCAACTGCATGGAGGTCAATACTTTTCAAAGATTGACCTTAGATCTGGATATCATCAGTTGAGTGTGAAGAAGGAAGACATTTTGAAAACAGTGTTTCAAACCAGGTACGGGCATTACGAGTTTACAGTAATGCCTTTTGGATTGAATAATTCACCCTCTGTCTTCATGGCTCTAATGAACATAGTTTTCAAGGAATATCTAGATGATTTTTTAGTGGTATTTATTGATGATATCGTGATACTTTAAAATATGCGAAGAACATTAAAATCACTTGCACATTATCCTGAAGACTCTTAGAAGACATTAATTATATGGGAAGTTTAGCAAGTGTGAATTCTGGATTCAGGAGATTTCTTTTCATGGCCATATTGTTTCTAAGGATGGAATCCTAGTTGATCCTACAAAGACAAAGGCAATCCAAGATTGGCCCATTCCAACAAACATAACTGAGGTATGCAGTTTTATTGGCTTATCAGGTTATTATCGGCATTTCGTAAAGAATTTTGCCCGACTGGCTAACCCACTAACGAAGCACACATGTAAAGGGGTTAAATTTGTTTGGACAAAAGATAGTGAAGAATGTTTCAAAGAATTGAAGAGAATATTAGTCAATGTTCCTATATTGACTCTACCATCAGGGAATGATGGGTTTGTTATTTATAGTGATGCTTCAAGGAATGGACTTGGTTGTGTCCTTATGAAAAATGATAGGGTTATTGCTTATGAATCACGACAGCTAAAAATTCATGAGCAAAACTATCCTACTCATCATCTTGAGTTAGCTGCTGTAATCATTTCTTTGAAGATATGGAGACATTATCTCTATGGTGAAAAATGTAAGATTTATATTGATCACAAGAGTTTGAAGTATATTTTATCACAGAAATAACTCAACATGGGGAAAAGGAGATGGCTTGAACTCCTCAAGGATTATGATTGCACGATAAACTACCACCCGAGGATGGAAAATAAGTTGTCAGAAGCTTTGAGCAGAAAAGATCATGGAGTTTTGAACAAGATAAGAGTTGAAAGGGATCCTATTTTCATGGATCTAGTAATGATGGATATGGGAATAACCATGGAAGGTGAAACATCAATTCTTTTTCAAATGGTTTACAATCCATCTTTACTAAAAAGGATAAAAAGTTCTCAGGCTGATGATGAAGATTTAAAAAAGAAGATTAAAGCTATGAATGATGGGAGATTGAGTGACTTCGTATATGAAGATGGAATTTTGAAATTCGGGAAGAGACTATGTGTTCCTGATATACCTGATCTAAATAGGGAATTGTTGGATGATGCTCATAGTTCCAATTTCTCTATACACCCTGGTAACACTAAGATGTATAGAGATTTGAAGGTACATTTTTGGTGGGACAACATGAAGGGGGAGATTGATGATTTTTTGTCAAGATGTATGGTTTGTCAACAAGTGAGAGCTAGAATGCAACATCCTAGAGGAGTATTGCAACCTCTTCCCATACCTGAGTGGAAATGGGATAATATCAAGATGGACTTTGTCATGGGACTACTAAAGACTCCTAGAAGGAACGATGCAATATGGTTCATTATTGACCACCTTACCAAGTCAGCGCATTTTCTTTCTATAAGAGAAGATCTACAAATTGAACGTCTAGAAAGACTGTATATTAATGAAGTTGTGAGACTTCATGGAGTACCACTATCGATTGTTTCTGATCGTGATCCATGTTTTAGATCAAGATTCTGGAAAAGTCTTCAGAAGGCCCAAGATACTGATCTTCGTTTGAGCACTGCCTACCACCCACAAACTGATGGACAATTAGAACAGACTATTCAAACATTGGAAGACATGTTCAGGTCTTTTTCACTTGATTTTCAAGGCATGTGGGATCAGTATTTACCTCTCATATAATTTTCCTACAACAATATATTCCATTCAAGTATACAGATGGCACCCTATGAAGCATTATATGGGAGGCGATGTCATACACCAACTTGCTGGGATGATGTTGGTGAAAGAAAGCTCATGGGCCTAGAACTTGTTGAAGAAACAATGGAAAAGGTGAAGATTATCCAGAACCATATCAAAATAGCTCAAAGTAGGCAAAATAGCTATGAAGATAACCGAAGGAAGGATTTGGAGTTTCAAGAAAGAGATTACATTTTCTTAAAGGTATCTCTAAGGAAGGGTATTATACGATTCAGAAAGAAAGGAAAATTAATTCCCAGGTACATCAGACCTTTTGAAATTCTAGATTGAATTGGAGCCGTAGCTTACCATTTGGCAATGCCGCCAAGTCTCTCCAAGGTTCACAATGTGTTCCGCGTGTCAATGTTAAGAAATTACATAGCAGACCCAACACATGTACTCACTTATGAAGAAGTGGAACATGAGCCTGATCTATCTTACTGGGAATAGCCTATCAAGATTCTTTATACTAGAGAACAAGTATTGAGAAATCGGACGACTCGTCTGGTGAAGGTTCTATGGAGAAACCATAAGATGGAGGAAGAAACATGGGAGCCTGAGGATCTTATGTTAAAGACATACCAGAATCGTTTTAGTTAATATTCTGTAAATTTTAAGGATGGAATTTTTGTAAGGAGGGGAGAATGTAACACCCCAAGGTTTTGAAAATACATATAGAATGAAATTTTACAATCTGACCATTAAACACAACTTTGTCTCCTCTAGGTTTTGAATTTCAAGAAGTGGTCATCTAGAGTTGTGTTTAGTAAGTCATTTGGAGTCTGATAGAACAAACTTGATTTTTCGTGAATAGTAACATACCCTTATGAATAGTAATATGACCCAGATGAATAGTAAATTTTATTATTATTTTATTTTTTTAAGGCTAGAAGATAATAACAACTTGGTTAATTTTTCATTGTGATAAAGAAGTAGTTGTAGAATTAGAACTGTTAATTTTTGAATCAAGTATGATTTTATTTAAAAGTTAAATTAATAATATCTAGAAAATTATTTTTGAAAAATGGACTTCACTTTTGAATTCTAAACATCAAAAAATGGTAGGGGTGATTTTTTGGGATTTTTCTAAAATTCTAGAATTTTTGATGAATAGTAAAATACGATAAAATATGATAAATGCTAAATACATGATTTACTGCATCATAGGTGATGCAAGGATGATGGAAGCCCACTTGGTTTGAACTCACATGCCATTATTACTATTATGGGTCACATGAAACAATACTATTGGTTGTCTTGAGGGAAATGATAAAATAATGAATTAAATTTTCAAAGATTACTTCTCTCCTCCACTATAAAAACCCCAACCACTACCTCTTCTCTTCACTCCTCTAATCCTTGAAGATCCTCAAATTTCTGCCCAATTACCCTTCCCTAGTCACTCCCCACGACCAGGAATCTCTTAGGCTTTATAAAAGACCAAAACCCCTTCCCTTATGGAGTTTCTCAAAGAGGTTATTTCAAGAGGTAAACCACCCTTCTTTCCCATTTGGTTTTATTTCAATTTATCTACTTTTGTTATTCTCTCCTCACCTCCTCTGTAAAAATGATCATGATAACTCCCATAATATATATATACTGGATTTATGTCATGTGAATGGATGAACCATCATAAATATTCTTATTCCCTCCCTTTTATTTTTTATAAACGAAATCAACGTCCATGAGGTTCTGATTTATAACCTTCGTGGACGACGAAGTTTCGTTCATCAATTTATTCTTCATTACTAGTCATGAAACCATATTCATGGTTGAAACAGACTATAATATATGTTTTATAACCTAATTAATATTCAAGAACCATAATATGTACGTATAATTAAGTTATATGACCAAACTAGTTCATAATATTCCAAATACCGCAGAATAATCGAAGTAGTTGTCATCTAATGATTAATCCTCATTTCATGTAACCAAATGATAGAAATGACCATTATAAATTATTTATGTTCATTAATAATATTTAATTCCAATCCTGGAGATTTATAACCATTCCTCATGAACTTCATTACATAAAAACAAGTGAACCAAATATGAAAATAAAGGAAACGAACACTCCAGAACGATGGAATTCAATACAATAACTTGTCAATAAAGACATAAATGAGAAAACCAGAATTATGGTAAAATAAATACATGTATAATAGGTTCTTTAATGAGTTATTAACAAGTATAATTTCATATTTCATGAGCTTAAGTACAAGAGAGGAACACGTTTGGAGTTAAGGTAAGGGTTTTTCCACCCGAACTTCCATTTTCATTTGGGATACTTTCATTGTCTAAATACCTCGATGAAATTCTTATGTATTGTTATATACTCATAATATATTCTTTTTGAGTATCATATATATGTTTACAAACCATAACCCGTCTTTATTTTAGCGATATTTACACGTTTTAAAAGTAACTTTCAAAGTTGATTCCAAAATACAAGCCCGATTCAAGGGAATTTCTCAAATTCTTTCCTATTTTCAAGGGCACTCTATAATATATTTTTGGAAACCATTATCATTATAAAATCACTCATTTTGTTATCAAAATAATATCTTAATTCACTTCTAGTTTTATGAAAATATTTTCCCAAAATAACTCTTCTTTTCAAAATAAAAGATTATTTATCCCAGATTACTTAATGATTTTATATGAGTATTCTCGTTTGATTCAATACTCTTGTTGATTCTTATGTATTCTCGGGGTTAATAATTTATGATGTCATATACCATATTTTATTGAATGATTTATGACTAACACTATTTTGGATGAACTATCCTAAAACCATTCACCATATTACTCAGAATGGTTAGTGTTTTATGTTTAATGATTGGGGAAAGTTAGTAACATTTCATATGATAATTTCAATATGAATGTATATGTTGTTTATGTTTATCCCCGCTCATATGAGGAATGCATTGGACTTATTATGTGATGGGTGGGGTCCGCTATAACCCCTTGATGCATTGGTAGGTCTCATGAGACAAATAGACATGGAATTGGCCAAGGCCTTTCCGAATGTGATATGGATTTTGGCCAAGGCCTTAATCACTAGATGTCTTGGCCAAGGCCATGACAAAATGATTCAGAATGTCCGGAATATGCACTTCCCTCATTGTGAATCTAGTAATTTAAAGTCCATGTGGTTATTCTACTAGTAGAATACACATGGTTATGTTTTATTATGGCATTATTTACTCAGTTGATTTTCCTGCCTTAATGTGTTCATATTTATTATTAAAGGCATGTGTTTTCAATTATTCACCATGTCTAATGTTTATATTATCTTCCGATGTATTTATTACTCTTACTAAGCATTTTATCTCACCCCTTTCTTATGTTTTATTTTATTAGGATATGAAGAAGTAATTTATGAATGACTTACAAGCATAATCTAGGAGACATGATGTTTCTAGTGGAATAAAATAGTGTTTTTGTTTCCCTTCATGTTTTAATGATAAACTTATGTAAGTAAATTGTTTCCAATAATACTAAACTACTTGGTCTTTTGAGATTCTTATTCCTTGTATGTATTCCAATGTAATCAAATAAGGCACCAGCTCTGGGAAACTGGTGTCGGGTCCTTACATAAATTTTATGAGTTTAGAATGTTTTATCATGAAAGTGTTAATGAAATTTTCTTTATATTATCAAATATTTTCAATGGAATGGTTTAACTTATATAAAATATAATTAATGAAGTTTTTATTGATTGAATAATTAGATCCTACCCAATAAAATGCTTTTAAATAAAGTGGATACTGAAGAAAGAAAATATTCAATAGAATACTCTTTGGATCATCTGATCGAATCAATCTTATAATATGAGATTGAATTGAAGAATAATGAGATTTAATCACATAATAAAATAAATGGAGTTTATTTTAAATATATAAATTTTTATAACTCTTCCAGTGAGCCCCCATATTATTCTATATCAAGGTAAAATGGTTATATAAAATAAGTTTAAAAGTGAATTCAAAGACATATAAAGAAAAAGAATGATACTAAAAAGGGTAAATATAAAAGAAAGAGATAAAAGAAACATTTCAAGAGAAAAGACTTCAAAGTTAAATCCACTTTTTTATGTTATTAATGTAGGAAATATGATTGTACAAAAATTTGTGTTAAATATTGAAAGATAAAAAAGGTAAAGAGAATTATGAGAGAAAAAATAAATCATTTCTTAGAGGTTATAGTTTTACTAAAGAATCAGACTCTAGTGATTAATATTTGAGTGAGAAGGAGACTGGTGATTGACCCCGAAATGGAATGGAGCCTCTAAGAAGTTACTATCTTCTATTACTCTCTCATCTAGGGTTTCCCATTGATGGTGGATTGGAGTGGGGAGTCTCGAACAATGCCTCTCCAGTATCGTCTCCCCCCACAACCTCTTATCATTTTTCTTATTTCCTCCTTTATCCTTCCTCAATATATTCTTATTCAGGGTGATGTCTCACTTCATCATTCACTTGGTCACCTCCCCTTTGAAACTATGGTTAGTGGGTTCTCTTCTACTTGGCTTCATGCCTGGATTGACTCTTCTCTATATTAAATGTGGCTTTAAACCCTCAATATTCCACTTTATTTGGACATATATATTCTATATTTATTCATTTTCAAAATGTATCGACTCAGGTTTTTGGCCCTGTCGGACTTTGGAATATTTCAATGAATAATTCCAGAGCTAGGCGTGAAGACGGCGTGCGATTCCGAGGCCCGGTGTGCCCGGAATTAATTTTATAAAAATATTAAGTATTTGTATACTATGTACATAGAGGGGGTGTGATATCTCCTAAAATATTGATCAGAACAGCAATCTGAGGGCACGGTTGCGTCTGGAACGTGTCGTTTACCCTAGGCGAGGTGTAAACTTTGCGGGCGCGGGCCTGCGGTGAGAAACGCCACCAGGGCGTTTTCGTAAATAAGTAGCGAAGTTATTGTGCGAGCGCCGGCTCGAATAACTTCTAAACAGAGTCTCGGATGGAAAATATGAGTCCTCCGTTGCATTCAGAACGGCGCGTTTACCCTAGGGGTGACCTTACTTTTGTTCGCATTGGGCGTCGGGTCCGTGGCGGGTTTGGAGCCGGCGGGCGGCTGATATAAATATCACCCCCCCCCCCGTATCGTTCATCTTGACGTTCTTCGCCGCCGCTCCACCGAATCGAGCAAACGAAGTGCCCACGAGCTCAGAATTTGACGGCGGACGTTCCAGAAGCGCGCAACGGAAGCTCTGGAGCGCGGATCTAAGGAAGAACATTGGAGTTTCTCGCGCGAGGTAGGCGAATTTGAGTTTTAACCCCCGATATTGTTTTTGTTGCGTTTTCCTGTAAATTGAAGTCGTAACAGTGTAGATCGGGTCCTGAGGGTCGTGTAGACGCCTCCGAATCGCAAAATGGACCACCGGGGTGCCCCCGGTGGTCCGCGAAAGATCCGTCGGCGCGGCACCGGTGCGGCGGAGCCGCTGGGGCGTGCATGCGGAGCACGGCGGAGGGCCGCCGGCCAGGGCGGGCCGGCGGCGGTGGCCGGTCCAGGCCGGTCCGACCTCTTTTCTCATACGGGGGTCTTTAAACCCCCGTATCTTGCAATCCGAAAGTCGGATTCGCGCGCCGTTTGCGGCGACGCGACCCTGACGACGAGGCGAACCCTCCAGTGTGAGTTCGAGGGTTTAAAGGTTTGGGATCATGTCCTGGGACCTAGAAACGTCGTATAAAATAGTATTATTTTATTATTTTACGACTTCGGGTCGTTGTAACCTCTACCAGGAGCGTCTGATTGACGCGCCGTCAGTGGCGTTGAGACCTTTATGGTACGACGGACATTTTGAGATGGTTTCTGGGTGTTGGGACTGAGAATGGGGTGCGGGCCCCATGAGGCCGGGTTTTGGCGTTTGCGGAGTAAAGCAGCTTTTGCACCAGGAGTCCGATTTTCACGGATGAATAGACAATCCTGTGTGTTTTTTCGAGAGGATCACAATGGTGAGATCCGTTCGATGAGTTTCGGAATCTATGAGTGGGCCCCACCTGAGCTGGGCTTCAGTGAATAGTGCCTTTTTCACCAGGTGTCCGTTTCGGATGAGCGACTAGTCGATTCCGCTTGTTTTTTTCGAGGGGATCATCATGGTATGGTCCGCTCGATGGGTTTCGGGATCGTTGTGTGGGCCCCGCACAGGCTAGCTACGGTGAATAGTGCCTTTTTCACTGGTAGTCCGTTTCAGGCAAGTAAGCAGCCTATCCTGCATGTTTTTCCGCATGGATTGCGATGATGGCCTCGGTATCGGCCTTGGAGGTGCGCAGTGAGGTGTTGTTGCGGGTCGCTCGGGTTAGCGACATTTGGACCAGTAGTGGTTGAGGGTTCTCCCTTGGTTCGTTCCTACAAGAGTTCGTGTGGCATCACAACCTTCGTATGGTTTTGTGATCCTCTCGATGGGATGTTTAAACTGTTAGAGTTGTGGTATCCCTTTGGTGGGCCCGGAGCGGATCCTCTAGCATCTTTACCCTAGATCGGGTTCTTGGTATCACTGTGACCGCTTATTCATGGGCGACGATCCCCTATCTAGCAGGTTAACCCGGTAGGGTTTGTGGCATCATCGAAAATATGATCCCCTACGCGGTGGGCCGTTCTCAATAGGGTTGTGGCATCGTCGGGTATACGATCCCCTGCTCAGCATGAAGTTTATAGTAGGGTTGCGGTATCGTTGGTTATACGATCCCCTACTCAGTGCTTGGTGTCGGTAGGGTTGCAGTATCATTGGTTATGTGATCCTATACTCAGCGCGTGGTTTCGGTAGGGTTGCGGCATCATCGGTTCAATCCCCTACATCGTGAGTTATACCAGATAGGGTTCCGGTATCGTCGTGACCATCTTTATATGGACGATGATCCTCTATCTGAGTGTGGAGTTTCTGTCGACCGCCAGATCGGGTTGTGGTATCCCCCTGCGGATCCTGGGTGTGATCCCCTATCTTTGAGAACTATGTATACCAGATTGGGTTGTGGTATACCCCAGCGGATCCTGGGAGTGATCCCCTATCTGTGAGCTACATCTACCGGAGTGGGTCTTGGTATCCCTTAGCGGACCCTAGCGGCGATCCCCTATCCAAGGAGTTTGGTGGTTATGTTGTTTCAGCGATGTTTCCTCAGTGATGTTATCTGACGAGCATGCATCTCTTGGATGAGTGTCATCGGGAATGACAGTGATCGTGGAGCGTGTTCTCCTGGTTGTGGACGGTTGCTGGTGACGAGGTCGGTACCTCTTGTGGCTTTGTGGTGTGATCTTAGTATATCTGGATTGTTCAAGGTGTATGTATGGGCATACACCTGAGCTGAGCTGAGCTGACTAGTTGTGTTCAGCCGAGGATGGTCATGAGATGGAGTTTCTCTCTCGTCTAGGTTCCCTCTGGCTGGGTTGAGCGGACTGTTGCCTTTTAGTTTCTTCCTTGGGTTTTGGGTTTTTGGGGTGCCTACTGAGTATGTTTATACTCACCCATGCACGGGCTTTGCCCGCACACGTTTGTGTCTTGTACAGACCACAGGCCCTTCGACGGAGACCTAGGAGAACCCGGAGCAGGCGGAGCTTAGTGAGCGAGTTGACTGGGGTGTTTACTGGAGCTGTGCTGAGGGAGCTTTCTGGCGGGTGTTTGTGGCAGCATTCCCCTTCTTCAGAGCAGGTTGGACGCGCTTTGTAGTTTTATTTTGTGGGCCCTATTTTTTCCTTTGTACTTTTGCTGTTGCACTCTGGTTTGGGATAGATTGTATGCATGCATTTACTTTTAAGTTTCTATATCTCTTCACTGTTGCATAGAGGAGTTTGTGGGTGTGTGTGTACAGGTACCTTAGGCTAATGCCTCCCATGTGTGTGATAGCCTACTCGGCGTTGGTCGCCAGCCCCTAGCCTATTGGACGCGGGCTTGGGGAGTCGCGGCTCGAGCCCCGTTGGGTCGGGTCGTGACACAACACACTTTACATTTAAGGAGTTCATTTCTGATTTTTAACCAATTTAAGTAGTTCATACCTATCATCGGTTTGTTCAAATTCCATTCCAAAGTAGCGCTTCTGACTCCAACAAATATAGGTCCCCTATCTAGTAACATCTCTTGTTTCGATGAAAAAGATATCTATCCCATAGTGGCATTGACTGGATCTAATTCCTAGAGATTCTCGACTCATTGGTTTCTCTCTTCATAGTGGTTAGGGTGTGGATTCATCTTTCATGCATCGATGGTGGTCCTCGTTATGGTTTTCCATTTGGAAGATATTTTAGTGATGAAATAGAGGGCGGATTTAAATCTGTTATACTTAAGGTTTTTTGTTGGTTTTTAATTCCATGATTTTGGGGTGTTTCTCTTTGACAGTGGGTATGTTTTCTTCCTATGTCTAGTTTTTTTTTCATCTACCTTGATTTTTCTGATTGTTTGATCATTCAACCAGGATGCTTAGATCAAAATTTTGAGATTCTGGTTTGAGTATAATTTTTTTAATTCTATTATAGGTTTTCATTGTTTTTTTATGATTGTTTAGAAGTTTTGGCAGTAATAGTGGTGTCTACATAGAGCATTAGTGGATGATGGAGACTTCAGAAGGAACAGACATGGTCTATGCAGTATAGCAAGGCATGAGGCATAAGTTCCAGTGATTATGACAATGGTGTGTATGATATTGATGGTCTTGGGTGTGATGTTATGTAGGTGTGGTGCTTATGAAATCCTTTTTTGAGTCACTGAATTGGGTTGGTTTTGTCCCATAGTAGTTATAGGATAGCTTTGGGATGGCCCAGCCTAGTTTTTTCCCTCTATTTTAGTGATCCTTTGTATTCTGATGAATTTTTTTCTTTTGTGTTGTTTATTCTTTACAATGACCTAGTTCATTGGTTTTTTATAAAAAAAATTTACATAAAGTTAAAGTTTAGTTATAAAAATAAAAAAATGGATTGGAGGAAAATGAGAGTGGTAATATTGATCTGATGGAAAAATATCCTTAGGTAACAGATCATGTTAAAGATTTGTTAAAGCATTCTAATATTTGTTTAATGGTTGAATCAGGTAAGTTTAGTAGTACTTATATTTATTTTTTGGATTCTCAATCCACCTCTAATTATAATTGTGATAAATTTAAATTTAAATAATTAATTTAATTATATAATGAATTTCAAGGGGGAATGTAAAATCATACTAAAAATTATGAAAATTTGGATAGGGATCATAAGAAAGTTACTAAAGAAAATAAAAGTATAATTTTGGAAACAAAGTTGAATGATACTATTTATATATTTGACAATGATAAATATAAAATAAATTTTACATAAATTAATGTGTATAAAATGGAAAAGTTTAATCATAGTTTGAAAATCCAACTTTTAGTAATAAATATAATGTTTATTATTTTCTCGAGTTTATTCCAAAATAAAATGTGAGGCTTAAAGTTTAAATTATAAGTTTTATGGAAATATTATTTAATTTTACTATAGTAATTAAATATTTAGCTGAATTTATGATATTAAAAACAATTTCTAAATCAAATGCTAATAGAAATTTTCCAAGTTTTGATGAGAGATTACCTTGCTTGTATAAGAATATATTTGTTACAGTTAAAAATAAAGTAATCTCATGTGTTACTTTATTTTGATGTGGATTATTTTGACATTATGCTTCTAATAAGTCATCGCAATTTTTTAAATAACTTGGTCACAAAAGGATTGTATTTCTAAATTTTCTTTTAAAATTAAGCAGACTAACCCTCCTACAACATGGGTGCCTCAGAAATCATTTCTAAATTTCATTAGACTAAAACTGGTATAGATTACCAAGTAAGTATCTTTATTATTTTATTACCAACATGAATATTTATATTGTTTTAAAATATGGTGTGTGGGCTTGTATTTTATAATTTTAGTTATTTTGGTTAATGAGTAGGAATCTTAATTTTTATTACTTTGTTGATTTTCATTTTCTATAACTATTTTTTTCTTAAATTTATTGAATATATTTTAAAAATTAATTAAATAAATATTTTTATTATTAACTTGTTTTCATGGATTATTTAAAAAAATTGGTTGGGTATTCATTGTCATATTTTTAAAAGTTTCCTTAATTAAGGGGTTGTTTTTTATTGTTATATCTTTGTTTAGTTTTGGGGAGATAATGATATAATATTCTAATTAAATATTAAAAAGTATATTTTTTAAATGTATTGAATTTTTATTTTGGGGGAGAAAATGTGTTCATTGATTTAAATATTTTCTTCCTTGTGTATGTTCAAAAAGGGGGGATTTTTTTACAAATGATTTATGTTTAAATTAATTTATTCTTATTTATTTATTTCAAAAATGTGGGGGTGGTATTATTGGTTTTATAATTATAAAAATAGAGAGAATATTGAAGTGGGTTTTTTAAACTTTATTTTTTTTTGTTCTGATAATTAAAAAATATTAATTACCAAATTATTGGAAAATTATAATTACTATTTAAATTAATTATATTTTTTAATAAATATTTTATTAGATAATTATAATTTCTTAAAATAATTTTTTCTTCAATATTTTTATTCAAGGATTATGGAATCACTATTTAATTTTATAAAAACATTATTATTATTTTATTAACATATTTTCATATTTTGTGTTTTTTATTTTAATTATTTATTTATTATTTATTAATTATTCCTTTTCTAGCATTTTTTTAGTTTGAATTAATGATTTTAAAAAATCATACATTAAGTGAAATTTTGCTTTTTTAAAGTGTAGTTTGGTCACATGATTTTTGTTATGTGGTTTTATTTATCCTTGGATTTTATCTTAACATGAATGTTATACCACATAAATTAATCATTCATATTGTGATGTATATTTAAGAAAATTATAGAAACTTTAATTAATTTCATGAAAGTTTGAATCAATTTTTGGGATGTTCGGAGAGTCATTTCAAGTCTCATCGTGTATTGATTATTTTTAGTTTGTTATATTAAATTTTATATAGTGTTTTGTAGGGACCCTCTTTTTGAACCGGGTTAAAAAGTGAAGAATTTTGAACTTTTCAAATTACTGAACTGGTCAAATTTAAGATCAGGCTTCAGAATGAGTTTCTGAAGGTTGTAACCCTTCTTTTTAATGTTTTTGGACATGGGTAAATGCCCGTTATGTTTTCCTGAGTGTCTTGAGGGGTTCCAGGAGTGTCGGACCCAAAGACGTCTAGTTTTTAATGAACAATAGAAGGCGCACAGTTGGCACATGGTTTCCCAAACCGTGCAGACCAAACTGTGCGGCTTGAATTAGGGAGGCAGAGGAGTCTGCATGGCCTGCGCACGGTTTACCCAAACCATGCGGCCAGCCCATGCAGGGTGTCGTGGGTGTCTAGTGGGGGACACACGGTTGGCGCACGGTTTTCCAAACCATGCGGCCCAAACCGTACGGCCCAAACCATGCGCCGTGCCCAGTTTTGGGTTTTTAAAATATTTAAAAAAATTACAATAAAACCTAATCTAATAAACTCTCTCTCACTCCTCTCAGCCAGAAATAGCATGATCCCCCTCCCTTAGAGCTGCGACGCACGGATCTCCCCTCGGCTCCCTCCTCCTTTGATCTTCTCCTCCGTTCTTGGCGATTCCTCCTTCGAATATCCACAGTAGGTCTCCTCCATCGTTCCTCTTCCCTACAGGGCTGATTTTAGGGATTCCCCTTGCCTTATATTTTGTTCGTTTGAACCCAAGGGTTAGGATGGGTTTGTTATTTCGCACTCTTCCATATTTCTCTTGTTTTAGGTTGATGCGAAGGGTCTGTTGGGACTCCTTTGGGTGAGATTTGGTGTCTGCCGCCGAAGGAGAGGTGGATTGTGGTCTTTTTGGTCCGCCGGTTTCTTTCCAAGGTAAGGGTTTTTCCCGATTAGTGGTTGTGAATCCTCTAAATTAATGTCTTAGTTTGTTAAATAGTTTCTGGTATGTTTTGCCTTGTGCTTTAGGCTTTTGGAATGGTTTTGGTTTTCCGGAGCTTAGGAGGATTTAGTTAAAAAGCACCATGATCCTGAGTGGATGGATGGATCCACCATGAGGTAGGGTCCCTCTCTTTGCCCTTTAATTGAAAGTAAAGTAATAAAGAGTTATTTCTTCACGGTCTTAGAATTTTAACTCTGAAAGTTAGTCTTGAATGAATGCTTCTATGAAAACAATGTGAATTGCAGGGACAAGATTAAAATGGTTGCTTGGTCACTGAACTCATGATTTAATAATAAAACCCCTCAATTAGAGGTGCATTGTCTTCAAGATAAAAAGTAGTGATAAACTATTTATTCTTGCCTGTTGGATTTTTTTGGTGCCTCTTGGAGGCTTTGGAAGTGCTTTTGTCCTGTTGAGGTAAATAGAATAATATGGCTATCATACTTGTGTTTGGATCAATTTTCCATGTTAGGCAAATTGAGTGAGATGATAACTATAGTGGGATGACTTAAAAATAAATGACATTTTACCTCTAGAAGGTATCAAAGGGTTGAAGAGTGATAAACTTATCCTTCAATATGGAATGGTTAAACTTGAATGAAATGGGTTAGGGTGGTAATACCATGCCTTAGGATAATGGAATAAGCACGGCTTATGTTAATGATAAATGGGTTGGGGGTTAGCCAACACCGTACATGAGTGGTTTGCCTCATGTACCTTATATAAATGTGATAACATGTTAATGTCTTGATTTGGATACTTAATAGGAGTTTCCTTATGTATAAATGTTATGAGATGATAATGATACTTAATATGGTTTTCCTTAAGTATGTTTGTATGAATGTGATTATAACCTTTTATGTGGTTATGGGAAATATGATTGATTGTTATTGTGAGAATAATTATGAATGGAAATTGAATATGAATGGTATTTGAAATGGTTTCGGGTATGGGATGGAGTTTTTCCCCTTGACCCTTGTATGCTAATTATTGAATTGCTAGCCCATGTGAGTTGAATGCTTTTGAACTGCTTAAAATGTGAACAAAGTCATGGGTGAATTATGGATCCCATCTGAGATTCCATGGATGGACTCATACGAGACTTGTTACCAAAATGCCGAGTGAATCATGGATCCCATGTGAGATGCCATGGATGGGCTCGAACGATCCTTGTTACTGAAATGCTAAGTGAATCATGGATCCCATGTGAGATTCCATGGACGGACTCAATAGGGAATGATATGTCATGGGTGATACTCGGTTCTTATTTATAGGATTCCAGGGACGGGATCAGTTGACGGACTATACCGTACCTAGAGCGAGGCTGGGTACCTAGGAGGTTCACCGGAATAGGCTCGTAGAGTGATGTCGGGTTTCTAGAGGTTCACCAGAATGGGCTTGTAGGCTGTTGGTGGATTTTCTCCCTGAATGATGCCTAGTTTCTGATTTGAGTATTCTAGGAACGGGTTCGGGGAATGGTTTGAAAACCTGAATAAAAATGATAAATGAATGGAATGGGTACTTAAAGTGATGCCAAGCCAAAGAACAATGCTTGGGTCAGTCTTTCTAGTTTCCTTTTTTACTGCCTTACTTGTTTACTATTTTACCTGTTATTGTTCAATTAAATACACACTGTCTGGATTGGGTTAGACATCGGTGGTATCGGCCTACTGAGATTATTATCTCACACCCTACTCAGGCCACCATTGCATTGGGGTACCCGAGTAGACCTTCTTGCTTGTGGGACATAGGTTGTATACTGTGATGTTGTACCTGAGGAGTTAGGAGCAGAGGACCAAGCGGGAGCTTGAGATGCTTAAGAGAATTCCCGTTGGGCTCTGTTGTATTTTCTTATTTCATTTGTATTGTATTGAAATCATGTTGTATTTTTTACTACTTTTGATATCTGTATCATCATCCCTATATTGTGACAACTGGATTTGGACACCTTTTATAAAAATGAACACTATTTGTCTTCCGCTGCTGTTGTTCATTGTTTATCTATTACGGCTTCTGCTTTTGAATGTTATTTACTCTGAGATACAGTTGTGCAACTCTGATAAGAGGGTATAGTCTCCCCACTATCACCTCCTGAGACCCTCACTACTAGTCGGTAGCCTCTGGTGTACGGGGAGACGCGCTTGAGGCCATGTGACCTACTGGTCCGGCCACCAGGTCGATGGTGAGTGGGGCTGGAACGTTACAAAGTGGTATCAGAGGGTTTTCTCTTCTGATTTGTTTTATTGTTTGGCAACATTCGACAGGGATAGGAAGGAAATGGAATTTGGTAATAAGTTGTGCTCGGGAGTAGCTAACCCATGTACAGGGAAAATCCAAATTTCCTCGAATGAAATTGGTGTTTTAATGATTTTGATTATTATAGTTGATTTGATTTCACCATTGGGTGATGCAGATGATTTATCCTGATACTGTTGATGCAATTGTGCGTTCTATTTTAGTTGCAACCCGATGAAACGAGGGTATGCCATCTCATGCATCATATAGTCACCTTGTAAAGAAATTGCATACCATGCATTATGACATGACATCTAAGATTCATTAGTTGATGCCTGCTATTGTGATAGGTGTTGTGATGACTATTTTATGCTACATGTTGCTTTATCATGCCTGATCTATTGTGTGCCATGATTTTTTGATATAGAAAGTTATGTGTTACTGCTTACGAAAGCATGTTTTTTTGATTAAAATGAAATTGGTTGCTTTTGCTAGATTAAGTGATTGTGATTACGATAGGAGCCAATTATTAGCTATAAGTTGTATGGAAGCCTTATGGATGGAAAAGGGTAGCCTATGTAATTGAATCACCATAAAAAGGGCTGCTAATGTTTAAATTATAAAATTAATTGAAATTGGTTTTCAAAGAAGGGAGCCAAATGCCAAATTGTAAAGTGTATGGGCGCTTTACAGATTGGTAGGTGGCCACCCTTATGACTGGATGATTGATTTGAGCATATTAACTTCTGATATGTGATTGTTTTGGTTAATGGGAGACAATTTTCAACCCATGGAGTGTATGGGCACTTCACGAGTTGGGAAATGGCAACCCATAATGGATGTAATGGCATGATGTTCTTTGAAATGCTCATACATGTAAAAGCTGTTTGTTTCTGATATGGAATGTTTTGGCTTACTGGGACCCTCATAGGTCACCTGTTTTATCTAAAACGAATTTATTATGATAAATTTCCAAAATAAGAAGATATGTCTGATAAATTTTAAATGGTTAAAAGGAAGTTTGTTGAAACTTTCCTGCTATGCTTTGAGATTTTGGTAAAATGATCAAGTGCCTAGGGAATTTTTGTTTGGAAAAGGGTACTTGATGTGTTTAGTTTAATCTTTTAAATTGGTTAAATGATGAATGTGAATAAATATAAAGGTCTTGGAAAAAGGAACCTGTAGTGGTGTCCTCTGTTGAGACCCCGTGTGTGGGTAGGTTAAGTATTTCTTGTGAGTGCCTTGGAACGAAACCTTATGCGTTTTCTATAGGTTGTTTTCTTTTAGCTTCGACGTTAAATGTTAGGCTTTGAGGCCAGTGACTTTTTGGGCAAGACCAAGTGCTTGGTTCGACGCTTGTTTGTCGTGAGGGGCTAGCCCGTGGTAGGTAGCGCCCTTAGAGCTTATGTGCTTGGCTTGTTCGGTGAACTTTCTAAAGTTTGGTACTGTTCGAGTACTGTTGTCCCGTGTAGGACTTACAATTCTATTTACACCCTTGTTTTGGCGGGTGGTCATGCTTCTTTTGATCTTGTTAAGGAATTGAGCATCGGGTAATGCTCTGTATCAGTTGATTAGACATGCCTCGGCCATGGTCAGTCGCCTCGTTAGTTATTTGACCCTTTCTTTTTGCACGATAATGTATGACTTGACATGTCATCATCTAAGAGAATGGTTGTATGAGGCAATACGATGTTCGGCTAAATCTCTTATGTTTTTGTGTGCGTTCTTGGGTCATCTCTGTGGTAGAGTGACCTGAGCGTTTGAGAATCAAGTTGTCCCAATACTTGGGATAATTTTCTTAAGACTCAGGTGGTTGACACGCCGGTCTTATTTATTTGGACTCCTTGTACATTTGACGTGGTGATCGTGGTTGGAGGAGCGACGCACGCCCGTTCAGTTAATTATGAACAAGTCTACTTATGAGCAGCTTGTCTTTTTTCCTTTCGATGACGCCGACCCTTCTAAGGTGGGAAGCGTCATACCAGTTGACTAAAGCGTGTCCTTCCAGGTAAAAGGAACACGCCAAGAAGGACCATCTTGGAAAATGGTCTGGTTTTACTCGAATGCTTTTGGGTTTTGGTGGTAAGGTCGATTGACGAATGCCTCGTGTGGGAAGAGGCATCGTGGTCGGTTGAAATCTTGATGTGTTGGCAGGTGGAGCTGAGTTTCTTCTCTAGAGTCGACCAGGGGTGGTTCGATTGATCTCCTTTCTAGTTTTTGAGTATAAATAACTGGAATCCGTTTTAATCCTCTTAGTGTACTCTGCTACGCGATGAGCTTGTCCCCTATCTTGCTTTCAGCCTGGATGCACTAAGAGAGTGTCAGTCTTATGCCGCGCTAAAGCTTTAAAGCTGTTGAGCTCTTTGGGTTGTTTTCTTTCAGCGTTGCATGCGGGATGCATGGTTTCCTTCATGGTTTGATCTTTGAGACATCACCTAGAGTCAGGTATGAGCTTTTCGGTGAATGTTCTCGTGATGAATGTGGGATGCCTTGGGAGAAGGCATCGTTGTTCAGCTTGTAAAGCACCGGCTGCCTAAGTCGGGTGTCTTCTTGAATAGTCAGCCAGAGCGGCTTGACTCTTTTTGACTTGGGTTTATAGTTCAATGGTGAAATCGACCATTTTATCATTTCAAAATCATTCTTGGTGCATCGTTGGAATGCTTAGAGCGTGTTTTTGAAAGACAGTTCAAAAGGTGGCAGAGCTGTGGTTTGAGTATTGGCTGTTTAACACGAAAAATCTAAGGTGGAAAGTAACTATGTTTGGTTGCTTGATGAGATGACGATGTGATCATGTCTCTTATGTAATGGGCTCACGTAACAGCTTTCATGTTGGTTCGGTGGAAAAACGAGCGTTTTATCAGGTGTTGATGACGTAAGTGTCGTGTTCTTAAGTGGATGATCGTGGAGCATTGAACGTTGAAAACGTAACGCGATCATTTGAATGAAACTTCGCGACCCTTGTAGGTCGAGTGAGGTGTGCGTTATACCCGAAGGCTTCTCTGGGACGATAAGTTCTAAGGTGGGAAGGTTTTAAGGACCCGCTTTTTGAACTAGGTTAAAAAGTGAAGGATTTTGAACTTTTCAAATTACTGAACCGGTCTAATTTAAGATCGGGCTTTGGAATGAGTTTCCAAAGGTTTGAACCCTTCCTTTTAATGTTTTTGGACATGGGCGAATTCCTGTTATGTTTTCCAAAGTGTCTTGAGGAGTTCCGGGAGTGTCAGACCTGAAGATGGCTGGTTTTTAAAGAACAGCAGAAGGTGTACTGTTGGCGCACGGTTTCCCAAACCGTGCGCACCAAACCATGCGGCTTGAATCAGGGAGGAAGAGGAGTTCGCACGGCCTATGCACGGTTTACCCAAACCATGCAGACAGCTCGTGCGGGGTGTCGTGGGTGTCCAGTGGGGGACACTTGGTTGGCGCATGGTTTTCCAAACCATTCATCCAAAACCATGCATGTGCCCAGTTTTGGGTTTTTAAAATATTTAAAAAAAAATTAAAATAAAACCTAATCTAATAAACTCTCCCTCACTCCTCTCAGCCAGAAACTGCACGATCCCCCTCCCTTGGAGCCACAATGCACGGAGCTCCCCTCCGCTCTCTCCTCCTTCGATATTCTCCTACGTTCTTGGTGATTCCTCCTTCAAATCTTTGTGGTACGTCTCCTCCCTCCTTCCTCCTCCCTACTGGGCTGATTTTAGGGCTTCCCCTTGCCTTATTTTCATTCGACCAAACCCTAGGGTTATGATGGGTTTGTGATTTCGCACACTTCCTTGTTTCTCTTGTTCTAGGTTGATGTGAAGGGTCCGTTGGGAATCCTTTGGGTGAGATTTGGTGTCTGTCGTCGAAGGCGAGGTGGATTACGGTCTTTTAAGTCTGCCGGTTTGTTTCCAAGGTAAGGGTTTTTTTCTAGTTAGTGGTTGTGCATCCTATAAATTAATGTCTTAGGTTGTTAAAGAGTTTATGGTATGTTTTTTCTTGTGTGCTAGGCTTTTTTAATGGTTTTGGTTTACTGAAGCTTATGTGGCTTTAGTTAAAAAGCGCCAAGAGCTGGAGTGGACGAATGGATCCACCTTGAAGTAGGGTCCCTCTCCTTGCCCTTTAATTGAAGGTAAAGTAGTAAAGAGTTATTTCTGCACGACCTTAGCATTTTAACTCTGCAAGTTATTCTTGAATTAATGCTTCTATGAAAACAATGTGAATTTTGAGGGACAAGATTAAAATGGTTACTTGGTCACTGAACTCGTGATTTAATAATAAAACCCCTCAATCAGAGGTGCACTGTCCTCAAGATAAAAAGTAGCGATAAACTCTTTATGCTTGCCTGTTGGATTGTTGTGGTGCCTCATGGAGGCTTTGGATGTGATTTTGCCTTGTTGAGGTAAATAGAATAATATGGCTATGATACTTGTCTTTGGATTAATTTTCCATGTTAGGAAAATTGAGTGAGATGATAACCATAGTGGGATGACTTAAGACTAAATGACATGTTACCTCTAGAAGGTATCAAAGGGTTAAAGAGTGATAAACGTATCCTTCAATATGGAATGGTTAAACTTGAATAAAATGGGTTAGCGTGGTAAGAACATGCCTTAGGATAATGGAATAAGCACGGCTTATGTTAATGAAGAATGATTTGGGGGTTAGCCAACACCATACATGAGTGGGTTGCCTCATGTACCTTATATAAATGTGATGAACATATTAATTTCTTGATTTGGATACTTAATAAGAGTTTCCTTAAGAATAAATGTGATGAGATGATAATGATACTTGAGATGGTTTGCCTTAAATATGTTTGTATGAACGTGATTATAACCTTTTACTTGGTAATGTGCAATATGATTGATTGTGATTGTGAGAATGATTATGAATGGAAATTGAATATGAATGGTATTTGAAATGGTTTCAGGTATGGGATGGAGTTTTTTCCCTTGACCCTTGTATGCTAATTCTTGAATTGCTAGCCCACGTGAGTTGAATGATTTTGAAATGCTTAAAATGTGAACAAATTCATGGGTGAATCATGGATCCCATGTGAGATGCCATGGACGGACTCATATGATACATGTTACCGAAATGCCGAGAGAATCATGGATTCCATTTGAGATTCCATGGACGGGCTCGAACGAGACTTATTACTGAACTGCCGAGTGAATCATGGATCCCATGTGAGATGCCATGGACGGACTCAACAGGGCATGATATTTCATGGGAGATACCCGGATCTTATTTATAGGATTCTGGGGACGGGCTCAGTTGACGGACTATACCGCACCTAGAACGAGGCCGAGTACCTAGTAGGTTCACCAGAACGGGTTCGTAGAGCAATGTCGGGTTCCTAGAGGTTCACCGGAACGAGATTGTAGGGTGTTGGTGGATTTTCTCCCTGAACGATGCCTGGTTTCCGATTTGAGTATTCCAGGAACGGGTTCAAGGAATGGTTTGAACACCTGAATAAAAATGATAAATGAATGGAATGGGTACTTAAAGTGATGCCAAGCCAAAGAAAAATGCTTGGGTCGGTCTTACTAGTTTCCTTGTTTACTGCCTTACTTGTTTACTATTTTACCTGTTGTTGTTCAATTAAATACATACTGTCCAGATTGGGTTATGCATCGGTGGTGTCGGCCTACTGAGATTATTATCTCACACCCTACTCGGGCCGCCATTGCACCGGGGTACCCGAGTAGACCTTCTTGCTTGCAGGACTTAGGTTTTATACTGTGTTGTTTGTACATGAGGATTTAGGAGTAGAGGACCAAGCGGGAGCTTGGGATGCTCAGGAGAACACCTGTTGGGCTCTGCTGTATTTTATTATTTCATTTGTTTTGTATTGAAATCATGTTGTATTGTTTACTGCTTTCGATATCTGTATCATCATCCATGTATTGTGACAACTGGATTTGGACACCTTTTATAAAAATCATCACTATTTGTCTTCTGTTGCTGTTGTTCATTGTTTATCTATTACGGCTTCCACTTTTGAATGTTATTTACTATAAGATACCGCTATGCAACTATGATAAGAGGGTATAGTCTCCCCACTATCACCTCCTGAGACCCTCGCTGCTAGTCGGCAGCCTCTGGCATACGGGGAGATGCGCTTGAGGCCATGTGACCTACTGGTCCGGCCACCGGGTCGATGGTGAGCCGGGCCGGGACGTTACATGTTTGAATAACATCTTGAGTTATTGAAGTCAAATTAAGGTATTTTTTAATGATATGTAAAGCTAAGAGAAATAACAAAATATAAGTCTTCTAGAACAAAATCTAAAAATGATTTTTAGAGGGACTAAATTTAGTCTAAACATTCTATTAATAAGGTGATTCGTAAGATTAAAAATTTTTCTTACCCTAACATGTGTTTTTAAATATGAATTTAACATGAGATTATATATATCACCTTTATGCACCAATTTCTATTGCATATACATATAATTTTTAAACTAAAATATGTTGTGATGTTTGTATATTTTATTAGTTTAATTTACTACATGTTATTATGAATTATTTTAATTGATTTAATTATTGCATAAATTTGTTTTGATTTTTAAAAAACTAAGGAAATTTTTTTACTATGTTTTAAAATATATTTATATTAAGTTGAAATATATTCTTTATTCATGTATAAAACTTACAAAACAAACTTATAGTTTTAAATTTATTTATTTCAAATTGGTTTGTTAGTTTTTAGTATTTCTAGAATCTTGTTTAAGACTAAAAAATAAATTCAAACATTTTTCAATGTATTAAAAGTAGTATTATTTAGTTTTTAATTCCTTCTCATATCTTCATGCATGGAATGAAACTTGAATTTCAAATTTTAAAGATTTTAAATTGTCTTAATGAATTGTGTGGGATATAAGGCATTATTTAAACTTATTTGAATGGTAGTTCGGGACCTAACCAAGTTGTAAAGGCTACACAATAAGTTTGCATCCGCCACGGTTCAATACACAGCTTCCCCATATTTGGGGATTTATTGATACATAGAGGGACATGGGTGGAGGCTGCGGGGTGTGGAGGGGAGGGGGAGGGGGCGTTCAGTGGCGACTCAAGGCATGGGGTAGGGGGTCCTCATCTTAGCGCTTTTTCAGGGTGGTCAGTGGTTGGGTGAAAGAATAAATGTAGGATGATGGTGGCAGGGTACTTTATTGATGGTTGGGTTGTGGGAACTCAATGGAGGCTAGGAAGATGATGGCACCAAAGGCTTTAACATTGGAGAGGCCTCAACAGATGGTGGGATGGTGCGGTTCTTAGTTCGGAAAAGGTTTGTCTAGGCGGAAGAGATGCTACAACTTGGAATGGATTGAAAAATTATTATAGTATATTGGGGTCTTATATTGATGTGTAGTCCCAGATGAGGTCAAAGAAAGAAGATACCACTAGCAATTCACTCAAATTCAGATTAATGATAGGGTATGTAGTTTCCATCGGTACCAGGAATACGAATTCATGCATCGAGATTGATTGTTTTGTATCATTACAGGTCGGTTGATGGGGTCTAAAAAATTTATATCAACTGGGTGGGGATTATTGTTTGATTTTTGATCCTTGGGCCCATAATTTTCATTTACTATGGCTTAGTGCCTCTTGTTCTATAGACTCTCACAAGGTTAATCCCCAACCAGTAAAAGGGTATTATCAAAATTAAATAAAAATATAATCAATCATGCATTTAGGAAAACATATTTGAATGGATTTTTTATTGAATCATTCTTATAGAGATATACTGAACTTTTACTGAGTGAAATCAAACTGGTTTTAATTTTTAAAATAATTTTAAATTTCAAGTGATAATATTATAAACGATAATCTATTTCTCTATCCCCCAGTAAATAATTATCTATGATAACTATTATTATTATTATTATTATTATTTAAAATTGTTTTTATAGATTTGTACATAGTCTTGTAGTTCTATTTAAATGAAAAAAGGATGCATTATGAGGGTGATGATACCTCTATGAGTATTCATGAAAATCCATAGACGATGATACAAAAATAAAAATAACCTATACTACATATATTTAACATCCAAGTAAAGTGAAATAAAAAAATTAGATTCCTCTTTCAATCACCATTTGGTTAAGTAAAATAGTTAAATCTACTAAAACTACATTGTGTGCATATTTTGATGGGTTGAAAAGAATATTTTTATTCTATAAATTCTTTTTATTACACTACCGTGATTATTTAGTATTTAAATTTTTATTTAGAAGCTAAGATTTTTTCATTTAATATTTTACACAAACTTGTTACACTTACAATAAAAATTATCCTTGGTTATGTTAACCGGATAAAAATAAGGAATTAAAGTTTTGAGTTATCCTATCTAAAATTCTCATAGGATGGACTGTTCTTGTAGTAAATTCCTAGGTTTTGTCAATGCCTGCAAAAGGCTATGTGTTTTGGTTTGGGTTTGCACCATTAGAAAATCTCTAGATTAGGATTTCTCTAATTATAAATGTATGGGTTTAGGTTATTCCCAAGAAACTGTCTCCCTAGTATTATAGTAGGTGTCATACTCCATCGGTTGGGGTTTGAATGGTGAAGTATAATTATTTATATCTAAACTTCTATAAAATTCATTGTTCTCATCTATTTATTATTCTTTTTTCACTCTTCATGCATCCACCGCACTTAATCTTTTCGGAAAGAGTTTTTTAACCTTTTTAAATGTAATGACCCGACCCTAGTTACCCAGATTCAGTGCATTATTACATATCATTGGCATGATCGCAAAAGATCAAGTCGCGAAAGACCGATTAGTTTAGTATCCTTGGAAGTAATAGATAAATTCATAAGTCTTACATTACATCATAAAATGAAAAACTAAAACAACATTGTTTCCATAGATCACACTCATATCCCCTAAGACTATCCCTACAGATCAGTCATAAAATACTTATTCACATCCTGGGAAAAATAAAATATAGAAAGGGGTGAGCTCAGATGCTCAGTAAGGATGATAATATAGCAAAAACTTTCATAAATAAGCATAAACATTTAAGTCAATGTATAACTAAACCAAAAGCCTTTTAAACTTGAACTTCAACATAATATGTAAAAAATGAAATTATTCCATTTACTTATTCAAATAGATATCCTACTAGTCAAATAATCACATGCAATATCAATAACCACTTTCATAATGATGGAATTCATAATACCAGACTATCATAATCACAAAGTCAAGGCCTTGTGCCAAGACTACAAATAAGATTTTGTCAAGGCCTTGTGCCAAGACACTAGTTTGTCTCATGAGACCTACCGATGCATCAAGGAGCTATAGTGGGCTCCACCCATCACTTACTAATTCTAATGTATTCATCATATGAACAGGTTTAAACATAACATAAACATTCGTTTTAAAACTAGCATATGAAATGTCAATACTTTATCCACAAACCATGAATGGTATAAAAATAGCACATCCACAGTCAAACATTACTCATTCAATACAATATGGAAGATTGTATTGTAACAGATTAATCTCAATCAAGAATAATGAATCAAATTGACATAAATGAAAATAGTCATCAAAACTATTTGAGAGAAATATCTCCCTTTTTATGAAAAAATTTAAAAGTCACACTATTTTTCAAGAAGCCATTTAAAAATAGATTTTTGAATCAAAGTGTCTTCTACATATTTGAAACTTTTAAAAGGAATTTTAATTTTAAAACATTAATGTCCATATAAATAAATCTTTAAAAACATTTTTAAAACATGTACATTAATGAGAAAGATTTAGAATAATAAATCTTTAAAACATTTAAAATGATATTTTAGTTAGAGTTCCTAACCAAAATAGATACACTTAAATACAAAAAATTGAGGTAATAAAAACTTTATAATATCCTGAGAATAAAGGTATTCATGATATTTTATGTCAAATTACATTATATACACCATATAAAAGTGAATTGGTGTATAACAACAAAGAAGTCTCAATGAAATGTAAATTTAGATGAAATCTCTTATAAAGACCATATCCTTAGGTTAAGGATAAATCAATGACATAATTATGTGTGAAAAATATAAATACACTCAATATGATTAGATATTCAGTGTAAATCAGTCAGGGGACATTCACATGTATTCTTGTAAAAAAACACCAATGAATTGGATGTTTAACTCAATAAATAGAGATTGAGTTAAAATTACTCTTATCAAGTTCATATCGATGACTTGAGAATCTATCAATGGAGTGATTATGTGTATCAAAATTATATCCATGGAAAGGGGAGTGGAAATTATGACATAATAAAATGAATAGTGATTCCACACATAATATTAGATTAAAATAATCAATGAAGTATGCGTAAAGCTGAATGAGTGGAAATTGAAATTTCAAATTCCCTTATCGATTTGGTAACTTACGAAACATACAACCATGAAATAAGGATAATACAATGATGATTTAAATATACATAAATTAAATTATATTACACAATTAATACAATCATTAGTAGTACACACACCACATGCAATAAATAAGTGTTGGATAATGGAAATCTCACGGAATTAAAAGTGAGATAAGAAACCCCTTACTTTGTAATTTTTCCTTAGTCGAGGGTAGGATAACCTCCTGTATAATGGTGAAATAATTGTTATTGAATTATAAAAGAATCATATACATTAATATGATATCATATATGATCTTCTAACATTTATTTGTTGATAATATCTTTGTATTATCGTCGTTTCAGATGTTAACGGATTCATTTTCCTTTATATTATTTGTTATGTGAGCCATATTTTTTATGGATGGGATGTATATTATTCATATACAGAATGATATAATGTCTCTAAACATTATTTTTAATCATAAAATGAAATTTATTCTTGAATGGATATGATGGGGAATGAATCTCATCGCGTTCGTGGTGACGGTAATCCGTACGTACGCACGAGCGACAATATCATTATTTTGATATTAAAATAATATATAATTTGATGTTATATCATATATAAAGAATCATTATAATGTTATATTTATTATTTACATGAATTACACATCATTATTATACCCATCCAAATAATAATATATTGAATAACAATTACACCACGATGTGGAGACGGTAGGCTATACGTACGCACGTATGGTGACATGTCATTCAAAGGATGGATATAATACTAAATATGGTTTTACCATATTT
Organism: Viscum album; assembly: GCA_963277665.1. Classification (NCBI taxonomy): domain Eukaryota; kingdom Viridiplantae; phylum Streptophyta; class Magnoliopsida; order Santalales; family Viscaceae; genus Viscum; species Viscum album. The sequence goes on along the minus strand of OY728136.1, from coordinate 598,654,404 downwards.
ATAATAAAATCACAGTATATAGAATCTACTAAAGTTATTATTTTATAATGGAAATAACAAATAAATAAGAAGTGGAAAAAGAAAGGAACGTGGAAGAGGGTGGTGAAATCATTACCTCTTCTTCGGGTTCTTCCTTTTGATTTGATTAAAAGGGATCCTTAAGTTGGATTTACAACAAAAGGAGGGCCTCTAAGATAAAGTTATAGAATTTTAGAGGATATTTGGTCAGGTTTTGTCTGATCCAAATGGCTTTGAAGGTGTGAATTAGAGAGAAGGGGGAGTTCCCTTTTATAAGAGGGGTGAGGGGCACCTTAGGAAAAGATAGAAATATCATTTTATAATAAATTCATATTCGGTTTATAATGGCTCCAAACTAATTTATTTCGAGTCTAAGGTGTGTATTGGTCTAAAAAAACTCAACAAATAGGTTTTAGATAGGTTTGGGTCACTTTATTAACATTATCTTTTAGTTTTAACTCTTAGTTAATTAGTTTGACATTTACCGTGTCTCTTCGTATTTTTATATTATATGGTTAATAAACTTACTATATACTTCCAAGATACCTAAAAGTGGTTAATTAATGAGAAAACTATCATTCTATAATTCATTTTTCCGAATCTTGTATTTTTAGGAATATTATATCAATTTATAATATAATATTGTTTTAAAATTCTTTATGTCAATTTTGATACTATTTAATAATTGATTATTGTTAAAGCCTTAACAGCTTTATTAATTAGAACCAAATTCATTTAAGCAATTATAAAATGTCATATTATCCAATAAAATTCTTTTATGTCATAAAAACATTCAAATTATATTTATTTTAACATTTATAATACCAATTTTTTGATTCATTCATTAATAAGGAAAATACTGCATCATTATTGTGTCATAAATAAATTTAATTATTCAATCTCTAAAAATTATAAATAAAATAACATTATATAAGAAATATTTTTATATTTCTAATAAATATTTATATTCAAAAATATAACATATATAACTTTATGTAAAAATTGTTTTTCTAAAAGATATATGCTTATGTCATTTTTGTATTTACTTTAACTTAATTAATATAAAGTGTCATTATCACTTAAAAGTGGCTCCATGGGGTCCCAAAAGCGACCCAAGGATTCCCATGGTCGGAAATGTATCAAAAAATAGGGTTAGGACATGTTTTAGGGTAATTTAAAATTATTATAATATTATATTTTTACCCTTATTTACCGGATTTACCCTTTAACCATGGTAAATAAAATATTTACCGAAGTAATTATTCAAAATGTCTAAAAATAAAAGTTACCAATTTACAAAATTTGAACCTCCTGATTATAAATATGGAATCTATTTTTCTAAATTCAAAACACATAAGTGTCAGAAATTAATTTAAAATTAATTCCCGTTGTAAAAACAAAAAGCATGTTAATAAGAAATAATAGCTATCAAAGGATTGGCACTTGCTTAAGTACAGTTTAAATGTGAAATTATATCCAATGACCAACACTGAATTATTAAAAATATAATCTAATTATACATTAAAATAACTCCAATTCATAATTTATCACTATTTATTATTTCGATTAAAAATTTTGTTTTTAATTAAAATTTAGTAATTTTCACTATTCATCAAAATTTGAAAGATATCAGAAAAGTACCAAAAATTCACCCTAAGCTAATTTTGATATTCCGAATCCAAAAATTAAGTCAATTTTGAAAGATAAAATTTATAAAATTTTAAAAAGTGGGTATTACTATTCATAACAGCTAGTTTGATTGGTTGTGGTGTGTTAGAACTTGAAGTTACGTACAACACACGCTATTGTATTATTCAAAGAGAAGCGTATCGTGGAATCTTGGGGTGTTACATTCTTCCCTCCTTCAATAAATTTCATCCTTGAAATTTTTAAAATAGGGATTGGGAATAAAATGGAAAGTCCCACATCGGAAAAATATTCAATAAAACTATCACTTTAAAAGAAAGAAAGAGAAGTACAAAGGTCACCCAAGATAACCTATACTAGGATTCCATGTAGAAAAACATGGATATGGATGATAAACTAAGTGTCAAGTTCTGATGGAGAGGGATAGAAAACATGATCAGGATAAAGTTAACAATAATAAAACCACAAACTTGTGATGGGACAAACAGTCATTAGTTTCCCAGTAGGAAAATTAAACGGACAATGTTTTTTTTAAGTTACATTACATAAAGATGAGGAATTAATTTCTGAGATTGACTAAGAACATAAACAGATATGCTTACTTTTTAAGTAAAGTTTCATTCTTGAATAAATTTATACTACTAACTCATTTTTAAATGATGATTATTCAAGAAGACTTGGTAACACTAGAAGAGCTAGAATAAACTTCTTATAGAATCACATGATCCACAAAAGATAAACTATATATTTACCTTGTCTTTAGAGATTAATCAAAACCAAAATGGTTAGTATAAGATCTGATGATCCCCCAAAAGGATATTCCATTAGAGAAAGAAACACTAATCTTAATTTCTAAAATTAAACCAACAATACCCCAATGTTAAATAAATAGCATTCAATAAACAATTGTCCTTAAAATCCTTCAATATAATCCAAAATAATATTGAAACCAAAAACATATAAGAATTTGGTTATGTATTCTTCCATGTTAAATTGTATCTCCAAGTGAAAATAACTACTCTTAAAGTCACATACTTAAAATTAATTAACCTAATCACATATTCTCTATTATAGGTTAATCATTTCAAAAAATAACCCAAATCACTATAAATCCACAATAAAAACATAGATAAAAATCTACCATTACTTATCAAATGAAATCTCATAGTATTCTATTTTCCTTGGGCATATAGTTTTCCCAACAAAGAAAACATCTTCCAAAATAACATTTATCACTTAATAATCAAATCATTTTCCTATACTAAGGGTATTCATTTAATAAGACATAAGATCCCAAATCAAATTATTCGATCAATAAAATCATTTAACTAAAAATAATTAGTCACACTAACTAGAGACTTCACGTAGTCCAGTGGTAGGCGATAAATCCCAATCGTACTTTGGCTGTGGGTTCGATTCCCACAGCTTTGTCCGACGCAATGGGTTGTCACACGGTCTGCGGGTTGTCCTTTTTCAAAAACTATATTTTATAAAATTACCAAAATAATATAAATTCCTCAAAATAACCATAACATAATTTAACCACAAATGTTATCTCATACCTTGCATTTTCATCCCAAAATATAATAACTTGTAATTGCCTCAAACCCAAAGATCATATAAAACCAAATGGTTATTTATAATTATATCCACAAGAGAAAAGATAATTCTTCCTCAAATATCATTCTCACATGGAAAACTGCAGGGTTACAAATACAATAGAAAATTATTCCAAAGTAATCCCATCAACAAGGAGCACTAATACTTTTAAACGTTTATCCAACCATTTATTTCCACATAGCTTCTTCTTTGACCAAGAAAATATCCTATAGAATAGGGAATTCACCCGGGTAATGGCCAGGTCCCCTACATTTACGGAAAATTACTTTAAATGGATTGTTGGGACCATTTTTATTTTCTTCCATAGTACTATTCATTTTTCCTCGGCAATTATTCACTTTATGTCCTTCTTTCCCACATGTAAAGCATTTCTTTGTTGAACTGAGACACTTTCCTGGGTGTCTCCTTCCACATTTCCTACATGATGGAAATTGAGGATTCTTTTCTCCATGGTCTCCACTGCTGGAGGACTTATCATTCATCACCTTTCTCTTCTTTTTTGAGTTCGGGAGTTGTTTAATATATATTTTGTTGATCATATTTTTGGAAAACTGATTTGGAATGAACATGATATCTTTTACACATATCAACATTCCATTTTTTTCTCATTACCACCACTGTTCCCACCTTGTACATAATTCTCAAAGTTACTATGACTTACTTGGAATCCAGCCATTGACTAAAACTAGAAGCATTGTGTGAGTAACAGTAGTCATAAAATCATTTAGAGAATATCATGACACCATATTCTTAATTTGAAACACCTTAGGATTAACCAAGGTCATTTATTCACATATTATATTAAATAATTCAAATCGGTTTGTAAGGAAAATATAAATTATCCTAAGCATATCCCCCGGCAGTGTCGTAACCAAGAGTGCAACAAGGCCAGTTATCGTGCACTAGTTCTCGTTCGAGTCTAGCTCAAAGCGGTGTTTTTGGTTTTTACCCCTAGGTACATTTGTTCCAGAGATGTCTCTACCTACTTGTATCCATACAAGGATGTATTTCTTGAAAAACTCACAAAATCTATACAATACCAAAATTCTAGAAAATTCTTCTATACTAATCCTCAAAGTCTATCTTAGGGCTATGTGCTCTAATCAGAGTTTATTTGAATCTAGTATCCAAGGTTTGTACTAAACTTTCTCTGATACCAATTGTAACGCCCCGACCCTAGTTACCTAGACTCGGTGCATTATTACATATCATTGGCATGATCACAAAAGATCAAGTCTCGAAAGAACGATTAGTTTAGTAGACTTGAAGTACTAGATATATTCATAAGTCTTACATGACATCATAAAATGAAAAACTACAACAACATTGTTTCCATAGACCACACTCATATCCACCGTCAAACATAACTCATTCAATACAATATGGAAATTTTTATTGTAACAGATTAACCTCAATCGAGAATAATGAAGGATATTGATATAGATGACAATAGTCATCAAAACTATTTGAGAGAAATATCCCCCTTTTTATGAAAACATTTAAAAGTCGCATTATTTTTCAAGAATCCATTTAAAAATAGATTTTTGAATCAAAGTTTTACATACAACTTTGAAACTTTCAAAAGGAATTTTAATTTTAAAACATTAATGTCCCTATTAATAAATCCTTAAAAACATTTTTAAAACATGGACATTAATGAAAAATATTTAGAATAATAAATCTTTAAAACATTTAAAATGATATTTTTGTTAGAGTTCCTAACCAAAAGAGAGACACTTGAATACAAATAATTGAGGTAATTAAAACTTTATAATATCATGAGAATAAATGGATTCATGATATACTATGTCAAAGTACATTATGTACACCATATAAAAGTGAATTGGTGTATAACAACAAAGAAGTCTCAATGGATTGTAAACTGAGATGAAATCTCTTATAAGGACCATAAAATTAGGTTAAGGATAAATCAATGACATAATTATGTGTGAAAAATATAAATACACTCAATATGATTGGATATTTAGTGTAAATCAATCAGAGGACATTCACACATATTCTTGTAAAAACAACACCAATGAATTGGATGTTTAACTCAATAAATGGAGATTGAGTTAAAATTACTCTTAACAAGTTCATATCGATGAATTGAGAATCTATCAATGGAGTTATTATGGGTATCAAAAGTATATCCACAGAAAGGGGAGTGGAAATTATGACATAAGAAAATGAATAGTGATTCCACACATAATCTTGGAGTAAAATAATCAATGAAGTATGCGTAAATCCGAATGAGTGGAAATTGAAATTCCAAATTCCCTTATCGATTTGGTAACTTACGAAACATAAAACCATGAAATAAGTATCATAAAATGATGATGTAAATATCCATAAATTAAATTATATTACACAATGAGTACAATCGTGGGTAGTACACACAACACATGAAATATATAAGTGTTGAACAATGGAAATCTCACGGAATTAAAAGTGAGATAAAAACCCCTTTGTACTTTTTCCTTGGTAGAGGGTAGGTTAACCTCTTGTATAATGGTGAAACAATTGTTATTGAATTATACAAGAATTATATACATTAATATGATATCATATATTATCTTTTAACATTGATTTGTTGATAAGATCTTAGTATTATCGTCGTTTCAGGTGTTAACAGATTCATTTTATTTTATATTATTTGTTATGTGAGACATATTTATTATGGATGGGATGTATCTTATTCATATACATAATTATATCATGTCTCTAAACATTATTTTTAATCATCAAATGAAATTTCTTCTTGAATGGATATGATGGGGAATGAATCTCATCGCGTTCGTGGAAACGGTAATCCGTACGTACGCACGAGCGACAATATCATTCTTTTGATATTAAAATAATATATAATTTTATGGTATATCATATATAAAGAATCATTATCATGTTATATTTATTATTTACATGAATTACACATCATTATTATACTCATCAAATTAATAATATATTGAATAACAATTACACCATGACGTGGAGACGGTAGGCCGTACGTACACACATATGGTGATATGTCATTCAAAGGATGGATAGAATACTGAATAGGGTTGTACCATATTAATAATAACATCATAGTATATAGATTATACTGGAGTTATTATTTTATAATGGAAATAACAAATAAAAAAGAAGTGGAAGAAGAAAGGAACTTAAAAGAGGGTGGTGAAATCATTACCTCTTCTTCGGGTTATTCCTTTTGATTTGATCAAAAGGGTTCCTTAAGTTGGATTTCTGACCAAAGGAGGCCTCTAGGATGAAGTTAGGGAATTTGGGAGGATATTTGGGTAGGGGTTTGCTGAGCCAAATGGCTTTGAATGTGTGAATTATAGAGAAGGGGGAGTGCCCTTTTATAATAGGGGTGAGGGGCACCATAAGAAAAGATAGAATATTATTTTATAATAAATTCATATTTTGTTTCTAATGGATAAAAACTGATTTATTTAGAGGATAAGGTGGGTATGGGTCTAAAACAACTCAACCAATAGGACTAAAAGTACCAAGAATTCACCCTAAGATAAAATTGGATTCTCATCTTATGTCCAATGACCAAAATTGGATTAAATGTTAAAAATATAATCTAATTATACTTTAAAATCCTTAAAATTCATAATTTATCACTATTGATTATTTAAATTAAAAAGGTTGTTTTTAATTAAAATTTAGTAATTTTCACTTTTCATCAAAATATGAAAGTTATCATAAAAGTACCAAGAATTCACCCTAAGCTAATTTCGATATTCCAAATCCAAAAATGAAGTCCATTTTGAAAGATACAATTTATAAAATTTCAAAAAGTGGGTATTAATATTCATAACGGCTAGTTTGATTGGTTGTGGTGTGTTAGAACTCGAAGTTGCGTACAACACATGATACTATATTATTCAAAGAGAAGCGTACCATGGAAGCTTGGGGTGTTACATTAAACCACTAAATTCGATGATTAATTTTAATTACTATGATATTTTTATGAAAATACAATTTACCTCTCCCTCTTTTATATTAACATTCACCCTTTAGGACCTAACATTAAGGAGCCATGAAAACATTTCACAATATTCAAGGAATGATGCATAAATATTTTCAAGGAATTAAGTAGTAACTAATTGATAAAGCATATAGCAATGAATGTGTATAATATTGAAAAATAAACACTAGTTAAGAAAGAAGTATAAATAAACAATAAATTCAAAAACATAAATTAAATCCCCCTAAATTGATTCTAAATTTACATTATATCAAGTTCAAATTTTATTTTATAAAACATAGAAAAATTCATGGGGTTAGTAAATAAGTCAGAAAGATAGTTTTCTATGGAAATAGATTCCAGACATATATTCCCTATTAAAACATGATCTCTAGAAATTGAAATATAATATCAATTTGTTTACTCCATAAATTTTTTAAGAGGTTTTTATAGATGATATTGCATAAGAATTATCCTAATAAATTGGAATATTTTTAAAAATTAAACCAAATTAGAAAGAGTTAGTTCAAAAAATAAAGACTGTGAACAATAAGATTAAGAAACAATATATTCACTCTCATTATTTAATAAATCTATGTAAGTTTATTTATTATAAATCCATAAAACTAAATATATACTAATAAATTGACACATAAATTTTGCATTTTTCTATCTTTTTTGTAACCATCAAAATCAGGATCTAAAAAACTAATTATTTCAAATGAAGTATGTGATGGATAATATAATTTGGGATTTAAAGAATGTTTCTTGTAATTAATTTTTTTAAATTATTTTAAATGGATTTATTTATGATAAGACTAAAATCTAGCACATATAAAGACTAAAAACATCAAATTTCATAGAGATGATTTCAAGTAAATCAAGTTTTGTATCATAGATATAAACATCTAATTATTAATATGTTTTCTACATTTATCACAATATAGACTGTAATAAGTAATCATTGTAATATTTTAGCTTTTATAACTATCAAACCCAATCATTTCAACAAATTTTTTAGTATATTTTGATTGATTAATAAAGATAACATCTTTTCTTTGATAGATGTGAAATCCCAAAGACAATTTATGTTCACCCATAAACTCATGTCAAACTCTACAGACATTAAATTTGAAAACTTCTTACAAATTAAATCACTTGAGGATCTAAATATAATATCCTCAACATATCTTTTAGAAATCAACATAAAACATAAAATATTTTTTTATAAATAATTTTGGATAAACATTCCCTTTCACAACACAATTATTTAATAGAAAATTAGATAATATTTCATATAAAACACAAGAAACATGTTTCAAACCATAAATATATTTTAAAAGATTCAAAACATGGTTAGGTTAAAATTAATTCTAAAAACTTGAGGCCTATTTTTGTATAACATTTTCAAAAGTATATCTATTTAAAAATGAACTTTCGAAACTATTTTAAAAAAAATCACAATGAGATTAATTTTTTGAAATAATTATTATATATTCTAATCAAGCAACTAGGTAAAATGGTTCTTCAAAATCTATTCCTTTTTCTTGAATAAAACATTGGACCACTAATCTATATTTTTTCTAATTATTTTTCCATAATCATATCACTTATTACTAAATATTCATTTGATTCCAATAATCCATTTATCCTTTAGGGGTTAAACTAATCTCTATACTATATTCATATCTAACAAATTTAATTAATAATAAATTATCATAATATAGTTAAAATTATATAAATATTTATTTATAATTTTAGGTACAAATTAAGAAATAAAATATTAATAATCACATATCTTTATTAAATAACTTATTCCATTATGAATTTATAAATTTTTTGGTTCACAAAATCTAAAAACTCTAAACTCTTCCTCAAATAAAACTAAATCAATTTTTATTTAATTTAAATAATTTTCATCAAATTTAAACAAATTCATTCTTAAAAAATTAATATTTTTATATAAACATTATATGCCTTCCTATAATTATCATATCCTAGATAAAATAAATTCATTGAATTTTTAATGGAAATTTTCAAGTTAATACTTTGTCTTATGAATGAATTTTTCTTAAAAAATATCTGATATAGATAATTTGAAGCTTACTTTCCTTATCAATTTCATAATTGTGTTTATATGATAAATGTATAAGTAAAATTATATTATAAACATGCCAAGATGATTTTACAGATTCTTCCTAAAAATATTTTAACAATGTATTCTCTTTTATCATTTTCTTAGTCATTTCGTATAAGGTTATATTTTTTTCAATATCACCATTTTGTTTTGGTGTCCTTGTGTCTAAAAAATTATAATTATATCCTTTATATTCATCCACTTTTCCAAATTTCATATTTGAAAACTCACCACATCCACCACTTCTAATAGATAAAATTAGATATCCTTTTTTCATTTTGAACCAATTTATAGTGAATAAAAAATTTATACAAATTATTAGATTTATATGAAAGAAAATAATTCCATGTAAATCTTCAATAGTCATCTACATTAAAAAATATGTACCTTTCACCTCCTAAACTAGAATATTTCATGGTTACAAATATATCCAAATATAAAAGTTTAAATGGTATATAAGTTCTTACTTCATTAAATCATATAAAATATTCTTTCTTAGTAACAGTTTCATCACTAGAATCTAGTTACAAATTGTAACTCCAACTATCAACTACTTCATTCCATTATTAATTATGTTTTTTCTCTTTTTTCTAATCATTATTGATTCTGGGGTAATTAGGCTTGATGTGACATATTTTTCTACACTTATAACAAATAATTTTGAATAAACATTAGAAATATCAAAATATTTTCTATTATCCTTATAATCTAGGGTGATCCTTTCTGAATCATTGAGTGTGGCCTTTCTTCAGTGTATATCCTCTATTTTCAACATGATAAGCACTATATATTTCACTTAAATACAGCTTAGAGTCAAAATATAAAGTAGTAAATTTTTATTTAAAATGAATTACTTTAATTATTTAATCTTTCTCTTAATCAATATTTTTCAATTATAGTTTATATTTTAATAAAGATATAATAATATCACATAATTTATATTCCATGAAATTTTTTATTTCATCACTAGCTATCTTTTTATTAAGAAATTGGTTTAGAAAATCTCTTAAAACAATTTCAACCAATATAAAATTATCTAATATTACTCACACACTACTAATTCAATTAATTATACATGTAAAAATATAAAACATTTGAATAATTGATTATTTTTCTCCCATTTTAAACTCTGGATACTCAGCTCTTAACATGTCAATATTAGTTCTTATAAGATTATATTAACCTAAATGAGTAACATAAAAAAATATCCTTATTTAATGTGTTGTTTTACATATATATACATGGTTGTAGACAATATAATAATTACACAATATAAAATTTTCATTATCTTGTAATTCAAAAAATATCTAATAGTGTTAATACCAAGAAATGATTCAGGATCAACTTTAAGTAATTTTTAACGTTTCACCATGATTTTCCAACTATCAATGATATGGTTCTTAAGAAAATAGTCCATGTGATACAGCCAATAATCATTGTTGAATACATCAATGAATGGATATCTTTGAGGTATCGAGTCAGCTTTTTTATTTTTTCCTATCATCTCATAAATAATAATTTTTCTTATAAATATTAAAATAGGAATTGATTAACATAGATAAATATTTATAAGTCAAATCTGGGGGTTAATCTCTAATTCCAATTATTATGTCCCAAATAATATTGTACAAAAGATCAAGAAGGATTTTAATTAACCCTTATAAAAAAATTATTAATTATTGTCATATTTAAGTATAAATTCATTGGAAAACTAAATAATTTAAATAGAGTGATTTTTTAAGTTGTTTAGATATAAATAGTCTTACGTCTACTCTTCTCCCAACTCAAATGAAGATAGATATGGAAGCCACTAATTATGGAATATATGAACTTTGATAGGGAATGATATCCATTTTAAAAATCCCTTTTTGAACCCTATAGGCATAACCAAATACATAATTTTTTTTCCAATATGAGTCAAAACCCACTAGCTTCTTTTTAAGATGGTAGAAGAAACCAATATGCCTTTATCCATACCAAGTGAGAACCATGACCCCTACCTTTTATTGGTTTGGCACAACCCACACATACCTTTTTTATGGTGTTGTATAAACTAAATCATATATCAGAACATATAAGAAATTAAGAATAAGTAAGGATCATAGAAACTAGTTGAATAAGGATCAAAGTGTTGGTGAATCAGTTTTCTATCAAGCAGTAAAGGATCAACCAAATTAACTCCAAATGAGAAAATTTGTTAGTTTACAATGTGTTTCATACAACACTATTCTAGAATATCCTAATCCTTTATATCAAACTTGTTCTATAATACTAAATATATAAAGTTCTTTTAAACATAAAAAATTCTAAATATAAATATCATTGAATTTCATCCTTTGAGATGTAGTATATGATTTATTTATAGAATTATCATGAAAATATTATCATTTAAACCACTTTGATAATCTATATAATTAAAAAAATAAACAATGGATCTTTTTGAAAAATTAATACGGTACTAAAAATAAAAAATTAACAACATTAAATTCCTTTGGAATAGTCTCATATGTTATGTTAGGGAAACTATACAAATTAAAAATAACTTAAATTTATAAATCATTTTTTATAAAAAATTAGTGTGAGTATTAAACCCATGTGATGAGAATTTAAACCTATAATAAATTCTTCCAAAAAATACCTTAGTGTCGAAATAATTAATAACTAAATAATAATGAATTAGACTAATAAAAACATTTAATAATATATTATAGTAAATAATTAAATGAATAATAGAGCATCATGATTCTATAAATATTTTCATATGTTGATTTCTTTGTGGTAGGTCAATTTCATTCAGTAGTTTCAATTTTCTGGTGGTTCAAGTTTCATGGTAGGTACTGACTTACTTTATATAGTCAATAGAAATGGTCATATGATCAAAAAAAGTCTTATCAAATTTTTTATTCGTGGTTGATCAGTTCAATGTGTGTTTGATTATCTTGAACAAGTGGTTGATCCATTTTCCCTTATGTTCAATACCTTATGATCGATTGAATATCATATAGTCAATATAACCTCATCATGAAATTAGTTCAACATTTATAAAGATTATGATTGTATATCTTACGGTCTATCCATAGTCATGTGGTAAATCTTATGATCACTCGAATTTTGTTCATACATTTATTCAAGGATTACAGTCACTTGAATTTATTCATGTATAAAGTTAATATATATTTTATACACTCCATGTAAAGTTAGAATAAAACTAACTTAAAGTTAATAAAACATGATACATAAATGTAAAATGTTAAATCTAAAGATTGTGTAATGGTACATCCATACATATATAAAGGGAAAGGTAAGTTAAAGTTTTCATAAATTTGATGCATTAAAAGTTTCATAAAGGAAAAATAAACATTCTACAACATTCATAAGTGTAAAATTAAAGTTATAAAGAATTTTTTATCCAATAATAAAATTTTGAGTTATTTTAATTATCAAAATAGAAATAAAAATGGATCAAGGATCCACTTTAATATATAAAGGTAAATAATAATATATCATTACAAAATGATATTAATGTTATAAACACCACACATATTTATATATTCATTAAATATAACTTTATTATCATCCACTTTAAGTGGAAATGAAAAACAAATCACATCACTTCCTTGATTTGTTAGTCCACTCGTACACACGAGTGATGTTATCGTCTTCCAACAGATGGGAGGGACATAAGGTAGAAAAAAATTATATTTATAGAATTATAATAATGTTATAAACATCATATATGATCCTTAAATTTGTCTATATAACTATTCATTAGATGCGATGTTGAAAACTAAAATACATTAATCGTAGAGACGGTAGTACATACCTATGAACGATGTTGTTTTCATTTTCTTTTGGGATGGATGATAAATAAATAATGTTTGTTGTATTAAAATAATGAATTTTAAGAAAAATATTTTTACAAATTAAATTATGTTAATATGGTTATAAAATATTTATTTTAGGTAGAATAATGAATAAATGTAAAAGGATTTAGTGAATATGAATTCATATTTTTTGAGAAACCTCCTTTTAATCCCTTATTAAGGATGCGTCAGTTGGTCTATTAAGAATTCCATAACATATATAATATGGGTAGGGAAGTTTATAAGATATTTGGATAGGGTTTAGTGTTGATAAGTGGCTCGATAAGATTTGAAGAAGAGTGGAGAGAAGGTTCCCTTTTATAAGTGAGGGGAGTGGTACAGTTGTAATTATTCTAAACCATAAAATAATATAACATAAATTTCATTGAAAAGTGGCACAAAATTAGATCAATTTATAAGTTAGGATTATATAGGGTAAAAATACATTCAACTTAAATAATTTAGACAATGTTTTATGTTATTCTCACCCTTATCTCTTTAGTTTAACCCTTTGTTAGCCCTTTTAACCCCTACCATGGTAACAAGATAATTAGTCCTTAAGGGTCAATAATGTCATTATAAAAGGGAAATTGGAACCTAAGGGGGAAACAGTTTACATTATAAACTATTTTCCATACATTGGAAATATGATAATATTTTTATGATTTTTTAAATTAATTAATTAATTATTTTTTGACATAAAATATCCCTAAAGTCACTTTTGGGACTACTCACATAATTTTACATAAAAAACATCAAGATTACCATAGAGTTAAAATTTTAATATTCAAATAATTACTTAAATTTATATTTATATCCACAAAAAATCATGAAATGCATTAAATTATCCAAATCATATCACTTTTAATATTTTAAATCTATTTACATTGACTTTTCACCTTCTTACACATCATTTGCATCGGAGATGCGTATGCATTTTAGATAATTATACCATTAAAAAATTATTATAATAAAAATAATTTATTATTATTCTAAATAAACATTTATAACCATTAATAACATATTTTTATTCTTAATAAAATATATTAGATATATTAAATAAAAGAGGGTGATATTTTATACTTATTTTTTACTTAAAATAATATAAATGTCACAATCAAAGGAAAATGACACCAAATTTCCATATTTTAGTTTAAAGAATGGCTTTCATACAAATAAAATTATATAATGGAATAAATTCAAGTTTTACAGATATTTTGAGACATTATCCCACAATTTTAACCTTAATTAACTCGTTTTTTCCTTTACCAAGTTGTTAAACTTTTACCATTGTATGTATTCATTATGGAAAAAATGAAATCTTCCTCATTATAAAATTAGAAAAATATAATCCCAAATATGGAGTCTATTTTACATGATTAAATTTACTTAAGTTGTAAAAATTACTTATGTTACAAGTTTATAAAACCCAATGAGAATTGTTTTTTAGAAAAATTCATGTTTTAAGAATAAAACTGATTTTATACTAAAATGAGGGATAATATTGATTCAAATGGAATTAAATAGATTATTTTTAATAAAATGAGCCTTATTTAACTTTCACACTAGATCATACCCAAAAGGAACCTTTTGAAAACTTGATTGAAATAGAATTATTGAAAATAGTTTTTATTTTAATAAAAACATTACTTGGATTTAAAAAATATCAAACATAACTTTCTAAGTTCAAAATTATATTATTAAATGAAATATATTACTTATTAGATATATATTTAGTCTATCAAAAATATTTCATAAAATTTTTGTTCATTCTTATATCGTGATAATGTTATACAAGTGACATTATTTGTAAATTTGGTATTTTTCACTATTCATTAAAAAGGAAAGTATTTTTTAAAAATCTCAAAAATTAAACCTAAGATAATTTTAATATAATTAAAAAAATTAAGTTCATTTAATAAATTAAAAATTATAATATTTACAATTTTTTTAAAATGATAAATATAAAAAATATGGAAAACTTGATTTTATAGAAAAATGATACTTTTAAACATTAAATTTTCCTAACCTTTTGTGATTTAATTCTTATAATTAATAATTGTGTACTTATTTACTAGGATCTATTTAATAAATTTTAATATGGAAATATTTTAAACATATATTTCTTATTATGGTCACTCATATTAATATCTTTCAAATAAACGGTTATGTTATAACAATCATATTTAAATAATAATATTTCCATAGTATACCATGGTTTGTTTAGGATCAATGTTTCATGTGGTAAAAAATATCAAACATAGTATTTATTTAAAAAACAAATACATTCTAAAATATTTGGGTGTGACAATCATCATCCTAATGAATAATATATGAGGAATTTCAAGTTAGACTACATATCGTTCACCCATTACATAGACCAACACCCCAAGAACAATACATGTAGTTTTCATTATCTAAAATAATATAATGGATAAATAAATACCTATTAATATACCTCAAAATCAACATATTATTCCCAAAGTATTTATTATTTGATTTAAAATTCATCTCTTATATCACAAGGGGAATAATGCTTCAAGTTGGTTTCTCTGTTCTACTTCAAGTACTGGGTTTAAGTAACATTGATGCCTTATCACCCATGAAATATTCACTAGTGCCTACTCCAAGATCCATCTAAAAAACATGATCTAATACCATGCTTTCATGATCTGACCTCTCTGGGACTCCACCAAACCTAGAAATGAGTTTGAATGGAAC
This sequence comes from Viscum album, assembly GCA_963277665.1. Taxonomy (NCBI): domain Eukaryota; kingdom Viridiplantae; phylum Streptophyta; class Magnoliopsida; order Santalales; family Viscaceae; genus Viscum; species Viscum album. Next base: position 598,638,419 of record OY728136.1, on the reverse strand, counting down.
CATCAAGACCTTCATTTAATAGGACAAGGGTTGGTAACTAATACCAAGGTAGGTTATATAATTACACATATATAGAAGGAATTTCCCTTTATAAATGTAAACTATAAACCATGAATAATATAATATATTTCCCATATATAATACACAAATAATTTATATTAAATCATGTCATTGCATATAAATATAAATCACAATAGAAAAAAAAAACTACAAATTTTAACTTCCCCTTTAGACCTCTAATGAAGAATAATTTAATCTACCTCTACCAAAAATTATCTTTTGTCCAGAGAAAAGGTCACCTGACACTGCCACCAAATCAATTAAGTTAATATAAAAATTATTATCTATTATGAAAGGTTGAGGATATAAATATTCTAAGTAGGTTTCTCCATATAACACTTATATATTCATGTGAATGGTATATTATTGACTCTTCATTTTTACATGGGGATGAAAATATTTAGCGAAAATACCTCAAGTATTAGAGGAGAAAGGGAAGCCAAAGAAATCACCCAAGTTAGCCTATGTGGACCCCACATACACACTAAGAGGCTCATGCAGGCCCAATCTACACCGCCCAACATGAGTAGCCCGTACATATGTGAAGGTCATATGTGAAAAACCTATGCGATGGACCTGCATGGATGTTCTCTCCTTCCCACAGGATCCTGAGTTTTCCCTATAAATAGGAACCCTGGGCTCTTCATTAGATAATACTAGAAGATAAAGAGATTTCTTGAAGCTCTTCTCACCTAAGTCTCTCACCTAAGTCCTATAAACCCTCAGGTAATGCCATGATCCTAAAAAATAAAAGTAAATTAGAAATAGTCAATGGGTTCAGGCCCCTCAAGGTTGAGAATACCTTGAAACTTTTGATGAACCATTCCCCCTTCTCAAATATACTAGGGAAAATGGCCCCTCCATAGCTCAAAATGTTATCACTATTCATCCAAAGACAGCTAAGTAGATTCTTAGTGCTTAGATAAAGTCCTCTCCCAAGCATTTTTCCCATGTTTTGCATCACCCAAGATTCATCTCTATCTTTCCCAAGCCCACCCAATGTAATCTACCTTCATCTCACCCTGGTCCACCCTACAAAAAATAATATTTTATCACCTAGGTCTATCCTCCATGAGCCACCTTCAGCTCACCTAGGTCCACCCTATTCAAAAGAACATTAGCTCACCCAAGTCCACCCTATGCGATACACCTTCATTTTTCCCAGACCTCACCTGCCTGAGCCACCATTTCATTACTCTTTAATATCACCAAGGGTAGGGAACCTATTTACATGGATCCCTCTTCTGAGGGGAACCAATCCAAGACCTCCCCCAAAGGCTTCATATATGTATGATCAGAGAACATGGCACACCAATGTGTCCTATCAATTATAAATTCATATAGTAATGAAAATACCTCATTTATCCTACTTAATAGGTATGATACTTTGATTTTTATCAATTATATATTCTTTTGGTAATAAGAATACCTACCTTAGGGATGATGATGGGTGGATTATCAAGATATACTCTAACATTTTATTTGTGAATTGTGAAAAGAATCGGGTTGAATTCATATGGATACATAATCCCCAACCCCTGAGGTTTGAAAATAAGAGAGGATATGTGTACACCTAAGCCCTAACTCACATTTTAAATGTTCCACAATGACTAAATCCTTTTCTACTAGAATATGAGGATAAAATTCCACACTAGTTCATCCCTTCTATAGTAAGCCTCTGTTCTTTCTTATAGGGCATTCCCCCACCTTCAATATCATTACCCTTGTCGACCAGCAGATAAAGGATATTATGTGGATTGATGGATATTCCACTTCCTCATATTTATCACACCAAGCATTACTCATATGGATTTATATTTTATTGATAATAATTTCATCAACAAAATCAAATACCGCCATCTAGGGCATCCAACCTAGTACAATCCCCAACCGTACTCATCAAAATGGGGATCCTATTAGGTATAATCCCAAAAACCATGTTTCCATCCTCTCAAAGAGACATATTCCCTATGAGAAAAATCATCAAAGGTGTATATTTCTAATTAATAAACCTTGGTCTTCCTTGATAGGTGTAATACCCAACCCATCTAAACTACATTGTCATTGAATCTTCCAAACAGGATATATAGGGATCCTTCCTAAGGTTCAAACCCAACACCCCAAACTCACCCAAATATTCTCTATAAAATATTCAAAGTAAGGTCATATACCACCTGAGAGGATATATCTATTTCAGTTCCCCAATGATATTTTAGCCCAAGTCTCACACCAACTTGGACTAGGCACCTTCTCCTAAAAATCATTGTTTCATGATGTTAAACTATACAGTTTGGTCCACATCACATGACCTTAAAAGGTATGATGTGTCCCTTTAAGTGGAACGAAAAAATAAGTTCTTATTCCTTTCATAAATATATGTTGGAATACCTTTTCATGGTCTTGATATTGATATGAAAAAACTCATATCTTTCTAGATAATGATAAATTCCATAGCACCCCACTGCATGGATTAAAAATAGTATCATGATAATAACCGACATAAGGATCTCTGATCGATATGAAAAGGGTACCATCGATGGAGAACCACAAAAAAAATAATATTTCTCCATTTATGAAGAACCTCATATATATATAGATGATTCTAAATCCAATAAATGATAATAATTTATTGTTAATATAAGGGTGATTTAGTCTATAACAGGGATTTAATTAAGGATTCATAAATTTTTATTAAATATATAAGAGAGTCCCTAAGTAGGAAATAATTCTCCCTAAAAAGGTATTATGAGACAAACCTCCCAAACTCTTGACAAATTTTAGTCCCTATGTGTTGTTGAAGTCATTTCCCAATGACTACCTACCTTTGGAAAGAATGATCATCACCTGTTGCGAATAAGATAATGGTTGGTTTTCTTAGATTCCATGAATAAAAAACATTAGAAACCTCCTTGAAGGTATATGGAAATAAAAAGGTGTTTCTTACATGAAGTTTCATTCCACCACCACCAAAAAACATTATTCAATCCCCCAAATTGATTTTTTCATCAAAACAAAAAATGGTGAACCTCACATGAACCTTTTAGTTACAAAAGAAAATATATTTATGCATGTCAGCCCATTTTTTTCACACCTTCCCATAGAAAATAAAAATAGTAAACCCAATATGAATAATTAACCAAAATGGTTGAATCTACCTCATATCAATCCCCTTTCATGCTCTCACAAAATGAAAGTGGCCAAAACATTGATCTTAAATAATCGATTACACATGTGTTCATTTATAAATTTGCTAATTTGATGGGGGTTTTTTTATTCATGTTTGTAATTTATACTTGGTAACTCTAATATTAACTCAATTATATCCAAATGTAATCCTTCCAACCAACTTATACTTATGTATTCTCTTCCTCTCAAGATGAATACTCACCTAATTAGGGGATTTTGTCACCTACCCAACATCTTTAGTATTGGGTATCAAATGTTATAATCATGGAGTACCACCAAAATAGTATTGTTCCTATATTGGAGGATGCATGTGAAGCCCTCAAGTAATGAATCCTCACCATCCATCCACCAAAAACTGTTGGTGGTGATTAATCAAGTGGTTTTAGTGGTTGTTTCAAACTATTTTCCGAACCTCTCCCCAAAATGAAGTAATGGATTCCTCCAATATCTTAGGGAGTAAAATAAATAATCCACCAATGACATAGGGGTATTTTTAATAGGATCCTTCTAGAAGCTAATTCCATCAATTTCATGAAGTAAAAAGTCCTCAACATGATGAGTAAACTGCCCCATGGGCTCCGTCTTTGGTCATTCAGACTCGAGAACCTAGGGTATCCCATTGAGGGTGAAAATAAAACAACATGGGACAGGATTAAATCCCTTTACCTACAAAATAATCTCTCCAAAAAACATGGAGGAAAGAAACAAGTAGATTCAAATCCATGTTTGTGTATATCAATCATTCCAGCATGATCTAGAAGCACTCAAAGAAACCATCCTGAAAATACTAGTAGAAAACCGAGGGAAAGCCCAAATACCCTCCCCTACAAATGAAGACTATTAGTATATACTGAAAGGAAATGGAGTATAGCAATAGGCCTATATCCCTACTCCAAAGACAAAATGGGAATATACCCCAGTACCATCCACTAAATTCATTGAATATATCATTATAATGATGAAAATTTGGATGCAAATCCTTATCCACATCCTACAAAACCTGCGAATATAAAATGATGCTAATGGCAGTGGTTGAAGGATGGGTTCCCAAACCCACCTTCAATTTCGGTGACCCATCAACATAATCTTAGGGTCACTCTAGAGCAGATTCATATCCCTACTCCCATATAAGAGGGTCATTGGAATAATTCCACAACAAATAGACTATCAGATCAGGTCCATATCCCCATTCCAATAAGAGGTCATCGGTCCATCCCAGTGGCCACTCCAAGACAGGCATATATCCTTGAAAAAATATCCTAAATTAAATGGAATATTCGAGTAACACCATGGGATCTACTCAAATAAGACACTATAAATGAAATAAAATATCCACAGTAGGTAGTCCTAGTTGCTCATAAGAGAGAATACTAAAAGTAACCTCAGGAAAGGTGATTGTAAAATAAAGATATTGTATATAATTCCTCTCTACTCAATACTAGTGTTCTTGAAGCCCTACGACATTTATCTATGATTGATTTGTATAATACTATTCCATTAAAAAATTACAGATATGGAAGCTAAAATTATGTACGTACTCCTCGTAACTTTTCTACAAGTAGTTCTGAAGGTCCTCCCCAAACATATTACCGTGAAATATTACTCCATTTCTATGATCTAATTAATCATGAGATCCCATATCTTCAGGAGAATTTTTAAAAACCTCATCATGTCCAAAAGATCATAAAAAATAAGGTCCACCCCTTGCTATCATCCACCCTGAAGTTCCTTCTTTACGTATAAACTGCATTAATTCTCCTGGAAGTCAGATGTAGATCAATGATGGTAGTCCTCCCATGATGGAATTTGTTGTGAAGGTCATCCCCATAGTGACAATTCATTTCATTAAGAAGGTCCTCCCTTTACTAAATCAACTATGAGAAAGCCCTCCTATCTCGAGGAACATGAGAAAATGAGGTCAGTCATACCGAATTCATTGTCATTGGCAAGTGATGTTATTTCTCCACCATAAGATATCCCAAGGAAACATTCATTTTATGAATCACCATTCAATCTCTTTCCCTCCAATATCATTGAGGAAATCCCTAACAACCCTTCAGTTTTCAATAATGAAATGGGGAAACTTCCACTTTGGTCAGATCAGGTTCAGGAACCTCTTATAAAATATGAAGAAGTCATATTTATCATGAGAAGATAGTTGGATAAAAATGATATGCCATTAATGTTTTGGCCCGTATTCACTCCCCAATATATAATATAGTGGAATTTTTGAAATAATTTGTGCATGAAATACACCTAAATTAATTGACTACACTTTTCCACCTAAAACAATTCTTCCCTTACAATGAATATTTGAGCCACATTAAGGTAATATAAGAGATAAGACACCAAATAAACACAGTGTCCCTTCTAGATATGTGTTATTAGAGATTGGGAAAACAAAAAGGATCCCTTCATTGTACATGTCTCAATACATTAAAATAGTTTTGATATATAATCATTGAAATGCCGCCCAATGTTCATATCATAGGATGGGGAAAACATGGGGCTTTGGATTTCACCTCACCCCTCAATCAATAAATCCCACCCAAGGTGAAATCATGTGACATAATTTCCTTAGGCTAGCTTTAAGAAATAAGCTCTCTTCAAAATAGATGGTATTATCAACAAAACTAGTCCTGAATGAATCTTAAAGACATCAGGTCATAAGAGAGAAAGCCATTGAAATATCCTTACATCAAGTGTCTAAAAATATTGATTAAGCCTCTCATTTAAGGGAATTTAATCATCAAGAAGTACCAATACCTTTGGAATAACTAGGATCAGGTGAAAATCATGCAATTCACCTAGACCATGTTTAAAAAAATCTCTATAAAATCAAGAGAACAGCTGTAACAACTGGAATAAAGGAGAAACCCCATCCCGTAAAGTTGAGGAAAATTTTAAAACAAACTTCACTGATGAAAAACCAAGTTTGAAAGGTCATGGTAACTGAATAGAGGCAACCTCATCCCATATTGTCAGGGGTATTTTCAACATAGCCTCCTCCTAAAATGAATTCATTCTTTTCCCATTTAGGGGGGTCACCACAAAACAAATCCTCCCGATTTCCCCTATCATGTGACATGAATTACTCACTAGAAACATGCATGATAAAATTGTATGGTGACTCAATTTAGATCATACTCTTTCAAAAAATTATAAGAGGGCCAAAAAAGGAGAGTATGGGGCCTTATGGAGGGAATAAACAAAATTAGTTTGTCAAGTCTAATATTTCTCTTAGTGATCAAATTTATTTTGGAATATATCCCTAACAAAACCATCCCTATTATCATTATGATATTAATGTTTCACCGACATTCTGTTATGAATAGATTAATGTCATTAACATTTCCCCTAAATACACCACAGAACATGTGGCTCATACAAAGGAATAGTAAGAGGTGTTGGGTCGGAGAGTGATGGCAAGAGGGGGGGTGAATTTCCTTTTAAAAAAATTTAACAATTTAAAACAATTATCAATGCAGCGGAAATAAAAGAGGCAAGTCACAAAATTGATAACAGAGTTCGGCCTAAATCCCAAGCCTACGTCTCCACTCCCAACAAGAACCGTTGAGAGATTTATACGACAGCTTGCTTTTTAATGGTTGTAGCAAGAAACCCACTAGACTTTAAGGCATCCTAGAAACCTATTACAGCTTGCTTTTTATTGGTTGTAGCAAGAAACCCACTAGCCTTCTTACAGGTGAAGGCTAGCTCACCTATGACTCAAGCCTTTTACAGGGAAGGCTTGACTAACCTCTTCACACCTTGAAGGTGGTGTGAAAACCCAAACAAAAGGAGGATGAGAGAAAGAAGGGTTTGTATGCACAAACTCAAAATAATGCTCAAAATGATAAAACAATAAAAACCGTAAAGAGGAGAAGTCTTGGGCACCAATGGATTGATTGGTGATGATGAAGAGTGCTCCCAAGCTTCAATGGTGGTGCTCCTTGGTTGTGGAAGTGAGTTGGAGTAGGTGGGGATCCTTGAAGGAATGCGCCGGAGGTTCGCCAAATGATCGAAAAATGTTCCCGTGGGCTACCGTTATTTTCCGGGGCTTCCTAGTCCTCTATTTATAGGATAGGAACACCCAAATGGTCGTTGGGGGTCTTCAGAGCCGTTGGAGAGGCCTTCGGAGTCGTTGGGAGTCAAAAGAACAAGTCTGGTCAAAGCCCAATGGCTAGTTTGACTGGGCACACCGGCTGGCTGGTGGTGTCTCACCAACTGGCCGGTGGTCCACCGGCTGGCCGGTCCTGAGCCACCGGCTGGCCGGTGCTCCAGGCAGAGAGCAGGCTCTCTGCCCAGGTTCTACCGGCTGGCCGGGGAGCTCACACCGGCTGACCGGTGACTCTGGACAGAAACTATTGCTTCTGCCAGAGACCACCGGCCGGCAGGTGGGAATCCACCGGTTGGCCGGTAGACTCAGAGAGTCTACTTTCAGTCCTTCTTGGCCCAACTCCTTGGAAACCTTTTGCCTATCAACAAAAACACTTGAAAACAAGTTAGAACAAAAAAAAAGAGTGATTGTGATCATTAAAATCCAAGAAAGAGGGGTACAACAATCTCCCCCTATTTTGATGATCACAATCACCAAAACAAGCAATGTAAAAGACTGAAATGAAAGGCATGCTTTAAAGGATAAATTGAAAAGTAAAGCAAAGCATAAGAGAAATATTTCTCCCCCAATCAACCAAGAAAATATCCCCCTTTGTGATTATCAAAATAGCACGGGGCATAAAATTTGATTGAAGGAAAGGATTGAAAAACAAGATATACATTTTGAACCAAATGAAATTTTTGAAATTTGAATTGATAGTTTTAAATTGAAAGTTTTGAATTGAATGTTTTGAAAAAAAAATGCAAAAAGGCTTAAATGATCCTAACTCCCCCTAAATAAAAACAACAAATCACCGGGGAGAGGATTTTAGAACCTAGACAAATTTTGGTCCGGAGAGACTCGCTAAAAGGGATTTTTCAATCCAAACTTGTCTTGTGGCGGGTCTTCTCCTATGAAATTCATCGTTAAAGGAAATTGTTTTGGGCCTTCCATACCGGGCATTTTTGCAGTCGCACTCGTAAATTAAGTGCCCGATCTTTTTGCAATAGTTGCAAAATTTATATTGGGAGCTCCCCCTTACAAAAATAGTAGGAGCATGGGAAGACCCCCAACGGCCATTTGGGTGTTCCTCTCCTATAAATAGAGGACTAGGAAGCCCTGGAAAATAACAGTAGCCCACGGGAACATTTTTCGATCATTTGGCGAACCTCTGGCGCATTCCTCCAAGGATCCCCACCTTCTCCAACTCACTTCCACAACCAAGGAGCACCACCATAGAAGCTTGGGAGCGCTCTTCATCATCACCAATCAATCCATTGGCGCCCAAGACTTCTCCTCTTTACGGTTTTTATTGTTTTATCATTTTGAGCATTATTTTGAGTTTGTGCATACAAACCCTTCTTTCTCTTATCCTCCTTTTGTTTGGGTTTTCACGCCACCTTCAAGGTGTGAAGAGGTTAGTCAAGCCATCCCTGTAAAAGGCTTGAGTCATCGGTGAGCTAGCCTTCACCTGTAAGAAGGCTAGTGGGTTTCTTGCTACAACCAATAAAAAGCAAGCTGTAATAGGTTTCTAGGCTACCTTAAAGTCCAGTGGGTTTCTTGCTACAACCATTTAAAAGCAAGCTGTCATATAAATCTCTCAACGGTTCTTGTTGGGAGCGGAGACGTAGGCTTGGGATTTAGGCCGAACTCCGTTATCAATTTTGTGACTTGCCTCTTTTATTTCCACTGCATTGATAATTGTTTTAAATTGTTAAATTTTTTTTAAAAGGAAATTCACCCCCCCTCTTTCCATCACTCTCTGACCCAACAAGAGGAGGTTTTTGTTCCTAATATGGTCCACAGCAAAATGATTGAAGAAGTAATGCATACTAAAAACCATAGGATTGTTTTAAATTTTGGGATTCCATCAACCTCTCCACTACCCCCACCTCAGCGAGAATATACTAAGGGTAAAGGTGTTGTTTTATCTTAGTTACCACCCAAAGAGGTTGAACTCCTCACTCTTGAGGAAATATTTTCTTAGTATGAGGAAGAGATGAAGTATTTGAGAAAATTCAATGGGGAAATACTCCAAGGAAACACCCCTTCTTGATATATTCTATAAGAGGAGCCTCACCTCATGATACCAGCCAGAATACCTCAACAAAGATGGTTTCTTATAGCAACTAAAATGGATTCAGAACATCTGCTCAATGTGAGGTACTAGAAACTAATATATTTAGACCTCATGACAGTAAGATATCAAGAGTTTCCCCTATTGTGTAAAAAACAGAGCTAGTTCAGATACGTCCTCACATGTAAGCCCATGTAGGTTACCCACAACAAGTACAAGAAGATCTGTATAGTTGGACCAACCTGATGTCCCTCTTGTTTATGCTCCTACCTAGTTAGCCATACCTCCCCATCTCATCGACACTATTGAGACACTAGAGGATCGATTAGAAGTTGTAGAATGATAATGTTCATGAGTATATCCAAATAGGAAGTCCTACCCTAAATGGGTGGATACAACTCTTCCCCCACCAAAATTTAGTAATCTTATATTACTAACATTCAATGGTTCAGGGGATCTGTAATTTGATGCACTTTTTGAATCAGTGTGGATCCATGATGGGGAACCTTGAGCAACAAGATGTGGCTATTTTTAGATATTTCGTAGAAACTTTAGAGGAACCATCCTTCACCTGGTATACCAGTCAACCTGTCGGATCATTCAAGGGATGGGAAGATATTCACTAAAAATTACTCTATCAATTCAACCCTAAATTGTAGAATACAATAGTACTTGATCTATAAAAATGTATAAAAAGATAAAATTAGTGGGTTCTATATTTTATTAATAGGTGGAAGAGTTTGAATTATTCTATAAACTTGTATCTTCCTCGAGAAGATTTTTTGGGTCTTTTCTTTGTGAATATTCATGATGAACTATGAACAATGCTTTTCCTAATAATGCATCTTGGTGGATTTTGGGATCTTTCAATAATTAAACAAAGGATAGAAGATTATATTTTGAAAACCAAGACTAACTCCCATACCATTTCAATGTCTCAAGGAAAGGGGATGGGTAGAGTAGAAGCTCTAATGATTACTTTAAAAATGGCCTCTACACCAGCTCCAACCCCAAAGCCTAAACCACCCTTCATGAAACCTCCTTTTGAATGGAAGCGGAAGCAATAGTATCCCCATTGGGATAATAGAATGGAACCTAAAAATTCCCAATTTGAGAACTGTAATAATAAAGTTTTTTTCCATGATAAACAGGTTCCTAGTTACTTTCTAGTAGTCATGGAAAATAACATGATAAAATTTTTGGATCCCAAGAGACATGATAAAACTATCCTTGATGATTTATCATGTTAATTATCCTATCATAAAATGTTGGAGCACACCATTTAGGACTATTTTGTTTTTAATGATGTCTGTAAAATGATGGTTGATTCTTGGAAAGTGAAGCTAGGAAAACCACCATCATAGGTAGTATGTGTTTATATCTCCACTCTAGAAGAAGAATGTGAATGTATGGAAGTTTCTAAAAATAACACACATAAGTTTAGTTATTGGATGAATAGAAAAACAATCAACCAAACTCATTCTATCCTCCAAGAATATTTAAAACAATTAATTATTCCCTCAATTTATTCTGATACTGTATAGACAACTCCATCAATGACACAACTCTCCAAAGGTCAGTATTCTAAGAAATGACATGGCCAGAACAGAAAAAAAATAATGGTGGATAAACTTGTACCAAGTCAAAATATAACCTTGACTCTCTCATAATTCATGACTTCAGTCCCAAAATTGAGGGTTTTGTCCCAAAAAATGGTATAATGGGAACCGTCCCAACAAACATTACCACATGAATCATCCTACCAGAAATAATTATTATTAGATGAAGAATTAATATTTTGTTCCATTAAATTCATTCACTTAAAGGATTCATACTATGATGAAGAGATAGCTTAAGAACTTGTATTCCCTACACTAAACTGGGAAACCAAAGGTAGAGTTCATAGAATCTTGGGAGATATGGGAAGACTTAGTCATGTTGGGAATAAATATCTTATCCATGTCCCTTTTATGTCTATTTATATTACCAAAACTCTTGTAAGATACCTTCAGTGAGTACAAGAAGAGTAGGGAAACAACCCTACCTTCAGAAAGAGTCTTCTAGGCCTGAACATTCTAGAAGGTCGACTAGAAGAGATGTAGTAGTCTCATCAACCCAGATGGGTTGGTAGGAAAAAATGGTTTAATCTAGCAGAAAATATTCCATCAATATCTATGCATCCATATGACTCATCTACCCTATGAATGTTATTCCCTTAAGTTTCTACTATGGAGTAGATCCCTATAAGAAAATTTAAGTCTTTAACTCAAAATTATGACATCTTGAAGCAGTTGTCCACGGCTCCATTGAAAATTTCAATTATGGATGCTCTAAACATGTCTAACGATCTATGAGAATCCATTATAGAGACAATTCTAAGCCCTCAGGAGTTTGAATATGATGTTATTGTCACTTAGATATACCATGAAAATATCGAATCTATAAAATGTCATGTGGTTATCTCTTTCATAGAGAAGGATAGAGATGTTGTTATATAGGGACACATTATGACCATATACATATATGGTAGATTTGATTAAATTGAAATCCATCAAGCTTTCATTAACAATGGATCAGAGGTTAACCTCATCTTATTCATAACACTCTGTCGACTGGGATGTACTAAATCTAATTTATCCCCTTCCTCTTTAACACTTCATGGGTATAATAAATGTAAATAGAAACCACTCTGCTAAATTAATATCAAAGATCAATTTAGAGATCTAGTGTCCTAATCTGAGTTTCTAGTTGTCCATCAAGATACAGCTATAAATTTCATCCTAGTTGGTCCTTTATTCCACCAACATATGAAGATCCCTCCATAATATCATCAATGCCTCAAATATTATAGCAATGGTATTGTAAGGACATTATATGGAAATAAATCTCTATTTTAATCTTGTGAATCTCAACATATTGATGAAATATTCTACCAAAGAGATGGAAAACAACCTATAATAGATGTATTTTCTTGGGTTACTTCCCCAAATGGTCTAGGAATGACCCTGTATGACCCATTCAAAAACATTGGTGATGAATATGTGCTACCCATCAATCAAGTAAAATACATAAGCTCAAATTTATTGATATACTCACTAGTCTTCATGATATCATCCGTGTCATTTGAATATGAGGGAACTGATGAAGTCATTGATTTCCCCATTGACAGTGATACCTCAAATGAAAATGCCTCAATATTGTCCCCATTAATTCAGAAGGTCTACACTCCATCAACATAATATGAGTAGTTTATTATATCATCATAGTAAGACAACTCGCAAAATACCAACCTCCCACCCCCCTCCCCCCCCTAAACCTAAATAATTACCCTATGTCTCCCATCCATCTTGGAATTTACATAGAGGAAGATGGTGGGGAAGATAAATAAGAAGAAGAGGAATAAGATGGCCTTTGAGATGCTCCACCAGCATTAGAGGAAGGAGTTTCCACCACTATCGATGAACTAAAATAGATAAATATGGGTATATATGAGGATCCACAACTAATTTTGATCAGTGTAGTTATGAACTTTGATGATCAATAAATTTACTCTTCTTTTTTTAAAAAGAACCAAGATTTTTTTCTAAGAATTACAATCAAGTTTCAAGACATAAACCCAACATTATTACACATCAATTCAGATTTCTAGGAGATCACTGCAGTTACAAGTAGGTATCCAAAAAAACATCTGACTCATACTTCCTTGGTTGAACCTTAAATTGAAAATATCTTCATATCAAACTTCATTTAGGAATTCTAGTACCTAAAATGGATAATCAACATTTTCCTCATCAAGAAAATAAATATGTTGATTAGGGATTTCATCAATTCAGAGACCTCAATCGGCATTTTTTGAAAGATTACTTCATGATTCCAAGCACATAACTTATAATTGATGCAACGGTGGGATATAAAACCCTATCATTCATGGGTGGATATTAAGGATACATGAAAATATGAATGGCCCTAGAATATTAAGAAGATGATAACTTTAGGGACCCCCAAAAAATATTATACTATCAGGTGATGCCCTTTTCTTTAAATAATGTCATTGCTACATATGAACATGCCATTCATCACATATTTAAACCTTTCCTAGAAAAAAAATCAAGTGATATACTGATGTTTTTTTGGTAAAATCATGGAAACATTTTGAAAAACTTACTGACATGAAATTCATTTACGACAACTGTGACAATATAGTCTGAAATTGAACCCCCTAAAATGCACTTTTTATGTTGAATAATAAAAATTGATCGAGTTTATAGTATTCCATCATGATATATTATTCAACCATGATAAAACTAAGGAAATATAAGTTATTTGAGACCCTAAAAACCTTAAGAATCTAAGAGAACTATGGGAACACCTTACCTATATTCAACACTTCATAGAAACCCCCATAGAAAAATGTTTCCCCTTTAATAGGTTGATGAAGAAAGGGATCAAATTTCAGTGGACTGATGATGCCAAGAATCATTTTATTTCTTCAAGAAATTTCTCTTATTCTCATCAATACTAATTCCTCTAATTGAAGGAAGGATTCTCATCTTATATGTGACAACTCTGGATTGGTCATTGTGGGCCTTTCTCACATGGAAAATGATGCTAGTAGTTAAAACAACCTTTATTATCTCAGTCATACCATGCTTGAAACTGAGACTCGTTATTCAGATATCAATAAGAACTATTAGGAATTGATTTTTGTAGTTAATAAGTTAAGGAACTATCTATAACATCATGAGGTCCATTTGATCTCTCGAAATGACCCACTAAAATATATCCTCAATTGTCTCATGTTCACTAGACTTTTGGCATGATAAGAAGTCATCATGAAATAGTTTAACATCTAATTCATACCACAGAAGGTTATAAAAGGGAAGGCCTTAGTGAATTTTTCAGTAGAACATCCCTCTATAGAAGAAGCTCAAGTGATTACTAAACTACCAGATAAGGAGATATTCTCTATTCAAGATTCTAACAAAATATGGGAAATATACCTTGATGGTGCAACTAGAAGCTTGACTGGAAAGTGGATGGAAGACCTCAATCTCAACAAATTCAGGTTGGGATACATTCTCATTTCTCTAGAATAGTCGGTTCTACTCTGCTTCTTCCTGCTATAAAAAGGTTTTACTAAAATTGAGGCTGATTATTAATACCTTATTACCTGATTGGGGTTGAATTCTCAAATACCAGTGACTCACCTAAGAATCAAAAGTGACTCCAATTTGGAGTTTAAGTAGATCAACAGTGATTATTCCATTAGAAAATAGTATCCAATCCCCCTACTCAATTATGTTTTAGGGTTAATAGAATAATTTCCTATTGATCCAACACTAACTCATGTATCACATTCAAAAAACTATTTTCAAGATTCATTAGAAAATGTTGTCATAGCCTTGGTAGATATGGATTAGGATGAAGTAGTCATCAGCATCACCCATCATAGAATACTATCTCCATTTGTTTAAAGTAGTATGGTAGATATCAATAAGGTTTACCATTCAACTAAACTAGATAATTAAACAGATTTTTGGATGAATCTTGTACTATAATACCTCCAAAATGGGACTCTTCCATCAAATAGATCTAGAAAAGAATAGACCTAATGAATGGTAGTCAATTTCACTCTCTATGATAGTCTGGGTCATCAAAGGATTCTTTATAAGAGATGATTTGATGGAGTTCTCCTCAGATACACTGATTGAAATGAGATTACTTTCACCATGAAGGAAGTTCATGATGGTGCTTGTGGTAACCATCAGTCAATAACTAATCTTTCTCATTAAATGAGAAGTCTTGGGTATTTTTGGACTTTTGATGATGTAGGATTTCATATAATTAATCAAAAATACCATTCATTCCAAGTGCATGCCAACTTCATCCATGAACCCTTAGATATTCTATATTTAGATAAATACTATTGGTTGTTCATATTAAAGGGAATATATTTTTGTAGTTTCATACCCTGCAGCTACAACCAAGCAGTTCAAATACGTCCTTACTCATACCAACTTCTTATACAAATGAAATGAGGTACTACCTCTTAAGGAATTTAGGACCAAGAGTATCATTAATTTAATAAACTCAAATATCCTCACTAGATATGGTGTCCCTCACAAAATACTAATGTAAAATGGCACCATATTCTACTCTTTCAACTTGAAGAATGTGTATCAAGAGTACAATATCAAATAAAACCATTCTTCCTACTACCATGAAGTGAAAAATATTGAGGTAAAGGATTTGAATAAAACTATATCTAATATTCTCCGTAAAATGGTGAATAATGAAAATAAGTACTACCTTGAAAATATTCTACATTCCTTGTGGGCCTACCGCACTATAACCCATACCACTACACATGTGACCCCATATTCACTAGTTTATGTAATAGAGGTTGTGATACACATTTATGCCCAATTTCCCTCAATCCAAATAGCTTTCTATGGATAACTCTCAAATGATGATCAATCATAGAGGTGATTAGATGAGTTAGAGATACTCGATGAGAAAGGTTTTCATACCTTTCACCACTCGGAAGTTCACCAAAACTATAAAGAAAGATCATTTAACAAGAAATTTCATCTTCATTCCTACCTCTAAGGATAAATAGCTTTAGCTCTTAAATCTACAATGATACTTGGAAAGAAACCCCTAAATATTGAACCAAAGTGGGAAGGACCTTATATAAAACATAAGGTATATCCCAATAAAGATACTCATTAATCAAAATGTATGTGGAACACACTATTACCCATACCAATACAATGTTTCCCAATAAATACTTCATGTGATAAATATGGACCTTGTCGTATGACCTAAAACTGCAAGACATTATATTATGAATTGTAAGACTCTAAAATACAAAGCCTAATGTCCCAACTAGGATAAATTAAATTTTATGACAAATTAATTTTTTTTTGATGTAAAAATATAGGGTTTATGTCCCTATTTCATGATGTAAAAATGCATAATACTTTATTCTAAGCTTCATTGGACCACAATTCCTAGTGTTGGTCGCCTACTCCACCAACAACCAATCCTTTCTCAGAATTATGTGGGGACTGATTCTCATTTCAATAAGATACATAGTTACTCCTAGATCCTATGTATTGGTTCCATATATAGAGTAAGGAAAATCCCAACCTCTCCTGAAAACAAGAAAAATCGACGAAGGGGACTCCAATATGGGTTCTTTCATTTATAGGCTTGTTTTAAGTGAGATTCCCTCTCTCTTCGCATGAGTCATATTTGTTCACAGAATCATTTTTAGAACTATGTGTGGCATTATTATTTCTTTGAAAAGATATGCAGTGTCTTATAGGGCCTCTCACTTAGTCCTAACACCAAATCCACCCCTTTACAAGATTTTTTTCCAATATTTGGATCATAAGGCCTCTCTTCACATCATGGTTTTAGATTTTTTCTAGTGAGGATTTATTCCCATCCTCATATCAATTAAATATTTATGACCTCAAACAATATCATCCCAATATTATAGTTTCAATACCCTAAACTAAATGACACTTTATTTCTTTCTGTAAGACTATAAACTACATAGAGGCCCTCATCACATGACTATAAAAGGCACAACCAATTCATCCTGGTTAGATGATGTTAAACTGCATGGAGACATTTTCTTTACGTGACTCTAAATTACATGATGCCTTTGACCCTCATTAGAGAGGATACCTCCACTATAGTTATAGTTATTAACCACAATATGTTTTAGAATTATGTATAGCTTGATTCCCATTTTAGTGGGATATGAAGTAATTCCTAGGCCTCTTGTCTCTAGTTTAGCCAAAAATGTCGTTAACATTTGTAATTTCAAAACTCCCCTCACAATTTGTAGTTTCCTTGGAAATTTGTGTCACAATTGGCCTCTGTTATCCACCCTCTTCACATCAGGTTATTAGTTTCTACATGTCATGAAATTCTCTCTAAATCACATGAACCTGGGACCTAGTAGTATGAACTAAAACTATAAGACACCAACATCCTTGACTCATGATGTAAAATTTTATAGAATATTCTTTATCACAAGACCCTAATGGGAATAATCCCTATAATCATAATCACAATACATTAAATTTTATTACAAAATATTTTTCACATGATGTTAAAATGATGTCTTTCCATGTGTACCAAGTATAGGTTTCCTTGGTAAACAAGATCAGAAAGTTTCAAGTCAAAAAATGGGATTCCTATTATAAGATGATTTCATAAATTCTTAGATAGTGTTTATGGGGTTTAGTTTATTCCATTTCACATTTGGTAACCTTCATCCTCAATGCATGATGTTAAACTGCATGATTGGCATCCATCTCATTCAATGTTAAGATGATCTCAGAAATATGTACAACTTGATAACCATTTTGATGAGATACAAAGAGATTCATATATCTTATATCTTAGGCCATCCACCACATGATAAAAAGTCCTGTGACCTTTATTTTAATCACCTTGGTGTAGTGAAAGAAAAAATTTCTATTACTTGTCTCTCATATTAAGCATATCTCATGTGGTCTTATGAATTTTGGTAAGGACTTCTCTGCATGATCAAGATGAATCTCTTAATATAAGGATTAGCATGGTCCAAAATGAAATACCTTAAAAGGAACACCAAACATATTTATTTTATGATGCTAAAAATACATGTTTGATGTCTCTTGCATGAAATAAAAATATTCCTTGTTATGGCCCTTTCTTGAGAGGACCACTATCCTTGGTGTCGGTCTCCCACCAACCTCCATCCAAGAACTATATGTGGATTTGTTCTCACTCCGGTGGGATATATATTGATTCTTGGATCTTACAGCCTGTTCTAGCCACAATATGATAAAAATTCCCCCACCTTGCATGAGAACATGATCAGTGTGGGGAGTTTATCCAATAACTATGTGTGGTTAGATTCTCATTCCAATGGGATATGTAGGGACACCCAAATTCTACATCCTAGTCAAGATAAAATATAAAAATGTTCCCACTCTCTTATATATTATATAGATATACTTCGAAGAGTCCATTATGGGTTATCACCCCGTCCATAAGTTCCAATTAAAAAAAGAAAAAAAATGCCCCTCCCTGTATACAAATCAGACCTCCATGGGGAATTTTTCATCTAGAACTTCATATGCCTTTATTACTATTATCATAGGATATGTAGTGAAACTTAGATCTAAAAATTCTAAGTCTATCAGAAATGTTTTCTTTCTTTTAATACAAGAAATAAATCAAACATGTGTAAGGAAAACTCTACCTATCCCTGGTCAATTCTGACCTAAATTCTCCATTCATACTCAATAATACTGCTTTCAAAAAACATACATTATGTCTAGGAAAATTCAGGTATCCATAATATTTCCTTGGCTATATGCAATGAAAGAGTTCAACTCTAAAGGAAACCATTATTTTGACCATGAATGATATGCCTCAAACATATCATTTCATGATAAACCCCCTAATATGGCTTGTCAATCAGAATAATTTTTTTCCTTAAGAGAAAATTATCTTATCTTTGTATACCCTGAAAATGTCTCAATGGAATTCAATCTTAAAAAATGATTTATAATCATTACAGTATGTATTGTGCGGTAATCAAATCCACTATACCCAAAAATTTCAAACATGGTTTGGATTCAGTGAATTCATGATGGTAGATCTTCAAGAGGAATATCCAAGATCAACCTCCGAATGTTTTTAAATGTGAAATTTTATATGTCCAGAAAAGAATCGTGTACTTATAAGTCTAACTCAATGCCTCTTTTATAAATAGATATATACTCCATGATTAATACACTCAAGGATTCACCATATTCTGCTCTTTCCAAAACAGTATCAGTTTCTCCTTCTTCTATTGATTGAATAATCAGGGAGGAATCTCCCTCAAGATTAGATGTTAAAGTAGATGGCACTAGATAATATGTATAAATCATCATTAACGTTGTGGAATAATAGATAGAAAAGGAAGAGTGAAAAATAGAGCATTCAATAATAGACACCCATTGTTTGGTTGAATGCTCTATTATAATCGTCCCCCATATCTGTAACATCTACAGCCTAAGTAAGGACCTCTTGATAGGATTTACCTATTTCATGTTTCTCATATTCTATGGTAGAAGGATATTGGGATTTCCCCACATCATGATCTATAACTAGTACCTCCTCTATTTGAGAAGTATGAGGAATCTCAATACCCATACACTCAATGGTCTCAACAATATTCTCTATGAAAAAAGATGCACAAATCAAGAATTCAAGATTAAAACATCAATTACAATATTTTTTCATGTGAAAATAAATAATCACATCCATATAAATCTTATTAAATTCTTATAAAGATTTGGGGATATTAATATGTGAAATAATATCTCCAATTTTCAAATCATGGGTTCTTATTTCATAAATTAATGAAACAGGCCCCATGCGAGCCTCACTCATAGGGACATGTGGGACAACATTCTCTGAACCTAGTGGAACACCCTCTAATGATGACCTGAGACCCCTATCATCTTCTCTTAAGATAGTGATAGGGTCAGTATTGGTATTCAAAGAACCCTCGAATACTTGATTCGAGCCTAAAATATTGTGAAAAAGTAAAGTCATCCACTATTGTATGACATTCTTTTATACATAATAAAAATTTCAAAGTTGTTATTCAACTATTGTAGTGATAGGACCTTATGAATACTGGTCCCCTAACACTTCTCCAGTCAAGGGTATAGACTTATCAAAAAGAGTTTATAACCTATTTGGAGTGTCTTCTTTGACTTTTAATAGATCATCACTAGACCCTTTAGGTAGGAAATTGATAAAAATCTTAAAAATGGAATGCATTGTTAGATAGGTATATCAAATGTGTTATATGACTGAATGAAATTATAAATTCTTATTTTAGTGCATACTTCTGGCCAATATCTTTTCCCTCTTCAGTTTCTTAACCTGAGATGGTTCGGGGGCATTTCATTCTTCTCAAACATGGATATTCAAGTTGGAGAGGATCCTCTACCATCTCCACTCCTAATAATATCTCACCTGGATATTACTCCCTAAGATCATGGGAAAACCCATCAACCTTGATCAAGGTGATCATTTAAGTATATCTTTAGGAGACTATTTCTTATGATGACACCTTCTACATGTCAAACTGAACCCTTAATAATAGTTCATATAATCACAAAAATGATTATGGATTCAAAGGAAATGGAAATAATAATAAATCACCAGTATATATGAATTCATATCATTCATTTTTAGATTTGTAAGACACTCCCTCAGCACCACCTCCATCTGGAATATTTTTTACCCACATTGTGGTTGGGATCCAGTCATCGGTCTCATATAATAACATCTCTAACTCTTGAACATGCTACCCCACCTCAGAAAAATTGGTGTCATGGTGAAGATCATAGAGTGATTGAATATCCACAAGATATGGGATATGTATAACGTCTTGAAGAAACACCCATAAGTACCTGATGTCACAAGTTATGCCTTTCCAAAAATGAACCATCATAGGCTACACATAATCATATGTTGATGTGGTTGGTTGTGAGGAAGACATGACATATTTGAACAATAGTTTTCATTAAAGCCTCTCTAATCTATAGGGAGGATGGGAAACCAAAGCATAAGTCTCCTCCTGATGATGAAGATTAGACTGAATTATCATGGAAAAAGTGGTCTTTTTGAATACATCCTCATTCATGGATTATGTTCGTGATTGTTTAAAAAAAATTCAAGCTTCACTGTCAACACCTAGAAGGTGAGCCTTCCTACCATTCTATCCATGTTTAGAAGTCATTGTGACCAAGACATAAGGTACACTTGTTTCTAATTCCCCTTGAGGGTAGGAAGAAATATAGGCACTCGCATACCCAAAGTTTAACCTAATAAATACACCTGGTGGAGGTAGCTTAATTGATTCTTGGGATACCTTCAAATCCATGAAGATCCAAAATTATTGGACCACCATTGTGTGTTTCTAAAAATGAATGTATCAAGGGAGGTAATACATTTGGATATTGAAGGCGCGTGAATTGATGGGAAAATTGGTATGGAGCATATCATGCATATACGGTCTCACTATCAATCTAGGTTTCCATCACACTATCTCTGAATTAAATCATGTATGAACTTAGGTCATCATCACCCTAGTAATTTTCAATGAAAATTATGGTAGGAATATTACCATATGGGAATAATTTAAAATATCCTAATACGTTTAGATTATTTATATCTTCATGATACTTTAGACACAAGGGATGAATACAAGAAAAAACATAAATGAACTAAAAAAACTAGTCTCCAGGGACTTCAACTCCACTCAACATGGCATATAAACAGAATTGTTCTACAACCCATCCTCACAGCACTTGAAATGGGCCAAAAAAATTTATGGGGAATTCCCTATGTATACAGGCAATAATCACAAGTAATTATTTTCCCAAAATAGGGCTATATGCCCCTATATGATTTCCTTCAGATAATTTGGCCACTAAGATAAATATCCTCAACCTAACACCACTATTAGATTAATGGACCAGTATAAGGTAAGGGATTAACCACATTTCTAAGAATCCAGCATGGTAAGCTTTTATAGGTACTTCATACTTAATTGTATACCCCCACCAATCATACTATACTCACTACAATATAGGCCAAAATTTACCAATAACCCCTACTTCACCAATGAAGTAAATCTTGTTGGTCACTAGAAACTAAGACCCTCTCTTTATGTCCTTAGGAATCCCTTTATCCATGTCTCAAAATGAATGTCACCCCTTGGGAGAGGGTCCTTTTTGTGAACCTTCAAGACCAACTTTAATAACTAATATGCAGAATCTGACATCATTTCAATGCCATCCCATATTTCTTTTGGTGGAATAAATTCATCATAATTTTCTCTAAAAATATGAACTCCCAAGATCTTTTAGACATCCCATAAACTAATGTAGAATTCACCACGTCTTTAGTGGAAATTATTTTTCTAAGGACTCAATTAACTCAAGAGATCAAGGATGATGTCTAGATTCCTATAAACATATGTTTAGTCCAACCAACTAGATTTCTAAATCCAAACTTCTTTCAGCTCAGTTCCAAATTATACCCATGTTTGGTGCACCCAATATGCCCACATACATTTATGTTTGACTCCGTATCTTGAAAAAAAGCTCCAATTATCCTTATATTATTTGGATTAATACATCCTGGAAGCACATAATATTTACTAATAGTAATGTGGTTTTGACACTTGTGAGTGAGGCTTCAAATATGGGGAATATAAACTGTGATGCATGATTCATGGAGAGGGTACAATTCCCTTATTGGTTAACATAGCTCCAGAGGAGATATTGTCAGAGGGATTATTGGTGTACTCCAAGAACTAGGAATTTGGTAAATAATTCTATGTATTTGGGATAAATGAATATTTTAGAAGTCTATGGTCATAAAACTATAGCATATCTCTTCATGGGTACTCAAATTGGTACTTCTTCAAAAAAATCCATGTCTAGAAGAGTGGAATCTCACATGTCATAGTAATATAGCCTAATGAAATAGAGAATTTACTTAACTACTACAGTGGCTTGTTCATATGATATACTTTGAGATTCCATTGTGAATATATTGAAAAAACACCAAGATTATCATTATCATAATGGATTTCATTTGGTGTTTTCATTAAAAAGGATGAAATTTAATAAAGGAGTGACCTCTCACAGGTCACTCTCTCCAGTGACCTCGAGTAGGTCACTTGATAAAGTGACCTCACATGGGTCACCTTATCAAGTTACCTCATGCAGTTTACTCTCTCAAGTGACCTCACACAGGTCTCTCTCTCAAGTGACCTTGTGCAGGTCTCTCCCTCAAGGACATATTAACATACATATTGAGGGTATACCAGATGACTAGGAGAAAGAGGTATATGAGACGGCTACACAAAAGACTAGTATGGAAAGATCAAACAAGTTGTGTTAACATGATGAGGAATGTGTTAGACATGTGACTCTATTTATATATTCCTAATCACTTATGTGGTTTAATAGCATGGATAACAAGCATGAAAAACTGGTGAAAATAACATGCATAACTAGCCTACGTGGTGGACGTTTGTACCCCATCTGCCATATTTAGTTCTCATAAGAAGTTGGTAGTGATGTTTTAAGATAACATAAATTCATGTGAGTGTAAATAAATCATTGGGTGAATAATTCATCAACATCCATATTCCTCCCAAGATAAGATAATATTCACCTGATCGGATCCAATCCTAAGGTGGGGTATTTGTTGACACTCCCATTTTAAATGGGGATAAAAATATTTAGGCTAAAATACATTAAGTAGTAGAGGATAAAAGAGTAGTCAAATAACATTCTCAATTATGCCTGTATAGACCCCACCAGAACACCAAGAGGCTCGTGTAGGCCTAACCTGCATGACCCAACATGAGCATCCAGTACCTATGTGAGGGCCCTATTTGAGACAACTCCGTGATGTACATGTGGGGATGACCTCCCTAACCTATGGTCTTGAGTTTTTCATATAAATAGGACCATTGGGATCTTCATTAGATGTTATTAGAAGACAAAGAGGTATCTTGTAGCTCTACTCACCTGTGTATCTTTCTCAAGTCCTCAAAACTCTTAGGTAGTGCCATAAGCCTACAAAAGAATAAGGAGTTAAAAAGGTCAAGGTATTAAGGCCCATAAAAGTATAAAATTGAAAAAACTTGAGGGTAACCATTTCCCATAAAAAAGGTACTAGGTTTAAGTGTCCTTACATAGCTTGAAACGTAAGCATTGGTCATCCAAAGACACCTGAGGGGACCCTTCAAGCATAGAGAAAGGCCTCCCCGAGTGTTGTTTCCAAATTCATTCATCACCCAAGATTCATATCCAAATGACCCAGTTCCACCCTACCTATGCCACCTTCAGCCCACCCAAGTCCACCCTACTCAAAAAAACATTTATCACACCTAGGTCCACCCTACATAGTCCACCTTCAGCTTACCCAGGTCCACCCAATAAAAATCAATTTAACTCACCAAGGCCCAACTGGCATCAACCACCTTTAGTTCACCCAAACCTCACCTTAAGAACCACCCTTTGATCCCACTTTCATATCATCAATAGTAGTTAACCTATTTCCATGGATCTCTTAAATGATTGGGACCAGCCCATAAACTTCCCCAAAGCCTCCAAATATATAGTATTAGAGCACAGGTCACTCCTGCATGTCCACTCAATTATACATTCCTATGGTAATGGAAGTCCAGTATTTATCTAACCTAATAGGTAGGATCCTTGAAGTGTAATCAACATTTAATTCTCTTATTAATGAAGATCACAAACTTAGGTATGATATTTGGTAGCTTCTTGGGCCAAGATAAAACATTTTCAACCCAAAATGGGAATTGAATTGGGTTGCATCCATATAGATACATAAGCCTTGAACCCTGGGGTTTTAAAAAAACTATATGGGAACACCTTAGCTCCATCTCTCTTCCAGAATTCCCTAAACTG
This sequence comes from Viscum album, assembly GCA_963277665.1. NCBI lineage: Eukaryota > Viridiplantae > Streptophyta > Magnoliopsida > Santalales > Viscaceae > Viscum > Viscum album. The sequence goes on along the minus strand of OY728136.1, from coordinate 598,613,467 downwards.
ACTTTATCCTCATCTACCAGTGGATGAGGAGAAACTTCCTCACTAGGGAATCCCTCCTAGAGTATTCCCCTAGTCTTTCTTCTGAGTAATTCCATCACCTTTAATATCCTCATGCTCATCCTCCATTGGATTAAGTATATTGTTCATATTAATAGATATTATTCTTCCTCTTATTTCTCACACTGAACATGACTCACATGGGATTATAGGTTAGTAACGATTATGTCATCAACACAATCAAATTCCACTATCTTGGACCTCCTATTCAGTATAAACCCCAACCATACCAACCAAAATGGGACTCCTACTAAGTATAATCCCCAAAATAATTTTACTATACTCTAAAAGGGTTGTATTCCCTTCAATAAAAATATTCAAATTCTCATATTCCCAATTAATAAACCGTTGTTCTCCTCTATAGGTTTAAGACCCAACCCCACCGAACTATGTGGGCTTTGATTCTTGTCCAAATGGGATACATAGGAAACATCCATGAGGTTCAAACCTAGCACCCCAAACTCACCCTAATATTCTCTAGGAAATATTCCCAATAGGATTATATACCACTTGGTATGTTGTATACCTTCCCAGTCCCAAGAGATGTTTCAGAGTAAGTCATACATCAACCTTGATTGGGCACCTTTTACCTAAAGGTCCTTGAAACATGACATCAAACTGTATGGTCTGGTCTGAGAAACATGACCTTAAAATGTATTATGTGTCTTGTTAAGTGTAATATAACTACATGGTTTCTGATTCCTTTCACAAGGATACATAGGAATACCTTCTCATGGGCCCAATCCTAAAATCAAAAAAACTCATGTCTTATTCGATGATGGTAAATTCTACAATGCCTTAAAATAGTATCATGATAATAAATGACATAAGAATATATAATTCATATAAAAAGGGAACCATAAATAGATATCCTTGAATACATATAGTTTTCTCCATCGATGAAGAACCTCGGATATATATAGATGATTTTAAATCCAATACGTACTAACAGTTGATTGTTAATACAAGGACGATCTGATCTATATTTGGGTTTTAATAAATAATTCAAGAATATGTATTAAATATATAATAGAGCCCTATAGTATGCAATAACCCTCCCTAAAACGTTAAGATGATCCCCACACTAGTACAAAAACCTTTTTTTACGTCAGTTTTTTTTTGCTTTTTAACGTCAATTTTTAGGCGATGTTATTGCGAGCGACGTTAAAAATATGATTTTTTACGTCGGTTATTTAATAACCGATGTAACAAATAGGTTAATATAGTTTTTAATGACGGTTTTTAAAAAACCGACGTGAAATAAATTATGGAAATGGCGATAATAAGCCATTTTTTACATCGGTTTTTGAAAAAACTGACGTTATAAGTCATTTTTTAAGTCGGTTATTTAATAAAAGACGTTAAAAGTTATTTTTAACGTCGGTTATTAAATAAACGACGTAAAAATTTTTACGATCTTGTAGAAAATTTTCTAAGCTTTCATTTGACAGGTCATAGAGATCAAACGGATTTACGGATCAAAAGTTATGACCATCAGAAGTTTGATATTTTTTTCGAGGGAAGATTGAATGAGCCAACCATAGCTTCATATTAGAAAGAATTTTTGAATCCATAGGAGGATTTGTAGTTTTATCTTGATATAAATAATTATCCATCATTATAATAAATTAACAATCATTAAATGGTATATCAATTAAGAAAACTACTCATAGAAAATATAAATCATGGGAAAATAATTACAAATACCTTGATGAGGTCGCAAAAATAAGAAATTGTTGATTCACGTTGAAGATAAAACAAGTTGATTCGGTGGAACAATTATGGTTGAATGAAATTATCATAAAATGGTATTTCAGTTAAGAAAACAAATCATAAATACCATAAACCATGGATGTATGATTAAATATACCTTGACGAGATCGCGGAAAGAAGAAATAATTGATTCGCGTTCGAGAGAAAAAGAGTCGATTTGGGGGAACGATAATGGTTGAATTAAATGATCATAAAATTAAGATGGGTGTATAATGGAAACATATAATTGAGATTCTATGAGAAAATTCGGTATTAAAAATTTTAGGCGGCAATTCAAAATTTCGATGCCGCGATGTAAAAAAATTGAAATTTCGCGTTCACGGGATATTAAAATTTTCATTCACGTCGGTTTTATAATAACCGACATGAAAAGATATTAAAATTTTCACTTCCTTTTCATGTCAATTATTATAAAACCGACGTGAAAAATCAATCTTCTTCACTCTTTCATGTCGGTTATTAAATAACCGACGTGAAAAATCGATTTTCATGACTTTTTCACAATGGTTATTTAATAACCGACGTTAAAAGGTATTTTTCATGTCAGTTATTTAATAATCGACGTGAAAAAAGTTTACAAAAATGTAGTTCATTATCCAAGATTTAATTTGACAGGTCACGGAGCTCAAACGGAGTTACGGATTAAACATTATGGCCTTTAGAAGTTGGACATCCCTAAGACATAGTTTAGAGATGATCAACTTCTGAAGGCCATAACTTTTAATCCGTAACTCCGTTTGAGCTCTGTGACCTATCAAATTAAATCATGAGAAATGAAATACATTTTTGTAAACATTTTTCATGTATTTTATGAAATAACCGACGTGAAAATACCTTTTAACGTCGGTTATTAAATAACCGACATGAAAAAGTCACGAAAATTGATTTTTCACGTCGGTTATTTAATAACCGACGTGGAGAGGTGATGTACATTGATTTTTCAGGTCGGTTATATAATAACCGACGTGAAAAATCAAATAAAATGGATTTTTAACATCAGTTCTTATATAACCGACGTGAAAAATCAGAGAAAATGTATTTTTACATCGTTTATATGATAACCGACGTGAAAAATGGTGACGTAAAAAAATGTTTTTGTACTAGTGCCACCCCACATCCACTCGGTCAATGTGAGTTGATTAGTATTGTGGAAGTCATTTCCCAACAATATCTAGACTTTAGAAAGAATTCTTGTGGAACATCACAAATAAGGGAACCACTGGGTGTTTCTGGTTCCATGAATAAACCCCACTAGAAACTAATTATAATAGTTTTCAAAATAAAAAGTGTGTCACTACTAGAAAGATGATCTTTCCCAACACTTCTATACCAATGGTTTGTAAAAACCGTTGGTATAGGTACCATTTCCCAACGGTTCGTCCAAACCGTTGGGAAAGCCATAGATTTCCCCACCTTTCCCAACGGTTTGGAAATCCGTTGGGAAAGGGTCACTCTTTCCCAACGGTTTATGCTAAACCGTTGGGAAAGGGTGTGTTTTGAGCCTCTTTCCCAACGGTTCACCAAAACCGTTGGGAAATAGTGACCTTTCCCAACTGTTCACCAAAACCGTTGGGAAAGAGTGACCTTTCCCAACGGCTCACCAAAACCGTTGGGAAAAACCACCCAAAATTTCAACCTTCGGCCTAAAAAAATTCAACCCACCATAACCTATCCCAACGGTTTTGAAAACCATTGGGATAGGTTCTTTAATTATTTTCCAAAACTACTAACCGAGAATATTATATAAATCAAAATTTAAAATATTTATGAGAATACATATATATATTTATGTAATTATGATCACAAAAGTCATGTTAGGTTAGTGGTTGAGTTGTTCAATTATAAATGAGGGGTCCTGGGATCAAATCCCAGTGGATGTTCTATTTTTGGAATCTATATACCAACGGTTCCATTACCGTTGGTATAGATTTCATATTACCTATACCAACGGTTTCCAAAATCGTTGGCATAGGTCTATACCAACGGTTTTTGGAAAACCGTTGGTATAGACCTATCCCAACGGCTTACTTGGCTACGGTTCTCCAAACCGTTGGTATAGGCTATACCAACAGTTTGGGGGCCTATACCAATAGTTCCAAAACGTTGGTATAGGGTATTTTTCCAGTAGTGTGTCTAGCCTGATGGTTCATCCCACCACCACCACAAATAAAACCAATCATACTCCAACTTTATTTTCCAAATTAAAAAAAATGGTGAACCCAATGTGAACCTTATAGTTAAAAAATAAAAATGTTTACACATGTAGGGCCATTTTTCTCACCTTTACAAATCAAAAATGTATAATAAGGCATTTTCTGCATAGAATAAATAAAAAAATGATCAAACATCATCCATATTCTAAAATTCAACAAACCAACCACTTACATTATATATTATTTAATCATTTAACTTTACAACCCATAACACTTTTCTCATTATTCATAATCACATAACCACCACTATAATCAGAACCATAATATCTAAGAACCAAGAAAATATCCACTCATACGGACCTAGTTGTAGTATACTCATGTAATTATACACTCGTAGGGACCTCACTATAATATCACCACTACTAAGTATTTATCCACATGTGGGGAACTCTATATCATATATTTATCCCAAAATAGTTATCTACCCATAGATAACTATCTTAATATATATCCATAAAAAAACTTATCCACTCATAATGTAACATCCCAAATTGTTTTATATATTGAATTTTCCTTATGAATAAACAATTATTTTCATAAATAGATATATAATATAGTTTAAACACAATAAAAAATAATAATTTTTTTCATTAAATGAGGATATTGTGTTTACAGAATAAATATAGCCATGATAATTGAAAATATTACAATGGTTAAGTGAAAAAAAAAATTATAACAATTAAAAAATCTAGATCATCTTAATCTCTTAAAATCATCACAGTGATAAATAAACCTATAAGAAAATATATAACATTAGTAATATAATAGACATTATAAAAATGAAAATTATTGAACCATGAGATGAATTGAGGTGAATGTTGAATGAAGGTATAAAGAGGCATTTATAGGAAGAAATATTACCATTGGAATAGTAATAAGACCATTGAAATATTAACCTACCAATAACATATTATTTTTATTAAGGGGGAATATAATAACCTAGGGATTCAAGGGTGACCAAATAATATAACCTAAGGGAATCTCCCCCAATAAGGTTAACAAATATAGGGTTAAGGGATCCACTACTAGAAAAAATTATGAGTGTATTATCCTAAGTAGCTTCTGATGTAAGAAAGTCAATAAACTTATTTCATTCATTCCAAATGTGGATTATCTCCATACTATTGGTGATTAAGTGTTTAAATCTAAAAATATATTATGAGATATACCAGGTGGTATACATATTCCATTTCTGCATTTGGATGATTATTTTCAAATCAGTTTCAACCGAGATTCTCTTAATGTTGAGATAATGATGGAGCTCAATGCCAGTGAGGATGGAGTAGGCCTATACAGAGAGTGAGTCTCCTTTTCCAAATAAATAACTGAATGAAAATACTATATAACCCATGGGGTCATAGAAAAAAAATCTTCCTTGCATAGAATAATGGTTGTAGGAATCGATGATATTGATCTTGAGACCATTAATCGGTGGGTGCCAACAAATCCAACACCACTAAGGATGTATTCTCTAGACTGGTTTAGGGGAAATTCTACCATCCATATTCTTCTTCACATAGGGAACACCCTCCCACTATTTTAAAAGTAAAACCATTTCAACCACCAAACATTTAATCTTGACTATGAGACTATTCCTTGAGGTGGGGGAGCCATCGTGCCAAGCATTGTTCCTTGCCTCCCATATGCACCTATAGCCAGTAGTTATGAGAACCACTGATGATTTCTTCTCTTTAATGTTATTACCCATTCTAAAATCCTGAACCCACACTTCCATATTTGGTACTAAAAAATTTTGTGTGTTTTTTATTAAAATGTAAAGGAAAAGTACACAGTATAATATACAACTGAGGATCTGTTCTTGTCTATGTTTTGAAATAATAGGAAAAATCCATACATAAAATTAGAGTTTACAAAATATATAAAAATAACTATTTGTCTTATCTCACTCTAGTTCCTTAATTGAATCAAATAAATAATAATATCTTATAAGGACTCTATTAAAAATCATTTTTAAAACATAGGGTGAGCATAAATTACCCAGTGAAGGGTTTTATGAAATAAGGATAAAATCCTTTTAGATACTTTAAAATTTCATTAAAAAATATATCAAATATAAAATATTTAATCTAAAATAATATTTTAAAAAATAATTATCTAGGTTTTTAGATAAATAGTTTAAAATCTATTAAAAATATATTCTACTTTGAAAACCCTTTTATTTAAAAATAAGTATCCTTTGAAATTATATTTGGATTTCCCCTATAAATGTTTTTTTGAAAATAATTAACTTTTCAGGATTAAAATGATCCTTGGAAAAATCATATGATAACCATGAGGCCATGTAGAGGCCCAAAGCTTGACCTACATGGAAATTACATTAGTTTTTTGGAATACTTAATACATAACAAAAATAGACACCCCAGGACCGTAATAGTTTAGTGTCTTTGGAAACTAGGAAAATAAACTTCTAATCATGTTCAAAGATCTTCAACATCTCCCATAACGATCTTCCCCTCATTGTTTCCTTACCTAAAACCTTTCTTTTAATCCTGGGGGAAAAGAAAACATAAAAAGGGTGAGCTCAAATGCTTAGTAAGGGTAATCATGGATAAAATAAAACAAACCATATACATTTGAACTAAAAAACATGAACATAAAACATCAAAATCTTGAACAATGACATAAAACATGGCAGTATGTAAGGCATAGATCATAATGGAACATCAATCATGATAAAATAGCATAGGAATAAAACATTTAACTTTGGTAACCATTCAGAACTTGTTATGATTTCCATAGTATCCAAGGCATTGCTGCCAAGACCATCTTAGTGGACAAAGTCCCTTTCTGAATCGAGTTCACTCCTCATTCCAGTCCTGTGTCACTGAACCGGATTAACTTATCATTTCATCCATGTCTATCTCATGAGATATAAATCTTTACCCAATTCATTGGAGGGAGATATAGGTCCCACCCATATCATAATTAAATCATTCTTTCGTGTTCCACAAAATCATAAATCATACATCATAGCATAACCCATGTAATAGAATGGGATTCTTAAACATCATGCCATCATAACATAATCCATAAAAAAATGGATAGAATTTCATCAATAGAAGAATAAAACCATGTAAATAATGGAGACATTATACTTGAAAAATAAACATATTAAATAATGTCATTTTAGATGGAAAATATTTTTGATAAAACACTTGAAATGAAATCTTGAGGAAAATATCCTTTCTTCTTCAAAATCATTTTATTTTCAAAAAATTCCATGAAATTTTAAAATAAAAGGGTTTTTTTGAAAATAATCATGCAATATTTTATAGGAAGCTTCATGAAAATGAGGTTTTATGAAACCGTAAAAATATGTTCACGCCGTATAAGTTAAAAAAACATTCTTCTCGTACTTTTGCCGGAAAGTCAAAAAAGTATCTCATACAACAAATGATTTATTACATAACATGTAGTAAAAGTCAAAATGGATGAAGATTACTTTAAACATACATGAAAATATTTCTAGAAAACATGTACTTGGATTATAAAAATAACCCCAGTAAATACTTACGAATAAACAATCTCGGATAAAAATGAGATTGGAAAAGTTATCCCTTACCTTAGGTCTGATATGCTTCGTACGTATCTGAACCTCATGTATAATGATTTAAATAATTTCATTGACTTATTACAGAATCATATTCATTTTTATTTTATCATATATGGTTTACTTATGACTTTATATTACCCATTCTTTTGTAAATTCGATGTAAAATCAGTGATTTGGGTAAAATCGTTTCATTTATTGTACGTGTTTCGACTTCTTGTTCTTGATATTATTACATTTATCCTGATTTTATTAATTCCAGAATGTAAAGAATGATTTATATATATTCAGAATATACATATATATATATTATAGATCTATAAATGGAATGAAATACACTGTTCATGGAGACGGTAGGTTGTACGTACACATGAACGTTGTTTTCGTTTCCTTATTAAATTGAATGGAATTAACTAGATGACACACACACACACACATATATATATATATCCAGTATCATTATTATTTCATATATTTCATGATTACTTATTATATATACTTTATAATCATTCATGAATGGTTAACATGGAGAATGAATCTCATCGCGTCGTGGAGACGGTAGTCCGTATGTATGCACAAGCGATGATATAGTTCTCATGATCGTGGAATTGTATTGAAGTGTATGTATACTATTTAAAAATAAATATCACTTTACAATAATTACATATAGTTATTATTTACACCATTATACCCATCCAAGTAAGGTGGTGGTCGAAAACAGATTACACCACGGCGTGGAGACGGTATTCCATACGTACGCACGCACGGTGATTTCGTTTTTTGTAGGATAGATAGATGGTGAAATAGGGTTGTTTTGTATTTATAATAACATATCGGTATATTATTGATACTTATGTTATTACTTCATATTGAAAAAACTAATGAATAGAAAGTATAAGAAGAAATAAATTTGAAAGAATCGGTAACGGATATTACCTCTTCTTCAACACGCCTCTTTGAAACCTCCTCTTAGGGCACTAAAATTGGTCTTTGAAGAAGACCAGGACATCTAGAATGTTTATAGGGAAGTTGAGAATGGAAATGGGCAGGGTTTGTCTGAGCTTGAAGGCTCAAATTTGTGTAAATAGGAGAGGGAGAAGGTGCCCTTTTATAAGGGAGGAGAGGGGCACCTTTGTAATCCTAAAAAATATTAGTTTAATATAAATTAAAAACCCACATAAAAACCTCCAAAAATGACTCAATTCGAATATTAGATTAGATAGGGTTGTAATGTAATCAACCAATCAAATTTAGACATGTTTTTATTTTACTTTAAACCTTATCATTTTGATTTATCCTTATTTAATCTATTTAATTTTATTTGTGGTGATAAAATTATAAATTATAAATGGTTATAAATAATCACTTATGTGTTTTGAATTTTCAATAATTGGATAATTTATGAAATTTTAGACTATATAAATTTCAATTGATAATTTCTAAATATTTTTCTGATTTTTAAACAATTCAATAATATTTTATTTTTATAAAATAACAATAGTGTCAATTTTGAAACTATTCATTTATTTGATTTTAAATAAAGTCGACAGAGAGGATATATTCGAACTAAAATATTTAATAGGTTCATAACATGTCATATTCATCTAAAAAATTAGTGGATAACATTAAATGGTTCATATAATATTTATTTTACTATTTTTAAAACCATTTATTTGATATTTCTCTTAATAAAATAATTATTAAAACATTTTTGTATAATTATTAAATATACTTATATGTTGCATAAAAATTAAAAATAAAATATAAGGATGAATTTAAATATTATATCTTTAATAATAATACTTTTAGTAGGAATTATATCCTAAAACACCCAACTTTTAAAATGTTATATTTATTAAATTATGAAGGTGAAAACTTTGACATCATTTAAAATAAAATAATATAAGTGTCATAATCACTTTTATAAGACTCCAAACGGTCATATATTAGGTCATTGGATGATTATGGTGTATATATACACTACCAATAAGTTTTTTTCAGGTTTTTGAACCTTTTAATGGGTATTATTATTTCAATAAAAATTATATTACTTATTTTTCACTAAATAAATAATTTATGCATCATTAATGTATAAGCTATTAAGGTAATTAAATATCTCTTAAAAATTATAGATAAATTACCATGATAAAGAAAAACATTTTATCTTTCAAATGAGTATTTATAACTGAATTTATATTCTGTATAAACTTATATTAAAAATACATTAATTATTAAAGTTGAGTGAGACATATTTCACTTTCCTTTAAATAAAATAAACTAAAGGTCTTAATCACCTCCAAGTGGATTCCAATGGATTCCATTTAGGCCCAAATATTCCTTAGGACTAAATATAAGCATCCAATTATATTAATACAAGTGTTAGGGTAATTTTATAATATTATATTTACCCTTAATTACCCGATTTACCTTTTACTATGGTAAATAAAATTTACCATAGTTACTATTCATAATGCCCAACAATAAAAAGTAGCCTATTAACATAATTTGGACCCACTGATTCCAAATAGGGAATCCATTTTTCTAAATTCAATACAAAAAATTTGCAGAAATTAATTTAAAATTAATCCCATTGTTAAGAAAACGAGTTTTAAAAGTTAAAACATTGCAAAAGATTGAAATAATTTTACCTATGAATTCAATGTAAAATCAATGCTAATGACTTACATTATATTACATGGTAAAAATATATTTTATTTATAATTTAAAACCATTTAATATTACAATTTAACCATATAAATTATTATGATGAAAAAAGTTGTTTTTAATTAAAATATAGCGAGTTTTTACTATTCATTAAAATATGAAAGTTATCAGAAAAATATCAAAACATTATCCAATGTAATTTTTTTATATCTTGACTCAAAATAAGAATTTTATTTTATAAAATTTAACTTATGAAATTTTCAAAAATTATATTTAAAATGGGTGCGGCATTAAAAGGCGGCAAAACTGCATTTTTTTAAAAATACTTATTTTACCTGAAAATTTTATTTTGTTCTCAAACCATGTTCTATAGAATGTGTAAGATGAATTATAAAGTCATAAAATTCAAAATTTATTTACTACTATTTATAATATCTAGTTTATAATAATATTGTAACCATATATCGTTGTTTAGTGAAACTCGGTATTGCATACAACACACGCTTTCGAGTAAGGTTGCAATTGCGTGTAATGCAAGCCAAGTTAGGGTTGCATGTAGTGAAAGACTCATTTGTTGTTGCATATAACAAAATCCAACCATATTTCATTTATACATTGAATATATATATATATATACTCAATGTTGCGTAGAATAATGACTATCAAACAAACTTGAAATTCTGTGTAACACGATCCAAGATTAGTGTTGCCTATACTGCAAGATAATACGGTGTTGCGTATAGCGCAAGATAATCTTGGTGTAGCGTACAACATAATATATCAAAGAAATTAAATAATAATAATAATAATAAATCTCATAAAATCTCAGGGTGTTACATTCTACCCCCCTTAAAATGAATTTCACCCTCAAAATTCGTCAGGGTTATAAATAATTTACTATTCATAGAAACCCACATCGTAAAAAGGAATACAAAAACTTAATTTTAAAAAACTAAAGTATGAAACATAACGATTACCTAAAGTAACTCATCACTGGGTTTCTGCATAGGAGAACATAGGTGAAAATATGGATATGGAAGAAAAATCTAACCATCAAGTTCTGATGGAGAGTGGTAGAGAACATGGCTATGAAAAAGCCAACAATCACAAAGCCATAAATTTGTGATGATCTAAGGCACCATCTTATTCATCGGATATAAGGATACTAGGACAATATTTTTGTTTGTTTTCAAGATCATTTCCCTAAAGTTGAAGAATTATTGAATTAAAAGAAATACTTACTTGATTTCGGTACAATCTCACAGTTGTTCATTCCTTAAACAATTTCCAATTCATCTCTTAAAGAAATGAAGTTGAATTTGTCATTCGTGAAGTGTTGTCAGATCGTGTGATAGAATGGTGGGTCATTCTATCTATCTCAAACAAAAGGTTAGAAAAAGTTATTAAATATACATAAGTCCATATATGGTGAGATTAATCATATATGGTTCCAAAAATCTACTTATACTTCATATATCATACCGCTTAATATAATAAAACTAGTTTTTACTAACCAGGGACTTCTTGCTGGCCAGAGATATGCGATAAAGTCATGTCACACTTCAGTTGTGGGTTCGATTCCCATAGCCTTGTCCAACACGACGGGTTGTCACTCGTCCTATAGGTTATCTATTTTCTAAAACTACACTATTATAACATTTCAGAAATAGTGTCGAAAAAAGTTCTAGCGTTAAACAATTCTATCTGATATCTAACTTAATCCATTCCAACCTTTATGCTTATTGAAAATACTTCTGTCCAATATTAAAGTATAAAGAAAACGATTACTAGAAATTTCATCAACCAAGCATCTGAATACCATCATTTATCCCCCATATAAGATATATCTTGTTGGTCATATTCCAAACATGTGAATGCCTTAATCATGTATTCTCTTGAAAAATGAATACACATTGAACCTTAGTGAAAACATGAATGCAGTTAAAAGTTAAATCTTTCCACATACCAAAATCCCAAAAATTCTATATACTCAAACCATGATATCACTTAGTCCTTATATAAATCATGAGCTCATGAATACTACCAAACATATAATTTTCTCCTTATCCCTTCATTATGTGCATATCATCTGCTTTCCAAAAATATTTCAAACACTTTTCATGGTTACCTGTACCATATAATTATTGAAAACCATAATTAACCAATACATAGATATTCCAATATTTCATGAAAGTACCTCAACAACATTATTCTTGAATACCAATACCTAAACACTGCAATCCATCCTCTTCAATGATTGTCTTGGAATACGTCCTTCCTTTATTTATAAGTAACCTCTTAGTTTCGGGCATTGAGTTGGGTAATGACCGTGTTTTCCAAAAATAATACATTGAACTCCCTGACAGTTTGTCACTCTATGAACCTTTTCCCCACACAGATAACATCTTCCCCTCCATTTGAGGTATTCCTCAAGGTTCTTCTTCCCTTCTTTAGAAATCTCAATCTTCCTTTCTCTATGCTCCTGACCATGCGAACATGCATAAAATTCCATCTTCCTCTTATTTGATGACTTAGGAATACAACTAATGTTCACCTTATTAATCATATATCGAGATGACTGATTTGATATAATCACAATATCTTTCTCTCTAGGCATTACACAATTTTGTTGCTCATGGTGACAAATTTGTCCATCAGATTAAATTTTAACACAATTCCTTTTGGGTCCCTCCATTGACTAAAACCAAAAACCAATGTGTAAGAAATAGTTAAAATAACGAGGAACCACATAATCATAAAAAGTCACTTATGGGATGTCTAAATTATCACACATTCTTTAATCCATGAAACCTTAGGTTCACCCTAGGTTATTCAGGATAGTCAACATAATTCTAGTACTATAACCTATAGTTATACTAAACCTTAGGGATATCCCTAGACATACATTAGAAATATCTCTAGGAATATCACTAAAGTTTTCGCATCCTAGTTTCCAATGGTTAACTAAACCTCTCTCTGATACCAACTGTAGAGGCCCAAAGCTTGACATACATGTACATTACATTAGTTTTTTCAGAATACTTAATACATAACAAAAACAGACACCAAAGGACCGTAATAGGTTAGTGTCTTTGGAAACTTGGAATATAAACTTCTAATCATATTGAAAGATCTTCAACATCTCCCATAAAGATCTTCCACTTTTTGTCTCCTTACCTAAAACCTTTCTTTTAATCCTGGGGGAAAAGAAAACATAAAAAGGGTGAGCTCAAATTCTCCGTAAGGGTAATCATGGAGAAAATAAAACAAACCATATACATTTGAACTTAAAAACATGAACATAAAACATCGAAATCTTGAGCAATGACATAAAACATGGCAGTATGTAAGGAATATATCATAATGGAACATCAATAATGATAAAATAGCATGGGAATAAAACATGTAATTGTGGAAACCATTCAGCACTTGTTATGATTTCCATAGTAGCCAAGGCATTTCTTCCAAGACCATTTTAGTGGACAAAGTCCCTTTCTGAATCGAGTTCACTCCTCATTCCAGTTCTGTCTCACTGAATCGGATTAACTTACAATTCTAACCATGTCTATCTCATGAGATATAAATCTTTACCCAATTCATTGGATGGAGATATAGGTCCCACCCATCTCATAATGAAATCATTCTTTCTTGTGCCACAAAATCATAAATCATACATCATAGCATAACCCATGTAATAGAATGGGATTCTTAAACATCATGCCATCATAACATAATCCATAAAAAAATGGATATCATTTCATCATAATAAAAATAAAACCATGTAAATAATGGATACATTATACTTAAAAAATAAACATATTAAATAATGTCATTTTAGATGGAAAATATTTCTGATAAAACACTTGAAATGAAATCTTGGGGAAAATATCCTTTCTTCTTCAAAATCATTTTCTTTTCACAAAATGCCATGCAATTTTAAAAGAGAAGGGTTTTGTTGAAAATAATCATGAAATATTTCATATAAATATTCCTGAAAATGAGGCATTATGAAACCGTAAAAATCTATTCACACCGTATAAGTTAAAAAAATATTCTTCTCGTACTTTTGCCGGAAAGTCAAAAAAGTATCTCGTACGACAAAAGATTCCTTACATACCATGTAGTAAAAGTCAAAATGGATTAAAAGGACTTTAAACATATATGAAAACATTTCTATAAAACATGGACTTAGATGATAACAATAACCCCAGTAAATACTTTCGAATAAACAATCTTAGATAAAATCGAGATTGGAAAAGTTATCTCTTACCTTAGGTCTAATATGCTTCGTACATATCTGAACCTCCTGTATAATGATTTAAATAATTTCATTAACTTATTGTAGAATCATATTCATTTTTATGATATCATATATGGTTTGCTTATGACTTTATATTACCCATTCTTTTGTAAATTCGATGTAAAATCAGGGATTTGGGTAAAATCATTTCATTTATTGTACGTGTTTCGACTTGTTGTTCTTGATATTATTACTTATATCCTAATTTTATTAATTCCAGAATGTAAAAAATGATTTATATATATTCATCATATATATATATATGATATATCGATAAATGGAATGAAATACACTGTTCATGGAGACGGTAGGTCGTACGTATGCATGAACACTGCTTTCGTTTCCTTATTGAATTGAATGGAATTAAGTAGATGACACACACACACACACACACACACATAGATATATATATATATATCCAGTATCATTATTATGTCATATATTTCATGATTACTTATTATATATACTTTATAATCATTCATGAATGGTTAACATGGAGAATGAATCTCATCGCGTCGTGGAGATGGTAGTCCGTACGTACACACGAGCGATGATATAGTTCCCATGATCGTGGAATTGTATTGAAGTGTATGTATACTATTTCAGAATCAATTTCACTTTACAATAATCACATATAGTTATTATTTACACCATTATAGCCATCCAATTAAGGTGGTGGTCGAAAACAGATTACACTATGGCATGGAGATGGTATTTCTTACGTACGCACGCGCGGTGATTTCGTTTTCCGTAGGATGGATAGATGGTGAAATAGGGTTGTTTAATATTTATAATAAAATATCAGTATATTATTGATACTGATGTTATTACTTCATAATTAAACAACTAAATAATAGAAAGTAGAAGAAGAAATAAATTTGAAAGAATCGGTAATGGATATTACCTCTTCTTCGACACGCCTCTTTGAAACCTCCTCTTAGGGCACTAAAATTGGTCTTTGAAGAAGACCAGGACCTCTATAATGTTTATAGGGAAGTTGATAATGGAAATGGGCAGGGTTTGGATGAGCTTTAAGGCTCAAAGTTGTGTAAATAGGAGAGGGAGAAGGTGCCCTTTTATAAGGGAGGAGAGGGGCACCTTTGGAATCCTCAAAAATATTAGTTTAATATAAATTCAAAACCCACATAAAAACCTCCAAAAATAACTCAATTATAATATGAGATTATATAGGGTTTTAATATCATCAACCAATAAAATTTATACATGTTTTTATTTTACTTTAAACCTTATCATTTTGATTTATCCACATTTAATCTATTTAATTTTATTTGTGGTAATAAAATTCTAAATTTTAAATTGTTATAAATAATCACTTATGTGTTATGAATTTTCCATAATTGGATACTTTATGACATTTTAGACTATATAAATTTCAATTTATAATTTTTAAATATTTTTGTGTTTTTAAAAAATTTAATAATATTTTATTTTTATAAAATAACAATAGTGTCAATTTTGACACTATTCATTTATTTGAATTTAAATAAAGTCTATAGAGAGGATATATTAAAAATAAAATATTTAATAGGTTCCTAACATGTCATATTAATCTATAAAATTTGTGGATCACATTAAATGGTTCATATAATATTTATTTTACTACTTGGAAAACCATTTATTTTATATTTCTCTTAATAAAATAATTACTACAACATTTTTGTATAATTATTAAATATATTTATATGTTGCATAAAAATTAAAAATAAAATACAAGGATGAAGATAAATCTTATATATTTCATAATAATACTTTTAGTCGGAATTATCTTCTAAAATACCCAACTTTTTGAAATGTTATATTTATTAAATTATGAAGGTTACAACTTTGACATCATTTAAAATAAAATAATATAAGTGTCATAATAACTTTTATAAGACTCCAAAAAGTCATATATTAAGTAATTGGATGATTATGGTTTATATATACACTACCAATAAGTTTTTTCAGGTTTTTTAACCTTTTAATGGGTATTATTATTTCAATAAAAACTATATTACTTATTTTTCACTAAATAAATAATTTCTGCATCATTAATGTATAAGCAATTAAGGTAATTAAATATCTCTTAAAAATTATAAATAAATTACCATTACAAAGAAAAACATTTTATATTTAAAATGAGTATTTATAACCTAATTTATATTCTGTATAAACTTATATTAAAAATACTTTAATTATTAAAGTTGAGTGAGACATATTTCACTTTCCATTAAATAAAATAAACTAAAGGTCTTAATCACCTCCAAGTGGCTTCCAATGGATTCTATTTCGAACCAAATATGCCCTAGTACTAAATATAAGCATCTAATTATATTAAGACAAGTTTTAGGGTAATTTTATAATATTATATTTACCCTTAATTAACTGATTTATCTTTTACTATGGTAAATAAAATTTACCGTAGTTACTATTCATAATGCCCAAAAATAAAAAGTATCCTATTAACATAATTTAGACCCACTAATTCCAAATATGGAATCCATTTTTCTAAATTCAATACACAAAAATTTCAGAAATTAATTTAAAATTAATCCCATTGTTAAGAAAATGAGTTTTAAAAGTTAAAACATTGCAAAAAATTGAAATGATTTTACCTATGAATTCAATGTGAAATCAATGCTAATGACTTAAATTATATTAAATGGTAAAAATATATTGTATTTATATTTTAAAACCATTCAATATTATAATTTAACCGTATAAATTATTACAATGAAAAAAGTTGTTTTTAATTAAAATATAGTTAGTTTTTACTATTCATTAAAATATGAAAGTTATCAGAAAAATATGAAAACTTTATCCAATGTAATTTTTTTATATCCTGATTCAAAAGAAGAATTTTATTTTGTAAAATTTAACTTATAAACTTGTCAAAAATTATATTTAAAATGGGTGTGCCATCAAAAGGCGGCAAAACTGCATTTTTTGAAAAATACTTATTTTACCCGAAAATTTTATTTTGTTCTCATACCATGTTCTATAAAATGTGTAAGATGAATTTTAAATTCATAAAATTAAAAATTAATTTACTACTGTTTATAACAGCTAGTTTATAATAATATTGTAACCATATATCATTGTTTAGTGAAACCTGGTATTGCGTACAACACACGCTATCGAGGAAGGTTGTGATTGCGTGTATTGCAAGCCAAGTCAGGGTTGCATGTAGTGCAAGACTCCTTTGTTGTTTCATATAACAAAATCCAACCATATTTCATTTATACTTTTAATATCTATATATATACACTCAATGTTGCTTAGAATAACGACTATCAAACAAACTTGAAATTGTGTGTAACACGATCCAAGATTAGTGTTGCGTATACTGCAAGCTAATACGGTGTTGCGTATAGCGCAAGATAATCTTGGTGTAGCGTACAACAGAATAAATCAAAGAAATTAAATAATAATAATAATAATAATAATAATAAATCTCATAAAATCTCAGGGTGTTACTGGCCATGAGTGGTATCAATTTTAGGAAAAATTTCCCATTGGTGGAGGCAGATAGATGTGGTGTGATGCACACTCGTTTATGTAATAACCCCTTATATGCCTGACTCATTTTCTTTTTATTTAATTTTATTAAGAATGGATTCCATCGGTTCCTGGTATTTCTGGTATACTTAAAATATTTTCAAGGAAAAAATAATTTTATAAACACTATGATTTTCATAATATTTTTCTTCAAAAATCATTAGTAGTTTAGAGAAATCCATATTTTCAGAATAATTTCATAGATTTAAAGGAAATAAACATAAATTCTTTGAAATTTAGATAAATATATACAATAAAGTTCATGAAATGTCAAAAAATATAGAATATGGCCATATATACTATCATTTATAAAATTCATGGGTATAAAAACAATTTTACACATAAAATAATAACTTTTTCATTAAAAGAAACTATAGAACTAGATTAATTTGAAAAAGATTATTTAAATTTGTTTTCTTACAATAAAACCTCCTTAATAGGGTATTTTAAATATTAACAAAACCATGAATCTATGAAAATATAAATCCTCTACAAATTTTTAATTAAAACATAATTTTGTGTTTGAAAATATTAACATCCCCAAATATAATATAATTTTCAAGATATAAACTTGTGTAAATTTAATACTCCCCTAACCTAAAAATGAACTAAGGAAGCCTACTGTCAGATTCTGGAACACATTGAACAAAACAGAAGCAAGTATGAGTAAATAATTTTAGTTTATAGGTCATAGAGGTACCTTATATATAGTATGTATATGTGCAACATGTTGTGCATCTCAACACTTGGATGAAAGGATGCACTGAAAATAAATGGATGAGGAAATTGTAATGAATATCTCTAATATTCTTGTTTGAAAATGATTTGAAAATATGGATTGGATTTGTGGTATTTTCATGATACAACGTATATATATTTCACATCATGCTTGAAATTAAAAAAAATAATATTTGATAAGGAAGATTTTGGAAAATTAAAGTAAATAAGAACCAAAACCAAGGATGATCGTCATTTAAGACACTACTTATATAAAGATTCAGTATTTTAAAGATGATAAAATAAATATATTTATTTATTTCTTTAGTCACAAAACTAAGAAACCATACAAATCATAAAAATCCACCAGGGATGCTTGAGAATATTTCTTATTAAGTATTTATGGAGAAAATATAATTTTCATATTTATAAAAATTTAATCATGTTTGTGTATTTTGATATCTAACCTAAACCCATTTAATAATATGAATAATGATAATACATTTATAAATATATATTATAACTCATTTGAAGGTCAATATTAATCTTCAGTTAGGAATCAAAATTGAGTTGGTCCATATTTCAATAAGGATGTAGATAGTAGTAGTGAATAAGAATAACTCATTATAACCATGGTTCATTTTTACCATTTAATGGTTTGAGGATATTTGGGCCTGTCATTGGTAAATGATTGTAGTGGTTTGATGTCAATTTGATTCATTCCCTTGTGGTTTGGGTTTATTCTAACATTGGACATGATGAAAAGGATAAGTAATATAGGGTCTTTGAGGGTTTTCAATTCAAGGGGGATGTGGGAGGAAGACAATGATTACATGAAAATATCGAATGTTCCACATTAATATAATCAAATGGCTATGATATATAAACTTTTTAAGTGTGGGTAAACATTAACCTCACCCTAGAATCCCAAATTTAAAAAACAAGTTGATGAACACTTGTATATATATTAGTTTCTCCCCATAACTCAAAAGAAGTGAGTAACGGGGTCCACTAACAGTATCTATTTTCACTTCCTCATGCGGCTTCTCAGCCTCTGTGCCACCCTATTTGGGGGTGCACCCATTATCTTAAGCTCTTGAAGCCTACCATGCAGTTTCTCAGATATATTTATGTTCCTCTTATGGGTAAGGTTGGTTGATCTTCCTACCCACCTTAGAAGTGGTGCACAAATCCTATTTGATACATGAGTTGGTCTAAATTTTTCATACAACAATATAACATTACATTTTTTACTTACATTATATAGTTTTATTTCGACCATTAATATTTAAGTTAAATTACTTAAACCTCACTAATTAAAAGTTTATCATAGTATTAATATATGTTTGATTATAAAAATATTATTACTAATATGTTTTCTATATTTTTTTTCAAATATAAGTTTACCATTTATCTAAATCTTATAATTATTTATAAATTTATTCTTACGTCACTTATTATAAGGTTATCATTAGTTCTTTTATATATGTCATTATCACATTTTAAAATTCCCAAATACTACTTAATAATGGTAAAAAAACTCCTATAAATATGTTAATTTCTAAGATAAATTTGAATAAACCATTTTCCTCAAATTTCATTTCTCTCATACGCAAAAATGTCTCTTTTCTTTCCTCTTTCTCTCTAGGTTTCTACTATCTTCCTTATTGTTTTTTTCTACTCGCAGCTAACCCAAATGAGATGGGTTATAATTTTGTTATTTTTTGTTTATTGGAGTTTTTAAACTTTTATAAATGATGCTTGTAATATGTTTATTTAATTAGTTACAGACTTATATTTTGTAATGAAGTCAGTGTAGTATTAATAAAATGTTCTTTATCTTGTCTTATATTTTGAAGTATAATTTATTTATAGCATATATTTAAATTAAAATAATCAATCAAAATTATATGATGTTACATTCTCACCCCCTACACTAAAGTAATTGTGACCTCATAATTCTTTCATACATAAACCCTAATTTTTGCTTCTAACTTTAGTCTTGAAACATCAAATTTCCACAAAATTAAATTTTCAATTACTACAGATCCCTAAATTTCCCCTTAACAAATAATTCTTACATATTTTTTAAAAAAATCCAAAATATGGTCATATCTCATGAAAAATAGGGGTCATTACATTCAACCTGATCCTTAGAAAAGTTTTGATTTCTTCTCTTTCTCTATCCCAAATGAAACTTGTGAAATCTAGGTCAAATAAATGTAAACACAAAAAATCACAATATAAAGAGGTGTTTTGAGTATAGAATTAAAAAAAATTTGTTAGGATTTTATTCTAATAAAATATTATTTCCAACTCATCTATAAATATTTCAAAATCTTCTCTGATTCTTCCATAATAACTAAAACTTAAAATTTCATATGTGTGTTTGTGTGTCTGTGTGTGTGTGTGTGTGTTTTGTGAAGAGGTGACCCCCTTTTATAGCATAAAGAAAATCTAAAAATTTTCATATTGGTTGGAAAAATTAAACCATTTAAAAATACATTTATATTATTTTCCCCATCCCACACAGTAAGGAAGCTGAGTATGAATAATTTTCCAACAGACATATCCCAACCCTCAAAAGAATCAGAGTATGGATGGTGTGTTGGATATTTTATATATATATTTGAAACTAATTTGAATTTTGGAAAAGTTATCAAAGACATCAATAATTATTTTAGAATAATATTCACAACCAACTCATCTGGAGGAAATAAAATATTTTTTTGTGTTCTTCATCCTTTTATTTATATCTGAGATGAATAATTTAAATAATAAGAGTTTACAAAAAATATGGAACACTTAACATATCAATATGACCTAATTTCCAAATTTTTCTAAAATTTTTCTCTAATACAACTTTAACATCCCAAACCAACACTTTCATATTCAGTACTAGAAAATGTTGTGTTTTTTAATTAAAATATAATTAAAAAATACATAGTTCAATATAAAAATGGGGATATTCTCTAGTCTAGTTTTTGAAATATTCAAAAAACTCCTTACATAAAATCAGAGTTTACAAAAAATATATACAATAAATATTTTCTTTTTCTTTCACTAGTTCCTAAATTTAATCTAATCATCAATAATATCTTCTAAGGACCCTATGAAAAATAATTTTAAAAACATAAGGTAATCATAAATTCCATAGTAAGGGATTTAAAAAATATGGATAAAATACTTTTAGATACTTAAAAAATCATTTAAAAAATTATATCAAATATAGAATAATTAATATGAAATATTATTTTACAAAAATTATAAGATTGGATTTTATAGAAATACATTAAATACTTTTAAAAATATATTCTACTATAAAAACCCTTTTATTTCCAAATAAGTACCCTTTGAAATTATATTTTGGTTTTTCCTTTAATTTTTTTTAAATTTCTAGCTTTTATGGATTAAAATTATACTAGGAAACCCTTATGAATACCATGAGTCCATGATCAGTATCACTTTGAGGAAAACATATCTTTGAGGTTTTGTGATCACCCCATTCCTTGTAAACTCATTTGATACCCAACAGCTAGATTTTAAGAATTTTTTTATTAGTTATTCCTTTCTGATATATATATATATATAACTCATTAAAAACCTTTCAAATTCAAATTAAATTATTTTCAAAAAATAAAATAATTTTATAACCCTTGAACATGGAATTATCTTCTTTTTCAAAAATCCATAGTAGTTGGGATAAATCTATATTTCTAGAATAATTACATAGATTTAAATGAAAGAAATATAAATTAAAACATAATTTTGAGTTTTGAAATATTAACATCCCCTACTATAATATAATTTTTAATATATAAAATTTTGAAAAATAAATACACCCCTTGCCTCAAAATGAACCAAGAAAGCCTACTGTTGGATGCTTGAACACACTGTATTGAATAGAATAAAGTAAGGGTGAAGAAGTTGAGTTTATGGGTGATAGTTGTGCCTTATATATAGTAGGTATCTATATAATAGAATGTGTATCTAAACACTTGGATCAAAGGTTGTACTGAAAATAAATACATGCCAACATTTAAAAACACATCTATAATCTTCTTGTTTGAAAACTATATGCGAATATGTGTTGGATTTGTGGTATTATAATTATGCAACATATATATATTTAATATCATGATTAAAACTGAAACTTGAGTATATAAGAAGAAATCTTATGAAAATTATTGTAAATGAATAAAAAAACAAGAATTATTAATATATTTCCTATATATATATTCGATATTCTGAAGACAATAAAATAAATATATATATTTATATCTTTAGTCATGTAACTGGGAAACAAAATGAATAGATAGATCGAATAGGTTTTATTGAGAATATTTCTTATTAAATATTAATGGATAAAATATTTATTTTATAATTGTAAATTTCACCTCCTATTTGTATATATTGAAATCTATCAAGAATACATTTAATAATATGGATAAGGATTATACATTTACATATAATTTATAACTCATTTTAAGGTCACGATTCATCTTTTGGTAGAAATCAAAATCTAGTTAGTCCATAGTTCTACAGGGTTGTAAAAAGTAGTGGTGAGGAAGAATAAATCATCTATAATGGGGTTCATTTTCCTTTTTTAATGGTTTGGTAATCTTTTTGTATGTCTTCGGAAGAAAACGGTAGTCATTTGATGTTGGTTTGGTACATGCACTCTTGGTTGGGGTTAATTTGAGCATCAAAAGGAGATAAAATGAATGAGAAATACAACGTTGTTGATAGTTTTCAATTTAGGTGGGAGGTGGGAGGAATTAGATGATTATATGAAAAGATAAAATGGCCTATGTTGATCTAATTGAATAACTATGATATAATCATTTTTTTTAAGGTGAGTGAATAGTAACTTCTCCCATGAATCCCACATTAAAAAAAGTGTCTGAATTCTTGTATTTATATTAGTTACTCCCCAATACTCAATAGAAGCGTGTAATGTGGTCCGCTTTCGGTATCTACCGGCACCGCTCTATGTCATCTCCTTCACCTCTGTGTCACTCTGCATAATAGCACACCCATTCTTCTATGATTCTCCAACCTGCCATGATGGTGCTCGGCTATGCTCACATTCCTCTCATGAGAACGGCTGGTTGATATGCCTGCCTACCTCAGCAGTGGTGCATAGATCCTATAATGCTATTGATTTGGTCTAAATTTTTCATAAAAAAGTATATAATTTAATTTTTATTACTTACATTACATAGTTTCCTTTCAACCAAAAATATTCAAAATTAAATTACATAAACCTCACTAATTAAAATTTTATCATAATACTAATATATGTTAGACTATTTAAAATATTATTACTAATACTTTTTTGTATTATGTATAAAATATAAGTTTACCATTTAACAAAATGTTAAAATTATTTTTAAATTGATTCTTATGTAACTTATTATAAAGTTATTAGTGGTTATTTTATCTTTGAAATTATCATGATTTGAAATTTCCAATAACTACCAATTAACTATCAAAACAAAACTCTTATAAATACCTCTATCCCTTAGAGATATTTAAAAAAACCATATTCCTTAAAGTCTATTTCTATCATATAAAAAAAGGTTCTTATCTTTCTTATTTCTCTCTAAATGTTTTCTATCTTCCTTTTAGTTTTATTCTACTGATGGCTAACTAAAATGATATGGGTTATAATTTTGGTATTTTTTTATTGGATCTGGTAAACTTATATTACTTATTCTTGTAATAATTTTAGTGGATTACTTACAGACTCCTAGGTTGTAATAAAGTGAGTGTGGTATTAATAAAATATTCTTTATATTGTCTTAAATATTTAAGTCTCATTAATTTAATTTATTTATTTCAAATAAAAAAACATCAAAATTATAGGATGTCACATCCTCCACCACCCCCCCCCCCAAATGAATTACACCATCACAGTTCTTGCATACACAAAACCTAATATATGCTACAGACTTTAGTCTTGAAACTTTAAATTCCAACAAAATTAACTTCATGTTGTTACTAATCACTAAATTTTTACTTAGAAATTTATTTTTACCACTTTTTTTAATTCTCTAATATTGGAATCTATCATTAAAAGAAGAGGCCCCTCTATTCAAGTATATCCTTACAGCAGTTTTGAGTTCTTCTATTTCTTTTCCCCAAATTAAATTTTTGAAAATTGGGTGAAATTGATGTAAATACTAAAAAGAAGTTGTTACAGATATGTGATGGGTATATAATTCAAAAATTTCAGTTTAGATTTGATTCTTATAAAATTATCTTGCTGGCATATCTTCTAATATTTTTAAAAAAATTTAATCATCCATAAGAACTAAAATTTAAAATTTGATACATATATGTTGTGCATAGTTCACCCCTTCTGTAGCTTCAAGAAAATCTAAAAATATTTCATATTGGTTAAACAAGGTAAAGTATTTGAGAAGACTCTCATGGTATTTTTCTCATCTTATATAGTAAGGAAGTTGAGTATGCCTAATTTCCCCATAGAAAAATCCTAACCTTTAAAATAATATAAGCATGGAAGGTGTGTTAGATATTTCTTAGATACATTTTCATGTATGTTAAATGTTGAAAAATTTCTCAAAGTAAACTGATCAATCTTTTAGAATAATCTTTATAAGTAGTTAGTTTGGAAAATATAAAAGAGTTGTGTGTGTTCTTCATCCTTCCATTTATGTTTAAGATAAAAATTTTACAGAATAAGGGTTTACTAAAAAGATGTAACACTTAACCAACAAAAATTTCATAATTTAAATATTTTTTTAGATCATTCCCCTTATACTACTATAACATCCTGAACCCATACTTATATATTTGATACCAAAAAGTGCAGCATATTTTTTATTTAAAAATAACTGAAAAATACATAGTCTAATATACAACTAGGGATATTTTATGGCCAATGTTTTGAAATATTAGGAAAACTCCTTACATAAAAAATTAGAGTCTAAAAAATATATAAAATAACCATTTGGATTTACTTACTCTAGTTTCTTAATTGAATCTAATCACTGATAATATCTTTTAAGGACCCTGTGGAAAATTATTTTAAAAACATAAGGAGAGAATAAATTTCTTAGTAAGGGGTTTTACAAAATAGAGATAAACTATTTTTAGATACATAAAAATTAATTTTAAAAAAATATATATCAAATATAAAATATATAATATGAAAAATTATTTTAAAAAATTATAAGTAAGGGTTTTAGATAAATACTTTCAAAACATTTGAAAATTTATTTTTCTTTGAAAACCCATTTATTTCAAAATAAGTAACATTTGAAATTATATTTGGATTTCTCCTTTCAAAACATTTATGAAAATAATTAGTTTTTATGGATTAAAATAATACCTAGAAAACATTATGAAAACCATGAGGACATGAGAATTATTACATTGAGGTTTAAATTACCATGATTTTGTGGGATCACCTCATTCATCATTAACTCATTCGATACCCAAGTGATGAATTTTATGAAAATAAATATTATCAGTTCTTTCTTTCTCATATATATAACACATTAAAAACCTTTCAAATTATACATCAAAAATTTTCAAGTAATAAAATAATTTTATAACCTCTAATATTGGAATAATATTATTTTTCAAAAATACATATGAGTAAGGAGAAATTCATATTTTGAAAATAATTACGTATATTTAAAGGAAATAAACATAAATGATTTGAAACTCAAATAAATAATTTTAGTAAAATACATGAAATTTTAAAAAATATATATAATATATATCTAATATCATGTATGACATTAATGTATATACAAAAATATTACACATAAAATGATAACTTTTATCATTAAAAGAAAACAATAGAACTACCTTAATTTGAAATATAGTTTTTAAATTTGTTTTCTTGTAATAAAACCACCTTTATAAGGGTTTATAAAAATCAACATAGCATGGAAATTGTTAAAATATAAATACCCTTAAAATTTTTATTTAAAAAATACTTTTGAGTTTGAAAATATTAACATCCTCTTCTATAATATAATTTTAAAGATATAAACTTGTAGAAAATAAATACTCCCCTTACCTTAAAATGGTGAAAGGAAGCCTACTTATAGATTACTGAACACATTGGATGGAATATAACATAGTAAGAGTGAATAATTTGAGTTTATTAGTGATATATATGACTAATATATAGTATTTCTATGTACAACAGGTTGTGCATGTTGACACATGGATCAAAGGTTGCCCTGAAAATAAATGCATGTCGACATAGAAAAATGTATCTCTAATATTATTATTTGAAAATGGATTTCTAATCTAGGTTGGATTTGTGGTTTTATTATGATATAACATATATATATATTTCATATCATGATTCAAATAGAAATTTGAGTATTGAAGAAAGAATATTTTGCAAAATTAAAGTAAATGAAAACCAAAACCAAGGACAATCATCATTTAAGACACTGCCTATATAAAGTGTCAGTATTTTATAGATAATATATATATATATATATTCTTAATTAGTAAACCAAATGAACTATATAGATTCACTAGGACTGCTTGAGAATATTTTTTACTAAACATTATTAGAGAAAATACATATATATTATATTTGTAAACATCTTCATAGGTTTTTGTATCTTGAAATCCACCCAAAAACCATTTAATAAGAAGGATATCAATTAAACATTTATATATTATTCATAACTAATTTGAATTTCAATATTCATCTTCATTTATAAATCAAAATTGAGTTGGGTCATAGTTTAATAAGGATGCAGATAGTGGAGGTGAATAATTATAACTCATTGGAGTCGGGGTTGAATTTCAATATTTAATGGTTTGAGTATCTTTGGGACTATAATCAAAAGATAATTGTAGTAGTTTGATGTTATTTCGAGCCATGCTCTCATGGTTGAGGTTGATTCTAGCATTGAATGTAGATGAAAAGGATGAGAAATAAAATGTTGTTGAGGGTTTTTAATTCAGGATGGAGGTGGGAGGAAGATGATGATTACATGAAAATATCTAATGGTATGTGTTGATCTAATCAAAAATATATGATATAATCAACAATTTTAATGTGGGTGACCAATAACTGCACCCTCGAATCCCACATCAAAAAAACAAGTTATTGAATGCTTGTATTTATATTAGTTTCTACTATTACTCATCACAAGAAAGTAACAAGTTCTGCTCCTAGTATTTTTTGGCACCACCTCATGTTGTTTCCTCCATCACAGAGTTGTATCACATGGTGGCACACCTATTATCATGTTATCCTCTAGCCTACCATGTATCTACTTAGATATTCTTGTATTCCTCTCATGGGAATGGAAGGTTAATCTGCATGCCCACCTCATTAGTGGTGCATAGATCCAAACCTTCTCGTGAGTTGGTCTAAATTTTTCATTCAACAATATTTTATTAATTTTTTATTACTTACATTGCATAGTTAACTTTAAAAATTTAATATGAAAATTAAATTAAGTAAACCTCATTAATTAAAATTTTATCATTGCATTAATATATATTTGAATGTGTAAAATACTATTATGAAGACTTTTTTTATATTTGGTATAAAATATAATTTTACTATTTAGTTAAAACTTATAATTATTTTAAAATTTATTCTAATGTCACTTCTTATAAATTTTTCAATGGTTCTTTTATCTTTTTTATTATCACATTTTAAAATTCCCAATAGCTACTTATTATTGGTCAAAATAAAACTCCTATAAAAACCTTCATTCCTTAGAGATATTTGAATAAACCATATTCCACAAATTCCATTTCTCTTATACTTAAAAATATTTCTTCTCTTTCCTATTTCTCTCTAAATTTTTGATATCTTCCTTGTAATTGTATTTTTACTCCTGGCTGACCCAAACGACATGGGTTATAATTCTTTTATTCTTTTGTTTATTGGATCTTGTACACTTATATTACTTATTCTTGTTATAAGTTTAGTGAATTGGTTATAGAATATTGTGTTGTAATAAAGTCGTTTTAGTATTAATAAAATAATTTTGTCTTGTCTTAAATTTTTAAGTCTCATTTATTTATAGATTTTATTTAAAATAAAATAATACATAAAAAGTCCGGGATATTACACCATATCTATTGAACCAAAGTTGAAGGAATTAACCATTCACATGCTCCAGATTCACAAGGATGGTGAACTCACTGAAGTAATTCCAGACTCTAACTACCAACTCACCTTTGAAGAATAGGTGAGATGAATATTCATCACTCAGGTTCTGACAACATGGACATTTGGAGGTGATCTTGATCTCTTTACATTGAACAATGATGGTAGTAGGTATTTCAAATAATCAAAAACACCAAATTAAGAAGAGGTAATTCATAAGGATCTCCTTTTATGAGAGAATATTATCCCATAAATCGAGTCACTAGTTTTCATGCCACACTTAGTGATAAGCCTTAGCTAAGAAGGACCCCAACCATTATCCTATGAAAATGAAATGATATAGATCATCTGTCATTTTAATGTTGCAAAAAAATGCATATTTATCATGGTTCCACACTAGTTGAATGAAGGTTGAGAAAGTAATGGCCTATCCAAAAGTGATATTTGGAATCAGGAATCCCAATAATCTAATCACAATACCCACCTAGTTGTGATTCTAGAAATTGATCTCTCCACACCCTATGATATAGCATATATGGAACTGAGTATCTTTAATTTAACTGTGTATTATTCATTATAAGTAGGATAATATTCCTCAAGGTGAATTCAAATTCTCCCCATATTTTCCCACAATGAACCTTCCCCATAGGGACCACCATTAAATAACCTACCATGTCAATTTCTCCTAAAAAATTTCATAATTTTCTTGATACTTCTCACATTTTTACCTCCTTCCTTCACTGATTTAGCCATCCTTGCCAACGAATTTAAGTAACTCACCCGTCCAAATGAGCATCCCAAATTAAAGAATACATGAGTTTTTTAATATTTTCTAGGTTCTCCTTTAAAACCTTAAAAACATGAAGAATATGTATGGGTATACAGGTGAGAACCAAATTGATAAGGATGATCCTACCTCTAAAGAAAAGAAAATAATTCTTATGGTTAGTACAGAGTTTTTATATCCTATCAACCATCCCATAAAAATGAAGAATGAACAGCCTGCCCTATGTGACCAGGGTTCAGGTATTCAGTGGAGAAAGAAAATTATTTAGATGCCTAGAATGGATTCAATCCTTCTAAAACACATTTTTGAATAGGATTTAAAATAGTAGGCAGAACTCTTTTCATTTTTGATGAGTTTTCCACTCCAACTGTAATATTCCTCTAAGACCTTATTGAATCCTTATATAGATTTTGACACTTTAACAAAAAAAACATCATTCCATATGAAAAAACGAGGTAATAAACCCCATTGAAATTCTTCATACATCGAAAGGGATGAATGTTTCTATTTTAGATGTTTCTGTAAAGGTATCTTGTAAGCACAGATTGAACTATAATAAAAAGGATGTGGAAAATGGGTCACCCTGCCTAATCCCCCAGACCAACTTGAAATAGACACGTTTATCCCAATTAATTTTATAGATAGATAAGGGGAATTATAACATCTAAATAGTTGGTCAGATGCCTAGATAAAGAATCTTATGTTGGCCATCTGCTTGATTATAAATACCCACTCTATCCTATAATAATATTTATCCTTATTAACTTTAATAGCCATGTTGGATCCTATCATCTTCCTATTTATATCACAAATAATTTATATGGATACTCATGTGGAACTTTTTATGGATTTTCCCTTGATGAACTCATTGCCCTCCTTATAGATCTAGGACTGAAGAAGCACCAAAAGACACATATTGATGACTCTAACTAGAACCTTAGAGAATAAGTTTCTCAAATGAATTGGTATAAACTAACTGAGGTAATATGGGTTTCATTTTTTGGAATTATCACTAGAGTAGTATCATGGGATACCTAGGTAAATCCCCCTCCATGAAAGAAGTCCTAAATTGTCACCACAAGATCTCCCTTGACCAGGTCCCAAGAATCCACATAGAATGGTCATAAGAGATTTTTAGGGCCATGTAAATTTTTAAGATTATGGTACCTAACAACTTCCCATATTTTCCTCTCGTATAAAATGGTTTATAAGATGGATTTGGGTAATACATATACCACATGTGATATAGAGTTAAAGAGGTATTCATGACCCCTTGGGTAGCCTAACTATTAAGATTTGTAATATGATCACTGAAATGGTAATTTAATTAATAAAATACTTTAGTGTTAAGAAAATAATTTTTAACTTAAATAAATTAAGATTATATTAATAGTGGAGTGTCTCAAAATAAATATAAATTTAAATGTAAGAGTCGAGGTATTTTTTCTAAAAAAAATATTTTGTAAAAACCACAATTTTATATTAAAACATAAAATTACCTATTTCAAAAAAATTATTTTTATAAAATCAAACTCATTTTTGAAATCAAAATTAATAAGTTTTATATCAGTGAATTTTTTGTAATTTTCTGAAATACTTCAATTTTTAACAGAATAGAAAATACAATTTTGAAATAAATAGTGTATTTTAAACACATCATCCAACAGGTAATTATGATATAATGAATTATATAAATTTTGGATCAACCAAAAACTCATTTAATAATATAAATGAGTTATTTAAAAACAATAAACTTAAATTCTAAACCAATAAATTTTCTTCCAAGGTCTAACATGATAAAGTATTCCATTAAAATAACATTATGTCATTTTTTCATGTTCTTTTTAAATAAAATAATGAATTCAACTTTAAAAAAAATTAAAATTAATAAAATAATTTAATTTTATTAAAATATGTTTTAAAATTTCATTAATATACCTATGATAATGTTTACCATTGAAATTATATTTTATTTAATATTTTAACTCAAAAATTCCACTCCCCTCAAGTATAAATGCTCTCTCTCCCTTCCCTAGGAAAACCACTTATATTTAACTTAATAAAGAAAATACATACTTAAAATAAATATATTAATACCCTTATCATCCTTAGGTGCATTCTTTATTCACTCAACTACAATCATCCAAGGATTTTAGTGTCATAAAAAAAAGAAGAAACATCAAAAATAGGGAAAATGTTCATCAGCATTTCTTCTCTTTTTCCTCTTCTCTTCCCCATTTTCTCTATTATATTAAAATACAAACCTTATAAAATTAATTAGTATTTCAATATTATATTAATGATGTTAAACTATTATAATGAATATATTTCGATGTACCTCTCTTTCCTCCTCTTTTGATAACGTCTTATTAACGGTCAGTCAACCGCCTATGAGGACATTACCCACGCTCTACTTATCCCCATCTTTATGGATTGTTAGTATAAAATATATATTATATAAAAATATTTAATTAAGTTTATTTTAATATTATGGATTTAATTTTACTTACGTATAAATTATATTGAACACAAATAATGAAATTGAAAAATGATGGGATAATTTAATGAAAACCTGACATCAAAACAATTCATGTTTCAAAAAGTGTATTATAAAATAGAATCCAATAATTATAATGGATAAATTTTGAAATAAATGAGAAAAAATCACTTCTAGTTTTATGTATTAAAAACATGATCTTATTATATAGTAGTTTTAAGCAAGACAAAACATCATGGCATTTAAGGTAAGGGGATTCTCGATCCCAACTTTTTTTTTAGGGTCATATCCTCTTTCATGTTATTTTTAGTATGGATATTTCCCTAAAGTCCTCAAAATTTTATTTAACTCTTATTTAAATTTTAATTTTATAGTAATATACATGTCTCTACCTTTTCAAAAAAATTTCTAATCTAATTACATATTTCTTCCAATAAACCTTATTTTTCCAAAATATCACTTTAAGTCATCCTGAGTTTTTTCTTAAATGGAGAATAATGATTTTAGATTCCTAAATATGATATCTCTTATTCATTTGGGAGGCCAAAAGTTTATTCCTTAAATAATGATTTATGAAATCCTTATTAAACCTATTCTTCTTTATGGTCTCATTTAATTACTATGATTGTTATATTTTCTCTTAGTTGGGACTAATTTGGATGGAAGTTGGTTTTCGAATATTGGAAAAAGGGATTTCTATTATTTTTTATTTTTTTTATCATTATAATAAATCACTTCACTTTATATGTGTTGGTGATTAGGAAAAAGGATTACTGGACTCAGAAGATTATAAATGGATTTGAAAAAAAGTCCATCATTTACAGCTTTATTTTCAGAACATATTTTCTAAGATAACTTTCTTTTCGAACTCAAATATTTTATGGAATGAATTTTACAAATATAATGGGAATATATATCAGACCTGAAATTTATTTTGATATTTCAACCACTATATATAATTATTAATTTCTATGCACAAATTTCTCAACATCGTAATTTTTTTCATAACTTATTATCCAATCTTTGTGAAAGAAAGGGGGATAAATGTTTTTAGGCATAAAGATTTGTCTCTATGAAAAGTTTTGAGAAAATTTTTTTAATGTTTTATTATTCTATGCCAATTTCAATGTTCAAAACATCATGAAGAATTCATGATATAATAAAGATTTTATGGAATAAAAGAGAATATGGAGTCGAAGTCTTACTATCAAGGATCATCAATGTGGGTAGTACCAAATGCATAAGTTATTTGAAGGTTGGGGGTTTAGATTTTTTGAAGTTAGAGGTTTTGAAAAATTATTGATTGACCGATCCATCAGATGGTTTAATTCATCAGACAAACTGATTCATAGTATAAACCACAAGTTTCTGAGTTTCAGAAAGAAAGAATTCTATTTTTATACCGGCCCATTAGGAAAAGTGATCCACTAATTTATCAAAATGTTTTTGACACCAATCTATTGAATTATTTTATGACACCAATTCATCATATAAGTGTATGATATTTATATAGCATTGGGGTCAGAGTTCTAATGAAGGTAGACTATAGTTGTGGAGTGTTATTGAGAAGAGAATTTGTTGATGTCGATCGATAAGTTGAAGTTGTTAACACTAATTAATCAGATGATCACCAGAGACCAATCCATTAGATAATACTAGAGATTAATCATTCAGATGATGCATAATAATGTGGTCAACCATTTTAGTAGAGATAGATTTATTAATATTTTCAAATTGGCTCAAGAATCATTGGTAAAGGTGGGAAACTAATAAATCATCAAAGGCTAAATTTTATATGATATTATTTTCATCAGTCTGAGGGGAAATTGAAAAAATAAATAAAGTTGTTGAAAAGGTGAAACAAATTAAAGTTTCTATCAGACTGTTGTTGAAGGGTTATAAAGTATATAGAAGTTGCAACAATGTTTATGGAAGAACTGTATCAGTTAGTTTGGAAAATCCAAATATAAAGGTCTCTATTTTTCATGTATTCG
This sequence comes from Viscum album, assembly GCA_963277665.1. Lineage (NCBI taxonomy): Eukaryota > Viridiplantae > Streptophyta > Magnoliopsida > Santalales > Viscaceae > Viscum > Viscum album. Next base: position 598,579,207 of record OY728136.1, on the reverse strand, counting down.
ATAAGATTAGGGAATCAGAATGAAAAGCAGTATTAGATTGAGAGGTTTTTCAGAATTTTTTTTTAGACTGAGTTTTTGGGATTTTTTTCAAAAGATGTTATGAAGAAAAGTGTTCTAGAGAATTGAGGAAGATTCAATAAGACTACAGAAGAGTTGAGAGGTGTTCATAAATGGTAAAAATGGACTTCAAATTAAAATGATGTTCAGGATTCTGAAAATTTTGTGTGTGGGAAAACAAAATTTGTTTCCTGACATTTAAAATTTTGAGGCACCTATAAATTGAGGTCAAAGTACAACATACTCTAACAAAGTTTATGTATTGGAGAGAGAGTGAGAGTACTATCTTTTTTAGACATAATTGGTAGAGTAAGGTTTCATGATGGAATTTTTAAGAGAAATAATTATGGATAGAATAACAATTCAAAAGAATTTATAGTCAGGGTTTTTCAGATATAACTGAGAAATTGGATTGACTATTCTGGGAAAAGACATAAGAAATTTAGACTTGTTTTCTGACTGATAAATTAGACTAAAGAATCAAAGTTAGTAATTAGACTGATTTTTCGTGTGAAGTCCATAAAAGTTTCTCTTACCAGCTATTGGGTAAGAAATTGAATATTTTTTATAAAGTATTATAAAGGTGGAAGTTATTTAAATTGCACAATTAAATGTTAAAAACCAATTTGTGAAGGTTTCTAAAAATGTTACAAAAACGTGTTTATATCATTCATGATAGAATAATCACCTGCACTACTGTATTAATCATAGCATTGCACAAGTGTAAGGTAATTTCAAAATTATTGTATCCATGAAAAATAATTATTTTATAGTTTATTATGTGGTATTGTATTATTTCTAAACCCTACCAAGGAGTAGCTACTCTTATTGAGTAGTGAACCCTTGTAAATACTTATGTTCTTATAGATGTGTGAATATTTGTTTTTTAGTAAAGTGATAAATCTTTAACATGAGGTTATGGTTGTCATACAATAAAGATAACATAAAAGTAAAATATATCATTAGTTCATACCCTCCCCTCTCAGTGGTTATATTGATCCTATTTAGGCAATTTCAATTGATATCGGAGTGAAGGTTTCGTTAGTTTAGTATTTGCTAATGTTTCTGAAGAAATTTTTTTTGGATAATTTTAATAGTAAAAATAGTAAAAGGATTATAGTATTTTAAATAAATAAATATTATATCTATAAATATATAATGTTTTCATATCTTATATATATTGGTTATAATTTTTTAAACCTACTATAGTTGGCTTTCCTCCTCTTGTTGAAAATGATCCTCTTATATCTGTTAATAAGATGAGTCTTGATAATTATTTAAGGGATAAAAATGATTTACTTTAATCACCCACTAAAATTAAGTTTCTTAGAGTGAAGGGAGTTTGAACTGCTAAAGGAATATGGGATAAGTTGAGAAAAATTATGAATGAAATATAAAGGTGAAGAAATAAAATTTACAAATCTGGATGTTGAAGTACAAAGATCTCAAAATGGGTGAGTATGAATGTACTGGTGACTTATTTATAAGGTTGAATGATATTTTTAACACCATAATATGACTTGGTGAGACGTTGTAAGATTAAACTATTGTTGAAAAGATCTTATGAATTTATCCTGATAATTATTATTCCAAATTTTCATCTTTGGAAGATATAGGTCATGAAAGTCTATATTTGGAGGAACTTTATAGTATTATTCTTACATATAAAATGAGAAGAGTGACAGTAATTAAAATAAAAGAAAAATTTGATCAAGAAATTTCCTTTAATTCTTCCAATAAAGGAATATCTAATAAGAATCCCAATTATGAATAAGTTGGTGACTCCAACACCTAAAATGAGGTTAGTGACAATCTTGATGAATTCTTGTTCTTATTTTCTAAAAATGTGAAAAATGTTATGGGAAAGTAAAAAGGTATTCTATCATTAAAATTAATTGAATATGGAGTTTTTGGGCATTTTTTATGAAAATTTACCTTAGAGAAATAATTAAGGAGATAGTGATGAAGATGAAAAAAGGATAATAAGGTCTTGGAATAAACATATTGACAATTCAAAAGCCTATTAGAAGGGAAAAATAAAAATTTCTCTAGATACAAAAGGAGAAGTTATTGTTTCAATTTGATAAAGATAAGGATAGTGAAATTGAAACTAAAAAATTCACAAAAGTAGTTGTAGAAAACATGTTTATTTCTATAGTTAATGATAAAGAAGTTGAAAGTGGTAATTTTTAAGAGTAAGATAATCATTTATAATTTAACCTAAAAACAGAGTTGAAATAATATCATAGAAATATTTTAATACTAGATAGAGAAATCAAGACATTGAAAAAGAAAATTTCTATAGTAAAAAATCATGAATCTTATCTTGAATTGTAATCTAATTTGCTATAATAAATTTATTTCTAGAATAAATTTCTTGAAAAATAAAATAATAAGAATAAAAATCTTGAAATAAAGATACAGGAAAAGGAAGTAGACTTGGAACTTGTTCAAAAAAAATTTCTAAAGTTGAATATGGAGTTACATGTTTCAATAACTCTGTATCTGAAGTTGGTGAAAGATATATAATGTTTAAACCTAATAAATATCAAAAAACTTATCTTTAAAGGTTAAAAAAAATTTAATATGTTCCTAAGAATAATAAAGATGATAAAATCATGTATGTGGCCAAAACAAACAGTGTTAAAAATACATAATTTTATAAAATTTCTATGTTTGAAATAATGGGTCCTACTACTACTAATTCCATTAAATTTGGGACGAAATATGAATTGAAGAAGAAGGTAATTAGTGATAACATGAATTTTGGGGCACAAAAAAGTTCTGAAATGGAACATAAGAAAGTTTATAAAAAACATCTTAACAACTCTAGGCAGTATAAAAGTTATAGATTAAAATATTCTTTATATGTTTATTATTGGTATTTTGGTAGATTTGGGTATAAAAAAAATATTTTTTGGATCAATCCACAATTCTTTTATTATCCCATGAGTAACTGGAAGAATATTTTGAGGGGTATTCAATCCCCTAAAATAAATAATTCTGATAAATTTGTTCTGAAATTTGAAAAGACATTTCAACCTATGAAGACCATTTTTGAAATATGTGAAAACCCTAGACATTTTTTCTAAAGGATGTCTTGTTTTTATACCCACAAAACAACATTTTTATAACAATTCTCAAAATATTTATGTAAATGAAGATAAAGGGAATGAAAAATATATTATTGCAAAAACTACACTCAGATCTACAAAAGGAGAATGACCATGGATTTTGGATAGTAGGTGATCATCACATTTGATAGGAGATTTGAATCTACTGAAGAAAGTGAATGAATTTAAATAAGTAACATTTATATTTGGGAATGTTGAATCTCCTAGTACCAAAGGTGTTGGATCTTATATAATTGGGGAATAATAACTAAAATCTAAGAAGGTCCTGTTTTTTGATGGTCTAAAACACAAATTTTTGAGTGTTTTGTAACATTTTGATGAAGGAAAAAAAATTAGAAAACATGGTTTTATCATGAAAAGGGTTGAATATGGAAATGTTTTTAAAAGAGGCCAAAATATAAATGGAAACATTTTTCAAGTTGGTTATGTATAGAATTCATTTTATCTAGTCATGATGGCTAAATCATACTCATATATCTCTAGTGATAAGGAAGAACTTCATATATCTCATCTTAGGCTAAGGAAATAGGTTCAAGTTCAAAAAATTATTGGTGATCAACAAAAAAAAATTTAAAACAAGAAGAATAGATAATTTTGTTACGCATACTTATTTGTATTCAAAAGTTGATCCAAAATATGTTAATAAATATTTTGAGCATCGAGAGTGGATTAATGCTATGAAATAAGAGTTATATCAGATTGAGAAGAATAATACTTAGGAACTTTTACACAAACCAAATGATAATAATATTATTAAAACAAATTGGGAGTTCAAAAAAATTGAATGAAGATGTTGAAGTCATAGAAACAATTCATGATTGGTCTTCAAAGGTTACTCATAAATTGAATGTATTGATTTTTATGAGACTTTTTCTCCAGTATCAAGGTTAGAAACAATTAGAATATTTCTTACAATTGTTGTACAATGAAGTTATAAATTTTTTTAAATGGAATTGAAATAAAAAATTCTCAATGGATAAATTAATAAATAATTTTATGTTAAAAATACATGTGTATTTGTTATTGAAAAAGTTTAAAGTTATGCTTGAAAGTTAAATAAATATTTGTATGGGATAAATAAATCCCCAAGAGCTTTGTATTCCAAATTAGACACCTTCTTAAGGAAGTTGAACTTTAAGAACCTAAAAGTTTATAGTGATATCTAAATCAATGAAAATTGGGAGATTTATATCATTGTAATTGTGTATGTTGATGATATTTTATTTACTTTTAATGATAAAATAACTTATGGGAGGTTTTCTGAATATATGAAGAAGTTTCTTGAAATGTTCATTCTTAGTGAAATGAAATAATTTCTGGTCATAAAAGATGCTCAAAAGTAGAAGTACATTTTTCTATCTCAAGAGAAGTATACCAAGGAACTTATTAATAATTTTGGAATGGAGGATTCAAAACCTATTTCCATAAAAATTTCAATGGGAACCAAGTTTTCAATATATGAAGAAGGAAAGGAAATGGATCTTAAAGAGTTTCAGAAACTTATTAGATGTTTGTTATATTTGACTACTTTAATACTATATATTGTTGATGTTTTTACCTTATGTGTATTATTCCAAAGTGGCCCAAATAAATATCATCACTTGTTTAGGAAACGTATTATTAGATATATCAGAGGCACAACCAATTTTAGAATCAAATATGTTATCTTAGGAATAATTGTTTTGGTTTGTTATACAGATGTTGATTAGGTCAAATGTGTGGATGATAGAAGATATACATCATGTGGAATTTTCTTTCTAGGGGAAATTTGTGTGAGTTAGAATACAAAAAAGAAAAATTCTTTAAATCTTATCATGGATTAAGATGAAAATGTTTCTTCAAAACAAACTGTAACACAACTTATGTGGATGAAGACACTATTGGAAGATATGTTAGTTAAAGTGAAGTTACCCCTTCTCTTGGGTAGTGATAATTACAGTGCAATAAATTATACAATAAATCCAGAATAAAATTATCATTAAAAACAAATTGATATCAAATATCACTTAATAAAATATCATGTGTATAATAATTAAATTAAGTTGGTATATGTTCCTATAATGTAATAATTGGCTATCATTTTCATAAAACCATTACTGAAGAAAGAATTTTTCAAATTGAGGCTGAAAATGGGTGACCAACCACACTATACCCAATTTTGAGGTATGTATTTTTATCCCCTCTCTCATATTTTTATTATATAGTCTTTTCAAGGGGGATAAAAATGATGTTTCATAAGTATATCCATTGGTATATACTAAACCTTTTAAAAACATGTATTTAGGGGGAGTTTTTAAAATGGGTAACCTATGAAAATATCATGTAAATGTGTGAACTATTCTAATAGATTTTTGAAGTGTTTGTAGGAAAATTATTTTTATAGGAATGAATTAGTTTTGATGAGTCAAAAAATTATATGTTCAAGAAATTTCATAAGTCACTACTTATGGACAGCATGGTTTTGCTATCATTTATTCTTGTTTCTTACAATGAATTCACTCACATAGTCTTAGAATTATTTACTAGTGATCTGTATCTTGAGTTAAAAAGTTTAAATGATTTATAAACAATGGTTGACAACAAAATACAAAGGGATTTTATTGGGACCCAGTTGGCTGGATGGTGGTTTTTGGATGCTAGAAGAAGTGGTTATTGTTTGTTTTGTTGTTTGTTGTCATTAGGAGAAATCATTTCGCTTTGTATGTTCCACATCCATAAAACTTATTTAGATCCTATGGATTAATTCACCTTATCACTAAAATTCCTTATATCTTGGTCATACTTCAGTTCTATATCCATAGTAATTAGTGTATAACAAAGGTTCACTTTAAACTAAGACACATCATCTACTAAACCTCCATTTATTCACACTAAAAAAGTATATAAAGGGGTTTATTATAGATTTAATTATCACTTCCACTATCAATGAATCCAATGAACATTAGGATGCATAGAATATGTTTGATATGAAATTGCCCCATTCTACGGTGGCATATCTTGCGGTTCATTTCACACCAATATGTGCCTATATAGCATAACCCCCATATAACTCACTTCCAATTCATCCACAACCATCACTAACACTTTGGTATGTTTATTTTGTGTGTGGAAATACCCCTATTTTGAATTTATGTGGATTGTAAAAAAATTGAAAATCTACCCCGCTCAACTATAAAATTATCTTCCACTATATTTCATCAATTTTAGTTCAAATTTCAATAAGAGTATTTAAAAAATATTTAATATTTATTCATAATTAATTGTACACATCAATTTTTACCATAAAAAACTTATAAAATAATTCAATTATAAATTATAAATTATAATAAATTCTAATTCTTTAGTTTCATATTCATATACATTATTAGTCATTTCAAAAAATTAATATACACACATATTTTTCAATTAAATATCTTATTAATATGAAATTATATTCTACATCCCTCCCAACTTTTCATTCCCATCATTTATCAATTCTCATCCATAATCCATTATATAAATATAAATTTTTATAAAATAATCATCTTGTATATTTATTCCACTAATTTCATAATCATTTATGTTTTCCAATTAAAATTTACCACATATTCATTATTCTATATTACTATAAATAATATATTCATAATGAAAAACAAAAAATAGAATAGATTCATAATAAATTTTTAAATAGATGAGGATTTTGAGTCACCAACCTTGATTCCCTAGAAAAGAATCTCAAATCCTCAGATGATTGTTGCTGATCATTTATCTAAATATTTTTATCCAATAATCTCCTCGATTCACCAAGAAACTCCAATACAAATAGTTTCTTCTCTATAGAGAATAGAGAAAGTAGAGAGGATCCAATAAACATTCATGGTGGAAAATAAATTCTTTTGAGTTAGTTTCTCTAACTCCTTTATCATTTCCATACCAAAACTCATATTACTTTCCACCATTTACTTTCTCTCTCTACCTCTCCCTTGGCAATTCTTTTATTCAAATCTCTCATTTACACCAAATTAAACCCACTAAAAAGGCATTTCATTATATAAATAAAATATCCAACACCTATATCATATTATATCTCACATCATCACAACTATATAAAATATTTCATAATATCCAGAACTTTATTTTATAAAAATAATCCATATAAAATAAATTACTTAAATAAATAAATATTTTAAATTTTATTCCACCATCGTATATAATTAATGTAAAATTCAAACCATTGAAAAAAATATCAAAATACCACCCAAGTATGAACATTGCATCATTAATCCAATAGCTTAATCAAAATTACCTTTTCCCTTCATAACTGAAAATTAACAAAATTTCACAAATTATAAAATTTTAAATTTATAATTATCTATATTTCACAAAAATTTAAAAACTTTTTAGTATTGAAATTGTCCAATCATAATAATAATAATAATAATAAATGGAAATAACCACATAAACACTTTCATTACAGTTTCACTATTATAACAAAATTCTATAATAATAATAATGATAACTTTTCAAAATAATTCAAGATATTCCCTAAGTATCTATGATTCCATATCCAAATTTATTTTATCTACATCACTATGCTTCCAAAGAGATTTCACTAAGGGGATAAATCACCCCCATGGGACTTTATCTATGTGATTATAAATTTCCATCAAATACTCAAAAAATCATACCCTCCATGATATTAACCTTACTCAAATCTATTACATATAAAGGATTGAGATATTATTTTTGAATCAGAGACACATGTAACACATCATGAACCCTTTCTAATCATAGAGGTAGTTTAAACTGATAGGCTACCTCTCTAACTCTCACTAACACCACAAAAAGGTTCAATAAATATAAGAGACTATTGTCTTCCCTTTCCAAACCATCATTGTCCACATTGAGGAGAAACTTATAGGAGAATGTTATCTTAAACTAGAAACTCCAACTATAACCTCCTTAGATCTACATAAAATTTCTATTTAATTTAAGTGGTCCTCACGAAATCTCAACTAATTCATGCATTCCCCTTCATATCCTATACTATCATCAACCCAACTATATCCATCTCACCAACCTTAACCTAACACAATATAAAAAGATATGATCACTCAAACAAAGCCGTATAAGTTTCCATACCAAGGGTATTATGATAATTATTGTTATTTATATATTCTACCAATGAAAAACAATCCACCCATGATTCTCTAAAACCTAAAATGAAATTATTTAATATATATTTCAATTTCAAAATTAAACACTCAATTTGATCATCAATATATAGATGTAATGGGGTTTTAAGGTAGAAATGGGAACCAAAATAATGCTAAAATATATTCCATATTCATGATGTAAACTAGGAATTATTATGAGATACTATAATCTTTAGAACACCATTAAGCTTCACTGCCTTCATTACATAATGATTTTCCAAATTATGCACTAAGATCAATTCCTTAATCTATTAGAAATAAATTGACTTTTTAATCAATCTATGATAAACTATATGGAATCAAAAAAAATCAAGGTATGCAGAAAACCTATAAAACAATTTATAGAAATTTCCTCCCAGTTTTATATATTAATTTCCAAAGGATGCAACAAACCTGATGGTAATTTATGTTTTGATTTCCCCTACTGACATATAAGATATCTGAAAATAAACTGACCTACCACCCTCTTTATCCTAATCCACAAAAATATCCTCTTAAAAGTTTGATACATGTATGTAACACTCAAATGCACTAATGATGAAATTTTGGACTCAGGAGAAAACAACTTCTATATACTCTAAATATTAATTATCATTCAATGGAATAACACCTCATATTCCTCATTATTAGTGTAATAATCAAAAGCATCATTATTGTTTACCAAAAATGGATTACCTTGTGGATTGAATCTGGTAATGAAACTGCTATCAATGCTATGAAGTAGAAAACCAAGAATGTACCACTGAAACTTATCCCTTACAGGATTGGATGCCTTAATTATTTTAATCAACTCAATATGATTTTTTCACATGCTTATAGGGAAGAAAACCAAGTGTTTGATTCATTTTCAAAGAGAGAGATCGTGGAAATGAGAACGACGTGGTCCTATAGATCTCTTGTTTATTGTACATCATTAGTGAATGTTGATATGTGTGGGCAGTTTCACTCCAGCCTTTGTAAAATCTCTTGTAATGTCTAAACTCTATTATTTAATTTTTATTAATGAATTTTAGGATTGGCTTATCCTGAATCCTGGACCTTTTTATAAAATCATCACAATTCATAATTCAATCTCTCGAAACTTTCACATCATAGTCTCTTTTACCTACTGCACCAATGAATATTTCACTATATAGTAAAAAAGACATACTCCTTTCTTTATCTCCTTATAGAAAAGGTGAATAGATGTCAATAAACCCATTTATTTCAATTCCTCGCTCATCTAATGAGCATCCTATCTATAATATTTCAAAATTAAAGCATCATCCACCACATTACCCTTTTGAGCAGTATTTGTGATTTCAAAGTCATAATCATAGAGAAATCTATCCACCTTCTCTACCACAAATTCATATACTTCCAAATATATATAAATATATCAATATTTTATAATTTATATAAATCATAAATAATTTTTCAAGAAAATAAATCCACCAAAGAACAACTATAAATTCCATAGCCACAAGATTCAAATCATGGGTAATGTAATTAAATTCATTAGTATATAACTATTTATACCCAGAAGAAGTGGCTTCTATCTCTTTCATCAAAACACATATGAACCCTTGATAATATGTGTCATGATATACCTCATAAATAATAACCTCTTTAGGTACTTAATGTTTTATATAACTTGTCAACTTATTATTTAAACTTCTAAAATTAACATGACACTTATCTATAATAGAAAAAGTATTCATTTCTTAGTAAAATATTAAAATTGAGTCATGTTTTAAAAAAAATATATACAAACCTCATTTAATAATGATTCAATCCTAAGAAACTCTTTACTTTAAAAACATTATTTGGAATATTTCATATAATGACCACCTCAATATTCATTGATTTGACTACTACACCATGCTCCAAAATAAAATGACCTATAAAATGAACCTCTCATATCCAATACAGATATATATTCAACTATTTATACAACTGATATTCCCTGAGAAACTCTAACACCATCCTAATATGATTTGAATGGCCCTACTCCATCTTGGAGTAAACTAAAATATCATCAATGAAAACTTCCACAAAATCATTAATATAGGGTTAAAATAGTATATTTTGAAGTTAGTTCCCTAAAACCAACTTCTTTTTTACTTTATTATAAGTTATATTCATGGTTTTTGAATATCAAAAAACTCATTATCACATCATGATTGTTCTTCTATGTAACATTGCATGTGATAATGTTCTAAGAGTAGTTGTCACACTAAAAGGTCATAGCAGTTCCCCATTATGATGAGAACCTGTAAGTTCTATGAAACTATTCATAGATATATGCTCTATAGTTGGATGATATCATTTTAGGGACACAAATAATACAGGATCTCAGGGGTGGCGACTTATAGGACTTTGAGGCACCTTCTCATGGTGTACGCCCATGGTGATATCCAGTAGGATATTATGAGAGTGAGACCCGAAAGTAGGAAATCCACATTTATAACTGTCATTAGATGTTCTTATCTGTGGAAGTTTGTATTGGTACTTAAGATTATTATTAATGGATATTATGAGTCATGAACTTAGATGTATTGACAAAATTTGTGATGCGAGATGCTCATGGCGAAGTAGGATATGTTGGGTGCGTCATGAGTAATATTGCATTAATGAAAATATGAGAAAGTATTTATCCCTTCTATTATTTAATAGAAGTTAATATCTCAAGACCTTTGGTGTGAATGATATATCCTAAATAAATCCATGGCCATAGTGATCAATAGGCATGTTCTATTTTAGAAAATTCAAATAAAGAGATATCGATCATATAGGTTAATGGAACTGCCATGCAACTTGCTTAATTATAGATATTATGATAAATGGATTATATTACACGATAATAATTCGTATGAGTTGACATGTTGTTTTAGAATTAACTTATTTCTTTATGGGTTCTTTGGTGTGTTGTTATATGTTAACCATGGACTTTCGGAAGGTTCCCCTAATTCAACTAAGAAAGAGGCCTAGAGGGTCACACACTAAGTGTATCTAGTATCTCAGTTAAATAATTTATTATTTAACAAGTTGAATAAATATTATACCCTATTGTGGTTTAATAATTATTTATGTATTCCTAGTCGCATTTTTTCCATCACTAGTTATTCGAGAAAATATATTGTGAGTGGAATAATTAAAAAATATTTATTTATTTATCGGTGAATAATTCCGTGAAATATATTAAATAAATAAATAGTAATTATTCAATGAGTGATATATATTGAGGAGGATTGGAGGACTGAGTTTAAGGGTCTAGTGAGAAATAATAATTCTTAATATTATTTGATTAAATAATATTTAACTATAACTTGAAGGTTTATCACATGTCAGGAAATAATAATATTGTTGTCATTATTTGACATGGGGGGTTTCTCTAGGATTAATAAAATAATTAAGGCACTTTTATAAATTATTTATTATTACCCTAGTGAATTAAATGTTCTGTTATATTATTCTATTATTATCCAAGTGCAAGAAAAGTGACGCCAAGTGTGGTGTGCACAACAGTTTGGATAAAATATCTTAATCCTAGATAGTTCATATCTCTCCAAGAACACTCTAAAAATGAGAGAGATACTCCTATGACGGATCAAGGAGAACTCTTTGAAAGAAGTTATCAAGTATATCAAAGGCAGGCATCGCAAGAGTAAGGATCATCTGTGCTACCATCTGGAGACTCCTTCAGTGATGTCTAGAGATACATAGAACATGTGTGGATCCTCGCTAGAGGATATCTACCCTTGATCTCTACAATGCAATGACAGTACACCTGTAGATCTATGGATGAACGCATTAATGAATAAAGAATCACCTTCGAGGTAATTCTTAAATTTAATTAAATTATTTATAAACAAAATATGTCAATCCTCTCTCTTTTGATTTTGGGTTTCTATTAATTTTTCTAAATCCTTGATTTATTCCCGTGGATACTGGAATTCATCATCATATTGATCCCTGATTGTTCATTTAATATGGAAAAAATTAAAGTTGGGCATCATCCCTCCCGTACTTCCACTGTGACCAGAACCTAAATTATATTCATATTCCCTATAAACATGGTCGGTTTATTAATAACTTCAAATTTAATAATTATAAACTCATAATTCCTATACCAATGTTGAAAATTTGTCTTAGAAATGTTTTCATCCTTAACCTTCAATTGGTGATATTTGATTTGTAAATCAATCTTAGATATAAGATCTCCCCTTTAAAATAGTTATAAAATTAATCTATCCTAGGGAGAGGATATATATTTTTCTCCATCACTTGGTTCAACTATCAACTATACACAATTTCAAGCTCCCATCAACTTTATTTTCAAAAAAATAAGATAAACCCATAGAAACACACAACGGTGGATAAAAACTCATTAAAAAACTTTTTTTAATCCTCAATATATAAAGCTTCACTGTTTCCTTATTATAAAATACCATAATAATAGAAGAAATTATTGTATATTTATTAATCCCAAACTCAATCTCTCCACAGGGAACACATCGGTGTAATCACACACAACATAAGAAAACTTCTCCATCTAGGAATCTAATTCAAAAATCAACAAATTTTCTAAATGATTGATACAATTTTATACAAATTAAAACCAATAAAACCCAAAAATAGCATCATATGATAATATCCAAAATATAACTAAGTTCCAAGATAATTAATCTCACCCCAAAACTATCTCATAACCACACACCTTGACAAACCTCATATGACATCCCATTAGAGTAATAAGCTATTGTGAATTTGAATATTATATTTTTGAATCCATAACCCATAAATATGGAAAGGGGAGATAAATTAATATGAATCATCAGTATCAATAAAAATAAAATGAAACAGGGAACAAATGAAAATTTTACCTAAAATAGCCACTCCTCCCCCATGATTTTTAAATTTTCATAGCCTAGATTTACCATTCATAAACTCTACCTCCTCTTCATCATTCATTTTTACCTTTACTTCATCTCTTTTTATCTCTCTAGTGGCCTTCTTTATGATGTTTTTTCTAACATAACCCTATGTTAGTTATCCTAGTGATCTTATTTTTTACTCATATTATGGAAAATATAGATGAGGAGGTTGATAATGTTAGTTCCCAATGTGAGATTGGATGAAAGGTCAAGTGGGGGTGAACTAACCCTTTTAAATAATCCTATGAATTATATCAGATTTAAATATAAATGTAGTGAAGAAATAAAGGATATGAACATAGTCATTTTTATAGTATTTAGGAACTAAATGGTCTTATATATACTCTTCACCTGTCTCAAATGCAGAGAGAGATGGAACCCAATAACTATGGAATATCTATCTTTTAATGGGGAGTTACAACCCTTTAAAACTACCTTTTTAAACCCATAAAACACAAACCAAGACTAAGTTTTCTCACCAAGAGTCACAACCCATCATCTTTTTTTAATCATGTGGATGAAACAAAACTCTCTTTATCTATACCAAGTAATAACTGAAACCCCATCCTTTTACTGGTTAGCCACAACCCACACAGACTTTGTTTATGGGGAATTTTGACCCAGATCCTACCTTTTATGGGTAGTATAACCTTGTACAATTATACATAAAAAATAATGTAGAAATGAGTAAGAATCACATAAACCAGATGAATAAGTAATGCTCTGGGTGTTGAAGGTCAATGATTTCTCTCATAGGAAATGATCAAACAAATATACACTAGCTGTGAGTAGTGGTTAGTTAACAAGGTGTGTCACATAGTAAAGTTCAAGAATATCCTCAGCCCCAATATCGAACTATCATTTTTGAATTCAATATATAGAATTCCTTTAATCATAGAAGATTCAAAATATGATGCCTATTATATTTTATCCTTTTATAAGTAATATGTTATTTCTTCATTGAATTTGCATACAAAATATTCTCATATGTGTCACTTAGATAATCTATATAATTAAAATAGGTTGTATATTGGAACATTTAAGATCAATTAATACAATTAAAAATTCATAATAAAAAACATTAAAGTCCTTTTTAACACTCTCATAGATCATGTGAGAAAGGCTATTAAAATTCCAAATAATTTAAATATAGAAATCACATTTTTTAAGAAAATAGTATTTGTATTAAATCCATATGATGATAATTTAAAACTATAAGAATTTTTCTAAAAAAATTATTAGAGTTAAAATAATTAATAAATAAATCATAAATAATTATATCAACGAAAAACATAAAAAATAAAATAAATTAAGCAATGAAAAAAAAGATCAACATAATTCTAAAAACATTTTTATATGTTTAATTTCTTTTTGGTAGGTCAAGGGCTTATGGTAGTTTTATCCATATGGTATATCAAGTTTCATGGTAGGTATTGACTTACTTCATGTGTTTGATCAAAATGGTTATATAATAAAACCATAAATTTGTAAATATTTCAATTACAGTCGATCATTTCAATGTGAAGTTGATTTTCTTGAATATGTAATTGATCCGTTTTTTATTATGACAGATTGAATACCTTATGGTCGATCAAATTTCCTCATGTGTTTGGATAAATAGTTATAAAAAATATATAATATTTATCATGTGGTCGATCCATAATCATATGTTTGATCTTATAGTCACTCAATGTTTTTTCATGTGGTCAGTCAAGGCTCAAAGCCACATGAATTTTGTTTACATGTAAAGGTAATATATAGTTGACACACTCTATGTAAAGATAGAATAAAACTCACTTAAAGGTAACACAAAAATTTATGTAAATTTAAAGTTCTAAATCTAAATGTTGTGTAAGGGTATGTGCAAATATATTAATGGTAAAGATAAGTTCAATTCTACATAAATGCTTTTCAATCTAGATAAGGGTAAACCAAGGTTTCCAGAATTTGTGTAAGTGTAAAAGTAAACTTAGAAAAAAATATTTTTTATCTAATAATTAAATTGTGAGATATTGTAATTATCCAAATATAAATAAAGTGGATCAAGGAGCCATTTCAAAATTATCCCCCATTTTTATAATTACAAAAAAAATATAAATTCTAAAATTTCTCCAACTTTTTGAAATTAATCAAAAATATTAACAAAGTTATCTCTTTTTTTATACCAATAATTTTAAGTAAATACATAGTCTCCCTAATAAACTCACATATAAATGGGAATAAACTAACAATTCTAATGTTACAAAAAGAAAAAATGAGGATTACCCTAAATTAATCAATTATTATACAGAAGTAAGTTTTCAAATTCTATAATAAATAGAGATTTAAAGTTACTCTAATTATTACTTGGAGAGAAACTGGCCATTATAAAAAGTACATCTAAAAACTTAAAAACAACCTAAATTCTTGCATTTTTTTCTCATATATAGTATTCCAAACTCATTTTTAAAAAATGTTTTTAAAGCCTTAATTATTGAAGTGGGTAATTTTTCATTTTTTATGTATTTATGATTATAATATATTAATTTTATAATTATTAGATAATTATAATTATAATTATAATTAATTATATTATTTAATAAATTTTTTATTGGATAATTATAATTTATCACATCAATTTTTACTACGATATTTTTATTAAAGGATTTTTCAAACACTTTTTAATTTTGTAGAATCCTTACTTTTTATTGATTAATCTATTTTTATATAATTTGTTTTATATTAACTATTTATAAATTATTTATTAATTATTTACTATTTTAGAATCATTTTATATTCAATTATTTTGAAAATTTGGATCAATTTGGAATTTTCGTAAGTGAAAAATTATTTGAAACAATTGCGTGATTGAATTGCAATTATACATACGTGAAGTCCAATTTTTTATCCATGATGCACAATTTGGTTATGTGATTATTGTTATGTGGTTTTCTTATTATTGGTATTTGATAATGAATTATGATATAGACCATAGAATTAAATTATTATTATTACGATGGATAGATGTAAAACTAATATAGGTTTTATATAACTATAAGTAAACTAAATTGATTATTCGTATGTTTGAAATATGGTTTGAAATATCATTATTTTTTTATTATTATATTGTTTTTTAGATTAAATATCTATTGTTTTTCAATGGTATATTGAGATTAATATTTTATATTAATAAATTTTTTATTCCTTAAAAAGGATAAGTTAAATTTATAAATATAAGTCAACTAGACTATAAGATAAAAATTCTATTTAGAGGGTCTAAATTTCGACCAAATATACAATTAAGAACGTGGTACATACTTTCAAGATCTCATCTTGGCATTAAATTGGAATTTCTATTTAACATTATAAAACCTTTGATTATACCCTTACATTATATTTAATATGAATATCAATTATGTTCTTCATTGATGCATAAACCATACATCATAAACTTATAATTTTAAATTTTTTTATTTTAAGTTGGTTTGTTTTTATTGTTTCTAAAATATTATTTAAGAGTAATGATTGTATTCAAACTGATTTTGATGTATTTAATTCAGTATTATTTGGTTTCAAATCCCTCCATATATCTACATGCATGGAAATAAACTTTAATTTCAAATTTTAAGTATTTTAAATTTTTTTTAATGAACTGTGTGCAATATTTAAGGAATTATTCAAACATATTTCAATGAATTTTCTTCATGATTATTATAGAGATATTTTTAACTCTTTAATGAGTGATTTCATACTAGTTGAACTACTAAAATTATTTTAAATTTAAAAAGATAATATTTTCATTGAAATTTTTTTTCTATCTCTCATATAATTCTCTATCTTAACTATTGTTGTTGTTGTTGTTGTTTTTATTATTTTAAATTATTGATATATATTACTATGTAGTATTATATTTTTATTTATAGGAATTAGTGGTGAATAAAGAGAGTGATTATGCATCTCTTAATATTCATTTAAATCCATACACTGTGATATAAAATGAAATAGAACCAAGGTTGTACATATTATACATTTAAGTAAAGTGATACAAGCAATAGGGATTCATATTTCAATCACTATTTATTGAAGTAAAATAGTTTGATCACCTAAAATGAAATCATTCATATAATTGTAACATTAAAACTAATTTTTTGACACAAAAAATTATTTCTACAAATCTTTAACAATTCTTTATTGTATTTATTTTTTTCACTTTGATTTTTCTATACATAATAATTCATGCACACTAGTTATACTACCAATAAAAGGTATTCCGGGTTATGATAAACTAATCAAAAATCCTGAAAAAATGTTTTTAGTGATCTAGTATAAAATTTATATAGGTTTTGATTCTCCTATATTAAAATCTTGGGGTTTTTCTATTCCCACAAAAGGCTGGTTGTTTAGGTTTTGTCTGGTATGATTAGAAAAGCATTGGTTTCAGATTTCTCCTATTGTAAAATTAATGATTTATGATGATACCTTTAAAAATTATATCTCATATTATTTTAGGTGTCATATTCCATTGATCAAGGTATGAAGATTAGAGTGGGGTCATTTAGATCCTAACTACTGTAAAATTTCTTGTTTTCATCTTTTTATTTTTCTGTACTTACTCTTCACACATCCTCTTCACTTAATATTTTAAGAAAGAATTTTTTATCTTTATAAACCAAAAAATTAGACAATTAATTTTAATAACTCTAATATTTTAAATAAAAGACAATTCACCCCCTCTTATCTATTGTCAATCACCCTTTGGGACCAAACACTTGGTATCAGTGCTTGACCTAAAAAGGATAGTTTAGATATTATTTATATTTCTATAATTATTTTTATTTTTAAAAACTTATATTCTAGTCCTTAATAGGGCTAATGAAAAATATTTTTTATTTATGGAAAATTAAAAGATGAATTATTTAATCTAGGGAGAACACCTCATTTTAATGGAAGTGATTATGGATATAAGAAATATATAATGAATGTATTTTTTAAAAAAATAGGTATTGAATATTGGATTATCTTGGATACATAATATATATTTCCTGAATTTGATATTGACACATTGACTGATAATGAGTTTACAAAATATTTATTAAATTGAAAAGTCATGTATTTTATTTATTTTTTACTCAATAAGAAATTTTATAGTCATATATCTTCTTGTAAAACTACTTCTTAAATTTGGAGGACTTTAAAAGTCACTCATCAAGGAACTAATGAATTTTTGAGAAATAATATTCGCATTCACACAGTTGAATATTAAGAGTTTAGAATGTCTGATCAAGAAATTTTTAATGGGATTTTCTATATATTAAGAAATATTTTCAATAGCATGATTTCACATAGAGAAACAATAAAGAATTAGGTTTTATTTAAAGAATAATTTAGGCCTTACCCATGAATAGGCATTTAAATAAAGTGGTACTAAAGATGGAAAATATTCTATAGAATACTATTTGGATGAGTTGATTTAATATCTCTTATAATGCGATCTTGAATTGAAGAATAATGATATTGAATCGTCTAATAAAATAAATGGAGATGATTTTGAATTGTTATATTTTTCTAACTCTTATAGTGAGTCCTCATATTCTTTTAGATAAAGGGAAAATGGTGATATGAAACAAGTTACAAAGTGAATTTAAGGACTTATAAAGAAGAAGAATGCTACCAAAAAGGGTGAATGGAAAAGAAAGATATACAAAAAACATTTCATGAGAAAATATTTCAAAGTTAAATATAATATTATATGTTATTAATGTGTTAAATATGGATATAGAAAATATGTGTTTTCATGATTGAAAGTTGAAAAAGGAAAATATAATTAGGATATAAAGAAGAAAGAATTTATTAGAGGTGAGAGTTTCACTGAAGAATTGGACTCTAATGAATAATATGTGAGTGGGAAAGAGACTGGTGATTGATCCCAGAATGGAATGGATCCTATGAGAAGTGTGTCTTCTATTACTCTCTTGGCTAGGGTTCCCCATTGATGGTTTATTGGAGTGGGTAGGATTTAATGATTCCTCCACATCATCATCTCCCATCCCCCTCTTATCATTTTTCTTCTTTCCTCCTTCATCCCTTTTCAATAACTTTCTATCCAGGGTGATGTCTCACTTCATAATTCACTTTGGCACCTCACCCATACACATGGTGGTTAGTGGGTTCACTTCTTCTTGACTATGTTCCTATATAGATTCTTCTTCATCTCATGTGAGGATTTACTCCCTCAATATTCTACTTTATTTAGTACTATTTGATCGATCTTTTGTCATTTTTTCCTCCCTTTCCATTTGAGGAGTCCATTTCTAATTTAAACCCCCCCCATTGGTTCTTACCTATCATATATTTTTTGAAATTACATCCCAGAGTAGTGCTTCCAACACCAACCAACCTAAGTACCCTATCTGGTGATAGATCTTATTTCTATGAAAAATACTTCCATCCCATAGTGGAATTGACTAGATCTAGTTACTAGAGATGTTTGGATAATTGGTTTCTCTCTTTGAAGTTGTTAGGGTATGGATTCAACTTTGGTGCATCAATGATGGTCCTCATTATGGTTTTCGCTTTGGATGATATTTTTTGGATTTTATGGATGGAATATTTGGCTTCGTTCTACTTTAGGATTCTTGGTGGTTTTGAAGTTCATGTTATTAGGGTGTTACTCTTATATAATGTGGTAGTTTTCTTCCTATGTCTAGTGTTCATTTGTCTACCTATATTTTTTTTGTTTTAGTTTTTTCACAGGGATTAATCCTAGTTTTTTCCATTGACATTTTTGAGATTTAGGTTTGAGTAAAGATTGTTTTCATTCTATTCTTGGTGTTCATTTTTTTTTTCTAATGTTTTGTAAGTTATAGAGGCAATGGAGCTGTCGTTATGGAGTGATGGTGGTTGATGGTGTCTTCAAGAGGAATGGACTTGGTTTATGCACCAAAGTAACGCATGAGTAATAAGTACTTGTGAAGGTGAAAATGGTGTGTTTTATACTGATGGGTTCAAGTGTGACGTGATGTAGTTGTGGTGCTTGAGGAATCCTCATTTGAGGCACTAAATCAGACTAGTTGTGTCTCATAATAGATATAGGATAACTTTGGGATAACCAGACTGATTTTTTTATTCCTCAATTTTATTAATCCTTTGGATTTTGATGAACTGTTGTATTTTTTGTTGTTTATTCATTACAATGACCAGGTTCATTGGTTTTTTTATAAATATTACTACTTAATTTTATCATGGAATTATAAAAATATAGTAAATATGGATTAGAGGAGAAGAATACTGGTAATCTTGATCTGATGGGAAAATATCCTCTGGTAGCTGATCCCTTTGATGATTTGTTAAATCTTTATAATCTATATTTAATGGCTACATCAAGTAAGGTTAGTAGTACTTGTATTTCCTTTTTATATTCTCAATCCACTTATAATTATAATTGTGATAAATCTAAAGTTAAATAATTAAGTTAATTATCTAATGAATTTTAAGCGGAAATGGAAAATATTTCAAAAAATTATGAAAAGTTGGATAAGGATCATAAGAAAATTTCTAAAGAAAAGAAAAGTCTCAGTTTGGAAAACAAAAAAAATAAATAGACTATTTCAAAGTTTTTTAAATAGAAATATAAAATCAATTTTTAGAAATTAATGTTTATAAGATAGAAAGGGAGAATAATTGTTTTAAAATTCTACTTCTAGTACTAAAGATAATGTTTTTGATTTTATTTATTTTATTAAAAAATGGTAATTTTAAAGATGAAATTGTAAGTTTGAAGTAATGTTATCTAATTTTACTATAATAATTAAAACTTTAGATGAATTTTTTAAATAAAAAACAATTTATAAATAAAAGTATAATATAAATATTCTTGGTTTTTATGAGAGGTTACCTTTCTTGTATAAGAATATATTTTTTGAATTTAAAAATGAAGGAATCTCATGTGTTACTTTCTTTCAATAGCAATTATTTGGACATTAGGCTTATAATTACACATTACAATTTGTTAAATAACTTAGTCACACAAAGGCTTATATTTATAATTTTTTTTAAATTTAATAGGACTAACCCTCCTGCACATGGTTTCCTAATAAATCATTTCTAAATCTATTGAAATAAAACTGGTCTAGATGACTTAGTAAGTATCTTTATTATTTTATTTCCAACATGAATATTTATAATGCTTTATCATATGGTATGTGGGAATGTACATTAAAATTTTAGTTATTTTGGTCAATGAGTATGTATTTTAATTTTTATTATTTGGTTCATTGGCATTTTCTCTAACTATTGTTTGTTCTTAAATTCATTGAATATTTTTTCAAAAATAATTAAATTTATTATTTTTATTGTTAATTTTTTTCATGGATTCTTTAAAAAAATTGGATAAATATTAAATGTTATATTTTTTAAAGTTTCATTAATTAAGGAGGGTTATTTATTTTATTGTTATATTTTGTATAATTTAGGGGAGATAATGTGATAATATACTAATTAAATATTTTATCGTATATTTTTTATAAATATATATTAATTTTTTTGGTAGAAATTATGTTCATCAATTTAATTATTTTTTTCTTTATGTCTGTCCAAAAGGGGGAAAACTTTTTACAAAGGAGTTATCTTTAAACTATTTTATTCTTTTTGATGAATTTCAAAAATGGGGGGAAAGTTTTGGTACTATTAGTTTTATAATTATCAAAAATGGGTAGATTGTTGAATTTGGTCCTTTCCACATTATTTTTTATGTTTTGATAATTCAAAAATATTAATTTTTAGATTATTGGATAATTATAATTCCTATATTTATGTATTATATTTTTTAATAAATTATTTATTGAATAATTTTAATTTCTCACAACAATTTTTACTTTAATATTTTTATTAAAGGATTATATAATCAGTGTTTAATTTTATAACAACTTTATTATTTTTTGGTTAATATATTTTCATATTATTTTTTAATTTATTTATTTATTAACTATTTATTCATTATTTATTTTTTATAATTTTTTTAGTTTGAATTTTTTTGAAATTTTGACTAAATTTTGAATTTTCATACATGATGAATGATTTAAAAAATCATACATGAAGTGAAATTTTTTATACGTGAAGTGAAATTTGGTTACATGATTTTTATTCCATGTTTTTATTTATTATTGGTTTTTTATCATAACATAAAGTGTATTACTAATAGATTAATTATTTGTGTCATGATGTATAGTTAGGAAAAGTATTTAAACTTTCTTTAATTACAAGTATGATTGAATTAATTGTTGGGATGTCTGAAATGGCGTTTAAGGTCTCATCATGTTTTAATTATTTTTTATTTTTTTATATTAAATTTTATATAGTGATTAAATTATATCTTGAGCTATATAAGTTAAATTAAGTATAGTTTTTATTATTTGTAAATATATGACAAATAACTAAATATAACTCAGCTATACCAAAAGATAAAAATGACTTTTAGAGGGACTAAATTTAGACTAAACATTCTATTAGGAAGGTGATGTCGAAGTTCTAAATTTATTCTTACCCTAACATGTTTTTTAAAATATGACTTTGATATGATATTATATATATCACGTTTACGCATCAATTTCAATAACATATAACCAAAATCCTTAAACCAGAAGATGCTTTGTTTTTCATATATTTTTTTAGTTTGATTTACAGCATGTTGTTGTTAATTATTTTAATTGATTTAATGATTGCATGAATTATTTTTAATTACTAACAAACAAAGTAAAGTAGTTTTCTTTGTTTTAAATATATTTATATGAATATAAAATATGTTCTTAATTCATGTAAAAATCAAACAAAACAAAAATATAATTTTAAATTCATTTATTTGAAATTGGTTTGTTTTTATTATTTGAAGAGTCTTCTTTAAGATAAAAAATATATACACAAACATGTTTCAATGTATTTAAAGTAGTGTTATTTAGTTTTTTATTCCTTCACATATCTTCATGCATGGAAATAAATTTAAATTTTAAATTGTAAATATTTTGAATTGTTTTGATGAATTTTGTGAGATATTTATGGCATTATTCAAACTTATTTGAAAGGTTTTTTTTATTGAATGATTCTTATGGATATATTTTGAACTATTTAATGAGTAATTTCAAACTAGTTTGAATTTTTCAAATTATTTTAAATTTCAAGGGATAATATTATTGGCTCTAACACTTTTTGTTGACACGTGGTGCTCAGTTCATCAGGTCGATGCTCATTTATGGTGCGTTTGTACCATGCATTCTTGATTTCCAAATGAGGGTGGCATTCATCACTTCTTTAGATATGTATGCTCTTTGATAAAAACGGGATAATGGGATGTTGATCCCTCCTTCAATGGATTCCTCCTCAGAGTACATCGCCTAGTCCATGTTTCCCTTATAGATTAAGAAATTATTCATGAACATCATTCTCGGTGTCATATCTTCGTGGACGCCGATTAATTATTCTAATTATGTCTAGACATTTCAAAGGGTCTAGCCACGGTAACAACCTTCGGTCAGGGAAGTAGTCACGTTGGGCATCAGTGGCATGTCTGGATACTGTAACATTGGAGCACATGTATTATTCCTCCTAAAAGGACTTCTTAAGGTCATAGAAACTAAGGCATCTTATGGAAATCACATGGCATCTTATGCATGAGGCATGTATTCTAAGGTTTTCCTCAGCTTCTCATGATTGACACAAGGTATGTCACAAGTTTAAAATCTTGCGGAGATGGATCAGACTGATCAAAACATACCATGGATATAGATCGGAGAGGTGAATCCCTAGGGGGAGAACCTAAAAAGGTTTACTGGATGGATAGATCAAAACTTCTGATAAGATCGGACTCGAGGTGGTGCATCTCAAAAAGAGAAGGTTTCACATCGTGAAGGGTAATCTGAACACCACAAAGGGTGGATCAGGAAAAGTGAACCCCAGAAAAGGGGACACCAAGGTTTACCATTGGCTAGGATTTAACCTTATAGAGGCTTTCTACATTCCCTATGTAGAAGATAGGGATCAAAACCCACATAGTTTGAAGGGGTGATTTGGGGATTAGGCATGGCTAGCGGCCCTTCACAAGAGGATCACTCTTGTTTAGAGGAATATGAATTGTCCAAGGCTTATGAATGGATATTTTCTTAGGTGCTGCTATAAGTAGTAATGAAGTGGATGGAATGATCTCAGCAGGATGTGGCTGTCTAGGTAAGAATCGGGATGGTTATGGATAAAGTAATGATCAAATAGATAGAGTGTGGAGAGTGATGGGCTTGAACCTCAAGGAGGGTTCCTATATATCCCAGTGTCTGGAAATCAAAGTCTATGTAGTTTGGGATGTGGGGTGTTGAGTCACCTAAGGAGGTGCCTCGTGATAATGAATGAATTGGTAGGGACCTGAAGAAAAAGGATCCCCCAGGTTAGGGAATTACCCTCATGAGACATAGTGACCCAGGGGGATGGTCAGTATAGGAATGGATGATGGGATTAAAACTCATAGAGGTTTTATATGTACCCTATTTAGAAGGTAGGGATCAAAGTCCATGTAGTTCAGGATGGAGGTAGAGAAACAGGGAGTACACATGGACAGAGACCCGGAGATGTTTCAGGGGCTTATACATGGTTAGTGGCCCTTATTTAGAGGACTGCACATGTTCATGGGATACATGTGGTTAGTAGCCTAGCCAGATGGATCGGAACACCTCAAGGGGTGGATCTAGAATATGTTTTCCAAAAAGGGAAGGTGTCACATTAGGAGGGTACTTCCCTTGCAAGGAGTGCCATAGTTTACCATTGGTTGGGATTGAACCTCAAAGAGGATTCCTACAAACCCAAAAGGGATAAAAATCCACGTTTTTTAAAGCATGAAATTTAACGTCATGTAGGATGAGTGAACCAATGTGAAGTAAACGGAATAAATGGATTGTGGGGAGTGATGGTATAAAACCTTATATGATCTTCCTTCATACCCTATTTAGAAAGAAGAGATCAAAGTCCATGTAGTTCAGTAAGTGGTGGGAATAGAATCAAGGTGAACATGTGGCCAATGACTTGGAGGCATACTAGGGCTTACACATGGTTAGTAGCCCTGAGATGATATCATGGTCAATATTAATCTAATCCCATGTGATTCATGCTTTCTGTGAGAACAATAGGTAGAATTAGACTCGATGGTCATGTCGCAAAATGTGCGGCCATGAGAGATGGCATGGGGCTTACGTATGGCTAGTGGACCAAGGAGATGGAGATTGTGACCTACTCTAGGAGAGATGCACGAGGAGTATCTAGTCGCATATGAGAAGGATGTAATTCCATGCGAGTAGGGAGAGGAACATCTCACTCCCATGTAGACTAGTGGGTTTAGAGAATGCCTGAGATGAAACACCCCATGTTCATTGCACAGAGTGAGACTACAGTTTAACATCAAGTGCTGAGGATGGTGGTGCTTGGTAGTTTATCGTCCAGTTTCTCAAATAGGTAGGATTCACTCCTTACCCCCTGGACATACATGACTTATACCTACCTTCACTTGAGGAAGGGAAGTAATCAACAAGGAACGACATAAGGGGTGTGGAGGAATGGTCAATTTTGTGGTCCATGTTAGTATGGCTATGCCAAAAATCAATATCCATTAGCGCACCTATGATAAAAATAAAGAGGTAGGACAATGTGATAAGGGAAACTTCACGGGGGACCAAAACGTCATTATATATGATCCCGAAGGGCCGCACAGGAAATGGGTTCGCGAAGTAGGAGGCCTCTCTGAGTTGAGGTTTGTGAAGATCTGGTGTGTCACATAGCAAAGTATCTCTACAAAGGGAGGTGCTTCTTAAAGCATGGATAAAAGTATCTCCCTAAAGGGAGGAGCTTCATGAATCATATCAAACCGGCCTAAGAATGGGGTACACATGTATTTGGGGGGTTCTTCACAAAGGATGAATGCTCTGTGAAGTCCCAAGTTCCCAAGAGGGACTCCTACCTTCGTGGTGGTTGTGACACTTCGAAAAAGGCATCTCCACTTTAAGTATAGGTAAAATAGGAACAGAGGGAAAGTTGTTTCACAATGATTAGATAACTTGTGTGATGAATTTTCTCACTTTTTCATAGAGAAAAGAGATATTTGAAAAATAGGAGCTTGGAAGGTGAAAGTTTAGGGTAATGATGCCTCGAGGTGGTGGTGACCCACATATTTATTGGCACTGGGCAGCATGATGCTCAGATGTGTGCTTCAAAGAAAATCGAGCTTCGTGAATGGAGGTGGATCTGTCATATTCATGTAGAATTCCGTCAAGTGGATTAGCAGTGATCATAGAGGTCATCAGACTTGTAGAGGATTCTAACAATCTACTTTGTAGTGTTCAAGGAGAGAATCAAACTCGTAGGGTTGTTCATAAACAGGCTTCATGCCATTCACAATGGTGAGGGTCTTGGTGAGGGAGCTTCATGAATCAGGCCCCTTTGGTGATTTTTTCAATTCGTAAGGATTGAATTTTTTTTCTAACAGTCGTGTCCTTCCCCAATCCATCCTGAGCATGAATTTTGATGCCAACATATTCCCCCCCTTATAATTGGATTTGAGGGGAAAAGGAGGGTCAAATTCTAAGGTTAAATTACTGATAACCAATCAATCGCAAAGACGGATCACGATGCTCATGTGTGGAGCATGGGAGAGATATCACTGTAAATCTTGTGAATTTCATGGGTGTCATGAAGCTTAGAGGGTTTATGGCTATAAATTCAGAACAAGGGTACCCCCTGTCTACATCTGATCTCTATGAATATTGTGCTTGAGATCTTTAATTGAAAAACTCTAGCACCCTCACAAACACTCTCTACAAACCAGGTTCCTCAGACCTATGATATGTGAATTATTCTTAGTGACCCAGTACATCACGATTCTCTATTTCTCTAGGATACACATTGAGGACATCACGGCTACACGATCCAGTTCTCTAAGAAATTTCTCTACGATCAAACTTTGTGAAGGATCTCTGTAAATAGGGAAGAAAAATGACTAAGTATTAGAGAAAATGGCTGACCATGAAGCTACTCAAGAAGTCCTTGAGGATGATTCCCAAAGAGAAGATATGATGAAAAACATCCTGATCAGGGAGAATATTCATAGTCATTCCGACCACGAATCTTTACTGATGTTGTTTTCAGAAGTGAAAAAGGATTACCCCTCATGAAAGAGATTGATGTTGTATGGATTTAGTCATAGGGGCAGTGTTTTCATTCCATAAGCAAGTAGGGATGAACTGGATTACTGTTTCAAGGGAACACCAAATCAATTCTAGTGGTTTAGAGCTGGTGACGGCTATATCTAAAAGGGATTATATGCCTATCACCACTGACTATCTTTACAACCACGTCAATGACATTGATGGGAAAGTATTGCAGCCAGAGGTATCTCTAACATAGCACCATACTATACTCAAGGTGGTTTTAGGGAATCTGGAAAAAGGACGGACTGATAATTGGGACTTATGCCAGTGTGGAAACTTTATAGAAGAATGGGCATGGGCCTACTGGGTATGTTCATCCTGTATATAATTCAAAGTGGAGATGAGGAGAATAGGCTTGTATGAGGCTGCATGGGCCTCCCAATTCCACGTATGTTAGCTAAAAGACATCATACTTGAGCTGTTGAGTAGATTGTTGTCAAGGACCAACACCTTTAATATTCATCACAGATAGGTCAGCATCAGCCGCTGGGACCTACAACATATTTCCAGGATTCCCCTTTTGAGGGAAATGTGTGATGAATTCTTCCCTACAAAGAACACATGGGAGAATCCGAAGTAGATTCCATGGCTATAGAAGGAATTTCTCGACTTGGTGTTAAGAAAAGATAAGAAGACAGTGAGGGACATCTACTTCAAGTAGTGGTTCTATTGTTTTATGAATTCTCCCCCATAGAGTTCTGTTGAGGGAGAGGAGGAACCCATGAAACTACCCATAAGGCCTCATACCTACCCAAGAGGGACCCAGTACAGCAAGGAAGGTATCTATTAGAGAATCCTAGATGATAACTGATGAAATATATGGGGATAAAACATCAAAACTAGGCATCAATCGGTGGTTATGTTGGCTAGGTTTATATCATCACTTATCAATAGATGGATGTTGCTGGTCAGAGATGCATACATGAGTGTGTGGCTAAGAACATTTAATATGGGGGATATGCTGGAAACATGTCATAGTATCAACGTCAATATTCCTCTGTTAGCAAAGCTATATATGGTGCTTTAGCACATCAGCGAGGCGAATAAGGAACTATTCATATGTAGACTTTTCCACTTCCTATATGGTCAAGTGGTAGTTCACATGAGGGTGTATGAATACCTAAATCCCATCTCCCCTCCTGGTTCAGACTTCCAACCAGCCATTCTGAATGCGGTGGAAATTTTCCCATTCAAATTGAACCTGAATATGGTGCTAAAAAACTAGAGGGCGGATGAATTCAACTTCCATCCATTCCCTTTTCTAATGGGAGTGTTCACTGATGATGGTAGGTGAACTGAAATGCAGTGGTCATATCTCTTGGTCATTTGTGATGGAGTTCAAGTAGTGCAGGCAAATCATGAACTGATATATGAAATGTATACCTCACATAGATTCATGAGGTAGTTCTGGTTTCTAAAGAGATTAATCCCAATAGTCTACCTAATGTTATATCATGAATATTACCCATGCATGATTAGGAATTGGTGGATCATGTTCATGTGGGAGGATGGGAAAATTAGGAATGAGTTTCCTCTATCTACCACCGCTTATGGGCTTGTTGATGAGTATGCTAAGAGGTGGGAGGTAGCCAACTAGGGAGAAATGTTGAAGCAACAGACCATCCGACCTGATGAGGGGGTGGCCCATCAACCTCACGATCGAGGTCAGACCATGAAAAGAGTATGATGTGGTGATAGAGATGATACACATTGTTGTGGTGGATCTATAGTAGTAGAGACGATTGTTCCAAGGCCTGTACTAGCTAAAAGTGGAATAAGAGAAACTGTAGGAGGCCCAGTGGTTCCCATCGAGCATACTTGGGATTAATGGAGACCATCAAGAGGAATCCATAGAATATCAACCCAAGATTTAGAGAAGTGGATACATTTCATGGATATACCTGAGTATGTTGTTTATCCCAAGGTTTGGGAGTCCTAGGACAACAACATGCAATTTTTCAGCCATAAAGAAAAGTGGGATATTTTTAACCAGTTTAGAATAGAACATTTGAGTATTGTTCATGCCAGGGCTAGCTTTCAAGTACCTCCGAACGAGGGGTAGTGATATGTGGCCAAGCTAGAGGAATTAGTGCAATCTTAGGGCACTCTGCATCCAATTATAGATTGGGTGAAATTATTTATAGACCTAACATCTCCACCACAACTATCTACTACTGAGCTGGTGGAGTTCTTTCCTCTGCCTGATGAATTGGAAGGATCCTAGGGAGAAGATACTAATAGAGGGAGCCTTCTGGAGGAATTCAGGGTTCAAACTATAGAGGAAACCTCATTGGGAGGGTTCATCCAAGCTCTTGAGGTAATCTCTAAACCATTCCCTTATATGATCTATTTCATGTTTATCTAGATTTCTTGACTCAAATTTTTTATGTGGAGGAGATCCTTTTACAAAGTATCCCATCTTGTGGGTACAAATATGTGATGATGGGCATAGAGGACCAACCTTTAGAAGATACAAATTATAGAAAAACTGTGGAAACCAGGGTGGATTCTCTAAAATTTATGGATCTCCCAACAATATAAAAAGGACCACGTCCTAGGATTCCAACAATAACAACCTGAGGATGTGAGAAATCATCACTTGACCTATATAAGTTTCTTTCCTCATGGAGTCATACTTGTTTTCTAATCAACCAGGTTAATTGACATAATCACTTTCTAGACAATCCTTGATGCCCTAGGCAAACTATTGGTGAGGATGATCGAGGGTTACAGGGCTCCTTTACTGATATAAAATCTGATTTACGTAGAACTGACCACCCAAGATGATTATACCATAGTAATCATGGATGTAAGTAGAGTCATTGTTGGGGCATAACCTGAAGTTGACAGGAACGATCTCATTGAAGTGGGATCAAGTGATGAATAACTGTAAGAACCCGGATCTCTTTTCAGGTGCGTTTTTCCTTTTTCTGGAATTTTTTGAGAAAAATGAATTTTCTGGAAATTTCAGAAGTACACGCCATGTACTTTCTGAGTACACGCTGTGTACTCTGTTTCGGCTCGAGGTCGTGTGCTGGCCATGTATGTCCCACACACACAGTGTGTAAGGCTGAGGTGGAGGCTGGTTATTTCGGAGTACGGAAAATTTGAAGTACATGTCGTGTACTCCAAAATTACACGCCGTGTACTTTCTTTTTTTTCATGAAATGGACCAGGGTCGCATCTAACCCTCATATTAATCTTCTTCACTAGTTTTCAGCCATCCGAAGTGACCCGTATGGCCGGATCTAAAGATGGAAAACCGCCTCGTCGTCCATTCTCCGATTCGAGCACGGTCAGTTGCGTTGGAAGCGCATCAGTGAGTTCTTCCTTCTACTTTAGCCTTGTTTCTTGATTTTCCTCCTGGTTTCCAAGTTATCGTGGGATGAACGTTTGGTGCGTTTTCTCAGATCTACATCGTTCTAAGGGGAATCTGTCACCGAGGTTCACGTATATTGATCTCCTAGGGTCGAGGTAGGTGGTTTGTGCCTTTCTGTATAAATTCTTTGAGTATTATGTGCAAATTCCACCAATACCCATGAACGGGGTATTGCATGTTTCCTGTTTTGCCCTTGTTTCTTGCCTTCTTTGCTTAATTCCTTTAGTAGAGGTTATTTCTTGTGATTAGAGTATTTTGTTTGTGCTCAGTTTTCTTTGCCATGCTTGTTCTTTCTGTTTGGCATTTTCCAGTTGCCATGCCTATTCATAGGATAGTGGAACTGTTGTTTTATTTTTACTATGGAGCCTTAGATGATAGCCAAGTAGTTCTTGAGGTTTACTTGGATGATACACATGCGCTAAGCATGTTTAGTTACTCAGGACTGTGAGAACCTAGAGTAGTAGACCAAATGGAGAATTGACAGAAGGGCTTCTCCAGAGTGCCTTTTAAATCACGATGCGAGACCAAGTGGATAATTGACGGAAGGGCTTCTCCAGAGAGTCTTTTTATTACAATGCAGGCTATAGGTGGAATTAACGTTGAGTGCTTCCCCAGAGAGCCTTTAGCACGATACAAGACTATAGGGAGAATTGATGGTGAGTGCTTCCCCAGAGAGTCTGCTTATTTACATAACTGAACTAGAGGGGTGAGACTGTGTGTGCCACCTAGAGAGTTGCTAGTATTTATAGGTTGAACCATAGGGGTTAGTCTGTGAGAGATACCCATAGGGTTACCTTTTTCCTTTGTTACTGGTTGTTTACTTGTGCACTTCTTTTGTTAGAACTGTGGATTGTAGCTGCTTGTACTTTTCCGTTTATTGCTTCTTGTTTTATTACTTCCATGTATTCATTGACTATTAGGCACAAATCTTTGGGTGATTGCCTACTGGGATTGTATCTCACACCCTGTTTGGGCCATGCTTTTGGGCCCAAGCAGACTATGTTGCTACAGGTATAGATAAGGGCAAGCGTCCTTCTACTTCAGGATCTTGATTGCACCGGGAGCTGGGGAGCATGGGACCGAGTCGTGGCTCGCGATGCTGAGGAGCTTAATTTGTTTTTCTTTTGCACTTGGTTTCAGTTGTATTTCATCATGTTGTTTTGTTTGCTGTTTTCCTTGGATACTTGTACCTGCTGCATCTTTGTCATCATAGTTATATATCTACGTTGCTTCCGCTGTTTGGTTTCTGCTGTTATTCATGTTGTTACTGCTTCTGCTATTTATTGTTGTTTTCTTACTTCGTGTACCTTACCGAATGAGGGCATAGTTTCCCCACTGACTCACCTAGGCCCTCGCTACTAGTCGGCAGCCTCTGGTGTTCGGGGAAATGTGCTTGAGGTCATGTGGCGAACCGGGTACGGGGCACCAGTGGAGGGGCTCCGGGCTCAAGACGTTACAAAGTGGTATCAGAGGAGTTCTTTTCTCTTGCTTTACTGTTTGGAGACTTTAGCTAGGGATAGGATGGATTTGGTACATGGTATTAAGTTGTGCTCAGAAGTAGCTAACCCATGTATAGGGAAAGGCCATACTACCTCATTAAATTGCAGTATGCTGGTTTTGAGTTTTATGGTTGATATGTTTTCACCTAGAGTGATTCACATGACTTGTGCGGTTATTGTTTTGATATTTCGGTTCTATTTCTATCGCAACCCGATGAGATGAGGGTATGCCATCTCACACATCATACAGGCACTTTTATAAATCACATGTCATGCATTCTTTCCATGCCATATAGGGTGCATTAGCGATTGCATGCTGTTGTGATAGACTTGTGTAGATTATGCATGTTGTTGTGAAAGTTGCTTGATAGATTCTATGCTGCTATGTTAGAAAACTGTTGTTCTGTTCTTTCTTAACATAAACTCCAAATTTTGGTTCTAGAGGTGTTATGGGCCCTCACGGATCGTAATTTGGAATCTTTTCCCTCGTTTTTAGTGGTTCTGGTATTCTGTGCACTTTCTGAGCTACTGGCCAGAAAAACCCAGAATACACGGCGTGTACTTTTTGGATACACGTCGTGTAGTTTTCAGGCCGTTTCACTGACTGTGTGAGCAGAACACGGTGTCATGGGAGTAACTTCGGGAATACGCCGTGTACCAATGGTACACGTCGTGTGAGTTTGGAGCCATGTACCCGGTCGTGTCACTAACAACACGGGTCGGGGAAGCTCGGGTAGAACATGCCGTGTCCGTAGGGAACACGCCGTGTAGCCCTGTCCAGGTACCTGATCATGTCACAAAGAACATGGGTCGGCGTGAACTTCATTTCCACACACCGTGTTTTTTCAGCACACGCCGTGTAGTCTTGCCCAGGTACCCGGCCGTGTCACGAACAACACAGGACGGCGTCGCCTTCGCCTATGCACACCATGCTTGTTCGGAGCACGTCGTGTAAGGTCCAGCCGTGTAGAAGGCCGTGTACTCAACAACACAGACCACCGGATCCTTGTCTAGTGCATGCCGTGTTTGTTTCGAACATGTCGTGTAGTCTCGGGTCGAGTCGGACCGTGTGGGTTAGCCGTGTAAGGATACTCGGGCAGGGGAGTTGTTTTCAAGTACACGCCGTGTGTGGGGGACAACACACCGTGTAGTTTGTAGTGTACACGACTTGTAGGGCAGGAGTACATGCCCATGTCAGTAGCATAGGTAGACACGTCGTGTAGTTTTATACATGCCGTGTAGTCGTGTTTTCCAATATTGTGTGTTTTTCTCCCCTGTTCCCGTTTGTGCTCTTGTTTTCTCTGTCCTTGTTTTCCTGATCTAAGGTGTGCTTTTAATATTTTAGAGCTATGCCTCCGATACATCCTCCGGTCGTACGTCTGTCGTCGGGTAGTGATCAGACGCTGGATATAGCTGATCAAAGACTTCCTGTCGATCCCCCAGCTGAGCCAGCTTTGGCACCGGTTGTCGTACCAGTTGCAGGCGCTGATGCGCAGTTCAGGGAAGGTTTCATGAGGATGATAAGGGCCTTCCAAGGAGAACCACCTCCTGCCTCGTCTATGGTAGACTTGATGCAGGTTTTCCAGCAGCAGCATCCTCCCACGTTCTCAGGGGAGGGAGGACCTCAGGCTGTAGAGTCATGGCTGGAAGCCATGCTGACTATATTCGAGCATCTGGAGATGCCTCCAGAAAGGCGGGTCAAGCTCCCCACCTACATGCTCCGAGACTCTGCCAAGAGGTGGTGGTACGTGATCTCACAGGCGGGTCAGCAGTAGGCTATGACTTGGGAGGAGTTACAGCGTGTGTTTTACGACTACTTCTACCTGGAGACCCTGAGGGTCGATCGATCCCAGGAGTTCATCAGCTTTGAGCAGGGTACTCTATCTTTCATAGAGTATTCCTCTTGTTTCACTGAGCTGCAGCGTTTTACACCCCTCCGGGATGGGAGTGGGTGTTCTTGGCAAGGAATTTTGAGGATGGACTCAGGCGGGAGATCTGCTCGCAGGTGAACATCTTCCAGCTGACTTCCATTACTTCCATCGTCAACCAGGCACTGATTGCGGAATGCAATCTAAGAGACTCTAGAGCTGCGAGCCAGGGCGGTTCGGCTTCCAGAGCTAGATTTCCTTTAGATTACAGCAAGAAGCATCGTAGGGAGCCTACGCGCGGTGATTCGAGGAAGCGGGACGCATCATCAGGCAGCCAGGTGACACGCTACCAGTGTGGTCGGGTAGGGAACACGAGGCTGTAGTGCCAGAGAGACCCCGTGGAGTGCCGATCTTGCAGCAAGTTGGGTCACCTTCAGCGTTTTTGCCAGGTTTTCCCACAAGCAGCAGGTGACCGAGGTTATTCCATGACTCCTCGTTCAGGAGCAGCCCCACCAGCCTCTCACCAGTCAGGGAACTAGAGTTCTTCCTGCCGTTCGGGCCGAGGTGGAGGTCGAGGCCGTGGCGGTCAGCCACCAGTCCCTTAGCACCAGCAGGGAGGTTCAGCTCAGAGTGGTCAGTCAGGGGTGCAGGGCCGCGGTGCAGGCCAGTCTTTCGCCGTGGAGCAAACTTATCATGAGCAGGATCCCAGCCCTTCTACTATTCGAGGTACGATTTTAGTAGCCTCAGTTTTATCTTCATCCCTTTTCGATACTGGTGCTACGCAGAGCTTTATCTCTGTTGCTGTTTTGGAGAGCCTTGGACTCTGCATCTTTTCTTCTGCTGACTCGTTGACACTAGACACACCCTTGGGGACGAGGACATCTAGTGTACGCCAGTGTAGAGAGTGTCCTCTCGAGGTTGCAGGGTATCGCTTCTCATGGGATCTCTATGTCCTGGAGATGACAGGATATGATTTCATCCTCAGTATGGATTGGTTGATTCCCTTTCAGGCAGTCGTCGACTGTTATTACCGTAGAGTGAGTTTAGTTTCACCAGAGGGTGAATCTTTTCTTCATAGAGGCGAATGGTATGTTCGGGGGAGTCGGGCGGGACTCGAGCATCTTGGGCTAGGAGGGGTAACAGCCCAGATTTCTAGTCATTATCTGGATGATCAGGGGACTCCACAGTTGGACTTTCCTCCAGTGGTGTATCACTTCAGGGATGTCTTTCCAAAGGACTTTTCGGGTTTTCCTCCAGAGAGTGAGGTAGACTTCTCTATTGAGCTCATTCCAGGAGCAGCACCGGTGTCCATTCCTCCCTATAGGATGGCCACACCTGAGTTGCAGGAGCTCAAGAAGCAGTTGGAGGAGCTACAGGATAAGGGTTTCATTTGACCCAGTACTTCTCCTTGGGGTTCTCCTGTTCTTTTTGTAACGAAGGTAGACGGTACCCTTCGGCCTTGTGTGGATTATCAGAAGTTGAACCAGTTTATGGTCAAGAACCGATATCCCTTGCCACGGATCGATGACCTTTTCGATCAGCTTCGAGGAGCCCGGGTGTTCTCGAAGATCGACTTGAGGTTCGGTTATCATCAATTGCGTGTTAGACCATCAGATATACCACTGATAGCCTTTAGGAGCAGGTATGGTCTATACGAGTATACAGTCATGCCGTTCAGTCTCACAAACGCACCTGCAGTTTTCATGGCACTGATGAATCGAGTGTTCCATCCTTACTTGGATTCCTTCGTTGTGGTCTTCATGGACGATATCTTGGTGTACTCTCACACTCGACACGACCATGCCACACATCTTGAGATCGGTCTGAGTACACTGAGAGAGCATCTGCTTTATGCTAAACTCTCGAAGTGCCACTTCTGGATAGACCAGATTCACTTATTGGGTCACGTCATCTCAGAGACAGGAGTATCAGTGGACCCATATAAAGTGAGAGCTGTGGTTTCCTAGGAGCAGCCGAAGAACATTTTTGAGGTACGGAGCTTCCTAGGGTTGGCGGGATACTACAGACGCTTTATTCAGGACTTTTCTCGTCTAGCAGCACCTTTGACAGGTCTGACCAAGAAGGGGGTGAAGTTCTTATGGTCAGATTCTTGTAAGTCAGCCTTTCAGGAGCTGAAGGGAAGGTTGACGTCAGCACCGATACTAGTCTTGCTAGATCCATGCTAGAGCTACAGTGTCTACTGTGATGA
This sequence comes from Viscum album, assembly GCA_963277665.1. Lineage (NCBI taxonomy): Eukaryota > Viridiplantae > Streptophyta > Magnoliopsida > Santalales > Viscaceae > Viscum > Viscum album. The sequence continues at coordinate 598,542,740 of OY728136.1, read as the reverse complement.
TTCAGGTATCAGGCTGGGAGCTTTGCTTATGTAGGGATATGGAGTCGTTGCGTACAGATCTCGGTAATTGAGGCCACATGAGAGGAACTACCCTACACACGATCTGGATTTGGCAGTTGTTGTTCATGCCTTGCGCTATTTGAGAGACTATCTTCTGGGAGAGCACTTTGTGGTCTTCACTGACCACAAGAGTCTTAAGTATATCTTCACTCAGCGTGATCTGAATCTGAGGCAGCGCAGGTGGGTCGAGTACCTTCAGTCTTTTGACTTCGAGCTCACCTATACTCCGGGAAAGGGCAATGCTGTGGCAGATGCGTTGAGCAGGAGAACTCAGATTCAGGAAGTTCAGGAGGCCAGTAGTGAGTGGTAGCTAATGGATTTGTTCTCTGAGATGCATCTGGAGGTGCACGACAGATGGGGATAGACTTTTCTATCTTCTGTAGCTGTTACCTCCATGCTACTTGATCGGGTACGGATGAGGCAGCTATCAGACTTAGAAGGCTTAGTCCTGCGGGAGAGTGTTTCAGGAGGGGACCCTCTTCTTGGATGGACAGTGGGTGAGGATGAGATCTTGCGCTTCCAGGGACGTGTATGGGTGCCAGCAGACATACGCGAGGAGCTGATGTGGGATTTCCATTCCTCTGTTTGGGCAGTTCATCCTGGCGTCACCAAGATGTATCGGGACCTTCATCACCAATACTTGTGGCCAGGTATGTAGAAGGATGTTTCTGGTTTTGTCTTGACATGTTCTACTTGTCAGCAGGTAAAAGCAGAGCATCAGCGACGAGCAGGCCTTTTACAGCAGTTATCCATTCCGGAGTGGAAGTGGAACGATGTTGCGATGAACTTCATGACCGGGTTGCCGAGATCACCCCGAGGTAACGATGTTTTTTGGGTTTTCGTCGACATACTTACGAAGGTTTCTCACTTCTTGCCGATCAAGGAGACCTTCAGTGTCGATGATCTGGGACGAATTTACATCAGAGATATCATTCGTCTGCATGGAGTTCCGCACTCTATTGATTCAGACAGAGATGCGCGCTTTACCTCTTGGTTCTGGCAGGGATTCCAGAAGGCCTTGGTTACATAGGTACTTTTGAGTACAGCATACCATCCCCAAACTGATGGCCAGTCCGAGCGCACGATCCAGGTGCTTGAGGATATGCTCCGAGCTTGCATCCTTGATTTTGATGGTTCTTGGGAGAAGCATATTCCTCTGGTGGAGTTCGCCTACAACAATAGTTTCCAGGCGACCATTCAGATGGCGCCATACGAGGATTTGTACGGTAGGCCATGCCGATCACCCTTATGCTTGCTAGAGGCAGGAGAGCCAGCTTTGCTGGGACCTCGTCTTGTTCAGGAGACTTCAGAGAAGATAGAGCTGATTCGGAAGAGGATGGCTACAGTGCAGTCTCGGCAGAAGTCTTATGCTGATCAGCAGAGACGACCTCTGGAGTTCGAGGTCGGTGATCAGGTCTTCCTTCATGTCGCATCGAGGTTGGGACACAAAAGGATTCGGAGATAGGGTAAGCTCTCACCATGGTACGTCGGACCTTTTGAGGTCTTGGAGAGAGTGGGGCTAGTTTCCTATCAGTTGCAGCTACCTCAGAGATATCGGGACATGCACGACGTCTTCCATGTCTCTCAGCTTCGATGCTACTTTTCAGACCCGTCTCACGTCTTTCAGCCTGAGGAAGTCGAGCTCGAAGAGGATGCGTCGTTCGAGGAGCATACTATCTGGATTGCCGATCATAGTACGAAGGTTCTCCGTGGGCGTTCTATTCCTCTGGTACGAGTGCTATGGCAGCACGGACGAGTACAGGACGAGACCTGGGAGAGGGAGACCGATGTATGATCGCAGTGGCCGGAGCTGTTTGGGGTTTCTCCTTCTTCGCCTCGTTAGGGAAATTTGGGGACGAATTTCTTTAAGGGGGGAAGTTTGTAATAACCTGGATCTCTTTTCAGGTACGTTTTTCCTTTTTCTAGAATTTTTTGAGAAAAATGAATTTTCCGGAAATTTCAGAAGTACACGCCGTGTACTTTCCGAGTACACACCGTGTACTCTGTTCCGGCTCGAGGCCGTGAGCTGTCCATGTCCGGCCCACACACATGGTGTGTAAGGCTGAGGTGGATGCCGGTTATTTTAGAGTACGTAAAATTTGAAGTTCATGCCGTGTACTTTCTTTTTTTTCATGAAACGGACCGGGGTTGCGTCTAACCCTCATATTCACCATCTTCTCCAGTTTTCGGCCATCCGAAGCGACCCGTACGGTCGGATCTTTGACAGAAAACCGCCTCACCGTCCGTTCTCCAATTCGAGCACGTTCAGTTGCATTGGAAGCGCATCGGTGAGTTCTTCCTTCTACTTTAGCCTTTTTTCTTGATTTTCCTCCTGGTTTCCAAGTTATCGTGGGATGAACGTTTGGTGCGTTTTCTCAGATCTACATCGTTCTGAGGGGAATCTGTCGCCGAGGTTCACATATATCGATCTCCTAGGGTCGAGGTAGGTGGTTTGTGCCTTTCTGTAGAAAGTCTTTGAGTATTATGTGAAAATTCCACCAATACCTTTGAACGGGGTATTGCGTGTTTCCTATTTTTCCCTTGTTTCTTTCCTGCTTTGCTTGATTGCTTTAGTAGAGGTTATTTCTTGTGATTAGAGTATTTTTTTGTGCTCAGTTTGCTTTTCCATGCTTGTTCTGCCTGTTTGGTGTTTTCCAGTTGCCATGCCTAGTCGTAGGATAGTGGAACTGTTGTTTTATTTTTACTATGGATCCTTAGTTGATAGCCAAGTAGTTCTTGAGGTTTACTTGGATGATACACACGCACTGAGCATGTTTAGTTACTCAGGACTGTGAGAACCTAGAGTAGCAGACCAAAGGGAGAATTGACGGAAGGGCTTCTTCAGAGTGTCATTTAAATCACGATGAGAGACCAAGTGGAGAACTGACGGAAGGGCTTCTCCAGAGAGTCTTTTTATTACGATGTGGGCTATAGGGGGAATTGACGTTGAGTGCTTCCCTAGAGATCCTTTAGCATGATACGATACTACAGGGGGAATTGACGGTGAGTGCTTCCCCAGAGAGTCTGCTTATTTATGTAACTGAACCAGAGGGGTGAGACTGTGTGTGCCACATAGAGGTTTGCTAGTATTTATAGGTTGAACCATAGGGGTTAGTCTGTGAGAGCTACCCAGAGGGTTACCTTTTTCCTTTGTTACTGGTTGTTTACTTGTGCACTTCTTTTGTTAGAACTATGGATTGTAGCTGCTTGTGCTTTTCCGTTTACTGCTTCTTGTTTTATTACTGCCATGTATTCACTGACTGTTAGGCACAGATATTTGGGTGATTGTCTACTGTGATTGTATCTCACACCCTTTTTGGGTCATGCTTTTGGGCCCAAGCAGACTATGTTGCTACAGTTACAGATAAGGGCAAGCGTACTTCTACTTCAGGATCTTGATTGCACCGGAAGCTTGGGAGAATGGGACCGAGCCATGGCTCGCGATGCTGAGGAGCTTGCTTTGTTTTTCTTTTGCACTTGGTTTCATTTGTATTTCATCATGTTGTTGTGTTTTCTGTTTTTCTTGGATACTTGTACCTGCTGCATCTTTGTCATCATAGTTATATATCTACATTACTTCCGCTGTTTGGTTTCTGCTGTTATGCATGTTGTTACTGCTTCTGTTGTTTATTGTTGTTTTCTTACTTCGTGTACCTTACCGAATGAGGTCATAGTTTCCCCACCGACTCACCTAGGCCCTCGCTGCTAGTCGGCAGCCTCTGGCGTTCGGGGAAATGCGCTTGAGGTCATGTGGCGAACCGGGTACGGGGCACCAGTGGAGGGGCTCCGGGCTCAGGACGTTACAATATCATCCACATGATATAAATCCCATCCCATCTGGTAGAATTATATAGGAGGATCCTACTAATGGAATCATAGCTACATTTCGGGGTATAAACCCACTCACCTAGAGGAGATGGAAAAGTTTAATTCTGACATGGAGGATAGTCGAGTTGTATGTCACCATTTATGGAATTTGATCAAGTGATTCATCGACAATATCCCATAATCAGAGTGGATAAGCATGATTGGATCACTTCTCTCTCTGATACATGATCTTTGCGCTAGAGGGGTGGATGCATGAGGTATGAATACGCTTGTTCGGAATTACCTCGTCGATATAATATGGGAGAGAGATCGTCACTTGGATTATTCTTGGCACCATATGAAGTCTTTCAACCCTTAGAAACTCTATGAGGCTGAAGAGGAGGTCCAACACTTGGAATCATGGATGAACAAGCACTCTTACTTCACTAACACCCAATTAGAACTCATATCATCATTGAGGGTCTAGTTGGAAGATTCCGAAGAGAAGTTGGGGAAAGCATCTCATGAAGTGGCCGATATTCAAATTGAGTTGGACCAGGTGTAGATTAGGTCCAATGAGCTTTACCCTAAGACCAACAAGGAATAAATGGAGCTCAGATAGTGACAACATATCCTGGAGGCCACACGCCAAAGGGTGGAAGAGCTAAAAATCTCCATTGAAGGGTCCAATCTATAGGAGATGTGTTTTTCCTAACTCATAAAACATATTTTGTGCTTTCATGGTTACTTTTAACTATATACACATTTATTTCTTATTTTAAATTATCTCACCTCCATCATATCTGTGAAACAACTGATGATTAATCCCTAATATAAGGTTGGTCATGCCCAGTGTGAGAAAAAAAGGTTTGACCACATAATTGTTCATTCCGTATGAGAGTGCTAGATAATCATCAAGTAATCAGGGTCTCCAATTACTAATTGAACACCTGGGGCATTCAGGATGAGAAAGGTCATGATAGGAGAACAGGGACCTCAGAACAACCAACTTTATTTTTCCAATGTGTTTTGGTGCATGAGAGGGACAACACAAAGGGTGTTGGAATCAATCCTAATAATGGGGGGTGAAAAAAAGTGTGAATCAGATGCCCAAAATTCAGAAAAAAAATGAGGGTGGAATGACGATGGAGGGTAACTACTGATCATATTCAAGACACAACATCTGTATCGTGTTATTCTGGTATGAAAACAAATAAATGAGGTCCAACTGTTGATCATATTCAAAAAAAGGGGCCAAAATCAAAGTTTCATCCAAAGCCTTATTGGGTGTTGGTCCAAAATGATTGATGATATGAAACAGTGTGTGACCATTCCATAAGGGGATCCCTTTAAACATTGAAGAGGATGAGGATCTAAATAAGGGGCACACAAAGTATGAGATGGAGTGATGAAATGTTTTAAACGAGTCCAACACTCTTGAAATTATGCTACCATGACTGAGAGCACATCGGTTAAGGCGTGCTGGTATGAACAATGATCAAACCCGGTTTCATGAGGGAAACCTCTCCAATGAGGTCTTAACATGCCTTGTAGTTTTATGTCATTCAAATAAGGATGGTGAACACGTAGTTTAACATCATACGGTGAGGATGTTATATATTATATTTTAACGTCATATGACTAGGACGTGTCATGTAGTTTATATTCATGTGGTAAGGGTATTGCACATTGTTTAATGTCATACTACATGGACCCTATTAATGTCTATTCTAACATAGTCATGTGATGTGGAGGAAATAAACCCAAACACTAGTAAAGTTAATCCTCTCTGCCGAGGAGGCAGAATCATCCCATAATCATCATGGGGAATCTTGAAATTTTCTAGCGCATGGTTGCAGTTTAACGTCATGCATTATGGATGATAGATTCTTAGTTTAAGGTTATAGAGTTCAGGCAATAAAGAAATCTCATAATGGGTGTACATTATGGGGAATCCTAATATACCCAACATGAATAAGGACCAAAGAGGTCTATGCAACACAACATATCCTAGAAGATAATAAGATTCATAAGATCTTAGTTTAGGGTTATAGAGTTTGGACCATGATTGAGGAATGTTCATCCTGAGGTTGAGTACACATGCGACACAGAAGAGGTAAAACCTAATGTGAATGAGGGCCAAAGGGAGCCCATGTGTCACATAGGTGTCTCAAGAGGAACTACATATATTTTACAATCATAGATCTTGGAACATTATTGAGTCCAAAGGGCTGAATATTTGAGATTTTGTGATTGGGCCTAAATACAAGGTGTCTAGGCGTCACTGTATATCCCATATGGATGGGAATCAATTCATATGTAGTTCTTAAAGAGGAAAAAATTAATATTTAGGTCTGACCCATACATAGAGAGACGGAGAATTGGATATATCTAATTTGTACATTTGGTTGTTTTTATGTTTTTTTTAATAGTCGGACCAAGATAGAAAGTACAAGGATGGTATTGGAACCAATCCATATATAGGTTTTAACAAGTGGCATGGTAAATGACCAGTGCCAAAGGTGATCTTCTCTTAAGAAATAACACCAAAATGTTTTTCCTTTTACCATCCTATATCCAGGATAATGTTGTTTCAATTTACGGTCATAGGAAGGACCGGTCCATTTAGTTTAACATTTTCTATAAGGACACTAGAATGAGTATTTCAAGATGGATGTGGGTAGCACAGCTATTGGTAGCCTGAAGTAGGATCGGAGAGACCCACTCCATGTACATACTCCCAAAATAACGATGTAGAATATCTTAGTTAAAAAGTTTGTAGAGTTTAGACCATGAAAATTATGCATCCAATACAGGAATATATAGTTTGGAATTATAAGAAAACCAATGTGAAGAAGGACCAAAAAGATCCAACATCACACTACACACTCCTGAGAGGAACAATGGAAAGGATATTAGGTTAAGGTTGTAGAGTTTGGACCATAGGATCCTAGTTTAACATCTTTTTCATGGGATATATTCTATATAGTTTAACTTCATGTGGTGAGTAAGAAGATGTTATGTAGTTTTTCAACATGTGACTAGACATCAAGAAGTAAAGAGGTATCCCGGGGAGAAATTTTGTGGCATGGAAAACAAACCTGACAAGAATAAGACCAAAAAGGATCACAACATACCACATATTCTTACACTTATTTTAAGGTTATAGAGTTTTGATCATTGTTAGTGTCTCCGGTAGACATATTCAGTGTGAGGGAATGACAACCCCAATATAAATGAGGTTCAAGGAACCCTAATCTAGTGCACCATATTACCGATAGAATCACAAGGAAGCTCTTAGTTTATGGTTGTAGAGTTTGGACTGTAGGGGATGTGTAGTTGCTTCATGTGGATATACCCTACCAAGACTCCAAATCCCACACAATCCATGCTTGATGTGGGAAATAAGGAGTTATGTCATAATTTCTCCATAATATGAAGGGTACACAATAATGGAAAGGAAATGTTAGGTGAGAGTGTCCCAACTATACCAAAATTCCCACTCAATGTGCGTGGATGCACGTAGGGACAATGTTGGGCGTGTTGGGGATCTATAAAAACATAATAATGTGGTAGATGCGAGTCATGACACCCAAAATTTGGAACATGGTAAGGGGTGGTGTGACGATGGAGGATAACTGCTAACCTTATTCGAGACACAACATCCACAATGTGCTAATAGGGATGTTGACAAACAATGAGGGTTGACGATTGAACATATTCAAAACATGGAACCATTTTCAAAATTTATTCTAAACTCTTCTAGGGTGTTGTCCCAGAACAGTAGGTGAGCAAAATAGACATGAGACCATTCCGTCTGGGGGTCCCTTCAGATGTGGAAGATGATGGAGAACCAAATAAATGGACATGTGAAGCATGAAAATGGATCGAGGAAATTCCCATATGGAATCTAACACTCCAGGTCCCATACCACCGTACATTCAAACATGTCAGTGCTGAATATCCGAAGATGGTATCAGGTTAGGATCAGGTTCCTGAAGGGGGATGAAGGCTAAGATAGATCTTGGGATTAAGGTACTTGGTGATGTGAATATTTTAAGTTTGTGTTACTTGGAATAGAGGATCTTAGTTTAATTTCATAGAGTTTGGACCATAGGTTTCCTATTTTAACATCATGCGCTTAGGATGTATCCATGCAGTCTAATGTCATATTGTACAGATGAAATGTTGTGTAGTTTATCATCATGTGACTATGGTATAGGAGAAATGTAACCCCGAGGAGAAACATGTATTGTAGAAAATAAACCAAGTGAATGAGTATTATAGAGACCCCATTACACCTATATATTCCCCAAGAGAAACCTGTGCTAAAGGGACAAAATGTTTTGTGATCTTATAGTTGATCCTAGGATCAATTGTCTCAGTGTCGCTATATATCCCGCAAGGATGGGAATCAATCCACATGTATTTCTTGAAGGTGTCATGATGGATGACCAATTCCAATAAGAGGGTAGAGGAAAAATTATCTCAAAATAGAATATCATGGTATTTACACAGTTTATTTTCAAGTGACGAGGACAATCAAAATCTTATTTTAAGTTCATAGAGTTTGGACAATTTATGGTGAAGATGTTCAATGTAGTGCCATAAGGCAGCTTGATATGAATGAGGATCATGGATATCCACACCATACTACACATTTCTAAATGATATTATGGACAAATTTCTAAAGGGGGAAATTTATTCTTAGGTAGAGACATCATGGAAAATTTTATGTAGTTTAATGTCATGAAAAAAGTACACTAAAGGTATTGGTTTAAGGTCATAGAGCTTAGAACAAAGGGTGAGGCTTTTGAAATATAAATATACAGTCTGGTACCATAAAGAAAACTGATGTGAATAAAGATAAAAATATCCAACATCGCACAACACATTCCCAAAGAGAACCACACATAAAATTAATGAATGAAAGGAAAGGGGAATGAATGTTTGGATGGATAGTCACAAAGACATAGTTCCTAGGCATCGATATGTATTCCATGAGGATGGTAATCAAGCCGCACATAGTTCTTAGAGATTAGTGTATTTTAACATCTTGTGGTAAGGATGAAGATGAAGTTTAATGTCATTTAGGATAAATAAGGAATTTTCATTTTAAGGTCAGGAAGATTAGACCATCAATGTTGTGCAGTTTAGCATCCTACAGGACGTTAGAGATCTTATTTTACTATTATAGACCTCAGACCTAGGGACATTGTGCTCCCAAAGAGGAAACATGTAGCGTGGTGACATAAGAAACCTGATGTAAATGAGGGTAAAAGGGATCCACACCACACTACACACTCCTAGGAATAATTACAGAAAGGATGTGGCTTGGTCTGGGAAAAAATGTTTGGGAATTGCTACGTATCCCATGAGGATGAGAATCAATCCATACATAGTTATTGAGGATCCATACAGTTTAACATCGTGTGGTGAGGACGTAGGGTGTCATTATCATGTGGCAAGGATATATGGACACATCTCTAGGGAGAAGTGTATAAAATGGGAGAAACAATCTGACATCAATGAGGACCAAAGAGGGTCAGCCACTGTATCATACATTATTGGGAAGGGGACCTAGGATAAAATGAAAAAAGGTTAGTGAATTTGTGGCTAGGCCTGGGGATAAAATTCCCAGACATCACTATGTATCCCATGAGGATGGGAATCAAGCCACATATAGTTCTTGAAAATCTTTATAGTTTAACATCATGAGAAATGGATGAGAGATGTAGTTTAATGTCATGTAGGACAAATCAGTAGTCTAAATTCATGTGAGACAGAGTGGTTTAATGTCACTCAGAATAAGATATATCTTAGTTTATGGTCATAGAGCTTGGACCTAGTGATCTTAGTTTAAGGTCATTGAGTTTGGACCATAGAACGGTGTGATTCTTCCATGTGGGTACAAAACCTACCATGATACCTAAGCCCACGTGATCCATACTCATTTTAGGAAATAAGGAGAAGATATGATTATTATGAAACATGGAGACGCACAGTAGGGGGGACGGGGAAGTTGGGTTAAGGATGTCCCAATGATGTTGATCGGCCTGCTCAAAATGAAAATGCGAACAGAGGGGTAACACCGGGGTGTTGTAGTTCTGTATGGACATAAGGATGTGTAAAGGGATTTGAATCATAACATATGATATTTGGGACACAATGGGTTGACTTATTTATAGAGGATAACTACTGACCTTATTCAAGACATAGCATCCACATCGTATAACCTGGTATGGGGATAGACAATGAGGGTTGACTGCTGAACAGATTCAAAACATGGAACCATTACCAAAATGTTGTCCAAAATCTTTTGTGGTGTTGGCTTAAGATGGTAGGTGATTCATGAGGCCAAGAACCATGCCACTAAGAGGTCTGTTTAGACACGCGAGATGATGAAGACCCAAAAAAAGGGGCACACTAATCGTGGAGAAGGAATGAGGGAATGTCTATGAAGAACTCGACACTCTGAGTTCTATGACCTAGAAAATATAAGCATGTTAATGAGGCATATCAGATAGAGAAATATAAACCCCTTCGTAAGGGAAGAATCCTCAAGAGGGATCCTAAATATGACATGGTTATGGGATAATTCCAAATGAAGAGTATATGGATAAACAAAAGAGGGTTTAGTGAACCATATGATGGAATAGAAGAAAAAGAGTTTGAGCATTCTTATGTATTCTATATGGATGGGAATCAAGCCACATGTAGTTCTCAAATCTTGTGCAGTTTAAATTCATTCAGTGAGGATGAAGGTGTCACACAATTTTTCGTCATGCGACTATGATACTGGGATATTATTTAATGGTCATAGATCTTGGACCAACCAATGAGGAATTTTTTAATGGATTTACATGGCAGGTGAGGTGATGAAACTGAAATAAATAAGTGCTAAGGAGGCCCGTCAGCATACCACATACTGCCAAGATAAGTGTTATTAAACAGGGACTAGACTTGAAGACAAAATGTCTGGGAGTTTCTACATATCATATAAGGATGGTAATCATGCCATACATAATTCTTGAAGATCCATGTAGTTTAACATTATGTAGTTAGAATGAAGTAAATACGGGAAATCTTGAGGCAGGTACATGGTTCAGCTATTATAGACCAACATTAATGAGAACCCAAGAGGTATCAACACCACACCACACACTCCCAATAGGAACCTAGGATGATAATTTGAAAGAATATTTTGGTTGGGCCATAGACAAAATTTTTAGGAATTACTACATATCCCATAAGGATTGGAATCAATCTATACATATTTATTAGAGATCTGTATAATTTAAAGTCATGCGGTGAGGATGTGGGGTTGTTATTTAGTTTAATATCATGAAACTAGGATGTTTGGGGAAAGGTGTCCAAAAGGGGATGCGCATGGTGTGGAAAAATATACCCAACATGAATGTAGTTACGGACCATTGTGGTCCAAAAGAATACCAACCTACAAATCTGGTGGGAAATATTCATTTTTTCTTGATGAGAACCATAGGACCTAGCATGGACTTCCTACATAACCTGGGGAATCTCATCTCCCTGAATGAAATGGAGGAGGACTCCATCAAACCCACATCTTTAGAGAGTTTTCTCTAGGTTGGTACCACTCTGGAGGGTGAACTAAATTCCATGGTGGTAGATTCTCTCACATTTTGATCATTCTAATGAGAGGTATACATACTGGAGATTCTCAGTGAAAGGAGTTGTCCAATCCAAGGTTTTTTCATCTGCATAGAGATCGATAGGACCGGATATGGAAGCACTGACAGTAATATAATTTACCTACTATACGTCATTGTCATCTAAACTGGATGAGGTGATGACCCTTTGATGTGCCACATGAATAAACAAATCATATTAGTCAGGCTCTATGAGAGAAGTGATTAGATCATCCAGGGAATCAGCTCAACCATTCTATGATCGGGGAACATGATTCACCTTTGGCTGGGGAGGGAAATAGAACAAAAATGGTGAGCATGATTGAGCAAGGGAATAATTTTTGGCTTTCCCAAAAAATAATAAATGTTGATCTATTTGATGACTAACTCAGATTTATCCTTCACATGAAGGTGGGGAACATCAATCTTGAAGTCCAACTCGAGAATAGTGATGAGAGCCTGATACTTTACCTCATTATTGGCAGATCCCTATGATAGTATAAATGAATAGGGAAGGAAAGCCTGAGTAGGTTTGATGATGAGAATCCCTAGGCCTAGCATGTTGAGCATGTGATCACTAATATTTATACTGGTGGGACTTCATGATGCACTATTGAAGTGAATCTATCAACATGGCACATCCTGATCCACTGAAAGGATGGCCTCATCTGGAAAATCAAGATCAAGGGATTGCTCTGTAGGAGTGGGATTAGAATCTTGAAAATATGCTAGTGTTTTACCCTTGAAGGCACTCTGCAGAATGAATCTGATGTCAAACTGCTAAAGAATCACCATCCATCGTGCTAGTCAACCCATCAACATCAGATGGTTTATAATGTACTAGAGTGGATACACTTAGAAAAGCATTTGTATCTCATGATGCTGAAGATAATGTCACAAAATATATAATGAACAAACCAGAATGAGTAATCTCTTCTCAATATAATAATATATGGTCCTGTGTTGAGGAGAATGCAACTGAGATGGTATAAGTTGTTCTCTATCCCCTTTTTATTCGTTTGGGTGAGAAGGGAATCCAGGGATCATTCAATGGAGGTCACATAAAAGACCAGTGGATTTCCATATATGGGTGGAATCTAAACTATAGGTTGTATCATGTACTTATTAATCTTCTCAAAAGAGTTTTGGAACTCTTCATCCCATTGGTAAACAACACATTTCTTCAGGAGTCTGGAAAATGGATTACACTTGCCAGACAGATTCATAATGAATTAGTGTATGTAGGCTATGTGGCCTTGGAAGCCTTGAAGCTCCTTAAGGCTGCTTAGATGGGGCATCTAGCTGATAGATCTGATCTTATTTGGTTTAATCTAGAGGCATTTGTATCTAAAAACAATACTGAGGAACTTCCCAGAGGTCACCCCAAAAGCACATTTCAAGAGGTTCATTATATACTGCCGATAGCGGAGGAAGTTGAACACTTTCTCAAGATATCTGAGATAGTCTTAACACTGGTGGGATTTCACCACCAAATCTTCCACATAACACTCCAATAGAATCCCATTAATTGGTTTGAATATGAGGTGCATAGCATGTTGGTTGGTATCTCTTACATTCTTTAGGCCAAAAGGCATCATGTAGTAGCAGAAAGTACCCTACGACACTCTAAAGGTGGTGGAATCCTCATATTTTGGGGGCATTTGAATTTTATTATACCTTGAATACCCATCCATCAAGGAGAGAGCCTAGAACCATGTGGTTTCATCAATCAATAACTATATCACAGGAAGGGGAAAATCATCCTTCAGATAGTGGCAGTTGAGATCCCAGAAGTTGATACAAACCATGATCTATCCATTATTCTTTCTGATGGGAAAGATGTTATACAACCATCTGGGATACTAAACTTACTTAATGAAGTTGGATTTGATGAGTCTATCAACTTTGGCCTCAACTATGGAACCATAATAAGGGTGCGTCTTCCTGGGAGGCTACTTGAACCTATGATGGCTCACCCGGAGGCCAAGATGATGGACAGAGACCTGAGGGTCCAACCCTATAATCTCATCATAACTCTTGGTGAACACATCATAGTGTTGCTTCAGAAATTCTACATACTACTATTTTACCTCTATGGGCATAGCTTCACTGATTAGTGGTGGCCTCAGATCTGTCTCAGTACCAAGATTTACATGTACAAACTCATCGATGGTGGTGGAGACACCCTCTTTGAACACATTAATAGAATCTTCTAGGTCTTCATCATCATCTAGTATAGTGTAATCGATAGAAGTAGATGGTTTATCCAAGTCAACAGATCTAGGAGGAACACTGGTGTCCACCAGGGTGGATGCGGAACCTTCACTGGGAGAATCCCACATTGATACCATAGAAATAAAATATGTCAACTTGGTTCTATCAGGTTTACATTGAGGGGCGCATTCTTGAAATTTTCAAATGAGTGGCAGTGGTTTGGTATATGTAAACTTATCCCAACTCAAAAAAAAACAAGCAGAAATGGCATATTATCATAGCCATAGGGAGAACATCTCAATACATTATAGGGGTGATAGGTTCTCGTATCACTCTAGCATGACCTATGTAGAAGTACGATGTAATATTCTGACACTCCTTTTATCTGGGAATGTGTTCTCCCCTCATCTCAAACACGACAAGGCAATGTCTTATGTTTGGTGTTGTAGTCTCCAATCAGTGGATCAGAATGATGGAAGCATCATTCAAATCCATCTAGGTTTTGGTCGTAGTAGTAGTGTGATCAACATCGTTGGTTTGAACCCATTTTTCCTTTCTCATGTAATATTAAACATCCAAATAGAAGACTTCATATGATGAAAAAGGAGACGCATCACCCTAGATAACACCCACAAGACCATGGAGGGAGTACTTAAGGAATTAGTGATATGAGGAGGGAATTGTTGCATGCAGACGGAGATAAGGTCTACCAATCAGCACATTTTAAGTGGTATTATATGAGATAAAAATTAATTTAGTGTTTGCAACGAGTCCAGCAAATTGGGTCTTCAGGAAGATCTGTCTACACTGCCTCTGCCTTGTCCTGTCATAACCCTGAATCTTCAGGTCAGAGAGACTCTAATTTGGTTTAGTCAATCCTAACTTGTGGAGCATCTGAGTTGGGATGAGATTGATCTCAGAACCTATATTGACAATAAAATTTTAGAATTCCATGCCATTAAACTATCCAGTGTTTTATAGGGGATGAATATTCCCCTATACAGGGGAACCTTCATCTTCCTCTGAGAATGAAATGATGGCTTGGAAGTCTTCTTGTTGGAATTCCTCAGCATGAAAGACTTTTGCAGATTCCACCTATGTCTCAAACTATAGAGGGATATTCAAGGTCATTATGAGGGTCTATTTCAACTCTTGTGATAGGCAGAGATCCTTGATAATATAAATCTTAATAGGGATGTTAGCAAGATTCTTAATCACATCATATTTTTGTGCTAAGGGCACGCTTCTATCGGGAGGAGGTTTCTCTTCCACAGGAAGTATGATAGGCACTATTGGTCAAACTGATGGACACTAGATATTATTGGGAATATTATGATGATTTTTTTATAAACCATGCAAGGTCACTATCATCTAACCATCAGAAGGATGAGATGCAGAATGCGGCTGATTATAGCATAGTCGCAGCAACTCTGCCTGGTCAAGTAGCACATACAGCAGTGGCTGTGAATCTGAAGAGATGGGCTAGGAGTTTTGTGCCTTCTAGGGTATGTGATGAGCCTGATATATGGTCTTGGTAGAATTCACATCTTATATTAATGCACTGGCCTGAGAATTCTGATCATTCACATGGATACAGCCTTGCCGGTGATGATGTCGACTGAGAAAGTTTGTAAAAACTTCTCGATACTCCTCATCATTGGGAATCACATGGGGATTCACCAACTCGATGGTATTAATGAACCCATAATCTTTCTCATAATATGAGGAATATTCCAATACATTTCAGAATATGGTGTAAATACCCATCTTTGTAGGCATGAAGTCGCCAAGAGTATGAGAGGGTTTTGGCACCGATGGGGGACTCTACTTTCTCTTATACTATCGGTGCCTACTCTTATGAGAAGCAGTGGGTTGATATGTAGATGCATAGGTGATATCTGGAGAAAGTGAAAATAAATTAGGAGGCTCGGGATGATTTAAATGGGTGTATATAATACCATGGGCATGAGAAACCTCAATATGTACCAACCAATTTTTGTACTTTTGTGTCTTGTGAATGGAGACCAGCTGCCATTCATCTTCGTTGTTGCTATGAGGTTGTGCAGAAATGCATGATACATTTTCCAGGGAATGAACCAATATTAAAACATTATTATCAATTTTTTTAGAGCTATTCCTTAAAAATATATAACTTATTAATGGTTTTTCCAAAAAAACAGTGATAAGGGATGTAGTTGGTCAATCAATGAGATTAGCCTCCTCAGGCCTATTGCACTCTAGAAAATTCAGAATCACTTGATTGAAGGCACCATAGAAATAACCAGGAACCTAATCCACATGAAATGAGTAGATCTCATTCCTCCTATTTGGAAAGGGACCTATGGGAGCTTGGCCCTATAGGGGGGTGGAGGCTAACGATGGGCTAGAGTCTGATTGTCCTGTTTGGGTTGTGGCAGTGGTGCATTACGTGGTAATGTCTGATGATTCTATGTTGGGTGATACTGAGCCTAAGGTTGACCCTGAGGATATTCCCCTCATCTAGGATACTAGTGAGTCTCTGTCGGTAATAACTCTAGTGTCTTGGGGGGACTTAATCTATGAAATTTCAGTAGTTTCTTCTTTAGAGGTTCTTCTTGCATGAGCTGGAGGAGACGATGGGCATGCTTTCCTGGCCTACTTCAAGGATTCCTCGAGGCACTGATCATTATCAGAAAATTCTCAAAATCCACCTGATAAATTATGGGTGATGAGAGAGGTAACCATTTCATTCTTGATATTCCCTATGCACATCATCAGCAGCTGCTCTTGAGTTAGTGGCATGTTGAGTTAATACATGAGGCTTTTCCACCAAGAAAAAAGTCTACAACT
The DNA here is from genome assembly GCA_963277665.1 of Viscum album. Taxonomy (NCBI): domain Eukaryota; kingdom Viridiplantae; phylum Streptophyta; class Magnoliopsida; order Santalales; family Viscaceae; genus Viscum; species Viscum album. Next base: position 598,526,163 of record OY728136.1, on the reverse strand, counting down.
TTCTCATATGATTTTTTCTTTCACTTGAAGAGGTCATCAATACTTTTATTTCAAGTGGTGGAGCTGAAATGATAAAGTAACTACCTACAGAGATCTTCCTATCTTATAGTAGACCCAACAGGTAGCTGACTATACCAGACAAATGTGATCCCTTCCAATGTATGCACAAAAAATCAGATCTTGGAGTCCTCCTGCTGCTCTGGAGTCCCCAACATGGGTCCACATCTTGATATAAAGTGGGTCAGATGCAATTGTGGGTCTCTCATCCCATTGAAGGGGGATAAGATAGGGTTTATGAAATACTAGGGTGCATGTATGTTATCCACCCATCTCGGATACAGCTTTCCATCATGTATTTTTTTCACCTATAGTGTTTCTAAAGCTTTGAGTTGAGTAGAGGTAGAAGTTATTGGATCTTCCTGGTGGGGGTTCCTGTTCGGATGAGGATTCCTGGCCGTCAGGGAATTGATGGGTTCATCAACATGATACGTAGGCTTGAAGACTAATGTATAAGGTGTTAAATGGCTTGTGTAATGGCCTGATTAGGATCCTGAGGGGGGTTATCATGATACTCAGTTGGATTTTGAAACAAATATCATGGCCACTTACCATAGAATTTTGCATCGACCCTATCAGGATGTACAGGATTATCCAAATTGATTGGAGGTGGCTAACAAAGATGTAATTGTGGCTACCCCTATTGTTCCTATTGTACCAATAGAGGAGGGTCAAGGTTGTTTCATGAATCACCATAATCCAGATTCCATTCTACAGGGTTCTCGGTAAGGAGTTTGTTAATGATCTTCCTTTGGTCTTCTAACTACTGAAGTAAGGAGGTTGTGGAGAGTCCAGTCTCTATCTTTTGCATAGCATTGGCTAGGTTAGATGACTTGGAGGACTCGGTCATATCTTTACCTTTATTGGTGTTTCAAATTAAGGGAAATTTTGCAGAAGGTTCTCCAAGGTTACACATATATCTCTATAAGCGATTCATGATACCAGTATAAGAATCCACCTGATGTTTCACTGTTCTATGGGGGAAATCCTCCATGAAAAAACCAACTTTGGTGTCATTATATTTGAGGGAACCAAGATCAGTAATATATACTATGGTTGTACATGAAATATCAAAAAATAAACCTGACTATCTCAGGATAGGAATGATGTGGAGAGTGGCATAATGTCCCCAGCCTCATATTTTCACTTGCGGGGAAGATTCCTTAATAACTCTATCAAGCATAGAAAAACTCTGAACTCGTCACTACTAAAGGGATTGGGGGAAACTAGATGATGAAGGGTGTTGTGTTAATGAGAGAACTACCAATTAAACCATGTGAAATTATTGGCCAATAGCATTTAAATGCTCCTTGATATGTAGATAAACTAATCGACAATGGATGAGGTAGAAATGCATCTCCCAAAAGGTTTTTCAAAAGCATAAAACCTCCTCCTTAGTGAGGGACTCCATACTAGAAAATTTGGGAATGGCGATCGGCCAAAACATCTCAGGAAACTGATCAATGGAAAGGATATTCCACAATCACATTCATTTAGAAGTGGTATTTGGGTCCTCGTTACCCCATTCTTTGATCGAAGATAGATGAGGAACCGGAAATGGCACTGATGCGGACCACTGTAGTGGAAGACTGGTCAGTAGAGAATATAATGGGGCAAGCTGACTGGATGCCTATCACTAGGTCATCTCTCAGAGATAATACTGACTACATCATCATGTACCTGTAGGACAAAGGTATGACCACTGCTTTGGTTGATAGGGTGGTAGTTGTTGGTGATGAATCTGGAAAGTTCTCATTTTCTATAATGCCTTAGGCTAAATCTTTGTGATAGATTGAAAATGAACCTAGTGATGATAGGGAATACTACATGAAGAGACCCTATAAGGGATCCAAATATTCCTACTCCCACAAGTACCAGTGAAGGGATTTAGAAATATGGTGCATCTCACCTTCTGAGATGACAAAGATCATGCACCAGACTCCTTCCCTAGACCCTGATAAAGAAGATCGGGGGGAAATTTCCATCAATGTGACCCATTATTCTTCTGAATTGGAGAATCAAACTGGATTCACCCTGACTTGGTGTCTCTCAGAGTTTTTCTTTTATTATCAAACATTCTCCCTTCTTCCCTGAGATGGTTTTCTTGGGTAGGGAACTGTTGTGGAATGTGGAGGACCTTTGTGATTTCAGATAATTGACCTAGTAAGACCTCCACTTGGGCTTCTATGAGAGTGAGGAGTACCTTCACTCTGAAAAGTTATGGTGTGAGGATCATCTCAACATATTTTGAACTTGATACGGGGAGGACTTTTGTATTTATCACTGAACACATAGGGAGGACCTTTGTGATGATGAGTGCTAGATTAGAGAGGACCTCCACTAGAGCTGATGAGAACATGGTGAGGACCTCCATGTTGGCTACCTGATGAATGAGGAGGGCCTCCATACTAGCTGAAAATGGCCACTTGAGTAGGTCCTTCAAACTAATAATGGATGAAGTGGGGAGGGCCTCCTCTTAGATAATTGATAGTTAAATGAGGAACTCCACTCTAGAAAGATACGGTATGGGGAGGACCTTCATACTAGCTGATGATGAAGTGAGAAGGGACTTCGCTTGGACTAGTGCTAGAAACATGGGGAGGTCCTCCATGAAATGAATGATAGTGGGGAGAACCTATTCCCTTCCTAGTGATGGTATATGAAGGGCCTTCATACTAAATCTCATCATCATGGGTCTGACTATAGTGGATGATGGTGGCATCAGCCACTAAATGAGTCAACCTGGCTATCCCGTGGGGTGCCTGGGGCCTCAATCATGATTGGGCAATGATGAATCCACGATCTATAATGGAATGAATATGGTGGAATAAACCAGGGGTGGAATCGTCCAATGAAGCTAATAAATATGATTCCCCCTAACGGGAATATTCTTGAGCTTGTGCCTGATGCTGGCGTCGAGTTATCCGGGCTGGATATATTGGATTAGGAATAAAAACAACATGTTTCCTAGCCTGGGGTATCATCCATTGGTGCTGAAAAGGCCCCATAAAAGCTCTTATTATCAGTTCTTGGGAGGTTTTCATGGCAGAGATAACACATACATACCTTACCTCATTGTATTAGGGAAATTATTCATAAGATCACTTTGGGGAGAGGCTCCCGAAGTAGTTGGATATGGTTTTGGGGATTAGTGGCTCTCTACATAGACCTTGAGGGTGGTGGTGATAGTGAGGTGCAGAAGCCTCTAGATCTTGGAGGGACATGTACTTTGTAGGAATAAACCCCTATTTCTTATACCAGAAAACAATAGTGCTTATGAACTTTCTCGGATAATTTCATAGGGTGAGACAGGGCATGGGAATCCAATAGTTGTAGATGAAGTCATGGCCACAAAAGAGTTGTACGGGATTTCCACATTAGAATTCCTTCTACCCCTACATTGACAGATGGGGGTGATCGGTTTCCTATAGTTGGCATCCTGCAAATAAGGGAGATTAAGCTATTAATATAGATGGAAGTAAAGCAATTCCCAATGCCCCAGTTCCATCCAATCTTCCATCACTAGAGAGATCCACACTGAAAGTGCCACATATTGAACTACCCAACAATCAACTGCCACAAATTATTGTGATTTTCATACCAGACCAACTTTTTTTTAAGGACCTCACACTGGATAGCTAGATCTGGTGACATGCTTATCTACTGATGTCTTGTATGCTACTAATCCCATATTGGTGAGAAGATTTCACATCAGGTTTACCATCTCTATTAGTGTCCTCAGTAGCTTCATCCAAGTACAATATTTTATCTGAAGACAAACATGGCCAGTCCCCATGGTTGAAGGAGAACTAGTTCACATTAGGTTAACCATTTTTGTTTCTAATGATTTTCACTAAGGCGTGTCGCTTGAGTCGTCATGTTGATGCTATCTGATGGTGCATTTGTACCCAACATTCTCTCTTTCCAAAGGCGTGCATCATTCATCACTTTTTTAGATATGTATGCTCCTTGATCAAAATAGGATGATGGGATGTCAGTCCCTCCTTCCATGGATTCCTCCTTAGAAGTTATCTCCTAGTACATGTCTCCCTTATAGATTAATACATTGTCCATGAACCTCATTCCTAGTGCCATCACTTTGTGGATGCAAGTTAATTAGGTTGATTATGTCTAGACATTCCAAAGGGTCTAGCTGGGGTATCAACCTTAGGTTAGGGAAGTAGTTGTGTTAGGAATCAGTGTCATGTCTAGATGTTGGAAAATTGGAGAACCTATATTCTTCCTCCTAATAGGGCTTCTCAAGGGTGCAGAACCTGAGGCATCTTTTAGAAATCACAAGGCATCTTATGCTCGAGTCATATCTTCTAAGTTTTTCCTCGACTTCCCATGTCTAACATAGGGTATGTCACGAGTTGAACATCTTAAGGATATGGATCAAAATGATCGAAACATCCCATGGAGATGGATCAAAGAGGTGGATCCCTAGGAGGGAGCACCATAGAATGTTTACAGGATGGATGGATCAAAATTCCTGATAAGAGCGTACTCTAGAAGGTGTGTCTCAAAAAGATAAGGTTTCACACCATGAAGGTTGATATAAACACTTCAAAGGGTGGATCAAGAAAAGTGCACCCTAGAAATTGGGACACCAAGGTTTACCATTGGATGGGAATAAATATTAGGGAGGCTTCTTATATACCATGTATAGAAGAAAGGTATCAAAACCCACATAGTTTACAAATGTGATTTTGGGCTTACATATTGCTAGAATTACTTTAAAATAATATCACCCTTAGTTGGAAGAATATGAATTGTGTGAGGATTATTCATGGCTAGTTGCCCAGGTGCTTCTAGAAGAAGTGATAAATTAGATGGCATGATCTCACTGGGATGTGGTGTCTTGGGTAATAATCAGGATGGGTATGGATGAAGTGATGATGAAATAAATGGAGTGTGGAGAGTGATGGGCTTGGACCTCAGGGAGGCTTCCTACATATCCCATTGGTTGGTAATAAAATTCCACATAGTTCAAGATGTGGGGGGATGATTCACCTAAGGAGGTGGCATGTGAGAACAAACACATGTGTAGGGACTTGAAGGAAATAGAACCTCTAGGTTAGGGCATGAACCTCCTAAAACATATCACCCCAGGGGAAAGGTCAATATGGGAATGGATGATGGCCTTGAATCACATAGAGGCTTCCTACATACTCTGTTAAGAAGGTAGGGATAAAAGTCCATGTAGTTTAGTATAGAGGTAGAGAATCTGGATGTACACATGTATAGTGACCTGAAGACATTCCATGGGATTATGCATGGTTAGTGTCTCTTCTCAAGAGAATCACTCTTCGTTGGATGGATGTTATATGTGTATAGCTTATGCATGGTTATCATATTAGAAGATGGATAAGAACACCTCAGGGTGTGGATCCAGAGATGTGTACCAAAAAGGGAAGGTGTCACATCAGGAGGATACTTCCCTAGGATGGATCACCATAATTTACCATTGGTTGGGATTAAACCTCAAATAGAATTCCTACATACTAGGAAGGGATCAGAACCTGTGTAGTTCAGATCATGTAGCTTAACTTCATGAAGGATGAGTGAACTGACGTGAAGTAGATGGAAAAAATTGATTGTGGGGAGTAATGGGCATGAACCTTAGAGAGGATTCCTATGTACCATGTTCAGAAGTCAGTGATAAAATTCCATGTAGTTTAGTAATTGGGGGCATAGAATCAGTGTGAACACATGGCCAATGGCCCAGAGACATGCTAGGGATTACGAATGGTTAGTGTCCCATAGAGGATGTCGTGGTTCTTGTTACTTTAATCCCACATGATTCATGCTCAGTGTGAGAAATAGAAGATAGCAGTAGGCATGATGGTCATGTCGTGAAAGGTGCATCCATGAGATATGATGTGGGGCTTACACATGGCTAGTGGCCCAGGGAGATAGAGATTGGGACATACCCTAAGAGAGATGTCTGAGAGGATCTAGTCCCATGAGTAGAAGATTTCATTCCGTGCTAGTAGGGTGAGGAAGATCTCAGTCCTATGGAGACTAGTGGTCGTATAGAATTCCTGAGATATAACACCCCATGAGCATGGAGTGAGACTATATTTTAATTTCATGTACTAAGGGTGATGGTGCTTGGAATTTTAACATCCTAAAACTTGGATAAGGAGGATTAAATCCTTACCCCCTGGACTTACATGACTAATATCGACCCTCACTTGGGGAAGGGAAAGAATCAACAAGGCCTTACATAAGGGGTGCGGAGGAATGGTCAATCGTGGGGTCTACGCTAGCATGGCTATTCCAAAAATCAAGATACATTAGCATACATGTTCCAAAAAAGCAATAGGTGGGACAATGTAATAAGGGACAATTCACTAGGGGAAAACAGTTATTACGTAAAATCCAAAAGGACCACATGGGAAAGGGGTTTGTGAAGAAGGAGGCCTCACAGAGATGAGATTCATAAATATATGGTGTTTCATGTAGAAAAGGATCTTCATGAAGGGAGGTACTTCATGAATCATGGTGAAAAGGTTCTCTATGAAGGGAGGAGCTTCGTGAAGTATGGAGACCCGGCCTATGCATGGGGTGCACATGTATTCAGGGGTTCTTTGTGAAGGATGAATTCTCTATAAAGTCTTTAGTACCCAAGTGGGACTCCTACCTTCATGTTGGTTATTGAACTATACAAAGGGAATATCCACTTTAAGTGGAGTAAAAAATAAGAATAAAGGGAAATCTGTTTCACGATGCTCAAATACCTTGGGTGATCCATTTTCTCACTAGTTCATGGAGAAATGGGAGATTCAGAAAATGAGATCTTAGAAGATGAAAGGTCATGGTATAGATGAGTTTTTGTGGGGGTGAGATGAATATATATAGGAACCAAGAATCATGATGCTTAGATGTGCGCTGTGAAGGAAATCAAGCTCTGAAAATGTAGGCAGATCAGTCGGACTCGCGGAGCATTTCATCAAGTGACTTAGTGGTGATCGCAGAGGTAATCGAACTCGCAGAGGCTTCCATAAAGTGTCTTCAATGAATTTGTGGAGAGCTTAAGACTAACTAGGTTTTCCATCAATGGGATTCACACTGTTTGTTGTGGTGAGGGGATTGTCAAGGGGGCTTCATAAAGCAGGCCCCTTGGGTGATTTTTTTGACTCATAGGGATTCGGTTTTTTCCTAAATATTCTTAGCCTTCCACAATCCATCCCAAACATGAATTTCAGTGCCAGAAATTATCAATGATAATATATTTCTCTCCTCCACCCAATAATTCTCTAGTATAACTATTTTTATTATTATTCTTTAATATTACTTTCAGTAATTGGGGAATAGTCTTGTAGTTATATTTAAAGGAATTGAGGATGCAGTATGAGTGTGATTATACCTATGTGAGTATTCATGAAAATCCATACACTATGATACAAAAATAAATAGAATCTATACTACATATATTGTACATCCAAGTAAAGTTCCCCAAGAAATAGAGCTTCCTCTTTCAATCCCCATTCACTGAAGTAAAATAGTTGGATCTCCTACAACTACATTATTCACATATTTTTAAGGGTTGAGTAGAATATTTGTATTCTAGAAATTCATTCTACATCTCTCCCATGATTATTTAGTGTTTTTATTTTTATTTATGGGATAGGATTTTTTTCACTTAATCTTTCACACACATTGGTTATACTACCATTAAAAGGTATCCTTGGTTATTCTAACCTTATCAAAAGATGTAACTCAAGTTGTTAGTGATCCTATCTAAAATTCACATAGTATAGACTACTCTTGTAGTAAAATCTTGGGTTTTTCTCTTCCTATAAATGGCTAGGTGTTTAGGTTTGGGGTTGCACCATTAAAAAATCTCTGTGTTGGGATTTCTCTCATTATAAAAGTATGGGTTTAGGTTTTTCCCTTAAAAAATTCCCTCTCATATTATATTAGGTATCAAAATCCATCTATTGGGCTACGAATGATGTATTATTATTATTTATATCAAAACTATTATAAAATTCATTGTTCTCATATTATTATTTTTATACTTTCACACTTCACACATCCACTGCACTTAATCATTTAAGAAATAATTTTTAAATATTTTTAGAGCACCAAATTACATAATTAATTTTAATTACTATGATATGTTTAATAAAATACAATTTACACCTCCCTCTTGTCTATTATCATTCATCATTTAGGACATAACATTAAGGATCCATGAAAACATTTCACTATATTTAAGGAATGATGCATAATTATTTTCAACGAATTAAGTAGTAACCAATTGATAAAGCGTATTGAAGTGAATGATATAATATTAAAAAATGAACACTATCTAGGAAAGAAGTAAAATTAATTAATAAATTAATAAATATAAGTTAACTCCCCCTAAATTGATTCTAAATTTTCATCATATCATGTTCAAATTTGATTTTATCAAACTTAAAAAAATCCATGTGCTTAGTAAATAAGTTAGCAAGATGATTTTCTATGAAAATAGATTCTAGGATTATATTCCCTTTTAAAATTAATCTCTATAAATTTAAATCTAATATTAATGTTTTTATTCCAAGAATATTATAATAGGTTCTTAGAGATAGATATTGTATATGAATTATCATAGAAAATTTGAATCTTTTCAAAATTAAAACCAAAATTAGAAAGAGTTTGTTATAAACATAAAGACAATGAACAACAAGATTCAGCAGAAACATACTCACTCTCAGTAGTTTATAAAGATATATAATTCTATTTCTAATAATACCATGAAACTAAACATTTACTAATAAAGTGACACATAAATGTTTTATTTTTTTATCTTTATTATAACCAGAAAAATCAGAAAAAAATGGGTTATTTAAAATAAATTATGTGCTAGATAAAACAATTTGGGTTTTAAATAACCATTAACATACTTATTTTTTTAACTTATTTTAAATTGATTTATTTATTATTAGATTTAAATCTATCACATATAAACACTAAAAATTTCAAATTTCATCTAGATGATGTAAAATAAATCAAGCTACTTATCATATCTCTAATCATCTAATTATAAATAGGTTTTCCAGATTTATCATAATTTATCTTGAAAGAAGTACTCATTGGAATATTTGAGATTTTATAACTATCAAGACCAATTATTTTAATCAATTATTAGAATATTATGATATATTAATAAAGATAATGTCTTTTCTTTGATATATGTGCAATCCCAAAAAATAATTTAAGTTCACTCATAGGACTCATGTCAAACTCTGAAGACATTATTTTTGAAAACTCATTAAAAATTAAATCACTTGAGGATCAAAACATAATATCATCAACATATATTTGAGAAATAAAAATAAATTTAAATATTTTTTTATAAATAATGTTGGATACGGTTTTCTTTTTTGAAATCCATTATTTAACTGAAAACTAGATAATACTTCATACCAAACACTAAAAACTTGTTTCAAAACATAAATATCTTTGGAATGTTTCAAAAAAATGTTAGGTTTAAATTAATTCTCAAAAATTAAGGCCTATTTTACAAAAAAAATCCAAAATATATCCATTTAAAAATGAACTTTTAACATCTATTTTAAAAAAATTAATTTTACAATAAGATGAATTTTATGAAATAATTATTATATATTCTATTAATAAATTTTGAAAAATAATTCTTCAAAATCTATTCTTTCTTCTTGGTTGAAACTTTTGGTCTACTAATGTAGATTTATTTCTAATTATTTTTTATAGAATAATATAAATTGTTTCTAAATATAAATTTGATTCCAATAATATATTTATCCTTTAGTGGTTAAACTAAGACCCATAATTTATTACTATAAAACTTATTTAATTATTCATGCATTGTCATAATCTATTTTAAATCAGATAAATAGTCATCTACACTTTGAGGTAAAAATTTAGAAATAAAATATTAATAAGAACATATGTTTATTAAAGAATTTTTTTCTTTTAATAATAGTAGTTATATCACCAATTACATTCCAAATAGATTATCTTTATGCATTCTTAAAGTTTAGTCATGACAAAGATTGTCCCCCTAAATTGATGTAACCAATTCTAAATTTTTGTTTCACCAAAGTTAAAATATCTAAACTATTTGTTGGGAAAATCCCTCAAGGTGTCCACTCGGTATGTTTTGGGTGTAATTTTTTTTCTTTAAAAATCTAGATTACCATGAATGAGTGTGGTTGGTTTTTGTCGAAGTAGGTATTTTAGGTGGCATAGTTTCCCAGTGTTTGCCAAATTTTTGGGCCTCAAAATTGGGAGCTTGGTTTTTGGAAAAGGATGGTTTCCACATAGGGAAACATAGTACATGGACCATGAATCATGGTTCATGTATTGAAAATGTGGTACATGGAATTTCTAAGGATATTAGAAAAGTTAGATAACCATGAAGAACAAGATGCAGACCGCATACGGTAACGGTTCATGGAGAGAAAACAGTTTGCGATAAAATCATGTGCTATGTGGGAGGCTTGTGGTATGTGGTATGCCTTATCATTTTCAGAAATGAGGTGGTGATTTGAGAAGTTGTGAAGGGATTTGTTTGTAAAAACATGATGGTGATTTGGGCCACCATGAAGGAGGAAAGGCAATACATGAACCACATAGAAAAGAATGGTTCACGGGTAAATCGGTACGCGGTGAAGGCAGTACCACATTATAGCAACCCAACCTTTTCTTACATTACTATTACATCATTTTAAATATAAACAACATAACATTATTACAAATAGAGGATCTGAATGTTTAGTGTCTTGGGAAAACTAGGACAATTCATAACTTTTACAACATAAATCATAAACAAGCATTTAATTCCTTCTTCACTAGCTTCTTATTGTCACTTTCCCTCTCTTTAGTACATGTAGTCACCTGAGGATATACATAAAAAAATGGGTGAGAAAAAAAACCATTAAGAGGATAGATAAGAACAATATATCATGGGTTGAGCATAATCATAACATGGAAAAAAGATCACGAACATGAGAGGAAGCATAAATATAAGACTTTAAATGTGGAAATGCATAAAAATGAAACATCGTGTCTTAGTGGTTAAATACCACACATACTTGTGAAAAAAGATAGAATAATTTCCACATAATTTCACATTTACTCATGAGATTAATCACTTTACCCAATTCATTGGAGCGCTGTATAATTCTGGGCACACCCATCACATTCAAACATTCATATTGCACTATATAACTCAGGGTGCACCCGTCACCTCATAATATTATCATTATCATGAATGGAACATAGAACATATATCAATAATGAACATAACTAACCCATGGTAAGGAATGGGTTTCATCTCATAAGAATACATTCATAAACTTTGGGTTCCCAAAAGAAATAGGGAACAACATACTTGATACAAGAACCATCAACCATGAATGAGAGGTAAAAGTTGAGTTCTTAAAAGAAGAGTTCTTTTGGAAAACCTTTTGTTTGACATAAAATTCAGTAGAAAACATGTATATCCCAGATAAGGTAAGATAATGAGGAAAAAATTATTTTTAAGAAGTGATCATACCAAATTGGAGTGAAAGAGGGAGAACCCGAAGAAAGAAAATTGGGTTTGAGATTTTCCTTTTACCTTGTATCTGAATGCTTCCTTCTCTTTAATGTCTTGTATAATGACATTATATCATTAATTATAAATTAAAGAACCTTTTATACATGAATATATTTTATTCTGGTTTCATTATGTCATTTTATGTTCCTTTGGATGACTTATAGAGTTTTAAAACGTTGTTCGGGGATGTTCGTTTTTATGGTTTTTCTTGGGTGGTTCACTTGTATTCATAAATTAAAGTTCGGGTAGAACATGGGTAAACATCCATAACTGATATTAAATGTTATTAATGAAATTAAATAATTTAAAATTATCTTATAATGAGTTATATTATATACCATGTGGATGAATCATTACATAAAAATTAAATGATGATTGTTTGGGTTAATTTGGGCGGTTTTTCGATCACAACGAACTTGTTTTAATTTATCACTTAGTAATATGTACATAAGTTAGTTCCAGAACTTTAACTAGGACATAATACATATAAAATATTCTGTTTCAACCATAAAAATGGTTTCATGACCATATCTTAAGGTATAAATGGAAGAAGAAAACATGTCATTCTTGAAGGTGATAAATCAACACCTCACGAATAACGTTCTCTTTAATAAAATAAAAGGAAGAGGGAAATGGATTGGATGATATAATATTCCATTATTATCATAAAATTCCAGTATATTTATGATACTGGAGTTACCATACCATTTGGACAAAGATAGGTGAGTATAGAATAAGAAAAGAACTTGAAATGGAAAGGGAATTAAAGGAGAAGAGGGAGAGAAATTACCTCTTGAATCCTCCTCTTGAGATCCTCCTTAAGGGACTAAGATTGGTCTTTTGATGAGACCAGTAGCTCTTGGAAGTTAGGGAGGGTCTAGGGAAGATTTTTGGGCAGATTTTAGACAAGGCTTCAAGATTGAGAGGTGTGAGAAAATGAGGGTGTGAATGGTGGTATTTATAGTGGAGGGGAGAGGGGTTTCCTTAATATAAAATTTATTAGTTTATTAATTTCCCCTAAAACAAGGAATAGTGAGTCCTGCATGACCAAGAATAATAATTTTATAATGTAATACCGAACCAAGTGGACTTACATCATCATAACATCACACATGACCCTATAATTAGCTTATTTAGCTTATTTTGTAAATTATGGTATTTCACTATTCATCAAAAAATTCAAGTATTTCAGAAAAATCCCAAAATTTTACCCCAACCATTTTTTGATGTGTAGAATCCAAAAATAAAGTATATTTTTCAAAAATAATTTTATAAATATGATTGATTTAATATTTAATTAAAATAATGGTTTGTTACTAAAAAAACAGTTTTAAAACATTCATTTACTTATTCTAAAATATAGGTACATCATACTTTCACTTGAATATTTTTTTATACTATCATAGTTAAGGTGGCTATTCATTAGGGTATATAACTATTCATAAGGGTATGTCACTATTCATAAGGGTAGGTTACTATTCACCAAAAAATATTTTTGTTTTATTAGAATCCAAAAATCATCTTGAAGACAATTGTATATGTCAAATTTTTAAAACTCCAAACACATAAGTGAAAAACTTATGTTTTAAGGTCACTTAGCACTTATTAGTTCATTATGTTGTGTTTTCATGTGATTTTATGACATAATTATAAGAATGTAATTTTCGTTGAAAACTTTGGGTCGTTACACACATTAAAGATTTGGAAAATATTGGATTAGAATATTTTGCAGATATATTTTCTATATAAGGAATGCTAATCCCATTATTAATTAGAGTAAATTCCATTAGAGAAAATCATCACTCCAGGAATTTAGCTAAGTCCAAAATTTGTTCACGAGGGAGAACTCTATTAATGGTGAAGTGGTTCGCATCAAATAAATTATACTGATGATTTTTTCAGGGAATTATAGACCACAAAGGAAGCAGTACGCGAAGGAGGAAGACACAGTACATAAAGGAGAAAGTCCTGGTATGCGGAGGATAGAGATTTGAAAGAAGTAGAGGTAGTCTGCAAATGAGATATAGTTCGCAAAAGTGGATACATTCCACAAAGTAGGGATGGTACGTGGAGGAGAAATGGTTGCAGAGAGATGATCCATGAATCATGCCCACTATGTAGTTCACGGAATAGACAAGGTGGTTCAGGGAGTATTCAAGGAAGCTTGAAAACCCCCAAAACAGTTCACGAAAGTAAATTCTGCTAACTAATAGTGTGTGGAAAAGTGAATTTCATCAACAGGTGAAAAAGGGACTTCAACGAATCATCTACCTATATTTGATGATGAAAGCATTCATGAAAATTAAGGGACCTACAAGTCCATAAACTATGTGTAGATCCCTTACAGGATCATTGAGCGAAGGAAGATGAGGATGATGGTCCTTCCCATCGGTAGTGAGCCAGAAGAAGAGACTTAGGGAGTGGCCCTTGGGAATGAAGTGAGAAAACCCTAAATCATATAAAGGAAGTGAGCCCTGGCATGGATAGTCTAGCCTGAACATTATAATTGAAAGTGATATTTACTAGATTTGGTACATTGGCACAATTTCATTGTATGCTCCTTGGACGTAGCCCGGTAAGGGTGAACCAAGTAAAAATCGTTGTGTCCTATGCATGATTTCATTTCTATTAATATATTTCTGTTGAAGAAAGATAGAAGTGTGTTTTGTTTAATGAAGAAACAAGATCCAAATGGGTATTAGTTTTAATCTTTCATACCCTGATTCACCCACCCACCCCCCCCCCCTCAGGGTATCTGACCTAGTGGACCTAACACTCTTCCTAATCAATTTTTATTTATTTTAAATGATTTTCATAAAATTTGACAAGAATTGATTCTTAAAAAACTAATATATGTTTGTTTTAAACACTATATTCCTTAATAGAATTAGAATATAGTGGAAAAAACACCTTCATTTAATTTTTAATCAAATTCTTCCAGTGAATCCTTAGTCATAAGAATGAAAAATTTGTAACCAAATACTCTAAAATAGAAAATTTTAAGCTTTATTTACTTCTAAATTTCATAAGGTGTCTTCTTTAATAAATGTATAATAGAAATTATATTTTAAACATGAAAATATGAGTTTACAAATTCTTCCTAAATTTGTTTTACAAAGTATACTCTTTAATTGTTTTCCTAGACGTTTATTATAAGGTTATATTTTTTATTTCAACCACGCCATTTTGTTTTGGTGTCCTTGTGTATAAAAAATTATGATTATATCCTTTATATTCATAAAAATTTTCAAATTTTGGATTATAACACCTCTACCACTTAAAATAGAAAAAATTAGATACCCATTTTTATTTTGAACCAATTTATAGTGAATAATAAATTTAAACAAAGTATTAGATTTATATAAAATAAAATAAGCTCATATGAATCTACTATAGTCATCTACAATAACAAATATGTACCTTTTAACTCCTAAACTAGAATTTTTCATGGTTCCAAATAGATCCAAAAATAAAATTTGAATAGGTATAGAAGTTCTTACTTCATGAAATGTAAAAAAATATTACTTATGAAGCTTTCATTTGGGTAGAAATTATATACATAGTTGTTTCCTGAATTTAACATGGGAAGATCGAGTTTTTTTAGTTATTTTAGAGTTTTTGAATCATCTTAAAATTTTCATGAGCCAATATTCTATACCATAAAATATTTTCTAATTATACGACATTTAAACATTTGACATTTTTTTCATTTAATTCAATAAAATTAATTGAATAAATTTGATCTTTACTATTTTCATAGAATATGAAAGATTCATATTTAATAATAATACTTTTTTAATTTTCAAATTTCACATTAATATCATCATCATGAAGCTGTAAAATACTTATTAAATTATGATTTAAACCTTCAAAAAATAAAAAATTTGTACTGATGATAGAATTTGAAATTCCAACCTTTCCAAAACCTTTTACTTTTTCCTTTGAGTTATCAATAAATGTTACAATACCACCATCACACTTATCAAAAGATATAAATTTATAGATATCACCATTCATATTTCATGAACATATATTATCCATGTACCATGTGTTGTTTTTCAAACTTTCAAGACATACTTCCAAAAAAACATATTTAAGAAATTTTTTGTACCCATGAAAACTTGGGTCCAATGGTATTAATATAAGTATTTTTTAGAATCCATTCTAATTTTTATTTTTATTTTTAAAGTAAATATAGAATATAGTGATTTATAGATAAAATCAATATTGTGAACAAGGTATTGTGGAAATATCAAGGAATATTCACTTTCATAATGGCCCTTTCTTTGAAATCTAAATCATGTAACACTTGAAACATTTACATTTGTACCTTTAAAAAAAAGACATAAATTTTTTAAAAAAAATATTATCATAACCAAGACTAGTTTTCTTTATATTAAATCTATTAAAACTAATCATTTTACCATAACTTTTCCTACCTTGAAAAAAAGTGGATAAATATTTTGTCAACCACTTTATTTCACTTCTAATATTATTATTTTCTTCTAAAATTAAATCAAATTTAATTATTTTAGATTCATCACATTTTTACTTATAATCCTTTAGTTTAATATTTTTAACTCAAACTCTTTCTAAGTCAGTGGATAATTTATCATTGGATCCAAAAGAAGTATTTATTAAATTTTTATTTTTATCATGAACTTCCTTACATTTATTATTAAGATTATTTAATAATATAGTAGTCTTGTTAAACTTATGACAGATTCTATAAATTTTTTTATACTACTCATTTTCGTGGGATCATAATTAGATTCATAAGGGGATTAACAATATAATTCAATTACCAGTTTGGATTAATCCATTAAACACAAGTTTGTTGATTCTATCCTAATACCAGTTTCATCACTAGGATCTGAGTACAAAATGTAACTCCAACTAGCCATCATTTTATTTCCATTATTTATTATGTTTTCTCTTTTTTTTCTTATCAGTATTTAGTCTGAGTTAATTATTCTTGATGTGAAATCTTTTTTTACACTTATAACAAATAATTTTGAATCACCATTAGAAATATCAATATCTTTTTCATTCCCCTTATAATCTAGGATGATCCTTTCTAAATCCTTGATATTGACCTTTCTTATTTCTATATCCTCTATTTTCTATATGATAAGCATTATCTATTTAACTTTAATATATCTTAGAGTTGAAAGAGTAAGTAGTAACATTTTATTCAAAAGAAATTACTTTATTTATTTAATGTTCATACTTATCAAAAAATTTCAATTCTAGTTTATATTTTCATAAAGAATAATCTCTTATAATTTACATTAAGTGAAATTTTTTATTTCAACAATAACTAACTTTTAATTATTCCATTTGTTTAGTAAATATATTAAAACACTTTCGACCAATATCAAATTATCTAATGTTTCTTCTATACAACTCATGCCATTTACTATGCTTTTAAAACTATAAAAAATTGAATAATTGTTTATAGTTTCCCATTACAAACTATTGATACTCAACTCTTAACATTTAAATATTAGTTTTTATAATCTTATCTTAACCTAAATGAGTAACTTAAAAAATGATCTATATTTCAGGTGTTGTTTTACATATAGAAACATGGTTGTAGACATTCTAATAATTAAACAAGACAAAATTGTCAGTATCTTGTAATTTAGGAAATATCTAAGTGTGTTATTACTAGACAATGATTCTAGATAAAAATTAGGTAGATTGTACTGCTTCACCATGATTGTTCAACTATCAATACTAGGGTTCTTAAGAAAATCTTCTATGTGAGATAGCTGATAACCATAGTTGGTTACATAAAAGAATGGATATATTTGTGATATCCAGCCATCATTTTCATTTTTCTCCTCTTATCTCAAAACAAATCATTTTTCCCTTGACTATTAAATTTTGAATTGATTAGCACAAATTAATATTTATATGTCAAATCTAGGGGTTAAGCTCTAATACCAATTATTAAGTCCCAATTAAGATTGGACAAAAAATCAAGAAGGGGTTGAATTTACCCTTTTAAATAATTTTATGAATTATTATCATAGTTAAGTATAAATTCTATGGAAAATTAAATAATTTAAATATAGTTATTTCTATATTTGTTTAGATCTAAATGGTCCTACATCTACTCTTCACCCCTATCAAATGTAGAGATAGATTAAACCAACTAATGATAGAATTTATTAATTTTGATAGGGAATCATAACCATTTTTCAACTGCCTTTTTGAACCCTAGAGGCATAAAATGTGACAAATTTTTTCTCACTAGGAATCAAAACCCACTAGCTTCCTTTTAAGGTGGTGGAAAAAAACAAACTACCTTTATCTAGACCAAGGAACAACCATGACCCCTACCTTTTATCGGTTAGGAAAAACCCACACATACCTTTTTATGGTGTACTATAACCCAGGTCATATCTCATCACAAGGAAGAAATTAGAAATAAGTAAGGATCATAGAAACCAGTTGAACAAGTAAGGCTTTGAGTGTTTGGGAAGTAGTGTTCTCTCTAGCAGCAAAGGATCAACCAAATGAGTAAAGTAGTTAATTTCTAAGATTATTCGCACAACATAGTTCAAGAATACTCTCAACCTTGATATCAAACTAGTTAAATCATATTCAATATATAGAGTTACTTTAAGCATAACAAATTCTAAACATAAATATCATTGCATTTTATACTTATTGAATAAATGCATGGTTTCCTTGTATAATGAGCATGCAAAATATTCTCATGTATTACACTTTGATAATATATATAATCAAAACAAGTTGTAAAGTGTAAAATGTTAAACAATTAATACAATACTAAAAATATATAATAAAAAACATTAAATCCATTTAGAAAACTCTCATAGGACATGTGGGGGAAACTATTAAAATTCAAAATAATTTATATTTATAACTCATGTTTTCTAAAAAAGTAGTGTGATTCTTAAACCCACATGATGATAATTTAAACCTATAATAAATTATTCTAAAAAATTCCATAATTTCAAAATAACTGATAAATAAATAATAAATAATTAGATCAAAAATAATAATAAATAAAATATTGTAGTAAATAAAGAAATGAAAAATAGAGCATAATGATTCTAGAAATATTTTCATACTATTGATTAAATTGTGGCAGGTTGAGTTCTTACAGTAGGATCAATTTTATGGTAGGTCAATAATCATGGTAGGTACTAACTTATTTTATACAGTCAATAGAAATTGTCATATGATCAAACCAAGACTTAGAAAATTTTTCAATCATGGTTGATCAGTTCAATGTGTGGTTGATTATCATAAACAAGTTGTTGTTTCATTTCTACTTATGTTTGATACCTTAAGATCGATTGAATACCATATATTCAATCGAACCACTTCATGAAATTGGTTCAAAATTTATAAAAATTCAGACTGTATATTTTTTGGTCGATTCATAGTCATGTGTTCAATCTTATGATCCCTTGACTTTTATTCATGTTTTTATTCATGAATTATAGTCACTTGAATTTTTTCATGCATAAAGGTAATGTATAGTTTATACACTCCATTTAAAGGTAGAATAAAACTCACTTAAAGATAATGTATCATGCTACATAAATGTAAAGAGTTAAATCTAAAGGTTGCATAAGGGTCCATCCATACATATGAAAAGGGAAAGGTAGGTTCAATTATTCAAAAATTTTATGCATTTAAAGTTTCATAAGGGTAAACTAAACTTTCCAAAACATGAATAAGTATAAAATACAACTCAAAAATAATATTTTTTATTCAATAATTAAATTGTGAGCTATTTTAATTATCAAAACTTAAATAAA
Organism: Viscum album; assembly: GCA_963277665.1. Classification (NCBI taxonomy): domain Eukaryota; kingdom Viridiplantae; phylum Streptophyta; class Magnoliopsida; order Santalales; family Viscaceae; genus Viscum; species Viscum album. Next base: position 598,506,726 of record OY728136.1, on the reverse strand, counting down.
AAAGTGGATCAAGGATCCATTTTAATAGATAAAGGTAAATAATAATTTAACATTAAAAAATCATATTAATATCATAAATATAATATATATATATATATATTTATTAAATATACCCTTATTACCATCCACTTTAAGTAGAAATAAAAAAAATTACATCTCTTCGTGGAGGTGGTTGTCCACACGTACACACGAGCAATGTTATCATCTTCCAATGGATAGGATGGTCATAAGGTAGATAAAATTTAATATTTATAGTATTATCATAATGTTATAAAAATAATATATGATCTTTAAATTCATCTATATAACCATCCATGAGATTTTATGATGAAAAATAAAATACGCCAATCGTGGAGATGGTTGTCCATACGTACACACGGTGATGTTTTCATTTTCTATTGGGATGGATGATAAATATATAGTGTTTGTTGTATTAAAATAATTAATTTTAAATAATATAATTTTATTAATTATATTATGATAATATGGTTAATGAATATTTCTTGGAGGTCGAATAAGGAATAAACATAAAAGGATTTGGTGAATATGATTACCTCTTCTTTGAGAAACCTCATTTGGATCTCTTATTAAGGATGATTGGGTTGGTCAATTAAGAATACTATAACCTCTAGAATTTTGGTAGGGAAGTTGATAAGAGATTTGGGTAGGTTTTGGTGTAGTTAAGTGGCTCAATAAGGTATGGATAATAGTGGAGAGGAGGTTCCCTTTTATTAGTGAGGGGAGTGGTACACTTGTAATTATTCTAACCATTAAAATAATATAAGATAAATTTCATGGAAAAGTGGAAAAAATTGGATAAATTTATAATTTAGGATGATATATGGTCTAAATACATTCAAAAAATAGGATTTATACAATTTTTTAGGTTATTTTAACCCTTATCTATTTATTTTAACCCTTCGTTAAACCTTTTAACCCTTATCATGGTAACAATATACTTAGTCTTTAAGGGTCAATAATTTCATAATAAAAGGGATAATGGATCCTAAGTGTGAAATTATTTAAATTATAAACCATTTTCCATTCATTTTGAAAATGATAATATTTTTATGATTTTGAAAATAATTAATTAATTATATTTTAACATAAAATATCCTTAAAGTCATTTATGGGAATATTCACATAATTTTACATTAAAAACTTCAATATTTCTATAGAGTTTGAATTTGAATATTTAAAATATTATTTAATATTAAATTTTGATCCATAAAAATCATGAAATACTTAAACTTATCCAAAACATATTACCTTTAATATTTAGAAACTATTTACATTGATTTTTCATCTGCTTTCACAAGAGCTGCATCGGTGTTGCGTATGCGTTTTAGGTAATTAAACCATCACAAAAAAATAATTAAAATTATAATAATAATAATATTATTATTATTCCAAATAACCACTTATAACCATTTATAAAATTTTTTTATTCTTATGAAAATATATTAGATATATTAAAAGAAAGAGGGTGACATTTTATAGTTATTCTTCACTTAAAATAATATAAAGTTAATAATCAAAGGAAAATAGAACCAAATTTCCATATTTTAGAATATAGGATGTTTTTGGTCTAAATAAACTCATATAATGGAATAAATTCAAGTGTTTGAGATATTTTGAGACCTTATCTCAGCATTTTAACCTTGATTAACTTGTTTTTCCCTTTAGCAGGGTGTTAAACTTTTACCATTATTACTATTCATTATGAAAAAATTAAATGGTCTCCATTAGAAAATTAGAAAATTATGATTGAAACATGGATTCCATTTTATATGATTCAATTTAGTTAAGTGGTAAAAATTACTTTTAATATAAATTTGTAAAACTCAATGAGAAATCATTTTTAGAAAATTGTTTGTTTTAATAATAAAAATGATTTTATACCAAAATCAACTATAATATTGATTTACATGGAATTAATTAGATTATGTTTAATAAAAGGAGAATTATGTTACTTTCATACCAAATAAAAACCAAAATGAACCTTGTGAAAACTTTATTGAAATAGAATTATCAAAATAGTTTTTATTTGATTAAAAACATTACTTATATTTCAAAAATTTCAAACATAAATTTCTAAGTTAAAAAGTTTATTATTCAATGAATTATATTACTTATTAAATATATATTTTTTCTATAAAAATTTTTTATAAAGTTTACGGTCATTATTATATCTGGATAATGTTATAAAAGTAACATTATTTGTAAATTTTTTATTTTTCATTATTCATCCAAAAATAAACTATTTATGAAAAATATAAAAAATTAAACCTAAGATAATTTTAATATAATTAATCCAAAAATTAATTTCATTTTATCAAGTGAAAATTATAAAATTCATAAATTTTTCTTTTAGATGACAAATATAAAATATATGGAAAACTCTCTTTTATAGAAAAATGACCCTTTTAAATTTTAAATTTTCCTAACCTTTTTTTATTTAATTATTATCATTCAAAATTTAGTACTTATTTACTTGTAACTAGTCAAAAAATTTAAATAAAAAAATATTTCCTATATATATTTTATATTGTGTTTACTCATATTAATATCTTCCAAACTAACAGATAGGTTATATCAATCATATTTAAGTAATAATATTTTCATAGTATATCAAGTTTTGTTTAAAATATCATAGTTGCATGTGGTACAAACTATCGAACATAATATTTATTTAAAATAAAAATAGATTCTAAAATATATAAGTGTTAAAATCATCATTATAATGAAAAATATATGGGGAATTTCAAACCACACTACCTATCATTCACCCATTAAATAGACCAACACCCCAAGCACATCACAAACACTCATCATTATCAAAAAAAATATAATGAATAAATACACACATATTAATATACCTCATAATCAAAATAATTTTCCAAATTATTGATTCTTTGGATAATAATCCCTCTCTTAGATCACAAGGGGAATTATGCTTCAAGATGGTTTCTCTAGTCAACTTAAAATACTAGGTTTAAGTAATATTTATGCCTTATCGCCTAGAAATATTCAACAGTGCCTACTATAAGATCCATCTATAAAATCTCACTCTAATTCCATTATTTCATGATTTGACCTCTCTAGGACTTCACTAGAACCAACAATGAGTTTTAATGAGACCCACGAATCCTGCCTTTAATATTACATGTGTTGGTAACTAATGACAAGGGTATATAATTACACATATATAGAAGGAATTACCATTTATAAATAGAAACCATAAACCTTGAATAATATAATGTATTTTCAATCTTTAATACATATATAATTTAGATTAAATCATATCATTTCATTTCATATAAATATATAAACATAAATATCTTTAATTAAATCCTATCATGTTATATAAATATATATCACAATAGGAAAAAAAACTTCAAGGTATAACTTCTCCATTATACCTCTAATGATGAATAATTAAATCTGCCTCAACAAAAAAGTCTCTTGTGTCCAAATAAATGGTCACATGACACTGCCACAAACTCTATTAAGTTAATATTAAAATTATTATATATTATGAAATGTTTAGAATATAAATATACTTAGTAGTTTTCTCCCACTAACTCTCATATATTTATGTAAGTAGAATATTTTTTACACTCCCTTTTTTACAAGGGGATAAAAATAGTTAAGGGAAATACCTCAAGTAGTTGAGGAGAAAATGGAAGATAAAAAATCACCCAAGTTATCCTATGTGGACACCACTTGTGCACCAAGGCACTCATGTAGGCTCAACCTATGCAGTTCGACATGAGTAGCCAATACCTACATGAGGTTCCTATGCAAGACACCTGCATGATAAACCTGTGTGGATAATATCCTTTACCCAGGGTCCTAAGTTTTTCCTATAAATAGGACCTCTGGTATCTTCATTATACACGACTAGAAGATGAAGAGACTCATGTAAACTATTCTCACCCAAGTATCTTACCCAAGTCCTCTAAACCCTTAGGTAGTTCAATGAGCCTAAAAAAGATGAGGGAATTAGAAATAATCAACAGATTGAGGCCCCTCAAGGCTGAGAATACCAAGAACCTTGAGGGAAACCATTCCCCCCTAGTCAAAAAATACTAGGGAATATGGACCTTCCATATCTTGAAACTTGAGTGCCAACCGTCCAAAGACACCTGAGGAGATACTTGTAACTTTGACCAAGGTCTCTCCTAAGCATTGTTTCCCATGTTTCTCATCGTCCAAGAGTCATCTCTAGATTTACCAAATATACCCAGTGTGATCCACCTTCAGCTCACCTAGGTCCACCCTGCACGAAGCACATTTGGCTCACCCAGGTCCACCCTGTATGATCCACCTTCAGCTCACCCAGGTCCACCCTATGCAATGGACCTTCAGCTCACCCAGGACCACCCTACACCAGAAACCTTCAGTTCACTTAGGACTCATCTACGTGATCCAACCTTTGATCCCACTTTTATTTTACCAATGGTAGGGGAACCTCTTTCTTTGGATCCCTCATTTAAGGGGGACAAGTTCAAGACCTCCCCCAAATCTTCCAGATATATATTATTAGATTATATGGAACACCAATGTGTTCTCTCAATTATGCATTCCTATAGTAGTTGAAGTCCCTAATTTATCCTACCTAATATGAAGGATCCTCTAAGTGTTCTAAATTATATATTCCAATGGTAATTAGGATACCAACCTTAGGGATGATGATGGGTGGATTACCAGGACTGGCTCCAACATTTTCATATAGAAATATAAAATAAATCAAGATGAATTCATATGGATACGTAAGACCCAACCCATAGGGTTTGAAAATAAGAGATGATACAGGTACACATAAGCCTCGTATCTCTTCATGAATGCTCCACAATGACTTCATCCTTATCAAATTGTTTATGAGGATAAAATTCCTCACTAGGTCATCCCTCCTAGAGTAATCCCCTAGTATTTATTATAGGGAATCCCCCACCTTTAATATCCTTACCCTTATCCACCAGTAGATGAAGGATATTCTACAAATTGTTGGATATTTTGCATCCTCTGGATTCTCACACCAAGCATGACTAATGTGGGATTAAAAGTTAGTGATGTTCATGTCATAAATACAATAAAGTACCACCATTCGGGACCTCCTAATCAGTATAATCTCAAACCATACTCATCAAAATGGGTCTCTTGCAAGGTATAAGCCCAAAAAACTTGTTACCATCCTCTCAAAGGGACATATTCACTATGAGACAAACCTTAAAATGGTCATATTTCTAATAAATAAACTTTGGGCCTACTCCATAGGTGTAAGACCCAACCTATAAAAACTATGGGTTCATTGATTCCTATCTGAATGGTATGCATAATAAGACATCCTGAGGATTAAACCCAACACCCCAAACTCACCCTAATATTCTCTAGGAAATATTCCCAATAGAGTTATATCCCACCTAGGATCATATATCCCTTCCAGGTCCCTAGGGTAGTTTGGGTATAAGTCTCACACAAACCTTGACTATATACTTTATCTTAGATAACATTGTTTCACGATGTTAAACTACATGCTTTGGTCAATGTCACATGACCATAAAAGGTATGATGTGCCCCGTTAAGTGGAACTGAACTACGTGGGTTCTGATTTCTTTCATAAGGATACATTGGAATCCCTTCTCATGGGTTGGATATCAACATTAAAAAAACTCTTATATTCCTATATGATGATAAATTTCATAGAACCCCACTGCATGGATTAAAACTAGTATCATGATAATAAATGACATAAGAAAATATAATCCAAATGAAAAGGGTAACATCGATGGAGAACCTCAGATACATACAAATGTAACATCCCATGTAAATAAAGAATATGAAATTTTCATATTTATTGATATTTGAGAATTATATATTAATTTTACTTCAAAGGATATGCTATGTTTGATGGCGTACTTGACATGAAACAATGGGTTTCTCTAAAATCTCATGTTACACACAAGCCTGAGTCATACTGAAAAATAATAATATAATATTATTTTAAATGGTAGTTAACGCCCATCCATTGTATTGGCATGAATGAAAAAAACTAACTAAAATATTATTACACATGTTTGTTAAATGTTTTTACATTTTTTTCAATAAAATTTAGAGGCTTAAAATATGAATGAATCCAATTTTAAGCACAAATACTCTAATATTCTTTAAAAGGTCGATTTACCGCCTTTTGATAGAGAACCCTTTTTAAATATAGTGTTTATCACTTTTATATGTCCTATTTGAAAAAATAAAATTCTTCTTTAGAATCAGGACATAAAATTTTAATTTGGATGAAATTTGGGTATTTTTCTGATAAAGTTCATTTTTTTATGAATAGTACAAAATACTGAATTTTAATTCAAAACTACCTTTTCATCTAATTTATTTATATGGTTACATTAACCTTTTAATTATTTTTAAAGTTTAATTGGATTATATTTTTACCATTTAATCCAATTCTGGTCATTGGAAGTAATTTCACCTTGAAATTGGACATAAACAAGTGTCAATCTTTTGATAGTTATTATTTCTTAAAAACACGCTTTTTGTCTTAACAACGAGAATTAATTTTAAATTAATTTCTGCACTTCTTTGTTTTGAATTTAGAAAAACAGATTCCATATTTGGAATCAGGAGGTCCAAATTGTGTAAATAGTTAACTTTTATTTTTATACATTATGAATATTTACTTCAGTAAATATTTTATTAACCATAGTTAAAAGGTAAATTTGGTAAATAAGGGTATGTAAATAAATATTATAATAAAATTAAATTACCCTAACATGTGTCCTAATCCTATTGTATAATACATATCCAACCATAGAAATCCTTGGGTCAATTTTGGGACCCCATGGAGCCACTTGGGAGTGATAATGACATTTTATATTAATTAATTTAATGTAAGGACAAAAATAACATAAACATATATCTTTTAGTAAAATAATTGTATATGGGGTTATATAAGTGACCTATTAGACTATAAATATTACTTTTAAAGATAAAAATATTTCCTAAATCATGCTACTTTATTTATAATTTTTAGACATTAAATAAGTAAATTTAATTTTGACACAATGGTGACGTAGTAATTGCTTCATTAATAAAGGATTCAAATAAATGATATTTCAAATATTAAAATAAATTTATTTTGAAACTTTTTATGCCATACAAGAATTTTAGGGATAATAATGACTTTTTATATTCGAATTAATGATGTTTTATGTAAGAATAAAGTTTTTATATATTTTTTAAAAGTCTTGATATGAATAATTTATAAATTAACATAAATGTGTTTTTAAAATAATTAATATTTTATTAAATGATAAAATATTCCTAAAAATATAATATTAGGCCAAATGACATATATTATGTTAAAATTTTCATTAATGACCCATTTTGGGTTGCTTGAAATTTTATAGTAAATATATTAATCATATAGAATGAATATACAAGAAGACATGGTAAAAGTTAAATATGAGTAAAAATGGTTAAATAAAAAATATAAGGATTAAAAAATATCCAAAACCTTTCCAATTATTATTAGATGATTTTATTTATACTTATATGAACTTTATATTCTAATTAAATATGTTTTGGACCTTTTTAAATAGAAAATAATTTTATAATAAAATAATAATTTCAAACTTTCCTAAAGAGCCTCTCCTCCCTCTTATAAAAGGCCACCACCTCTGACCCATTAATCACACCTCTCAAGCCTCTTGACTCATTAAAACTATACTCCAAGAAGCTCCCAACATTACTATATTACTCCTAGAATCCTTACCCTTGGAAGAAGCAAATTCCAGAAAGCCTTTTGGTTCAAACCAAAGGGAGTTACCTAATTTAAAGGTAACGTCTTCTCTCAAGTTCTTTTCTTTTATTTTCCTTCTCCAAACCCCTAAAATATCTCTATTACATTATTTTATAACAACACCAGTAACCTCAATATTCTAGGTTGTTTTTATGAGAAGGATTATAACTATACTTCCACACACCTTCATCTAATGGATACGAACATACTGATTCTATGGACGGTGAACTACTGCCTCATGAAACTATGATTGTTCAAATATCTACTATCGCCTCTCATGGTATCCATTATGATCGAACTGTATTTATATGTGATATATATTATATTTATATTTTCTCTATGCTGCTGTATTTTTCATTTATATCATTCCTTTCTGGTTTCCATAATGGGTAAATGTGATAATTTCATTTGAGGAAGTGCGGACTACAGCCCCCTCAAAGTGATATGACTCGTTCATGCCATACATGGAATGTATAAAGGATGCAGTTAAGGAAATTATATATGGTATTATACTGGAATTATAATATACCTATTTATTATTATTTTTTCATTCTATTAAATGTGAAATAGAAATGAAAGTAGCGTTCATGCGTACGTACGGCTTACCATCTCCATGAACAATGCATTTCATTTATTATCTCCAAATGTTATGTAATATTATAAATACATATATATACTTGATATATATGATATATATGATATCTAAATAATGAATATCATTCTATAGATAATGTAATTTTGACCACATGGACAACTTGTAATTATAAGTAGTTCATTTTTGACTCAAGTTCCGAACATCGACAAAATGTCCTATATGAACTGAAATAATTAACTAATTGTTATAGAAAGGTAATAAGTGATATAAAAGGAATAATAAACTTGAAAAAGGTTATTAATAAAGTAGAAATTAACTTAATTTTATTATTCAGGATGAACAAGGAATACATGAGTCAAGTCGAACACAAGGTAAGGGACTTCATCTCAATCTCCTTTCATTGAGGCATATTTTGATTTATACATGACTTTATTTTATATAGTGTATAAACCCCTTTGAATTTTAATTTAATTAAAAGTGAATATTTTTCTATGTATAATTTTACTAAATGACAAATGGGATGCTTCTTTTTAACGTATGTGGTGACAACGTCCTTTCCTCCACTACAAGCATTATTTGATATTTGGGTTCCTTAACAAGTCGTAATATTTTTAAAAGGAAAATAAATACCATAAAATCTTTTATGTATTTTGGTATTGAAAATTATTTTGATAATGGATTGGTTATGTCAATATATTTAAATTATATATTGTGATTGAAATGTGGAAATTTTATCTTTCCCTTATGTTTGTTTTATATGTTATGAATATTTTATGGTTCTTGGGCATTGTTTACGTATACTCGTGGTTCCTTGATAAACCTAGGGTGGGTGATCCTAAGATAGCTCTCTAATGCATTGGGTAATGTGATAGAGGTAAATGTTAATTTTTCTCCTGAGAGATTTAGGGAATATACTGTGATGGGTATTCCAAACGTAACTCCCTACGTAGCTATGAAATATACCATGTAAGTTTGATATGAATGCCACAAGTTACCTTTATGATTTATGATTTCTATGTGATATTCATAAATATTATGATTTCATGAGGTATGTTGAAGAGATTATGTTTTGTATGTATTGATGGACTAATGTTTTCTTTCTTTATTTTATAACCTTTACTGAGCTTTTTATGCTTATCCCATGTTTTTGAAATTTTTTTCACAGGGTATAAGGCAGGGTAAGAGATAGGAAGAATTAAAGAAGAATTATTTCAAGAAAATAATTCTTGTTTTCTTTTAAGAGTTTTTTTTATAAAAAAATAGACACTCAGTAGAAGAGTCTACTTTTTAATATTTGAGATGTAATGTAACAGTTATGGCCAAATTATCTAAAACTCTAAACCTAAAAAGGTCCTCAATGTGAATTATTAACTCAATTCTAGATTATGTAATATTCAAGGATGGGGTCTTATGTTTGGTATCAAAGGTCAGTTTACACAACTTTAGGAGTTAGGGTATTGTTAAATTAACACCCATATTTTAATTTATGTTAATATTGAGATGATATAGCATTTACAGATTACCATACTACTTTTCCTAAGATATTTTTGTGTTCAGAATGGTCTTCTACAGAGGAAATAGGGCAGCTATGATGGGACAACATCAAGAGGAAAACAACCATCCAAATCCCTGACCAAATCATGATTCAATACTTCTATGAGGAGTTATTGTCTATGGATATAACCCTCATTGATGTCATAAGTGGCAATTATCTTATTGATAAAAATCCTACAGCTGTAACAGATCTCATAAGTAACATGTCTCCAAATACACAAAAATTCCATACTCGAGCTCATGCTCAAGTCAAACAGGCCCAATAGAATCAATCTGTAGATCCCAACAAGATGACTGAGTGGATGAGTGAACTTATAGGTCTTGTGAGATAACTAATTTTGTCTTCCAAGTCCCCAACCTCATCTTCTCCACAATCTATGTTCCTTGGACCGATCAAGAATTGTGGAATCTATAACTCACCAACTCATCCAACAGACACCAATCCACAACTTCAAGATGAACCATCTGATTCATCTGGACCAATGGAACTCAATGTATCCTATGCTAAGCATAACACCAACCCTCAAATATTAGGTCAGTTTGTTAGAAACTTCAACCAACCTCACTCTAATCCCTTCTCATCTTCCTATAACTAAGGCCTGAGGTATGGTAATCCTATCTCTCATCCTCCTCAATTCCCTCCTCAAATCCCAAACTAGTTTCGATATGGTCAAGGTGTTGGTAACTTCCAAAAACATTATCCCTTCGTTCCTCAACAAAAAAGGATAAATACTCCTCTTTCTCCTCTAGGATTCCACTATCCTAGTGAGCCTTCCTAATTCCCAAACCAATACAATCACTTTCCCAAGAACTAAAATCAAGGTAATCCCAATCCGGTATAAGCCTCTTCTTCCAAGAAACCGTGGGAAATTGCAATTGAAGATCTTTCCTCTTTCACTCATTCCATACACAAAAACATTGAAACACAAATTGGTCAACTTTCATCCCACCTGAGCCAGCAACAATAATGAAATTCTTCCCAACTCCCAACTCAACCATTACCCAACCCCAAGGGTAATGTAAGTGAAATTGCAGTTAGATCGGGGAAGAAAATTGTTATGCCTCATGATAAGTCCTCTAACCCCCTTTGAATGTTCACCTAGAAAATGAAAAGAAAAAGAAACTTTAAAATGAATCTAAACCCATTCCCTCACCTCCTTCTATTCCACTTAGGAATCCAATTCATTTTCTTTAAGTCATTTCTAATCCAAAGAAGTCCTTTAAACCCGATTCTAAAATACTCAACAAGTTTAGATGTGTTGAAGTCCACATTCCCCTCTTAGATATCATAAAACAAATACCTAACTATGCCAAGTTTCTTAATGAATTGTGCACCCACAAGAGGCAACTTAGGACCTTCAAAAATGTTTTCACCCAGCATTCTATTCCCATAAAGTGCAAAGATACAAGTACCTTTACAGTTCCATGCCAAATTGGAAGTTCCAACTTTGATGATGCACTCATAGACCTAGGATACTCAATTAATTTCATGCCCAAATCTATCTTCTTCAACCTTGATCTAGGTCCTTTACACCCAACTAGTGTTGTTATCCAGTTAGACAATCGAAACACAGCTAGTTGTGATGGTATAATTGGGGAAGTCCTTGTCCGAGTTAATGATCTTATCTTCCCCGTTGATTTCTATGTCCTTGAAATGGAAGGTGAGACAACTTCTTGCCAATCTCCTCTAATTCTAGTAAGACCAATCCTTATGAAATCTAAAACCAAAATTGATGTCCATGTTGGCATCTTATCCATGGAATTTGGTGACCAATTGGTCAAGTTCAACATTTTCCAAGCCATGTGATACCCATCTAATGATCACTCTGTATTATCAATCCATGCTTCCGAGGACACTTCTATGAGTCAATTGAACCCAAATCCATAATGTTATTCATGTTCTAATGACAAAGGATATTGTGAAATTTGCACCATTATTAACCAATTCATAAATGGAGAAGTTGATGTTCACATTAAAAATGCAAACTCCATTGATCTAAAGGATCATGAAAACTCTTTGGAATCGCATCTCACCTCCGACCTCCAATGCTCCAACTTTGATGGTAATGGTGGAAATTAACAAGAATGATCAGTTTTTTTATTCAAATATAATTATCCAATATTCATCATTTCATATCCATGATTCTGAAAATTATGTTATATATGAGGTGAACCCTGAACCAATGTGTTTATATTGTCCCGATGGTAGTTATGTTTGTGATATTTGTTCCCTAATTAATAAATTGATCATTGGTGATGTTGAAATTGACCATTCAATTGAGAAAAGCATTGATATAATGGATATTGAAAAACTTATTCAGTCTTATGAGTTCACAGATCCTCATTACTCTCCATTGGTAAGTGATGAAATAAATGAGTCAAAAACAATTGGGATCTCATACTCTGGTTTCGTGTTATCTAAACCTTAAATAAATGAACCATAAGAATTGAAACATCTTCCTGAATTTCCAAGCATAAGAAACCACCACTTTTTGGATAAAATTATTCCTCACATTGAAGACCAAAGTGATGATAGATATATTATATTTCCACCCCCATTGAATTGCAATCACATAAATAGGAATGAGAATAAATTATCCAATGAACAATAAGGCATCCCAAAGGAGAAGTTTTTTTGGAATCACACTAGAGTTGGGAAAATATGGTGGCCACCATCGGACTATGGGTAGTCCATAGAAATTGTCCAGCTGTAGAAAAAATAAATGCAGCGCTTCTTGGGAGGCAAACCATACTTTCTTTTACTTCTATGAAATTTTAATTTCTTTTTAGTTTTTCATTATATGAATAATGATTTTTCTTTTTTAGGTAACATCCCACATGAGGAACATAAACTTTCACTAACCCACCACTCAATAGAGATAACGACCCACCAAATCCAAACCAGGGGGAACCTCTTTCCCTTTAACTCTCTCTATATCTTTGTTTATCTCCTTATTTATTCTTCTTCCCCTCTCTTTCATTTTTTTTTACCAATTTATTCATCAAAACCTTTTCCTTTTTCTCTTTCTCTTTTCTGTGGGTGTGTATTTTAAACACAATAAAAAACTAAAAAAACCTAAAAAATTGAAAAACAATAATAAAAATCACTTAAAAATATATTAAAAAATAGTCCTACTTACTCACCATCCTATTTTTTTTAAAAAAATCTAACCATTTTGGGGAGTCAAAAGACATGGTTTCATCTCAAAAATATTGTTTTTACATCTTATATTTGGATAAATAATATTATGTCAAAACCAACAAGTTTAAGCATGAAAAAAAATGAATTATTTTTGGAACATTGTTTCTAGAACAACTTTTGGTGGAATTCAATATGGATGAGTGAAATTTTCTAAACCACCCTGATTGGGGAAAACAAAATTTTAATATTTGATGGTGAGTGAAAATGATTTTTTTCGTGGTTTTATATTTGTTATACATGAGGACATGCATAAGACTAAGTGTGTGGGATTTGATTTTATTAATATTTTCATAACTTATTATATACTCCCTTTACTGATTTTATATGAAATGTTCATAATTTGTGTGAAATATTAATATTTAAATATTAAATATAATTTTAGAGCACTATTTGAATTCATCTAGATTCAAGTCTATTTAATGTTTTATTTATAAATATAACACTACTAATATAAATTTAATGGTTATTATTTTTTTGGATTCCATTTTAAATATACAACATTTCATTAGAAGTAATCATGGGCCAATTATTCCATTTTAAGGGTCATATGGATCATACAAGAAGGCTCACAGAATCTGTAAAGAAACTATACCATCCATAAATATTGAATTACTAGGATCGATCCAGGAGTAAAAATTCATTAATTCTCCTCAAAATTTCTTGGGACAATGTAAGGAGTATTGTATAAAACTTCCAAGGCCCAACTCCAAAGAAAAGGGACCCAACTGATTCATTTAAACTCATCTCACCATTCTGGACGGGAAATAAAATCAGTACATTATTCATGACATGTGTCTTGATATATTCATCAAATAAAGCAGATAATTTTCAGTGTGAAAGAGGATGTATATATGGAATAATTTTTTGAAGAAATCATTCATATTTTAAGGCATATTCCTATTCAAAAATCCATTCACATTTTGGCCATCGAAAAAGCATGGATAGAAATGGACAGTTTAACATTGTTTATGAAAACTGCCATAACTTTGGATCTATAAGTCCAAATGCCCCCAAATTTTGATAGTAGTCAGAAAAAAATATTATATACAACTTTAAATAAGGATATATCTCTAGATTCATCTTTTTTTATGTCCAAATTTTCTATCCAAGTGAAGGGGTAGTTTTGGAATGCAAACAGCCCACCACCTTGGGCTATAAATACATTCCCTCCTCTCCTTTCAAAAGGGTTGGAATTTCAGAGAAAAGTAGGATATTTTGGTATGAAAAATACTCTTCCAAATTCTTGGTAGGATCTTCTATACTCAATTTTTTAATTTAGAAACCATTCCTCCTTTCTTCCTTTCATTTACTTTTGTGTTGTTCTCCATTTGTAATCGTGTAAGTGTTTGTTTTTGTAATTACATTTTAATGAAAATTTATTCTTCAATATCTCTTATTCTCATCAACCTTATTTAGTTTAATATTAATGTTCTTAAAATATTTTAAATCAAGTTAAAACCCTTTCCCTTCTTTTGCTTCCTCATTCAATCGAAAGTCTTTTTTTAACTCTCTTCAATGATCGTGTGTGTTCGGCGCACTACTCTTTTCTTATCCTATTCTTTTTGTTATATTAATTATTCATCACCTTAATCATATATTACCATATTAATAACCATAGTAATGGATGAGTAAATCTACCTTTGGGTTGAGTCATTATTTAGATATTTTAAGCGATTTAGAGCTTTTTCTTGGTGGATATTCTTTATTTTAAAATTTTGTATGTTGGACTTAACATGTCATAGATTAATGACTTGTTTTGTTTAAAATGTGGTTTACATAGATTATTAGAACCATAAATACACTACCATAAACAATATATGATTGAGATTAGAACCATAAGTTAAGTTAAGGCTTGGATTAAATCTTTAACACTTAGGAATTCCAATCAACGTCAACTTGTGAAATGGGTGTTAATTTAATGCAATATAAATCAAGGTTTAAGGATATCACAAGCTTAACTAAAAAATGATGAACTAACCCCAATATTTATGAAATTTTTAAATCAAACATCATCCATAAATTATTTAAATTAATCTATACTAACAAACCCCCCAATCAAAATACAATCAACTAAAAACAATCGACTATTAAAAAGTATCATCGTCGAGGATTCGACCCGAGTGCTGCTATACACATTAGCATAGCACCGGAACCTTGAACAGTCGATAGGAGATAATTAGCCATGATTTCATATGGCACCATTATTAGTGTTGGGGCAATTAAATATCCATTAGTATCTGGTTATTGTAAAAAAACATAAAAAACATAAAATTTTAAAAAAATGAAAAAAAATACACAGAAAACCTTGTCTTCCTCTTTCTTTCAAAATCTCTCTGAATTCCCCGTAGCCTCCCAAACAATCCATCAGATTTTTTTGACCCTAAAATTGATAGAACACTTCACTAACTTAGGTGAAACATAATATATAATCAACTCATTAAAGAACTTGTCCTTGTTCAACCAATTGAATTAGATATGGCCAATCCTAGGGAACAAACACTAAAAGAACTTGCTACCCCTGATATGAATTACCAACCTCTTGGTATTAAATATCCAAACATAGAGGCTGACTTCAAAATCGTATCATGTTTGATTCATATTCTCCCTCATTTCCATGGACTAACTGGTTAGGGTCCACATCTTCATCTTAAATATTTCCAAGAGGTTTGCTCTACCATAAAACCTCAAGAGGTTTCTAATAAACAAATCAAACTCCAAGCATTCCCTTTCTAGTTAGCTGGCTCCATAAAGTCATGGCTTTACTACCTCACTCCTGGTTACATAACTACATGTAATGACATGAAGTGACTCTACTTAGAGAAATTCTTTCCCTTTCCTCATACTGCTTCTATCTGAAAGGAAATTAGTGGTATCCATCAATTCCCAAATGAATCACTCCATAAGTGCTGGAAGAGGTTCAAAAAACTTATTGCAACCTTCCCAAACCACCAAATCCCTGAACAACTCTTGATCAAATACTTCTATAAGGGGTTATTGGATATGGAGAGAACCCCCATTGATGTCGCAAGTGGTGGTTCTTTTGTTGATAAAACCCATGCAGCTGCAAGAGATCTCATAAGTAACATGGCTGAAAATACACAAAAATTCCATACTCGAGAACATGCTCAAGTCAAACAAGACCAAGAGAATCAATATGTATAGCCCAACAAGATGATCGAGTGGATGAGTGAACTTACTGGTCTTGTGCGACAACTAGTTGTCGCTTCCAAGTCCCCAAACACATCTTCTCCACAATCTATGTTCCCTAGACCTATCAAGAACAGTGGAATCTGCAACTCACCAAATCATCCAACAGACACCTATCCACAACTTCAAGATGAACCATATGATTAATCTAGACCAATGGATCTCAATGCAACCTATAATCAGTAGAAAACCAACTGTCAACTATCAGGTCAGTTTGTTAGAAACTTCAACCAACCTCACTCTGAGCCCTTATATTCTTCCTATAACCAAGGCTTGAGGTATGGTAATCCCATATCTCATCCCCCTTAATTCCCTCCACAAATACCAAACCAGTTTCAATATGTTCAAGGTGTTGGTAACTTCCAACAACCTTATCCTTTTTTTCCTCAACAACAAAGGATAAATCCTCCTCATACTCCTCCAGTCTTCCACTATCCTAGTGAGCCTTCCCAATTCCCAAACCAATACAGTTGCTTTCCCAAGAACCAAAATCAAGGCAATCCCAATCTAGGAGAAGCCTCTTCTTCTAAGGAACCAGGGGAAAGTTCAGTTTAAGATCTTGCCTCTTTCACTCATTCTAGCCTCAAAAACATTGAAACACAAACTGGTCAACTTGCATCTATCAAATTCTTCCCAAATCCTAACTCAACCATTACCCAACCCCAAGGGTAATGTAAGTGAAATTTCACTTAGATCAGGGAATCAAATTTCTATGCCTCATGATAAGTCCTCCAACCCCCCTTTGAATGTTGACTAATAAAATTAAAATAAAAATAAACTTGAAAAGGAATCTGAACCAATTCCCTCAACTCCTTCCATTCCACTTAGGAACCCAATTCCTTTTCCTTAAGTCGTTTCTAATCCAAATAAGTCCTTTGAACCCAATCCTGAAATGCTGAACATGTTTAGACATGTTGAATTCAACATTCCCCTCTTAGATTCCATAAAACAAATCCATAAGTATGCTAAGTTTCTTAATGAATTGTGCACCCACAAGAGGCAACTTAGGACCTTCGAAAATGTTTCCACCCAGCAGTTTATTCCCATAAAGTGCAAAGATTCAAGGACCTTTACAGTTCCATGCCAAATTGGAAGTTCCAACTTTTATGATGCACTAATAGACCTAGGAGCCTCAATTAATTTAATGCCCAAATCCATATTCTCCAACCTTGTTCTAGGTCCTTTACACCCAATAGGTGTTATCATCCAGTTATCCAATTGAAGCACAGCCAGTCGTGAGGGTATAATCGAGGATGTCCTTTTCCAATTCAATGACCTTATCTTCCCCACTGATTTCTATGTCCTTAACATGGAAGGTGATAAAACTTATTTCCAATATCCTCTGATTCTAGTAAGACCATTCCTTATGACATCTAAAACCAAAATGTATGTCCATCCTGGCATCTTATCCATGAAATTTAGTGACCAACTAGTCAAGTTCATCATTTTCCAAGCCATGCGATACCCATCTGAGGATCACTCTGCATTCTCAATCCATGATTTTGAGGACACTTATAAGAGTCAATTGAACCCTGGTCCATCATGTTATTCATGTTCTAATGACAAAGGATCTTGTGAAATCTTCACCATGATTAACCAAGTCATAAATGGAGAAGTTGGTGTTGACATTACAAATGAAAACTCCATTGATCTAAAGGGCCTTGAAAACTCTTTGGAATCGCATCTCACCTCTGAACTCCAATGCTCCAACTTGGATGGTAATGGGGGAAATGAACAAGCATGTTCATTTTTTGTTTCAAAACTGATTATCCAACCTTCATCATTTCCTATCCATGATTCTGAAAATTCTGTTATATGTGAGGTGAACACTGAACCAATGTGTTTATATTGTCCCAATTATAGTTATGTTTGGGATATTTGTTCCCTAATTAATAAAGTGATCATTGGTGATGTTGCAATTGACCATTATTTGGTGAAAAACATTGATATAAAGGATATTGAAAAACTTATTCTGTCTTATGAATTCACTGGTCCTCATTACTATCCATTGGTAAGTGATGAAATAAATGATTCAAAAACAATTGGGATCTCATACTCTGGTTTCTTATTATCTAAACCTTACATAAATGAACCATCAGAATTGAAACATCTTCCTGGATTTACAATCCTAAAAACCATTACTTTGTGGATAAAATTATTCCTCACGTTGAATACCAAAGTGATGATAGAAATATTATCTTTCCACCCCCATTGAATTGCAATCACATCAACAAGGATGAGAATAAATTATCCAATGAACAATAAGGAATCCCAAAGGAGAAGTTTTTCTGGAATCACACTAGAGTTGCAAAAATATAGTGGCCACCATCGGACTATGGGTAGTCCGCTGTAATTGTCCAGCTGTAGACAAAATAAATGTAGTGCTTCTTGAGAGGAAACCCATGTTTTCTTTTACATTTATGAAATTTTAATTTATTTTTTGTTTTTAATTAGATGAATAATGATTTTTCTTTTTCAGGTAACATTCCACATGAGGAACATAAACTTCCACTGACCCACCACTAAATGGAGATAGTGACCCACCAAATCTAAACCAGGGGGCACTTATTTCTCTTTAACTCTCTCTCTATCTCTTCTTTGACCCGAGTGCTGCTATACACATAAGCAGAGCACCGAAACCTTGAACAGTAGATAGGATACAATCTTCCATGCTTTCTAGTTCCTATTATAAAATGATAAACTTAAGATACTATGAAATTAATCTTAAACATATGGCTTATGGTCTAGATACATCATACTAACTAAACATAGTTGATGTCTGACTATCAGGTGTTGGGGGCTCATAAGCATTGAGACTTATTCTCATGAAGTTCACACTTGGTGATCTCTAGTAGCTGAGATCATGAGGACAAAACTACCAATAGGAACACTACATGTTTCAAGTTTCATTGGATGTTTCTATCTATGAACATGTGTATTGGTCTCCTAACTTGAGATCATTATCAATTTATACCATTTGATCATGTACTTTGATGCAAGGAAAAACTGTGACATTGAGTTCATGGAGTGGTAGCTTGTGTTGGGTGCATCATTGGTGGTATGGTATTAGTTTAATGATTAAGATAGAATCTGTCACTTTCAAGTTGAGGAAGTGATATCTTGAGCCTAGTTGATCAGGATGGTAGTACCTTTATAAATATTTATCCAAGGTAGTTGAAGGTAAGACTTCCTAGTAAGATATATACATTATAAATCAAGAATGTATGATGACACACAAGTGTTCATTATACTTTATGAGATATCATGAGAGAAATAGATTATATTACACACAGCTTGTTTGTAAGAAAAGTTTTCATTTTTATGATTTTTCTTTATCACTTTAGGGGCCTTGATGGGTTTCCATACATCATACTTAGTCTATTAATAGTATTCACTACTATCGAGATAATGTCCTAAAAGGTTACACAAAATTGCATATTCAATAATCTTCCTTATTCTAGCGAATAGGAATATTGGACATGGTAGGCCCCACCATAGGGTCCAAGAGTTTTCAAAATAATTGATCATCAATGAATAAATAAATTTGTTATTATTTCATTATAGAATAATTTTTTTGAATTTATTTATTAAAATTATTCATAAGGTATTAATTAAATACACAGAAAATATTATATGAATGAATATTATTTTGTTCAAGGTTCATATAATATTAGTGGGAATTACGAATTGAGTTAATAACTCATGTTTATCACATAATACATTTGTTATATATTAAAAGTAGGTGATACAATATAAATGATGTTAATTCCATAGTTAGATCATTATAATGTGTCATTTATTGTTTATTTAGTGGACATTGGATATATGATGGTTGAGGAACCTTTACTGGGTATTTTGGACATCCACTATATAAACATAGAATATCATTCAATTTACTATTCATAATTCAAAATTGAGATCTTCTATATCCTCCCACATCCTAGAGAGATAAATGATTAACTTGAGTGAATGATCCAAGAATACCTTCGCGAATCAAAGGCACGGAATTGAGGTGATCATCATGATGTTGAAGTAATTGTCGAAGCTCCACTCTAGCACCCAAAATTTGGTGATCGGCATATGAATAGACTATTGAAGCATGTGTGGATTATCTAGAGGGGTTTAGATTCAGATCCTTCAATAAAAGGTCACTGAAAAAGAGATTTGTTCGAGTGTTCTTCGATTTGAAATAGGTACTCATTTATTTAATCTTGTGCTTTGAAATATTCGCATGAGATCCTTGGACTTCTAATGTAGCTCAGATCTCTAGAGACAATGTAGTTACATCACTCTAGTGATGAAAATATTTAAATTCATGGCCTACTAGATTTCGTTGCATGGATCGGTACCAAAAATCGGTATCAAAGGGATCGTATAAATTTTTAGATCCAAGAGAAAATTAATTTTCATTAAAATAAGTAAAGGTTTTTAATTTGATCCTAACAGAACAGAATGTGTGTCAATTTGATTTTGGATGGTCAAGTTATAGCCATTTGAAATTTTTGATACAAATTGTTTCTAGTTCATTTTCAGGTATTAAAATTGAAGAAACAGTTTAGAGACAAATTCCCAAAAAAATATCATTGAACTCATTTTTTTATTGATTTCACCTGAAATTCCAGTAGCCCGAATTATTTTATCAGATATCCGGTATTTCGGTGTTCAGAATTCATATGGATAGTTTTTTTGAATTATAAATAGTTGTGGAATATCTAAAAAAATTAAAGCCTAAATGTTTAGGCTATTTGAAAATACCACCAAAGGTATGGATGGTGGTTCAGGTATAAAAAAAATCTATTAAAATTATTTTGAAAAAAAATGGGATAGTGGGGTGTTGTTTTAAAAATTTAAAAGACTTTTGTTTTTAATATTAAAAGTGGAAACATTAAAGTAGAAAAAAATGGTGAGCCTCCTTGTTGAAGTCTACCTGGTCACTAGCCTCCTCCTATGACCAGCGTACATCACCGCCACTTGGTGTCACCACCACCTAAGCTATATCCTATTAGAAATACATCGACCTTGCTTGGCGCCACAGGCCACCTCCCACTTGAGTCATCAGCATTGCCTTGGCCTCTGTCTGTTGTTCTATTCCTCTTTCAAACTCAAATGTCACTATGAGCTCCACCTGCCAATGTCTCACCTTTCCAACCTACATGCATCACCACCGGCCTTTGGATTCCCTTCTTCTCGATCACCACCACCAGTCAACCTCTCTGCATTGCACTCAAACCCCTCCAGATCCCATGCTTGCTTCTACCATGGATTTCAGATCTAGGTTGTGACCTCCAAGACTTTATCTCCTTCCATGGTCGATATTTCCACCACCGCTAGTCCCCAACACTGAAAATCCATCAGATACCATCATCATACGTCACCCTAAATGCATGAAAACCCCTTACTGAGGTAACCTTACCTAGTTTCATCAACCAATCGGCATTCTGTGGGTATTATCTGACCCTACCCACCCCAAAATGGGTCTAGGTGGGTCTTTCCTACCCTAAATAGGTCAGGATGAGTTTTTCTAGCCCACAATACCCCTATATGGGGTCTACCCAGTTCGGAATAGGCCTATATGGGTTTGGCCCAACCTATAATGGGTTTGGGTGGGGTTTGGGGCCTAGAAATTTTTTAAATATAATAAAAATTAATTTATTAATTTTGGATTATAAAATAATACAATAATTTTAATATCCCAAATAATCAATTTAATTTTAGTCTAAAAAATATTTAATTAATTTAATTTTAGAATTAAAATTTGAATTAATAAAGGGACCAAACTGAAATTAAATGATATGAATTTAAATAATTCTTTTAACATCCCTCATACTTAAATTTATTGCATTGTGATTTTTTTATCGCACTTTTAATTTACTCATAGACAAGTCTTGAGCATCGAGCATGTATGACTAGTTTTAGTTATTTATTTATTATAATTTCATATTATGTTTGTAATAATTATTTAATTATTATGATTATTTGTGCATTGTCAACTTTTATTCAATATATATAAGGTTCTATACATTGATCATTATCGCTATGTATATTTCACTTACTGAGACCCCATTGCCTACATTCATGTATTGATGTACTATTTACTATGATGTTGTAAGTCGTAGACCACACCAAGTCAAGGCAAAAACCCAGATGAGATATAGACACATTGGACTAGGTACGAGCTGCTTCATGAGTCAAGACTTCACTCGAGTATGATATGCCTAGGTCAATATTTATCCATTGAGTTTAAATGGATCAACCAATATCATATTCTCTAGAAAATTCAAGTAATTTTATTTCTTTTATGCATTTTTTATTATTTTATGAATGTGCATGTCTGCGGGAAACACATAAAATAATAAATAGAAAAAACACATAAATAAGTGATGAATGTATTATATTAATTTTTGTTTGTGAGCATGAAAACATAGTATGAAAATATTTAATATAAAAACATTAAATTCATTGAGAAATATTAAAAACCCACAAATAAATATTAACTTTAAAATGCCTTCCATCATTTGAATTTGAAAAAAAATGGGTGAATGGGGTGCTTGTTGTCCAAAATTAAGGGTGCCTCCTACTATTAGGGAGTTCATATGAGAGTGATGCATTGACTTAACTAAAGTTCTCAACAAGGAGTATCCAAAGCTATATTATTGTTCCTTTATAGGAAATCGTTGAATAAATAATGTTTATGATTTTAGAATCTAATAAGTCATTCAATAGATTAAGGATCCGTGAGTTAATGGGGTTGGCCAGTCTAGTTCCTAATTTGAAAGTCTTTGAGTACTGATATAGCCAAATCTTATAGACTATTAGGGGAGGTTTTAGGATCCCTTCCACTAGAATACTCAAGTGATAAATTATTAGAATTATATTATATATGGTTTCTATAATTTGATAAAATAGTGGGGAACATTTGATGATTAAATTAATCAAAAATGTCTAATCAATAATCATGATAAAAGTACTAATATGTTAAATTTTTTTTGTATACAATGGAAATTAATACCAAAAGTACACTAAAATTTATATTGGAGAAATAAAATGTCTAAAATGGAATGAGTTTCCAAATATTAGTATTGGCGCTTGCGCAAAGTTTTATGACATCAAAAATTCAAGGTGTTGGTGTCCTCAATACCTGTTGATCTACCTTAGAAGCAATGTTGTCAAAAAAATTAAAAAAAATGCTTACAGGAGACTCATTTATAATGAATATTATGGTTATTTTATAATTTTATCATCAATGGATTATGTGAGTTGTGTATAAAACATTAGGACATTTATGATTTAACATTTTGTCTCATCTATGAGAAACTTGTGAGGATAAAGTGAATAAAGATATGAATGGGTGATGATTACACTAGTTATGTGTAAATATGAAATATGGATCATGATATTTCATTACATCCCATTAATATATCTTTATCACCCATATAATCTATTTTTCTTTAATATTAAAAAATTAACACAATGGATAAAATTTCTCCATTACCTTTTGGGTAAAGTTAGTCAAGTGAATAAGAACTTAAAATAAGGTTTAATCATTAGTTCTTATGGTGAAAAAGTTAAAAGAAAATGATAAAAATCCAATGGAAAGTATGATTCTAAAGGAACCTATGCAATTTAATTAAAATAAAATAGGTATTAAATAGGAGTTTATTTTCTTCAAATTTTATAAAATATGCCTTTGAAATTTTACTTGCAGAGAACTGAATCAAAGAACAAATTAGTCACTTATTCATCAGTAATATTCATCAATTGAAATTAATTTTTCTATTATACTTGTTGGGTATTAAATAAAATGTTCCAATCACATATGTCTATTTTAATACAGTAACTAAGTAAGTATAGAAACATTATAATAAGTAAGTTATGTTCTCTAAGTGCCTAGGAATGGATGGTTCCTAATTTAGCGATGAGAAGTACACAAATTCTAATTTCCATGTATATTGATTATAGATGAACTTTTGTTAAGTAATACTAAAAATGTATCTCATATTTCCTTTGGACACAAGGTTAAATTATTCTAGTTCAGGAATGAATATTGTTTGTGGTTTTTAATACTCAACCAATAGTTTAGTAATTCTTGAATCAGTGGAAGTACCTAATGAATATAAAATGTAAGACTTAGTTATACCCATTTGTAGAAATATAATATTTTTCAAGAAAAATTAAGTATTTTTAAAGGATATACCTAGTATTTTTTATACTCATTGGTGCTAAATACCTTGGGTATTATCAACACACTTATGTACTTAGTTTTAGAGAAAGTAACCTTTTGAAATATGGGTAAGTCACAAAGCTTTCAGAATTAGTTTTGTTAGAGAGAATGAACTATTCCAAGGTTAATAAAGTGGTAAATATACTTCATAATATTCCTTTAAGTGTTCATTAAGGATAGTGAAAGTGAAGTGTGGTATATTCATGTTCATAAGATATGATTTTCTTCGGTCTGGTGTGCTTAATAATATATTGACCAAGAAATCATTGATCATTATAATGTGGTGTGAAGTAATTCCTAAACACACATTACCTTATCCACATCAAAGATATGATGCTCATAAGTAGGATCAATGATGAGTCTTATATGTTAACATTGGTCAAAAAATTTATCATGGATTAATTCTTAAATGCACATTTCTTTATACACATCAAATTCATGATGTAAATAAATGGATAATAAATGTAAAAAAACCATTATGTTTCAATACATGTATCATAAATAATAGTTTTATCCAATAACCATATGCCAATTATAATGAAAAATGGAAATCATATTAGTTATAGTATAATATAAATCCATTATTTCATAAGAATTTGTATTTATATGAAAAGTGTTTATTAAAGATATAAACAAACTTGTGTTAAGAGAAACACAATCTACATCTATAGTAATTATCCTAAAGTTTTCTATGGATATTAGATAAATCCTTGAGATATAAAAAGTGATAGTCAAGTGTGAAACTATTTTTCTATAAAAAGGGTGCACATATCTATTTGAGATAGTGGGAGCCATATTGACTTGGGTTTATTCAATTCCAAATATGCACAAGTAGTTGTCATAGGAATAAGTTCCACAAGAATGTGTGGAAGGAGAATGTTACTAAGACATTTACTGCATAGGAAGGATAAAACCATGGTAATGGTTTTACATTCACCATGGTTGATGATACATTATTCATTGAGAATAATAATTCATTCAAGTAAGAAGTATGTGAAAATTAGATAAAATTAACATGATAAATTAAAATTTAATAAGGTATTTCATGTATCAAAGTACATGGGCTTATTATTTTGAATATTCCAGTGGGTTTTTAAGTGAAAATATACATGGTTGTTATAAGAATGGTACCAATAAGCCTTTATTATTAATGCCAAGTTGTTATGCATAATTCCATCAGAATTTTACTCTTTATAGCTTCTTTGTATGATCATTTTATGGGGTATTGGATGTTAAGATCGCTAATATTGGGAGTAATATATATGACACAACAAGAAAGGGTTTTTGACACTATATAATTCCAATAAGTAGTACCAGTTATTGAAATATAATTTTGGATTTAAGTAATAAACAGCGTTATAAAATATTCATTTGGAATTAATTTTTTCTATGTGTATACAAGAGGTTAGTGGCAGCACCACTGTTTTCTAAGTAAAATATGGTTGATAACATATGTAAAACAGCTATCGAACATACTGTTAGTTAAGACCAGGGTGAAAGTAACTCTCTAGATATTGACTTCAAGTAGAAACCTAAGTTCTAGGGAATATGATATACTTTGGTTTATCTAACAGTTTCTTATACCTATTCAATAGTACATATACTGACAACGTATTGAAAAATAAAAGTTGGAAAATTTTTAGAGAAAATTGTTTCCAATCTCGCATGGATTAAATCTCTCTAAGAAGACATGTATGGGATATGGGAAGAGATTAATTAGGTGATTTTAATTCTATACACTTCAGTGATGGATTAATCACATATGTTATGATATGTACAAGAAATTATATTTCAAACATAAATTTATTGTATGAAAATATCAGTTATTTCTAGGATAACTACAAGGGAAGAATTCAAAACTATCCAATCATAATTAATAAAGTACAGAGGATATATACCTAGTATGTGGAGAGGAAGGGATAATAGTTTTTAAGGGACACAAACTAGTCTTCCATGGATCAATGTGATCTAATATCATTGTTGGGATAAGGTAATGAGCAAGACAATCTCATAAAATCTAGTGGTAGTTGTACCTATAAAAACTGAGTATGTTGTAGATTCTGAGGTAGATAAAGAAGTATTGTATAAAATATGAACAAAAAATTCTGGTTCTTGGAATCATACTTAGTAAGTAAAGTTTTATCATGATGATAATTCTTTTCTAGGTACCAGCCAATATGACAAGTTTAGATAGTGGACAAAAGGTCTATACAGAGGGATATCATCTCTTGATAAGTATTACTCAAGGAGGTGAAGTCTCATGTAGTATAATCACCATGAAATAGAGATGTGGAAGACCCATGAATAAATAAATAAAATTTATAGAATCATGATAGCATCATGTGAGTGATAACAAGGTTAGTTAGAAATTTGGCTCCAGTGCAAGTGGTATTATTGTAATGGTAGGTTTCCTAGACCCAACTATAACACTACTTTTTATTAACATATCATGTATACAGTGATATGTACATGATGTACAATTACCATTATAGTGTTGATGTTTCTACATACACTATTTAAATGGTAATTCCCAATTTTGTTTTTTTTTTGTATCAAAAGGTTATAATAGTTCCCATACTATAATGAGAACCTCAAGATACTATGACATTAACCTTAAACATGTGTCCTATAGTCAAGATACATCATATTGATTAGACACAATTGATTTATGACTATCAGGTGTTGGGGGATCATGATCATTAAGATTTATTCACATGAAGTTCTCACTTGGTGATCTCTAGTAGGTGAGATCATGAGGACAGACCTGCCAATATGAACACCACATGTTTTAGGTGTCATTGGATGTTCCTATATATGAACATGTGTATTGGTCTCTTAACTTGAGATCATTATCAATGTGTACCATTTGAGTGTGTAGTTTAATGCAAGGAAAAACCATGACATTAAATTCTTGATAAGCTAGCTTGTGTTGGGTATATCATTAGTGGTATGGAATTGGTTGAATGATCAAGATAGAATTTGTTGCTTCTAAGTTAGGGAAGTGATATCTTGGGCCAAGTTGATCAAGATGGTAGTACCTTTATAAATCTTTGTAAAAGGTAGTTGAAGGTAAGTCTGTCTATTTAGATCAACAAATAATAAAGCAAGAAAGGATGATGATACAGGTGTGCATCCTACTTTATGAGACATCATTAGACAAAGAAATTATATTACATAGTGTGTATTTTTAGGGAATGTTTTCACTGCTATGACTTTTCCTCATCTCTTTAGGGGCTTTATGGGTTTCTAGACTCCACTCTTGGTTTCTAAATACCATTCACTACTATCGAGATAAGATCCTAGAGGGTCACATGAAATAGAGTATTCAAGAATCAATGAATAGAAATATTGGACATGGGGGGACTCACCATAGGGTCTGAGAGTTTTCCAAAAAATCAATCACTGAAGAATAAATAAATTCATTATTATTTGAGTATATAATAATTGGGTTGAATTTATTTATTAAAAGTATTCAGAATGTATTAAGTGAATGCATGGAAAGTATTATGCAAATGAATATTATTTTATTAAAGGTTAATTTAATATTAGCAAGAATTGTGAGTCGAGTTAATGACTCAAGTTTATTAATTAATATATTTATTATATATTACAAGTAAGTGATAAAATATAAATGACATTAATGGAATAGTTAGTTCATCATAACAAGTCACTTGTTGTTTACTTAGTGGATGTTGGATATACGAAGGTTGGGGAACCCTTACCGGGTATTTTGGACATCCACTATATAAATAAAGGAGAAGCTCATTCCATATACTATTCATCATTCAAAATTGAGAGCTTCTATCCTCCTATATCCTAGAGAGAGAAAGTCTTCATCCAAACAAATGATCCAAGAACACCTTTATGGATCAAAGGAATGGGATTGAGGTGAGCATCACAACATCGAATTAAACATTATATCTCCATGCAAGCACTCAGAATTCAACAATTAGAATATGTGCAGACTCTTAAAGTGTGTTTGGATTATTTATAAGGTTTTGGACTTAGGTCCTTTAAGAAATGGTCTGTGATGTTGACTTTTAGTCGAGAAAACTTTGATTAATATTAGGTACTCATTTATTTATTTATTTATTTGAAATATTCACACAGGATCCTTAGACTTCTATAGAGGATCTAATGTTTGGAGATGATGTTGTTACATAACTTTGGTGATGAAAATTTTTAAATACGTAGTGCCAACATTAAATGTACATTGCATAACATTCCAACTTATGCATTAAAATGGATAATGACCACTTCTTATTTTAGTTCCCATGATAGTTGTACCCACTGAGCCAATACTTTCTCCCTAGTATAGATCTAAATAATGTGGGCCCTATATTCGAGTGCCCTTCTTTGTTGATCAAGAAATTCTCTGAATATGAACTTTCCCTAAAATAAAAAAGTTGACTTGGGTTTGGATGTGAGCATGAAAAAGCATGTGGTCTAGTAAAGGGTGTGGTGAAATATACAAGAACTAATCACAAAAACTCTACTATATCATATGATAAATCTTATGGAAATTTTGAATCACTATATGGTAGATGGGGGGACTAGTGTGGTCAACTATTGTGCCCTTTACATGATGAACCATGACTTTTTGGTCAAGAAAAAGCAGATAGAGGTGTGATTAGTTGACTCTAAAAATACCAAGTTTTAGGTTCATATTATAAAGTCCTTTCTGGTGATTCAATGGGATATTTATTAATGGTATAATGGTAGGATCAATTATAGTGTGAATACCCATGATCAGATGGGTTGTGAAATTCATAAGAAAATTGAATATTTGGTTTGGTGGGGGTTTTATTTTTAAAACTAGTGTTTTTATTGGAATTATAAGTGTTTTAACATCTCTAGGAAATTTTTTAGATGTGAGAAAAGTATTTTGTGGTTGTTTATGTGCTAATAGGAGCATTATAGAAGGGTTGAGGTGACCTGAGGGCTAGAAGTGGTTGTAGGATGTAGACCACATTGTACAATTGTGTGTTGCGGCATAGTGATGGTTGTGTCCCTTTGAAATTTTTTACAAAGTTGAGAAGAACATTATACATCCCAAGGGATATTTCATGGTGTTTTATACATATTTATGAGGGTAGGATGCCACAGTGGAGCAAAAAGGGCTATACCTTAAAGCGAGGAGGATGGATATGAGGTTAGCCTTGCACTTAGGGTTAGCAACACTACAACCAAGGAGGTCACGCTACAGTGTGGACCTTTCCATGGTCAAAATGGTTTCTATTATATTGTGGTGTACATATACTAGGTGTTTTGGGATTACTTGTAGCCTTAGGATTCATGTGTGTATTCTTTGAAAACTATCTAAGGGAAGGGTCCTATGTCATGGTGCTACCCATTTCGTTTGGTTGTGGTGACGTTATGAAATAATGAGAGAGAGAATCCCTCGTAATGCCCTTGGTCATGTTAGGATCTTGGTGGTATGGAGTTATTTCACCATCCAATGGCCCGATGACCTTCATTTTTTATTTATTTTTGATAATACACCTTTCAAGGGGTGATGTGGAACCCTTAAAAGGCTCGTAGGCATAAGTATTACATGGCCCATAGGCCTTAGAGGAATTCACTGCCTAAAGGCTTCAAACATTACATACAAACCAGACTAACTACTTGGAATGGCTCCTCCCCAGCATCTTCATCGTGAATTATCTCTCCACCTTCGCATGGCTATTTGTATAGGTTATCCCGTTCATGTACAGGCTTGTCCCGATGTAAGGTTCCATACCATCTCATTCTTGCAATCCATGTAGCTTCTGTTGTGGTACAAGCTCCTTTTTCATCCTCCTATAGAACTTGTTCCTTGTAGGTTTTCTGGTTTGTATCTACGCTTGAGATGGTCTGAAGGCCTTGAGGTGGCCCAAAGGCCTTACTGGCCCAAAGTCTTGGGTATCCCAAAGGCCTTAAAGAACTCAGGGACCAAATTGGTGGCCTGAAGACCCAAACAGGGGAAAATTCTCGGCTGTTACAATGCCAAATAGTTCTTGCTACAGTGCTACACAGTTCCTGCTACAGTGCTGCACACTTCCTGCTACACTACTTACTACATTACTAATACAGTCCCCGTAAATTATGCCTCTGCTACAGTACCTTCTCAATCCATATCTCCCCTATGTGTTTTTAATTTTTTTAAATACCCCCTTTGATTCTCTTGATTTTTAATACCCTTATCTCATTTCTATTCCTCTTGTGTGCACAGAAAAACCAAGGAGGAACCTTGATTTCATATCTCTAAACGCTATTCGATTTGGGGTGGTTGTTATATGATTATTTAATTATTAAGGTAAGTTTCCTATTTTTATCCCTTCTTTTATTTATTCCTTCTTGATTCTAGGATTTTGGTTGTCTCTGATATAGGTTTTCTTTATAATTCCACCAGATCATGGTGGAAACATCTTTTTATGAAGGGTATTTTTCATGTGATGGTTAAAGGATAACCTGAGATAGTGAATTTATGTTTTTTCATGATATTTCAATGAAGGTACATTTTAAAATGAATTTATTCTTGGATTTTGTGTAAATTAAATTAAATTACTCATTAATTGAGTGTTTTGTCATAGGGATTTTTCTCATGGTAGTGTCAGGTGGATGTCATGGATCTTCTATGAGAGGTGGTTATTTTTTATGTGTAACGAGGTTGACCAGTGAGTTTTAGAAATTTATTCCTATTTGAATTAAATTAAATTAAATTATAAATTGTTATAAAATGGATTGAATAATTAATTTTAAATTTTTTAAAAATAATTATTGGGTGTTTTTTTAAGATATGTGCTTGGGAGTCAATACGACACTTGGATGGGCCTCAGTAATGAGGGTCAAGTTGTGTTAAAAGGGAATAACTTTGGATTTGAGTTAGGTGATCCCTCAACCATGCCCCTTTTAGTAAATTCATCTTCATTTACATATGGTATATGGTATGCGATCTCACCACTATAGGAAATCAACCTATTTAAATTAAATTAATTATTTAATTAGATTGAATGATTATGAATGAACTAAAAAAAGTAACAAGAGCCATGATGAACCCCTTTTCATGGGCTTGATACCTCAGCCACTGATGGTTGAGGGATTGATTATGATTATGTTTTTGTAATAATCATACCTGAAGGGATATAAATTTAATAAATCATGTAAACTTATCATCCCTTAGTATAAGTGCCCTTAGATCCCTTAAGTTATGGTGTGTGGTGAATTAGAATGGATATACCTAAGTATGCCACATTTTAATCCCTAGATGCTTTAAATCTATGAACTTGTTGAGATAAGAATGGGTTGGGGGTTCCTCCCCCAGTAGTGTATGAGAACCTGGTGGATATTCCCTAGGTATTTTGACAATAATTTAGGTAAATAAACTTACCTAGAATTCCTTTGTAAGTGAGAAGGTCTTTATTAATTCTCTTTATAGTTATATTGGTATGGCCTAGCCTAGGAGGATTATGTGACCTTAAGATGATTATTATAATATTGAGGGATGTTTTTCCCTATGAGGGGTGGGTGTTGACCACAAATTTGAATTTAAAAGTGAGGGACCCAAGTGGAGTGTTTGTTCCATGAAGTAACCTAGGGGACCCTAGTGAGTGACTTGGTGTCTTGTTTACCCCTGAGAGGTTTAGTGTGGGAATGGGTAGTGTTGATTGTGGGTGTTACCTTATAACTTGAATTGATTATGTGATCCTGATTGGGCTATAGTAGTTAGGATAGGTCATACACTTGAGAGGTCGACCAAGGCTATTTGAGATAGGTTGGGAAAGTGGCCAACCCATGTTATTATGATTATTATTATCATGAGATGTTATTAGGTGGATAAAATACCCTGAATATATAATAAGGGGTATCAGGGATTAACTCCCTATAATCCCATGGTGCTTGACTGATATGGATGTCAAGGATTACCTTGCTATGATCCATATATGATTAATGATGGATGTTGGGGATTACCTCCTTTGGATTCAGTGGAGATACTTTGCATTTGGAGAGATTCCTAGTGATTCCTAGGATTTTTCATTATACCTTATTATATTAGGATAAATTTCTTGTTATTCCTAATATTTGATTGTTATACTTGATGATATTGGTGATGATGGGATGCTAAGGATTTCCTCTCTAGGATCCAGATATTCTTTATGACATAGGATTCCTAGTGATTCATAGGATCTGATGCTTATACTTGACATTATGGGGATCCTAGGATGCATAGGATCTAATTATTATACCTGATATGATGGAATTCTTGGGATGACTACTAGGATCTAGCTAGAGTCTACTAATTATTTAGGATGCCTAGGATACTTCTTAGGACCTGATGATTATATCTAGTGAAGGAATGTACATGGGATCCTAAGGTAGGACTTGTATCACCCTAAGGTGATGTATTATGATCATAGACACCTTGAAATTAGCTGAAGCGGGTATGGTTTATCCCACGGTTCATGTTTGATCCAAAGTATTGATGGTGGTTATTCATTTATGCTTTAATACTGTATTCATTTTTTCAACTGGTCATGTCACATGTGCATACACTACATTTAATGATTATGTGAAAGACCATGTTGGTGGTTCTATGTATAGTCATACTCACACCCTGCTAAGGCATCCATGGAACTTGTGTACTTTAGCAATCATCACTGATTGTAGGTTTAGGTTGGTTAGAGGCCTGAGTTTGGATAGTTTAGTTGGATATCTTAGATAGAGTCAGGAGATGTATGAGGTATGGATTGGGGGTATAGTATATCCCCCTATATTTCATTATTTTATTTATTTTATTTATTTTATTTATGTTATCATACTAATAGGGATATCAGTCTATGTGTGCTAGAATGACTATGAGTCTGTATAATTTCTTTCTTTTGGATATTCTTTGTTATAGCATGATTATTATTGTTTATTGATTACACATAATTTTATGGGTTATTATGGATTTCATTTGGTTATTTTTTTGTTATTATGCACTCTAATATGTGGGTATAGTATCCCCATAGTAACACCCTATACCCCTAATACTATTCAGTAGCCTCTGTCGTACAAGGAGGCACGACTGAGGTCACATGTCATCTTTGCCCAGGTGTTGTTCAAGAGATCCAGACCAGGGTATCTCCAAGTTCTATTAAATAATTAATGTGACAGATATCACAAAGTGTATCAAAAAATAATTGGTTTTCATACTATTTGTGGATATGGTAAACATGTATCATAGGAATGTATTGAGGCTTGTGATAGACCTCAAACTATTTCACTGTGAACACCTTTTTTGATAGGTAGTCTAGGTTAATAGGGGCATGGGATTGTTGTTAATGGTTTCTTATTTTATAGTTGTATCATTTCAGCTAGTGTGATGAACATAGGTTTTTGGATTTATGATTTGTGATTTATGTGGTTTTGGATATTGGTCTTGGGAAATAGGTGTCTCATGTATCATATTTGGAACATAATATTCACAAGACATACATGTGTTGTGTGTGATAGATATCACTAATGATGAGTATTCAGCTATTTAGAATTTCAACTAAAAATTATATGGTGTTTTCCCATATAAATTATTGGTGGCATTCTACTCAACTAAAATGTGATGTATTTTTATCTAATGAAAATTCATGTGGGTTTTATAGTGAGATTTTATTTAGTTTTGACTATATATTCACTCCACATAAGGAGTTTAAAGTAACCTCTAGTGGGTTGATATAGGAATTCAATTCCTTGATATTGGTTCTGAAAAGAGAATGGGTTTAATTATTTAAAGTTTCAATAACAACCTATATGTGTTTTACCATATAGTTTCTTGGTGGAATTATACTTAACTAGACCATATGAATATGACTATTAAAAAAGGATCATCTAGGATGATTTTTTTATATATGTGTGTGTCTAAATCAATCAGATTATGGTCCTCAAGGGGGTAGTCTTGTGTGCAGATTCCCATTGAAGATTAGTGCCCTAGTGGGCCAGTGACTTAGCATGTGATGCCTAAGGTATATATATATCTGTGTGTGTGTGTGTGTGATTTTTTGGAATTTGAGTTGTATAATGATGTTTGATATGGGAAAAGGGATGTTGGTCATGAGTTATGACCTATGTGAGATATAGTTATGGGTTAGGTGGGAGACTTGGTGCTTTTTTGATTTGTGAAGGTAACCTAGGTAAGGGGTTATCCCAATCCTATAGGTGCCCTT
The DNA here is from genome assembly GCA_963277665.1 of Viscum album. Taxonomy (NCBI): domain Eukaryota; kingdom Viridiplantae; phylum Streptophyta; class Magnoliopsida; order Santalales; family Viscaceae; genus Viscum; species Viscum album. The sequence goes on along the minus strand of OY728136.1, from coordinate 598,471,953 downwards.
AGGAATAGAATCATTCATATAAACGTTTTAATATGATATTGATTCATAGGATGTGATATTAGATATGTCATATCAGTATAGATATTCCTTGGATTTACATGGAAAGATCACTTCAAGTATTAATGCTTTTAGTATCAAGGACGTATTTTGAGGGTTAGGATCGGTAGGATGTCTATTCCTATTGATTTAATGCATGTTACATGATGATTTTATACATTATTATCATATATGGTCAGACCTAGGATGTATATATCATGTGTAGATTCTCTGGATAAGTGATGACACTAGTTTGTGGGTGATCGAGCAACTTTCCATTGCATGTGAGGGATTTTTTTGATTATTTTAATAGAGCATAGAGGTTATTCACATTAGATAATATTGACATATAGTGTGGAATTTTCATCTATTTAGTCATGTGAGCCTTGGATTAATGATATTGAATTTAGAGTAGTCGGGATGAGATGATGTGGCAGGGTATCGCCAAGGTGTAAACCTACTGAGGTGTGTTTTGTTTGAAAATGGGGGCTATTAATCACCATTATAGACGATGAATCATCTAGTGTCATGAGGTATGAAATAATGGATTAATAAGTTATTTTCACTTGAAATATATCATGTATCGAGTGTATTGATATGTTTTGAGGATGTGGAACTCATGGGATCATGAGTCAGGTGATGTGATTGGGTGGTACAAGAGAATATTCCCCCTCGGATTGGATGAGATAGAGATAGTATGAATTGGATATATGTGGTTCCATTAGAGTGGTAAATTAGTGAGCATTTATGTGTAGGAAAATTACTGATGGTTTTCATGGAGCACCTATGGGATTAATGGACCAAGTTTTTATTGATAATGAGAGAGGATTGCCTTTATGGTGATGAAAACACTATGGATGGTGTGGTGTTAAGATTCAAAATTAATGATAATGGTTGGGAGGAATGACATGTGCATGATGATGTAACATATTGAGTTTGTGCTAAAGTAGCAATATAAGGGGATTCATATGGTGAAGTGCTCCATTGGCTGTTAGAGGTTGTGACCCTCATTGTGAATGGAAGTTTGGAAAGTTTCGAGGATAAAATTATCGTGATCCATGGATGGGTGTCATTTGAAGTTTTATATTGGTGCTTGGGTATGATAAATACACTCACACCTAGTCATTATGTACAGTAATATATGGAGTGTAGTCCATTTAGGTGTGACCCACATGTGGGTAGGGTCATGGATGTGTTAAGACTGATCATTTAACAGTTGATGTGGATTTTGGGATGATGGTGAGAAGATAAATCCAATTGAATCTATTACCATATTTAATACTATATTTGAGACTTTTATGTGGTATTGGTAGGGTTATGTTCATTTTAATTGGGTTCATGATGGTTTTGATGTAGTCCAAGGGTGAGTTGAATTGGAAATGTGCCAATTCTCAAGGTGATAGCATGACGGCTAACTTGTTTGGTTAGGGGTCAAAAAATGAAATTACACCATAATTCATATTCGGACTTCACAATTAGTGTTTGGATTATCTCAAGATTCATTATATATTTAAGTCATAAATATAGGGTAGTGAGATAGTGTGATAGGGGTGAAACCAAGCATTTTAAACAACAGATGGAAATAGAAGGACTGGCTGATAATTTTTATTATAATTGAGTGTAGTGGGATGGAAACCACATCGATCGAGTTGTTAAACTACTAAGAACACATTTTTAATATGTGATTAAGATGTTAGGTATAATAATGGCATGGAATAAACCTTTAAAAGTAGATACTTATGGTTGGTAACACCATAATACTAGAGATTAAATGATGAATGATACATTGGTGTCTTGGGATAGATAAGTGTGGTGGAGCATTGTCTTAATGTTCGGTGATGGTTAGTAGTGGTGGATCATCACCAAAGTCTCAGTGTGCCTCATGATTTAATTTATGTAATAGAATTTTGGCATCTGTTTTGAAGTAGAACACAAAAATTTGATTGTGATTTTATGATCGGTTATGTCAAGGTTAATGGTTGAAACATTGTTAATGGCTATTGAGGATGATAAGTGTTATGGTAGAGAGTTTGTAAATTACCATGTGCATACAGGTTTTTAAATTTAGAATTTTTTTTGAAATTTTGGTTTGGTAAGGGTTTTTTTTAGAACTGGTGTACGGATAGGAATTCTGAGTGTTTGAACCTCTCTAGGAGATGTATTTAGATGTGGACCGAGGCATGTTTTTTTTGTTAGAGTGATAAAAGGAGTGTCAAAGATGTATCTGGGTGACCTAAGATATATAGGTGGATGCAGTCTATAGACCACTATACAACTCTATTCATTTTGGCATAGTGAGGGTTATGTCCCTTTGTGATTTTTTTGAAAAGGTAATAAGGCCACACCACAACCTAAGGGATACACCATAGTGGTGTTTTTGTGCATGTTTACATACATGTGATGGTAGGATCCCATATAACAACATTTGGGGTTATTCCATAGAGTGAGGTGGAGGGTTTTGGGGTTGGACCTGCCAATTTGGGTCGACTATTCCACAGTCAAGGAGGCCACACCATAGTGTGGCCCTAATCATGGTCAAAACGGTGTCTCTTAAATTATTCTGTAAAAATCTTCAGCATTTTGGGATCTTATAAATCCTTGAGGTTCACATGTGCATACTATGGAAAATGGTTAGGGGGAGGGTCCTATGTTGTGGTGTCAATCGTTTATGATGGTTGAGGTTCATGTGTGAAATAATGTGTTGAAGGATCCATCAATGTGGCCATGGGAATGTTGGGATCTTGGGGGGCTAGTTGGAGTGCACCATGGCATAGCGTAAACCATAGTAATCCTATGTGATTTTATAGTTTTTTTTTAAATACTCATTTACCCCTCTTGAGTTTTAACACACATATCCCCAATATCTTCTTCTAACATGCATGAATGAACTAGATAAGAACCATACCTTTGTCTCTCTCAACCCCCTTTGATTAGAAGTGGGTTTTGATGTGATTGTTCTATGATTAAGTTAAGCATTATCTTCCTCTCCCTTTTATTTTGTGTTCCCTATTGACTCTAATGTTTCATTTTTCTATGGATTATGGTTTCATGATGATTCCAATGCACTATAGTGGAATCCTCTAGTTATGATGAGGCTTTTGTGTTCAATGTATAGAGAATGACCCAAGATGATGAATGCACACAGTCACATGTTGTTGCGATGAATATACATCTTCATATGAATTTATTCTTTTATTTTTGTGTAAATTAAATTAAATTAATGGTTAACCATGTTTTGTGTGATAAATATTTTTATCAGGATGGTTCTATGAGGAATTTTTTTATCTTTCAAGAGAGTTTGGTCACTGTTTAGGTACGATAAGGTCAACTTGTGAGTTTAAGGAAATTATACCTAATTGAATTAAATTTAAATAAAATTTTAAAATGGATTTAATATTTAATTTTAAAATTTTTATATTAATTATTTGGTGTTTTTCCTTGAGATTGGTTCTTTATAGTTGATGTGAGTCTTAGATGGGCCTCAGCAATGATTTTTGGGCTATGTATAAAGTGAATAACACTTGATTTAAGGTAGTTGGTCCCCCAAAAAATCTCATTTTACTAAATGAATATTTATTTACATATGGTGTGTTTTATTTGGTCTCACCACTGTAAATGATAAAACTATTTAAATTAAATAAATTTTTTAATTAGATTGAATGTCTATGAATGGACTGAATAAAGTGGCAATGGCCATGATGGACCCTTGTACACTAGGTTGATGCCTCAGCCACTGATAGTTGGGGCCTTGATTATTATATTTTTCTTGTGATACTTGGAACCTAAGGGGTATAAATTTAATAAATCATGCTAACATAGTTACCCTTAGTATAGGTTCCCTTGGATCTATTGGGTTGGGGTACATGATGAATTAGAAACGATAGTCTTGAGTATGTTGTGTTTGAATTATTGAGATTCTTTAAAGCCTATGGGATAGTTGAGATGAGTGTGGGGTGAGGCTTCCTCCCCTAGTAGTTTATTAGTATTAGGTGTATATTCCCTAGGTATTTTGATGATAGATTGGGTGAATGGACCAACCTAGTATGACTTTGGAAGTGAGGTGGTATTTATGTCATATCTCTAGAGTGATGATGGTATAGCCTTATCCAGGAGGAAAATGAGGCCATGAGATGATTAAGATGATTTTGAGGGATGATTTTCCCTTTGAGATATGGGTATTAACCCTAGATTTGAGGTTGAGAGTGAGGGTCCTAAGTAGGGTGTTAAAACCATGATGTAACCTAGGGGACACAAGTGGGTTCCCCAGTGTTATGTTAACCCCTGAGAGGGTTAGTGTAGGAATGGGTAGTGATAGTTTAATGTGACACCTTAGAGCCCAAATCAATTGTGTGACCCTAATAGATTTTTAGTTTCAAGGATAGTTCATTCACTTGATAGGATGTACTTGGTCATGCTATATGGGTTGGGAAAGTGGATAACCCATGTTATTATGATTATTTTTATCACAAGATGTTATTGAGTGATTTCAAGCCCTTGGATATATGGTGATTAATTCCAGGGAATACCTCACTAGGATCTAAAAGTGATTAACTATTATGAATGCTATGGATTACCTCCCTAGGATCAAGATATGATTAATGATAGATTAAAAGTATTAACACACTTGTATATGGTGGATATAATTGGTGTTTAGGGAGATTACTAGTGATTCCTAGGATCTAGTGTTATACCTTATGATTTTTTGAGATATTCCAAGTGATTACTAAGATCTGGTCATTATACCTTGATGATATTGGTGATGATGGGAATCCATTTATTTCCTCCATAATATCCAGATATGATTAATGATAAAAAAATATGGATTAACACCATTGGATCTAGTGAAGATAATTGGTGTTTGGAGAGATTCCTAGTGATTCCTAGGATTTTGCCTTATACTTTATGATGTTATGATAGATTCCAAGTGATTACTAGGATTTGGTCATCATACCTGATGATATTGGTGATGATAAGATGTTAGGTATTTCCTCCATAGGATCCACAGATTCCTTATGATATGGGATGCCTAGTGATTCCTTGGATCTGATGCTTATGCTTGACATTATGGTATTCCTAGGATTTCTACAATTCAATGATTATACCTGATATAATGGGATTCATGGGATACTTCCCCATATCTAGCTTGAGTCTACTAATTAATTGTAATTCCTAGGAAACCCCCTAGGATCTAATGATTATATCTAGTGGAGACATATATGTAGGATACTAGGATAGTATGTGTATCCCACTAATGAAATATATTATGCTCAAAGACACCCCAACACTAGCCAAAGAATGTATAGTTGATCTTGATTTTCACCTTTGAACTTGGGGAATTATGGTGGTTATTTATTTAAACTTCCACACTATATTCATTAATTCAATTGTTTATTTAAAATGAATATACACTTAATTTATTGGTTATATATGGGACCATGTTGGTAGAGATATACTGAGCTATAATCACACACTACTTGTGTGTCCATGGAACTTGGGTACCTAAGAAGTCTTCACTAATCATAGGTTCAAGTTTGGTGAAGACCTGAGTTTGGATCGTTTAGTTGTATATCTTGGAACAAATCTGGAGATAGATGAGATAAAACTCGAGGGTCTAGTAGAGAACCCTATCTTTCATTTATTTATTCATCTCATTTATTTGATCATCCTGGTGGGTGATTATTTTATGTGTTATGGAATGACTCTGAGTCTATATGACCACTTGATTTTTCATGTTGATTATTATTTCATGATCATAATTTTTTATTTATTCTATGTAATTTGATGTTTTATTATGGAAATAATTTGGTTATTCATGATTTTATTGCACACTTTTATATGGGGTACAGTCTTCCCATGGTAACACCCTAGACCCCCACTACTAATTAGAAGCCTATGGCATGCATATAAGAGAACCTAAGGTTATGTGGTGTCCCTTCCTAGGTATCATTCAGGTGATCTAAGATGAGGCATTACATGAAGATCCTCACTTTAGTGGAGAATGGGATGGTCACATGCTTGAGGACCCAAGTGGAAGTTATTAAGTTGATCTCTCTCAAGCATCATATCAAACAAAAAAGTGTATAGAGCAGTTAGATAATATTGAGATACAAGCATCCCAATTATGCCCACAAGACAAGGATAAATTGGAAGATCGATAAGGGTTGTGAAAAAATTTTAAATCATACCAACATAGGATAATTATACTTGAGTATTCAATGTATCAGGAACTTTCATGGCTAATTTTTTACCAAGGATAGACTCCAAATTGTATATGATATTCCATTCTTTATCAAGTAATGAAATTATACATGTTCAAAATTCATGTTCTAAATTTCAATGCAACTCAACTAAATGAAAAAAATAATCAACTAAAAACCCCTAAGACCGTGTGATTCATGATTGGTGTGAGAAAAAAGATGTATTAGTATATCGCTCATATCACATGAGAGAAAAAAAATGGATATAATAATTTGAGGTCATAATATTACATTAACCACCACTAAATATCGCAATAAAATTGGTCGACTGGGATAGATGTGATTTCAAAAGAAAAATTTACCCTAAAAACATGAAGGCCCATATAGGGGAATGAAACCAAGGGAATTTAAACTCCACTTAGATATAAGGGAAGTGGGAAATGTATATTATGGGTCATATGATATGAATCATGGGTTGATAATGAAAAATAGTTTGAGAATTACCATTAACCATATGTTTGAAAGATGGGTTCCATTTCCATGATATTGGAAATTGGGGAAAAAAAGTTGAGTATAGTTTTTGACAATGTTTGAAACATATATTTAACCACATTTTTTCAAGGACATTTCCTATGGGACATGTTCCCTATATGGGGATTGTAAAGGATAGACTGGGGTATATGGTTCATCACTATAAATTAATAGGAATCTAGAAACTATGGATTGAGATGACAATTCAAACTCAAGTGTCACAAAGTGTGATTGTGAAGGGAAGAAATATACTTCATAAGAGTTTGATCACTCTAGGGGTTACTTTATCATGAATTGACCACACTGATGGATCATACTAGTAAAGATAGTGGTTATACATACCAATTTTATTTCTAGTGAAATGTAATTCCAACTCGGTGAGGGACATGAGAAAAAGGGCTTGATCATTCCTTGAAAGTGGTGGAATTTGATCCATGGGAATGTATATTTTAAGTTTATATAGATCAAATTTAATTTGTGATATGGATAGATTTTAAGATCGTGAAAATTTTATTAAATGAGAGGCTCTTAGTTTAGGGTCATATATCTCATAATGTCTCTATAGAGGATAATGATACCTTTGTTATAGGTGGGTGAAGGTACCCTAATGTGATTCAAGGGACCCAAAATACCAATGTGAAATGGGGGCAAGGATAGATTTATGTAAGGGATTATAATAGGAAACCCATGCATTGCTATGTATCCTATGGAATAGGAATCAAGAAACATGTAGTTATTTTATAGAGAAAATGGAATCCCAATGTGAAGTAAAATATTAGAATACCCAGTGTTAATTGGCGAGACCATGCACTGGGAGTAGGGCTAAAAAAATACAAATAATCCCAATATAGGAGATCTATTAATTACTAACTATCCTTTAATGATAGTAATCAATACACGCATAGTTCCTGGAAGGGAATCATGTTCATATATCTAGTACATGTATAGGATAAATTGAGATGACCACATCCTGATGTTAGGTTGTTGGAGAAAACCTGATGAGAATTGGTAAAGGATCCCAAATTATAATAGGGAGTGGGAGATTTAGATTTGTGTCTAAGCCCACTATTAGTGATTTGTGTGTCTTTGTGTATCTTTTTAAAATATGAATCAAGCTACACATAGTTCTTTTGGGGTGGTGAGGTAGGTGACTAACTCTAGAATAAAGGGGAGTCATCATGGTTGAAGACTAAAACATAGTTTTTTAGTATAAAATCATATATAAAGACATCATCCATGCTATTTAAGTTTATTTAGTAAGGAATTAAATTTTATATATCTTATTTTCATTAAAAATGGGTAGGTTCATGTAGTTTAATGTCTTACAGTTGGGACATTCTCCATGATATTTAACATTGGGGGGTAAGGGTGTTTTCATTATAGATTAACTTTGTGAAGTAAGGATGTAATTAGCAGTGCAACCTATGCAATTTAATTGTTTAGAAACCTTTCATTGGTGTTAAATGTAATTCACTCCCCATTCATAGTGATCAATGAGTATTTGACATTAGAATACACCTTATGAATGAATAAGGAGACATCCCACTTGGGCTCTAACTTTAGTGGTTTCTTTCTTTGTCTCATCAATTCTCTAAAGGATAACACCATATCGCTTTAGATAAAAGAATTGAGGTGAACCTTATTATTGAATTCTTGGTCTAAGTGATTTTTTAAACCTAAAGTTTGTGTAATTCAGGAAACATGTTATCATCAATAGATTATAATTCTTCTGGTTAGTCTTGTGACCACTTATCTACATACGTCGACCATGGAAAACTTTATGGGGTGAAGGGATTTAAACCTTGATGGAAAATAGTACCCTTTTTTCATAAACTAGGGACTAATGTATCACCATAGTGGAATTTATAGTGATGGTATAATATTCCCACAATTAATTGAAGATATTATCAAGACAAGTATTCTTGTTATAATCCACCATCTTCTACAGAATATTAGAGAATACTTTATTAAATTCCTCAATCTATCCATTCTCCAATACATGATTGTGGGAAGTATAGTTGGATCAAATTTAGTACTTTAAATACACCTTATATAACTCAAATTATTAAAAATTGGTTCCATTTTCAATGATAATTGTGTGAGGGATCCCAAATTGATGGATGATATGTTACCTTACAAAATTTATCATAGACCTAGTATCAACCCCCTTAAGGGGAAAATATTATCCCATTTCAACAATAAATCGATTGTAGTAAGAATGAAATTTGAACCTTCATGATTTCTTCAAAGGGTGAACCCATGATGTCAATTCCCCACACAGAAAAGGGCCACGAATATTTGGCAGTGTGGAGAAGATCTGGATGATTATGGATGGAGTTGGAATAAACCTAGAATGCATGGAACCTCTTGGAAAACTCCATGAAATATTAAATCATGGTGTTCTAAAAGAAACCCAACCATTAGATCTAGTGGTATATCTTTAACTCTGTTCGATGGTCTCTATATTCCCAGTATAAACCTCTTGCATAAACTAAAGAACTTAATTTACTTTGATGTACTATGGGAGGATTCCATCAAAGCTTCACTTATAGAGAGATTTATCTAAATTAGGTATTTCACTAAGGATAAAATTTTATACTCAGCTATGAACCTATTATTTATCATCCTTATTTGATAGTAGAATACAATATTGGAGGTATTTAACCCAGGGGATCATTCAATCTAATATTTCTTCTATCGTGGGGGAATTTGAGGGCCTTTCTAGTGAATAACTAATGTTAAGTTCATTCACCTCATACTCTTCCCCGTTGAGTAAAATTGGGGGAAACACCCTTATATATACAACATGGATAATTATGTCATCCTGGTTTAAGTCAGTGAGAAATATGGCCAAGTTCACCATAGAATCTGCCTAAGTTTTATGAGATAGTGGAACATAAGACAATATCGGTTCAATGATGAATTTCACCATCAACTCAAGATTATTCTAGAAAAAATGTATTTGTTACACTTTTTAATAGAAAATTCACTAATGATTTCTCAATGACTAGTTTTAAATCACCTTTCACATCTAGTTGAGAAACTATGAATTCAAGAGACAACTCAAGAGAAAAAATGAGGTTTTAATATTCAACCACATTTTCATTGTATTCTTATAAAATAATGAATGAATATGTAATAATATCCTTTCAATGGGAGATGAGGACATCCCCAAGGTTAAACCTGTTAATTTTATATTAATCCATTTTATTCATGGTTGGACTTTGATAGGCACCATAAAAATGCATATCCTATAATACTAATGATTCATAAATAGAGAGATTCTTTTTCATTTGGAAATTAAATATCCAAGGGTAATTCCTTCAAATTTAAGTGTGTAACTAAGAAATATTCCAACTTCTATCTCTTGATAGCCTTCTGAGAGATGAACTTAATTTAAAATTAATTGAGTTCCATTTCCCAGTATGACAATCCTACAAGCAACATTATTTGATTGATAATGCATTTTAGTGGGTCAATATAGGAGATCAATTAAACTTTATGATGATGGAAATAATTGCATGGTTTTTAGACCAAAAATAGAAAGTAAAGATCATTCTTCTTAATAGGATATTATCTTACTTTAGCATCTATTATAATCTAAATGAGTTGATATAAGTTATTTTATTTACCCTCATTATTCTTATGGTCCAAGAGGGAACCAATAGATTTCTCCAAAGCTTCCACATAGAGTATCAAATGATTTCCCTATCAAATTGGAATCAATAATATAGGGTATAATAGGTACTTCTTGATGTCATTGAACACACTTTATCATTCTTCATCTCACTGGTAAGAAACACCTTTCTTCATTGACCCTAAGAAAGACTTGAAATTATATATCATATTGGTGATAAAATTACATATATAATAAAAATACCCTTAAACCCTCTCTTATATCATAAATTTTAGGGATTGGTCATTTTGATGATATCCTTGATCTTATTAGGTTCAATATCAATGTCTCTTTATCAAACAAAAAATAAGATATATTTCTTAGGTGTGGCCCAAAATTCACACTTCAGGATATTCATATTTAGTTTATTGGGATATAACATGGTGAACACCTTATCAATATTTCCAAGGTGGTCATGGAATTATAAGGATTTGATCAATAAGTCATCCATGTATAACTCATCCATTTCTCCTAGAAAGGTCTTGAAGATGTGATGCATGGTCCGTTAGTAAGTCACTCCGGTGGTCTTCAATCCAAAGGACACCACCTAGTAGTAGTATGTGCTATATGGAACACTAAATTTAGTAGCCTCATCATATTTATGGGACATTTATATTTTAATATACCTAAAATATCCATCCAAGAATGAAAGGGATTTAAAATTTATGCTTTCATCGATTAATAACTTTGTGACTGGTATGGGGAATTCATCATTTGGGAAGTAGCAGTTGAGATCTTGTAAGTCGATCAATAGGATTTGAATGTTCTTATTAATGATTTTGAAAATGTTGTTTAAACATCTGGGGTATATAACCTCCTAGAAAAATTGTATTTAATCAACTTTTCCATTTCATCCACAATTATGGCACCATGGAGAGTAAATACTTTTAGGTCCCAAATTATATCCATAGTGGTCAATGGAAAGACCCAATTGGTGGATATTAACCTGGGGATAGATCCTATTCATTTCCTGTAAGTTCTAGGAAAAATAAAACATGGTGTTTTTTCAAGAATATAATGTATTGTTCATGTTTGTCAGATGATATGATTGCACTGATTAACATTGGCCTTGGGTCTTTCATTATACATAGGTTAACCAGTATTATCTATTTAATTATGGTGGAAACTCTTTACTAAAAGGTATTATTGTATTTATATGGTTCTTCCCCATCAGATATATGAGGACCACTAGGGGATCCTAACTCCTTGGGCATGGATGGTTGTAGAGAGGCATCATTTTTTTAAATACGTATAGAGTTTCCAAGGATGGATATCTAGACCTCTAGATTAGTGGAATCCATGATGGATATGGGTATCCCTAATCCTTTTTTCCTTAACCTACATTATCTAGGGAGAATGTAAAAATTTCAAGGCTCAAATAACCACCAATCAGTCAACCTTGTCTTCTGGTACACGTGGGCTAGATGTGAATTAAATGTGATAGGGCGAACCCTTGAATGATTCTTGGGAGAGTTATTATCAAGTATTTAGATTTCCTTATCCTTATATGAGAATTATGTAATTTGGGATCATTCATTTTTATTTGGCTTGATTAATCACTTTCCCAAATATGGAGTGATTGCTTCAAGATGATGAATCAATAGTAAGAAATTTCTCTTCAAATCATCCTGGGGATTTTCTAAGACACCTTTCAAGGAATTACCCCCATTTACAATATTGGATTCCTTGGTTTGAATCTTATTTCCACTTTTTTATAATATTTATAATCAATTTAATGGGTATCTCATGAATTAAAGGGAGAATCATTACTTTGGATAACCCTTACTTGACCATTAAAGGGGTATTTTAGGAACTTATGATATGATAAGGGGAAGACTGCATGAAAGTTCATTCAAGGATTTTCTAGAAAGGCATTGAAGGTGGTATCCATAGAGACTACTAGAAACTCAGTTTTAGATACCAAGTTTCCAAACTTGGTCTCCAGATAGATATTTCCAAGAAACTTCTACTCACTCGTGTCATGCCTTTGAATTGTCAGTTTAGATGGGAATAGATTATTATTTGTGAACCCAAGAAGATAGAGCATTCGATTTGGGATAATGTTGATCCCAAAGAAATTATTCACCAAGAACCTATGAAAATAAATTCCATTGATATTTCCTATAACATAAAGTGGTACATATTGTATTGTATGATTATTCCAATATCTTCCTCTTAGTAAGAGTTGATGCCCTGACATTATTTATGCTCACCTAAATCTACATGATATACTTATGAGGTATCCAATTCCACATCAAACATCTAAGGGTTATTTAAGGAATCAATGAGGTTATAATAGAGTGTTTTAAAAAAATAAAATTCTATCAAGTATTGAATTTTGAGATGGAATTCAAATAAGATATTTGATTACATTATACATTCATGACAAGTTTGAGATTTTATTCCCAAATGGTCATTCCCTAATTGGGAGTATAGAGGGTCTAGGAAGCTTTTGTAAAGTTACTTAGCCTACATAAACTAATTTTTGAAAATTATTAGATAGCTATGGGTTAGAAAACTAATCAACCATCCATATTGGATTTAAAGAAAGACCAAAGGAACTTATAATGGACTAGTGTTCCTGATTTTCTTGATGCAGTGATTTCCTTCTCATTTCAGTAGCATGTATGATATATTTGGGAATGGTGACTAGAGTTATATATGTTTTTGAAGAATACCTCCCCCTTCCTTAGTAGTGTGGATGAGGGGATCCATGTGGGATTAAAAAACAATACTCATCTTTACGCTTAATTCAATAGATAACCAACTTGATAACATTGACATAAGAGATTTCTCGCTCCTCATAGAAGTAGTATTACAATATCAGAGTGGGAATAAAGTTCCATCCCAATGTAGAAGGCATGAAATCCATGAGTGTGTTACCTAGAATTTTCATGTCACAAATTAGTTTGGGTAAACCTGACCCATCACCTGATATGGATTGCAACAAGGCCTCAAGTGTTCCTCCCCATAAGCCAGAGGCTACTGACTAGAGGTGATCACCTTAAAGGATACAGTGGGAAGACTTTTCCCTAAAATTAGAGTAAAAATATAGTGGAAATAAATTGAACACATAAACATCCATAAACATAAGAGTGTTCATAAATAAACAAATAACTAAAATAAGATATAATAAATGAAATGTAGGATGTAGGATTAGGTACAAGAATACCGAAACTGGTCTCCCACTAGGCCAACCATATATATAGAATAAAAATGAAGGAATGTAAAATACACAAGGCTTCATTGAAACTCATTTCCAAACCACATACCTAATCTTCATGACTGTTTAATAGCTCTAGAATGAACCTCAGACTTCATACGAGTGGATCCACTCGATAATGCCACATTGAACCTATACCCAATCCACTACATCCTATGTTCAACCTGAAATTATACATAAGTTATATATGTACATAGAGGTATATGTGAAAGGATGATATGAAAATCCCAATAAGACACCACCAATGGTGGTCCTAGAATCTTCTGTCATAACATGTGCATGCAACACCCATCATGTCAAGCCTATACGAACATGACTACCAATATAAAATAAAATAAAAGATATAAAAGGAAAAAAAGATCTAAACAAAAGGAAATAGCAACCATGGTTTTTTTTCTGACACCCAAGGCAAATCTACCCTTGCTCTGCCCCAACCAGAGGAATTTATGAAGTGTGTCTCATGCATCCACACATCAAGTGCATCTTTATGATCAAGAAGGAGCTCAAAAGTCCACCCCAAGTACAGGAATGAATGTCAGGCCTTAGGATATCATCCTAGGTGTTTAAACAACAAATAGAATCTACCAATCACTAGGAATCCAATGGAATGATCTGAACTGGTGGTGGAGAATCTCTGTCGACCATAGGAGTATACTACCAAGTCCTAGAAGTCCTAAAAACCAACTGGGAGATAAATAACTTGTTAATGCATATCTGGGCTACCTAAATAGGCCCCAAACTTATATAAACCAAGATTTGAGGTGAAATATCATCTCAGTACCACTAACCCTATCCTGTGTGATTAGCTAAACTAGGGAAGTTGCACTGATCTAGATCATCCATTAGCTCCCTATCCCCATGTCACTACAACCAGCCAACAGATGAGAGAAATAGGGTTAATTTTAGGACCAATTCCCAGTCCAATAATATTCTAAAGTTGTCCTATCACACATAAATCTTGAATAATAAAAACCTAAAACCTCTAATCCATATCTCAAGCACCAGGGTTAGATAACACCCAGACCCACCAAATGGAACTTCTAAGACTGACATTGATCATCTCACAGGCCAATAAGAATTAGGAACCCTCCACATGGTCCCTAAAACCTTAAATTTGGAAGGACACCATATAAGGGTATCCTCAAAAAAAACTAAACCTTAGGCCAAGCCTACAAAAATAAACCTCATCCAGTCTCACAACTCACAGCCTAGAGATCACCATGCCTAGAAGGGAAACCTTAACCAGTGAAAACCTAAAGCTACACCACACCCTAGAGGGAATTCTTAAATCAAGTACTTTATACCAATATTAAAATCTTATCAATATCACATAATCATACCTGACATCCCATGATGTCAACCCACCCTGAAGTCTCCTACCAGTCCTGACCCAAGGAAACTGGATCCAAACCTCAAGAAACTGTACTAACGAAGATCATCCAAGAAACCACTTGATCCTACCTTCTAGAATCCATCCAAATAACCTAAAATAAACTCACCTAGAATCCTCAACCAAGGTTATCAACAATTTCAAACTATCACATGGGCCTAATGACACACAAACTAACCCCCAGTAGGATTCTGTAACCACAACCTCTAAGGAATCCTTCTATAAAACCCTATCAGTCCAAAACACCATCCAAAAAATATTTAATGTAGCAAAACAACCCCAAAAATTCTAGAGTCAGTATCATGCTACCATTTCATTGGAATAAGATATGAGTAAATCGCATCCCAAAGGACTGAACAGTTTAGTAGTCTTGGTAAACTAAATATATACATGAGTCTTGTATTACAAATTAATACATAAATTAAAACATAATTTTTTTTCAAGGAGTATAACTTTATTTTATATAGTATATCCTTGAATATCTTTATTAGTACACTTCATAGAATCTTGTGGAAAGGAAACAAAGTAAGGGTGAGATCAAATGCTCATTAAGGGTAAAGTATAGTAGAATCAATAATGAATCAATGAGAATAATCAATATGGAAAGGTAAATAATTGAGAACACATTCCATGTAGTCAATAACTATGAAGTAATTGAGAAAATAATATGTAAAGGTAAATAACTGAAAACACATGTCATTTAATCAATGAACTGAGAATGAAATGCATACATAAATAATTTCAAATCAAAAATATCATTCATAATAATAACTAAATATAAATTAAGGAAATTATTAATTATTAGACCATGTTTCCTACGTACATAGTACCTTTACTGCCAATACCTTCCACAAGGGGATTTAGCATATCGGGTAAAAACTCATCTAAGGATAGCCAACTAACTTGTCCCATGAGACTACTAATGCATTGAGGGGATATATATAACTAGGAACCACCCATTTCATACATTTCCAAATCATTCCTCATATATTGAATAATTGGTTTAATTTATGAACAATGTGCCTTACAAAATATCTGTATTGAGTAAAAGATGTAAATTTATTGATATTTCCCCAGTTAATAAAATAAATATCAAGTACACACCATATGTAAAAATGATATATGGTTTAGTCAATAATTATATCCATGATAAATGATATGGATATTTAGGGGAACTTCAATGTTTAATGATCATAGGAAATTGAATATTTCAATGGGACTAACAAAGGAATCCTGAAAGTGAATTTCAATACTACCCTTGTCCAAATAAATCATAAACCATCCAGAGGAAGAATAAGGATGGTATCAATTAAAAATATCCTAAGTGGAGTAAGGATAAAGTGTTTTTTTCATTGATGAATACAAATACTACCAAAATATCTTTTAAAAAAATCTTGAGAAAAATATGCATTTTATTTTGAAAAAAAAATAAATAATTTTATCAGAAAATCACTTTTGAAAACATTTTATTTCAAAATTAACCTTTTTAAAATTCAAAGGAATATTCAAAGAAAATATGGTAAGTAAATATGTACATGACATACAATGTAAAAATAACATTCCTTTTTCATGGTCAAAAGATTATAAAAATGCCTTTTTTGGAAAATGATAATAAGATTCCTTTGAAAATATTTGTAAAAGTAAAAAAAATGTAAATATTTATTTAATAAATTATTTTGAAAAGTTTAAGAATATTGAAAACCTTTGTAGAAAAATATTTTTTTAGGAGAAAACAGGTTCTTCGACTAAATAGAGAAATAAAGTTGGGTTTTATTAAAAACA
This sequence comes from Viscum album, assembly GCA_963277665.1. Taxonomy (NCBI): domain Eukaryota; kingdom Viridiplantae; phylum Streptophyta; class Magnoliopsida; order Santalales; family Viscaceae; genus Viscum; species Viscum album. The sequence continues at coordinate 598,455,118 of OY728136.1, read as the reverse complement.
TTTTCTAAAACATTATGAGTAAAAAATAGTATAAAATGGTACTATTACATAGAAAATGTCATTAATAAACATATAAGAATAAAATTAAAGGTTTTATTAAAAAAATTATCCAATAATTTCCTCTAATGTAAATTCAAGAATAAATAATCCCAAACAAAATGAGATTTTGAAGTAAACCCTTGAAAAGACCATAACATTGATGTGAGAATCAATAAATGAATAGATTGTGTGTTGCAAATGTAAAACCATATAAAACTAGTGTAAATAAAAAAAATATAGTAAAAATTTATTACACACACAATATTATAATATTAATGATAATGAGGAATCATTATAACCTAAAGAAAAGAAATTGGGTTATGAAATTTCTTTCCACTTGGTAATGCCTAATTAAAATCCCCTTTGGTGAAATAATTCCATTTGAAACTAAAATTGTAACTAATAATGAAATAATCATGATATTACATTCCAAATTTCTGGTATGTACACCATATATAATAAATTATGTGCATAGCAATATAATATATCTCAATAAATGGAAATTGAGACAAAGTCACTTACTACTTAGTAACTTTTGAATTATAATCCCCATGAAATAAATAATTTCAAATGAAACTCTAAATATAATTAAGATAAAATTATTGATTATATAAAATAAAATATGAGAAGTATACACACCACAAAAAAGAAATAAGTTGTAAAAATGGTGTAAGCCTCATGGAAACAAAAGTGACACAAGGATCCCTTACCTTGAATTTCCTTTTGGGTGAACATCCTTTAACCTTATGTATTATGGTTTTAAAACTAATAATAAACTATTAAAGAACCATATTAATATTTATTATATCATATATAATCTTATTATAATAACTTATTACCTTTTTATCAGTAATATTTTGTTATTTTTACTATTTTTTGTGTTAATTGCCTAGTTTCTCGAGTATTTTTTTTTTTACTTATTTTTTTCATAGATCATGATTTAATAATCTATATAATGTATATAATAATGTAATTATAATATATATATATATATTAACTGTATATGTATTTATTATAATCTAAAATATTTAGAGATAGGAAATGAAATGCACCGTTCATGGAGATGGTAGGTTGTACGTACGCAAGAACACTACTTTCATTTCATTATCATATTTAATAGAATGAAAAGTAAATGATATATATGTATATTATAATTATATAATCATATATATTTTATATATTTTACATAGTTTTACTAAAACCATCCTTTATACATTCCATGTATAGCGTGGACAAATCACATCGCTTTGAGGAGACGGTAGTCCACACTTCCACAAACAATGTTATCGTATTCTCACAAAATAGAAAGCATAAGGTCATATGTTATTCAGAAATTATAGAAGCATAAATACATTATAAATATCATATATATCATATTTAAACAGTTTTTCCATCATAATTCCCAACCTTTAGGGGTGAGAAAGAAAAAATTAACAATCATCATTTCGCGAGGTAGTAGTTTTCCATACACAAATGATAAGTTCATTATCCATTAAATGAAAGTGTGTGTAAGTGTAGGTTGAACCATTATAATAATAAAAAATTATATTGAGAATAATTAGGTTATTATAAAATTATGGAATAATAATATTTGATTGGGTGTATAAGGAAAATAAAACAAAGGAGTTTGTGAGAGGATGTTACCTCTTTTTTGGGTAACTCCTTTTAGTTTATACCAAAAGACTTCCTTGGTTTGCTTTCTGAAAAAATTGAGGATTATAGAATTAGTTTAGGGATGTTGTGATATTATTTTATTATATTTTGTTTGATCCAAATGGATTTAGAGGTGTTAATAAGTGGGAGGGGTGAGTTCCTTTTTATAGTGGGGGAGGAGTGGCTTTATTGTAAATTCTTGAAAAGGGAATTCCACCCATGTTTTTCCCCTGTCAAGTGGATATAATGATGGTAAAAATCGGATAAAATGGAAAATAGGGTCTAAATATGAACATAAATTTTATTTTTTAAAAATTTATAGGTTATTTTGGCCCTTAATTTTAAGGTTTAGTCCCTTGTTAAGCTAATTTTTCTCTTAATCATTGTAATTAATTTTAATAACTTTCACAAATATTTTTTGTAAAAAACTAAGTTGAAATTATTATACATTATAAATTTTTATGATTATAAATATGGAATACATTTTTTCTAATTATAATCACATAATTTTCATTAATTAATTTAAATTTAATCCCACAGACGGGATGACAAAGCGGGTTTTTAAAATAAAAATGTTCAAACGTTTAGTAAGTTTTTATATCCAATTTCAAAGTGAAATTGATTAAAATGACCTAAATTAAATTATTTTTTGTATAATTTATATAATTTTAATTTAAATCCTATTTTAAATATAATTTAATCTTATAAATAAAACCGAAAAAAAAAAGAAGTTTTCAATTAAAATTCAATATTCTTTTACTATTCATCAAAAAATGAAACTTCGTGGAAAATACCAAAATTTTACCCTAACCTAATTTTGATGCTCCAATTTCAAAAAATAAGTTTACTTTTACATATAAAATTTATATAATTTCCAAAAATTGGATTGAAAATAAGTTCACCATTAAATGGCGGTAAAACTATCTTTAGAAAAATATAGGTTTTTATGTGTAAAATTGGGTTTGTTCTTATCTTATGTATATAAAATCTATTGGATGAATATCAAACATGTTTTATTGAATATATAATATATGTATTTAATTTATATAATTAAATAATATTAATTAATTTAATTTATTAAGACAACAAACCTTCAGAAGCATAAAAATAAAAAAAAACCTTTTATATTCAATTGGTTCTTATATTCATTTCTAATTAATTAGTAACCAGTGAATTTATCTTAGATTTTTATAAAACATGTATTTTAATAATATATTTAATCATATTCATATCCACTTATTTAATGTCTAGGTTATATCTTATTATATTAAATAATAATATTTTAGTAATATATTGTTGTTCAGTAAAACCCGGTCTTACATGTAACGTAAGAAATCGAAGAAACTCACTATTGTGTGTGACGCAAGATAACTCGGTATCACATTAATTGAAAGCTATATCATAGAAGAAATATATTTAAAATAGTAAATATATTGTAAAGTATCATGGTATTATATTCCCTTAGGCACTTGGTTTTGTGTGTCATACATGCTATCAAATACAATGTTCTTACTTTATAATTTTGGGGTGTTACATTCTCCCAACCTTAATTAAATTGCATACACACAATTTAAACTCTAGCTTGGTGATATAGTGTTTTATATTTCCTATGTTGAAATCCTGCATCATGAAAAGGGTTCATAAAACATCATCTAGAAAAGAGATAATGGGAAGTACAAAGGTCACATAGAATAACATATAACTAGGTCTCTAAGTAGGAGAATACTAGTGGAAAGTGGAGATATGGACTTGACTGAAAATAGTAAGTATTTACATAGAGTGATTAAGGTCATCGATCAAAAACAAGTGAATGATCAATGGAATTTTTAGGTCCTAAAATCCATAAATATTTAATGATTTATAAAACCATTGGCTCAACAAGAATTGAGATATTAGAACAATTTTATTTTAATATCCTTTTCCTAATGTTGGGAAATTATTTTACTACCTAAGAATATAAGGAAATATAATTACTTGAAATATTTATATAAACACAATTTTCATCCATTTTTTTTCTTTGATCAATTTCCAATTTATCCATTACTTTAATAAATTTATATCCAAAAATTAAATTTGATTTCTAAAGTACTAAAATGCACTTTTAATGAATATTAAGGTCCATAAAAGAGTGAAAAGTATAACTATTTTCCTATAACTATTCTACAAAGATAATATGGTTAATAAATTAATCTTTAAACATAAAAAATAATACTATTGGTTCATCATTAATATTTATTCATCAAATTCTTTAACTAAAAACAATGACATATTAACTAGGACATTGTGTAGGTCAGTGGTTAGTATTAAACCCTTATCATCCTTCGGTCATGGGTTCAAGTCCCATGGACTTACCAGACTTGATGGGTTGTCACCTAAAATACAGGTTTTCCTTTTCTAAAAACATATTAATATAATTTATAAAATAAATATGATGGACATCCTTGAGAATTACTCATTAAATAACCTTTTCTCTATGGTCTTTAATAAAATATTTTTTTCAAATCCTAATAATATTATTTGAATATTATTACAATTTCATTAATTATCATAATAACACTAAGGGTTATCAATACCTTTAAACTCATGTCTCTAAAATTTAAGGGTGTTATTCCTCAAATAGATTTTCTACTAAAAATATATTAAACAAATGATTTTCATTACCATAAATTTCTTTAAAAATATCCTTAATCACATAAAACCTAATGAGATTTTCAAGACTTAGGACTTATGGTCAACCATAATCTCATAATATTATGATGGTATTCATAACTCTTAAGTTAATGAAGACATATGTGATTCTAAAATTTTAATCAATCCTTAAATGTTTCAGGATTCTTATAACTAAAATAATATTGGTAAAAATACTTCTACAATTTAATTATAGAATCCCAATATATACTTCAACCATTTTATTTAAAAATAATTCATTCCTTGTTCTAAGGTTTAACCTAGGTCATTCATTGTCGTTGTCTATTCAAATCATTCATAATGGTTTTTAAAGAAAATGTAAATTATCCTAAGAATATCCCCCTAGGAGTATCAAAATAGGTGCACAGTAAGGCATATTTTCATGTACCAAGTTACACTCGATTTAGGCCTGATGCACCTTTTCATATTTGTTACACCTATGTACATTTGTTCCAGAACCACATCTACTTATAGTATCTATAAAGAGATATAATGATAGGAAGACCTGTATAATCTATACCTTACCAAAATTCTAGGATTTTATTTTATACTTATCCTCAAATTCTACCTTAGGTTTATGTTCTATAATATTATTTTCCCTAAATCTAGCTCCAAAGGTTTCTATTAAACTTGTTCTGATACCAATTGTAGTGACCCAACCCCAGAAATTCCAAAGTTGGTGTCATTACACCATTACATTGTCATAAGATATAATTAAATTGTGTCCCAAAGGACTGAACAATTTAGTAGTTTTGATAAACTAGATACATACATGAGTATTTTATTACAAATGAATACACAAATTATAACATATTTTTTTCTTTTGAGGAAAATAACTTTATTACATCTATTATACCCTTGAATATCTTTATAGTACACTTAATGTAATCCTAGATAAAGGAAAAATAATAATAGTGAGCTTAGATGCTTATTAAGGATAAAGAACAGTGGAAGAAACAATGAGTCAATAAGAATAATAAATATAGAAAGGTGAATAACTGAGAACACATGTCATGTAATCGATAATTGAGAAGGAAGTGAGTAAATAATATGGCAAGGTAAATATCAAAAAACATATGTCATTTAATCAATGAACTGAGAATTAAACGGATCCATATATAATTTTAAAGAAAAAGTCTCATAGATAATAATAACTAAATCTAAATTAATGAAATTCTTAATTATTGGATGTCATGTTTCCCAAGTATATGGTACCTTTACCGTCAAGATCTTTCACAATATAGTTTAGTATATCAGGTAAAAACCCATCAAAGACTAGCCAATTAACTCATCCCATGATAATATTAATGCATCTAGGGGATATATATATCTGTTCCCCACCCATGTCATGCTTATCCAAAGCATTCCTCATATATTGAAAAATTGTTTTAATTCATGAACAATGTTCCTTATCGAATATCCACATTGAGTAAAAGATGTAGATTTATCAATATTTACCTTACTAATAAAATAACTATCAAGTACACACCATTTGTAATAATGGAATATGGTTTATTCAATTATTATATCCATGATAAATTATATAGATACTTAGGGGAAATTCAATGTTCAAGGATCATAGGAAATTGAATATTTCAAGGGGACTAAAAAATGAATCAAGGAAGTTAATGTCAATATTAACCATGACCAAATCAATCATAAACCATCATGATGAATAATAAGGATGGTATCAATACAAAATATCCCAATTGGAGTAAGGGTAAAGGTTTTTTTGATTAATAGAAATACTATAAAAATATCTTTTAAAAACATTCTTGCGGAAAATATCTCTTTTATTTTGAAAAACATATTTGAAAAATAATTTTATTTGAAAATCAGTTTTGAAAACATTTTATTTAAACATTAACCATTTAAAATATGAAAAGGAAGCTTCAAAGAAATTATGGAAGGTAAATCCATATATATCGTACAAGGTAAAAAATAAAATTCCTTTTTCATGGTAAAATGGTTGAAAAAAATGACTTTTTTGAAAATAAATAAGAAGATTCCATTGAAAACATTTGAAAAATAAAAAAAGGGAAAAAATTTATTTAATAAATCATTTTTAAAAGTCTAAAAATATTTTTAAAATACTTTTCAGCAAAATAGGTTTTTATAAAAAATCAGGTTCTCTGACTATAGAGAGAAATAAAGTTGGATTTTCTTAAAAAACATTTTCTAAAACATTTTCAGAACCAAAAATTGTAAAAATGGTACTACTAATTGAAAAAGCTCATGAATAACCATAGGATAAGAAAATTAAAGGGTTTATTGAACAATTATCTAATAATTTACTCTAATGTAAATTCAATTGTAAACAATCTCAAACAAAATGAGATTATAAAGTAAACCGTTGAAAAGACCGTAACGTTGATGTGAGAATTAATCAATGAGTAGATTATGTGTGTCAAATTTAAATCCAAATAAAACAAGTTAAAATACAAAAATATATTTTCAAAATTTATTACACACATAATATTAGAATATTAATGATAAATATTAAGTAATATAACCAAATAAAATAAATTGGGTCATGAAATTATTCTCCACTTTGTAACGCTTAATTTAAATCCCCTTTGATGAAATAATTCAATTTGAAAATCAAAATATCATGAATAATAAATTAATTATGATATTAAATGTAAAATTGGTAGTATGTACACCATATATAATAAATTAGGTGCACAATAATATAGTATGTCTCAAATAATGGAAATTGAGATGAAGTCCCTTGCTACTTAGTAACTTTTGAATTATAATACCCATGAAATAAATAATATAAAATGAAACTATAAATACCATTAAGATAAAATTATTCATGATATAAAATACAAAATTTTAAGTATAAAAACCACAAAAAATAAGTAGTGAAATGGTGTAATCCTCGCGGAAACAAAAGTGAGACAAGAATCCCTTACCTTGGGTTTCCTTTTGGGTGAACATCCTTTAACCTCAGGTATAAAGATTTTAATAATTTTACTAACTTATTACAGAATCATATTAATATTTATCATATCATATATGATCTTATTATAATATCATATTACCCATTTTTTATTAATCATTCATTATTTTCATTATTTTAGGTGTTAATTTCCTAGTTTCTTGAATAAGTTTTTGACTTTTTATTTTTATTCTTCTTACATAGATCATGATTTAATCATCTCCAGAATGTAAATAATTATTTAATTATCATATATATATTCATTATATATTTATTTATAATAATAAAAATAATTTGGATATAGGAAATTAAATGCACCATTCATGGAGACGGTAGGTCATACGTACGCATGAAAGTTACTTTCATTTATTTACCATATTAAAAAGAATAAAAAGTAAATTATATATATACATATTATAATTATAGTAACATATATATTTCATATATGTTACATAGGTTTATTAAAACCATCCTTTATATATTTCATGTATAGCATGAATGAATCACATCGCTTTGAGGAGGCGATGGTTCACACCTCCACAAACGATGTTATCATATTCCCATAAAATTGAAAGCATAAAATTATGTGTTATATAGAAATTATAGGTTCATAAAGACATTATAAATATAAAATATATCATATATAAATATTATTTCCATCATAATTCCCAACCACGAAAGGTGGTAAAGGAAAAAAAGAACAATCATCATTTCGCGAGGCAATAGTTCGTCGTATATGAACGGGAAGTTCGTTACCCAATATATGGAAGTGTGTGTAATTTTAGGTATAAAACTTATAATTAAAACATATAATTAAATTTATTATACTTATGTTATTATATAATCATTTAATAAGAATATTTTTGTGATTGGAGAAGTAAAATAAAACATAGGAGCTTGTGGAAGGATGTTACCTCTTTTTCAGGTAACTCCTTTTGGTTTATACCAAAAGACTTAATTGGTTTTCTCTTTTACCAATGTGAGGATATTAGAATGTGGGTATGTATTTTGGGAGATTATTTCAGTAGATTTTGGTAATAAAAATGTCTTTATATGTGTGAATAAGTGGGAAGGTCGAGTGCCTTTTTATAGTGGAGGAGGAGTAGCATTCTTCTAATTTTTTCAAAAGGGAATTACACTCACATTTGTTCCATGTAAAGTGGCTCCATTAATGTTCCAAATTATATAAAAGTGATTATAGTGTCTAAATATGAACATAAAATTTATTTTTTACAAGTTTCTAGGTCATTGTTTCCCATAAGTTTAAGGTTTAGTCCCTTGTTAAGCTAATTTTTCTCTTAATCGCTGTAATTGATTTTAATCACTTTCAATAATATTTTATTTCAAAAAATAATTTGAACTTATTAAAAATTATAAATTATTATATTTAAAAATATTTAATATATTTTTTAAAATTATAATCACATAATTGGTAGAAATTAATTTAAATTTAATCCCACAGACAGGATGACAACGCAGGTTTTTAAAGTAAAAATGTTCAAAAGTTTGGTAAGTTTTTATATCCAATTTAAAGGTGAAATTGATTCCAATAAACTAAATTGCATTAATTTTTCTATAATTTATATAATTTTACTTTAAAACCAATTTAAAAAATAATTTAACTTTATAAATAAATCATATGAAAAAACATTTTTGAATTAAAATTATGTATTTTTTTACTATTCATCAAAAAATGAAACTTCACAGAAAAATATATAAAATTCAGAATAATCTAATTTTTATGTTAGTATTTAAAAAAAATAAATCTTGACATATAAAATTTATAAAAGTTCCAAAAATTGGATTTAAAATAGGTTCACTATTAAAAGGCAGTAAAACTATCTTTAGAAAAATATAGGTTTTATGTGTAAAATTGAGTTCATTCTTATCTTATCACTATAAAATCTATTGGATTAATATAAAAATATTTTATTGAATATATAATATATATATATTTCATTAATATAATCACTAATAGTAATTAATTTAATTTATTAAGACATCATGCCTTTAGGATCATAAAAAATATTTCTTTTATATTCAATTGGTTCTTATATTCATTTCTAATTAATTGGTAACCAATGAATTTATCATAGATTTTTATAAAACATATATTTTCATAAGTTATTTAATATTGTTCATAACCAATAATTTAATGGCTAGGTTATATCTTATTATATTAAATAATAATATTTTAGTAATATATTGTTGTTCGGTAAAACTCTATCTTGTGTGTAACATAATCTATTGAATAACCCTGTTATTGTGTGAAATGCAAGCTAACTCAATATCACATGAATTTCAAGATATATCATATATTGTATTTATTTAAAATAGTAAATATATTGTAAATTCTCTGGATATTATATTTCCTTGTGCGCTTAGTGTTGCGTTTCATACACTCTATCAAATATAATGTTCTTACTTTATAATTTCAGGTCATTACATTCTCCTCACCTTAATTAAATTACATCCTCTTAATTTAAACTCTACCTTGGTAATATATTGTTTTATATTTCCTATGTCATAATTCAAAATTATAATAAGGGCTCGTAAAACTTCCTCAAGAAAAGGGAGAATGGGAAGTACAAAGGTCACATGGACTAAGATATAAATAGTTCTCTAAGTAGAAGAACATTAGTGGAAAGTGGAGATATGTAATTTGAGGAAAAGTTAAAATATTTATAGGGAGTGATTTAGGTCATCAATAAAAATCAATTTAATGATCAATAGAATATTGAGGGCCTCAAATCTATAAATCTTTGATGATTTAGAAAACCATCAGTTCAACAAGAATTGAGGTATTAAAACAATATTTTTTTAAGATCATTTTCATAATGTTGATAAATTCTTTTACTACATAAGAATATAAGGAAAAATAATTGACATATTTCTATAAACATAATTTTTATACTCAATTTTTTCTTTGATCAACTTCCAATTTATCCATTACTTCAAGAAATGGATATCCAAAAATTAACTTTGATGCCTGAAGTACTAAAATACACTTTTAACATATCTTAAGGTCTATAAAAGAGTGAAAAGTATAAATATTTATCTCTAAATATTCTCTAAATCCAATATGGTTAATAAATTAATCTCTAAAACTAAAAAGTAATGCTACGAGTTCATCATTAATATTTATTCATCAAATTGTTTAATATTTATTCATTAAATCATGGGTTTAAGTCCCATGGCCTTTCTAGACTTGATGGGTTGTCACCCAACATACAGGTTTTCCTTTTCTAAAACCATATTAATATAATTTCAAAAATAAATATGATATAAATCCTTGAGATTTACTCATTAAATAACCTTTTCACTATGGTTTTCAATACAATTTTTTTTTCAAAAGCCTAATAATCTTATTTGACTATTATTAAAATGTCATTAATGATCATAATCAAACTAAGGTTTGTAAATACCTTTAAACTCGTGTCTCTAAAATGTAAGGGAATTATTCCTCAAATAGATTTTCCACTAAAACAAATATTAAAATAATGAGTCGTATGGCCATAAATTTCTTCCTAAATATCCTTAATCACATAAAACCTAATGATATGTTCAAGACTTAGGACTTATTGTCAACCATAATCTCATAATCCCATGATGGTATCCATCACTATTAAGTTAATGAAGATATATATGCTTTTAAATTTTTAAACAATCTATAGATATTTCATGATTCTTATAAATAAAATACTATTGGTAAAAATAATTCTTTAATTTAGTTATAGAATCCTAGTAAATACATCAACCATTTTACTTCAACATAATTTGTTCCTTGGTCTAAAGTTTAAACTTGGTCATTCATTTTCATTATCTATTCAAATCCTTCATAATGGTTTGTAAAGAAAATTTGAATTATTCTAAGTATATCCCCCAAGAGTGTCAAACGATGTGTACAATAAGGCCCCTTATCGTGTACCAGGTAACGCTCAAGTCAGGATCGATGCACCTTTTTAGAGTTGTACCCCTAGGTATATATGTGCTAGAACCACATCCACTTGTTGTATTTAGACATAGATTTATTTTTAGGAACACCCATATAATCTCTACCTAAAAAAATTCTATGATTTTATTCTATATTTATCCTAAAATTATACATTAGGTTTATGTTCTCTAATATATGTTTCCCTAAATCTAGATCTCAAGGTTTCTACTAAATTTTCTTTAATACCAACTGTAGCATCCCAACCCCATAAATCATGGAGCCAGTGTCATGATACTATTACATTGGCATAAGATACAAGTAAATAACATTCCAAAGGATTGCACAGTTTATTAGTCTTTATAACTAGATTCATACATGAGACTTGTATTAAAAAATTAATACACAAATTACAATATAATTATTTTCTTTCAAGGATAATAAATCTATTCTATCTATTATATCCTTTCATATCTTTCTTAGTACACTTCATGGAATACTAGGGAAATGAAACAAAATAAATCTGAGCTAAAATGATCAGTAAGGGTAAAGTATATATAAATCAATAATAAATCAATGATAATAATCAATATGGAAAGGTAAATAACTGATAACTCGTTAAATGTAATCAATAACTGAGAAGGAAGTGAGTAAATAATATTTCAAGGTAAATACCTGAAAACACATTCCATTTAATCAATGAAATGAGAATGAAATGCATTCATAGGTAATGTAAAAGTAAAAATATCATGGATAATAATAATTGAATTTAAATTAAATAAATGATTAATTATTATATTCCATGTTTCTTATACACATGGTACCTTTACCATTAAGGCCTTTCACAAGATTGTTTAAAATATCAAGTAAAAACCCATATAAGGATATCCAACTGACTCTTTTCATGAGACTACCAATTCATAAAGGGGCTATCTATAACTAGTCCCCACCCATGTCATACATTTCTAAAGCATTTCTCATATATCAAATAATCGATTTAATTCATAAAAAGTTTTCCTTATCAAATATCTGTATTGAGTAAAATATATGGATTTATAAATATTTCACCATTTAATAAAACAACTGTCAAGTGCACACCATATGTAAAAATGGTATAAGCTTTAGAAATTAATCATATTCATGATAAATGATATGTATATTTAGGGTAAATTCAATGTTCAATGATCATAGTAAATTGAATATTTCATAGGTACTAAAAAAGAAATCAAGGGAGTGAATATCAATAATATCCTAGGCTAAATCAATCATAAACCATCCATAGGAATATTAAGTATGGTCTGAATAAAAAAATATCTTATGTGGAGTAAGGATAAATGGTTTTTTTCATTTATGAATAGAAATACTATCAAAATATATTTTAAAAAAATTCTTAAGGAAAATATCATTTTTATTTTGAAAAATGTTTTCAAAATACTTTTCTTTGAAAATCAATTTTGAAAACATTTTGTTTAAAAAGTGACCTTTTAAACATGAAAATTAATCTTAAAATAAATGATAGCACATAAATTTGTATATGTCATACAAGGTAAAAAATAACATTCCTCTCTGCACAGTAAAAAGGTTATAAAAATGTCTTACTCAGAAAGTGGTAATAATATTATATTGAGGACATTTTTAAAAGAAAAAAAGGGTAAAAATATATTTAATAAATAATTTTTAAATGGTTAAAAACATTTTTAAGACATTTTTATAAAAATGGGTTTTTATAAGAAAATAGGTTCTCCGACTAAAGAGAAAAACGAAGTTGTGTTTTCTTAAAATAATTTTCTAAAACATTTTGAGTAACAATGTGTGGGAAAATGGTAATATTAAATGGAAAAGGTCATTAATAACTATATTAGAAAAAAAAAATTTATTGAACAATTATCTAATAATTTCCTCTAATGTAAATTCAAGTGTAAACAATACCGAACAAAATGAGATTGTGAAGCAAACCCTTGAAATGACCATAACATTGATATGAGAATAAATCAATTAATAGATTATGTGTGTAAAATTTAAATCCACATAAAAAATTATAAATTCAAAAATATATTGTTAAATTTTATTACACGAACAACTCTATAATATTAATAATAATGTGGAAATAATATAACCCAAAGAAAATAAATTGTTTTATGAAATTATTTTCCGCTTGGTAACACTTAATTCAAATCCCCTTTGATGAAATAATTCAATTTAAAACTCAAAAATATCATGAATAATAAATAAATCATGATAATACATGTCAAAGTGGTAGTATATACAAAATATATAAGAAATTAGGTGTATAATAATATAGTATGTCTCAAAGAATGGAAATTAATACGATGTCCCTTACTACTTAATAACTTTTGAATTATAATCCCCATGAAATAAATAATTTCAAATAAAACTCTAAATACCATGAATATAAAAAAATTAATGATATAAAATATAATAGGTTCAGCATACACATGTCACAAAATAATTAAGTGGTGAAAATGGTGTAAGCCTCACAAAAAGAAAAGTGTGACAAGAATCGCTTACCTTGCGTTTCCTTTTGGATGAACATCCTTTAACCTCATGTATAATGGTTTTAAGAATGTTAATAACTTATTATAGAAACATTTTAATATTTATTATATCATAAATTATCTTATTCTAATATATTATTACCCTTTTGTTATTAATATTTCATTATTTTCACTATATTGAGTGTTAATTACCTAGTTTCTCAAGTAAGTTTTGGACTTGTTATTTTTGTTCTTCTTACATAGATCATGATTTTATCATCTCTAGATTTAAATAATGATTTAATTATCATATATATGTTCATTATATATATATTTATTTAGAATAATCTATAATATTCGGAGATGAGAAATGAAATGCACTGTTCATGGAGACGATAGGTCATACGTACGCATGAACACTACTTTCATTTCTTTTCCATATTTAAAAGAATAAAAATTAAATGATATATATGTATATTATAATAAAATTATAATATATATGTCATATATGTTACATATGTTTATATAAACCTTCCTTTATACATTGCATGTATAGCTGAATGAATCACATCGCTTTGAGGAGGCGGTAGTCCACACTTCCACAAACGATGTTATCGTATTCCCATATAATGGAAAGCATAAAGGTATGTGTTATATGAAAATTATATAAGAATAAAGAAATTTTAAATATAATATATATCATTTATAAACAATTTATCCATAATAATTCCCAACCATGATAGGTGGTAAACAAAAAATGAATAATCATCATTTCACAAGGCAGTAGTTCAATGTACACGAGGCGGTAGTTCGTTGTACACAAACAGTAAGTTCATTACCCATTAGATAGAAGTGTGTGTAAATGTAGGTAAAACCCTTATAATAATAGCATATCAGTATATTGATGATAAATTTTTTATTATATAAGTATGTAAAATGAATAGTTGAATGGGTGGATAAGGAAAATAAAACAAAGGATCTTGTGAAAGGATGCTACCTCTTTTTTGGGTAACTCCTTTTGGTTTATACCAAAAGACTTACTTGGTTTGATTTATGCCCAATGTGATCCTTTGAGAAAGATGTTATATATTTTTTGAGGCTATTTTATTAGATTTTGAGCTAACCAAATGGCTTGATATGTTTGAATAAGTGGTAGGGGTGAGTGCCTTTTTATAGCGCAGGAGGAGTGGTATTCTTGTAAATATTTTAAAAGGGAATTACGTCCACATTTTTCCCTTGTCAAGTGGCTCAAATAATGGTCAAAATTTAATATAATGGATTATAAGGAATAAATGTGAACATACACTAGATTTTGGACAAGTTTATAAGTCGTTTTGGCCCTTAAGTTTAAGGTGTAGTCCCTTTGTTAAGCTAATATTTCTCTTAATCACTGTAATTAATTTTAATCATTTTCACTAATATTTTTTGTAAAAAAAAAATTTTAAATTATTAAATATTATAAATTATTCTAATTACAAATATTGGATCCATTTTTCCAAATTTAAATCACATAATTGCCATAAATTAATTTAAATTTAATCATGTACACGGGATGACAAAGCGGGTTTTTTAAGTAAAAATATTCAAAAGTTTGGTAAGTTTTTATATCCAATTTCAATGTGAAATTGATTAAAAAAAATAAATTGGATTAATTGTTGTATAATTAATATAATTTTACATTAAAATTGATTTAAAATATAATTTAACCCTATAAATAAATAAATAAATAAGGCATTTTGAATTAAAATTTATTATTTCTTTACTATTCATCAAAAAATGAAACTTCATAGAAAAATACAAAAAAATCACCCTAAGATAATTTTTATATTCCTATTTAAAAATTTAATTTTATTTTGGAATATAAAATTTATAAAAGTTCCAAAAAATGGATTTAAAATAGGTTCATTGTTAAAAGGTGGTAAAACTATCTTTAGAAAAATATAAGTTTTATGCGTAAAATTGGGTTTTTTCTTATCTTATGACTATAAAATCTATTGTATGAATACAAAAAATATTTTATTGAATATAATATATATATATATATATTCATATATTTCATTAATATTATTTACTAATAGTAATTAATTTAATTTATTAATTGGGAGCATGAAAATAAAAATATTTATTTTGTATTCAATTGGTTCTTACATTAAATTATATTTAATTGGTAACCAATGAATTTATCTTAGATTTTTATAAAACATATATTTTCTTAATTTGGTTAATCGTATTTATAACTACTAATTTAATGGCTAGTTTATATCTTATTATATTAAATAATAATATTTTAATAATATATTATTGTTGGGTAAAACTCGATATTGCGTGTAACGTAAGGTATCGAATAAACTCATTGTTACATGTGATGAAATCTAAAATAGTGTCTCATGAATTTAAATATATATTATATATTTAATTTAATTAAAATATTAAATATATTATAATGTCTCTGGATCTTATATTTCCTTACGTGCTTGGTGTTGTGTGGCATACACGCTATCGAATATAATGTTCTTACTTTAGAATTTTGGGGTGTTACATTTAAACACTAAAAGTATTCTACCATTGTGATCTATATAGAAAAATAATCATAATAGACTACTCATAAGTCCCATTTTGAATCTGGGGAACAAAGACACCCAAAACCCCTTATTAGAAAAAGTACATGGTGTTTACTCCTGAGTAAATGATGTGTACTCTCAAAGGTGCATCTATCCATGTACTTTTACATGGCCAGGGAATACCCAAGGTCTTCCCATGTACTAGTACATGGCCAAGGAAAACATGGGGTCTACCCATGTACTACCACCTGATTCACCTGAAAACCACCAGATCGAACCTTATGGGGTCCTCAACAACCTAAAACAATATTAATGCCTAAAAAACTACTCTATATGTATTTATGATGAAAATTTTAAAAAATTTCTACCTCTTGGTAGAAACCACTGAATCTTTAAATCTGATATATTGTTCATCTCTACCGCACAATGATCTGGTGCAACCTAAGCTTTGTGGCGGCAACTCCTTCTCCCTCTCTCTCGCTTCTCTCCATCTCCTCTCCCTCCTCTCTCTCTCAGCTAAAAACCCCTAAGGGAGAGGATTACAAATGAATATGAAGGGCATAAATGAAGAAAAGATAATAAATATAGAAAATATAGAAAAAATGAAGAGAGAGAATAAAAGGGGGTCTGAGCCGGCCTTAGTGCTCGATGTGAGGTTATGCCTTTCCTAGGAAAAACTCATAATCTTGAACTCAACTTTTGAGTTGGAATTCCAATCCAACACTCCGAACAGAATATACCATAAAAATGTGCTCGAATAAATAATATTTAATTTATTAATTATTAAATATTCCCCACAAATTAGATCGTCTCAAAATTCTTCCAAACTCTTATCCTAGGGTAAATACCCTATTTTGAGATGAATGGAGTGGTAAAAAAATATCTGAGACATCCTAACATGATAAATTACCATTTTACCTATGAAAACCACCCAAGGGAATAAAATTCAAATTTACCTTGTTTTTTTTAAACCGTCATAACATAGATCATGACAAGTTCCCCCATCATAAACACTTCATCGCCATGAGAAGCCTCGTTGAATAACCAGATACCAATTTATGCTCCCCACAAAAGGATTATCCTTATCATTTCCCCTTAATCAAATAGCAAACACCATGTACCATGCCTTTTCTACCATCAAATACAATGGTTGTACATGGATAAACCACTCACACCAAAGCTCCAACACTGAACACCAACCACCACCCATTCTTGGATATCCGGGAATGAAATACCCAGAGTATTCAAACCTCTTAAAATAAGGACCACAACCCAAGACATCCAATAATGAACTTCCCACCATAAGGTTTCCCTTACATTACTCCTCGAGTTACGAACTCATAAATCAAATGGCACTATGAAAAACTAACATGCACAAGTCCTCCATTGACAAGGATTTTTTTTCCAAAAATACATGCTAACCACAACTCTCTACCTCAAGGAAGAGTGATTCCCAAAAAAACTCTCAAAGACTCTCATACTCAAACAATCCACAACCTAATGATCCTAGGCTAATATGCCTAAAACCATTAACCATGCTCCTTATATAGGTTTGTTCTAACAAAATAGATTACCCTCATCACTCCTCCTTAAAAACAGTCATCCCCGTCATGTTAGGATCCACCACACAACCACCCTCCATACAGGCAATGATCCAACATCATAAGTGCCCAACTATGCTCTCACCGCACTACCCAAGTGCAAACACAAACAAATAGGGATAGGAATCCTACCAAACCTACCCTCCCAACTATCCAATAGACCATGAGCACTCTCAGTGCTCCACCACAAAAACCCAAGGAATCCTCAACCTCACCACATAAATTCTCAGGTCTACCATAACCTTAAGTAAACTCAATCCAGATCCCAATATCTCTCGAGCATCCTTACCTTCATCAAGCCAACCATAACATCAGGGAATTCCTATAATAACTCATATTTTCCATGTACTATTTTTTTGGATATTATATGGATTATTTTTTAGACCAAGTGCTGAGACTGTATGTGATTACGAGATCTAGTGTTCTTGGAATATATTTTTGAAAATATATTAAATATCACATTCATGTAATTTTCTTTAAAAAGTGGAATAACACTTGAATGAGGGTTAAAATAATAAATATGAGGGAACTATTGAGTTAATAATGTAGGTTTTACCCTAGTTGTTATGTAACCTTTTGTGTTAAGGGTAGTTTGTGAAAAAATCGTCATGGGTGTAAATGAATAAAATAAATTAATTGATTGATTTCTTTTATTTAGTTTTCATGCAGTGACCAGATTCTCCTATAAGTATACAATTATGTGATTTGTCTCAGGGTTGGATACTGAAACCCTGGAGACCTAGATGACCATTAGAGATATTTCTTGGTGAATGATGATAGATCTAGACCGGATCAAGGGTTGTTATGCCAAAAAAGTTTGTAGATCTCATTAATGATGGCAATGTAAAACCATTATTCATCAATGATCAATCAAAAATATAGGTAAGATGTTTTACTTTTTATTTATATCTCATTATTTAATCATGTATGAACACAGATCAATTCCACAAACAGAATTTATATGCACATCGTCAATATATCTAATTTTATGGAGTTATTTTTATTTTGTGTGTCTTATTCCTCTAAGGTTGTTTATTTTTATAACAACAGATTGAACCTAAATGAAAAAAGGATGAGTTACATTCCTCACATTTGATGTATTTTGGATTTCTTCTCTCATTCCTTTCATATAAAACATGGTTATTTCATTTGGCCCATGGTTTGATGAATACCCAGTATTCGATCATTGCGCAGCTATTATTCGTCACAACGGATCGATACCATGGGTATGGTTCATGATTGATGGTACGATAAAGTTGTGATGATGGTGGTGGATGATTAGAGGTGGATCAAAAGTATTTGTGGGTTCTGTTCTTCCTAGTTTTGATACATGAGGATAAATAGTTTTATGGATAGTTTTTCTAGAAGATCAAGGACCTGGATCCTAACTAACAGTGAAGAAAAGGCTTTTCCAACCCTAGATATGTAGATTCTAGTAATAAAGGTGGATCTGGTGATGTGAATGAAAACGTGGAGGAATATCTAACTAATCTAGAAAATCATGATCAATGCGGCGTGTATTTTGGGATTACACACCATGTGGGACCCCTGGATATGGTGTTGGGGTTTCAACTAGAGTTAATCATAACACACCATGTGACCCCTTCATAATGTTTCAGTATATACTTCAAAAGGTATACAAAGATAAATAAAAGTATACAAGCATGGTGACACCATGTGCTCAAACACAGACATGGCTAGGTGTACACGGTTTGGGACATGGTCATGTCCAGAGATACACAGCCATGGCCATAGATACATGGGTAGGTGTTTAGAGACCTCTACACACTATGTGTTTCACTCACACACCATTTATATTGAGGTTTATATGTCGTGTGAGGTGTTACCACATGGGAAGACCTTGGGATGGATGGACATGCCATGTACCCTCAATACGTGTTTTTTCCCACTTCTAGGGTGTTTGTAGCCCTTCATTTCTTTAGTCTGCACTAGTCTTGGTTGAGTGTGTTCCTTTGGTCCATTTCCATGGTAGTATAGTGAAACATTACAACCACATCATAGGATTGTAATCCCATCTAGAGGATGAGTCTCTGATAGATTTCATTGTGTCCCTCCATGAGACTAGAGTGTGATCCTCTATCATATCTATACACTATATGGGGTTTGAGGAATTGGTGTGACCTCCTTGATAAGTTAATTTACCCTCCATATGTTAGGTTGTATTATAAGGGTTCATGGTATCATTGGCATATGATTCCCTACAAAGCGGGTTGATCCATATTGGGTTCGTTTTGTCCCCCATCAATTCTAGGTGTGACCCCCTATTTGAGTATTAGACAATTCTAAGACTAGTGAGCATTATTGGGTGGGGCCCAATGATATTGACCTCTTAGATGAGTGTATCAGTTTATATAATGTCTTTTGGAGTGGATTCTCCTAGAATGAGCATTGCTTTAAGAAAAATATTATGGCTGGAATTTGGTTGTGACCACCTAGTGGTGTAGTGTCCTTCCTCAGTATATCTGAGTGTTTTCTTTTATAAAATTGTCTTTATATCCTTATATTGAGTTGAATATACTTGATTATTTGTGATTAGTGTTTTTGGGGTGTCCTATTGGGTATTGTTATACTCACCCCTGTATGGAATTTTCTCATACGTGTTGTGTTTTATGTAGATCACGGCCCCTTTGACGGTTTCTTGGGAGGATGTGGAGCAGGTGGATCTTAGCTTGATATTGAAAAAGTGAGGTGTTTTTTAGGAATTTTCATTTTTTCATAGTCCTTTTCCATGGAGTATGTTTAACTATTTATAGTTTTTGGTTGGGATTGTATTTGGCCCCTTTTATGCTTTAAGTGTGTTACTATCATACTCTGGTTATGGTATTATAGATGTTTGGATGTACATTTTTTAGTTTTTTTACATTTCATCATTGTGTGTTAATGGATATGTATGTGTTTGTATAGGTATATTAGGTTAATGCCTCCCATTTTTGGGATATGACTACTTGACGATGGTCTCTAGCCCTTGTCTTATTAGAGGCAGGCTTGGGGTTGTCATGGGTCAGACCTTGATGGGTCAGGTCATGACAAAGTGGTATCAGAGCATAGTCAATTATACCTTAGGACTAGAATTGGTGAGATTGGTTTGGGGAAATAATTTTTAGAGTTTTGAGTTCGAATTTCAGGCCAGGGACTCCAGTGTTGGTGTGGTGGCCGACATATCCATACACCAGGACTCTGATCACCTACCTTTTGACTCAGTACATATAGACATTGGTTTCTGGGAAAATTTATGTACATATATCATATAGGAATGTATTATGTTTCCTATATCCTTCTTGAGTCATATCCCCATATATACTCTTTTGAACGTGGTACATATTGTTTTATTTCAGGATTCCTCCGCATAGACATCCATCCAGGATTACACTGCGTGATCACAACTATAGTCCACTGAGTGATGACCCTTCAGTATAGGGGCTTATACTAGAGATAGAACTTATTGGTGGTTTACCAGTTATACCACCGCCCATTGAGAAGAATTGAGTACCAGAAGTTCCAGTTGAGGATGCACGTAGGATGAGTGCCTTGCATGAGTTCGAGAGGTAGATACCTTCTAGGTTTCGAGGTGAGAAAGACCCCTAAGTGGCTGAGGAATATCTAGAGTTAGTTACTCACATTTTCCACCTTGTAAGGATTCCTTCATATCAGATGGTGTTCCTCAAAGCGAGTCTTCTTTAGGGATCTATTGAGAAATGGTATAGTTTGGTGACTCAGTCACATGATGAGATAGATCTCTCTTAGTCGAACTTTGAGCATCTCTTTAGGGAGTAGTTCTATCTTTACATTTTTTGATCAGTGTACATCCATAAGCTTATACATATATAGAAGGGAATTTTGATTTTTCTGGAGTATTCGGTGAGGTTTACTAATATCTTGTGTTATTCCTTGGATATGGTGTGAGATTTGTTCTTCAAAGCACAGACCTTTGTTCAGGTATTATGTTAAAATATCATGTAAGATCCTGGATCATGGAAAGGTGTGTTCTCGTTTAAGTTTTGATTTTAATCCCTTATTTTGGTTAATTAAGTGCATACCCAAGTCCTTGAGGAGGCTCGGAGGTGTTCTGAGTGTTCGGGACACAAAAAATGGAGAAAAAAAGGTTTTTTGGGTAGGCCGCATGGTTTGTACATGGTTAGTGCTAACTATGTGGACAGCCTAGGAAACTGTGAAGGAGGTGGGACTTTGGACAGTGGCCTCTGCATAGTTTTTGCACGGTTTGGAAAATCGTGCGGGTAAACCGTGTGGCCCAAAAAAATTTGAAAATTAAAATTTTTCCACTCTGGGATTTTAATATCCAACTCGGGATTTCCTCCCCATTCACCCCTCTTCAGCCCAAGGATGAACCAAATCTCCCAAGAGCTCCAAGATATCAATCTCCCTCATTTCTAAGGCGTTTTTGGTGTTGTTGGTTGCGAATCGAAGTTTTGGGTAAGGCTAATCTCATCCTTGATTCTCTTTTGATTTTAGGGTTTATATCTTCTTCTCCACTCCTTTCAAAGCTCTAAAACCCTACTCCTTGGGTGAGATCTAGGTTAAATCTTCAAGGGTTGGTTGAAGTGGAATCTAAAGGCTCAATTAAGAGTTTTTTCTCCCATGGAATTGAGGTAGGTGGTCTACAAGTTATATCCCATGTTTTATTTGTGGATTTGTGCATGTGTGGTTTGGTTATTGGGTGTCTCTTGGTATTTTTTTATCACCCTTGGCATGTTTAGGTAAAATGGTTATTAAAAAGGTAAATGGAGAACCTCACAATCCCCATGGTATGATTCGAGGGTGATGAGACTAATCTAGGGCCACCCATGGGGTGTACCAACTTTCTCGGACCTAGGTATTTGTGAAGAACAAGTGAGATTGTTGTGTAATTATGTAAATCCCTTGATAAACATGTTGAAGTGACTAATTGTATTGGGTTAGAAGCTAGGTGATTCACCTAGTCTTGATAATAACCTAAGGGATATTGGGATAATATGTGGGAATGATTAAAGACCATAATGGAATGGATCATGAGCATGGTAATGAAGCCTAGTGAGTTAGGAATAATGAACAAATCCTTGTGAGATAGGCATAATGAATGAATACTTAGTGAGATAAGTGTAATAAAAGGGAATTGGGCTAAATGGCTAAATGATTTGGAATGTTGTAAATGTGTTAATGGGTTAAGGCATGGTGTTAACTCTCATATTATTGTTATGGTTTATGTTTTCCTTGGGAAATGGTTGTGATATTGTGTGAATGGTTGAGGGATACATATATGTATAGCATATGCACATAGCTTGGTAGTGTGAGGTATTGACTGAGTTTCTATTCCCAAGGGTCAAGTTGGACTGAGACTCTAAACTCCACCCCTAATGCATGGGTTAGGAAATAGGACTGATGCTATGTTTCCCTATCAGTTGCATCCACCCGGACTAAGGCTTCAAGGTGAGGATATAGTTGACATGAGGAAGTTAGTCCTAGTGAGATAGGACAACTGTGTGTTTTTTCTCATGTATGTGATTGTGTGCTTTAAGCCCGTGTAACTTGTTTTTTTTTATGAACCCATGGTAAATGCATTGAAAATGGTAAGTAATGGAAACTGGGATGAAGTGGTAAGATATAGAAATAGTAATAAATGTTTGTAATGGACCTAAACTAGCTAAGGGCACTTAATCTTTTCCTTGTCATTTATTATTCATTTCCCTTTTGAATGCATAATTTTTTATACCAGATATTTTGTAGACACCATTGGTGGTGGCCTACTGAGTTGTACTCACACCCTACTCGGGTCGCCATTGGGTACATGAGAAGACTTCATGCTTTCAGGTTAGGACAAGGGAAAGGGCTATTGCTAGGGAATTGGGTTGGCATGGGTATTTGTGGAGGAGGACCCGAACATGGTGTTGGGGCCAATTTGGGGATTCTTTAGTTTTTCTTCATTATGATATTTGCTCACTTTTTCACTTGTGGCATGGAATGGAATATTTACTATTGGACATGATTGTACCCTATTTTGGGAATGTTTGTTTATGCATGCTCTTGTATTATTGGTTATTATTACACTATTTTTTTATCATTTGTTTTGTCTTACTTTGATAAAAAGGGGGTATAGCCTCCCCAAATGACTATTTTGACCCCCTATGCTAGTTGGAAACCTTTGGCATACAGGGAGTCATGCTTAAGGTCATGTAACCACCTGGCTCGGAGCACTGGCTTAGTGTCTTCCAGGTCGGAGACGTTACAAAGTGGTATCAGAGGAGGTATTTCTTATCCTTCTCTGGAATCTTATTATTTGGGATGGTAGATGAGAGTTAGTGTAACACCCCAGGTAAATAATGAATATGAAATTTTCATATTTATCCATATTTGTGAATAAAATATTAATATGACTTTAAAGGGGATGCTATGCTCGATGGCGTACCCAACACGCAACAACGAGTTTCTTGGGAATCTTACGTTGCACTCTAATAATAAAATTATATTATTTCAAATGGTAGTTAACATGTAGCCGTTGTATTGGCAGGAATGGATAGAAATAACTAAAATATGATTATATATGTTTTTTAATGTTTTTACATTTATCCAATAAA
Source organism: Viscum album (assembly GCA_963277665.1). Taxonomy (NCBI): domain Eukaryota; kingdom Viridiplantae; phylum Streptophyta; class Magnoliopsida; order Santalales; family Viscaceae; genus Viscum; species Viscum album. The sequence goes on along the minus strand of OY728136.1, from coordinate 598,430,616 downwards.
AGCTAAAGGCTTAAAATACGTAAAGAATTCAATTTTAGGCGTATATGCCCTAGTTTTCACTAAAGGTTCACTTATCGCCTTTTAATGGAGAACTGTCATTAAATATAGTTTTGATCACTCTTATACATTATTTTGGACCAAATAAAACTCTTATTAAGAATCGGGACATCAAATTTTACTTTGTGTAATTTTTTGGTATTTTTCCGATAAAGTTCATTTTTTAATGAAGAGTGTAAAATGTTGTGTTTTAATTCAAAACCTCTTTTTAATCTAATTTATTTATATGATTAGATTATATTTTGAATGGGTTTTAAAGTGAAATTAGAAAATATTTTTACCATTAAATCCAATAGGGGTCATTGGAATCAATTTCACTTTGAAATCAGACTTAAACTAGTGTCAATCTTTTGATACTTATTGTTTCATAAAACACACTATTTTTCATGACAGCGGGAATTAATTATTAAATTAATTAATGTGACTTATATGTTTTGAATTTTTTAAAACGGACTTCATTTTTGAATTCAGAATATCAAATATAGCTTAGGGTGAATTTTTGGGATTTTTCTGAAAAACTTCAATTTTTGATGAATAGTGAAACCACTAAGTGGTACTTATAAAAACTGATTTTCCTTTTAAATGAAATTTTGCCATCATTGTGTTTTGATTTTAAAAAATCCGACATACATGGTTTTCATTAAGAAGTAAAATGTGGTTCAATGAGATTAAAATAATTTTTTGGTGAATAGTAACTTATTAAGTTTTTAATCGCGATTAGTGGTAATTAGTGTAGTTTAAGGTAAAAATAATGCTTTAATGGAATAAGATGAGCTTGACACATGTCCTAACCTAATTGGTTGTGTCATGGCCGACCAAGACAATCCATGGGTCAACTTGGGGACCCCATGGATCCACTTTGGTTGGGAAATGACATAAATAACATTTTATTTAATGTAAAAGTAAAATTGACACAAACATGATATGTTTTACTAAAACAGTTTTTAAGTGGGGTTACACAAGTCCAAATTTTGATTATAAATAATAATTGGAAATCTAAAAAGATTTCCTACATCATAGTGATTTTTTTATAATTTTTATACATTAAATATATTAAATTATTTATGACATCATAATGATGCAGTGATGACATCATTATTTAACGATTAAAATTAAATGGAAAGATAATGTAAAATCTATGAACTACACATGTCCAAAAATTATTGGATGGGTGGATTTCGAACCTTTATAACCTTATCCACGAATTATATCAATGTGGGACCTTTTAAAACCGAAACACAGTTTCAAATAAAGTAATATTTCCTTACTTTCCAAAAGTGCCCCTCCTCTCCTCTTATAAAAGGCCCCCACCTCTACCTCATTTCACACACTTCTCAAGCCTTTGGCTCGGCCAAACCCTGCCCATTTACCCTCTCCACATCCCTCTCCTCATCCTAGAGGATTCCCTTTGGTCATAATCCTTTCAAAGGAAGCCTTTAGGCTCAAATCAAAAAGAGTTACACTTTTAAAGGTAATTCATTCTCTCATGTTCATTTGTTTTATTTTACTTCTCCAACCCCCTAAACTCTTTTTATTTTCTTATTTTGTAACAACACCAGTATCTTCAATATACTAGAATGTTTTTATAAGATTTATTCGAGCTACACTCTCACACAACTACATCAAATGGTTAAAGAACATACGGTTTCCGTGGATGGCGAAATTCTGCCTCCCGAAACGATGATTGTTCAGTACTCATTTAACACCTTAAAAGGTGGAAATTATGATGTCACTATTTTTATATATGATATATAATATGTTTATATTTTACTTATGTTTCTGTATTTTTCATTTTTTTCTTACCTTTATGGCTTCCATTATGGGTATGCGCGATATCTTCATTTTAGGAAGTGCGGACTACCCCCCCCCCCCTCAAAGTGATTTGATTCGTTAAATACCATATGTGGGACGTATAAAGGATGGAACTATGATATTATATATGATATTATACTGGAATTATAATATACCTTTATATCATTATTATTCCATTCTATAAAATACGAAATAGAAATGAAAGTAGCGTTCATGCGTACGTACGACTTACCGTCTCCATGAACGGTGCATTTCACTTCTTACCTCCAAATGATTATGTAATGTTATAAATGAATGCATGTACTGGATATATATGACATATATTATATCTACATCATGAATACAATTCTGGATATAATAAACATTTGGCCACCCGAACAACATGTAATTGTAAGAAGTCCACTTTCGACTTAAGAACCAAATATCGACAAAACAATAATTATTAACTTAATGATTACATAGTGTTTATAACAAGGAAATAAGTGATATAAAAGGAATAATAAGCTTGAAAAAGGTTCTTAATAAAGTAGAAATTAACTCAAGTTTATTATTCAGGAGATTAAATAACGATCGAGTCAAGTCGGACCCGAGGTAAGGGATCCTACAACTCTCTTTCTTTTTAAGTACACTCTTTTATGTCATTTCTTTTAAGCTCATATTTATTATGATTGGGATGTTATTTTATATTACTACTACTGTAATTTTTATGTTCATGTGATGAGAGACCCTATTCCCTCTCATCAATCCATTTTGGAAGTTTTGAGTGGCGCCATTAGGCTGCCGAACTTTCGTAAGAGATCTAACCTCTCTTTCTTTTTAAGTACTCTCCTTTATGTCACTTCTTTTAAGCTCCTCTTTGTAATGTTGGGGGATGTTATTTTATATTCCTCTTTCTGTAAATTTTATTGTAATGTGATGAGATACCCTATTTGATCTCATCAATCCATATTCGGAAGTTTTATGTGGCGCCGTTAGGCTGCCGAGAGTTCGTAATGGATTTTTCATCTCACTTTTATTCCCGTGAGATTTATGCTACATTTGCCACAAATTCCATTGAGTGGTGTATGTACTACCCATTATTATACTCTTTGTGTAATATACTTTCGTTTATGAGTATTTACATCAATGATCTATTTTCCTTCTTTCATGGGGTGTATGTTTTGAAAGATACCCAAGTCGGTAAGGGAACCTTTCACCCTCCTCTTTTTTAAAAGACTTCTTTTATTGGGTCTTTTAATTTACATATTTTTATGTTGGGATATGTTCTCATACATCCTTATTGATGTAAATTTTATGTCCAAGTGATGAGATACACTTTTTATCTCTCATCAACTCATTTTGATGTGATGCCGTTAGGCTGTCAAGGGAACTTTTTAACCCAATTTCGATTTCTTTGGGTTCAACTTGTAGTCATTGAATATGTCATCCATTGAATATGTGTGAATGAAATTTTATTGTTTTACACTTAATATCCACTTATATTGGGTGTATATATATTTTTCACACATATTTTTGAGATTTATTTGTCCTTAATTTAAGGATACCTTCTTTATAAGGGATTTCATCACATTTGACATTTCTATTGAGGGTTCATTGTTGTTATGCACCAATTCACTCTTATATGGTGTATATACTATCCTTTGGAGTATTATATCATGAATAATTTTATTCTCATGATATTATAAAGTTCTGACTAAATGTTATTCCTCGATTATTGTATTCAAGTGTCTCTAATTTTGGTAAAACCCCTTTAACCAAAATATCGTTTTAAATGTTTTAATTATTTGTTCTTATTAATATCCATGTTTTAAAAATGGTTTTAAGGATTTTTTTTATATGGATATTAATGGTTTAAAATGTTAAAATCTTCAAGGTGGTATGGGACACTTTGATTCAAAAATCTCTTTATTAAATGTTTTAAATGGTTTTGGAAATGGTTTCTTTTTGAATGGATTCATTATTTCAATATCCTAAAATGTTATATTGTGATTGAAATGTGGAAATTTTATGTTTCCTTTATTCATGTTTATGTGATACGATTATGTTATGGTTCTTGGGCATTGTTATGAAGAACGGGTGGTTCCGTGATAAACTAAGGGCGGGTGAGCCCGATATAGCTCTCCAATGCATTGGGTAACGCGAAGGAGTGAAACGTTAAGGTTTCTCCAAAGAGATTTAGGGAATATACTGTGATGGGTATTCCAAACGTAACCAAGAGGGTTACTCCCTACGTAAGAATGTTATGAATGCCTCAAGTTACCTTTATGTCTTATGATTTCTATGATTTATTCATGATTTGATGAGGTATGTTAAACTGCCTAAGTTTTATGGGTAAAGTATGATTTCATTCTTATGTACATATGAACTCATGTTTCCTTTCCATATTTTTATAACCCTTACTGAGCTTTTTATGCTCATCCCAAGTTTTTGAAATGTTTTTCATAGGTCAAGGGAAAGGTACATGATGTGATGATAGTGTCAAAGATGTGTCAAGAAAGAATCCGTGTTTTATTTTAAATAGGTTTCCATTGATGGGAAGAATGAATATTGTATTTTATGTAACCACTTTGTTTAAATGTGGAATGTAATGCAAGTTTCATGATCTAATTCTCTAAAACTCTAAACCTGAAAAGATCCTCAATGTGTAATCTTTTAATAACTCAAGATTAAGTAAGGTTTAAGGCTGGGGCATTATAGTTAGGATGTGTCGAGCCTTGGTAATGAGTTCGTGCTTGGAAGTAGTTAACCCATGTATGAGGGAAACCCCAAGTCACCCAGGGTGGGAATTGTTGTTCTTGATTGTGCGATGTTATAGTTGATGATATTTCACCATTGGGTGATGCACATGTTGTGTGATGTGATTGTTTTATGATATTTGGATTTTGGCCTCAATGGCACGAGGTTATGCATTCATGCATAATTGTAGGTTCCTATAGAGATAGGTGGCATGCATCATGGTAGGCACATACGAGTTGGGTGTGTGAGGCATGAAAGATAGAATGCACCTTGCATCTTGATAATCGAAAATGAAAAATGTCATAAACAAAACAATTCAAAGGGATGAATATAAAAGAATGATAAGTGATGATTAATAAAATGTGTGTAATTAAGGGTTTTTAATGAATTAAAATGTTGTTTGTAACATGTTGTGTGAGCCTTGTGGTGGTGTATAGTTGTTTTCCCTTGTAGACCATGGCCTGCTATAGGGGTGGTTGGGGTGATTTTTTTAGAATGTTAAGGTTTGTTGGGATGGTTCATGTATGGTGGGTTGTTGTGGCTGGTGAAGGGACTTCTAGTTAAGAAGTTGTGAAAGTTGTATGGTATGTGTTCTAAACCTCATGTTTGGTAATATAGAAAAATGAAACCATGACGTCGAGCATCGGATGGGCAAGAAGAGGATGTTTATAAGAACACTCCTCCAGTAGAGGGATAAGAGAATGTGGTGATCCAAGAAAGTGGGGAATACTAGTTCTGAGAGAACTTGGATCGTTTTATGTAGATGATGGATCGGGACCCAGGGCTGGTCACACTGAGTATATTTGAGCTGACTAGAGAGATTTAGTTGTAGCACCCTCTGACCTTTACCAGAGAGGGTGGGCCAGAGGTAGCAGAGTTATGGATAGAGTCTGTCCAAATGAAACTTGATCATCTAGAGACTCCTATTGGAATGTGAGTCAAATTGGTAGCTTATATTTTACAGGGTATAGAAAAGTGTTGGTGGGACATCCTGGCTTAGACTAAGCAGGCTAAGGGGATGTTGTGGAAAGATTTCTAGAAAAAGTTTCTAGATCCTTTTTACCCAGAGACTTTGAGGCAAGAGTGGGTTGAAGAGTTCATGATCCTGAATCAGGGATCTATGTTGATTATGGAGTATGTTGACTGCTTCACTAACCTACGACACTTTTTTCCAGCATTGGCAGGGGATTAGGTAGCACCTATAAGGCATTTTCAGGATGGGATAAGACATCAGATCAGGTTTCAAGTGAATATATTTCGTTTGAAAAGGTTTACAGACGTATTGGATAAAGAGTTGATCTCATAAGGGAACCTAAAGGGATCTTCAGGTGGTGGGATTGTTGTTCTATCTAGGAATACAAGTGGTGTAGCTTCTGAGAGCCATAATTGTCGTTTTGGAAGTTTTCAGCAAGGCGGAAGTGTGCAAGGTGTTCAGAAGAGAGGGTCAGCCTCTCAAGGTGGTGATCAGGTGTTCTACTATCAGTACAGCAGGCCAAAGAACATGTGTGTCCAGTTTCCTCGACCTTTTAGTTGAGTTCCAGTCATGCAGCAGATTGGTACACGTGCAGAGGTTCTGCAGTAACCCTCAGTAGGAGAGTATGAAGTTTGGTGATAGACAGATGTTGAGCGGAGGCAAGGGATCAGTTGCTCCATATCAGGAAGGTAGTTGGAGCTTCATGGGTTGTACTGATAGGGCCGGTGGATGTGTAACTCTGGGGCAGGATTACCCACGTCAGTAGGGAAGTGCAGTGCAAGGCACACCAGTTGGATCCTAGGGTATAGGGGCAGGTCAGCTTCATGCAGTTCAGTTTGCACCTGGTGATGGTGACGTTGGTCCATCGACTGTCCGAGGTACGATCCTTTTAGCTTCTACACTTTATAGTGCATTGTTTGATACTGGTTCCACACACTCTTTTATTTCTGCTCAGTTTGTGGTAGCGTTGGGTTTTCCTGTGAAGATTGTGTTCGGGGTTATGTCAATTGACACTCCATTGGGGGTGTGAAAGGAAGATATCAGGCAGTTTAAGGGATGTGCTCTAGAAGTCGGTGGGTATTGTTTCCTGTGGGACTTGTTCATTCTCAAGATGTTGGTATTTGACCTACTTTTGGGTATGACCTGGTTGGTGTTATATTGGGCGCACATAGACCATTACCATCATAGGGTATCATTCAGGTCACTTGATGGTAACACTTATGTTCATCGCGGAAAGTGGAATGTTCGATCTGGTTGTGTGGGACCATTTTGTCAGCATTTGTGTAGGCTCATAGCTCAAGAATCTTGTATTGTGCTTAATTATGAAATATGGGAATATTTTGTCTTCCCTCCAGTAGTGGATTAGTTTTAGGATGTGTTTAATGAGGATTTCTTGGGGTTGCCACCCGAGAGGGATGTTGAGTCCACAATTGAGTTACTGCTGGGAGAAGAGCCAGTTTCTATTTCGTTATACCAAATGGCACAGGTAGAACTCCAGGAGTTAAAGGTTCATCTTGAGGAGTTGGAGTGTAAGGGGTTCATACACCCTAGTACATCTCCTTGGGGATCTCCTATGCTTTTTGAAAATAAGTCTGACGGGTCGTTAAGACTTTGTGTTGATTATCAGAAGTTAAATCAGATGATGGTGAAAAAATAGTACCCTCTTCCTAGAATTGGTGACATGTTTGACCAACTTAGGGGTGAATCGGTGTTTTCTATGATTGATCTAAGATCGGGTTATCACCAGTTGAGGGTAAGGCCTTCTGACATACCATTGACAGCTTTCAGGAGTCGGTACGGGTTGTTTGAGTTTGTAGTGATGCCTTTCAACTTGACCAATGCACTAGCGGTGTTCATGGATTTGATGAACCAAATCTTTCATCCTTATCTAGATCAGTTTTTGGTTGTCTTTTTTGACGAAATCTTAGTGTACTTGAAAACTAATTATGATCATGCCTGACATCTTGACATCATTCAGAGTACACTAAGAGAGCATTAGCTATGCTCCAAGCTATAAAAGTGTCAGTTCTTGATTGGAGAAGTTATTTTTTTAGGTCACATAATCTTTGAGGTAGGTGTGTCGGTGGATCCATAGAAATTTTAGGTTGTTTTTTCTTGGGATCAGCCTAAGAGTGTTTCAGATGTTCGGAGTTTTCTGGGTTTGGATGGATATTACTGAAGGTTAATCCAGGATTTCTCTCGCTTGGAAGCACCAATTTCAGTCTTGAACAAGAAGGGAATTGGGTTTGAGTGGTCTTAGGATTATGACAATTCCTTTCAAGAGTTGAAAAAGTGATTGACGACTACACTGATCTTGATCTTACCTGAGCCAGGTATGAAGTATTTCATGTTTTGCGATGCGCTCGGTATCAGGCTTGGGGCTGTGTTGATGTAAGATGAGCAGGTGGTGGCTTATGGGTTGAGGAAATTGAGACCCCATGAGCAGAATTATCCCACTAATGATCTTGATTCGGCTTTAGTAGTATATGGCTTAAAGTGCTGGAGGTACTAATTTTTGGGGGAACGGTTCATGGTGTATACCGATCACAAGAGTCTAAAGTATATCTTTTCACAACGGGATTTGAATCTTCGGTAGTGTAGATGGGTCAAGTATCTCCAGTATTTCAACATTGAGATGGTATATACATCAGGAAGGGGGAACAGTGTTGCTGATTCTTTGATTAGGAAGGCTCAGAACCAGGTGGTTCAGGAATCCAGTACTGGGTGGAAGGTGATGGCTTTGTTTTCAGAGATTCACCTAGAGGTGTGGGAGGAAAACGGTCAGGTGAATCTTACTTTCATGATGGTTGAGTCGATGATTTTTAATCAAGTTATATATATTTATCTTGACTATCCTAAATTTTTATCCATGAAGGAAATACTTAAAGGTGGGGAGTGACCTTCTGGTTGGACCGTCGGTATGGACGGGGTTGTTTACATTCATGGTCATGTTGTTGTGCTGGTATGCATGCAGGAAGAGTTGATGAAGGAGTTCCATACATCAAAATGGGTAGTTTATCCTGGTTTGACCAAGATGTATCATGATCTCTTTAGACAGTTTTGGTGGCTGGGAATGAAAAAGGAAGTTGCGAGCTTTGTGGCACAGTGCCTTACCTGTCAACAGGTGAAGGCTGAGCATCAATGCCTAGGTGGTTTGTTACACTCATTGCCCATTCGGGAATGGAAGTGGGATGATGTGACAATGGATTTTGTGGTGGGAATTCTGAGGACTCCTCTAAAGAATGATGCAATATGGGTGGTTGTGGATCGGCTAGAGAAAGTGGCTCATTTCATACTGATTCAGGAGACTTGCACATTTGACCAGTTGGGTGAGTTGTATGTTCATGAAATAGTATGGCTTCATGGTGTATCATGGACTATAGTTTCAGATATTGATCCTTGTTTCACATCACACTTCTAGAAATGGTTGAATAAAGTGCTTGGTACTCATGTGATTTTGAGTATGGCTTTCCACCCATAGATGGACGGGTAGTCAAAGCATAAAATCCAAGTGTTGGAAGACATGTTGAGGGCTTGTGTCTTGGATTTTGGTGTTTCCTAGGAGAAGAACCTTTTTCTTGTTGAATTTTTCTACAAAAATATCTTTTAGGCTACGGTTCATATGGCACCGTTTGAGGCTCTCTATGGGAGGTCGTGTAGATCTCTATTGCGTTGTTTAGAGGCCAGTGAATCCAAGCTATTGGGACCGAGTCTCCTACAGGAGACTTCAGAGAAATTTGAGTTGATTCATAAGAGGAGGGAAATAGCTTAGAGTAGGTAGATTTCGTATGCATATCAGAGGTGTAGACCTCTTGAGTTTGAGGTGGGTGATAGTGTGTTCTTTTAGGTGTCGCCAAGGTTGGGTCACCAAAGGATTCAGAAGCAGGGAAAGTTGGAGATTAGGTATGTGGGGATATTTGAGATTGTGGAGAGGATCAGGATGGTGGTGTGCTGATTGGATCTTCCACAATGGTATAGTGGGATGCATGATGTTTTTCATGTGTCTCATCTTTAGCGGTATCACCCTGACCCAACTCACGTGGTGTATGTTGAGGATGTTGAGCTTGAGGTTGATGTGTCCTTTTAGGAGCATCCGGTTTATGTTGTGGATCGTGGTGAAAAAGTCTTGCGGGGAAATTTTGTGCCATTAGTGCGAGTACTATGGCAGCATGGGAAGGTTCAGGAAGAAACTTGGGAGTGGGAATCAGATATGCAAGCTCAGTGGCCCGATCTCTTTTCCTCAGAAGTGCAATGAAGTTGGGGGGCCTCGGCTCAAGGACGAGCCGTTATAAGGTGGGGAGGTTGTAAGATCCCATATCTTGGAAAGGTATGTTCTCATTTAATTTTTGGTTTGAATCCCTTTTTTAGTTAATTAAGTGCTTACCCAAGTCCTTGAGGTGTCTCAGGGGTGTTCTAAGGGTTCAGGACACGAAAAATAGAGAAAAAGGGGTTTCCTAGGTAGGCCACACAATCTGCGCATGGTTAGTGCTAACTGTGCAGATATCCCAAGAAACTGTGTAAGAGGTGGGACTTTGGACAGTGTCCTCCTCACATTTTGTGCACGGTTTTTCAAACTATGTGGGTAAACTATGCGGCCCAGAAACTTTTAAAAAATTACAAATTTTCTACTTCGGTATTTTAATACCCAATTCGGGATTTCCTCCCCATTCACCCCTCTTCACCCTAGGGATGAACCAAATCTCCCAAGAGCTCCAAGAGATCAATCTCCCTCGTTTCTAAGGAATTTTTGGTGCCGCTGTTTTTGGATCAAAGCTCCAAGTAAGGCTAATCCCATCCTTACTTCTCTTTTGAGTTTTGGGTTTATATCTTCTTCTCCTCTCCTTCCAAAGCTCTAAAACCCTACTCCTTTGGTGAGATCTAGTTTGAAGCTTCAAGGGTTGGTTTAAGTGGAATCTAAAGGCTTTATTAAGAGTGTGTTCACCCACGAAATCGAGGTAGGTGGTCTATAAGTTATATCCCATGGTTTATTTGTGGATTTGTGCATGTGTGGTTTTGTTCTTGGGTTTATCTTGGTATGTTTTGATCACCCTTGGCATGTTTAGGTAAAATGGTTATTAAAAAGGTAAATTGATACCCTAACGATCCCCATGGGATGTTTCGAGGGTTATGAGAATAATCTAGGGCCACCCATGGGGTGTGAAGACTTTCCCGAACCTAGGTATTTGTGAAGAATAAGTGAGATTGCTGTGTAATTATGTAGAGACCTTGATAAACATGTTTATGTGATTAATTGTGTTGGGTTAGAAGCTAGGTGATGCACCTAGGATTGATAATAACCTAAGGGATATTGGGATAATATGTGGGAATGATTAAAAACCATAATGGAATGGATCATGATCATGGTAATGAAGCCTAGTGAGTTAGGCATAATGAACAAAGCCTAGTGAGATAGGAACAATGAATGAATTCTTAGGGATATAAGCATAATAAAAGGGAATTGGGATAAATGATTAAATGATGTGGAATATGGTACATGTATTAATGGGTTGAGTAATGGTGTTAAATCTCATGTTATTGTTATGGTTTATGTTTTCCTTGGGAAATGGTTGTGATGTTATGTGAATGGTTAATGGATACATATATGTATAGCATGTGCACATAGCTTGGTAGTGTGGGGTATTGACTGAGGTTCTATGCCCATGGGTTGAGTTGACTTGAGGCTCTAAACTCTTACCCTAATTCATCAGTTAGGGAAGAGAACTGATGCTCTGTTTCCCTATCGGTTTCATCCACCCAGACTGAGGCTTTGAGGTGAGGATATGGTTGACATGAGGAAGTTGGTCATAGTGAGATAGGACAACTGTGTGTTTTTTCTCATGTATGTGATTGTTTAATTTAAGCTCAAGTAACTAGTTATGTTTGATGAACCCATGATAAATGCATCAGAAATGTTAAGTAATGTAAAATGGGATGAAATGGTAAGATATGGAAATGGTAATAAATGTTGTTAATGGACCTAAACTGGATAAGGGCACTTAATCTTTTCCTTGTCATTTATTATTCATTTCCCTTTTTCATGCATAATTTTTTATACCATATATTTTGTAGACACCATTGGTGGTGGCCTACTGAGTTGTACTGACACCCGGCTCAGGCCGTCGTTGGGTACCTAACTAGAATTCATGCTTGTAGGTCAAGAAAATGGAAAGGTCTCTTGCAAGGGTGTTGGTTTGGCATGGGTATTCATGGAGGAGGACCCGGACATGGTGTTGGGACCATTTTGGGGATTTTTCTATTTGTCTTTATTACGAGATTTGTTAACTTTTTCACTTATAGCATGGCATGGCATATTTACTATTGGACATGGTTGTAACCCATTTTGGGAATGGTTGTTTATGAATGCTATTGTATTATTGGTTATTATTTCACTATTTTTTTATCTTTTGTTGTGTCTTACTCTAATAAAAAGGGGTTATAGTCTCCCCAAATGACTATTGGGACCCCCACAGCTAGTCATAAACCTTTGGCATACGAGGAGGCATGCTTAAGGTCATGTAACCACCCGACTCGAAGCACCGGCTTAGTGGATTCCAAGTCAAGGACATTACATATCAGGTCTTCATTGATATCCCTCTTCATTACCATCTATGTTAGGGTGCTTGAGAAATCCTTGGTGGTGGAGATATTCCTGGTAGAGCAAGAGCTGATAATGGGTACTGGTAGTGGGCACCCAAGAGCTGATACCTCAATAAAAAAAATCCTATGGTAGTCATAAGGATCCAAGAGTATTAGACGCTTCAAGAGGTGATCCCAAGATATAGGGTTAGTGATGCAAGGATATCTAGACGGTTTTAATTAGTCAATATATAGGTGGTGTTTCTTTTATAAAAGTTAGGGAAATATGGCACGGGATTTTCTGACCCATCGTACAGCTAATCGGGAGATGGTCGAGGGATCATCGAGGCAAAGAAAGAGGCAGAAGTAGAGTGGTCTGCAGGGTAGAGGATATGGTAGAGTTTACAAAAGAGTAGAAAGAGGTGGTAGAGGTTTGACCAGTTACCACCAACAATCCCAAGTGATCCACGCCAGGCTTAGTGAGCTGGTGATTAGGGATGAGGCTACTTGCAAGCTATGGAGGCCTATAATCCTGAGACTCTAGGGATGATATGTGGTATGATCTATGTATTTTATACTTTAGATAAAATATTGATAGACATGGATATAAGTCATTCTTTATTTCCACTTCTTTGTTTTTAGACTTAGAGATTCTGGTTGAGACATTGGCTCGACCCTTGAGGTTGGATACTTCGACAAGTGGTGACTCAATGATTCTGATAGTGTGATCTGACATACAGAGGCAATATTTTTTTATGGTATCTCTTTATAGAAGCTATGAGACCTTGCGATGTCATCTTATGTATGGATTCTCTATCCATAGTCCATGCCCAATTTGACTATTTTTTGTGGAGAATATGGCGTGTCCGCAGTGATGGGAGAAGGTTTTACTTTTTGGGTAAAAAGTAAACCTTGGAAGAGTAGGATTGGAACAAGAATAGAATAGTACAAATAATTACTCATAATTTTGCTATCATGACTCTTGGAGTAGTGGATTCTATGAGATTTCAGTTTCAAACAGTTGTAGCATAGTATGAGGATGTCTTTACTGAGGACGTGCTAGGCTTACCTCCCCACAGAGGGATATAATTATGAATTAAGTTGAATCTCGATATGGCCTTGATATCTACAACATCATATCAGATGGATCTTGCAGAGCTTAATGAGTTGAGGGTAAAGTTGGAGAACTTATTGGGGAAGGTATTTCTGAGACACAGTGTTTCCCCCTAGGCAGCCCCAGTGTTGTTCTCCAAGAATGCAAATGGGTGATTGAGGTTATGTGTGCATTATTGGTGCTTGAACCAGGTGAAAATAAAGAATAATTATCTACTAATAAGGATCAATGACCTCTTTGATCAGTTTAGAGGGCCATAATGGTTCTCAAAGATTGACCTCAGATCAGGCTATCACCAACTGTGATTACAGGATGAGGATATACCAAAGACATAATCTAGATATCGCTATGGTCACTATGAGTAAATAGTGATGTCATTATGCATGAAGAAAATCCTATCAGTGTTCATGGGACTCACGATATGGATATTTAAGCCTTTATTATACTGGTACATGGTGGTCTCCATTGATGATATCCTAGTGTACTAGACATCTGAGGAGGAGCATGTGAGACACTTCAGAATAGTCATGGACACATTCCAAGAGCACTAGATTTATGGGAAGCTCTCAAAGTTTTAGTTATGGATTCAAGAGGTACAATTTCTAGGACATGTTATCTCAATGGTAGGATTATCATTGGACTCGACAAAGGTTGAGGTAGTGCTTTCTTGGGATCCACCCAAGAGTGTTACCAATGTGTGGAATTTTTTTGGATTGGTAGGGTACTATCAGAGGTTTTTTATTAATTTCTCCAGAGTGGAACCACCCTTATAGCTTTGAAAAAAAATGAGTAGCATTTCATGTGGATAGAAAGGTTCCATTAGTGATTTCAAGATCTAAGGAAGAGGTTGATGAGTGCTCCCATCTTGAGATTTATAGAGGAGGGCATCGAGTACATAGTGTTCTGTGATGAATCAGGGACCGGGCCTGGTTGTGTACTAATGTAGAGGTAGGCGGTGATTACCTATGGTTTACATTACTTGATACCACATGATCATAACTATAAAACCTATGGTCTTGAGCTAGTAATGGTAGTTGTCGTATTGAATATGTGGTGATAATACTTTATGGGTGAGTGGTTTATCATCTACTCTGACCACAAGAGTATCAAGTATATGTTCTCTCAAAAGTATCTTCACTTGAGATATAGGAAATGGTTGGAGTTTCTCTAGGACTATGACTTTGAGATTTTCTATACTCCCAGGAAGGGGAACATGGTGGTAGATGCTCTCAGTAGGAGATCTTTTTCTCAGTTTTTTGCTGAGGTATCTGATTAGTTAGCCTCATTGTAGTTGTCCTTAGTGGACAAGGATGGTGCTTCATATATTCAATATATGGTTGTTACCCCACTACTTTTATAGTGTTTAAAGGATTCTCATTTTAGAGATATTGACTATGATACCTTAAACACTTAGATATCTATTGTACATGATCTTAATGGATATTATGAAGGTTGGGATTATACTATCTTTTAAGAGTATGGATGATGGTACCTTGACATTACGGGAGTAAGTGGTGTGATAGTTTCATAAATTCACTTTATCGGTACATATAGGTGTGGAAAAGATGTACCAGGACCTCTGATATTAGTTTTGGTGGCCATGCATGAAGATTTGTGTTTTAGAGTTTGTCTCTTGATGCCTCACTTGTCAGTAGGTGAAGGTTGAGCACCAGGTTCTAGTGGGTTTAGCTCAACCCATTGAGGTTTCAGAGTGGATGTGGTATGGGATATCCATAAACTTTTTTATGGGGTTACCACAAACATCCCATGGAAATTATTCCATCTGGGTGATCTTATACTAACTCACCAAGTTGTCACACTTCCCAGCTATTTGAGAGTATATTTAAGTAGAGATCTTGGGATACCTTTACATGCATGATATATTTAGACTCCATAGAGTTACCTCAATAATAATTTTAGACCATGATACTCACTTCACATCATGATTATACAAATGGTTATAGGAGACCTTTGGGGCTCAATATGTGCATGACCCATTACATGTCACTGACTAGGGAAAGATGGACATAGAGGATGGACCTACCATTGTAGAGTACCTAGTAGAGATCGATGATCGATAGGATAAGAACCTTCATGGTAAATTTATTCTCTTAGTGTGTGTCAGGTGGTAACATGGGAATCTTCAAAAATAACCTGAGAGTGGGAGACCTATAAGCAATCCCGGTACCCTCGTCTATTTGAGTAGGTTTTTCTCTTTTTGAGATGAAAATACCTAAGGGCGGGTGCAATCACCATAGCAGAGCCAAATGGATTGTCAGAATGAGAGAGTATGGCTATTTAATCAGTACCATCTTGTTCTTGCATGGAAATCCTAGCCAGAAGGTCATTCAAAGGTGGAGAGCTACTATCAAGGATGCAGATGCTGGGGAGGGGTAGTTCCTTGTAGATAGTCTGGTTGAATTCCCCAAGACCTTCAGGTCATGTAATCTCCTAAGTCTACGGGCCATGTAATATCTTAGCCTACGGGCCTTGTAAGGGTTCCCCCTCATCCCTTGAAAGGGGGGTTATCAAAAATCAATAAAAATAAAGGCCTTTGGGCCATTCAGGCAGATGAAAATACCTAAGGTGGGTAGAATTTAATGACTCTGGTTTTCCATGTATTATTTTTGGATATTATATGGATTATTTTTTAGATCAGGAACTATGACATTGTATGATTCTGAGGTCCAGTGTGCTCAGAATAAATGTTTCAAAATATATTAAATATATAAAATAGCACACGCATGAAATTTTCCTTAAAAAGTGTAATGACTCTCGATTAGGGGCCCAGATCAAAAATACAAGGGTAATGTTTAGTTAATAATGTAGATTTTACCATAGGAATGACATAACCTTTGTTAGTGTGGGGAGTTTTTGAAAAATCATCACAGACGTAAATGAATAAAATTAATTAATTAATTTTTTTTATGTATTTTTTACACAGAGACCAAATTATCCTATAAGTATATTGTTATGGGATTTGTCTCATGGTTTTCCACTAAAACCCTAGATAATTATATGACTATTAGAGAGCTTTCTTAGAGAACAATGATGAATCCAGACCAGATTGAGGGTTGTTGCGTCAATGGAGTTCATGGATCTCTTCAATGATGGAAACACATAACCATTCTTTATCAACGATCGATCCAAACTCCGGGTAGGATGTTTTATTTGTGATTTCTATCTCATTGTTTAATCTTAGAATAATTTAAATCAATTACATGAATATAAATAATTCATGTATCATTATTAGATATAATTTGATGAAATTATTTTTGTTCATTGTGTTTTATTCCATTTCGATTGTCTATTTTTACAATAAAAAATTGATTCTGAATGAAAAAAGGTCAGGTTTTGTTCCTCACATTTAATGTATTTTGAATTTATTCTCCTATTATTTTCACGTTCATTGTGGGTATTTATTTTGGCCCGTGGTTTCATGAATACTTGGTAGATCATTGTGCAACCATTCTTCAGTGCAACAAATCAATACCATGAGGGTGGTTTGTGATTTATGGTGTTATTGAGGTTTGATGAAGGATGTGCATGATTGAAGGGGTATCGTATGTATTTTTGAGTTTTGTTCTTCCTAATTTTGACACACAAGGATGAATGGATTAATGGATGGTATTATGAGTAGATCAAGGATCCAAATCTTAGCTAGCGGTGATGGTGAGTCTTAGTCATCACAAATCTATAGATTCTGGTGAGGATGGTGGCTCTTTTGATGTAGAGGATTACATTGAGGAAGATCTAATGGATCTAGAAAATCCTAATCAACAAAGTGTGTATTTCGAGATTACACATCATGTGGGACCCCTTAGCTACAGTGCTAGGGTTTTGGGTGGAGTTGAATATCACACATCATGTGACTTGGTCATATATCATGTTACCCCTCCATTACAGATATACATGTACTTTGGAAGGTACATAGACATGCCCAGGAGTATGTAGGCAAGGACATGTCGTGTACTTAGACAAGGACATGGATAGGTGTACACGGGCTGGTACATGGTCATGGATAGAGATACATAGGAAAGTGTCGGGTGTCCTCTAAATTCCATGTGTTTTACTCACATACTATGTATGTTGAGGTTTACAAGCCATGTGAGGTGTTACCATATAGGCAAACCTAGGGATATCTAGGCACATTGTGTACCCTTAGTACATGTCATGTACCCTATTCTAGGGTGTTTTTGGCCCTTCATTTCTTTAGTCTAGACCAGTATTTGTTGAGGGTGTTCCCTTGTTCCATTCCCTCAAGGTTACAATGTGACATTACATCCACATCATAGGATTGTGATCCCCTCTAGAGGATGTGTCTCGGATAGAGTTTACGGTGTCCCTCCATGAGACTAGAGTATGATCCTCTATCATCTCTATATCCTAGGTTGGGTTTGTGGAATCATCATGAAATCCTTGAGTAGGGTGTTGATCCTCTATCTAGAAGTTTGTATCGATAGGGTTTATGGTATCGTTGGCATACAATCTTCTACATAGTGGTTTGATCTAGATTGGGTTTGTGGTATCCCCTAAAAGTTCTAGGCATGAATCCTATCTAAGTATTAGGGTATTCTGAGACCAGTGAGATTTCTTGGGTGGGGAATAATGATATTGACCTCTTGGATGAGTGTCTTCAGTGATATCATCGCTTGTTGACAGGATTCTCTTGGAAAGGTAATTTCTTCAAGAAGAATCTTGGGACTGGTAGTTGGATGTGACCTCTAGGTGGTATGGTGTCCTCTCTGAGTATATCTAAGTTTTTTATATTATAAATTGATTATTATATCCTTGTATTAAGATGAATTTACTTGATTATTTTTGTTTAGTATTTTCAGGGTGCCCTGTTGGGTATTGTTATACTCACCTTTTCTTGGTATTTTCCCATGTGTATCGTGCCTTATGCAGATGATGGCCCTTTTGACGGTGTTCTGGTAGGATATGAAGTAGATGGAGATTATATTGAGATTGAAAGACCAAGGTGTTTTTTTGGAGTTTGAATTTTTTTCATATTCCTATCTCATAGAGTATTTTGGACTCTTTAAAAAAAATTGGGCTTGTATTTAGACCCTTTTCCTCTTTCCATACTTTACTGTCATACTCTAGTTGTGGGATTATAGATATATTCATGAATTTGTTTTAGTTATTTTATATTTCATCATTTTGTGGTATTGGAGATGTGTGTGTGTGTGTATTTACATTAGGATAATGCCCCCCATTTTTGGGGTATGCCTACTTGGAATTGGTCTCTATCCCTTGTCCTATTGGAGGTGTGATTGGGGTAGTCATGAGTTGGACCCAAGCGGGTTGGGTCATGGAAATCCCAAAGCTTTCACCAACCCACAAGGGTTTCCATGCATCCCTCAATGAAGGGAATGAATCTCTATCACTAGAGATCACATATCCAAAGGATCCACATGACCTATCGTCTTAAGGTGAAGCGTCCATGGATTAGTTGAGTAGAATGATAGCAAGTAATTATATGAGGAAACACCATATGAGCAGTTTTTGACACTTTAAACAACTGAACCTCTATCATCGGTAAAAGAA
This sequence comes from Viscum album, assembly GCA_963277665.1. Lineage (NCBI taxonomy): Eukaryota > Viridiplantae > Streptophyta > Magnoliopsida > Santalales > Viscaceae > Viscum > Viscum album. Next base: position 598,411,798 of record OY728136.1, on the reverse strand, counting down.
CACATATTTAGGAAAATTTCATGAGGATACAACATGATTTTAATTATTCATGAACATATGACTCTTACCATTAGTAAAAGATCCTAAAACTCATAAATCATACAATTTTAAAACATAAGTGCATCACTCGAGGCGAAAATCACACATAACAGTGAAAACAAAGAACAAAAATCCCACAACCATGGTAACTTAGACTTTATATAAGAATAGGTGTTCATGATGTACCAGTCTGATATCCATTACAATCCCCAAAACATCCCTAGATCTTCTATCTACCAACTCCCTAAATAGTAAGATAAGAAAAAGAAAGCTCTGATACCATTTTTTCACAAACCAGCCTGAGTCAACCTAACCTGTCACCAGATATAGCTTACAACATGGCCTCAATAATGAATCCCCCATATGCCAGAGGTTTTTTGAATAGTGGTGTGTTTTTAAAAGGATATAGTGGGGAGACTATACCCTCGTATCAGAGTCTAAATACAGCAGAAATAAATTGAACACATAAACATCCATGAACATCATAGTGAATATAAATAAATAAATAACCAAAAAATCTATAATAAATGAAATGAAGCATATAGAATCAATGAAAATCACACCAACACTAATATCTAACTAGGAAAACCACATATACAAAATAAAAATAAATGAAAATAAAATACATAAGGCTCCATTGTAACTTGGAGCCGAACCACAAACCCAGTCTTTGTGACTGTTGAATAGATCCAAAACAAACCTCTAACTCCACATGACCATCTCTCCTAGATCATGAAACATTATGCCTCTGACCGATCTACTTAATCCCATGATCAATGTGTAATTATACATAATTTCTACACAAATATTTAGGTGCACGTATAGGTTTTGAGAAACAAATCTCAGTTGACCACCCCCAACGGTGGTCCTAACATCAGCTATCATAACATGTGCATGAAACACCCATCATGCCCATACTAACTGAATGTGACTACCATGATAGAAGTAAACAAAATATATAAAAGGAGAAAAATATGTCAAAAATGAAAATGGAAACCATGGGTTCTATCCTGACACCCAAGGTAAATCTACCCTTACTCTAGCCACATCCATAGGAATTTATGAAGCATAGCTCATGCAACCATGCATCAAGTGCATCTTCCTAATCGAGAAGGTTCTCCAAAGTCCATAGAAATTAAAAACCATGAATATAATACCCTAGGATCTTATCTTAGTATTATAAAAAATAAGTGAATTTATCAGGCACTAGGACACTAATGGTATGATCTGAACTGGCAGTGGGGACTCCCTATTGACCTCGGGAGTATACTACTAAGTTTATAAGTCCTGAAGAACCAAATGGGTGATAAAGAATTGATCAAATCATCTTCTGGATTCTTGATCATCCCTAAAATCATATAAACTAGGAATGAAATTGTAATAGCCTCCCAGTACCACTAACCCTAGCCTGTGTGATCAGCTAAACTGGGTCAGCTGCACTCATCCAAATCATCCATTGGCTCTCTAGCCATGCCTTACAATAACCATCCAATAAAGGATATAAACATAGTCAATAACAAGAACAACACATAGTATAATAATACAGTAAAAATATCATATCACACATCAATAATAAACAAAAACATCCTTAAACTTTCAATCCACAGTTCAATCACTAAGTCTATCTAACACCTAGACCCGCCAACTAGAACTACCGAGACCAACATCGATCATCTCAAAGGAAAACAGAAACGGGCCACCCTCAATAATGTACCAAAAACCTCAACTCAATTAGGACACCCAATAAGGGGATCCTCCATCAAAACAAAACCTTATACAAATCCCTCCAAAATAAACCTTATCAGGTCTCATAGCTCACAACCCATAGATCACCTCGCCCAGAAGGGAAACCTCAACGAGTGTAAACCTCAAGCTACATCATGCACGAAAGGTAATTTATCAAATAGGCCCCTCATAAATATCTCAAATTATTCTCAATATAACCCATCTATACCCAACATACCATGATGTTGAAACACCCTAAAGGCTCCTAACTATCCTGACCTTATGTGATCGGATCCAAACCTGAAGCAATTGAACTAACAAAGCTCATCCAAGAAACCAATTTATCCTTCCTTCTAGAATATGTCTAAATAACCTTAAATAAACTCACTTGGAATAATAAAACAAGGTTATCAACAAATTCACGCCCTTACACAGTCCTTACAACACACAACCTAACCCCTAGGAGGATTCTAGAATAATAACATCAAAGGAATCCACCTACAAAACTCTCTCAATCAAAAACACTATGAAAACATCCTGTAAATGTATAAAAGATTCCAACATTATGATATGAATGGAAAAATTATTATAATATACTACTCATAAGTCCCATGCTAACTCTGGGGCACAAAGACACCCAAACTCCCTTGCTGGAAAAAGTACACGATGTGTACTTCTGAGTACACAACATGAACTTCTAAGTACAAAACATGTAATTTTGAGCACACAATGTGTACTATCAAAGGTACACCTAGAATTATACTTCTACATGGCCAGAGAACACTTGGGGTCTTCTTGTATACTAGTACATGTCCAGGTCATACATAAGGTCTACTCGTGTACTACTACACAGCCAAGTCCTCCTCACACGGGTTTTCTGCCCAAGTACCTGACTACATAGTCATGTACCACTACATGGCGTGTAATAATAGTATATGGAATGTAGTCTCAAAATAATTATCTACTCATGTACTTTGTTACATGGATAAGTACTAATACATGGGGTGTACCCTGGGTATACAGCATGTAGTCTCAAGCACTCCACATGCCCAAGTACTTGGCCACATAGTCAAGTACTACTACACGGCGTGTACTTAAAGTACACGGTGTGTAATTATAAAAAAATCATATTACCATAACAAAAAACAACACATGGTATGTGTTCATCAAACCATGAGTCATGTGGTTGGGATTTCCAAATAGAAAACCCCTCTGAACCTCCTGAAACCTCTAATTTTCCCAAAAAACACAAAATCGACCCTCATGGTTCCCCCAAAAACCCAAAAACAATATTAAATCTTAAAAATAACTAATATATGATGATTTATGGTGAAAAAATTAAAAATGGTTGACCTCTGGATGGAAACTTCCAAAGATTTGATCTGATTAACTGCCTGCAACTACCGAATTACAATCTAGCACGACCCGACCTCTTCGGTAGTAACTCTTTCTCCTTCTCTCTATATCTCTCTCTTATCTCCCTCTCCTATACCTCCTCTCACTCTTGAATAAAAACTCCCAAGGGATGTGTTTATACATGTATGAAAAGTTTGGAAAAGAATAAAAGAGAATAAATAATAAAAGAAAGAAAAAAAGAAAAGAAAAAGTAAAATATGAGAGGGAAGAAAGGGGGATCAGCCCATCCCAATTCCTGGTGCAAGGTTATACCTTTCCAATGAAAACCCATATTATAGACTCAACCATGGATTTAGAATTCCAATATGATTCTCTAAACAGAATATATCACTGAATGAATTTTTGTGAATAAATATTATTTAATTAATTAAATATTTAATATTCACAAAAAATTGATCATCTTTGAATTCTACTAAACATATGTCCAAAGGTAAAAACCATATTTTGGTACCAAAGGAGTGGCCATAAAAATTATCCAAGATATACTAATAGTATAAATTTCCATTTCTTCCCTTGAACACCACCCAGGAAAAAAATTCAAATTTTACCTATTTTGTTTTACCAATCATGATGTGGTTCATGAAATGGAACTAGAAAATATTAATAATCTCTCCTATAATGGAAGTGTTGACTTAATTGACCTATATCCATCTATAGAGTCTATAGTGCCACCAAAATAGTGGCATTGTTCTATAATGGTGATAACGGATTCATATGTACACCGATTGTTCCATGGACTTGGGTGGTCAAATTATAGTATATCCAATCATTTAATTTTTTTTATTCCTTTACTAGAGGAATGATTACATTTCATCCTATATTCAGAATCATATTAGGTAGATTAAACACATGTAAAATATACATGGGGATAGACAAAATACACCTCACCCTCATCTATCATCTTCCAGATCCAATCCTAAAATAAAAATAAATCTTGGTTCATATATCTAAGAAACATGTGATAGGGAAAATAGTTTAGATAGTTCTTCATTTAAACTTCTTGAGGATTTTTTATTTAAAGGATATTGAGAAAATTAAGTTCCATAACGCATATAAATTAGTTGGTAACATGCTCATTCCTAAAGGAATAAACCTTGTTCTTTTGATATTTAAAGGATATTTACTTATAGATATAATGAGAACCTTAAGTATAAGTATAAACATTTGGTTAAACCTTAAATGGTATTTTTTTTTAGGCCACCTATAACTGAATCAGTTGAGGGGGTGTAACTTTCACCACTCTAATTGTTTTTATTTTTCTTGACTTCTACACAAGTGGTGGGGGAAATGTATGAGATTTTTTCTTGATCTGTATACTATCTATCTATTCACTTGTAACCTTATAGGTAATATTACCCATGAAGTGGGGTAACCATAACCTAGTGGTGATAAATCATACAGATCTACTAGGATATTATATAAGTACATTCAGATCTGTACTTGGGTTGGTGGATAAAAATTATTCGACCCCAACTAGATTGCTGACAGTTATGGGTTGAAGTAAATCCATAGAAATAGTAACTTGTGGTGCCTTAGTTTTATCTAATTTGGGTTGTTAAGCTCATAAGAGCTCTTTATTAATATTTTAAGAATTTTTTAGATCCTATAACAAGTTGATGGATTTTTCATCCATAGAAATTTCCTAAGAGGTCTTAGGGATATATTAGGGAGAGAAATTATCTTTTACCTTATCAAGATTCTAATGGGTTCTAGAAAGTATCATGAAAAATAGTCTCCCAATGTCTATATATTAGCTTTAATGTCAGATATAAACTCCACCTATGTAATTTTCCTATTATAGCAGGTCTTTAAGGGGTAAATTTATCCCTCCTTGTCCCTTACATGTATCATATTCTTAGTTTTTAGAGGGATTAATTATAACAATATTCAACATGGAAGCAATGGTTTAAATTCACTGACATAAATATAGGGATAAAAAGTTTTATAACTTTCTTATGTGACATCACAAAATCTTGGTTTTTAGACCATTTTATCTAAATAGGAACCCCAATAGCCTCCCCAAGAATTCACTTTATTTCCATTTTTTCCATGTTTAAGCATGGGTTATAGATTCAAATAAATCATGACCATGAATGAGTTGCTTAGGTAACCAACTGAATGAAAAGGAAATGTTTATCAACAACTTTGTGTGGGGACACTCTCAACTGATAAAATATAGATGGTCTCAGTGGTTAAGTGATAGTTTTGGGAACAAATAAATTCCATTGGGATATTAAAAGAAGTTCATATATCTATGAAAAATCCCCAACCTAGTTACATGGATCTCAGGGACTATGAACACAAACATTTACAAGGGGTATTGTTAACAAATGGTTGTTGAAGATACATATACCTCACTATCTTAATAACTTCTTGGAGTCTTTTGATAGATATATGCCTATAACAATTTCATATACTCTAATATTTAGTGATGGTTTAGGAATTTTTTATAACTAAGGGAAGGAGTTCGTAGTCCTGTGTTTTGACACTACCAGCTATGATCACATCACAGGATATCGTAGATGTCTTCTCTAAGGTAAGAGATGGTAGTGACCCTACATAGCTTCGATGTTTATATCTAAGAGGGGTGATATGATGCATCATATTGACCCAAAATCCTAATTTTAACATAGTGTGAGGCCTCTTAAATGATCTTACATAGAACCACATGAATTTCAACACATGCACACTGGAAGTTTTTATAGTGTTTTCCTGAGTTCATATATTGATTGACCGATATCACAACAAGGTGCGCCTTTCAGAACTACTTCTTAAGGGTCTCAAGGTGGTAATAACACCCATCATATGCCAATTTTTGGCTACTAAAATGATTTTATGAGGCCTATAGATTCTATTAAAAGTGTGTTTTATAGCCTTCATTAAATTATTCTAGGATGGTATTACTAAAGGGCCACATATGGCTAGAACATGACTGGGATCTGATCTCTAGCCAAAACCTCCCACAATTTTTAACCATCATATTTCAATACTTCATAAGTATGGTCTTACTTTGAGGTGGTAGATTGATTCACCACTAACCTCACAGTGGGGAGGTGATCATCCATAGAAAGCAGTGGTAAGGACCGCTATCATGATACATCCCTGGTTGAAGGACTTGTTACTCAGGGCGTCTTATCTCATTCTAGAGAGACGTCTCACTAAGATATCATTGTATTAAATAGTTATTTTTTGTAAGTGGATGAGATCCATCCCCTTATTGGGGTAACATAGTGGTAATTCATAACCTATCTTCACATTTTTTTCTCACCTAATGGTGTTGATGTGGACCTCAATGACTAACCTACCTCTGGTGTACATGTCCATGTAGAGGGGAAGAAAATTGATGAATTTGTGACTAATTTGGACCTTGATAACTTTCCTACATTCAATGTACCCATGAAAGGCCTTTGGGGTCATGTTTACCATAGCTTATAAAATTTAAATACTTATTCATCATGTGTTTTATTTCAGTGGTTGTGGTGGTAAAGTTAATAATGTCTTCTCTTAATCCTCAATAGTTTGGGATATTGAAAGATCAGGGGTAATCCACCAATGATTCACCCTATTGGAATTAAAATTATAATGTAGGATTTCCCTAAGCACAAGCCTCTATACTCTATGGGGATCATTTCTATGAGCATTATTATTGGAACCATGGGGGGAACCTTTGTGGAAGCTGGTAAGTATTTCACCTTGAGGAGTACCTTAAGGTAGATGAACCTCTTCTTCATATAGAAGAATTTTTTCATGGTTATTGATAGAATCAATGGTTGGGATATTAAACTTAGAATTACTAGTGGGATAATAGTGACTCAATCCCAACATTATGGAAAACTTCCCCCACACTGTGATTGGAATGGAAGGGAATGTTGTGGAAACTAATGTATTAACCTTACTTAGAGTCAAGATAGTATATTTCCCCTAATTTTAGTATCATGAGTTCAATATCGTGCCAACCTAAATAGGAGTGGCCTCCACCTGCTCGTTTGGTGATTGGGATTCCCTTCAATAATAGTGTTTTTGGTTGGTGAGATACCTCCTTGGTGACTCCAAAGTGATAGCTAGGATTGGCTTATCATAGAACTCCCCCACCTCATCTTGATAGGGGAAGGTTTAGTCTTAGTGCTATGGGGATAGACTTATGGAGTGATTGGAAGTAATAAAAGGTGTCATTTTTTTCCTATTATATTTATGTTTCTAGGTTCACCAGTATGGTTTTGATGGTTCAAGGTTCTCTTATTCCATCTATCAGTTTGATATTGCACCTTCTTGTTCATACGAGTGAACAAGGGAATTGATCACATGCCATTATACCTCCTCTATTGGAGAAAGGTGTGATGGATCCCAAAATCTATGGGAGGAATAATAGCCATAGCTTGAATATAAGTGTATGGGGTCACCACATGTGGGTGTAGAAAGTTAGTGGTAGCATCGGCGGTGTCCTTACTACCCCCTCACCTATTGGTAGTGATAATGGAACATATCCTAACATTTTCAGTATTTAGGATTCAGGGGAGTAGCACAATGAATCCAACCATGGACAACATGTATAATTGTGGTGGTGAAAAACATTACCCATTTTCTCAGTGTTATCATATAAGGGATACATGTTAGGTTTAATAATTCTATTTCTGATACTTTTTCATTAGGGTAGAAAAAAATTGATTTGTTCCCATATTATTTATTTCTAAAGTAGGATAGACTCTCACCATCGAGGTGATAATGATGGAACCTTTTATCAAATGAGAGGAAATAAGGCTTGATCATATCATTTGGGATATTATTGACTATTCCAAAACTCCCTCAAATCTTTAAGACATATTCCTAAATTCTTTCTTGATATTATCCTTGTGTACATGGGTTTATCACATCACCAACTAACTTAGTAGGTAAAAAACCTACAGTTGGAGGGATGAGTGAGATGAACACATTGGATATCACTAATTATATATTTATCTAGGAATATGATAAAAACATGAATTTATTAAAAAAGGGGGTTGGGGTCAATAGTTTAAAGAAAAGTAGGTAATGGTACTCTGGTATTTTGAATCCAAACAGGGAGGCTTGAATAGTTTATAGTCCAATGGGGGTACTCATGGTTTAGAGTCCAATGAGGATACTCATGGTTTATATTCTAATGGAGAAACTCATGGTTCATATTCTAGTGAGTACACTCATGTTTCGAGTCCAATGGAGACTCTCATGTTTAGAGTCTAGTGGTGACACTCATGGTTTAGAGTTTGATGGATACACTCATGGTTTAGAGTCTCGTGGGGACACTATATATGATGAATCCCTATATGTAGGAACTATAGTTCTATGATATTTCCTAGTAAGTGGAAATATCAATATTGATGTTGGGATTAAACCTTAAAGAGGAATCCTATATATCTTTTTTTCAAATAGGAATCAAAATTGACGTAGTTTAAGTTGCGTGGTTTAAGGTCATGTGTCTAGATTGGTCCAAGTTGTTTAATTTAATTTGGTAAGGATGTTTATTCCATGAAAGGGAGGATAAAAAAATGAAATGGGCTTTACACATGATCTAACTAGAAGGAGAATATGTGGGTATTATGCATTTGTTTCTCAAACCATGACTGATGCAAAGGAACATACGATAAAAAGTCACCAACTATATCACGACCCAAACCAATGGGGCTCAAGCTGCAACTTCCCCAAGCCCACCTCCATAGGATAGGGGTTGGAAACAAGATCCAAAAGGCATAAATGGTATGGTAGTCCTTTTCCTAATGTAATTGTATTCACGCACTCAATGATATCAACGCAAATTTGCAGAGGAATAATAAAAAAAGATGCAATATCTAGAGAAAAAATCAGGCATGTAAAACCTCTAGGTTGTACAAGAGTATGACAATGTAAAATGAAAAGTAAAGAGGAAAAATACATGCCCAACTAGATAGATGTCCCAACATAAAAAAACTAGAAAATTAAAATGTTGAGAGATCCCAGGTCCTGATCTCCAAGCTCCAACCACCATACGCAGTCCAATACAACAGGTATCTCTATGCTCTTATGTTGTCACAATTGACTTGTTTGTCATCTGCATAAGAAACAACATGTATAGGAAAATCCCATATAGGGGTGAGAATACACATACCCAGTAGGGCACTCTGAAAGCTAAAGGGGGAGCAGTAAGAGACACGATAATAATATATAGATAGTAGGAAGATCAACCTAAAGCAATAGAGAAACAAAATCCAATGGCATGGATACAAATATATATATTATCAAAACAAATAAACCAAAGTGACAAATAAGGGGATCTTTATATCACATCCCCATTTATGAAAAGAGAGCCAATAGTTCCAAGAGGTTCGTCATTGATGCTCAGCATCTTGCGCGTCTGCCCAGCAAAAAAATCCATGTCAAGCCACACCTCACCACTGTGCTGCATAATTTAGGGTCATAATCTCTAGGTAGAGGACCCATTACATGATACAACAAGAGGATTCCACTCATTAGATATCTAGAGTACTCATGAACTATCCCAGCAGGAGGGTTCCACTCTAGTAAATGGTAGAGGACCCATGCCCATCCCAGTTGGAGGGTTCCACTCTAGTAGTTGATAGAGGACTCATACCTGTACTAGTTGGAGGTTTTCACTCTAGTAGTCTTTTCATGACCCGACCCAACAGGGCCTAGGCCGAAACTCTCCAATCCCACCTCAAATAGACTATATTCTGGTGACTAGCACTGATTAGGAATATCACACATATGGAAGGCCTTTTCCTAATATACTTGTATGCATGCACCCAAAAATATCTCAATGCAATAATGCAGAGATATAAAAAGCTGGAAAACTAAAGTGCATACATACATCTATCCCAAGTTATAGTAAAAAAGTAATATTTAAAGTGTAAAGGGGGAAAACAATAACCACCAAAGAAAACTTTAAAAGTGTCCAACCAACTCAGAATAAGGGGATTGTTGTCAAATTCAATGGCTGGAAAGCTCCTCATCCCAGATCTGGTAAAAACCTTGATTGTTCTCACTCACTAAACATCATCTACCTTGGGTCATCCATGGACTCTGTCAAAATTCCTATGATATTCACAAGACACAACACGTATGGGAAAATACCATATAGGGGCGTGTATAAAAATACTTAGTAGGCACCCCAAAAACCCCAAAAGAAAATGGGACAATCTAAAAGGCAACAGTCTGCTCAATATAGACGGAGGGAACCCAATCAAGAGAGAAGATCCATCTCAAACCATCCTCAATTTTACATGATAAGTCATCTCAGACCATAATGGGTGTCAACCTTGACATGTGACAACACTGCAAGGACTCCCAGAAAATACCCAGATATACTCATCTCAGACTCCAAGTCTCATGAGGTTCTGACCTTATAGCCAGCAATAGGATTTCTACTCAAGGCTCTAAAGGTAACACATAAAACCAAGATAACACACTCCATGAGCTCATCTATCCCATATAGAACACATATGAGAGATACATACTATCAAGAACAGCCCTACCATTTCTAATGGTATGACCAAGAGAACATGCTCCATCAAGAACAATTTACTAGGTCCATCTCTAGTGCCCAGCACCAGAGGTCCTATCATCATTACCTTATGCCTATTGTAAACTAAAGAAATTCATGTGAAGAGGCCCACCCCTCACCACTGCCATAGTTGAGTGAGTACTAATCCAGACTATGCACTATGTGAATCCTCTATAACAATATAGAGTGTAGGGACCCACACCTCACCCCTACCCCACCATCGAGGGAGTTATATCTCCTAACTAACCCATGAAACCCCAGTCGCTCCAGTATTAAGTGTCCCACACCTCAGACTATCGAGGGAGTACTAAGTCTTAACCAAGAATTTATCATATTTAGTGGAGGGACCCACTCCTCATAACTATACTCAATGGACGAGAGATCTCCAACTCCAATAGAGGACCCACTTCCCACTAATACTTGGAGATGGGGAAGTACTACTCCTTAAGTGAGGACCCGCACACTGGTACAGTAGGGGGGTACCTCTCAAAGGATAGAGGACTCGCACCCATGATGTGGGGAGTAACAATCTCTAGCTAGAGGACCCGCACCCTAGAATGATAATGGAGTGCTACTCTACTAGCTCGATTACTGTGGGGGACCTGTACCCTAACACGACAGGGGAGTATCAACCCTGGTCTAGAGGAACCACTCCCTGGAGTACCAACTCTACCAGAACAACATGTATAGAGTACCCACACCATGGAATTATATGGGAGTTTCGAATCCAATGATAGAGGATCTTCTCCCTAACCTGATATGGGAGTACCCACTCTACCTATACATCACATATGGAGGACCCACTCCCTGGTATGATAGGGGAGTACCAACTCCATGGATAAAGGATCTGCACCCTATTCTGATAGGGGAGTACCTACTCTATCTTCCAATGAGTATGGAGGGTACATGCCCTAGCATGGTAGGGGATCATTTTCCAACTATGAGAACATCACAAGGAACCCACGCCCTAATACATTAGGGGAGTAACAACCTCAGAGGAACCACCTAAGGATAAAAAACCTACGCCCACGATGTGGGGAGTCCCATATCAACTCAAGGAGAGAGGTAAGGGAAACTCGCACCCTAATCTTATAGGGGAGTTCCAATCCCAGCATCTCTATGAACAAACCACGCCAAACTATCACATCAGTTAATCACCGCTTCACAAGCATCATGCTGAATTCTCTCCACCTCATATCTCATAGTCTTATACAAGGTCCACCATAGTGTTCTGTGTGTAAAACTACTCATTATAGGCTCTTTACAAGCCTGAATCCAAGTCCCAAATATGGAGATATTAAAGATGAAATATTTTGAGAATATCTCTAAGGAGTACACAGTGTGCATTGGGGAACACACGGCATGTGATCCCACTCAAGAACCTATCCCTATATCCAATATACATGGTTTTCCAACCCATGTAGGGGTACACATCATGTAGAGATGGTACATGTCATGTCCCATTTCACTCGTCCCTTGGTTGTGTTCCTCTTCTACATGGATCAAATAATCATGTCCCTTACATGCCATGTATCCCATGCTGCGTATTTAGGATAAAAATCCATTTTCCTATGTATTTTTCTTTTATCCATGTACCGGACTCTGTGTATGTGTACTTTGGTTGTGTTTTTGTACATGACCATATGTTCTTACATGGCTATCCCAAGCTATGTCTCATGGTCACACGGTTTGGGTCACTACATGGCGTGTAACCTATACACGGCATGTAGTCCACAAATTTAATCTTCTCTGAATATGAATGGATACACATCATGTATATCTGAACTACATGTCATGTATATGATAATTCTAGCCAGGAATTACCTTCAAAACACCCTCATTCATTCCATTATTCCTCAAAACCCAAAGATCTACCTAGCAAGGATCAATAGTAATTGTATTTGGGTTCTAGAACCTTAAAACAATGCATAAAGAAGGGGATTGGGACTAAAACTCAAATCCACCTACCTCGAGGGAGAAATTCTGAAGATTTGGATGAATAATGATGTCTGAATCATGTTTCTTCTCAATCTCATGATGATCGGTGTCGGAAACAGGGATCGGCAGCACCTTGCTTCATCGATTTGGCTTTGTTTTCATTCATCGCCAAAGGGAGAGGTGGAGAACAGGAGGGGTGCACTTATCTTGGTTGTATCATTCACACCAAACATGAGGGAGGATAGGGGTATTAGGTATAGGGGTTAATTAATTAATTAAATTCTTTATTTAACCAATTGATTCACCGCACATCACCCCGCCAAGTCACCTATGTCCAAAACTCTCATCACGGACAACTTTATGTCACGCCTAGGGTAAACACAATGTTATGGACTCATCCATAGAATTAGAAAACCTAGTTGAGACTCCATTTTTTATTTATTCCTCTTTTCAAGTGAAATTGTGTGTGCTTGATAAAATGTATTTAATATATTTAAAATCACCGTTCTGAGCCTCTCTGAGTCCCGGATTCCTATGCCAACTCAGTTCTTGGATTCATAAATATTCTATGGAATATTCCAAAGTCTTATAGGTCAAAACCCAAGTAATTTCCTTCTCCCCACTTTAGGTATTTTAGTCCCCAAAAAGAAAAAGACTAGTCACAAGGGAAGAAACTGAGCTCTCTACTGGATCTCCCATGACAGTGAGCTTTCTAAGGATTCTTGTGCTACTTCCAAACACACGCTCAGGGGAAACACCAATGCTAAACCATTATTATGTCCAACTCCAACCAGGATATGTCACGTCACAAAGTGTCACATGTCTCTTCAGCAGTAACAGGTGAAAAGCACCAAGCACCATGGTCCATCTACAGTTATAGGGTCTAGTGATACACCACCTCGCTAACCTGATGCAGATACCAACAAAACCCCACATTTCACATCCAACCCTGGATTAACTATTTCAAAAACTCCTTAATAATCTTTCATTTAAGCTTCATTTTGAGCATACAAGGGTACACATAAATTAAATAGGGATTCCCAAGAGTAAACACTAGGTCTTACTAGGCCCTTCATCTTCGAACCTCCTACTGTAACATAGCTCTCCAAAATAGAAACACTTCCACACCCACTAGTGGAATCCCAGCTGAGTATGGATGGTAGGAATCCAATCCACACTTTGGAAACATCATGGGGTGTGAGTTTTCCACTATTTAATGATTCTAAGAAAGGATTTACCTTTACTAGGGTAGCCAAGAAGAAGGGTTAAGAAGAAAAGCTCCACCGGAAAGGCCACAACCTGCTCTGACTCTTCATCATACAAGCTCAACTTAAACTCACAATTCTAAGGGAATCATCCACCACACCTTGATATTGTCTTCTTTAGGTAGTACTGACTCGCCCGTATAGTTTTGATTGCATCACAAAAATGCATCTCAATGGGAGAAGTGTCCCTCTTCTTTCTGAGTCCAAAGCTATGTCAAATTGCACCACATCCTCCTTGAGTGTTTCACGTACAAAGATAACACCAAAAAAATGAGGGAACTAACAAAAAACAAAGGGATACCCAAATGCACACTGGTTCATATTGATCCCTCTATCACAACTACCAATAGGAGGATCTACCTAGACCCCACGTCACCCTAGTTAAACCTCAAGAAAAAATTAGAAAGAAAAAGAGTACCTTAAAATAGTGTCTAACAATTACTATTGTAGAAAGTATAAATTACACAGATCATACCACCATTCATCCTCATAGATTCAAGGTCAAAGGCCTCTATAGCCAATAGTTGTCCCCGCCCACATCCCCCACCTCCCTAAGCCTGGCGTGGACCGCCTGGGGGTGGAGGTGGAAACACCTTGAACCACATTACACCTTCTATAGCTCTACAAGCTCATCCATATTTTCCTCCCTCTTGTAGAAATCCCTGCTCCAAACACTGCCTCTGCCATGGTGGCTTATTGGCTGGATCCCTCTCACTAGCATGGAGGGTAGGACAATCCCTATCAATATGTCCCCAACCATTGAAAGTGTAATAGTGCACCTCCTATTTTTGACCTAATACCTAGTTCTTCTATTATTCCATAGGCCTGTGTTCCTAGTTCTGGGCATTCATATGCCTCCTATGTTGTGATCCTATCACCTTCCATATGCTCGGCATTGTAGATGTCTCACCTCATGGACACCACTATGGAATAAATCCAGTCATCTTTATGCCAGGAATATCTCTACTACTAAGGCCTACTATAGCACTCCACCATAGGTGGAAATTTACAATGGATTCATAGACAACCTAATCTCCTGGTGCAAGCTCTGCTTGAAGGTTCATGCTCTAAAAAACGGATCATATACCATATCCAGGGAGTATCATGACAAGTTTTTAAACCTTGCCGGAAACTCCACCACGGTAATTCCAAATCTAAAAAATATCCTAGATATTCCCTTATCTCAATATAACTGGGTAAAAATATTCCTTGAATAGTCACTTGAACTCCACCCAAGTGAGTGTCACCTCATCGTGAGATTGCATCACCAAACTCCACCATCGTCTAGCTGAATCCTGTAGAAGGCTCACTGCTAGGACCACCATCTGATCAGGAGGTGTCTCACTAGATGGAAAACATAACTGACTAACTCAATCCAATCATCTACTACTTGGGGGGTCTGGATCACCCTGGTACCTCATAGGTTGATACCTATAAAACTCGTTCAATGCACTTAGCCTGTGCGCATCCTCGTCCTGAACTATCGTCACAACCATCTGCTCAATGGGTGGTGGCATAACCAGTGGGGAACCCAAAGGTAATTCATTAGAACTAGTTCCCTACACTAAATCCTCATCACAGGGTTCATTTTCATTATAATCATGTCATAGAACCATGTCTATTTGTCTTCGTGGAGGTGTCCTGAAACAGAATTTAAGATGAACCACGATCAAAGAGTATATATGGAGAGATGACTCAATAAGGACAATTAAAAAACCAAAACCTAGTTCTATATGATGCATGTACCATTTATTTCCCTATGACTAGTGTCCTAATGTATCAGGTTGAAAATCATGTTATCAGAGTCTTTGTGAATGGATATATCAATCATTATACCAACAATAGAACCTCGAGCCTAAGAGCTGAACTTAAAACACCTTAACATTGTCTCTATACAACCCAAACCAAGATCATGACACTATGGTCCCAAATTAGAACCACCTTTGATACCACTATGTCATGACCTGACCTAACGGGGACCAGGCTGCAACTCCCCAAGACTACCTCTAATAGGCCAAGGGCTGGCAACTAGAGCTGAGTAGGCATATCACACAGATGGGAGGCCTTTTCCTAATGTACCTACATGCACACACCCACAACCACCTCAATGAAACAATGCAGAGATATAAAAATCTAGAAAACTAAAATGCATGCATACATCTATCCCAAGTCAGAGTACAACAGAAGTATTGAAAGCGTAAAGGAAAAAAAACAATGTTCAGAAAAGAAAACTATAAAAGCAATCAACCTGTTTAGAAGGAGGGGATCATTGTCCAATGAAATGTCTAGAAATCTCTTCATCCAAGCTCTCGTTAACACCTCATTAAATATCTCTCACTAATTTTTTCCTACCTTAGGTCCTTTATGGACTCTTTCAAAAGGTCTGTCATCTACACAAGACACAACATGTATAGAAAAATCCCATGCATGGGTGAGTAAAAAATACATAGTAGGCACCCCAAAACCCCCAAAAGAAAAAGGGATCAACTAAAAGGAAACATCCCACTCAACCTAGCCAGAGGGAACCCAATCAAGAGAGAATCTCCATATCAGGACATCCTAGGTTGTAAATGACAAGTTAGCTCAATCCATAAGTGGTTTCAACCCTGACATGTGACAACATCATAAGGACTTTTATAAAATGCCCAGATATACTTGTTTCTGATCCAAGTCTCATGAGGTTCTAACCTTATATTCAAAAATATGATTTATACTTGAGGATCTAAAGTTAACACATAAAACTAGGAGAAAACGCTCCACAAACTCATCCATTTAAGATGGAACCCATTTGAGAGATACACTCTATTAAGAACAACCCTACCATTCCTAATGGTATGTCCGAGAGAACATGCTTCATCAGGAACAATTTACTAGGTATAACTCCAGTTCCCTCCATCATAGTTCCTTTCATAATTTCCTTACACCCACCACAAACTAAATAAACCCAAGTGAAGAGGCCTACCCCTCACCACTACCACATTTGATGGAGCACTACTCTAGACTATGCCCCATGTGCATCCTCTCTGATGAGAGACAATGGAGGGACCCACAGCTCGCCCCTACCCCATAATCGAGTGAGTAATAGCTCCTAACTAACCCATGAAACCCTAGTCACTCATTTATGGAGTGTCCCATACCTCATTCCATCTAGGGAGAACTAACTCCTAACCAGGAACCACTCATATCTAGTGTTGAGTCCAACTCTTCATAATTGTACTCAAAAGCCAAGGGAGCTCCAACTCCAATGGAGGACCCGCTCCACGCTGCTACTCAGAGACAAGAGGGTATTAATCTATAAGTGAGGACCCAAACCCTGGTACGATAGGGGAGTACTTCTCAAATGATATAGGACCCGCTCCCATAGCATGGGGAGTACCACTCCGTGGTAAGAGGACAGAAACCCTATAATGATAGGGGAGTACTACTCTATTAGCTCGATTACTATGGGGGACCCGCACCCTGACATGATAGGGAAGTACCAATCCCATGCTAGAGTAATTCCTCCCTATAATGATAGGGGAGTACCAACTCTTCTTGTAAAACATTTATGGAGGACCCACACCCTAGAACAATAGGGTAGTTCTGACTCCAAGTATAGAGGACCCGCTCCCTAACCTGATAGGGGAGTACACACTCTACCTATACGTCACATATGGAGGACCCACTCCCTAGTACGATAGAGGAGTACCAACTCCATGGATAAAGGATTTGTACCCTGGTATGATAGGAGAGTACTTACTCTATCATCCCATGAGTATAGAGGGCCCATGCCCTGGAATAATAGGGGGAGCACAGTCCAACTATGTGAACATCATGGGTAACCCGCACCCTAATCCATTAGGGGAGTAACAACCCCAGAGGAACCACCCAAGGATAAAAAACTCATTCTCACGATGTTTGGATTCCCATCTCAACTCAAGTAGATAGGTAAGGGAAACTCAAACCTTGGAGTACCAGTCCCAGCATCTCTCTAAACAACCACACCAGACTATCGCATCGGTTAAGAACTGATTCACAAGATTCATGCTCGATTATTACCATCTCATATCTCTTAGGCCGCTATGGGGGAAACCATCATGTTATATGTGGAAAAATACTTAGGATAGGTTATTCAAAAACCTAAATCGGATCCCCAGAGAATGATATATGGAAGATGAAATATTTTGAGAAGATGTCCAAGGAGTACACGGCATGCACTGGGGCACACACAGTATGTGAGCCCACCTGATAACCTAGACATGTATCCTATTTACATAGTTTTACAACCCATGTAGGGGTACATGGAGTGTATAGATTCTACACGCCATGTCCCACTTCACTCGGCCCTTGGTCGTGTTCTTATTCTACACGGACTAGCCAACCGTGTCCCTTACACGTTGTGTATCCCATACTACATGGTGTGTTCAGGATAAATGGACACCTTCCCATGTATTTTTCCCATGTTTATGTACCGGAACTTGTGTTTTTGTACTTTTTTTGTGTGTTTTTACATGACCATATGTTCTTAGGTCTATCCCAAGCCACGTCCCATGGTCACACAGTTTGGTTTAGTACACGGTGTGTGACCCCTGTACATGGCGTGTAGTCCCAAAAGTTCATATTACTCAAATATTAAGGGATACATGGTGTGTATCTATGGACTATATTCCACGTAGATAGTAATTATAGTCATAATTACCAGAAAAATGACCTAATTCATCCCGTTCTTCCCTAAAACCCACAGATCTACCTATTAGGGATCAATAGCAATTATATTTGAGCTCTAGAACCTTAAAAAATGGATAAAGAAGGGGATTAGGACTAAAAATAAAATTTTACTACCTTGAGGGTAAAATTTCAAAGCTTCGTATGAATAATGACACTCTGATCATGCTGCTTCTTGATCTGGTGATGATCGGCATCAGAAACAAGGATCGATAGTACCTTTCTTCATCGATTTGGCTTCGTTTCAGTTTGTCGCTAAAGAGAAAGGAGAAGAAGAGAAGGGGTTAACTCATATTGGTTGTTTCACTCACAAAAAACGTGATGGAGGGGATGTATATTAGGTTTAGAGATTGATTAATTAATTAAATTATTCATTTAATAAACTAATTCACCACACATCACCCTGCCAACTCACCTCCATCCAAAACTCCTGGCACAGACAGCTTTATGTCACACCTAGTGTAAAAACAACATTCTGAGCCCAAACGTGGCCTCAAAAATCCTATCTAAGACTCTATTTGGGATTTATTACTATTTTCAAGTTAAACTATGTGTGTGTGATAGAATATATTCGATATATTTAAAATCACCACTATAAGGCTCTCTAGGCCACAAATTCCTATGCTGACTCAGTGCCTAGATTTAGAAATATTCTCTAGAATATTAAAAAGTCTTATAGGTCAAATCCCAAGTTATTACAAGTCTAGGACTCATTCCTAACCTATCTATAGGGTTCCACTCTCGTAATCGGGGACTCATACCCTGACTTTGTAGGAGGGTGCCACTTGGTGGATAGGTGAAGGACCCATGCCCTATCCTAGTAGGAGGGTTCCACTCTAATGTCTATTAGAGGATCCATAACAAAAACATGTAGGTATAAATGGTGTGTGGCTTATCCACATGGTGTTTCATCCTTAACATTTCTAAAACCCTGGCACCATAGTCATAGGGGTACTACACAGTGTGTGTTCTTTGAATTACACGGTGTGCAATCAAGTTTTTTTCATTAACTCATATCCAATTTTGATGTTATATATCTAGCCTCTATACCTCAAATATTTCCTCCATTCCTCTCTAAATTAGTGGATCTTTCCTCTATTTTTCATTTTCATCCATCTGGTGGCCATAAATCGAATTTTTGTTTCTTCGCTCGAATCCCGTATGAACCCGCATGTATCCCATATTGCACCTTCTCCAGTTTTGATTTTAGAACAAAACATTGATAACCCAAAACCTGAAATTCGTTCCAAACCATCCTTTAATCACTGATTCATTAGTTTCACATGATTACTCCAAGAATTTGGGGGTCTGATCAGACTCGGTTCCACCCGACAATATCGATCTATGGCCCCATAGCCCAATAGTGAATAACATGAAGAATAAAAAGGATAAAATCACAAAAACAAAGGTTAATGATCATTTTCCATGATTTCTTGACTAATGAACATAATTGGGGATATTCTAGGTGAGAAACAATTGAATAATCAATTTAAACTGGTACACGGGTGAATGCAAAGGCTTGCAATTGGTGCATATCAAAGAAAAGAATGATCATTCTCAAATAGTTTAATAAATTGGGAAAGAATAAAATAATTGAAAATTCCTTACTAGTTTTGGATCATTATTCAATGAAGAACATTCTTTCCAATAAATAAGATGAGTCTTTGCATTCGTATCATCTTGATCTTCCTGGATTCAGAGTCTCGTCATCCTCTGATTCTGATTCACCATTGAGAGGTGGAAGGAAAACCTTTCAATTCTCCTAGGGTTTATACGAATAAACCTATAAAATCATTATAATGGTGTATTTATATAAATATTTTAGTTAGTTCAATTAGTAAATTAAATAAATAAATTATTTAATTAACCAACTGAACATACCTCCAAGGTCATGATATTCAAACTCTCTGCACAGACCAATTTTAGGTTGTTCCTAGGATAAACCTCACGTTCTATACTCAACCATTGTCTCAAATTTATAATCTAGTATTCCATTTTGGATATATCCCATTTTCTTTAAGAAACCGTGTGTGAATAATATAAAATATAATTAATATTTTTATAAAATTAATTCCAAGCACACTGGGCCTCGGAATCGAATATCGTCTCAGTGCCTTGATCCAAACATATATCTAAATATATTTCAAAGTCTTACAAGGAAAAAAGTTCTCTACACCATTTCCCCTTAAATATTTTCATCCTTGAAAATAAAAATTAAACAAAAATACGAGGATACTAAGTTAGTATTTGGCTCTTCCGCTCCTAGGAGCTCTCATGAACACTCTTGTGCTTCCACAACACATGATCCAACAAGATGGTCAGTCCATGTAGGTTCCTCTCCTACCAATCATTAGTCATCATTAGGTTCTCCATAAAAGTTTCTTCATCCTCAATGCTCAGCTCTCCCTAGTTAATAACATGTGTGGATTTATGCACGTATCTCCTCAGCTGCGACACATAGAAGACATCGTACACCCACTCTAACTATAGGGGTTGGGAGAGGTGGTAAGAAACCTCAAAAACCCTCTAAAGTATATCAAATGACCTAATAAACCATAGGGATAGCTTGCCTCCCTAGATGAATCTCTATAATCTTGTCATGGTGAGACTCTCAGAAAAATATGGTCTCTATGTTCAAACTCCAAGGGGCTACAATATCAACCTAAATAATATTTATTCATGCTATGAGATGTCCTAATCTTCTCATGGATGACTTGGAACTTCTCTGTTATTACCTATACCATCTCTGGACCCATAAGATATGCCTCACTGATCTTTATCCAGCATAAGGGTGACCTGCAGGGTCTCCTGTATAGGTCCTCAAAAGGTACTATACCAATTTTAGAGTTATGTCTATTATTGTATGCAAACTATACCAATAATAAGTGATCCACCCATATCTGGAAAAAGTCCAACATGAAATCCCTGAGCATATCCTCCAATACTTGGATAGTGCACTCAGTCTTCCCCTCTTTTTGGGGGTTAAAGGTTGTACTTATCCTTATCTGGGTCTTGAATTCCTCTTGCAGGCCTCTCCAAAACTATGATGTGAACCATGAATCACGGTTATAGATAATAGTATATGGAACCCCATGAAGGTAAAAAAATCTCCTGTATGAACATTTACTCTAAACTCCCCACCAAACTATGCTCCTTGATAGCAAGGAAGTATGCTGACTTTATCATTTGGCCATCTATCACCCAGATGAAGTTATGGCCTCTTGTTTTCCATGGAATACTTATCATAAATTCAATGGATATATCATCCCATTTCCACTCTGGGATATCAAGGGGTTGCAAAAAACCTTCTGGAAATCGGTGCTCATCTTTCACCTACTAACAGGTGAGGCACTGTGAGACGAACTTAGCCACACTTCATCTCATGTCGGCCCACAAAAACTGCTACTAAAGGTCTCTGTACATCTTCCCCCCAAAGGAATGTATATTTAATGGAGAAGTGTGTAACTCCCTCATCACCTCCTCTCACGTCATGACCAAGACCACCGTTCATCCCTGGAAAATGATTTTGTGATTCCCTTCTTCATAAAGTCCATATAGTGAATCTCCTGAGGATATCTAGTCACACAAGACCTCACAATCAATGTATCCCAACTGGTACTCTCTCACACACTAAAGTATTAGAGGATTAAACACCATCAATTGAAGAAAATTTACACCCTCCCTCTCATATAGGGTCATCTATAAGGAATCCAATAGCTCAGATGCCTCCTACGCCAAAAGAGACTTGAAATTCTTGTTAAGGGAATCTAACACCATGTTTCACTTCCCCAGATTATAGATTATATTGAATTAATAGTTCTTCAAGAACTCAAATTAGTGCTTATATCTCAGGTTCAAGTCACTTTGCATAAATATATATCTAAGACTCTGATGGTCTGAGTGAACAAAAAATCACTCTCCTAGAAGATAGCGCCTCCATATACTCAAGAAGAAGACTACCAATACCATCTCTAGGTAATTAGTCACATAGTTCTACTCATGGGGTATCAATTTCTTCAACCCATATGCAATAATTTATTACCTCCACATTAACACACATCCAAGCCCATCTCCTGAGGCATCGCAATACACTACATACTCCACACCCTCCTCTAGTAGTCTCAAAATAGTAGCACTCATCAGCCACATCCTAAACTTATCAAAGGCCCTGTGAAACTACTCGATCTAGGTAAAATGATTCCCTTTCCATATAAAGGAGGTATAAGTGTCAATAATCCTATAAAATTCTACCATAAACCTCTTATAGTACCCCTCTAAGACAAGGAAACTATGCACCTTTGACATGTTCTTGGGTGGCTCCCAAACAAGCACTGCATTGATTTTTGTCAGGTCCATAGCTAATTCATGTTCAGAAATGACATTCCCCAAAAAGTGAACCTCAACAATCTAGAACTAAAACTTTGAGAGATTCCCATAATTATGGTGATCCCAAAACAAATATAATACCATCCTTAAGTGCTCTGCAAGATCCTCCTCTGACACAGAGTATATGAGTATGTTGTCGATGAAGAAAACCAAAAATCAGTCTGAGTATGGCTGGAATATCTAGTTCATCAAAGCTATAAACATGGTAGGGGAATTCATCACACCAAAGGGAATCACCAGGAACTCATAATGTTCATAGTGACATTGGAATGCCAACTTCAGAATATTAGCCTCGGGAACTCTCAACTGGTGGTATTTGTGTTGAAGATCAATCTTTGAGAACCATCTCATTCCTTGAAACTGATTAAAGAATTATTAAATTCTCAAAAATGGGTACTTATTATTTATCATGGCCTAGTTCAGGTAGTGATAATCCACACAAAGTCACAAGCCCTCATCCACGTTTTTAATGAACAACACTAGAGCTTCCCTAGGGGACACATTTGTCCTAATGAAACCCTTATCTCAAAGGTACTCCAACTATAAATGAATCTCCCAAATATTATTATGGGACATAAAATATTCTGAATAAGATATTGGAGTAATCCTAGAATGAAAGTCGATGAAAAACTTAATCCCCTACCTTAGAGGTAGTCCTGGAATTTCCTCATGAAAGATTCAAATAAAATGCTCCATAATGGAAGGAATCCAGATTCTTAAATATCCTATTTCACCAAGGGATAAACTCTCCAACTAATGGGTGATGGTTTTTATCCTCCTTTTCACAAAACCTACTCATACCACCATGATATATCTCACCCAAAAAAGAGAATCTATTCCCATCAGTACGGAGGCATCTGACTCATTTGTGGTGAAGTTAAATTTGGTCTAGGACCATGGACAACCAATCCATACCCAATATAACATCATAAATTTATATCATGAAGACCAAAATTTCTCATGAGAACCTCTCTCAACCAAGTGATATCTCACACTACCGACAGATAAAAGATATAGAAGTGTTCCCTATAGGAACCTCGAGACAAAGTTATTGGGATAAAGCCTAAACTGGGATCTTTATATCTCATTCCAAGAGTAAATAGATTAAGTAATTACTCACACATATTTATAATAATACTTAAGAAAGAGTATAATAAACAAAAATCTTACATATAATCATATTTTGTGTCATGGGTTCATAAGCCTTCATAGCCTACAGCTATCTGTGATCCCAACCACCAACTCTCTGAGCCTGACATGGGATTCTTAGTGGTGGTTGTGGAAGGATCTAAAAATATAGTCCACTACCCATATCTCCTCCCCCTAGATATCCACCTACTCCTTTACTAGCTTTGCCTCCCTAGGGGCCACCCTGGCATCACCTAGGATATCCTTGATCATAGCATTGCCTCTATCATGGAAGTCCATCCCCTATCTATTTGTGCTCCTCAACATATCTGGTTTGCCAGTCACATGCCATGTGACCTACCCTATCACAAGAATAGAACCACCCCTATTCAAGATACCCTAGTACTATATTTTTCCCCTGACTATGTGCTCGATCCTGATATTGGGAAGATCTCATGTGTCGAGATCCTATCGACCGGCATCTGCTAGCTGCTGCAGAAGACTCAACTCTATAATGCCCAGCACCAGCTCCTGATTCCTGGAATACCTATGATAAGAAGATCACCATCACCAGTTCCCATTCCAACACCCCAGCATAGGTTGTAATTCACAAGGGTACCATGCTGGCACAAATAAATCTATGGAGTCCTTTCTCAAACTTCTATGCTCAGAAGTATCCATCTTAGGTCATATCAAGGGAGTATTTCTCTATAAGACTTTGGAATATTTCCAAGAACATTTTTGGAGCCATATGCTGAGACAGTGCATGATTATGAGCCCTGATGAACCCATAATTAATTTTATAAAAATATTTAATATATTTTTATTATGTGTGTGTAGTTTTTTTATCAAAGTAGAATATTTCATAAAAGGAGTCTCAGATTGGAAATATGAGACCATGGTTGAATCTAGAATGTGAATTTTTCCCTAAGTGTGACTTAAAGTGAGTTAGCATAGGGATTTTGGACCCCTTGATCATTGGAGGTGTTTTTAATGAGTTAATTAATTATTAATTTAATTAATTAGTTTGTTTTCAGCACAATAGATAACTCTATAAGAGTTATTCTAGGCCAATTTCTCCAGGGTTATCTGTATAAACCCTGGGAGAAATCCAGATCTCTTCCTCCCTCCTCCATTTGTGAACCAATATCAGAAAACAATAAACAATTGGATCAAGATGAATCGAAGTGTTTCAAACACAATGGATCTACTCCTTTATTGGAAAGCATGTTATTCATCATAAAATGATTCAATCTTGAGTTAGGACTCATAATTTGGTTTTTTTACACCCTTTTATTAAATAGTTGAGTAGGTCGATTGTTGTTTTTTGATCTACACCCATTTTTTTATCCTTTTAATGTGATCGAGTACTAAAATTCAATTAATTTCAATTATTATCTAATCTAGGTATCCTTGTTCTTGATCATTGGAAAAGAATGTTTATCCAATGATGCTTATCACCTTTATTATTCATGTTTTCCCCCACCGTTCTTTGTGTTCTTAATCATTGGACCACAGGGTCATGATTTGATATTTTCTAGGAAGGTTTGAGTGAGATCAAACCCCCAGATTCATTGTGGTGGCATGAATGACATACAGATCGATGGTTTGGTTATGGGTTGATAAACAAGTAGGATGTTTTTTGGTGAATGGATTGGATCAGTATCGTGGGTTCATGTTTGTAATTGGATGAGGTCAACACGATTGGATGTTATCATTATTCATAATATAATAATAATGGTCATGAAATTTATTATTAGTGTTAATAATAAATTTTAAATAAAATAAATTAAAATGGAGTTTGAATTTGAATGGGGATTTGATATCTCTATATGCCTGATTTTGGAGGAATTAAATTAGATAAACTAATGGTGGAATGTGTAAGTGGTTGGAGAAATCTTGAAATCATGTGAAGAGGTTTTCTAAATCATGATATTTGATTATAGATAATATTATTATATTAAATTTAAAATAAATTAATATGTTCCCACCTACTTATCGTGGTGAGACGGAGGTAAGGCGTGTGAGCTTGGTTGTTGGGTAGATCCAGCATGAATGCCCATTCAAGGGAATTCAATGTGAGATTTCCATAATCATTTCTTAATATAATATAATATAATAATGATATTATTATTATTATTATTATTATTATTATTATTACTACTACTACTACTACTACTTTTTTATTAAATCCTTATTTTGGTTATATCTTTTAACTGAGATGTCAGATTGGTGTGCCGTCTGAGGTAGTAAAACCCTAGAATTGAGACGGTTATTTTAGGACCAATGTTAGACACCTTTTTTGGACTCATTTCTTGATTCAATGAAACACACAATAAAAAAATATTATTATTGTGGAATATTGTATCTGAAATATCTCCCTTATACGGTGTTGTAATGACGAACCGTCTGCAACGCTATGACCCTAAAATTAAGGTGGATGTTTAAAGACCAATTCTGGGTATTTAATTTAGTTTTTTGGATCATTACCATGAAGAATCATTCCTGTATGATGTGTTGAAATGTGACTTTTTCATCAAGTATCTAATTGAGGCAAGTGAATAGCCTATCTCGATCGTTTTTCTGTGAGGATCACAATAGTGTGATTTTTTTGTTAATTCAGGGCTGTTTGAAGATCCATATTAGTGAAATTAAATTTTTTCCCATCAAAAATATTATTATCCTCATGTGTTCATCAAGATTTTGGTTGATACATGTTGCGTAATACCCTTACACACCATGTAGTAATACATAGCCACCAATTCATGTGTTGGTGAGGACATGGTTTGATAGAAGAGTAGGACCACATGTCGTATGGGTACTTTACATGTCATTTACTCCTTTATGAATCTTCAACCTCTCATATATCCTTTATTTGGACTCATATTTTGGTCTATAAGTATCCTATCCTGAGTGTTTTTTCATGCAGAATGTGATGGTAGACTTTATAGTGGATTTTGAGATATGATGAAAGATGTTACGGGTGTGATACTTCTTTAGTTGTCACTTGATGATGGAATAAATCATGTAGAATCACTAGGGATTTCTAGAAATTTCCCTCTAGTAGATATGAGAAATGGAGTTCCTTGACAACTTATTTCTAGGCGTTACCCTATAATGGGGCTGGGTAGTGGAGTTCCCCAATGACTTATTTATAGGAAGTACCCTCTAGAAAGGTTAGGTAGTAGAGCTCCCCAATGACTTATTTCTGATCATTACCCTTCAGCAGGGCTGGGAAGTAGAGTTCCCTAATGAAATTTCAAGTCATTACCCTTCAGCAGGTCTAGATAGTGGAGTTCCCTGAAGATATTACCAGGCATTACCCTCCAGCGAGGTTGGGCAATAGAGTTCCCTAATGACTTCTTTTTGGGTGTTATCCTTCATCCATGATGGGCAATGGAGTTCCCCAATGACTTATTTTTTAGCGTTACCCTCTAGTAGGGCTGAGAAATAGAGTTCCTTGATGACATTTTTGGTCGTTATCCTCCAGCGGGGCTAGGCAATGGAGTTCCCTGATGACATTACTGAGTGTTACCCTCTAGCGGGGATGGGCAGTGAAGTTTCTTGATGACTACCAAAGTGGAACCCTCCAATTGTACCAAGTAATGGGTCATCTATCTATAAATTGTGTCCCCTTGACTGTGCATCATAGTTAAAGATGTGGTTTGACATAGATTTGGACTCACGAGGAATAGGAATTCTTTTCCCATAGAGACGCATTTTTGTGATGCTTTCCCCATAGAGACGCTTTCCTTAGACTTGTGTGTTTAGATAAGATGCATGGGATGATGAGAATCATTGGTGGTATTTTGAAACTATTGGATACTCTTCTTCTTGGGATGAGTTATGAGATGGAGATCCCCTTAATCTCTTATTTGGGTTTCTTTAACTGATCATATATATCTATCTTTATTCTATATCCACACCTTGGATTTGGATACTCTCCTTGTAGGAGAGGTGAATATGTGTAGGGTATGCCACATGCTTTCTGTGTTTAGATTCTCATTATTGGATGATTCTACTCTCCTACTATAGGTGGAGAAGACTCAATGATTAGTTCATCTACTCACTGTATCAATTCTCTTGTGTTTGGATGAGGTTACCTTCACTCTCTTTTTGGGTTGAGATATAATTGTTCACTATATCTTGCATCTATTATCTTTCTCTTATATTGTATCTATTACTAATCTCCCTTAATATTTTGGGTCATCCTACTGGGTATGTTTATACTCACCCCTGCATGGAATTTTCTTACACGTATCATGTCTTATGAAGACAACAGATAGTTCAATCATGAATTCAAAGGAGATTAGGTATAATGGGTACTTGGACCTCATATAGTGGTCAAAGCTTGGGATTTATGAGATGAGTTATTTTTTAGCTATTTAATTTTCTATTTTTCTGTCAGGTTGGGACACATTTTTGGTTGGGTGTGTATTTTTTCCCTTTTCTTTCAATTTACACTATCATACTTTTGTACTGTCTAGAGGTTCACACATGTCTGGTTTACTTTATAGCAAATTTGTATCATTTCCTTATTTCCCTCTGCACTTTTTCATTGATTTTTTTTGTGTTTTTTCATATAGGTACTTAGTAAAAGGCCTCCCCAAGTTAGTTATTCCTTAGGAACTAGTCGTCACCCCCTAGCCTATGGAGGTGGGCTAGGGTTAGTTGCAGCTTGAGCCCTGACTTAGGTCGGGTCATGAAATTATACTCTAAAACCATCATACCTCCCTATTGTAGCTTCATAATCTCTTGAATATAAACTGAGCACAAGCAGAAGGGGTAGTACTCCTCACGGAATAGTTGTTGGAATTCAAGCCATGATATTTCTGACACATCATGAATCTGTGTAAAAAGACTCCACTAGCACTTAGCTACTCTGTGGAAAAGGCTAGCTACTAGTGAAACCACCTGATCCATCAGTTTCTAGATAAGCATGAAAACATGAACCACCAACTCTATACAATAATCCACTGCCTGGGGATCTGGCTCGCTATGAAACCCCAGCAGCCTCTGGCACTGGAACTCACGAAGTGCGCTAAGCCTACACGCATCCTCAGCCTTCTTTTCTAGTATAATATACTACTAAATATATGGGGGTTCTTCTACCTTTCCAACTAGAGAAATAATCTCGTGGGATGGACCCTAAAATAAGGTCTCATAACTCATCGGATTGTCTTCACAATCCGAAACTAATAACCTGGTCAGCCATCACTGTGGAGGCATCCTAAAATTTTAATCAATACATACCATGGTTAGATGAGAATATATATATATATATAATGGGGAGATGGATAAATAAGGATATTAAAAACACTCAATCCTATATAATTCATTTATCATTGATGCCTACAACCAATGTCTTAGTATACCAAGTCAACAAGCAATTATTCAAGGTCCTAGTGAATGGATACATCTGTCACCACACCAACATTGGATTCCCTAGCCTAAAAGACACACTCAAAACACTTTGAAACTTTTTACCTAAATCCCAACCAAATACTCATAAGTGGACTACTTTAGACACCATCCCAAGGAATAAACTTCTATAATACTAATATATCATGACCTCACCCGATGGGTCTTGATCCGCAATTACCCCAAGCCCACCTCCCTAGGCCAAGGGATGGAAAAAATGTGTTTAAAGGCATAACTAGTATGTCAAGACTTTTCTTAATGTACCTTAATGCACACACCCATCCATATCAATGAAAAAGTGTAGAGTAATAACAAAAATATACAATATCTAGAGAAAAAATCATGCATGTAAAACCTCTAGGTTTACAAGAGTATGGCAGTGTAAATTAAAAATTAAAGGGGAAAAATATACACCAAACTAGATAGATGTACCAACCTGAAAGAACTGGAAATGTAAAATTCTAAGAGATCCTATCTTCTTATCTCTAATCGTTGACCGTTGTACGTAATTCAATGCACCAAGTATACCTATGATCCTATATAGTCACCATCGATCTATTCTTTAGCTGCATAAGACATGACACCTACATAAAAAACCCATGTAGGGGTGAGTATATACATACTTAGTAGGACTCCCTGAAAGCTAAAGGGGGCAATGAGAGACACGATCGGAACATATAGACGGTAGACAACTAAACCCAAAGAAATAGAGGGACAAAATCCAATGACACATATACATACATATATATATACTCAAACCAAAGAAACCAAAATGAGAGAGAAGGGGATCTCCATCTTATAGACCATCCCATGAAAATAGAGATAACAGTTCTAAGAGGCCTATCATCGATGCCCAACATCTCACACGTCTACCCTACAGAAACATCCAAGTCAAACCACACCTCTCTATTGTTTTACACAGTTGAGGGGAATTGTCTCTGAGTATAGGTACCATAACCTAATATAGTATAAGGGTACCACCTAGTAGATAGATAGATGACTCAAGCCCAATCTTATTAGGAGGGAGCCACTCAAGTAAATGGTAGAGGACCCATGCCCATCCTAGCTGGAGGGTTCCACTCTAGTAGTCGGTAGAGGACCCATTCCTAGCCCAGTTAGAGGGTTTCATTCTTTTAGTTGAGTACCCATTCCCATCCCAGCTAGAAGTTTCCACTCAGATAGTATATAGAGGACCCATGTCCATCCCATCTATAGGGTGCCACTCTCATAGTCAAGGAATCATACCCTAACTCCGCAGGAGGGTGCCACTCGATAGATAGGTAGAGGACCCATGACCTATCTTAGTAAGAGTGTTCCACTCAAATGGATGGTATAGAACTCATTCATAGCCTGGTTGGAGGGTTCCACTCTGGTATTTGATCAAGGATCCATACCTTACCCAGTATGAGGGTGCCAATCTGATCTCTCTAATGATCTGGCATAATCATTTTCATCATCGAGCATCGCCTAAATAAGAATCATACTCATAATATCCCACATCATATCTAAAAATATACTATGGATTCCACCATCTTCTTATACTTAGAAAAATACTCATGATAGTCTACTCACAAGCCAAAATATGAGTCCAAACGAAAGATATACGAGAGGTAGAAGTTTCCTCAAAAGGAAAGAAGGGGTACACGGGGTGTAAGGGAACCCACATAGTGGGTGGTCCTACTTCTCTACCTATATTTATCCCTATAGGTACATTTCTCACTGATTTTATATCACTACATGGCATGTAGGTGGACTAGATGGTGTGCATCAGCCACCCAGGTTCCTACTCATGCTCCTAGTCGTGTCCCTATAAACTTGACCATGTCCCTTTACTTTGGTACATAGAATGTGCTCCCACATGGGGTCCTACATGTGTACTCCACCACACAGATTTTCCACCTGAGGATGGATACATGGTGTGTGTCCTAGCCACATGGCGTGTCATCCTTAACTTTTCAAAAACCCTAGCGTCACCGCCACAGGGGTACTACATAGTGTGTGTTCTTTGAACTACATTGCATCTAGTTAGTTTTTTCACATAAACTTAGATCTTCTTCTAAAATCCTAGATCTGGTCTCACCTCCTTGTATATCACCTCTATTCCTCCCAAAATCAGTTGATCTTGTCTCTATTTATCTTTTCTGATCATCCAATG
This sequence comes from Viscum album, assembly GCA_963277665.1. Lineage (NCBI taxonomy): Eukaryota > Viridiplantae > Streptophyta > Magnoliopsida > Santalales > Viscaceae > Viscum > Viscum album. The sequence continues at coordinate 598,380,090 of OY728136.1, read as the reverse complement.
GCCAGAAATTTAATTTTCTTTTCTTTTATCAAATCTCATATGAACCCACATATATCCCATGTTACACCTTATCCAGTTTGGATTCCAAAACAAAAAATTGATCACCCACAACCTAAAAATCATTACAAATCATTCTTTTATCACTGATCCATTCATTACATATGATTCCACCATGAATCTGGGGGTCTAATCGGACTCAGTACCACCTGGAAATACTAAGACATGGCCCCATAGCCTAATGGACAAGAACATAAAGAATCAAAAGGAGAAAATCCCCCAAAAAAGGTGAAAATAATTTTCCAAGTTTTATTAAACAATGAACATAATTGAGGATGTCCTGGGTGATATACAATTTAATAATTAATTTAAACTTATACACAGGTGCATGTAAAGGCTTTCAATTGTCATAGATTAAAGAAAAATGTGATCATGCCCAAACAGATTAATCAATTAGGGAAAATCTAAAAAATGAAAATTCCTACCTAGTTTTGGATCATTTATAAATGAATAACAAACTCTCTAATGAATAAGAGGAGTCATTGCATTCACAACGTCTCGATCTTCCTAGATCTAGAGTCTCGTCATCTGATTTAAATTCACCAATGAGAGGTGGAAGGAAAACATCTCAATTATTCCAGGTATTATGTGGATAAACCTATAGAATCATTATAATGGTTTATTTATAGAATTATTTCAGTTATTCTAATTAATAAATTAAATAAATTAATTATTTAATTAACCATCTGAACATACCTTCAATGATCGTGATATCTGAACACCCATTGCCGACCAATTTTAGGTCACACCTAGGGTAAACCTTGCATTCTAGACTCAAAATAGAACACAAATTTATGATCCAAGATTTCTTTTAGGATATATCCTATTTTATTTAAAAACTTCTTATGCATAATATAAAATATATTTAATATTTTTATAAAATTAATTTCAGACACACCGGACCTCGGAATCACATGCCATCTCTACACTTGGCTCTGAAAATATTTCTAGATATATTTAAAAGTCTTACAATGAAAAAATAGGATCTCTATAAACTTGGTCACTCAAGATATATTGCATGAGTGATCTAGGTTTGTGTGAACAATTGCATGAGGGATCCAAGATTGTGTGAGTAGACTCCCCATATTCCACCACTTCTATGGGAATTTTTCTATATTAAAGGGTTATAAACATGGATTTTTGAAATAGTGGTTCATGAAAACCATAGGTTTCACGAAATATATATCTATGAAAATAAACATGAGTTGTTCAAGACATGTTATTCTTGGAAGGATTTTGCACAATCAGTCCACAAGCACTTTCCAATGCATTAAAGGTATTGTGCATGGTTATTCACATAAATTTTCTCACCTATAGGATTCCATGAATCTTCATCAGGATGTGAGGTTTGTAAAAAGTAGAGTTGAACACACTGGAATTCCTCTTCTCTCAATTTTCCAAGAGGGGCCCTCAAAATGGAATTTTGGGGATGCATTTATAGGCATTGGGCTTGAAAAAGTAAAATTTAACATTAATCAAAAAATATTGAGTTGTACACTGATATAATGTATAGTTTCCATGTAAACTTCAGAAATGTACTTGTAGAAGTTTCAGTTTACATGAGAGGCTTTTTGTACCAAATAATAACTGGCTATATAACTCAATACTGGGGTGAATTATGTTCATAAAATTTTCTTTAATGTTAAACCACCCTCTTATAAGGATGTGAGTTCAATTTTTTTTCCTTTTGAATATATGCAGTGGAAATATGAAATCATGCATAAAGGAAATTGAACATATGGATTTATAGTGGTTTGGGGAGAAAAAAATCTCCTAGTCCACTCCAAAAACACTCTACTCCATGAGTTTTTTGATTTTCACTATAATATCCCTTTTACCAGGGGATCCTAGCTAAGTGCAAGTAGATGTCACTTAATACAAAGTTACAAGATCTTTCAACATGGCTCTCCCTTTTCATGACCTATCCACAATCTTAATAACACTCTTACACTGACTGAAAATGTGATAAAATTAATAGAAACTTTAATAGGAATGTATGTGGCACACAATTTAAAGTAACAATTGATAGTAGATGAAGATTCATACTAAAAAAATGATAGAATCGAAGGTATTGATTATGATGATATTTAGTGAAACTGACAGAACTGATAAGCACAGTATGAATGATTTTCAGTTTCACTATGTATAGGTCTCCTATGTTTTTCTTATTGTTGTTCATATACAATCAACCATTTCTTCTCTTTCTTTGTTTTTGAGGTTAACTGATCCTTTTTGTCTCATGTTTAAAATTGAGCTAGATATAATTTTAATGGTGGATCATGCTTGTACAGTGATCTTGACGATACATGCTATTAAGGATATGCATCCAAACTTTCCAAATATAGGAATTTCTTTTGCGGAAGCAATCCCAGAAATCTTCTCATTCTTCAGATCATTCTATTCATGGAAATTCTTGTTCAGAATGATATTTCCTTAAATGTATAATCTCCTTTTGATGTGATTTAAATAAATTAAAAAACTTATTGAGGGATTAGAAAATTAATCAGTATGTCCTTAAATACTAGATCTTCATAAGATGTCAACGGAAAGCAATGTCCATCATAATATAACTTTCATAAGATAAAGTAGATCTTTCTTGTAAGATAATATAACTTCAATATAGCATAAGATAATTTTCTAGAATAATATAAAGTATTGTTGTGATGCAAAATAGTTTATCTAACAATCTACCACTTGTTGGTGATCACAAAACCCATGAGATGGAAATATAAAAAAACATATATTAAGCTTTAAATTTTTTAAAATGAATAATTTTTTTCTTCTTCTCCTTTTTGAAAATAATTTTAAAAAATTTATTTTCCTTTACTTATCCCCATTTTTGAAATAAAAAATGAATTAAGTTTTTGTATTTTTCTTTTCTTATCCCCATTTTTATGATGTCAAAAATAATTATAATAATGAATACAGTTTATATTTAACAAAAATTTTAGTAAATAGTTAATGGTACTGCTGATAAACTATATTTTTAATTAAATAAATAAAGAGGCATAAAAAATGAAAATTTTAGAAAGATAATTAAATTTATTAAAGCATTAATATCATTCAAAGAAAAGGTAACATAAATAGATTCAAATGTTTTTTAAAAATCTATAAATTTGGAATGATTCAAAAAAAATTAGAATGCCCACCCATGGGGAAAACCATTCCATGAACTGAAGAAGGTAAGTGTATCAACTGATGGTCATAAAATGACTTTTCAGAGGAGACTTATTGAAAGATAAGGTTTTATCATGAGGTAATGATGTTGAAGGTGGGGGAGTTTTAATTTTCATGCCAACAACATCACCCAAGTACAATATGGATGCTCTAAGACTCGTGTGATCTTCATGAGAAAACTTTACTGGTGTCGATTGTATGTTGAGAGTAGTTTGTTGTGATCTCTCCAAATTGAAGTAATATGTATGGGTAAATGTTAATTTCAAGGATGGTTTATTTAAGTATAGAGACACTTCTTTATCAAACCTGATATTTTCCCTTTTATGGACCTCAAAAGGATCAAAGATTTCCTTCAGGTGCTGAGAGGTTGATAGGTGTTGATCAACAATTTTTGATCTAGGAAATCTTATTCCACGAATTTAAAAAATAGCATCTACATAGGCATCAATTCTTTTCACCATTTCATTTCTATAATTGTTTATAACAGTTGTAAAATCATTCCATGCACATTGAGAAAAGTTCCAAACAAAGTTCTGCAAAACTCTATTATTTGTGCAATTTGATATCAAATTTCTCAACATTTTGAACTGGTTTTCTATCATGCCAATGACATAAGAAACTTATTTTAATTTTTTAGACACTTTTATTTCTAATGATTCTATAAAATCATCTACCTATATCTCATCTTCATCTTCCAATAAATATGGATTAATAATATTAACAACTACTTCATGTAACTCTTACACTTTATTTTATATAACTTAAAAGTTATATAAAAATGATCTAGATTTAATTTGGATTAATGTGATGATAAATCTAACATAATTATTCACTTGAATTTAATTTTCTTGTACTTATGAAAAATTCTGTGTGAATATAGAAACAATTTCCTTTGTTGATTTATCAACAGATTCAACAGCTTCCTTAAGAGGAACTGGTGACCTTCTAATTTCATCTACCCCATTTTTATAAAGATATAGAATCATTTCACTTGGTATGATTTCACACTATATATAATCAATAGCTACATTCATCATATCAACATTTTGAGATAATATCATTAGATTTGACTGTTGATCAGAAATTTTTTTCATCCCTACAATATATTCTTTCAATAACACTTTTAACGTAGACTGAAGCAAAAAATTTGCTTCCTAAAACTCATACTTTGATGATATATGATTATGAATATTTATTACTTCTTTAATATATTCAATAACTTGAGATATTTTTTATTCCATTTCAAACAAAAACTTTGAGTAGCTTGGTTGTGCTCTTTCATATAAACTTCTATCAATTTCTGGTGCTTCTGCATTTCCACCTTCTTAAAGAACAGAGGAAGGGCTTTCCTAGTATACTTCTACACTTTCTTCTTGAACTAATTTTTTTTCTTCAAAATAAGGTACTTCTTCCAAATGATTTGATTCTAGTGATTATGTCTTACTTACTCTTATTTCAACCATCCTTTCCAATTCTTGAGAATGAGACTCGGTTATGAGATGATACATTCTCGATCTTACTAAAAAGGTCTTTTCCTAAACAACTAAAAATATGTGAGTGGTAGTTGAGGATATCCTTTATTTGTGAACTTGTTTTTGGTAATGAACCAAGAGTAGGAGGGTTTCTATCATAAAAACTAGTTTTTTGGTCTAATTTAATGTCAATTCGTACTCTTCTTTATCTTACTTAGAGATATTCTTCATCATCCTGACTTTCTCTAGTCTCAGTGGCATGATAAGATCCTTCTACCAAAATTGGTGTCTCTTTCAAATGATATGACTCCACATGAGTCGATGAAATTTTACTCTCATCTTTGACAATTGATGATTTTCTTCAACATCATGTATGTCTTTTCTAGCCATTGAAAATTAATAGCTCGTTCACTTAGTACTTTCCTTGAGATCATTTTTCATTTTATTCTACTCGATGATGCACCATTGGTTATTTTTATTTTCACCATTAATAGAGAGTTTAAAGGTTTGTAGGTTCATAAGGTTAGGGTAATAAAGGTTTGAGCAAATAGAGAGAGGGTTTAAAGTTTTTAAAGTTGTTTCAAACATAGAATTGATGCACAACCTTTTTAATTCATAGTAATCGTGGGTTCGTGTAGTGATGTATAGGGTAATTATTACTAAAAGTAGGGGATGTGACCTATCAAATATGACCATTACACAAAATTATGGCACAAAAATAAACTTAAATAAAAAATAACATATTTACTTTGAATATGAAAAATATTCTATAAAATATTATTTAGTAAAATTAAACAAGCCTAATTCTGATTTAATGAAATCAAATCTGCCAACAGGAAAAGATTTTTTAAAAATGTATGCTAATTTATTTCATGTGAAAATGAATTATAAAGAGATATCATTATTTTTTAATGATATCTCAATAAATGATGTCTTAAATAAATGTGATTTATTCTTTAATGGTTTATTGGATTCTTTGATATGTTGATATCACTTGTGTTATCACATCTGATTAGAACATAATTAAAATTAAATCTAAAATCTATTAAGGTGTGTTCCATCTACAACACTTGTGCACAACAACTTCCTTTGGAAATATATTTAGTTTTATTATTTGATAGTCCTATATAGTGTTTCATCTTACTTGACAAAGATTCTATGCATTTACTAACAAAATGAAAGTTTCCCAAGGAGCAAGAAAAACCAAAATCCAAGTATGAAATTAAATTAAAATCAGTGGCTTTTGGAAAAAGAAGATAAAGATATTCAGTCCCTTTTTGATATCATAAAATTATTTTCACATCATTAAAATGTGATTCCTTTGTATTATATTGAAATATTTCATAAATTCATGCTCAAAACATAATATTTGATCTACTTTCAATAAGGTACAACAAGCTTCCAATGATTCCTCTATAAAACTTATTGTTAATTAGTTTTTTAGTTTCATCCAATTCAAGTCTGATATTGGAACTCATCAGATTTGAGCAGGTCTTACTACTTTCAAGTCCAAACTTCTTAAGTAAATCAAGTAAGTATTTTCTTTTATTTAAAATATTTCCAAAAATATTTTGATAAACTTAAAATACCAAAAAATAGTTTAGTTCACTCATCATACACATTTCAAATTATTTTTTCATAATTTTTTAAAATTAATTGCATGGTTTTTGGTTTTTTGATCAAAAAATAACATCATTTACATATATTTTTACTAAAAAAATATCGAAGAAATAAGTTTTCTTAAATAATGTATGGTCTTATATTCTTACTGTAAAACCATTTAATAAAATAAAATAACTTAATCTTTCATACCATTCCCTTGGGGATTGTTTAAGTCTATATAGATCTTTAGTAAGTTTAAATACAGAATTTTGAAAATGAGAATCTTTAAAACCAAGAGGTGTTCTATGTAAACTTCCTCTATAAAGAAACCATTTAAAAATAAAGATTCAATGTCCAACTGATCTAATTTAAAATTCATATATGATTCATATGATATAAGGATTATAATAGATTCTAATATAACTATGGGATCAAAGGTTTCTCATGATATATTACTTCTTATTGATTATATCCTTTGGAAACTAATAAAGCTTTATTTATAGTTATTACATTGTGATCATATTGTTTGTTTCTAAAAACCAACTTGGTTTAAATTACAGGATGGTTCAAGTATTTTTCATTTAGTTCTCACACTTTGTTTATTGTTAATTGATTTAGCTATTCTTTCATATCTAAGAACCAACTTTCATCAGATAAGGATTCTTCTATAGATTTAGGTTATAGTTAAGATAGAAAGGCATAGAATTATACTATATTTTATATGTTTCTTCTAATTCTTACTCCTTCATCTAGGTTCCCAATAACTATTTATAAAGGATGTTCCTTAAGGTTTTTAGGTATTCTAGGCAACACACTTTCTGGTTCAATAGCGTCTACCCTTATTAGATTTGGTTTAAAGTAACCAAGTTCCAAATCATTATCCTTTTTCATTAAAAATAGTTTCATGTATCATATTTTTTACTAATTCGTTTTGATCATTAATTTGAATCATTTTGTGACCAAAGGGATCACTTTTATTAAAATTCACATGATCTAATTCTTCAAAAACACTTAACCTTTTATTAAAAACTCTATAATATTTGGAAGTAGTATAATAACCTATTATGATACCTTCATCATCCTTTGGATCGAACATTTCAACATTATACTTGGTGTTCAATATGTAAGCCTTGCATCCAAATACTTTGAAGTATCCGACTTTGGGTTTTCTAGTATTCCAAAACTTGTAGGGTATTTTATTTAAAATATGTCTTACTAGTACTCAGTTAATTATATAACATGTTGTGTTAATATATTCATCCTAGAAATGAGTGGGCATGTTATATTTTCATAACATAGTCCTAGAAATTTTCTGAAAAGTCTTATTCCTCATTTCAATAACACCATTTTCTTTTTTGAGTTGTTCTAGGGATAGAGAATGTATGTTTAATTCCTTTCTTATAGAAATAAGAATTAAATTCATGATTATCAAACTCACCTTCATGATCACTTCTCAAAAACTTGATTTTTATATCCTTTTAATTTTTCATAAGTTTAAAAAATCAATAAAAATAAAACATGATTGACTTTCGAGTCTTCAAAAGCAAACCCACGTAAATCTTGAAAAAGCATCAACTAACACATAAACAAATGACTTACCAGCAAGACTTCTAGTTCTAGTAGGTCCAAACAGATCCATATTAATAAGCTTAAGAGTTCTAGAAGTAGTGAATTATTTAATTGGTTTGAAAGATGACTTGTATTTCTTACCCATTTGGAATGCATCACATAGCTTCTTTTGTCTAATTTGAGACTGGTAAAGTCAGAAATAAAATGTATTTTTATACAATTTTATTAAGGAATGAACATTTATAATGTTCAATAATTTTATGCCAAATCCAAAATTCATAAATTTTAGAATTTAAACAGTTTAAATTTTATCTACACAAACAATTAAGATCTAATTTTTCAACATTATCGAATATGTGTGCTTTAAACTTGAGACAGTTATCTTTAAAAACTAAGCATGCATTGTTAGAAAAATAAACAGAATATCAATAATCAAAAAGTTTAGAGATGCTTATCATATTGTTCTTCAACACTTTAACATAAATTAATTTGTTAATGAGAATCAACTGAGTGTTTCCAACTGATCCAATGCCAACTATCTTTCCTTTTTTATTATCACTAAATGTGACATAACTTATCTATTTTGGATAAAGAATGAAAATTGGAGTAATATCCACTCATATTCATTGAAAATCTACTAACCACTAACCATTTTTATTATTATTCATGTGGATAATTCCCTACAATGATAAATCAAACAATAGAGTTTTTTGGTACCCAAATTCTTTTGGGTTTGAAAATGTTAGCTATAAGAGATCTAGGCATCCATACTTTCTTCTGTTTTCCAAAAAACTATCTTTTGAAGGAAAAATATTTTTGATTCCAAAAAATTAATGATTTTTTAAATCAAAAATATTATAAAATTTTCCAATTTCACTACAATGAAAACAATTAACTTTGGGAAGGTGTTAAATTTTTGAACAAGGCACAAATTTTTTTTTGTAAAGTTTAGGTCTTTCACCTTGGATTATAATTCCAAATTTTTCTTTTCTAAGTTGATTTTAACAAAGAATTTTTTTTAAATAATATTCCCCTTTATTAAATACACTTGCAGTGACTTTGAATTTTTGAACCTCATCATGTATGTTCTCAATTGTTTTTACTTGTTTAGTATTCGAGATAGTAGATTTTTTCAACTGATTTTTTAAGTCTAAAATCTGGTTGTTTATATTTTCCTCTTCACCAAAAATTTTATTATAAGAATTTTAAAGGGATTTATTTTTATTTTTATGGATTTTAAACTTGATTTCCAACAGATTTAAGTACTCATTTAATTATTTATAATAGTGGTTTTCACTTTCTGATTCATGCTCATGCTTAGAAGAGTAATAAGAATATACCTCATCTGACTATTCTATAAAACATATGTTGGCCTTCTAATTTTTAGCTTTAGCTTCTGATTCTTATTATGTGCATTATAAATAATCTTCATAATCTCTCTAGGTGGTCTTTATAGCTTTCTTAGATTTCTTATATCCAGTATTATTGAATCATTTCTTTTCTCTTTTCTTATTGTCTTTAATTTTCAGATAGTTGGGATTGATATGTCCTAAATTTTTTCACTCATAGCATCTCAACTATTTAGAGTTTCCACCACTCTTATTATGCTTATTGAAGGATCTTCTAAATCCTCACCTCTTGTTATAGAAATTTTTGAATTTTTGAGAAAATTGAGCAAGATCATCATTTTATTTAGATTTTATTGAGAAATATTATTCTTCATATGCTTCAGAGATTTGTATGTTTTTTCTCTTTCTGACATCTTTATAAGTAGAAACCTTCAGGAAATAATTTTCCTTCTTGATCATCTTATTCTCTTCACTTTTATTTTCTATTTAAACATTATGCATCATGAGAGTCTTGATGAGATATTTTATTTTTAAATTGTCTACTTTTGTATATTGTTTGATAGTAGCTAATATTCCACTCCACTTAGGTGGTAATACTCTAATAACTTTCAATGCTTGTTCAGGCTCAGTAATAGGTGTTCCTAAAGCAGTAATGTTATCCACAATCTCATTGAGTCTTCCATTTAGTTTAGTAATTATATATCCTTAAACCATTTTTAATGTATCTAACTTAATCTTAGTTGTATCATATCTAAGAGCTTTCACATTGTTAATGAATTTATATGAAACTACTATAGTGGCCCACATTTTATGTTTTTCTACATTGAGAGATTATATTGAACTCATTTGGTCCTAACCTATAGATGATAGCATTCATAGACTTGTAATTCAAGCCATAATTTTCTTTATCTGTTATATCCCTTATTTTAGGTTATGTATTAGGAATTTTATAGGGATTAACTACTTTAAGATAGACTTTTAGGCCAAGATTTTTCAGATAAATGATCGTGTGATCCTTCTAGTGACCATATTTTTCACTGTTAAGGTACTAAACTCTAACCATTGACATACCTTCTCGGTTATTAGACATGGAAGACATTTGGATATTGATCTTTGGAATTCAACCTTTGATAGTTGTGAATTAGAGATTCACTAGCACTGATACCAATTGTTTTCCTAGATAATGAATGGTTTTATAACTCAAGAGGGGGTGAATTGAGTTCCTAAAATTTTCTTAAATGTTAAACCACCCTCTTTGAAGGATGTGAGTTCAATTATTTTTCTTATGAATATATGGAGTATAAATATGAAATCATGCATAAATAAAATTTAACATAGGTATTTATACTGGTTTGTGGAACATAAATCCTCTATTCTACTCCACCAATACTCAACTTCAAGAGTTTAATGATTTTCACTATAACATCCCTTTTACCAGGGGCTCCAAGATGATTACAATATGTTTTCACTGAATGAAAAGGTCCAAGAGATTTCAACTAGGATCTCCCTTTTCATGACCTATCTATGGTCTTAAGAACACTCTTACACTCAGTGAAAACATGATAAAATTAATAGAAACTTTAAGAGGAATATATGCATCACACAGTTTCAAGAAGAAATTGAAAGTAGATAAAGATTCATCCTGAGAAAGTGATAGACTCCAAGGTATAGCTTGGGATGATCTTCAGTTAAACAAATAGAACTGATAAACACAACAAAAATGATTTTCCATTCCTCTATGTATAGGTCTCCAATGTTTTTCTTATTGTTGTTCAGATGCAATTAACTATTTATTCTCTCTGTTTTTTGTTGAGGCTAACTGGTCCTTTTTATCTCATGTTTAAACTTGAGAACGAGATAATTCTAATGCTTGAGAAAGCTTGTATAGTGATATTTATTAGATGAGATATAAATTATATGTTTCCAAAATTTACAAATATAGGAATATATTTTGCGGCAGCAATTACAAAAAACTTCTCATTCTTTGGATCAACCTATTCATGGCATGTATTGTAAAGACTGATCTTTCCTTAAATGTATAGTCTCATTTTGAGGTTTTCTAAATACATGAAATGACTTATTGAGATATTTTAAAAGTAATCATGACATTATTAAATACTAGATATTTTTAAGATACCAACTAAAAGAATTTTTCATCATAAGATAATTTTTGTAAGATAAAGTATCTCTTCCTTATAAGATAAGTTAACTTCAATGAAAAGTGATAGAGAAAATTTACGTGCATATTTTTAATCAATAATGATGATTTTTTAATTTTTTTCAATTATAAAACCCATGTATTTAAATGTTTTATAAAAATATTGGGAAATTTGGATTATAGAATGAAAATGAGCAAAATTGTGAAAAGTGCTTAATTCTGGATTTGTTTTACAGATTAATACCATAAGGGTATTTTGGTCATTAATTTTAAAATATAATTCCAGATTTAGTTAATATTATTTTTTTAGAATCCTGATTTTATTTCCTTAAACTTGGTCTTCTGGACCATGAGCTTATTCGGCCATCTAAAGTGCTTAAAAATCAATGAATTTTATGATTTTTCCAGGCGGACAGTGTGGACCCCACCACCATAATGAAACCACAACTTGGCCTACGCACCTCAAATTGAGGTTTTCCCACCTGGGATATCACTATGCCATTTAAGGACAGATCTAAAAAAATTGGAGGAGTTTTTAAGTCATCATAGCGTCCATTTAATGTTATACTTTTGGAGGAATCTTCCTGAAAGCTTCATCCAGAAAAAGAATCCTACAATGAAAAATTTATAACTCATTAATGGAGTGTCTAAAGGAGATTAAATTTTGAGGTTTAATGTATAACAACTTAAGTAACAACTTTTATGAACGTGTACATGCGTGAATCGGTCATTTATCGGGACAACAATGCGAAAACATTCGGAGTCTAGAATTCTGCCTATAAAAGGAGGCCCTCACCTCCTTCCCAAATCATCTCATTCTCTATTCCATTCCTACAAGGCACCAAGGAGGACATCTCCACCAAGGGAGGTCGATGAAAAATCATCCCCGTTTCTTTTTAATTTATTTATTTTCTTTATTTCTGTTTTAGTTTTCAATTGTAATTTAGATTTCTAATAAATTCATGCATTGTTTTTATTATTGTGTCCACCCATCCACCATGTTTTCTACTTCATCTTTTCTCCTTCTTTTATTATTTTATTTTCTCATATTATCCACCATGATATCTTACTTTCAAAAATGATGGGTTAACCCAAGACTTGTCTCGGGGGAGGTATGTGGAAATTTCATTTATTATATACTTAAATTATTATGTTTTATTAATTTTGTGATGAGAAAGAGTGATGTGCACAGGTGTGGTGATCGTCCATCATGAAACTAATCTCAAACTCATTTATATTATTTTATTAAATCCTTTTCCTCCCTTATACTGAATACAATCTATTCATACGATGTAGTTGAGCCATTCAGTGATTGAAATGGAATACGGTGGAGCCAAGTCTTGGAAGATGTCACACTCTCGATCGAGGTGTATCATCAACCTTGATTATAGGAGGAGGTAGAGTTAAGATTGCTAAATGTATTCAATATTTCACATTAATAAATAAAAGAATAGTAATTCATGAATGAGATCTCATAATTTAATTATCAAACTAAATTTAAATACCTACAAGGAGAATGATGGAACCCATAAAGGCCAAGTTATTTCTCAATTAATTTCATTTTGTCATTTCATGTTAGTTTTATCTTTTATTTAAATTAAATTGAATTACATTCCTCGATTAAATAAAAACAACCAAAAAAATAAGTTTAGTTAAATTAGATTAAGTGAGTGAATGACTGAAAAATCTCCTCAGGAGAGATGACCCTAGTCAGCCTCTATGCTGCACTAGGAAAATTAAATTGCTTTTGCCACACCCTATGACAGGCGTGTGTCAAAACTGGTGTCGTCACTGGGGATCCAATAAGTTATTCATTTAATTTTTCTATTTTCACATCTTATATAGATTTCATTTATTTTTAAAATTAAAAAAACAAAAAATATATTTCCATGATGAATTCAAATGATTATTATTCTACATGGACTGAAAATCACTCACAGGTGTAAGAACAAGAAATAGACTACACTGAGGAGCCCCTCCAATGAAGAGATGATGCACTTATGATAATATTCAAGAAGAAAGAAAGAGGCATAGCAACATGTATCTCACCGGAATATTTTATGGACATGGTCGATGAACTCCAAGTTGACTTAAAAAGATTCAAGGACAATATGGAAGTTCCACTGGTCGTCTCAGATTTCATTGAATATATCCATGAAGTTAAAGCCAAATTCGAGGTGGAGGAGCCCGACTACCTACCTCCATCCAGTGAAGATCGAATCAATGAGTCACATTCAATTGAAGATGATATTAAAGTCGAACCGACTCAGGGAGATGATACAATATTAAACTCAAACTCTTTTAATTTTATTGAAACTAATTTGAGTAGCACCCCTAATAGTTTTGAATTTTCAAATTCAGTTATTTCGTATTATTCCTTGGAGGATGATGAGGGAAAATAAATTGCACCTGTTGAGGAACATTTAGAGCTCCTTGAACACACTGAATATTTACTAGTGGGAGCACAAGAAGGGAAAGTTAATATTGCAAAAGTAGCAACAAATGAGGAGGAGGCTCTGTACTTTATCCTACCCCCTCCATGCAAGGTGTACCACATTGCAAAGGGGTCGGATCTAGTATACTTTGTCCATGGAGTCCTCCTTAATAAGAACAAAGAACTGTAAACTGGGAAGAGCCATATGTGGTGGTTCAAATCAAAGAAACTTCATCCACTGACAGATTATAGATAAAATCTGGTACTGCCCTCTGGAGGCAGTAAAAGATTCTAGGGCCCACTTGGGGGATTATACCAAGATTTATATTTACATGATTTCTAGAAATTTATATTTGAATTTCATTCCTTAAGAAATAGTTTAGCATGGAGTCTCTCCCTATTTTCTTTTTTTGAGAATAAATGATATAATCCTTGTGCTTAATTGAGTTTTTTTCTTTTATAGGTTCATAATGGTGGAAGGCAGCCCTAGACAGTGAAGGGTAAGGGATACGTTTCATGGAAAAATGGATTTCACTTTTAGTTCTTTTAAAATCTCTACATTTTTTTCCACAACATGTTTGGAGATTTAATAATAAAATTGCATACCCACACTTGAATTCATGTTTTACTTGACTTATCTAGGAGACATGAGTTTCCTAGGAACCCAGTGATGCCATGTTTTAGATTTCAATGTTTATATTATTAAATGATTGAAATAGTGAATTGAATTTTTAAATATGAAGCATATATATTGAAATAATGACTTATGATTTGAAGGAATTAACTAATTAATGTAAATGAAATTTCCCTACCATCTTTCATGCTTTGAATTTCATAAGTTCATGTGAATTGATTTGTTATTATTATTCATGCCATGACTGATTGTACAAATGTTATATTTTCTATTCCTGAGAGGATTTCTAGACCAAGTACTTCCTATTTATTCTTGATCATATTTCTTGAGTGATCTTGGGACATGTAACCGACCAGAACTTGTATTGAAACTTGTCAAAGCTATAATTGTGCAAAAACATATTTAAAATGATTGAGGCATACTTTAAAAAGATATTTTTCCTTAAAATACCACCTTTACATCAATCCTTCTTTTATCTCATAGATACCATGAATGGCCTTTATAGGGATGAGTCATATTTCAAGCCATTTTTATCCATTCCTACCCCACTCTTGTTATATGCATGATATTTTAAAATTGAAGTGTGGGGGTAAAGGGAATCATGGTGGATGGGATGATACACATTATAAGGAAGAAGTGTGGGGGTGTTATTGTGTTAATTGTAAATGGTTGTGAAATTATTCATTATACTCTATTGTATTCCCCTCGTGAATTGAAAAAAAATGACAAAAATGACAAAAAGATCCAAAAGAAAAGAAAAATGGGTTATGATTTGGGAGAACCAAAAATCATCATTTTCCAGACTGACTGTCTTATGATCGTATGTGGTTAGGTGATGGATGTGAGGTTTTATTTTATCATAACTTTCGAAAAAAGAAAAAAATTACAAAAAAAATCAAGAGGGTTCATGTTGGTCGGAGTGGACACTCAAGAGGGGGGGTGAATTGAGTTCCAATTAAAAATTTCTGTTGAAAACTTTAAGATTAAATCCCCCAAATTGAAAAACAGCCCAGTCAATTAAGGCAGTAGAGATATAGGTGACTTATTGTTCAACAGGTTTCTCTAAGGTTGATTAATCCTCAGTAAGGTTAGTTTGATGACTAACTTTACTTTTGAAACAAGTTTACTAAACAAATCTCTTATACACACTAACCAAAATTGACTATCAGAGTATATGCAAAAACAGATTTCTTGTTAAAAAAAAAAGAGAGCACAGCGGAAAAAAGAAAAGCAAAGTAAAGAAAAGAATAACAAGCTATTTCAAACAAGAGGTTCAGTCTTAAGCTAAGACTTAGTCCTCTTCCACTTGGTGATCACCTGCCACCAAGCAATTTTATAAAAAAGGATTGATACACAGCTTGTATCGGGCTTTACAACAGTTTTCACAAACTGTCCAGGTTTGACAACCTCTGCCATAGTTATACGTGGGAAAACAAATGACCAAGCCACACCAGGCTTCTTCCACAGTTATACGTGGGAAAACAAATGACCAAGCCACACCAGGCTTCTTCCACAGTTATACGTGGGTAACAAATGTAAAAAGGTTTGGGATAGGGATTTTCAGTATCCCTCAGTTTAAGCACAGGAGACAGTGTGTGTAATACTAACACACTGCTCACAAATGTAAAACACTTAAACACAGTAGAGCAAGAGATAGAAAGAAGAAGGTTTAGAGTGCTCTATATTGTTGGCAGATCAGTTCTGGACTCGTAGGAATGAGTGACTTGAAGCTTTGGTCCTTTTTCTGTAAGTTGACACTAAAACAGAGTGTCGTGATTTCCAGATTTCTAGATGTTCAAGTGATCAGCTTCTTTGAGTTTGAGTGCTTCACAGCATGGCTTTTAGGAGACGGTTCTTTCAGTCGGTTCACTTGAGACTCTTTTGTTCTTCAGAATGAATGCTCGAGAGTTCTTCTTTTTGTGTATATGCGTATCTCCTTCTCAGTTGTAGATGTTAGACTCTGTGTGTCCTTCCTCTATTCTTGTTTGTGTATGTAACTGTTCTTTTCGTTCCATTCATTCTTTTTCTTGAATGCTTCTCTCTTCTTTTTATACTCCTCCATATATGCCCTTTTTGTTCACCCGAGGCCGACAAGATAAATAGTCTTGAGTTACACGTGCGATCTTCCTCGTACATTGTATTATTTCTTGATATGTCTGCAAATATCAATAAATAATGTTAGGTGTATTAACTTGTCTAGACATGACCGTTAGATTAGTATTAATCAAATTGGTAAAGAAAAAAGTAGAAATATAATAATAATAATAGACTGGTCGAGAATGTATGTCACTGTGGACTTCAACTGTGGTCTTCCAACTGTGGACTTCCTTCTGACTGCTGACTTCAACAAAAGGCTTGCTGTCTGTAGGCTTGCAATGGTAGCTTTTACTCCATGTAACTGTAGCCTCTCTAACTGTAGACTTGTAATATCAAATTTGTAGAACTGTAACCTTTGTCAACTGTAGACCTCGATCATCAGTAGACTTAGTCGACAGAAGCTGTCTAACTGTAACCTTGACTGTAGACTTATGACTGTAGGCTTGTTCGACTGCGAACTTGTTCCAACTGTAGACTTGTTTGACTGTGAACTTGAGCAGAGAAAACTTTGAACAGAAGTCTTGTAACTGTGACCTTCGTCTGTGAGCTTTGACAATAGATAGCGGTAGACTCGTGACTGTAAGCTTGTATTAGTCTTCGACTGTAACCTTGTAACTGTGAACTTATTGCAACAGTAACTTAAGGTGACAGTTAGCTGTAACTGTGACTTTGAAAAGAAAACTCTGACTGGTAGCTAACAATACTAAACTTATGTAAATACTACTGTAAGCTGTTACAGTAAAGTTATGAGAGTAAGAATATGAACTGTTTAGAATAAAATACGTTTAAGCATAGAATAATAAGATTAATGCAAGGTTTTAATACATCATAATCAATGTTTAAGCATGATTTGGGATTATCAAAACAGGTGATTCCAACAATCTCCCCCTTTTTGATAATCACAAATTATGTCAGTATGGAATGAAATATAGATGTATCAGAGAGAAGTGTGCAAAACACAGTATTAGCAATATGAGCACAAAAATTAGGTATAATCCTCAAGGATTTCTCCCTCTTTGTATAGGTTCATTTTTCCCCCGAGTTTTCCCTATTTCTCCCTATTTCTCCCCCTTTGTGATTAACAAAAAGAAAGACAGATAGAGAGAAAATAAACATTGTATTAATAATGAGTACATTACATGACCCAAAACGTGAATACATGATCCTTATCAAAAAAAAACATAAACAGACTCAACCCTCTTCATCTGTAGGTAAGGGATCTTTTCCTTTGGAGGAAGAAGATGGAGCAGTAGGTGAAAGATCAGCAGGCTTAGGAATTGTAGCAGGAATGTCTGGAGGGGCAACAACAGATGCTCCTGAAGGCCTGTAGTGAGTAGCTTGCCGAGGTATCAGTGGTCTAAGGATTCTGAGGGCATCAGCAGGAGACATTACTGAAGAACCACTGGGGTTGGAGACAGGTAGGGCAGGAGGAACTATAACAGGTGTGCAGTCCACATGAAGAAAAGGTAGGAGCAGATTCCTGAAATCCATGATGATGTTTCCTCCTCTGTCCATGGCAGATAAGAAGTCATTTTTGTTTTCCAAGAATTTATCCAAAGCCGGGGTCAACTCTCGTAGCTTGCTAACTTGTTCTTTGAAAGCTTGAGTTACAGGAGGCAGCTTCATAGTTTCTAGCATGAGCTTGAAGTGATGGTTCAACTGATTCTTGGTGAAAATCCGATCAAAGTAATAATCCACTTTACTTTTGATGGCCTCCTGAGAAGAAGTAGCAGCCTGCAGGTGCTCACGAACAAAGCCACTGACTTCTCTTGTAGTAGCAAGGATCTGTAGGTCTGATGTGTCATTTGCACGGGCCTAAGTAAGCTCTTCTCTGAGCAGGCTTCTAAACTGATCAAGGTCTACAGGAGAGCTAGATGAAGGAAGGGACTTGACTGAGAATGCCACTGTCTCCTTGAAAGACTAAGTCAGATTTCCAATCACTTTCTGAATGACAGCATCCTGATTGCTAAAGTGTTCTTTTACTGATTTCTTGAAAGCCTCAAATACTTCCACAAACTGCTTGACCACTTCTTTGATGTATCGAATCTCACTGGCCACTTGTGTCTGAGAACTGTTCAGGGCAGTTAAAGAAGCAACTGATTGTCTGAGGGCCACTACTGCTCCAGTCCAGCTTTCAATTTGAGTGTGGCACACTTTCATTTCATCCATCACTTATTTGATTGGACTTCCCACAACACATCCTAGAGATAATTCTAAGGATTGTTCTACATTTTTCAGCTCATCAAAAAGACTGGTTTTCAATTTAGCAACAGACTGTCTGATGGTCTCCTTCATTTCATTATTTAAGGATTCAAGGTCTTCCTTGGTGGCCAATCTTTCAGTTTCTAACACTGGAGAGCTGTTAGTTAGGATAACTGGATTTCTTGGTGGTTGGTTTTCCTCATCTGAATCCTCATAATTGAGTCCTAACACCATGTATCCTGGATCTGAGGTCCATCCTTCTATATCATATAGTACAGAGACTGAACCAAAACGCTCCCCCTCACTTGGAGCTCCTTCCTGAACATTTTCTACTATCTGCTCGACTCTGGGTAACTCTAAGTTCTCTTCTGTATCTCTAGCAGGTTCCATACTTGCTTCCTCTGTAGGTTCAGCAGTGAGGTTAGCCTCCCTCTCTGTTGAGTCATCAACCACTTCCATGACAACAGTAGTAGAGACCACTCCTGCTTCCTGGTCAGACACTGACTTGTCTGTGTACCCTATCAGAGGGCTCATACTAAGTTCTTTTGTTTCTTCACCACTGATCTCCTCTTCATCTTCTGCAACAGTTTCTTGATTTTCATTTGAATCTCCAGCCTCTTCTGCTTCGACTGTATCATCCTCGTCAGAGGTGTCCTTGACAAAATATTGAGATTCTTCTTCTTCTTCTTCTGTAGACTCAGTCTCACTGTCTCTTAGAACAGGTTCTCTACTAGGTAGTTATTTTGGAGGGCTTGCTGCTCCAAACTCCACTGTCCTGACAGGACTGTGAGTAGTCTCAGGATCACTCCCTTCATCAATTGGGGTGTTCTCTCTTGCAGAGTCACCAACTACTGCAGTCTGTTCATCATCTGAGTATACAGGTTCAGGCTCATCAGGCTTTAAGCCTGGATCTCTCCTATCTCTCGGTCTAGAGGGATGAGTAGAAGGGCTAAATTTCTCATAGATTCTCTCCTCATCATTCACCCATGATTTCTTCCAGGGGTTCCAACTGATCCTCATGAATTTGCAGATTACTTTCGAGATACATACACTGTTCTTTGCCACTATCAACTCTTCCTGACTTCCAGCTGCACCTTTCACTTTCAACATTACCGAAATGAGTTTAGCATGAAACAAGGCACTTGATTTTGAGCTTGCCTTTATCATGTCCTCCATCTGAGCCATCAGCAACCTACAAAGGTTGACCTTCCTTCCATGTTTTAATAAGTACATCAAGTAAATATCCTGGTGCTTCAGAGTTGCAAAATCTCCTCTTCTAGGACTCAGTACATGCTGAATAAACTTAAACAGAAGCCTGTCCTCTCCACTCATTTCAGCAGCAATAATCTTTCTTACTGTGCCATTGCCTGTCAGTTCTTCCAGAGCCGTCTCATGATCAAAGATTCCACTATTTGGAGGAGCCTCTCCAGAATAGTAGTTGTAAATACCCTCATGAGGAACTCTTAAACATGCAGCCCATTCAACGGATGAAAAACTGACTTCATTGTCGTTTACTCTGGATACCAGTCTATGCAGATCATCCTCTTCCTCGAACTGTAGATATTCATAGAATTCCTTCACCAGCTTCGGGTAGTACGGTCCATTATTGTTTGCGAAGCATTCGGTCCATCCTTGCTCATTAAGCACTGCCAGTACTAATGATCTGCTCGATAAAATCCACTCTTCACTTAGCTCCTTCTCAACAACTATTTCTCTCTTAGTCATATGTGGATTAACAGGTCTTATCGAGGCGTTCCCGGTGCCACTGGATTCGACTCGAGTCCTCTTTGGAATTGGTGCATCTTCATTGACAGTCGGGGGTCGCTTTGTTCTGGCCATTGGAACTGAATGAGGTTTCGAGGTTCGGTTGAAGGTTTAGGGTTTAGGACTTGAGAGAGAAAGGGTCGAGATGAGTGGATTGAGATATGTTCGATGTTCTAAATTTTATCATTTAGGGATTTAGAAATAAAAGTATAAAGAAAAGAAACGGTTCGAATTTCCGCAAAAAAAAAAAATAGGGTTAAACAGCGAAACAGCCTACAGAGAGATGTAACAGTGAGGTACACCGGTGAGGTCTAACTGTGAGGTTTCAACTGTGAGGTTTCAACTGTGAGGTTTCAACTGTGAGGTTTCAACTGTGAGGTTTCAACTGTGAGGTTTCAACTGTGAGGTTTCAACTGTGAGGTTTCAACTGTGAGGTTTCAACTGTGAGGTTTCAACTGTGAGGTTTCAACTGTGAGGTTTCAACTGTGAGGTTTCAACTGTGAGGTTTCAACTGTGAGGTTTCAACTGTGAGGTTTCAACTGTGAGGTTTCAACTGTGAGGTTTCAACTGTGCTATAATTAATCATACCTAACTCATGTTTGATGTAACTTAATCTCTCAGAATTCAAAGGCTTTGTAAAAATATCAGCTAACTGATGTTCAGTGCCAATGAACTCAAGAGTGATATCACCTTTTTGATAATGATCCCTCAGAAAGTGATGTCTCACATCAATATGTTTTGTCCTAGCATGAGATACTGGATTTTTAGAAATGTTAATAGCACTTGTATTGTCACACCTTATAGAGACATGTTTGAATTGATATCCATAGTCTAGTAAAGTGTGTTTCATCCACAAGATTTGTGCACAACATCTACCAGCAGCTATATACTCAGCTTCGGCAGTAGACAATGCAACAGAATTCTGCTTCTTACTACACCAAGATACTAGTGACTTGCCTAAAATGTGACATGTTCCAGAGGTGCTCTTTCTATCTAACTTGCAGCCAGCAAAATCAGCATCAGAATAACTTAATAAATCAAATGATTGTCCTTGTGGATAAAATAATCCCAAATTGGGAGTATGTTTTAGATATTTGAAAATCCTTTTAACAGCAGTCAAATGAGACTCTTTTGGATTGGCTTGAAACCGAGCACACATGCATACACTGAACATGATGTCAGGTCTACTGGCAGTAAGGTACAGTAGACTACCTATCATACCTCTGTAATTGGTTTGATCCACTGGTTCACCAGTTTCATCACTGTCCAAATTGCAAGTGGTGCTCATAGGTGTGTCACTGCCTTTGGTGCCATCCAAAGAAAAACGTTTTAGAAGATCTTTAATATATTTACTTTGGTTCAAAATAATACCATTTTTATTTTGAAAGATCTGAAATCCAAGGAAAAATTTGAGTTCTCCCATTAAACTCATTTCAAACTCATTTTGCATTATTTTTGAAAAATCAACACATAAAGAATTTTTAGAAGATCCAAAAATAATATCATCCACATAAATTTGTACTATTAAGACATCTTTAGAAATCCATTTAATAAAAAGAGTAGGATCAGCTATCCCTTTAGTAAATCCTTTCGAAATAAGAAAAGAGCTGAGCCTATCATACCAAGCTCTTGGAGCTTGCTTTAAACCATATAAAGCTTTAGATAGTTTAAAAACATGATTAGAAAAATGGGGATTTGTAAAACCAGGAGGTTGTTCCACAAATACATCCTCAATTTTATATCCATTTAGAAAATCACTTTTAACATCCATTTGATATAGTTTGAAATTCAGATGAGCAGCATAAGCAAGTAATATCCTAATGGCCTCTAGTCTAGCCACGGGTGCAAAGGTTTCCTCATAGTCTATTCCTTCTTCCTGACTATACCCTTGTGCAACTAGCCTAGCTTTGTTTCTGATTATATTACCAAACTCATCAACTTTGTTTCTAAACACCCATTTAGTGCCTATGGTAAGAGTGTCTTTAGGTCTTTCCACTAATTCCCAGACTTTGTTTCTTTCAAACTGATTAAGTTCTTCTTGCATATCCATTACCCAGAATTCATCACTGATAGCATCATTGACATTTTTGGGTTCAAGCTGTGAAAGAAAAGCTTGATGTTCAACCTGATTTCTTAGAGAAGCTCTAGTTTGTGTTCCTCTATCAAGATTACCAACAACAGCATCTAAAGGATGATTCTTTAGAATCCTAGTTGATTTGGTAAAGGTTGAACTAGAGATTTCAGGTTCATTTATAGGTTCGGGTTCCACAGAGGAAGATTCTGGAAAAAGTCCAGAGCTGGATGTTTTTATTACAGGTTCTTTAGATTTGTCATTTAGGTCCAGAACAGATAAGTCTTCTTCAACATCTTCAAGAGAAGTTTTAGACTCATGTGGATCAGTCTCATCAAACTTGATGTGAACAGATTCTTCCACACATTTGTTTTTCTTATTGAACACTCTATAGGCTTTACTAGACATAGAGTAACCCAGGAAAATTCCTTCATCACTTTTTGGAGCAAATTTATCAAGATTATCTTTAGTATTCAGAATAAAGACTTTGCAACCAAAAACTCTAAAGTAATTA
This sequence comes from Viscum album, assembly GCA_963277665.1. Lineage (NCBI taxonomy): Eukaryota > Viridiplantae > Streptophyta > Magnoliopsida > Santalales > Viscaceae > Viscum > Viscum album. The sequence goes on along the minus strand of OY728136.1, from coordinate 598,356,990 downwards.
ACCTTAGGCTTCCTATTATTCCACAACTCATAAGGGGTTTTCTTAAGAACCGGTCTAATCAAGACTCTATTAATAACATAGCAGGCTGTATTTACAGCTTCAGCCCAAAAGTAAACAGGCAGGTCATATTCATTAAGCATAGTCCTTGCAATTTCTTGCAGGGTTCGGTTTCTTCTTTCCACTACACCATTCTGTTGAGGTGTCCTAGGAGCAGAAAAATTGTGAGCATAGCCATTGTGTGAGAAGTAAGATTCAAATTCTTGATTCTCAAACTCACGGCCATGATCACTCCTCAAGGTCTTAATCTTAAGTCCACTAAGATTTTCTACAGACTTAGAGTATTTAACAAAGGAAGAGCAGGCTTCACTTTTGTGAGCTAGAAAGTATACCCAAATATATCTAGAAAAGTCATCTACAAGAACATAAACATAGTGCTTCCCATTTAGACTTGAAATTCTTGATGGTCCAAACAAATCCATGTGAACCAGTTCAAGTGGTTGAGAAGTTGAAACTTCTTTCTTTGGTTTAAAAGAAACTTTGTGTTGTTTTCCCTTTTGACAGGGATTACATACTTTGTCATTTGGGAATTCAAGCTTAGGTAGGTCTCTAACTAGGTGTTTCTTAGAGAGTTTTCTAAGTGAGTGAATGCTGCAGTGTCCTAATCTCCTATGTCACAGCCAAGACTCTTTATGAAAAGAATTTAAGCAAGTAACATTATGTTTAGCTAAAGTGTTTAAGTCAACAGCATAAACATTTTCATTTCTTAAGGCAGAAAATATTAAAGCATTTTTGGAATTATAAACATCACAAGAATTGTTTTCAAACTTGACATTAAAACCATCATCACACAATTGAGAAATGCTAAGTAGGTTGTACTTAAGTCCATCAACAAATAAAACTTTGGAAATTAATACTGAGTCAGTGTTACCAATCTGGCCTAAGCCGATGATTTTTCCTTTTGAGTTATCACCAAAAGTGACATATCCTCCATCAACCTTTATTAAGCTTTTGAAGCACAAATAGTCCCCAGACATGTGTCTTGAACATCCACTGTCTAAGTACCATACCTTCTTGTAATTTCTTTTCAAACAGATTTCCTACAAAACAGATTAGACAGGAAATGACTTTGGTACCCAGATTTTCTTGGGTCCAGATATGTTAGCAATCAAGGATTTAGGTACCCAGATTTGTTTTATGGGTCCCATACAATTAATAGATGCAATAGATTTAGAGAGATATACTTTATTTGATCTACAACTATTTAAATAACCAGTTGAGGCATACGAATTTCCAAAACTGGAACTAGCAGGATTTTTTCCAGACTTGGGAATAAATCGGGTTTTAGTAAACTGTCTTTGTCCAGGTTGGTATCCCAAGTCAGTAGCATAATTAGGTGCAACTTGCTTTCCTAGCAGTTGGGTTAGAGTATCTTTTCCATTTGTGAATGTTTCTAAGTCCTTTCTAAGTTGTTCATTAGATAGTTTCAGTTCTGTATTCTCCTTTAATAATTGAACATTTTTCTCTTTTTCTACATCAAGTACAGACTTGACACTTGCAGTAAGAGCATGTTGTTTCTTTAAAGACTTATATTTATTCTTTAGTTCATTACACGTTTCTTCCAGCATATTACAGTATTCAATCAATTCATCTTTAGACATATTTTCAGAATCAGAACCATATTCTGCTTCACCTTCAGAATAATAAGAGTTTAAAGTGGGAGTGTCTAAGGTTACCTCAGATGTGTTTGTCATGAAACATATATTAGCACGATTTATTTCAGAATTACTGGATTCTGATTCACTTGTGCTGTCTTCTGAAGCACTCCAGGTGGCCTTCATAGCTTTCTTATAATTCTTGTCCTTGTACTCATATTTCTTCTTGAATTTTAACTTAGGACAGTCAGCTTTGATGTGTCCTTTCCTTTTACATTCATAGCAAACTATGTCTTCTTCTTTATCAGTTTTCTTCCAATCTTTCTTCCACTTACCTTGTCTATCATACTTACCCTTGTAGTTTGGTTTTCTGAAGAACTTCTTCTTCCTATAGAACTTCTTGAATCTCCTTGCTATTTGTGCCATCTCGGCATCACTGTCAGAATCTAAGTCTTCACTAGATGAGCTTTCAGTTGGTATATGCACTTTCTCCTTGTCTTTTCTCTTTGATGCAGTAGACTTAAAAGCTACAGATTTTCGTTTTGGTTCCTCATCTTCCTCTTTATTTACCTTGAGCTCTTCTTCGTACATCATCAGCTTACCAATTAACTCCTTGACAGGCAAAGTTCCAATATCACAGGATTCTCTAATTGAAACGGATGTGCCTCTCCATCTGTCAGGCAGACATCTCAATAATCTCATGATTTGCTCCTTTGCTGGAACAATCTTTCCGAGTGAGCTCATTGTGTTGACTATCTCATTAAACCTGAGATACATATCAGAAATAGGTTCATCAGCTTTCATCTTAAAGTTATCATATTTGATAGTATAAGTATTTAACCGCATTTCCTTGACATTAGTTGTTCCTTCATGAGAAACAGCTAAGGTGTCCCAGATTTCAAAAGCAGTTTTACATGCAGAAATTCTATTGAATTCCTCATCTCCTAGAGCACAGTAGAGAGCATTCACAGCCTTACAATTATTATTGTAAGCTACCTTAGTAGGTTCATCCCAAGTTATTCTTTCAGTTTCTGGAATCTTGTATTGAGACTCTATAGCAGTCCAAATATCAAAACCCATACTTTCCAAATGAATTTTCATTTTGAGCTTCCATTGGGCATAATTCACACCATTAAAGAAGGGTGGCCTGTTAGTAGCAGCACCTTCTAGTCTATTATCCATAAGGAAATTTTAGAAAATGTTTTAAAGAGATAAAATTTAGAACTAACAGAAATTTAAGATCTTTTAGATAAAACTACAATCACAGTTTAAAAACAGAGAGTTAAAATAAAACTTTGAGCAAGTATAACAGAGATAAACACATCCTCTGATACCAAATGTTGGTCGGAGTGGACACTCAAGAGGGGGGGTGAATTGAGTTCCAATTAAAAATTTCTGTTGAAAACTTTAAGATTAAATCCCCCAAATTGAAAAACAGCCCAGTCAATTAAGGCAGTAGAGATATAGGTGACTTATTGTTCAACAGGTTTCTCTAAGGTTGATTAATCCTCAGTAAGGTTAGTTTGATGACTAACTTTACTTTTGAAACAATTTTACTAAACAAATCTCTTATACACACTAACCAAAATTGACTATCAGAGTATATGCAAAAACAGATTTCTTGTTAAAAAAAAAAGAGAGCACAGCGGAAAAAAGAAAAGCAAAGTAAAGAAAAGAATAACAAGCTATTTCAAACAATAGGTTCAGTCTTAAGCTAAGACTTAGTCCTCCTCCACTTGGTGATCACCTGCCACCAAGCAATTTTATAAAAAAGGATTGATACACAGCCTGTATCGGGCTTTACAACAGTTTTCACAAACTGTCCAGGTTTGACAACCTCTGCCACAGTTATACGTGGGAAAACAAATGACCAAGCCACACCAGGCTTCTTCCACAGTTATACGTGGGAAAACAAATGACCAAGCCACACCAGGCTTCTTCCACAGTTATACGTGGGTAACAAATGTAAAAAGGTTTGGGATAGGGATTTTCAGTATCCCTCAGTTTAAGCACAGGAGAAAGTGTGTGTAATACTAACACACTGCTCACAAATGTAAAACACTTAAACACAGTAGAGCAAGAGATAGAAAGAAGAAGGTTTAGAGTGCTCTATATTGTTGGCAGATCAGTTCTGGACTCGTAGGAATGAGTGACTTGAAGCTTTGGTCCTTTTTCTGTAAGTTGACACTAAAACAGAGTGTCGTGATTTCCAGATTTCCAGATGTTCAAGTGATCAGCTTCTTTGAGTTTGAGTGCTTCACAGCATGGCTTTTAGGAGACGGTTCTTTCAGTCGGTTCACTTGAGACTCTTTTGTTCTTCAGAATGAATGCTCGAGAGTTCTTCTTTTTGTGTATATGCGTATCTCCTTCTCAGTTGTAGATGTTAGACTCTGTGTGTCCTTCCTCTATTCTTGTTTGTGTATGTAACTGTTCTTTTCGTTCCATTCATTCTTTTTCTTGAATGCTTCTCTCTTCTTTTTATACTCCTCCATATATGCCCTTTTTGTTCACCCGAGGCCGACAAGATAAATAGTCTTGAGTTACACGTGCGATCTTCCTCGTACATTGTATTATTTCTTGATATGTCTGCAAATATCAATAAATAATGTTAGGTGTATTAACTTGTCTAGACATGACCGTTATATTAGTATTAATCAAATTGGTAAAGAAAAAAGTAGAAATATAATAATAATAATAGACTGGTCGAGAATGTATGTCACTGTGGACTTCAACTGTGGTCTTCCAACTGTGGACTTCCTTCTGACTGCTGACTTCAACAAAAGGCTTGCTGTCTGTAGGCTTGCAATGGTAGCTTTTACTCCATGTAACTGTAGCCTCTCTAACTGTAGACTTGTAATATCAAATTTGTAGAACTGTAACCTTTGTCAACTGTAGACCTCGATCATCAGTAGACTTAGTCGACAGAAGCTGTCTAACTGTAACCTTGACTGTAGACTTATGACTGTAGGCTTGTTCGACTGCGAACTTGTTCCAACTGTAGACTTGTTTGACTGTGAACTTGAGCAGAGAAAACTTTGAACAGAAGTCTTGTAACTGTGACCTTCGTCTGTGAGCTTTGACAATAGATAGCGGTAGACTCGTGAATGTAAGCTTGTATTAGTCTTCGACTGTAACCTTGTAACTGTGAACTTATTGCAACAGTAACTTAAGGTGACAGTTAGCTGTAACTGTGACTTTGAAAAGAAAACTCTGACTGGTAGCTAACAATACTAAACTTATGTAAATACTAATGTAAGCTGTTACAGTAAAGTTATGAGAGTAAGAATATGAACTGTTTAGAATAAAATACGTTTAAGCATAGAATAATAAGATTAATGCAAGGTTTTAATACATCATAATCAATGTTTAAGCATGATTTGGGATTATCAAAACAGGTGATTCCAACAGTTCACAAATCCTTCATTATGCTTACTTGATCATAACCTTTTCTTTGAGTTTTGGGAAGTGGGTGTTGATACTTTTAAGGGGAGAATTTCATTACACTTTTACTTTTGATATCATTAATTGTACTTAAGAGATTAGAATCCTCCTTGATCCTTAATTTTTAAAGTATCAAATCCTAGCAACCTTAATCCTCAGAGTCATTTGAACCATTATTGAAAGTCCACATGATTTTATGTGTCTTTTATCTTTACAAAGTGGATAAGGTAGTTCATTTACAAGCCTACGGATAAGGAGCATGTTCTCATGATATGAGAATAACTCTGCTTGAATTGTATCCTGAGTGATGAGATAAAAGAATCAAAAGTGAGTTAAATCATGACTTGGCATGTTTAATAATTATGAATCAAGGATCTTGAATGAATGAAAGGAGAAGTTCCATCAATTTCCAAAGGGGAAAAGTAATATATGTGAATTATTTATTTCATTGAAAAATGGGAAATTAAATTTATATTTTATTCATATTTTTGAATTTTTTATTTCACATTGAAAATTGATTGATTATATTGCATTGAAATTTGAATATTGGTAGCAATGGTGTTCTCTGATTTCCATGTTGATATTTTATGCTTGAGGACAAGCATGGTTTAAGTGTGGGGGTATTTGAGAGAGAAAATTTATGTGCATATTTTTAATCAGATAATGATGATTTTTTAATGTTTTTCAATGATAAAATCCATGTATTTAAATGTTTTATAAAAATATTGGGCAATTTGGATTATAGAATGAAAATGAGCAAAATTGTGAAAAGTGCTTAATTCTTGATTTTTTTTGATAGATTAATACCACATGGGTATTTTGGTGATTAACTTTAAAATATAATTCCAAATTTAGTTAATCTTATTTTTTTTATAATACTGATTTTATTTTATTCAACTTTTTCTTTTGGACCAGGAGCTGATTCGGTCATCCATAGGGCTTAAAAAATCAATGAAGTTTATGATTTTTTCAGGCGGACAGCGTGAACCCCACCACCATAACAGAACCACAACTCATCCTACACACGTCCAATTGAGGTTTTTCCACCTTTTATAACACTATTACAGATAGGTACGGCTCTAAAAAATTTGGGAGAGTTTTGAAGTCATCATAGCATCCATTGAATGTTCTACTTTTGGAGGAATCTTCCTGGAAGCTTCATCTAGAAAACGAATCCTACAATGAAAAATTCATAACTCATTCATATGGTATCCAAATGAGCTTAAATTTTTAGGGTGTACGGAAAACACATTAAGGAACAACTTTTATGAAGGAGGCCAAGCGTGAATCATCCATTTATTGGGACAGCAACACAAAAACTTTAGGAGTCCAGAATTCTGCCTACAAAAGGAGGCCCTTACCTCCTTCCCAAATCATCTCATTCTCCATTCCATTCCTACAAGGCACCAAGGAGGAGATTTCCACTGAGAGAGTCCGGCCGAAAATCATCCCCATTTATTTTTAATTTATTTATTTTCTTTATTTTTTTTTAGTTTTCAATTGTAATTTATATTTCTAATAAATTCATGCATTGTTTTTATTATTGTGTCCACCCATCCACCATGTTTTCTTCATCTTTTCTCCTTCTTTTCTTCTTTTATTTTCTCATATTATTCACTGTGACCTCTTACCCTCAAAAATAAGGGGTTAACCCAATACTTCTCATGATGGAGGTATGTGAAAATTTAATTTGTTATATGCTTAAATTTCTATATTTTATTAAGTTTGTGATGAGAAAGAGTGATGTGAACGGGTATGGCGATCATCCACCACAACACTGATCTCAAACTCATTTCTATTATTTTATTAAATATTTTCCCTCCCTTCTACTAGATACAAGCTCTTAATATGATGGAGTTGAGTCATTCATTGGTTGAAATGGCATACGATGGAGCCAGGTCTTGGAATATGTCACACTCTTGATCGACGTGTGTCATCAACCTTGATTATAGGAGGAGGTGGAGTTAAGATTGCTAAATTCATTCAATATTTCACACCAATAAATAAAATAATAGTAATTCATGAATGATATCTCATAATTCGATTATCAAACTTAATTTAAATACCTACAAGGAGAATGATGGAACCCACAAACCAACCCATAAAGGCCAAGTTCTTTCTCAATTAATTGTATTTTGTCATTGCATGTTAGTTTTATCTTTTATTTAAATTAAATTTCATTCCATTCCTAGATTAAATAAAAACAACCAAAAATAAGTAGTTTAGTTAAATTATATTAAGTGAGTGAATGACTGAAAAAGCTCCTCAAGAGAGATGACTCGAGTCAGCCTCTATGCTACACTAGGAAAATTAAATTGCTTTTACCACGCCCTATGATAGGCGTGTGTCAAAACTGGTGTCATTGTTGGGGATCCAATAAGTTATTCATTTAATTTTTATATTTTCACATCTTAGATATATTTCATTTATTTTTAAAATTAGAAAAAACAAAAAATATCTTTCCATGATGAATTCAAATGATTATTGTTCTACATGGACTGACAATTACTCACGGGTGCAAGAACAAGAAACAGAATACACTGAGGAGGCCCTCCAATGAAGAGCTGATGTGCTTATGATAATGGTCAAGTAGAAAGAAAGAGTCATAGCAGCAAGTATCTCACTGGAAGATTTTATGGCCATGGTCGATCAAATCCAAGTTGACTTAAAAAGATTCAAGGCCAAGATGGAAGTGCCACTGGTCGTCTCAAATTTCATTGAAGACATCCATGAAGTTGAATCCAAACTTGAGGTGTAGGAGCCCGACTACCAACCTCTATCCAATGAATATCGACTCAATGAGGCACATTCAATTGAATATGAGATTAAAGTCGAACCGACTCAGGGAGATGATACAATCTTAAACTCAAACTCTTAATTTTATTGAAACTAATTTGAGTACCACCCCTAATAGTTTTGAATTTTTAGATTTGGATATTTCGTATTATACCTTGGAGGATGATGAGGGAAAATAAATTGCAACTATTGAGGAACATTTAGATCTCCCTAAACACACTGAATATTTACTAGAGGGGAACAAGAAGGGAAAGATAATGTTTCACAAGTAGCAACAAATGAGGAGGATTCTTTGTACTTCATCCTACCCTCACCATGCAAGGTGTACCACATTGCGAAGGGGGTGGATCTGGTATACTCTGTCCATGGAGTCCTCCTTAATAAGAACAAAGAACTGCAAGCTGGGAAGAACCATATGTGGTGGTTCAAATCAAAGAAGCTTCATCCTCTAACAGATTATGGATAAAAGCTGGTACTTCCCTTTGGAGGCAGTAAAAGATTTCAGGTCCCACTTGGGGTATCATACCAAGATTTATCTTTACATGATTTATAGTAATTTAGATTTGAATTTCATTTATTAGGAAATATTTTAGCATGCGTCCCCTCCCTATTTTCTTTTTTTGAGCATAAATGATATGATCCTTGTGCTTAATTGAGTTGTTTTCTTTTATAAGTTCAAAATGGAAGAACGTATCCCCAGACATTGAAGGGAAAGGGCTACGTTTCATTGAAAAAGGGAGTTCACTTTTAGTGTTTTATCTTTTAAACTCTCTAAATTTTTTTCCACAACATGTTTTGATATTTAATGATAAAATTTCATGCCCACACTTGAATTAATGTTTTACTTGACTTATCTAGGAGACATGAGTTTCCTAGAAACCTAGTAATGCTATGTTTTAGATTTCAATGTTTATATTATTAAATGATTGAAATGGAGAATTGAATTTTTAAATATGAATCATAGATATTGAAATAATGACTTGTGATTTGATGGAATTAACTGATTCATGTAAATGAAATTTCCCTACCATCTTTTATGCTTTGAATTTCAGAAGTTCGTGTGAATTGATTTGTTATTATAAGTCATGCCATGACTGATTGTCTAAATGTTATATTTCCCATTCCCAAGAGGATTTCTAGACCAAGTACTTCCTATTTATACTTGAGCATATTTCTTGAGTGATCTTGGGACATGTAACAGACCAGAACTTGTATTGAAACTTGTCAAAGCTATGATTGTGCAAAAACACATTTAAAATGGTTGAGGCATCCTTTAAAAAGTTACTTTTCCTTAAAATACCACCTTTAAATCAATCCTTCTTTTATCCCATAGAGACCATGAATGACCTTTATGGGGATGAGCCATATTTCAAGCCATTTTTATCCATTCCTACCTTATTCTTGGTATATGCATGATATTTTAAAATTGAAGGGTAAGGGTAAAGGGAATCATGGTGTATGGGATGATACACATTGTAAGGAAGAAGTGCGGGGGCGTTATTGTGGGAATTGTAAATGGTTGTGAAATAATTTATTATACTCTGTTTTTTTCCCTCTTGAATTAAAAAAAAAGACAAAAATATCCAAAAAAAATAGAAAAATGGGTTGTGATTTGGGAGAACCAAAAATTATCATTTTCCAGACCAACAATCTTATGATCATATGTGGTTAGGTGATGGATGTGAGGTTTTATCTTATCATAACTTTTTAAAAAATAAAAAAATTACAAAATAAAAAAAAATCAAGAGGGTTCAAAAATCATTCATTATGCTTACTTGATTATAACCTTTTCTTTGAGTTTCAGGAAGTGGGTTTTGCTACTTTGAAGGGGATAATTTCATTACACTTTTACTTTTGATATCATGAATTGTACTTAAGAGATTATCCTCCTACTTGAGCCTTAATTTTTAAAGCATCAAATCCTACCAACCTTAAGCCTCAAAGTCATTTGAACCATTATTACAAGACCTTGTGATTTTATGTGTCTTTTGTCTTTCAAAAGTGGAGAAAGTAGTTCATTTACAAGCCTATGGATCATAAGCATGTTCTCATGATATGAGCATAACTCTACTTGAATTGTATCATGAGTGATGAGATAAAAGAATCAAAGGTGAGGTAAATCATGACTTGACATGTTTAATAATTATGAATCAAGGAGTTTGAATGAATGAAAGGAGAAGTTCAATCAATTTCCAAAGGGGAAAAGTAAAATATGTGAATTATTTATTTCATTTAAAATGGAAAATTAAATTTATATTTTATGAAGATTTTTAAATTTTTGATTTCACACTGAAATTTTTTTGATTATATTTCATTGAAATTTTAATATTGGTAACAATGGTGTCCTCTGATTTCCATGTTGAGATTTTATGCTTGAGGACAAGCATGGTTTAAGTGTGGGGTTATTTGACAGAGCAAATTTATGTGCATATTTTTAATCAAATAATGATGATTTTTTAATGTTTTTAAATGATAAAACCCATGTATTTAATTTTTTTATAAAAAATTTTGGCAATTTGGATTATAGAATGAAAATGAGCAAAACTGTGAAAAGGGCTTAATTCTGGATTTTTTTGATAGATTAATACCACAAGGGAATTTTGGTCATTAATTTTAAAATATAATTCCAAATTTGGTTAATATTATTTTGTTAGAATCCTGATTTTATTTCCTTCAACTTTTTCTTCTGGACCAGGAGCTGATTTGGCCATCTAAAGGGATTAAAAATCAATGAAGTTTATGATTTTTCCGGGTGGACAGCGTGGACCCCACCACCATAACTTAACCACAACTTGTCCTAAACACATCCAATTTATGTTTTCCCATCTTTTATAGAACGAGAACATATAGGGGCGACTCTACAACAAATTTGGAGGAGTTTTTAAGTCATCATAGTGCCTATTGAATGTTATACTTTTGGAGTAATCTTCCTGGAAGCTTCGTTCAGAAAAATAATTCTAAAATGAAAAATTCATAACTCATTCATCCTATGTAAAAATGAGCTTAAATATTGAGGTTGAACGGAAAACTCATTAAGGAACAACTTTTATAAAGGGTTCCATGTGTTAATTGGACATTTATTGGGACAACAACATGCAAACTTTAGGATTCTAGAATTCTTCCTATAAAAGGAGGCCCTCACCTCCTTCCCAAATCATCTCATTCTCCACTCCATTTTTACAAGTCACCAAGGATGAGATATCCACCTAGGAAGGCTGGACATAAATTATCCCCATTTATTTTTAATTTATTTTTTTTTCTTTATTTTTTTTTTAGTTTTCAATTGTAATTAGTATTTCTAATAAATTCCTGAATTGTTTTTATTATTGTGTCCACCCATCCACCCTATTTTATTCTTCATCTTTTCTCCTTATTTTCTTCTTTTATTTTCTCATATTATCCACCATGACCTCTTACCCTCAAAAATTATTGGTTAACCCGAGACTTGGCCCAGGGGAGGTATGTAGAAATTTCATTTATTATATGCTTAAATTCCTATTTTTTATTAAGTTTGTGATGAGCAAGAGTGATGTGCATGGGTGTGGCAATCTTCCACCACGACACTGATCTCAAAATCATTTCTATTATTTTATTAAATATTTTCCCTCACTTCTACTGGATACAAGCTCTTCATACGATGGAGTTGAGCCATTCAGTGGTTAAAATGGCATATGATGGAGCCAAGTCTTAGAAGATGTCACACTCTCGATCAAGGTGTTCCATCAACCTTGATTATAGGAGGAGGTGGAGTTAATATTGCTAAATTCATTCAAGATTTCACACTAATAAATAAAATAATAGTAATTCATGAATGAGATCTCATAATTGAATTATCAAACTTAATTTAAATACCTTCAAGGAGAATGATGGAACCCACAAAGCAACCCATAAAGGCCAAGTTCTTTCTCAATTAATTGCATTTTGTCATTTCATGTTAGTTTTATCTTATATTTAAATTAAATTGAATTCCATTCCTAGATTAAATAAAAACAACCAAAAATAAGTAGTTTAGTTAAATTTTATTAAGTGAGTGAACGACTGAAAAATCTCCTCAAGAGAGACGAACCTGGTCAGCCTCTATGCTGCACTAGAAAAATTAAATTGCTTTTGTCATGCCCTACGACTGGCGTGCGTCGCAAAGTAAGATAATTTTCCAGCATAAGAAAAAGTGTTACTGTGATACAACATTAATATTATCTAACATATTTTAGATATGGATATTATTTTTAGAGGATAATTTCCTTTCATATTTTCATTCTAACTAAAGCATATTCCTTGAGAAAACTAGTCTTACTTCATAAGATAAAGTCTTATATAGTGGAAAAGACTTCTGCACTTTTTGATTTTGAGAAATTGAATATGTTCTTCAATTATCATAAGATAAAAAACTTACATGTTGTAAAATAAACACATGGATATACGGTGTAAGATAAACATAATATGAAACACTTAGGATAAACTTTTTATAATAAAATTATGTATTTTGTGAGTCATAAAAACACATAACTCAAAGATATATGGAACAACATAGTCTTTCCAACAATGTTAGCCTTTTTCTTCAAATTACTTATTCTTGTTTTTCACCCTCCTTGATCTATTTTGATTATGTTTTTCAATATCAAAATCAATATTAGTTACTATAGGATATATATAGAGTATTATCTTTATCATAAAAAGATACACTTCCTACTTATGGGTGTTAAACTAATAAATGCGAGGAAGGATAAGTGGGAGTTACTATATCAGCAAGTTTTGGGAGTTATGAACTTTATGTTGGAAAATAACATGACATTAAACATTAGATAGGTGACATAGACTAATGGGTTCATGAAATCACTCAATAATATGTATGAAAATACACCTACATTGAACAAAGTGTTCTTGATATAATGGTTATTCAATTTGAAGATAATTTAATGGAAGTTTACTACTGATCATATCAACAAATAAAACACCATCACAAGTCAGTTGACATCGATGGAAATTACACTAGATGATAATGTATGTGAAATAGTTTTACTATCTTCATTACCTCATATTAGGGAAGTTACTATAAATGTTGTGAGTAGTTCTTTGATAATACAATGTTGAAGTTGAAAGATGTGTGAGATATAATCCTTTGTGAGGATATTTGGTGAATAGATTCAAGTGGATTCTTTAGTTATAACATGAACATGGAAGGAAGATAAAGATACATGTAGTGGGATAATTACATAATAGGTTCAAAATAAAGTGGAAATGTATGAGATAAAGAAAAGAGGCATGGTTCTACCTTTTAGAGTTGTGCGAAGAAAGGAAACATCAATAAGGAGTGTATAGAAAAATAGAAGGAACTTGAAACCAATTCATCCAATATAAAAGATGAAGGAACTAATGATGTTTTTCTACTGGGTATGGATAGCCTTGTGGAGTATTGGATTTTAGATCTAAGTAAATCCTTCCATTCTACATTGAAGTAGGGATTCCTTAATAATAGTAATTTTGGAAAGGTTTATCTTATTGATGATGAACCCTTACAAATTGTTAGAAATGTGGATACAAATATCAAAATTAATAGTGATATTTTTCTCATTTTAGAGAATGTGTGATATATTCCTAGATTGATAAGGAATCTTATTTCCTTCATATATCTTGATGATATAGGTTTTAACACCATGTTCATTGGTGTTGTATGGAAAATTACCAAGGGAGTTATGGTTATAGCATTTGAATTATATAATAGAACCCTATATAATATGATATAAAAATAATATAAATCAATGAAATAATAAATTATATTAGGGATTCACAACTATGGAATTATAGTTTAGGCCACATGAATGAGAGGGGGATGAAGGTGATGGAAATAAAAGGAATGCTTCTAGAGCTAAAGTTATTAGAATTTGGCCTATGTGAAGATTGTAACTTTTGAAAGAAGATAAAGGTATCTTTCATAAAAAATTTAGAACATTGAAGGATAGAAATATAGACCTGTTATACACTAATGTTTAGGTACCTCCACTATTAAATTCACTTGAAGAGTCGCTATATTATGTAGAATTTATCAAAGACTCAAAATAGTATGGGTTTTAGGGGAAGTTCCTTATAGTTATAGTCTGGTTGAATTCCTTAAGACCTTCGGGTCATGTAATATCTTAAGCCTACAGGCCTTATAATCTCTGATAATATGGTCCTTGTAAGGGTTCCCCTCATACCTTGAAAGGGGGTTATCAAAAATCAATAAAAATGAAGGCCTTCGGACCATTCTGGCAAAATAGTATGGGTTTACTTTCTAAAAATAAAATATAATGTAGTTACCATGTTTTATAAGTGGAAGAATTTAGTGAAAAATGAGTTAGGATCAAAGTATAAATTCTTGAGGTCTAACAATAGAGGAGATTATAATAGTAAAGAGTTTATGGAATTCTATGATAATAATAAAAATTAGTAGGATAAGACACTTTTAGGTACACCATAAAAAAATAGTGTGGATGAGAAGATGAATAGGACATTGAATGAATTTTCTAGTAGTATAAGGATTTACTTAGGGGTACTCAAGACCTTATGGTTACAGTAAGTGAATATGGAAGCATATCTCATCAGTAGGAGTCTATTTGTACCAATGAAGGAATGCTTGTCCAAGGATATATTTTTATAAAAATAGGTAGGACTCTCTCATTTATGAGTCTTTCATTTTTTTTAATACATATCAATGTTTATGCAAGGTAAAATCTTGATTCTAAGTCCAAATAATGTTTCTTTATTAGCTATGGTGTTAATAATTTTGGTTATTACTTATGGGATAATTAGAGAAAGGTGATCATCAAAACCCATAGTGTGATATTAAAAGAAGGTTTCATGTTCAGGTACCTTTGTGTGGTTAAATATAATAGTGGGGATAAATAATCATGGTGCCAAGAGAACATGATGGTTATATGGGATACAAGTAAAGGCTAATGGTGAGAGGTTTTTAGTAGGAGGGTGTAAATTTTATTGAAATTTTCCAACATATAATGAAGTTTACCAACATCCTGGTGGTTCTTAGTATTCTTGCATCATAGGATTTAAATCTTGAGAATATTGATGTGAAGTATACTTTACTTCATATATATCTAGAGGATAAAATTTATATGGAACATACAAAGGGATTTTTTGAGTTAAGAAAGGAATGCATGGTGTGAAAAGTTCAGAAAATTTTATATGGGTTAAAGTGGGGACTCGATTAGTGGGATAAGAAGTTTGATGAATTCATGAGTAAAAATTCATAAAAATGGTGTGGCGTGGATCAATGATACTATTTCAAGTATTTTGGTTATGGATACATTATATTTATTTTTATAATAACCCCAAGAATAGTGTTTTTTCATTGAGAGAGGGGGTGAATCTAAGAATAATAATTTTTTTCCTTTTTATGATTTCTTTCAAAATCAACCTATGTCACTTATTCAAGTGAATGATCTCACCATTGAACTCTCACACACCAAGGAAAGTACACAAACAAACAACACCCAATGTATAAGGTTAACTATTCCAAATGAGAAGATACTCCTTGACATGATCTAAATAAACCTAAGACTGCATAGTCTACTAGAATCACTATTGTAAATACAATGATTAGGGTCTATTCTTGACTCATAATACAAAAACTTAAATAATGCTATCTCCTGAAGATTTTCACTATTGAATTGTACTTTAATAAGGAAGGAATTATAATTCTTAATCTAATTTGATTGTATCCCAAAAATTTATAGTTCTATCATGTTTATTAAATATAGAACAAATGTGACTTCTTCCACACTTATTCAATACACACAAATAATGGTGTGTTAAACACTCTTCCAGCACACAAAAATTGTGTTTATTATTCTTATTAATCATTCCCTTCTCTTCCACTTTCTTCCACATTAGTATCTCTTTTTATCTATTCATAATCATTCAAGACCTTTTTTCTTTATATTATACAGTATCATAACTTTTCCCTTATCAAATTTGAATTACAAATTAAAAATTCAAACAACTACCTTCAACTACTTGTCAACTTATTTTCATTCAAATCTTAGTCATTATATCATACCAGAATTTTTAGTCACCTTTGATATATTTAAAAGACTTTTTGGGTGATCATTGATCCCCTATGAGTCATCTATATCACAAAGAGGTGGTTTTTAAGTAGTTAGTTTTCAACTGTTTCTCCAATTCATTACCCTCATTTTTTGGAAAGGTTTGAAACCCTTACCTATCAAGTAACCATTATGTATCAATATATATTACATAGTGACCCTTATGTATCATAGTAAAAACTCATATAACCCTTATATATCACATATTAACCCTTAATTATCACAAATTGACCCTTATGTATCATAGAGTGACCCTTACATATCATAGAGTGGCCCTTACATATCACAGAGTAACCTTACGTATTATAGTTTTCATGGATCAAAACTTAAATTACCTGTAGATCAACCCTTTACTTTACATCATATCAAACCTTATATACCATTTAGTTCAGCCCTTGTGTATTTCCTTTATTGTGGATCAACTCTTACCTGCCATTTAGATCAACCCTTACCTACCATTTAGATCAACCCTTATGGATTACCTTTACCTCAGATCAACCCTTACGCACCATGCAGATCAACCCTTATTTATTACCTTTATCCTGGATCAAAAATTATGTATCATCCTTATATATTATAGTAACCTTTATATATTTAAAATTTTATTGATTCTGATAACCCTTATGTATCAGAAAAGTAACCCTTATGTATCAATGACTTTACCAATTTTCCAAACCCAATCTGCTCAGCACCAAACATTTCCAAGCTTCATATAAACTCCACCAAACTTGTTTAAAACACATAAGACCTATTAAAATCCTTAAAATCACATGATAAACTATATTTTACGTGATTTTGAACATAATTTATGTATTTACAACAAAATACAACACAAAAACCATATCCACTTCATCTCTTCACAAGTCTTCTTCCCTTTTAAAAAAATAATAATATAAGGGATTCTTATTCAATTCATGGTATCAGAAAACACCCCTAGGGTATCAAAAATCTACTAAAGGTACCAATAACTCTATATATTAACATATTCCTTAAATATATTTTTCTCTCAAAAATCTCCCCCTTTGGATTTTTTTGTGAATCATTGAACATAAATCACTTTTCAAACTCAACAAACTTTATCAATGAATAATTATTCAATGATTCTAATACTATGTGAGAAAAATTAGTGTTGGAAGAAATAAAATTTTATAATAATGTAATTTTTTCATTAAATTTACTTGCATCCACTTGTTCACAACACTTGAAACCAAATAAGATCAACTTCTTAAAATAAATCTTCTTTTGCTTCAAAAAACCATTCTTTGAACCTATGTATAACAAGTTCCTACATACATTCTCAACAAACATGTTAGAATAGTTCAAAAATCTCACATATTTCCCCTTTTAAAAATCTCACTAAATATGTAATCTCTTTAAATAAAATATCTCTCCCCCATTAGGTTAAACATATATTTTCAGATTATCCTCTTATATTGATTTTCTCTCACTTAGTAATACTCCCCCTTTTATAAACTAATAAAATATATTAAATGATTAAAATAATGGATTTATATACAAATAATGAGTGATATATGGGATGGTTTCACCATTCCCTAGCCTTTAATGACAGAAGGATAGGATTTCTTCTTTAACCTCCATGACTTGGTATTCACCCCGTCCCCCCTACTGATAACCAATTTGATCATCCAGATATTTCTTCAACTCTCATTTTATATTGGGATAACTCTTATTCTTATTCACTTCAGAAATATGTAATTCTAATGTATCTTTCTTATTACTAAACTTCACTTTAACTTCTTTTTCAAAACATTTACATTGTGGTCTTGAAATCACAATAACTTTGTAACACGCTGAGATTTTAAAATATGATCATAATATTTGATAGCGTGTATGAAACGTAACAACAAGCATAGATGGGAATATAAAATTCCAATAATTTATGATATATTTATTTTTAAATAAATTCAATCTCTTTTATAGCTTACAATTCTCGCAACACCGGGTCTGAACAAAATGTGATACTCTATTAAAATATTATTATTTAAGCATTACCATTATAATCTAGACATTAAATTGGTGTGGATGAATAGTAATAACTAAATTATAAAAACTATATGGTTTACACATGTATAAAATAAATAAAATGGTTATATATTGATTAAATATAAAATTAGAACCATTTAAAATAAAAAAATGTTTTTTAAAAAATAATATTTTTTCTAAAAGACGGTTTAGTCATTATTTGCACACATAATTTATAATTAATTTTTAACAATTTTATAAAATTATTTAAAAAAATAAACTTAATTTTTTAAATCTACATTTTAAAATTATCTTAGGGTGAATTTTTGATATTTTTCTGAAAATATTCATTTTTTGATTAATAGTGAAATATATTGAATTTTAATTAAAAAATTTCTTTTTTTTTATTATTTATAAAGTTAAATTATATTTTAAATTAGTTTTAAAGTATAATAAGTTAAATTATATATCCATTGATCAAATTTATTTCATTTTAATTATTTTACTATTGAATTTTGATATAAAAACTTTATAAACTTTTGAATATTTTCTCTTTAAAAACCTATTTTCTTATCGCATCTACAACACTAATTATAAAATAAAAATTTCAAATTATGTGAATGGAATATGGAAAAATGGATTCCATATTTGGAATAATAATAATTTATACTATCTAATAAATTCAGTTTAATTTTTGACCATTTTGAATAGTAAAAATTGTAAAAAATATTTACGGTGATTAAAATAAAAAAATGGATTTTCTAGGGTGTTAAACTAAAATGATAAGGGTTAAAATGACCTAAAAACTTGAGTAAAATATATTTTATAGACTTATTTCAACTCTATAATGTCCAAGTCTCTATAATAATCTATTTTGGACCCTTTTTTATGTGAAAAACATGGATATATCTTTTTATTTTCAAAAATTACAAGTGTGCAACTCAACTCACTTATAAAAAGGCACCCCCTCTTCTCTCTTCTTCACACCTTAAACCCATTTGGTTTTAGCCAATAACTGACCAAATAACTTCCCAAATTCCATACACTAATCCTATAATCCTTATTTTGGGAATAAATCCAACCTTGGAATGCTTTTGGTGCAAAACTGAGGAGGAGGCCTGAAGAAGAGGTAACATTCTTCAATGAGCGTTTTAATTTTATTTATTACTCCACCTCATTAAATCCTTACTAAAACATGATTATATAATAAAATAAATATCTTCCATATAATGATATGTTTTCATGTTAATTGAATAACCTATAACCATCCCCACTTTCATCAAATGGGTTATGAAATCATCATTTGTGTACACGGCAGACTACCACCTCACGAATTGATGTCATTTGTTTTTCCATTACCACCTATCGCAGTTGGGTATGATTATGGATATAAAGTATTTATGTGATATTTATAACATAATTATACCTATAGATTCATAATTTCATATATACCATTTTACTTTCCATTCTATAGGGGATATGATAATGTCGTTCGAGTGTACGGCAGACTACCGCCTCACGAGGTGATGTGATTCGTCTTTCACCAACGCTTTACATGAAAGGTGATAAGGATAAATTTAATGAATATATATGATATAAATGAATTTATTATTATATTAATTAAATATTTATCATTATGAAAATATAATATGTCATTTTATTTCTTAACTTTTCACTCACTGAAAGATGATAACATCATTCGTGTACATGTGGACTGCCACCTTCACGAAGTAATGTGACTCTATTTTCATCACCACACAAGATGGATGATATATATAAGTATATTTAAAAAATAATATTATATTTATGATATTATTATCATTATTTAAGGATAAAATATTACTTACCTTTTTTTCATAATGATCGTTGAAAAATGGAAATGTTACTCATCCATACGTACAACCTATCGTCTCCAAAATCATAACATACTTCATTTCTCATGAACATATTTAATAATTGGTTTTAAAAGTATAATTTATGTATAAATATGATAATTATTTCATGATTATTATTATATAAATGTTTAAATAATGACCACTTTGTCCATAGTCAACCTACCAAAATCATTTTTTAACACATAATCCAAATATCATTGAAACATCAGATGTAAAATTAATTGATTGATTAATCATATATAATATGTAAATAAGTAAAATAAAATGAATAATAAACTTTAAAAAAAATATTCATCAAGTAAACAATTAACATAAGTTTATTATTCAAGAATATAAATAATGTACATGATGAGTCAGACTCAAGGTAAGGTTTTCTCATATCACTTTTAATTTTGTGAGACAAATGTCTTATTCACTACTTATTTTCTTTGTGTGGTGTATATACTAACCATTTTGATATATTATATCATTAAACTATTTATATTCATGGTATTTAAAATTTCATTTGAGGTTATTTCTTTTATGGGACTTATGATTGAGAAGTTACCAAAGTGGTAAGGGTTTATTTTATAATCTCATCATTATTTGGGATTTATTTATATTTACATCTTCCTTGGGGAGATTATTTGATATTTATATATTAATATCAATATATATTCTTCTAATATGTTTATTCATGTACTTTTCAAGTAATAGTACAATTTTTTCACTCTTTGGTACTTAAAATTATTAATAATTTTTTTTAATAAAATACGACTTTATTTCTCTCTTCGGTCGGAAATCTTTTTTCATCAAAACCCATGTTTTCTAAAAACGTTTTAAAAAATGTTTTTAATATTTTAAAAATTATTTATTAAATAAATTTTTACCCATTTCTAATTTTTTTTAAAAAAATTGAAAGGAATCTTCATATCATTTTCAAAACAATTCATCTTTAGATTTTACCAAAAATGTAAAAGGAATATTTATCTTAATGTGTACGACATGAATGTAATATTCCACTATCATGACCAATAAGTGTTTTAAATATTATTTTACAAGTTTTCAAATGTTATTTTTAAATAAAAAGGTTTTAAAAATATTTTTTTTAACTCTTAGTTTTAAATATATTTTTAAAGTGAAAAGGTTATTTTCCTCAAAAAAAATTTAAAGATCTTTTTATGGTATTTCTACTCATCAACATCATCGACACTTTATTGAACTTATGATCCACTGGGTATATATTGTATTGATATCACCCTTATTCTTTATTTTTATGTTTTATGATCATTTTGACTGAGGATGTACAATTTTATTACCATTACCCATATTACTCTAGATGGTTTACGGTTATGTTTATTGACTGGGGAAAGTATTAACATTTCCCATGCTAGTTTTTTAATGTGAATTTTTATGTTGATTTTGTTTCACTCCTTTCATATGAGGAATGCATCAGACTTTGTAAGTGATGGACAGGGCCCATTATATCCCCTTGATGTATCAATAAGTCTCATGAGACAAACTAGATTGAGTTTTGGTTGAGGTATTACCCATTTATATAGATGTCTTGGAAAAATGCATATATGGTATTATATTTCTTGAAACAAGTCATAGATATTATAATTTATATATTCATAATTATGCATTCCATTATTATGAATTTAGTTATTAATATTCCATGTGATTATTCTATTTTTTAGAATATAAATGGTTAAGTTTTCAAGCTCATGTGATTATTTATATGTCATTATTTGATCATCATTTATTCTTTTCATATTATTATCAATTTATTGATTAAATGGAATGTGTTTCAGTTATTTACCTTTTCATATTGATTATATCGTATTTATTCATAGCTTTTGTTTTATGCTTACTCTTACTGAGTAACTAAGATCACCCTGTTCTTATGTTTTATTTTCCCCAAGATACAAGGAAGTGTTTTTTGATTGATATATAGGGATACACTAAGGGGGTAATGGAATTATAAAAGAAAAAACTTTGTTTATTTAAAGTTTTAAAAGTTAATGTGAATTTCAAGTATGTATCTATTTTACTAAGACTTCTAAACTATTCAATCCTTTGGGATGCAATCCCTTGTATTTTATGCCAATGTAAAAAAGTAAACACTGACTCTGGACTAATGGGGTAAAAGTGCAACATTTGTTATCAGATGAAGTTTAGTAGAAACCTTGGGAACTATATTTAATAAATCATAGATTAATTAATATAACCCTATGATAGAATTTGAGAACAAGTATAGAATATCATCCTAAATTTTTGGTAAGGAATATATTACATGGTTTTTTCAAGAAAATACATCCATGTCTGGATACTAAAAGTGTATGAGGTTCTTTCATAGACATACATATGGGTAATAACTCCAAAACGGGTTCATTAAGTTTGACCCAATCATCACCTGGTTTATGAAAATAGGTCTTATCACACACCTGGTTTGACGTTCCTAGGGGATATTATTAGGATAATTTACATTTTATTTACAAACCATTATGAATGATTTGAAAATAAAGATAACCCCAAAGAAACCATGTTTATGATTATGATATTAGCTATGCATAAATTTTTCAATTTTTGTTAAGTATTTCACTAGTTTTGGGATTATAAATTATGCTTCATAATTATATGATCTAATATAGTGTATTCTATAATTTTGAAATGGATCCTAGCATAAGTAATGGGAACTGTATCAATACACGTAATCCAAAGAGTAAGAATGATCATTTCTTTTATGGGATTAATCCAATATTTTGAATGGAACTAGTATCCTAAACATTATCAACATATGAGGATATAGTATCATGTTCTAACAAGGCAAAAATAATAATTCTCTAAGTATTATGGATTCTAAGGGAAGAAAGAGAAGAATAGGATGGTAGAGAAAAATATGGATAAAGTAAAAAAAGGGAAAGAAGTATTTTACCACATGTAATAATTGTGGAAAGAAACACCCTGATACTTGCTTAAAGGGAATGGAAATTTTCTATAAGTGTGGAGATAAATATCACCATTCTTTTGATTGAAAGGGAAAGAAAAAAAATTCCAATGTTCAATGATTTAACTATAAGGATATAGGGCACTATTAAAATGAATGTCCCAAGCATAAAAGAAATATACCTCAGAAGAAGCTAAGGTATCAAGGTAAATCTTATGTTATTTATATTGTTATTGTTCTTGTGTATTTAGATCCAAGAAATATGTTGAAAATTTATTTTATTAATGACATTCTCATTATAAAAATCATGAAACATATAATGATTTTTATGCAGCTTAAAGTATTTGATAGAATATGTTTAATGGAACTGATGACCAAGAAAAGTGATTCAGTGGATAGTTGAACTTCTTATAAAAGAAATTATTGAGGGAAAGATAAACTTTAATATGTTCCTAATATAGACATAATTATGTCTTGATAATTATATGATTGATATGGATAAAGTAAATTGGATAT
Source organism: Viscum album (assembly GCA_963277665.1). Classification (NCBI taxonomy): domain Eukaryota; kingdom Viridiplantae; phylum Streptophyta; class Magnoliopsida; order Santalales; family Viscaceae; genus Viscum; species Viscum album. The sequence continues at coordinate 598,333,679 of OY728136.1, read as the reverse complement.
TACTGACTACCTTGGAACTGAATAATGATTTGTTTAAAAGGAAGTTTATACTATCATTGATGGGGTTAATAAAATTTTTAGATTTAAGGAATATATCCAATAATCTATGTTTTATTTAAGAAATAGGGAAGCATTCATGTTTTTAATAATTTATTAAGGTAATTCAGGTTATTTCCATGTTTCAATAGAATACATGATAAAGGTATTGACTTTGGAGAATGCTGATCACGGGCCACTAGAGTGAAAACCCTAACATCACAGATCCAGGGACCCTTGATGCTAGATCGTTCGCGGAAGTAGTTTCGGGTCAAGTTCCTCACGCTGAATCAAAGGCCACTGATAATCTTGCTCCAAAAACATATAGACATAGAGGACTATTGGCGATTGCATTCTCGAAAGATGAGGTACACAAAATTTCTTCTGATCTTCGATTTGCGCTTGTTGGAATTTTTTTCAAGCATCGACCTTTACTCATTTTTCTACGCAAAACCCTGGAAAACATTGGATTCATATATTTTTATATCAGTTTATTGAATGCACGGCATGTTTTGTTTCGTTTTGCTTCGGAAAATAATTTTTATCAGTTCTGGACACGAGGTACTTGGTCCTTTGGAGGGTCCATTATGAAGGTTTTCAAGTGGACTCCAGACTTTGAAATTGGTGTTGAACCTCCCATTGTGCTTATCTGGATTGGGTTCCCTGGCTTACCTCTTCATCTATTCAAGCAACGTGCTCTTTTTTCAATTGTTTGCCTCTTTGGACTTCCAATTAGGCTAGATTCTGCTACCGTGAATCTGTCTAGACCTTCTATTGCTAGGATTTGTACTGAAGTCGAAATTTCGCATGAGTTGCCATCTCATTTCTGGATTCAGAATGGAGAATATGGATTTATACAGGATGTTGTCTTTGAGAATGTTCCAGCATACTGTAAAAGATGCTCTAGAATTGGTCATATGATAACTGAATGTGAGGCTCAAAGGTTTGAACCTCCCCCAGCTCATCTTAGGACGCTTTGGGTGGAAAAAACTACTCCAAAAAAGAGCATTGCTGCTCAAACATTAAGGCCTGCTGCTAATACTAAATCCACAAACCCCATAGATGTCCCTAGACCTATCACTGAGACATCAATATCCAAAGACATTAAGCACAACCATGAGGATAAGGATAACACCCCTATGGAAAAGGGTGAACCTTCTATATGCCACCCTATTGAAACTAAGGACACGTCAGGACTTTTTCATGCATCAAACACTGCCAATAACCCCAATATGGATCCTACACCCCTGATAGACGAACAGGAGAAGCACCTTGAAGTGTATGATACACAAAATAAGGATCGAAATGATTCTTCAGATTCTGAAGACTCTTTATGGGGGGGTTTATGATCAGCCTAATCAGATTGAGTAAGCCTATTTAAGCATAAGAGCCAGAAAGGGGGAAAAAGAAATAGTTGATGTTGATGGCTTCATTACCCCTAATCCAATAAAAACTAGAAAACGCAGACACTATTCCCAAATGGAAAGAACTATTGTTACAAGGGCTCTGGATCCCTCCAAAAAGGAAGATTTTGATCCTCCACCGCCCCCGACAATGGATGATACCCCCCTACAACCCATAACTGTAGAGCATTCATCTACCTCCTTAAATTCATCTGACTCAGATAGCTCTGAGAGTGATCCTGAAAATGAACCGGCTTATCGGGATGCATACCAACTTGAAGAGAAGTTGGATTTTTCTAAGGAAATTGGATCTTGGATGGATGATAATGATACACGTGCATTCCAACAATATAAAAATGATGAAATGACAGCTGATAACTACCTACAACTCAGAAATAGAATGTTCCTTAAAGTGGTGGAAGAGTTTAAAAAGGATCCTCACTTTGACTTCAATGCTATCTCTTGGGAATAATTTTTATGCAATCAGTCCCTGTCTATTTTGTAGCTTTCTGGTTTTGATTTGCATCGCACTTGCTTGTTTTTATCACACTTCTCCTTCTGTTAATGTTTTCTCCTGATACCTTGCTGGAGCTTTGCAATTCTATTCCTCTTTAAGAAACTAACTCAAGATTTGAAATTCCCTTCGACTGAAATAGACTGCTTGGATATTCTCTGGCTGATTTTTCACTTGAAGATGAGATGTGGTTTCTTTCAACCTGGAGATTCATGTTTTGATCTTCTTGTGTTTTTTTTCATCACTAACTCTCTTCAGTCCCACTACTTTATTAAAGCACATGGAGGACTTTTATGTTTCTTTTTTGTATGAGGCATTCTCACAGGTTATATCGAGAAATTTTCCAGTGAGGAGGCACCTCATCTGATTATTTTCTTATCTGCTCAGTTGTTATTTGGTTCCTTTGATCTTGTGAAACATTGAAGCCTATCATTTTGTTGTGTGCATCCTTGAGATGTCTTCAATCTATTTACCACATGATAGTAGGTACTTATGGTTTGATTCGGACTTCAATGCTGAACTGCATGTCAACTTGATCCGCAAGTCCCTGGATACATTTCAAGCTCTCTCTGATGAGCAAGGAAGATCTCTAGGAGCAGGTCTGGAAACTCCTTTTTTTTCCTCAATGTTAAATCTAATTTTGTCTCTATAACTTTGAGATGTTGTAAGCGTATTACACCTCAAATTTTCCTTGTAACCCTTTGATTTAATAAATTCCTTTGGTATGGACTGAAAAAAAAAGTATTCACATTTTTAGTATGTGACAATTAAGAGATACTTCGTATTATTTGGGGGATTAATGATAAGTTCATTTTGTAAATTTAGTGAGCTTCTTTCTGAAGTTTTGGATTTTAATATTTTGGAAGGGTTATAAGGTTAACCATTTATGAAATAGTTTAAGTTTAACTTTGGATAAGGTTTTAGAGATTAATTAATTCACCATATAAATATTTATGCATATTGGATAACTTGTACTAACCATTTTGTTATAATGATAACTAGAAATAAAAGGAGTGACTTATCATTCATGTATTATGTTAGTGATTTAGGCATAAAAATTCATCCTCATTTCTTAGAGTAAGATATGTGTGTAAATTTATCAACATATAACCAAAGGATGAGATTGGTCTTATGAAATGGAATAAAATCAAGTAATTATATCATCTTATTAAAATTTATCAACTTTAGGAAAAGGATATTGAAATAAAATGTTATCCTATTACCATTATTTCTGGTGATATCAATGTCCTTTTTCATACCTATTTGGTTTATGGTTTTGTGGTTTTTTATTTTCACAAGATCAGTCACTTTCTTGTGATCAGTGATCTTTTTCACTCTCTGTCATTATTTGGACATTACACTTTTCTACCATGTCTAAATCTTCACTTATCACCTATGTTCTCCTATTTGGAAGCCTAGTATGTGTTATTTTATATGACCTTCACACTTAACTTTATCTCTTATAAAATTGTATTTTATTAACCCTTTTTATGATAAGTAATTTTAAAATATCAGACCCTTGATTATCGAGATCAAGGTTAAATTGTGAGGACGCAATTTATTTAAGGGGGTAGAATGTAACACTCTGAGATTTTAAAATATAAACATCATATTTGATAGTGTGTATGACACCCAACACCATGCATATAAGCGAATATAACATCTATATAATTTAGGATATATTTATTTTTAAATAAATTCAATCTCTTTGATGGCTCAAAATTCATGCAAAATCAGGTTTGAACAAAACGCAATACTCAATTAAAATATTATTATTTAAACATTACAATTATAACCTAGCCATTAAATTGGAGGGTATGAATAGTAATAACAAAATTATGAAAATTATATGGTTTACACATGTATAAAATAATTAAAATGGATAAATATTTATTAAAGATAAAATTAAAACCATTAAAAAGGAAAAAGAATATTTTCTAAAAACTGTATTTTTTTTCTAAGAGATAGTTTAGTAGCGCTTTATACACATAATTTATAATTACTTTTTACAAATTTTATAAAATTTATTTTTTAAAACTACATTTCAAAATTATCTTTGGGTGAATTTTTGGGATTTTTATGAAAAGTTTCATTTTTAGATGAATAGTGAAAATACTAAATTTTAATTGAAAACTGACTTTTGTTTAAATTAAATTTTTCCACTTCTGTGAATTTAATTTAGAAAAATGGATTCCATATTTGTAATAAGAATATTTTATATTATCTAATAAGTTTAACTTAATTTTTGACCATAATGAATAGTAAAAAGAGTGAAAATTATTAAATGCGGTTGTGGTAAAAAATGGATTTACCATGGGGTTAAACTATAAATATAAGGGTTAAAATGACCTAAAAATTGTCTAAAATATATTATATTTCCATATTTAAAATCTATAATGTCTAAGTATTTATAATTATTCATTGTGGACCCCTGTGTAATGTGAAAAATGTGGGTACACCTTTTTCTTTCCAAGAATTACAAGTGTTTCACTCACCTCACTTATAAAAGGACACCCCCTCTCCTCTCTTCTTTACAGCTTCAAAACCTTTTGGTTCAAACAATACCTGAAAATTTTAATTTCCAAATTCTATATCCTCATCCTAGAATCTTTATTTTGGTCATAAAATCAACCTATTAAGTCTTTTGGGGCAAACCTACGGAGGATTCCCGAAGAAGAGGTAACAGTCTTCAATGAGTGTTTTAATTTTATCTCTTCCTCTACCTCCTTAAATTATTATTAAATCATGATTATATAATAAAATAAGTATCTTCCATATAATTAGATATTTTTATGTTAAGGTAATTACCTAAAACTATCCCCACTTCCATCAAATGGGTAATGAAATCATCATTTATGTGCAAGGTGAACTACCGCCTCACGAACCAATTTCATTCGTTTTTCATTTACCACCTATCACGGTTGGGTATGATGATGGATATAAATTATATATATGATATTTATAATATTATTATACCTATTTATTCATTATATTATATATACCTTTTTACTTTCCATTCCACAGGTGATACGATAACGCCGCTCGTGTGTACGGTGGACTACCACCTCACGAAGTGATGTGATTCATCTTTCATTAACGCTTTATATAGAAGGTGATAAGAATAAATTTAATGAATATATGTGATATAAATTAAATAATTATTATATTCATAACATATTTATCATTCTGAAAAGATAATATATCATTTTATTTCTTACCTTTTCACTCACTGAAAGATGATAACATTATTCGTGTACATGTGGACCGCCACCTTCATGAAGTGATGTGACTCTATTTTCATCACCACACAACATGGATGATATATATAAGAATATTTAACTAAATAATATTTTATTTATGATATTATTATAATTCTGTAATGATAAAATATTACTTACCTCCTTTCCATAATGATCGTTAAAAAATAAAAATGTTACTCATATATAAATATTGCCTACCGTGAATGTTATAATTATTTCATTATTATTATTCTTTATATGTTTAAATAATGACCTCTTTGGCCATAGTCAACCTACCAAAGTCTTTTTTGAAACATAAGTAAAATATCATTGAAACATTCAATGTAAACTTAATTGATTGAGTAATCATATATAACATGGTAATAAGTGAAATAAAAGTAATATTAAATTTAAAAAATGTTCTTAATAAGTTAAATAATTAACATAAGTTTATTATTCAGGAATATAAAGAACATACATGATGAGTCGGACTCAAGGTAAGGGTTTCTCATCTCACTTTTACTTCTATGAGAAATATATCATATTCACCACATATTTCCTTTTTTAGTGCATATACTACCCCTTTTGATATGTTATATCATGAACCTATTTATATTTATGGTATTTAAACTTTAATTTTATGTTATTTATTTTATGAGGTTTATGATTCATAATTTACCAAGTGGTAAGTGTTTATTTCACAATCTCATCATTATTCAAGATTTTTTTTTGTTTACATATACCTTGGGGGAATTATTTGATATTTATATCTTAAAATCAATATTTTTTATTCTCATCTAGTTATTCATGAGATTTTCAAGTAGTGGTGCCATTTTTCCACTCTTTGGTACTTAAAATTATTAAGAATATTTTTTAAGAAAATCTAATTTTATTTCTCTATTTGGTCAAAAATACTTTTTCAAAAAAACACATGTTTTCTAAAATATTTTCAAAAAATATTTTAGCCTTTTAAAAATAATTTATGAAAGAAATTTTTATTCATTTTTATTTTTAAAAAAATTAAAGGGGATTTTCATTTTTTTCAAAACAATGCCCATTTGAGTTTTATCGAAAATTTGAAATAAATATTTGTTTTAACATGTACGGAATAAGAATAATTTTACAATTTCATGAAAAATAAATTTTTTAAATATTATTTTGAAATTTTTCAAAGTCTATTTTAAAATTAAAGTGTTTTCAAATTATTTTTTTAACTTTTAGTTTTAAAAATATTTTCAAAGAGAAAATGTTATTTTCCTCAAAAATGTTTTTAAAGATTTTTTTTATGGTATTTATACTCATCAATGGCATCAAACCTTTATTAATATTATGATTCACTGAGTATATGTTGTATTGATATCATCCATATTCTTTATTTTTATGGTTTATAATCATTTTTATTGAGGGTGTACAATCTTATTACCATTCACTATATTACTCTGTATGGTTTATGATTATATTTATTGATTGGGGAAAGTATTAACATTTTATATGATGGTTTTTCAATAAAAACATTTATGTTGATTGTGTTTCACCCCTTTCATATGATTAATGAATTAGACTTTAAAAGTGATGGGTGGGGCCCATTATAGCCCCTCGATGCATCAGTATGTCTCGTGAGACAAACTAGATTGGGTTTTGGTAGAGGCATTACCCATTTATATAGATGCCTTGGAACAAGTCCTAGACATTATTATATGTCTTATAAAAAGGCCTCTATGGTATGTTTTAGATTTCCATAATTATGCATTCCATCATTATGAATTCAGTTATTGATATTCCATGTGATTATTCAATTAGTTAGAATATCCATAGTTAAGTTTTCAAGATTATGTGGTTATTTATATGGAATTATTTGGTCATCATTTATTTTTGTCATATTATACTCAAGTTGTTGATTAAATTTCATGTGTTTCAGTTATTTACCTTAAAATTTTTATTATTCCTTGTTTATACATAGCCTTCACTTTAAACTTACCCTTATTGAGCATCTAAACTCACCTGTTTCTTATGTTTTATTTTCCCTAAGATATGAGGAAGTATTTTGTGATTGATGTGCATGGATACTCTAAGGAGAATAATGGAATTATAAAATAAAATACTTTTTTCATTTTATTTTTTTAAATTTAATGTTAATTTCAATTATATATCTAGTTTACCAATACTACTAAACAATTCAGTCTTTTGGGATGTGATTCCTTATATCTTATTCCAATGTAACAAAGTAGACACTAACTCCAAGCTACTAGGGTCAGGGCACTACAATCTTATTCTTCTATATTTCTCGGATATATTATTATTGAGATCAATCTTTCATACTTCATATTTATTGGAATTTTTTTTCAACCCTTTTTGAAGTCAAAAAACTTCAATGGCTTCTCAATATCTTTCTTATTCTTAATGTGAGGAATATTCTTCAATGTATCATTATTTATCTTATATATTTTGAAATCATATTGGCTATTGTTTTTGGGTTTGTTGCTCTGGTAAGATCATTAGACACTCTTTAGTGATATGACCTTATTGATCACATCTCCTCCACACTTCGTTCAAGCCATCAAAATGGTTCTCCAACTTCACATTTTGTTGTTTAATTTCATTTTTATTAACTTTGTTTATTTGCAAGGGTTGTCTCCCCCTGAATTCATGCCTTACATCACTCTTTATGAACTAAAATTTTCTTACTATAAACCAAAAACATCTCATCATATGTTTTTATCCTCCAAAAAACAAATAGTGACCATAAAATTCCAATTTTCTTCCTAAATCCCCAGTCTGTCTAGCAGTTTTTTTAAAATTCCTAATTTTAAAAGAATTATTAACCTCATATTAATGAACCAAAACTCCAAGATACTCTACACAAGTTTCTATTTATTGTATAAATTTTTATGGTTTTTTATCTTCACATATAGTAGCATATATTTATTCAAATTTGGAATTTTTAGAAGAAAACAGATTCTGAATTTTCTTCTCTTATGTGATTCTCTTCGCTTTTATCACCTTTTATTAGGATTCAAACTTTTAACTAGTGATTCAATGATTTTTATGAATAATTGTTTGGGATCATTTTTCATCAGAACAACCTTCTAGTCTCACTTCATTCATAACACAATTCTCTTGGTTTGAGAATCCTTTTACTTTATAATTAGAATTGGAATAATCATATCTGAAATTTTTAATATAATTTTCTTTCTCCAAAAATTCCACTTTGAGAGATTAAAATTATTTCTCTTATACAAGACTCTTCACTTTAAATAATTCCAATTTATTTTTATCCTTGGTGGGTAATTATCTTACTTTCTCGACACATAGGAGAAACTCAACTTCTTTATGAATTTAGCCTTATCTAATCCAACCATATTGGATGCATTTTCATCCTCTTATTTTCTTTATCCACATTAATAATATTAGAGATTATATTATTTAATTTCTTATTCAATGTGAACTTTATTTAATATTCATGTAACTCTTCATAACTTCTAGATGAAAATATTAATGTAACTCTTCATAACTTCTAGATGAAACCACCTATTCTTTCTTTGAGCCATATTTACTAGTTGATTCCTTATAATTCATTTTTTAAATGAATGTCTTATCACCCCTAACACTTGAGGAACAACCACTCTCACTACCATTACTTTATTTTTCATCCTTATTGGTTAAATAAATCCTATTTTTGGTAAAAGAATAATTATTTCTTTAATTTATTGATAAAAACTTACCCATTTTAAAGTTTGTAGAATTATTCCTTAAAGAATCATGAGAGGACTCTTCTTCATATTCACTTTCATATTCTTCCATAATTGGATAATTTGTAGAAAATTTTCCAATACTCCCATAGCTAAAACTCTTCAAAGGTAACTTTCCAAAAAAATTACCTTTCCTATTTTGAAACCTCTTGAGATGAGTATCATGAGATTTTTGAAATTCATATCGATATCTTTATTAAAATTTGAACATCCAACTTCATCTTCATTATCTTCCATAATTTTCTTTGAGGTACTTTCATCCTTTATGACTTTGAATTATATTTCCTTATCAATCGAACTCTTCTTATTTAGAGTGCATTCCTTTCACATATCATATCCAACCAACATGTTATGCAAGTCATCTAAAGGAATTGTGTCATAATCATGATTCTATATAGATTAAAATTTGGCAGAAAATATTTTTGATAATATATGAATAATTATATCACTACCATTGAATCTTTAAGAGTCTAACTGAATCTCTAATGGTTCTCACTACCTCATTAACCCTTATAAATAATTCATTAAAAAAATTATTCAATAATATGCATATATCTATACATCAATATCTAAATTTATAATTTAGACTTTATGAATTTTAAATTACCTTTATAAATATTTTTTAGCTTATCCCAAATTCCTTTCATGGTCTTTATCCTCATAACCTTTAAAAACACCTTCTCTAAAAGAATATCCTTATGTAATAGGTGTAAAACCATTAGTCCAATGTCTAAAACATCCATACTCAAATGAAATTAAGTAGGGTGTCATTTTTTACTATCAAAATTTCTTTTTTATCATTGAATATAGGAACTCATGTATTGTTCTTTGAATTAATACTATTTATGAAAGATATGAAGGTATAAATCACAACACTAACTTCACCGAACACCTTTGATAAAGAAAATCAAACAATTCCTCAATTATATAAGTGAGAGAGAAAAATTTAAATACTAGCTGAGCTCAATAACTGTCATAGTGGAAAACTTCAAACTTCTCAATATTTAAAGGAAATCTGAACTGCTTTGATACAACTTGTGGTGGACCTAGGCATAGTTTTGGTTCGACAAAAGGGTGCTTGAATAAATGAACAATAGTGTATTTTCACTTTTATTATTTATTATGAAATCAACCTTTATCCCTCATTAGATTGAAAATATCACTTTTGAACTCTCATTAACTGAGAAAAGTAAACAAACAAAGAAAACCTAGTGTACAAGGTTCACTTATCAAAATGAGTCATTACTCCTTAGAATAATATGAAGAAAATTGAGGTCAAATGGTCCAATATAATCAATATTTTGGATACAATTAGTAGGGTATATCCTTGGATTTTGATACAATAATTTCAAAAAAAATGTCTAGCATGAAGTTTCACTGTTGTCTTGTACTATGTTGAGGTAGGTATTATCTTTCTTCCTATGATTTGATTGGATCCCAATAATGTATATTGTTCCCATACTTATTTAATGTAGAGAATATTTGAATTCTTCCACACTTATTCAAAATAGACACACAAACAATGGTATAATGAACACTCTTCCAACACACAAACATCATGTGTTCTCTTATTATTGTTATTCTTCTTCCTCCTATTCTCTTTTACTCTCTTATACACTAATCTCTCTTTTTATCTATTAAAAATCATGAAATACCCATGTTCCTTATCTTACATAGAAACAACACTTTTTTCATCTTTAAATTTTAATTTCAAATTCAAAATTCAAACAATTGTCTTTAATTACTTCTCAACTTATTTTCTTTCAAATCTCAACCCTTCAATTATCTTAGACTTGTTAGTCACCTTTGATATATGTAATATTATTTTTAGATAATATTTTATCCCCTATGATTTTTCTATATCACAAATTGGCAGTTACCAAGTAGTTAGTTTTCAACTTCTATCACGCTCAATTTTTGGAAAATTCTAGAACCCTTACTTATCAAGTAACACTTATATATCAATATATATTTAAGTGTTACTTTTAATTATCATAGGAAAAACTTAGGAAACCCTTACATATAATAGAGTGACCCTTAAATATTGTCATTTCCATAGATAAACCCTTAGGTATCATGCAGATCAACACTTATATATTGTCTTTGCATCAGATCAACCCTTACATGCCATGAAGAACAACTCTTACATACTTATTTTTTCATGGATCAACCCTTATGTGCCATGTAGATCAACCCTTATGTATTTATTTTGCCTCATATCAACCCTTACATACCATGTAGATTAGACCTTACATGTTACCTTTATCATGAATCAACCCATATGTATCACCCTTATGTATAAGAGTAATCTTTACGTATTTGGGAATTTACCAATTCTAATAAACCTTATATATCATAAAAGTAATCCACATGTATCAATAACTTTACCAATTTTCCAGACATATTTTGTTCTCACCAAACATTTCTATACTTCATCCAAACACCTCCAGACTTCTTTCAACCCCTTTTAAACTTCCAAAAGGACTTCATCTCACATTATAAAAATTATTTTATGTGATTTTGAACATGATTTATGTATTTACAAAAAAAATACAACATAAAAAATATGAACTCCATCACTTTATGATTCTTATTCCCTTTTATAAAAAATCATAATGTAAAGTATTCTTCTTTAACTCCTGGTATTAGTGAACTCCCACTAGGTCTCAATAATCTCCCCAAGGTCACAATAACTCTAGATCTCAATATATTCCTTAAACTAAGTTTAGTCTCAAAAAAATTTTATATAGATGACATGATCACTATAGGATCATGTATGCATAATATTGATGAGTTTAAAGGATAACTAGATAATTATTTTGATATAAAATATCTTGTACGATATAATAAGATTTTGGGATGAAGATTAAGAGAGATCGTGCAGCTAAAACTTTGATGTTATCATAGATTGACTACATTAGAAAGGTTTTTGAGAATATTTAGTATACTAGAAGAAAATATGGTTTTTATTCCTTTGGAAATCCATTTTAATATTTCCAAGGAGAAAAAACCAAAGACAGTGGAAGAGGTTAAGTACATGGAAAAGGTTTCTTATGCACCAGCTATTGGAAGCTTGGTGTTTTCATGGTTTTTACTAGACCTAATATTGTTTATGGATTGGGAGTTGTCAATAGGTACATGTAAAGTAACATTGGGAAGCTGTGAAGTTGATACTGGGGTATTTGAAGGGAAGAGGGGAAGTATCTATGTGATTTGGGAAAGTAAATTAATTACATGGGTGCTTGGATGCTGACCTTCAAGGTGATGTCAATGACTGGAGGAGTACCACATGTTATGTGTTTACTTAAGGAGGAACTATAGTAAGGTTTATATCTTATAAGGTGTTGGTTTCATCCACCGAAAAGGTAGAGTATTCTGTTATAACAAAAGTTGGGAATAATATGGTTTGGTTTAAGAACTTATTCGAGGAGATGGATAGAAATAAAGGGGAAATGTATTGAATTGTGAAAGTCATAGTGTTATACATATTTCCAAGAACCCAAATTTTCATTCTAGGATGAAGCATATTCAATTGATATACCACTAGGGTGAAGGTTTTGGGCACAGTGGAAGCACCTATATGGAATGACCAACTCATCTTTAGTCTTAATTTATGAATAATTATTGATGTACATGAAAAATAACATTATGTCCAATTAAAAATCATATATTAATTGACTAGAAAAAATTCTATAACTAAAATAGGAGGATCTTCACATTTAATTTATAATTGATTTATGAGAAGATATAGAATTGCTTCAACTTGTAATTCACTCTTAATTGATGATCTGGTTGACTAAATCTCATTGTACCATTGTTGTGCTATAGGATCCAAGTGAAGAATCCCTCTAGTGTTGATCCACACATGCACCTAAATCTATGAAAATCATTTTAGAATCATTAGGTGCTAGCACAGCTGACCTTGATCGCTTGCATTGTTCATGGTTGATCGCAGTAGAATTCTTGAAGGATGAAGAACTATTAATGTTCTCTTGATGGATTGAGAGAGAAAGAGAGAGTATATTCTAGATATCTATATATATCTCTAGGACCTCATGTCTAATAATAATGATATTATTATTACTAACTTCACATGTTTTTTTTAAGAAGGGTGAGGGGCAATCCCCCTTTGATTAAGAAAGAAAGAAAACCTCTTTTAGAATGGGAAAGAGGAAAACCATTACAAGCAGGGCACAAGCCTTAAAAAACAACAACCAAGTCAAAAGAAACAAACATCCAAGTGGCCATCAGAAAACTTCATCGCCCCCCTTGCCAAGCATCGCAAAGTGAGTCCCATCAAGAAATTGTGTCACCCCCTCTGCCAAGAAGTTGCACTGTGCTGGCAGCACAACGTGTCAGAGCACCTCCCCAACCAACGATGTGTAGGAGAGCCAAATGAAAGGTGCCAGCACACCTTTCGCTCTTGCGAGCCACCCACCCGACAAAGCATGAAGGGAACTTCAGCGATGTCAACCTGATGCAATGCAAAAAAAATCTGAAGAATCACTGAACAGATGACATGGAAAGGCACCCATACACCCATCAAGGAGATGATGCATGACCAGATGAAGGATGTCAACACATCCCTCCCTCTTTCAAGGCCTCCCACCCAACGACACATGCAATTTGCTACGTCGTTCCAAATGCAACAAGGAGAACCAAAACCCACAAGGAAAGTTTCTTCTCATGAACAAGTATGAGCAAAACGAAACAGGAAAACAGAAGAAAACACAACAGATGTCAAGATCTCACTGCATCAAACAACGCACATCCCTCGACCTCCACCCAGAACCTCACGAACCAAACTACACCATTCAAGGATCTTCAACAGTGAAACTAGGGGAAAAGCTCCCAAAAAATCAATTTGCAACCGATCTTTATGCAGAATGGCCCACCTCCAAGTGAAGATCCCTTTATTGATCCTCGAATACTTTCATTTGGATGAGACCAGGTAGAGTAAACCCAACAATATCGCTGCAAGCAAGAACGATCAGATCAAATTGGGGTGGAAAGGATCTGAAACCAGATCGAAACTAGAGGGGGAAGCATTGCGAGGTGCGGGAAGACCTCAGCATCGATCGAAGAAATCAAATCACAACCCAAACGACGACCCGACTGGGCATTGTCCTGCACTCCACCATTCTGGCACACTTCCCATCAGCACCAATGAATCCACCATAGCACGTATCGGACAACCCATCTATCGCAAAAGAAGAAACCAAAAGGTCTTAAGATATCAACTTCCATCAAGGGATGGAAGGGATAAATCCTTTCTCTCATTATCCATTAATGCAATATCACTCGTGACACACCAAATGTATACTACCTCATCGTGAGCATATATTTTCATAGTTTTCATAAATACATCAAAGTTAATGAGTCATGATATCCATTAATGATAATATTAAATTCTAAGAATTAATACATGTGTCCATTTATAGGAACATCCAGTGGATCATAGAAATATAGATTTTCTATTGACGGGTCTATTCTCATAGCCTCTTATCTTAAAGATTGTCAAGGAAAAACATTATAAGAAGGTGTATTGATGTATTATGAACCTATTACCCCTAATAGCCTGTATTTTTTGTGTCCTATCATAAAATATCATCTATCCATGGAACTATATTCAAGAATGATGTCTTGGCACCTTTTGGTTCTCATCATAGTGAGGAATTTTTATGACCTTTTGATATGACATATATTCTTAGGAAATTATCACATAAAAATGTCATATAGAGAAACAATAATTATGTGGTAATAAAATTCATTAATAACATGAAACATTTAATCAATTACTAAGGAATTCAGTTCTAGGGTACCAACTCCAACAAACCCCCACTTTCACTAGAGCCAACTAATAACAACTCTCGATCCACTAGTTCACACATGATACCCATGCCTCTACTGAGATAGAGTCTTTTTCAAGGGTTCCATCATGTTTTCATCTATGTAAACTCTAATAATTATAAATTTTTTGAGAAAAATCCTTCAAGAGATTAAACTTATGAATTATGCGCTTTTTCCTTTGATGTGACCTTGTCTCTTTATAAAGGGACATAGTTGCAGTGTTATAATAGTAAATGTGATAGGGTCTTGAGTATTAGGCACCACACCAAGCTATTGGACAAAGTATCCAATCCAAAATACTTTCTTTTTTCATTGAAATCCACAATATACTCAGAATCTTCTATAGAATTGGTGACAACCGGATTCTTTGAACTCTTCCTACTCAAAACTACTCTATTGATACAAAAGACATATCCAGACTACAACTTTATATCATTTTGATATGTCTAAAATCCACCTTCTATAAAACATCTAATGACTATCTCTCTATATCCTCCATACACTAGGAACATATCCTTAGTTCACCTCAGATACTTAAGGATCACCTTAACAGCAGTCCAATCTTATTTACCTATATCTACTTGATATCTTCTTATCATGCTCAAATAATAGGCAACATCAAGCCTTAAACATGACATGGAATACATTATAGATCATGTCACAAAAATATATGATATCTTACTCATTCTCTCTCTTTTATCTTGTGTTTGATGACACGTTTTCTTAGAAAGATGTATAATATGTGACATTGGAACCAATCCCCTCTTGAATTATTCTATACTAAACTTATTTAGTATTTTGTCAATGTATGTACTTTTACTTAGTCTAAACATCCTCTTGGATCTATCACACATGATCTTGATCCCTAGAATGTAGGTTGTTTCACCTAACTCCTTCATTTAGAAGAACTTTCTCGACCATGCCTTAACCTCTTGTGAGGATGGTATATCATTTCAAATTAGTAATATGTAATTAACATATAATACTATGAAAACAATTATACTCCCACTAAATCTATTATAAACAATATCTCACATTCATTCTTAATGAAACCAAATTATTTTAGGGATTCATCAAACCAAATGTTCCATAACCTGGATGGTTGATTTAATCCATAAATGGATATCTATAACTTTCATATTCTTGAAGTCAAAAACCCTTCTATATGTGTTATATACACATTCTCCTGAATTTTATTGTTAAGGAAATAAATTTTTACATCCATTTACCAAATCTCATATTCATGGTAAGTTGTTGTGTGAAGAAAAATTAGGATAGATTTAAACATGGAAACTAGAGAAAAGGTTTCATTGTAGCCAATGACTTGACATTATCTAAACCCTTTAGCCACTACTCATGATTTATAAGTATTTACTTTACCTTCCATGTTCTTTTTTCTATTGAATGCCTATTTACACTCAATGGGATTTACATCAACTAGTGGATCGATCAGAACCTAAGCTTGTTTTTGATACATGGAATTCGTCTCATAATTCATGGCTTCTTATAATCTTGAATATTCTAAGATCTCTATATCCTCCTAGTATGAGAGAGGATCATTATTTTCAAGAAATAAAGAGTCACCATCATCGGTGACTAAAAACCCATATCTCTTTGGTTCTCTTACCTCTCTAGTGCTCCATATAGTACTTGTGTTTCAGGAAAAACTTCTTCTATGGGGACCTATGGTGTCTGTTCTTATACCAAATCTTGTGTATCTTGAGTGTCAACTTCATTGAATTCAATATTTCTCCAACTATCCTACTTGAGAATGTGCTCCCTATAAAGAAATACAACATATCTTGTTATGATTAATTTCTTATCCAAGGGGTTGTATAGATAGTATCCCTTTGTTTCCTTGGGATACCCTATAAAGATACACTTCATGCCTTGGGGTTTTAGTTTATTTCTTGATAAATAACCTCACAGCCCCATGCACGAACATGTGACAAAATAGGTTTCTTTCCACTCTATAACTTTAAAGTAATATTGTTTGCCTCTATAGTTGGTACTTGGTTTAGTAAGTATGATATCATCTGTAATGCATATCCCCAAAAGGATAATGGAAAGTTTGTGTGACTCATCATCAACCTTACCATGTCTAGTAGTGTATGGTTCCTCCTTTCACTAACACTATTTCACTATGGTGTATAAGGTGAAGTGATTTGAGATAAAACCTCATACTCCCATATAAATTCGATAAAATCTTGGTTAAGATATTCACCACCTCAATCTGATCAAAGTTTCTTTATCTTCTTACCAAGATGATTCTCAACTTCATTCTGGACCTCTTTGAACTTCTCAAAGGATTCATACTTATACCTTATCAAGTAGATATAATCATACATACTCAAGTCATTGAAAAAAGTTATAAAGTATGAGAATCTACCTCTAGTTTCTACTTGAAAAGGATTGCACACACCAGTGTGTACCAATTCTAGAAGACCTGTGGCCCTTTCATCTCAACCATTGAATGGTACTTTGGTCATCTTGATTTGTAAACAAGTGTGATATCTTTAAAATGTTTTAAACTCAAAAGAGTATAAGTAACCATGTTAATAGATCTTTTTCAAACACTTTTCATTTACGTGACTAAGAAGGTGATGCCATAACTGGATGTTAAATGAGATATGTGTATTTGTTTCATTATCAATTATTGATATTTGGTTTACAAAACTTAAAATATAAAGATCGTTATTCAACTGTATCATACCATAAAATATGTTATTTTTATAAAAATAATAGCTCTTATTTCCAAAACTAAAAATAAATCCATCCATGTATAAACAAAAAACAGATATGATATTCTTGGTAACACTAGGCACATGATAACAGTTCATTAAAACCAAAATTAATCATATTGGCAATGTGATATGGTAGTCTACAATGGATAGAGCAGCCATCCTCACTCTATTGGAAGCTCGTAGATCCACCTCGCCTTTGGAAACCTTCTGAAATCTACTTGATTCCTGTATTTGGATACAAATGTGATCACCACAAGAAGTATCTAATACCCAACTAGTAGATATGGAATGATTACACTTGATAACAAATGAACCTAAAGCTTCTCATTGCTTCTTTGGTTGGGTTCAATTCATCTTCCAGTGGCCCTGCTTGCCACATGAAAAACATACTGCATCGTGTTCCTTTCCTTACCTCTGGATCTTCTCTTGTTGGAAGGACGGTGCTCTGGAGCCTTAGACTTGGAATGAATTTGTAGTCTCTTTGACTTTTTCTTCCTCTTCTTATTCACCATAAGGACCACGGGTTTGTCATGCCCTATGTCTTTATCAATGTGGCGAATAAGATTAAGAAGTTTCGAAAGTTTCTTCTTGTTATTGCTCGTATTATAATCCATACACTATGGGATAACCGGGCTATTGCGGCGGGTTATTTGTGACGGGTCAGTATCCCGTCGCAAATAGTCCTTCGGAAAAAGTTTTTGCGACGGAAGAACCTGTCTGTCGCAAATAATAAGGCTTTTGTGACAGGTATATGGTTTTCATCACAAAAGTTTTGGCGTGCGTTGCACGCCAAAACGTAGGAAAAGGTGTTTGTAACGGGCTATAGTAGCCCGTCGCAAATACCCGACAGCGTTTTAAGTATTTGCGATGGGATATACATCATGTCGCAAATAGTATGTCGTCATTTGGTCTTTTGCAACAGAACCCGTTGCAAAAGACTTTTTTAATCAGATGGTATTTGCGACGGGCCTCGTCGTAAATGTTACTATTTGCGATGGGAAAACCATTGCAACTAATTTAATCTATATCATGTTTTCCTTCATTCCATTCCATTCTCTATTCTTCTCTCTCTAGTGAAAATTTTTCTCTCAAAATTTTTTAGAGTTTAAAGTTTTAATTTGGGGCATTTTTTGCAACTTATATCATTCGAAAGCTTCAGTTTTAAGGTATTTATCTTTTTTTTTATTTTTTACTTAATTTATTTTATTTTAATTGTTGTTATTGTTAATTAGTTGTAGTTAAATTAAATTAGAATTAGATAGATTTATTTATCATTGTTTATGTTTATTTTTACAAATAATTATGTGTGATTAGTATTAATTAGTATTAATTAATAGTTATTATATTAATTAGTACTAATTAGTATTAAATTGTAATAATTAGTATTAAATTGTAATAATTAGTATTAAATTGTAATAATTAGTATTAAATTGTAATAATTAGTATTAAATTGTAATAATTAGTATTAAATTGCAATAATTGGTATTAAATTGTAATAATTAGTAATAAATTGTAAAAAATGGTAATAAATTGGAATAATTAGTAATAAATTGCAACAATTAGTGATAAATTGTAAGAATTAGTAATAAATTGCAACAATTAGTAATAAAATTCAACACTTAGAAATAAATTGCAACACTTAGTAATAAATTACAACACTTAGTAATAAATTCGAATAATTAGTAATAAATTCGAATAATTAGTAATAAATTGGAATAATTAGTAATAAATTAGAATAATTAGTAATAAATTGCAACAATTGGTAATAAATTGGAATAATTAGTAATAAAATGCAGCAAATAGTAATAAATTTCAATAATTAGAAATAAATTGCAATAATTAGTAATAAATTCTAATAATTAGTAATAATTAGTAATAACTTCTAATAATTAGTAATAAATTCTAATGATTAGTAATAAATTCTAATAATTAGTAATAAATTCTAATAATTAGTAATAAATTTGAATAATTAGTAATAAATTACAACAATTAGTAATAAATTTGAACAATTAGTAATAAATTCGAACAATTAGTAATAAATTTGAACAATTAGTAATAAATTGTAATAATTAGTAATAAATTGTAATATTTAGTAATAAATTGCAATAATTAGTAATAAATTGCAATAATTAGTAATAAATTGCAAGAATTGGTAATAAATTGCAATAATTAGTAATAAATTGAAATAATTAGTAATAAATTGAAATAATTAGTAATAAATTGAAATAATTAGTAATAAATTCTAATAATTAGTAATAATTAGTAATAATTAGTAATAAATTTGAATAATTAGTAATAAATTCGAATACTTAGCAATAAATTGCAATAGTTAGTAATAAATTGCAATAGTTAGTAATAATTTGCAATAGTTAGTAATAATTTGCAATAGTTAGTAATAAATTGCAATAGTTAGTAATAAATTGCAATAATTAGTAATAAGTTGCAATAATTAGTAATAAATAGTAATAAATTCTAATGATTAGTAATAAATTCAAATAAATAGTAATAAATTTGAATAATTAATAATAAATTTGAATAATTAGTAATAAATTCCAATAATTAGTAATAAATTAAAATAATTAGTAATAAATTACAATAATTAGTAATAAATTGTAATAATTAGTAATAAATTGCAATAATTAGTAATAAATTACAATAATTAGTAATAAATTGTAATAATTAGTAATAAATTGCAATAATTAGTAATAAATTGAAATAATTAGTAATAAATTGCAATAATTATTACTAAATTGTAATAATTAGTAGTTAATTGCAATAATTAGTAATAATTATGAATAATTAGTAATAAATTCGAATAATTAGTAATAAACTCAAATAATTATTAATAAATTGTAATAATTAGTAATAAATTGTAATAATTAGTAATAAATTGTAATAATTAGTAATAAATTGTAATAATTATTTGCAACATCAAAACCATAATTTTTTTCAAAATGGACAATTAAGTGTCTTTGTAAAAAATATGCTCTGAGGACATTTGACACATTTGACAACATTGGAGGTTATTTATTACATTTTGGTTTTCAGCCAGATTATGTGTTTTTTGTATCAATATAGTGAACGTAGTTCCAGAGAAGATACTAATAATTTGATTCTCGATCCAGTACGGTTTCAAAATTTAGTACATAATGTGGAAGATCCATCTTTTCAACAAGCTAAAACTTAGGTTGATATTTATTTAACTCCTGACTTGGAACCAGCTCATTTTTATGATTTGTTGAGGTCCGCTGAGGATGCCTTATACCATGGTTACAAGATAATAAAATTTGAAGTATTTGCTAAATTTATGGATATTAAATCAGATAATGGAATATCAAATAGTTTTTTTGATCAGATATTATCTTTGGTAAAAACACTGCTACCTGAAATAAATGTGTTGCCTACAAATTTCTATAAGAGCAAGAGGATGGTTTGTAATCTGGTTCTTGGTTATCAGAAGATTCATGCATGTTCAAATGATTTCATGTTATATTATAGTGAAAATGAGTTGTTGCATAGTTGTCCCACATGTAGACAATCAAGGTATAAAGAGGCTCAATAAGGAAATTCTGGATTGATTCTTGTAAAATATTTGAGATATTTCCCACTTACACCCAAATTGCAGTGTTTATTTATGTCTCAGAACACAGTGGCATTGATTTCATGGCAAAAAACCAATATTCGAACTGGTAAAACCTTAAATCATTCCTCTAATGGTGATTCATGGAAACATTTTGACCAAGTGCATTCATCTTTTTCTTTAGAAGCCCAAAACATGTGATTGGGTCTTTCTACTGATGGTTTATGTCCATTTGGTTCTTACGGTAGTCAGTATTCATGTTGGAATATATTTATAACTCCGTAAAATTTACCTCCTTGGATTTTGATGAAGGAACCATATGTCTTTTTGACCTTATTAATTCTAGGACATCTAATTGATGTTTATTCGAAACCATTGATTGATGAGTTAAATTAATTGTGGAGTAATGGTGTCAGTATATTTGATGTTGTTGCGAAACAAAATTTCTTACTGAAATATGTATTGATGTGGATAATTAGATACTTCCCAGTATATGACATGTTATCTGGCTAGAGTACGCGTGGTAAAAAATCATGTTCGTACTGTGTGAGAGACAGTAAAGATTTTATGCTCGTCAATGGAAAAAAACTTTGTTTTTTTGACTGTCATCGTAGATTCCTTCCAACTGAACATTCTTTTCGGATGAACACATATCATTTCAGAAAATTAACAATTGAAAGAGATGGACATCCAATAATGATCTCAGGTACATAGCTAAAATCAATTGTCTCTTCATTACGTCCCATCATATTTGGACCAATAATAAACCAACAAAAAATTAATGGCTTTGGGAAATAACACAATTGGATAAAACGGATCATTTTTTGGGATCTTCTATAATAGTCTAATTTTCTATTCCTTCACATGTTGGATGTCATGCATATTGAGAAGAAATGTTTTGATAATTTATTTTATATATTTTTGGATATACTAGTAAGACCAAAGATAATTTAAAGGCATGATTAGATCTTTCCCTAATTTACAGGCTACCAGAACTTGAACTATTTGAAAATGTCAGATCACAAAATTTAATGAAGCCAAAAGTAGCTTATACACTCTCCAAAGAAAATCGATTATTATTTTCTCAATGGATTGCAGATTTGAGACTTTCAGATGGTTATGCTTCCAATTTGGGTAGATGTGTCAGAAATGGTCATATTATGGGATTAAAAAGTCATGACTATCATGTTATAATGGAAAGACTTCTGCTGATTGGATTAAGAGGTTTATTGAATTCTATGATTTGGGATGTTCTAATATACATATCATATTTTTTATGGGAAATTTAGGTGGCGAAAACTAACTATGATGCATTAAAAAGACTGTAATAAGATGTTGTTTTAATTTTATGTAAACCGGAAAAAAATCTTATCACCAGCTTTGTTTAACTCAATGGAACATTTGATATTGAATTTTCCACATGAAGAAAATTGTGGAGGTCTAATACAGTTTTGATGGATATACCCATTCGAGAGATTCATGCAGAAATTGAAGAAAAAAATTACATAAAAAAGTATTGGTTGAAGGTTCAATTGCATAAGGTTATTTGCAAGAGGAAATTTCTTTTTTCTACTCTCATTAATTTCAATTTGAATATCCCTAAAAAATTGTATGGGTCGTAATAAGGGAACTTTTGATGATGAAATGGGCAATCAATTATCAATTTTCAATCAGCCAAAACTTAGCTTCAATGGAGTTCATGAACAATGGTTTTTAGATGATGAACATCATAGAGCTCATACATATGTTCTGCTCAAATCTGATGAAATGAAACTATTTGTACAGTGAGTTATCCTATCATATATTATA
Organism: Viscum album; assembly: GCA_963277665.1. Taxonomy (NCBI): domain Eukaryota; kingdom Viridiplantae; phylum Streptophyta; class Magnoliopsida; order Santalales; family Viscaceae; genus Viscum; species Viscum album. Next base: position 598,310,755 of record OY728136.1, on the reverse strand, counting down.
TAATATTTTTTATAATAAATTAATCTTATTTTATTTGTAAGTTATATGATAATAATATCAAGAAACAACTTCCACAAATTACAGTAGCTGCTCTTGAAGAACGTCGGCAAAAAAAACTTTTCCTATTGGTTTCAAAAACTTATAACATAAGTTATTTTTGGTTAACATATAAAATAAATTTATTATCTGTTATATTGATAACCATTTTACAAATTTTAAGGTATCTCAATATGCTGATAAAATTGATAATTGATTGCATGTATTGAGTAACCCACCATCAAAAATGGTCAAATCTTATAATGCATATATGGTGAATGGTTTTTGATTTCATAAACATGCATATGGGGAATCAAAAAAACAATGAATAGTGGTATTTTATTAAGAGGATCTCATCATAGAGAAACTGAAGTTGACTTTTACGGCATGTTGAAAGAAATTATTGAACTGTGTTATCTGGGACAACATTACACAACGATGTTTAAATGTAAATGATTGGATACTGAGAGAGCATTGTGTATTCATATGACCCATGAAATCATTGATATTAAATATAAAAGTCTTCTTGGAGTAAATGAACCATTTTTATTGGCGCATTAGACACATCAAATTTATTATTCAAAATATTATGCTACTTTAAGAGAGTTGAGTGATTGGTGGAGCATAATAAAAATTAAATCTCAGAGAAATCAGATTACTCAAAGTGAATGTGGTTCTGCTAAAGTGAAAGGAATTGAAATTTTTCAAGAGACTGCTCCAAATCCATATTTTTTATGAAAAGATGTGGATATTGATGATGACACCTCACAGTTAAGGGTCAATGATGACGATGATGTTAATGATGTTACGAATGAATTTGAAATGACAAGAGATGATAAAACTAAAATTCATATGGAAATTGATGATGCTGAGGAGGAATATGAATACATTAACATCATCAGATATGAAGATGAGAATGAAGATGAACATTGACACAATTAAATGCTAGTTATAATCATATATAATATATATCTATATATAATAGTTATTTTCAAGTGTTTACTAACAACAATCATTTGATATTTAAAATGGACAAGGATCTGTATCATCTGTTGCAGGAAGCTGAGTTACCTTTGGTTGAGCAAGATATTGGGTCATCTGACCCTCAGACTACTGGCGGTTCAGGGGGGACTCGAAGGGGGTGTGTTCTTCCACGGTTGATGATTCCTGACCCGATCCCCGAGCGATGTCCACGTCTTGTCTTCGATCCACATGTGCATGGGTATGTTTACCTATATATTTTAGTTAGTTTTCAATAATTTATTTATATACTAATTGTTTGATTATTATTTATTTTTTCATAGTTTTACACATATAGCTACTGGATAGGGGAGTGATATATTGCGCAATTATTTTTCTGAAGCATGGGTCTCATGGGATCAGATTCTTATTGATGTGCAGCATCGCATGTTCGATCATTAGATGGTACGAAAATAAATAATATTTATATGAAACTAACTTAATTAATAACTTGATATTATAAATTATTTGTAGGGTTTATGGTATTTCATTGATGAGAGAATGTGTGGGGCTATCTAAAAGGCATGGCAGGGGACTATACATTTGTGTTGTTGTCAGTTTTTTGCACAATTTGAGAAGGCAATGGAGAAAGTATGAGTGACAGAGTTTAATGAATCTTATCATACCCATCGACCTGATTACATTTTATCTCAGGTTTGGGATGGATTATGTTCACACTGGTTGGTTGTTTTTAGAGGAGATCATCGGTAGGTCGACAAAACCAGAGGAGAGAGGAGGTGACATATTGAGCCGGTAGTTGTACATTCAATACGCATAGGGAGCATATAGTAAGTGTTTTTTAAATATTTTATATAACTTGATATGTAAGTGGATTATTTTATATTCATATAGTCAGTCGAATAGCCCAATATTTTAGAGTTCGACGTTTATAGGAGGATGTATAGTGATTCGATCACTTGAGAGATTAGAGGTGCTCGTTGGTGTCAGATTGTGGTCAGTATATTTTCTTTTTGAGTTTAAAATTTAACTACAAATAATATTTTAACTATTTTACTTTTAAATTACAATTGGAGGAGTCATATGAGGCTGCGATGTCTCAGACATAGGCTGAGAGTCAGGAGGAGATTGATGCTCAGACCACTGCCCATCGATTTGATGAGACAGCATGGATACAGGTAACCCAATATGCCTTTGAGAAAGGTCGGGTTGTTGATATCGACTCCTGATTGATGTCTGTGAATTATTATGGCATCGTTGCGATGTTGGCATCCATCTCGAGAGGAGCTCATGGAAATGCATCATCATTTGTTGCACAGTATCAGGAGCAGCTACAAGCTCAGAGTGAGCTTATAGAGAGTATGCGTAGAGAGCAAGAGCAGATGCGTCAATGGCAACAGCAGCAGCATGAAGATTTTCTATGACAGCAGCAGTAGCAGGAGATGCAGGAGGAGATGCGTCGATGGCGGCAGCAGCGGGAACAGGAGCAGTTGGAGTACATGCGATGTCTGACTCGTGGTTTAGGGATGGAGTTCCCTCCACCATCTCCTCCAAACGACCCTCTCCCTCGGTAATCTATTTATTTTTTATGATCAAACATTTGAATGTAAATTTTGTTTGTAATATTAATTATCTACATTTTTATATAGTGTGTTTTTTATATTATTGCGAATATTACATTTTTTATTATTTGTTTAATTTTTTATTATTTTATTACTTTATTTAAATTTTTTATTATTTTTATTATTTTAGTGATTATTATTTTTGATTATTTTCTTTTTATTATATTTATTATTTTATTAATTATTATTTTTGATTATTTTATTTTTATTAATTTTATTATTTTATTAATTGTTATTTTTTAATATTTTCTTTTTATTATTTTATTATATTTTTTGTGAATATTAAAGGTTTCATTATTTTATAATTTTTTATTATATTAGTAATATTAATATTAATAATATTATTATTATCATATTATTAATATTATTTTTATTATTATTATATGAATATTCTTTTATTATTTTATAATTTAATTTAATTTAATTTACTAATATTATTATTATTATTTCATTAATATTAATTATTTTTTTATTTTTTTTATTTTTTATTTATTTTTTTACACTATTTGCAACTATTTGCAATAGGAACCGTCGCTAATAGTATTTGTGGCAGATCCTGTGGAAAAATATATTTGTGACGGGCCATCGTAATAACGTATTTAAAAACCACGACGAAGTTATTTGCGACAGGTGCACATATCGTCACAAATATTTACTTTTTACGGCGCCGTTTTCTACAACGGGTCATTTACGACGAGATCTCATCGCAAAATGGTATTTGCAACGGGATCCCATCACAAAAGGGTATTTGCGACGGGATCACGTTCCAAAGGACCCGTCATAAATGCCCCAATTTCCAAGTGATAATAAAATTGGAGAAATTTTTAGGTAATGAGGAAAAAATGATATTGGTGCACAAATCATCAAGGATCTTAAACCCCTGGATGTCCAGATGATCAATATGTCCAATCATCTTAACTACATGTGGCCTAGTTGGCACCAACTCTCCAATCTTTCACGTGAAAAGTGCATTGTAGATCTCATATCTCTCTGATCTTGCCTTCTCTTGATAGATATCCCAAAGGTGAGAAATGATGTTATACGCATCCATATCCTCATATTACTTTAAAAGCTCATTGGACATAGAGGATAACATGAAACATTGGGAATCCATTGCATCATCTACATGTTTTATATAGAGAGATATTTCTTACTCACTAGCATCTTTGGAAAGCGACTCAAGAGGTAGGGTTTTTAGCATGTATAATTTCCATTCATGGCATAGTATAACCCGTAAGTGCCTATACCATTCCTGGAAATTCATGTTGGTGAGAAGGTTATCCTTCTCTAGTATAGATCATAGTGATATTATCAAATACGTTTTAATTTTCATTTCTACAAATTAAGAGCAAATGATTAGTACTTCTTTGATTATAAAATAGATTGATAAATTTAAATTTAATTAAATTCCATTAATCTCCTGTTGTTTTGTTGAAACTTAGTAGACCTCGCCATCAGTTTTGGAATATCTTGTCTCTTAGATATTCTTGTGGAAATGATCCATATTCCCCTTCTCATAACACAGACTTGGGTCTGACAAGTTATTTGAAGGGTTTTAGGTTGGCATAACTTTCCAATTGCATTAACTTGTAGTTTTTTGATCCGCTGAGTGGACTTACCAATCCTAAAATATTGAATAAATATTTCCTCAACCCTTTCCACTTAGTCACCAAGTCCTACTTGGGCTGTCAACCCTTGATGTAAACCAAGTTGAGTCAACCCAAAACTTTAAGCTTAAAGTTCTATGATATTTGAAAGCACCCCAAATTGGGTTGGTCAAGTACTTTGAACTATGAGGTCAATTCTAACTTTAAGTAATGGAAGGTTGTGCCAACTTAATATTTTAGTTGGGGGATTTTATCTTTATCTTTATCGCATGTCTCGTTAATATTAAGTGGATTTTAATTAAGTGGTTAACCATGTATGAAAAAAAATTATGCATAATCTTGTTTTATTTTATTCCATCTTTAATTCTTATTAATTTGTTTATTAGGTGATCGTGCAACATCCAAAAACATAAATAATTAATCATGCAATTGACAGAAATAAAATTTAAGTGGCATGATCATGAGATTTTATAATGGTTAGTTTATCTAGTGAATGATAAACTAACCCTCGACCCTAGAGAAAATACCTTAAATCATAGCTCGATTCATGTTGTGGCATTCCACCTGGGCTCCTACGTATCGCCTTGATTTTTTTCACCTCAACTCTTGGACTTGGACCGCCTCCTCTTGTCCGGGAACTCCATCCTTACATAAGTTTTTACTCACATATAGGTGAAGGGATCCAATGGATTGGATAGGGGCTTACATAAAAGAAACTGTGAGCACACAGACCCTTACATAATAAGGGTGGGTGACACAAAGGTTATCCATTTTAATTTAATCATAATAAATTAAAAGAAACCAATTATATACACGGGGTTGGTCTAATCTCATGATCATCCACACAACATGCAAAGCATACATTTGAAATCGAGTTATCAATTACTTTGATTCATTCATTAATTTAGATAAAGTTGCATGAATTAATCCAATTTATTCAATTTATCTTAATTACATCCAAGCATCCTTAACACGCCATCATCCATAATTATACACAAAATTAATTTCATTTAAAATTAATGAAGTACACAAGTGTACTTGGAGGCAATGGTGTGTACTCATCCAAATTACGTGGAATGGTCTTTATGCTCTTGATGCGCATGGAATGCACAACAAGTAAAGACCATGCGCAACTTGTAGATTTGGAATTTAACATGAAATTAATTCAATATACAGTTATCAATCCTATGACATGATGTGTATTGTCAAATGAATGACACATTGAACACATGTAAATAGGTTTACTCATATATTTAATTTTTCTCTCTGCATTAAATTAAGTATATTATATGCAACAGATTACACGATGTGTACTTGGTTACACGACATGTACTGTCTTCTGACCGTGTATACAACACAGGCCTAGGGACTTAGCGTGTTTACCTGTCATAGACAAGTTTGAGGTACATGACGTGTTATCCTTCTCACATGGCATGTGACCTTGGAGTTGTGCGGCATGGCAGCCCTTGTGTTGTGTATCTGAAACACGGCATGTTGGGACCCCCTATGTTCTTAATTGTGAGAAAATGCGGATTACACATCACTTGCAGTGGTCACACTGCATATAGTTCTTCAAATCGTGTGTTGATCTATCTGGATCTACACGTTGATTCACTTTTATCAAATCTGGCCCGATATAATGAGAAATATGTGAGAAACACTAATATACAATGTGTATTTATGAAGTACACATTGTGTACTCTGGTTTTTTTTCGAGAAGAACCTTTAACGCCTCCAGATGGTGTTTTTTTAGATATTTCTTCATTTTTAATCTTAATCATTTTTACTGGTTATGTTAGCGAGAACGAAGAAGGAAAAAGAAGATGATGTTCATATATTAAAATGAATCTCTCTAAAGTAAAAGAAATCACAAATGCATGCAAACAATCAATGAATAATAACTAATTATAAAATTAAGCATGTGACCACTTTGATACCACTTGTAGGTTTTGGGTGCAGCGAAAGTGCCTATATAGCATGATCAACTCAGCTTTTAGTCTTAATTTATGAATAATAGTTGTTTCACATGACATATAACATCATGTCCAATGAAAAAACATAGATTACTTGACTATAGAAAATGATGGAATCTGAAGAGGATCTTCACATGTAATTTATAATTAATTTATGAGTAGATATGAAATTACTTCAACTTGTAATTCTCTTTTTGTTGATGATTTGGTTGATTAGATCTCATTGTATCATCGTTGCGTTGTAGGATCCAAATGAAGAATCCATCTAACGGTGATCTATACATGCACCACAATCTCTGAATGTCATCGTAGAATCGCCGGGTGCTAGCAGGGTCGATCCTGATCGCTTGTGGTGTTCGTGGTTGATCGCTGCAGAACTCTTCTTGAAGGATGAAGAGCTCTTGATGTTCTCTTGATGGATTGAGAGGGGAGGAAGAAAGAATGTCTTCTAGATCTCTAGATCTCTCTCTAGGCCTTGAGAGAGTCTCTCTCTATCTATTGTGCATAACAAGAGTGACTATGAAAAATGATATAATTGGTTATTTATTATGGCAGGTTTAGGGTTGACAAGTTGCGCACAAGCCCTTTCAAACTTTATAATTCTTAGTTGACCTCGTGTCTAATAATAATGATATTATTATTATTAACTTGACATGCACAACTCTTTAAGAATATATAAACAAATATCATTTATATCATTTCCAATCAGATCATCAAGCTCGGTTTGCTTTCTCTCATTGACATTTATCGATCTTTGAATAATGACTATGTGTTTATTAAATAAATGTCACTGCATTATTCGTCGATAAATATAATAAATATTATATTTTTCAAACCTTGCAAATAAATATTTATTATTATTTAACTCACTTATTCTTTCGAATGACTTGTGATTAAATCATGGTGATCAACTGAGCCCAAATAAATATTATTTAATTCAATACTTGAATTTAACTGAGATTGTGGATACTCTTAGTGTGTGACCCTAAAGTCTTTTTCTTAGTGGCATTAGGTCAAACGGCCTAAAGTCCAAAATTAGTGTCTAGCAACACATCGAGACACCCATATAGAAAGAAGGTAATGTCACAACGACATCCAACATCCTACGAACGCTTACTATGTAATATAATCTTTTTTATCTCAATATTTCTAATCAAGCAGGTTGCATGTCGGCGTCATCAACCTATATACTCAATGTTTCTTTCTTTAACTTTCTGGAAATGAACTCACTCACTGAACACCATGGCCATTGATTTATGCATGCAGTTTTCACTCTTATCAAAGGGTTTGAGATTCAACTTTTGTCAAGGGATGGAAGGGATAAATTCTTTCTTGCATTATCCATTAATGCAATATCATTCATGATGCATCCAACGTATCATACCTCGCTGCGAGCATATGTTATCATTGTTTTCATCAATACATAAAAATATGCAAGTCATGATTTCCATTAATGATAATCTTATAGTCTGGTGATCAATACATACATCTGTTGATAGAAACATCCAATAACACATGGAAATGTGGATTTTCTATTGACAGGTTCATTCTCATTACCTCCTATTTTGAAGATTACCGAGGGAGAACACCATGAGGAGTCTTGATATCTTACGAGCCTCCTACCCACATAGTCTATATTGTATGTGTCCCGTCACACAACATCATTCGGCCATAGAACTATATTCAAGAATGGTGTTGTGGTACCTCTGGTTCTCATCATACTGAAGAACTGTTGTGACCTTTTAGTGTGATATATATTATTTGGACATTATCACATACAAATGTCATGCAAAGGAATAATCACGATGTGATAAGAAACTTCAATAATAACATGAAACATATAATCAAGTACTAAAGAAGTTGGTTCTAGGGCACCAATTCCAACATAGGGGAAAATTGGGTTATAGTCAAAGGTTATGACCGTGGTTATAACCCTTTTGACCGTGGCTATAGGTTATGGTAACAATCAGGCCGCTTGTGGAGGCTGTTGGTGTGGCTACATCTTGTGGTTATAGCTTCTACCCATGTGGAATATGGTCCATGTTACTCTATTATCGCGACCATGGCTCGTGACAATATGTGCATCCATGTGGACTTATCTAAACTGGCTTCATGACATAAAAAACTCATTACCGACGAGATTCGAACATGTGTCTCCCTTATGCGAATGGATATACTTTACCACTCTACTAGCACCAAGATTTTAAATACATACATTTATGTGTGAAAGAATTTATAAATATTGTTTATTATTATTATAACTACATTCCAACATGTATCTTATAGCCACGGTGGGTATAGGATATCCTATAGCCACACATGGGGCACGTTCGTGACTATAGAGACTTTCCCACACACCTATAGTCATGGTTGGGTGTGCACCTATAGTCATAGTCAATCATGATCGTAGCTATAGTCCAAGCTTTCAATATTGTACCGCTTACATGATTGGTTGTTGACATTGTAAATGATTCAAAGAACCAATAATCAAACAAACATGTTGATAAAGCCAATGGTGCTTAAAAAATTGAAATGGCTAATCGAAATATGGAAGCGCGAGTATGGAAAGGAAAGAAGTTGGTCTTCCATTAATCATCAAATTGAAATCGGGTTTTTCCAACCCAACATGCTCAATCCATATACAGGACGCATGACACACCATAACTTGGAGAAAATACTTATGACTAAGAAAATCACCCTTATAATCCAACAAAAGCATTAAAAAGCAACTTCAAAACACACAAACAAACATAAAACACCCAAGAGAGCCGGGTGAAGCCATTAACAAGCAACTTAGGTTAAATAGTACAATAATACCATCACGGGATTGTATGCGATGCACATGAGCCGACATGTAATGTTCAGCACACCACCGCAAACCATAACTTAACCCCTAAAACTGATCCCCCAAAACACTGACCAGTTTGCCGATCTTCACTCAAGCTGCCTTGCTCTTCAGCGGCCCTCTCGGGATCTTGCTCAGAAGCTTGGCATCCAGAACTGCATACTGCTTCTTGATCTGGATCATCGCCTTCTCCCCAAATGAGTCCACCTGGCGCTCATACTTCTCGTACAGGACCGGCACTGTGTGTGCCAACACGAAAGTTGTGTAAAACAAAGTCAAAAAATTGCAGTAGCTTCCAGCAATGGATAGGATCCACAACCCACCTACAGCCTGTCGACAATACAGCAATCATGTTAAAAAGAAGCAAATTAAGGGATTAAACCAAAACAATTCAATTGCACATCTAATGAGAATGAATAGAAAAACATAAACATTGGACCAGCTGGGGCACTTACTACAACACAAGATAAACAGGTTGGGATAATGCATAAATGGATTCAAAATTGTAATTGGATTGATTAATGCGGCGAATAATATTTGAATGGGGCTCCGGTTAACCATTCCTAAAACGTCTGAACAGATTAAAAATATATTAATAATTAAATTTATAATATATTTTTTCAGATCAAATTAATTTGAAATAATTCAACATGTTCATAACACGCTATTTTAATGGCTTAGGAGGGTGGAGTTGCAACATGGATAACATATGTTTAATTAGGTTATTTTAATCTAAATGATATAGTTCAATTAGGTTAGGTTGTTGAATTTATGTGATATTATCTAATAGGATATATCAAGATGCAGTCTACGTTATATGTATTTAAAGTTAAAAAGGTTGTCAGGTCAGGCTATAAGGATTAACCCTCTCATAAATGGGTTGGGTTGGATCAACTAGATTAATTAAATGGATCGAGTTAGGGTTAAGGTTAAATCTGTTCATAGGATGGCCGGCCTAACACAAACCTGGCCCATGGACCCAACTTGTCACCCCCTAATCCCAAGCTTGAGTCTTGGTGAATGGGTACATTACCATTGAAAGAGCTTTGCCCTTGTGCACCGACCAGGCTCAACCCAGCTTAGTCAAGACCCACAGGTAAGACCCCAAGCATAAACATTGCATTTCAAGAAGACCAGGTGGTCTTGTTTATCAAACAAAAAAATACGTAAACAAAGGTGCACTTACAATAAGAAACTTTTTTAAATCTCTTCCGGATGCCACATCACGCAACATTGCAAATGCTCGATTGATCTCGATCCTCAGTGCAGAAGCAACCTCAACAAATGTGTTCTCAGAAAAGCGAATTTCCGGGATGCGTGGCGAGGATCTAGAGACAATATTAGTTAGATGAGTTCTAAAGCAAAGAGAGCTGCAAAAAGGAAGAGTAGCAAGCTTACTTGTAAATAAAGGTAGATGCATTAGCCCACAAGAACAGGACAATAAGAGATGCTATCAAAATGTGGCAGATGAGGGTAAGAAAATGATACTCCAGCAGTTCAAAAAGAACCCATATTGCAGTGGCTCCAGCGAGTACTCCAGAAGAAACTTTCTTGTTCCTCCAGAGAAGCACATCAGCAGCTACAGATGCACAACGTGTAGACAGTCCAAAGTGATGAAAAAAACATGATATATGAAAATCATGCAGAAAGCAATGAGTTTTTAAGGCACTTCATGATGATCACAAAAGATTTAATATTGGGGAAATTGAAGCATGCATGGTGATTTTACAATTGGGAAAATTAATTAACAAATTTGATACCGATTTCTCTGCTTAATGATGTTCAGAAACAGGATAGAAAGCAAACGATCATAAACCTCCTCAAAAGGTCCCAAATAACAAACAATTCCAGTACAAAATTTCATTTCCACTTTTTATCATAATCACAACAATAAAAATCAACATTAAGACTCATACCAATAATAAACTTTCAGAGTCTAAATTCCTCTTCTTAATGATGCTAAAAATTAGCAAGGCAGGATGGTTGACAGGCAAGCAGTTTTTAAATCATCCTGACCTCCCAAATAATACATAATTTTATGATAAAAAACTTCATATCTTTTTACTTTCTACCATAATAATAACAAACGCAATTTATAGTCGAAGAACCAAAAAAAAAAAAGCAGAACCCTTCATTGAAAGAAGACATATTAAGGACCATGTACTATTTCTCTATTTCTATCAAGCCGATAATTGGAGATCTTTCTTCAAGCAGATGAAAACAGAAGAATCTTGGAAGTTTTCGTAGTAACTCTTAAAGCTTGAGGGCAAAATTTATCAATACCAAGGAGTCACAAGGCTATCTACATTAAACTGGGCCTCATTTGTATGACACAAAAAACAAGCCTTCCCAATTAAATGAGGTCGGCTACATGGATCAAACACCATCAATTAGCTCTACCATATTTTCATTGAAACTATTTAGAAAAAGATCATCATAAATGATTCGTTTAAGGGTCCTTTTAGGACTACTACTACCTCTTTTAATAAGTGAATTTGTCATTAAGCTTACACTATTAACAGGTGCATCCCTCGTTTGTGTGAGGGGATCGGGAAAAGATTTCAGCTATGATGTTTATGATAGAATGTGATCAAAAATAGCATTCTAATTGCAACATCAAAAGTTTCATTAACAAGAAAAATAACCTTTCATTCATGAAAGGACACACATTTTCTTGTCATGAATCTTTTAATGTTCAGACAAAAATGTTTATCAGACCAGGTGGAGAGCAGTTGTTGTCTTTAAAATCACATCATGTTATGATCCTTCTTATTTCATCTAATCATATAATACAATCCCCTTATAGTTCTCACACGCAGCTAGGGAAAAAACTTCTAATGGCAAGGCCTAGAAAAATCTTCAGAATCTGTACACAAGAACAGGAGTAAAGTAAGCTGAAATGGACTGTACTGCTCATCTGTTAAAAGACATGGCACTGATCACTTGTTCATAAAAGTCAGCATGACATCTAAAAGAAACAGTGCCACAGATGGAAGCTCATATCACAAAGTTCGTTATTAGATGGAATAGAGCAGCACTCCTTTATGAACAACATATAAAAGATGGTAATGGCATGAATGCGCATTAATAGTAGAAACAGTCTGACAACATACAACCAGTGAAGCCAGTTTAAATTTTCTATGTAACATGAATGATTAAAAACCGCTTCACACAGTTATGTAGTGAACAAAAGCAGCCACCGTCTTATTAATAGCATATTCATTGTTTCTTGTCCATGTTTAAAATCCAAACAAGATGTATACAGGCAGGTATTAAAGAAACGTCCATCCATCGTAGAAGTATCCCGTAGCATTTTCATCAATCTTTTATCCCAGCGAATATTCACCCACAAAAAAACAGCTCTGGGCAGGTCTTCATCTTGCATCGAGCTCCTCAAAGTGGGCTTAGTACGACAAATAATAAATAAATACTATCATAAACAAAATCGTTATCTTTATATCAATTCATCATCACCCAGATAAACGATAAAGGTAAAGCAATGGACTCATTAACGCCGCCACCCCCCACCAAGATGGTAGAAAAAGGCATAGGCTTGTCTAAGATTAGGGGCCTTCTTTGGCAGGCGAGATGCTGTAAGAAAAAATTGTGTGAAGTACGATAAAAGACGCGCTGCAAAAAGTCGTGATAACCCGATCGAAAAAAAATAGGTAAAAACAAAATAAATAGGTCAGATTTGAAACGTTGCCTTGCATAACTTCTCCAAATTCACAAAGAGGGATGGAGGGATAAAAGGAACATACGCTTTCCTCCGCCAAGAATCACGTGAAGTGGTTTTTCCCTTCCAAACAAACGAAATATCTTGACCTTCGTGGAGGATTCCGGAGCACGTTTCTCCAGCTCCGAATCAGAAGAAGAGGACGAAGAAGAGCCGTCACCGTGGATCTTGTCGACGATCTTTTCCATCAAAGATTCATTTTTGACATCCGAACCCTGACCGTCTTCCGCCATATCTCACTTCCAAAGCACAAAACCCTAACGCTAAGAAACCCCAGTCCCTGTGACGAATTGCGTCTCCCAACTACTCTCCCTGTCGATCACGCCCTCAGACTGATTTCGAAGCCATAAATGAAAAGGATAGTTGGAGGACAGCGGTATCGATTGAAAAATTATATAAATTATATGAAATCCAGACCGTCGGATGATTGAAAACGGTGTTTTTTCCGGGTTGGAAAACCGAGGCCGGGTTCGAGGAAAACGACGCTATGGACGGGTGTAAATTAACGCGATCCGACTTTAATTTAGTAATTAATTATTCTGTTTATAAAACAAACATTTCAAAATTTGATAAATTTGTTTTGCATGCTAACTGTTAGTCTAGTGGCAAATAGCTGTGCAGGGGGTGTTGGGAGGTGTGAGTTGAGTTTCCTGTTTGTTTGTATGGGTGTGTTTGTGTGTTTTTTTGTATGGGTGTGTTTGTGTGTTTTTTTGTAATTTTGTTGATCATATTCACGATTGTTTGTAATATATGTTTTGTAAATTAATTTCAAAATTCAAATATGTTGAACATTGTATTAAGAGATAATTTGCCGCAATTCAATAAATAATCAATTTCAAATTTAACAGATCAAAAAACATAAAAATACTATGTCATTATTTCATCAATAATGAATGAAAAGAAATACAACACGGCATATAATGTAAGTAGATGTGAACATAACAAGTAGATATCATATATGTTGATAAAATTTTAGATTTCATTATCATGTATAGATTTCATTGAAATGTGTTCAACGGCTCAAATAAAACCTCTCCAGGTAAGATTTAATGGTTGAAATTATTCATGTGATACAACTTTGGAAATGTTTGAAGGGTTTTGCGAGGCATGTCTATATTCAAATGCAATGGAAGAAAGTTCAAAGGTCATATACAAGATCTATTGGGAGAGGGATCAATAAAATGAAATGAAAAACCACAAAACAAAACACAGCTCGTTGTCCACATTGAATCCACTGAAATCATGAGTTTGATTGGGATCCTTAAACAACAACCAACACACTCCTACCTCCAAAGGTATTCAGTGCCCACTGGAATCACTAAATGCTTTGACCTCTTATCCTTCAAAGATGTGTTAACTCCTCCTCAAAAATAAATGAAATGAAGAGTATGAGAGGGATCTTTAGCTTCATGAGTAATCACTAGTACATTCTAATGTGGTCAACTTTTAGTTTTCCACCATTTTAACACTTTAAAACTGCAACCCCGTTAATTAAGCAACTTGTCAAAACTCCTTTTAACATTCACTACACATCATCATACGATGTGTCACAAGCCAAATCAACCGTCATAATCACTACAAGGGAGTCAGTCGAATGATGCCACACATCACTCAACATAAGCACCATAATGTGGTATCAAGAACCAAGAGATAATACAAACCAAAACACGGTGACTCTCAACACGTCTTGGTTTATGCTTTAGTGCATATTCCTAATAACCTCCCACTTGCACTAAAGCCTCCTAGACATTATGAAAAAACTTTATAACACTCTGAATCCATCCAAACTCCTTGGGGTCTGATTATCATGTAAACTCTCTCAAAAATTGGACAAACACTTTGTACCTTATTCCATGGCCTACCATGTGACCTTACAAACCTTTGTAGCATTGACAACAACTATGAATTCCCCAATCCATAATTGTAAGAAAAGAGCAGCTTTTGGCAAAACTTCATTACCACTCAATCCATAAAGGGATTTGGTGTGATCTCGATCGAACACACTCATATCTCTATATGAACATGGCCACTACAAGATGCATCTCTATACGTCACATGCATGCTTATATAATCTCTTTGTCCAAAACATCGTGTGACCACTAAACACGAAACATGTACATCTAGTATAGAGCGTCTCATAAGTTCACGATTTTCTAAAATAGATTGACTAGTTTTAATGGATATGACGTATGTTATTCATCCAAATAGTTGAGTGTATCACATCACTCAAATAAGCATAGTCATGCATTTCCTCAGTCCAATAAAACAAAAGACCAAGATATCATACTTTATATACAAGGGAAAAATCTCATATTAGTTAAACTTAACGAATAACATGATCAATAACATACTCAACCACCCCCTGGTTAGCACAACCTCAAGTTTGGTGTAAGAAATGTATCAATGTATGAAGGTTCACATGCTAAGTATCCCATCAACCTCGGGTAATGGGGATTCATATGAATCATACCACCACAAGTATACCAATGGCCATATGAAATTATGTATGGTATATTTGGAGGGTCGGTTTAGATTATAATCCTCCACTTATTATCTCATGGGACTACATTATACCATATATAATTTTCTACCCACGATAACCACAATATATCATCAAAACCCGTAATACTCCACAATGATCATCAATAAAAGACAAGTCAAAGTCATACTCTAAGGGTTTTTATCATTCTAATATACATGCAATATACGCTAAACACATTAATAAATGATAAATGGTGATTTCCTTTATTATAGATGATAGAGTTGGTGTCCTAGGACCAACTGATTGTACTTTGATTACATGTATATTCAATGCATTGAATATTAATTTAAACGTCTTATTACATATTGTTCATTGTTTCTGCATGGATTTAATATAACAATGTCCTAGAGTATTTTTCACATTGATAAGGTAATAGCAGTTTTACGCTATGACGAGAACCTTGAAGTGCCATGACAATATTCTTAATATAGTTTTGCTGTTGGATAACGTACTATGATGAAACACATAGTATTTAGACCACCAGGTGCAAGTGCTTGTAAGCAGATGATGTTTCTTATCATGAAGTTTTCACTTGGTAATCTCCAAGATGAAAGACTATGAGAACAGACCCACCAGTAAGAATTCTGCATGTTTTGGTGTCATCGGATATTCTTATCCGCGAGCATGTGTTATAGTCCTTAGACTTCATGATTATCATTAATGTATGTCATGACTCGCACACTTAGATTTACCAACCAAAACCATCACGTCATATGTTGGCTGTAAGTAGGGTGCGTTGGGTACGTCACAATTGACATGTCATTAATGGATAAGTCGAGAAAGGATTTGTACCTTCTATCTTTATAAAAGATGATATCTCAGCCCTTTGATTGTAATAGAATTGTCGCATTAAATTCTATGGTCATAGTGCAATGATGTTTTTATTTCAGATAATCAAAGAAAGATGTATCGAGAAAATAGGTTGATGACACTATCGTACAACCTATTTGATGAGATATTGTGACAAAGATATTATATTACACAGTGAGCGTTCGTATTTGGTTGTTGATGTTACGACATTAAGTTCTTTCTTTTGGGTGCCTTGACCTGTTACTAAATAGTAATCTTGGACTTTAGGTAAACTTGCATAATGCCAACGAGAAATAATCCTAGAGGACAACACACTAAGTGTTTCTGTTGATCTTGATTAAATTATATTTGAGTTTAATTAATCAAAATAAATATTATTCTAAATTCTAAGGAATAATTTTATTCAAGTTATATTGATCGTATAAGTTAAATAAATATTTATTCGTCGACATGTGAATAAAAGTATATTTATTTATATTATTGAATATTTAATAAATATTTATTCATTAGTATGTGAATGAAATATTTATTTATGAATAAATTTTTTATTTGGGTGTTTAATAAATGCCAGGGGAGTTCGAACGGACCAAGACCGTGTCCGGTAAAAAATATTAATTAACAAGCCGATTAAATAATATTTGTTATTGCGCAAGTTGACGCGCGACACAGAATAATAATAATAATATTATTATTATGTAACATGAGGTTTATTAAAGGTAATAAATGTTATTTAATGGTCGACATTAAATTAAATAATATTTTAACCTAAATCCTAACTATATAAATAAACAAATATGTCTATTGTGTAGAGTATCCAAATTTGAGAATAGAGAATTGTTGTACACAATTAATTCTCTCTCATCTCCTTACTATCATTCTCTCTCTCATGAATGAGAAGCTCAAGAGTGATTTTTTCAAGACCAAAGAACAAGCTATCAAGAACGAATAACACATGACATTCAACTCACCGCGCTAGCACTTGAAGATCGAGTGGTGTTCCTCAGAGATCATAGGAGCATGTGTGAATCACCACTAGAGGGATTCTATCCTTAGATCCTCATATTGCAACAAAGGTAATCCGAAAGAGTCTTTTTGGATGATCAACATTCACCAATGAAGAAAGTTCCCAAGCTTAGATATTTATTTATTCAAATATTAAATAAATTAATTATAAATTTGACATGAAAAATCCTTACTCTTGGTTTCAGACAATGATTATTACAAGAAATTTTACTATATCGCCCACCACCACCTGCTTCCACTATGCCTGAAACCAAAAGTTATATAAGAACAATCATGTTTAAATTTATAATTGTTTATTTAATTATTGATCTATGCACAATTGCAGTTAAAATTTCATTTCATGTTATTTGTTCTTTAATCTGATTTAAATTAACATGTTATCGACATATTAATCATGTTCGTTTAGTGTTTCATTTTCTTAAAAGTTTAAGAACATATGAAGAACGACTGGAGATGCCGTCGGAAAGTGCCAAATCTTTGGCCAATAAAGCTGGGTTACACGGTGTGTAGTCGGAGTACACGCTATGTACTCATGTGCATTGTACCTGGATGCACCGAGCAATTAATTACACACGATGCATTTATTTCACACCGTGTGTTGACCGGACCAACCTCACACACAACAAGTGAATACATGGTGTGTAGTTGGCCTAGACACATTTTTGAGTCCACCTGAGTTAATATACAGAAGCCTTAGGCATGTGACTGGATACATGACAACTGAGGTATACGACGTGTAGCAGGACTGTACATACCGTGTATTCTCTCCATTAAATGACATAATTAAAAATTACATTAAATTGAAAATAGCAGCATTAAAACCATATTTTATTGATTCACACACTAATGTGTGTTTGAAAATTTAATAATGGCTTTAAAAAATATTAAATGCTCAATTAATTTATTATAATTAATATGTCATTATTGGTCCTGCCGTTTATTTTTCATGAATACAATAAATGATGGCTATATCTAATTAAGTGCAAATGACCATTAAGATGAAATAGAATTAATTAACTAATTAATTAATTGATGCAACCACGTTCATCTTAAATAATAAATAACGAATAAAGAATTGAATGTTAGCCAGTTACTTTTGCGTATTCGTTGCATGTATGACCATTCATGAGACCAAGACCTATGTATGCGTTGAATGTTTTAATTTAATTTATTGCACGAGTTTTCAATTATTTATTATTAAATTAAATATGATGGTCTACGTGTCATCTATCCCTCCATTATTATATAAGAACCGTGTGTCCAAGAATATTTATGTTATCCCATTTTAACCAATCACTTGGTTCCCCTCACATGCATGTGAGTCATAAATACATTTAAATAATGGAGTATCCCAAGGCGCATAGTTGTGGTTCAATATGGAATCATTATGATTTCAACTCAGGTGATACACAGGTGGACATGTAGAATGTTGTAACTCATGCCAAGACCAACAATATGAGTAATTTACCGTAGGCCAAAGGTTGATTTAATGTACGCTCATTAAATCAACCATTAGATAAAGCTAATGAATGAATCATTTAATTAATTAATTAATTATGCCTATGCAATTATTTATTTTATAGATGCAAGACCACGATCACATAAATAAATGAATTAACATGAAAAGATGGAATTTAAATAAATTTATTATGCATAAATGTTTTATCCAGCATGGTTAATTAATCATGTAACATCTACTTAATATTAACAAGACATGTAAAAGATAAAACAAGATAAAATTTATGCATAATAAATTAAATAAATGAATTATGTGTAAATGTTTTATTCAATATGGATAATTAATTAAGTAACATACACTTAATATTAACAAGGCATGTAAAGGATAAAACAAGATAAAATTTATGCATAATTAATTAAAATACCTCAAACCTAATATTAAGTAAGATTTGGCCTTCCATTACTTGATTAGAAACAAAAATCAATAGAACTAAGTATTTGACCAATGCTTGTTGGGACACTTACTTTTATAAGGGGAGTTCTTATAAAGGTTTTGGGTAGACTTAACCATTTTACATCAACTAGAGCATCCCTTGATAGACTTGGTGTAATTTAGAGGCAAGTGTTGAGAAAATCCAAATCAAGATTTTAGGATTGGGGAATCCACTCAATGTATTAAGGAGCTGTAAGCTCGCAGTTGGTGAAGACCTATCTACCTAAATACCTTCAATTAGCTTGAACAACCCTTGTTGGGGTTATATGAAGGGGAATATGGATCATTTTCACTAGAATTTCTTAGAAACTAGACATTATGAGTTCAATGGTGAGGGATATTGAGACTTGATAAAATAGCGATAGATTTAATAAAATCAATTAATTTATTATTTCTCACATAATTTGTAATCAAGAACAATAATAATAATCTGCTCTTTTTAATTATAGAATAAAATGTAAAGCTCGCCATCCACATTATTCCTACGATCAATATTGGATAAAGACAACCTCTTAACTGGTAGTAACTTCTAAGAATGAAACAAATGCCTTATAGTTGTTCCATGCCATGAATACAAATCGTACAAGCTAGAATCCTCAATGCTTGATCTACCTGTTAATGAGGTAAGTGATGAAGAGTTCCTTGTCTATGAAAAATAGTTGAGTGATGTTGTCGACATTCAATGTTTGATTCTTTCATCAATTATAATGAAATCACGAAGTCTCATGAAAACATGGATGCATATAGCATGCTTGAGCACCTCTATGGTCTTTACTAGGAGAGAGTTAGATAAGTATAGTTTGAGATTTACAAGGTGCTCTTTCAGAGAAAGCTTGGATAGGGTGCCCCAACTGGGGACCAAAATCATCTTCAGTTCAGGTTTTGAATCGGATGATCCAGTCCACTAGAACAAGGACGATTCAGTCCACTAGAACAAGGACAAAATCTAATAGAGCTTTCACTATTCATCAGAATAGTGAAAGTTCCACTCCGATTTTTACCTTGTTCCAGTGGGATGGATCATCCAATTCAATACTTGAACTGGAGATGATAATTTGTGCCCAGTTGGGCTTCATGTTGTCAATATCATTGGCGACATTGAGCGTCTCAAAGTTCTAGGGTTTAAACCCCCCAAATAATTGGGCATCGATCTCATTCTAGAATCACTCCCTCAGAGTTTCTCTATATTTGTTGAGAAGTCTTTGCCAGATCTTCTCATTATTCTTTGCCAAGTGGATAAGGATACAAATAATGAACAACCTTTTGTCCTTATGGTAAACAAATGGAAAGATAAAGCAAAGATATTTATACCCAAAGATTCTTTACGCCATTCTAAGAATATGAAGATCAAGGTGAAAACAAGGGAATAATATGCTATCTATTTCACATGTGGAAAGAAGGGCCACTAGAAAAAAAACTGCACTCCTCAAATGAAGTAAGGAGAAGCTTCAGGTGCATTTATTATCAAGTGAAATTTATTTGTTTCTACAAATTGGGTATTAGATATAGCTTGTGATGCTCACATATGTATTCAAATACAAGAACCAAGTAGATTCATAAAAAATGTTCAAGGGGAGGTAAATCTACGAGCATCCAATAGAGCTAAACTTGATGTTGTAGCTATCAAGGACTACCACCCCATGTTGATGACTTAAATGATCTTGGTTTTGAAATAATGTTATTATGTGCTAGTTGTTACCAACAACATTATTTCTGTATCCAAAATTGATACAAATGGATTTATTTTCAAATTTGGAAATAAATGTTACTTCTTTTATAAAGATAACATTTTTATGGTAAGACAAATTTAAATAGTAGTCTTTATGTGCTGGACTATATGAACCAAGTAATGAAAATTAATAACGAAGTTAATTAAAATGACTCATACCACACCCAACTCTGGCATCATTGGCTAAGTCATGTAAACAAAAAGCACTTGATTAAATTACATTAAGATATATATTTAAATTCTCTTGAACTAAAACCAATTAGTACATGTCATGCATGTTTATAAGGAAAAATGACCAAAGCCCCATTTAGTGGGAAAGGTGAAAGGGATAAAGAGTTTCTTGAATTAGTTCATACTGATGTGTGAGGACCATTTCCCATTGAAGTAAGGGGTGGTTACTCATACTTCATAACTTTTACTGATGATTTTATTAGATGTGGATATGTCTACTTAATGAGGTATAAGTCAGATTATTTTGATAAATTCAAGGAATACAAGAATGAATTTGATAACTATCCTGGTAAAAAGATTAAGAAACTCCACTCAGACCATGGTAGATAATATCTTAATCAATACTTCATTGATTACTTACAGGAGTTTGTGATCTTATCCCAACCCACTCCTCATAATACGCCTTAGTGGAATTGTGTAAGCAAAATGAGGAACCACACCTTGTTAGACATGGTGATATCAATGATGAGTTATACGAGTCTTACATTATCCTTTGAGAGATATGAGTTACAAACAACATCACATATACTAAACCAAGTACCAACTAAATCGATAAATGGTATTCCATATGAATTTTAGAGTGGAATAAAAACCATGGTATCAAATTTACATGTGTGGGTAAGCAAAGAATTTTTAAGTCCTATTCAGGTAAAAAACTTACACCCCGAGGCACAATGTTTACCTTTATAGGATACCCCAATAAAACAAGGGGATATTACCTATACGACCCCTCAAGCAAAAATTTTACAATGGAAAGACATTCCATATTCCTTGAGAGGGAGAATATCCCTAAAAGAAATAGTGGGAATGAGATATAATTTGATGAAGTTGAGGATCAAGGTACACAAGAGTTGGTACAGGAATAAATTCCACAAAGCTCTGTGGAAGATGAAACTGTTCTGAAGACACAAGTACTGTGTAAGAGTACAAGAGAGGTTAGAGAACCAAAACATTATGGTTTTCTAGTCACTAAGGATGGTGACTCATTATTAGTTGATAATAATGATCCTATAACCTAAAAGGAAATAGTAAGTGGCATAAATATTTCCAAGTGTCAAGAATCCATGAATTATAAAATGAATTCCATGTACCAAAACAAAGTCTCTATTTTGGTAGATCCTCCAGTAGATGTAAATCCCATTGGTTGCAAATGAGTATTTAAGAAGAAATTGGACATGAAAGGACAAGTAAATACCTATAAGGCATGACTGGTTGCAAAAGGGTTTAAACAACGTCAAGGCATTGACTACAATAAAACCTTATCACCAACTGCAATGCTGAAACCCACCATAATTCTACTTTCCATTATGGATTACCATGACTATGAGATTTTTCAAATGGATGTAAAAATAACCTTCCTTAATGGGAACCTTCAAGAAGATGTCTATATGAAAAAACCCGAAGGTTTTGTGACTCAAAAGGATTCTAATAAGATATGTAAACTACAAAAAATACATTTATATATTGAAGAAATATTATCATTCATGGAACATTAATTTTGATGAATCCATAACATAATTTGGTTTCATAAAGAATGAGCATGAGCCTTGTGTATTCAAATAGTTTAGTGGGAGTGCGTTCGTTTTCTTAATAGTATATTTTGATGACATATTACTTATAGGAAATGAAATACCATTCTTACAATCTATTAATACACGGTTGAATAAATGTTTCTCCATGAAGGACTTGGTTGAATCAACATATATTATTGGGATCAAGATCCATCATGATAGATCCAAGAGACTTCTCATCCTAAGTCAAAGTACATTCATCAACAAGATACTAAAGAGATTCAGTATGGAATAATCCAATAGGAGAATAATGTTAGCATCACATGAAATTCATCTTTCCAAGAAAATATGTCCTCAGACACATGAGGAAAGAAAAAAATGGAAAGGATTCCATATACATTAGTTATTTGGTCAGTCATTCATGTTATGCTATGTACTAGTCTAGATGTTACCTATGAATTGAGTGTGGTAGGTAGATATCAAGTTGATCCAGGTGACTGCCATTGGATGGTAGTCAAGACTATCCTTAAGTATCTGAGGCATATTAAGGATATATTCCTAGTCTATATAGGATACAAGAAACTAGTCATAATAGGATATGAAAATACTAGTTTCCAAACTGACCATGACAACACAAAGTCACAAATGGGATACATCTTCACTTTGAATGGAGGTGTTGTGAGTTGGAAGAGCTCAAAAAAAAAACCATGGACATAGATTCTACAATAGAGTCTGAGTATATTGCGGATTTTTAGGAAGCTAAAGAAGTAGTATGTATATGAAAATTCATCCAAGAACTTGATGTGGTACATAATAGTAAAGATACCACCACACTCTATTGTGATAATACTATAGCGGTGGCTCTCGCAAAAGAGTCAAGGTCATATCAACGGATGAAGAACATACTTTGGAAGTATCATCTCTTGATGAATTTTTCTCAGATAGGTGAGGTTATATTGAGTAGTATTTCTATGGAAGACAACATGATAGACCCCTTGAATAAAGCCCTAACTCAGTAGAAACATGATTATCATGTGAGGTCGAGCGGACTGAAAGACTTAAGGCAGTTGGTTCTAATCCAAGTCGGAGTTTGTTAAAGTTGGTGTCCTAGGACCAACTGATTATACTTTGATTTCATGATCAATGTATTGAATATTAATTTAAATTTCATATTGTATATTCTTCACTGTTTCTTCATGTATTTAATGTAATAATGTCCTAGAGTATATTTCACATTGATAAGCTCATAGTAGTTCCCTGCTATGATGAGAACCTTGAAGTGATATGAAAATATTCTTAATATAGTTATTCAGTTGGATAACATACTACAATGGGACATATAGTATTTAGACCATCAGGTTCGAGTGCTCATAAGTAGATGAGACTTATTCTCATGAAGTTTGCACTTGGTAATCTCCAAGATGAGAGATTATGAGAACAGAACTGCTAGTAGGAATTCTACCTATTTTAGTGTCATCAGATATTCCTATATACGAGCATGTGTAACGGTCCTTATAATTTAAGATTATCATTAATGTATGTCATGAATCATGCACTTATATTTACTGACCAAAACCGTCACACCATATATTGGAGGGAAGTATGGTATGTTGAGTGTGTCACAATTGACATGTCATTAATGGATAAGTAAAGGAAAGATTTTTTCCCTTCTATATTTATGGAAGTAGATATCTTATCCCTTTGATTAGAATAGAATCATCACATTAAATTCCATAACTATGGTGTAATGATGTGTTTATTTTAGACAGTCAAAGAAAGACGTATTGAGTAAATAGGTTGATGACACCATCATGTAACCTGATTCATGATATATTGTAAAAAAAGGATTATATTACACAATGAGTTCTCGTATATGGTTTTTGACATTACAAAATTAAGTTCTTTCCCTTAAGTTCCTTGAATCGTTGCTATACAATAATCTTAGACTTTAGGCAAGCCCACCTAATTCTAATGAGAAAGAATCCTAGAGGGTCACACACTAAGTGTTTCCATTGATCTTGATTAAATTCTATTTGAGTTTAATTAATGGGCTAAATATTATTCTCAAGTTTGAGGAATAATTTTATTTAAGTTATATTGATTGCAGAAATTAAATAAATATTTATTCATCAACATGTGGATAAAAATATATTTATTTATATTATTGAATATTTAATAAGTATTTATTCACTGATATGCGAATGAAATATTTATTTATGGATAAAATTTTTATTCAGGTGTTCAATAAATGTAATAAGAGTTCAAATGGACCAAGACCGTGTCTGGTGAAAAATGTTAATTAATAAGCCAGTTAAATAATATTTGTTATTACACAAATTTTCACATGTTTCAAAATAATAATAATAATAATAATAATAATAATATTATTATTATTATTATGTGGAATGTGGTTTATTAAAGGTAATAAATTTTATTTAATGACTGACATGTAATTAAATAATATTTTAACCTAAATCCTAACTCTATAAATATATGGCTATGTCTATTGTGTAGAGTATCCAAAATTGAGAATAGAGTATTATTAGGCACAACAAATTCTCTCTCGAGTCCTTATTCTCTCAATTTATCAAGAAAAATAAGCACAAGAGAGATTTATTTAAGACTTAAGAATGAGTGATCATGAACGAACAATGCAATGCATTTGACTCATCATACCAGAACTCGAAGATCGAGTGGTGTTGCTCAGAGATCATATGAGCATGTATGGATCATCACTAGAGGGATTATATCCTTGGATCCTCATAGTGCAATGAAGGTAATATGAAAGCGTATTTTTGGATGATCAACATTCACCAATGAAGAAAGTTCATAATCCTAGATATTTATTTCTTCAAATATTAAATAAATTAATTATAAATTTGATGTGCAAGAACCACTCTCTTGGTTTTGGGAAATGATTATTAATTTTTTTTAATATATTGTCTACCACCACCCACTTTCGCTATGCCTGAAACCAACAATAGAATCATGATACATTTACATCAACAACAACCATTATACACAATATCTCATGTATCTAATACATAAAGGATTTACATTACCTTTTCTATTGGGTTAATGAATTTATTAATAGACCTGCTACATTTTCCTTTGTTATCATCCAATGAATCTTTATATTTCCCTACTCAATGATTTATTGAATGAGACAATATTTTTGAATGATGTGTCTGTTCCTTTGGTGAGACCAAAATTCCTTAGCTAGAGCAATGGCTCTATTGTGGCCACTATTTGGAATCCATGCCAATGTCCAAACACCAGATGTTATCCATTGGAAAATTCAAATAGTGGAAGCAGATCTTTCGTATGGAATCCCTCAAGATTGGTGTAATGAAATATAGTGAGACTTTATACCCTAATCATTGCACCAAGTTTACCTTTCACACACTCATGTAGACTCTTAACTCACACAATATTCAAGATAAGTGGAAATAAAACAAATCATGGAAATAGAACTTCATCTTTACGTGGTTTGAACATCACATCCAATATCCATGGGAGAAAACTACTACACATTCCATTACAATTAGAAGATTCATGAATTACAATCACTTTTTTTGAGTCGGAAAACTATACCACTAATAACAACTAATATCTAAATTACATTTATACACACGTTCTGGTGGTACCACTTACTTATAGTAAGTGATAACTGATTATCTAGTTGCACTTTCATCTAGAATTTATGGATGGAATTGATCCACAGTGACTATTGATGCCCCGTTCACTATTATCAGGTCCACTGCACATGTCTATCAAATGATATCAACATCTAAAAAACTTATCATCCACTGAATATCCCACTGTATTTGCTTGGATATTAAGACCGAGTTATTGTATGATTGATTCTACATCTAGTAGATGTAACCAAAACTTGAATAGGATGCACATCCCAACAATATCCCACTTGAATACTCCTTCAATGCATCTCTTGGAAACTCTTTAAACACTTAATCACATTCTACACTTCTGTAATAAAAAACCCCAGTTCTTCCATCCACCAAGTCCCATAGAGGCACAATGTTGCCTTAAAATTTCTTAGACCAAATTCCCGGTGAGTATGTTCACTAGATTCTACTTTCCATCCATTTTTTGAAACTCTAACACCTTTTCCTCCAACAAATTCCTAATGAAGTGATATTTTTGGTCTATCTATTTCTATTACACCCTAATGGTCCCACTAAACACCCTGGGGGGGGGGTGAATAAGGGTGTCTTGAAAATTTATTTTTTATTTAGAACAAATCAAATATTTTCTTTGTTTTTGGAAAATACACCTTAAATTTGTTTTATAATCACAATTAGATGTAAAATATTGAAGATAATTCACACATAATTTTTACTTGGTTCACCCATAAAAATATTACATCCAAAGAGAACATATCAGTGATGTGTTTATATTCTAATTAACCGCTAATTCACTAGTATGTGATTACAACTTTAGGATAATCTCATTGCTTATCCAAGGTCTACAACCACTTAATAAATTCCACTCACTAATTTCAAGAGGGATAAAAGGATATATTTGACACATATGTCAAATTCATAATATTTCAATCAGAAAAACAACACCAAAATCCAAGGGTGTTATCCTTGATTCTATGTCCTTAAATTCTAGATCTCCAATGATATGAACAACCAAAACTTTCTTCAAATACTAATCTTAAATTTAATCTAGTCTCATACACTAATCTTCTCAAATCTAGATATTGAATGATAATTTGTTATTTATGATCTAAAATATCTATCTCTTCTATTTTGTGCGTGATCTAAAATTTTACACAATATAAACTCTATTTTTTTTATATCCACCAGAATTTGAATTTGAATTTAAAATTATAAAATTCAATTAACTTTTAGTGACTTTAACTTTAAATATATCCATAAAATCAATTCCTTGTTAATCTCCATCATTTAAATTCTAATGGGTGGTTTTTAGTTGCTCAAATAATTACCCAACCATTAAGAGAAATCCATATCATAATTATTGATCAAATTCTGCATATTTCTTCAGTCATGATGTGGCATGCACCTTCACAATGTGATAGATCAATTTATCCTGTAACTCCCTTAAACTACTAGATAGGTTGTGACATGACCTAATCCTCCATGACATTTACTCCCTTTTCTCCTAACAGGTTTCAGTGCAACTTTAGTTCATTTCATGGAGGTCTTTATATTTTTAGGATTACATAAAATGACTCATTAATCCTTTGTGGTGTACTTAGCATTCACAACATATCTCTCTAGTAGGCAGTACCACTGAAATCTACATGAGTCTTCCTCATGGCAAGAAACTCCTTACATATCACAAGTTTCTTTAAATAGAATCACAAAATTCACCTAGATATACCTTCACAACACAAACTAATATTTCACAGTGCGACCAACTTTTTCCATTAGCACTGAAAATCATCTATGCATCCTTCCTGACATGAAGTTTGTGTCATGACGTGTATCTTAAAAACACTAAATCTAATAAAGGAAAACAAAACTTACACAAATCCCCTTCGTGACGTAACACATGGCTCACAACATGAACTTACCTTTTCTCGCAACTTATAGAATTAAATCCAGATATCCCAATCCTTCTTTAGAAACAACTTCTTAGAGAAAAAAAATCCAATATTACAACTTATATCTATAAAAATATCTACCTTTGGATTTTTTTGTTAATCTCTGTATATTTATATGTTTATTCATGACCCATAAAATATATGAACATTTTCATCTTGTAATCAGATATAATTCTCTATCCTATATTTTCTTTATTCTTCTTTAGACACTATACTCTTTTGAAAATAAAATGAAAAGGGTAATCTTATCTCCAGTTCAAACATCTACTGTTTCATTCTAAGAAATGAGAAATTAATAAATTCTTTAAGACTACATGAGTCAAGACTCGTTGTAGGGAATAAGAGAAAGAGTTTACTAATTCTATGTTGTCCACTAATAAATCAACTGGTCAAGACAATTAACTTTTACAAGTCCCCATGGAAAATGTCTCCTCTATATTCTTGCATATAATAAATATAATTTCCTACAAACACAAACAATAACCAAATATAACATTATGTTCAATGGGGATAGGGGTACTCAAACCTCCTTAGTTTGAGTAGATTGGTTGAACTTTGAGGTTCAATCTAAACCCTTCGAACACATGGGATGACAATGGTTTGATGAAGATATTTTACACTTGATTATAAGTTCCAATGAACTATAGTTTCATAATGTTTTCCTTCACCTTCTATTTTATGAAGTGACACCTGATCATAATATGCTTCATGCAAGATTATTGTATTAGATTTTTAGTCAAGTCAATAACACTTTTTTTGGAGCACTTAATCATCATTAGTTGATTTAATACTTTATTGATGTCTTATAACTATTACCTAATCCATATAAGATATGAAAAAGATTTTTTAATAGAAATATAATCAACTTCAACAATACTTAAAGAAACATAGTCTTGTTTTTACTTAACCAACCAATACAATTGCTCCTAACATAGAATGCTCCACCACACATAATGTAATTAGGAAAATATACATACAAATAAGTCAAAAATTTCAAATCATTACAATCCATGAACACTAAACCATAATTTAGTGTCTTCTATATATTTCTCATAATTATCATTACTACTTAGAGGTGATATTTCTTTAGAAAACTCTAGAAATTTGCTACTAAGTACATGGCATAAAATATGTCTAGATGAGTTGTAGTGAGATAGAGTAATATCGCAATGATTCTTCTATATAAATTTGAATTTACTTCATTTTTGTTTTCATGCTTTCCCAGTTTAGTTCCAACTTCTATCAGAGTCAAAACTGGCTCGCACTCTTCCATTATGGATTTTTTAGTACTTCCTTTGCATATTTCATCTATGATATGGATAAACTTACATATTTTTATTGAATTTGAAGACCCATAAAGTAATTAAACTCTTAAATAAATGAAATCTAAAATTCAGAAGACATCAATTAAGCAAACATATCAACTAATTTATACTTTTTTCTTCCAAATATGAAGTCATCCACATACACCACCACCATAAAATACTTATCTTATAAACTTTTCACATAGAGGTTATTATTAACCCCTCATTTATCTAATTATATATTTATAAAAAAATTATCCAGTCATTCATATCGATATATGGTTCTTGATTTAGGCTATACAAATTCTTTTTCAATCTGCACACTTTGGATTCATACTCTTATGAAAAATCCATTTTCTTAATATAAACCGCTTCATTTAGGACTTCATTTAAGAATAACGTATTCACATCCATTTAGAATACTTTGAACTTTATTTGAATATCCATCACCAAGAAAATTATAATAGATCCCATTCTTACAACCAGTGTGAAATTATCTTCAACATCAATGCCTTCAACCAGTGCGTGTTCCTTACATATGAGCCTTGCCTTATTTCAGACTACTTTTCCCTTTTCACCTAGTTTTTTTATTGAATATCCAATTTGTACCAATCACATTATGTTGTTTTTTTCTATCCACATACTCCCAAGTATTATTTTTATCAATCCTATCTAATTATTCATTCATAACTTTCGCCCATGATTCCTCTTTTATTGCTTCTTCAAATAAAGTGGGTTCAATATCCACTAATAGAGTTGCGTGCTCCATTATATTTCTTATCTGAGTCCGTGTTAGGGAAGATTTATCCCCAATGATATTTATTAGATAAACTTTAACCCTTTTCCTTCTTGATTGAGTCAAAGGTTGACTCACTTCATTTTATTCTTCCAGTGATTTAATTTCAGAATCATTATCATTCTAAGCATTTTTTGATTCTTCTAAATTTGTATTTGTTTCTTCACATTCTTTAAATAATTTTTAAGAAATAAAAATTCTATAATTTTCTTTGTCTTATTTATCAATAAATTTTATATAACTAATATCAAAAATCTTATTGATCCTTTTTTAAAACACCTATAGGCCTTACTCTTTGATGAGTATCTTATGAAAATACTTTCATCCAATACATCATCATATTTTCCCTGATTTACTTATTTATTTTGGATAAAATATTTTCTTAAAAAACCTTGAGATTCTTAAAATACGGTTTCCTTATATTCTATATTTCATATAACATCTTCCCAACTTCAGGACTGTGTAAAACTATATTCCGAGTATAAACAACCACTTGCACTACTTCTTTCCAGTAGCGACGTGAGATGAAACTTTCCATCGACATGGTATTTGTCATGTTGTTCACTATGAAATTTCTTCTTTCCATAACCCAATTATATTGAGGAGTTATCACAAAAAAAACTTTATTCTTAATATTATGCTTCTCTAGGTAATTTTCAACCTCATAAGAAGTGTACTCCATTCCATTGTTAGATCTGCTAATTTTCAAAGTTCTTCCAATTTCATTTTATGATCTTCTTTGAAACCATTTTATTAAATACATCACTTAACTATTTGGTCACATAAAAATGACACATGAAATCCTACTATAATCATAAAAATAGGATGAAATATTTCTCACCATATGTGACTATCTAACCAATTGAACCATAAACATCATTGTGGACCAAATTCAGTAAACCTGAATCTCTTTTCTTATTTGGTGGATAATAATTTCTTACCATATTTCATCTTAAGAAAGAATCAAAAAAATTATCCTTTTTTCTTTTTAACAAAGTAATATCAACAATAACCTTCAACCTCAATAAATTCTTTGTGATCTGCTGATGAATATGGACAACTCTTCAGTGCCATAAACTTTTTTCTTCATACACTATCAGAAGACAAAAATTCTCTTTTCTATATACTTGATTAAGATTTTCATTTTTCCTCTACCCTTTAATAATTGAATTCCCTATCTTTCCTTTGATGCTGCAGCCTTTCAGATGAATGTGACTTCCAAACCCGATTCACAAAGCTAACAAACACTCAATAAACTATGAAAAATACCATCAACATAGAATACTTTGGTATTCTTTAATTCGTCACCAACCAACTGAGTTTTTCACCTTCCTTTAATATTAAATGCTTTAACATTTCCAAATTGAGATATTCCATAAACTAAAGCTTTCACATTCTTCAATATATTTATAATACCTGTCATATGAGATGAACACCCACTATCCAGTATCTAGGTGCTACTATTATTTGATGCTTTTAAGAAAATTTCAACCAAATTCACCTTTTAAATATTCTTCTATTCCTTCCAAGAAATTCATAAATTATTTGAGACTTTTTTTGGTCTCTTATCATTATATTCAACATAAGAAATCAAATCAAATTATTCTTCTTCAAGAGGATAATACATACCATTCAATGGAATTGAATTATACTGACTAACATTTGTTCTAATTTAACTTCCATGAGAACATCTTCCTCTTTTCTTCCTACAATTTACTACTTAATGCCTAAAATTTAAGCAATAATAATAGTAACCATAGAATGAATTTATGTTTTTATATGAATAATACCTTCTAATTATCCTTTTCTAACTTTGAATAGATTCTCCACTTAAATAACTTCAAGTTTCACTATAATAGGGAATTGTGTAGCCAATAAAACCAAAAAACTGACACTTCGTCAATGGAAATATACTATTTCTACCATTTCTATAAAGTTATTCTACTTTTAAATAACTTATTACTACAAAACAAGACTCTAACGATTCTAAAATTGGCCTTTATCAGTGTTAAAAAAGTGATGACTACTGGAGCATGATTAAAATAACTAGGATTTTATTAGCGCTAGAAAATAATTGATAAAGGGTTCCTTTATCAATGCTAAAGAACACTAATAAATTAAGACATCATCAATTTTAGAAGTGTTGATGAATGATGCCTTTATCAGTGCTTTTAGAAGCACTAATAAAAGAACCCATTTATCATCACTTTTATTTTGTGCTGATAAAGGGATCCTTTATCAATGCATTTATTAGCATTGATAAAGGGGAATATTTTAGTGGGATATAACACCACAATACAACACTAGAAACAACACCAGAAAATAGAAAAATTAGGTACAAGTATAGAATTTAAATGAAATAAAATTTATAACACAAATACAAGAAAAAACACTATGTTATATACATTTCAAACATTAGTTTATACAATTACATGAGTAAGTAAAAATTATCATGTACATTCAAAAACATCAATGTTCCTTTGTCTTTTCCCTTGACCTCGACTCATGCTATTGAAGAACAAACCATCCCTTATTGAGAAAAGAAATACACTTGTATTAGAAAAAAATTCTTATGTCAGTAATAATATAAATAAATAAATTAAAAAAAATTATTAATTTTAAACTAAACTTTGAGTCATACCAGGAACACTATGTACCAGATTGAGTTGTAGTTGATTATTTAACTTAAAACTATTTATTATTTGTCTTAAAAAATTATATCTATGAAAATTAACTAAATAAGTATAAGATAAGAATGATAAGAAAATTAATTAAGCAATAACTGATATAATGATGAGAAAACAATCTCAACTCTTTTACTCAGTTTTGGTGATGTGATGCCTGTTTTAAACTAAAACAACACTTATATATTAAAAATATGCACTTGGAGTCATATTGGTCACACAATGCATTAGATTGAGGTGAAACTAATTCCTACAAATCCCAAATGAATTATGGATTATTTTCCTAAAGTATCAAAACAATCCGAATGAATTTTCTCAATTTTGAGTATGTCACTTGTTTTTTTACTAAATGTCATTTTAAACTGGAAACACACAATTTGAGTTATATTGGTCACATCATGTGTTAGTTTGACATGAGAATGATTCCTAAACATCAAAAATGAATTATTAATAATTATCCTAAATTATCAAGATAATTTGAGCGTGTTTTCTCATTTTTTAGTGGGTGACTCTTTTTGAACTAAAATGTCAATTTTAAACTAATAACGAACACTTTGAGTTATAATGAGAACATTATGTATCATATTGAGGTAAAAATTATTCCTACATGCCATATATTACTTATAGATCATTATACTAAAGTATAAAAATAATATTAATTCATTTTCTTGGTTTTGAGTATGTCAATTTTCTTTTTTACTAAAAATAATGTCAATTTTAAATAAAAAGACATACTTAGAGTCATACCAGTCACACTGTGCATCAGATTAAGGTGAGGATATTTCTTACACATCCAAAATGACTTATGGATCATTTTTCTAATGTATCAAAACAATACAAATGTATTTTCTTGGTTTTGAGTATGTCACTTTTGTTTTTTACTAAAATGTTATTTTAAACTGGAAACACACAGTTTGAGTCATACCGGTCACATCATGTGTTGGTTTTACATGAGAATGATTTATAAACATAAAAAATTACCTATGAATAATTTTCATAAATTATCAAGACAATATGATCACATTTGTTTTATTTTTAGTGAGTAACACTTTTTAAACAATTTTAAACTGATAACGGACACTTTGAGTCATACGGGGCACATCATGCATCGAATTTATGTGAGTATGATTCCTACATGTAAAAAATGACTTATGGATCATTTTCATAAAGTATAAAAAACAATATGAATGTGTTTTATTTGTTTTTAGTATGTCAGTTTTCCTTTTTACTAAAATTAATATCAATTTTATATCAAAAGACACAATTGGAGTCATACCGAACACATCATGCATCATATTGTGGTGAGGATAATTACTACACATCCCAAATTATTTATGGATAGTTTTTATAAAGTATAAAACAATATGAATGCGTTTTCTTAGTTTTGAGTACATCACTTGTGTTTTTTGCTAAAATGTCATTTTAAATTAGAAACACGCACTTTGAGTCATGTCGGTCACATCATGTGTTGGTTTGAAATGAGGCTTATTTCTAAACATTAAAAATAAATTATGAATAATTTTCCTAAATTATCAAGATAATCCAAACATGTTTGTTTGGTTTTTAGTAAGTGACACTTTTTGAACTAAAATATCAATTTTAAACTGATAACAGGCACTTTGAGTTATTCCAGGCACATCGTGTATCAGATTGAGGTATGGATAATTCATACATGCAACAAATTACTTATGGATATTTTTACTAAAGTATAAAAACAATATGAATGTGTTTTCTCAGTTTTGAGTTTGTCACTTGTCTTTTTTACTAAAATTAATGTCAATTTTAAATAAAAAACACACTCTGAGTCATACCGGTCACACTTTGCATCATATTGAGGTAATTATAATTCATACATTTCCCAAATGACTTATAGATAATTTTAATAAATTACAAAAATAATATTAATGTGTTTTCTTGGTTTTGAGTATGTCACTTGTGTTTTTTACTAAAATGTCATTTTAAACTTGAAACACACACTTTGAGTCATACCAGTCACATTGTATGTTGGTTTTATGTGAGGATGATTCATAAACATAAAAAATGACTTATTAATCATTGAACTAAATTATTAATACAATATAAGTTCATTTTTTTTGGTTTTTAGTGAGTGACACTTTTTGAACTAAAATGTTAATTTTAAACTGATAATAGACACTTTGAGTCATACCGGGAACATCGTGTATAAGATTGAGATAAGAATGATTAATACATGTAAAATATGAATTATATAACATTTAAATAAAGTATAATAATAATAATAATAATACATTTTTTCAGTTTGAGTATGTTAGTTGTATTTTTTACTAAAATTAATGTCAATTTTAAATAAAAAGATGCATCTGGAGTCATATCGGTCACACCATGCACCAGATTGAGGTTAAGTTTATTCCTACACATCCAAAATTACTTAGGTAGTTTTTTCTAAAGTATCAAAAAAATAAAAATTCGTTTTCTTAGTTTTAAGTATGACACTTCTGTTTTTTTACTAAAATGTGATTTTAAAGTGGAAACACACACTTGGAGTCATACCAATCACATCGTATGCTAGTTTGAATTGAGAATTATTACTACACTTCAAAAATGAATTATGAATAATTTTACAAAACTATCAAGATAATCCAAGTATGTTTTATTGGTTTTCAATGAGTGACACTTTTTGAACTAAAATGTCAATTTTAAATTGATAACGAACACTTTGAGTCATATCATCGTGTATCATATTGAGGTGCATCTGATTTCTACAAATCACAGATGAATTATAGATATTTTTATTAATTTATTTAAAATAATATGATTGAGTTTTCTTAATGTTGAGTATGTCAATTGTCTTTTTTATTGAAATTAATGTCATTTTTTAATAAAAAGACGCATTTGGAGTCATACCGGTCACACTGTGCGTTGAATTGAGGTGAAGATGATTCATACACATCCCAAATTACTTATGGATTTTTTTTATAAATTATAAAAACAATACAAATGTATTTTCTTAGTTTTGAGTATGTCACTTGTGTTTTTACTAAAATGTCATTTTAAACTAGAAACACGCACTTTGATTCATATCAGTCACATCATATTTCGGTTTGAAGTGAGAATAATTCCTATACATCAAAAATAAATTATGAATATTTTTCTTAAATTATTGAGAAAAACCAAGTGCATTTTTTCCAGTTTTTAGTGAGTGACACTTTTTGAACTAAAATGTAAATTTTAGACTGATAATGAACACTTTGAGTCATACCAGACACATCGTGTATCATATTAAGGCACTTATGATTCTTACATGTCATATATGACTTAGGGATCATTTTAATGAAGTATAAAAACAATATGAATTCATTTTATTAGTTTTGAGTATGTCAGTTTTCTTTTTTACTAAAATTAATGTCAATTTTAAATAGAAAGACACACTTGGAGTCATACTGATCACATCGTGCATCAGATTTAGGTGAGTCTGATTTATACACATCCCAAATGAATTATAAATCATTTTCCTAAAGTATAAAAATAGTAAAAATGCGTTTTATTTGTTTTGAGTATGTCACTTGTGTTTTTTACTAAAATATCATTTTAAACTGGAAACACACACTTTGAGTCATACTGATCACATCATGTGTTAGTTTTACATGAAACTGATTCCTACATGTCACAAATGAATTATGGATAATTTTTTCTAAATTATCAATATAATCAGATTGTGTTTGTTTAGTTTTCAGTGAGTGACACTTTTTGAACTATAATGTCAATTTTAAACTGATAACAGATACTTTGAGTCATACCAGGCACATCGTGTATTGGATTGAGGTACGAGTGATTACTACATGTTATAGATGACTTATGGATCATTTTAATAAAGTATCAAAACAGTTTTAATGATTTTTATTGGTTTTAATTATGTATAAGAAAATAATTCTTATGTTAGTAATACTAAAAATAAATAAATTAAACATAAATATGAAACAATACATTACTTCTATGGATAATGATTTTATTGTGAAAACATAAATATTGGAAATTTTTCACAAGAGAAGAATTTTTTGAAATATTTAGAAATAACCAACCAACCAATTTATATTTTAACTAACTAAATTTCTTTGATAAAATATAAATATAGGTTAATTTAGTTTAGATATTGGGGAATGTGCTAGATTAGTTTTGAGTATGTGATGTTTGTTTTTAACTAAAATGTAAATTATAAACTAAAAACATACAATTTGATTCATACCAAGCACATTGGATATCGGATTGAGGTGCAGATGATTGAGTATGTGATGTGTGTTTTTCTTTCAACTGTATGCACCAAGACAAAAAATAAATAAATGTTCTATTTGGATAGAAGAGGAAACCCCATGATTCCGGGAATGCCCCATCAAAAAGAAATATATTATCTCTTTTTTGTATTTCTATTGATGGTTGAAGGAAAAATATGACTTCCCAAAATATCTGTGAAAGTAATAATAATTATTATATAAAAATGATAAGGAAAATAACTTAAAAATAGTATATAAAATGGTGAAAAAATTAACTAAATAAGTAGTCATAACTCACCTTTCCATGATCATAGTAAAGGAGTGAATAATTCTTATTAATGAAGTCATTTATTCTTGATATCTTTGAAAATTATCAAAATAATTATTAGATAAAAATGATGAGGAAATTAACAAAAAAATTAGATAAAATGATGAGAAAATCAACTAAAATGAAAATTTTTCTAGTTATATATCATTAAACTACAATATAATTATTCTTGATCATATGAAAATAAAATTCAAGGAATTTATTCAATATTACATGACCCTAAAAAATATATTTTAGAATCTCAATCCCAATAACATGATATATTTAACCACTTTACAATAATATAACATGTATGTATTACAAAAAATTCCCATAAAAACTTTTACCCTTTTGGGTTGGTGTAAAAGTCATATATAAACATTTTACCTCTTATTTTCTATACAAAACTATCATAACACATTATATATTCTTAGATTATACTAAACATTATTGTATACCTTTATTTATTCTTAGAAAACATTAACCATTAGTGTTAACCTATTAGCATTCATTGATTGGACTAAAATAAATATTTACATTTGAGTTTTTATGCAACATAATAAAATCTATCTTTCCTTTCACCATCATAGAGAGTAACAAAATCCATGATAAACCATTTAACTTCTTTAATGGAAAAAACTTTAGTGTGACCCATTATGTATTTTCAGAAGATGCTAAAATCCATTATAAATTACTTTCTCCTTTTTGATAGTATTAAACATCAGTATATCCCTTTACAACATCCAAATGACACTAAAATATAGTACATCTATTAAATATTCATGGATTATGCTATAGATAAGTATTTACTTTTCAATATTCTAGGTTATAATAAACTCTAATATAACATCATCATTATTTGTTCATAAAAATGGGAATATTCATATTCTCATGTATTTTTTATTGAGAATGATGATGAGTTTTTTATTAATGAGCTTATGAACATGGATCATTTTACATAATGAATGTGCACATGCATATTATTGATGAATTAGTGGACAAATTTTTTGATGGTGAGCTGGTGAACAAGTATTTATATGTATAATAAGGATAGTTTAAACACTTCTACTCATGTAATTATTGTGATATTTTATGTGATATAATGGTGGGATGATTTAATTTCACATCATGTGTATTCAAAAGAATTAGTTTTAGTCAATCCATTTCACTACTGTAAACATGATGTGTTACTTGTATAGATTTCAAAATCATTTTTGAAATTATATCATGCATCTAATTGATGATGTAATAACCCAAATAATTCCACCACCCAACAAAGTGAAACCACTATATTTTTATTTTATGAAAATTCATGATTCATTCAATGAAATTTTGTATTTCTTTATTTTTTAGAGGTTTTGGATCAAGCTGCTAGCTTCTTTTTCAAAGGGTAATTCATTTGGATTTTCAATTTTTCACGATTTCATTTGAAGTAGGAATTTATTTTTTGAGGATTTATTCATAAATCAGTTTCTTTTAATTTGATTCCATGTTTCCTTTGACACCATCCCTCCTCGATGACCATAATATCTCAATGATGGTTGTCCTCAAATAGTTCACTCATACACCTGCTGGCTTATATGGTTGATTACACACATATTTATTCAAATATTTGAGCTAGATTATATACCTTTTTGATGATTGGATTGGTGTTGTATGAATCTAAACTTTCCATTTTATCTACTACTAAGACCCTTTGTAGTGTAGAGAAACCATGGGCAAGAAACTGCATCTATTTTGTTGTTGTTGTTTAGTTTGTTTGAAGTTCCAAGGATCGAATGTCAACTGAGAAGGGGGGGGGGGTTGAATCAGTTGATATCTTTTTATAAGATTCAAAACATTATGAAACTTAACCCCTACAATCTGTTAAGATTTACTTCCTTATCAACCTTTAGCAAGTAACCCAAGCATGAAAGAAAGGTAAAGCAAGAAAGGTAAAGCAAGAAAAGTACACAAGAATTACAAGGTTTGGCCTCAATAATAGAACCTACGTCCTTGCCATAGCCACTTCCGTGGGTCTATGGAAATCCACTATAATGAAGAAGTGAATACAACTTGTTCCAAATCCCGTTGGACACCTTCTATCTCCCGATAGGAAAGATTATACTGACTCCTGTCAGTTTACAATGTTTCCTTAAAGAAAAATTGAGCCAAACATCAGAAAAATACTTTGTCAAGCTGCTCCACAAAATGCTCACTCCGAATCTTCAATCCAATTTCTTGGATCCGATTTTCTGAAACTGAACTTCTCAGCAAGAAAACTATGACTCCACAAAATCTCACTCCGAATCTTCAATCCGGATTTCTTGAATCCAGTTATCTGAAACCATTATTCTCATCAAGGAAATTGTGACTCTTCAGAAATACCCACTCCGAATACTCAATCCGAATTCCTCGAATCCGATCTTCTGAATCCGAATTTCTTAGCAAGATAATAATGATTCTGCAGAAATGATCACTTCAAAAACTCAGTATGAATTTCTTGAATCTGGTTCTCTCAGAAAATAAAAGACGACTCAGCACAAAAGCTCACTCCGAATTCTCCAGCACTCCGCCTTTTATGCATGTGTAAAAAGTTGTTAATGAGCGAATGATCTGAGCACATATTTATAGGCAACTCAGAAAACAAAGGGGGGAATCTTGAAAAACTTTCCTGCTTCCTCAAATCTCAAAAACTCCACAAATCTCTCGCATTTAAATATTTGACTTATTCAAATATCCTCAAATTTCTCCGAGATTTATGCAAATTTGAAGTACGAGTTTTCTTGAACTCTTCATATCTTCCTCAAAATGATAAGGCTAGATCTTGGTTCTGATTTTAGGTTTAGGAAAACTGGTTCAGGAAAACTGGTTCAGGAAACTTAGTTCAGGAAAACTGGTTCAGGAAAAACTGGTTCAGGAAAACTGGTTCAGGAAAACTGGTTCAGGAAAACTGGTTCAGGAAAACTGGTTCAGGAAAACTGGTTCAGGAAAACTGGTTCAGAAACCCTGGTTCACGAACCCTGGTTCAAGAACCCTGGTTCAGGAAAACTGGTTCAGGAAAACTGGTTCAGGAAAACTGGTTCAGGAAAACTGGTTCAGGAAAACTGGTTCAGGAAACCTAGTTCAGGAAAACTGGTTTAGGAAAAACTGGTTCAGGAAAAACTGGTTCAGGAAAACTGGTTCAGGAAAATTGGTTCAGGAAAATTGGTTCAGTAAAAACGGTTCAGGAAAACCGGTTCAGGAAAACCGGTTCAGGAAAACTGGTTCAGGAAACCTAGTTCAGGAAAACTGGTTCAGGAAACCTAGTTCAGGAAAACTGGTTCTGGAAAAACTGGTTCAAGAAAACTGGTTCAGGAAAACTGGTTCAGGAAAACTGGTT
The DNA here is from genome assembly GCA_963277665.1 of Viscum album. Lineage (NCBI taxonomy): Eukaryota > Viridiplantae > Streptophyta > Magnoliopsida > Santalales > Viscaceae > Viscum > Viscum album. The sequence goes on along the minus strand of OY728136.1, from coordinate 598,269,869 downwards.
TAGGAAAACTGGTTCATGAAAACTAGTTCAGGAAAACTGGTTTAGGAAAACTGGTTCAGGAAAACTGGTTCAGGAAAATTGGTTCAGGAAAACTAGTTCAGAATTGTCATTCTGAATTTCTGGCTCAGGATTGTAATTCCGAATTTTTGGCTCATGATTGTCATTCCGAATTTCTGGTTCAGGAATTCCACTCCGAATTTTTGGTTTAGGAAGTCCACTCCAAATTTTTGGTTCAGGAAGTCCACTCCGAATTTTTGGTTCAGGAAGTCCACTCCGAACTTCTGGTTTAGCAGAACTAGTTCAGGAAAACAGGTTCCGAAAAAATGGTTCCGAATTTCATCAGAATTTTCCTTAGTGAAAAAAAAACTCAATCCTCTTCACCATTTCTTCAACAGCTTTTATCATAAAACTTTTCATGATGTGTGAGAACTATAAAATTAGAAAATCATCATCTAATTTGTTTAAGAAAGTTTGAGACACTTTCTTAACTTCTGATTTCTCATTCTTCAATAAAATCTTCTTTAGGAAAAACTTCAGCAACTTGAAACTTCAACTTTCTGTAACTCAAAAAAATTCTTTAAAAAAAAGATTAGTTACCAACAAATACAAATTTTTTTTAAACAAAACACCACAAAGGTTCTTCAATCTCCCCCTTTGGATTTGTTGGCAACCCTGGTTAACAAGTTTTCACCTCACAAGACTTTCATCTCTCAAAAATGATTTTTACCAAAACATATACTTTCTCAAAAGAGAGTGTCCTAACACCAAACTACTGGAAAAAGTAATGTTTTTGAAGGATTTCTATCCCTCGGTGACAATAAAATATTGCGGCCATGTAAGGGTAAACTTCACCTTACTCAAACTCCCCCTCAACATTTATTTTTCTCATTCTCACTTTTCTTTTACTCTATCATTTTTCTTTCTCACTCCCCTATTATATGATAACCACTAATTTAGATTCATAAAGAAAACTTACTCTCCCCCATTTTCAACATAATCCAAAGTACAGTGGGGGATACTTCCTTATGAGTTTTTAGGAAGTCATGGGAGGAGGCTGAACATGGAGTTGCAGCCTCAGCTCAACAAACCTCTCCTTTGACATTGATTTTGTAAAAATATCAGCAATCTGATACTTTGTTGAAATATATTCCAGCAATATTTCTCCAGCAGTAGCTTTCTATTTTAAGAAATGATACTTTATATCAATGTGTTTTGATATTGAATGTTGAACATGATTCTTGGAAAGATCAATGGCACTTTGATTATCACAGAGTATCTTCAATGGTTTAGAAACATTCACTTTCAAATCTTCCAGCTGAACTTTCATCCACATCATTTGAGTACAAGCCTGAGTAGCTGAAACATATTCGGATTTAGTTGTACTTAAAGTTACTGAACTTTATTTCTTGTTGTGCCAACTATGCAGCATTCCCCTAAGAAAAATGTTCCTCCTGATGTTGATTTTCTATCAATACAATCACCAGCCCAATCAGCATCAGTATAACCATGAAACTTCATCTCATTGTTTCTCTTGTATAACAACCAATGTGAAGTTATTCCTTTAACATATCTCAGAATCCTCTTGATAGCCAACATGTGTGATTCTTTTGGATTACTTTGATATTGGGAACAGAGAGTCACAACATAAGCAATATCAGGCCTTGAAGCTGTAAGATAAATAAGACTTCCTATCAACTTTTGAAAGTCTTTCTAATTCACACTATTCCCTGACTCATCTTTTCTCAACTTTGTGATCACTGATATAGGAGTTGAAAATTCCTTTGATTCTTCCATCCCAAACTTCTTTAACAATTCCTTGGCATACTTTTCTTGGGACAAGAAAATGTAGTTTGCTTGTTGATGAACTTGTAAACCAAGGAAGAAAGTTAATTCTCCTAACATTGACATTTCAAAATTCTCCTTCATTTATTCAGCAAACTGATCACAGACCTTTTCTTCATCGCCAACAAAAATTATATCATCCACATAAATGATTACAATCAAAGTTCCGGAGTTGACATCTTTAATATACAAGTTGCTATCAACTTTTCCTTTAGAAAAATTCATCTTTCTCAAAGAATTGTCAAGATTTGAATACCATGCTTGTGGAGCTTGTTTCAGCCCATATAAGGCTTTCTTCAATTTGCAAACTTTGTTTTCATCCTCATCAAGAAAAAACCCACAAGGTTGTTCAATGTAAATTTCTTCCTCAATCTCACCATTTAAGAAAGCTAACTTTACATCCATCTGATAGACCTTGTAATTCCGATGAGCAGCCACTGTAAGAAACATGCGAATAGTTTCCAACCTTGCAACAGGGGAAAAGGTTTCATCAAAATCCACACCTTCCACCTGGGCATATCCTTTACACACAAGCCTCGCTTTGTTTCTTGTAACTTCTCCATGCTCATTCAATTTATTTCTGTAAAACCACTTGGTTTCGATAACCTTCTTATTTTCTGGCCTTGGAACAAGTTCCCATGTTTCATTTTTCTCAATCTGATCTAGTTCTTCATTCATAGCATCCACCCATTATTTATATTGAATACCTTCTGAAACTGATTCTGGTTCAACTTTTGAGATAAGGGAAGTCTGATCTTCTAATCTCAACTTTCTTCTTTTCTGAACTAGAGCCTTCTGATTCCCAATAATATTTTGGGATTCAACATGTTTTCTTAAGGTAGGGAAACTTACATCTTCCTTCCCAACATCACTTTATTCCCTATGTGGCTCATCTGAGTCACTTTCACTCTTGTGGGAATTATTTGATTTATCTTCCTCAATATTATCAACAAATTTTGTGAAGGAACTTGGATTTTCAATTACCTTCACATCATATGAGTCCACCAACTTCTGTAAACATTTGTTCCAGCATTTGTAACTTCTTTCATTTGGTGAATAACCCATAAATATTCCTTCTTCAGCTTTCTCATCAAACTTTCCTAAGTCAGTATTTTTGTTTTTGAGCAAGCATGGACTTCCAAAAACTTTGAAGTAATTAAAAGAAGGCTTTTTGTTATACCACATCTCATAAGGAGTCATGTTGGTTTTTGATCTCAACAAGAATCTATTTTGAACATGTACCGTAGTGCTAACAGCTTCTCTCCAGAAGAATTTTGAAAGTTTGTATTCTGATAACATACTTCTTCCCATTTCCACCAAGCTTCTATTTTTTCCTTTCTGCTACTCCATTTTGTTGTGGAGTATAGGGAGCACTATACTGATGTTTGATACCATGCTTCCTTATATAAGTTTCAAAAGCATTTCTTGTGAATTCGGTACCATTGTCTATTCTCAACTTCTTTATGGAAACTCCCAATTCTTTCTCAACATCTCTTCTGAAGAATTTAAACATTTCAATAGCCTCTAACTTATGCTTCATTAACATGAATTTTGTCATCTGAGTGAAATCATCAATAAAAGTGATAAAGTATAAATCTCATTTTTTTGATTGATGTCTCATCGGCCCACACAGATCGGAATGAATAAGCTCAAGTGGTTTGTAAGATTGAATCTCAACTCTTTTATGACTTTTGTTAGTCATCTTTCCTTTCTGGAAAGTAACACAAACATCTTCATCTCTTCTTTTTAGTTCTGGAAAATTTCGAACAACATCAACTTTAGAAAGCTTACTCATGTTCTTCTGCCCCAGGTGGCAAAGTCTTCGGTGCCACAACTTGTTTTCATCTTCAGTACTCAAATAACAAGAGTTATTGGATTCTCCAATTTGAAAGAGATTCCCACTGGTTCTTTCTCCTTTTGTAATCACTTTTCTATTTTTCACACTTTTGATTACACAAGAATCTTTTCTGAAAATAACTTCTTTTCCATCATCACAAAGTTGACTTACACTAAGTAAGTTATGTTTTAGCCCATCAACAAGCAAGAATCCCTTAGATTTCAGTTTCTCTAGTTCAATCTCCACCGTTCCGATTCCCTTAATTTTTAAGGAAATATCATTTCCAAAAGTAACTGCTCCTCCATCATAACTTTCAACATGCTCCAAGATTTTTATATCACCTATCATGTGTGAAGAACAACCACTATCAATAATCCATGGTTTGTTTCTCTTACTTTCTTTTAAAGCTGTCTCAATAATAAAAGCTCTCTCATCAACTTTCTTATCTTCAACTTTATTTTCTTTCATATCATAAGAAAATTATTCTGGAAGAAGAGTCATACATCATTCGGCATGATGACCAGACTGATCACATCTTCCACAAAATTCTTCCAAACATTCAAATTGATTCTTTTTTGGCATGTTTCTGACATCCTGAGAATTCACCTTTTCAACTTTCTTTGAATACGGAAGGTTACTCATTCTTCTTTCATTATTTCTTCCACTTTTCTCAAGCCTTCTTCAGGGTAGAGATAAATTGTGCCAGCAATTATAAGCTCTATTCCCATACATTCCACAACACCAGCAATATCCCTCAAATCTTGATTTTATATTAAAGAAAGATCTTTCTTTATAGAAACTTTTTTGAGGTTGATAAATTCTTTCAGATCTAGGTAACTCAGGATGAGGGCCATCTCTTCTTTTGAGCGAGTTTTCAATTTTTGTAGGATTGAAAGGTTTCTCACATCCTTTCTCTACCCAAGTTTTACTGATACTTTTTCTATAACCTGAAATGTTAGAAGAATTAGATAAAACATTATTTTTTATAGGAGAAGATTTCACCTGATTCTCATGATAATCCTTTCCAGCAGTCTTGGAAGTCTCAACTTTTACTTCAGTGGCTCTGTGGAAGTTTTCATTGATCTTCCTTAGGGAATTTTTGGACTCAATAACTTTTGATTGCAACTTGTTGACCTCTTCTTCTTTAATTTCCAGCTTCTTGCTAATATCTTCTATCATCTTTCCTTGTTCAGCAATTCTAAGTTTTGACTTAAAATTTCTTGAATGTATTCATCTTCCTTCTTGGTAACATCTTTAATTCCATCATGAACTTCTTAATGATTTTTCTTCATCACACGAATTTATTTCTTGAGGGATTTGTTTTGCTCCAGACATGCAAGAAGTTCGGATCTTAGCTGATATTCTCTGTAAGATTCTTCACCACCTTCTTCACTTTCTGAGGAAGAATTTGTTTTCTCAACTTTTGCAATGAAGGTTCTGAATCTTTCTCTACTTTCATCTTCTGAGGAATCATTGTTAGATGATTCGGATTCAACCTTCTTGCTCAACATACTTCTTTTCTTTCCATAAAACATCTTCTTGAGTTCTTTAGAATTCTTCTCTTCTTTTTCATTCTTGTTATACTTCTTCCACCGAGTATTCTCATTAGAAACATCTTGATATTCTCCAACTTTCTTCTTTGTGAAATTCATAGCGAAGTGCCCGATTCCACCACACTCAAAACATTTGAGAGGAAGTTTCCCTCCATATTTTCCTCTTCCTCTTCGATAGTTCTTGGATATGAGAGACATGATTTTTCCATTCAACTCTTCATCTTCCTTATCAACATACTCACAAGGATCAGCTTCATCATCATCTTGGATTTTTATCTTTCTCATAGCTTCAAAATCAATTTCATCTTTCATCTTCTTCTTAAAGATAGAACCTTTCCTTATTTCATAAGAAATAATAAAGTTATGCAGTTTATCAAGAGATAAATCATCCTTATCTTTTAAAGATGAAATTTTAGAATCAAACCTGTCTGGAAAGTTTCTCATAAGTTTATTCACAATTGTAGAATCTTCCAAGTCTTCTCTGAATCCCCTGATGTTTCAAACAATTTCATTAACTCTGGGGAAGTATTCATCAATTGTTTTGTCATCTCTCATCCTGATGTATTCAAACTTACTACGCCAGATTTGTAGCTTGGCTTCCTTGACTTTTGTGTTTCCTTCAAAAACACTTTCCAACTTGTCCCACATGCCTTTTGATGTTGTGAGACCCATCACCTTCTGATAAATTTTTTTTTATAAGGACATGATAATATCATTCCTATCCTTTCCATCAACTTCTATGTTCCTCTTGTCGAAAAATGTCATAGGAGCATTTTTCTCAATAGGTGGAAAGCCAATAGTGGCAGCATCAACAACTTCAAGGCCAAGATATAGGAGATAAGGAATCATCCTATTTTTCCATCCATAATAATTCTTGCCATCGAATGTAGGAATTCCTCTACTGTTGACAGAATTGATATTCTCCATGATAAGGAAAAAGAACAAGGGAACCTTCCTCTGATACCACTTGAAGTTCCAAGGATCGAATGTCAACTGAGACGGGGGGGGGGGGGGGGGGTTGAATCAGTTGATATCTTTTTATAAGATTCAAAACTTTATGAAACTTAACCCCTGCAATATATTAAGATTTACTTCCTTATCAACCTTTAGCAAGTAACCCAATCATGAAAGAAAGGTAAAGCAAGAAAAGCACACAAGAATTACAAGGTTCAGCCTCAATAAGAGAACCTACGTCCCTACCATAGCCACTCCCGTGGGTCTATGGAAATCCACTATAATGAAGAAGTGAATACAACTTGTGACAACTCCCGTTGGACACCTTCTATCTCCCGATAGGAAATATTATACTGACTCCCGTCAGTTTACAATGTTTCCTTAAAGAACAATTAATCCAAACATAAGAAAAAGACTTTGTCAAGCTGCTCCACAAAATGCTAACTCCGAATCGTCAATCCAATTTCTTGGATCCGATTTTCTAAAACTGAACTTCTCAGTAAGAAAACTATGACTCCACAAAATCTCACTCCAAATCTTCAATATGGATTTCTTGAATCTGGTTATCTGAAACCGGTCTTCTCAGTAAGGAAACTGTGACTCTACAGAAATACCCACTCCGAATACTCAATCTGAATTCCTCGAATCCGATCTTCTGAATCCAAATTTCTCAGCAAGATAATAATGATTATGCAGAAATTCTCACTTCAAAAACTCAGTACGAATTTCTTGAATCTGGTTCTCTCAGCAAATAAAAGATGAATCAGCACAAAATCTCACTCCGAATTCTCCAGCGCTCCGCCTTTACCGCGTGTGTAAAAATTTGTTAATGATTGAATGATCTGAGTACATATTTATAGGAAACTCAGAAAACAAAGGTGGGAATCTTGAAAAACTTTCCTGCTTCCTCAAATCTAAAAAACTCCACAAATCTCTCGTATTTAATCTTCAATATTTGACTTATTCAAATCTTCTTAAATTTCTCCAATATTTATGCAAAGTTGAAGTACGAGTTTTCTTGAACTATTAATATCTTCCTCAAAATTATAAGGCTAGATCTTGGTTCTTATTTTAGGTTCAGGAAAACTGGTTCAGGAAAACTGGTTCAGGAAACTTGGTTCAGGAAAACTGGTTCAGGAAAAACTGGTTCAAGAAAACTGGTTCAGGAAAAATGGTTCAGAAAAACTGGTTCAGGAAAACTGGTTTAGGAAAACCGATTCAGGAAAACTGGTTCAGGAAAACTGGTTCAGGAACCCTGGTTCAGGAAAACTGGTTCAGGAAAAACTGGTTCAGGAGAACTGGTTCAAGAAAACTGGTTCAGGAAAACTGGTTCACGAAAACTGGTTCAGGAAAACTAGTTCAGGAAAACTGGTTCTGGAAAAACTGGTTCAGGAAAACTGGTTCAGGAAAACTGGTTCAGGAAAACTGGTTCAGGAAAACTAGTTCAGGAAAACTGGTTCAGGAAAACTGGTTCAGGAAAACTGGTTCAGGAAAAGTGGTTCAGGAAAACTGGTTCAGGAAACCTGGTTCAGAAAAACTGGTTCAGAAAAAACTGGTTCAGGAAAACTGGTTCAGGAAAATTGGTTTAGGAAACCTGGTTCAGGAAAACTGGTTCAGGAAAACCGGTTCAGGAAAACTGGTTCAGGAAAACTGGTTCAGAATTGTCATTTTGAATTTCTGGCTCAGGATTGTCATTCCGAATTTCTGGCTCATGATTGTCATTCCGAATTTCTGGTTCAGGAAGTCCACTCTGAATTTTTGGTTCAGGAATTCCACTCCGAATTTTTGGTTCAGGAAGTCCACTCTGAATTTTGGTTCAGGAAATACACTCCGAACTTCTGGCTCAGCAGAACTAGTTCAGGAAAACAGGTTCCGAAAAACAAGTTCCGAATTTCCACAGAATTTTCCTTAGTGAAAAAAATCTCAATCCTCTTCACCATTTCTTCAACAGCTTTTATCATGAAACTTTTCATGATGTGTGAGAAATATAAGATCAGAAAAGCATCGTATAATTTGTTTAAGAAAGTTTGAGACACCTTCTTAACTTCTGACTTCTCATTCTTCAATAAAATCTTCTTTAAGAAAAGCTTCAGCAACCAGAAAATTCAACTTTCTCTAACTCCAAAACATTCTTCAAAAAAAATATTAGTTGTCAACAAATACAAAAAAAAATTATAAACAAAACACCACAAAGGTTCTTCATTTTTCTTAGTGAGGCAATACTTTCAAACTTTAGTAATATTTGATAGTAATTAGAATGTGTTGATAGAAATTTTATCCTATGATAATCAGTTTGAAAAAATAAGTGGTGTTTGTTTTGTTTTTGAAAAAAATTCCTCCACTAAAATTCCTGTACAAAATTAATTAAACAAGTGGTGAAAAACATTTTTTCAATAAGAAACCTGAAACACTTGCACAATGGATCTTATCTTAAGTGAAAAGTGTTATGCATACTTTTCAAAAATTGTTCTCAAACGCAACCTTGGTATGATTCCCATTTTGCTCCATTTCTAAACAATTTTATTGTCTGTAGGCCAACACTTCGTCTCCTCCTCCATCTTGGTCTCTACCCCTACCTCCTCCTCCGCCTCAGTATTTGACTTCAAATCTGCCTTCTCCATTACCCAAATTTTTTATTATTTATAGGTCAGTGCTTCTAAAAAATTTCATTTCCTCCATTATAAATCTCTATGATAAATAGATCAAAAATAATATATAATCATTCTGACACTAATTCTTCACACCCCAAATATATTTCTAAGGTCATAGCCCATACTAGATCACAAACATAACAGATAATCATCTAAATTTTTTATTAGAAAACATTCTGACACCATGTATGATTCCTAATCATCTCTAAAAAATTTACTTCTTCTTTTGAGTACAAAGGTTTTCGAAAATCTTAGTAGTACTAAGAAAATATAGAAAAACAAACTATTAAGAAATATTTTTAATGAAATTGTAATTACCTTTGGAAATTACATGTTCGGAGATGCTGGTCTTTTCATGGTTTATGATCTCTCCCAAAAATTTTCAAACATAATATTCACAATTGTTTTCATTATCTTGCTTCATACACTACAAAAACATTGATCAAAATAAGTAAATTGTTTTGATATGTGTTTTGATAGTTAAATATTTCTATATATACCTTCATCTGTTTACATTTGAAGTAATCCATGGGATTTTTATGTTCAATCACCAACTTAACCTATATATAGTGACTGTCCTATCATAAAAAAATTCATGTTAAAAAAAATGAAACATATAATTCGATGTTTATATATAAAATGTTGATTGAAGTGTATTAAAAATTTACAATACGCATCATGTGTGGTTGGTTTATTGGATATCCATGCATTATATCCAAAAAATAAATATTTGAGGTATCTAGATTAACTACGATTAACATCTTGTACTGCCTAAAAAAACAAAAACAAATAAGTAATGTAAAAAATAAAAATATAGTTTATGTGATTAGATTGTAGAGTTTTAACTATGCACCATAGGCATCAAAAAGAATTTTTCATCTGTTATTTTTTTCTCAAATGCATCATATATCTCATCTCTTTTCATCTTAATTTATTCCTTCTATAATGTATTTTTTTTGTAGAAATGATACATGGATTGATGAATCTAAATCATGTTTTACACAGTTTTCCCTTTATATAGTATCAATATAAATGACTATAGAAAAAATGAATAGTTATTAACTTTAATGAAAATATTATCTCACTATTTGTACATACATATTATGAAAACGTACCTTATGTATGTATTCACAACTGAGACTCCCAACCATTTATACTTTAGAATCTCATTTATACTCTTGGGACCAACTACATATATCATGAAAGTTCCATATATTTCTTATTCATAAGGAATGTAAGTCATATTTTCATCTTTAAATGTGGTCTTTTCATGAATTTGTAATGATAATAAATGTTTCTCTGGAACTGGAGGGAAGAAGGTACTCTCAGAAGGTCCTTTTGAGTTCTTAGTCGATTCACTAGATTGTCTTGATCTGACCTTCTGTTTCCCCATCGCATTATCAATCTATAATATCATACCTCACTTTAGACATTTTTCATCAACTATTTCAGAATTTTCAAATGTTTTTTTTATTAAATACAAACATCATGTATCTTTATAAGATTATATGACCATACTATAAAAGTTACAATAGCATCATTAACCATTGTAATATCCAAATCATCAAGTGGAACATGAAAATCAGCAGTCGGCTCATGAGATACCTCAATCCCCACTCTCATATGATCTTTTGGGAGTTCTTTATGGTGTACCTTGTATCCTAGGATATTAAACACCGCACCCCTAACAACAAGGTGGTGCGTGGGTGTTGATAGATAGAAATCACATACAACTATACCCTATTGAATTTTAGTAATATAAAGTTATCAAAAGTTTCTTGATTCAAATTTAAGAGAAAGGGTAATGAAAAAATTTATTACCTTAGGTAAGGTATGTGGTTGAGGGGAATGGGTACCCTCAAATCTAGCAGGGTCATTTGTTTTTTCATGTACGAATCTTTGTTCCACCCCCAGTTTGATTTGATCATTTCTCATACATTGGTCTTCTAAACTAGACTAGACAATAATATATTACAAATCATCTATTTTTCTTGAAATCCTTTCATCATCTTATATGCATCTTCACATGGTTTTATCTTCTCAAAATATGTTTGAGGAGGTAATCCAAAACCCACTCCTCTAATGCGACCATATTGTTTTGTCCACTTCAAATATAATGAAAGTAGTTTTTCTTCTAGTACGATCACCTTCAATTATTTTTTCTAAACCGTATTAAAAAATAAGAACATAAATCGATATTTGTATATAATTCCATTATAAAGAATAATAAGTTACTATTATGTTAAACTTACACATGTTTCCCATAATTTGTTTTGTGTTTTAATCAACCACTTTACCCTCCTTATTTATGAGGGTCTCCTTCTATAACACATAAAATGGGATAAAAATATCTTTGGATTTTAATTCATCAATTTACATATAAACAAAGAAACATATGTTGTTTCATATCACATAAAAATTTTATTGTTGATTTAAAATTCATACCAATTTCTTCTCTAGTGAAGTGTACCCCATATTTTCTTTGTAATAAGGGTACATTAGTTTTGATGAACTTTATTTATTTTCAAAACTCTTTGGTTGTTTCATAAATTAACAATTTAGAATAAAATTAGATAAAATAAATAATTTCAAATAATATATTATCGACTACGGTGAACCTAAAATGATTTCTCATCATAATGACTGATGAAAGTATTCCATGTTTCCTAATTTATAATGTGTTAATTACTAACTAGTTTATAGGGATTTACTTCCCCCTTAGAATCCCTAATATGTAACTTGGTAAGAAGATTCCAGAAGCCTCTATGGGATTTTCCAACAACCATTAAGACAAATTTCTTATGGAAATATTCTAAAATAAATGAAATCTGTAAGGAATAAGAAAAATTAAATCAATGTTTCATTATATATTTTTTCATTTAAATAGATAAATAATATCATAAAAGTACCTTTACATATTCCCAAAGGGATTTCTTCATTACAAGCTGGTCGTGGTGCCATGAATCAATATAAATCAACACATTCATCCTTGTTGTGACCCTAATGCAACTAATAAACATTGACTTGTTAGGTTCAACAGGCTGGTCGTGTTGATTCTAACCAACCTCAAATTTTATACCTTACTTTTTTCCTTGATAATTTTATTCAAAATGGTGATGATGCATCATTCTTGTTTTTTTCATCAATATGTTATTGATAGCCTAACAATTCTATAGTTTCATCATCAATAGTCTATTCTTCCTCAAGATTGGTAACATCATCATGTGTAGAAGACATTTTCCGCATAAGTAGTCAAACATTTAATTTAGATTATGTCAATTCAGTTGAGAACATATAATATTATGAGAAAAAACATAGCATATTAAAAAAATTAACCTTCTCATTGAACTCTATTTATTTTTTTAAAGGTTTTAGGGATTTGGATCCTCTATCGAGAATAAACCCCCCTCATTATGGTCCCCTCTAAAATACATGACATTGTTTACATTGGGACCAACATAAATAGACTATAATCTCCCAATGAAAGGGTCATCCTCGATTGAATTTTCATCTGACTCTATAGTTGTTTTAATTTTCAGCTGTATAATCTACCAATTCTTGTTTATTGGATCTGAGACATCATTTACACTGGTATTCATATCAAATGATCCATAAACTACAATATCATACCAATTAGTGTGTACGCTAAGTTTTTCCCCATGTTTAGTCCAACATTTATAGACATGATCTATTTTATGACAAATCAAATGTTCTTAAAACTCTTTCGGGATAATTTATATTGAATAAAAACAATATAAACACAGATAAAGGCTTTTAGAACGGTCGTATGAATTCTATATTGAAAACTTGATGAACTCTCTAACTCCATATTTATACTATTTTTTCAAATGATCATTGTGCATCCATTTTCGATTCATATTCATCCTATCAGGTTCATAAAATATTCATTTTGTATAATAAATAAATAAATACACATAAGGTATCCATTATCAAAGGTGAAAGTTACATACAATTCCAATAAGGGGAACTTAAAATTTGATTATTTCAAACAATTTTAGTATTCTTTGAAGGAAATGGGTAATTTAATTTAAAAAATAATTACTACACTATGATAGGTGTTATCCTCTGAATTCATCTAAAGTTGAAAGTTATAAACAATTGTTATCCTAATCTGTTTCATCTTCTAAATGGTTATTATTGCATTTTGTTGTTTGAGACTCATCCTCCATCTCTTCTAGACATGCACCTATGTTGCTTAAACTACTCTGAGTAATAGTCATCCCATACCAGGTACCAATGATCATTTTGGATGACTAGTGCTCAGAGTAGTTAAAGAAACATAAAAGAGATGGGGGATGAGTCTCAAGAAATAAAATGAAATAATAACTGTTTAGGAGATGAAACTAATGAGGATGAAAATTATATCCTTAAAACTTTTTAAATTACCACATATTAATTTAAAATTTCAATGCTCATCTCAAAATTCTAAAAGGCCACTAACACTACCACGAGAACATCAACTCATCCCTACCAAGATACACCAAATCTAATCTATGTTACTATTCCTTTACTCACATGTATCTAAAATATAATATATTTATGTCCACTAAGGTTCATGTGTAGGGTGTGAGTATAAAAATTAACAAGTAAATACTAACAGGGCCCTTAAAATATACAAAAAATTCATATATATGAGTAAATTTTCAAAGCAAAACACTCAAAATACACATGTATTTCAAGTCATTGTTTACTAATTGGGACACCATGATAATAAACTACACGTACTTCATTTCATACCATTGAATTATACTAATCATACCATAAGTTTATACCATGGTTGTTCCCCAACATTCAAATCATTTCACTAATAAGAGGTTAACATTTGAATCATAGGTTGAGAAAAATTTATTTATCTCCCTCTAGAAATAACCACATCACATGCACCATGAGATTCGACATCATACCCCTAGAATCCAAGACTATTTTTCACGCCCTGACCTGGCGCGTTGTATTTTATTTTCCTTATAATTTTTTTTTATTTTTATTTTGGGGATAATATTATTATCAATATCAGTATTATTATTATTATTATTATTATTATGTTTAGTTTTTTTTTTCTTTTTTTCCCTTGTGTTTGGAAGCCCAAGGAGGCCCTCCCTGTGCACTCAATTTTCCCCTTCCCCTTACTATTGTGTGGACGACCCACCCCTTTCCCCCTTCTTATTGCACAATGCCAACCCCCCTCCTCTTGGACCTCCGGCCGACCTCCTCCTCTCCCCACCACGACTGCCTTTGACCTCCTCCCTCCCTACAACTAGCCTCCCGCCAGCCTCCTTCCCTAAGAGGCACACCAAAACCATCATCCTTCCTCCTGCCAGCGTTGCCCTCCCCTTCTGACGAATCAACCTTCGGACGACCTTTCCCCGGTAGCTACACCTCCTCCCTTCGGTGGCCGCACCACTTTCCCTTTAGTTAAGTCCACTTCTGGTTTCGGTTAGGGTTTTATTTTTTAGCGGGTATGAGTTTTGTGTTAGGGTTGATTTTTGTTATCTAGAGTTTGATCTTGTCGGTTTGGATGAATCTTGACTTCTTAAGGTTCACTTGAGGTGCGATTGTAGTGATGCGCCAATTTTTGGATGTCTCTCCACAATATGTAGGTTTTTTCATTCATAAACTTTGTTTGATGAGTTAGTTAGTTAGTTTAATTATTTTAGCATGATCTTTGATTTTTATAAGTGATGCAAATGATGTTTGGAAATGTTTTTAGCGTGCCTTTATTTATAAAAATGGATTTTGGGTATTTTCTTGGTGTGAGGCCATGTGGTGTTTCCTTGGGTTGTTTTATAAATTTTGTAATGGTTTATTTAAAATTTTTGAATGGTGAAAATCCTGTTTTGAAAATGGTTTTAAAATATGAATTATTTTATGAAGGAGGGCTAGGCCTGTTGGCTTGATTGGTCTTTATTGTGTGTGTTTTATGGTGTTATAAAAAGGGAATTTGAGAAACTATGCAAGTGGTGTGAAATGTGTTTTAAAATTGTTTTGGTGTGCTTATGTCTTCAAAGGTGGGTTTGAGTATGCAAATGGGTGAAGGCTCGGTTGACACTTGTGATGTGATATTGATTGCCCTTGTTGAGTCCTCTTATTGCAGATGATGATTATGGTTTATGTGACTGATTCTTATGTTATAACAAATGGGTGTGTCATTGGTGCAAACCCCTAATGTTTTATTTTGAAATGTTTTATATATTTTTTAAATGTTTAATTGTTTTGTTAAATTATATGTGTAGTGCGTTGGAATTCTATTTGATGGTTTTGGGCCACGGGTGTCGAGGTATCCTATATGTACATGCATAGGGTAAGGCATATACATATATATGCCCTCTTTGTACATATTCCCTCATGGAACGTGGAATATGTGCAATTCAACTAGGGGTGTATATAGATATATATATGTATGTATGTATAAATACATGTGTGTGTATTCGCCAGGTGTCGGTTCAAGTGGTCATCGACAAATAATGACATGTTTGAGGTAGGTCCCCTGTTCCCTAATCTTTAGTTAGAATTTCCATAATTTCTTAGTGTTCTACTAAAAGTGCATTTTCTACTTCTACATGAAATACATATACAATATATATATATATATGTGTGTGTGTAAATGGTTTTGGTTCTTGAAAAAGTGATTTCTTTGATGTTTCGAACATAAAGTAGATATTTCCAAAGACGCATGGTCTTTCAGCCAATTTTGTTGTAAAAGTGAAATGACACATTGTTTTCCAAAGAAGTTCCAAAATGATCTCCAAAATGGGTTTTGGGTGAACACGTTTTCTAAAGCAAAATCATTCTTGTGGAGTTATGAGGCTCGTTTGGCACCTTGAAAATGAATTGTGAAAGTGAAAAACCCCTCTTAAGGAATGCCCCATTATTTTAGAAACATGATATGTGTTAAATGTTTGATTTGTGATATGTACCTAATGAAGAGGATTATGATATATTTTATGACATAAAAAGTGGAATGCACTTAAGGAGGGGGAACAATGGTGAGAGGATGAATGGATTTTGGATAAAGAAAATGTTATGTTCACTAATCTGCTTTGATAAAACCTCACCACCCTTTGATATGAAGCACATGGGAAACCCAACATATCTAGGTGGGTGGACTAGTTCTAGTGTGCTAGTAATTCTGAGTCGTTCACCCCTGCTTCACTTGGAAATTCTGACGCTTACAACACTAACTAAACATTTATGACGAGGTTAGAGACCACTAGGTTATGGATGTGTTTACCTACTAGTGGCTCGTGCATGGGAACGAATATTTGTTATGGTTACTCTTACACTGAGATGTGGGGTTCTAGGGACCCACACGAGCTAGATGAACCTTAGGGGTTTTGACTATGGTGCTCACATATGACTTGGTGCTTGTAGAGCGATTTTTGTTACAGTTGTTTCATGCATGCTCCCTCTTTTGTGAAAATTATACTTGAATTTAAACTATCTTCCTTCATTTTGAATTTTTAATAAAAGCTTGGATTCTACTTTGAAAATATTAGAGGTGAAATTTTTTACTTAAATGTGAAACTGGTTACTTGAATTTTTTTATAGAATGAAAAACATTATTTTAATAGGTCTTATTTTCAAACTAGAATGATTGGGTTCTTTTTAAAGACAAGGGCATAGGGTGTTGTTTATTCTTGGAATTCCTACTAAGCATCTCGGTGCTCACGCCTAATTTTCATTTCAGTTGTATGTTCTAGTCTGGTTCATGGTTTATGTTTCATGGTGACCCACGGGGTCACTTGAGGTATGTCTCTTTACTTCATTTATTATTTCTTTTCTACTGCCAGTTTGTTCGGTCTATTTTCTTTTATTTATCTATTTGTTCAGTTTATGATTATTCATCTGTCTTTGTTATGATCCAAATCATTATTAATTGGTTTATTTTGATGCCCTACACTAGTTGTAATCCCGTGGGGATCAGGAATGCCCTTCTGGCCATGTCGCGGACCGGCTCGGGTGATCGGTTCAGGGTTGACCCAGGTTGGTTCATGACAAAATGGTTTTAGAGGAGGTTTAGCTCATGTCCTTTGGGGATGTCTGATATTTTGGAGTTAGTATTATTGGAATACAAGTGGTTAATTGTGAGTAGGTTCCTGATCACCACCTATTCAAAATGACCCTTGAATTGCCAGGGTGGTTTGGGATGGTCTTTCCTCAAAGTCCGTGTCTGGATCTTGATTGTTTTTAGGGACCTTAGTACTGTTTGTGTGTTTCTGGTTAGTTTTGAGATTTGGTGGTCACTCTGGAGGGGTGCATGGATGTTGTGCATGGCTTGGAAAGCCATGTGTAGACCATTCAATCACCTCTGATGACTTCCTATGTGCTCACCCGATTGGTGCATGATTAGCCAAATCGTGTGACCAAAATGTGTGCACCAGTTTTTTATTTGAGAATTTGGAATCTTGATTCTTTGAGTGAATTGGTTGTTCTGGTATGTTCTTAGTGTAATTTTTAGTTAGTTTTTGTGTGTTTTTCTCAGGTTTCAAAATTGATTATTGGTCTTTTGAAATTGGATTTCCAAAATGAAAATCTTGGTTTGTTTAAAAATGTAATGAGTTGTTTTGGGGATAGAAAGTGTTCTAGAAAATTCTTTGGGATCTTAAAATGTTTTGTGAAAAGTGAAATTGAAAATGTTTTGAGAAGTGTTTGGGGGGTTTTTAAAAGTTATTGTGGAATTTAAAATGGGAGTTTCTTGGAAACAGAAATTTGGTGGTGCTTTATTTTAGAATTGAAAAGGATGTCTTCAAAATTGGTTTGGAGTTTCAAATCTGGGTTGGATGTTTTGTTTTAGAAATTAGAAGGTTTTGTTTTGATTTGGTATTCCTATAGACACCCACATGTATGGATTAATGTAATTGGATGATGATGGTTGTTGGTATGCATGGATTGGTGCCTAAGTTGGCACAAGAGTGTACAGACGCGGGGTTTCATGGAATACCAATGGTGGGTGCTCAGTTTTCAAGGATTTCATTGTTTTGAAAAGGCATGTTTTGATTAGTGATGTGCTGGGATGAATTTTGTTTAAGAAATTTTAGAAAGGAAAGTGGGTTTTAAAAAGGGGGTTTTAGCATTCAGATGGTTTGAAATGGGATGGTTTTGAAAATGGCTATTTGTGAAAGTGGGGTTTAGGCTTGGTTGGTGATGTTGCTTTGTATTATTTTGGTTGATATTTGATTTGGTTATGGTTTGGTTTTTTGATGTATTAGTCTATGGGCTTGATTCTTGTTTTTGAGCTGGTGTTTCAAGGTTGAAATGATATTTTGAGTTTGAGTTAATGATTTGTGGTTAAATGTGGAGGCTTGTTTTGTGATGTGCTTCAGGTTGGTTTTATGATTCTTGTTTAAAGTACGCCACCCAAAAATGTCCAAATGTCTATAAGGGGTCATTTTTAGTTCATTTTTACCTAGAATCCTAGTGGAGTGGTGGGGTTATTTTCTTTTCCTCATTGCTAGTTTTCTCTGTGGTGGCTGAGGTTTGATAAAGGTTGTGGTGTAACTTGAGGAAGTCGAGTATTTCTTATGGTCTTTAGGAAATCCAGATGTTGTGAAGGGCAAGTTGTCCTGGTTTTGTTTCAAGGGTCATGTTTGTCCTAGAGAAGTGTGATTTCTACCTTCTCCTTGCAAGTTGGGGTCGCAGACTGGGACAAATGACAATATTTTTTTTCAAGGTGCTTGTGAAGGGCTTCCCATTCAGTGCAGAGGGTGAACCAGAGGCATATGTTCTTGGCACGAGTCTTTCTTCATTTATTGTTTCTCATTACTAAGACCACACAATCGTTCATTTCTAATGTGGTCAATTTGGGAACTCAAATCCGTTTGTCTCAATCTTCTGAAGGTTTATCAATAGCATGGCTATTTGGGTCACCTAGGGAAGTCTGTAAGCGGTCTTTCCAAAAGATAAAGCCTCAGTTGTACATTGTTATTTTCTAACTGCGGTTTAGAAGATGCATCAATACATCAGAGCTCCATCCATAGGTCTCAGAGTGAAGCTTTTCACGTAGTCAGGCGGTTTCCAGGTGCAAGGGATATGCATCCAACCTGTCGTATATTGTTTGGGAAGAGACCGATTAAATTTTCACTTCATGTGGTTGTCTGTTTGGGAGGGGGCCTTGTTTTGGAGGTCTTGGTGGCCACTTCTATAATATTTCAATGGTTATGCCTTGTTATTGTGAACTTTAAATGGTTGGTCTTTCTTTGGACCAATTCCAACTTCTGGGTGATGCTCATTTGTAGATTTATGTGGTCTATGGATCTTAGGAATCATGGTTTGGTTTGGCATTTGTCCGATGTCTCTTTTGTTTGGATTCCCCTTGGACTGAGGGTTTCAGGCTGGTCTTTGTTGATGTTTCTCCCTATGTTTGGGGTTGATCATGTCGGTGGGTTCATGATGATAAATTCAATCTACATTGTTGAAACTGAATTGAGAGTTCCCATGTGGGTGTCATTGTACTACTCAGTTTCTAATATGATGGGGAGACCCACTATGGGTCTCACCAATGTCTTCCCTCAAGATGGTTGGGTGCGACTCAGAATGTTGAGGGGTCACACCAGCGTCAGGGGTCTTGTTTGGTTTTCTGATTTTTTTTTTGATTTGGGAAAGATAGTTTTCGTCTAGAGTCCTAATATAGTGATGAGACCAACATAGGACAAATTCGCAGAGAACTTAATCTTTAAGGTGTTCTTGTCGGGAAAACTCTTTGCCTCTACTCCACTCGACCTCGATCAATATAGATGATTAGCCCAGATGATGGGTCGTATGGAGAATGTTCATTGGAGACCTTGAGCAGACTCTAGTGATTTATAAGTTAGGGGTCAGGGTGTTCCAAGTTATAGTTGTGTTTGAAAATGTGAGTCTCGTGTCGTTGGTTTATTCGCTTGGTAGTCTGAGTATCGAGGTTTCAGGTCTTGGGTGGAAAGTGAGTGTTCTATCCTCAAGTGGTAGGGGTTTCATTTTGAGAATTGTTGTGTCCTTGTTTCAAGCTTTGAATGACCGAGTATTTTGGGACATTCTGGGGGTAGAAAGTGTCATGGTGGGGAGAATTGTCACGCCCCGACCTGGCGTGTCGTATTTTATTTTTCTTATAACATTTTTTTATTGTTATTTTTGGGGATAATAATATTATTAATATAATAATAATAATAATAATAATAATAATAATAATAATAATTATCATTATTATGTTTAGTCCTTTTTCTTTTTCTTTTTTCCCTTGTGTTTGGAAGCCCTAGGAGGCCCTCCCTGCACACCCGATTTTCCCCTTACCCTTCCTATTGCGCGGCCGACCCACCCCTTTACCCCTTCCTATTGCGCGATGCCGACCCCCCTCCTCTTGGACCTCCAGCCAGCCTTCTCCTTTCCCCGTCGTGACCGCCGCCAATCTCCTCCCTCCCTGCAGCTAGCCTTCTTCCGACCTTTTTCCCTAGGTAGTACACTGAAACCGTCAGCCTTCCTCCTTCCAGCATTTCCCTCCCCTTATGAGGAATCAACCTTCAGACGACCTTTCCCCAGTAGCCGCACCACCTCCCTATGGTGGCCTCACCTCTTTCTCTTCAGGTAAGTCCACTTCCGGTTTTCGTTAGGGTTTTTATTTTTCAACGGGTATGAGTTTTGTGTTAGGGTTGATTTTTGTTATCTAGAGTTTGATCTTGTCAGTTTGGATGAATCTTGACTTCTTAAGGTTTTCTTGAGGTGCGATTGTAGTGTCGTGCCAATTTTCATATGTCTCTCTACAATATATGGGTGTTTCCATTCATAAACTTTGTTTGATGAGTTAGTTAGTTAGTTTAATTATTTTAGCATGCTCTTTGATTTTTATAAGTGATGAGAATGATGTTTGGAAATGTTTTTAGTGTTATTTTGTTTCTAAAAAGGCGATTTTGAGTATTTTCTTGGTGTGAGGCCATGTGGTGTTTCCTTGGGTTGTTTTATAAATTGTGTAATGGTTTATTTAAATTGTTTGAATGGTGAAAAGCATATTTTGAAAATGATTTAAAAACATGAATGATTTTATGAAGGGGGTCTAGGCCCATTGGCTTGGTTGGTCTTTATTGTGTGTGTTTTCTGGTGTTATAAAAAGGGAATTTGAGAAACTATGAAAGTGGTGTGAAATGTGTTTTCAAAATTTTTTGGTGTGCGGATGTCTTCAAAGGTGGGTTTGAGTATGCAAATGGGTGAAGACCCGGTTGACACTTGTGATGTGATATTTATTTCCCTTGTTGATTCCTATTGTTACAGAT